>JAQSUU010000307.1:0-2500000 GCA_038087645.1 Saccharum hybrid cultivar R570
TGAGAGATTTTAGCACAATAGCTGCTCCATTGAATGAGTTAACGAAGAAAGGTGTTGCCTTCCAATGGGGTGAGCCACAAGAGAAAGCTTTCCAAGAATTGAAGAAAAGATTGTCTGAAGCCCCCTTGCTTGTGTTGCTGGATTTCACAAAAACCTTTGAGGTTGAATGTGACGCAAGTGGGATTGGAACTGGAGGAGTTCTCATGCAAATTGGACAGCCTGTGGCCTACTTCAGTGAGAAGTTGAGAGGAGCACAACTGAACTATTCGGTGTATGACAAAGAGTTGTATGCTTTGGTAAGAGCACTTGAGACTTGGCAACATTACTTATGGCCAAAAGAATTTGTTATTCATTCAGACCATGAGGCCTTGAAATATTTAAAAGGACAATCAAAACTGAACCGTAGACATGCTAAATGGGTTGAATTCATTGAAACTTTTCCATATGTTGTGAAATATAAGAAAGGTAAGGAAAACATTGTCGCTGATGCTTTATCTCGTAAAAATGTTTTGTTAAATCAACTCGATGTTAAAGTGCCAGGACTTGAACACATAAAAGAATTATACTCTGCTGATCATGACTTTTTAGAACCTTATGCAAAATGTACAACAGGTAAAGGTTGGCAAAAATATCATGTACATGATGGATTCTTGTTTAGAGCTAACAAATTGTGTGTTCCCAATTGCTCTGTTAGACTCTTGTTGTTACAGGAAACACATGCAGGTGGATTGATGGGTCATTTTGGATGGAAAAAGACATATGACATGTTGGCTGACCATTTTTATTGGCCGAAGATGAGAAGGGATGTCGAAAGATTTGTGCAAAGATGCATCACTTGCCACAAAGCTAAGTCAAAACTGAACCCCCATGGTTTATATACTCCCTTGCCTGTTCCTAGTGCTCCTTGGGAAGACATTAGCATGGATTTTGTTTTAGGTTTACCAAGGATAAAGAGGGGGAGGGATTCAATTTTAGTTGTTGTTGATCGATTCTCTAAAATGGCACATTTTATACCATGTTATAAAAGCGATGATGCTTCCCACGTAGCCTCTCTATTTTTCAGGGAAATTGTGAGGTTGCATGGCATGCCCAAGACGATTGTTTCAGATCGTGACACCAAGTTTTTGAGCTACTTTTGGAAGACGTTATGGGCAAAACTCGGTACAAGGTTGTTGTTTTCTACCACTTGCCACCCTCAAACGGATGGGCAAACTGAAGTCGTGAATAGAACACTTTCTATGTTGCTGCGAGCCTTGATCAAGAAGAACTTGAAGGAATGGGAGGAGTGCTTGCCACATGTGGAATTCGCTTACAACAGGGCAGTACACTCTACAACTAATATGTGTCCTTTTGAAGTAGTATATGGTTTCAAACCACTTGCTCCGATTGATTTATTGCCTTTGCCATTGCAGGAAAGAGCTAACATGGAAGCCTCCAAGCGTGCGTCTTATGTCAAGAAGATTCATGAGAAGACCAAAGAAACAATTGAGAAAAGGTCCAAGTACTATGCTGAATGGGCGAACAAGCATCGCAAGAAGGTGACATTTGAACCTGGAGATTTAGTTTGGATACACCTTCGCAAAGACCGCTTTCCAGAGAAGCGCAAATCGAAGTTGATGCCATGAGGAGATGGTCCATTCAAAGTGTTGTCCAAGATCAATGATAATGCTTACAAGATTGATCTCCCTGAAGATTATGGTGTTAGCAAATCCTTCAATGTTGCTGACTTGACACCATTCTTCGGACTAGAAGAATCAGAGTCGAGGACGACTCCTTTTCAAGAGGGGGAGGATGATGAGGACATCTCAGCCATACGTGCTTCCTCGAGTGACAATCATTCACCATCCAACATGAATATCACAAATCCAGGACCACTTACAAGAAGTCGTGCTAAGAAACTACAAGAGCAGGTGAATTCATTCCTAATTGATCTTAATTCTAACACTTGTGAGAATGTTATACTACCTAAGAGTGCTACTTTGGTTGTACTTAGGAAAATACATGAAGAGGAGGAAGAATCCGACCACCAGCTCGGACCAGACCACCAGCTTGGGCCAGTCCAGCACGACGGAACCAGCAGAAAGAATCGACCATAACTCTTGATTCACAAAAGCTATGAAGGTCCATGAGGACATTTTGGAAAGCTTATCAAGTCTATTTTCCAATGCAATCAGCCCCAACCAGATTGGAATTTTCCCCATAGCGTCCGACCAGATTTAGTGAGGACTGGTCAGGTGGTCAACAGCATGCATGTTGTTCAAGTTCCCGTGCAAAACTGTACCAGTCTACGACATTACATGGTGCACGGCATATATGGATGGAAAGCTTGTTGAGTCTAGTTTCACACTCAAGAAACGGATCGTCATTTGGACTTCTCACTAGGGAGTTATGACACTTTTAGTGGAGACTGCTTTGGAAACTGACAGCCGCGTGGACTCCTGGAAACTCATTTCGTGGAAGCCTTTTCACATTCTAGTCTTTTTATTTTCCATCTCGTGATCACACCTATACAGGAGGGTTGTTCCTTGTATAAATACTCCTATGCTTGTAAAGAAAAGGGGACTTTTGATAATCTGAATACAGACTACTTTGTTCAGCTATGTGCTAACAAAAACCAGAGAGAGATCTCTACCCCTTTGCTCTTGTGTTTTCCTTCGCGGAGATTACAGAAGCGGCCGCGTCACCGGCACCCAATCCGTGCTCCTAGTCCATTGATTCCAGGCTGTGTAGGTTGATTTCTTTGAGAGTGTGGTTGGGCGAATCCTTGGTTCAGGCTATCGTATAGAGACGGTGGTTGGCTCCTTGTGCGTGTCGTCAGGTTGCACTAGTTATCGCTGCTTGCAGCAAGTTATCGGCTGTTTATTAGCTAGTTATCAAGATCAAGATCCTACGTCATGTAGATCGGGACAACAACCTCACACTTGTGTTTTCTCTCAAGGGTGGAAGATGAAATCACATGGATTCATAGGCCCACAGTGAAGCATCCAACATGACAAAAGTGGTCAACATACTCCATGACATGTGGGGACATCTTCTAGAAGGAAGTGGTGGGGCCCAGCTACCATAGGCAGGTCGGCTGACCTCCCCAAGGAGGCTCCAGCCCTCCACCGCCTTCCCTACACATTTAGCACATGCCAAATGACCCTGGTCCTTGGATTTGAGGTGGTTCTATGGTGGTGGATCCAATGGTTGCATGTTCAAGGTCACATGGATTGGTGACAAGGCGCTCCTCCACCTCCACCTCCACCTATAAATAGAGAGTCACTCTCCCCTCTCCATTCATGGTGAAGAAGTGTACAAGCTCAAGTGAACAGTAGTTAGTCCACTTTATCTTAGTAGTGTAGTCTAGAGTGGGAGTTAGAGTTGACTAGTGAGCTTTGCTTGGGTCTTCCAGAGCTGTCTTTTGGAGAGTCTGGTATAGCTCTTGTACCTTTTCCTTTCCTTTATAAGACTTTACCTTATTCAATATATTAATCTTTCTCTACTTTACTCAGTCTTTACTTTGTGCAATATTATACTAGTTATAGTATTGTTGTGGCTTATCTAGTCATAGAGTTGTTATACACTAGACAGTGATCCAGGAAACACACCTGTATTGCGATCATCGCATGTCATAGGGTCCTCTAGTTGGCCTCATAATTATAGCTAGAGTAGTGAGAGAAGGTGTAAGCGTGGTGCTTATACAAGATCTTGCCTTTGGTTACCCCTTGTTGCATGGATAGTTTGTGGTAGCTAGCAGGTGGTGACAGCCCTGTCCAGCCTTTGTATTCCACCACGTGTTGTAGGCAAGTTCTTAAAAGGTAGAGCCCCCATAAAAAGGTAGCCGCTTCGGATAGGGTTTCACTCCCTGTTGTCTCACCTATCGCCTAGCATCTTTGTTGTGAAGTATCAATCTGTGTGTCTCGACTATGTGATTTGGTTAAGTTATAGGAGTAGAGTTAGAAATATAGAAGTCATATACTCTCTCTCGTTGTCCACCCACCTAGATATACTTACTAGTTTTTTTATTTATCTTTATCTTGGCTTGTTTCATCATCGTCCCATCCTACCATATTTCGTTTACCCCATTACTAGTTGACACTAAGTTGTGGTATATAAGGATCACTCTTTTATTATCATTCCTAGCTACCACTTTTCCTTAGGATAAAAATAAATAATGATACCTTGGAATACTCCTGGGTGAAGTGCTACACTGTGCGCTTGCGGAATTATCCAATAGACATAAAAAATATCAACAAGCATTTCTCGCACTGTTGCCGGGGAAAGCATCAACCTAGGAATTTTAATGAAATTGAATCCAGAATTTACCATCACTTTAGTTATCAATTAGTGTAGGGGCCTACCCCTATCTTTGTTTCTCGTTATTGTGAAGCAAGGCAGTGCATGAGCGGTTTCCAATTGCCAGGAAATTTCATAGAAGATCTAGAACAATTGTTGAGGAATACTAGACGCCATAAAGTTCCTCCTCAAAGGTTTATCTCGATCCTGAATCTGTTCTAGGAAGGAGGCTCCGCACCACCACCTAAGGAAGCTATGGGTCAAAAGACAATCTCCAATTACTCGGCCCCGTCAGTGGCTAACATGGCCATGGGACCCCAATTCAACTTTGGGGATGCCACTTTTGAGCTGCAGCCTGCGCTTATCAACATGGTGCAAGCCAACCTGTTTTGTGGGAAGCCTCATGAGGATGCCAATGCCCACCTTCAACACTTCTTAGAGGTGTGTGGCACCTTCACTATCAAGGGTGTAACAGTAGATGCCATCCGCCTTCGCCTTTTCCCGTTCTCTTTGCTCGGGAAGGTGAAGCAATGGTTCTATGCTAATAAGGATGAAGCCACCATTTGGGAGAGGTGTGCCAATTCATTCCTCAAGAAGTTTTTCCCAATGGGCAAAACCAACACCCTTCGTGGAAAGATTTCTAGCTTCCAACAACAGTCTGATGAGATGATTCTCTAAGCATGGGAGCATTTCTAGGAGGCAATTTGTGCCTGTCCTCATCAAGGGATAGAAGATTGGCTCCTAATCCAAGGTTTCTATCATGGGATGACTGCCATGGCCTTAGTCACCTAGATGCTGCCGCTGGAGGGCCATTCCTTCAACACAATGTGAAGGTTGCCAAGGACCTCATCGAAAAGATGGTGGTAAACCAAGGATGGAATGAAGAACGCCTCTAGCCAAAGAAGAGAGGTATGCACACCGTTCATGAGGTGGACATGCTCTCTGCCAAGATGGACCTCTTGATGAAGATGGAAGAAGGTTCCAAAAAGGAACAAGAGGCCATCCAACTCCATGCCACTACATGAGACGTTGAAGCAGACTCCTGGTGCGAGGTATGTGGTGGAGACGATCATTCGGGCAACAATTGTCCCGAAACAAGGGAAGACGTGAACTTCATCAACAACAACAACAATGGGTACCGATCCCAATAACAAGGAGGATGGAATTCGCACCCCTTCCACCAAGGTAATAGAGGTAATGGTTATAATAATAATTTCAATAATTCTTACAATAACCAACCTTCTTTGAAAGATCTTGTCTTAGGCTAGCCTAAAATCAATGATAGAATTAATAAAAAGTTGATGGCTAATGATAAGATTCTTGAAAACCTTAGTGAGAAAATGGACAGTTTTTTCTTCACCGTTAAAAATCAACTGAGTTTCAATAAAATGTTAGAAACACAATTAGCTCAATTAGTGTCCATTGTCCCGTCATTCGAGCAAGGTAAGATTCCTGGAAAACCTAAGGATCTGATTGAAACTGTTAAATTGGACGCAACAAAGTAGGGTAAGCCTCTGCTCTGATCAAACTGGGGCTATCTTCTCGATCCTCCCTTCATCACTAAGAAGGAAGATATAGGCCATCAGATGATTGAGTGCTCAATCGGACCACAAACCTTCCACAATGCCTTTTGCGACCTTGGATCGGGCGTCAACATCATGTCCAAGGTAACTTATGATAATTTGCTAGGGGCACCCTTGTCCCCTTCATATGTTTGCTTGCAGATGGTAGACCAAACAATCTGGTTCTTGGAGGGGTTAGCATGGGACATCCTGGTGAGAATCCAGGATGAATATGTCCCCGCTGACTTCCTTACCCTAGACATGGGAGCTAATAAAGACGTTCCCCTCATCCTGGGAAGGCCATTCCTCTACACCATGAACGCGGTCATCTACGTGGGATCGGGCCAAATCCACTTCCAATTCCTAGGAAGGAAGGTAAAATGCGCTTTCAATGGTTATAAAGCTAACAAGCAGGTTAAGGCGGTCTGTCCCAAAAGGAGGTCTCGCCCAACAAAGCAACAAGGGAACAAGAAGGATAAGGATGGCAACGGGGTGGTTTCGGGTCAGATATCCGCGGGTTTCGGGTCTTGTGGGTTTGGGTACAGGGATGATTTCTCACTCACAGTTTTCGGGTTCAGGGCCTCGTAACCAATCGGGTTCAGTTTCAGGTTTGGTTTTCCACCCATGGATATCTGAAATAAATCATTTGAAATTTAAACTCATGTTTATAATATGGTAATAATAACTTGTTTACTTAGATTATTAAATTTAGTCTAAGTTGACTCATGAAAATATTTATTCTTTGTTGCCTCTTGTTTATACATGTGAATATATGCATATATATCATGCATATGTTTATAGAAAGTCCTTATTGCTCTTACTATGTTGCCATACAAAGTGGCTTTTGGGTATCCATTCGGGTTTTGAGTATCCACGGGTTTGGTTTTGGTGAAGGATTATCACCTGAATCGATGTTCGGTGCGGTTTTGGGTTTCAATTTCGGTTTCGGGTTCGGTGCATAGAGACTCAATCCGAATCCACCCTGTTGCCACCCCTAAAGAAGGATGAATAGGCCAAGAAGGCCACATAAGTCAAGGAGGACAAACCCGTCGAACCAAAACCACAACCTAAACTTGAAAAGGTTTGGCAGGAGAAGGAGGTGCACACATCTCGGTCTCCATCTCCGGGACCGACCGAAGCACCCAAAGCATGAACATAACGAAGGAGTCCTGCTCCAAGGACTTAAAACAAGGAGCCTTGCCGACAGGTAATTCGGTAGTTAACCCATATATTAAATTATGCATTCTCTTTTACATTTTTGTTATGCATCTTTCATTTGCATATTTCCTTTTGAATTTTGCATGTTTAATTTTCGACCAAACTTAATCCCACACTGAATAAAACCTTGAGATTAGTCTTCCATGAAAATTTGAGCTAGTGGAGGGACCAAGGTGGGGTCAGCTGACCCCACCATGGTGCCATCTTCTTCCTGCTACACGTTGCAACAATATGCCTCACTATTCTTGATCATGAGGAATATATGAAATATCTAGGGGCAACTGTTGAAGGTTGGCCGACCTGGCCATGACCTCTCCCATCACTTCTTTGCCTCCCACTCACCATGGCTATGTGTGCAATGTGCTCTGCTTAAAAAAATCCCCGAGGAATGGTCACGAAGAGGTTAGCCGACCTGGCTATGACCCTTCCCATCAATTCCATGTCTGCCATTCTTCTTTATTCTATACCCAATGCAATTTCCACCACTCAAAGTTGGCGGAAGGGGGCATAAGGAGGTTGGGTGACCTGTAAATGGTGCACCAACCACCTTCCCTCCCTCTGGCTATAAAATGCCATGTAGGGGAGCTCATCTCCACACTCAAACTTGCTGAAAAATTTTGAGCTCCCCATCTACCTCCTTCTCTCAAGTTTAGTGTTAACTAATCTCAAGTTTACTTCATAGTTAGCCACATAAACAAAAACCCAAAAAGATTTGTAGTTTTGCCTTTGCATTTTAGTTGCATTTCCAAAGCTTGTCTTGGGCTAGTCACTCTCTCAAGAACGGTTTGTGGAGTGTCATTACCCACAAGAATGATTTTGTGGAGGCAACCATGCCCCACAAGGACTACTAACACTTGGATGACTAACGCTAACGCTAATCCTTATTGTCCTAGTATGTTCTTGTGTTTATTCTTGTGCAGGAAAATGAAGAACCCGGTCACGTTAGCAATAAAGAAGATGAAGGGTGCCCTTGGTGGGAGCTCTTCCAAATGCTCCCACCGTTCTGAAGGTGACTCTCAAGGGAGGAGAATGGGAGCCTCTGCTCATTTCTCCTAGGAGGAATCACTAAATGATGAACAAAACTGAGAGGAGCAAACTACGCCAAGTGAAGATCAACGCCATGGTGCACTCGTGGTACCCCCGATGAGAGCACAAGATCCTAAGAGCGGTCTCTTGTTCAACCAACAAGAGTACTAATGGTACCTCTCTATCTGGGAGCGTACCTGTGAGCATACCAAGGTAATTGATCCTGCTCTCCTCAGCTACTCAGGCATGATATGGAATTCACCACTGTCTTTTCTACAATTGGTTGGGGAAGTTTCTGGCAAATTAATGAACTAGGAATAAAACTTCTTACCATAGAGTTCTTGTGCTCTTTACAAGTTGTTCATGATGGAGTTTACTTTCGTATGTTCAACCAAGAGTATAATCTTACTTGGAAACAATTAAATGTTGCTCTTGGTATTGATGATACAAACTTGCCAGACTTAGACCATGCCACCCTTAGATTTAATAAACTGAATTTTGGGAATCCATGACAACTTCTCATAATTGCTCTAATCCAAGACCTAATGAGATCCATAATCCTACCTTGTGCTTTCTTCATTATTGGATAGCTATCACTCTTTTTCCTGGCAATGATATTCACTCACTAAGTACAGAAGAATTAAGACTATTGTATGCCACGAATCATAAAATCTGTGTTTCACCTGTCAAGCTCTTAGTTGCTTTTTGGCAAGGAGTGTTTAGTAGAAGGGGACCCATTGAGTTCACTTCTCTAATCACTTATATTGCCGACACAATGAACCTGCTAGATGGTGCACATTCGTTTGAGTTTATAACTACGAATAGGGGCATACTCACTGAAGCATAGTTCATACATGCCCACATGCTAAAAAGAGATCCAAGGGGTGGTCTAAAAATGATTTATCGTGGCCATACAGCTGAAGTCCCTATCCCAAATGAGAAACGTCAGCTATATAGGGCCCACCAACTAACCTTTGACTTGGACCTAGAGGCGAGATGCCAAAGATTTGCACGTATAGACAGGGTGACACAAGGCATGTCATGGGCTGCTCAATTTTAGCTAGGTAGCACCTCGTGAACTATAGGTGATGATGAAGAAGATGGCAAGGAGGCAACATGAAGTGCCATGGACATATTAGGGTCCAGGGGTATGCCTCCTCCGTGTCTACCACGCGCCCGTGGTGCACAAGCTTCCTTCCCGTCCGTAGGAGAAAGGGAACATCATGGCCATTGGCAGGAGATGGACCAGCTTGCTAATGGGATGGGCAAGCTACGCATTGAGCAAGAAGCCACCTTCGACGTGGTCCAACAAAAATGCCCAACTCATTGAAGCTGTAGAAGAACATAACAGTCAATGGGCAGGATGGTGGGAATTCTACCCACCACCACATCTTGGACAGAGAGCAAAAGGCAAGCTTGGGGGCCCACTAAGGTAAGTATTCTCTACCTTAGCATGCTACATTTTACTTAACTCATTTGATTTCTATCATGGCATTGCATTATTAAAAAACTGAATATGATAAAAAGACCAAAAATATTTCCCTTTGCTTACATATGTTCCATGTATGTTTATCTTCCTCATGGAAATGATAAATAATTGCTCTGTTAATGTTTCTCTAGTACCTAGTTTACAGCTTGATATTTCTCTATGTATGGATTACTTGGCTCATATGAAACCATCATGAACCTAAAACTTTGTGGGTTGCAAGTGCTATAACTAAGTCTAGGTTGTTGTGAGATATGAAATAGTCAGACAAGAGCTGCTATAATATTGTTCCAAACATGAATGACTATTGGAGATTTATTTCTTAAAATGATGAAAAATCTTATTGTTCCTCAATGGTGACAAATTCCTACCAAAGCCATATATGCTCTTTCATGATTTAAGCCTTCCACATAAGCTGCTTGCTTTGTGTTGAGTGTTGTTAAGTCTTGCTGACCATTGTTAAGAGACTTATCGTGCTCCCAAGATCAAGATCACGTACACACCACATACATATGCTGCTTCTATAGTGGAAGTATGCAAAAACATGCTTTCCATTTTCCAACAAAATAAATGCTCCATGATCGAGAAGTGTGATCTCTCTTAGTGTTCGAAATTTTTAGCAAAAGAGACATGGGCTATGCAAAAGTATTGAAAAAAAATATGTGGACACATGAAGGTCCATAGCATTGAAAAAAAGAGAGTAAAAGAAAAAAAATGTGAGCACATGATGGCTCATGAATAAAAGTAGTAGCCATATCTCAAAATAATAAGTTAGAGAGAGAGATCATAACAAATAGAGGAACATTATATTTACTATTTTCCATGTTCCACACACATGCACATCTTGATTTAAGAGTATGACACTTCCCTCCTTGGATCCGTGATTTGGCTTTACAACATATACAGTGTGAGTATGCTACAACTTTTACCCCTACCCAAGCTCCATATAAGCCATTTAGAAGTAGGGTGAAAAAGAAGGCAACTTAAAAAATGTGCCTTGGTGAGGAATCATACACCGTTTGAGCAACATGAGAGTACCATTTGAGGGACATTAAGTTTCCTTTTGAAAAATATTGCAAAACCTCCGATAAGAAACTTATGCGGAATAAGAAAAATAGTACTCAAATCAAAAGTTGTTCTATTTCTCAACCTCCCAAGACAAAGGAAAAGGCCATACACCCCATGAAGGACTAATGTAATATGGGTGAGTTTGCATTGCTAATTTTTCCATTCAAAGAGAAGTATGTTTGTTGTATACATGGTACTCTTGAAATGTGAAGCATAGTAGCAACTCCTGATCCACTGAGGCTAAGTTTAATTGTTTGCTCAGGATGAGCAAAGGTTAAACTTGGGGGATCTTCTTGATGGTGAAAATGTCACAAAATTACACACTCAAAACACCATCAATAGCCTCGGTTTAAAGGAAGAGAGACATGTCATGAAACATATTTTATCAATAACAAGTTACACTTGTACCTTGAGGTATTTTTATGCAGGAGATGACAAATGGAGGCAAATGAGCTGGTGGGGCCTCCATATGTAGGTCGCCCAACCTACCTATGGACCCACTAGGCCTTGCCAAGGTGGCACGATCCATGTGAAGTATCCTAGAGTCATTCCCCACCCTTGGATCACACTTGTGTTTTCTCTCAAGGGTGGAAGATGAAGTCACACGGATTCATAGGCCCATAGCGAAGCATCCAATGTGACAAAAGTGGCCAACACACTCCATGACATGTGGAGACACCTTCTAGAAGGAAGTGGTGGGGCCTAGCTTTCCATAGGTAGGTCGGCCAACCTCCCCAAGGATGCTCCAGCGCTCCATCGCCTTCCCCACACATTTAGCACATGCCAAATGACCCTGGCCCTTAGATTTGAGGCAGTTCTATGGCGGTGGATCCAATGGTTGCATGTTCAAGGTCACACGGATCGCTGCCGTAGCGCTCCGCCACCTCCACCTATAAATAGAGGGTCACTCCCCCCTCTCCATTCATGGTGAAGAAGCCTACAAGCTCAACTGAAGAGTAGTTAGTCCACTTTATCTTAGTAGTGTAGTCTAGAGTGGGAGTTAGAGTTGAGTAGTGAGCTTTGCTCGGGTCTTTCGAAGCTGTCTTTTGGATAGTTTGGTATAGCCCTTGTACCTTTTCCTTTCCTTTGTAAGACTTTACCTTATTCAATATATTACTCTTTCTCTACTTTACTCAGTCTTTACTTTGTGCAATATTATACTAGTTATAGTATTGTTTTGGCTTACCTAGTCATAGAGTTGCTATACACTAGACTATGATCTTGGAAACACACCTGTATTGCGATCATCACCTATCATAGGGTGCTCTAGTTGGCCTCGTAATTATAGCTAGAATAGTGAGAGAAGGTGTAAGCATGGTGCTTATACATGATCTTACCTTTGGTTACCGCTTGTTGCACGGATAGTTTGTGGTAGCTAGCAGGTGGTGATAGCCCTATCTAGCCTTTGTATTCCACCACGTGTTGTAAGCAAGTTCTTAAAAGGTAGGGGCCCCATAAAAAGGTAGCCGCATCGGATCGGGTTTCACTCCCTATTGTCTTGCCTATCGCCTAGCATACTTATTGTGAGGTATCAATCTGTGTGTCTCGACTATGTGATTTGGTTAAGTTAGAGGAGTAGAGTTAGAAATATAGGAGTCCTATACTCCCTCATTGTCCTCCTACCTAGCTATACTTACTAGTTATCTTATTTATCTTTATCTTGGCTTACTTCATCATCATCCCTTCCTACCATATTTCGTTTACCCCACTATACTAGTTGATACTAAGTTGTGGTATGTAAGGATCTCTCTTTTATTATCATTCCTAGCTACTGCTTTCCCTTGGGATAAAAAAAATAATAATAACGACAACTTGGAACACTACTGGGTGAAGTGCTACAGCGGTATATTCTATGCGCTTGCGGAATTATCCAATAGACATATGAAATACCAACAGTCGGGACAGAGGAGAGGTCGTGAGGTGCTGCATAGCGTGTGGTGGAAGGAGGTGAAGAGGTCATGGTCAACCGCTCATCCTTGCGTGTGGCCTAGGTCCCGCGTGGCTTAGACGGGCCTCGATGGGCTTCTGCTAGTTGGGCCACCCGAATGGCCACTAATCGATGTCTTCAGATACCCGGGGTATCATAACCCTGACAAAAACCCTCAAGGAAGCATCCTCCAAAACCTCTAGAGGAAGGATCTTTTCAACAAATGTCCAATTCAACACCTTTTCACCCTTCAAAACCCCAACAAGGACAACAAACTAGAGGAGCAACAAAGTGAGCCTGCAAAACTAAAATCGGGAGAAAGCATCAGGAGAGAGTGAGGGAAGTCTTCAAGAGAAAGTTGCGGGTCTATTGGGAATCTTCTCCAAGGTGTACCTTTGTAAGTAAACATTTGCGATTCTTTTATAATAATTGATTTTTGGTTCTAGTAATAGCTATACAACTTGTATTCATTGGTACACCATTTTACATCAGTAGAGTACTCTAGCTTCACTAAGGGGACTTAGTGGTGCAAGGTTAGAGTAGTAAGTATATATAGCGTCCACATGGTGTTTAGGCTATAACTTACCTATGTAGACCACTTGTCGCACGGGTAGTCTATGGTAGCTAGCAGGGTAGTGACAGCCTTGTCTAGTCTTTGTATCCCACCACATGTTTTTAGGCAAGTCCTTAAAGAGCTGGGCTGAGCAGGGTTGTCGCTTTGTGTAAGAGTTTTGTCCTCTTACTGTCTCGGCTACCGTCCCTGTGAGCAAGGGGGTGATAAACCATAGTATACCTATCTTACTTTACCAGACATCATTGCTATAAACATCCTCTACCCAAGCATCATAAACCCTTTGTAGCATCATAGGACGACCATGATCCTCTATTAGTTCACTTCTCTTCCCTGTGGAAATCACGATACCTAGAATACTCCTGGTCAAGGCTACATTGGCAACGATACTCTTGGGGTTTACCCGTTTGCCACTCTGGTGTCAACATGTGTTGCAAGGCACCTGGCGGACCCCACTGGTGAGCGCGACATGATCCTTTGTTGGGAGGGAAGGTCAAAGAAGGGCGCCGAGAGATTAACCGCCCATGGCTGGAACTAAGGGAAGCGGTTAAGGTCTCTAAGGAAAGCTAGACAATCCTGGTGAAATCTAAGCAAGCACTAGGGGCATTGAGCGAGGAGCTATGTGAGCTCGCTGCTCGCGCGTGGGAGGCTTGTGATGTTCTCCGCCCCTCGCCACCCCCAGGAGGCCAGGATGACCTCACCGGGTGCTTGCGTTCCCTACCGGACCATATCCAACAGGTTGTCTGGGGGCCGTTGCAGCCTTGACTATGGTGAAGCTCCAGCTCCCCAAGGTGGATCTAGGGGTTGTGGAGTTTGGCGTCCCAAGGAACATCGATGCCACGCGTTTGTGGGACATCAGGGCCGCTCTAGGCCTAGCCCCTTTGTGGATGTCGCTGCGAACATCATCGATGACGAGGCTCTACTCCATGATGATGGCTTGAAGGAAGCAGAGGTGGAGCCAGTGGACCTCCTGAGGCTGCCATGACCTACACAGGACTAGGTTGTAAGATCTGTTGTGCTTCATGGGGCTTGACCCCCTTTAAAACAAGAAGTTTAGAGAATAAGGCTAGGCCATTCGCTTCCCCACTTTTGTAGTTTTGTTTCTTCCTCCTCTTTATCGTGTTTCCCCTGACGAGGTTTCTCCCTAGCACCTAAGTCCTCCTAGGAGTCCAGCGGGCATCGGCCTCCGCTCCATTGGCTAGCATCAACCCTTTTTTGTGCTAGGGCATTAGCTTATCCCAATTTGGAGTCCTAAGGGGGATCAAGTAGGGCAGAGAGCACCCTGGTAGGGACAAGAGGATGAAAACTCGTGTGGGGGTCTCCCGACATGTGATCGTGAGGTTGGGGAGCCCTCGTGCCCTTTGCTCAGTTGAGGCGGGTCAGATGAGGCAAAGGGCTGTTGGTGCCATGCTTTACCTTAGAGGCGGGGGGAACTAATGGTGCTTGCATAATCTCTCTATTCAAGCTAAAAGATTTATCAACAAAGTACGAAAAATGAATGAAAGGACATTAGGAGTGGAGGACGTAGCTTTCTAGTTGGTGTCCTCATAGGCAGCTCTGTCTCCGATGAACGAGCACTCATGGAGGGGGGGAGTAGTAGCTGGGTCATCAGAGTCATACTCCTGCCTATATCCCAAGAGGATCTTGAGGAAGTTGCGTAAAGAGGGGACATCGATCCCTGTTGCGCCCTAGAGGATGACACCTTGTAGCGCCTCTTGGTCGATGAGGTGCTCTAGCTCTAGCTGGAATGACGCTGCCACATTCTAGATCCCATACAGAAGGTTTGGTAGGTAGAACCAGAAGCGGTCAGGTGGCGGTAGCACCTCACCGGTGGTTATTTGGTAGTGGACGCTCACTAGCATATAGAACATCTGGTGGTGCTCCAACATGGTGGGGTTCGAGCCCAGACCAAGTCGGATCTACTGGGTGAGGAGCTCGAGATCTGCTCCCAAGAGGCCAAGCGGAGGACACGACACAGCGGACTCATTGTCAACCAACTCAGTCTCCTTGAGTGGATGAAGCTTGTCATAGCAATCGGTGACGTAGGCCAAGCTCCCAAAGTTGAGGACTTGGTTAGGGGCAAAGGTGCCCGCTGCGATGGTGATCTCACCGGGGAGGCAGACTGTTGGTATAAATTAAATGCACATAGAGAGAGAATATATATATATCCATAAGTGCACATATATTATACTGTTGTAGCACTTCACCGATAATATTCTAGTTTTAATATCGAACACAAAGGAATAGTTAGTGAGAATAACTAAGTCTTAATCTTAACCCAACTTCACAATCAAGGTCAAAAAATAGGAATATAAAGGAGACTACTGAGATATGTCTAGTTCCAATCTCGGTAAGCTTTGCCTTCTATTGTTCTATCGTGGGAGATGTCTAATAGGGAACAAATTCAGAGTTTCTTCCCTAAAAGCGATCAAATTCTTGCTAGTCCTATTAACGGGAGGTGGACTACAGAGGATTCAACGAAGCTATAAAAGTCACCTTTGCGGGCTACCACGGATCCAGAAAATGAGGGTGCATTTACGAGTAACCCTAGTCTAAGCACCATGCTTACACTATGAATACTACTTTAATCTACAGCCACCATGATCAAAGCACTCAAATAAGAGTCATAAACTTGAAGAACAATATGAACAAGTTGCTTACTCGAATCAGAAGTCGATTACCAGAGAAATCTCAGAAGCAAGCTCTAGTAGAACTTGATTCCACTAGAGTACAGCCATAGAGAGAGCACCGACAGGCCAAAACTCCTCCAAAACTCCACTCTCTCACTCTATCTCTCTATCTCTAATACAAGATTAGATCCTATGAAGGACTAATCTTCTCTTAATTGCTAGCCCTAGATCCAGGTGGAAATATGAATTAGGGTTCCTGGCCTTTTAGCTCTAAGGATCTAGACTTGGCTTCTCTCTAGGGGGTACAGGCCTCTATATATTGCCCTAAGGGTGCAACACGAGCCCTTGGATCAAACCGACTTAAGGAACGGCGTAGATGCAGTCTAGGGAGGCGGTGGAGGAACATTCCAGAAGCTGACAGGCGGGGCCAACCACCAGGGGCCGGGCAGCACCTAGGTGGGGCCGACCGGTCCCACCTGGTGGCCTCTTGGGCTCTGGCTCGGGGGTTGCCTCCTAGAGTCCTTTGGAGTCTTCAAGAATAGTTTTCGTCGTGGTTGAGTTTGATTCTTTTTGATGTTTTGATCCTCCTTTCTAGTTTTCTGATTAAATCCTGCTGAAAACATAGATTCACCAAAATTTATGGAAACTATTAGTAATAACCTCCTACTCTATGATATTGATCCATTTTCACCATTTATTCAAGGTAGATTGACGGTTCTTGATGTATGTTAACTACCGTCAACAAGATCCCCACACTTAGGCTTTTACTCATCCTCGATAAAAGGATGGATTACTCAAGACATAACTTTAGGACAAGACATCAACATAAAACCATTTCTAGTCATACATGCTCTGTAGGATTCAATGTGTCTACCATGAAACTTTGGGCGGTTGAAGAACAGAACAGCTCGAACCAGATCCCCATCTTCCTTCAATCAAGTCAATTGGAGAAACATTTAAGACTTTGAAAACAAAACATAGCTTACCTTCTCCTTTTGTAGTACTCTCAAATCACTTATGTATGTAGTATTTTTGGATCCTCACCAAGGCATAGATGATCTTGCCTTCTTTTACCTACTCTTAAAAGCTTATGTGGAGTTCAGGTAGGAATGGAAGTGAAAACATACTTGCATTGCATATATTGTAAAGTCAAAACAATGATCCAAGGAGAAAAGTGTCATACTCTTACATCAAGATGTGCATGTGTGTGGAATATATATATGGTGGCTATCCTAATTCTACTATGCTCCTTGAATCATATCTCTCTTGTTTGAAACTTGGAAAATACTTTTGCTAGAGAGCATGGGCTATCTTTTTTCATTTCTTCTTTTTTTTCTCTTCTTCTTTTTTTATGGCGGGCATCTGAGTACCCATTGTTTTAGATATCTCGGACACTTGTCCATTTTTTCAATACTTTTCTTTTTACATAGCCACATGCCTTTTTCTGCAATTGGAAAACTTTCAAGAGAGATAATTACACGAACTCAGAGCATTTATTCCTAACAAACTTCTTTTTGTGTCTTCTCCCAGTGTAGGAGTAGAACATTTTGGGTGGATGGAAAACATGTTGCGTACTCCCAGTGTAGGAGCAGCAGATATATGTGGAGAGGACGTGATCTTGATCTTGAGAGCATGATAGGTTTCTCAACAAGGGTCACAAGGTTTGACCAAACTCAATACAAACACAAGTAGTATATGTAGAAGGTTTATCTATCCTATATATGGCTCTAGTAGGTCATTGCTTACCACAAAGGAGAAGTATAGTCATTCATTTTTTTGAAATAAAATTCTCCAATGATTAGACATCAAGAATCAAGTTCTCTTATTCTACTATATCTCATTCCTCAATAACTTAAGTGACATGGTGTCCCTAAAAATAAGTTCCCAACAGTAGCAAGACTTTTAGGAAATGTATTATGTGAGTCTATCCTTAAGTCATGACTAAAATAATCTTTACTCATGTTTTAAATTGTTTTACCATGTGATTTTCAATTCGGTTCGAAATAGAAAACGAAACATATGAAAATAGAGTGTATTGGGCTCAAACCTAACCATGGACAAAGCACAAGATGAGGCAGCACAGAGAGAGGCCGGGTGGCCCAAGGAGGAGGCCGAGCAGCCCACCATGGTGGCTGCTCGGGGCTCACTTCGTCGTACGTGGTCCTTGGTTAATTACCTTCCATAATTCGTGAATTTCCCAATCAAATTTTGTTTTTGCATCACGATGTGTCTCCTCCACACTTGTTTTCCTGTATAAACTTTCTGCACAATATGTGGAGACAAACACATATCCAAAAATAGAGATAGAGAACAGGTAATCATGATAACAAATCTTCATTACTAATTAAATAAGGCACATTATTACAAATCACTAAATTCAACCAAACTTTAATCAATCTAACAACTGAGCTAGCGACAAACCTAACATTTCAAATGACGAACCTAAAAACTTTAACCTAACTAAACCTTGTGCCTTATTATCAATCGCTAACTCTCAACTCACTCTTTTCTTTCCAACACAGTTGAAAAGAATTTTGATCTGCTTCTCTAACTTCTTTCGCTCAATAGTTTCTAATTCTATCTTCTTACTCAGAGCGTCTACAGTCCTAATGAGGAGAGTGTTCTGCTATTAGAGAGATGTGACGGTCTAGGAAATATGGTCAATCCTTGTCACAAGCATTGCAATGGTCGTTCTTGGGTGCTTCTCTTCTCGTTCCAATGGTGGAGTAGGTCTTTTGGGCATCTCCCTTGGCGGAATAAACTTGACTTGACTTGGTGCAGCTCGAATACCATCAAGAGACACTCAGGGTGTGGCAGTTGTGTACTTCACACAAGTGACTTCTCTAAGCTTGCTGGTCTTGACACTAACTAGCTCCTCATTGGATCTTGGAGGTAAGAGCTTGACGTCCTTCAGTACTGCGATCTTCAGTCCCTTCGGCGCGTGCTTTAGGAGTATATGATCTTGAGGTGGAGGAAGCATCGGCTGATGAACTTGAGCATAGTAGGCTTGCTCATAGTTTCTTCTTAGCGGCACTATGGCTACTTGCTTTGGAGGAATGATAGCGAGAGGCAGAGGCTCTTCTATTGGGACTATGGCTAGAGAGTCTTCTCTAGGAGGAAGTTTGGTGAGGTCGACTCCGAAAGGGATGATCTTTTTTTTTGCCATTGGATCTAGAGAAGAGGAGAACTCTGTTATGGGAGAGAGAAGGTTTGGATAGAATGAGGAAGGAGGCAGGCAGGGGTCTATTTATATAGGGGGTTCATCTTGCAGCAGGGGTCAAAATCTTATCTCTATAGGCTCCACACGAGGGAATATGCAAATAGATCTAAAATATACATAATCTTATCGTGGAAGAGTGTAGAAAGGGTGAGAGAAGTGACAAATGATGAGGGGTGCTGACAGAGTACTGCCTGGCATAGGGGTAGGGCCGGCCGGCCCCATAAGTCATCTCCTCGGGGTGACTTTCCTCGCGTGGGTTTCTACCTTGTTTCTATCCCCGAAAATCATATTTTTGCGATATATCTCGTAACGGTTGATGGTGGTGCTGTAATTAAGGCAAAATCTGAAAATCCACCTCATCAACAACCTCAGGTGGTTGTTTAGGCTCTAAAAAGATTTTGAGATGGTGGCTATTTACCTTGAATAACGTACCTTTGTCGGTTTGAAGAGTTACCTCTCCATGGTCCTTCCCACTTGCTTTGAAGTTTTCCATGCCCGAATAATTTAATCCTAGAATTAAAAAGTAATACCTTATCTCCGGGTGTAAACTCCTTCTTGAACCTCTTGTCATGCCATCTTTTAGTTCTCTCCTTGTATATCTTGGAGTTGTCATATGCTCGTTCACGCCATTCGTCCAACTCTAAGAGTTGCATTTTCCTCTTTACTCCTGCGGCTTCAAAGTCCATGTTCCATCGCCTGATGGCCCAGTGAGCTTTGAATTCTAGCTCCACAGGTAGATGATAGGTCTTCCAATTGATATGGTGACATAACCAATGGTGTCTTATAGGCCATTTTGTAAGCCCATAGTGCATCGGGTAGTCGATCTTTCTATGCAGTTCCCATTTCATTGACCGTCTTCTGTAGAATATTCTTGATTTGCTTATTAGATGTCTCTGCCTGGCCACTTGTCTGAGGGTGGTATGGAGTAGCAACACTATGGTGGATCCCATGATTTATTAATTATCTATGGAAACCCTTATCAGTGAAGTGAGTTCCTCCATCGCTAATCACCATTCTCGGAACTCTGAATCTTGGAAATATTATTTCTTCAAACATCTTCTTGAAATTCCTTGCATTAGTAGCTCTGCATGGCATGGCTTCAACCCACTTGGAGACATAATCAACTGCCACCAAGATGTACTCATGTTCTTTGACTTTGGGAATGGTCCCATATAGTCAATTCCTAGACATCAAAGAGCTCAATCTGAAGGTTGTTGGTGAGTGGCATGGCATCTCTTGAATTGGTATTCTCATGCCTCTGACACGCTGGCCAAAAGAATCCACTCTACCAAATCTTTGCATGAGTGCGGAATGCCCTATAATTTCCTCCATATGGTGATGAGTGGCATCGTTCAATGATCTTGATGCCTTCTTCTGCCAGTACATATCTCCTGAGTAAACCGTCAGAGCAGACTCTAAAGAGGTATGGTGGATCCCATATGTGGAGACGACTCTCATAGACGAGCTTTCCTTTGTTCTCCCCTGGTGGTACATAACTTGCAACCATAAAGTTGACAATATTCACGTACTAGGGGTTCGATCTGGTAATCTTGAAGAGCACGTCATCCCTCAGTGAATCATTGGTGGGCAGTTCTTGTCAATTCTCAAACTGCATTCTAGATAAGTGATCGGCAACAGAATTTTCTACTCCCTTTTTATCTTTTATTTCTAAATCAAATTCTTAGAGTAGCAAAATCCATCTTATCAATCTAGGTTTAGCATCTTTCTTAGTGAGCAGGTTTTTCAAAGCAGCATGATCAGTGTAAACAATCACCTTAGCTCCTACTAAGTAAGATCTAAACTTATCAATAGTAAAAACAACAGCCAGGAGTTCTTTTTTAGTTGTTGCATAATTAAGTTGTGGTCCTGTTAGAGTTTTGCTAGCATAAGCAATTGCATGATGCTTTCTATCTTTTGTTTGTCCCAAAATAGCCCCTATAGCATAATCACTAGCATCACACATGATTTCAAAAGGTAGCGACCAATCAGGGGGTTAAATGATTGGTATAGAGATGAGTGCTTCTTTAAGAATATTAAAAGATTTCAAGCATGCATCATTAAATTCAAAGGGAACATCCTTAGCCAAAAGATTTGTCAGTGGTCTAGTAATGTGTGAAAAATATTTTATGAACCGGCGATAAAAACCATAATGACCAAGAAAGCTTCGGATCCCTCTGATATTTATAGGTGTAGGTAGTTGTTTAATTACTTCAGTTAAATAAGTGTCTTCGAGTTCCTGAGGAAAGAGTTCCTTTAGGAGATATCAGGCTTGAATCTGATCTAACTTACGAAGAAAAACCAGTCCGGGTGATCGATACTCAAGAACGAGTAACTAGAAGTCGAGTGGTTAAGTGGTATAAAGTAATGTGGAGTAATCAGGGTAGTGAAAGTGATGCTACGTGGGAATGAGAGGACTATTTACGTGATGGTTATAAGGAATTCTATCAAAAATGGTACGCTTTCCAAATCTCGGGACGAGATTTTTATAAGGGGGGAGGGCTGTAACACCTCAGGTGTTTAGCTTCCATAATTGCATTGCATTGCATAAGCATGGACATTCATCATCTCATTATGTTTACTTTGTTTGCAACATTATTGGGTGTATTAGGGTTTTGGCTTGTTTCCAATCTTGTGACCCTATTGTTTGTGTGTAACTAAGGGGTAGAGTGGTCAATTATATCCTACAACACCTTAGTTGCACTTAGGGTAACTAATGGAGCAATGTTCATGTTGACCAAATTTACCAAAATGCCCTCCAATGTATGGTTGACCAACATTAGACCCTAGAATGCTTTAGTTTGACCAATTAAAAAGTCTAGCTTAGAGACCTTGCATGGAGGAGCAACCTTAATCAAAGTTGTAGAGAATTTCCTAGGGAACAAAAGTCTCAATATGGCTATCTCATGAAAATGACTAGAACATGCTCAAAAATGGCCCACAAGTCAGCTTGAGGGGCTGCCCCAGCACTTAGAAAATTTCTAAGTCTAAAATGTGACATTTCAGTTTCATGGTGGCCCACTTTGGGAGCTTGTAGTTTGAAAACCAGACCAAACCAGCTCTAACTCATATTGACACTTTTGTAGTACCCACTTAGCTCTACAATATTGTCAACATCATCATCACCTAGTTCTCAAGGGTTTAGGAGATAAAATGCTTTGAAAAATGGGTTTCAGTCGGTGTAGTTAACTGAAACTTAGTTTCAGTTTCCGGGTACCTCACTTCAGGGCACTGTATCTCACTAACTAAGCCGAACCAGTCCTAGAGCCAATTGACAAAATTGTAGCCCTCATGTAGCTCTACAAAATTGGTGTAATCATCTTCGACTAACTCGAGCTGGTTTAAGAGATAATCAACGACGAAATCCCGCTGTCAGTCACCTAATGCAGTCAGCGATTCAGTGTTTCAGTCGTCAGTCATGGCCGACCGGCCGCAGGCCGTCGTCGATGTGTGGCCGTGCGGTGGCGACCGTACGCCGACCGCGGCCCCACATGTCAGCCCACGACGCGTTCAAAGGCCGCCACGACGCACCGAGCTCCTCCATTTCCTTCTCCCCCCTCGGTCGGCTCCAAAACGGAGAACTAGTGCCGCCATTACCGCCTCCCCTCCGGTGAGCTCAAGCGCGCTCTCCACCGCACTGCCGCCCACAAAAACGCGTCCACAGCTCTGCCTTGAAGCCCTCTACCTCACCGTCCGCTCCACGCAGCCAGCCGAGCCTCGGTAGGGTCACATTTTTTATTTCCGCTGCCGCGGTACCTCGCCGGAGTCCCTCCGCGCGACGGCTCTCCGTGGCCAGGCGTCTCTGGGCGTCTCTGTCGCCCGCTAGTAGGTGCGTTAGGGTCGAGGTAGAGTGGGGATGCTCACCGAGGGTTAGGGTTAGGACGTCGGGTTCACCGACGGCGAGATGCGCCACCACCGTCCCGGTGGTCCGCCATGCACGACGGCGAGCACCCTCCCATTGCTCCGCTGCCCGGTTCCTGCCACCAATCGACGTATCTCAATGACGTGGTCATGCTCGTCCACTCAATTTCGCTGGCCGGCTCACCGACGGCGAGCTCCGGCGACCACCGTTCCTTCCCCTCCGCCTCTCTCTCTGTCGGGTGGGTCCCGTCTGGCAGGCGCGCGCGCGGGCGGGAGACCGTAGCAGGCCGCACGCGCAAGTGGGCCGTGTTCGCGCGAAGGCCGGCCCAGTAGCGAGTTAGAATTTATTTTGTTTTTCTTTTATTCTGTCACAGTTTTAGATGATGTTTAGGAAATTAATATCTAGGGTTTTACTTGATCAAAAATTATGAAGTAAATTTTGTTGGGCTCTGCATGATGTGTAGTATTTAAGAAAAATATAAAATAGGTATGTGATGTTTATTTTCTGGAAGAAATAATTAGGGTTTTGATATGTGTCTTAATTTGGATATAAACTAGATAAATGAATAACTGGAGTTCTATTGTCCCAAAAATTGTGAAAATTGGTCGGTAGGTTAATTTATGCATGTATTAGCTCTGGTAAAAATTTGGGCACTAGTGCTTGAGTACTTTTCAAGTTATGATGTGGTCATGTTATATTGAGGAATACTTGAATGAATTTTAGTAATTTTTCTACATGTGCAATGTTCATATAAATTTGTGGAGAGTGTCCTGGTGCCCTCTGGTACCTAAGAAAAATATGAATTCTGTTGTTTGATACTTTTCAATATGATTTGTTAATTATACAAAAATCAGCCTTTTTGGCTTGTGAATTTTGTGTAGGGAGTTTTTGTGACATGTGTGAACTATTGGTAACTTTAGTTTGGTTATAGAGGAAGTTTGCCACATAAATAAATATTTAATCTTCACCTTTCTAGGTTTTCTGGACAGCTGGTAGTATCTTTGGGTTTGACCCTTAATAAAAGTGTTTGCTGGAAAACTTGTGAATACCAAAGTTGTAGTAAACTTGATAAACTAGCTTGTGTCAAAATTTGGGGGCATTTGGCTTAGTAGTTTAGGAGTTATTGCTGTTTTAAGTGACTGTCCACAAATGGCTGCTCTCTGTTTAGAGAGGACAGATTTCTGAAATCTTGGAAATTCGACCAGGAAAACTTAGGAATTAAGGGTTGAGGTCTGAAAATGATTTGTAGGGCATTTTATAAGCTTTCCAGATTGTCTTGGATCATATCTTTTGGAATTAGGAATTTCCAGTTATGATAGAAACATTTAGCTGCTGTCCAGAATGTCTTGCTGTGATATTTTGTGTTTGGATGTGGTAACTTAAGTAAAGTTGTTCTTATGATTGTTAGGTGTTAGGGCCCTAACAGAGGAGGAACAACTATACCTTAGGTTGAGTAGATTAGGTGAGTACTCCCTCTGTCCCTATTTAGAGGTCGTTTCCGGTTTTCGTGCCACAAGTTTGACTCGATTTGTAGAAAATGCGTGCAACATTTTTATCTTCAAATAAATTTATTAAAAAACTAGATTCAAAGATCTATCCAATGATACTAATTATGTACTATAAATATTAATATTTTTTAATACATATTTTGTTAAAGTTGTTTCTCGGGAAACGAAAGCGACAAGTATTTAGGGACGGAGGGAGTACTTCTCTACCGGAGAGGAAATTTGAACTTAATAATTGAAGTGATTTGAATAGAGCTTTAGGAATGGTTGTAATGCACTTCATTCCGAGCATGCAGCATCTTTCATTATGCATCCATGAAATTCATTATGCACTCATGCAATAGGTGTTCCAGAGGGGGTGACTCTCCTCGAGTTCGAGGAAGCGATCCCGGAGGAAATCCAGGAGCAGCCGGGGGAGCCAGAGGAACCAGCCGGCGAAGGAGTTCCTGCAGGAGATCTGCCCGAGTGTCCTGATCACCGGCCGTCTACCTTTCTGAAAGGCAAGCCCCTGTGCATGCTGACCCTATTGTTTTATAAATCAATCTTGAGTACTTTTACTTCTTTACTGCATTAAGTTGTAGGAGTTGTATGAAAACACTTGCTGCATTATACCTGTCCTTGTCCAGATATCGTACTTAATCCTAAATTAGGTTTAGGCACGTGTCAATGCTTAGCCCTGCATAGTCCGGTAGAAGTCGGGTGATTTCCGGTCATCCGCGAGATGTAGGAATGGGTCACGAGTGGCTATATGGCTATCGTGGATGGAACCATGCCTTAAAATGAAATTGAGACCGGGCGGGAGTTCGATAGTACAGCCGCAAGACACTTCACGTCTTGGGTGTGGAGCTATGCCCGTCTGAGTCGTTTAAGGACCGATTCGCTGTATGTCCTTGAGTCATGTTGAACGCAGTCTAACACTTAGTTGGCCGGATAAGTCGTTCTGACCGCGAAGCCGAGTAATATGGTTTAGGCCGGGAATCGAATGGTAGGTTGCTTCTTGGAGGAGAGAAAGGATGTGCTTGGGGACATTGGCATGAGACCAAGGGGGGTTAGAGTCCCTATCACCTGGCAGAGTGTCGCCCTTGGGGTTGCGACATCATTCGGACCCGCGATTCCTGAATCATACGAAAAGGTGGCCTGTGCGACCCTAGCAGGGGTCTGCACGGTGAGTGTTAGAAATACCCCTCCAGCTGGATAGGAATTCGATTCGAATCGCCGTCGCTCCCGGTTAGTGAGCACTTGACTTGAGCAGCGGCAACGTAGATCTCATTAAATTGAACAGATGGTTAAGCAAATGATACAATGTTGCCGCAATTTATACCTGCTATGGATATAATGATATTAATTGTTTGATTATAATCAAGTGCATGTTTAGTACAGGTGCTAAGACAGATGACAGGTAAATGCTAAAAATAACTGCTAGTACAGGTTGAAAGAGTTTCAATTACTTATGCCTTTCTGCAAAATGTGATGTCAGCTAGCCCACTTGTGAAAGCCTTGCATAATCCTTGGTGTCATCTTATTTCTGGTTTTTGACGGGTAAGTCTAGCTGAGTACATTCTAGTACTCAGGGTTTATTCCCTCCTGTTGCAGATGATATGCTTTACCAAGGCTTCTGCAAGACCTGTCTCCACCCTGCGGGTGACGAAGACTAGATCACTAGGGTGTGATCATCCTTTATGTACTTTCCCTAATGCTTTTGCGGGATGTTGATCAGTAAGACTGGCAGTAGTATTTGAACAACGGGTGTGTGTTATGCTTCCGCTACTTTATGAACTTGGTTTGTAATAATTTGCGACTCCATGTGTGTAAGTGGATTTTGGACTACTTATGAAATGTAACGTGTGATGTGTTATGTTGAATGATGCGATCTTGGTTGTAAGCAAGTTGGTTTGAAATCCTTCATGGTTTCGATTGACTACCGGGATTATATGGGCTCAAGTTCGAAAATTTGAGCACTTCGGTGCTTGTTTTTGCACTTGTGCTCTTATAATTTGGTCGGTTCTGTTACAGCTGGTACCGGAGCATAATTCAACATTAAACACATCGTACGAGTATTTGAAAACAAAAGTAATTGTTTGCAAAAAGTGTTAAAACTCTGAAAATTATTTTTATAGGTATGCCAGTGATCACATCCCTTAGCCCAAATAAGGACTCTTAGGTGGCTTATTAAAAGACTAACTTGGGGGCCTTGTTTGTTTTTGTTTCGTCGTCCATACGGCGTGATATTGTATGGATGCCATCCACTTGGGTGGTAATGTATGGATCAGATACCTCGACGCTCTGGTAAGTGTGAGTTGTGAGAGCATGATCGTCCAACCGGCGATCTAGGGGAGAGTAGCTTTGGTTACTTACATACTTACATGTTTAAACCATGTAATTATGGAAGTACTTAATTGTGGGTATATCTGTCGGGTAGCTTTGATACTGAAGTATATACATCGGAGATGTGTATATGGAAAGTATTTAGTTTGCTGCTTTCTTGTGTGCATATATCGGGAAACTGTTGGGCTGAAATGAGATTTTCTGTAGGTACACTAACAGCGTAACGAGTAGACCGATAGTTTCGCTTATATGAGAGAACGTATGTATGCCACCGCCTAGCGTTAGAAATTTAGGTTTCTACTAAGGTGAGAGGGCGTACGGAACGTGCATGCATCATGTTTAATTATGTCATACATGTCATTTTACTCCCTCCTTAAAAATTTCAATAGTCCCGACTAAATTAAATTTCGTATCCCCTAAATTATCCTCATTTTAAGTCGTATCTTGTTGCTACAGATGGCACGCACTAAGTGGACCGCTCGCAAGTCAACCGGAGGCAGGGTCCCTCGCCACCAGCTCGCTCCACGTGAGCCCCGCCCCAAGCCCACTGAGGTGGAAAGGTTGAGGGCTGAGTTGGCCGAGGTGACTACTGCTAGGGATGCGGCGCAGCAGCAACTAGAGCAAGTGATCCATGACCGAGATCAGGAAACACTTGCGGTCCAGAGGTTGACAGTAGCCAATCACAACTGTCAACGCATGCTGGTCCATGTGATGAACCAGAGGGATAAAGCCTGGCACGAGGAGAACATCCTTAGAGCTCGTCAGGTGGAGCTTGAGCAACAGTTGGAGAATGCAGAAGAATACAACGACAATCTGCATGAAGAAGTGCACCGCCTGAACAACCAGCTCAATCCTCTGCTGCCTCAGCACAATAACGAGGATGAGGAGATGGGCTTTGGAGTCTTCATGGCTGAAGATGAGGACGACGTGGAGGTCAATGGGCCACAGGATGCCCCACCAGAAGAAGAAGCAGAAGAAGAAGAAGATGAGGAGTTAGAGCATGTTAGCGACGAGGATGGCGGGGAGATCCTCGACACCGACTCTGAGGATGATGCTTAGCGTAGTCATCACATAGCTACGATGTTAGAATCATCTTTTGTGCCCTCCATGTGTTGGGGGTGAGGCGTTGTAATAACTTGGCTTTTGGGATGTAAGGTCGAACCCTGTGTTCTCCTGGATGTTTAGTTTGAACCTGTTAAGTTCGATCACAATTGGATGTCTTACTGTGTTGCGTTCGATGATGGTGTCACGATTAGCACCCTTCGGTGCCACGACGAAACCGAGGGCCTCCTGTGGCGCGCGACATAAGGCTGTGTTGCTTGGCACGCGCTGGTATCGAGGTGGCTAGTCATGATCCACCATGGAACTCTACCGTTGAGAAGTCTCTTTGTGGTCAGTTGTAGTAGCCTTCCTCATTCGGCTAGAAGTTTGGATCGAATCCGAGCACCCGTACGTAAGGTCAAAAGTCACATAGATATTAAAGTAAATGGTTCAGTCACTGTTGTGCTCCCTGTGAGTGAGCCTTTTATCAAAATACATCTTGTTGGATCCCCTCGCGTGATTGCGTCAATTGATGCGCTTGAATGGATTGTGCGGTTGTGATGAATTATTGTGCCTTGATTATTTGCGAAGTCATTTTCATGAAGTCAGTTTGACATATTTACAATAATTCATCTACAAATTTCCCACATCGTCAGTGCTCATTGGCTATGCATTTTGCAGATGTCGTACAACCTCCGTCGGGGTCGTGGCATTGAGGATGAGGAACAGCCACCCCCTCCGCCAACACCTACCCCGGCTGAGCTGATGCAAATCATGGTGGAAGGGCAGCGCATGCTGGCAGATGCTATGCGCCAGCTTGCCAACCGGGAGGCTCGTCATGGCTGCCAGGGCCCGGAACCCAATCAATATAGTGATTTCAAGGACTTTCTTGACACTAAGCCCCTGCTCTTTAAGGAGGCGGAGGAACCGCTGCAAGTTGACGAGTGGCTGAACACTATTGAGCAGAAGTTCCGTCTGCTTCGCTTGACGGATGAGCTAAAGACTGAATATGCTTCCCATCAACTGCATGGTCCAGCCGGTATTGGGTGGAGCCACTACCGTTCCACATTGCCTACAAATGTCCCGATTGCTTGGGACCAGTTCAAAGCAGCATTCCGCGGGAATTATATTCCTCCGGGTCTTATGGCTATCAAGCACACGAAATTCATGAGGCTGTCCCAGGGCAATAAAAGTTTGACTGAATATCTGCAATCTTTTAACAATCTGGCAAGGTATGCAACAGAGTTTGTGGATACCGATGCTAAGAAAATTGCTAGCTTTAAAAGGGGCCTCGGCCCAAAGCTGATGAAGACCATGGGCACTAGCAAGTATACTACCTTCAATGATTTTATCAGTGATGCTTTGACTCAAGAAAACAATAATGCTATTTATTCTGCCTCTAAGAGCCGTAAGAGGGCCCTTGAAGCGAGTGCTTCGCAGTCCCGGACTCCTGCTGCACCGAGGGCTTCCCCTCGCCCACCTGCCCTGAATGCTAAGTTCCGTCCACCGCAGAAGAAGTCTACTGCTAAAACTGGGTTTCGCAAGGCATGTACAGTAGCTCTGCCAAAGGGTAATTCTGGTCAGAGCAGCTCCAGTGTTCCTCCCAGCAACATGCCTTGCTGGAACTACAACAAGCCAGGCCATTGGTCCAGGAACTATCCTTATCCTAAGAAGAATGTCAATCAAGGTGGCCGTCAGGGGCATGCTCATTATAACAGTATTGAGGAAATCCCATATGGTGAGGTTGTCACCGCTGGTAAGTTCCTAGTTGACCAACATCCTGCAGTGGTACTATTTGATTCAGGTGCTTCGCATTCCTTTATCAGTCCTAAGTTTGCATCAAAGTTTGCACACAAATTACATACTGTTGAAGGTGGGAGTTATTGCATTAGTGCGGCAAGTGGGAATATTTCCACAAATAAAGTAGTGGGGAATCTAGAGTTTGAAATAGAAGGGCAAAAGTACTTGCTTGCCTTAGTGGTGTTGCCTGGATTAGGCATAGATGTTATTTTGGGCACGAATTGGATGAGTCAGAATGGAGTACTCATTGATACGTCCACCCGGGTAGTTATGCTCAGAGATCCTACAGATCAAAAGGGTTTTCTAGTGCAACTTCCCAAAAAAATTGATTTGTCTGGTGAAGTTCATGCGGTGCAAGCAAAGGCGTTAGCTGAAATTCCCGTAGTGAGTGAGTTTCCTGACGTTTTTCCCGATGATTTGCCGGGACTCCCTCCGGATCTGGATGTGGAATTTAAAATCAAGCTGTTGCCTGGCACGGCACCCATCTCTAGGAGACCTTATAGGATGCCTCCGAATGAGCTAGCTGAACTTAAGGTGCAGTTGAATGAACTTTTGAAGAAGGGGCTGATTCGTCCTAGTTCGTCTCCGTGGGGATGCCCTGCTATCTTTGTGAAGAAGAAGGACCAGTCATTGTGAATATGTGTAGATTATAGGCCTCTGAATGCAGTCACTGTCAAAAATAAGTATCCTCTACCACACATCGATATCTTGTTCGATCAGTTGTCTAAAGCTAAAGTCTTTTCCAAGATTGATCTGAGGTCTGGTTACCATCAAATTAAAATCCGTCCTAAAGATATTCCAAAAACAGCTTTCTCGACAAGATACGGTCTTTATGAGTATCTTGTTATGTCTTTCGGCCTGACTAATGCCCCCGCACACTTCATGTGCTTGATGAATTCGGTGTTTATGCCCGAATTGGACAAGTTCGTGGTGGTGTTTATTGATGACATCTTGATATATTCTGAAAATGAGGAAGAACACGCTGAACATCTGCGTATTGTCCTCACCAGACTGCGTGAACATCAACTGTATGCGAAGTTCAGTAAGTGTGAATTCTGGCTTCGTGAAGTACCTTTCCTTGGGCATGTGTTGTTCGATGGGGGAATTATGGTAGATCCCACCAAGGTACAGGAAGTATTGAACTGGAAGGCTCCTACTTCGGTTCATGAGGTCCGGAGTTTTCTTGGGTTGGCTGGCTATTATCATCGCTTCATCCCGGATTTCTCTAAAATAGCCAAACCCATGACTCGGTTGCTGCAAAAAGACACTAGGTTTGTCTGGACTCCTGAGTGTGATGCGGCTTTTCACCAACTGCGAACCCTCCTAACCTCGGCTTCGGTTTTGGCGCAACCGGATATCGAGAAACCATTTGATGTCTATTGTGATGCCTCGGGCATAGGTTTGGGAGGTATTTTGATGCAGGAAGGCCGAGTAATTGCATATACCTCTCGACAACTTTGGAAACATGAGGTGAATTATCCAACGCATGACTTAGAACAGGCTGCAGTTGTTCATGCTTTTGAAAGTGTGGCGGCATTATCTGTTGGGCAATGTCTGCAATATATACATGGACCACAAAAGCCTCAAATACATCTTTACCCAACCCGAGCTAAATATGCGCCAAAGAAGATGGCTTGAGTTGATTAAGGATTATAATCTTCAAGTGCACTATCATCCTAGCAAGGCAAATGTGGTTGCCGATGCTTTAAGCCGTAAGTCTCATTGCCATTCCTTAGTCAAAACTGATTTTCATCGATCTCGCCTTCTACATCCAGCAGTCTTGTACAACATCACTGTCAGTTGTACTCTCAAAAGCAGAATTATTGAGCTCCAAAAGACTGACCCTGGTGTATTCCACATCAAGCGTAAGATGAAAGAAGAAGAGACTAAGCATTTCAGGCTAGATGAAGAGGGTGTGCTGTGGTTTAAGGATAGGCTAGTGGTACCTAAGGACCGAGAGCTTAGAAATCAGATCCTGTCAGAAGCACATTCTTCAAAGTTGTCCATCCACCCTGGTAGTAATAAGATGTATTATGATTTGAAGCCACTTTATTGGTGGACCAAAATGCAGAAAGAGATAGCTGCATATGTTGCTAGGTGTGACACCTGCTGTAGAGTTAAGGTTGTGCACATGAAAGCTGGGTTGCTACAACCACTTTCTATCCCAGGTTGGAAATGGGAAGAGATAAGTATGGATTTCATCGTCGGACTTCCTCCTACTGTCAAAAATCATAACTCTATCTGGGTGATTGTAGATCGCTTAACCAAGTCAGCTCACTTCATTCCTGTTCGAGTGGATTATCGTCCCACTGACTATGCTGAGTTGTACTTCAATCAGATAGTCCGACTCCATGGGATACCTCGTACTATTGTTTCTGACCGTGGTCCCCAGTTCACTGCTCACTTTTGGGAGCACTTGCATCATCTTCTGGGAACCAAGTTAGTGAGAAGCTCTGCTTATCACCCCCAGACGTCAGGTCAGACTAAACGAGTTAACCAAATCTTGGAAGATCTATTGCGTGCATGTGTAATTTCCTCCAAGGGTTCATGGGAAAAATGGTTGCCTCTAGCCGAGTTTTCATACAATAATAGTTACCAATAGAGTATTAAGATGGCCCCATTTGAAGCCTTGTACGGTCGTAACTGTAGAACTCCACTAAATTGGGTAGAAGCTGGTGAAAGAAGGTATTATGGTATTGATTTTGTCAAGGAAGCTGAGGAACAAGTCCGTACCATCCAAAAACACATGGCTGCAGCCCAAGCTAGACAGAAAAGTTATGCTGATCGTCGTAGAAAGTCGCTCGAGTTTGAAGTTGGAGATTTCGTTTATCTGAAGGTTTCTCCAATGAAGAGTGTACAACGTTTTGGTGTCAAGCGGAAACTCGCACCGAGATACGTGGGTCCTTTCCAGATCATAGGCAAGAGTGGAGCTGTTGCGTATAAGGTCCAGTTACCTCCTGAAATGAGTGCCATATTCAATGTTTTCCATGTATCTCAGTTAAATAAGTGTCTTCGAGTTCCTGAGGAAAGAGTTCCTTTAGGAGATATCAGGCTTGAATCTGATCTAACTTACGAAGAAAAACCAGTCCAGGTGATCGATACTCAAGAACGAGTAACTAGAAGTCGAGTGGTTAAGTGGTATAAAGTAATGTGGAGTAATCAGGGTAGTGAAAGTGATGCTACGTGGGAATGAGAGGACTATTTACGTGATGGTTATAAGGAATTCTATCAAAAATGGTACGCTTTCCAAATCTCGGGACGAGATTTTTATAAGGGGGGAGGGTTGTAACACCTCAGGTGTTTAGCTTCCATAATTGCATTGCATTGCATAAGCATGGACATTCATCATCTCATTATGTTTACTTTGTTTGCAACATTATTGGGTGTATTAGGGTTTTGGCTTGTTTCCAATCTTGTGACCCTAGTGTTTGTGTGTAACTAAGGGTTAGAGTGGTCAATTATATCCTACAACACCTTAGTTGCACTTAGGGTAACTAATGGAGCAATGTTCATGTTGACCAAATTTACCAAAATGCCCTCCAATGTATGGTTGACCAACATTAGACCCTAGAATGCTTTAGTTTGACCAATTAAAAAGTCTAGCTTAGAGACCTTGCATGGAGGAGCAACCTTAATCAAAGTTGTAGAGAATTTCCTAGGGAACAAAAGTCTCAATATGGCCATCTCATGAAAATGACTAGAACATGCTCAAAAATGGCCCACAAGTCAGCTTGAGGGGCTGCCCCAGCACTTAGAAAATTTCTAAGTCTAAAATGTGACATTTTAGTTTCATGGTGGCCTACTTTGGGAGCTTGTAGTTAGAAAACCAGACCAAACTAGCTCTAACTCATATTGACACTTTTGTAGTACCCACTTAGCTCTACAATATTGTCAACATCATCATCACCTAGTTCTCAAGGGTTTAGGAGATAAAGTGCTTTGAAAAATGGGTTTCAGTCGGTGTAGTTAACTGAAACTCAGTTTCAGTTTCCGGGTACCTCACTTCAGGGCACTGTATCTCACTAACTAAGCCGAACCAGTCCTAGAGCCAATTGACAAAATTGTAGCCCTCATGTAGCTCTACAAAATTGGTGTAATCATCTTCGACTAACTCGAGCTGGTTTAAGAGATAATCAACGACGAAATCCCGCTGTCAGTCACCTAATGCAGTCAGTGATTCAGTGTTTCAGTCGTCAGTCATGGCCGACCGGCCGCAGGCCGTCGTCGACACGTGGCCGCGCGGTGGCGACCGTACGCCGGTCGCGGCCCCACATGTGAGCCCACGACGCGTTCAAAGGCCGCCATGACGCACCGAGCTCCTCCATTTCCTTCTCCCCCCCTCGGTCGGCTCCAAAACGGAGAACCAGTGCCGCCATTACCGCCTCCCCTCTGGTGAGCTCGAGCGCGCTCTCCACCGCACTGCCGCCCACAAAAACACGCCCTCTACCTCACCGTCCGCTCCACGCATCCAGCCGAGCCTCGGTAGGGTCACATTTTCGATTTCCGCCGCCGCGGTACCTCGCCGGAGTCCCTCTGCGCGACGGCTCTCCGTGGCCAGGGGTCTCTGGGTGTCTCTATCGCCCGCTAGTAGGTGAGTTAGGGTCGAGGTAGAGTGGGGATGCTCACCGAGGGTTAGGGTTAGGACATCGGGCTCACCGATGGCGAGATGCGCCACCACCGTCCCGGTGGTCTGCCATGCACGACGGCGAGCACCCTCCCATTGCTCCGCTGCCCGGTTGCTGCCACCAATCGACGTATCTCGATGACGTGGTCATGCTTGTCCACTCAATTTCGCTGGCCGGCTCACCGACGGCGAGCTCCGCCGACCACCATTCCTTCCCCTCCGCCTCTCTCTCTCTCGGGTGGGTCCTGTCTGACAGGCGCGCGCGCGCGGGCGGGAGACCGTAGCAGGCCGTGTGCGCAAGTGGGCCGTGTTCGCGCGAAGGCCGGCCCAGTAGCGAGTTAGAATTTATTTTGTTTTTCTTTTATTCTGTCACAGTTTTAGATGATGTTTAGGAAATCAATATCTAGGGTTTTACTTGCTCAAAAATTATGAAGTAAATTTTGTTGGGCGCATGATGTGTAGTATTTAAGAAAAATATAAAATAGGTATGTGATGTTTATTTTCTAGAAGAAATAATTAGGGTTTTGATATGTGTCTTAATTTGGATATAAACTTGATAAATGAATAACTGGAGTTCTATTGTCCCAAAAATTATGAAAATTGGTGGGTAGGTTAATTTATGCATGTATTAGCTCTGGTAAAAATTTGGGCACTAGTGCTTGAGTACTTTTCAAGTTATGATGTGGTCATGTTATATTGAGGAATACTTGAATGAATTTTAGTAATTTTTCTACATGTGCAATGTTCATATAAATTTGTGGAGAGTGTCCTGGTGCCCTCTGGTACCTAATAAAAATATGAATTCTGTTGTTTGATACTTTTCATTATGATTTGTTAATTATACAAAAATCAGCCTTTTTAGCTTGTGAATTTTGTGTAGGGAGTTTCTGTGAATAACTTTAGTTAAAATATTTACAGTAGCCTCTTTTTGGGTCAGGGAGTCTCTTGTAATTTTTGTAGAATTTTATGAGTAGTTTACGTATGGGTTTAATTTTCCACTTAATTAATTAAGTAAATTAAGAAAGGGGTGGAAATAAATGTTTTAGGTGGGCACACCTTACTTTCTGGTGTTTTTGTGACATGTGTGAACTATTGGTAACTTTAGTTTGGTCATAGAGGAAGTTTGCCACATAAATAAATATTTAATCTTCACCTTTCTAGGTTTTCTGGACAGCTGGTAGTATCTTTGGGTTTGACCCTTAATAAAGGTGTTTGCTGGAAAACTTGTGAATACCAAAGTTGTAGTAAACTTGATAAACTAGCTTGTGTCAAAATTTGGGGGCATTTGGCTTAGTAGTTTGGGAGTGATTGCTGTTTTAAGTGACTGTCCAGAAATGGCTGCTCTCTGTTTAGAGAGGACAGATTTCTGGAATCTTGGAAATTCGACCAGGAAAACTTAGGAATTAAGGGTTGAGGTCTGAAAATGATTTGTAGGGCATTTTATAAGCTTTCCAGATTGTCTTGAATCATATCTTTTGGAATTAGGAATCTCCAGTTATGATAGAAACATTTAGCTGCTGTCCATAATGTCTTACTGTGATATTTTGTGTTTGGATGTGGTAACTTAAGTAAAGTTGTTCTTGTGATTGTTAGGTGTTAGGGCCCTAACAGAGGAGGAACAACTATACCTTAGGTTGAGTAGATTAGGTGAGTACTTCTCTACCGGAGAGGAAATTTGTACTTAATAATTGAAGTGATTTGAATAGAGCTTTAGGAATGGTTGTAATGCACTTCATTCCAAGCATGCTGCATCTTTCATTATGCATCCATGAAATTCATTATGCACTCATGCAATAGGTGTTCCAGAGGGGGTGACTCTCCTCGAGTTCGAGGAAGCGATCCCAGAGGAAATCCAGGAGCAGCCGGGGGAGCCAGAGGAACCGGCCGGCGAAGGAGTTCCTGCAGGAGATCTGCCCGAGTGTCCTGATCACCGGCCGTCTACCTTTCTGAAAGGCAAGCCCCGGTGCATGCTGACCCTATTGTTTTATAAATCAATCTTGAGTACTTTTACTTGTTTACTGCATTAAGTTGTAGGAGTTGTATGAAAACACTTGCTGCATTATACCTGTCCTTGTCCAGATATCGTACTTAATCCTAAATTAGGTTTAGGCACGTGTCAATGCTTAGCCCTGCATAGTCCGGTAGAAGTCAGGTGATTTCCGGTCATCCGCGAGATGTAGGAATGGGTCACGAGTGGCTATATGGCTATCGTGGATGGAACCATGCCTTAAAATAAAATTGAGACCAGGCGGGAGTTCGATAGTACAGCCGCAAGACACTTCACGTCTTGGGTGTGGAGCTATGCCCGTCTGAGTCGTTTAAGGACCGATTCGCTGTACGTCCTTGAGTCATGTTGAACGCAGTCTAACACTTAGTTGGCCGGATAAGTCGTTCCGACCGCGAAGCCGAGTAATATGGTTCAGGCCGGGAATCGAATGGTAGGTTGCTTCTTGGAGGAGAGAAAGGATGTGCTTGGGGACATTGGCGTGAGACCAAGGGGGGGTTAGAGTCCCTATCACCTGGCAGAGTGTCGCCCTTGGGGTTGCGACATCATTCGGACCCGCAATTCCTGAATCATACGAAAAGGTGGCCTGTGCGACCCTGGCAGGGGTCTGCACGGTGAGTGTTAGAAATACCCCTCCAGCTGGATAGGAATTCGATTCGAATCGCCATCGCTCCCGGTTAGTGAGCACTTGACTTGAGCAGCGGCAACGTAGATCTCATTAAATTGAACAAATGGTTAAGCAAATGATACAATGTTGCCGCAATTTATACCTGCTATGGATATAATGATATTAATTGTTTGATTATAATCAAGTGCATGTTTAGTACAGGTGCTAAGACAGATGACTGGTAAATGCTAAAAATAACTGCTAGTATAGGTTGAAAGAGTTTCAATTACTTATGCCTTTCTGCAAAATGTGATGTCAGCTAGCCCACTTGTGAAAGCCTTGCATAATCCTTGGTGTCATCTTATTTCTAGTTTTTGACGGGTAAGTCTAGCTGAGTACATTCCAGTACTCAGGGTTTATTCCCTCCTGTTGCAGATGATATGCTTTACCAAGGCTTCTGCAAGACCTGTCTCCACCCTGCGGGTGACGAAGACTAGATCACTAGGGCGTGATCATCCTTTATGTACTTTCCCTAATGCTTTTGTGGGATGTTGATCAGTAAGACTGGCAGTAGTATTTAAACAACGGGTGTGTGTTATGCTTCCGCTACTTTATGAACTTGGTTTGTAATAATTTGCGACTCCATGTGTGTAAGTGGATTTCGGACTACTTGTGAAATGTAACGTGTGATGTGTTATGTTGAATGATGCGATCTTGGTTGTAAGCAAGTTGGTTTGAAATCCTTCGTGGTTTCGATTGACTACCGGGATTATATGGGCTCAAGTTCGAAAATTTGAGCGCTTCGGTGCTTATTTTTGCACTTGTGCTCTTATAATTTGGTCGGTTCTGTTACAGTCATGCTCCCCTTTTTAGGCACAACTTGAACTAGGCTTACCTACTCACTATGTGGCACAGGATAGATGATCCCGACGTACAATAGTTTTAAGACCTCTTTTTTAACAACCTCTCTCATCGCGTTATTAAGCCTAAGCTGGGGCTCCCTAGAAGGTATAGAATCTGGATTTGTAGGGATATGATGAGTGCAAAGAGCAGGGCTAATTCCCTTAAGGTCTTGGAGTGAATAGCCAAAAATAGAATGATGCTTTTCTAGGATAGTTAGCAGTGTAGAGATTGTTCCTGCAAGAGTTTATCACTTATGATCACAGGAGAATCTTGATCATTATTAAGAAAAGCATATCTAAGATCAGAAGGCAGGGGTTTAAGCTTAATGGAGGGCTTAGGCGGTTCTAGCAATTCATCGAGAGGTTCGGGTTCTATGGGATCTTCGTCTTCTTCCTCATCGATGAAGAACTAGGCATCATCTTCAAAGTTGGGTTCAATTAAGTCATCAAGAGATGCAACCTTAACCTTTTACACTAGGTCTAGCTCAGGAATTGGCTCAATCTTAGCATTAAGAGAGTGAGTGATGGGCACAGAGAGCTCAAAGTTTTTCCCAAGTTTTATGTTCAACTTCCCCTTTTTCCTTCATGGATAAGTCTTTCTATTGGTTGCCATATCAATAGGTCGAATTCCATAACATCAAAGATATAAAAATTCAAATGCACTTTGGTTCCATTTACCAAAATAGGAATGGCACCAAGAATTCCCAAACTTGAAACAATGTGTTCTGAAAGACTTTTTAACAACTTGGTCGTAGGGGCTAATGGCATGTCTTTTAATAAATCATGAGCAAAAATTGAAGACATGATGTTAACACCCACAACCGGATTGTAAAGAGCATCGAAAAAATCCTTGTTAATTTGGCAATAAATGGTAGTAGAAGGTGAATCTAAGCAAATTACTTTAGAAGAAAGCTCTAATTCTTCTAACCATTCATCGCTCATGATGGACACTAGGTCTTTTGTTGTCTTTTTATGGAAGGCTTCGTCAGAAGGGTCTAAAGGTTCTACAGACGATGATTTTCTAGGCTCCTGAGGTTTCCTCATTACATAGTAATTCAAGGTATTTCCATATTCGGCAAAAAGTTCATCCTCGAATTCAAGCATAAAATCCAAAATTGAAGTTTCCTCCTTTTCCGGTGATTCGAGATCTGAAATAGCTGAAGTTGGTAATGGTTCTGGTAAAGATTCAGGTTCAACTAATTGGAATTCTATCGATGAAATATGGTCGGTAGTCCACCAAGGGGTATAGCTCTAGTACCTTTTCCTTTCCTTTATAAGACTTTACCTTATTCAATATATTAATCTTTCTCTACTTTACTCAGTCTTTACTTTGTGCAATATTATACTAGTTATAGTATTGTTGTGGCTTATCTAGTCATAGAGTTGTTATACACTAGACTGTGATCCTGGAAACACACCTGTATTGCGATCATCGCCTGTCATAGGGTGCTCTAGTTGGCCTCATAATTACAGCTAGAGTAGTGAGAGAAGGTGTAAGCGTGGTGCTTATACACGATCTTGCCTTTGGTTACCCCTTGTTGCATGGATAGTTTGTGGTAGCTAGCAGGTGGTGATAGCCCTGTCCAGCCTTTGTATTCCACCACGTGTTGTAGGCAAGTTCTTAAAAGGTAGGGCCCCCATAAAAAGGTAGCCGCTTCGGATAGGGTTTCACTCCTTGTTGTCTCACCTATCGCCTAGCATCTTTGTTGTGAGGTATCAATCTGTGTGTCTCGACTATGTGATTTGGTTAAGTTATAGGAGTAGAGTTAGAAATATAGAAGTCATATACTCTCTCTCGTTGTCCACCCACCTAGCTATACTTACTAGTTTTTTATTTATCTTTATCTTGGCTTGTTTCATCATCATCCCATCCTACCATATTTCGTTTACCCCATTACTAGTTGACACTAAGTTGTGGTATATAAGGATCGCTCTTTTATTATCATTCCTAGCTACCACTTTTCCTTGGGATAAAAATAAATAATGATACCTTGGAATACTCCTGGGTGAAGTGCCACGATGGTATATTCTGTGCGCTTTTGGAATTATCCAATAGACATAAAAAATATCAACAAGCATTTCTGGCACTGTTGCCGGGGAAAGCATCAACCTAGGAATTTTAATAAAATTGAATCCAGAATTTACCATCACTTTAGTTATCAATTAGTGTAGGGGCCTACCCCTATCTTTTTTTCTCGTTATTGTGAAGCAAGGCAGTGCATGAGCGGTTTCCAATTGCCAGGAAATTTCATAGAAGATCTAGAACAATTGTTGAGGAATACTAGACGCCATAAAGTTCCTCCTCAAAGGTTTATCTCGAACCTGAATCCATTCTAGGAAGGAGGCTCTGCACCACCACCTAAGGAAGCTATGGGTCAAAAGACAATCTCCAATTACTCGGCCCCGTCAGTGGCTAACATGGCCATGGGACCCTAATTCAACTTTGGGGATGCTACTTTTGAGCTGCAGCCTGCGCTTATCAACATGGTGCAAGCCAACCTGTTTTGTGGGAAGCCTCATGAGGATGCCAATGCCCACCTTCAACACTTCTTAGAGGTGTGTGGCACCTTCACTATCAAGGGTGTAACAGTAGATGCCATCTGCCTTCGCCTTTTCCCATTCTCTTTGCTTAGGAAGGTGAAGCAATGGTTCTATGCTAATAAGGATGAAGCCACCATTTGGGAGAGGTGCGCCAATTCATTCCTCAAGAAGTTTTTCCCAATGGGCAAAACCAACGCCCTTCATGGAAAGATTTCTAGCTTCCAACAATAGTCTGATGAGATGATTCTCTAAGCATGGGAGCATTTCTAGGAGGCAATTTGTGCCTGTCCTCATCAAGGGATAGAAGATTGGCTCCTAATCCAAGGTTTCTATCATGGGATGACTGCCATGGCCTTAGTCACCTAGATGCTGCCGCTGGAGGGCCATTCCTTCAACACAATGTGAAGGTTGCCAAGGACCTCATCGAAAAGATGGTGGTAAACCAAGGATGGAATGAAGAACGCCTCTAGCCAAAGAAGAGAGGTGTGCACACCGTTCATGAGGTGGACATGCTCTCTGCCAAGATGGACCTCTTGATGAAGATGGAAGAACATTCCAAAAAGGAACAAGAGGCCATCCAACTCCATGCCACTACACGAGACGTTGAAGCAGACCCCTGGTGCAAGGTATGTGGTGGAGATGATCATTCGGGCAATAATTGTCCCGAAACAAGGGAAGACGTGAACTTCATCAACAACAAAACAATGGGTACCGATCCCAATAACAAGGAGAATGGAATTCACACCCCTTCTACCAAGGTAATGGAGGTAAAGGTTATAATAATAATTTCAATAATTCTTACAATAACCAACCTTCTTTGAAAGATCTTGTCTTAGGCTAGCCTAAAATCAATGATAGAATTAATAAAAAGTTGATGGCTAATGATAAGATTCTTGAAAACCTTAGTGAGAAAATGGACAGTTTTTCCTTCGCCGTTAAAAATCAATTGAGTTTCAATAAAATGTTTGAAACACAATTAGCTCAATTAGTAGCCGCTGTCCCATCATTCGAGCAAGGTAAGATTCCTGGAAAACCTGAGGGTCCGATTGAAACTGTTAAATTGGTCACAACAAAGTACGGTAAGCCTCCGCTCTGATCAAACTGGGGCTATCTTCTCGATCCTCCCTTCATCACTAAGAAGGAAGATCTAGGCCATCAGACGATTGAGTGCTCAATCGGACCACAAACCTTCCACAATGCCTTCTGCGACCTTGGATTGGGTGTCAACATCATGTCCAAGGTAACTTATGATAATTTGCTAGGGGGACCCTTGTCCCCTTCATATGTTTGCTTGCAGATGGTAGACCAAACAATCTGGTTCTTGGAGGGGTTAGCATGGGACATCCTGGTGAGAATCCAGGATGAATATGTCCCCGCCGACTTCCTTACCCTGGACATGGGAGCTAATAAAGACATTCCCCTCATCCTGGGAAGGCCATTCCTCTACACCATGAACGCGGTCATCTACGTGGGATCGGGCCAAATCCACTTCCAATTCCTAGGAAGGAAGGTAAAATGCGCTTTCAATGGTTATAAAGCTAACGAGCAGGTTAAGGCGGTCTGTCCCAAAAGGAGGTCTCGCCCAACAAAGCAACAAGGGAACAAGAAGGATAAGGATGGCAACGGGGTGGTTTCGGGTCAGATATCCGTGGGTTTTGGGTCTTGTGGGTTCGGGTTCAGGGATGATTTCTCACTCACGGTTTTCGGGTTCAGGGCCCCGTAACCAATCGGGTTCGGTTTCAGGTTTGGTTTTCCACCCATGGATATCTGAAATAAATCATTTGAAATTTAAACTCATGTTTATAATATGGTAATAATAACTTGTTTACTTAGATTATTAAATTTAGTCTAAGTTGACTCATGAAAATATTTATTCTTTGTTGCCTCTTGTTTATACATGTGAATATATGCATATATATCATGCATATGTTTATAGAAAGTCCTTATTGCTCTTACTATGTTGCCATACAAAGCGGGTTTCGGGTATCCATTCGGGTTTCGAGTATCCACGGGTTTGGTTTTGGTGAAGGATTATCACCTGAATCGGTGTTCGGTGCGGTTTTGGGTTTCAATTTTGGTTTCGGGTTCAGGTGCATAGAGACTCAATCTGAATCCGCCCTGTTGCCACCCCTAAAGAAGGATGAATAGGCCAAGAAGGCCACATAAGTCAAGGAGGACAAACCCGTCGAACCAAAACCACAACCTAAACCTAAAAAGGTTTGGCAGGAGAAGGAGGTGCACACATCTCGGTCTCCATCTCCGGGACCGACCGAAGCACCCAAAGCATGAACATAACGAAGGAGTCCTGCTCCAAGGACTTAAAACACGGAGCCTTGCTGACAGGTAATTCGGTAGTTAACCCATATTTAAATTATGCATTCTCTTTTACATTTTCGTTATGCATCTTTCATTTGCATATTTCCTTTTGAATTTTGCATGTTTAATTTTTGACCAAACTTAATCCCACACTGAATAAAACCTTGAGATTAGTCTTCCATGAAAATTTGAGCTAGTGGAGGGACCAAGGTGGGGTCAGCTAACCCCACCATGGTGCCATCTTCTTCCTGCTACACGTTGCAACAATATGCCTCACTATTCTTGATCATGAGGAATATATGAAATATCTAGGGGCAACTGTTGAAGGTTGGCCGACCTGGCCGTGACCTCTCCCACCACTTCTTTGCCTCCCACTCACCATGGCTATGTGTGCAATGTGCTCTGCTTAAAAAAAATCCCCGAGGAATGGTCACGAAGAGGTTAGCCGACCTGGCTATGACCCTTCCCGTCAATTCCATGTCTGCCATTCTTCTTTATTCTATACCCAATGCAATTTCCACCACTCAAAGTTGGCAGAAGGGGGCATAAGGAGGTTGGGCGACCTGTAAATGGTGCACCAAACACCTTCCCTCCCTCTGGCTATAAAATGCCATGTAGGGGAGCTCATCTCCACACTCAAACTTGCTGAAAAATTTTGAGCTCCCCATCTACCTCCTTCTCTCAAGTTTAGTGTTAACTAATTTCAAGTTTACTTCATAGTTAGCCACATAAACAAAAACCCAAAAAGATTTGTTGCTTTGCCTTTGCATTTTAGTTGCATTTCCAAAGCTTGTCTTGGGCTAGTCACTCTATCAAAAATGGTTTGTGGAGTGTCATTACCCATAAGAATGATTTTGTGGAGGCAACCATGCCCCACAAGGACTACTAACACTTGGATGACTAATGCTAACGCTAATCCTTATTGTCCTAGTATGTTCTTGTGTTTATTCTTGTGCAAGAAAATGAAGAACCCGGTCACGTCAGCAATAAAGAAGATGAAGGGTGCCCTTGGTGGGAGCTCTTCCAAACGCTCCCACCGTTCTGAAGGTGACTCTCAAGGGAGGAGAATGGGAGCCTCTGCTCATTTCTCCTAGGAGGAATCACTAAATGATGAACAAAACCGAGAGGAGCAAACTACGCCAAGTGAAGATCAACGCCATGGTGCACTCGTGGTACCCTCGATGAGAGCACAAGATCCTGAGAGCGGTCCCTTGTTCAACCAACAAGAGTACTAATGGTACCTCTCTATCCGGGAGCGTACCGGTGAGCATACCAAGGTAATTGATCCTGCTCTCCCTATTGTCTTGCCTATCGCCTAGCATACTTATTGTGAGGTATCAATTTGTGTGTCTCGACTGTGTGATTTGGTTAAGTTAGAGGAGTAGAGTTAGAAATATAGGAGTCCTATACTCCCTCGTTGTCCTCCCACCTAGCTATACTTACTAGTTATCTTATTTATCTTTATCTTGGCTTACTTCATCATCATCCCTTCCTACCATATTTCGTTTACCCCGCTATACTAGTTGATACTAAGTTGTGGTATGTAAGGATCTCTCTTTTATTATCATTCCTAGCTACCGCTTTCCCTTGGGATAAAAATAATAATAACGATAACTTGGAATACTACCGGGTGAAGTGCTACAGCGGTATATTCTATGCGCTTGCGGAATTATCCAATAGACATATGAAATACCAACAGTCGAGACAGAGGAGAGGTCGTGCGGTGCTGCATAGCGTGTGGTGGAAGGAGGTGAAGGGTTCATGGTCAACCGCTCATCCTTGCGTGTGGCCTAGGTCCCACGTGGCTTAGACGGGCCTCAGTGGGCTTCTGCTAGTTGGGCCACCCGAATGGCCACTAATCGGTGTCTTGAGATACCCGGGGTATCATAACCCTGACAAAAACCCTCAAGGAAGCATCCTCCAAAACCTCTCGAGGAAGGATCTTTTCGACAAATGTCCAATTCAACACCTTTTCACCCTTCAAAATCCCAACAAGGACAACAAACTAGAGGAGCAACAAAGTGAGCCTGCAAAACTAAAATCGGGAGAAAGCATCAGGAGAGAGTGAGGGAAGTCTTCAAGAGAAAGTTGCGGGTCCATTGGGAATCTTCTCCAAGGTGTACCTTTGTAAGTAAACATTTGCGATTCTTTTATAATAATTGATTTTTGGTTCTAGTAATAGCTATACAACTTGTATTCATTGGTACACCACTTTACATTAGTAGAGTACTCTAGCTTCACTAAGGGGACTTAGTGGTGCAAGGTTGGAGTAGTAAGTATATATAGCGTCAACATGGTGTTTAGGCTATAACTTACCTATGTAGACCACTTGTCGCACGGGTAGTCTATGGTAGCTAGCAGGGTAGTGACAGCCTTGTCTAGTCTTTGTATCCCACAACATGTTTTTAGGCAAGTCCTTAAAGAGCTGGGCTGAGCAAGGTTGTCGCTTTGTGTAAGAGTTTTGTCCTCTTACTGTCTCGGCTACCGTCCCTATGAGCGAGCGGGTGATAAACCCTAGTATACCTATCTTACTTTACCAGACATCATTGCTATAAACATCCTCTCTACCCAAGCATCATAAACCCTTTGTAGCATCATAGGACGAACATGATCCTCTATTAGTTCACTTCTCTTCCCCGTGGAAATCACGATACCTAGAATACTCCTGGTCAAGGCTACATTGGCAACGATACTCTTGGGGTTTACCCGTTTGCCACTCTGGTGTCAACATGTGTTGCAAGGCACCGGGCGGACCTCACTGGTGAGCGTGACATGATCCTTTGTTGGGAGGGAAGGTCAAAGAAGGGCGCTGAGAGAAGCGGTTAAGGTCTCTGAGGAAAGCTAGACAATCCTGGTGAAATCTAAGCAAGCACTAGGGGCATTGAGCGAGGAGCTGTGTGAGCTTGCTGTTCGCGCATGGGAGGCTTATGATGTTCTCCTCCCCTCGCCACCCCCAGGAGGCCAGGATGACCTCACCGGGTGCTTGCGTTCCCTACCGGACCATATCCAACAGGTTGTCTGGGGGCCATTGCAGCCTTGACTATGGTGAAGCTCCAGCTCCCCAAGGTGGATCTAGGGGTTGTGGAGTTTGGCGTCCCAAGGAACATCGACGCCACGCATCTGTGGGACATCAGGGTCGCTCTAGGCCTAGCCCCTTGGTGGATGTCGCTGCGAACATCATCGATGACGAGGCTCTACTCCATGATGATGGCTTGAAGGAAGCAGAGGTGGAGCCAGTGGACCTCCTGAGGCCGCCATGACCTACACAGGTGATGAGGTTGTTGTCCCGATCTTCACGACGTAGGATCTTGATCTTGATAACTAGCTGATAAACAGCCGATAACTTGCTGCAAGCAGCGATAACTAGTGCAACCTGACGACATGCACAAGGAGCCAACCACCGTCTCTATACGGCAGCCTGAACCAAGGATTCGCCCAACCACACTCTCAAAGAAACCAACCTACGCAGCCTGGAATCAATGGACCAGGAGCACGGATTGGGTGCCGATGACGCGGCCGCTTCTGTAATCTCCGCGAAGGAAAACACAAGAGCAAAAGGGTAGAGATCTCTCTCTGGTTTTTGTTAGCACACAGCTGAACAAAGTAGTCTATATTCAGATTATCAAAAGTCCCCTTTTCTTTACAAGCATAGGAGTATTTATACAAGGAACAACCCTCCTGTATAGGTGTGATCATGAGATGGAAAATAAAAAGACTAGAATGTGAAAAGGCTTCCACGAAATGAGTTTCCAGGAGTCCACGCGGCTGTCAGTTTCCAAAGCAGTCTCCACTAAAAGTGTCATAACTCCCTAGTGGGAAGTCCAAATGACGATCCGTTTCTTGAGTGTGAAACTAGACTCAACAAGCTCTCCATCCATATATGCCATGCACCATGTAACATCGTAGACTGGTACAGTTTTGCACGGGAACTTGAACAACATGCATGCTGTTGACCACCTGACCAGTCCTCACTAAATCTGGTCGGACGCTATGGGGAAAATTCCAATCTGGTCAGGGCTGATTGCATTGGAAAATAGACTTGATAAGCTTTCCAAAATGTCCTCATGGACCTTCATAGCTTTTGTGAATCAAGAGTTATGGTCGATTCTTTCTGCTGGTTCCGTCGCGCTGGACTGGCCCAAGCTGGTGGTCGGTGGTCTGGTCCGAGCTGGTGGTCGGATTCTTCCTCCTCTTCATGTATTTTCCTAAGTACAACCAAAGTAGCACTCTTAGGTAGTATAACATTCTCACAAGTGTTAGAATTAAGATCAATTAGGAATGAATTCACCTGCTCTTGTAGTTTCTTAGCATGACTTCTTGTAAGTGGTCCTGGATTTGTGATATTCATGTTGGATGGTGAATGATTGTCACTCGAGGAAGCACGTATGGCTGAGATGTCCTCATCATCCTCCCCCTCTTGAAAAGGAGTCGTCCTCGACTCTGATTCTTCTAGTCCGAAGAATGGTGTCAAGTCAGCAACATTGAAGGATTTGCTAACACCATAATCTTCAGGGAGATCAATCTTGTAAGCATTATCATTGATCTTGGACAACACTTTGAATGGACCATCTCCTTGTGGCATCAACTTGGATTTGCGCTTCTCTGGAAAGCGGTCTTTGTGAAGGTGTATCCAAACTAAATCTCCAGGTTCAAATGTCACCTTCTTGCGATGCTTGTTCGCCCATTCAGTATAGTACTTGGACCTTTTCTCAATTGTTTCTTTGGTCTTCTCATGAATCTTCTTGACATAAGACGCACGCTTGGAGGCTTCCATGTTAGCTCTTTCCTGCAATGGCAAAGGCAATAAATCGATCGGAGCAAGTGGTTTGAAACCATATACTACTTCAAAAGGACACATATTAGTTGTAGAGTGTACTGCCCTGTTGTAAGCGAATTCCACATGTGGCAAGCACTCCTCCCATTCCTTCAAGTTCTTCTTGATCAAGGCTCGCAGCAACATAGAAAGTGTTCTATTCACGACTTTAGTTTGCCCATCCGTTTGAGGGTGGCAAGTGGTAGAAAACAACAACCTTATACCGAGTTTTGCCCATAACGTCTTCCAAAAGTAGCTCAAAAACTTAGTGTCACGATCTGAAACAATCGTCTTGGGCATGCCATGCAACCTCACAATTTCCCTGAAAAATAGAGAGGCTACGTGGGAAGCATCATCGCTTTTATAACATGGTATAAAATGTGCCATTTTAGAGAATCGATCAACAACAACTAAAATTGAATCCCTCCCCCTCTTTGTCCTTGGTAAACCTAAAACAAAATCCATGCTAATGTCTTCCCAAGGAGCACTAGGAACAGGCAAGGGAGTATATAAACCATGGGGGTTCAGTTTTGACTTAGCTTTGTGGCAAGTGATGCATCTTTGCACAAATCTTTCGACATCCCTTCTCATCTTCGGCCAATAAAAATGGTCAGCCAATATGTCATATGTCTTTTTCCATCCAAAATGACCCATCAATCCACCTGCATGTGTTTCTTGTAACAACAAGAGTCTAACAGAGCAATTGGGAACACACAATTTGTTAGCTCTAAACAAGAATCCATCATGTACATGATATTTTTCCCAACCTTTACCTGTTGTACATTTTGCATAAGGTTCTGAAAAGTCATGATCAGCAGAGTATAATTCTTTTATGTGTTCAAGTCCTGGCACTTTAACATCGAGTTGATTTAACAAAACATTTTTACGAGATAAAGCATCAGCGACAATGTTTTCCTTACCTTTCTTATATTTCACAACATATGGAAAAGTTTCAATGAATTCAACCCATTTAGCATGTCTACGGTTCAGTTTTGATTGTCCTTTTAAATATTTCAAGGCCTCATGGTCTGAATGAATAACAAATTCTTTTGGCCATAAGTAATGTTGCCAAGTCTCAAGTGCTCTTACCAAAGCATACAACTCTTTGTCATACACCGAATAGTTCAGTTGTGCTCCTCCCAACTTCTCACTGAAGTAGGCCACAGGCTGTCCAATTTGCATAAGAACTCCTCCAATTCCAATCCCACTTGCGTCACATTCAACCTCAAAGGTTTTTGTGAAATCCGGCAACACAAGTAGGGGGCTTCGGACAATCTTTTCTTCAATTCTTAGAAAGCTTTCTCTTGTGGCTCACCCCATTGGAAGGCAACACCTTTCTTCGTTAACTCATTCAATGGAGCAGCTATTGTGCTAAAATCTCTCACAAATCTCCTATAAAAACCAGCAAGTCCATGAAAACTTCTCACCTGGCTTACATTTTCAGGAGTTGGCCAATCCTTGATTGTTTTCACCTTTGATTCATCAACTTCAATTCCTGAACCTGAAATAACAAAACCAAGAAACACAACCTGATCTGTACAAAATGTGCACTTCTCTAGGTTAGCAAATAATTTTTCTTTCCTGAGCACGTCTAACACTTGCTGAATATGATCAACATGTTCTTCCAATGTCTTGCTGTAAATTAGGATATCATCAAAGTAAACAACAACAAATTTTCTATGAATGCTCGCAAGACATGGTTCATCAATCTCATGAATGTACTAGGTGCATTAGTCAAACCAAAAGGCATAACTAACCATTCGTACAGCCCAAACTTTGTTTTAAATGCAGTTTTCCATTCATCTCCAATTTTCATTCTAATTTGATGGTAACCACTTCTCAAATCAATTTTAAAAAATATCATAGATCCACTCAATTCATCAAGCATATCATCTAGCCTAGGAATAGGATGACGATAACGAACAGTGATGTTATTGATGGCTCTGCAATCTACACACATCCTCCATGAACCATCTTTCTTTGGTACCAAAATCACAGGGACAGCACAAGGACTTAAACTTTCACGCACATAACCTTTATCTAAAAGTGCTTGTACTTGCCTTTGAATTTCCTTGTTTTCTTCGGGGTTGGTGCGGTATGCTAGACAGTTTGGCAGTGCAGCTCCAGGGATGAAATCAATTTGATGTTCAATGCCACGCAAAGGAGGAAGTCCAGCAGGTGTTTCTTCTGGAAAAACATCTTCATATTCCTGCAAAACATGTGCAACAACACTAGGGACAGAAGTTAAGTCATTAGCTGAAAGCAATGTGTCCTTGCACACAAGTATGATTAATACTTGATCTGGGTTTCTCCTCACATCTCTCATTTCAGATTTGGTGGCTATCATCACTAAGTTCTCTCCCTCTCTTTTTTTGTTATCTCTCATGTTTGGCTTGTGGCTCTCACTCTCCGATTTGTGGAAGGCACTCAAATTCTTTTTCTCTCCTTCTTTTCCACTCTCATTCCTCACAACAGAGCTCTTTTGCAAGTGCTCAGCTAGGATTTGCTGTGGTGTCATGGGTTTAAGTATCAACTCCTTTCCCTTCCACTTGATGGTGTATTCATTGGTCCGACCACAATGCAGAGATGACCGATCATATTTCCATGGTCTTCCCAATAGCATATGACACACTGTCATGGGTGCCACATCACATTCCACAGTGTCAACATATTCACCAATCTTGAAAGGAACTTTCACTCTTTGTGCAATCTTAATGGAACCCGAATTATTTAACCATTGGACATGATAGGGATGAGGATGTTTCAGCAGCTTTAAACCAAGCTTGTCAACCATTTCTTTACTAACAAGATTGTGGCAACTTCCACCATCAATGATTACCTTGCACACCTTGTCTTCAACCTTGGCTCTAGTTTGGAAAAGATTGTGCCGCTGTCCATTTTCAGCTTCACTTATTTGCACACTCAAAATTTGAGTTACAACAAGAGCAGCACCAGTTTCAAATGCACAGACTTCCTTTTCAGGATTATCTTCTCCTTCAGTATCTTCATGTTCTTCATCACTAGCAGATTCATATTCTCCTTGGTCATTCACAATGATGGTTCTATTATTGGGACACTCTCGTATAACATGACCACGACCTCCACACTTGAAGCATTGAATTCCACTACTCTTGGTTGAAGAACCCACTGAAGTAGTTGATGAGATTGCTGATTTATTCTTCTCATTTGGAGCAGCCAGCTCCTTCCCACTAGAAGTACCAAAATTATTTGATCTTGTACCACCACTTGAGTTGGAAGTTGTACCTCTGCTTGCACTACCTCTTGGTGTGAATTTGCTACCACTTGGCGTACTTCTTGTGCTGAAAGATACTCCTCTGTTGGACTTCATGTCCTGCTGCAATTGACGCTCAGCCTTGCTAGCTTGATGTATCAATTCAATGAGATTATGGTACTGCTGAAATTCAACAATGCGCTGAATATTGCGATGCAGCCCTGACATAAAACGTGCAATAGATTGCTCTTCATCTTCATATACATTGGCTCGAATCATTGCCTTCTCCATCTCTTTATAATACTCATCAACATTAAGGCTTCCTTGCTTCAGATTCTGCAGCTTGTCAAATAAATCACGACGGTAATGTTTAGGGACAAACCTTGCCCTCATTTCTCTTTTCATTTCAGCCCATGAACGGACTGCACCTTGCCCAACTTCTTCTCTGTCATTGAGCATGTGTTCCCACCAGATTAGAGCATATCCATCAAACTCAAGAGCAGCCATGGCCATCTTCTTTTGCTCAGAATAATTATGCAAGCGAAAAATTTTATCAACCTTCAACTCCCATATAAGATATGCTTCAGGATCAGATCCTCCATCAAACTTAGGCATGTTGAATTTTAATTTGCCAAACCTCTCTTCATTGGGCCGATTACGCCCACGATTACCTCGGTGACGATGGCCATCATTATGGGGCTGTTCAACCTCCTCCTCTTCTTCTTCTGCATCCTCTTGTTCAGTCCCACTTTCTTCTAGGCCAACACTCCCACGATCATGATCAGCACCTCTACCACCTCCTCGACGCCCTGGAGGTGGAGGCCTTCTCGCATGTACAACAGCTCGCTCTCTATGTCTCTGTTGTTCTCTTGCAAGTCGAGCAGCAGCTTCTTCTTCAGTTTCATTAGCATCTTCTCCATGGTTGCTCACACCATCACGAGGTTGGCGTTGATCTCTGATTTCAGTCATAAGAGTCTGAAAATCTCGTGACAATCGATCTTGCTTATCTTCCAAACTTTGCTTTAGCTCATTAAATTGTGCCATAGTGACACAATCCTCAATCTCATTTCAACTCATCTTCCTGTAAAGTTAGCTAGGCCAAACAACAATATATGTAGAATAGGAAATATATATATGGAATCTCTCAACCTCACCTCTCTTACCAACCGAAGCTCTTATGAATTCCTGTGGATTACAGAAGGCCAATGCGAGGTGGTAACAAGAAAGTGATGGTTAAGCGAATACAAGATCAGTTTTCCTATGACAGTGGCTTTTATGTGGAGCTTGGTGGGGAAAAAAATTCACAAGGAATACAATCTGAATTCTAGATATTGTAAGGCTAAATCACAGTCCAAACTAGAAGTTCAATGCCTAGTGCTGACCATAAGTTATGAGTGAGGTAAATGGATCAAACACACGCGCAAAGAAAAGGAATCCCTAGATGCCGCATGGGCACGCTTGATAGATCTCTATTCATCCGGCCCTGATCTCGGTATACCGAGTCCTATCCTTCTACAACACTTCTATCTAGGTCTTAGTGAGGAATCTACACAATTCCTTAACATCGCTTCAGGAGGAGCCTTCTTACATATTTTTTATAGTGAGGGGAGAGCTATCCTTGACATGATCCTTGAAAACTCTCCTTACACCGATGTCCATGATGATCCCCCTAAAGAAAAGGACATTCCAACCCCAAAGCAAGAAGAAGTTTTGATAGATAAATCATTGCCAATTCCATCTAAAGCTTTAACTGCCGACTCAATTCATGAACCGTTGCTAGGGACACTAAAGGAAGAAGAAATTCATCCTTTAGAATTTCCCTTTGAATTCAATGAGGATCTCTCTCCTGATGTTGAGAACACCTTTAATCATCCAATCCAACAGAGATCTTTGGCATCCTTGACCCCAAATCATCATCTTCTTTGTTCATCTCAAGATTTGGTTGCCCAGAAGCCCCTCGAATCAACATCATTTTTCACCTTAGACTTTGATCTCCCCGATGTCTATCCTTGTTTCTTTGTTGATAATTCAAACCAAGGAGGCACTTCACCCCTTTTGGTTGACACCAAATGGGAGCACAAATCATCTGAGGTGAAAATCCCAATCCTAATGGAGGACGAGGATAGGAATCCACTCGTAGAATGTCATAGACAAGAGATGATGGACAAATATGTTTGGTCTATGGACATTCTCGAGGGATCAACTTTGAAGTCCAAAAAGGAGGATCATGTGGATGAACATCAAAGCTACATTCTAGAAGAGCCACAAGATCCACGCTTTTGTGAGAAATCTCCAGATTCAATCTTTCCTTCTACCAACTGCACTTACGAGAGTTACAACCATCCTATGCTTCTCTTTTATCAAATCCTCAAGAGGATGGTTGTGGATGCTTTTATCTATCACAAGTATTCCAAAACTCGTAGTTGCCTTGGTGCAAGTTCTTGCAGTTAAAACTACAAAGGTTGAGCTTATGACTTAAAACAAAGCACTGCCAGGAGATAACATGTTTGCTTGCTATTTTTAATTCAATAAAGTTTATTTAGTTTCTATCATCATAAGTAGTAGTAGTAATAAATAAAAATAGTTTGCATTTTAAATTATGCTTTTCCTTTCAAATAAAATAGAGCGAACCCAATGAAGATTGAGCTTGATTTCTGCACCGGCCAATGGACTCACACATCGGTTGGGTTTGTAGTATCACCTTGCACTAGTCTTTGTTGTAGATATTAAAATCATGAATCAAGACTTTTGAGCAAGCATCAAGAGTGACATGAAGAAGAAGGAATTCAAGTCAAGGACAAGGTATAGTTGTGCTATTCAAGAGTGAAGCTAATAGGGCATGGAGAGCTTGGAAGCAAATGTGATGGTCCATTCAAAGTCATCATCATGAGCTGTCACGCTTCAAAACAACAAAGGTAACATCTCTAAGGTATGTGGTTAATGTTTAAATCATTACCTTTGACCCGATAAGCATGAATATAAAAAATATTTGATATGATTGAACTTGTTTAGTTTTTCCAACACAATGTTCAAGCGTAGCTTTTCAACCATGTCTTCTTTATGTTCATAATGGTAGTCAACTCTTGTAAACTTTTGTCACCTTGAGCAGTAGAAGTGTGCCCAAAATGATTGTGCATATGTTGTTCTATCTTGTCTTGTCTTAATCCAACATAGGAAGAGTGTAGATTGAGATGTTAAAATAGAATGATCATGATTTGTCTTTTCATTCTCATCTCTAAAGAAAATGCTTAAACATGAACCACTTCTTATGCAACCCCTTGTCATGTTAAATTTTGCTAAATTCTATGACCTTATGAACTAGTGGCACTTCAAAATAAATACCCCTTTTTGCCTTTTTGTGAAGAGTGACATGGAGTTAAAAAAAGTTGGGCACATGATGGTCCAAGTATATTATATATAAAAAAATTTAATTAAATAAAAAATAATTATAGCTCCATGATCTAAAATGTTATCTTGTGGGGGTCATTAGCTTGAGAAGTGTCACAACTTTCACTAGGAACATTGTTTAACTTAACAATATACATGACATAGGTATGTTTCTCCTTCACCTTGATCTCCCCTTTTGGCATTATAAATGTTTAGGCACTTTTTTGTTTCATTTCCAATCATACTATGTGCCTCTGTTTGATTTTCAGTAAGAGGAATAAAGTTTTTGTTTCACTAGTACATTTGTACTAGTAGAACCATGTCACTTTCACCCTTTGTGTCTTTGAATAAGCACAAATGCCGAAGGAACAGGTGTGGGGGTTGGGCAACCCAACCCCAGCTGAAGCAACTTCTCCTCCGATCAAAAACACCGAGGCTACACACAAAAGCACTTCACACATCAACACAACTTGCTAGACTTCATCTCATTATGAGACGCTGGTTTGTATCTGAGTACCCCTCTCCTACATTTATCTCCTTGAAAATGAATGCATAAAAAGCCAATTTCTCAATGTTATTATAACTTGATGAACTCTAAAACGTGACCCCAAGATTTGATCAAGACTAGTCTTATGTGTTTGGCTTGCATAATCTTTATTCCCTGTCTTTCAATTAATGCTTGTGGGAACCTTACTTGATTAGGATAACATTACCTAAGTTGTTGTGAAGTGTGATATAGCGATGACAAGACTAGTCCTTTCTAATCAAGTGTTTTGGAGACTTTTGTTTTGAACAAAATTTAAAACCATGGCTTCATAACTTCTCTATGGTATAAATTTAGGCAATATCTTAACAAACCCACACTTTCTTACTACTTAGATTTTGTTTTGAGTTTTGTCAAATTGTGTGACCCTAGTGATGAACCATGCTTACATGATCAAGATCACATACACTCCACCAATATATGTTGTACTCTTACACTGAGAGTAAGCAAAAACATGCTTTCCACAGTTATGCTATTCTCTTACACCGAGATCTAGTACATATATGCCTTTTTACCTCTCCACAAACATGCCTTTTCCACCTTTCCACAAAATAAAGACTCCATGTACCCAAGATCTCTCTCCATTCTCCATACAAGTCTAAAAAAAGAGACATGGGCTATATGTTGTGAAAAAAAGAAAGTTGAAAAAAAAGAGAGTTGGAAAAGATGATGAAACAAAGAGAGCTAGAAAAGATGATGAAAAAAGAGAGGGTGATGAGTAAAAAATTGTCGAGCAAAAAAAGAGAGAATGAGCATTAAAGAAAGCCAATGATCTCAATCATCTAGATTTAGAGAGAGCATCTTTGAGGAGTCAACCTTCCACTCATATCCACACACTTACACACTTGATCATGTTTGTATGTTGTTTTCCTCTATGTATCCATGCTTTGACTTTATAATATATACATTCTAAGTATGCCTTTCATGTTCTCCTACCCAAAACTCCACATAAGCTATAGTTGTAGGGCCTTGAGGCAAAGTAAGATCTTGGTGAGGACACACACAAAAACCATTGAGTGATTTGAGAGAACCAAATGAGGAGTAACATGAGCTATGTTTTGTTTTTAAAAAAATATTGTTAAAAACTTCAATCTCACTTGAGAAGGAGAAGTGATCTATGTCTTCAAGTCAGAACTGTTCCATTTCTCAACCATCCAAGGTGATGTTTGTTGATGGTCACTAACATCAATTATAAACCATCAATATAACCTACATATGTACTTAATTCTATCACCAAACAAAGGCATAGGGGTTTAAACTAATAAATTCCATGAGTTTTGATGAATCTGTGTTTCCAGCAGGGTTTATCCAGAAAACAACCAAGAGGGACCTGTTCATCAAAGGAAATTTCGGAATTCAACCGTGAAACCAATGTAGGAAGGATCTAAAAGGCACTAGAAGGCAAACCACCGAAGCTTGGGCCAAATGGCCATGAAAGTGGGCCGGCCGGCCCAAGCCCTAGGCTGGCCGGCCTGGTACGGAGCCCAAACGAGCTCATCTTGCTACGTCGGTTTCCTACTGCCTTAGGGTTTGCATCTACGCCGTTCTTTCAAATCAGTTTGATCCAAGGGTTCATGATGGACACTCTGGCCTATATAAGTAGGCCCCTGCCCCCTCCCTAAGGCATCCTAAAACCCTAATTCATATTCTCTAGTCAGGATCAACTGAGAGGGGTCCCATGAAAGGATCAATCTCTCAGAGCCAGCTATCAAGAGAAGATTAATCCTCCTTAGGATCTAGTCTTTAGAAATAGAGAGAGGAGAGGAGGAGAGAGTTCGGAGGAGGTGTCGGCCTATCGGTGCCCTCTCTACGGCTTGTACCTTGGTGGAAGTTAATCTACGTCTGAGATTTCTTTGATAATCGACTTCTAATTCAAGTAAGCACCTTGTTCATATTATTCTTTTGGTTTGTGAGTCTCTTTTGAGGGCTTTAATCTATGGCCTTAGGTTAAAGTATAATTCATAGTGTAAGCGTGGTGCTTAGACTCAGGTTACTCATGGATGTACCCTATTTTCTGGATCGGTGGTAGATCGCGAAGTAGCGTTAGAACGCAACTGTGACACATTCGTTGAATCCTCTGTAGTCTACCTCGCGTTAATAGGCCTAGCAGGAATTAGATAGCTTGTAGGGAAGAAACTCTGCATTTGTTCCTTATAAGACATCTCCCTAGATAGAACAATAGAAAGCAAAGCTTACCAAAGTTAGAACTAGAAGACCTTAGTGATATCCTCCACACTCCCGACTTTCTTAAGTCTTGTTGCTGCTCCAGGTTAAGTTGGACTGTAGTTAACCTCACATGTTTCCCTGTGGATACGATATTTGGAATACCTCCGGGTGAAAGCTAAAGCAATATCCGTGTGCTTGTGGATTTATCTATGTGTGTTAATTTATACCAACAAGCTTTCTAGCGCCGTTGCTGGAGAAACGGTTGCTAAGTTAACTTTGAACCTAGCTTAACCTTGTATCATACACTTTTATCTTTTTTCCTTCCTTCTTTTCTTTTCTTTTCCATTATGAATTCCACTCCTATCTGCCTATATGCTGCACCCACGAGCGTAAGCCTAAGACAACCAAAATCTGTAGAGCCTATCCTAACACCTAGCTATGAGCTACGCCCGTGTTTTATAAAATTAATTCAGGATAAATCCTTCTTGGGAGAAGGCAACAAAAACCCATACTCTCACCTACGGGAGTTTGAATAGACCTGTGCATGCTTGCGTATCACTGGTATGTCTGACAAAACCTTAAGATGGAAGTTATTCCCGTTCTCTTTAATGAGAAGAGCTAAACTAACCGTAGAAAGTATGCAAGGAGATTAGAAAACATTGTGCTCAAATTTTTTTTAAGTTTCTTTCCCATCTCTGAAGTGGTTAGCCTTCGAATAGAGGTTCTAAATTTTAGACAACTAGAAGAAGAATCTCTTGGCATGTAACACCCCAGGTGTTTGCCTTGCATCTGTGCATCCATATGAGCATGACATGAGCATGTGCACCAGCATTTCACGTGCATTGTCATTGAAACATAACATTGAAACATTTGCAACATTCATGTTGATTGTATGTACTAAGTGTATACTTGCTTGCAGTAATAGCTCATGTATGCCTTAGACTTGTAGTAGTGTAATGTGTGACACAACACCTTAAAACATGATCATGAAACATATGCAACACTCTAAGTTGACTCATGCAACACATGCTTGCAACACAATGTTGCATTAGCTTGATTAGTGATTTTTCAATGCACTTTGATGTGACTTTTGCTCGTATGAGATGCTATTGTGTAATTTGCTGCTTGGAAACATTTTTAACATGTTAGTGGAGCAAAATAAGCTAGGGTCTATGTTCATGTTTGGACAAAATTCCATTTTGACTAGGTTTGACCCCAGTTTGACCACAGAACCTATCTGGTTTGACCTAACAAAAAGTCTAACCTAGGGACTTTGCATGTGGGTGCCACCTTAACAATAGTTGTAGCAAAATTGTTAGGGAACAAAAGTTGTATTATGGCCATCTCATGAAAATTACCAGAACCTGCTCAAATTTCATCATCTTTCCCAAATTTCAAAGCTGCTTTTCAGGCTTGCAACATGTATGTTGTAGTGATATTGCAAACAAACCTTTCCTGTTGTTGGCTCTGTAGTTTCAAAATTAGGCCGAACTAGAAGTTGGTGATTGAAACAAAGTTGGAGTACTTTTTGGGAGGTACAACTTTGCTTCTTACCTCATCACCCAATTCGGGCTAGTTTTCGAATTACAAATCAAGGAAGAAAGGCCTCTATTCGGTTTTGTAGGAGGGGAATGTTTCAATAATTCAAATCGAGCAGAGCTCGAGCTCGGGGCATGGCCGACCGCTGCCAGGCCACGCACACCACCTGGTGACCGTACGCCGGTGCTGGTCCCACCCACTAGGCTAGGGCGAGCTACAAGGCCGCCACGACGCGTCGGTGCTCTACCCCTCCTCTCCCCATATCTACCTCTCCACTCTTGCAGCCGCCCCCTCCTTCCCCAGCCATGACAGAGCATGCCGCTATGACGGCATCATGCCCAGCTCCACCACTGCAGTGCTATAGCGCAATTCCTCTTGCATAGCACCTCGCCACCACTCCAGCCCCCTCTAGCGCACTGTTGACACTTCTTAACATCACTCATGTTAGGTTGTCATCCCCAACATGACACCATGAGTGTGGTTGTATTATACTTATGCCATTTAAATAAATAAAGATATTATAGTATATATCCGCAAGCGCACAGATAAATACACCCATTGTAGCATTTCACCCAGGTTTTTCTAAGTATCGTTATTTATAATTTTACCAAGGAAAGGAAAATCAAAATGGGACTATATAAATAGTTACAATGGCAGTAGAGATAATCATTTGCACTTACCTAATAATAAATATCAAAACAACTAATCACTTGTCATGAAAGGGGTAAGACAAATAAGATAAATGGTAAATGATAATCATGGGTATTCTAGAGACAAGAGGGAGTTAACATTATTCAAGTCAAGTAGTCATGGAGATTAATTTAGAGATGTAAATCATAAGTATTTCTTATTCAATCAGTCTATTAATCAATCTAGCTATACACAATCATCTATGATATAATCAACATGTCATCTATGAATAAGGAACATTACTGAGAGAAAAGTCAAGAACAGAGTAATGATCTCTTCCCTGTAACCGCGTTCTACTAAGTTCTATACTTGAGGAGTGGACTACAAAGGACTCAATAGGAATGTCACACCCACGATCTACCACATGGCCCGAAGCATAGAGTGCATTCATAGACAAGCATAATCTAAGCACCACGCCTACAATATGCCAGCCACTCAATCCTATCCAAAATTGGATCAAGCTTTCTACGAACATATTCATAAAATCTCTACTAATCATATTCATATCAAGATGTAGAACAAGAACAATCTCAAGAACAGAATAAAGTTGAAATATAGAAATATATTGAAGTACCATAAAGTCGAATGATGATTACAACGAAATTACCAAGTCTCCGACGAATGATCCTGATCCCAAGCAGTTGCTTGCCTCTACTTGAATCAATCTAGACTAAACTCTAAACTTGAAATAGAACTCTAACTCTCTTTCTCTCTGGAAACCCTAACTTCTGGCCTTGCCTTCACAAATGAGGAAGAGATGATCTAATTCTTCAACTGATTCCTTGAAAGGAGATCCTGGGGGTTGTTTATATAGCCCAGGGCGTGGAACCGCAGCCCTTGGATCAAACCGACCTTAGCGTGGGGTTTAGATGCATCCTTAGAGGCGGTATAGGTAGCTTGCAAGAGAAGAAGCCGATGCAGCGCAGGGGAGGGCCGGTCGGCCTAGCCCTAGGGCCGGTTGGCCCCACCTAGCGGCGGGTTGGCTCGTGTCGCCTCGTGGAGTCGGTTTAGGTCTTCTAGAATCCCTATCCGCATCTGTGACGTGGAGATTATGCCGACTGCATCAGTTTCTTCCTTTGGAAGGAGATTAGTTCTGTATTATGCCTACTATGGTGATCCTTTTATCATTTATTCCTCTTATGTTGACGGTTTAAAATGATAGTTACTTACCGTCAACAACTCCCCCAAGCTAAACTTTTGTTAGTCCCTTAGCAAAACTAAATCCAGAGATAACTAAGTTACTTCAAATCATCATCCTTCAAAAATACACGAGCCATCAGAAAAGAATTATCCTCAAAAAGATTTTGAAAATTTGCTCTAGTTCCTTAGCCATGGGGTTTTAACTTTCACTTGAGCTTTGGATAATCAGAAAATAGAAGTAATCAAGTCAAGCACTATGTCTCAAATTCTTCATCTCTATTTCCATCCTGAAGTTTTTAATTATATTTTCAAAATAAAACTCAGAGTCTGTATTGTATGACACTTACAAATCTCTCAATATGTGACATTGGAATTCCTTACCAAGGCAACGATGGTGTTTTGCCTTCTCTCAAGGTATTTTGGAATAAGGCAGAATATCATTGTGCCTTCTCTCTCACCGTATGACTAAGAAGCTTATATGGAGTTTATGGGTGAGATCACTCATACATACTTGCAAAACATATATTGTAAAGTCAAACAATGGATCTAGAGAAACTAGTCATACAATCAAATCAAGATGTGCATGTGTGTGGACACAAGGAATAGGTTAAATATATGGTGGAAGTAATAATGAATCCTAATTCTACCTTGCTCCATTAGAAAGATTGATCTCTCTTAAAACTTAAGAACTTAGACAAAGAAAGTCTTGGCTATGCATATATATATATATATATATATATATATATATATATATATATATATATATATATATATATATATATATATATATATATATATATATATATATTCAGAGAGGCGAGTGTCTAGCACCCATTGTTTTGGTAGGACACTTGTCCATGTTTTACTCTCTATATATTTTTTTTACATAGCTCAGACTTCTTGTCTATCATGAAACAATTGAGAGATAATAACAATAAACATTTGGAGCAATAATAACTGAGGCTATGAAATGTATGAATAGGTGGAAAAATCCTACAAGGCATGTTTTTGTTGTTCACTCCCAGTGTAGGAGTAAAACATTTTTATGGTGGTTCTAAATGGAAAGGCATGTTGTTACGTACTTCGAGTGTAGAAGCAGCAAATTTAAGTGGAGTGTATGTGATCTTGATTTTAAGAGTATGACAGGTCTCTAAAGGTCAACAAAGTTTGACAATACTCAATGTAAATACAAGTAGCAATAAAATAAGTGTTGGTTTTCTATCCTAGCATGTATGGATGTGGTAGGAATTTAATCTCTCTGTCATACAAAGACTCATCATGTGCATTTAAATTTTTTTAAAAGTGAACTCTTCAGGACTTCATTGAAACTTAGAACAAGATAAATAGTAGCTCAAAACTCTTTCACTTCTTATCTCCCAACTACCTAAGCTTTGGATCAAGCATATTCCTCCACAGGTTTAAAGATTTGGCAATGAATATTTTTGGGACACAGGAATAATTCTTAAATTAAGCTAGGTACTTCGGAAGAATTACAAATGAAGCAACTATTTATGATAGTTCAAGTTTTTTATTCGACACAAAAACAAGTTCATACACACTCTATTTTTATTTCAAAAGGCTCGTAAAGAAAAATAATCTAAACATATTAATATACATTTTTGTATTTTTATCATATTCCCCATTTTTTAGATATAGTAGTAATACTAATATTAATACTAATAATAATACGGGTAAGAAAACTCACTGTCTCAGGGAGTCCTCCCCCAAGCTGGCTCAACTTCGGTCACTAAGGTGGTGCTGGTGGCGGGTAATCGACACCCATTTGCTCGAAGAAGTAGAGGAGGCCTTCATATGTTTGTGTCCCTTGTTCACACATCTCCCCAAGCGTGTTGCTCGTGCTCTCCTGCCACTGTGTATGCTGATGTAGCATGTTTATGATACCTTGTTGCCCCATCTCAAGATGAGTGAGACGGGTATCAAAGTTCTGGAAGTCTGGCTGGTGGTACGGCTGAAGCTAAGGATGATGCGGGTATTGCTCCAGCTGGTACCCGGGGTAGCCATGAGAGGCATGATATGAGTACGGTGGTGGTGTAGGTGCTGCATCATGGACTCCCCTCGCAGAAAAAGACATACGTCCTCTCTGGATGTACGCCGAATCTTTGTATTCCTGCGGAACATAATTAGAAAAATTACCTTGCCCCCAATTTTCTTCTGGCATGGGCAGATCATAGGAAGTTTGATCTTTCCATTTCCAGTGTCTCGGTTCAGATGGTCCTGGTTGGTCAAATCCTTGATAGTGAGTGAAAGCTAGTGCAGGGGGTGCACCATCTTCCCCTGTGTACCTAGGCATAGTGTTTCTCATTATTTTGGCGGATGGACTTCTTCCAACTCCCCTGGTCGGTCTCTGCAAATCAAGCAAAAATGTCTCCACGGCATATAGACCAAGTGGTCTGTACGGCAGTTCATATTCATTTACAAATCCCTTGTATGTTACAAAGATTCTATTGCCCTTTTGTTTCAACAGATGTGCTTAACTGAAAAAGTAAATGTCAAGAGATCGGCGGGGTGTGGAGATGTAGGTAATAATAGCATTCCCTAACAAATTCAGGTTTCTGGCAAGACGTGTAATCCAAGAAGTGATGGTGATAGGGCCTTGCAAAGTGTGAAGGATAGCCCAGAATGTTACCATGAGCTTAATAGGAGATATTTTACGTTTCTTGATCATAGCATACATTAATTTCATCTCCTCGATCCTAACTATGCGACCTTCCCTCCTAGGAAAGAAAGTGATCCCTAACCATTTATGCATAATTCTCAAAGTGGGATTGTGAATGTCATTCGTGCATGGGTCAGAACAATAGTCTTTGCCCGAAATATCTTTCCAAAATTGCTCTGTATGAAAATCGCTCAAAAGTTCATCTATTTCTACTCTGCAAGCATCAGGGAATCCTAGTCTGAGGCTGAATTCTTTCCAAGTAAATTCATATTGTTCGTTAAACAGCCTAAAGGAAACATAAGTCTTGGTGAAAAATAGAGTGCAAAGGAATTCTAAAGTAAGTAATTTGCATCCATCCTCTGAAATACTCCAATTATTATCCCATCCAATATTGCAAAAAATAAGATCGAATTCAGCATCCATACCTGTTTTTTGTAAGAAGTAGGGGTCAAAGGTTGGGGTATGCTCGAACTCACGATCTTTGTACAATCTCATCAGATCCTTCTCGTAGGTGGTGCAAAGCTTTAAATGACACTCTTGAAGGAGTACGTGGTGTTATGGCTAGCTAGCGGACGAGGACCGGGGCATGGATGACATGTCTAAGTCAGAACCAGCCCGTGATGATGATCCGGTCTAGAAGCGGGTTCTCTTGTGTAAAGAGAATGCTCCGGCCGCACTCCTAAGTGTTTTCTTGAGTCCACTGATCCTGTTACACAGACAGAAACACAAACACAACTAGTGGAAATAATGAGGGGTTAGAATAAATAAATAGTTAGGAGTCAGTGATCCGAAAGTCAGTCGTTCAAGTTGGAAATTTTATATCTTGACTTCTCCTAGTACTTAGATTATTCGGGCAGCACTTCTCCTACTAAATGATTTTCTAAACAACTTCTAGCACTTCTCTCTTACTGATTCTTATCTCAGTGTGGCTCTAAAAATTTCAGAATACTTCTCTCCACTCAAGAACTTCCAGAATCTACTCAAAAACTAAGAATTCTCAAACCGTACTTGGATTTTGGAATTTTGAGTTGGGGGTATGTTTTCTGAGTGTTTTGCGGTGTGTGGAGTAGAGGGAGAAGCAGCCTTTTTATTGGCGCGAGAGAGGGAGGCTGGGCGGCCTGGTGGTGGGGCTGACCGGCCCCATGTGGGGCCTACTCATCCATCCCTTCCTTCTCTAACTTCCTTGCTTCGTTATTAAGAGATGCCTTCACCTGCGGACGCTCCATGTGATGTGGTGGTTGAAAAAGAATGGAGGAGAGTGAAGGTGGTGGAGTGAAGTGAAGTGATGTGAGGTGATTGAGGTGGGTCCCATGGGTCCGTATGTCTCCCGTATTTGCATCATATAATCACACAAGTATGCAAAGAAAAATTACTTTTATGAAACAATGAAGAATTAGAATTCTAATGATGGTATTTTTATATTTTTCTGCCACCACAGTGATTATTATTTACCAGAGGTTTTCATGCTCGGTAAATATTAATTATATGGGGTTTTAATAATTATGCCATGAGATTGATTTTTATTTTTTTTCTATGCATGAATAAGTAAATATGCTATGCAAAAATTAAATGCAGATAAATACCGAGTTACCTCCTAGCGATGGTTCAGGATTTTTAAGTCCACTGAATTAGACTACTCCAGCTAGATTTATTCTTCGGGGGTCATAGTCATCCCTGTGAGTGGTGACTGTGTGACTCCTTCATCTATCATCTTCGCAGCGGAGCTTAACTTAGGTCTTGGTCTGAATGGAAAACACTGTTCTCGTCCATCAATGTTGAATTTGACTTCTCCAATTCTGACGTCAATGTGGGCATTTGCTGTACTCAAAAAGGGTCTCCCAAGAATGAGTGACACTCTTGAGTCAGGTTGTATGTCCAGAACCACAAAGTCGACTGGTATGAAGAATTCTCTGATCCTGACTGGAATATTCTCGGTGATTTCCATAGGGTAACGGAGTGACTGGTCCGCTAGCTGCAGGCACATCAAGGTTGGATCAAGCTTTGCATGTCTAAGTTTATCGAAGATCATCTTGGGCATCACAATGACACTTGCTCCAAGGTCGCATAGTGCATTGTCGAAATGTTGATCTCCAATTGAACAGTCGATAGTGGGGCATCCTGGATCCTTCTTCTTGATTAATGTGTTGAGGATGGCCACACTACACTCTTCTATCAGCTTGATCACTTCAGTGGTAGGTAGTGGTCTTTTATTGTTAAGGATGTCTCGAACATACTTTGCATAGGTGGGAACCTGCAACGCATCTAACAAAGGGATATTGATATATAATTTTTGAATAATCTCAACAACCTTACTGAACTGTGCATCCATCTTGAGTTTTCGATCTCTGCGTGGGAAGGGTTAGATATTGGTGTCTTGGAAATCTTGCACTTGTGGTTGAACTTCTTCTACTTCATCATCCTTTTCTTCTGTCACTATGGGTATCACTAGTATTGGTTTTCTCTGTGCCCCATCTGGATAAGGTGGGTCTTTAGTGGTTTTACCATGTCTGGTGGTTATACCCTTGACCTGCTCATTGTTAGTGGCAAAAGAAGCAGCTAACCGTGATAATTGAGTTTCTACCTTTTTATTATGATCAAGTTGGTATTTTATAGCAGAAGAAAAGTCATCCATTTTAGTATTTATGTCCTCTAGAATTTTATCATTAGAAGCAAGTTTCTTAACAATAGTATCATTAACTCTAGCTTGTTCCAAAATTAAATTTCGTAGAGGGGGTTGCCTAAAATTGGAAGAATTATTAAAATTGCCTGAGTACTTAGCTGGATATGTAGTCTGTTGCTTTTGATTCCACCTTTGCTTTTGCAGTATGGAAGAGTTGTTGATGATGTTTGCATCTTCTTGATTCTCCAGAATTTCCATTCCTTGGTACTCTTCACATCTGGTTTGAGCATCGAATGGATCTTGAATTGCTTGACAATCTTTCTTGAAATTGGCTCTTGGGTCAAGCCAGTTTAACAGTGTATCCATCTTTGTTGATAGTGCACACACTTCTTCTGGAACTTCTTCAATCTAGCGATAGTGTTGAGTGTTGTCTTGTTTCCAACTCTGGTTCTTTGCTATCTTCTCCATAAGATATTCTGCTTTTCCAAGAGTGAGTGACATAAATGAACCTCCAGAAGTAGCATCTAGTTGCTCATGCGATCTTTGGGTTTATCCATAGTAGAATCTGTGCATGAGTAACCAATCTTCCATTCCATGGCGTGGGCATTCCAAGATGTTCTCTTGAAAATGTTCCCATGCCTCTAAAATGGTTTCTCCTTTTTGCTATTGAAAATTGTAAATCTTTCCTCTTAAGGCATGAGTTTTGCCTATAGGGAAAAACTTTGACAGAAAGGCCTTCGAACATCTATCCCATGTGTTCATGTCTTCTTTGTTGGTGTAGAACCACTTCTTCGCTCTCCCTTCTAGTGAAAATGGAAAGAGATGAAGGAGTATGATGTCTTGGGCGACGTCCTTGATGATGATGGTGCTTCCAATCTCTAGAAAATTCTGCAGATGTTTAGTGGCGTCTTCTTCTTCCTTTCCACCAAATGTAGTAGCTTGCACTAGGTTGATTAGACTTGGCTTGAGCTCGAATTCAAGGTTGTCCATCTGGAGTGTTGGTCCGGTACGAATGTTCCTTACACTTGGAGCTGAACATTCAAGTAAAGTCTTATTAGCCATAGCTTCACTATTGGTGTTGATCTTCCTCTAGATTTGGTTGACTCTTGGATTAGAAATTGATAAGTCACAACCAAACCTGTATTACCCTGCATAAGATATGAACAAAGACAAAACAAGGGTAAGCCTGTCAAGACAGAGGTACTAGTTGTGATTTTTATTATGAGTAAGTGGTATTGATTAATCTCTTATTGCCATAAAGGTAATTTCCTTGAAAAGTAAATCCCTATGACATCCCATGTCGGAAAGTGAAGTTTTCCATCTCCCCGGCAACGGCGCCAGAAATGCTTGTTGACACTTCTTAACGTCACTCGTGTTAGGTTGTCATCCCCAACATAACACCATGAGTGTGGTTGTATTATACTTATGCCATTTAACTAAATAAAGATATTTTATTAGAATTTCTAGACACATTTCATAATTAATGATTATTTATGCCTATGCATTTAAATAAATAAGAAAAAGGCTAGTAAATAAATGTTCCTGTGAGTGACATGACATGCTTAGTGTTCTTTGAGCATGTTTTAACTGTTGGGTAAGTTGGGTGAACCTTTGGTGATGTTTTACATGGCTTTTAGTAGATAAGTTTTTATAATTGCTATAAATGTCACTTTTCTGGACAGATTTCAGAGATGAGTAATTTGAGCAATGTTATGATGATTTTCATGCGCTAAGTTGTATACAAGAGTTGTAGTAAACTTTATGATGTGCCTACGGTTCAAATTTGGTGGCAATTGGCCACATGGTTTAGGAATTATGCATGTTTAAGAAGTGTCCAGTTGCAGTTGCTCTCTGTTTGCGTAGGACAGATTCTAGGTTTGCTTTAATTCGACTTGGTTAACTTAAGAATCATGCTCTGATGTTTATAAATAATTGTAGATAATTTCATAAGCTTTCTAGAATGTCCTCTTTCAAGTCATTTGGAGTTTTAGAACTCCAGTTATGAAATTTCTTAGTTGCTGCTGTTAACTTGTTGGAGATGTTAAATTTCTGGAACCTTGTTATGTGTGTGTTTAGTCTTAACTTTGTGGCAATTAGTGGTTTCTTAGGGATGTTCAAACATGTTAATACCAGAGAGGAGATTTGCACCTAAGCTTAAAGTGATTTGAATATAGCACCACATGACTTGGTTTGTGCTTATGATGTTGCCATGTCATTACATTCATCTTCGCATCATTCATACATGTTCATAAATCATCATGTCATCCTTGGTACATACATGAAATTCATTGGGTGCATATACATGCAATAGGTGTGCTGAGAATCGTGTCATGACCAAAGCTCTGCAAGGCGTGAACCTCGAAGTTGGAGTCCGTTCGGGAGCCGGAGGTCCAGTCCAACGAACCCAGAGGAGACGTGGGAACCGTTCTTGAAGCCGAACCTTGAGCTATCTTCTTTCGGTTAAGTCAAGCCCCGTAGCATTATAAGCCTCCTACTTTCAAGCAATTATCTATCGATATACATGTTATATATGTATTGTTGCATTATGTTATAGGAGTTGGTTGGAAACCCTTACTGCATTGATAACACTCCTTGTCTGGCAATTTGAACCTTGAATCTTATGTAGACAGGATCGTATCTATGCTTAGCCCTACTTAATTAGACCAGTAGAAGTCGGGTGATTTCCTGTCACCTACGAGATATAGGGCTTTACCTGGTCATGGTTGGCTATATTTGCTATCGGGGAAAAGAACCATGTATTAATATGAATAAAAGACCGGGCGGGGTCTTACGGTTGTAGTGATGCCACCTGTGTCGATTAAGGACCGAGACCTAGAGCCTTCTATGTCATTTTGAACACATGTCTGACATTTAGCTGGTCGGTCTGAGGATGCCGACCGCGAAGCCGAGTAGCTCAACTCAGGCTGCGAAGTCAAAAAGTGGAAGTCACCTCGTAAGGGAGCCAGGGGGTCCAAGGGCAGGTGAGTTAAAAGTCCTAAGCATCCTAGCCACTGGTATTCCTGAGAATGCGGCGCTGTTCGGGCCTAGCCTGAGTTATACCAGAGGTTATCTACGGCTGCCTTTAGCGGGGTTTGCTGGGTGAGTGTTAAGAATACCCGCTCAGCTGAGTTGGAATCGATTCGAGTCGCCGTCTCTCCCGGATAGTGAGAAACTTGACTGATTATCTCCAATGTAGATACACTAATTATATTGATGGTTTGGAATTGATGATAAGGATGATGATAACAACCATGATTAAACTGGATATGGTATTATTGTAACAGAACCGTCCAAATTATAAGAGCACAAGTCCAAAAATGATCGCCGGAGCGATCAAATTCTCAAACTTGAGCCCATATAACTCCGGTAGTCCACGAAATCTCGAGGGATTTCAAACCAAACCATAATGAGCCAGGATCGTAGTAATTCAACATACACATCATTTGTTACAACAGTTCACAGATACATCTCATACATCGGAGTACGAATAAGTTATTACAAAACCAAATTAGGAATAGCGGAAGCAACATAATTTTGAAACCACTTTTAATTTAAGTACTGCCAGTGAGTAGTCACATCCTGCAAAAGCATATTAGAAGAGAAACTACAAAGACCATGCCCAATGGTCTAGTCTTCACACCCCACAGCAAAGACAGTACTTCAGGCAACCAGTAAGAATCTACTACCTGCAACAAGGTGGGAATAAACCCTGAGTACGAGAAGGTACTCAGCTAGACTTACCCGTCAAGAACCAAAAATAAAGTGACACCAAGGCTTTATATAAGTGGGCTGGCTTGACACCTTTGCATAAAAGCTTAAGTACAGATAAGTAATTATTATTGCTTTAAGCATCAAGTTAATCATTATTAACCTATCCTCTAGATTAGTACCTGTACTATAGCAATCACTTGATTTAGCTAAGCAAACAATAGTAACCATATCAGGTTTATAAGGCCATCATTATATCATCAACATCTTCCAAACCATCAGTAGATTTAGTGAAATCTACGTTGCCTCTGCTCTATCAAGTTTCTCACTATCCGGGAGAGACGGCGATTCGAATCGATTCCAACTCAGCTGAGGTGGTATTCCTAACACCAACCGGGCATACTTTGCAAGAGTCGTCAACAGTCACCTTTGGTACAACTCAGGATGGGCCCGAACAGCGCCGCACTCTCAGGGATTCCAGTGGTCAGGAAGCTCAGGACTTTTAACTCACCTGCCCTTGGTCCCACCTGGCTCCCCTCCGAGATGACTTACACTTTTCGGCTTCGCAGCCTGAGTTGAGCTACTCGGCTTCGCGGTCGACAACCTCAGGCCGGCCAGCTAAGTGTTACGCTGCGTTCAAAATGACAAAGGAAGTACAGCGGATCGGTCCTTAACCGACACAGACGAGGATAGTTCCACACCCAAGACCTCCATGCCTTGTTGCTTCACTATCGACATCCCGCCCAGTCTAAGTTCATTATTAACACTTGGTTCTTTTCCACGATAGCAAATATAGCCAACCATGACCCAAGACTTCCTACTTTGCAGGTGATGGGAGATCACCTGACATTACCGTTCTAATTAAGCAGGGCTAAGCATAAAGGCAATCCTGTCTACATAGGATTCATGGATTCGTATATCTGGACAAGGAATGATATAATGCAGCAAGGGTTCCAAACAACTCCTACCACTTAATGCAACAATACATATAACATATATAATTAATTGCTTTGAAAGTAGAAGGCTTATAATGCTCCGGAGCTTGCCTTAAACAAACGGGGACGGCTTTAGGTCGGGCTTCATGAACGGCTCCCGCGTTTCCTCCGGTTTCTTCGGATTGGACCACCGGCTCTCGGATTGACTCCAGCTTCGGGGTTCACGTCTTGCGGAGCTTCGCTCGAACTACAATCCTCGGCACACCTATTGCATGTATATGCACCAAATGAATTTCGTGTATGCACCAAGGGGACATGATGATGTGTGCACATGTATGAATGATGCGGGATGCGTGTAATGACATAGCACATCATACGCACAAGACCAAGTCATGTGGTGCTCTAATCAAATCACTTTAAGCTTAGGTGCAAATTTCCTCTCTGGAATTAACATGTTTAAACATCTCTAAGTAACCACTAAGTACCACAAAGTTCATACTTAGCACACATATAACAAGTTCCAGCAATTTAGCGTATGGACATGTTGACTGCAGCAACTTATAAAGTTCATAACTGGAGTTCCATAACTCCAATGGACATGCATGAGGACAATCTGGAAAGCTTATAAAATTTTCTACAATTCATTTATAAACATCTCAGCATGATTTTATCATTTACCAGGTCGAAATAACATATATGCAGAAACTGTTCCAAAAAGACAGAGAGCAAAACAATTCTGACTTGAAATTTGAACAGCTGTCATTTCTAAACCATGAGTTCAAATGTCACCAAATTTTACCAGCAGCTAGTTTATGAAGTTCTTAACAACTTTGTTATAGTTCACCAAGCATGAAAGCATTATTATCCTAGGTTAATTCTCTTAACTAGCAAATCTGTCCAGAATGGCAGATTCTCTAAATTAACTAATTAATGATGATGCAAAAGCACAATTGGACCAAACCAACTTTACTACCAGCTAGAGCATGTTAAAGTAACACCAGATCATATCATGTTACTTGCATAAAAATTTATTTAATTGACCTTTTCTATTTATTTAATTGCTTAGGCATAAATGGCAATAAATATAAAAGGTTTCCCAGAAAATTCTAATAAAATTACAGAGGCACATGCATGGTACCAGGAGGTTACCATAAAAATTTCATCTCAATTTGATAAGTATAATTGGAGATATCATAATAAACAAATGTATAAGCAATATAAAGCATATACAAAAAGGAAAATTATAACTGGAGCAAATGACATCAAGATTTCATGAAAATTTAACTGGAGCATCACCAAAGCATGATTAGAACCTCACAAATTTTTCATAGCAATTGGATCAATACACAGAGAGCTACAAAATTATCTAAAATCACATAATTAAGTAAAGTGCTTAGCCAAAATAATTACCAACTTCAGAAAACATAAATTAACATGCCATATTTTATTATACTACTACAAAGTACACATTTCAAGGATTCCAGAAAGTCCACATTTTCCTTTTTATGATTTTTCTACTATTTTCTATGAATTTACAAAGTTGAGTCAACAAATCACATTTCAGGAAAAAGAAAAAGGACAAAAACCTAAACAGGCAGCAACAGTTGGGCCCCTACTGTGGCTGGCCCACATCGGCCCGAGACTGAACAGAGGGGGAGATCCAGCGCTGACTAGCGGGACCTGCTCATCATACGCACGGAGCAGAGGAGGGGCTCTGGTGAGCAAAAGCTCCTCGCCGGCGGCTCCTCCGGCGAAACCGAGCACACCCACATGCTCTTTGTACCAAGGTGATTCGATTGAGGTGCAAGGATGGGTGCAGGTTCACCGGAGCTAGGGTTGCCGGTAGCCAAGGTGGCGGTGGAGAGAACTCGACGGTGCACCGGCCGACACAGAGCAAGGCGGTGCACGGTGAGGGCATCTACGCTCTCAGGGAGGTGAGGCGAAGCCCTCTAGGGCATAATCGAGGCGGCGGAGCGGACCGTGAGGCCTCACCTCGCGCGAGGCACTCCAGCGGCGGTGGCGAGGTCAGACACGTGGTGGTGTTCTGCGGGAATGGAACCTCTAATCATAGTGACATCATGAGGGCGAGAAAACCTAGACCTAAGACACTTCGAACATCGGTGAGACGGAAAGAGGAGGGCACGAGCGTGGAGCATTGGAGCTTACGACCATGGCGGGCATGGTGGAGCACGCTCGGTGTACCGGTGCGTTCTGACCCGCTGGGGCGGTAGCATCACCAGCGCTCACGGCTCAAGCATTGGTGGGGCAGTGGAACTATAGAACGAACGCAAGGAGACAGAGAGAGACCCGAACTTCGGCTGGCCACGGCGAGGCGGAGAGCTAGGCGGCGCTCCGACAATGTCAAGGTGGTGGAAGGTGAAATACGGCCGTGCCTTGCTTCCTTTGGCCACACAGAGCAGTGCCTGGGCACGTGAATGTGTCAGCGGAGCTCTGCGCAAGATGGAGCAAGCAGTGGTAAGGTGGTGGTGGTGCAGCGCATGGCGAGGCAAGCGATGGTGCTGCAGCAGAACAGAGCGAAGCAAGGGAGGGGCCGAGCGAATGCGGGCGGGAGAGAAAACCCAGGTAGCGTGACGACCTTGCACGGGCATCCTAGGCATGGTGTCGATGAGTGTTGGCCACGCAGCTCGCGGACCCTACACGGTGTCGGCCACAACCTCCAGTTCAAAGTTTTAGAATTCACTAAAATGACTGAAACGTGTTTTTAGTTAAACACTACACCTGACAGCGCTACTTAAGTGCTTGATAACTCTAAAATCCGACCGAGTTAGAGAGAGCCGCAAAAGAAACTTAACTAGAGCTACAAGAGAACTTCCTATAATTCTACTGGCATGAGACCTAAATCTACACGGTTTGCAAGTTGCAGTGCTCCAAGGAGGGCTATCTGAAAACTACTCAGTCAAGTGATAACTGACAGCGAGTTTTGAGACGGGCTTAACTTGCAAACCGGCTCGAGTTAGGAGATGCTCTAAGAGACTTTCAGATAGAGCTAAGTGAGCTCTAGGTACAAGTCAACTAGCCCAAAGCTTGGTTTGGCTTAGTTAGTAAGATACAAGGCACAAAAGAAGGGTACTTGAAACTGACAGTTAGCCAACAATTAGCCAGAAGGCTAAGTGCTGAAATCAGCACTCCTAGCTGCCTTGTGGGCCATGTTAGAGCAGGTTCTAGGCATTTTCATGAGATGACCCCAAAACAACTTTTGTTCCTCATGAAATTTGGCACAAACTTTGTTAGGGTGGCACAGCCATGCAAAAACTCTAGGCCATACTTTTTGTTAGGTCAAACAAGGAAGGTCCTAATGGTCAACTAGTCAAAGCATGGGTCAAGATAGAATTAGGGCATGGTATAAACATAAACCCTAGGTCATTTTGGGTTACTAGCATGCTACAACTATTGACAAGGCCCTAATCACAAAGTAGCATCACATAAGCATGAAAGTTTCACAAGTAGGCATTGAAACACTATTACTATAACTAATGAAACATCACTAACATAATTATTGAAACCTAATGTTGCATATGTTTCAGGAGCATGTTTCACATGTTTTCAAGCATAGCAAACCTAGCACATGTACTAGCATGGTCCAGATACCTGATATTATCACTGGCACCCATAACATACATATGTTGCAAGGTCATGTTTCAAGCAAGGATGCACATGAAATGATGATGCTTATGGTAATGACATGCCATGACCATGCTCAAATGATGCTAAAATGCAAGGCAAACACCTGGGGTGTTATAGCCCTCCCCCTTATAAAAATCTCATCCTGAGATTTGGAAAGCGTACCATTTTTTATAAAAGGCGGGGTAAACTTCTCGCAAATAATCTTCCCGTTCCCACGTTGCATCTCTCTCACTATGGTTACTCCACATGATCTTGTATAATTTCACCACTCGATTTTGCGTCACTCGATCCTTGCGATCCAAAAATATACTGGCTCTTCTACATAAGTCAAGGTTTTCTTTATCTTTATATCCTTGACTTTTACTTCCTCTTCAGGCACTCGAAGACATTTCTTCAGTTGCGAGACATGAAATACCGGAAATATCATACGCATTTCTGGAGGTAGTTGAAGTTTATAGGCGACCCTACCACATCTCTCAATTATTGGATAAGGTCCTACATACCTTGGTGCAAGCTTTCTTTTAACACCAGATCTTTGTACTCCTCTCATAGGTGATACTTTCAGGTATACATGGTCACCAACTTCAAACTCAATAGGTCTTCTTCGCTTATCGGCATAACTTTTCTGTCGTGCTTGGGCAGCTGCCACGTGTTGTTGTATGATTCGGACTCATTTCTCAGCTTCTTTCACAAAATCAATACCATAGTATCTTCGCTCTCCAGGTTCCACCCAATTCAATGGAGTTCTACATTTACGACCATAAAGAGCTTTGAATGGGGCCATCTGGATACTTTCTTGATAACTATTATTGTACAGGAATTCAGCTAAGGGCAACCATTTCTCCCATGATCCTTTTGAAGAAATTACACAGGCTCTCAGCATGTCTTCTAAGATTTGGTTTACACGCTCAGTTTGACCAGACGCCTGGGGATGGTAAGCAGAACTTCTGACTAAGTTTGTACCTAACTCTTTGTGTAGACATTCCCAAAAATGAGCAGTAAACTAAGGTCCACGACCAGATATAATAGTCCTTGGTACCCCATGAAGACGAACTATCTGATCTACGTATATCTGAGCATATTGATGTGGGCGATAGTCAATTCCAACGGGAATAAAATGTGCAGATTTGGTCAAACGGTCAACAATAACCCAAATAGAATTGTGACCCTTCTCAGAACGAGGAATTCCAGAGATAAAATCCATACTAATTTCTTCCCATTTCCAGCCTAGAATTGATGATGATTGAAGCAATCCAGCAGGCTTCATGTGTATTGCTTTGACTCTACAACAGTTATCACATCTAGCGACGTAGGCTGCGATTTCTTTCTTCATTTTAGTCCACCAATAGAGAGGTTTTAAATCTTGGTACATCTTACTACTACCAGGGTGGATGGACAACTTAGAAGAATGGGCTTCAGATAAGATTTGATTTCTGAGCTCTCTATCTTTTGGCACCATGAGTCTATTCTCGAACCAGAGAATTCCCTTCTCATCGACTCGAAAATGCTTAGTTTCTTGCTCTTTCATCTTTCTGTTGATGTGAAATACACCTACATCTATCTTCTGTAGCTCGATGATTCGACTTCTCAGAGAACCCTCAACAGTGATATTGTGGAGTATAGCAGGGTGTAAGAGATGAGACAAATGAAAATCTTCTTCTATTAGAGAGTTACAATGAGATTTCCTACTCAAAGCATCAGCAACCACATTTGCTTTGCCCAGATGATAGTGCACTTGAAGATTATAATCCTTGATTAGCTCCAACCATCTTCTTTGTCGCATATTCAGCTCAGGCTAAGTGAATATGTACTTGAGACTCTTATGATCTGTATAAATGTTACACATATTTCCTAGCAAGTAGTGTCTCTAAATCTTTAAGGCATGAACCACAGCAGCTAACTCTAAATCATGAGTTGGATAGTTGACTTCATGTTTTCTCAACTGACGCGAAGCATAGGCAATAACTCGGCCCTCTTGCATGAGTACACAGCCTAAACCAGTGCCTGAGGCATTACAATGCACATCAAATGGTTTTTCAATATCCGGTTGAGCTAACACAGGAGCTAATGTTAATAAAGTTCGCAGTGTGTGAAAAGCTTGCTCACACTCCGGAGTCCAATCAAATTTTTGGCCCTTCTCGAGCAATCGAGTCATAGGCTTGGCTATCTTGGAGAAATCCGGGATAAAACGACAATAGTAGCCAGCCAATCCAAGAAAACTTCGAACTTCATGAACTGTAGTTGGTGCCTTCCAATCCAAAACTTCCTGTACTTTAGTGGGGTCTACCGAAATTCCATCACCCGACAATACATGACCGAGAAAAGGGACTTTCTTCAACCAGAATTCACATTTGCTGAACTTGGCGTAGAGCTAATGTTCTCGTAATCTGGATAGTATAATTCTCAGATGATCGGCATGTTCTTCTTTATTCTCGAAATAGATGAGAATATCATCAATGAAGACAACCATGAATTTGTCCAATTCTTGCATGAATACCGAATTCATTAGGTACATGAAATGCGCAGGGGCATTAGTCAACCCGAATGACATAACCAAATACTCATACAACCCGTATCTGGTAGAGAAAGCTGTTTTTGGTATGTCTTCAGGACAAATCTTGATTTGATGATACCCAGATCTCAGATCAATTTTCGAGAATACCTTCGCTTTGGACAACTGATCAAACAAAATATCAATGCGAGGCAATGGATATTTATTCTTGATAGTGACTGCATTGAGCGGCCGATAGTCTACACACATGCGTAAAGACTGATCTTTCTTCTTCACAAAGATGGTAGGGCAACCCCAAGGAGAAGAACTGGGACGAATCAGACCTTTTTGTAAGAGTTCTTCAAGTTGGAGCTTGAGCTCAGCTAACTCCTTTGGCGGCATTCTATATGGTCTTCTTGAGATTGGTGCAGTACCAGGAAGTAGCTCAATCTTGAATTCCACATCACGGTCCGGAGGTAATCCGGGTAAATCGTTAGGAAAGACATCAGGAAACTCGCATACCACAGGGACATTTGCTATTTCCTTTGTCTTTGCTATGGTAGCATTAACTGTAGTCTGAGAACTAACATCACGAGGAAGCTGCACTAGAAATGCTTGTTGATCATTTGGATCCCTCAGCATAATCACTCTTGTAGAGGTATCAATTAGAACACCGTTTCCACTCATCCACTTCATTCCCAAGATTACGTCAAGACCCAATCCTGGTAATACCACCAGATCCACCTTATACAAACGTCTTTCTATCTCGATCTTTGCTCCTAAAACTAACTGGTTGGTGGAGATATTATTTCCAGCCGCACTTATATTGTAACCACCTTTGTCTAAGGTAACCATTTTCATACCATGCTGGGTTGCAAAGGTTGAACTGATAAAAGAATGAGAAGCGCCTGAATCAAATAGCACAACAGCAGGTTGTTGGTTGACCAGAAATGCACCAGCCGTAATGACTTCGCCAGTAGGAACTTGTTCTAGCGTGGTGTATTTGACATGTCCTTTACACACATCTACATTATGTTCATCTAGATTCCTTTGAGGATGAGGACAATCTTTGGCCCAATGACCTGGCGTATTGCAGTTCCAACATGGTCGGTTACCTGGCGGGACGTTAGACTTTCCTTTCTTAGCATTGCTCTTCTTGACCTGACCCTTTTTCTGATATGGATGATATCTAGCAGATACATCAGATGATTGAGGATGGGAAGTAATCATTATAAGAGTGTTAGATTGAGAAGCCCTAGCTTCAGAAGCTATCTAATGATACTTAGAAGCAGCATGAACAGCATTACAGTTTTCTTGCATTAGAGTATCGCTGACAAACTCATTAAACATTGCACACTTGCTATTACACATGGTCTTCATCAATTTGGGACAAAGTCCCCTCTTGAAACTAGCAATCCTCTTTGCATCGGTGTTGACAAAATCCGGAGCATACCTTGATAGATGAATGAACTCATGCCAATATTCGGTTACACTTCGATCACCTTGAGTGAGCTTCATGAACTCGGTGTGCTTAATAGCCATAAGACTAGGAGGAATGTAATGTCCTCGAAAAGCTTCTTTGAACTGATCCCAAATGACCTCATCATCCTTAGGCAGAGTGCTCCTATAATGATGCCACCAAATACCTGCAGGCCCTTGTAATTGTTGCGAAGCATACTCTGTTTTCATATCATCGGCCACATTGAGTAAGCGAAACTTTTGTTCAATAGAGTTTAACCATTCGTCTGCTTGAAGTGGCTCTTCTGCTCCTTGAAAGATAGGAGGCTCAGTATCTAAGAAATCCTTATAGTTGCTATACTAAATAGGCTCAGGTCTTTGATAGACATTGATACAGACACTTTCCACCAAGGTACGCTGACTTTTAGCAATCATTTGTAGTAACTCAGCAGAAGTAGGTTGCGGAGGATGAGATAATGGAGGCTCCACATTGTCATAACTCCTACTGCTAGAGCGAAGCTGACGAGGCATCTGCAGTTACGGGAAACCAGTGAGTATTGATGGTGTTGAAAAGCCGTTGACGAATGATATAAGCATGTCAAAGAGGTTGTATCCAACTATCAAGGTTTCAAATCCTGACGAAAGAAACATCTGGGTTCGAGACAAGGATCTTCTGACAAGATAGAGAAAGATAACCAAGGAAAAGCTCACAAAAAGATAACACATCGGTGTAGCTCCATAATGGATCATGACTAACAATCTTCGATACCAGCGCGTGCTGAGCAGCACAACCTTGTGTGCGCACCCATAGGAGGCCCTTGGTTTCATCGCGGCACCGTAGATTACTAATCATAACACCATTACTGAACCAACACCCATGAGGAATCCTCACATGTCAAAAATTAGGTGTGTAGGACACATCCTACAAGAAGGGGTAGCAAACAAAGGTGATCCCAAGGTTAGAGTTACAGGGAGGCGAGTTGTAGCTCAAAAGATATCACAACTCAAGACGATACATCACACGAGGTTCATCAAGAATTTTTTTTGGGTACCGCTCACTTCCACTGACCAGATATGAATCATGCTTCAAGGCTCACACTGACGACAACTCCACAAGATTGGTTGATTACCTTAGCCCTTTGCGAAAGAATGCAACTGCTTACGGGAAAACCATTTGGAGAGAAAATTTTGAAAGAGCGGGGTAAGCATTTATAAGGGAGGGAGTAATGCAAAATGCAATGCATGATGTGAACATGGTGCATGCGCGAACCGTACGTCCTCACAAACCTAGGAAGAATTTTAAAATTCTAGCGTATAGGTTGGTGGCATACACATGTTCTCTCAACAACGATAACTAGTCGCTCTACAGGAAACGTTGTTAGTGCACCTACAGAAAATTGCATTTCAGCCCAACAGTTCCCAATATAACACACAAGAAAAGCAGTAAACTAAATACTTTCCATACATACATCCCCCGATGTATATACTTCAGTATCAAGGCTACCCGATAGATATACCCACAATTAAGTACCCTCATAGTTACATGATTGAACATATAAATATGTGAGTAACCACAACTACTCTCCCCTAGACCGACGGTTGGACGGTCATGCTCTCACAACTCTCACTTACCAGGGCGTAGAGGTAATTTGATCCATACATTACCACCCAAGCGGATGGCATCCATATAATAGCACGCCGTATGGACAACGAAACCGAAAAAAAAACAAGAACCCCCCAAGTTAGTACTTTAATAAGCCACCTAATAGTCCTTATTTGGGCATATAGGATATGACCACTGGCACTCTTTAGATTAGAATTAAGATTTTTCACAAAACTTTTGTTTAAATACATAAATGATATGTTTAGTGTTGAATCTTGCTCTGATACCGGTTGTAATAGAACCGTCCAAATTATAAGAGCACAAGTCCAAAAACGATCGCCGGAGCGATCAAATTCTCAAACTTGAGCCCATATAACTCCGGCAGTCTACGAAATCTCGAGGGATTTCAAACCAAACCATAATGAGCCAGGATCGTAGTAATTCAACATACACATCATTTGTTACAACAGTTCGCAGATACATCTCATACATCGGAGTACGAATAAGTTATTACAAAACCAAATTAGGAATAGCGGAAGCAACATAGTTTTGAAACCACTTTTAATTTAAGTACTGCCAATGAGTAGTCACATCCTGCAAAAGCATATTAGAAGAGAAACTACAGAGACCATGCCCAATGGTCTAGTCTTCACACCCCACAGTAAAGATAGTACTTCAGGTAACCAGTAAGAATCTACTACCTGCAACAAGGTGGGAATAAACCCTGAGTACGAGAAGGTACTCAGCTAGACTTACCCGTCAAGAACCAGAAATAAACTGACACCAAGGAGTATGCAAGGCTTTATATAAGTGGGCTGGCTTGACACCTTTGCATAAAAGCTTAAGTACAGATAAGTAATTATTATTGCTTTAAGCATCAAGTTAATCATTATTAACCTATCCTCTAGATTAGTACCTGTACTATAACAATCACTTGATTTAGCTAAGCAAACAATAGTAACCATATCAGGTTTATAAGGCCATCATTATATCATCATCATCTTCCGAACCATCAGTAGATTTAGTGAAATCTATGTTGCCTCTGCTCTGTCAAGTTTCTCACTATCCGGGAGAGACGGCGATTTGAATCGATTCCAACTCAGCTGAGGGGGTATTCCTAACACCAACCGGGCATACTTTGCAAGAGTCGTCAACAGTCACCTTTGGTACAACTCAGGATGGGCCCGAACAGCGCCGCACTCTCAGGGATTCCAGTGGCCAGGAAGCTCAGGACTTTTAACTCACCTGCCCTTGGTCCCACCTGGCTCCCCTCCGAGACGACTTACACTTTTCGGCTTCGCAGCCTGAGTTGAGCTACTCGGCTTCGCGGTCAGCAACCTCTGGCCGGCCAGCTAAGTGTTAGCCTGCACTCAAAATGACAAAGGAAGTACAGCAGATCGGTCCTTAACTGACACAGACGGGGATAGTTCCACACCCAAGACCTCCATGCCTTGTTGCTTCACTATCGACATCCCGCCCAGTCTAAGTTCATTATTAACACTTGGTTCTTTTCCACGATAGCAAATATAGCCAACCGTGACCCAAGACTTCCTACTTTGCAGGTGATGGGAGATCACCTGACATTACCGTTCTAATTAAGCAGGGCTAAGCATAAAGGCAATCCTGTCTACATAGGATTCATGGATTCGTATATCTGGACAAGGAATGATATAATGCAGCAAGGGTTCCAAACAACTCCTACCACTTAATGCAATAATACATATAACATATATAATTAATTGCTTTGAAATTAGAAGGCTTATAATGCTCTGGGGCTTGCCTTAAACAAACGAGGACGGCTTTAGGTCGGGCTTCACGAACGGCTCCCGCGTTTCCTCCGGTTTCTTCGGATTGGACCACCGGCTGTCGGATTGACTCCAGCTTCGGGGTTCACGTCTTGCGGAGCTTCGCTCGAACTACGATCCTCGTCACACCTATTGCATGTATATGCACCAAATGAATTTCGTGTATGCACCAAGGGGACATGATGATGTGTGCACATGTATGAATGATGCGGGATGCGTGTAATGACATAGCACATCATACGCACAAGACCAAGTCATGTGGTGCTCTAATCAAAACACTTTAAGCTTAGGTGCAAATTTCCTCTCTGTCATTAACATGTTTAAACATCTCTAAGTAACCACTAAGTACCACAGTTCATACTTAGCACACATATAACAAGTTCCAGCAATTTAGCGTATGGACATGTTGACTGCAGCAACTTATAAAGTTCATAACTGGAGTTCTATAACTCCAATGGACATGCATGAGGACAATCTGGAAAGCTTATAAAATTTTGTACAATTCATTTATAAACATATCAGCATCATTTTATCATTTACCAGGTCGAAATAACATATACGCAGAAACTGTTCCAAAAAGACAGAGAGCAAAACAATTCTGACTTGAACTTTGAACAGCTTTCATTTCTGAACCATGAGTTCAAATGTCACCAAATTTTACCAGCAGCTAGTTTATGAAGTTCTTAACAACTTTGTTATAGTTCACCAAGCATGAAAGCATTATTATCATAGGTTAATTCTCTTAACTAGCAAATCTGTCCAGAATGGCAGATTCTCTAAGTTAACTAATTAATGATGATGCAAAAGCACAATTGGACCAAACCAACTTTACTACCAGCTAGAGCATGTTAAAGTAAAACCAGATCATATCATGTTACTTGCATAAATATTTATTTAATTGACCTTTTCTATTTATTTAATTGCTTAGGCATAAATGGCAATAAATATAAAAGGGTTTCCAGAAAATTCTAATAAAATTACAGAGGCACATACATGGTACCAGGAGGCTACCATAAAAATTTCATCTCTATTTGATAAGTAGAATTGGAGATATCATAATAAACAAATGTATAAGCAATATAAAGCATATATAACTGGAGCAAATGACATCAAGATTTCATGAAAATTTAACTGGAGCATCACCAAAGCATGATTAGCACCTCACAAAATTTTCATAGCAATTGGATCAATACACAGAGAGCTACAAAATTATCTAAAATCACATAATTAAGTAAAGTGCTTAACCAAAATAATTACCAACTTCAGAAAACATAAATTAACATGCCATATTTTATTATACTACTGCAAAGTACACATTTCAAGGATTCCAGAAAGTCCACATTTTCCTTTTTATGATTTTTCTACTATTTTCTATGAATTTACAAATTTCAGTCAACAAATCACATTTCAGGAAAAAGAAAAAGGACAAAAACCTAAACAGGCCGCAACAGTTGGGCCGCTACTGTGGCCGGCCCACATCGGCCCGAGACTGAACAGACAGGGAGATCCCGTGCTGACCAACGGGCCCTGCTCGTCATACGCACGGAGCAGAGGAGGGGCTCCGGTGAGCAAAAGCTCATCGCCGGCGGCTCCTCCGGCGAAACCGAGCACACCCACATGCTCTTTGTACCAAGGTGATTCGATTGAGGTGCAAGGATGGGTGCAGGTTCACTGGAGCTAGGGTTGCCGGCAGCCAAGGCGGCGGTGGAGAGAACCCGACGGTGCACCGGCCGGCACAGAGCAAGGCGGCGCACGGTGAGGGCATCTACGCTCTCAGGGAGGTGAGGCGAAGCCCTCTAGGGCATAATCGAGGCGGCGGAGCGGACCGTGAGGCCTCACCTCGCGCGAGGCACTTCGGCGGCGACGACGAGGTCAGACACGCGGTGGTGTTCTGCGGGAATGGAACCTCTAATCGCAGTGACATCATGGGGGCGAGAAAACCTAGACCTAAGACACTTCGAACATCGGTGAGACGGAAAGAGGAGGGCACGACCGTGGGGCATTGGAGCTTACGACCATGGCGGGCATGGCGGAGCACGCTCGGTGTACCGGTGCGTTCTGACCCACTGGGGCGGTAGCGTCACGAGCGTTCATGGCTCAAGCATTGGTGGGGCAGAGGAACTACAGAACGAACACAAGGAGACAGAGACAGACCCGAACTCCGGCTGGCCACGGCGAGGCGGAGAGCTAGGCGGCGCTCCGGCAATGTCGAGGTGGCGGAAGGCAAAATACGGCCGTGCCTTGCTTCCTTTGGTTACACAGAGCAGTGCCTGGGCACGTGAATGTGTCAGCGGAGCTCTGCGCAAGATGGAGCAAGCAGTGGTCAGGTGGTGGTGGTGCAGCGCATGGCGAGGCGAACGATGGTGCTGTAGCAGAACAGAGCGAAGCAAGGGAGGGGCCGAGCGAATGCGGGCGGGAGAGAAAACCCAGGCAGCGTGATGACCTTGCACGGGCATCCTGGGCACGGTGTCGACGCGTGTTGGCCATGTGGCTCGCGGACCCTGCACGGTGTCGGCCACAACCTCTAGTTCAAAGTTTGAAACGTGTTTTTAGTTAAACACTACACCTGACAGCGCTACTTAAGTGCTTGATAACTCTAAAATCTGACCGAGTTAGAGAGAGCCGTAGAAGAAACTTAACTAGAGCTACTAGAGAACTTCCTATAATTCTACTGGCATGAGACCTAAATCTACACGGTTTGCAAGTTACAGTGCTCCAAAGAGGGCTATCTGAAAACTGCTCAGTCAAGTGATAACTGACAGCGAGTTTTAAGACGGGCTTAACTTCCAAACCGGCTCGAGTTAGGAGATGCTCTAAGAGACTTTCAGATAGAGCTAAGTGAGCTCTAGGTACAAGTCAACTAGCCCAAAGCTTGGTTTGACTTAGTTAGTAAGATACAAGGCACAAAAGAAGGGTACTTGAAACTGACAGTTAGCCAACAATTAGCCAAAAGGCTAAGTGCTGAAATCAGCACTCCTAGCTGCCTTGTGGGCCATGTTAGAGCAGGTTCTAGGCATTTTCATGAGATGACCCCAAAACAACTTTTGTTCCTCATGAAATTTGGCACAAACTTTGTTAGGTTGGCACAGCCATGCAAAAACTCTAGGCCATACTTTTTGTTAGGTCAAACAAGGAAGGTCCTAATGGTCAACTAGTCAAAGCATGGGTCAAGATAGAATTAGGGCATGGTATAAACATAAACCCTAGGTCATTTTGGGTTACTAGCATGCTACTACTATTGACAAGGCCCTAATCACAAAGTAGCATCACATAAGCATGAAAGTTTCACAAGTAGGCATTGAAACACTATTACTATAACTAATGAAACATCACTAACATAATTATTGAAACCTAATGTTGCATATGTTTCAGGAGCATGTTTCACATGTTTTCAAGCATAGCAAACCTAGCACATGTACTAGCATGGTCCAGATACCTGATATTATCACTGGCACCCATAACATACATATGTTGCAATGTTGCAAGGTCATGTTTCAAGCAAGGATGCACATGAAATGATGATGCTTATGGTAATGACATGCCATGACCATGCTCAAATGATGCTAAAATGCAAGGCAAACACCTGGGGTGTTACAATTATTGCTTGCTTAGCTTAATCAAGTGATTGCTATAGTATAGGTGCTAATCTAGTTAGTAGGTTAATGATGATTAACTTGATGCTTAAGAAATTAATGGTTACTTATTTGTATGATGCTTTTCTGCAAATGAGTCCAGCTAGCCCACTTTACAAAGCCTTGCATACTCCTTGGTGTCACTTTATTTCTGGTTTTTGACGGGTAAGTCTAGCTGAGTACCTTCTCGTACTTAGGGTTTATTCCCATCTGTTGCAGGTAGCAGATTCGTACTTGTTGCCGCAATTATTGTCTTGGCCACGTGGGCGTGAAGACTAGACCATATGGGCGTGGTCTCTGTAGCTTCTCTTCGTTTATGCTTTTGCAGGATGTGACTATGTACTAGCAGTATTTGACTTTAAATGGTTTCAGAAATTATGTTGCTTCCGCTAATTTCTACTTTGGTTTTGTAATAAATTATTCGTACTCCGATGTGTGAGAGATACTTATGAATTGTTGTAACAAGTGTTGTGTTATGTTGAATCACTACGATCTTGGTTGCTCTCAGTTTGGTTTGAAATCCCTCATGATTTCGTGGACTACCAGAGTTATATGGGCTCATGTTTAAGAATTTGATCACTTCGGCGATTGTTTTTGGACTTGTGCTCTTATAATTTGGATAGTTCTGTGACATATGGCATCGGAGCAAGATTCAACAATAAACACGTCATTTGTGTAGTTAAACAAAAGCTTTTGTGAAAAATCTTAATTCTAATCTAAATAGTGCCAGTGGTCATATCCTATATGCTCAAATAAGGACTATTAGGTGACTTATTTAAGAACTGACTTGGGGGTTTTAAATTATGCATCCACGGCTGTGGCAAAGGTGAGAAGTGAGACAACTTGACCGCAATATGTTACCCTGTGGTCTAATGGTAGAGGTAACCTTCATATATGGATTAGCCATATATGTCGCTAGATTACTTTTTATGCAACGTCACACCATTGCCAAGGTAAGGGTGAGCTGTGAGAGCATGATGGGATATACTGCTGATCTAGGGGAGTGCTTATATGGTGCTGGAGTATTTACATGTTGCACGCATGTTCATACAAAGGTACCGACATGTTGCGTGTTCCGTCCCTTGGGAGACGATGCCATATCATTAGGGCGATGATTGGGTGTGGCCACCTTCGTATACATCGGGGTGTATGCGAAGTGTGTAGATTTACTGCTTTCATTGAGTGATATATTGGGAATTGTTGGGCTGAAATGCAATTTTCTGCAGGTACACTAACAATGTTTTCTGTAGAGCGACTAGTTATCGTTATTGAGAGAACGTGTGTATGCCACTGAACTATACGCTAGAATTTTAAAATTTTTCCTAGGTTTGTGAGGATGTACGGTTCGTGCATGCACCATGTTTGAATCATACATTGCATTCTGCATTACTCCCTCCCTTATAAATTGCTTACCCCATTCTCTCAAAAAAAATTTCTCCCCTCCAAATAGTTTTCCCGTAAGCGGTTACATTTCTTTGCGAAGAATTGTGGTAGTCAACCAACCTAGTGGAGTGGTTAGTAGTGTCAGCCTTGAAACCCAATTCATACCTGGCCCGTGGAAGAAAGCAAGACACAATTTCATGATGTATCTCCTTGAGTTGGGATACGTTTTGATCTACAACTCGCCTCCCCATTGATTCTAACCTTGTATCCATCCTTGTTTGCTACCCCATCTTTGGATGATGTTGTTTCTACACGCCTAATTCCTGACACGTGAGGATTCCTCATGGGTGTGTGTTCGGTAATGGTGTTACGACTAGTACTCCATGGTGCCGTGACGAAACCGGGAGCCTCCTGTGGCGTGCGACACAAGGTTGTGCTGCTTAGCACGCACATGTATCAAGGATTGCTAGTCATGATCCATTATGGAGCTACACCAATGTGTTATCTTCTCGTGAACCTTTCGTTGGATATCATTCCCTATCTTGTTAGAAGATCAGTACCTCAAATCAAGATATTTTCTTCTTCTGAGATTCAAATTTGGATAGTTGGATACAACCTCTCCCTCATGCTTATATATTCGTCAGCAACCTTCCAATGTCATCAATGCTTACTAGTTTCACCTACTTGCAGATGTCTCGTCAGCTTCGCTCTAGCAGTCAGAGTCGTGGCAATATGGAACTGCCATCATCTCCTTCGCAACCTACTTCTGCTGAGTTGCTGCAAATGCTTGCCGAAAGTCAGCGTGCCTTGGATGAGAGTGTCAGAAACCATGTCCATCAAGAACCTGAGCCTGTCCAGTACAACAACTATAAGGATTTCTTAGATACCGAGCCTCCTATTTTCCAAGAAGTAGAAGATCCACTTCAAGCAAATGAATGGTTGAACACTATCGAACAGAAGTTCCGTGTGCTCAAGGTGGCAGATGATATGAAAATAGAATATGCTTCGCAACAGTTACAAGGGCTTGTAGGCATTTGGTGGTGTCATCATCAGAATACGCTGCTTGAGAATATGGAAGTAGTTTGGGATCAGTTCAAGGAAACATTTTGGGGACATTACATTCCTTCTGGTCTCATGGCAATCAAGCACACCGAGTTTATGAAGCTCACCCAGGGAGACAAAAGTGTAACAGAATATCTGCATGCTTTCATCAACTTGTCAAGATATGCTCCGAAATTTGTTGATACGGAGGTTAAGAAGATCGCTAGTTTAAAAAGGGGGTTGTGTCCCAAATTGTTGAAGGCCATGTGCAATAGCAAGTGTGCAACTTTCAACGAGTTTGTCAGTGATACTATACTTCAAGGGAACTGTAATGTTGTATATGCTGCTTCTAAGAGCCACGAGAAATCGTATGAATCTAAAGCATCTTTGTCCAATACGTTTGTGGTGGTTGCACGTCAGTATCATTCATCGGGCATATCCACCAGATATCATCATATCAGAAAAATGGTCCGGTCAAGAGGAGTGGTATTAAGAAAGGAAAGTCTAAGGCACTGCCATGTAACAGGCCGTGTTGGAATTGCAAGATGTCAGGTCATTGGGCCAAAGATTGTCCTCTCCTACAAAAGAAACCAAATGAAAACAATGCAGATGTGTGTAAAGGACATGTTCGATACACCACTATGGAATCCATTCCTACGGGTGAGATTATCACTGCTGGTGCATTTTTAGTGAACCAACATCCTGCAATCGTGTTGTTTGATTTAGGTGCTTCTATCTCGCACTGAAACTAATATTGTCTCCGAATGGACCGAAACGAGCTTCCATTTGAGCCTTGTCACCCAGGAGTACCATCCGGTGCATCCAAAACGATTTATGAGGCTAAGGTACAATAGGCACAAACTATGCACCTATCTTGCACTAAAACTAACATTGTCTCCGAACGGACCAAAACGAGCTTCCATTTGAGCCTCATCACCTAGGAGTACCATCCGGTGCATCCAAAATAATTTCTGACCCTACGGTACATATGGCGCAAACCATGCACCAAAACAAACACTATCTCCAAAAGGACCGAAAGGAGATTCCGCATAACCCACGTCACCAAGGAGTTCCACTAGGTACATCCAAAATGATTTCCAAGCTTATGGTACATTTGGCGCAAACAGTGCACCTATCTTGAGTGAAGATTAGCAGTGTCTCCAAACGGACCGAAACAAGCTTCCATTTGAGCCTCGTCACCTAGGAGTACCATCCGGTGCGTCCAAAATGATTTCTGAGGCTATGGAACATTTGGCGCAAACCGTGAACCTATCTTGCACTGAAACTCACACTGCTCCAAATGGACCAAAACGAGCTTCCATTTGAGCCTTGTCACCAAGGAGTACCATCCGGTGCATCCAAAATAATTTCCTAGCCTATGGTACGTATGGCGCAAACCATGCACCTATCATGCACAGAAACTAACACTATCTTCAAATGGACCGAAACAAGATTCTACATGACCCACGTCACCTAGGAGTTCCATCGGGTGTGTCCAAAATGATTTCTGAGGCGATGGTACGTTTTGTGCAAACTGTGGATCTATCTTGCACCGACACTAACACTATCTCCAAATGGACCGAAACGAGATTCTACATGACCCACGACACCTAGGAGTTCCATCGGGTGTGTCCAAAATGATTTCTGAGCTTACGATACGTTCGGCACAAACCGTGCACTTATCTTGAATGAAGATTAGCACTGTCTCCAAACGGACCGAAACGAGCTTCCGTTTGAGCCTCGTCACCTAGGAGTACCATCCGGTGCGTCCAAAACGATTTCTGAGCCTATGGTATATTTGGTGCAGACCGTGCACCTATCTTGCTCTGAAACTAGCACTATCTCCAAAACGATCAAAACGAGATTCTACATGACCCACGTCACCTAGGAGTTCCATAGGGTGCGTCTAAAATGGTTTCTGAGGCTATGGTACGTTTGGGGCAAACTGTGGACCTATCTTGCACCGAGACCAACACTACATCTAAATGGACTGAAATGAGATTATACAAGACCCACGTCACCTAGGAGTTCCATCGGGTGCGTCCAAAATAAATTCTGAGCTTACAGTACGTTCGGTGCATACCGTTCACATATCTTGAATCAAGGTTAGCACTATCTCCAAACGAACCGAAAGGAGCTTCCATTCGAGCCTTGTCACCTAGGAGTACCATCCGGTGCGTCCAAAGTGATTTCTGAGGCTATGGTACATTTGGCGCAAACCGTGCACCTACCTTGCACTGAAACTAACACTGTCTCCAAACGGACCGAAGCGAGCTTCCATTTGAGCCTCGTCACCCAGGAGTACCAACCGGTGCATCCAAAACAATTTCTTAGCCTATGGTACATATGGCGCAAACCAAGCACCTATCATGCACCGAAACTAACACTATCTCCAAAAGGACCGAAACGAGATTCTACATGACCCACGTCACCTAGGAGTTCCATCGGGTGCGTCCAAAATGATCTCTGAGGCTATGATGCGTTTGGTGCAAACTATGGATCTATCTTGCACCAAGATTAACGCTATTTATAAATGGACCAAAACAAGAATCTACATGACCCACGTCACCTAGGAGTTCCATCGGGTGCGTCCAAAATGATTTCTGAGCTTACGGTACGTTCAGCGCAAACCGTGCACCTATCTTGAATCAAGATTAGCATTGTATCTAAACGGACCGAAACAAGCTTCCATTTGAGCCTCGTCACCTAGAAGTACCATCTGGTGCGTCCAAAATGATTTTTGATGCTATGGAACATTTGGCGCAAACCGTGAAGGTATCTTGCACTGAAACTCACACTGCTCCAAACAGACCAAAACGAGCTTCCATTTGAGCCTTGTCACCAAGGAGTACACTCCGGTGCATCCAAAATAATTTCTTAGCCTATGGTACGTATGGCGCAAACCATGCACCTATCATGCACCGAAACTAACAATATCTCCAAATGGACCGAAACAAGATTCTACATGACCCACGTCACCTAGGAGTTCCATCGGGTGTGTCCAAAATGATTTATGAGGCGATGGTACGTTTGGTGCAAATTGTGGATCTATCTTGCACCGACACTAACATTATCTCCAAATGGATCGAAATGAGATTTTACATGACCCGTGTCACCTAGGAGTTCCATCAGGTGCGTCCAAAATGATTTCTGAGCTTACGGTACATTCGGCACAAACCGTGCACCTATCTTGAATGAAGATTAGCACTGTCTCCAAACGGATCGAAACGAGCTTCCGTTTGAGCCTCATCACCTAGGAGTACCATCCGGTGCGTCCAAAACAATTTCTGAGCCTATGGTACGTATGGCGCAAACCGTGCACCTATTAGGCACCGAAACTAATACTATCTCCAAAAGGATCAAAACGAGATTCTACATGACCCATGTCATCTAGGAGTACCATCCGGTGTGTCCAAAATGATTTCTGAGGCTATGGTACAGTTGGCACAAACTATGCACCTATCTTGCATTGAAACTAACACTGTCTCCGAACGGACCAAAACGAGCTTCCAATTGAGCCTCGTCACCTAGGAGTACCATCCGGTGCATCCAAAATAATTTTTGAGCTTATGGTATGTATGGCGCAAACCATGCACCTATCATGCATCAAAACTAACACAATCTCCAAAAGGACCGAAAGGAGATTCTACATGACCCACGTCACCTAGGAGTTCCATCGGGTGCGTCCAAAATGATCTCTGAGGCTATGATGCGTTTGGTGCAAACTGTGGATCTATCTTGCACCAAGATTAACGCTATTTATAAATGGACCAAAACGAGAAACTACATTTGGCGCAAACGGTACACCTATCTTGAATCAAGATTAGCACTGTATCCAAACGGACAGAAACGAGCTTCCATTTGAGCCTCGTCACCTAGGAGTACCATCCGATGCGTCCAAAATGATTTCTAAGACTGTGGTACATTTGGCGCAAACGGTACACCTATCTTGCACTGAAACTAACACTGTCTCCAAACGGTCCAAAATGAGCTTCCATTTGAGCCTCGACACCAAGGAGTACCATCCAGTGCATCCAAAACACTTTCTGCGCCTATGGTTCGTATGGCGCAAACCATGCACCTATCATGCACCAAAACTAACACTATATCCAAAAGGACCGAAACAAGATTCTACATGACCCACGACACCTAGGATTTTTATCGGGTGCATCCAAAATGATTTCTGAGCTTACAGTACGTTCAGCGCAAACCATGCACCTATCTTGAATCAAGATTAGCACTGTATCCAAACGGACCGAAACGAGCTTCCATTTGAGCCTCGTCACCTAGAAGTATCATCCGGTGCGTGCAAAAGGATTTCTGAGGCTATGGTACACTTGGCGCAAACCGTGCACCTATCTTGCACTGAAACTAACAATGTCTCCAAACGGACCGAAACGAGCTTCCATTTGAGCATCGTCACCCTACAGTACCATCCGGTGCATCCAAAACAATTTCTAAGCCTATGGTACGTTTGGCGCTACCGTGCGCCTACCATACACCAGAACTAACACTATCTCCAAAAGTTTCAAAACGAGATTCTACATGACCCACGTCACCTAGGAGTTCCATCGGGTGCATCCAAAAAGATTTTCGAGCTTACGGTACGTTCGGTGCAAACCGTTCACCTATCTTGAATCAAGATTAGCACTATCTCCAAACGAACGAAAATGAGCTTCCATTTGAGCCTCGTCACCTTGGAGTACCATCCGGTGCGTCCAAAATGATTTCTGAGGCTATGGTACATTTGGTGCAAACCGTGCACCTATCTTGCAATGAAACTAACATTGTCTCCAAATGGACCGAAACAAGCTTCCGTTTGAGCCTCGTCACCCAGGTGTGCCATCCGATGCATCCAACACAATTTTTGAGCCTATGGTACGTTGGGCGCAAACCGTGCACCCATCATGCACTGAAACTAACACTATCTCCAAAAGGATCGAAACGAGATTCTACAAGACTCACGTCACGCAGGAGTTCCATCGGGTGCGTCCAAAACGGTTTCTGAAGCTATGGTATGTTTGGTGCAAACTGTGGACCTATCTTGCACCGATACTAACTGTAACGGAACCGTCCAAATTATAAGAGCACAAGTACAAAAACAATCACCGAAGTGATCAAATTCTCGCACTTGAGCCCATATAACTCCGGTAGTCCAATGAAATCGCGAGGGATTTCAAACCAACCATCATACAAGCCAAGATCGTAGTGATTCAACATAACAAGTCACATGTTACAACCATTTCACAAGTAGTTCAATATACATCGGAGTTCAACATAGTTATTACAACTTAAATTAAAAAGTAGCGGAAGCAAAGTAATTTGAAACTAACAACACCCTTATTTCAAATACATGCCAGTACCAAGGTCGACTTCCAACAAAAGCATTAGAGAGAAGGTAACTCAGAAGGATCATGCCCGTGATCACACTCCGCCTCTACGGCAGGAGCCAACCAACTTTTGCAGCCGCCATGATACATCACAACCTGCAACAAGTGGGGATAAAACCCTGAGTACGAGAAGGTACTCAGCTAGACTTACCCGTCAGAAACCAAAAATAAAGTGACACCAAGGATCATGCAAGGCTGATATAAAGTGGGCCAGCTTGACAACATTTTGCATAAAAGCTTATTATGGATAAGTAATCATTAATGCTTAAGCATCAAGTTAATTATCATTAACCTGCCATCTATATTAGAGCCTATACTAGAGCACTCACTTTATTAGGAGCAAACAATATTAACCATAGCAGGTATAAATTGAGGCAACCTTTCCATCGTTATCCAATTAACCATCCGTTCAATTTAATGGAATCTACGTTGCCGCTGCTCAAGTCAAGTGCTCACTAACCGGGAGCGATGGCGATTCGAATCGAATTCCTATCCAGCTGGAGGGGTATTTCCAACACTCACCGCGCAGGCCCCTGCCAGGGTCGCACAAGCCACCTTTTCATATGATTCAGGAATCGCGGGTCCGAATGATGTCGCGACCCCAAGGGCGACACTCTGCCAGGTGATAGGGACTCTAACCCCCCCTTGGTCTCACGCCAATGTCCCCAAGCACATCCTTTCTCTCCTCCAAGAAGCAACCTACCATTCGATTCCCGGCCTGAACCATATTACTCGGCTTCGCGGTCGGAACGACTTATCCGGCCAACTAAGTGTTAGACTGCGTTCAACATGACTCAAGGACGTACAGCGAATCGGTCCTTAAACGACTCAGACGGGGATAGATCCACACCCAAGACCTCCATGCCTTGTTGCTTCACTATCGTCATCCCGCCCGGTCTCATTTTATTTTATTAACACATGGTTTCATTCCACGATAGCAAATATAGCCAACCGTGCCATATATGAATATCCCTATATCTCGCAGGTGATAGAAAATCACCTGACTTCTACCGCTTAAAGCAGGGCTAAGCATCTATTCGATCCTAGTCTATGTAGGATTCAAGGATTCATATTACTGGATAAGGAATGATATAATGCAGCAAGGGTTTCCAACCAACTCCTACCACTTAATGCAACAATACTTATAACATATATATAATTAATTGCTTTGAAGATAGGAGGCTTATAATGCTCCGGGGCTTGCCTGGGATCCGACTCAAGTCAGAGTTTGTCAGATGAAACTCGCTTGGCGAGCATTCCCTCATTCTAACACTTGTCCGATCTTTCCATCTCCGAGATAGGTCCACCAACACCATCTTCTGGTTAGCTCCACATCACGTCCTTCACGTGCTTCAGCTAGCGTACCTAAATGAGGTGCAATAATGCATATGTATGAATGCATAGAAGTGCAATAAACAAAGTAATCGTGCAAGCATACCAAAGTTCACATAAACCCTAGAGCTAATTAACTTAATCCTCATTAAGACATAACATAGAAGAGGGCAAGCACATCAATAAAGAAACAAGTCTCACAAGATCACAGGGTACCACCCAAGTATCATCAAATATATGAGTCACACTTCAATACCCAAGCATGACAAAGTTAATCAAGTACTAGAACTAGAAATTGCTACCTTCTGGACATCAGACCAACAGCTGAGTAATTTAATCATAACTGGAGATCTATAACTCCAAATGACTTGCAAGAAGACATTATAGAAAGCTTATGAAATTATCTACATTTCATTTATAATTATCACAGCATGATTACAAAGTTTAACATGTCGAATTTATATAAACACAGCAACTGATCTAACAAGACAGAGAGCAAGCAATTCTGTACCCCAACTTTAAACAGCTATAACTCCTAAACCACATGGCCAAATGTCACCAAATTTTAACAGCAGCTAGATACATAAATTATCTACAACTTTTGTATAAATAAGTTTCACAACAAAGCACATTATCATGAAGAACTTTGCTAAGTTCCCAGATCTGTCCAGAAACCTCATTTGCAAGAAATAATTATTAACTTCTGTTGCAAACATATAATTGGGCAAAAACCAACTTTATCAACATTTTATACATGACTAAAGAACATCAGAAAACATAGTGTCCAATACTAAATAAATTCCTTTAATACATTTTCTTAATTTATTTAGATCATTAGGTGGAATTATGATCACATCGTAAAGATACTCAATAAATTCTACCAAAATTACAGGGGTCTACAAATGCTCTCAAAAGTCTACTGTCCAAATTTCAATCCATTTGGGCAAGTATATCAACCTCTATGAAAAAGACAAATAGCTATTGCAATAAATCATGTGAGAGCAAGTTAAACCTAAAACTCAATATTTTCTGTGAACACAAGGCCATAGAATGAACCAACATCAAAGAGCAACATCATAATAAGGTGATGGGACAACATTTTCTATTTTATCATTTATATATTATTTATAAGCTATTTATTAAGCCATAAACAAGCTAACTCAATGACTTGAGCATACAGTAAGCAATGGCCATGACATCTATACCACAGTTCATCCATAGAATGACAAGCCTACCATAAAAATTTCACATCAATTGGAGCAACACAACTCAAGATATAAAATAACAAGTAATATAATCTAGTTTTCCTTATTTATCAAGGTCACATCACAATCTTAAGAAAACAGTAAACAACTAGGGTGTTTAATATTTTTCCTAGCAAGTACATGTTATCACAAAATTAACAAAATAAGAATCACTATTTTTGGATGTCTAAGACTCCAGATCTTGCTCGGGTTAGGTTTAAAGGTATTTCTAGAACTCTTTTTCAACTTAAATAAACACATTAGGAAACATCTATAAACATATAGAATTTTATGACTCTAATGCATAGATCTATTCTCAAGGTTTCTAAAAAGTCCCCATTTACTATTTTTGGAATTACCTAGCATGAGATATGATTTTTAGAAGATTTACAAATTCTTTGAAATTCAAAAACAGAATTACTGGAACCTTACTTAATTCGCTAGGTGTACCCGGCTATGCACCCGAAACTGCCACTGCTTAAACTGACGCGAGGGGCCCACGGTCGGGCCGGGCCTGCCTGTCATACAAGAGAGAGGCACAGGGGGGAAAACCGGTCTTCTTCAAAACCGGAGAAAACAGAGGACGGCGGCAGCGGCTTGCCGACCGGCCATCTTCTGGCCGGTGAGGCCGGTGCCGGCGGCGGGGGAAGGCAGTGCGGGCACCGCCATGCCAGACCGCATCCGTAGGTGGCCGAATCATGACCGGAGATGGACCACAGCCTCCTGGCCACGCGAGCCGGACGCCCGGCGGCGGCTTCGCCGCGGCGGCAGCGCGGAGGCGCGACCCGGCGAGCACCGGCGGCGGCCGAGGAATGGGGAGCCCAAGTGGGTTTGCACGCACCCGCAGCGTCGCTCGGCCTAGCTCAGGGCAGCCCAAGGCGGTTTGGCCACGCGCGCGGGCGGCATGCCGCGTCGGCGGCCGGTCACGACGATGACGGCCTTGGCAACGGTGGCCAACAACGAAGGCGGAGTGTCGGGGAAGACACCACGGCTCGTGGGCACACATAGAGCTGCACTGCTCGGCTGGAGGGGCATGGGAAGGGAGAGATGACCATGGCATCGTGGCGTCGGCCATGGCGATGTCGAGCTCGGAGCTTGACCAAGGGGAGCGCGGGAGCGACGGTGAGCAAGGGAAAGGGTCAGGGCGGCACGAGAGGGAGTGGGGAGCGCCAGGGGTAGGCTGGCATCCACACCGACGCAAGGAGAAGGGAGGGTACATGTCGGGGTGGTGAGGTTCCCAGCTCGCGCATGGGTGACACGCACAGGCCGCGCGGCGCCCTCTGGTGCATTTCGACGAGCACGTGGCAGACAACGGTGTACCTGGCGTGGAAGATGATTTGGGCCGGCTATGGGCCGATTCTGGACATGGACCTAAAACAAAGTTTGTACCCCACATGAAGAGCTACAATTTTTATTTAAGGTGCACTGCAATTAGGGTTATGGATTAGTGGATAATCAGGTCCAAAGTTGACACTGTCAACACGTTGACAGCGGTTAAGTAAACCCAAAATTGATGACCGAAACGGAGTCGAACTTTATCCATCTCTTCACCTGCTCTTCTCCAAAGAATATACTCCAACTTCTATTTTTGGGTCAACTCAAGTTACTTAACAAAATTTGGAGAACGCGAGATGTCAACGTCGAAGACACTGAAATCGAGGCTCTAAATTTCTAAGTGCTGAATTCAGCCCATTTCCAACTTGTGGGCCCTTTTTGTGAATGTTCCACCCATTTCCATGACTTGGCTCTTAAATAAAGTTTGTTTCTTATAAAATTCTCTACAACTTTGTCAAAGGGTGCACAGTCATGCAAAGCTTCTAGGTCACACTTTTGAAACGGTCAAACAAAAGTGTTCCCGGGTCCATACATGGTCAACCATCGCTTCGAAGCACATTTAGGCAAAATGATCAGCATGAACATTGTTCCATTAAGTGCCCTAAGTGTAGTTAAGGTGTTGTAGAGTTCATCTAGAGTCATTTGGATAGTTTGCAAGGTTGGTTGATGATCTATAGTTCCATTAACTTAATGGGGCAAATTCCAATAGGAATGGAACTTATCATTTCATGTGACTTTTTTATTCCAAACTTCATGAAACTTTTCTAGGGATCAATATAGATAGTTATTGATGTGAGACATGTGAAGATACTTTGATAATAACACCCAAGCATATATCTTTTAATTGAGCATATATGTAAGCAAGGGTGCAATATCCAAGTTTAGGTTAGGGCTTATTTCTATAGGTTTGACTTTGACATCGTCATCTCCACTAATCTATCATGTTTGAACTTAAACCCACTACTTAATTGGTGATAAACACCTGGGGTGTTACACTAACACTATCTCCAAATGGACCGAAATGAGATTCTACAAGACCCACATGACCTAGGCGTTCCAACGGGTGCGTCCATAATGATTTCTATGGCTATGGTATGTTTGGTGTAAACTGTGCATCTATCTTGCACCAAGACTAACACTATCTCTAAATGGACCGAAATGAGATTCTACATGACCCCCGACACCTACGAGTTCCATCGGGTGCGTCCAAAATGATTTCTGAGCTTACGGTACGTTTGGCGCAAACTGTGCACCTATCTTGAATCAAGATTAGCAATGTAACAAAACGGACCGAAACGAGCTTCCATTTGAGTCTCGTCACCCAGAAGTGCCATCCGGTGCGTCCAAAAGGATTTATGAGGCTATGGTACACTTGGCGCAAATCATGCACCTAGCTTGCAGTGAAACTAATATTGTCTCCAAATGGACCAAAACGAGCTTCCATTTGAGCATCGTCACCGAGGAGTACCATCTAGTGCATCCAAAACAATTTCTTAGCCTATGGTACGTATGGCGCAAACCATGCACCTATCATGCACCAAAACTAAAACTATCTCCAAAAGGACCGAAAGGAGATTCTACATGACCCACGTCACCTAGTAGTTCCATCGGGTGCGTCCAAAATGATTTATGTGGCTATGGTACGTTTAGTGCAAACTGTGGATCTATCTTGCACCGAGACTAACACTATCTCGAAATGGACCGAAACGAGTTTCTACATGACCCACGACACCTAGAAGTTCCATCGGGTGCGTCCAAAATGATTTTCGAGCTTACCGTATGTTCGGCACAAAACGTGCACCTATCTTGAATAAAGATTAGCATTGTATCCAAATGGACCGAAATGAGCTTCCATTTGAGCCTCGTCACCTAGGAGTACCATCCGGTGCGTCCAAAATGATTTCTTAGCCTATGGTACATTTGGCGCAAACCGTGCACCTATCCTTAATCAAGATTAGCACTATCTCCAAACGAACTGAAATAAGCTTCCATTTTAGCCTTGTCACCTAGGAGTACCATCCGGTGCGTCCAAAATGATTTCTTAGCCTATGGTACATTTGGCGCGAACCGTGCACCTATCCTTAATCAAGATTAGCACTATCTCCAAATGAACTGAAACGAGCTTCCATTTTAGCCTCGTCACCTAGGAGTACCATCCGGTGCGTCCAAAACGATTTATGAGGCTATGGTATATTTGGCGCAAACTGTGCACCTATCTTGCACTGAAACTAACATTGTCTCCAAACGGACCGAAACGAGCTTCCATTTGAGCCTCGTCACCTAGGAGTACCATCTGGTGCATCCAAAACAATTTCTCAGCTTATGGTACGTATGGCGCAAACCGTGCACCTATCAGGCACTGAAACTAACACTATCTCCAAAAGGATTGAAACGAGATTCTACGTGACCCACATCACCTAGGAGTACTATCCGGTGTGTCCAAAACAATTTCTGAGGCTTTGGTACAATTGACAGAAACTATGCACCTATCTTACACTGAAACTAACACTGTATTCAAACAGACCGAAACGAGCTTCCATTTGAGCCTCATCACCTAGGGGTACGATCCGGTGCATCAAAAATAATTTTTGAGCTGATGGTATATATTGCGCAAACCATGCACCTATCATGCACCAAGACTAACACTATCTCCAAAAGGACTAAAAGGAGATTCTACATGACCCACGTCACCTAGGAGTTCCATTGGGTGTATCCAAAATGATTTCTGTGGCTATGGTATGTTTGCTGCAAACTGTGGATCTATCTTGCACCAGGACTAACACTATATTCAAATGGACCAAAACGAGATTCTACATTACGCACGTAACCAAGGATTTCTATCGGGTCCGTCCAAAATGATTTCCGAGCTTACGGTACGTTCGGCGCAAACCGTGCACCTATCTTGAATCAAGATTAGCATTGTATCTAAACAGACCGAAACGAGCTTCCATTTGAGCCTCGTCACCTAGGAGTACCATCCGGTGCGTCCAAAATGATTTCTGAGGCTATGGTACGTATGGCGCAAACCATGCACCAAAATTAACACTATCTCCAAAAGGATCGAAAGGAGATTCTGCATGACCCACGTCACCTAGGAGTTCCATCGGGTGCGTCCAAAATGATTTCTGAGGCTATGGTACGTTTGGTGCAAACTGTGGATCTATCTTGCACCGAGACTAACACTATCTCCAAATGGACCGAAACGATATTCTACATAACCCATGTCACCTAGGAGTTCCATCGGGTGCGTCCAAAATAATTTCTGAGCCTATGGTACGTATGGCGCAAACCATGCACCAAAACTAACAATATCTCCAAAAGGACCGATAGGAGATTCTACATCACCCACGTCACCTAGGAGTTCAATCGGGTGCGTCCAAAATGATTTCTGAGGCTATGGTACATTTGCTGCAAACTGTGGATCTATCTTGAACCGAGACTAACACTATCTGCAAATGGACCGAAACGAGATTCTACTTGACCCACGTCACCTACGAGTTCTATCGGGTGCGTCCAAATGATTTCCGAGATTAAGGTACGTTCAGCAAAAACTGTGCACCTATCCTGAATCAAGATTAGCACTATCTCTAAACGCACCGTAATGAGCTTCCATTTGAGCTTCGTCACCTTGGAGTACAATCCGGTGCATCCAAAATTATTTATGAGGTTAGGGTACAATTGGCACAAACTGTGCACCTATCTTGCACTAAAACTAACACTGTCTCCGAACGGACCGAAACAAGCTTCCATTTGAGCCTCGTCACCTCGCAGTACCATCCGGTGCATCCAAAATAATTTCTGAGCCTATGGTACATATGGCGCAAACCATGCACCAAAACTAACACTATCTCCAAAAGGACCGAAAGGAGACTATACATGACCCACGTCACCTAGGAGTTCCATCGGGTGCGTCCAAAATAATTTTCTGAGGCTATGGTACGTTTGGTGCAAACTGTGGATCTATCTTGCACTGAGACTAACCCTATCTCCAAATGTACCGAAACGAGATTCTACATGACCCATGTCACCTAGGAGTTCCACCGGTTGCGTCCAAAATGATTTTCGAGATTACGGTACGTTCGGCACAAACCGTGCACCTATCTTGAATCAAGATTAGCACTCTATCCAAATGGACAGAAATGAGCATCCATTTGAGCCTCATCACCTAGGAGTACCATATGGTGCATCCAAAACAATTTCTGAGGCTATGGTACATTTGGCACAAACTGTGCATCTATCTTGCACCGAAACTAACATAGTCTCCAAACGGACCGAAATGAGCTTCCATTTTAGCCTCGTCACCTAGGAGTACCTTTCGGTGCATCCAAAATAATTTCTGAGCCTATAGTACGTTTGGCGCAAACCATGCACCTATCATGCACCAAAACTAACACTGTCTCGAAAAGGACAGAAAGGAGACTCTACATGACCCAGGTCACCTAGGAGTTCCATCGGGTGCGTCCAAAATGACTTCCGAGGCTATGGTACGTTTGGTGCAAACTGTGGATCTATCTTGCACTGAGACTAACACTATCTCCAAATGGACTGAAACAAGGTTCTACATGACCCACGTCACCAAGGAGTTCCATCGGGTGCGTCCAAAATGATTTCTGAGCCTACGGTACGTTCGGTGCAAACCGTGCACCTATCTTGCATGAAGATTAGCACTGTCTCCAAATGGTCCAAAATGAGCTTCCATTTGAGCCTCATCACCTAGGAGTATCATTCGGTACATCCATAGGGATTTCTGAGGCTATGGTACATTTGGCTCAAACCGTGCACCTACCTTGCACTGAAACTAACATTGTCTCCAAACGGACCGAAATGAGCTTCCATTTGAGCCTCGTCACCTTGGAGTACCATCTGGTGCATCCAAAACAATTTCTCAGCTTATGGTACGTATGGCGCAAACCGTGCACCTATCTGGCACCGAAACTAACACTATCTCCAAAAGGATTGAAACGAGATTCTACGTGACCCACGTCACCTAGGAGTACTATCCGGTGTGTCCAAAACAATTTCTGAGGCTATGGTACAATTGGCAGAAACTATGCACCTATCTTACACTGAAACTAACACTGTATTCAAACGGACCGAAACGAGCTTCCATTTGAGCCTCATCACCTAGGGGTACGATCCGGTGCATCAAAAATAATTTCTGAGCTGATGGTATATATTGCGCAAACCATGCACCTATCATGCACCAAGACTAACACTATCTCCAAAAGGACTAAAAGGAGATTCTACATGACCCACGTCACCTAGGAGTTCCATTGGGTGCATCCAAAATGATTTCTGTGGCTATAGTATGTTTGGTGCAAACTGTGGATCTATCTTGCACCAGGACTAACACTATATTCAAATGGACCAAAACGAGATTCTACATTACCCACGTCACCAAGGATTTCTATCGGATCCGTCCAAAATGATTTCCGAGCTTACGGTACGTTCGGCGCAAACCGTGCACCTATCTTGAATCAAGATTAGCATTGTATCCAAACGGACCGAAACGAGCTTCCATTTGAGCCTCGTCACCTAGGAGTACCATCCGGTGTGTCCAAAATGATTTCTGAGGCTATGGTACGTATGGCGCAAACCATGCACCAAAATTAACACTATTTCCAAAAGGATCGAAAGGAGATTCCGCATGACCCACGTCACCTAGGAGTTCCATCGGGTGCGTCCAAAATGATTTCTGAGGCTATGGTACGTTTGGTGCAAACTGTGGATCTATCTTGCACCGAGACTAATACTATCTCCAAATGGACCGAAACGATATTCTACATAACCCATGTCACCTAGGAGTTCCATCGGGTGCGTCCAAAATGATTTCCGAGCATACCGTATATTCAGCGCAAACCGTGCTCCTATCTTAAATAAAGATTAGTATTGTATCCAAATGGACCAAAACAAGCTTGCATTTGAGCCTCGTCACCTAGGAGTACCATCCGGTGCGTCCAAAATGATTTCTTAGCCTATGGTACATTTGGCGCAAACTGTGCACCTATCCTTAATCAAGATTAGCACTATCTCCAAACGAACTGAAACGAGCTTCCATTTTAGCCTCGTCACCTAGGAGTACCTTCCAGTGTGTCCAAAATGATTTATGAGGCTATGGTATATTTGGCACAAACCGTGCACCTATCTTGCACTGAAACTAACACTATCTCCAAACGGACCGAAACGAGCTTCCATTTGAGCCTCGTCACCTAGGAGTACCATCCGGTGCATCCAAAACAATTTATCAGCTTATGGTACGTATGGCGCAAACCGTGCACCTATCAGGCACCGAAACTAACACTATCTCCAAAAGGATCGAAACGAGATTCTACATGACCCACGTCACCTAGGAGTTCCATTGGGTGCGTCCAAAATGATTTCCGAGCTTACGGTACGTTCGGCGCAAACCGTGCACCTATCTTGAATCAAGATTAGCACTGTATCCAAACAGACCGAAACGAGCTTCCATTTGAGCCTCGTCACCTAGGAGTACCATCCGGTGCATCCAAAATAATTTCTGAGCCTATGGTACATATGGGGCAAACCATGCACCAAAACTAACAATATCTCCAAAAGGACCGATAGGAGATTCTACATCACCCACGTCACCTAGGAGTTCAATCGGGTGCGTCCAAAATGATTTCTGAGGCTATGGTACGTTTGCTGCAAACTGTGGATCTATCTTGAACCGAGACTAACACTATCTGCAAATGGACCGAAACGAGATTCTACTTGACCCACGTCACCTACGAGTTCTATCGGGTGCGTCCAAATGATTTCCGAGATTAAGGTACGTTTAGCAAAAACTGTGCACCTATCCTGAATCAAGATTAGCACTATCTCTAAACGCATCGTAATGAGCTTCCATTTGAGCTTCGTCACCTAGGAGTACAATCCGGTGCATCCAAAATTATTTATGAGGCTATGGTACAATTGGCACAAACTATGCACCTATCTTGCACTAAAACTAACACTGTCTCTGAACGGACCGAAACGAGCTTCCATTTGAGCCTCGTCACCTCGCAGTACCATCCGGTGCATCCAAAATAATTTCTGAGCCTATGGTACATATGGCACAAACCATGCACCAAAACTAACACTATCTCCAAAAGGACCGAAAGGAGACTATACATGACCCACGTCACCTAGGAGTTCCATCGGGTGCGTCTAAAATGATTTCTGAGGCTATGGTACGTTTGGTGCAAACTGTGGATCTATCTTGCACTGAGACTAACCCTATCTCCAAATGGACCGAAACGAGATTCTACATGACTCATGTCACCTAGGAGTTCCACCGGTTGTGTCCAAAATGATTTTTGAGCTTATGGTACGTTCGGCACAAACCGTGCACCTATCTTGAATCAAGATTAGCACTCTATCCAAATGGACAGAAATGAGCATCCATTTGAGCCTCATCACCTAGGAGTACCATACGGTGCATCTAAAACAATTTCTGAGGCTATGGTACATTTGGCACAAACTATGCATCTATCTTGCATCGAAACTAACACTGTCTCCAAACGGACCGAAATGAGCTTCCATTTTAGCCTCGTCACCCCTTTCGGTGCATCCAAAAAAATTTCTGAGCCTATAGTATGTTTGGCGCAAACCGTGCACCTATCATGCACCAAAACTAACACTGTGTCGAAAAGGACAGAAAGGAGACTCTACATGACCCAGGTCACCTAGGAGTTCCATCGGGTGCGTCCAAAATGACTTCCGAGGCTATGGTACGTTTGGTGCAAACTGTGGATCTATCTTGCACTGAGACTAACACTATCTCCAAATGGATTGAAACGAGGTTCTACATGACCCACGTCACCTAGGAGTTCCATCGGGTGCATCCAAAATGATTTCTGAGCCTACGGTATGTTCGGCGCAAACCGTGCACCCATCTTGAATGAAGATTAGCACTGTCTCCAAACGGTCCAAAACGAGCTCCCATTTGAGCCTCATCACCTAGGAGTATCATCCGGTACATCCATAGGGATTTCTGAGGCTATGGTACATTTGGCTCAAACCGTGCACCTACCTTGCACTGAAACTAACACTGTCTCCAAACGGACCGAAACAAGCTTCCATATGAGCCTCGTCACCTAGGAGTACCATCCAGTGCATCCAAAACAATTTCATAGCCTATGGTATGTATGGCGCAAACCATGCACCTATCACGCACCAAAACTAACACTATCTCCAAAAGGACCAAACCGAGATTCTGCATGACCCACGTCACCTAGGAGTTCCATCAGGTGCGTCCAAAATGGTTTCTAAAGCTAAGGTACGTTTAGTGCAAACTGTGGACCTATCTTGCACCGATACTAACACTATCTCCGAACAGACCGAAACGAGATTCTACAAGACCCACATCACCTATGAGTTCCAACGGGTGCATCCAAAATGATTTCTGAGACTATGGTACGTTTGGCGCAAACCGTTCCCCTATCTTGAATCAAGATAAGCACTATATCCAAACGGAGCGAAACGAGCTTCCATTTGAGCCTCGTCACCTAGGAGTACCATCCGGTGTGTCCAAAAGGATTTCTGAGGCTATGGTACACTTGGCGCAAACCGTGCACCTACCTTGCATTGAAACTAACACTGTCTCCAAATGGACCGAAACGAGCTTCCATTTGAGCCTCGTCACCCAGGAGTACCATCCGGTGCATCAAAAACAATTTATTAGCCTATGGTACGTATGGCGCAAACCATGGACCTATCAAGCACCGAAACTAACACTATATCCAAAAGGACCGAAACGAGATTCTACAAGACCCATGTGACCTAGGAGTTCCATCAGGTGCGTCCAAAATGATTTTTGTGGCAATAGTACATTTGGTGCAAACTGTGGATCTATCTTGCACCGACACTAACACTATCTCCAAATGGACCGAAATGAGATTCTACATGACCCACATCACCTAGGAGTTCCATCGGGTGCATCCAAAATGATATATGAGCTTACGGTACGTTCGGCGCAAACCGTGCACCTATCTTGAATGAAGATTAGCACAGTCTCCAAACGGACCAAAACGAGCTTCCATTCGAGCCTCATCACCTAGGAGTACCATCCGGTGCATCCAAAATGATTTCTGAGGCTATGGTATATTTGGTGCAGACCATGCACCTATATTGCACTGAAACTAACACTGTCTCCAAACGGACCGAAATGAGCTTCCATTTGAGCCTCGTCACCTAGGAGTACAATCCGGTGCATCCAAAACAATTTCTGTGCCTACGGTACGTATGGCGCAAACCGTGCACCTATTAGGCACCGAAACTAATACTATCTCCAAAAGGATCAAAACGAGATTCTACATGACCCACGTCACCTAGGAGTACCATCCGGTGTGTCCAAAGTGATTTCTGAGGCTATGGTACAATTGGTACAAACTATGCACCTATCTTGCACTAAAATTAACACTGTCTCCAAACGGACCGAAACGAGCTTCCAATTGAGCCTCGTCACCTAAGGAGTACCATCCGATGCATCCAAAATAATTTATGAGCTTATGGTACGTATGGCACAAACCATGCACCTATCATGCACCAAAACTAACACTATCTCCAAAAGGACCGAAAGGAAATTCCGCATGACACACATTGCCTAGGAGTTCCATTGGGTGTGTCCAAAATGATTTCTGAGGATATGGTACGTTTGGTGCAAACTGTGGATCTATCTAGCACCGAGACTAACACTATCTCCAAATGGACCGAAATGAGATTCTACATGACCCACGTCACGTAGGAGTTCCATCGGGTGCGTCCAAAATGATTTCTATGGCTATGGTACATTTTGTGCAAACTGTGGATCTATCTTGCACCGAGACTAACACTATCTCTAAATGGACCGAAACGAGTTTCTACATGACCCACGACACCTAGAAGTTCCATTGGGTGCGTCCAAAATGATTTCCGAGCTTACCGTATGTTCGGCGCAAACCATGCACCTATCTTGAATAAAGATTAGCATTGTATCCAAACGGACCGAAACAAGCTTCCATTTGAGCCTCGTCACCAAGGAGTACCATCCGGTGTGTCCAAAACAATTTATGAGGCTATGCTATATTTGGCGCAAACCGTGCACCTATCTTGCACTGAAACTAACACTGTCTCCAAACGGACCGAAACGAGCTTCCATTTGAGCCCCGTCACCTAGGAGTACCATCCGGTGCATCCAAAACAATTTCACAGCTTATGGTACGTATGGCGCAAACCGTGCACCTATCAGGCACCGAAACTAACACTATCTCCAAAAGGATCAAAACGAGATTCTACGTGACCACGTCACCTAGGAGTACCATCCGGTGTGTCCAAAACAATTTCTGAGGCTATGGTACAATTTGCAGAAACAGTGCACCTATCTTACACTGAAACTAACACTGTATCCAAATAGACCGAAACGAGATTCCATTTGAGCCTCGTCACCTAGGGGTACCATCTGGTGCATCTAAAATAATTTCTGAGCTGATGGTACATATGGCGCCAACCATGCACCTATCATGCACCCAAACTAACACTATCTCCAAAAGGACTAAAAGGAGATTCTACATGACCCACGTGACCTAGGAGTTCCATTGGGTGCATCCAAAATGATTTTCTGTGGCTATGGTATGTTTGGTGCAAAGTATGGATCTATCTTGCATCGAGACTAACACTATCTCCAAATGGACCGAAACGAGATTCTAAGAGTACCATCCGGTGTGTCCAAAAGGATTTCTGAGGCTATGGTACATTTGGCGCAAACCATGCACCTACCTTACAGTGAAACTAACACCGTCTCCAAACGGACCAAAACGATCTTCCATTTGAGCCTCGTCACCTAGGAGTACCATCCGGTGGATCTAAAACAATTTGTAAGCCTATGGTACGTATGGCCCAAACCATGCACGGAAACTAACACTATCTCCAAAAGGTTCGAAATAAGATTTTACATGGCCCACGTCACCTAGAAGTTCCATCGGGTGCGTCCAAAACGGTTTCTGAGGCTATGGTACGTTTGGTGCAAACTGTGGACCTATCTTACACCGAGACTAACACTATATCCAAATGGACCGAAATGAGATTCTACATGACCCACGTCACCTAGGAGTTCCATCAGGTGCGTCCAAAAAGATTTCCGAGCTTACGGTACGTTTGGAGCAAACCGTTCACCAATCTTGAATCAAGATTAGCACTATCTCCAAACGAACTGAAACGAGCTTCCATTTGAGCCTCGTCACCTTAGAGTACCATTCGGTGCATCCGAAACAATTTCTGAGGCTATGGTACATTTGGTGCAAACCTTGCACCTATCTTCCACTAAAACTAACACTGTCTCCAAACGGACCGAAACAACCTTCCATTTGAGCCTCGTCACCCAGGACTACCATCTGGTGCATCCAAAACAATTTCTGAGCCTACGGTACGTTTAGCGCAAACCATGCACCTATCATGCACCAAAACTAACACTATCTCCAAAAGGATCGAAACGAGATTCTACATGACCCACGTCACCTAGGAGTTCCATCGGGTGAGTCCAAAACAATTTATAAAGCTATCATACATTTGGTGCAAATTGTGGACCTATCTTGCACCGATACTAACATTATCTCCAAACGAACCGAAATGAGATTCTACAACACCCACATCACCGAGGAGTTCCACTAGGCCCATCCAAAATGATTTCTGAGCCTATGGTACATTCGGCGAAAACCGTGCCCCTATCTTGAATCAAGATTAGCACTGTATCCAAATGGACCGAAACAAGCTTCCATTTGAGCCTAGTACCATCCGGTGCTTCCAAAAGGATTTCTGAGGCTACGGTACATTTGGCGCAGACCATGCACCTACCTTGCACTAAAACTAACACCGTCTCCAAATGGACCGAAACGAGCTTCCATTTGAGCCTCGTCACCCAGGACTACCATCTAGTGCATCTAAAACAATTTCTTAGACTATGGAACCTATGGCGCAAACCATGCACCTATCACGCACCGAAAATAACACTATCTCCAAAAGGACTGAAAGGAGATTCTACATGACCCACGCCACCTAGGAGTTCCATCGGGTGTGTCCAAAATGATTTCTGAGGCTATGATACGTTTGTTGCAAACTGTGGATCTATATTGCACCGAGACTAACACTATCTCCAAATGGACCGAAACGAGATTCTACATGACCCACGTCACCTAGGAGTTCCATCGGGTGGGTCCAAAATGATTTCTGTGGCTATGGTACATTTGGTGCAAACTGTGGATCTATCTTGCACCGAGACTAACACTATCTCCAAATGGACCGAAACGTGCTTCCATTTGAGCCTCGTCACCTTGGAGTACCATCCGGTGCATCCAAAATGATTTCTAAGGCTATGGTACATTTGGTGCAAACCATGCACCTATCTTAAACTAAAACTAACACTGTTTCCAAATGGAACGAAACAAGCTTCCATTTGAGCCTCGTCGCCTAGGAGTACCGTCCGGTGCATCCAAAACAATTTCTGAGCTCACGGCAGGTTTGGCGCAAACCATGCACCTATCATGCACCGAAACTAATACTATCTCCAAAAGGATCAAAACGAGATTCTACAAGACCCACGTCACCTAGGAGTTCTATCGGGTGCGTCCAAAACGATTTCCAAAGCTATGGTACGTTTGGTGAAACTATGGACCTATCTTGCACCGATACTAACACTATCTCCAAACGGACCGAAACGAGATTCTACATGACCCACGTCACCTAGGACTTCCATCGGGTGCGTCCAAAACTATTTCTGAAGTTATGGTACGTTTGGTGCAAACTGTGGACCTATCTTGCACTGATACTAACACAATCTCTAAACAGACCAAAACAAGATTCTACAAGACCCACATCACCTAGGAGTTCCAACGGGTGCGTCCAGAATGATTTTTGAGCCTACGTTATGTTCGGCAAAAATCATGCCCCTATCTTGAATCAAGATTAGCACTGTATCCAAACGGACCAAAACGAGCTTCCATTTGAGCCTCGTCGCATAGGAGTACCATACAGTGCGTCCAAAAGGATTTTTGATGTTGTGGTACATTTGGCACATACCGTGCACCTACCTTGCACTGAAACTAACACCATCTCCAAACGGACCGAAACGAGCTTCCATTTGAGCCTTGTCATCCAGGACTACCCTCCGGCGCATCCAAAACAATTTCTTAGCCTATGGTACGTATGGCGCAATCCATGCACCTATCACGCACCAAAACTAACACTATCTCCAAAAGGACCGAAAGGAGATTCTACATGACCCACGCCACCTAGGAGGTCCATCGGGTGCGTCCAAAATGATTTCTGAGGTTATGATACGTTTGGTGCAAACTATGGATCTATTTTGCTCCGAGACTAACACAATCTATAAATGGACCGAAATGAGATTCTACATGACCCACGTCACCTAGGAGTTCCATCGGGTGCATCCAAAATGATTTCTGAGCTTATGGTACGTTCGGCGCAAACCGTGCACCTATATTGAATTAAGATTAGCACTGTATCCAAACGGACCGAAACGAGCTTCCATTTGAGCCTCGCCACCTTGGAGTACCATCCGGTGCGTCCAAAATGATTTCTGAGGCTATGGTACATTTGGCGCAAACCATGCACCTATCTTGCACTGAAACTAACACTGTCTCCAAACAGACCAAAACGGGCTTTCATTTGAGCATTGTCACCCAGGAGTACCATCCGGTCCATCCAAAACAATCTCTGAGCCTATGGTATGTTTGGCGCAAACCGTGCACCTACCCTGCACGGAAACTAACACTATCTCCAAAATGTTCAAAACAATATTTTACATGGCCCACGTCACCTAGGAGTTCCATCGGGTGCATCCAAAATGGTTTCTGAGGCTATGGTACGTTTGGTGCAAACTGTGGACCTATCTTGCATCGAGACAACACTATATCCAAATGGACCGAAACGATATTCTACATGACCCACGTCACCTAGGAGTTCCATCGGGTGCGTCCAAAAAGATTTCTGAGCTTACGGTACGTTCGGCGCAAACCGTTCACCTATGTTAAATCAAGATTAGCACTATCTCCAAACAAACCGAAACGAGCTTCCATTTGAGCCTTGTCACCTTGGAGTACCATTCAGTGCGTCCAAAATGAATTATGAGGCTATGGTATAGTTGGTGCAAACCGTGCACCTATCTTACACTGAAACTAACACTGTCTCCAAACGGAACGAAACAAGCTTCCATTTGAGCCTCGTCACCAAGGACTACCATCCGGTGCATCCAAAACAATTTCTGAGCCTACGGTACATTTGGTGCAAACCGTGCACCTATCATGCACCGAAACTAACACTATCTCCGAAAGGATTGAAACGAGATTCTACATGACGCACGTCACCTAGGAGTTCCATCGGGTGCGTAAAAAATGATTTCTAAAGCTATGGTACGTTTTGTGCAAACTGTGGACCTATCTTGCACCGATACTAACACTATCTCTAAATGGAGTGAAATGAGTTTCTACAAGACCCACATCACCTAAGAGTTCTAACGGGTGCGTCCAAAATGATTTCTGAGCCTACGGTACGTTCGGCAAAAACCATGCCCCTATCTTGAATCAAGATTAGCAGTATATCCAAATGGACCAAAACGAGCTTCCATTTGAGCCTCGTCACCTAAGAGTACCATCCGGTGCGTCCAAAATGATTTCTGAGGCTATGGTACATTTGGCGCAAACCATGCACCTATCTTGCACTGAAACTAACACCGTCTCCAAACAGACCAAAACGGGCTTTCATTTGAGCCTCGTCACCCAGGAGTACCATTCGGTGCATCCAAAACAATCTCCGAGCCTATGGTACGTTTGGCGAAAACCGTGCACCTACCCTGCATAGAAACTAACACTATCTCCAAAAGGTTCGAAACAAGATTTTACATGGCCCACGTCACCTAGGAGTTCCATCCGGTGCGTCCAAAACAGTTTCTGAGGCTATGGTACGTTTGGTGCAAACTGTGGACATTTCTTGCACCGAGACTAACATTATATCCAAATGGACCAAAACGAGAGTCTACATGACCGACGTCACCTTGGAGTTCCATCGGGTGCGTCCAAAAAGATTTTCAAGCTTACGGTACGTTTGGTGCAAACCGTTCACCTATGTTGAATCAAGATTAGCACTATCTCCAAACGAACTGAGATGAGCTTCCATTTGAGCCTCGTCACCTTGGAGTACCATTCGGTGCGTCCAAAATGATTTCTGAGGCTATGGTACATTTGGTGCAAACCATGCACCTATCTTGCGCTGAAACTAACACTGTCTCCAAACGGACCGAAACAAGCATCCATTTGAGCCTCGCCACCTAGGACTACCATCCGGTGCATCCAAAACAATTTCTGAGGCTACGGTACGTTTGGCGCAAACCATGCACCTATCATGCACCGAAACTAACACTATCTCCAAAAGGATTGAAATGAGATTCTACATGACAAACGTCACCTAGGAGTTCCATCGGGTGCGTCCAAAACGATTTCTAAAGCTATGGTATGTTTGGTGCAAACTGTGGCCCTATCTTGCACCGATACTAACGCTATCTCCAAACAGAGTGAAATGAGATTCTACAAGACCCACATCACCTAGGAGTTCCATCGAGTGCGTCCAAATTGATTTCTGAGCCTACGGTACATTCGGCGAAAATTGTGCCCCTATCTTGAATCAAGATTAGCACTATATCCAAACGGACCGAAACGAGCTTCCATTTGAGCCTCGTCACCTAGGAGTACCAACCGGTCTGTCCAAAAGGATTTCTGAGGCTATGGTACGTTTGGCGCAAACCGTGCACCTACCTTGCACTGAAACTAACACCGTCTCCAAACGGACCGAAACGAGCTTCCATTTGAGCCTCGTCACCCAGGAGTGCCATCCGGTGCATCCAAAACAATTTCTGAACCTATGGTACGTATGGCGCAAACCATGCACCTATCACGCACCGAAACTAACACTATCTCCAAAAGGACCGAAAGGAGATTCTACATGACCCACGTCACCTAGGAGTTCCATCGGGTGCATCCAAAATGATTTCTGAGCTTACGGTACATTCGGCGCAAACCGTGCACCTATCTTGAATCAAGATTAGCACTATATCTACAAGACCCACAAGCAAGAAGACGACTAGCAAGCTACACAAGCAAACTAGTTACGAGAGCAACTACACAAACACAAGTATAGATGAAAGTAAATACAAGCTTGTGTTGCACGAAGGTAAACCACCGAGAAGAGTAGACAATGTTGACACGGTGATTTTCTCCCGAGGTTCACTTGGTTGCCACCAAGCTACGTCCCCGTTGTGTCGACCAATACTTCGTGGTTCGGCGGCTAATCGGTCATACACCGAGTCTCTCAAAAGGCACCACAAGAACCCACCACAAAGTGTGGTAGCTCAATGACACGCTCAACTAGAGTTGCTCCTCGCGATCCCCGCGGGGTGAGCACAATCCCCCTCACAAAGCTTCTCCGGAGCCACGCACAATCTTCTTGCGAGCTTCGACGGAGCCACAAGCCACCAAGCCGTCTAGGAGGTGGCAACCTCCAAGAGTAACAAGCACCACCGGCTTGCAACACGAACACCTAGTGTCACTCAAGCAATCCTCACGATGCAATCGCACTAGAATCACTCACTCGCTTATTGATTCGCAATCTAGCAAGCACAAGTGAGTTAGAGGCTCTCCTAGCACTCCCAAAGCATGGACACTAAGTCCCAAGGGTGCCAAGCTGCAGCCAAGGCCGGCCACAACTTCTATTTATAGCTCCACAATGAAATAGAGCCGTTACCCCTTCACTGGGCGAATTTTCGGGTCGACCGGACGCGCCGGTCGAATGGACCGGACGCGCAGGTCAGTAGCGTGCTCCAACGGCTAGTTTTCGCGCGTATAAACTTGTATTGACCGGACGCGGTGGTCACTAACGGGACCGGACGCGCAGGTCGCAGCGAAACAGCGAACAGAGAGGTTCCAGCAAGCTCCCGACGCGACCGGACGCGTCCGGTCATCACTGACCGGACTCGCTGCAGCGTCTGGTCACTTTTGCCTACGAAAAACACTAACCGGACGCGCAGGTGCTGACCGGACGCGTCCGGTCACGAGTCCGGTCACAGACCACTCTTCGGTAAAACGGCGATATCTCTTAGCTCCGAACTCCGATTTCGATGATCTTGGACATTTTGGAAAGCTTACTCAGAGGGCTACATAACCCACTAAAGCACTTGATCCAATTCACAATGGATCAAAGCAGTATTCCACTCCAAGAGACATCCTAGTGTCCGGAGAACACCGAAAAAACTTTCTCTCTTCTCCAAGTTGATCAATACCAACTCCAACACCTTCTCCTTTGCAAATATGCCAACACCACCATGTGTAAAGCACCATGTGCATGTGTGTTAGCATTTTCACAACCATTTTCTCAAAGAAGTTAGGCACTCAACTTGCCTCGCCACTCGATCCTAACACGTATGCAAAGTTAGATCGCTCAAGTGGCACTAGATGACCAATATGCAAACAAGTTTGCCCCTCTTGATAGTACGGCCATCTATCCTAAATCCGGTCATCAACTTCTCTACACACCTATGACCGGTGAAATAGAAATGCCCTAGGTTATATCTTTGCCTTGCGCATTCCATTCCATCCCCTCCGACGTTGATGCAACATATGCACCAACCATTCACCAAATGATATGATCCACTTCATATCATCACGTGACCATATTGGTTCATCGATCTTGACCTCACTTGCTCTTCACCGTTGCCTTGGTCCTTCGGCGCCAAGCCATCACACAACTTGCCCTTCACCCTAGCAACCGGTCCATCAAGCCAAGCCTCATCTTGATCTTCTCCACCTTAGTCACATGACTTTATGTCATGTCTCATATGCAATGAGCTCCTTCATAACACCATCACCTGTGGACTAATCCCTGTGTATCTCACATTAAACACAATTAGTCCACCTAAGGTTGTCACTCAATTACCAAAACCAAACAAGGACCTTTCACCGGGGAGTTCCTCGTAGGCACTCATGCTGGTGCTTACGGAGGAAGCGTACACCCGGGCAACCGAGTCTAGCCCAAACGGGAATGGTGATGGAGATGTCACTGCCCTTACCGGAATGGTTGATCCGGGCAGTGGTGGTGTCTCACCGATCGGGGGAGCGGCGGAATTCTCCGTCGGCATCTTACCCCCAGCCAAGCTCATCCTACCCAGACCCTCAACGAGGAAACCTGGGTTGGCGTCTGGCTGAGAGGCGCCGGATCAGGGAATCCCACCACCCTCCATGAGGTGGAGACGGTGGATGCGCCGGGCTCGTCGTCGTCTGGCAGCTCGCGCCTGCCGAGAGCGATGATACCGGCGGAGTGCTCCCCCGGGCTGGGAGAGCTCGTAATCCTCGTCGGTCGGGTGCCTGGGTGGGAGGAGGACCATATCGTAGCCATAGCCAAGCGACATGAACTCCAAACTCCCAAACCAGATCACCGTAGCCAACGGGATAGGGCGTTCGGGGTCAGCCATCCAGGAAAGAACGGCGGGAAAGCGATGTTGGCACGCAGCAGTCCCCTACCTGGCGCGCCAACTGTCGGTGTTCGGTCCCGAGGGGGTCCTAAACCGACGAGTAAGTGCTGCGTGTCCCTATCCTGGATGGTGATGCAAGGAGAACACACGGGGGTTTATCCTGGTTCGGGCAAAAGAAGGCCCTACGTCCAGCGGGGGGAGAGAGTTTTGTATTTCCTTGCACCGAGGTGCTTGTGTAGGGGTTACAAGCTTGCGAGAGAGGGCGGCGTGCCCAAGTCTCAAAGAGAGGAAAAAGAGTACAAGGATGATTGCTTGAGATGTTGATCTCTGTCTTGTGTCTTGCCTGTTGTTCGTGTCCCTTGGTAGGGTCCTGGCCGGTCCTTTTATAGGGTAAGAGGAGGCTAGGACGCCGGAGAGTCTTGAGGTGATGTTTTGTCGAACCCTGTTGATGGGACTGTAGCGATGTGCCCCAGGAATGGAAGGCCATCCCCGGACACCACGGTGACGTAGAGGATGAGACAACGAAATGACTCAGAGCGCCATGCCATACCATCCTTCTTTCCCTATTGAACTGTGCTGGGTGTCGAGGTTGGGTCGAGGCCGGGTCGACGTCGAACGGATAAGGCCGAATCCCCGAGATTGTGGAATATGGGTCTTGTCGTATCCTCCCTCGAGGGTGATCGTTGGTAAACAGTGCACGGTAAGGTGTGTACAGTGACAGCTTTCATCTCCCATCACGGGATGGGCGGTAAAATAGTGAGGGCTGACACTGGCATTGCTCCCACGTCGATCCTGGTTGTGACCATACCAGTTGGTGGTAGTAGGTAATCTCATTAAATGCTCTGACTTTTGTCCTGGGGTAGGTGAAGTGAGGGGGTCGAGCGCCTGACCCGAGGTCACGTGAGTCGGAGATTTTTCCATTGGGTGAACGAGCCTCGTGCAAGTCGGAGTGTGGTCGAGGTGCCCCACCGTACAGGGCGCGGTCGAGGCGTTCCCGTCGAGGGTGCCTCGTACGAGTCGGAGCCGGAGCGCGGTCGAGGCGCTCCGTCGAGCCGGCCTCGTACGAGATAGACCTGGCATGCGGTTTGAGGTGGGCTGCATTGTGCTGTGGCTTAGTCGTTTTGTTTTTTATTATCGATGGTGTGGGTACCCCCATACTGTTGGTACCGACATTTATATTCCCGCACTAGCATTTTGTGACATGTGTGCTTGTGAGGTACTTGAGTCATTTGTGGATAATCTTGTTACTTTTATATATCATGTCACTTCATTGGTTCTAGCTCATAAGGTTGTGCTTTCGTGCCTTACTCCGATTTCATATGAGCTATGTTTTTGTGTATTAACTCTTCATGTCTTATCTTATGAGTACACCCTGTTGGCTTGGAGCACATAAGCAATTTCTAACCCTTTGTGCTTATTACCTTTTGCTTATGTGAACCAAGCAGGTTCGAAAACCTCAACTTTTAAATCTACTGAATAAAAGTGTTGTCATCAATCACCAAAAAGGGGGAGATTGAAAGCATCTAGGCCCCGAGAGTTAGTTTCGGCAATTGATGACAACGCATTATTACCATGACTAACGTGTGTTTTGCAGAAACTTTGGTAAGTTAGGTCATGGGATTGGTAACTGCTTTGGGCACTATGGTATTCATGCCCCTTGATGGAAATCGTTTCGGTTTTCAAAGGATTAACGACAAGATTAAGGACGGTTAGTTCCGGATGTCAAGGTGTTGAGTTACATTCGGAATAGTCGTTAGGATCTTTGCTTTTTTCCTTTGGCCGTACTATAAAGGGGGCATGAGCGAGTAGCTTGACCTAGGTGAGTCTTTTGTTTAGGTGAACTTAGCACTAGGTAGCTCAGGTGAAGCCCAAAGTTCAGTTGGAAGCACCTCGGTTCAAGTTGCGTCACGTTTCGAAGTCGTTTGATCCGTTTAAGCTTGACCGGACGCGGTCTCTGTCTTGACCGGACGCGTCCGGTCAGTACTGACAGATCACTGCGTTTCAACTTGGTTGACCGGACGCGGTCCTTGCGAGGACCGGACGCGTTGATCGTGTTGACACGTGTCACAGAGGGTAAGTAAACTAATCGGACGCGACTGGAAAACGATCAGACGCGTCCTCAATGCATCCGATCTCATTCCAGTAAGGTACTTCGCTAACCGGACGCGTCCGGTCATCACTGATCAGACTCGACCGAGCGTCCGGTCATAGTACAGTAAGGTCCTTGCACGACCGGACGTGTCTGGTCACCCCTGATCGGTGCGTCCGGTCACTCAGCGCTGTCGGTTACAATTTCGACCGTTGCCATCGACCGGCGTGTCCGGTCAGTGCGTATTTTGCTGAGTTGGCAGATAACGGTTGGATTTGACTGTGGGGTGTATAGGCATGCTGAGCTAGTCGATTAGCCTCTTCATTATGCAATCGAGAAACATGTTCCAGATGAAAATTCTTAAACCCTTTCAACAATTGCAGACATCTCTCATAATATGAAATTAAAACTTCACTTCGGCATTCATAAATCCCAGCCAACTGATTTATAACTAGCATAGAATCACCAAAGATTTCAACAGCATCGGCACGTATCTCCTTAAGCAATTCTAACCCTTTTATCAAAGCTTGGTATTCAGCCTGATTGTTTGTCGATGTAGCAACAATCGGCAATGAAAACTCATACTTCCTTCTCTAAGGGGAAATTAACACAATGTCGATACCTGCTCCTTCACCACATGTAGACCCATCGAAGAAAAGTGTCCAAGGAGCAACCTCCAGAGAGTCCACTATATTGCAATGTTGAGTGACAAAATCAGCCATAACCTGCACCTTAACTGCCTTAGCCGATTCATAACGTAGGTCAAATTCTGATAACGCTAAAATCCACTTGCCGATTCTACCACTTAATATCGGCATTGACAGCATATATTTGACCACGTCGTCTTTGCATATGATAGTACACTCGGCCGATAGCAAATAATGCCTCAATTTGATACAAGAAAAGTATAGACATAGACATAATTTCTTGATAGCCGAATACCTTGTTTCAGCATCCACTAACCTTCTGCTCAAATAATAAATAACACGTTCTTTCCCATCAAATTCTTGAATAAGAGCTGAGCCGATAACAGTATCATCAGTTGACAAATACAATCTGAAAGGTTTCCCGTGTTGAGGTGGAACTAGCAGGGGAGGATTTGTTAAGTATCTCTTAACTTCATCTAAAGCTAACTGCTGCTCATCTCCCCATCTAAATTCCTGATCGGCTTTCAATTTAAGTAATGGACTGAAAGCCTTGATCTTGCCCGACAGATTAGATATGAATCTTCTAATAAAATTAATCTTATCGATCAAAGATTGCAATTCAGTTTTATTGGCAGGAGCAACCACCTTGTTGATTGCCTCAATAGACTTCCTACTAATTTCAATGCCTCGCTGATGCACCATAAAACCCAAGAATTGACCTGCCAATACACCAAATGCACATTTATTAGGATTCATCTTTAGTCCATGCTTTCTTGTGCACTCCAGTATCTTTCGTAGATCGGCTAGATGCTTTGTGATATCTCCAGACTTAATCACTATGTCATCGATGTAGATCTCTACTAATGTGCTGATGTATTCATGAAAAATAAAGTTCATAGCTCTTTGATAAGTAGCACCGGTATTTTTCAAACCAAACGTCATAACTATCCATTCAAATAATCCCACATGACCTGGGCATCTAAAAGCAGTCTTGGGAATATCTTCTTCAGCCATGAATATTTGATTGTAACCTGCATTACCATCCATGAAGCTAATAATTTGATGTCCGGCTGCAGCATCAATTAACAAATCAGCAATCGGCATTGGATATCCATCCATCGGTGTGACTTTATTGAGATTCCTGAAATCAATACAAACACGAAGTTTCCCATTTTTCTTATAAACAGGAACCACATTAGAAATCCACTCCGCATATCGACACTGCCAAATAAATTTTGCCTCAATTAATTTAGTTATTTCGGCCTTAATATCAGGAAGTATATTAGGATTGCATCGGCGCGCAGGCTGCTGATATGGCCGAAATCCAGACTTAATAGGTAACCGATGTTCAACTATCGATCGGTCTAATCCAGGCATTTCAGTATAATCCCAAGCAAAACAATCTTTATACTCTTTTAATAAATTGACTATTTGCTGTTTACACTTGGAATCTAACTTAGCACTAATAAAAGTAGGTCTTGGCCTATCACCATCACCAATATCTACTTCTACTAAATCATCAGCCGATGTGAACCCTTGACCTAATTTTCCATCATCGGCAAACCTATCCATTAAAATTCTTCTTCAGAACCGACTGCTTGGATCGGTGGAATTTCATAATCGGCAACCTTGAGGAACTCTTTTTCCCAAACTTCTCCTGATATGTATTTGGTTCGTTCATAAGTATCTGATTCTGCCGATGCGATGATATAAGAAGAATCACCAGGAACAACTTCAATTTTATCCCCAATCCATTGTACGAGGCACTGATGCATTGTAGAAGGAACACAATAATTAGCATGAATCCAGTTCCTCCCTAGAAGCAGATTATATGCACCCTTGCCATTAATAACAAAGAATGTCGTCGGTAAGGTTTTGCTGCCGATTGTCAACTCAACGCATACTGCCCCTTTAGCCGGTGACACATTGCCTTCAAAATCCTTTAGCATCATATCGGTTTTGGTTAAGTCTTGATCTCCCTTACCAAGTTTCTGATACATCACATAAGGCATAATATTAATCACAGCTCCTCCATCAATAAGTATCTTGGATATAGGCTGCCCATCAACTCTGCCTTTCACAAACAAAGCCTTGAGATGCTGTCTCTCATCATCGGTAGGTTTATCAAAAACAGCCATCATTGGACCTAGCGTCAACTGAGCTACTTGGTCAGAGAAAACAACTTCTTCCTCATTATCAGATAGTGCCAAAAATTCCATCGGCAACATAAATACCATATTAACATCTGCCGATGGGACCTTATTTTTGTGCTTCACTTGCCACTGCTGATTGCCAGATCTCTCATTGGAGGAATTTTCCCCTCGGTATAAGTCCTCCTGATGCTCCCGCTGCATCCTCCTTTTCTATGTCTTTGTCAAACCTTCTGGGCACCATTGAGGGAGCTTAGTTTTCCAAACTGGCTGATAATAGGTCCCAGTTGACTCTACGCGACGTATATTAGGATCCCTGTAAAATATTTCTTCATCGGGAACTCTTGCGTTTGCCATCTCTTCAAGCTCCTCTTGATTCCTTGGAAAATATGCAGCGCGTTTACCAAACCTCTCATGTACACTAAGTCTGCCCCCCAGCCAATCATGTACTGATGCTTTACCTCTGATCGGCTCATTGATAAACAAACCCTGATTGCCAGGTTGAAACCTCCTTTCTAACCGATTAACTTTATAATAACCATTGCACTCTGGGTAATTTTCAACAGTAGGTAATTTAATACCTTTTTCCCAACAATGAATAAAAAACAGACACCTCCAATGATCCTTATGCCGATTCCACTCTTCTCGGCGTCTCTCTTCTTGCTGCTGTCGATATCGGTTCCATCGCTGACGCCAGCCCTCCTGCTGCCTTCGATGGGTAATCACAATGCCAGATCGAGGAGGTTTTCCAGAACTACTACTTTCTCCCAGTAGCCCCTTGCTCTTTGCATCATCGGTAGTTATCCGATGTTGGGGATCCACTGATGCATTTTTCTCAGCAGCTTCTGATGTCAACACCTTGGTCTTACCTTTAGCATCCAACATATTTGCTGGAAAAGGATGTTGATCAATTTTCATCGGCTTCTGGATCTTGGAATTACCAAACTTAATTCTCCCAAATTCAATAGCTAATTGTAATTGTTGCCTAAACACTTTGCACTCATTTGTATTGTGTGAAGTTGCATTGTGCCATTTGCAGTACAGAATTTTCTTCAACTCTTCTGCCGATGGGATCACATGATTAGGTGACAGCTTAATCTGGCCCTCTTGAAGTAGAAGATCAAATATCTTGTCAGCCTTGGTGATATCAAAAGTAAACTTCTCTGGCTCTTTTTGACCAAAGGGACAAGATATCGGCTTTTTATTTTTAACCCACTCGGCTAAACCGATAACTGGTTCTTCATCTGAATCAGAATCTTCTACCTCTCCGACAAACGAAACCTTCTTGCTCCAATTCTTTTTAGGTTCAAAAACCCTAGTATCTTGATCAGAGATCCTTTGCACGAGATGACTCAGGCTTTCAAACTCTTGAGAAGCATATCTGTCCTTAAGGTGTGGCAATAATCCTTGGAAAGCCAAATCGGCAAGTTGCCGATCATCCAGTACTAGGCTATAGCACTTATTTTTCACATCTCGTAGCCTTTGCACAAAGCCTTCCACCGATTCATCATTACGCTGTCTCAATTTTACCAAATCGGTAAGCTTCTTTTCATGAATTCCAGCAAAGAAATATTTATGAAATTGCTTTTCCAGATCAGGCCAAGTAATAACAGAATTTGGTGGTAATAAAATAAACCATGTGAATGCTGATCCAGACAAAGATGATGAAAACAAACGGACTCTTAATTCATCTCTGCTAGCTACCTCTCCACATTGAATAATAAAGCGATTAACATGTTCCATGGTTGATGTATCGTCTTGCCTAGAGAACTTAGTGAAATCTGGTACCTTGTACCGATTTGGAAGAGGAATTAAATCATATGCCGGAGGGTATGGAGTCCGATAAGAATAAGTGTTGACCTTGGGTTTTATCCCAAACTGATCCTTCATAATTTCTGCTATCTTATCGGCCTAAAAAGCATCAGCCTCTTGTTAACAATATGGCTGAATTTCTACCGGAGGTACTTTTTGATATCCCTCTGCGTATCTTTGTGGCCCACGATCTTCAGCAATCGGCATATTTGCTGTTACTTGTGGTACATTAACCTGCTGGAAAGGATTTATCGGCTGAGCTGCCGATGCTTGATTCTAAAAACTAGCTTGCATATGACCGCAACCTGCTGATTTTGCTAAACTGTATGTTGAGCAGGAAACTGTCCTGACCAACTATTATTAGAATTCATCGGTACAAAATTTGCCGATGGCTGGTAATTTGCTGATATTGCTGGATAATTATAACCAGCTTGAGGCATGAACTGGACTCCAGGTTGACTCATAGCAGGAGCCTTCTGCTGCATCGGTAGTAAGCTTGCCGATGGACTTGAATTAGATGTTTGAACCAAAGGCATCTGGAAACTTCCTGGAGTTGGTTGCACAGTAGTTGTTGTAGTATATTGAGGCACTTGAGCTATCGGCGAACCAGCCGATGGTATAGGAGCTTTTCCTGCCGCATCAAACACTTGAGGTAACCCAGGGTTAAAAGCAGATGATTCTGGAGGCATACCATATCCCCACCAATTAGCAGGAATCTAGTTATTCTGTGACACAGGGCCTAATAAAGCCGATGCCAATAGATCTGTATTAAGCTGAACTCGTCCTGGTAATGCTGAATCTGATCGCATCGGTGTAGATTGCATATTAGGTAAGCCTGCTGATACTGGAGGGGAAAAAACTTATGTACCCACAACGGCCGATGGAGTATTAACAGATGCCGACTCTGGTTGATGATAGGCAGGCCCAACGTAATGCGGTGACGCTTGCCCTTCTTTGAAAGTTCAAACCACAGCATTATGAACAGTATTGGACAACACATTGGAGTGATTAATTAAAGCATGATTCACTGCAGAATTAACCATCTCTTGAAGTTTACCCGGATTGGAGTCAAAGGTAACTTGCCGAGGCAACGGCAAATCTTGCTTCTGGATGACCTGTCCACTCTTGTTCAAGCTGAATGATTTCAAGCAAAGCTGTCTGTATTCTTCTATAGCCTTTTCCATAGCCTGCTTCTGTTCTTCCTTAAGATCTTCTTCTGATACCGCAATGATGTTTCCCGTATCGATTTTAGAATTGAACATATTGATCAGATTGGTCCCACCGGACGTGCCAAAAGATGTGTTGATGCAAAAGTGGATCTGCAAACACAAAGGGCTAATACCCAAAGTCGATATCCAAAGCGTGCTAGTCGATTTGACCTGTTAATCGACAAGGATGAAGATACGAGCACTTTGGTCCTGACAACAACGATACGCCTAGAAGTCACGGCCAAGAGGTACTCACGCGGAACTCGAGGATTGTCGAAGGTCGCACTGAAGCGATGTAGCTCGTCGAATTGATGAGAACTCGTGAAAAAAAAAGAAAAATATGCAAATTGACGAAGTCGCCGAAAAGTAAATAGATGCAAATAAGAGTAAAAGCTGGTTTTTGATATTGATTGATTGATTCTCATTACATTGCCCTTCAATCTATATTTATACCCTGATCTACTGAAACATAACCAAATACGACTAGGACACTAAGTCCAAATCTAAGGAAACACATGACTCTTATACAAATCTGACTCTAATAAACATAGAAAAGGAAATCAATTCCTACCTATTTCCTTATCCGCCTTAATTACAATGGAAGTCCCATCGACCTCCTTTCCATCGGCACACTTCCTGTTTCATCGGCAGCGGTCTTCAAGCCTCCCTTCATCGGCATCGGCAATAACATCCTTAACCTTATTGACAACGCCTCAATCTAAATCAACTTCTTCATATATCGCCACCATTCATCGGCAGCCTTCTTTACAAGCTGATTTTCATCGGTTATCAGCATACACAGTAACTTTTCTCCTGCTGATTAGCCCACTCTGACCATCTTGACACGTGCCAAAAAACGGTGTCAACACCGGCCCTCACCTTGGCGAAACTGCTGTGCCAGAGGTGCGTTATGACGAGGCTAAGCTCACGCGGAAGCTTGCGGCGCTCTGAGCGGAGGCAAGGCGGCGGGGGCTAGCTCGGTGGTGGCTGCAATGGCGGGCGGCTGCGCGGTGGCGAGGAGCGGGGCTGCGTTCGGGAATGAAGAGCGCGAGAGGAGGAAGGGAGCGGGCGCGGGGGTTAAGGCACGGTTGGGAGTGACCCTGGACACGTTCCCGTCCAGGTGTGGGGGCTCCGACCAGCCGGCTAGCCACCGCCCATGGCCGCCGGTGTAGCGCGGCCACGTGGCGAGGCACGCGCATGGGTTGGCGAGCGCACGGGAGCGGGGCACGGCGTGCGGTGTACGCCCGGTCCACTAGACCACGGCGCGCACGGGTGTGCGTGCGCGAGCGCGAGCTGGGCCGGGCTGGCTTGCGGCTGCGGGCCGAAAGTGAGGCGCCGGCCCACTTAGGCGGAGAAAAGCTTTTCTTTTTATTTTTCAATCCCTTTTTTCCAAATTTTCAAAATACAACTGCTTTAAATCAATTTTTGAGCAACAAAATGGCATTTTCTGGAAATGACCCAAAAATGAAAGTTGCTTAGAATTTAATCCTCTACAACTTTGCTTAAAGGACCAACTCAAAATTCATAGATTTTGAATTGGAAAGTAAAAGCTAAATAGGGAGAATTTTTGACCTTTTTCAATAATATTTTCAAGAGCAAATTTTGTCAAAAGTTTGAATACAACTTTGCTCCAAAAATTTTGCTAAACATTTCTAAACTAATTACTCAAGCAAACAAGCATGTTTAACACTACAACAACCTAAACATGCATAGCTCAAAATAAACACACAGATGCAACGTTAATGTTTCAGGAGCATGTTTCAATTATTTTTTTAACATGATTATGCATGTATGACTATGATGCTTGATGATGCATTATGGTCATGAATTGCAGTGTCTAAATGCTTGCGTAACACCGGGGTGTTACAAATATATTTAGGTAAAATTACAAGTGGGACCTACTGATGGTATTTGGTATAGAGTATGAGATATAGAGGATAATGGGTGCGGAAAAATATGTATAGAGGAAAGAATCTTAATGACTAGGACATATAAATGATGGATTTAGAGGATGAAGAGTGCGGGTAGTCTAAATTGCCTCTTTTACTATGTTCTGCAGAGGTGGTGACTGCAACACTCGAGGGAGCTGTCACACCTAGAAACTCTTCCAGACATGACGACGGTCTGGAATTAGTTAACAAGTAGTAGTGTATATTCTGCCAAGGTGGTGACTTGCTTAACAATACTAGTGCTTTTTTTGTTATCTAGAAATATATATTTGCTTAACTGCTAGAGATGGAGTGCATGGTGAAGCAGTTTACTATTGGTTGAACAAGAAAAAGTAGTTTGGTTTCTTTTTCCATATCTATATTTGTGAATTCAGTGTGGTATTCATGTTGAACATGTAGATGACCAAATATAATATACGTATATATGATGATATATGTGCTTACATAACAGACTGATTCTATTATTGACATTAGTGTTACTGTTATGGTGGGCAAGGTGTACCATCGCTGAGACAAGCCAGGCGACAAGGCAAGTGGCTAAGGCCACGACAAGTAGCCGACTAGGCCGCGATCACCATCCCAAGCTTCGACAGAAGGAGTTAGACATGAGTCCATCGCCATTAAGTTGTTAGGATATCTAAAGTCAGTTTAGTCATTTTGTTTATTCCCTTAAGATTAGGAAGTTGGTTATTGAGTCTTGTATAAGTTAAACAGTTTGCATCTAATACGGACAAGCCTAGGATTGAGACTTAAGTCTCCCTTGGGCTCCCGGCCTTTACCTCCTGTTCACCATCATCCTATTGCCGCTAGCCATAACTGAAAGGACCTAATTGGCCTAGAGGGGGGTGAATAGGCCTTTTTGCAAAACCTGAAACTCACAAACTCGAATTTGCGAAAGTTAAATATCAGACCGGAAGTTCCGGTGGTCTGGATCGGAAGTTCTGGTCAGGGGGACCAGAACTTTCAGTGCAGACCTTCAGAACTTCTGGTGCCCTAAATGAGCTACGAAATCAAAGTGAACCGAGTTGGGATTTTAGATCCAAGTGATACCACACCCTCCTAGAGGTTGTTGATGAATATGTTGAGCTCCTCAAGGCTTGGCACCGCACCAAATCGTAGATCGGGACCTCCCACCTAAGAAGTTGGGGTAGAGAGGAAGAACAACAAGAACACAAGAACAAAGGGTAGTCAAAGCTATCGCCACAGCAAGACAACCTATTTTTACCGAGGTTCGGCAATCCCCACTAAGGAGTTCCTACTTCCTCATTGTTGAGGTGACCACGAAGGCCTGACCACTAAGGTCTCCTCCCTCAAGCAACCACGAAGGCTATCTTGAGATTTCCACTAAGAATCAAGGAGTGATACAAACACTTCGGGGTGCCCTCACAAATGAATCAATATGGGCAACCACGAAGAATGCCTAGCCAGCTAGGGTTCCAAGAACCCAAGAGAAACAAACACAAATCAAGCTGGCAAACATAAGGAATCCAAGTGCTCAAGTCAAAGATCGATGCTCCCGCTCTCAAATCTCACGTCCCTAGCTCAAACAATCGAAGATTGAAGCTTGGAGGCAAAGGGGGAGAGAGAGTGGGTGAGTCACAACTCGAAGAGAGTTGGGAGAGCAGAAATGAGTGTGCAAAGCTCGGACAATGGTTAGAAATGAAGTGAGTGGCTTATATACTCGAGCTCGGACGAGCCACCGGAAGTTCTGGTGGAAGCCACCGGAACTTCCGGTCAACGAGATCAGACCGTTGGGCTTGTCAGTCAACTCAGGTTCACCGGAACTTCAGGTGCCATGACCAGAACTTTCGGTCCGTACCGGAACTTCTGGACGGAGCCCAGAATATTTTTCTCGAACGCAGGCGCGTGCGCAAAACTGCACTAACCAAAACTTTTGGTGCCTGACCGGAACTTCTGGATTGAGACCGAAACAGTTTTCTCGAACGCGGGCGCACGCGGGCGCCAGCGACCAGAACTTCCGGTGGGGCACACCGAAACTTCTGGTGCACGTCTCTCCAGCCTACAAAGCTTCGATAAGAGCACTTTTTATCCCCATTTTGCCAACTAAATTTGTATCCCTCTTGATAGTGCGGCGTTGCCTATGACTTAAATCAAAATAAACGGTGTTGAAGCCCTTGAGTCGAAGCGCCTTTCGTCCATCAAAATTTAGAGTGCTATAATTCACCAAATATTCTTTTTCAATTCCATCAATGAACTAACACCTATAGATTACACTTGATAAATATGTTAGTCCCTAATTTGATTGTCATTAATTATCCAAAACCCACATCGGGGGCGAATGCACTTACAAACTCCCCCTTTTTGGTAATTGATGACAACCAATTTAGGCTTACAATAGATAGAAAGAATTGTAGCTTTTGAATTCCAAAATTCAAGTTGAGCTCCTCCTTAATGTATGCATAGGATTTGAAATTTCAAATCTTGATTCAAGTCAAGATTGCATACATTAAGAATAAGCTCCCCCTAAATTTTATAATCCGTGGGGTGCCTAAGTGTGTGTGGAACAATAAAACAGTGATGCATATGACAAGTTATATCACAAGAATAAATCAAGAGAACTTGAATGGTTATGCAAGAAAGAAAAGGACTTAAACTCAACATAACCATTCTCAAATAAACAACCACCATAAGCATCAACACAAAAGGCTAAACAAGCGAGATAGACATTAAGCATAAATATTTTAGCCTACAATCAACCATCACACACACATAATTCAAGTTTACCACATGGTTCACCACATGAGATAATGTTATTATAAAACAAAATTTTTAACTACCCCTATTACATCAAGATAAAAGCCTAACACTCCCCCTTTGGCATCAAATGCCAAAAAGGGTAGGCTCCGAGAAGCTCCAAGGGGCAAAGGCAGTGAGGGATCTACTCGTCATCATCATCATCAGTAGCATAATCCACTAGATAGCTCTTGCCAAGAGGATTTGTAGAGGTGGACTGCCCAAACTGAGGGTCAAATGCTGGAGCACGAGAGGTAGAAAGCTGAGTGATATCATATGCACCACTGAAGATGTCCTGATAAGCAAAGCCACCCTCGGTGCCAGCAGGAATACCACCACCATATGTGGGATCAAAGGCACTAGGCTGTTGAAAGCCCTGCTGCTGCTCAGACTGCTAAAAATCCTCCGTGCCATGCTGCTCCGCATCATCAAACTGCTATCCAGAGAGGTTGTCATACTCCACATAAGGATCAACAAAAGGGCAAAGAGGAGAAGCTGGAGGAAGGCCGGCCTTCTCCTCCAGACGCTGCATGTGCTTGTCCTGCTTGGCCTGACAATAGCAGAAGTAAGACATGAACCTCCGAAGCGCATGGCGAGTGGCATCCATGGGACCACGACCACGGCCACGCCCACGACCATGCCCACGCCCACGCCCTCTAGAGACTCCAGCTGAAGGATCCACAGGAGGGACAACATCCTCCTCCACTACTGTAGTAGCATCCTCATCATCCTGTGCTGCACCATTGTCACTAGCTTCAGTTGCCTTCCCTTTCCCTTTGCTGGATTGAGCCTGCAGTCGCCTGACATTCCAATCCGGATGCTTCATGTCACAAGGAAAGTCAAACCCAGTGACCTGCTCAATGATGTACATGAGGTAGGGGGCATAAGGGAAAGACTAAGTGGAAGTCAAAGACACCTCGTCAATGTGACACCACAGAAGATCTGTCACACTGAACCTCTTGTCAAGTCCAAAGCATACTAAGATCCTAGGAGCATGATTCTGAATGGAAGTGGAGTCACCAATCTTAGGATCAATAGTAGCCTAGAGCAAATTGTTGAGCACATAAAAATAGGGCTTCAGACCAACTGTCTTCCCATTAGCCTACTGCGGATCAACATACAAACCGGCTTCAATGAAATCAGCCCTGCCAACACCATTGGGATAGTGATCATACAAGCTAAGAGCCTCACGGTCATGATGATCAAACCCAAGAAGCCTAGAGAACTGATGGTAGTCACAGCGGTAGTGAAGTCCATTTGTCATCCAGTGAAGTACCTTGTGCTATGAAGCAATGTGGATGGTTGCCCAAAACTGGCAGATGATTTCAGTGTTCCAGCTATGCTTGAAGGTCATGAGTGGCAAGATGCGCCACTCCTCAAGCTTGGCAATCAAAGCATCAACCTCTGGATGATGGTGTCCCTGTAGAGAGCTTAGAGTTGGTGCTTTATGGTGGATGATGGGTGTAGTCAGACCATGGATGCCATCCTTCATGCAGACAGACTCATAATAATCCTTGTGGAATTGAGACAAAAAACGATCATCCATAGCTTCAAACTTGGACCACATAAAAGGATTCTCCTCCCGCATACGCCTGATGTCTGAGGATTGTACCTTGTAGTTGATGGACCTCCTTGGAACACAATGAGCAGGCTCATGAGGTCGATGGATGCGAGGAGCACGTTCTGGAAACCGCTACAGAACACGGTTCATAGTGGCAGCCCCAATACGAATCAGAGAGTGGCGAACAACTCCCGGATCAATAGCACGGCCCTCCACATCAATCACACTATGAGCCACTACATCATGAACCCAATCATGGTGTAAGGGTGGAGGACATGGGATGGTAGAGCGATCAGGGTAGAACCGCGGACCTTCTTCACTATCAGGCTGCTGCTGAGAGGACTGAGCATTGCTTGGACGACGAGCACGACTGCCACGAGCACGATCCTCCTCGCCATCCCCCAAACTTTGAGGACGGGGACGAGCAGCACGGTTAGGATTGTTATGAACCATATTGCGATAGAAACAAGGCAAGGAAGGGCTTAGACAAGACATGTAGGGAATGCGGCAAATGGACGGACAAGCGGAGCCACGGACACGTGCTGCCCACTGCCCACCGAAAGTTCTGGTGCATGGGACCGGAAGTTCTGGTCCAAGGCAGTGCGCGGCACGTGGTCGCGTCCCGACAAATCCATCCATGGAACTTGCGCAAAAGGCATCCAAACAACATGTATTGACAATAGAGAGTAAGCACGTGCGAGGAATCGACCCAAAACATGGTACATTGGGAGATCGAGGGCGAAGTCCCGGTACCTCATTCCTTGAAGAGAAGGGGTCGAATCCGCGCGTGCCAAGCCCTCCCGGCAGCCACCAACAGCACCAAGATGATCTCCAAGGCAAGGGCAAGCTCCCCCTCAAAGGGATTTGAAAAGGAATGGAGTAGGAGGGAGATCGGCGTGGGGAAGGTGAGGACGCCACTGTCGGTTAGAGGAGGGTCAGGGTGAGAAGGAATGAAGAAAATGGATTTTAACCCCGCGGCCTGCATTTATACCGCAGTCAAAATGACTGACCGGAAGTTCCGGTTGGCTAGGACAGATTAGATTTGCGCAGAGAATTGAACAACCAGAAGTTTCGGAACACAACCGGAAGTTCCGGTAGGGGCCAAAAACCAGCGAGAAGCATACAAAGAAGTGGTGAACCATATGATATACTCAAACCAACTCAAATATGTCCAGATTTCATGAAATCAATACATAACTATGGACACATTGGAGCTGTAAAAAATAGGTTTTGAAAGTTTCACACAACTTTTGACAAGAGTTTTTGTCCAATTCTAAAGCATACAAGTGTGCACAAGATGTCAAGCCACGTTACGAGAATCAACGATATTGAGCTCATGCCTCAAAGCACAAAATCTTGACTCATCTAGAGGCTTTGTGAAGATATCAGCTAGCTGAAATTCGGTTCTCACATGTTGCACAACGATATCTCCTTTGGCTTGGTGGTCTCGCAAGAAGTGATGTCGAATGTCTATGTGCTTTGTTCTTGAGTGGTTTATGGGGTTGTCAGCTAGCTTGATTGCTCCCTCATTGTCACATAAGAGAGGAATCTTACTTTGCTCACAACCAAAGTCTCTCAAGATTTGCTTCATCCAAAGCAGTTGGGCACAGCAAGCGCCAGCCGCCACATACTCAGCCTCAGCGGTGGATAAGGCAATAGAGTTTTGCTTTTTAGAACTCCATGACACCAAAGACCTACCAAGAAATTGGCATGTCCCGGATGTACTCTTTCGCTCTACCCTGCAACCGACATAATCCGAATTAGAATAGCCAAGTCGAGTGAAAGTGGAGCCCTTAGGATACCACAAGCCAAGACTAGGAGTGAGCACAAGATACCAAAAAATTCTCTTAACGGCCATGAGATGACATTCTTTCGGATTGGCTTGAAATCTTGCACACATGCACATGCTAAGCATAATATCGGGCCTAGATACACAAAGGTAAAGCAAGGATCCAATCATGGAGCGATATACCTTTTGATCTATGGCCTTGCCATCTCCATCATGGTCGAGATGTCCGGTTGTAGACATTGGGGTCTTAATGGGCTTGGCCTTGTCCATGTCAAACTTCTTTAGCATGTCGGTGGTGTACTTGGTTTGACTTATGAACGTGCCATCCTTGAGTTGCTTGATTTGAAACCTAAGAAAGTATGTCAACTCCTCCATCATGGACATCTCAAATCTTTTTGTCATGATCCTACTAAATTGCTCACAAAAATCTGCATTAGTACTACCAAATATAATGTCATCGACATATATTTGGCAAATAAATATATCATTATTGACTTTGCGAGTAAATAAAGTAGGATCGGCCTTCCCAATCTCAAACCCTTGTTTGAGTAGGAAATCCTTGAGACAATCATACCAAGCTCTAGGGGCTTGCTTAAGCCCATAGAGTGCTTTGTCAAGCTTGTAGATGTGGTCGGGATGATGTGGATCTTCAAAACCCAGTGGTAGCTCCACATACACGGTTTTGGAGAGGGGGTCATTGAGGAATGCACTTTTCATGTCCATTTGAAACAACTTGAAATCATGGTGAGCAGCAAAGGCAAGTAATATGCGAATAGATTCAAGCCTAGCTACAGGTGCATAGGTCTCCCCAAAATCCAAACCTTCGATTTGAGCGAAACCTTTGGCTACCAACCGTGCCTTATTCCTTGTGACCACACCATACTCATCTTCTTTGTTGCGGAAGACCCACTTGGTACCTATCACATTTTGATTGGGCCTTTCCACCAAGGACCAGACTTCATTCCTAGTGAAGTTGTTCAACTCTTCTTGCATGGCCATCACCCAATCTGGGTCCTTCAAAGCATCCTTCACCTTTTCTGGCAATTTGGAAGAGACAAAAGAGTAATGCTCACAAAAAGTTACTAAACGAGAGCGTGTTGTTACCCCTCGTTGTATGTCTCCCAATATGCTATCAACGGGATGGTCCCGTTGAATGGATTGATGAACTCTTGGGTGAGGAATGATTGTTCTTGTTTGGATTGGACCATCATCTTCATTATCTTGATTGTCTTGATCACCACCTTGGTTGTCTCCTTGAGTTTGTGGTGGATCTTGCCTAGCTTGTACTCTTGAGTCATGACCCCTTCTTGAGGTAGAAGCATCACCATGGCATTGGTTGACCCATGATGTGTCACAGAACCTCCTAATTATGATGGCCCACAAGTACCCGTCATTGCCATAATGACCTCTGACAGCCGTACTTATGTTCACCATAACTTAAAAGGCCTGCTTTCCTCCGAACAGGATCCAATCACATGAGTATTGCAATATTACAACAGTTTATTCAAAATATTCAACAGAGTAAAGTAGCGGAAGTCTTACAATAACTTTAGGCTTACAAACCAGTTTTCAAACCTCAAACTTTATGTAACATTATTACAAACCAGTAGTAGAGAAGTATCGGTAGTAACTTTATTACATCACACAAACGAGATGCCTTGCCCAAAGGTCACACAGTCTACTCGTCGTCACTTCCTTCAACCACGACGGTCATGCAACAAGGCTCGAAGCAGACTTGTTCATGAACCGCACCTGCAACAAGGGGTTCAACAAACCCTGAGTACGAGAGTACTCAACAAGACTTACCCGACTAAGACAAAGACTCCAAGGGCATGCTAGCTTTAGGGAATCAAGGTACGGGTAATCCAAAAATCAAATTTTCTTTTGCAGAAAAGCTTACTAAGGTAAGTCCTTATCTTCAACATTTTACTTTTACCATTGATGGTTCATTAACCAATTCTAGGTGATCCTAATCTAGATCAAAGTAATTATCATCAAAACACTTCTCATTCTTTCTTTCCATTCCAGTTCTTAACTACGCTGTAAGTCAGGTGATCAAGTCTCCATAACTGAGGAGCAACGACGATTCGAACCGATTATACCCAGCTGGGGATCTCTAACTTCACGACATATGTAGAACCGAATCTTGCATATATCAACCCTCATTTAGATCTCCCAAAACCAGAACGTGTCTATCGCCACCCAAGAGTACAGTACTCCTCGAACCTGGCCCGATTCTAGCCCCGAGGGTACACGCTACTCCCGCCATCTCTCCACTCCCAGTGCGAGGTTAGACGTTCTCGTAATGGAATCACTAACATTTTGGGCTTACCCAAGGCATGAGGCTAGTTGCAAAGTCTCAAAACACAGGCCGGCTTACAACGGACGGTCCTTAACTGACAAGGCGGAAACACTACATTGAGACTCCTTTCCCAATGCATGTTAGCAGTGGCCAAACCACCCGCCCGATCTTTCAAGTTCATTCTCATATTTCAATATTCATTCAATATGCCGTCATGGCTATGTAAACATTTCATTTAAAAGCTTAACTTCTAAGCATAGCGAAGCATACTATGCATTTTTCCGTAAAACAGGTATCAAGGTTGATATCGCAATAATCAAGGATGATAATGCAGCAATTAGGTTATCACTCAACTCCTAATTACTTAATGCAATAAACCATAATATAAATAATAAAACATTTGTAAAACTCAAGGTAGGGTTTAAATGCACCGGGGCTTGCCTTGCTCTGACACGACGACCGACTCAGACTCGAGGACTCCAACGTCTGGTCCGGAACCCACCGACGATAGCTCTTCTCCGGAAGCTTGCTCGGCAACTGCGACTTCTTCGAAAGCAGAAACTACACGAGTACATAACATGCTTTAACATGATGCTCAATGATAAACATGATGCTTGATGATAACACGCCACGAGTTACGGCTTGAGTACAACTTCCCTTCACGGTATAGTCGCAAACAGAAAACCTACTAACTAGAAGCGACAACTCCAGCGATACCAGCTTTTATCACTAGGTAAGTTACTAACGAGCTCAAACATGGAATTAAGGTGCCAAAGATCACCAAGGAGTAGTGACCTAAGGACATCACTCAATCAAAAGGGCACACAACACTTAAAGTTCTCAAATTAACATTTATTTACTATTTAATTAATTAGGGCATAATTAATAGTTAATAAACTTTATTTAAACAAGTTCAAACTTTTTCTATGGTTTAAGAATGATTTAAAACAGTGTCATAATAAATTTCATAATTTTTAGATTAATAAATTAATTATTAAAATTCCTGGAAGTTGCATTTAATCTTTATTAGAACTAATTAATTCTACTGCACAAAGTACTCAAATTTAGGGTTTAACATTTTTCCTAGATAATTTATACATTGAGAAGCTTACAAAAATTTTCATGAATTTTGGAGCTCTACACAATTTTTAATGAAATAAACAAATAACAGCACTATTCATAATTTGAAAAAGAAAAACAAAATCAAAAACCGAACCGGGCCGATCCTCTTCTCTCCCACGGTCCGGCCTAGCCGAGCGGCCCGCTCGCGCGCGCCCGCGCGCTCGCGCCCACTCTCGCCCGCGCGGCCCAGCAACGCGGCCCAGCAGCGCGGCCTGCCTCGCCCGCGCGCGCTCACTCTCTCTCCCGCGCTCGCTGACAGCCTGGCCCCGCATGTCATCGCCAACCTCCCGCCCCTCGCTCACTCCCGCGCGCTCACCCACCTCCGCGCGGTGGCCGGCCGGTGACCGGAGTTTCGGTCGACACCCTGACCCTACCATCAACATCTACACCTTCCCACGATTCCATTTTGCTAGATAACACCACGGTTCGAGCTCCGGTGACAGTTCACCGACGACGGTGGCGGCTCGACGGCCACGGTGCCCGACGACTCGACGGTATAGCACGGTAGCAGCTAAAATAGCGTGAGAAAAATGATCAGGAGCTCGCAGCGGTGACGATGGCGGTCTCGGGGATGACGGAGAGACGACAGAGTGGCCTGGCCACGGGAGGCGACGGTGGCGGTGCTCCGACCGGAGTTGGGCATGGGAGCGGGCGGTGCGGAGGCTCGGGTGCGAAAACGGTGAACTCAGGTGGTCCACGAGATGCGCGAGGATGAGGCGGAGCTAATGGTGCGGTTTGCGTGGCCAGTGGCGGCTTGACGGTGGCAGCGGCGAGCGGCGGAGCTGCGGTGGCGGCGGTGGCGAAAACGAGGAAAACGAAGAACGTCACTGTGACCTCGACGTATTTATAGACGATGGTCGCGGCTACAGAGCTGGAATGCTCACGCCATCGCGCTGGCGCTCCTGACCGCGCGCGAAGGGTCTGGGCGGCCACGGCGGCTCGCCGCGCGCCCATACCGCGCGGTGGCCGGCCGCCATTGGCGTGGCACTGTAGCACCCCCCCTCCAAATTTTGAATTTTCAACTATTTTCTCAAATTACTCTCAAATTCATGTAACAACTTGAAAAACTTCCAATCTATGAAATCTTCAGAATTTCAAGCTCTACAAGTTTTGTATTGAACACTTTTTCAAATTCTAACTAGATTTTGAAATTTGAGTTTAAATTCAAAAGGGGACACATTTTTGGGATTTGGTAATTTAGAAATTACTTTGGATTTCATATTGAAACTTCAAAATCTCCAAACACCAAAGTTGTACATCTCAACAAGACCTACAACTTTTCTGTTCAAAACATTTTCAAATTCTGCCTCCATTTTGAAATCTTAGTTTGGGGACAAAAATGAATAAAATCTGAAATTTGTTTATTTTCAAAATTGCTCCACATTTTACACTAAAACTTTGAAACTCAAAACACCAAAGTTTTAGCCCTTGAAAAGTTCTACAAACTTGGTTTTGAACTTTTTCCCAAATTTTTCTTAGATTTTGAATTATTTAAAAAGGGGTAAATCAGGGTTTTGAAATTTAGGGTTTTCGGAGGAATTTTCAATTGGAATTTGTTGCTACTTTGATTTGTGATTAATTAGTGATCAAAACCTCACCCAAGGGCATCATTTGGACCAACATGACATGGTTGACCAATTGCCACTCTTGGTTGACCAATTTAGCTTTTGAAATTCTTTTACATTTTCCCCAAATTTGAATTTAAATTCGAATTGGAAAACTCGTGACAAGCTTTTGGATTCCAACTCAAACTCAAACTTGGAGCTTCATTTTAGGTGTTGTACTTGAGCTCATACCCTACACTTGACACTAGTGTGTAACACGGTCACACACCTCAAATTACGCAGAGTATGGAATAAGTATTTGCGATGGCATTCGAAATTAGGGTTTTTGTTTCGGACCACACCATGGAGAAGCACAACCAATCTAGAGAAGTAAACTCGTTTTAGTTGATGCATAACAAGGTTAACCTAACATGGATGCTTTGCAATGCATTATGATGACATGGCAGATTAATTAGCACTATAACACCCGGGGTATTACAGCCCTTCCCCCTTAAAGAAATCTCGTCCCGAGATTTAAAGCCTTGAGTTAAGTAATGGAAAAGGAAACGTGTCAAGCAAACACGTCCAAGACTTGTCTACAAAATAGGTAGGGGTTTTTCTTCACTACAAGGATTTGAAAAGGATAGGTTACAGTTTAAAGAAGAAATTGCAACCTAGATAGAAGCAAAGAACTCCGGGAAATTCTCCAACAGGTAATCCTCCGATTCCAGGTGGCTTCCTCTACTGAATGTTGATTCTATTATATTCTGTACCATTTAGTTGTTCTACTTCGGGTAACACGATCCTTTTGGTCCAAAACTCGGATAGGATGCTCAGAATAGGTCAAATCTGGTTCAAGTTCGACTCCATCAACATCAACAACTTGATCATGTACTTGCAAACACTTCTTCATTTGTGATACATGAAATACATTGTTCACAGCTGACAATTGTTCAGGCAACTTTAACTTATATGCCACCTTTCCACATCTCTCAATAATTTGAAATGGGCCAACATAACGCGGTGCAAGTTTGCCTTTGACTCCAAATCGGTTAACTCCCTTCATGGGTGATACTTTCAAATAAACATAATCCCCTACTTGAAATACCAAAGGTCTACGCCTTTTATCAGCATAACTCTTTTGTCTGGACTGAGCAATTTTCAAATTATTCTGGATCTGTCTAACTTTTTTTTCTGTTTGTTTCACAAGATCAACACCGAAAAACCACCTTTCTCCCGGTTCTGACCAATTCAATGGAGTTCTGCACCTGCGGCTATACAATGCTTCAAACGGTGCCATTTTGATACTCTCTTGATAACTATTATTGTAGGAGAATTCTGCTAAAGGTAACCACTCATCCCAAGTGTCTGAATAATTAAGTGCACATGACCTTAACATGTCTTCTAGAATTTGATTGACCCTTTCAGTCTGACCACTTATTTGTGGATGATAAGTAGTACTGTGCAGAAGTTTTGTACCCAGGGACTCATGTAGGTGTCTCCAAAAATTGTTGACAAACTGTGTACCTCTATCAGATACAATGGTCTTTGGTACCCCATGAAGACTTAGGATTCGTGCAATATATATTTTAGCATAAGTTGTAGCAGTATAGTCCACTCTGACTGGAATAAAATGAGATGACTTTGTCAGTCGGTCCACAATGACCCAAATTGAATCAAAGCCTCTTGAGGTCTTGGGTAACCCAGTAATGAAATCCATACTGATATCTTCCCATTTCCAAGATGGAATGGGCAAGGGTTGTAACATTCCTGCCGACTTCAAGTGTACAACCTTCACTTTACAACAAGTGTCACATCTGGCAACATACTTGGCGATCTCAATTTTCATTTTGGTCCACCAGAATCTCTGTTTCAAATCTTGATACATCTTATTACTCCCTGGATGAAGAGAAAACCTTGTACTATGTGCTTCATCAAGAATGAGCTGACGTAACTCTGGAACCTTTGGGACCACTAGCCGGTTCTTAAACCATAACATATCTGCATCATCAATACTGAAATATGTCTGTTGACCAGTTCTAACTTTTTCCTTAATGTGAGCTATTCCGGAATTCTTTTTCTGAGCAGATACAATCTGATCTTTGATTGTTGATTCTACTGTGACATTAGTCAACTGACCTTGTTGAAGTATTTCAATATTTAACTTTTCCAATTCGTAACATAAACTGTAATCCATTGGTTTCACAGTCATGCAATTGCAATGATTCTTTCTACTGAGTGCATCGGCAACAACATTCGCTTTTCCAGGGTGATAGTGTACTTCTAAATCATAGTCCTTTATTAATTCAAGCCACCTTCTTTGCCTCATATTCAATTCTGACTGAGTAAAGATATACTTTAAGCTCTTGTGATCTGTATACATGTGGCAAGTATTACCTAACAAGTAATGACGCTAGATTTTCAATGCATGAACCATGGCTGCTAGTTCAAGATCATGTGTCGGATAATGCTCTTCGTGACGCTTTAACTGTCTCAAGGCATAAGCAATTACTCTGCCTTCTTGCATCAATACACAACCAAGGCCAATACCTGAGGCATCACAGTAAACATCAAATGGCTTTTCTATATCTAGCTGTGCCAAGACTGGAGCAGTTGTCAATGACTTCTTCAAAATTCTAAAAGCTTTCTCACATTCTGGAGACCATATAAACTTAGTTTGATTCTTCAATAACTCTGTGATTGGCTTGGCTACCTTTGAAAAGTCAGGTATGAATCGACGGTAATAACCCGCCATTCCCAGAAAACTTCGGACTTCATGAACTGAGATTGGTGGCTTCCAATTCAGAATATCTTTCACCTTGCCAGGATATACTGCTACTCCTTCGGCTGACAACACATGTCCCAAGAATTGCACTTCTCTTAACCAAAACTCACACTTACTGAACTTGGCATACAGTTGGTGATCTCTCAGACGAGTCAAAACTACTCTGAGATGCTCAGCATGCTCTTCCTCACTTTTGGAGTATACCAGAATATCATCAATAAGCACAACTACAAACTTGTCAAGTTCTGGCATGAAAACTGAATTCATCAGATACATGAAATGTGCCGGTGCATTGGTAAGACCAAAAGACATAACTAGGTACTCATACAGTCCATATCTGGTGGTGAATGCAGTCTTTGGGATATCTTCAGGTTGAATCTTGATTTGATGGTACCCTGATCGAAGATCGATCTTTGAAAATACCTTTGCCCCCGCAAGCTGATCAAAGAGTAGATCAATGCGAGGCAACAGATATTTGTTCTTAATGGTTACTTCATTCAACGGTCTATAATCAACACACATCCTTAAAGTCTGATCTTTCTTCTTGACAAAAAGAGCCGGACATCCCCATGGTGAGGAACTAGGTCTGATAAAACCTTTGTCACGTAACTCTTGCAATTGATCCTTGAGTTCAGCCAATTCATTGGGTGGCATTCTGTAAGCTCTCCGAGATATTGGGGCAGTACCCGGTTTTAACTCAATCACAAACTCTACATCTCGGTCCGGTGGCAGACCTAGTAGATCATCTGGAAACACATCTGGAAATTCACAGACTACCGGTATATCACAAATCTCTTGTACTAAAGTTGCACATATCCTTTCAACTGTTCTCTTAGGAATAGGAAGTTGGATAAGAAGATGAGATTTATTATCTGGCAGGTTCAACCTTATAGTGCTGTGCAGTGCATCTATAATGGCTCCTCGTTGGTACATCCAATTCATACCCAGGATTACATCTATATCCTGTTTCTGTAATATTATCATTGAGGTAGGGAATATATGCCCACCTAACTCTATAGGTACGTCACGTACCATCTCCTTAGTACACAGTCATCCCCCGGGCGACTGGATAAAGAAATCTTCTTGTGTTCCCATAATTGGAATATCATGCTTAACAACAAAGGTGCGATTTATGAATATATGCGATGCACCTGAATCAAATAACAGTACTGCTAGATGATTAGCAACAGGGAACATACCCATCATAACAGGTTCTCCCTCTGGAATTGCACTCGCTTGAGTGTAGAATACTCCGGTCTTCTTCTTCTCACCCTTACCCTTCTGCACATTCAGATTGTTATTCTTGCTCTGAGGCTGCTGCTGTTGCGGTACGGGAGCTCTGGGATAATTGGGATTGTACTGCCTTGGATACGGGCAGTCCTTGGAGAAGTGGACTGGCTTTCCACAATTGTAGCAGGGAAAGTTATGGGTGGCTAGAGTCTGGTTTTGAATACCAGGGGCATTCGGCTGTGGTGGATATTGCGGGGTTGCGGCAGGACGGAAAAACATCTGCGGCTGAGCTTGGTATTGTGGTGGACGATAAGTTGGGCGGAAATGGTTCTGAGGGTGGTAAACAAACTTCTGGCGCTTCTTAATGCCGCCAGACGGACTAGAAAACACTTGCTTCTTTTTCTTCGACTCTTTGTGTAGTCGGGACTTCTCTTTTGACGCAATAGCCACATTGACTATCTCATGGTACATGGCATTATAGCAGGTAAATAATGCTTCCTGGATTCTGGTACTCAAACCTCTCATGAAACAACTCTTCTTCTTCGCATCGATGTTCACATACTCAGCTGCATACTGGGACAGATGATTGAATTTGCCCACATACTGTAGAACTGTCTGGTTCCCCTGCTTCAGCGAGAGAAACTCTTCTAACTTCATGGCCATGACACCATCTAGGATATAGTGTGCTTTGAAGGCATCACGAAACTCTTGCCAAGTGACACGGTGGCCAGCAGGCCGTGCGGCAACCAGATTCGCCCACCACGCCCCTGTGGCACCTCTGAGTTGTTGTGCTGCAAACACGGGTTTCTGGTACTCCGTGCACTGTAGAAGTTCAAATTTTTGCTCCATGGTGCAGAGCCAGTCATCCGCCTCTAGCGGCTCATCTGGCTTTGAGAACACTGGTGGACAGGTATCGATGAAATCCACATAAGTGGTTTCTCCTCCATTATTACGGCCTCGACGACCCTGGCTTCCATTCTGATTCTGAGCCAACAGGGTAGTGGCATTAACCAGTGCGGTAATAGCTTCTGCCAAAGTAGGTGGGAACGGTTGGGGATTCGGAGTATTGTCCCCATCCTGGGAAGTTCCAGTACCGTCCATCTGTTGTACACAAACCATATTTATTTACATCGCTTTATTGAATTAAAAAGCAGTCAGTACAGTACTAGTACACACTTCAAACTTATCTTACATTATTTCATTACAAACTTGCTCAAAAGCAAGAAACTACCCACTAAGGTTCTTAGAAAGCAGGAAAGACTACTATGTTACATAACCATCCATGTCAACATTTCACTCCTCATCATCATCACTGATCACGATCACTCCATCCTCAGCCTCTGGAGCACTTGCACCAGTGACATGACTTGCATCATCCCCACTTTCCATCATGGGTTCATCTTCTTTTGGATCTTCTTCCTCATTGTCCTCTCCACCAGGAACAACCACGGCACCGACATCATCTTCTACTGCCTGGGGCTGATGATTGGGATTCATCAGATCATTTAGCCTATGGACTTCCTCATGCAGAATTGTGTTGTACTGCTCTAGGTGTGTCGCATAAAGCTCCAACTCACGAACACGAGCCCTGGCTTCTGTCTCCTTTTCCAGAGACTCGTTCTGGAATTGCTTCCAAAAACGCATGTTGCGCTTCAGTCGCTCTACCTCTGAAGTAAGCCTTGCAACCTCTGATTCCGAATCCGGGTTCGGATTGCGGCTACTGCTTGCTCCATCACCTCTGGCGGCCAATTGATGACGTGGCACTCCTTGCGGTCCACTTTTCTTGCGAGGAGTCGTCTTCATACGTGCCATCCTAAAGCAAGATAGAATTAGAACGATGAGAACAGATGGGAGGGATCTGAAGGTTAGCATGAATAGGATTGAACCTTACTTAACCCAAACCACTTTAAAAGGGAAGGTAACTTAAGCAGGTTAATTAAACATGATGCATGCATCGTACTTACGATCTAACAGAAAGATTAAGTAACACATGCAATAATTTATAACATAGGGCACTATACATGATACTTCACTACGAAGCTTTCAAATATGAGCTAAGGAAACTATAGAATAGATTAAGATAAGCAAAAACAATTTGGACCAAAATATCAATATTAAGTTTATTTGACCCAAAACATTTTGAAGTTTTTGCAAAGTAATACTACAATAACTCGAGTGATTATGCTCTGGTACCAGCTATCACAGAACCTCCTAATTATGATGGCCCACAAGTACCCGTCATTGCCATAATGACCTCTGACAGCCGTACTTATGTTCACCATAACTTAAAAGGCCTGCTTTCCTCCGAACAGGATCCAATCACAGGAGTATTGCAATATTACAACAGTTTATTCAAAATATTCAACAGAGTAAAGTAGCGAAAGTCTTACAATAACTTTATGTAACATTATTACAAACCAGTAGTAGAGAAGTATCGGTAGTAACTTTATTACATCACACAAACGAGATGCCTTGCCCAAAGGCCACACAGTCTACTCGTCGTCACTTCCTTCAACCACGACGGTCATGCAACAAGGCTCGAAGCAGACTTGTTCATGAACCGCACCTGCAACAAGGGGTTCAACAAACCCTGAGTATGAGAGTACTCAACAAGACTTACCCGACTAAGACAAAGACTCCAAGGGCATGCTAGCTTTAGGGAATCAAGGTACGGGTAATCCAAAAATCAAATTTTCTTTTGCAGAAAAGCTTACTAAGGTAAGTCCTTATCTTCAACATTTTACTTTTACCATTGATGGTTCATTAACCAATTCTAGGTGATCCTAATCTAGATCAAAATAATTATCATCAAAACACTTCTCATTCTTTCTTTCCATTCCAGTTCTTAACTACGCTGTAAGTCAGGTGATCAAGTCTCCATAACCGAGGAGCAATGACGATTCGAACCGATTATACCCAGCCGGGGATCTCTAACTTCACGACATATGTAGAACCGAATCTTGCATATATCAACCCTCATTTAGATCTCCCAAAACTAGAACGTGTCCATCGCCACCCGAGAGTACAGTACTCCTCAAACCCGGCCCGATTCTAGCCTTGAGGGTACACGCTACTCCCGCCATCTCTCCACTCCCAGTGCGAGGTTAGACGTTCTCGTAATGGAATCACTAACATTTTGGGCTTACCCAAGGCATGGGGCTAGTTGCAAAGTCTCGAAACACAGGCCGGCTTACAACGGACGGTCCTTAACTGACAAGGCAGAAACACTACATTGAGACTCCTTTCCCAACGCATGTTAGCAGTGGCCAAACCACCCGCCCGATCTTTCAAGTTCATTCTTATGTTTCAATATTCATTCAATATGCCGTCATGGCTATGTAAACATTTCATTTAAAAGCTTAACTTCTAAGCATAGCGAAGCATACTACGCATTTTCCGTAAAACAGGTATCAAGGTTGATATCGCAATAATCAAGGATGATAATGCAGCAATTAGGTTATCACTCAACTCCTAATTACTTAATGCAATAAACCATAATATAAATAATAAAACATTTGTAAAACTCAAGGTAGGGTTTAAATGCACCGGGGCTTGCCTTGCTCTGACACGACGACCGACTCAGACTCGAGGACTCCAACGTCTGGTCCGGAACCCACCGACGATAGCTCTTCTCCGGAAGCTTGCTCGGCAACTGCGACTTCTTCGAAAGCAGAAACTACATGAGTACATAACATGCTTTAACATGATGCTCAATGATAAACATGATGCTTGATGATAACACGCCACGAGTTACGGCTTGAGTACAACTTCCCTTCACGGTACAGTCGCAAACAGAAAACCTACTAACTAGAAGCGACAACTCCAGCGATACCAACTTTTATCACTAGGTAAGTTACTAACGAGCTCAAACATGGAATTAAGGTGCCAAAGATCACCAAGGAGTAGTGACCTAAGTACATCACTCAATCAAAAGGGCACACAACACTTAAAGTTCTCAAATTAACATTTATTTACTATTTAATTAATTAGGGCATAATTAATAGTTAATCAAACTTTATCTAAACAAGTTCAAACTTTTTCTATGGTTTAAGAATGATTTAAAATAGTGTCATAATAAATTTCATAATTTTTAGATTAATAAATTAATTATTAACATTCCTGGAAGTTGCATTTAATCTTTATTGGAACTAATTAATTCTACTGCACAAAGTACTCAAATTTAGGGTTTAACATTTTTCCTAGATAATTTATACATTGAGAAGCTTACACAAAACTTTTTATGAATTTTGGAGCTCTACACAATTTTTAATGAAATAAACAAATAATAGCACTATTCATAATTTGAAAAAGAAAAACAAAATAAAAAACCGAACCGGGCCGATCCTCTTCTCTCCCACGGTCTGGCCCAGCCGAGCGGCCCGCTCGCACGCGCCCGCGCGCTCGCGCCCACTCTCGCCCGCGCGGCCCAGCAACGCGGCCCAGCAGCGCGGCCTGCCTCGCCCGCGCGCGCTCACTCTCTCTCCTGCGCTCGCTGACAGCCTAGCCCCGCATGTCATCGCCAACCTCCAGCCCCTCGCTCACTCCCGCGCGCTCACCCACCTCCGCGCGGTGGCCGGCCGGTGACCGGAGCTTCGGTCGACACCCTGACCCTACCATCACCATCTACACCTTCCCACGATTCCATTTTGCTAGATAACACCACAGTTCGAGCTCCGGTGACAGTTCACCGACGACGATGGCGGCTCGACGGCCACGGTGCCCGACGACTCGACGGTATAGCACGGTAGCAGCTAAAATAGCGTGAGGAAAACGATCAGGAGCTCACAGCGGTGACGATGGCGGTCTCGGGGATGACGGAGAGAAGCCAGAGTGGCCTGGCCACGGGAGGCGACGGTGGCGGTGCTCCGACTGGAGTTGGGCACGGGAGCGGGCGGTGCGGAGGCTCGGGTGCGAAAACGGTGAACTCAGGTGGTCCACGAGATGCGCGAGGATGAGGCGGAGCTAATGGTGCGGTTTGCGTGGCCAGTGGCAGCTTGACGGCGGCAGCGGCGAGCGGAGGAGCTACGGTGGCGAAAACGGGGAAAACGAAGAACGTCACTGTGACCTCGACGTATTTATAGACGATGGTCACGGCTACAGAGCTGGAATGCTCACGCCGTCACGCTGGCGCTCCCGACTGCGCGCGAAGGGTCTGGGCGGCCATGGCGGCTCGCCGACGCCCATACCGCGCGGTGGCCGGCCGCCATTGGCGCGACACTGTAGCACTCCCCCCCAAATTTTGAATTTTCAAACTGTTTTCTCGAATTACTCACAAATTCATGTAACAACTTGAAAAGCATCCAATCTATGAAATCTTCAAAATTTCAAGCTCTACAAGTTTTGTATTGAACACTTTTTTAAATTCTAACTGGATTTTGAAATTTGAGTTTAAATTCAAAAGGGGACACATTTTTGGGATTTGGTAATTTAGAAATTACTTTGGATTTCATATTGAAACTTCAAAATCTCCAAACACCAAAGTTGTACATATCAACAAGACCTACAACTTTTCTGTTCAAAACATTTTCAAATTCTGCCTCCATTTTGAAATCTTAGTTTGGGGACAAAAATGAATAAAATCTGAAATTTGTTTATTTTCAAAATTGCTCCACATTTTACACTAAAACTTTGAAAACTCAAAACACCAAAGTTGTAGCCCTTGAAAAGTTCTACAAACTTGGTTTTGAACTTTTTCCCAAATTTTTCTTAGATTTTGAATTATTTCAAAAGGGGTAAATCAGGGTTTTGAAATTTAGGGTTTTCGGAGGAATTTTCAATTGGAATTTGTTGCTACTTTGATTTGTGATTACTTAGTGATCAAAACCTCACCCAAGGGCATCATTTGGACCAACATGACATGGTTGACCAATTGCCACTCTTGGTTGACCAATTTAGCTTTTGAAATTCTTTTACATTTTCCCCAAATTTGAATTTAAATTTGAATCGGAAAACTCGTGACAAGCTTTTGGATTCCAACTCAAACTCAAACTTGGAGCTTCATTTTAGGTGTTGTACTTGAGCTCATACCCTACACTTGACACTAGTGTGTAACACGGTCACACACCTCAAATTACGCAGAGTGTGGACTAAGTATTTGCGATGGCATTCGAAATTAGGGTTTTTGTTTCGGACCACACCACGGAGAAGCACAACCAATCTAGAGAAGTAAACTCGTTTTAGTTGATGCATAACAAGGTTAACCTAACATGGATGCTTTGCAATGCATTATGATGACATGGTAGATTAATTAGCACTATAACACCCGGGGTGTTACATGATGCATGTTTGGATCATGAGGAATTTGCACATGCATATCATCTTCATCTTCAACGGATCTCACTTCACCGATAGCAAGCTTCTTGATCACTTGATGAGATGGTTTTTCTTTACCTAAAATTTCAGCATAGACTTGCTCCTTTTGAGAGCCGTCGCTTTCATCAAAAGTCACGTCTACTGCTATTTCAATTTGGCCGGTGGCCTCATTGAAAACACGATAGCCATGTTCGTTAGTAGCATAACCATGTAAGAACCCTTCATCAACCTTTGGTGCAAACTTAGAGCTTTTGGATTTCTTATTAAGTATGAAACACTTGCATCCAAAAACTCTAAAGTAATCCACCTTAGGCTTTTTACCGGTTAGAAGCTCGTAGGCGGTCTTGTTCCTTATCTTGTGGAGGTACAAGCGGTTGATGGTATGACATGCCGTGTTAACCGCTTCCGCCCAATAATCTTTCTCCGAAATCTTGTACTCATCCAACATTGCTCTTGCGGCTTCAATGAGCGTTCGGTTCTTCCTCTCCACAACACCATTTTGTTGTGGAGTGTATGGAACCGAAAACTCATGCTTGATGCCTTCTTCATCAAGGAATGCTTCAATGTTGGTGTTCCTAAACTTTGTCCCGTTGTCACTTCTCACTTTCTTGATCTTCACTTCAAACTAATTTTGAGCTCTCCTTGTAAACTTCTTGAAGATCTCTTGGGTTTTACTTTTATCTTTCAAAAAGAACACCCAAGTGAAGCGAGAAAAATCATCAACAATTACAAAACCATATTTGTTACCTCCAATGCTTATATAAGCATTGGGTCTGAATAGGTCCATGTGAAGTAACTCAAGTGGCCTTGTTGTAGTGACGATGTTCTTAGCGGGATGTTTGGCTCCAACTTGCTTACCCGCTTGACATGCACTGCAAATTCTATCTTTCTCAAAAAAACATTTGTTAGTCCAATGATGTGTTCGCCTCTTTGAAGATCGGCCAAGTTTCTCATGCCAACATGCGCTAGTCGGCGATGCCATAACCAGCCCATGCTAGATTTTGCCACTAAACAAGTCTCAGACCCCACTCTACTAGATGAGAAATCAACTAGGTAGAGCTTGCCCTTTAATTAACCCGTAAAAGCAATAGAGGAATCCGATCTTCTAGAGACTTCCACTGTAACACCTCAAAATTTGCTTCTTTGGAAATATAGCTAAAATGATTTAATTATGTATTTTTGTGCACATTTAAACCTAGGGAAAATAATATTTTTCATTAAATTAAAATCTATCAGAAGGTTTAGCAACATGTATGTGCATGCATGCTGGTGCATCTGAGCTTTTGTATTGTGTGGTTTTTGCTAAAAGTGAAAAAGGAACTCAAAATCTATTTGAAATGGCTTTGAAAAATTAGAAAGGAAAAATAAAAGGAATCCTCCTACTGTACTGGGCGTTGGGTTTGCTTATACAGCTATATGTATCTTCGGGATGTAAACATACATAGCTACAATCGTATTATTCACATACACAAATCTGTACACAAGCTCCAAGCTCGTGAAGGAGCCGGACTTTTCTCTGATTTGGAGTCCGCCTCCATCCCGCACCGTCTCCACGCCTTGGCATGTGCATCATGCCGAGCCCCTCCTTTTAAATAGCCAGCCCAGCGTCCGCCGCGTCCCCTCATCCTTAATTGCATGTTGCCACCTTCGTCTTGTGTCGCAGCCACAGCAGACCCTAACACCGCCGCTGCCGAGTACAAGCCGCCGCCGCCGTTGCCGCCGTCGAGCTGTACGCCATATCGATCATCTACTCCTCGCTAGCCGAGAAGGCACGTCACTACTGTGTTCACCGGCTGCTGCTTCTCTGTCATCGAAAAGCCTCTCCGTCGCCCTCAACCTATTACCGAGCTCCACGTAGAGGTGAAGAAGCTGGCGGAGCCGTTCCCTTCTTCCTTCTCACCCTCTGTCTTTAGCTCATCATAGCCGAACATTGCAGGAAGGTTCGCCATGTCCGCTTCACCGATGCCCTCGTCGTTCGTTCCCCGTCGTCATTCGTCAAGAACCGTTGTCGCCCGTTGAGACCCCGTCGTCGTCGAGTCTCTCCTTGTCCTCGTGGAGGACCTAGGTGTGTTCTCCGTGCTAGCTTTCTCATCTCTCCCCATGAATGCTTTCGACGACGTCTGATCTGTGCTCCCGTCCATGGCGCCACCACCGACACCGGGTCCCAGGTCTGCTGAACGAGCGCAAGCCCCTACATGCCGCCTCCCGGCGCACACGCCCGCACGCGAACGAACTACACCGCTTCAGCGAGCGGAGCTAGCAGGCAGCCCGGCCGTGCGTTCTTGTTAGCTTGTTGACACCATCATGACATCACACTTGCACTATGGCCATTTTTCTTCATAGAAACAATTGTGGAAATACATGAGAAATCCACATATACGTACCTCACACCGTGCGTGCCCAGCTTACTCATCCTAGCTTGATGACGTCACATGATGCCATGATCATGTCACACACAAATTATGGCCATTTTCTTTTAGAAAAACAAATCCATAAATACTATAGAAATATACCACCTATAATCGGCAATCGATCTCTCACGGTTTCTTCGTTTTAATTCTGTTTTGCACCGATCAATTTATATTAGATTCGTGTCGACGTGATCTACATGTTAGTAGCGGTATTTTTATGCCATCTGCTTATGTGTTTATAATTAAATATTAGATTAATAAACATACATGCAAATTTTATAACTAAAAGCAATATAAGCAAACATTGATCTTTCAAAAATAAATAGTAACCTAATTAATGTGAACATATGCATTTGTAATTATAATTTGATTACTTTAGAGACGATACATATAATGACTCCTATATATGCTTCCGTTATTTCCTTTTCAATGAAAAAAATTAAATGACTTATATAATATATGTTTATAAATAAAATATGATTAGCTTTAACTTGACTTGTAAAATTAAATAAGTTTTGATTAATCTGAATTAATACTACTCACATAGTTTTAGTAATTAACATAAATCAAGCTCGAAGTTATTTTCTTTCTCTATAATATGAATACTGGTAGTCGTTCCTTTACCACCGTGGCTCCAATTGTGTTTTCACGTCTGTGTGTTTGTAGCAACGCGTAGGTTAGTTTTCAAATTTCTTTAATTGTTTGGTATACTGTTCTAATTATTATTCATTGTTTGCTTCGTGTATGATTGCTCGATGCGTGTGTAGTGATTTATTGATCAAGTCCAGTCGGTGAGATTTACGTGGAGATTCAAGAAGCTATTAATTGAAGATTTGGATCAGAGAAAGGATCTTGATTTAAGGCAAGTATAGCTTAGGTTTTCTTTCTGTGACCATGATCTTGTGACTTAATTAATGTAAGAGCTATGATGGTTGAGAAATGACTTTTTAGCAACATAAGATCTTGTCTGTACGTGAACCTCCGGGATTTACAGTACAACTATGAGGGCTATATGGCTCTGGCTTTAGCTCAGTATGAGGACCTTTTCTAGCTTGTTAGAGGTTACCCTTGTGGCGCAAATGGGGAAAAGCAGACTGTGGATCCCTGGGACTGGTTGTATCACACAGACTGACTTTGAAAACCTAGCGGCCCTAACTTGTTAGACGAACCTTTGAAAGGCTTCATAGTGAACCCTGTCTGCTCACCTTGGGAGTGTTTTGGGGATTGGCCACCCCGGGCATATGGGTAATCACGACTCACAGTGAAAGTGTACACCTTTGCACAGAGTTTAATAAACTGGTATACTAGCCGTGCTCATGGACACGAGCGGCCTTGGAGACATCTACATTAAAGATGATGATTCTTGTTTTGTTAAGATGCTCATTTACTTATCGATTATGCTTTATAATGATTATGTTACATTGATCATGAGTTTATGGGATCTATACTTGCTATACTTGCGGAGTTCGACATGGACTCACTCTTGCTATTTTCCACACCTCAGGATAGTCTCTGGATGTATTAGGCTTGTGATCAACCAGTCAGTTTAGTCCTGGAGTGAAGTCTACACCCGGTGTTCGGAGTTGTTTTTTCCATTGTGTTGCTTTTTAAGGTATATTCTGTAATATTGCGCTATGTTTATTAAGCATTTGTCTCTTGATTCTACACTTATCTCACTTTGTTAAATCCGGGTGTGACATCCACACCCTTATCCATAAAGAGACAATTATAACCCTTCTCACAAAGTTGTGAGACGGACAACAAATTGTATCCCAATGAATCTACAAGTAATACATTGGAAATAGAATTATCATTTGAGATAGCAATTTTACCCAAACCGAGAATGTCCCCCTTACTATTGTCACCAAAGACAATCCTTTCACTTGTGATTTGATTTGGTTGAAAGGAGGTGAACATGTTCTTCTCTCCGGTCATATGATTGGTGCATCCACTATCAAGCACCCAACTTGGTCTGCCGGAGGAATATTCCTACAAAACAAGATTAAGCTTTTGGTTTAGGTCCTGAGATGGAACCTAGGGGGTTAGCAACATAAGACTTGGGCACCCAAACACTCCTCAAGATTTGTCTCTTCTTGAGGGCGCCCACATACTTCACAACAATCTTGCCATCCTTGTCCCAACAACACATATAATCACAAATGTGATTGCATGAAATATGCACTTGTTGCTTGGACACCTCCACTTGCTTCTTGTTGTTCTTGTTGTTGACAAGTGGAGTTGTAGGTGTGACAACATTGTTAACCTTGTTGATAAGATCAACAAGCGGCACACTCTTGTTAAACTTCACACAAGCCACCCCATTAATCATTTTTCTTTCATTGGCTTTGCCATCATACCTATTGTAACCAATGCCATCCTTAATCATGGGGTGCCTTGATGCCTTGAACACATTTGCCAATTGCTTATCCTTGAACTTGCAACCATTTTTGACAATTGTGTTTAACCTTTGGATCTCCTTATCCTTCTTGGCTAGCTCATCAAGGTTAGTAGCACAACCATGTATATCAATATTAGAGCATCTTTCACAACCTTTATTAGTTGTAGCTTTGGCATCCTTGGAAATGGTAGAAGTGCTAGTCCAAAGTTTGTCATAGTTTAGTTCAAGCTCATGATGTTTATTTGTCAAGCTTGTAAGACTTTCTTGAGCCAAACTATGATCATTCTTTAGACTTGCCAAAGAGTCATTGAGTGAAGAATGTTCCTTAGCCAAGCGCTCATTAGCATCCTTGGCTAAAGACAATTCTACACTCAACTTCTCAACCTTCTCCTTCTTCTTGGAGAGACATGCCTCAAGTCCTTGGGTTTTCTCCCTTTCCTCTAGGAGCAATTCCCCTTGCGACTCAATGCATGACTCAAGCTTATCTTTGGCATATATTAGCTTCAAGATTTTAGTTGCAGCAGCGTTACCATATCTTTTGATGAGATTATAAGCATAGTTTTCATCATTTTCATCATCATTATCACATTCACTAGTGGTATGTGTAGGAGGATCAAGTTGTACCTTATCTCCTAATGCCATAAGGCAAGAAGGAGCATCATTGTTGTCGTCGGAGAGGTTGGCGAAGAGTCTAGGTGGTGAAGAAGTGTTGGTGAAGAGAAATGTTGATGAAGCATTGTTGATGAGGACCGTTGTTGAGGAAGAATTTTCTTGTATAGCAATTGCGGCCACACTCTTCTTCTCATTTTCATTGTCATCATCACTATCGCTATTCGATTGCCATTCTTGACCTAGATGTGCTTCACCTCTCTTCCTGTCCTTGTATTTCTTGTCACCTTGCTTGCTATATCTTGACTTCTTCCCCTTGTTAGGACAATCGGCCGCAAGATGGCTGGTGTCACCACACTCATAGCAAAACCTCTTCTTGTATGGCTTGTTTCCTCCATATCTCATCATCTTTTCTTTCTTCATTCTCAAGTACTTCATGTAATTTTTCACTAGCAAGGCTTGCTCTTCGTCAAGGTCATTATCATCATTGTTATGCCTATGCTCACAACACCCTTTGTGGCAATGACTTGACTCATTTCCATGTGATGCCGTGAGGGCAATACTCTTCTTTAGCACACTTGCTTCCTTGGCTTCATCATCAAGTACCTCATGATGCATCAACTTGGCTAGCATCTCTTGTGGTGTCATTGTGGTGTAGTTGTCTCTCTCCATTATGACAGACGCAAGCATGTTGTTCTTTTGTCTATACACTCTACATATCTTCCTTGCGGCGGAGTTGTCATCCCATCTTGTGTCTCCAAGTGCTCTAATTTTGTTGATCAAGGTCATGAACCTATCAAACATTGCTTGAGTAGTTTCTCCTTCAATCATGGTAAAGTTCTCAATCTTTCCTTGCAAGAGCTCAATGTTTCCAATTCTTACACTCTTGTCTCCTTCAAATGATACTTTCAAGGTGTCCCAAATTTGCTTTGCATTGACCATTCCATTAACCTTGTTGTTGTCTTCTGGAGTGAGGCATTGCAAAATCAAGGTAGCAGCCGTTGCATTAAGGTGAAAGTCTCTTTCATCTTCGGGTGACCAATCATTAGGATCTTGAGGCGGATTGACACCAACATCCACTACTTCCCAACATATTGCGGCTATAAGATGCAATTTCATCCTATGAGCCTAATCGGTGTACCTTGTACCATCAAATGGAGGTGGCTTTTTGGGATTGATCATGGGCAAGGTAGGATTGTTGTTCTTGCTTGATCCACCATAATCAAAACTGGTTCTATTGTAGCTCTTCGGTGTCTTGCTTGCATCACCACCATCACTTGATGATTCTTGATTTTTCTTGTCTAGAAGTTGTTGCATCTTGTCTAGTTGCTCTTGCATCTTGGTCATTTGCTTTTGTTGTTGTAGCTGCAGGGATGCGGTGATTTGAGCTGCGATTTGATCAACAATTTGCTTTTGTGCTTCCAGATCCATCTTGGCCAATGTTACTCCTCACGTGGTGAAGCACTTATCCGAGGGACCAAGGCTCTGATACCAATTGAAAGGACCTAATTGGCCTAGAGGGGGTGAATAGGCCTTTTTGCAAAACCTAAAACTCACAAACTCGAATTTGCAGAAGTTAAATATCAGACCGAAAGTTCCGGTGGTCTAGATCGGAAGTTCCGGTCAGGGGGACCAGAACTTTCGGTGCAGACCTTCAGAACTTCTGGTGCCCTAAATGAGCTACGAAATCAAAGTGAATCGAGTTGGGATTTTAGATCCAAGTGATACCACACCCTCCTAGAGGTTGTTGATGAATATGTTGAGCTCCTCAAGGCTTGGCATCGCACCAAATCGTAGATCGGGACCTCCCACCTAAGAAGTTGGGGTAGAGAGGAAGAACAACAAGAACACAAGAACAAAGGGTAGTCGAAGCTACCGCCATAGCAAGACAAGCTATTTTTACCGAGGTTCGGCAATCCCCACTAAGGAGTTCCTACTTCCTCGTTGTTGAGGTGACCACGAAGGTCCAACCACTAAAGTCTCCTCCCTCAAGCAACCACGAAGGCTAGCTTGAGATTTCCACTAAGAATCAAGGAGTGATACAAACACTTCGGGGTGCCCTCACAAATGAATCAATATGGGCAACCACGAAGAACGCCTAGCCGGCTAGGATTCCAAGAACCCAAGAGAAACAAACACAAATCAAGCCGGCAAAACAAGGAATCCAAGTGCTCAAGTCGAAGATCGATGCTCCCACTCTCAAATCTCACGTCCCTAGCTCAAACAATCGAAGATTGAAACTTGGAGGCAAAGGGGGAGAGAGAGTGAGTGAGTCACAGCTTGAAGAGAGTTGGGAGAGCAGAAATGAGTGTGCAAAGCTTGGGCAACGGTTAGAAATGAAGTGAGTGGCTTATATACTCGAGCTCGGACGAGCCACCGGAAGTTCTGGTGGAAGCCACCGGAACTTCCGGTCAAACGAGATCAGACTGTTAGGCTTGTCAGTCAACTCGGGTTCACCGGAACTTCCGGTGCCATGACCAGAACTTCCGATCCGTACCAGAACTTCCGGACGGAGCCCGGGACATTTTTCTTGAACGCAGGCGCGCGCGCAAAACTGCACTAACCGGAACTTTCGGTTCCTGACCGGAACTTCAGGTGAGTACTGGAACTTCCGGACTAAGACCGGAATAGTTTTCTCGAACGTGGGCGCACGCGGGCGCCAGCGACCAGAACTTCCGGTGGGGCACACCGGAACTTCCGGTGCACGTCTCTCCAGCCTACAAAGCTTCGACAAGAGCACTTTTTATCCCCATTTTGCCAACTAAATTTGTATCCCTCTTGATAGTGCGGCGTTGCCTACGACTCAATTCAAAATAAATGGTGTTGAAGCCCTTGAGTCGAAGTGCCTTTTGTCCATCAAAATTTAGAGTGCTATAATTCACCAAATATTCTTTTTCAATTCCATCAATGAACTAACACCTGTAGATTACACTTGATAAATATGTTAGTCCCTAATTTGATTGTCATTAATTATCCAAAACCCACATCGGGGGCGAATGCACTTACAATAACCCTGGGCGCCGGTCACAGCGCTGCCAGTTCGTTGCCGCGTATTCAAGCCTAGGCCCCCAGTTCATCACCGGTACAACCTCAAGAGCGCTAGCGCCAACAATCTAGTATTAGCGTTCATGTCGACCTCGGCACCTTCCGCTCCAGTTGTGCCATCCACGGGTGTGTCACCGCCGCCAGTTCTGTCCATGGGGACGCTGACGCCGGCGACCACGACGGCACCAGTGTCTTCGTCTAGGATTTCTGCTCTGTCGCCACCATCCATCGAGGAGTCCCTGGCGATCCTCATGCAAGGCTAGCAGCAACTCACCGCGCTCGTCAATGGCATGCAGCGCCAGATGGGGGAGATGTCCCTTTGTCTCCTATCTGTCGAAGGTGTCGCGGCACAGTTTGTGGCACTACCCTATGTTGCGCCGCAGGCTCTGCCCTACGGCATGCCGAGGTATGGGGGGATTCCAGTGCTCCCAGCATCCGGGCTGATCATCTCAGAGATCATGCCCACGCCCTCCCCCCGGCGTCCGCAGCGACGGCCGCAGGCCCATCTTCGCAACCACCCGTGGTTGCATATGTTGGCTCCATGTCACCACTTCCATCAACTGGGCTGTCGATCCAGAGCATCCCCTTCCCACACTCGCCGTCTCCCTTGCCAATGTTCTCATCCATCATGGGGTCAGCGATCTCGACGTCCTCCACGGTCATGCACCATGAGCGCGCCAACAGATCCCAATCGCCACATCACCCGGATGATCCCGACGAAGGCCATGGCGTGCCTAAGTTCCATAAACTCTCGTTCCCGCTCTATGACGACAAAGAGGACCCCCTAGGCTAGCTTAACAGATGCGAGTCCTTCTTCCGCGGCCAGCTCACTAGGGAGGTTGACAAGGTGTGGTTGGCCTCATTCCACATGACTGGTGACGTGCAGTCATGGTACTACATCCTCGAACGCGACGCGGGGCGACCGACGTGGGACAACTTCCGCCTCCTATGTCATCAACGCTTCGGGCTGGCATTGTCGATTAATCACCTGGCCGATTTGACCCGGCTCCCCTTCACCTCGTCCGTCAACGCATACATGTCCGCGTTCCAGGCTCGTCTGGCACACGCAAGCCGCTTGGATCCTCTTCAGCAAGCTCAGCTCTTCACCAGTGGCCTGCCGAAGCATATTTGAGTGGATGTGGAGCTTCACAAACCCTTCGATCTCCATCGAGCCATGCGATTGGCCCGGGCCTTCGAGCGCCAGAACGCCGCCAGAGCCCCTGCGCTGCCGGCCGCGAACCCGCGTCCCTCACGCCACACCATGTCTGGCCAGCTTGGGAGCTCATCAACTATGTCCACGCCGCCCGGTCAGTCATCTAGCCGACCCTTCCATTACTTGACACCCACAGAGATGGCCGAGCGGCGCAAGCAGGGTCTGTGTTATAACTGTGACAAACCCTATGTCCAAGGGCACAAGTGCGCACATCTATTCTATCTTGAGGCCGCCGACTACATTGTGCAGAAACCAGATTCTGATTCGGAGGCTGAAGAGGCCACAGCCGACGCCACACCAGCATAGCCTACCATCTCGTTGTCGGCCATCACGGGCATCCCCACCGTGCAGACTATGCAGATTTACGTTCAAGTTGGCGATGAGCAATGCATTGTGTTACTGGATTCGGGATCTACTCATAATTTCATCAGTGGAGAGGTGGCTCATCGCGTCGGCATTCGCTTCCAGCCGTGCCCCGGCACCAGCGTCACGGTCACAAATAGGGACCATTTGGACTGCCGCGGTGTGGCTCACGATGTTAGCATTCGCATCGCGGATGAGGCATTCTCCATGGACTGCTACACGATCCCGCTCGACAAGTGGGACATGGTGCTGGGCATCACCTTCTTACGGACTTTGGGACCGATCCTATGGGACTTTGATGACTTATGCATGGCCTTCACACATGGCAGACACCGTGTCTTCTGGAGGGGCATTGATTCGATGAGGTACGACGTGCAGTCCACTCGTCTCTACACTATGGACGCTGAGAAGCTACTCCTGGACACCTTGCTTGCCTCCTTCGACGATGTCTTCGCTGATCCTCAAGGCTTGCCCCTGGCACGGCGGTGTGATCACCGCATCCATCTATTGCCCAATATGGCCCCGGTGGCAGTGCGCCCCTATAGGTATCCCCAACTGTAGAAGGATGAATTGGAAGTGCAATGTGCAGCCATGTTACAGCAGGAGATCATCCGACCCAGCACATCGGTGTTCTCGACACCTGTGCTCTTGGTGAAGAAGCATGATGGCTCGTGGCACTTTTGTGTTGATTATCGCGCCCTCAACCAATAGACATTCAAGGACAAATTTCCCATCCCTATGGTCGAAGAGTTGCTCGATGAACTCAAGGGTGCACGCTACTTCACGAAGCTTGATCTCCGTTTCGGCTATCACCAAGTGCGCATGCACGTCGATGACATTGAGAAGACTGTGTTCCGCACTCATGAGGGTCACTTTGAATTCTTGGTTATGTCGTTCGGCTTGACGAACGCGCCTGCCACATTCCAGAGATTGATGAACTCAGTCCTAAGGCCGTTCCTCCGCAAATTTGTGCTTGTGTTCTTTGACGATATCCTTATATATAGCCCCAATTGGTCTTCACATCTTTAGCACCTCAATGTAGTCCTCTCGGCGCTTCGGGCACACCAACTTCGGCTCAAGCTATCTAAGTGCTCGTTTGCCCAGCCGACGGTGGCCTACCTCGGCCATGTTATTTCTGCCACCGGGGTCGCCATGGATCAAGACAAGGTTGAAGCTATTATGTCCTGGCCGCAGCCTCGCGTGCCTCATGGCCTACGTGGCTTCCTAGGATTAGCGGGCTACTATCGCCGCTTTATCCAAGGATGCGCCGCTGTCGCTGCCCCTCTCACCAAGCTCCTGAAGAACGATGGCTTCGCGTGGATGGACGAGGCTACTACGGCCTTCGACGCCCTCAAGCGGGCACTGTCCACGGCACCGGTCCTGCAGCTCCCGGCGTTTGACCAGCCATTCTTGGTGGATTGTGACACCTCAGGCTCCGGGTTTGGCGCCGTTCTACACCAGGGAGACGATGCTCTCGCGTTCTTCAGCCGCACTTTTGCAGCATGGCACATGAAGCTAGCGGCGTACGAGAGGGAACTCATTGGCTTGGTCCAAGCTGTGCGCCACTGGCGGCCATACCTGTGGGGACGCCACTTCACCGTCCGCACCGACCACTATGCCCTCAAGTTCCTGCTCGATCAAAGGTTGTCCATGGTGCCGCAACATCACTAGGTAAGCAAGCTCTTCGGCTTTGATTTCAGCGTGGAGTACAGACCGGGGCATCTCAAAACGGTCACCGACGCGCTGTCTCGCCGCGGTGACGAGGCGACTACGCGGGACACGCCGAACGCCGTTCTGGGGGCTCTTAGTGGCCCTGCCTTCCAGCTTTACGACAGTCTCCGGCAAGAGCCCTAGGAGGACCCTACGCTGCGGGCGTTCCACGACTCGGTGGTGGCTGACCATGGCGCGCCATGGCGGGTGGTGGATGGCTTGGTGCTCCATGGCACCTAGGTCTTCGTGCCCGTGACATCTCCATTGGTGCCCACGGTGATCGAGCTCACTCACTCGGTTGGCCACGAAGGCATCTAGAAGACTCTAGCGTCTTCGACACCACTTTCTCGTCGATCATGATCGCCGGCTGGTTGAGGACTTTGTGTGTGCCTGTGTAGTTTGCCAGCGCAACAAAATGAGGTCTCTTCACCCTACCGGACTGCTGCAACCCCTCGAGATACCCTCTTCGGTTTGGTCAGATATTGCTATGGATTTCGTGGAGGGTCTTCCTCGCGTCAACGGGAAGAGTGTAATTCTCACCGTGGTGGACCAATTTTCGAAGCATGCGCACTTCATCGCGCTCAGCCACCCGTACACTGCAGCATCGGTCGCCAAGGCGTTCTTCAAGGCCATTGTTCGGCTCCATGGGTTCCCTCATTCGATTGTTAGTGATCGGGACCCTATCTTCACTGGCAATGTGTGGAAAGATCTCTTCAAATTGGTTGGGGTGAAGCTTCGCATGAGCACCACATATCATCCCCAAACCGATGGCCAATCAGAGATTGTCAACAAGACAATAGCTATGTATCTGCGTTGCATCACAGGAGATCGACCTCGTGCTTGGTTGGAGTGGCTTCCTTGGGCCGAATATTGCTACAACACATCCTATCATTCGGCGCTCAAGACGACTCCCTTTGAAGTGGTTTTCGGCTGCCCCCTGCCTGCTATACTATCGTACATAGAGGGCGCGGCTACAACAGAGATAGTAGACACCCTCCTTCGTGCTCGGGATTCGTTTTTGCATGATGTACGTGAACGCTTGCTCTAGGCTCAGGAGCATGCTAAGCGTCACTATGATGGTCATCATCGCGCCGTGGAATTTGCCGTGGGAGATTGGGTTCTGCTTCGACTTCTTCACCGTCCTGCCCAATCCTTGGTGCCGGGCAAGCGCTCCAAGCTGAGCCCGTGTTTCGCCGGGCCATACCAAGTACTAGACCGGATCGGCGCCGTGGCCTATCGTCTTTAGCTACCCGACGGCGCCCGGATCCATGACGTTTTCCACGTCGGCGTCCTCAAGCCGTGGCGTGGGACGCTACCAGTGACGCTGCCGGCATTGCCTCCTCTCCGTCACGGTCGTCTTCTACTGCAGCCAGAGCACGCTCTCAAGGCACAGCTGCGTCGCGGCACTTGGCTGGTCCTCATCAAATGGGCTAGTCTCGATGAGTCTAAAGCCACCTAGGAACCGGTCGAGGCTTTCAAGACTCGCATCCCTGACTTTCAGCTCGAGGACGAGCTGTTTGTCGGGGAAGGGAGAGATGTTATGGTGGGCAAGGTGTACCATCGCCGAGACAAGCCAGGCAACAAGGCAAGTGGCTAAGGCCACGACAAGTAGCCGACTGGGCCGCGATCACCATCCCAAGCTTCGGCGGAAGGAGTTAGGCATGAGTCCATCGTCATTAAGTTGTTAGGATATCTAAAGTCAGTTTAGTCATTTTGTTTATTCCCTTACGATTAGGAAGTTGGTTATTGAGTCTTGTATAAGTTAAACAGTTTGCATCTAATACGGACAAGCCTGGGATTGAGACTTAAGTCTCCCTTGGGCTCCCGGCCTTTACCTCCTGTTCACCATCATCCTATTGCCGCTAGCCATAACCCTGGGCGCGCCGCGTATTCAAGCCTAGGCCCCCAGTTCATCACTGGTACAACCTCAGGAGCGCTAGTGCCAACAGTTACTCCATTCAAGATGGACTACTGATTTGTGTATTAATTATTGTATCGACAGTATATATTTTAATATGCTATTGCTACTGTTTCAAAATGATTTATTTTTTTACTTTTAACTCTTTTTTCTATGAGGATAGTTGCACAGAAATATTATTTTTAATGTGGGCAAAAGGAATTTTTTTGTGAGTTCACCTAGACCAATAGAAAAATACATCTTTTTTGTGTGCATTTATTTCCTTTTTTCCATGTGGATATCCACACAAAACAATTATTTTTTATTTGGCCTAACAATAAATCCAAGAAAATCTAACTATTTCGGAACTTGAACCCAATTGGACAGGCTTCTTCATAATAAATCTAACCAGCTAATCTATGATCAGTTCACATTTAACAGAAACTTCCTCTGTTCTAAATTGTAGTTCACTTTGACTTTGGAAGTTAAAGTGAACTACAATTTGGGCCGTGTTCAGTTCCCGAATTGGGACACCCGAATTGCTACAGTGCGCATTAAATGCACACTGTGGCAATTCGTTTGTATTTGGTAAAAATTGTTCAAACTTTGATTAATTAGGCTCAAAATGTTCGTCTCGCAAAGTACAACAAAACTATGCAATTAGTTTTTAATTTCATCTACATTTAGTACTCCATGCATGTGCCGTCATTTTGATGTAATGGGAATCTTCTTTTTTATAGTGGAATTTCGGAGTAGAATTTGGGAACTGGGCTCGGAACGGAGGGAGTACGTTTAACAGAGTACTCCTTTAGGTTCGATACTTTATTGCGTCGTTAGGCCTAGCACTAGCCTCATGAGATAGGCACGTCGCGCTTAGTGTTAGATTTCCTGGAGATGATCGAGTACCGATCAATATATTATACGTACATCAGTTTTGCTTCTTTTTAATCTACTTATATATATAGCAAAGGAAAATTATTTCCTACTTCTAAGAAGTAGTTACTTCCATGTTTATATCTCAAGATTTAAGATGTATATGACCGAACAAAGCATATGTACATGAAGTATATGATTATACTAGACCATCTATGGTATTATATATGCGAAGTATGCATGCATACATAGAGTATATGGTTATACTTATTTTATATAGTACAGTAAGTGACATTTTTGTAATATATTAAAAAGTATGGGTTCCTTTGAAATTTTTTCACGTAGAAAGATTTGGAGTATCTTAGTATGAGTATATAAACATACTCAAAGTGATAAACTAGTATAAACACATACTTAAGGTGGGGTTTTTAAAGATGAGAGTAAGTACTTCCAGGAGTATAGAAAATGCACCCTATAGCAAAATGTAATATACTGTAGGTTTCTGGAGCCTCAGCTGTACGTATGCAACCATGGATGGACAGTAATCCACCATTGTACAAGCTATCATGTGGATTCCGATTTGCCACTGTAATGGGTGCATGCGGCAGCTTATTCAAGTCGCCAGCGGCAGATTTACGGCCCAGGCCTCTAGGGCCTGGGCCCTACTCATCGGCCCACCGAAACTATATACCCCATGTAATTTTTTTAGCCCAATATGACATATCAAAGGCCCAAGAGGTGAAAGCTAGGGAAAAGAAAGAAGGCCTCACTCATCGGCACCGCACAGTCACTCTGGGCACAAAACCCGATACGCGAACCCCAAACCCGAAATACCCGGACCCGGATCCGAAGTACCCGAACCCGCACTACCCGATCTCTTGTTCGGATAGTAAATCTTATTACCCGAATTTATATCAGGTAATTCAGGTAGTTACACCCGGTACCCGAAAAACCTGAATAGGAATACATATAAGGCTGCCAACGATTAAGTGTAGTAGCAAACTAGTCAAATTTTCCGTGGCCCTCCTCGGCTTTGCTTCCCAATTAACTCACCTCTTTACTTCCGTCTTTGTCTCCTTGACTCCCCGAGACTCCGAGTTCCCGTGTGAAGCACAAGCACTGTTGTGATGGCAAGCAACAGGTTTGAACTTTGCTCTTGTATCTTGTCAGTAGTAATAAAGTAGTCAGTACCTCAGTACCTGTGTCGTGGTTTGCACCGGTGGTTAAAAACTTGAATGCGTCGTTTATCTGTTATGTTAATGAGTTATCATCTATTATGTGCAAAATTCTATGATGTTATCACTTTTGCTATGATTTTATATATTTCGGGTATATTGGGTACACCCAAACCCGAATTTGCGGGTACCCGAACCTACGGGTAGTGGTTTTTTGAGGCTGTTATCGGGTAACAATTCTCATTACCCGAACTTTTGAAAACCCGAACTACCCGACCCGAACTTTGCGGGTTACCCGAACGCCCAGAGTGACCGCACAGGCAGGCAGCATGCTGCCGCCGACCGCAGGCACCACGCTCCAGCCCACCCCGCTCGGCCGCTCCGGCGCTCCCGCCTCCCGTCCGCCGGCAGCCGCACAGCAGGCCGGCAGGGCGCAGGCCGCACGCCGCAGCCAGAGGAGGGCGCCGTGCCCAGCGTGCCGGCCGCCCCAGCCCCCAGCTTCCTGCCTCTGGCCTCCGGGCGCCCCAGTCTTGGTTAGTTTCATTTCTTCCCCAACCCCAATCTTGGTTAATTTGATTTGATTTATGAAGAGGCCAAGTCTTCATTATCCAGGCCATACTGCATAACACGATGATCATGGTCCGTATCTTTACACGACTGTTTGATGCAATTCCTCTGTAGCTCCTCCCATGGCCACCTTGGTGAGTTGAAGCATTTTCTTTTGGAGAACACTCCTACGCGTGTTTCTTTCTTTCTTGAAAAATCCGGTTTCCTAGCTTTGATTTATAGTAAAAAGGTAGCAACAGCTTCTACATTCGTGAGGGGCGCTAGGCTGCCGAGGTTTGGGTTCTGCGTAAGCTTATTACATATGCTTTCTAATTTGTGCAGAAACAGGAATGTCTTACTTAGCTTTGAATAAATTTTATTAATTAGCTAGATTCATGTCTTTGTTGTTGAACTATAAATATTTGTCCTATTACTATTCATTTCAGGAACGGTCGAACCTGACAGTCTTTTACTTGTTTCAGTTTAATCACTATTGTTGAGCGGGGATAGCAACTAGAACGTATGCCCCGTTCGGCTATGCTAATAAGCCGGCTGAAAAACACTGTTGACTGATTTGTTGTGAGAGAAAAACACTGTTCTGACAGAAAAAATAAGCTGAAAAGTACGAATACTCTGCAAGCACTTGCTGACTTGCGTGACTTTGCATCCTATCATATTAGCAAAATATTATAGTGATTGGATAATCCTCTGAGCCCGTGAGTATGGACATGCTCACGGGTTCGCTGGGCTTGCTCCCCTCCAAGCTGCTGGAGCTGCTCAAGAACGGGTACAAGCTGTTCGTCATTTCAAGCTGAGATGACGAGGTTGTCAGCCATACGAACCCTCGAACAGGACCCAAAGGGGCTCGAAGTTCCATCGGAGTGCAAAAAGATTTGAGTTTCAAATACAATTTTCAAGTGATTTATTTTTTGGGTCATCGTGACGCTCCTCTCGAGTCAAACCGTTTCTTTTAATTTAATAAATAAAGGTGCTGCTGGTGCGGGAAACACCGCGCAACACAAGATGACGCCGCACTGGAGATCGGCAAGCAGGCGGTATGCAAAGCTGGGCCGCTATATATCCAACGGGAAATTCAGAAGCTAGCGATATCAACATGGAAGGAATCAGACAACAGTGGGCTGATGCTCAAGGGTCACCCACAACCACCAAAGCATTATCATCCTTTTGGCTTTAAAAAGCCAAAGCATTATTGAAAGCGGGGATCCTTTGTGAGTGTCTTTATGAGTCATTCGATCGAGTTGCCTCATGCTGATGACCACACACACAAATGTATATATACTCCCTCCAAATTGTAAAAGAAGTCATTTAGGATAGTGACACGGTCTCCAAAGTATAACTTTAACCTCTTATTTTATAAAAATATTTATGAAAAAGTAATATATGTATACTTATATGAAAGTATTTTTCAAGACAAATCTATTCATATAATTTTCACGTTTACAAACTCAACTACTTAAAAATTATTGATGATTAATATTCTTAATATTTAACCCAAATCTTATCAATACGACTTTCTTTACCACATGGAAGGAGTATACATACCACAGGCACCACCGCTAAAATTGAGAAATTAGTACTAAACAAATACTAGCCCACAGAATGAGGTAGTAGTTCACAGCTAGGTGCCTTTTTTGTGGCACATACTAGAAGGCAAAAGCTGAAATGTCCAAGTAATATTCACTTCGTGAGCCACAGCTTTTAGTTTCCTAGTTAAGAGAAGTGGGTGCGGCATTCGAGTGAAGTAACCGTCCGTGCTGCAATTTGCTCGATGCACTTTAAGATGGCAACGGGTACGTACCTGATGGGTAGTGTCCATCCGTATCCGTACCCGTAAAATTTTACCCGTCGGATTACCCGTATCCGCATGCGGGTAAAGAAATAGTTCCATACCTGTACCCGTCGGGTAATTTTCACCCGACGGGTAATCCGTACCCGATAGCATACCCGAAAATTACCTAAAAATATTAAATAGTCAGATGCAAAAATAAATCATTCTAAGCTTCCAATAAGTTACAAACATGCTAACAAACATTATTAGCATCATTACAACAAAGGCAATCTATTAGAAATATAGTGGATGTCTCAATGGGCCAAATTCATGACTTATATGTGCTAAAATAACTGAGGTTGGCTAGTTTTTTTTGCGGGTATGTCTTACCCGCGGGTATGCGAGTATGGGTAGTATGTACCCGCACCCGTACCCGTACCCGCCATACCCAATGGGTATAGGATTTTGCCCAATAACGTACCCACGGGTAGAAAATTTATCACATACCCGCTTCTTTATCGGGTAATACCCGTCGGGTACTCGGGTACCCGTTGCCATCTCTAGATGCGCTGCAATTAGTTCGACACACCCGACGGCCCCACCCATATGCCACGGCGTCAACACCTTAGGTGAACGCGAATGGACAAACCACAATCTTAAGCGACTATGGAGCCTATGCGGACGGGGACGGCCATGGCTCTCCAAAGATCTGCGCCGGTCCCGCAACTGCATCCATCTTTTCTTTTCTTTCTTTATTTAATACTCCCTCCATTCATATATCTCCAGCGTTTTAGGCCTAAGCGCAATGACCAAGGAGCATGGGGCTGAGCAGCAACGAGCACTGATTTTCATTTAATCGCCGCAGACGTCTTAATGCCCGGCGTCCCTTCGTTTGCCCAAGTAAACACTGCTGGAAACGTCGTTAGCGCGCTCAAAATCGCACGCTCGTGCTTGCGCTCACGTACGCAACCCTGCTCGGCCGCGCTCACGTAACCCCGCCCGACCCAGACTAAAATTCGAGTGCTCCTTCGTAATCGCGCCCTCGCACATCATCAGCTTCCAAAAATTTTGGCAGGCAAAATTCAAAACCGAGCAACCTCTGCATTTGTCTTTCATTGGTGCCACTACTCAATTTCAATTTCAATTTTCCGTGGCCTATATAACTCACCCTGGAGGATGAAAAGTCCAGGCAAGTCTACTGATCTCTCCACCTGACTCCCTCTTCTTTCTCCACCTCTGATTGACGCTGGATTAGATGCCTCCATTTAACATTGATTTGAATGAAGAGCCACTTGAATCTGGCGACCTGTATCCCATAGATTGGGATGACATCGTTGAGTATGAAGGCCTGGCACACCAACTTGATTACGACATGGTCTCGGATGATGGAACCCAAGGTGCGAATCTACCAAAGTCTTTGTGTTTGCCTTCTGTTAGTTCTATCCATGAATTTTCTCCTGTGTTGCAGCATTTGGCGATGGAGATGAAGTTCATGCTGACGGAGTGCAGTTATGTGAACCTGAAGCTGATGGTATGCAAGCTGCATCAACAAATGGAGGTGCAGGCAATGGTGTGCAAGCTGCAGGTATGGTGTGTTGTCGGCGGCCTACAGTACCCATGTGCAAGTTTCTTTTCACTCATCTTTTCAGTTTTCTTGTTTCAGTAAATGGCGCTGCATCAACAAATGGATCAGGTTCAGCCAATGGTGTGCAAGCTGCAGGTATGGTGTGTTGTCGGACAGCCTACAGTACACATGTGCAAGTTTCTTTTCACTCGTCTTTTCAGTTTTCTTGTTTCAGTAAATGGCGTTGCATCAACAAATGTGTCAGGTTCAGCCAATGGTGTGCAAGCTGCAGGTATGGTGTGTTGTTGTACAGCCTACAGTACCCATGTACAAGCTTCTTTTCACTCATCTATTCAGTTTCATTGTTTCAGTAAATGGCTCTGCATCAACAAATGGATCAGGTTCAGTCAATGATGTGCAAGCTGCAGGTATGGTTTGTCGGACAGCCTACAGTACCCTTGTGCAAGCCTCTTTTCACTCATCTTTTCAGTTTCCTTGTTTCAGTAAATGGCGCTGCAAATGGTGACCATGTGGCTTCAGGGGCTGCTGATGAAAATGAAGGATCAGGTGAGCTGTTTTTGTCTGAATCCTGATTAGAGTAAGCTGCATCATTCAGTAAGCTGTAAAGAAAAAAGTTAACTGAATGTTGTCCATGATGAATGGCTTGTCTTTCAGTTTTAGTGACTGTTTTCATACAACTTCTAGGTTCCAATATCAAAAAGAGGAAGCACTATCCGGATGATCTAAAGATCGCCATATACCTTGACTTGTTGGCAAAAACTGATCCACCTATTCTTCGTCGTGGAGTTTCAAAATCAGTTTCTGAAAAATTTGATGTCCCTTTAAGAGTTGTACAGACCATTTGGAAAAATGGTCAAGAAGGTGGAATTCAAAAAATTGTGAACAAGTATTCTAAGAACTGTGGTAGGAAACGAGTAGAAATTGATATGGAAGCCATGAAAAACATCCCTCTCAAGCAGCGCTCTACCTTTCAAGACCTCGCTAATGCTTTAGGAGTGAAGAAAACAACTCTTTATAATTGTTTCAAAGAAGGTTACTTTCGTCATCACACTAATGACCTTTAGTTTAGTTTGACTGATGAGAACAAAAAAGCTCGGGTAAAATATTGTTTGTCCATGATGAATGGCTTGTCTTTCAAACACTGTACAATGTTGTCTACATTGATGAAAAGTGGTTCTATAGGACACGTAAGAACCAGAAATATTATTTGGCCAATGATGAGGAAAGACCACAGCGTACTGTTAAAAGTAAGAATTTCATAGAAAAGGTGATGTTTCTTGCTGTGGTTACAAGGCCTAGATATGATGCAAATGGAAATTGTACATTTGATGGTAAAATAGGGATTTTCCCCTTTACCAAGGTAGAACCGGCAAAGAGATGGAGTCCAAACAGGGACAGAGGTAAGTCATTTTTCAGTTGTTCTTATGCTTAAAATAACTTTGTCTTGGTGACTAACATAAGTTTATTTACACCTGCAGGTGAACCAGTCATAAAGGCAATGACGTCGGTGACAAAGGAAGTTAGCCGAGACTTTCTTATCAACAAAGTTCTACCAGCTTTGAAGGCAAAGTGGCCAGCCGAAGAAAGAGGGATGCCAATCTTCATTTAGAAAGACAATGCAAGGACACACATTGCTGTACATGATCCAGCGTTTGTGCAAGCCACCCAAGCTGATGGTTGAGACATTAGGCTAACATGCCAGCCTCCCAACTCACCTGATTTGAACGTCTTGGATCTTGGATTTTTTGCAGCTATCCAAGCATTGTTTGAGAAAGGAACACCGAACAACATTAAAGACATTGTCGTAAAGGTAAATGAGGAGTATCAGAACTACCCGGTGGACAGATCAAACCGAATTTTTCTAACCCAGCAGGGTTGCATGATGGAGATCATGAAGCATAATGGTGGCCAGCACTACAACATCCCTCACATGAAGAAGAAGACCCTGGAGCTGCAAGGCCGTCTTCCCATTACTCTAAAGTGCCCTTTGCAGCTGCATAATCAAGCCATGGAATTCGTCGATACTTAGAATTGCTTTAGGCTAGCTAGAACTAGGATGGAGTTGCATTGTTGGATTAGGATCAGGTTCATGTTCATGATGGAGTTGTATTATCGGATCAGTATCAGATTCATGTCGGCAAAGACTTTGCATTGATATGTTAATCTCAATTTAAACTTGTTTGCACTGCTATGCTACTGCATACTGAAAATTAACAAAGACACTGCAAACTGAAAATTCAGATAATGCAAACTGAAAATTTAGTTAAGGCATAGTGAAAATCACCAATTCTGATACTGCATACTGAAGGTACAGCCAATGGCTTGCACTATCCACATTACATCCAACAAGAAAAACAAACTAACAGAGGCATCCTATACTAGTCCTAGATGCCTTCATACATCGAAGGAAAGACAATCTTGAACATAGACCTTTTCACTTCTTCAATCTTTTCATCGTTAGGTGCTTCATCTGGGATCATTGCCGATCCATAGCCATGAACCATCCCATGGCCGATCCAAAAAAGAGTTATCGCAACCTCATTCACGACATCATCTCTGGAGCCATACATGCGAGGAAGAAAAACGGGCAGCAGCAAGGAGGCGGCTGCATCAATCTCCTTGTCATGAATCTCCTTGCTAACATCAGTAGATGCCAAACATAGTAGGACATACAACAGGATAAGGAAGAGAAAATAGTCAAAATCAATGAGTCAAAGGATGACAAAATAGTTTTATAGTAAAATGAGTTTTAGAATACGTCTAGTGCTACTTGGCATACGTCCTACAGTCAACACCGCTCTGATACCACTCTATCACACCCGGTTTTAAAGAACTAAACCAGGTTAGTCATATGTGTGCCCAGAAAGTCCACACATATGTTAGAATGAAAAAGTATCAGAAACAATGTTATTTATTTAACATACACATAACTATAATAACACTTACATCAGAGTATCACGGAACGGTGACTAAACTTCAGGCTCCATTCCTCTCAGGGACAGCTGACTGGAGGCTCCATATGTCAAGCACTTTTGATAGACTCCTGGAAACTCCACTACACATTCATCCTTCTTCTAAGTAGCACCTTGCTACACACTGAAGTGTGGGGAAAATAGCAAGGGTGAGTCTATGTCGAACTCAACAAGTATAATACAGGGTTTGTAAGGCACAAAAGGCTAGACACTGTTTGACTGCATTTAGCTTTTAATCATCATATAATTAGCAATTGAGTAGCATCAAGATGAACCAATTCCCATTAATGAACCAATGATCATTTGTAATAAGGATAATAAATAGCATTAACATGAGCATAATAGTAACAATAATAATTAAACATGATATAACAATGGTGATCAACTATTTGTAGATGTTCCAAGGCTGCCCATATCCGTGGGCACGGCTAGTATACCAGTTTTTAACTCTGCGCAGAGGTGTACACTTTTACTGTGAGTCATGGTTTCCAAATATGTGGGGGGATCAAACCCAAACACCGGAGAACCATATAAAACCACTTAAAGGTTCATCTAACAAGTTAGGGTCATTAGATTCACTCGACATGCAGATGTAGGAACTCCTCTTTTTAAATAGCACGCTTCCTTCGTGGCTATACTCATAAAACTAGAGGTTGTCCTACATCTAACGTGGCAAGCCATTCTTACGCCATTTAAGGTAACCGCTAACAAGCTAGAAAAGGTCCTTTAAACAACTAAAGTCAGAGCCATATAACCCTCACAGCTGTACTGTATATCCCGGATGATCTTGTACAGATAAGTCCTTACGGAGAGAAACTAGAGCAATAATATAACCCCTTGCTCTAGCCCCCTTTCAACAGTAGTAAAATCATCTTTAAAGGTTGGTCGCATAATTCATTAGTCCAATTATAAGATCATCGTTCATAATTAAGCGTTAGCAATAGCTACCCAAATGCATAATCCCATAGGTGACAAGGAATCAAGATATCAATCGCTAAGTTAAAATCTCTAAGGTTGTCAAAGAGGATACATGCATATGTATGATAATTTCAGTGATTAGGACAACAAGGACGGTCCCATGTTATACTTGCCTTAACACTTGTCCAAATTTCCTCATACATTGCTTCTGGTCATCATCTTTTGATCTTCATCCCTCACAAGCGGCTCTCGTTCTATTCGTAGTAAGCACCAAGCACAAAGAAACATACAAAATAGGCAAAGCAAAGACAGCTAAGCACATTACACCAATCATAGTAAAGTTTTATAAACAATATGCTAAAACAGGGCTCGTTGCTACGATCAAGAGAACGCAAGAAATGCCAAAAGAAACTAAGCTACCATTATAAAGAACGTTTCATTTATAAAAGAGAAATAAAGATTGTGCTTGATCAAATAAAACCATACGAACGTTATTAACTCAGATTGGTTAAATTATATTTTAGTTCAAATCCAAGTTAAAACTAATCATGTTTTATTTATAAATATTGTCATATGGATTGAGCAAGTTTAACTTTGCAAAAGAACTAAACATGTGAGAGCATATAATTGAATTGTATATGACATGAGCAAATTAAAATTTAAAACATATTTATGTTGCTATTAATCAAGTTAACTATGGCGCACAAAAAGATGATCGTTAATCTCTATGTTTTTTTAATTTGGAAAGCAGTGTGAACAGAGATTAGTCAAAATTAACTAAAAATTTAGAAAACATGAAGCGTGTTAAACGTTGTTGCCATACAGTAGACTACATCGATTCTGACATGACGCAGAAATAATAGATTAAAGCGGAGCTATAGCGATTAAGATATGATGGAATAAGATAACGGCAATGATGAACATGTATAACTACAGAGACTGTGTGGCAGCCTGAGCAGCTCCACGACCGTATATGAAAGGTACAATTTCGTGACCGAGGAATAGATAGAGAATGATGAGTTATTATGCATGACATGACATTAACACAATATTTGATCAATAAAATAATGGACAATGAGGTGATGCTGACCTTTTATTAATCGGCCATCAAGAGTTTGATAGTGATGTATGCAACAACGTTGGTGTTGGTTTGGAGCAACGATGACTTGCAAGATTACAACACAGATATAGCTCGGTTTGCAGGCGAGCGAGTCAAGACTTGTGGCCGCCCGCTTGTTTTGTTGGAGATGCATGGATCGACAAGCGGACAAGTTCAGAGCAACACGTACGATGGAGGGATGACATCAGTAGGGTATTCTGTGCATGATTTAGGACACACACTTTCTGAAGATTGAATACATGGGAAAAGAATAGTAACCTCGTGATTATTTTGGTAAAGGAAAGATCCTGTTTGCTGACCCCAGGCGATGACTACTTGCTCGCATGTGCACTGTAGGAGGATTTCGGCTTGTTCATGTACACACGTAGGCATGCATGGTGGTTGTAAGTTGCGTCGACGGCTTGGTCTTCGGACGCCGGACACGAAAGCTCACAAGTGGTGGCCGGCACAAGCCCTACAACATTCAGAGCAGAGCAAAACACGTACTACATGGAGTCAAACTCTGGCAATAGATCAGCACGTGGGTTCTGGTTGATCATACACAGCTTCATGCAAAGCTCGGGGGTCTGGCTTCTCTTCAGAGGTCTGCGGCAAGGGAACCAATAATTGGCCTGGAGCAGACACCAAGGGCGATGATCTGCAGGTGGTGCATCTCAAGGACTTCGGCGCAGTGCAGCGGATGGATCGGGATCATCTGGGTAAAGCAGAGCACACCACGTACGTCAGGCTGCCGAGCGCCGAAGGGAACAATGACGATCGAGAATCGACTGACGGCGGCGGGCAGACTACTTCTCAACGGCCAGATACAAGGAGACCACAGGAAGGTGCTAGGGCTCACAGCGCTGGCGGTGTGTTTGCGAGCTCGGCGAGATCCGAAGTGTGCGGCGGCGGCGGCTCAGTCAAGATTGATTGGCTTACTTTTAGGGTTTTAGAAAAGAACAATGGATACTAGGCTTCTATATATATGTATATATGGACATGATGTCTGGCTGGCCATACATATACGTATATCCTTGTTCTTCTCAACAGCCACGTCCGCGGAGTCCCAAACGAACATGCCATAGTCACGTATATGCGTATATCTCCTGAGTTCTCTCTATGGCAAATAAGTTGTATGCAAGATCAGATTCCTTACAGGTTGTACATGAGTCGTGGCGAGGGCAGAGGCATGAGCCTGTCCTGGGCAATGATGGGGCACACTCAGGACTAACAGACTGGCAGCTCGATTCATCTTGGAGATTGACCATGGCTCTTAAAAAAATAGGCACGGTGGCATGGAGCAGCATCTTATCGTGATGAGTATTGTCAGGCCGGACAGCGACGTCCGGCGGCCGGGCCAAACTTGGAGCAGAAAGTGGTGGCAGTCGAGTGCCTCATATGGTCTTCCCCTCATGTGATGGAGATCGATCAGCAGCAGACAGAATAGAGCTTCGGTGGCCCTTCACACACCTCTGCATCTGCGAGCTTCTCGGCTGCAGATCGATGTCGTTGGAGACTTGGCCAGAGATAACCTGCAACGGTGGTCGCTTCATCACATTACACAGTGCTCCGGCGTTGGTCCAACGTCAGTGACGAGATCAGGATGACGGCTTTCGAGGGTTGCACACCGGCAACAGAGGTGTAGATCGATCCTTTATTTGGTGGCGGCTCACGAAAGGCCGAGGGCAGGACGTGATGCTGAAAAAGATCGACTCCCTGATGAATATGGCGACGTAAATATATACCCAAGGCTCGAACCGAGTTGGACTAGGGTTGGAATTTATTATTTTCGGACTATTTAATTTCATGATTAAATATAATTCTAGAAAATCTTGAATTACTATTTGAGCCACGATAAATACTCTTAAAATTCTGAAAATTGGGGGAAAATTTCCAAAAGACATTTTGGAACATGAGGAACCCAATGAAGTATTTGGAGCTCATGAAAAGATATTCTGGAGTATCAAAAAATAAGGTTATGCTCCCAGAAAAGATAGAAAAGTTCAAGAAGAATCCAGAAACTTTTCACGGATGCTAACAGAGACAAATCGATAGATGGTGAACTCAAAAGAGTGATTTGATTGAAGTACAAGAAAATATTTTGGGAAACTCCGAATGAAATGATTAAGCTTTGAGAAAGCATGAATTTTATTTAGAAACAAGTTTATGTAATCATTAATCAAATTAATAGGATTAATTTAATTAACAAGTGACATGATAAATATTGCTGCTAGCATGTAGATTACATTGAGCAAAAGCCCGTCAAATTAATTTAGAAAATTTAGAAAACCACAGTTTTCTGTATCTAAATTGGCAAAAACTTAAATTGAAGGAGTCTGGTGCCCAGTTCACGTCACGCACGAGACCCTGATCGACAGCGTTTCCCTAGCGCTCCATTGCAGTCGAGGTCTGTGTGGAGGCGCACGGAGCGAACAGATGCAGTCGTACGTGGAGGCGACGGAGGGACTATTTGAAACAGCGAGAACGGCTTTGGATTCTAACGGGAGGGAACGGAGGGATAATCCAAGCGACGGAGAACGGCGCAGCAGTGAAGGCAGCAACGCGTACGAGGATTCGCGAGCGCCTAGGGACGAGGCGAGCGCGTGGTCCCGGACTAAGACGATGGAGATTTTTGAAAAAAAAATAATTTGCTCAAACGATGGAGATACATGAATGGAGGAAGTATATATTAAGGATGCCCGTCTTTGTCAACTTTGGCATCGCCTTGCTTTTGCCCACGAAACCATGCCTCATTTGAATCCGCAGAAACCACAATAACCTTGGACATTGTTCATCGTGTCTCGGTAAAAACTTTTATCCTGGTACCTCACCGGGATAGCTTATGTATTTTCAAACATTTTCTTCTTAATTAAATACATGTGAAGTTGCGTTCTAGAAAAAACAATAACCTTGGACTAATTATGGATTAGCTAGGATCATGCAATTAGTTTTGAAATAAACTCATGTTTATTCCTTCTAATTCGTAGTCAAATGTACAACTTTCTTTGTGTGAGTGCAGCGGGGCAGCGGAAGCGTCAAAATTAGTAAGCTAATCACTCACAAGCATTTCACCGAACACCTTATGTGCATATAACAAAATAGCCCCATAACATCCATTCTCTAATTATAGGGCTGTCCAGACTTCACAATAAGGTATATACTTGTATAGATCAGCTCAATAATACATCAATCCCCATCATCTCCAACTCAACATATCAAAGAACGCATATATTCATTGCGTGCCAGCATACCCATACACCATGAACTTAGACAAAATGGAACCAATAGCAAGCAAGATAGGAACCAATCTGCGGACACATGTTTTCCATATCCACATGTGTAGCAGTTTTTGTGATGAGCGATTGTCAACATGTCAACATTGTGATTCTGTTCTTATGCTAACCTGGCACACGAGTGTGTCGAACAACGTGTCACTTGGCTTGTGGTGTGTAGGTGTTGAGCTGGGAGACGGTGGTCGACGGCGTGGTGAAGGTCAAGTAGGGCGGGCCATGCCGATGGACCTAGGACAATGAAGGGTGGACGTGAAGCTTAGACTGAGGGACTGGAAGCGCCGGGTGACTAGCCGTGTGGCTAACACCTGGGATATCGACAAGTGCAAGTGGACATCACAAGACCGTGTTAATCAGATCAAGATGACGGACATGCAAGTCGACGGGCTGGTCTAGAAGACTTGGCATGTCGAGGAGGTTTGGTGGTTTGGCCTCAAAACCATCAGCGGCGGTTTGGTGGTTTCACCTCAAAACCATCGGTGGCGGGTTTCTTGGATTTGCGCCTCAAAACTTGAGCGGAGGTCCCAATGCGGATGGACGACACGTGGTGGCATCATGGAGTTCACGTTGCGGCGAAGCTACCGGTGAAGAGGCGCAGTGGCCGTCGGATCAAGAGAAAACTAGAGTCAGACCATAATGCCCTAGCTATGTGGTTTAGCTCAATTGTATCAAAGGGCGAAACTAGGATTGTGTAATAGCCCTGATAAATAGGATGAGGGAGCCCGCATCTCCCTCACCTCTCCCATTTGCCATTTTTTATTCTAGAGGCTAGGTTTTCTTCTCTCCTCCATGAAACCTTGAGAGAGGTCCACAACTTCGAATTCGTGCGGGAATGGTGGCACTTACCACGTCATGCTATGGTTGCTTCACCAAGAAGTTGTGATTTGTGTTTGTGATTTGTTTGCTCACGAGTTCATCCTCTCCCCCCTGCTTTGTTCATGTGGTGGATCTTCATTTCCTAACCATTTTAGGTCATTTTTGTTGCCTTGATTCGATCTACTATGTGTGAGGAGCAATCTCACTGACAGAAATCATCTAATTCCTCACAGATTGGTAGATCGGGACAAGTTCATGTCTAAGGTCCGTTCTTGAGCATTTTTCTGTCCCCTTTATATTTCTCGTGGACTCACTTCGAATTGAGCCATGATCTCTTGGAGATAGCTCACCAACCTGCTTAGGACTGTCTGGGGTACTGTAGCAGGCTGTCCGGGTTATGTAGCAGTTTTGCTATTTGGTCCGTATCTTGCCTGTTCGAACTCTGATTCGATTCCCGTTTGTTCCACTGATCTTGTGGCGTCCCACTGTATTCCTAGGTAACATCCACTCTCATCTTTTGGTCGTGGACATCACCACTCTTGTGTTGCTTCTTGGGGTTGTTTGTCGAGCCGAGGACCAAAGGTTTAGAAAGAAATTTTGAGGCTCCCATTGGTCTCTATATCTGGTCGCTGTATCTGGTCCTTCACAATCAACAAGTATGGCAAGATAAATACCGAATCATAGGTAGACACAAGGATTTACATGGAAACCCTTGTGGGGAAAAACCACAGGCGGCAACGAGCAAGCAATCCACTATGAAGATGAAGGATGCAAGAGATGGGAGCGAACAAGGTTGGTGAGGCTCCAAATCCCTACAAATTTCACTCTTCTAGTGGTGGATTTGGAAGAACAGTGCCTGAAATTTCCTCTCTCAAACCCTAGCTCTCTCCCCCTCAAAACCAAATGAACAAGCTGTAACAGAACCGACCAAATTATAAGAGCACAAGTACGAAAACAAGCACCGAAGCGCTCAAATTTTCAAACTTGAGCCCATATAATCCCGGTAGTCAATCGAAATCACGAAGGATTTCAAACCAAACTGCTTACAACCAGGATCGCATCATTCAACATACACATCGTACGTTACATTTCACAAGTAGTTCCGAAATAAGTTTACACCACGGAGTAGCAAATATTACAAACCAAGTTTGAAAGTAGCGGAAGCATAACACACACACTAGTTAATTAAATACTGCCAGTCTGGATGATCGACATCCCGCAAAAGCATGAGGAAAGTACATAAAGACGATCACGCCCTTGTGATCTAGTCATCATCACCCGCAGGGTGGAGACACGTCTTGCAGAATCCCTGATAAAGCATGTCATCTGCAACAGGAGGGAATAAACCCTGAGTACTGGAATGTACTCAGCTAGACTTACCCGTCATAAACCAGAAATGAAGTGACACCAAGGATTATGCAAGGCTTACACAAGAGGCTAGCTGACACCACATTTTGCATAAAGGCATAAGTAGTTGAAACTCTTATAACCTGTACTAGCAGTTATTTTTAGCATTTACCTGTCGTCTATCTTAGCACCTGTACTAAACATGCACTTGATTATCATCAAACAATTATTCATATTATTTCCATAGCAGGTATAAATTGTGGCAACATTGTATCATCCACTTAACCATCTGTTCATTTAATGAGATCTACATTGCCGCTGCTCAAGTCAAGTGCTCACTAACCGGGAGCGACGGCGATTCGAATCGAATTCCTATCCAGCTGGAGGGGTATTTCTAACACTCACCGCGCAGGCCCCTGCCAGGGTCGCACAAGCCACCTTTCGTATGATTCAGGAATCGCGGGTCCGAATGATGTCGCAACCCCAAGGGCGACACTCTGCCAGGTGATAGGGACTCTAACCCCCCCTTGGTCTCACGCCAATGTCCCCAAGCACATCCTTTCTCTCCTCCAAGAAGCAACCTACCATTCGATTCCCGGCCTGAATCACATTACTCGGCTTCGCGGTCGGAACGACTTATCCGGCCAACTAAGTGTTAGACTGCGTTCAACATGACTCAAGGACGTACAGCGAATCGGTCCTTAAACGACTCAGACGGGCATGGCTCCACACCCAAGACGTGAAGTGTCTTGCAGCTGTACCATCGAACTCCCGCCCGGTCTCAATTTCATTTTAAAGCATGTTTCCATCACGATAGCCATAAGCCACTCGCGACCCAGTCCTATCTCTCGCGGATGACCGGAAATCACCCGACTTCTACCGTACTAAGCAGGGCTAAGCATTGACACGTGCCTACACCTAATATAGGATTAGGGCATAGTATCTGGACAAGGACAGGTGTAATGCAACAGTTGTTTTCATACAACTCCTACTACTTAATGCAGTAAACAATTAAAAGTACTCAAGATATCTTTATAAATTGATGGGTTCAGCATGCACCGGGGCTTGCCTTTGAGGAAGGTGGAAGGCCTGTGATCTGGACACTCCGGAAGGTCTTCTTCGGAGGCTTCTCCGCCGGTGGGTTCCTCTGCTGGTTCCGGCGGATTCTGAATCTCCTCCGGCGTCGCTGATTCGAACTCGAGGAGTGTCACCCCCTCCGGTACACCTATTGCATGAGTGCATAATAAATTCCATGAATGCATAATGAAAGATGCAATATGCTCGGAATGAAATGCATTACAACAATTTAACGCTCTATTCCAATCACTTCAAAAGAGTAGGTGCAAATTTCCTCTCCGGTAGAGAAGTACTCACCTAATCTACTTAACCTAAGATAAAGTTGCTCATCCTCAGTTAAGGCCCTAACACCTAACAATTACAAAAGTAGCATGTCTTAGGATATCACACCATAGTAAGCATTCTGGACAGCAGCTACTTGTTTTTATCATAACTGAAGATTTACAATTCCAAAAGATATGATCTAAGACAATCTGGAAAGCCTAAGAAATACTCTACAATTCATTTTCAGACCTCAACCCCAAACTCTTAAGTTTTCCACGTCAAACTTCACAAGTTCCAGAATCTGTCCTCTCAAAACAGAGAGTAGCAGATTCTGAACTGCCACTTAAAACAACAGTAACTCTCAAACTACCAAACCAAATGCTCCCAAATTTTGACACAAGCTAGTTCATCAAGTTTACTGTGACTTTGGTATTTACAAGTTTTCCAGCAACCAATTTTATCAAAGATCAAACTTAGAAATACTACCAGCTGTCCAGAAAACCTAAAATTACAAAGGTTAAATATTTGTTGATGTGACCAAAGTCTCCTAAAACCAAACTAATGTTACTAACAGTTCACATTAGGTATAAAAACACCAGAAAGTAAGGTGGAATCAACTAGAATATTTATTTAACCCCATTTCTTAATTTACTTAATTATTTAGGTGAAATTTTAAACATATATGTAAACTGCTCCTAAAATTCTACAAAAATTACAGGGGACTCTCTGACTCCAAAATAGACCACAGTAAAAATTTGAACAAATTTTATTCACAGAAACTCTCTATACAAAATTCACAAGCCCAAAAGGCTGATTTCTGCATAATTCATAAATCACATTGAAAAGTATCAAACAACAGATTTCATATTTTTCTTAGACACTCTAGGGTACCAAGACATTCTCCAAAAAGTTACAAAAACATTGCACATGTAGAAAAATTATAAAAATTCTTTCAATTATTTCCTAGAATAAAATGATAGCCTTATAACTTGAAAATTACTTAAGCACTGATGCCCAAATTTTTACCAGAGCTAGGGCTAGCATAGATTAACCTACCCACCAAATTTCATGATTTATGGAACACTACAGCTCAAGTTATAAATTAAACAAATTTGCATGCATTCCAAAACATATTTAAAAGATCTAATAAATTCTTACATAATTTAAACATCTCATGCCAGATCCATATTTTTCTAAAATACTACACATCCAGTAGATTCTAACAAAATTTATCTCATGATTTTTGGATCACTAAAACCCTAGATTCCTATTTTTCCAACTTGTACAAAAATCAGTGACAAAATAATAAAAATAAATTTCACTTCGGACGACTGGGCCGGCCCGGAAACGAAACTCGGCCCACAACGCACACACCCGCGCGCTCGGCCCGCTCAGCGCCCCTGCCCGTGCGCGACGCTGACGGGTGGACCCCCGCGGTCAGCGACCGAAGACAGGGGAGCCGGCGTCCCGCGAGCTCCGGTGAGCTCGAGCTCGCCGGAGAAAGGCTCGCGCGGCCAACCGAATGCGGTCTCGTGCTCTCCGTCACCCGGCGCATTGATTGGTGCCCGTAGGATGGATGGGGATGGGGTGGAGAGGGCCTGCCACCGTGCGCGGCGGCCGGTGACATCCGGTGGCAGCGCACCGTCGCCGGTGAAGAAGCACGGTGCGGTCTGGGCTCGGTACGAGCTTCACCGAGGCTAGACGGTTCCGTTTTACTAGTAAGGGAAGATGGAGAGGGACCCGAAGCACCCCGACCACGGTGAGGTCCCATGGCGGGCTCCGGCGACCCCTCGGAGGCGGAGAAGAAGGCAATGCAGCTCACCTTGGGTCAAATCGCGGGGTTCGGTAGGTCCAGGGGGTGGAGGGTGTCGAGGCGGAGGAAATGGCGAGCTCAGGCGGCCGGTGGTGCGGCGTAGCTCACGCTCGAGCTCGCCGGAGGAAAAGGGGAATGGCGGCTCGGTTTTCCCCTTTGCAGACGAGAGAGGGAAGGAGGAGGAGGGAATGGATGGGTGAGGTCGGAGCGACAGCAGAGGTGCCCTTCTATGCGCTCGGCAGCTGGCCAAGGCGCCAGGTCGCGCGCGGCGCGTGGAGGACACGCGGCGGAGGCCGCCTGCCCCCGGTCGGACATGCACCGAGTTCAGTTTTCTGAACTTCTGAATCGAGGTTTCAGTCATGCCGAGCCTGACAGCGTGACTTTGGCAACCTATAACTCCCAATCTAGGCCGATCTAGTACAATCCGTAGTTAGTAAAGTTGTAGAGGTACATGACGTCTACAAGATTGTCCACTAGAGCTCGAGCTGATTCGGTCTATAATGGAAACTACATGGCCTCAAAGTAGTGCTCGGTGAAACTGAAACCGAGTTCAGCTAATGATACCGACTGACAGCTCATGTTCATGGCCCGATATCTCTTGAACCAATGAGAATCAGGCTTGGGTAATGTTGACAAAGTTGTAGGGCTACATGTGATCTACAAGTTTGTCAATAGGAGTGAAAGCTGGTTTGGCTTGGTTTACAAACTACAAGCTCCTAAAGTAGACACCAGTGAAACTGTAAGGTCAGATTCCAGACTTAGAAAAATTCTAAGTCCTGGAATTACACCACTAGCTGACTTGTGGGCCACTTTTGAGCATGTTGTGGTCACTTTCATGAGATGGTCATATTGAGACTTTTGTTCCTCATGAATTTCTTTACAACTTTGCTTAAGGGTGCTCTTCCATGCAAGGTCTCTAAATTAGACTTTCTAATTGGTCAAACTAGAGCCTTCTATAGTCAAATGGGGGTCAAACTTGTCTTGGAGGGCAATTTTGTAATTTTGGTCAACATGAACCTTGATCCAAATGTTACCCTAAGTATAGCTAAGGTGTGGTAGGTCATGATTGACTACTTTACCTTTTTGTTACACCAACCCTCAAGTATTTTATGGAATCAATCAAACAAACCCTAAACAAACAGATGAATTGCATTACATGAAATACTAAACATGGATTATGCATGTCATGCTTATGCAAATGCAATGCAATTAAGGACTAAACACTTGAGGTGTTACAGCCCTCCCCCCTTATAAAAATCTCGTCCCGAGATTTGGAAAGCGTACCATTTTTCATAGAATTCTTTATAACCATCCCGCAAATAATCTTCCCGTTCCCACGTAGCATCACTTTCACTACCCTGATTACTCCACATCACTTTGTACCACTTAACCACTTTACTTCTAGTTACTCGTTCCTGAGTATCGATCACTCGGACGGGCTTTTCTTCATAGGTTAGGTCGGATTCAAGTCTGATATCTCCTAAAGGAACTTGTTCCTCAGGAACTCGAAGGCACTTTTTAAGCTGAGATACATGGAAAACGTTGAATATGGCTCTCATTTCAGGAGGCAACTGGATTTTGTACGCAACAGCTCCACTCTTGCCTATGACCTGGAAAGGACCCACGTATCTCGGTGCAAGTTTCCGCTTAACACCAAAACGTTGGACACTCTTCATTGGGGAAACTTTCAAATAAACGAAGTCTCCAACTTCAAATTCGAGTGGTTTTCTACGACGATCAGCATAGCTTTTCTGTCTAGCTTGGGCTGCAGCCATGTGTTTCTGGATAGTACGGACTTGTTCCTCGGCTTTCTGGACAAAATCAATGCCATAATACCTTCTTTCCCCAGCTTCTACCCAGTTTAACGGAGTTCGGCACTTACGACCATACAAAGCTTCGAATGGGGCCATCTTAATACTCTCTTGATAACTGTTATTGTACGAGAATTCGGCCAAAGGTAACCATTTTTCCCAAGAACCCTTGGATGAAATGACGCATGCCCGCAACAGATCTTCCAAGATTTGGTTAACTCGTTCCGTCTGACCAGATGTCTGGGGGTGATAAGCAGAGCTTCTCACTAGCTTGGTTCCCAGAAGGTGATGCAAATGCTCCCAAAAGCGAGCAGTGAACTGGGGACCACGGTCAGAAACGATAGTACAAGGTATCCCATGAAGCCGGACTATCTGATTGAAGTACAACTCAGCATAGTCAGTGGGACGATAGTCCACTCTCACTGGGATGAAGTGAGCTGATTTGGTCAAACGATCAACAATTACCCAGATAGAGTTATGATTTTTGACTGTGGGAGGAAGTCCGACAATGAAATCCATACTTATCTCTTCCCATTTCCAGCCTGGGATAGATAGTGGCTGGAGTAACCCAGCTTTCATGTGAACAGCTTTAACTCTGCAATAGGTGTCACACCTAGCAACATATGCAGCTATCTCTTTCCGCATCTTGGTCCACCAATAAAGTGGCTTCAAATCATAATACATCTTATTACTACCCGGATGGATGGACAACTTGGACGAATGTGCTTCGGAAAGATCTGATCTCTAAGCTCTCGGTCCTTAGGTACTACTAACCTATCCTTAAACCACAGCACACCTTCGTCATCTAACCGGAAATGCTTAGTCTCTCCCTCTTTCATCTTCCGTTTTATGTGAAATATGCCCGGATCAGTCTTTTGGAGCTCAATGATTCTGTTTCTGAGAGTACCACTGACAGTGATGTTATACAAGACTGCCGGATGTAACAGGCGAGATCGGTGAAAATCAGTTTCAACTAAGGAATGACAGTGAGACTTACGGCTCAAAGCGTCCGCAACCACATTTGCCTTTCCTGGATGATAGTGCACTTGAAGATTATAATCTTTAATCAACTCGAGCCATCTTCTCTGACGCATATTTAGCTCGGGTTGGGTAAAGATGTATTTGAGGCTTTTGTGGTCGGTATAGATATTGCAGACATTGTCCAGCAGATAATGCCGCCATACCTTCAAAGCATGAACAACTGCGGCCAGTTCTAAGTCATGCGTTGGATAATTCACCTCATGCTTCCGAAGTTGTCGTGAAGTATATGCAATTACTCGGCCTTCCTGCATCAAAACACCTCCCAAACCTATGCCTGAGGCATCACAGTAAACATCAAAAGGTTTCTCGATATCCGGTTGTGCCAAAACCGGAGCCGAGGTTAGGAGGGTTCGCAGTTGGTGAAAAGCCGCATCACACTCAGGAGTCCAGACAAACCTGGTGTCTTTTTGCAGCAACCGAGTCATGGGTTTGGCTATTTTTGAGAAATCCGGGATGAAGCGACGATAATAGCCAGCCAACCCAAGGAAACTCCAGACCTCATGAACCGAAGTAGGAGCCTTCCAATTCAATACTTCTTGTACCTTTGTGGGATCCACCATAATTCCTCCATCGGACAACACATGCCCAAGGAAAGGTACTTCCCGAAGCCAGAATTCACACTTACTGAACTTCGCATACAGTTTATGCTCACGCAGTCTGCTGAGGACAATACGCAGGTGTTCAGCGTGTTCTTCCTCATTTTCAGAATACACCAAGATGTCATCGATGAACACCACCACAAACTTGTCCAATTCGGGCATGAACACCGAATTCATCAAGCACATGAAGTGTGCTGGGGCATTGGTCAGGCCGAAGGACATAACAAGATACTCATAAAGGCCGTATCTTGTTGAGAAGGCTGTTTTTGGAACATCTTCAGGGCGGATTTTAATCTGATGGTACCCAGACCTTAGATCAATCTTGGAAAAGACTTTAGCCTTGGACAACTGATCGATCAAGATATCGATACGTGGCAAGGGATACTTATTTTTGACAGTGACTGCATTCAGAGGTCTATAGTCCACGCACATCCGCAAGGTCTGATCCTTCTTCTTCACAAAGACAGCAGGGCATCCCCACGGAGACGAGCTAGGACGAATTAACCCCTTCTTCAACAGATCATTCAACTGCACCTTAAGTTCAGCTAACTCATTTGGAGGCATCCTATAGGGTCTCCTAGAGATGGGTGCGGTGCCAGGCAACAACTCGATTTTAAACTCCACATCCCGATCCGGAGGGAGTCCCGGCAAATCATCGGGAAAAACGTCCGGAAATTCATTTACTACGGGAATTTCAGCCAACGCCTTTGCTTGCACAGCATGAATTTCCCCCGACAATTCAACCTTTCTGGGAAGTTGTACTAGAAAACCCTTTTGATCTGTAGGATCTCTGAGCATAACTACCCGAGCGGATGTGTCAATGAGTACCCCATTCTGACTCATCCAATTCATGACCAAGATAACATCTATGTCCAACCCAGGTAAAACCAATAGAGCAAGCGAATAACTTCGCCCTTCTATCTCAAACTTAAGGTTCCCCACTACTTTGTTTGTGGAAATATTCCCACTTGCAGCACTAATGCAATAACCCACACCTTCAACAGTATGCAACTTGTGTGCAAATTTGGATGCAAACTTAGGACTGATAAAGGAATGCGAAGCACCTAAATCAAAAAGTACCACTGCGGGGTGTTGGTCAACTAGGAACTTACCAGCAGTGACCACCTCACCAGATGGAATTTCCTCAATGCTGTTATAATGAGCGTGTCCCTGACGACCACCTTGGTTGACATTTTTCTTAGGGTAAGGACAGTTCCGGGACCAATGTCCTGGCTTGTTGCAGTTCCAGCAAGGCATATTGCTAGGAGGAACACTAGAGCTGCTCTGACCAGAATTGCCCTTTGGCAGAGCGACAGTATACGCCTTACGGAATCCAGTTTTTGCAGCAGGCTTTTTCTGTGGCGGCCGGAACTTTGTATTCTGAGCAGGTGGGCGCTGGGAAGACCTTGGTGCAGCTGAGGGTCGTGACTGAGAAGCACTTGCCTCAAGGGCCCTTTTACGGCTCTTAGAGGCGGAATAAATAGCATTGTTGTTCTCCTGGGTCAAAGCATCGCTGATAAAATCATTGAAAGTAGTACATTTGCTAGTGCCCATAGTTTTCATCAGCTTTGGACCGAGGCCCCTTTTGAAACTAGCAATCTTCTTTGCATCAGTGTCCACAAACTCTGTGGCATACCTTGCCAGGTTGTTGAAGGACTGCAAGTATTCAGTCAAGCTTTTGTTTCCCTGCGACAGCCTCATAAACTCCGTGTGCTTGATTGCCATAAGACCGGGAGGGATATAATTTCCCCGGAATGCCGCCTTAAACTGATCCCAAGCAATCAGGACATTGGCAGGCAGTGTGGAACGATAGTGGCTCCACCAGATGCCCGCTGGACCATGCAACTGATGGGAAGCATACTCAGTTTTCAGCTCATCAGTTAGGCGTAGCAGACGAAACTTTTGTTCAATGGTATTCAACCACTCGTCAGCCTGCAGGGGTTCTTCCGCTTCCTTGAAGAGCGGGGGCTTTGTATCTAGGAAGTCCTTGAAATCGCTGTACTGATTTGGCTCTGGGCCCTGGCGGCCATGACGAGCCTCTCGATTAGCCAGTTGGCGCATGGCGTCAGCCAACATACGCTGCCCTTCAACCACTGTTTGCATCAACTCAGCCGGAGTAGGGGGTGGCGGAGGGGGCGGCTGTTCCTCCTCCTCATTTCCACGACCCCGACGTAGATTGTACGACATCTGCAAAATGCATAGCCAATGAGCACTGACGATGTGGGAAATTTGTAGATGAATTATTGCGAAATGTCAACCTGACTGCATGAATAGATTTCTCATAATAATTAAGGCACAATAATTCATCACAACCGCACAATCCATTCAAGCGCATCAATTGGCGAGATCATACTTGGTAATCCAACAAGATGCTCTTTGATAAAGGCTCACTCACAGGGAGCACAACGGTTACCGGACCGTTTACGTTGCCATCTACGTGATTTTTGACCTTTCGCACGGTACTTGGATTCGAACCCGAGATTTTTAGTTGATTGTGAAAGGCTACTTCAAACTGACCACAAAGAGACTTCTCAATGGAGAGTTCCATGGTGGATCATGACTAGCCACCTCGATACCTGCGCGTGCCAAGCAGCACAGCCTTATGTCGCGCGCCATAGGAGGCCCTCGGTTTCGTCGCGGCACCGAAGGGTGCTAATCGTGACACCATCATCGAACACAACATAATAAGACATCAAGTTGTGATCGAAATTAACAGGTTCAAACTAACATTCAGGAAACATATGGTTCAAACTTACATCCCAAAGTCAAGTTATTACAAGGCCTCACTCCTACACCGGGAGGGCACAAAAGACGATCCTAACATTATAGGTCCGTGATGACTACTCTAAGCATCATCCTCAGTGTCGGTGTCAAGGATCTCCCCGCCGTCCTCATCACTGACAGGCTCTAACTCCTCGTCTTCTTCTTCTTCTGGCTCGTCCTCTGGTGCTTCTGCAGGTGGGGCATCCTGTGGTCCATCGACCTCCACTTCATCATCATCCTCAGCCATGAAGATTCCTGAACCCATGTCCTCATCTACATTGTTGTTTCTAGGTAGCAGAGGATTAAGCTGGTTGTTCAGGCGATGCACTTCTTCATGAAGGTTGTCATTGTATTCTTCAGCATTCTCTAACTGCTGTTCGAGCTCAAACTGACGAGCCCTCAGAACGTTTTCCTCGTGCCAGGCTTCATCCCTCTGTTCCATCACACGGACCAACATGCGTTGACAGTTGCGATTTGCCACTGTCAACCTCTGGACTGCAAGCGTTTCTTGATCACGATCATGAATCACTTGTTCCAGTTGTTGCCGTGCTGCATCCCTAGCAGCAGTCACCTCTACCAGCTTAGCCCGTAATCTATCCACCTCAGAGGGCTCAGGACGGGGCTCGCGTGGAGCTAACTGGTGGCGAGGGACCCTTCCACCAGTTGACTTACGGGCTGTCATCCTGGTACGTGCCATCTGTATCAACAAGATGTGACTTAAAGTGAGGATCATTTAGGGGATACGAAATTTAATTTAGTCAGGACTATTGAAAGTTTTAAGGAGGGAGTGAATGACATGTATGCTATAATTAAACATGATGCATGCACGTTCCGTACGTCCTCTCACCTTAGTAGAAAACTAAAATGCTAACGCTAAGCGGTGGCATACATACGTTCTCTCATATAAGCGAAACTATCGGTCTACACGTTACGCTGTTAATGTACCTGCAGAAAATTCCATTGCAGCCCAACAATTCCCAAAATATCATACAAGAAAGCAGTAAACTAAATACTTTCCGTATACACATCCCCGGATGTATATATTTCAGTATCAAAGCTACCCGATTGATAGATGCCCACAATTAAGTGCTTTTACATAGTTACATGGTTTAAACATGTAAAGATGTAAGTCACCAAAACTACTCTCCCCTAGACCGCCGGTTGGACGATCATGCTCTCACAACTCACACTTACCAGAGCGTCGAGGTAATTGATCCATACATTACCACCCAAGTGGATGGCATCCATACAATATCACGCCGTATGGACGACGAAACAGAAACAAACAAGGCCCCCAAGTTAGTCTTTAGAATAAGCCACCTAAGAGTCCTTATTTGGGCTAAGGGATGTGATCACTGGCATACCTATGAAAATAATTTTTAGAGTTTAACCCTTTTCGCAAACAAATACTTTTGTTTTTAATTACCCGTAAGATGTGTTTAATGTTGAATTATGCTCCGATACCAGCTGTAACAGAACCGACCAAATTATAAGAGCACAAGTACGAAAACAAGCACCGAAGCGCTCAAATTTTCAAACTTGAGCCCATATAATCCCGGTAGTCAATCGAAATCACGAAGGATTTCAAACCAAACTGCTTACAACCAGGATCGCATCATTCAACATACACATCGTACGTTACATTTCACAAGTAGTTCCGAAATAAGTTTACACCACGGAGTAGCAAATATTACAAACCAAGTTTGAAAGTAGCGGAAGCATAACACACACACTAGTTAATTAAATACTGCCAGTCTGGATGATCGACATCCCGCAAAAGCATGAGGAAAGTACATAAAGACGATCACGCCCTTGTGATCTAGTCATCATCACCCGCAGGGTGGAGACACGTCTTGCAGAATCCCTGATAAAGCATGTCATCTGCAACAGGAGGGAATAAACCCTGAGTACTGGAATGTACTCAGCTAGACTTACCCGTCATAAACCAGAAATGAAGTGACACCAAGGATTATGCAAGGCTTACACAAGAGGCTAGCTGACACCACATTTTGCATAAAGGCATAAGTAGTTGAAACTCTTATAACCTGTACTAGCAGTTATTTTTAGCATTTACCTGTCGTCTATCTTAGCACCTGTACTAAACATGCACTTGATTATCATCAAACAATTATTCATATTATTTCCATAGCAGGTATAAATTGTGGCAACATTGTATCATCCACTTAACCATCTGTTCATTTAATGAGATCTACATTGCCGCTGCTCAAGTCAAGTGCTCACTAACCGGGAGCGACGGCGATTCGAATCGAATTCCTATCCAGCTGGAGGGGTATTTCTAACACTCACCGCGCAGGCCCCTGCCAGGGTCGCACAAGCCACCTTTCGTATGATTCAGGAATCGCGGGTCCGAATGATGTCGCAACCCCAAGGGCGACACTCTGCCAGGTGATAGGGACTCTAACCCCCCCTTGGTCTCACGCCAATGTCCCCAAGCACATCCTTTCTCTCCTCCAAGAAGCAACCTACCATTCGATTCCCGGCCTGAATCACATTACTCGGCTTCGCGGTCGGAACGACTTATCCGGCCAACTAAGTGTTAGACTGCGTTCAACATGACTCAAGGACGTACAGCGAATCGGTCCTTAAACGACTCAGACGGGCATGGCTCCACACCCAAGACGTGAAGTGTCTTGCAGCTGTACCATCGAACTCCCGCCCGGTCTCAATTTCATTTTAAAGCATGTTTCCATCACGATAGCCATAAGCCACTCGCGACCCAGTCCTATCTCTCGCGGATGACCGGAAATCACCCGACTTCTACCGTACTAAGCAGGGCTAAGCATTGACACGTGCCTACACCTAATATAGGATTAGGGCATAGTATCTGGACAAGGACAGGTGTAATGCAACAGTTGTTTTCATACAACTCCTACTACTTAATGCAGTAAACAATTAAAAGTACTCAAGATATCTTTATAAATTGATGGGTTCAGCATGCACCGGGGCTTGCCTTTGAGGAAGGTGGAAGGCCTGTGATCTGGACACTCCGGAAGGTCTTCTTCGGAGGCTTCTCCGCCGGTGGGTTCCTCTGCTGGTTCCGGCGGATTCTGAATCTCCTCCGGCGTCGCTGATTCGAACTCGAGGAGTGTCACCCCCTCCGGTACACCTATTGCATGAGTGCATAATAAATTCCATGAATGCATAATGAAAGATGCAATATGCTCGGAATGAAATGCATTACAACAATTTAACGCTCTATTCCAATCACTTCAAAAGAGTAGGTGCAAATTTCCTCTCCGGTAGAGAAGTACTCACCTAATCTACTTAACCTAAGATAAAGTTGCTCATCCTCAGTTAAGGCCCTAACACCTAACAATTACAAAAGTAGCATGTCTTAGGATATCACACCATAGTAAGCATTCTGGACAGCAGCTACTTGTTTTTATCATAACTGAAGATTTACAATTCCAAAAGATATGATCTAAGACAATCTGGAAAGCCTAAGAAATACTCTACAATTCATTTTCAGACCTCAACCCCAAACTCTTAAGTTTTCCACGTCAAACTTCACAAGTTCCAGAATCTGTCCTCTCAAAACAGAGAGTAGCAGATTCTGAACTGCCACTTAAAACAACAGTAACTCTCAAACTACCAAACCAAATGCTCCCAAATTTTGACACAAGCTAGTTCATCAAGTTTACTGTGACTTTGGTATTTACAAGTTTTCCAGCAACCAATTTTATCAAAGATCAAACTTAGAAATACTACCAGCTGTCCAGAAAACCTAAAATTACAAAGGTTAAATATTTGTTGATGTGACCAAAGTCTCCTAAAACCAAACTAATGTTACTAACAGTTCACATTAGGTATAAAAACACCAGAAAGTAAGGTGGAATCAACTAGAATATTTATTTAACCCCATTTCTTAATTTACTTAATTATTTAGGTGAAATTTTAAACATATATGTAAACTGCTCCTAAAATTCTACAAAAATTACAGGGGACTCTCTGACTCCAAAATAGACCACAGTAAAAATTTGAACAAATTTTATTCACAGAAACTCTCTATACAAAATTCACAAGCCCAAAAGGCTGATTTCTGCATAATTCATAAATCACATTGAAAAGTATCAAACAACAGATTTCATATTTTTCTTAGACACTCTAGGGTACCAAGACATTCTCCAAAAAGTTACAAAAACATTGCACATGTAGAAAAATTATAAAAATTCTTTCAATTATTTCCTAGAATAAAATGATAGCCTTATAACTTGAAAATTACTTAAGCACTGATGCCCAAATTTTTACCAGAGCTAGGGCTAGCATAGATTAACCTACCCACCAAATTTCATGATTTATGGAACACTACAGCTCAAGTTATAAATTAAACAAATTTGCATGCATTCCAAAACACATTTAAAAGATCTAATAAATTCTTACAGAATTTAAACATCTCATGCCAGATCCATATTTTTCTAAAATACTACACATCCAGTAGATTCTAACAAAATTTATCTCATGATTTTTGGATCACTAAAACCCTAGATTCCTATTTTTCCAACTTGTACAAAAATCAGTGACAAAATAATAAAAATAAATTTCACTTCGGACGACTGGGCCGGCCCGGAAACGAAACTCGGCCCACAACGCACACACCCGCGCGCTCGGCCCGCTCAGCGCCCCTGCCCACGCGCGACGCTGACGGGTGGACCCCCGCGGTCAGCGACCGAAGACAGGGGAGCCGGCGTCCCGCGAGCTCCGGTGAGCTCGAGCTCGCCGGAGAAAGGCTCGCGCGGCCAACCGAATGCGGTCTCGTGCTCTCCGTCACCCGGCGCATTGATTGGTGCCCGTAGGATGGATAGGGATGGGGTGGAGAGGGCCTGCCACCGTGCGCGGCGGCCGGTGACATCCGGTGGCGGCGCACCGTCGCCGGTGAAGAAGCACGGTGCGGTCTGGGCTCGGTACGAGCTTCACCGAGGCTAGGCGGTTCCGTTTTACTAGTAAGGGAAGATGGAGAGGGACCCGAAGCACCCCGACCACGGTGAGGTCCCATGGCGGGCTCCGGCGACCCCTCGGAGGCGGAGAAGAAGGCAATGCAGCTCACCTTGGGTCAAATCGCGGGGTTCGGTAGGTCCAGGGGGTGGAGGGTGTCGAGGCGGAGGAAATGGCGAGCTCAGGCGGCCGGTGGTGCGGCGTAGCTCACGCTCGAGCTCGCCGGAGGAAAAGGGGAATGGCGGCTCGGTTTTCCCCTTTGCAGACGAGAGAGGGAAGGAGGAGGAGGGAATGGATGGGTGAGGTCGGAGCGACAGCAGAGGTGCCCTTCTATGCGCTCGGCAGCTGGCCAAGGCGCCAGGTCGCGCGCGGCGCGTGGAGGACACGCGGCGGAGGCCGCCTGCCCCCGGTCGGACATGCACCGAGTTCAGTTTTCTGAACTTCTGAATCGAGGTTTCAGTCATGCCGAGCCTGACAGCGTGACTTTGGCAACCTATAACTCCCAATCTAGGCCGATCTAGTACAATCCGTAGTTAGTAAAGTTGTAGAGGTACATGACGTCTACAAGATTGTCCACTAGAGCTCGAGCTGATTCGGTCTATAATGGAAACTACATGGCCTCAAAGTAGTGCTCGGTGAAACTGAAACCGAGTTCAGCTAATGATACCGACTGACAGCTCATGTTCATGGCCCGATATCTCTTGAACCAATGAGAATCAGGCTTGGGTAATGTTGACAAAGTTGTAGGGCTACATGTGATCTACAAGTTTGTCAATAGGAGTGAAAGCTGGTTTGGCTTGGTTTACAAACTACAAGCTCCTAAAGTAGACACCAGTGAAACTGTAAGGTCAGATTCCAGACTTAGAAAAATTCTAAGTCCTGGAATTACACCACTAGCTGACTTGTGGGCCACTTTTGAGCATGTTGTGGTCACTTTCATGAGATGGTCATATTGAGACTTTTGTTCCTCATGAATTTCTTTACAACTTTGCTTAAGGGTGCTCTTCCATGCAAGGTCTCTAAATTAGACTTTCTAATTGGTCAAACTAGAGCCTTCTATAGTCAAATGGGGGTCAAACTTGTCTTGGAGGGCAATTTTGTAATTTTGGTCAACATGAACCTTGATCCAAATGTTACCCTAAGTATAGCTAAGGTGTGGTAGGTCATGATTGACTACTTTACCTTTTTGTTACACCAACCCTCAAGTATTTTATGGAATCAATCAAACAAACCCTAAACAAACAGATGAATTGCATTACATGAAATACTAAACATGGATTATGCATGTCATGCTTATGCAAATGCAATGCAATTAAGGACTAAACACTTGAGGTGTTACACAAGCCCCCAGAGAGAAGAGGAACCCGGGATCCCCTTTTGGGCTGAAATGGGCACTTTGTGGAAGGCCTCCCAAAGTTGAAGATTATCACAAAAAAGTCCCTAAACACCTAACCAAACATATAAGCAACATTTTGCATAATAAAGTTGATCAAATGAGGCTCAAATGGTGTCATTAGGAGCTGCAACATCACACTTTGAGTCCGTGGGATCCAAACAGGTACTAAATTATATATTAAACTAGATTAATCAAATATATATACTCAATCAAACATACAATTCTAAGGTGCCATCAGAAAGTGTGGTTTATTTTTTATTTTTTTTCGGTTTCTAGACAGAATCACCATCAACAACACGTTGACACCATCTTTGCTAACTTAAGAATTACATGATGCCCGACTGGATGGCAAACCATGGACGCAATGGTGGCCCAAAACGCCAAGACGAACGAGGCAGCACTGATCGCATAGAGGACCGGATCATCTCCAATCCTATCGCTACCTTCCGGTGGCATATCAGCTGGTCCTGAACCATGAGACCAGCATCGGCCCCCCTGTGACATGTTGTGGAGATTACTATTTCCTTGGTAGCTGTCCATGGTGAATGAGCCGAACTGACCAGAGTTTGGTATGCATCCAGACAAGTTGTTGTATGCAACGGAGAAAACCTCCAACGCCCATAGCTTGGTTAGCTGCCATGGAATGGGTCCAGTCAACACATTGTGTGATAGGTCCAAGCTTTCGATCTCGCTCATGTTCGCCAAGTTCGTAGGGATTTGCCCACTGAAGAAATTGTTGGACAGATTGAGAGACTTGATATGGCTCAGATTCCCGAGCTCCCATGGAATTTCCCCAGATAGCATGTTCCCAGAAAGGTCGATGCCAGACATCGAATCAAAGAAGCTCCAACCATATGTGTATCGATTCCCTTTTGTACCGAAGGTGAAGCCTCTTGTGTCATAGAGCAGTATGTAACTCTCCAGTATCAATGTCAGAATGAAAAAAGGATTATCTACTTCTACTGCCTTACGTTCACAAAAGATTCTGCCGACACATGGTGGCAAGGAACCTGATAGCTTATTATGTGAAAAGTCTAGTATCCTAGGGCAGAGATTACACAAGCTGGGAGAGATCTGCCCATCAAATTCATTCCAACCCAAGGAAAGTACATTAATATCATCAAGATCTTGTAATAACCAGTTGAGGTTACCAGTCAATTTATTGTATCTCATATCCAGTGTCATCAGATTTGGTGTGCTCAAAAGACCACGCGAGATGTCTCCTGACAAGGAATTCGCTGACAGGTTAAGTGAGCTCAAGGATGCACTGCTACATCTTGGTATTGGCCCGTTAAAGTCATTATCTGAAAGATCCAGAATCTCAATGCTTGTGAAGTTGCAAATATTTGGATGAATGTTACCGGTAATACGGTTTCCAGCAAGATTTAAGACACTTAATCTAGATAGATTCCAAAATGAAGGATCAAGTTCGCCAGACAGCTTGTTATCATACAAACTCATGATTATCAAACTTCCAGATAAATTACGAGGCATTGTTCCTTCAAATTTGTTGCTGCCTAGGTGCAATGCAAAACTGATGGATAAATTATTCATTCCACCAAACACCAGACCTCCAAGTTGGTTGTTTGTGGCACTGAACATCCACAGCTCAGGAAATTCAGTAAACACACAAGGCGGGAATTCACCAGAAAAATTGTTGTTCGACAGGTCGAGAAGTCGCATTGGATTGATACGGCATAATGACTTTGGTATCTGGCCATAGAAGTTATTGTGATATAAATCCAGAGTGGACAAGCATGGAAACACCGAGCCAAACTCCACGGGTAATTGTCCTGAAATACGGTTGTTAGATATGTTCATCGCTTGCAGAGCAGTTTGTGGGTGCTCTATTGGTCCAAGTGATCCAGTTAACAAGTTATTGCCAAGGTTTAGGTTAACCAGAGTTGCTTCTTTTGTAAACAACCAGTTTGGCATGCTTCCTGACAAGTTATTGTTGGACAAATCAAGCTCCTCTAAATGCAGCTGTGTGCGTAGAAAGTGTGGTTCTTCAATAATGTCTCTGTCAAGACGGCAACCAGAGAGTCCTAGCTGTTTCAGTTGGAACGGAGGTACCCATCCAGGGACATTTACATGAACAGTAAGTTAGTGTTCCCAGACAGGTCAATCTCTTCTAGTTTACTGAGGTTGCGCAGCCAAAGGAATGACAGTTGGCCACTCAAATTGTTCTGAGAAAAGCGAAGACTCTTGAGAGACAAAGAAAGATTTGAAGAGAGATTTATAGGGATAAGTCCTTCAAACTGGTTTTCTGAGAGATCCAACCGTTCAATATGTGGAAGTGAAAACAAGAATGCCGAAAGGTTCCCACTAAAGTGATTTGAACTCAAATGCAGTTCCCGTATGTTTCCGAGATAGCGAAATTCTGTTGAAAATATGAAGATCAGGTAAACATTTCTGAGGTTTTGATTTGAAAACATTTGAACTCTAATTTGAATGAAATAATCACTTGTGTACCTTGTTCGGTTGGAAAAGCTCCGCTCATATTGTTGTTGTTGAGATTTAACACTTCCAGCGAAGCAGGTTCATCATCTGAAGGCGAACTAAGTGGAATGCCTCCTTGGAATGAATTATATGAGAGATCTAGGATTTTAAGGTGAGGAAGTGCAAGGAAAGTCTTCGGGAGGCTTCCATTGAACGCATTATTGCTCAGATTCAGTTCCCTAATGTTGGTAACGTTTTCAAAGACTGCAAATAAAGCATGAAGTTATTGCCAAGATAATTAATCAGCACATGCCAGGTGCGAATTCTTAACTCATCAATATATAAGTCGATCAAGCACAAATGTTGGTTTCTGTACCTGCATTAGGAAGAACTCCGGAAATGTCATTAGAGTTGAGATCTAAGACTTGAAGCGAAACAAATTCACCAAGAGGTGCAAGGGTGGTCTCTCCCATCCAGTAGTTGCTACTGAGGTTAAGATACTGAAGCTTGGTCAGGTTCAGCCCCGCTAGCACTACTAACCCTGTGGAGTTTTTGATCCGTACAGATTACATTGCAAAAACGAGATCGACGTATTTAGAAAAGAGAAGAGAACTTACCGTCGGAAGTTAGGGAGCTAGGATAATTACTGGACAGATCCAGGAACTCAAGCTCAGTGAATGCAGAGAAGACTGTCCCGTTGAATCTCCAACTATGCGTTGAACTGTCATGTAGATTTGAGAGGTAGAGATGAGACACCCTGCGTGCACTGCCGCTGCCGCTGCAGTTCACGCGCTCCCACGAGCAGCAGTCGCCGGCGCGCCCCCATGAAGGCGGCGCCGTGGCGTTTGCGCGCCCCAGGGAAGAGCGGATCTCCATCAGCGCAGCTCTCTCCTCCATGGAGCAGCCTTGAGACGTGCGGTGAATGCTGGATAGGGATACGCACAGGACATGCAACAACACCAAGAATCGGCCCATTGGAATGCGGTAGCTCATAACTTATCGTGTGTGAGTGTGAGTGAATCGCCAACCCTTCTGTTGCTCGTGTACACAATAGAGCGCCTGCGTAGCGTATTAATATATATAGGTCCGGCGCTGCTTGGCTGGAGAAGAGAATCGCCCATGGTTTCAAGCCCTGATGTCTGAACGCTGCGGTTTCCATCAACTTGCATATTGTTTGGTTATAGTAGCTGTCACCATGACTTTCCTTTATCTGGTTCAAGACAAGAGGCAAGCTTGGAACATGCATGTCGGACCTCATAATGGACCATGACTTGCCTTTAACTTGTTCTAGAGGCATTTGCTTGGACCGAGCAAGTCGGACCGCAGACCTAGCTATCATCATAATGGGCCTCTTCGGTAGGGATCCTAATGGCTTCAGCTCTCAGGTGCAAAATTACTGTGGAGCACAGCCTATTGGAGCTAAAAAAGCTCAATGGTCCCTCTCCTTGTCACAGAGCCAGTAGGAGCTAGCAAAGCTAATTTTTTGGCTTCCCTGGCTCCGACTGATTATGTGAGAGGGAGAGGGAGCAAAGAGAAATTAGGAGACCATTCTTAATGTATAGTTTCACCTTCCAGTTTTCAAGACCATGAAATAAGATACGGTAATGATACAGTGCATACGTCCAGACGCGGACGGACACGCCGCGACGCAAACAGCGCGCGCGTGACTCGCCCCGTGCCGTATCCATTCGTTGACCCCGCCCCGACCCGCCCAGCCCCACTTGCTCGCCTCCTCCGCTCCACACCGCTCTGCCTCCTCCGCGCGAAGCCGCTCGCGCTGAGCGCGCACACTCCTCCTCTGTGCGCCGGCGAAGATCCTCCTCCGTGCGCCGGCAAGCACCCCCTCCCGGCCTTCCTCTCTCCCCCTCTTCCTCCCCCTTCCCGCTGAGCTCCCTTGGTGGCGGATCCTCAGATCCAGCAGCGCGGGTGCTCTTCTCCGCCCTGGAGCTTCCTCCTCCAACTCGACGACGGCATGGGGGGCCTCTCCGTGGCAGATCCATGGTGCACCGAGCCGTCCATGGTGGCGGTGCAGATCCAGTTGGGGGGGTGGCGCTTTCCACTCTTGCGCGCCTCGCTCACCTCGACGACGGCTTTGGCGAGCTCCCCTGGTGGTGGATCCATGCAGCAGCGTTGCCCCTCGTGGTGTATCCATGGGGGCATTGCAGATATGGCAGCCTTCTCCCTCTCTTCTCCCCTTGTTTCAGTAGTTTTTTTTTTCTGTTGTTTCATTTGCTCGAAAGGTATGTTTCAGTAGGCAATCTGGGATGTTTTTCTGGTTGTTTCAGTAGTTCAAGTTGGATGTTTCAGTAGTTTAAGCTAGATGTTTCAGTAGCCAATCTAGGGGTGTTTTCTGGGTGTTTCAGTATTCAATCTGGGGTGTTTTCTGAGTGTTTCAGTAGTTCAATATGGATGTTTCACTAGCTCAATTTGGGCGTTTCAACAGGAGGATTTCAAGTGTTTCAGTAATCCAAACTGGAGCGTTTTAGTAGTTCAATCTTGGTGTGTCAATAAGATGTTTTCAAGTGTTTTAGTATTCAAAACTGGGATGTTTCTAGGGTGTCTTAGTAGTTCAAAACTGGGTATTTAGTAGTTCAAAACTGGGTGTTTCAGTAGCATGTTTTAATTGTTTCAACAACTATAGGATGTATGTTACAACAGTTGTATTTGAATGTTTCATAGGTAGATCTAGGTTTTTGCATCTCTCTCCCTCCTACCTCTGTTGTATCTTCTCTCCTAGAGTTTTTTTTGCATCAGACGTCGGTGCTGGGGGTTGACGAGGTTGGGGGCGGGGCAGATCCGTTGCGCGGGGGTGGTGGAGATGGCTTCCTTTCTTCGTCCATGTGTGGTGGGGATGGGGGAGGCGTTGGTTCGCTAGTTCCTTCCGTTTTTATTTTCGTTGAGGCGGGGGTGGGCCGTTGCAGTGGGAGGCGGGGTGGATTGCTGTGGCGTCCGGCCGCTAGCACCCGGATCCGGACGTCCGGGCGCTAGCAACGCTCAATAAGATATGAATGGGTCTCCCTCTCAATGTATAATTTCATTGCACAATTTCATAGGCTATTTATAGCTTTTTTGGTCCCACGAGTCTCTCCCTCTTTTCTCTCACCACACAATTTAATCCCTCGCGTGATGCATGCAGAGCTTTGGTCCCCATGAAACGAAGAGTTTCATCCGATTTCCCACACCTTGGAAACGCCGCTCGTGTCGTGGGGATGAAACTTTTTTCTTCACTCTCCTGCTCGTTTCATGCAAAAGCTTTCTATCTGCTGATGTGACACCTCATTTAATGTGCATGAAACACTTCATAAAACGCTATTGAGACTAGCCTAGCAAACAGTGCGTGACAGTGATTTTGTAGGTAAGAACTGAAACATGTAGGATCGGCGCCAAAGTGGTTCATAATTTCTCAAGCTTTAGGCTGTCCGGCTCCGGCCGCGTAAAAGGATGTCCCCACTGCTGCGCTTCTTCTTTACTAATTGCTTTCTACTGTATATCAGTGTGGACGCTTGACTTGACCAGTCAGACAGTCATTCGGTTTATAGTCCAACCATGGTTGCCACTGGGCACGGCGTGCGGGGCACCGGATTTCTCCAACCCATGTGCTTGCTGAACACTGGAAAATTAATGAGACTGAGTCGACTAGGTCTGCTTTATATTAAAGAAAGTAGTAAAGCAGATTGATGCTAAACTGCGACAATCTACTAGGCCATACAGTAGGAAAATTCGTGGGACCGAGTCTACTAGGTCTACTATGCCATAAACAAGGAGCTCAGTCTTTCTGAGTCTTTATTAAGTTCCTTCTGCGACACCTATGATTATACTCCTTGATGTGTCGTCTGCGAGAGCCTTTGATTTAATACAGTAGGATGGTAATTATTAGCACAGTTGTATTTTTTTTTTCTTTTTTCGAGATCGGGAATATAGCCTGTTTTTCATTAAGCATAGTGAATTACACGACATAGCTATGAGAGAATCCTCATTGCGATGAGCGACCTGGAATAAACATATAAGAACAAGAAGAAAGAAGAAAAATAGAGATTGATTGCCCACACCAGCCGAGACCTAACAACTGAATGGTCACGTAGACAATAGACAAGGCCATGCATGGTGGCAAAGCAACTACCCAGAGAACTGACGAGCATTCGGCAGCAATGGCGGCAAAGCACCCACCAAGGAACCACGACAGCAAAGCATCCACCAATGAAAGCATGCACCAACGAACAATGGCGGCAAAGCATCCGCCAATAAGAGGGCTAGCACGCTCTTGGCAGCAAAGCATTTACCAGAGAGGGCCTGGCCAAAGACCGAGCAGAGAACCCTGGAGTCCCAACAACCGCATATGGCGGCCGGATGAGTGGCCGATGAGGGAGGGGGGATGCCCACGCCCAGACGCATCTGCTCATCTTCCCCTGCATGCCGGGCACTGAAGGCCAGGGTGCCGACCGCCCTGCAGCAGTCATCCACGGCAACGGCTCGAGCGACATTCGGCCAGAGGCCCGCGTGCCACCGCCACTCGGGGCAGGGGGCGGATCTGGCCCCGGCGCCGCCCAATTAGCAGAGGTAGGAGAGCAAGTGGGGGAGCAAGCACCTGTGATGATGGTGGCATGGACATCGGAGCCATCGCGCCACGCGACGCCATGGCCAACCCCGTGGCTCACTAGTGGCCAACCGAAATGGTCCCTCTCGCCTAGTGTTGCAGGTCGCCGCGCGGAGCATTGATTCGGGTGGAAGGATACCTGGTCTGGCCCGAGGCGGCCTAGATTTGCCCACCGCCTAGTGACCTCGCTGGTGGAGTTAGGTGGTGGGTAGGGGGTGAAGGAGAGAGAGGGAGAGGGTAGGAGAGGGTGTGATGGCACCTGTTGTGTGCAGGCCGCCACGGGGGCGACCACCAGACTCCGGACGGCGGTGGCGGTGGCCGGCGATGAGGCGACTGGGGACGTTGGGTGCTGCCGGCTGGGAGCCTCCTAAGCCGGGGGTGTGTTTGTGTTTGACCTGGTCGGAGAGCAGTGCTCCTCCGACCTGGCGCGGGGTGGAGGAAGAATTTTTCTTGGGTTCGCTATCTTCTTGGGCCGTACGCATGCAGCCATCCGAAAGCAGTAATATGCAGTAAAAACAAAATGCTGATGTCATTACATATCCCATTTTTTAAGAGTAAAAAAAGTCATATCCCCTAAACCAAGTATCGAAATTAAAATCCGATTGCACCATCATGTTCCTTACAATAAACTCTTCAAAACAAGATTCCACATGGATATATTTCATAACTTCTAACCAACATTTATCTCATAATAATGAATCTCTATTTAAAGATAATCGTCGAACATCACATTAACCTTACGCGAACATCGCAAAAAGAAGCCTAGAACATCCTATGTATACTATGTGAACAACATATATATATCCTAGAAAGTAGAACATCACATTAACACTACTAGAACATCGCAAAAAGAAGCCTAGAACATCACATGTATACTAAGCAAACATCATATATATTATATAAAAGTAGGACACCGCATTAACCCTACAGGAACATCACATTAACACTGAATGAACATTGACAAAAAGAACATAGAACATCCAATGTATACTATGCAAAAAAAAGCTTTGAATAGTAAAAAGAAAAATGAAAAAAAAACAAAAGGAAAAGAAGAAGAAGAAAAAGAAAAACCAAAGAGTAATACATGATGAAAAGAAAGAAAAAAGAAAGGAAAAATAAATTGAAGAAATAATAATAATAATAATAATAATAATAATAATAATAATATAATAATAATAATAATAATAATAATAATAATAATAATAATAATAATATCCGGGTCTCCACAAACCTCACAGAAACTCTCCCTCTCGATGTGTCTTCCCTTCAGCTCCATCTGCGACGGTAACGAATTATGCATGACCCTCCACCAAAAAAACTCGGATTTTCGGCGGGACATTCAGACGCCAAACTGCATTCCATTGGCTTGAAAATTCAGAAGACGTCTGCTCACTACTCCCAGCCATTGCAGTCGCCCTTTGGTCCTCTTTGAGTACCCTATATGCTGATCGCATTGAATAATTACCATGTTTCTCCAGTGCCCAAGCCAGCACATCGTTCTCCAGTCTCATACTCGGGTTGATCTTGAGGACTTCCTCGGCTTCCAGTGCCATGAAAGACCTACGAACAGCCGCTTCATTCCATGTTCTTGTCCCAGACATGAATAGCTCACAAACATGCTCCGCTGTCGCCGTAGGCATGCGTACCAGTGGCCTCAGCGAGCGTAAACCTGGTATCTAGTTATCATTCCACACATCAATATCCCCAGGGCTGACACGATTGATCAAACCCCTCCTAAGCACATCTCTCCCATGAAGGATCGATCTCCAGGTTGCCGAACTACGCCTTCTTTTGGTTGCAGAAAGGAAGTCGCTGTTTGGGTAATACTTACCTTTCAACACCCGAGCACATAGCGAGTCCGGTCTCATTAGCAAGCGCCACCCTTGCTTTCCAAGCATTGCTTGATTGAAGAGTGAGAAGTCCCGAAAGCCCATCCCACCTTCACTCTTAGACCGTGTGAGCCTCTCCCATCTCAACCAGTGGAGTTTGTGATTATCCACAGAACTCCCCCACCAGTAGTTGGAGACCATTGATGTAAGCTTTTTGCAGACCATCGGTGAGAGTTTGAAGCAAGACATGGGATACGTCGGAACTGATTGAGCATTTGCTTTGATTAGAACTTCCCGGGCTGCACAGCTTAATTCTTTTTCAGCCCAGCCACCCACAAAGCCTCTAACTCTTGCCGGCACATAGTTGAAAGCATCTGCGGCTCCCCTCTCTGCAGCTGTAGGCAAGCCAAGATACTTTTCTCCCAGAGCTTCAGTCTCAATCTGCAGGCTCGACAGCACCTCATCTTTGCATTCCTGGTCACAATTAGGGCTGAAGAACACCGCAGACTTACCTTTATTAACCAGCTGCCCCGATCCTTTGTTGTAATCATCCAGGATGGCAGCCACCCAATCTGCACCTCTTTTGGACGCTTGAGTGAAAATCATACAGTCGCCCGCAAAGAGCAGATGAGATACCCATGGCGCATACCTACTCACCCGTACTCCTCTTGATACATATTAAGGCCCAATATTTTTGATCATGCTCGAGAGCCCCTCCGCGCACATGAGAAACAGGACCACAAACACAGTCACCATGGCACTGCCCGGAAGGCTCTGGGCGCGCAGCTTCTCAGAGGGCATGTCAGCGCAAGCAATCATCGATTATCTACATCTCTGGCACACAATCAGGGATGTGGAGCTCAGCGACCAGCAAGACAGAGTCGTCTGGAGGTGGACGCCTGACGGGAGCTACAACGCCAAATCGGCCTACCTCATGCTACACGCCGGATCATGCCGATTCGCTGGTCACCGTCTCATCTGGAAGACATGGGCGCCGTTGAAGATCAAGATCTTCCTATGGCTCGCTTTTCGCCGTAGGCACTGGACGGCGGACCGAAGACGGCGTCATGGCCTCGAACATGAGGAGCATTGCTACCTGTGCGATCAAGTGGAGGAGTCGATCGACCACATCGTCGCTAACTGCCCGTTCACGATGGAGGTGTGGTTCCTCGTGCTGCAAGCTCTAGGCCTTCAGCTGCCGCAACCAGCGCCCACCGTCAGATCCTAGTGGCGGCGGCTGTGATCTGGCATGCCCACCAGTAAACGGCCGGGGATGGACTCCTTGTTCGCGCTGGTTTCTTGGCAAATTTGGAAAGAACGAAACACAAGGTGCTTCAGGAACGGGTTGACGGCCATCAGCGACTTCCTCCCTCTCATCAAAGCCGAGGCCGACAGGTGGATCGAGGCGGGAGCGACTGGCCTGCGTAAGCTGGCAGAACGGTAGTCTGTAGCTTTGAGGTTGTAGCTGTTTCAGGTGTTGTTTCTCTTGATGTAATTGTTTTCCGGTTTTCTGGGGCTCACGCCTGCTCTCTTGTTTCATAAATTCTTCCTTCTAATACAAAAATGCGCACTCTCATGTGTATTCGCTAAAAAAAAGAAACAAATATGGCGATATAGGATCGCCCTGTCGGATACCACGCGATGGCTGAAAACTGTCTGAGAACATGCCATTCACTCGGACAGAGAATGAAACCGTCGTCACACATCTCATCACCAAGGCACACCAGGAATCCGGAAACCGTAGCGCCTTCATGATCGCCTCCAAGTAGCGCCACTCAACTCGATCATAGGCTTTAGCCATGTCAAGTTTGATTGCGCACGCCCCCGTCTTGCCTTTCTTGTGCCTCAAATAGTGGATACACTTGTAGGCGATGAGGACATTGCCAGGTATCAATCTCCTAGGGACGAACGCACTTTGTTCAGTCGAGATCACCTCATCAAGGATCCCCCTGAGTCGATTTGTCATCGTCTTTGAGCACAACTTATAGAGTACGTTGCACAGAGAGATCGGTCGATATTGTGACAGCTCTTGTGGACTGGTGACCTTCGGGATGAGAACTAGAAGGGTCTTATTCACCTCATCTGGGAGCTCACCTCCATTCAGAAAGCTCAGCACAGCTAGCACCACACAAGGTTTAACAAGCTGCCAATGTGCTTGGAAAAAACCGGCATTGAAGCCATCCATGTTGGGTGCCTTGCTTGGTGCCATTTGAAAAAGGGCCGCCTCAACCTCCTCCTCCGTGTACACCCTTTCCAGCATAGCAGCCATGTCCGGTGTCACTCTCCTCGGCACATACCTGCACACCAGGTCGGGGTCAAGTTCCTCTTGCGCTGTGAACAATTGTTGATAGAATTCACAGGCCAGTCTCTCCAAATCCTCCTGCTCGGTAAAAACCCGACCACTGTCATCTTTCAGGAGCTTGATCCTGTTTGTGCGGTGTCGCACACGTGCTTTGGCCTGAAAAAAAGCAGTGTTTCGACCACCTTCTCTCAGCCACAATATTCTTGATCGCTATTTTTCCATAGCCTCCTCTCTGGCCAAAACTTTGGATAGCTTGGCCATCACCTCTCGCTCCCTATCCATCAGGCCTCGGTATAGGGTGCTGCTCCTTTGTGCCTCCAATTCCGCCCACAGCCCCGGCAGTTCACACTTAGGATATTCATTGTGCCCGGCGGGGGCTGCTCTCTGCAACCGCCACTGATCCTGCATTGTTGTTGTTTGTACCACACTTTTGTTTCTTGAGGGTTTCAAGCATGCTGCTCCCTCCACTATCTGCACCAGCATCCAATTGGCTCACACGAGAGTTAACCAAACCTGCTGGCACCAGGGCAGATGACGCACCCAGGGGGATATTGAGGTCAGGGGTCTGTGTGACCGGAGTAGCCACTTTTTACTTCCTCTTACGAGGTTGTTGACAACGCCCCGCCTCATCCCCCTAGAGATCGAGATGTCTGCTAGCACTCGAGCCATCATGTGCTCCCTTCACTAGCACACACCCCCCGATCATTCTTCAGTGGTGACTGCACCTCTTGGTCTTCAGAGTCCCCTACCATACTCTCATCATGGCGGGAACCTGACTTGGAGCCCCTCTCCCCCGACTGGTTAGACTGTCGATTGGGCTTAAACCCCGAGGAAGAGCTACTCCCAAAGGTTTCCACCGCAGTTCTAGCAAAAGATTGAATTCTATGACGTCGTTCCTCTGGAGCTCTCAACTGAACATCATATGGAAGTTTCCCCTCATTCCATTCAGCTGGTGTCAGACACTCCAGATCAGAGTGCCCCATCCTTCCACAGGAGAAACAAATATATGGGAGTTTCTCATACTACACCTTGAACCATTTTGGTTCTTCTCCCCTTTTCAGCCGAAGCAGTATGCCCCTTCGAATTGGCTTGTCAATATCGATAGCTACCCTTGCTCGAAGGAAAGCACTGCTTGCCTTGCCGTCAGCATCAACGTCCATGGACACAACCCTGCCCAGCATGTCCATCACCCGAGAGCCTTTCTCACGATTCATCCACCCAACGGGCAGATCAAGAATCCTCACCCACATCTCGACCCGATCAAACACAATGCTTGACACGCTGAGAGAGCCATCATATTCCTGCAGCAGAACCGCATACTTCTTCACCATCCATGGCGTGCCAAACAGCACATGATCCATATCATGAGAGCTCCTGAACTCCGCCACAAACATGTTGTCTGCTTTCTCCTCGATTGTCCTGATCTTCAGCCCAACTAGGTTTCCCCATGTTGGCTTCATCGCCGTACGAATCATCTCAGCATGGATCGGTACTGGAGATAGAATTTTTCCCACCAACACCCACTCGATGGGCGCCATGGCATCCTCTTCTTCCTCATCACTGAGATCCAGCACTGCCTCTTCCTCCTCCGTGAGGTGGAGCTTGCAAAGCAGGTCCTCTACATTAGGGTTTGGGCCATCTCCCTTACCCCTCGCACCACCCTCTCCTGATCCTGACATGCAACCGGGGGGGGAACGATGTGCGCTGCGCAATCGATGCACAACCACGAGCTTCAGAACCCGACTAGGAACCTAAGCGGCAAAAACCCTATTGGTATTGATGCATCGATGGCGCCTGAAACCGGCTAACTGATGATATGGCGTTGGCCAGTTCCACCCTGCAAGGTAGAACCAAGGCGTGGGCACCGCGGTCGCGTGGCCGACAGCGTGGCGGATCGATGTCACTGGCGTGGTGGCCTAGATCGTCATTGGGTTCAAAATCACCTCCCTGATCGCCACGGTGGTTCCTAGAAGCATCTTCGCCTGAAGGGAAGAAGCTTCAGGAAGAGCTACGCACCCTGCTCGACAGGGCCACCGTCCAGCAAGCAGAAAGCTCAGCCCAGTGCCGAGCCACAGTGAGCCTTCTGGGAACGCCTTCGAAGAACGACTCTGTCCACCAAAGACCACGTCCTTCACGAGACATCCCCATGCCTCGTCCCTGGAACGGCTAGGAGAAAGGGAGGAGATGCCGCGTCACTCTGGCCTCAGCCACTACCGGAGCTAAAGGTGTCGGGAGGATGATGAAGGACGGCAGCGTGGACGTCATCCATGGCGAGGAGGGAGGTACGACTCCGATGAAGATTGGGACCACAACCCAGAGCCGACCGGACCGCGCTGCTTCTCTTCGTGCATATACTCAGCTTAGATCCTGCCACGTTTCTAGCCTCCAACCTATGTCCAAAAGTACACCAGCGCAACAAATCCCATCCTATGGTTGGATGACTACCGCTTCGCGTGCGAAGCTAGTGGGGCCGAGGATGAGAACTTCATCATCCGGCACCTACCGCTCTACCTATCTGACACTACACGCGTTTGGCTCGAGCACTTGCCTAAAGGGAAGATACGCTGCTGGAACAACCTAAGGGAAGCGTTCATCGGCAACTTCCAGGGCACCTATGTATGCCCCGGGAACTCCTAGGATCTCAAAAATTGTAAGCAAAGGAAAAGGGAGACCCTGCGAGAGTACATCCGGCACTTCTCCTAGAACTGCAACGAACTTCTTGACGTGGCTGATGGGGATGTCATCACGGCTTTCTTGTCTGGGACAACCTGCGAGTCCCTAGTGCATAAGCTGGGGCACAAGAAGCCCAAGACAACGAAAGATTTACTCGACATAGCTACCAACCATGCCTCCGGCGAGGAGGCGGTTGGGGCTGTGTTCCAGAGCAATTCTGGCAAAGGAAAAAGGGACGACGACGATGCCGGGATGTCGAACCGCCCTTATAAGAAGGGACGAAATAGACAACGGTGCGACAGTTCGCTCATTGCCGCAGTCGACTGCAAGGGGGGCAAGATGGAGGAACAGCACAATGATCACTTCGAAAGAATGCTAGAGGTTCCCTGCCCCGCCATGCGACTCCCGCCAAGCATCTTCTCAAAGACTGCAACACCATGAGGAAGTTCCTCGACGGGAGCCTGAAGAAGAAGGGCACCAAGAAGAAGGGCGATGAGGGTGGAGGAGACAAAGAGCAGAAGGAGGACGACTAAGTAGCGGTTGATGTGATGTTAATGATCTTTGGGGGATCGACATCATATGGCTCCAAGCGTCAACAGAAGGTCGCCCGATGTGAGGTATATTCCGCCACCCCCGCAGTTCCCACCTTTCTTAAATGGTCTGAATCTCTGGTCACCTTCAACCGCGACGACCACCCTGACTATGTGCCATACCTAGGGAGGTACCCTCTTGTCATCGACCCCATCATCGGCACCAAGCGCCTCACCAAGGTCCTCATGGATGGGGGCAGCGGGCTCAACATCCTCTACGCTGAAACGCTTGATGTAATGAAGATCCCCCGCACCTGCCTACGTGCCTCTGGAGCTCCCTTTTTTGGGGTCATCCCGGGAAAGTAGGCGAAGCCGATCGGCCAGATTGATTTGCCCGTCACATTTGGTGGGCCTGGCAACTTCCAAAAGGAGATCCTCACCTTCGAGGTGGTCGATTTCCAAGGCACCTACCATGCCATCCTTGGAAGACCCTGCTACACCAAGTTCATGGCCATCCCCAACTACACCTACCTCAAACTGAAGATCCTCGGTCCGTAGGGGATCATCACTGTTGGCACGACGTAGCGATGGAATGCGACACCGAGTGCTGCACATATGCCGCCATGTTGGTTGCATCAAAGCAGCTTGCCACGGAGCTCATGGCGGAGGTAGCCACGTCCCACAAGCAAGAGCCCAGTAGGAAGAAAATGGGCTCATCCGAATCTTCTGAAGCTACGAAGCCGACGGGGATCATGAAAGAACCTAGTGGGAAGAAAGTGGGCTCGTTCGAACCCTCTGAAGCAACAAAGCTAGTCATCCTCGAGATTGTCGATGGAGAGGAGAAGGTGGTGAACATCGGCACCACCCTCTCCCCCAAATAGGAAAGCAAGCTCGTCGACCACCTCCGCGTGAACATCGACGTCTTTTCGTGGAGGCCCTCAGACATGCCGGGCATACCGAGGGATGTCACCGAGCACTCTCTACATATAAAGTCTGGATCCAGGCCAGTAAAGCAAAGGCTACGCCACTTTGACAACGAGTGGAAGGAAGCAATCGGCGCAGAAATCAAAAAGCTGCTGACAGCCGGTTTTATCAAGGAGGCGCCACACCCCGAGTGGTTGGTGAACCCCGTCCTTGTACGGAAGAAGAACAAGAAGTAGAGGATGTGCGTTGACTATACGAGTCTAAACAAGGCCTGCCCGAAGGATCCATACCCTTTGCCTCGGATAGACCAGATAGTCAATGCCACCGTAGGGTGCGAGACCCTTGGCTTCCTTGATGCCTATTTCGGCTATCATCAAATCAAGATGAATGAGGCTGACCAGCTCGCCACCTCATTCATCACTCTGTTTGGTTTGTACTGCTACGTCACCATGCCATTCAGTCTTAAAAACAAAGGCACGACGTTCCAAAAGACCATGATCAAATGCTTTGACAAGCTGGTGGGTACGATCATCGAGGTCTACGTGGACGACATCGTTGTTAAAACCAAGCAGTCTAGCTCGCTCGTCCACGACCTCGAACTGACATTCACAAAATTGAGGGAACACAGCATAAAGCTCAACCCGGAGAAGTGCGTGTTTGGGGTCCCGAAGGGTATGCTATTAGGGTTCATCGTTTCCGAGTGAGGCATCGAAGCCAACCCCAAAAAAATAGCTGCCATCAAAGACATGGGGCCAATCCACAATGTAAAAGGGGGTTCAGTGAGTCACCGGGTGTCTTGCCGCACTCAGCAGGTTCATATCCCGCCATAGGGAGAAAAGCTTGCCCCTTTACAAGCTACTCAAGAAGTTCGAGCGGTTTGTGTGGATACAAGAGGCCCAACAAGCGCTCGATCACCTCAAGCATCTCCTAGCTAACACGCCTATCCTGGTCGCCCCAGACACAGGAGAGAAACTCCTGCTGTATGTCGCCGCGACGACCTAGGTCATCAGTGCTATCCTCGTAGTCGAGCGGGAAGAGGAAGGGCACATCCTCAAAGTGCAACGACCCGTGTACTACGTGAGCAAAGTCCCAAGCGACACCAAGACACGATACCCTCACCTTCAGAAAATGGTTTACGCCGTTGTAATGACCAAAAGAAAGCTGCTTCACTATATCAAATCCCACGAGGTGACGATAGTAAGCAGCGCACTGCTCGGCGAGATCATTCAGAACAAAGAGGCCACCAACTGGATAGCCAAATGGGCCCTCGAGCTGATGGACAAGAACATCTCGTACACGCCGAGAAGTGCCATCAAGTCCCAAGCGTTGGCCGATCTCTTTGTCGAGTGGGCCGAAACGACGCTCCCCGCCGCGTCGGTTAACCAAGAATATTGGACCATGTACTTCGATGGGTCGCTCATGAAAACCAGCACGAAGGGACAGGATTGTCCTGGTCATTCCCCAGGGCGTGCTAATGAAATACATGGTCTGACTCCACTTCTTGGCCTCCAACAACGAAGCAGAATATGAAGCCCTCCTCAACGGGTTACGGGTGGCAATCGACCTCGGAGTCCGACGACTCGATGTCAGGGGAGATTCGCAACTCGTGGTCAACCAGGTCATGAAAGAATCGAGCTACATTGACCAGAGGATGGTAGCCTACTTCCAGGAGGTCCACAAATTCGAATCCAAGTTCGATGGCCTCGAGCTCAATCACATACCACACCAGCAGAATGAGACTGTCGATGCCCTGGCTAAGGTGGCCTTGGGACGGGAACCACCCCCTAGGTGTCTTTGCTAACAACCAGGAGGCTCCCTTGGTCCAGCTCAACGAGGCAAAAGGTATGGCCTAGACCGGACCCCCCCCGAAGACAAAAGAATCGACGTTGAGACCAACCACCGACGAGGTGGTCGACGTCATGGACATAGAGGAGGGAGCTCCACCCCAAACTGAGCCGGATTGGAGGAAGCAATACATTGACTGCTTAGCTCGATGCATCCTCCCCTCAGATCAGATAGAGGCGTGACGCCTGGCCCGACGTACCAAGTCTTTCATCCTCGTCAGAGGAGAGTTGTACTGGTGCAGCGTCATGGGCATGCTGCAACGATGCATTCCTATCAAATAGGGAAGAAAATTGCTGGATGACGTACATCGTGGGGTTTGCGCCCATCACGCTGTGCCAAAGTCCCTGGTTGGGAGCGCATTCTGGCAAGGCTTCTATTGGCTGATGGCGGCAGCCGACGCGATAGCCTTGGTACGCAAGTGCGAGGGGTGTCAGTTTTTCGCCAAGCAGACTCATTTGTCGGCCCAGGCCCTGTAGACAATACCCATAACCTAGCCCTTCATGGTCTGGGGCCTCTATTGGCGGTCCTTAACTCAATTCTAACCCCGCCAACAATAGTATAGGGAACACCAAAACCACTAGAAATAGGATTTTTAAACTAACATATTCCATAGTTTTGGTGTGCACACTTGTTTTGCAGGTTGTCCAAGAAAATATATATGACATGGGCCAAAAGTAGAGAAAAGAATCAAGAATTTACAAAACTCAATTAGGCCCAAAGCAAAACAAAGGAAGAAAAAGAGAAAAAGGGCTTTCGGTGCAGAATTTGGCAAAACCCACTGAAGCACCAAGGCCCAAGCCCAACCAGTAGCCCACCACACGAAGGCGGTTGAGGGCAGGCTCCACCCAGGGGCAGGCGCCCCTAGGGGGGGTAGGTGCCCCTGCCAGGCGCCACCTCGGGCCCAGCCTTCAGGTGTCGGTAACATTACTCCAGGGCAAGGATGGTGCATGGTGGATTCAGGAATATTCCCCTCCAACAGACCTCCACCTGCTATAAAAGGAGGAGAGGCTCTCACACACATACCTTCACACTCCACTCTCCTTCCTTTCATCCATTCTCTTTTATTTTTCCACAAGTGACACATAGAAGAGGAGGAGTGGAGCCACTACCTAGCTTCTAGCTAGTCTAAGTAGGGAGTGAGAGAGGGCAAGTTAGGGGAGTTTCTTTGGAGATTCCTGGGAGCATCGTCTTCAACGTGGAGGAGTGTCGGAGTTGTCAGCTCCCTCCACACTTGTACCTCGGCGGCATCTTGCTACTTGAAGTAAGAAGTCATGTTTTCTTTTGGTTCATTCCTTTTAGCAAAGTTATCCTTGTTCGCTAATTCCTTGCGGGTTCAACGTTCGTCCTTTTGGGCGGAAAGCTCTAGTAAGAGGACCCCTGATAAAGACGGGTGTTCCTGGCCACCGCTAGATCTATAACAAACTAACGTAGACGTGGTGTTTAAGCTACGAGTTACCATCATTTGCCTCAGATCCCACGGTTGAGGGGTAGGCGGCAGGTGGTGACAGCCCTGTCCATCCCTTGTATCCCCCACGTTCGGGTTTGACATAGAGCTAATAGCCGGTATCGCTTGGCAAACCAGGCACAGTCCGGTGCCTGAAGTAAGGAATTAGCAAACTTGGCTTCCTTCCTCTAAGGATCCTACCATTAGAAAACCTCACTACCCAAGTCATCCACCTCCTATCCTCAGGGCAACTAGCTAAGAGAGAACCTACACTTACCGTTCCTCGTGAGAGTTTACGATACCCTGTTTATCACCGGGTGAAGTGGTACAACGGTATTTCCGTGCGCTTGCGGACTTTGCTGCTTTTGCTAAGAAACACCAACAAGTATTTCTGGCGCCGTTGCCGAGGAATGGTTATCATAGTTATCTCTGAACCTAGTTCGCCTATGTACCTTGTTCTACCTTTGATTTCTTTTTATTTCTTTTTATAAAATGGAGCTACCCACCATTTTCAACCTATCTGCTCCTAAGGGCGAGCTCATCGAAATTCCACCATCCTCGAAGCCAATCACAGCTTCTAGTTATGAGCTTCTCCCTAGCTTAATAGCCATGGTTCAGGACCAAGCCTTTTCAGGTTTGGATTATGAAAACCCATATCATCACCTAAGGGAGTTTGAGCAGCTATGTGCTTGCCTGACTATCTCAGGCATGTCACAAGAAACGTTGCGGTGGAAGTTATTTCCTTTCTCTCTTAACAAAGAGCGAAACAATGGTACGCCCACAATGTAGGAAAGTTAAATGGAGATTGGGAAGACTTGAGGAACAAATTTTGTTTTGCATTCTTCCCTATATATCGAATTGCTTCCCTACGACAAGAAATCCTCAACTTCCAACAAAAAGATAACAAGACCATAGGAGCAGCCTAGGACCGTTTTACGATCTTAACCAGATCGGGCCTAGATTTGTCTATACCAAACCATGTGCTCCTACATCACTTTTGGTTGGGTCTTAGCAAAGAATCTACCCTACAGCTTGATATGGCCGCCAGTGGATCTTTTACACATAAGACTACAGTGGAAGGGAAGAACTTCTAGACCGTATTCTAGAAAACACTCCTCCGCTAGAACCCATCTGGTTAGAGCCTGAGCCGGTCATAGAGGAAGTCTCTTTGGCAGTTGCTGAACCTATCATACCTATAGAGAGACCCTCTCCCAAACCAAAAATCCATGAGGAAGATTCCCAATGCACGGAACTTCCAGCCTTTGAGGATGATCTTTTCAAAGAATTCGAAAATACCTCAAAGTATGCCTACAAAAGGAGACCACCAATCCTTGTTACCCCTGATGATCCCCTTGATGCTACCTTTCTTAAGGAATCCATTAGGGAGTTAACGGTAATCATGAGTGCCGAATGGGTAACGGAAGGCGAGCTTTCTTCTGAAGAAATTTAGATTCACGCTCCTTCCTCAACCCTACGATGCAAAGTTAACAAGGATTGGATGGACGTGTTATATAATCCCACGGTTGGGGTAAATATCATGTCAAAATTCTTCGCAACATCTTGCTTAGGAGACAATCCATGCTCCCCAACCGCTAAAACCTTTCGAGTAGCACCTCGAACAGTTCTTAAGGGACTTGGGATTCTACACCACATCACTCTCCATGCAGATGATGTCGACCTAGTCCTAGATTTCCACATCTTTGATATACATGACTTTGACATCCTAATAGGGCACCCCTTGGAGAAGCTTTACACTGATCCATTGAGAACAGGGGATATAAATGTTAAGTTAGGGAGAGAAACGTTCCCCATACAAGTCACACAAGCTAAAAACTCAGTGGCAGAACCTCTCCTAACTCAAGATTTGCCCATGGAAGTCATGTCGGTTGGACCTTTTGAGTCACCTGAGTCATCCTTAGAAAAGGATGCAGAACTCTTTATCAAAGAGGAAGATGACTCAGGAGAGACCTTTGACCTTCCCAAAGAGGAAGTGCCGACACGACCTCTAGGTGAGCTTAAACCCTTACCCACCGGACTACGCTATGCTTTCTTGAATGGCGACTCACAAACTCCAGTCATTATTAGCAATAAGCTTAGCGACCAGGAGACAGCTCAACTCATCGTCATCCTAGAAAAGCATAGGACGATCTTCGGGTATTCCTTACAAGATCTCAAGGGAATAAGCCCAACGCTTTGCACCCATCGCATTCCCATTGACCCGTCTTTTACACCTACATGGGAGCCCCAACGGAGGCTTAATAATGCAATGCGGGAAGTCATGAAAAAGGAAGTTCTCAAACTTTTTCATGCCAGGATTATCTATCCCGTACCACATAGTGACTAGGTTACCCCTGTCCATGTGGTTCCCAAAAAGGGAGGCATGACGGTCATGGAAAACAATAAAAATGAGCTTATTCCTCAATGAACCGTCATAGGTTGGAGGATGTGTATTGATTATCGAAAACTCAACATGACAACTAAGAAAGATCACTTCCCCTCCCCTTCATTGATGAAATATTGGAGCGGTTAGCGAAACATTATTTCTTCTGTTTCCTTGACGGGTATTCGGGTTATCATCAAATACCCATCCATCCTGATGATCAAAGCAAGACAACATTTACATGTCCATATGGAACATACGCCTATCGTAGAATGTCGTTCGGGTTGTGTAACGCACCTACCTCATTCCAACGGTGTATGATGTCTATCTTTTTAGACATGATTGAAGAAATCGTGAAAATATTCATGGATGACTTTTCAGTCTATGGAAAAACTTTCAGTCATTGTCTTGAAAACCTAGACAATGTCTTGCAAAGGTGCAAAGAAAAGGACCTGGTACTTAATTAGGAAAAGTGCCATTTCATGGTCCACGAGGGCACTGTCCTTGGGCACCTAGTGTCAGAAAGGGGAATAGAGGTGGATAAAGCTAAAATCCAAGTTATAGAACAACTACCTCCCCCATTGAACGTAAAAGGGATCCGTAGCTTCCTAGGCTGTGCAAGGTTCTACAGGAGATTTATAAAAGATTTTTCTCAAATCTCTAGACCCCTCACAAGCCTATTAGCTAAGGACATACCTTTTGAGTTCACAGATGAGTGCTTAAAAGCTTTCAACACTCTTAAGAAAGTACTCATCTCGGCACCGATCATCCAACCTCCCGATTGGTCTCTACCTTTTGAGATCATGTGTGATGCTAGCGACTATGCTATTGGTGCGGTCCTTGGCCAAACTAAAGATAAGAAGCATCATGCAATAGCTTACACTAGCAAGACGCTAACAGGAGCCCAACTTAATTATGCTACCACAGAGAAGGAGCTCCTTGCAGTTGTCTATGCTATCGATAAGTTTAGATCTTACTTAGTGGGAGCTAAGGTGATCATTTATACTAATCATGCTACACTCAAATATTTTCTCACTAAGAAAGATGCAAAACCTCATCTGATTCGCTGGATTCTTCTGCTCCAAGAGTTTGATTTAGAAATAAAAGATAAAAAAGAGTAGAAAATACTGTTGCAGATCATTTATCTCGTATGCAAGTCACTAACATGCAGGAATTACCCATCAATGACTTCCTACGAGATGACATGCTACTCAAGGTGATGGACTCCAACCCATGGTATGCAAACATTGTGAATTATATGGTTGCAGGATATGTACCACCAGGGGAGGACAAGAGAAAACTGCAAGTCAAAAGCAGACGTCACCTATGGGATGACCCATACATGTATCGGGTGTGCTCAGACGGCCTATTACGAAGGTGTGTACCGATGGAAGAAGGATTGCAGATTATTGACAAATGCCACTCATCACCATACGGAGGCCACTGTGGAGTGTTCCGCACACAAGCCAAAATTTGGCAGTGTGGATTCTTCTGGCCGACAATGTATGCGGACACTAAAGAATTCATTCGAAGGTGTCAAAAATGTCAATTTCAAGGAGGCATTATAGCACGCAATGCAATGCCCCTACACTACAACCTTCAAATAGAAATATTTGATGTGTAGGGCATTGATTACATGGGACCCTTCTAGAAGTCCCATGATTGCGAATACATCCTCGTCGCTGTCGACTACGTGTCAAAATGGGTGGAAGCCGTGCCCTGTAGGGCAGCAAACTCCAAGCATGCCAGAAGGATGTTCCATGAGATAATCTTCCCTCGCTTTGGTACATCACGCATGGTGGTAAGCGATGGAGGATCACATTTCATCGACAAAACATTCAGAGCATTCTTGAGAGAACTTGGAGCCAAGCACAACATTGCTACACCCTACCAACCGCAAACAAGTGGCCAAGCTGAGACATCAAACAAGCAGATAAAAAATATTCTGCAAAAGACGGTCAGCGATATGGGGAAGGGATGGAAAAATAAGCTTCCTAATGCACTCTGGGCATACAGGACTGCTTATAAAACCCCAATCGGCATGTCACCATTCCAGTTGGTATACGGAAAGAGTTGCCACTTGCCAGTAGAGCTTGAACACCGAGCCTATTGGGCAATCAAGAACTGGAATATAGATCTCAAGCTAGCTGGCCACAATCACCAAAAACATATAGCCGAGCTAGAAGAGTGGAGAGAGAAGGCTTATCATGCTGCCAAATTATACAAAGAAAGAAAAAAATGGCACGATCACCGAATCAAGCTTAAGGAATTCCGAAAGGTGATCAGGTTTTACTCTTCAACTCGAAGGTAAAATTATTCGGTGAAGGAAAATTGTGCAGTAAATGGAAGGGACCGTACACGGTCGTCGATGTATCCTCGCACAGAGCAATCACGATACAAGGAGATGATGGCGGCACCTTCAAAGTAAATGGTCAGCGCTTAAAACTTTTCCTTGAGCCCTCTTTTCATTCTGATATTAATCAATAAACAGACAGAATAGATTTAATAATGCCTTAAAAATATTTCCTTTTATAAAATAATAGGCTTATAATTCTATCCTCTTTTTCTTGTTAATGTCTATTTGTTTTTTGTCCACATCATACAAGCATTGCTCATTTACCCTTTTACCCTCACTAATTTGCTGATGTGTGGACATATTTTACAAAATCAATTTATAAAAGTAAAGTTTGTATAGATATATTGTGTGCCTCTTTGTTTCCACTTGTTTTTGTCTCTATGGCTGCACACAAATAAGAAAAAGACAGGAACAAAAACAAGTGTGGGGGAGGACGCACAATCCCTCCAAAGTGCACAACACGCGTGGCATGGTAACAAAAATCGGTTTGTGCACTTTATCACTCCCTACAATTTATCCTTCTCATAATAATATGTTTATCAACTAAAAATTTGATGCTCCACTCTCATGTTCACCAATTGATAACAATTTGCATACTTTCTATTCCTCGCTAAAATTCCTATACATCTGTGAGCAACTTGTAATAGGGACCCCATTTTATCTAAGTTATTGTTGGGTGCGATATAGTGGGATGATATGACGCTTCTCTCTCTTGCTATTAACTTGGGTTTTTATTTACAAAATTTAAAAATACATAGCATGCTCCTCAATGATGAATAATTTCCCACCAGAGCCAAATACTTATTACTTACAAATACAATCTTGCCACATAGCCATTTATCTTGTGTTGAGCTGTGTCAGGCTATTGTGATCTATGTGAGAGAAGTTTCATATCCTCAAGATCGAATTTCACATACACCCACCAAATAAACTTGCCAACTCTTACCCTGAGAGTTGCGCACAACATGCACCCTCCATCCAAAAATGCCAACTCTTACCCTGAGAGTTGCGCACCAGTCCACCAAATAAAAGCTCCATTCCTCAGAGATCATGAACTCCTCTCTCCAAGTGTTCAATTCTTCTGCAAAATATGGGCTATGTTAGAACACAATTCTCAAAAAGAAAAGGCTTATCATTCCATACAAAAATAAATGTATGAGACAAAAAAAAGAGAGAGAAAAGAGAACAGAAAAGAAAAGAAAAGAAAGAAGGAAAGAAAAGATAGTATGCACAATAAGTTAGAAGAGCCCATATTTTCTCTTTCTCCAAATAAAGAGAGGAGCATGACAAGGAGTTTCCACCAAAAACATTCCCACACACTTGCACATATTCGATCTAAGGCTATGTCCTTCCCTCCAAGGATCCGATATCTGACGTGGCAACATACACAAGGTAAGTGTGCACCACATCCATACCTATGAACTCCAGATATTAGCCTATACATGTGGAAGTACAAAAAGGCAAAAAGCCTTTGGTGAGGAAAGCAAAACACAAAAGAGAGATTTGAGAGCATCACTTGAGGAGCTAAAGCTATCTTTCTTTGCAAAATAATTCAAAACCCCAAGTTTCTAAAGCATGAGCAGAGTAAGTTGACTTGAAATCCAGGTTGTTCCATCTGTCAATCGCTATATGGTAAAGTGGTAGACACCATGAATGTTCATAGATGCAGGTGAAGCTTGGAATACTCTGTATGCAAGTTAACAACTTGGAGAATAAAACCACCTTAGTCCTTCAAGCTTTACTCGAGGACGAGTAAAGGGCTAAGTGTGGGGGAGCTTGTTGGCGGTCCTTAACTCAATTCTAACCCCGCCAACAATAGTATAGGGAACACCAAAACCACTAGAAATAGGACTTTTAAACTAACATATTCCATAGTTTTGGTGTGCACACTTGTTTTGCAGGTTGTCCAAGAAAATATATATGACATGGACCAAAAATAGAGAAAAGAATCAAGAATTTACAAAACTCAAGAATTTGGCAAAACCCACCGAAGCACCAAGGCCCAGGCCCAACCATCAGCCCACCACCCAAAGGCGGTTGGAGGCAGGCTCCACCCAGGGGCGCCCGCCCGCCCTTGCCAGGCGCCACCTCAGGCCCAGCCTTCAGGTGTCGGTAACATTACTCCAGGGGGAGGGCGGTGCGTGGTGGATTCAGGAATATTCCCCTCCAACAGACCTCCACCTGCTATAAAAGAAGGAGAGGCTCTCACACACATACCTTCACACTCCACACCACTCTCCCTTCTTTCATCCATTCTCTTTTATTTTTCCACAAGTGACACATAGAAGAGGAGGAGTGGAGCCACTACCCAGCTTCTAGCTAGTCTAAGAGGGAGTGAGAGAGGGCAAGTTAGTGGAGTTTCTTTGGAGATTCCTGGGAGCATCGTCTTCCATGTGGAGGAGTGTCGAAGTTGTCAGCTCCCTCCACGCTTGTACCTCGGCGGCGTCTTGCTACTTGAAGTAAGAAGTCGTCTTTCTTTTGGTTCATTCCTTTTAGCAAAGTTATCCTTGTTCGTTGATTCCTTGTGGGTTCGACATTTGTCCTTTTGGGCGGAAAGCTCTAGTAAGAGGACCCCTGATAAAGACGGGTGTTCCTGGCCACCGTTAGAGCTGTAACAAACTAGCGTAGACGTGGTGTCTAAGCTACGAGTTACCGTTGTTTGCCTCGGATCCCACGGTTGAGGGATAGGCGGCAGGTGGTGATAGCCCTGTGTGTCCCTTGTATCCCCCACGTTCGGTTTCGGTGTAGAGCTAATAGCTGGTATCGCTTGGCAGACCAGGCGCAGCCTGGTGCCCGAAGTAAGGAATTAGCAAACTTGGCTTCCTTCCTCTAAGGATCCTGCCATTAGAAAACCTCACTACCCAAGTCATCCACCTCCTATCCTCAGGGCAACTAGCTAAGAGAGAACCTACACTTACCGTTCTTCGTGAAAGTTTACGATATCCTGTTTATAACCGGGTGAAGTGCTACAACGGTATTTCTGTGCGCTTGCGGACTTTGCTGCTTTCACTAAGAAACACCAACAACTAATAAAGCATCCATTACAAAAGAGCTTCGCCATAGGAGGAATGCCAGCCCAGGGTACACGACGACACGACCTAGAAGGGAACTAAGGACATTTGACTGAAGACAACAATCGGGATGCGCCTGGGCATTGTCTTACCACCCAACACGCAGCCCACCTCCCCCGTCAATCATGCCCACCTTCCTTGCAAGGTCGACTCCTGCCTCGATCTCCCCTCCTCGCACAGGCGATATCTCCCCTCCTCGGCACGACCATCGCTGCGATCTCCCCTCCTCGCCGCCGCCGGTCGTGCCGCCGCCGTGGACGATGCATCGACCTGCCGCGCTCGCAAGCCACAGCTCCCCCACGCCACCCAGCTATGCAGCTCCACACATGAGGGGCTAGGGCACCATCGTTCCCCACGCCATCGTCCTCACCGTTGCACGCGTCGGCCCGACGTCTCCGCAGTCGTCGTGCTGCCTCTGCCATGCCTGCACTGTCTCCATCGTGCTCGTCGATTGTCCCTCTCCGCTCTTCCACTTGCCTGGGCGGATCTCCTGCGCCGTGCTCATCGATTGTCTCTCTCCACTCTTCCACTTGCCCGACCGGATCTCCTGCCATTCCCCCTCTCACTGGCAAAGACCCAGGCTGCCTGGCCGGCTGAGACATGGCTATGTTCTTGCATTTGCTCATCGTTCTATCTTGCCCCACAAAATGTCCTGGTCTGGAACTAAAAAACAACTTTGTAGATTCATACTATATTGGGTTCTGCAAGTGAATTCAGAAAGCTAAACAAGGGACACAGGAATGCATTCTCAAATGTAGTACAGCCTGCATATCTCACGTTCAGTCTTTAATTAGCTTGAAAATATATTCAGCTAATTAGAACCTATTTCTCCAGCGATGTTATTTTAATTTTAATTTTAATTTGTATATGTCAGTTATCTAACCTTATTCTAATTTGTATATGTCAGTGCTGAATTAAGTTCATGCTATATAGCAAGGTCATCCTGCTGCCTCTTGTACAGTTAGGTATCCGGAGATTATCCAAATGGTTTTAAGTTCTTATATGTGCTTTTGGAAATCTGTATAGCCTGGAGTGGAACTTAACTATCCTTACAGTATATATATGCTCAATTGTTGTTCTCTAAAAATCTACAATTTTGATATCGTTGCTAAATAAATTGTCAAATGTATTGTTTTACCCAGCCTACTTAGACTGTACTATATTTATTAGTTTAATTCTAACTATTTTCATTTTCTTTGTTCATAGTTTTCAATTAGCTAGGAGGATGAGATATTGCAGCAACTACTGAATCCAGTAAGGGTGAGGTAGTTTCATTTCTGCATATGCTGTTTTTGTGAATATCGCAAAGTACGAAAAAGATGAACATAACGTATGCTCCATCAATAATGCAATGATCCAATGATAGGCACACATTATGTTTTAACCATAGCTCATATGTCATTCTGCATGTCAACTATTGTTTATCCTGCCTATGAATTAAATATGATTTGTATCATTCATAATGAATATCTAAACTGTGTGCCTATTTATTTTCAAAACTTACCTTCCTACCGTGTTCCTACAAATTAATTATTACTTCCTCTCTAGGTGAACACGCACAGGAATGACGACGCTCAGTTGGTGGCCACTCCAGGAGCTGATTTCAGGTCCGCTCCCCTGCGCTGCGCTTCTCTGCTCTCTCTCTCTTTTCCCCCACAATCTCCGCTTCCTTGGATCTCTTGCTGCAACGCAACGCAACGCAACGCAACGCAATTGTGCTTGTGCTGTGCCGTCGCCTTCCTCTTTCCGCGGCCCTCCGCCGTGCCGTACCTTCTGCAATTCGATCGAAAGGAAATAAAACTGAACTTCTCCCCGCTGTCCCTGCAGAGATCATGGACCTGTCATCGTCGTCGGACCCGAAGCGCAAGCCGCGGTGCCTGAGCAAGGTCATCATGGCCGCGCTCCTCGCCGCCATGTGCGTCGTCATGCTCATCCAGCCTCCCTGCCACAGGAGGCCGACGCCCACCCCCTCCCTGGTTCTCTGCATCCACTACCTACCATACCATCTCCTCTACTCCAACCAGTGTAGTTACTTGGATCCACAACAGATGTTCTGTTCCTGTTAATTCACCGATCCGGAACATGGAAAGCCATAGTGCTAGTGAAATGAAACAAGCAGAGCACAACCTGTTGGAGTACTGGATTTCACCGATTTTCAGCACTAATTCGAGTTCAAGTTCCTGAAACTGCCAGTCCATCACTCACCCCTCCATCCATGAACCTGGGGTGACGCACGTGCTAGTCACCGGCGGTGCTGGCTACATCGGCTCGCACGCCGCTCTTCGTCTGCTCAAGGACTCCTTCAGAGTCACCATAGTGGTATGCATATACTTACTTCTTCATGACTCGCCGTCCCCTTTTGTTGCTCAAATCATGCATCGTTCCTGTCCGACTTCTCCATTCCTTGCTCAAATCTAGCATCCTTCCTATCTGAGTTACAAGGATGCTTACAGTTACAGCCTTGTGTTGTATCCAGGACATCTTTCCAGTCAAGGTTCTCCAGAACTTGTTTCCAGAGCCTGGGCGGTTGCAGTTCATACAGGCTGATTTAGGAGATCCAGAAGCTGTATCCTGATTTATTTATTCTGTGTGCAAATAATCGAATGCCTCTACGGGCTCATATTCCGTCTAAAACGTATCAATATCAAATATGAATGACAAGGAAAAAAATGATTGCTCATGTGATTTCATTTCCTTAATAACAAATCTTCAGGTTAATAGAATATTTGCAGAGAATGCATTTGATGCTGTTATGCACTTCGCTGCTGTGGCCTATGTTGGTGAGAGCACACTTGAACCTCTGAGGTACTGGGATTTCACTTCTCATTCTCTGATGACTATCATTCGATTTTCCTACCTGCACATAACACTCAGAACACTTTGAACAGGTACTACCATAACATCACTGCAAACACACTAGTGGTGCTGGAAGCTATGGCTACACACAACGTCAAGACTCTCATCTACTCTAGCACGTGTGCGACCTATGGGAGCCTGAGAAGATGCCCATCACTGAAGGAACTCCCCAGGTCAGCAGTTCGCTTCTGAAATCTTTAGTTTCTTTCTAAGACAAGTTGGATGCTGTTTGAGTTGGCATTGACGAAGGTGAGGGTGACAATTTACAGTTTTTCCTTTTCAAGTCCTGAGCTAAACTATATTGTGCAGTTCCGATCAACCCATATGGTAAGGCCAAGAAAATGGCGGAGGATATCATCTTAGACTTCTCGAAGTCGAAGAAATCAGACATGGCTGTCATGATTCTAAGGTTGGATTATCCACCAATCACCCAGAAATCAACATTACCCTCTTTTGAAATCATCATTTAATCCCTGAGTTATCACTAATGTAATGAGTAACCTTGTGCTGCTATAGATACTTCAATGTAATTGGTTCTGACCCAGAAGGCAGACTGGGTGAAGCTCCTAGACCAGAATTGCGTGAGCATGGCCGTATATCAGGGGCATGTTTTGATGCAGCACTGGGAATAATCCCAGGTTTAAAGGTACATTGATTTACCAAAGCAGTTAGTCTTCTGCTGCCATATCCTTCAATGGTTCTTTTGCTGCCTTACAATTACTGACATATGATGTTCCTTAGTCTATAAGTTTACTAATGGTACTTGCCACTACAGGTTAAAGGTAACGACTATGAAACACCTGATGGCACTTGTGTAAGAGATTACATTGATGTTACCGACCTTGTGGATGCCCATGTGAAGGTGCTTAACAAGGCGCAAAGAGGCAGAGTTGGTATATACAATGTTGGCACTGGAAAAGGTCATATATCCTCAGAATACCAATGCTCTTCTTGTCTAATACGAAAACCAAAGAAACAAAATACCACATTATCAATTAGCTGATACAGTTCGATCCCATTTGATTGTTCAGGTCGGTCAGTGAAGGAGTTCGTCGATGCCTGCAAGGCAACCGGAGTTGACATCAAGGTTGACTACTTCCCTCGCAGACCAGGCGATTACGCAGAGGTTTACAGCGACCCTGCCAAGATCAACAGGGAGCTGAACTGGACGGCGCAGCGCACCGACCTCCATGAGAGCCTCAGGGTGGCATGGACATGGTAGAAGGCGCACCGGAGCGGGTACAAGCCGCCACAGGCCATGATTTTGTGAAGAGGTTGGCTGTGTCTAAGCAAGCAATCTGGATGGATGAAGCTTAGGTGAACATAGTTTACTAGAGACCTCTCCTCGAGGGCTCTTAGTCACTCACAGGTGTCAGTTCATATATATCATATATATAGTGCTTGCGGTCATTCGTTCTATTCTTCAGGATTCATATTTATCGCAGGCTGTAGCTGATCAATGTAATATCATAATATGGGTATATTTGTTATATGAGGTTATATGATAAAAATAGGTCCAGCAAGATGTATCCAAATGCGATTGAACAATGTTGTTGGAGATGGTTCGTCACCTCGTTGATAGTTATAGACAGTGCATCAGTTGCTAACGTCGTCAGGTTATTGAGCAGTTGCAGTGTACTTGCTGGCCTTTACGGGGCATCTACTGTGATTGCAGCTAGGTAAATTTTCAATTAAAATGTTAGGTTAGCAGACGCAGAAATCTACATGAGAAACCATGCTGACACAAACTGAACAATCTCGCATTGCATAATTAGAATTTAGAAGAATCTTATCAGTCAGAGCTCAGGAAACTGTCGCTTCAAGGAATAGTTATTTATTTTATTTTATTTTATTTTGGAAAATTTCAAGAATAGGATTTGGAACGATGTACATGGAACATGGCAGCTGAGCATTTATATACAGAAAAAAGGCATAGTGGCACGACACTCGTTCCCGCTTCATATATGGATGCCAATCACATACGGCCGGGCTTGTACCAGTAACAGTCCTAGGCTTTATTGGCTAGCGCCAAAGGGTTGATGCGATTGCAAGTTAGGAATTGCCAGCACAAGCGTAATGCAGAATCAATCAACAGTCATCGACGCGTTAAGACTATCCGCACTCTTCATCCTCTATATTCATCTTCTAAAAGGAATATTCTGTCTTGGTCATCGAGATTCTCTCCTCTATATCACTTTCTCTCGCACCCATCCATCATCTATATCATCCTCTATCCACTGTGAGGCCCACTTGTCACTTTGTTTAAATATATCCATGCGAGATCTTGATTTGAAGGATTTATTGAAACGAATTCAATGGTGTAATCGGAATTTAATTTGATTTTGTGGTTTGTGAGTTAAAACATTTTTTGTTGTTTGAAACGGTGGAGCTCGGCGCTGGAATCTCCCACGCATGCGTGTGCATGCACTCTGTGTGGCTGCTGCTGGCGCATGGTGGGGCCACCGCCCGGTAGCACACCTCCGCCCCCGACACCAAACTTGGCGTCCCACAGTCCTCCCGGTATTTTACCGTAGCGGTTACTGTCCCCCGCTGCGGCCAATTTTTATGCTAAACACGTATAGGGTATGGTTTTACCGTCCCCAGTGTGAATGGTCTAAATGGTCTAAATGCCCAGTACCTAGAGCACCAACTGGAAACGACTTGCCGGGTCTCCAACTAGACAAGTCGTACAATTCTAGTTTCCCATCCAAGATAGAAATGACCTTTATAATTAGTAAGCCACCAAAAAAGGACCGCGATATTTTGGGAGAACTTTATCAATTAGGTCCAATTCAGAGCTTATGTGATACTCTTTGCATGCACTTACAAGTTACTACTACCTGTATATAGTGTGCCAGTTTTGACATCCAGATGACCCTGGTTCTGTTTAAAAAAGATTCCTGCATAAGAGCGAGGCAGCACAGTGATGCATCGGCAAAACAAGCTCATTATAATAGATGTCCTCCAGTAGTTAAAAGAGACCTTGTGTAAGGGAATCTGCTGTGAAGCTGCTTTTTTTTTCGAAAGCGTGTATTGGCACGTGTTTCACTAAGTGAAAGTGGGAAGTTTTACATGCTCCAAGAAGTGTCACGGCGAGGAGCCGTACACGTCTTAGAGGAACACTTAACACAAATTACCAACTAGTGGTGGAGCAATAAGGTTGTACTAACTAAAAACTAAAGGCGCGACCAAAACGGGAGGAGGGCCCGACACGTGGCGACAGCTCAGGGTGTCACCATGCCGGGTGCGTCCCACCGCACTGCCAGAGTGCCAGCGTAGGCATGAGCTCGTGCATCGCTTCCCACTTCCAAGGGGAAACAGGCTCGGCGGACGCCTCATGGAACTTGATGGTGATCGTCTCATCCGGAGTGTTGGTGACGGCGTTGGCCGGCCTGCGCTCTCACTTGTTGACCAACACGCGTTTAGCTTCCTTCTCCGGGTTGGGGTCGCGGAAAGGAGCTTTGGCCGCTAGCCTGCCACTGCGACGAGGGACCAGGCTAGCGGGCTCCCGACACGCGGCGCGTCGACGCGGTGGTGTGTGTAGGAGGCTCTCCTGTAGTGGCAGCTGAAGGGAGTTGATGAAGAGGGCTCCCACGTTGATGTCGTCAGTGGCCGTTACCGCGGCGTCAACGGGGGCGGGGTCATGGGCGCTGCCCATCCCAGCTAGGGACAAATGCGTCTCGTCGCCAACCACGACATCAGGTGGATTAGGCCGAAGTGGCGTGGTCTGCGAAAGCTCTTGTGCTTCAGCTGCCACTGGAGTTGGTTCCACTGGAGTCTGCGAAGCTGCTCACATTCAAGGCACTGTGCACTGTGCCCGATGACACTCCAGCTTATTGAGCACCATCCTGAACAGAGAACAATAAGAAAATTTCTCATCCCTTGGGCTTGAATACTTCTAGATGATATTTTACTACCTTTGGGCATTCCACGTGTACTGACTGTAATCTCCACTGGCAAGATCATCTTCGCAGGTGAAATTAGACCCTTTTCAAGCATTGGTTTCTATAGCCACAAAAGCAAGCAAACGTCAGTACCATACAGCAGCAAAAGGAGTAACTGGTTCCAAAAGAAATCACAAATATATCAAGGTCTTCCGAATGCAGCAATTCTCGATGATATTATACCTCAACTTCAATTATCTTTTGATCCTGTTGACTCCTTTCATACGGGCAAATGACAGGCAATTGGCAAGTCGTGTGAATGTGGAGTTTTTATCAGCATCCCCTTCAGACATGTTTATCTACTTGGGTCTGTAAACAACAAAAAAAATTAGGAAACAACTGACACCCTTCACCTCGATGTTATGTGCATGCACCCAAAAAGATGAAAAACAAATGACAAAGGCAAAGCATAATACCTCGGGGTTGATTTTCTTCTCCCTTTATCCATACTTCCAGCATCAACAACTCTTTCTTCAAAAGTTGCACAAGGAAGGTCCAAGTCAGTGGCAGCACTCGGCACACCCTCTGATGGCAAATTAACTAGAGCTGATTTCCTCCTGAAAGGCCAAAAGAAAAAAGACGCTCTTGGTGTTAATGAACTCCACAAGGAGATAATGCAAATCATATGAGTCTATGAGAAACCACTGCATCGAAGTGCTACCTGTTAATCTCTATGGATCGTCTAGCAGTAGATCCAGTGGGTAGCTCTTTGGCATTTGGAATAATACACATAGATATATGTTCTTAGAATAGAATACGAGAGAGATGGGAGTGTGTGACGTTACCGACCATCAATTGGGGAGGAAGAGGAATCCGCCATGGCTTCGGTGTTGGAGTCGAGGATGCGATGACGACATCGAGATAGTGCAGTGGTGGCGTGGAGACGCTGGTGGTGCTTCCCGTCGCTGGCAGCCCTTCCCTGATCGGTAGGGTTTCTTGGTGGGGGCGGCGGCTATCGTGAACCTCGTAACCCTAACCACTGGCCCCCACCTCCTATTTATAGCACTGCGCGACGGGGCCCACCAGCCACGTCATTGGGCTGGGCGTCCCCGATCAGGATGCGAGATCAGGGCCTAGACATGGCCGTTGGGCCAAGTCCGGTGGAGATCAAAACTAACATTCTCCCCCTTGATCTCTCATCACTTTCTTCGTTCTTCAATTTCTTACTCAAAATTTCGATTCATAGTTGTTGACATCGTTTTTTGGCACGTGTCAAGATGGTCAGAAGAGGCTAATCAGCAGGGGAAAAAATACTGTGTAGGTTGATAGCCGATGAAAATGAGCTTGTAAAGAAGGCTGCCTATGAGTGGTGGCGGTGTATGGAGAAGTTGATTCAAATTGAAGTATTGCCGATAAGGTTAAGGGTATTATTGCCGATGCCGATGAAAGAAGACTTAAAGGCTGCTGCCGATGAAACAGGGAGTGTGCCGATGAAAAAGACTTGAAGGCTGCTGCCGATGAAACAGGAAGTGTGCCGATGGAAAGGAGGTCGATGAGAATACCATCGTAGTTGAGGCGGACTAGGGAGTAAGATAGGAATTAATTTCCTTTTCTATGTTTATTAGAGTCTGAGTTGTATCAGAGTCATGTGTTTCCTTAGGTTTGGATTTAGTGTCCTAGTCATATTTGGTTACGTTTCTGTAGATCAGGATATAAATATAGAGTGAAGGGCAATGTAATAATCAATCAATCAATATCAAAAAAACCAGCTTTTACTCTTATTTACATCTATTTACTTTTTGACGACTTCGTCAATTTACATACTTTTTCCTTTTTACGAGTTCTCATCGATTCGGCGAGTTGCATTGCTCCAGTGTAATCTTCGACGATCCTCGAGTTCCGCGTGAGTACCTCTTGGCCGTGACTTCTGGGCGTATCGCTGTTGTCAGGACCAAAGTGCTCGTATCTTCATCCTTGTCGATTAACAGGTCAAATCGACTGGCACGCTTTGGATATCGATTTCGGATATTAGCCCTTTGTGTTTGCAGATCCACTTTTGCTTGAACAATAGTTTTCTTGCTTCTTTCCTATTTCATTACAGATTAGTGCATAGAACTGTCTCATCGTCACAACAATTAGTGCCGCTAGACTAACGGCCACAATACACTTCTCTATTTTGAAATGAAACTTTCTTTGGGCCCTTTTTTGTCCAGAAATCATAGGCTATACCATAAACCCATATCGACTGTGCGGTCTCCGAACACACTGGGTGGTAAGCCTTTATAAGCGGATCTGCAAGTACTTGCTTTTACTTATACATTCGAAAGCTTTTAAAAGATTCCGGACTTTCTCCTTCACAACGTCTAACTTCATGTTAATGTGTTTGGCAGCACACTTAACCCGTTGTCATAGGAGTCAATCACTTTAAATGGTAATTGCTGTTGTATACCATTACCAATTCCGGGTATAAGTTAACCATTTCGCCTGTCCTATAAGCCTCATAATAAGTTGTACTATAGGTATGCATCATTGATGACACCACAACTGTTTCTTTGGAGCTTTTCCACAATAAAACTCCAACTGCGAGTGTTAGCTACTATGTGGGTTTCACTAAACATCTCGCTGAAATTCAACATTCTTGTACCCACAACCATTTGAGAGTACATGTTCTTTCTTAGTCATCATGAGGCTTATTAAATCTTTGCACAATTGCAAGATATTCTCAACTCCATTCTAGTGATCTATATCTGGACTAGACTTTCTGCCAAAACATCCCGGATAAAATGAAATATGTTAGGGTAATATCACACTTGTGCACTCATTAAACTATAATATCATAGTTGTGCACTCATTAAGCTTCCAACAGCTGAAGCATATAGATCCATATTCATTTGATCTATCTCATGTTGTTTCTTATAACACCAAAGTTCTCAAAACTATTACCCTTGACTATATGAACAGGCGTAGGTTCACTTGCATGCATACTTTGTTTCTTTATAATCTTTTCTAAGCATGCCTTTGTGATAATCCTAATACCCCTTTCATCTGTCTCGGTAAATTTCAATTCTTATAACGAGAGTCATTTCACCGAGAACATTCTTATTGAGTCTCGAGGACAAGAGCTTCTTCACATATAGTAGATTGACATCACTACTAGCAAGTAAGGTGTCATCCACATATACAGGGATTAGGAAATGAATCTCCCATTTTATAACTTTGTACACATGCAATTGTCCTCTCATTCTCTTTAACCTAAAATTTCTAGTTGACCTTTCAACTTGAAATGCCACTATTTAGAAACTTGCTCTAGTTCATAAGAGATTTCTATAGGTGGCATCCCTTTCGTTCTTTCTTTCCACAACAAAACCTTTAGGTCGTGCCATGTAATCATTTTCATACAAATCCCATTAGGGAATGTTGTCTTTACTTTCATCTGATGTAACTCAGATCATGATGTGCCACTAGCACTCATTGTAATCTATTCATTCTCTTTGCGTAAAATCTTTGGATTCAAGTCGTGCTTTATATCTTATATTCCCTTTGGAGTCACATTTCGTCTTGTAGACCCTTTACAGCCTATTGTTTTGGCTCCATTAGGAACTGCTTCTATTTCTCAAACTTCGTTGGTATTCATCGATTTCATTTCAATTTCCTTAGCTTCTTGCCATTTAGACGTGTTAATGCCTCAAATGAGGTGGGATCACCCTCCATTTGAATTTCTTCATTAATATAGAATTTATAGTCATCAGTAATATCTGATTCTCTTATTCTTTGAGACCTTCAGATCTTTAGCTAATGACACTTCTTTCACATGGGGTTGTTGTTGCTCTTTCATCGTCAATCAAAATTGTTAGGTCTTGTATAACTAGATCCTTGTTTTCTTATTCATCTTCTTGAATGGCTAACAACATGTGTTGTATGAGTCATACAACATCAACATGGTGTTGAGCATTTATCGATCTTGAGTCATTGGAGTAGGCACTAGTCCCACTTCTCTTCAAGTCGTAGATCTTTTCATACCATGCTCCCCCAGATTACTCCATCTTGTGTAAGGATAGCGTATCTTCAGTCTTTCTTATTTTGGGTTTATTCTGTTAAAATCTATCTTATTTGGTGCTTTAAGCACCGTCTTAGTATTTCTTAATCTCATTGCTATCTTCCTGTCGAACTGTAAAAGGTTCAGGAATTTAGCCATTTCTATGCTTAGGGATATCTTTATTATGACCGTTATACTCCCTCAATGATCACCTTTATCTTTTATATATCACTTTTTCTCTAAATGCAAATCGTACAATGGGGAATATTTTTCAATTATCTTTCTAAGTTTCTTTCAATTGTATCTTTCTATCTTTCTCAATTCATAGTCATCAATCCTCCCCCTCGAAATGTGGCATAAACTTTTCTGCCATAATTTCGAAACCTTCATAACTCTTGTGAATGAGGAAACTTTGATTTCTTACTTCATCCACATGATTCCATCATACAAAATGAAATTATTTCTTAATTCGTATAGGAGTTGTTGACACCGTTTTTGGCACGTGTCAAAATGATCAGAGTGGGCTAATCAGCAAAAGGAAAGTTATTGTATTACGTTGATAGAAGGGTGCCGATGAAGATTAGCTTGTGAGGATTGTTGCCGATGAATGGTGGTGACCGATGGAAAGGTTGACTTAGACTCAGAGGCGTTGCTGGTAAGATCGGAGATGTTATTGCCGATGTCGATGAAGGAAGATTTGAAGACTACTGCCGATGAAGCTTGTGATGATGGGAAGCATGCTGATGGAGAGGAGGTCGATGAAAATTTCATCGTAATTGAGGCGGACAGGGAAGTAGATAGGTGTTGATTTCCTTTTCTATATTTGTTAGAGTATGATTCATGTAAGAGTCACGTTTTTCCTTAGATATAGACTCGGTGTTCTAGTCGTGTCTGGTTATGTTTCCTCAGATTAGGGTATAAATATAGACTGAGGCACAATGTAAGATAGAATCAATCAATATCAAACCAATTTTACTCCTATTTGCATCTACTTACTTTTCGGTGACTTCATCAATTTGTATATTTTTCTTTTTACGAGTTCTCATCGATTCGACGAGCTACATCACTTCAGTGCGACCTTCGGTGATCCTCGAGTTCCGCGTGAGTACCTCTTGGCCGTGGCTTCCGGGCGTATCGCTGTTGTCAGGACCAAAGTACTCGAATTTTCATCCTTGTCGATTAACAGGTCAAATCGACTGGCACCCTTTGGATATCAGATTATGTATTAGCCCTTTGTGTTTGCAGATCCACTTTTGCATCAACACATCTTTTGGCACGCCTGGTGGGACGAATCAACATGATCAATATGTTCAATCCTAAGATCGATTCAGGGAACGTCATCGTGATATCGGAAGAAGACCTTAAGGAAGATCAGAAGCAGGCTATGGAGAAGGCTATAGAGGATTACATGCAGCTTTGCCTGAAATCATTCAGCTTAAACAGGAGCGAAGAAGTCATCCAGAAGCAAGATATGCCGTTGCCTTGGCAGGTTACCTTTGACTCCTATCCTGGTAAACTTCAAGAGATGGTTAATTCTGCAGTAAATCATGCTTTGATTAACCACTCCAATGTGTTGTCCAATACTGTTCACAATGCTGTTGTTCGAACTTTTAAAGAGGGACAAGTGCCACCACATTACGTTGGGCCAGCTTATCACCAACCAGAACCGACATCGGTCAATGCTCCATCGGCTCCCTCAGCCGTTGTGGGTACAGAAGTTACTTCTCCTCTAGTCTTAGCATGTTTGCCTAATGTCCAATCTACACCGATAAGATCAGATCCAGTACTTTCAGGAGGACGAGTTCAGCTCAATACAGATCTATCGGCATCAGCTATGTTAGGGCCTGTGCCTCAAAACAGCCAGATTCCTGCTAATTGGTGGGGATATGGTATGCCTCCAGAGTTGTCTGCCTTCAACTCTGGGTTACCTCAAGTGTTTGACGCAGCAGGAAAAGCTCATGTATCATTGGCGATTTCACCGATGAATCAGGTACCTCAATATGCTACATCAACTACTGTGCAACCAACTTCAGGAGGTTGCCAGATGCCTTCGTTTCAAGCACCCAATACCAGTCCATCGGCAAGCCTACTGCCGATGCAGCAGAAGGCCCCTGCTATGAGTCAACCTAGGGTGCAGTTCATGCCTCAAGCCGGTTATGCTAATTGTTATGCAACAATGTCAGCAAGTTACCAGCCATCGGCAAGCTTTGTACCGATGAGTTCTAATAATGGTTGTTCAGGACAATTACCTGTTCAGCATGCAGTTCAGCAGAATCAGTAAGTTGCAGAAATTCAGCAAGGTCATATGCAAGCTGGTTTTCAGAATCAGGCGTCGACAGCTCAACCGATGAATCCTTTCCAGCAGGTTAGTGGGCCACAAGCAGCGGCGAATATGCCAATTGCTGGAGATCATGTACCACAAAGATATGTGGAGGGATATCAGCAGGTACCTCCTGTAGAAATTCAGCCAGTTCGTCAGCAGGAGGCTGATGTTTTTTGGGCCGATAAGATAGCAAAAATCATGAGAGATCAGTTTGGGATAAAACCCAAAGTTAATACTTATTCTTATCGGACTCCATACCCTCTAGCATATGATTTAATTCTTCTCCCAAATCGGTACAAGGTACCAGATTTCACCAAATTTTCTGGACAAGATGATACATCAACGATGGAACACGTCAATCGCTTCATTATTCAATGTGGAGAGGTAGCTAGCCGAGATGAATTAAGAGTTCGATTATTTTTATCATCTTTGTCTTGATCAGCATTCACGTGGTTCATATCATTTCATCAAATTCTATCATTACTTGGGCTGATCTAGAAAAACAATTCCATAAGTATTTCTTTGCTGAAATCCATGAAAAGAAGCTTACCGATTTAGTAAAGTTGAGGCAACGTAATGATGAATCGGTAGAAAGCTTTGTGCAGAGGCTACGAGATGTAAAGAATAAGTGCTACAGCCTGGTGCTGGATGATCGGCAGCTTGCCGATCTGGCTTTTCAAGGGTTATTGCCACATCTCAAGGACAGGTATGCCACATCTAAAGCCTGAGTCATCTTGTACAAAGGATCTCTGATCAAGACACTAGGGTTTTTGAGCCTAAAAAGAATTGGAGCAAAAAAGTATCATTTGTTGATGAGGTAGAAGATTCTGATTCTGATGAAGAACCAGTTATTGGCTTAGCTGAGTGGGTTAAGAATAAAAGACCGATATCTTGTCCTTTTGGTCAGAAAGAGCCAGAGAAGTTTACCTTTGACATCACCAAAGCTGACAAGATATTTAATCTTTTACTTCAAGAAGGTCAAATTAAGTTGTCACTTAATCATGTGATTCCATCGGCAGAAGAGTTGAAGAAGATCCTGTACTTCAAATGGCACAATGCAACTTCAAATAGTACAAATGAGTGCAAGGTGTTCAGGCAGCAGTTGCAATCGGCCATTGAATCTGGGAGAATTAAGTTTGGCAGCTCTAGGACCCAGAAGCCGATGAAAATCGATCAACACCCTTTTCCAGCAAATATGTTGGATGCCAAGGGTAAGACCAAGGTATTGACATCAGAGGCTGCTGAGAAAAACGCATAAGTGGATCCCCAGCATCGGATAACTACCGATGACGCAAAAAGCAAGGGTCTGCTGGGAGAATGTGGTAGTTCAAAAAAATCTCCTCGACCTGGCATTGTGATTACCCATCAAAGGCAGCAGGAGGGTTGGCATCAGCGTAGGGACCGATATCAACAACAACAAGAAGAGAGACGTCGGGAAGAGTGGTATCGGCATAAAAATCATTGGAGGTGCCCGTTTTTCATCCATTGCTGGGAAGAAGGCATTAAATTGCCAACTGTTAAAAATTGCCCTAAGTGCAATGGTTACTATAGGGCCAATCGGCTAGAAAGGAGATTTCAGCCTGGTAATCAGGGTTTATCTATCAATGAGCCAATCAGAGGTAGATCATCAGTGCATGATCGGCTGGGGGGCAGACTTAGTGTACATGAAAGGCTTGGTAAGCGCGCTGGATATTTTCTAAGGAATCAAGAGGAGCTTGAGGAGATGGCAAATGCAAGAGTTCCTGATGAAGAAATATTCTACAGGGACCCTAATATACGTCGTGTAGAATCAACTAGGACCTGTTATCAGCTGGTTTCGAAAACTAAGCTTCCTCGATGGTGCCCTGAGGGTCTGACAAAGACATAGAAAAGGAGAATGCAGCGTGAGCGTCAGGAGGACCTATACCGAGAGGAAAGCTCTTCCAATGAGAGGTCTGGATATCAGCAGTGGCAGGTGAAACACAAAGATAAGGGCCCATTAGTAGATGTTAATATGGTATTTATGTTGCCGATGGAGTTTCTAGCACTCTCTGATGATGAGGAAGAAGTTGTTCTCTCTGATCAAGTAGCTTAGCTGGCACTAGATCCAATGACGACTGTTTTTGAGAAACCTACCGATGATGAAAGACAGCATCTCAAAGCTTTGTTTGTGAAAGGCAGAGTTGATGGACAGCCTGTATCCAAGATACTTATCGACGGAGGAGCTGCGATTAATATTATACCCTATGTGATGTATCGAAAACTTGGCAAAGGAGATCAAGGCTTGACCAAAACCGATATGATGCTAAAAGATTTCGAAGGCAATGTGTCACCAGCTAAAGGGGCAGTATGCGTTGAATTGACCATCGGCAGCAAAACCTTGCCGACGACGTTCTTTGTTATCAATGGTAAAGGTGCATACAATCTGCTTCTAGGAAGGGACTGGATTCATGCCAATTGTTGTGTTCCTTCCACAATGCATTAATTCCTCGCACAGTGGGTTGGGGATAAGATTGAGGTTGTCCTTGGTGATTCTTCTTATATCATCATATCGGCAGAATCAGATACTTATGAGCGAACCAAATGCATATTAGGAGAAGTTTGGGAGAAAGAGTTCCTCAGAGTTGCTGATTATGAAATTCCACCAATCCAAGCAGTCGGTTCTGAGGAGGATGTTTTAATGGATAGGTTTGTCGATGATGGAAAATTAGGTCAGGGGTTCACATCGGCTGATGATTTAGTAGAGGTAGATATTAGTGATGGTGATAGGCCAAGGCCTACTTTTATTAGCACTAAGTTAGATTCCAAGTGTAAGCAGCAAATAAATAATTTGTTAAAAAAATATAAAGATTGTTTTGCTTGGGATTATACTGAAATGTCTGGATTAGACCGATCGATAGTTGAACATCGGTTACCTATCAAATCTGGATTTCGGCCATATCAGCAGCCAGCGCGCCGATGCAACCCAAATATACTTCCTGACATTAAGGCCAAAATAACTAAATTAATTGAGGCAAAGTTTATTCGGCAGTGTCGATATGCGGAGTGGATTTCTAATGTGGTTCCTGTTTATAAGAAAAATGAGAAACTTCGTGTTTGTATTGATTTCAGGAACCTCAACAAAGCCACACCAATAGATGGTTATCCAATGCCTATTACTGATTTGTTGATTGATGCTGCAGCCAGACATCAGATTATCAGCTTCATGGATGGTGATGCAGGTTATAATCAAATATTCATGGCTGAAGAAGATATTCCCAAGACTACTTTCAGATGTCCAGGTCATGTGGGGTTGTTTGAGTGGATAGTCATGACTTTCGGTTTGAAAAATGCCGGTGCTACTTATCAGAGAGCTATGAATTTTATTTTTCATGAGTACATCGGCACATTAGTGGAAATCTACATTGATGATGTAGTGGTTAAGTCTAGGGATATCACAAAACATCTAGCTGATCTACGAAAGATACTGGAGTGCACGAGGAAGCATAGATTGAAGATGAATCCTAATAAATGTACGTTTGGTGTATCGGCAGGTCAATTCTTGGGTTTTATGGTGCATCAGAGAGGTATTAAAATTAGTAGGAAGTCTATTGATGCAATTAACAAGGTGGTTGCTCCTGCCGATAAAACTGAATTGCAATCTTTGATCGGCAAGATTAATTTCATTAGAAGGTTCATATCTAATCTATCGGGTAAGATCAAGGCTTTCAGTCCATTGCTTAAATTGAAGGCCGATCAGGAATTTGTATGGGGAGCTGAGCAGCAGTTGGCCCTAGATAAAATTAAGAAGTACTTAACAAACCCTCCAGTGCTAGTTCCACCCCAACACGGGAAACCCTTCAGGTTGTATTTGTCAACTGATGATACTGTTATCGGCTCAGCTCTTATTCAAGAATTTGAAGGGAAAGAACGTGTTATTTATTATTTAAGCAGAAGATTGGTGGATGCTGAGACAAGGTATTCGGCCATCGAAAAATTATGTCTGTGTCTATACTTTTCTTGTATTAAATTGAGGCATTATTTGCTATCGGCCGAATGTACTGTCATATGCAAAGATGACGTGGTCAAATATATGTTGTCGATGCCGATATTAAGTGGTAGAATCGGCAAGTGGATTTTAGCATTGTCAGAATTTGACCTACGTTACGAATCGGCTAAGGCAGTTAAAGGGCAGGTTATGGCTGATTTTGTCACTCAGCATTGCAGTACACTGGACTCTCTGAAAGTTGCTCCTTGGACACTTTTCTTCGATGGGTCTACGTGTGGTGAAGGAGCAGGTATCGACATTGTGTTAATTTCACCTCAAGGAAGGAAGTATGATTTTTCATTACCGATTGTTGCTACATCGACAAACAATCAGGCTGAGTATCAAGCTTTGATAAAAGGGTTAGAATTACTTAGTGAGATACGTGCCGATGCTGTCGAAATCTTTGGTGATTCTATGCTGGTTATAAATCAATTAGCTGGGATTTATGAATGCCGAAGTGAAGTTTTGATCTCATATCATGAGAGATGTTTGCAATTATTGAAAGAGTTTAAAGATTTTCGTCTTGAATATATTTCTCGATTGCATAATGAAGAAGCTAATCGGCTAGCTCAGCATGCTTTAGGGTATCAGCCTATCCAGGAGGTGCTAGCATTGGCAGTTGATACCGATGACTGGAGAAAGGAGATTGTCGATTACTTAAGGGATCCATCTAAGAAGGTTGAAAGACGCATAAGATTTTAGGCCACTAAGTATGTGCTCCTCGAGGATGAATTATATTATCGGACTATAGATGGAGTTTTACTCAGATGTATTAGCGGTGATGAATCGAAAAGCTTGATGGGTGAAATTCCTGAAGGAGTGTGTGGGGCACATCAATCGGCTTTCAAGATGAAGTGGATGATCAGAAGGAATGGATACTATTGGCTGACTATTCTTGAAGATTGCTTTAAATATTTTAAAGGATGTCAGGGGTGTCAAAAGTTCGATAATATTCAAAGAGCGCCTGCATCGGCTATGAATCCTATAATTAAACCTTGGCCGTTCCGGGGATGGGCTATCGATCTCATCGGTCATATTTATCCACCATCGAGCAAAGGACATAAATTTATTCTAGTTGCTACCGATTATTTCACAAAATGGGTTGAAGCAATTTCTTTGAAAAAAGTGACATCGGCAAGTATGATCGATTTTGTGAAAGAGCATCTTGTTTACCGATTTGGTATTCCTCAAACTATCACTACCGATCAGGGTACTATGTTTACATCGGGAGAATTTGATGAGTTTGCTGTTGGTATGGGGATTAAAGTTTTGAATTTTTCTCCTTATTATGCTCAAGCTAATGGTCAGGTTGAGGCTTCTAACAAAGGGATTATCAAACTCATTAAGCATAAAATTAAAGAAAATCCTAAGCGGTGGCATACAATATTGAATGAGGCCCTGTGGTCATATCGGATGGCATGTCATGGTGCAATCAAAGTAACGCCTTATCAGTTAGTATACGGACACGATGTAGTATTGCCTTGGGAAATTAAAACTGGCTCTAGGCGGATATTTTCTCAAGATCAATTGACAGCCGATGACTGTGATACTCTTATGAAAGATGAGTTAGAAGACGTGGCAAGTCATTGGTTGAGGGCTTTAGTTAGCATCGAAGAAAATAAGAAAAGGGTAGCCAGATGGTATGACAAGAAGGTGAAGGTAAAGGAGTTTGCCAATGGAGATCTGGTTCGGAAATTGATTTTACCGATTGGGACTAAAAGTTCAAAGTTTGGCAAGTGGTCTCCTAATTGGGAGGGTCCTTATCGGATAAATCAATCTGTTCCTGGCAACACATATATTCTAGAAACCCTTGAAGGGGTTGTGTTTCCCAGAGCATTAAACGGAAAATATTTAAAGAAATATTACCCTAGTATCTGGATGGATGCATAAAAGCATAAGTGCCTATAACAGTCCTATCGGCCAGAATCATACAAGGGTATCAGTGTTTCATAGAGCACCAATGCAATAAACAAGATTTACAAATTTAGTAAAGATTGGATGGCCGATATCGCACACAGGCGAATCTGATCCGCTTCCTTTTTCTCTTTAATATCTTCATCGGCAGCACCCTCCACTGGCCTAAGTTTTTTCTTCATTGCTAGGGCTTTGCGATCTTGGATATCTCTTTCTTGCTGAAGAGCCTTGATAGCATCAGGTAACTGGCTTTCTTCCTGCCTAGCATGAGTTAGATCTACCTCGACTTCTTTCAGTTCAGCCAGTAGAGCCATTCTCTTTGCCGATAAGTCAGAGATTTTCTGCTTAAGTTCGGCACCAGAAGTCTGCAAACTGCCGATGTTCTTGTGCTTTCTCATCGGCGGTCTGTTTCAATTGTAGCATCTCTTCTTTAAGCTGAGCCTGAGCAGCTCTATCGGTAATGCGTTGAGTAGCCCTCTGATATTGGAGTTGTCGGCTTTCTAAGTGGGCTGCTAGGAAGAGTGCCTCTTCAATGTCGGCAGGGACCTGACCATGAATTGTTTTGAAAATTGCTTTTGTAGGGTCTGAATCATCTACCAACTGGACAGTGTCTTGCTGCAGCAAGTTCAGAAGATCCTCCAGCTTGGACTTGACTTCTGCCGATATTGTCCCCAGTGCAAGAGAAGAGTTTGCCTCCTCTCCGTCATCGTTAGAAACGTCGATGGCAAAGGAGAATAGACTGTTTGGAGAGTCTTGTTCCTGAAAGAAGAAAAGGGGTCAGTTAAGGTTAAGTATGAATATTATAAATCGGTTAGGTCAGTCGGCTTACTTGCTTCAAGGTAATTTCTTGTCTTTGACTGGAGGAAGCAACCTGGAGTGTGCCATGTGAAGGATCGGCTGAGCTTGCCGATGGGATATTTTTAGCTTCAGGATTAACTAGTGCTAGGATTGATGGCAATTCATCTGTGGTCTCATCGGTAGTTGGTCCTTGGGATACGATGGCCGATGACGTGCCCTGTGCAGGAGGATCGACTGCTTGCTTAGTTGCATCGGCCGATTTTGGTTGGCTCGGAGGTGCTGGATCAGATGTTGGGATCGGTACGGACTTCTGCCATTTTGGCTGTGCCTCAGTATCTGTTGAAGCTTTGCGCTTTGTTTGGGCCTTAGCAACGGTTGGCTGGGGGGCATCGGCACTTGTTGGTTGTGAAGGTTGGATATCTGGTACACTTGCCGATGTACCCGTTGGTTGCTGCAAAACAGGTGTAAGATATGATATTTAACAGATTAAATGTAAAGTTGAAGGAATACCTCTGAAGGTTTGTCAGAGATGGTAGTGCTTGATGCCAGAGGTGTTGCCGATGATGATCCAACAGTAGTTCTTACATCCTAAAAATTAGTGTTAGTACAGTCTAAGATCGGCATGAGTTGGAATAAACAGGGTTGTTACCTTGAACGCTTTTATCAGGGTCGCAGCAGCAGCTGATGGAGTGGCTCTAGCCTTAGCCAGTTTTGGCTTGGTAGTGATTTTCTTGGCACTGGTTCTTTGATGAGTCAGAGCAGCTAGGGTAGGGGTGTTGTAGCCGATCGATGATATTGGGGAGATAGGTCGAAGGTCAAAGGGTCTCCCACTCCTGCTTATGGATGGTGTTGGGTCATCGATCTGTCATAAGAAAGTTAGTTGCCGATATATAAAAGAAAAAAAAGAAGAAGGGTGTTAAAAGAAACTTACTGTGTCATCAGGAATGACATGCTTAGGGTCAATCATATGCCGATATGTATGAACGGATGTTGCAAATAATTATCCCTTCCACTCTTGCCACCATAGCTTATATGATTCAGTGATAAAAGAGGCTGGCATCCAGGTGGATAGATCAACATCTGTAGCATCGACATCAGGAGAGAGTCGCACTACCCTGCTCCAGTCCGTTTCGCTGGTGATTGTTTCTCTCGGTTTAATCACATCGGTAAAACAAAGTTTAATTGGCAGCTGTCCAAAGGCCAATTGATGTGATACTGCCGATGGATTGTAGAATTCATAGGTGATGTTGGTATTTTTCCCACTGCCGAATGTATTCACTGGGATTGCCCAGGGAGTAATGATTGCCATCATAAGTTCATCATCCTTATTCAAGGTATCATCGGCAAAATTGAAGAGAAGGGGGAATCTGGTTTCTTCGTCGATGTAGGGCATCCAGGCCCGATGATCACGGGAAAGACCGTTGTAAAAGCTTTGGAAGAATCGACCGATCTGATCTTCATTGGCCTCTGTTCCAGGAAGAACAATTATGGCTTCACCAAAATTGAGGGGTGGGCGTGTTGCTGATTCTTCATCTCCAAGTTCATAGTCTTCGGCGATATCTCACGGGAATTGCTGGGCAAAGAAGTCTCATTGCAATCGTTTGTGCATGTGGGCATTCAACCACATGTTGATGAACCACCACGGGCCTCCTAAGTTGCCGATGGGTTCACCAAGCAGAAGCTTCTGAGACACTTGATGTAAAAGGTGATAAGTGGAGCTCAGAAGATATCGGCCAAGAGGGAACCTTACACCGTTGGCCAGTAGTTCAGCTGCGGGGAGGTAAGCATTGGTTGGCCCTACCGATCGACCACAGAAAATGAATTTTTCTAACCACATGTTTAGGAATGTGGCGTGTTCCCTCTGACCAACTGTCCCGGTCCTCCTGTATTCTTGAATATACCCTGTCCAACCACCGATGTTACGGGTATTCAACCTATACTTAGATTTTCTACCGTAAATGGAGGCCTCATCGGCAGTTGAAATATCTAGGCCGGTGAGCATGTATACATCGGCAAGGGTGGGAGTAGCTGGGCCATGTCCAAACATGAAGGTATTTGTTGTGTTTGACCAGAAATAAGCGGCAGCAATCATCATCGACTCATTCTTCTGCATATCGGCAATGGACAGCCTGATGCATTAGTCTAGCTTTCGCTCTGCCCAGTACACTTGCATCGACCCGTTTACCCTCAGATACCAATCTTTTCACCCCTTGGTGGTTTTAGGCCAAGATCGGAAGGTGTCTTTCCATAAATTTAAAGAGAAATTCTGGGCTCTGAAGAGAATTCTGTTAGTCTCTGCATTGATCAAATTGGTTGGATCTGGGTTGCCCATTGGGCCTAGACATTGGATGTGCGGCTGATTGGTTGAGATAACTAACTTGTTGCATAGTTCCTAAGTTTGGAGGATCAAAAGAACAGAGGAAAAGAGAAAAAATAACCAACTATATGAACTTGCAAGGGCAAAAGGAATCGCAGTAAAAAGGGATGAAGGTGAAACAAACTGCAGGGACGTTGAAGTTGATTGCCATTGTTTTGAGAAGGATGGAGGCGCAGCTGGAGACTCGAGGTTGCCGCTGGGGAAGGTTCTTGCTGGTTGAGGTCGCACGGTTGTTCGTCGGGGTCGTCGCCGGAGAGAGAGAATGCTGAGGGTTGGAGTCTAAGGGTAGAAGACGAGCATTTGGGAGAGATTTATTTATAGGCCGATTGGAATAGGGGCATTCCGGACTTATCTCTCTGTCACGCGCGTGTAGGTCGAGGTAGTTCAGATGGATATGGTAACTGTTCGCACGATAATCAAGGGATTGTACAGATGATTTGATGGTAAGTAATCATGGCTCGAAAGAAATCTCGGTATAGGATATTTTAATTCCGAGAGCGGCAGCGTCATTGTGTTAGGTTCTTGCCGATGGACTATTGTTTTTGTATCTTAACCATAATTGAAGCAAGAGTGGTTGAAGATCGTGCGATATTTACTGAGACGCGTGAATCAGGACTAGATTTGATTGAATTTGGTAACAGATTATGTTATGCTCGGAGGATGAATTAAGATAATTGGGTGAAGGCAATCGTTGTCTAGAGTAAATTTCGGAGCATCAATGATTTTATACTGCGAAATTAGGGGGTATGTGTTGACACCGTTTTTGGCACGTGTCAAAATGATCAGAGTGGGCTAATCGGCAGAAGGAAAGTTATTGTATTACGCTGATAGAAGGGTGTCGATGAAGATCAGCTTGTGAGGATTGTTGCCGATGAATGGTGGTGATCGATGGAAAGGTTGACTTAGACTCAGAGGCGTTGCTGGTAAGATCGGAGATGTTATTGCCGATGCTGATGAAGGAAGATTTGAAGACTACTGCCGATGAAGCTTGTGATGACGGGAAGCATGCTGATGGAGAGGAGGTCGAAGAAAATTTCATCGTAATTGAGGCGGACAGGGAAGTAGATAGGTGTTGATTTCCTTTTCTATATTTGTTAGAGTATGATTCATGTAAGAGTCACGTTTTTCCTTAGATATGGACTCGGTGTCCTAGTCGTGTCTGGTTATGTTTCCTCAGATTAGGGTATAAATATAGACTGAGGGATAATGTAAGATAGAATCAATCAATATCAAACCAATTTTACTCCTATTTGCATCTACTTACTTTTCGGCGACTTCGTCAATTTGCATATTTTTCTTTTTACGAGTTCTCATCGATTCGACGAGCTGCATCGCTTCAGTGCGACCTTCGGCGATCCTCGAGTTCCGCGTGAGTACTTCTTGGCCGTGGCTTCCGCGCGTATCGCTGTTGTCAGGACCAAAGTACTCGAATTTTCATCCTTGTCGATTAACAGGTCAAATCGACTGGCACGCTTTGGATATTGGATTAGGTATTAGCCCTTTGTGTTTGCAGATCCACTTTTGCATCAACAGGAGTACTTTTCCCTCATTTCACTTCAAAACCTCAATAGAGTCCTTTCATCAATACTTCTGCAATTCATGCTTGCATGTCATTCTTATCATGAGGTTCGTTTTCAACTTCTTTTGTTCTTAAACTGATACTAGGATAGCACAAAAGGTACCCTAAACTTCTCTCCCTGTGTGGGATACACATCGTCATCTCACTTTCTTCTCCATGCAGGACAAGTACTATACCAACTTCATCCCGCAATGCGGGTATTTTCTTAAATTTTATGCCGCCATGCAAGACAATTCTCTTGAAGGGACATAAATGACAGGATTGGCTCATATTCAATCATCAAATTTAGGAATAAATCCGATATTCTTTAACACACATGCTTAATCCGACGTTGATCAAATTAAACATGCATGTCACTCATTACAATTCATATCATGATGATAAAAACTGAAAATTAAATTATTTTTCATAGAGAGTACATAAAAGACATTTCTCAAACTAAACTCTTATTGTTCTATTTCTTTCTTGGATCAATATCCCTGAAATCTTTGAAAAACATTTCTTTTCAAGCCACTCTTAAAAGAGGACACAATCTCTCATGCAATGGCCTCCTTTCATATACACAATTTGTCCTTAGACTTTTCATCATCTGAGTCACAAGTACCTAGTGCTTTTCTTTTCTTTTTCTTTTCTGCCTCTAAGAATGAAAGCATGAAGATCTTTATCTGAAAATATTCAACAATAGTCGTCAACATTAAACTCTGATTTCTTTATGTTCTAATCTATATCACCATTACGCAGATATAGAACAAAACAACTTTCTTCTATATTAATTCTATATCATCGTTGGGCAGAAATAGAATAAATGCATAAAATTCATAGATAAAACTTATAAAATTTTCTATCAATAACTTTTGCTAAAATTAGCAACATCATGAATACAATATTCTTGTACATTAATTCCACATCACCGTTGGGCATAAATGGAATTAACATATGGAACAACTCAATTATCATCAACCCTCTTCAAAATTAAATTCTCACGTTGGTTCGAATTTAATTAGAAGATCATCATCATCATTGCAGCGGAAACATCTTTCTATTTCATGAGCATTTCTTGATCTTTATCTATTCTCTAAAAATTGGTCACTTTGATGCATAATTTATTAGAGATTTAAATTTTAACCTCAAACTCATAAATAAGCTTATAATATTGTTATCATCAAAGTTGATCAGAAAATAACAATATCATAATTTCACTTAAATCATAATGTGAATATCCCTCTAATTAAAATTTTCTCGTTGGTTTCAATTTTAATTAGAGGATAAATTTTTCATCATTTTCTGAATAACCATGACTGCTCTTCAAAATTAAATCCTCCCGTTGGTTCAGATTTAATGAGAAGACAATATTCTTTTTCTTTGCAGCGAAAACATTAATCAATTCCATAATCCAATTTTCCAGAAACTCTTAGAATACTTTACTGTTCTCTGAACAAAATTATCGTTGAACAAAAATTATACAGAGATTTTCATCAATATTCAATTCAATTTTCTTCGAACTATCAAAATCTGCTTCTGGAAAATAAAAAGAAAACCAGAATTCATTCAGTTTACTATCCCTTTACTGAAATCAGCCCGAAGGCCTGCTTGCAGCCGTGCCGCTCGCTCTTCGGCCCGTGGCCCAGCAGTAACCGTAGCAGCGCAAACGGTCTGGCTCTCACACTCGCGCGCGCAACGCGCGCTCTCCAGCGCTGCCAGCCCAGCTGGTGTTTTCACTTTTCACTCTGCAGCGCGGCCCAGTAACGAGACAGGCCCATGGCCGCGCGCACGTGTTCCCCGCGCCCAGGCCGCACCTGGGCCTAGGCCGGGAAAGCGCTGTCCCGCCTGGGCCGAAGTCCGGCCCGAGCGCTGCCGGCCATCGGATTCGATCGGGCGGTCGTCCTTACACTTCGGCGGAACAAAAACGTGCCCGTGGTCAGATCGGAAACCCTAACTGCTCATTTCTTCTTTCTTTTCTCTGCGTTCCACTCGCCCACAGTAGCCGGCGGTGCCAAGACGACGGTGGCCCGAGCTCACGGCGCGAGAGAAGACAGCGCCGCCATGGCACCCCTCGCTGGTGCACGCATGTGGCCTTAGACGCGCGCGGCGCCGTCGAGCGGTACCTCGGTGATGCCCTTTTGGGCCCCGCGCCCGTGCGCACGGCGTGGTGGAGCGCCGGTGAGGCGGCGGCTCGCGGAAAACCGGAGCAGCGGCTACGATGCGACGGAAAAGTGCCGCCGGAGCAAGTCCAGCTCCCTATCCTGTTGACCTTTCTCGCTCTTCTTTCTCAGCATGGAGCAGCGGCGGCCATCCACGGCGACTAGGCTGGAGATGGTGGCGCCGCCGCAGGGTTCCTCATTGGCGCACGGCCACTCTTCATGATCTTCCCGCCCATGCCCGAGGCGAAGCCCACGTGGCCGAGTGGTCTTCCCGCGGCATCCGAAAAGATGGTGGCGGTGGTGACCAGCGGCGCGAGTAAGTCCGCCGGTCCTTTCAATTTACTAGGGTTAGGGTTTGGATTTGGGTTCTTATCCATTTCTTCTCGATTCGAACAAACCGATTCATTTTCTTTCAAATTCTTTTCATTTCTCAATCCCGATCTGGATCTACTCACTAGGTAGGCTCTTGATACCAATGTTAATCTCTATGGATCGTCTAGCAGTAGATCCAGTGGGTAGCTCTTTGGCATTTGGAATAATACACATAGATATATGTTCTTAGAATAGAATACGAGAGAGATGGGAGTGTGTGACATTACCGACCATCAATTGGGGAGAAAGAGGAATCCACCATGGCTTCGGTGTTGGAGTTGAGGACGCGATGACGACATCGAGATAGTGCAGTGGCAGCGTGGAGACGCTGGTGGTGCTTCCCGTCGCTGGCAGCCCTTCCCTGATCGGTAGGGTTTCTTGGTGGGGGGCGGTGGCTATCGTGAACCTCGTAACCCTAACCACTGGCCCCCCACCTTCTATTTATAGCACTGCGCGATGGGGGCCCACCAGCCACGTCATTGGGCTGGGCGTCCCCGATCAGGACGCGAGATCAGGGCCTAGACATGGCCGTTGGGCCAAGTCCGGTGGAGATCAAAACTAACACTACCTTGACGACACTCTGTTCCTTTTTGCAACAGCACCATTATTTTCCGTGGCGACAGAACATGTCCTCTTTTTTACTACCATCATCACCAATAGAAACGGGCCCTTCAGTGCCAACAGGTTTCGAGCGCCTTGTTCTCTTTTTTATTACTCCCTCTTCACCAATGGCAGGATCCATCATTATATTTGTTCCTGCCTCATCATCCCTATTGATAGAGCCCCTCAACTTTCTGACAGCACCCTCATTGCCAACAAGTTTTGAACGCCTTGTTCTCTTTTTTACGGATCCCTCTTCACCAACAGCCACAAAATCTGTTATTTTATTTGCCCCTACCTCATTATCAGCCCCCTCATTGCAAACAGGTTTCGAACGCCTTCTTCTCTTTTTGACTTCTCCCTCTTCACCAACAGCCACAGATTCTGTTACACTATTTGTCCCTACCTTGTCATCAGATCCCCTTCTCTTTCTGACAGCTCCCTCATTGCCAACAGGTTTCGGACGCCTTGTTCTCTTTTTTACTACTCCCTCTTCAGCAACAGCCACAGAGTCCGTTACTCTATTTGTCTCTAACTCATTATCAGTACTGACACTGATAGATACCCTCAACCTCTTTTTTTGCAGCTACATTGTTGCCAGTAGTAGATTTCATCTTCCTGGAACTGCTAGGGCCGCTGGATGAAGCATTGGGATCATCAGGCACATCAACATTATTCCCTTCAGTATGCTTTTTTGATCTACGTCTGCAAAAGCATTTATGGCACAAAAAGTGAGCAAGCACAATGATAGATATAATTAATTGAAAGTCAAGATTTTGTTATGTACCCTGACGATACTCTCCTTGACCTCCTTGAGCTGGTGCTCAAAACAGTATTAGCGGCAACACAATCAAGACCATCTGAAATGTTGTCAATATTGGAAACAGCTAGGTTCTCTTCGCCTTGCTTTTTAGATCTACCCCTGCAAAATCAATATGGGACAAACTTGTGAGCAAAAACAAGTCATCGAGATTTGTAATGTATGAAAAATTCCTGCATGATCGTTGTGATACTGTAACTAATATCAGTATTCAGATACAGATTTGCATGTAGATGACTTCAATATATCATTAGCTGAGGGGTGATCTTCACCAATAAATTCAGATTGAAATGAGAACATATGTAAAAGAGAGATAGTGCACAACTACTAGATAGAAATTTGCAATACCTTACAATGGCCTCGTCACATCCGTCACCTTTGGAGGGTAAAAGTGACATTAGGTCACGAGGGCGAATTGCAGGCCGCTCTTTTTCTCTATCAACAAAATTGGTTTGAAAAATAGCTTGCTTCAATTGTCTGGCTTCTCTAACTTTCTGGACTTCATGTTTACAAAGTTTTCTCCATCGTCTGCAGTTCACGACAAAATAACCATTAACAAGGAAGCTTCTTTGAAAATATATTATTGATGACATCATGCTAAAGCAGAAAAGAAAATAAGTTTTACCTATAGCACATACTATCATTACGTCCAGGAATTATCGTCTTAGCAATCTTGGACCAGCAAGGCCCAAACTCAGATACTGAAGCCAATAACAAGGAATCTTCTTCAGGCCGCCAGTCATCAAGATATAGATCTGGATCAAGAATATTGCACCACCTGTTTTAAAAGAGTAAAGAATAAAAAACTAGCATTACTATCACCATCAAACTGTAAATTTTGAGCTAATATATCCTAACCACTACATTACCTCTCGAAGATTTGTGTTTGCGTTCGGCCAGGAATAAACGGAGCAATCAAACTCCACCTGCCAGGTCCAATTAGCTTAACAGTGACCATGAGGCGTTTGTCCTCATCCAGAAGCCATCTTCCCACACTGGTCCTTTGAGGGTGCAAGGTTTTCCTCCACGTAGCAAAGACAAATGTAAGAATATAGACAAGAAAAAAAACAGATAATGGAAAGCAAAAGATAAACTTGATCAACAAAAGCAATATCAATATATGAAGGACCGGAAACGGCGACCAGAGGGAGGGTGAATGGAAGCCTCAAATTTCTTTCGAAACTTTCGACTGCTGTCCCAAAATCAACCCCAAAAGGCACACAAACAAAAGCTATGAAAACTCGAGCCACCAAGAGTTAAGAGACCCTAAAGACGTTCCTCAGATCACTAGAAACCCAACGTAAAAGACGGAACTCGAATTGAAAACCGAACGGGCGAGAAATGGATCGCAACAGCACAGACTGCGAGCCACGGACAGCCGCTACATTACCGCGGACAGTCTGCTACAGTTCATGGAAAAACAAATAATTCAAACCCCAAACAGTGCAGTAGTCAAAACTGTCAGTTCATTAACTGACATCTACTCAGTCAGACCCATGACATGACACAATAATATAACAGGCTACATCATTGGAAAACAGGATTGCTATTAACTTGCACTGAAGTATCATAATTTTTTTCTACTGAGCTTTGATATGCTTGAAGAATTAAAGGAAAAGTGTTATCAACAAAAAATAAGCAAACATTTGCAGAGTAAAATCCATGAGAAATTCGAAATTACCTTCTATTATTCAGTGAGTCCAAAATCAAAGTTTCTTGGTATTGCTGCTTTATTCCTCTGGCAAGTTTATTTTTCTCCGCATCTGACCATGGCTTCTTCTTAAATGACATCGGAAATTGCTTCAGCACCATTTCATGCTTTGAAACATGTGGGTTCTCAGGGCTGGTTTAGATGCAAAAATTTTTGCAAAACCGCACTGTAGCTCTTTTCGTTGTTATTTGACAAATATTGTCCAATTATGGTCTAATTAGGCTTAAAAGATTTGTCTCATCCATTTCGTCTAAACTGTGTAATTAGTTTATTTTTTATCTATATTTAATACTTCATGCATGTGTCCAAAGATTCGATATGACGGGGAATCTGAAAAATTTTGCAAAATTTTCTAGGAACTAAACAGGGCCTCAGCCGGGCCAAGAAATAGTGCAGGCACCTTCCTATACTTGTTCTTCACCAAATATATGTCACTTTTATAAGGTTTACTGTATCAAACAAAAACCAGAAACACTACACTGAGCCATACTAGAATACAATAATTCTTGCACCACAGGAAGGGAACAATATGTATATGTAGTATAAGAACAAAAACTAAAATGTTTCAAGAACTGAAAGGATTATTTATATCATTATGTTTGTCGTGAAAGGGAAACAGTAGTTTTTGTAGCATATATACAACAAATATGTACTAAAAAAATTAACCTTGCACATAGAAAAACTGGCATGTAAATAACAGATAAATACCAATAAGTTGCAGAGCAAATGAAATTAAAAAAAAGTAAATCGTATACTATGACAGTTGAAACCAAACAAATTAGCTAACATGACTAAGAGGAGATAAGTACCTACAGCATTAGGTTTCATATAAAAAAGCTATTGTGACTGAGTTAGGCCTTGTTTAGATTGCAAGTTTTTTTAATTTTTGCTACTATAACACTTTCGTTTGTATTTGGCAATTAGTGTCCAATCATGGACTAATTAGGCTCAAAAATTCGTTTCGCAAATTACAGACAAACTGTGTAATTAGTTTTTATTTACCTACATTTAGTGCTCCATGCATGCGTCTAAAGATTGATGTGATGGAGAGAGTGTAAAAATTTGAAATTTGGAAGGAAACTAAACAAGGCCTTAGCTGACCTGCTACAATTTGTTTGTCTAACAGGGCAGATCATAATATATCGTGGATGTTTATAAAGAGATGTTGCGGAGGTTTTCGTAAAGGTATTTACACCAAACAGTCGCGAAGGAACAAAAAAGGTAGACAAATTCTCTAGGGTCTAGGCTAAGCTAGTACTTTCCCATTGTAGACTTGGAAGAAGAATACCAATAGGGACAACTGGACAACAATAGAAGGTCTGAATGTTTTATATACCCTAAAGGAAATAATGTGCATCATGCAATGTCCAATGCATAGCTGTAATACCTTTGTACATGGCTGAGTTGATTTCCCTGACACGAGGATCCTCCTTCTGTCCTAAAGATCTGCCGACTGATTTTTGGCAGCTTAACTGATAGCCCAAAAGACATTTTACATGAACCCTGAGATCCTTATTTTCTTCAATTTTCGCTTCAATGGCTACCATTTTTCTTCTAACGAACTTCTGAGACCACAATTGAAGAGAAGACTAGTGCTCTAGTTAGACCTATTCTTTGTACATAATAGTGAGCTAGAGAGTAAGGGAAGAGTTTGGAGGAAGTGTCGGCTTGTTGGTGCTACTTCTACGACATGTACCTTGGTGGATTCAGGATCTATTCAAGCTTGCATTCAAGATAACTTTTTTTTGAAGGCTCAGTGGGGGAAACCCCCCACCTATTTTTTCATTATAGAGAAAGAAAAACAGGTGCAAGTACAGTTACAGAAAGGGGAGAAATTACAAGTGCACAAGGTGTGCAGCAAGAAGGAGCATGCAAGCTCAGGGGAGAGAAAAAACAACAGCCATTAGCCTAAACTTTGTAAATACATGTTTAAGGAGTCTACAAGATTTGGTTTGGCCTTGATACAAATCAAGCCAAATTCTTCTTTGAAACGAGCCTTCCAGTTGTCCATGTTGCAAGAAATGTTATCGAAAATTAGTCTGTTTCTTGAGGTCCATATGATCCAGCAGGCCATTATGACAATTTCTCTGAAGATGATATTTCCAAAGTTTGTTCTAGCCTCAATCACCATATCTAATGGTAGGAGGTTTAGGTCCCAAAAGATGCCCAAATATCTCCAGCAGTCCTGGCTGAAAGTACACTCAAAGAATAGATGCATACAGGTTTCTTCCAGTCCAAGGATGCAAATGGGGCAGGAATAGTCTTCTAGGTATTTATTCTTTCTTCTCAACATGTCTCTAGTATTCCACCTATCCTTCAGTAGAAGCCAGAAGAAAATTTATGCTTCCCTAGATTTCCTGATGACCACATCCATCTGAACAAAGGGGAGGAGACCTGAGTTCCTTGTAGGTGTTTATAAGCTTTTCTGGAGCTAAATTTCTGAGAGTTCCACTTGTATGACTAGATATCCCAGCTCTGTTCATTACCAGCCTCCTGCTGTAATAATTCTTGAAGGGCTAACAGCTCCTCAGAAGCTTGGACTGATAAAAGGCAAAGTGAAGTTTCTAGTAGCCTCAGTTTCCATGAAAAACCTTAGGGAGCATTTTTGTTACTTGGCAAAAGAAAACAGATGGGGAAACCTTTCACTGGGAGTAGGATTCACCCACTTATCCTTCCAAATAAGAACAGAATTACCCATGTTTGGCTTGCAAGTAGTCAAAGTACAAAAATCTTGAAAAAGCTTAAGCACGTCTTTCCATAAAAAAGAACCAACAGGTGACCTTGCATGTGGGGGTGTGTTGGTGTTTGCATAAAGCTTTTCCCAAGTTAACTGAACCCAAGGAATATCAAGCATGGTTGTAAAATTTATCCAGATATTTGAGCAAAAGAGCTTTGTTCTAGGTATTTAGATCAATGATACCAAGACCCCCTTCATTCTTTGGTCTACAAGTAGGTTCCCAAGCAGCAAGGCAGAAGCCCTTTCTGTTGATATCCCCACCACTCCAAAGACAATGTTTCGTGTACCTATCAATTTGTTTGGTAACCTGTGGAGGGAGCATAAGGCTGCACATGTAGAAAGTGGGCATGGCTGAGAGGACAGAGTTTACAAGGATTAACCTGCCTTGGTAAGAAAGCATTTTGCTAAAGCCATTTAATCATGTTTCAATTCTGTTGAGGAGGAGACTGAAATCCTGCGGGGAGGGTCTATGTGTCCCTAAGGGGAGACGTGAAAGGCATGGTCCCAGTGTTACAGCCAAAGGTGTTAGCAAGCAGAGCAGTTTTGTTGCTATCAATATTGATAGGGACTGTGGGGGTATTAACCTCTATACCCCTATGGCTAGACTTGGGTTGGCCTAGACCAGTGGGCTTGGCCCATCAGAAGACGACGCGTGGCCCAGTCGATCTGCTCAGCGTCCCACGCAAGGAAGGAAAGCAAACTTGGAGATCAAGCAAGATCCTGGTCGGTTAGAATATAAATCCTTATCCGGCCAGTTATGACAATTGTAACCGACTAGGATTAGTTTCTAGATTTATAACCCTGCTCCCGGACTATATAAGGTGGGCAGGGGACCCCCTCAAAAGACATCTCTCTCAATATACACAACAATATAATCTGATCCAGGACATAGGTATTACGCCCTCACGGCGGCCGAACCTAGATAAAATCCTTGTGTTTGTCTTGCGTCACCATCTAGTTTGTAGCTTGTGCACCTGTCTACCGACAATCTACTACCTTGGGCATGCCCCTCGGTAGACTGCTGATCATATCTCGTCGACAGTGGCGCGCCAGGTAGGGGTGTGCGTACAGCTTCTCAAGCGAGCAAGATGGTTATCATCCCCGACTCTGCGGTCGTGGCGGACGGTCTCTCGTTCATCGTCGGCCAGATCACTTGGACCACCAGCGTCAACAGCTTCACCGCCACTACCACAGAGGAGGCGCAGATCCGATCTACATCGACCACGTCTTCATCGGCTACGGCTCCGACCACGCTGGCTATGGCTCCGACCACCCCAGCAACGGCTCTGACTACGCCGACAACTCGTCGACCACTTCCCCGCTACAAGGGAAGGATGATCGACAACACCGACCTGATCGAAGCTATCGACCAAGTCGGTCACAAGCTCTCGCAAACCCTGACTTTGGTAGATTTGATTCAAAATCAATCTACCGAGCAGGTACTTCTTCACCACAACAGATCTACCCGATCAGTTCGGGTTCACTGTAACACCCCTGGGTGTTAAGCATGCATTATCATCCAAAGCATGAGCATTATCATCACATACATGTTCATCATCACATGCAATATAAGTTCATTTAAATTGAAATGTGAAAAACAATTGTTTGAACCCTAATTATTGCATTTGCTTGCTAGAGTGGTAGAACTTGTTTAGCTACAATTTTAGATAATCTAGAATTAATTAACATGATTTTTGGAGCAACTTTTGTATTCAAAATCTCCTCAAATTTTGCTTTTAAAAATATTCTAGAAAAGTGAGTTTTTAATTAAAATTTGACTTCAAATCATTAATTCAAAATCTATTCAGAATTTTGAAAAGTGCCCTACATGAAAGTTGTAGAGAATTAAATTTTGAACAACTTTTATTTTGTATCTTCAAATTCGAATTTGAGTCCATTTAGAAAAATCTGTAAATTTAATTATAAAAGAAAAAGGGTTTTCCGGCCTTAACGGGTCGCTGCCTCCATTTCGGCCTGCTCGCACAAGCGGCCCGGCCCGCGCCTGCGCCCGCTCCTCCCGCCCGCACGCGCGCGTGCGACACCATGGCGCTCGCGGCAGAGTCCGCCCCGCCCCGTGGCGCCCGTACGCCGGCGTCGGCCGCCGGGTGGCGCTTGGTGGCCCCCACGGCCGCGCTCGGCCTCTTGAACCGCCCGCGCTCGCTCTGCCCTCATTCCCTCCGTTCTCACTTCGCCTCCGCTCGCCTTGCCAGCGCGAACCGCAGCAGGAGCGACGTCGCACCTCACCGGCGCCACTCACCTCCGCGTCGCCGTTCCCGCTCGACGGCTGCGCCTCCCTCCGATTCATCACGCCACCCTCTCTGCCACCCCTTCCTCAGTGCTAGATGCGCCCTAGTGCCTCGGGTCGAGCCACGGTGAGGCCCTATTGGGCGTTTCCTCCTCCGCTGCCCGCCATGGCCGCCGTTGGCCGGCGTGCGTGGCCGGAGCTCCTCCATCCCCCTCCTCCTTTTCCCGCACGCGCATTGCGTTTGCCTGGCTCTCGCGACGCTCGTGCACCCTCTCTCGCGCCTCACCACGGGCGGTGTTGGCCGCCCGACGGTGAGCAGCGCCACCGCCCCGCCATTCCCACCGGCGAGCTTCCTCCGGAGCTCCCGCGCTGCTCGGGGTTGGCGCGCTGGGTGCGCCTCGGTGCGGGGAGCATGGTGGTGCCCTCCCCGTCACCGGAGATCTCTCCGGCGGCGAGCTTGCCGCCGGTCAGCGCTCTCCCTGCTCGGCTTCGGCTGACGGGTGGGCCCCGTTGACCCGAGGGTCCCGCGTGCCACCAAGCCCGGGTGCACTGGACCGGGTGCACCCAGGGCGGGGTTCTGGCCGATTTTCAAAGATTTGAAATAAAGAATTTTCAGAAATTATGAAAAAGCTTTCAAAAATCATATCTCAAGATTTATAGCTCCAAAAATTGTGAAACAAATTTTGTAGTGTTTCTCATGAGTAGATCTACAGTTGAAAAATGTTGCATGTTAGTTTTGTGATACTTTTCTGTGTAGATTTATTTAATTAGTATAAATGCTGATATCTTAGAAAATGTGTAGTAAATAGAATGTTGAATAGAAAAATGTGGTTCTTGTTTCATTAGTCTTCCTTAGTGATGTACTTTCTAGGAAAAATGTTTATGAAGCATGTTCTGTGAAAGATTATTGAAGTGTAGTTCAAATGCCTTTAATTGATGATTTTTGTTATTTTTGGTAGAGAGCAAAAATTGTATAACACATGCATGTGATAATTTTTGTGATGTGCTTATTTACTGTGGGTAACATAGGAAAAATATGAAATCTATTGTTTGATACTTTTTCTAGTACAAAGTATTTTCATGCTCATTAATATGTTGTAGCTTGTTTATTTTGTACAGATAGTTTTACTTATTCAAATTCCATGAAATTTTTGAAGTATGCTATTTGGAGTAGGAGTGTACTACAGTAATTTTTGTAGATTTTTATCTACAACAGAAATAGGTGTTGATGTGTAACCCTAGTTTAAATAGGAAATAAAAGTTTATTCTTTATGAGTAATTAAAAGTAATGAAAAGTGTTTGTTGTATCTTTGAAGCATCAAAATAGCTTGCTGATTGTTATGGGTTAAGTTATTAGGGTTTGGCAAATAGTGACAACACTTATGTTAGTATTATATGCTAACTAGTATAAGAGTAGATGACATGTTTTGTGGTACATGTTCTTGGATGATGTGGACTACCTTGTAGAAGATTTTATTTGTAATCCATACTATCAGTTCAATGTGCTCATCTGCATATCATGTCATCATAGCATTCCGTTTACATGTTTACTTATGCAATTGCATCATACAAGATCGCAGGAGGAGTCGCAGGTAGCAGTACCGGAAGAGCAGGCTTGGACCGATCAGCAAGAGCCCCAGGCACAGGAGGTGCCCAAGGAAGAGGAACAAGGCGAAGAGTTGCCCAAGTGCGTAGATCATCAGCCTAGCTCGTTCAAAAGAGGCAAGCCCCAGAGCATTCTAAGTCTTCTACTTTATAAAAACAATTCTTTATATATAGTTTTATATATTGTTGCATTAAGTTATAGGAGTTGAGTAAAACCGTTGTTGCATTTATTCCTATCCTTGTCCACCTGGTTACTATTTTTTACCCTGTTAGGTCAGGATCGAATAATTGCTTAGCCATGCTTAGACCAGTAGAAGTCAGGTGATTTCCTGTCACCTGCGAGTTAGAGGTGGATACCTGGTTATGGTTAGCTATAATTGTGATCATGGAAAGTAGCCAAGTGTTGATGGATAAAGGGAGACCGGGCGGAGTCTTATAGGGTTTTGCACTATAGTGATTCCGTCTGTGTCGATTAAGGACCGATCGTTGCTCGTCCCTTTTGTCATGTTGAACGCATGCCTCACATTTAGATGGCCGAATAAAGTACCTTTCGACCGCGAAGCTAGTGACACTATTTTGAGCCGGGATAAACTCGGATTGGTAGACTGGTGCTGAAGGGGGTATGACGGGGACGCGAAGAGTGAGCCCAAGGTGCGTCCTGGCAGTCGGGCGGTCCCTGGGTAGTGCAGTCCATGATTGTTATCCCGCGGCTTCTTGGAAAATGTCATTGGTGATCTAAGCGACCCTGACGGGGGAAGCATGGTTTGTGTGAGGAATAAATCACAAGCTGGTTAGGAATCGATTCGAATCGCCATCGCTCCTGGATAGTGAGCACTTGACTCGAGCTACGGCATCGTAGTAACAATGATGGAACACGGATGGTTAAGTGAATGATGTTGGAAATGCTAAACCTGATATGGTAACCTTTGATGTTAATGGTTAATCAAGTGATTGCTTTAGCATAGGTGCTTACCTAGATTGAATAGGTTATAATAAAGATGATGCAAAAAGTACTTAAATTAGTTATTCATGATAACTTAGGCTTTTCGCAAATGAGTCAAGCCAGTCCACTTTATAAAGGCCTTGCATACTCCTTGGTGTCTTTTATTTCTGGTTTATGACGTGTAAGTCTAGCTGAGTACATTCTCGTACTCAGGGCGTTGTTCCCATTGTTGTTGCAGATGGCCAGATGTACTATGGTTATTGCGTCAACTGTCTATATCCGGCGATGGGCGATAACTAGGACCAAGGGCAATGGTCACTCCGTTCGTCTTATCTAATGCTTTTGTGGACTATGACTACCTGCTGGCACCGTATTTGAACTAAGTGTGTGTGGTTTAAAACTACTTGCTTCCGCTATGTTAATTTCAACTCGTGTTGTAATAACTTTTATTCTGAACTCCGATGTATTCAACTTTCATTGCGAACTTTATGTAGCATGTGTCTATGGCCGCTAAATCAGTACGATCTTGGTTGAATGTTGGTCGGTTTGAAATCCTTCATGATTTCATAGAATCTCGGGTTATACGGGCTTAAGTTTGATAAATTATCTGCCCCGGTGGAAGATTTTCTTACTTAATCTCGTATAATCATGTTGATCCGTTACATTCACCATCCAACACGACTAGATATAGATCTAGTGGTCACCGCTACTCCTAAAGGACATACGGTACGCCTTCGCCCGGTTCCTACACCCGGCCTCAGGCTCTTCGAGTACCAAGCCTTGACGGAGGATTGTTAGGCCCTCCCATACGGCCTGAGAAACGTTGCTTCTGAGTACGCATATTGTACACCTCATCTATTCATGGGTCCCACAGAGCACGACCATGTTTCAGATTTGTACTTCTTGGATATACCTCGACCATCACCAGGCAACGCCGTTAACATGTCGGTATCCGAGAGCATCATGAAGGCTCGGTTCATACACTTCCTTAGGATGGCGACTCCAGCACCGGATCTACACGCTCTGTCCATACTGTGGCTAAACACCTCGAAGACAATGGATACGATCTGGATCTATTATCGTACCCTCTGGGTTTCTCTCTGATCCCTAGGTTCCCACCGAGACGTGGTGACATGGTGCTCAACGTCAGCAATGACGAGCCCATAGTCGAGGGAGAAACTGACGAGCAATGGCAGCTTCACGAACTGCACAACGTCGGCCGCGCCGAACGCCGTCACCAGGAGGCCGAAGAAGAAGAGCGTCGAAGGGGACCCCGACCAAGAGATCTAGCCAACGCCTTTGACAGGGTTGGCAAGTGGTAAGTTTTTAGGACCCCAAATGCCAACGTGGCTGTCGCGCATGGCCAACTTGGACCGCCTACCTAACCAACCAGAAATCCAGTGGGTCCATGAAGACATTCGCGCCCATCTGATCGCTGCTATGGGCCAAACCATTGAACTAGCTAATCGAGCTTAGTTTACTTCGAGCATGTCAATTGCATCTAGCCAGAGTCGTCGTGTTTCAGAACACCCAAGTCAACAACAACCATCTAATCCGTGCAATGGTCCACCCCTAGTCAACCCTTGAGGCGGCAGCGACGGCGGAGGTAACAGTGGTGGTGGCGGCGGTGGTGGCGATGGTGGTCATAGCGGTGGCGAAGATGATGGTGCTCACGGAGGTGGTCGTGGTCATCGGGATAACAACCACAATCACCGTGGTAATCGGGATCAGGAAGTGAATCAAGACCCCAACTGTGATCTCCGCCAGCAACTCCCTCCACGTGATGCCCGTAGCCGCATCCTCAGTTGCGCTAATGATCGTCAAGCTTATGGGAACGTCCATCGCATCGAATACGACATTGAGCACGGTCCTCCCGGCCTAAAACAGTTCACTTCTCATCTTCGACAAATCGTATGGCCGAAAAACTTTAAGCTCGAAAAGCTCAGGAAGTACAACAACAAGGAGAATCCTGAGAACTGGATCACACTTTATGAGATCACCGTCTGATCAGCTTCGGGTGATGAACACGTAATGGTTAATTATCTTCCAGATGTTCTTGATCAAGCAGGTCATCAATGGCTCCTGACAACCGCGAACACCCACCGTGCCACGACGACAACCGCGATGACCGTGGTCGAAACGATAACCGCGATCATCATGATCAGCGCAACGACAACCGTGACCACCGAAACAACCGTGATCGGCGACATGACCATCGTGACGCCTTCAGAGGCAAGCGTCCTCGCGAGGATGATCATGAAGTCAACGCGGTTAAGAAGCCAAGTGGTCGCTGTGACTACTAGGATGACTACAACAAGGCCCTTAAGGGTCCCTGCCAGCTTCATCCCAAATCCAATCACACCATGGAGAATTGCTGCTTCCTTAGGAACATCTACGCCAAGCAGCTCGCTACCGACGACGCTGCAAGGGTCGACCACGATGCACAACGATGAGATGGTGATGACAACGATGATGAATAGGACAGGGATCCTCGTCATCAATACGTCGCTCCCACCAAAAATGTCCACTCTATCTTTGGCAAAAAGGTGTCTCTAGAGTCCAAACGCGAGCGCAAACTGTTCAAACGGGCTTGCATGAGCATCACCGACGCTGACGGCCTCATCACTGACCCTAGGTTTCCAGCCTGATCTCACCAAGAAATCTCCTTCAACCATGAAGACTGGTGGGCCGTGATTCCTGAACCTAGTCAATTTCCCCTCGTCCTCGATCCCTGCATCAACAGCGTCTGGTTCGAGAGGGTCCTCATAGACGGTGGCAGTTCCATCAACATCCTGTTTCGCAACTGCTTGCCCGCTCTAAAACTGAGCCAGGCTGATCTCAAACCCTATGAGGCACAATTCTGGGTTGTTCTCCCTGGATAGAGTTCTATAAGTCTCAGGCAGATCACGCTCCCTGTGTAGTTTGGGGCTACAGAACACTTCCACACCGACTACGTCAACTTTGTGGTCGCAGACTTCGACAGCACCTACCATGCCATCCTCGGTTGACTAGTGCTCACCAAATTCATGGCAGTGCCGCACTACTCGTATCTAGTGCTCAAGATGCCTACCGAGCATGGTGTCCTCACTCTCAGAGGCAATGTCTATACTGCATGCACCTATGAAGAGGAAAGCTTCAAAGTGGCCGAAGCCACTAACCTCTCGATCCGCATGGAGCAGACTTTGGTCGATGCCACCAAGACTCCCACCGACCACCTGGAGATCCTAGAGCTGCAAGCCCCGCTCAAGAGCATTAAGTCCAAGGACCAAAAGGAGATCTAGCTGGTCGATGGTGATTCCAGCAAGACGGCCCTTATCAGGGCCAATCTGGATACCAAATAGGAAGACGCGCTCGTCAGGTTTTTGAGGGACAACGTAAGTGTGTTCGCATGGAAACCCATGGACATGCCCGGTGTACCTCAGCACCTGATCAAGCACTCCTTGAATGTCTCGAAGACCGCCAAGCCTATCAAGCAGAAGCTATGATGGTTCGCTCACGACAAAAAGGAGGCTATTACGGCAGAAGTTACATGGCTTTCAGCAGCTGGATTTATCAAAGAAGTGTATCACCCAGATTGGTTAGCCAACCCAGTACTTGTACAGAAAAAGAATAATGAATGGAGAATGTGTGTCGATTATATCGATCTCAACAAACACTGCCCTAAAGACCCCTTTGGCTTACCTCGCATAGATAAGGTCGTTGACTCAACAGCCGACTGCGAGCTGCTGTCCTTTCTCGATTGCTACTTTGGTTATCACCAGATCGCTCTCAACAAGGATGACCAGATCAAAATGTCCTTCATCACACCTTTCGGTGTCTATTGCTACACGACAATGTCGTTCGGGCTCAAGAATGTGGGGGCCACATACCAGCATGCCATCTAGAACTGTCTCCAAAACCAGATAAAGGATGACCTTATTGAAGCCTACATTGATGATATGGTGGTAAAAACTAGGAAGGCCCATACCTTGGTCGACAATCTCTAGCAGATTTTCACGGCTCTCAACGAGTACTAATGGAAACTTAATCTGAAGAAGTGTATCTTTGGAGTCCCATCTGGTATATTGTTGGGTAATGTTGTCAGTCGCGATGGCATACACCCCAATCCAACTAAGGTTAAGGCTGTTCTGGATATGCAGCCTCCGAAAAACATCAAGGATATCCAGAAGCTCATTGGATGTATGGCCGCCCTCAGCCGCTTCATTTCATCACTCGGCGAGAAGGGTCTGTCTTTCTTCAAATTGCTTAAGGCATTAGAGAAGTTTGTCCAGTCAGAAAGAGGCAGACGCTACCTTCACACAGCTAAAAAAGTTCCTTACCTCTCCACCAGTCCTTACTACTCCTCAGAAAGATGATGTCCTTTTCCTCTATGTTGCGGCCACTGATTGCGTGGTCTCTACAGTCATCGTGGTCGAGCGTGAGGAACCCGACCACGCTTACAAAGTCCAGAGCCCTATTTACTTCATCAGCGAGGTACTCAATGAGTCCAAATCCAGGTACCCTCAAATTCAAAAGCTAATATACGCCATCCTGATCACATCCCGAAAGTTGAAACATTACTTCGACGGATATCGGTGGTGGTCAAGACCAATTTTCCGCTTGGGGACATCATCCGGAACAAGGACGCTAATGGATGCATTGTCAAATGGGCAATGGAATTATGCCCCTACTCCTTGGAGTTCCAGAGCCGTACGACTATTAAGTCTCAGGCCCTGGTTGATTTTATAGTTGAATGGACAGACCTAAGCGCACCTGCCGATCAGGGGATACCCAAATACTGGAAGATGTATTTTGATGGTTCCCTCAACATCGATGGCACAGGAGCAGGCGTGCTCTTCATTTCACCAAATAAAGACGAACTCCGCTACGTCCTCAGGCTTTATTTCCCTGCATCTAATAATACTATAGAATACGAAGTCTGCCTCCACGGCATACAGATTGCGGTCGAGCTTGGTGTCAAGCACCTATATGTCTATGGTGACTCGGCTCTAGTCATAAACTAGCTTAATAAAGACTAGGACACGACTAGCGAGAAGATGGATGCTTACTGCAAAGAAATCAAAACGTTGGAAGGCAAGTTCCACAGCATCGAATAGTAGCATGTGGTCTAAGATAAAAACAAAGTAGTCGATGAGTTGTCTAAGTTAGGGTCATCCTGAGCCAAAGTCCCACATGGCGTGTTCGTCTAAGATCTTGTCAACCCGTCAATCAAGGACGAAGAAGATCACATGGTCGAGAAGCCCCCAGACCAGCAACTGGTGGCTACGGTTCCTTCTCTGATCACTATGGAACCCTCTTCGACCACACATACTTCGCCTTCGATCACTGATAATAGTGACTAGAGGGTACCCTTTATCAAGTATCTATAGGATGGAACCGGTTATACTGACTGAACAGAGAATGAGCACCTTATACGCTGTAGCAAACAGTATATACTAGTCAATGGCACCCTCATGGGAAAGAATGCGAAGGAAGAAGTCTTGATGAAGTGTATCACTCAAGAGGCAGGCATTAAACTGCTTGAAAAAATTCACAGTGGCACCTACGGCAATCACGCCACCTCTCAAACACTGGTCGGCAAAGCTTTTCAAGCAGGATTCTACTGGCCATTCGTCGTGGCCGATGCAGAGAAGCCGATACGCCACTGTGATGGATGTTAGTTCTTCGCAAAGTGTATACATGTACTAGCACATGAGATCCAGACCATACCAACCTCTTGGCCCTTTGCATGCTGGGGACTGGATATGATTGGGCCCTTTAAGCTGGCCCCTAGAAATTTCAAATGTGTGTTTGTGATGATCGACAAGTTCTCCAAGTGGATCGAGTACATGCCTTTGACCAAGGCGTCCTCAGAAAAAGCGGTCGAATTCCTCGACCAGATCATACACCATTTTAGCCTCCCCAACACATCATCACAGATCTGGGGACTCAGTTTACTGGCAGTACATTATGGGACTTCTACGATGAAAGGAGCATTGTTGTAAAGTATGTGTCAGTGGCGCACCCCAGAGCTAATGGACAGGTTGAAAGGGCAAACAACATGATCCTTAATGCATTGAAGAAAAGATTGTACAGAGAAAACAAGAAAGCGCCCGACAGATGGCTCAAGGAACTACTAGCCATGGTCTGGGGTCTCCGAACTCAGCCCAGTCGCAATACGGGTGCCTCTCCTTACTTCATGGTCTATGGTGCAGAAGCGGTGCTCCCTGCCGATATCGCTTTTCGATCACCAAGGGTTGAGAACTTCAACAAGGACGGGTCTGATGAGTCACGAGAACTTAAGGTCAACTGTTCCAAGGAACGATGACTCGATTCTTGTGTGCATACTGCCAAGTACCTCGCTGTACTACGCAAGTATTACAACAAGAATATCAAAGAAAGGTTCTTTGTGGTCGGTGACATAGTCTTGAAGTGGAAGACGAGTCAAGACGGCATGCACAAGCTTTCATCACCGTGGGAGGGACCATTCGAGGTCATAGAAGTTACACAACCTACTTCCTATAGGCTGGCTTATCTCGATGGTACTGAGCTATCCAACTCTTGGCATATTGATAAGCTCAGGCGTTTTTACCCTTGAAGTGCTGAAAAAGAAAGATATGTACCCCTCTTGTACTTTGATTATTTTAATAAAGCATCTATGTTTTCTTCTAATTTACTCAACGTATTTGTCTGGAGACTACTTTTCATCTTTATTTTATAACAGACCAGTTGACAGACCACCATTCTTTCTCAAGTTCTCGAAGCCAGCCCCATCTTTGACTTCTCCCCACACGTGCACGAGACCTGCTCTCTACGCTCCGGGTGGTTGGCGGGTGCTCCCTGGTCTGACCTGTGTGCTCTTAAGTGTGAACAGGCTCTACGCCTCGCTCTTGGAACACAGATCCGGCTAGGGCCGTATGGATTCAACAGGATGACATGTCTCCCAACTACTACAACTAAAACAGAACACTTATACGTTCTAACTTAGTTACTCGCCACACAATATACAAGCTTCAAACGTTTTTCATATGAAAACACAACAAGCTTACATTGTTTTAACAGTACATTATTACATACTCGCCTGACGAGGCACAAGTCTACAAGAAACCAAAACTATTCTGTTTTCTACAGCTAAAGGCTACTGGCTGGTCGGCGCTCGGGGCTCAGGCTGGGCGCTGCTCTTCGCCTTCTCACTGCTCGACGGTGGCGGTGCCGCCTTGGCTGCGGAAGCTGGTGCCACCGGAGTCTGCCTAGTCGAGACCGCAACCTCCAGTCACTCCGTTGATGAAGGTTCTGGCACCAGGGTCTAGCTGGTCAAGACCGCAACTCCCGGTAGCTGACTCGAAGATGCTGGCCCCTGCGCTAGTGGCGACGACGTCCCGCATAAGTTGATGTCGCCCATCATTGAAGCCGACAAGTCAAGCAACTGGATCCTTAGTTCATCTACTTGCTTCGGGCCAACCTCCTTGGGATACCCAGCTCAAAGCGCTTCAAGTCGATCAGCGGGTAGTGCGTGCGCACCATGCTGAGCACATGGGCGCCCGCGTACTCCCTGGCCTCCTTCATAAATTGATGGAGCCATCCCAAGGCACGCTGGCACTTGTCGATTACTCCACGCGGCGGTGCTCTGGTTTCAGTTGCCAGGAGCTCTGGGTCGATCAGGTCCAATACTGGCATGATACCGACCACCATTTGGTTGCACCGACCCGTCCAGAGATCCCGGTCCTTCTCGAGCTCACGTGTCTTCGCTGAATAGGCGTTGCGATCTTTGATAGCCTCTTCAAGGTGCTTTTTTGCGTTCACCTTTAGTTCTGCAGAGCAGCCATCTGGTCAGGGCAGTATCATATGGAAACATCCTGAGACCAACACAACTAATACTTACTGTTCAGCTCTATGTTCTTTGCCTTCAGCTCCTCAGTTATTTTTCTGGAGTGTTCCAGGAGCTGCGCGTGGTCTTGTGCCAGCTAGTTGTTCTCTCCCGTCAATCGAGTGCACTCTCTGACCACGCGCGAGTTCTCTTCTCGAAGGCATGCTACTTCACTCGCCAGGCCTACAAACAGGCTGGTCAGTACAAGACTATATATTCACAGCACTTTTTAGTGCTCGGGAAGTTACGGCTAGACAACTTACCAGTCCTCTCACACTCCTTCTGGCTGAGCTGGATGACGGCGTTGCGTCGAGATGTCTCCAGCTCCGCCTTCTCCTTCTTGGTAGTCTCGAGCTTTTCGCGCAGCTGATCCACCTCGACTGCCAGCTCCTTGTTCTCATTGAATGTCGGTTCAATCTGGTTGAAGCACCGCTTACGGTACTTTGCCGTCTTCATGATATCCTGCAAGGCGAACACAGTATCATTTAAGCAAATGCATCATCATACCGGTCTTGCAATGCACAAAACAGTATCTTACCTGTACTTCAGCTATCAGCCGCTTCACCGCCAGCTCGACCTTTCTTGTCTCGTCATCTGTGGGGATCTCCTTGTGGCAGATATAGTGATCCCCACGTTGACGGCACACATAGACGTATTGACGACCATCTTGGGGATGCCCCTAAATCTCCTCAATGACATTGTCATCATCGGACTCTGCGGCCTCAGCAGTCTTCGACTGTTCTTGCTGCTGGCCAGCTTTGGCCTCCTGTCGTTGGCTTGACCCGGCCTCCGCATGCCCTAGGCTGCTCCTCGGCTCTAACAACACCATCAAAGTTTTCCCCCAAGCCACGATGTCGGGTAGAATACCCTCCTGTGTGCTCGGGGTGGTTGTCGACTGCTCTGGTGTTTCTTATCTTGGCTCAGGGACTTGCCTCTCCTCTGTGGCTACGTGTTCCACGTCCGGTGCTCTAGGCGGCACCTATTCGGATGCCATCTGCTCGGTGTTTGTCTCCACCATTGTTGGCTCCTTTGGGTCGGCGCTAGGCGTTGCCTGCTCGTTGGTCGCTCTCACGGTAGCCGATGACGGTTTCCCACCAGCGGAGAGCTCCTCGGGGATCTCCGTCGATGCCAAGCTATAGTTTGACAACAGCATAGTACTATTACTATCTACTTTTACTACTAATCCTTACTAAAGTGTGCAGATACTTACATGCCCACCTAGCGATGTGCGGCTGAGAATGCCCGCCTACATGGTCGCCCTCGACTCTCTTGCTGGCTAGACGAGCTATCGACACCTTCACTTGCTGGAGGCACCTGTGATGCCACTGCAGTGGACACCGTCGTCACTCCTAGCGATGGTGTCACAACTGGTCTCGATGACCCCTCCTGAGCTGGCTGCTCTGCGCCCTTCCTCTAACGAGGAGTGAGTAGATCAGCACTCGGGTTTTCTTCTTCATCTTCATCCGACCAGTTTTGTATTATTTGACGATGCTTGCTGGTCAGATGCTTAGGCACTCCCGTGGCTTTTGAGCTCCCAGGCCTCTTCTTCAAGTGTTTGGGGGCAACTGGTTGCTTCTCAGCCATCCTGCTCCTGGTGTCAATTTTTGTGCTTGGCGCTCCGCCTCCCTCCTCGTTGTCGTTGATGTGAGCGTAGCATTGCTGCACGCTCCGTGGTAGGGGCTCTACGCTCCTCGGATGATCCATCCCGGGTGCTAAAGACACATACAGCAGGTGCCTTTTCACGCCGTGCACCTAACATCACAAGGACAACAGGGATTACAACAGATGTTTTTTATCAACTATATGGTCGACACAACAGACAGATGCTAGGGGTACCTTTGGAGCTGGTCGGATGAATTTATATGCGTGCATGATGATGCTCAACGGATGGTAGGACGGGTCTACCAAGTTGAACAGCTCCGCAATCCTCCGCTTGATCTCGTCCTCGTGCAGCCGGCTCGGACGCATCCTGGTTTGGTCAGCTGAGCCTTGGTACTCATAGCTGGCGTGCACCCTCTTCTGGCAGGGTTGTACTCGCTGACTGATGAAGCTCCCAGCTACGGCCGATCCATCTAGACGGTTCCACGAGAGCAGCTCCATGAGCTCCTTCACCTGCCCATCATACTCCGATTTCTCATTCTAGCTGACCCTCTTCTCCGGGATGTAACCGACGTCAAAAAGGATGGCGGTGTTGGGTTCTTCTCGGATGTAAAACCATTTCATGTACCAATCACTGACGGAGGTGTTCTAGGGGTAGCTGAGGTATTTCGACTTCATTTCGTCACGGAGTGTCAGGTACACTCCGCCGGCAATCTAAGATCCCCCTTGGACCCCTTCTTTCGAAGACAGAATAGATAACGAAAGAGATCAAAATGGGGAGCAAATCCACCAAATGCTTCGCAGAGGTGAATGAAGGTGGAGACGAGAAGGATTGAGTTGGGATGCAGATTCCAAATCCCAATCTCATAGTACAGACACAACCCTTGGAGGAAAGGATGAATCAGAACCCCAAATCCCCTCTTGAAGAAATCTTCAAATACAACGATCTCACCAGGTTGGGGGTCAAGGAAGCTTTCCGAGTCCGACGCTCTCCACCCTCTGAGCGCCTTGTCATGAAGCACCCCCAGGCCAACGAGGTCATTGATAGACGATTCGGTGGACTTCGACTTCCACCACTCCTTCCTCATCACTTCAGCCCTTTTTGCCACCTCCGTCTTGGTCATCCTCTACCTCTCTCGCCTCTCTGCTTCGGCTTAGCTGGCAGACAGAGAGCGCGTCGCTTCTAACGACGATGATGTGTGCTAATGGCGGCTGCAGAGTCAAAATGCAGGATGCGGGTTGGCAGAAGAAGGAGATTGGTTTGCACAGGTGACTGTTGGGTGTAAATGGGGAATGGCCGCACAGCGGCTATTTATCCCATTAATCGCACTGCTCCACCTCCCTGAGATACTCGGGGATCATGCGCGTGAAATGTGGCACGCGCTGTGTAATTTCCACTTTTTACTGGCACCCGTGCCAGTAAATGCGCTCCTTCGGTTACAACGCGGGAGGGCCCACGGTGACGCGTCGTGACAGACGCCAGCCCACAGTGTGATTGACATGACAAAAGCCTGACTGCAACGTCACAGCAAGAACACTTCTGAGACACCGGGTCAGTTTTTTTTAAAAAAGAAAGAGAGCAAGAAAGACAAAATATGACAGAGAAAAAGGTGTTGGAGATACACGACGCTCGGAGACTGGTCTAGCGATTACAGTCCACCTCAGATCACCGAGCACGATCAACTCCCCGACCACGCTCGGGGACTCGTCGATCACTCTCCAACTACGCTCGGGGACTCATCGACCATGCCTTACGCTGTGCTCGGGGACTGTTTCGACCATTCCCCGACCACAGCTTGAGGTCTGGTTTCCTCGGCTACATGTGAAATTTGACTCGCATACAGTTGAGGATCAGAGCTTTTTTAGACCTTGCCACAAGGCTCATACTTCGCCTTCTAGCAAGCTCGGGAACTATATCAGTACGATGCACCTATCGGTGCATCTCAGTATCAAGTTTCCAAGAAGGTTCATTTTAGACCCTGACACCACGTGCCTACGTCATCTATTATCAGGCTCGGGGACTAAGTGGGCACACTTCACCTTGCGGTGAATATGATTATTTTGACCCCTACGCTTTGTTTACCCTACTTGCATTTCTTTTCAGAAATACAAGTGGACACACTTCACCAGGAAGGAAATCTTTTTCTTTTTCTCAAGAGCACCATACATTTTTTAGACAACCCACTTCTCCGATGACAACGGTGGTTGGCTGTATTACAAGCTAGTCGGATGCCTCCAATAGCTGCTCGGATGGTGTTTTGACTGGTCGGAGACGTCAAGAACTCAAGCCTCACTGTTCGAAGAAGGTCAAGACGGCGTGTCGCATCACAATGCATAGTGCTCGAGGACTAGCTGTGGGGTATTAACCCCTATACCCCTATGGCTAGACTTGGGAGAAGACGACGCGTGGCCCAGTCGATCTGCTCAGCGTCCCACGCAAGGAAGGAAAGCAAACTTGGAGATCAAGCAAGATCCTGGTCGGTTAGATTAGGAATCCTTATCCGGCTAGATATGGTAATTGTAACCAACTAGAATTAGTTTCTAGATTTGTAACCCTGCTCCTCGGACTATATAAGGCAGGCAGGGGATCCCCTCAAAAGACATCTCTCTCAATATACACAGCAATATAATCTGACGCAGGACGTAGGTATTACGCTCTCACAGCGGCCGAATCTGGATAAAATCCTTGTGTTTGTCTTGCGTCACCATCTAGTTCATAGCTTGTGCACCTGTCTGCCGACAATCTACTACCTTAGGCATACCCCTCGGTAGACTGCCGACCACATCTCGTTGATAGGGACCAAGAAGGATTTCTGAAAATTGACATGCAGTCCTGTTGAGTCAGAGAAAGATCTGAGCAGCCCCTTGAGTCTGAATAGGATGATGGCATCTGCTAGCAAAATAAAAAAGGTGTCATCTGCGTACTGGACTATAGGGAAATCCCCTCCAAAGTTATCACTGACAGGATGTTTAAGCAAACCCACCTGCCAAGCTTTATTCACAATTGTTTGAAGAAGGTCAGCTGCCAGAGAAAAAAAAATAGGAGACAAAGGATCTTCTTGTCTGACACCTCTCATGCACCTAAATTTTTTTTCTAGGAATACCATTTAGTAAAACTGAGGATGTGCCTGTGCTGAGGAGCATATGTACCCACTGAATCCATTTGTCAAGGAAACCCTTAAATTTAAGAACCTCTAGGATAACTTGGTGCTCAATTTTATCAAAAGCTTTTTCAAAGTCTAGTTTTAGAATAACTACTTCTTTTTTGGAGTGGTGGCAAATATGTAGAAATTGAAAAGCCCAAGCCAGACAATCTTGTATAATCCTCCCTTTAATAAATTCATATTGATTTTGGTGAACAAGCTGTGGGAATACAGACTGAAGCCTAAAGGACATTAGCTTGGTGATGCATTTTAAAGAATAGTTCAGAATAGATATAGGTCTGTAATCATCTACTGTGGCAGGGTTGGGCTTTTTGGGAACCAGGGCTATATGAGAAGAATTCAAGCAGCTGACATCAATAACATTTCTAAGAAATTCATTAACAAACCTCAAGAAGTCAGCCTTAATGATGGACCAACATTTCTTAATAAAAAGTCCATTAAAACCATCAGGGCCTGGAGCATGACTATTTGGCTTCTCTTTGATCACATTTGTGATCTCTGTGTCACTGAAATCCTCTGTCAGAAATTCAAGATCATGCCTCTGAAGCAGCGACTCCAGATCATATGAAATGCCTTGGAATTCACTAGTACCCAATCTTGCTTTGAAAGCATTCCACAGGATGCCAGCTTTCTGTTCGTGATCAGTGACAATAATATCCTCTGAGGTGACCAGGCTGCCAATATATTTTCTGGTGTGGCTGTGAGTGGCCATTGCCTGAAAGAAAGATGTGTTTTCATCCCCAGAGTAATCCATCTAACAGTGTTTCTCTGCTTCCAATATTTTCTCTTTGACTCCAAAAGAGAGGCATGATGTGTCTTAACAAGAGACTTAACTTTGGCTTAAGCGGCTAAAGCTTGACCATGATGTAAGCAGTCTAAATGACTGGCGCAACTATCTCCTAGCCTGTAACTCCAACTCTCGCTCCAGTTCGTTGGAGTGATCACTTGAAATGAAATTTAGGTGGGGAAGCTCTCCCCTCCGTTTTGGTTTCACAAAAAAAATTAAAGTAGTTTTGTGCTTTGGTGTTTATCGGGATCACAACTCATTTAAGTGCTTTATTCTTTGGTGCGATTTAGCAGCTGGTAAGTGTCGTGTTTCCTTTGTACTTCATGTTGCTTGCTGCTGTACAGCAAGTGTTGGTTCCCTTCTTGTCTTTGTCAGTCTTTTTTGAACAATAATACTTGAATATCGTGTAAAAAAAAATGCTTGTCGGTGAACAATAGTACTTGCTGTGTCTGTCAGTTTAAATGTGACAGCCCACATATTCGATCTTTGTTTTACTCTGGTGTCTTCATGCATTCTGTACAACAGCAATACTAGTTTTGTTTCCGAACTAGCACAGCATTGTGCCATTTTCATTGATATACAGCAGAAATCTACATAGTGTCATTTGGACAAGAGAAAAAACTAAGATAAAAAGCCCTTAAAGGCTCACTTTCCTGAAACTGCATACCCTCTTTGATCTTGGACAAGAGCGACAACAGCAATTCTGTTAGTCGTCTCGTATTCCTAATTGCTACTATTGCAATTGGCAAACTGAGGAAAAAAAAACCCTCTTTGACTTTACATGTTCGCTGCAGTGGAGAAAGTGGCCTGAAGACTACTGAAAATGCTGAGGCCTTGTTTGGTTCAGTTGTATTCTCTGCCCTTGTACGCTGCTGTACCTCACCTGTGTCAGCAACATTGAATCCAGAACATTTAGCACATCAACAATGCTGACAGACTATAAAACTGAATTTGTTGGTCTGGATGTACTGCTTACGTGCATTGATGCTAGTGTTGCTAGCCTGCAAGGAACCCTAGTTCTACCGGGGATTGATCTCAGGTTGTACGAGTAGGAGGGAGGAGGTCGAGGCTTGAGCACGCGAGGAAGACGGTGCGGGGGCGCCGTGGCTGCACGGGCGCGAGGGGCAGCGGCGGCTAGGGCGACTCCCGGCTCCCTGAGGAAGCCGGAAACAACTGTATTGTTTCTGCTTGATTATCTCATAGAGTCTTACAAATATATATATCCTTGTCTCCTCCTAATAATTTGTAAAATATTCCCTAATAATAATAATATTCTTAATAATAATATTGATGAAGATAATTGGGCTTCCAGCCCCAAACACCGACCGAGCCCCGGTGGCTGGCTGCTCCTAGCCACTTGACACTCTCCTCCTCTTGTACGAGACACCAGTCATAACATCTCTCCCTGCCTGCGAAAACAGCTCGTCCTCGAGCTGGAACGCGGGGTAAGCTTCCCGGAACTCATCAAGGAGCTCCTAGGTAGCAGCGGCCTCAGGTAGTTCGCGCCACTTGATCAAAATCCGCCAGACACCTCGCCGCTGCTGTGCACGTAGAGCTCGTTCCGGGTCAGCCAAAGCGTGGCCATCCTGCGTCGGAGGCAGGACGCCGGGCACAGCTGGGGGGTCGCCGCGATGCTGCTTCAATAGGCCGGCGTGGAACACATCATGGAGGCGCGACCCTTCCGGCAACTGAAGACGATAGGCGACGCTCCCAATGTGCTCAAGCACGCGAAAGGGACCAGCCCAACATGGCCCGAGCTTACGCTGGGAACGCGGGTCGAGGGACTGCGTCGTGTGGTGAAGGAGGCGCAGCCAAACCCACGAACCGACGTCGAACACCACCTCCCGGTGGTTGGCGTCATAGTACTTCTTCGCCAACTGCTATGCCTGGAGAAGACGCTGACGGACCTCAGCCAGGACCTCGTCCTGGCTGCGGAGGAGGTCAGCGGCCGCCTCAGTGCTGGCCGAGCCCGGCCTGTACGGCAGGATGGGCTGAGGAGGACGCCCGTACACCACCTCGAACGGCGTAGCACGAAGAGCGGTGTGGAAGGATGTGTTGTAGCAATACTCTGCCCACGACAGCCAGTCCACCCATGCACGCGGACGGTCACCTGTGACACAGCGCAAATACATTGCGATTACCTTATTCACCACCTCCGACTGGCCATCTGGAAGAGGTCACGCCAGACATGGCCGGTAAACACGGGTCCCGATCACTGACGATGGACGTCGGAAATCCGTGAAGCCGGACGATGCCATCGAAGAAAGCGAGAGCGATGAAGTGCGCGTACTTGGAGAAGCGGTCGACGACGGTGAGGATGACCGACTTGCCGCCGACCTTCGGCAGCCCCTCGATGAAGTCCATAGAGATATCCGCCCACACCTGGGACGGAACGTCGAGCGGCTGCAGCAACCCCGCCGGCTAGAGGGCGGGCGACTTGTTGCGCTGGCACGTGGTGCAGGAGCACACCCAATCCTGCACCAAGGAATGATCACCTGGAATGTAAAAATCCACGCGGAGACGGTGCAAGGTTTTCTGGACGCCCTCATGACCCGCGCCATGGGCCAGCTGGAGGGCCTAGGGACGCAGCTCGCCGAGGTCTGGGACGAAGATGCGCGAGCCGTGCAGAAGGAGGCCAGCGTCCTCACGCTAGCGGCCCGGGAGGTCACCACGCGCAGGCTCTCCAGCAGAGCCAGTGCGTCGGGAGCGGTGGCTGTCGCCCGGCGCACGTCGTCGAGGTAGGAGAAGAAGGGGCCCAACAGTGCCGCTGCAACTGCAGCCGAGGCATCCGCGGGGCCATCCGTGGCGTCGATGTCGCGGCGGGACAAGGCGTCGGCCACCGTGTTGAGGCGGCCCGGGCGGAACTCCACGGCGAAGTCGAACCCAAATGGCTTTATGACCCACTGGTGTTGAGGAACGGTGGAGAGGCGCTGATCAAGCAAGTATTTGAGGCTGTAGTGATCTGTCCGCACCAGGAAGTGGCGCCCCCACAAGTAAGGACGCCAATGCCGCACGGCCTGCACCAACCCGATCAACTCCTGCTCATAAGCGGTGAGCTTCAGGTGGTGTGCGGCGAACAGCCGGCTGAAGAAGGCGAGTGGCCCAGCGCCCTGGTGAAGAACCGCGCCGAAACCGACGCCCGAAGTGTCGCTGTCGATGATGAAGTTCTTGGTGAAGTCCGGCATCTGAAGAACCAGCCCCATGGTGAGGGCGCCCTGGAGCTCCCGGAACGCCGAGTCGGCGTCGTCATCCCAGGCAAACATGTCTCGTCGCAAGAGATGCGTCAGTGGCGCCGCTATGATGCCAAAGTCACGGATGAACTTGCAGTAGTAGCCAGCCAGTCCCAGGAAGCCGCGTAGGGCCTTGGCTAACCGTGGTATAGGCCAGGAAGCGACCGCCGCCACCTTGTCGGCGTCCATGGCAACCCCCTCGGCGGAGATGACGTGGCCGAGTTAGGCCACCGACGAGGCCCCAAAGGAACACTTTGAGCGCTTCAGATGAAGACGGTGGGCGCGAAGGGCGTGGAGGATGATGCCCACGTGTTGTAGGTGCTCCGCCCACAAAGAGCTATAGATCAATATGTTGTCAAAAAATACTAAGACGAACCTGCGGAGATATGGGTGAAGGACGTCGTTCATGAGTGCCTAGAACATCACCGGCGCGTTGGAGAGGCCGAACGGCATCACCAGGAACTCGTAATGGCCTTGATGTGTACGGAATGTCATCTTGCTGATGTCGTCTGGGTGCATCCGCACTTGGTGGTAACCGGACCGCAAATCAAGCTTGGTGAAGAAGCGGGCACCGTGGAGCTCATCGAGAAGCTCGTCCACCATCGAGATCCGGAACTTGTCCTTGGATGTCTTCGCATTGAGGGCACGGTAGTCGATGCAGAATTGCCAAGTCTTGTTCGCCTTGCGCACCAACAAGACGGGAGCGGAGAATGACGAGGTGCTCGGGCAAATGATGCCATGCTCGAGCATCGTGGCGCACTGCTGTTCCAACTCATCCTTCTGCAGCTGGGGATAGCGGTACGGTCGTACCGCAACAAGAGCGGTCCCGGGCAACAGATGGATGCGATGGTCGTAGGGGCGCGCCTGAAAGCTCTATGTTTGGTGTTGGTAATTAGTGACAATGCCTAAGTACTAATCCTATGCCTAAGTTGTATGTAGCATATGAGGATTAGTACATTTCAAGGTTGGTGGCAAGATGGACATGGTGATCATGATGGCCACACTTGGATTTGGACGCAACCCTACGTGATCAAGGCAAAGGTATATGCTTAAGGGTTGTGTTTTAGTAACCAAGACACCTAGTGGGTGTAGTTACATTATAGGATAGATAGCCATAATATAAAGAGGGGAATGATGTGGCTATTTAACTCCTAAGTGCCTCTAGGTGTGCATTTCATAATCATATGCATTTGGATAGAACTAATAACGCCTCGAAAAATGATTGTGAAAATGCTAACACACTCACACATGACGAGATCACTTGGTGGTGTTAGCACATTTGCGAAGGCGGTGGAGTTTGAGCGGTAGAGAGGGTTTGGGGTCCTCTCTCCCTCCCGCTGAGCTTGCGAGGCGGGATTCAGGCGTTTTCGAGGAGTTGAAACAACTATTTTCCACTACGCCGGAAGTCAGACATCAAACGGAAGCAAACGGAGGTCACAGTGGTGACCAGACGCTGGACCGGACGCGGTCTCTGTTTGACCGGACACGTCCGGTCAGCATTCAGCGTCTTTGCGTGTTTCAGTTTGTTGATCAGACGCGGTGACACGTCCGGTCACAGTCGACCGGACGCGTCCGGTTGATTAGGGAGCTTACCAGACTCCAATCGGACGCTGGCACTGTGGCGTCCGGTCAGTTCTCCAGCGCGTCCGGTCGCTGTTTCGTTGTGCGCTGCTCAGGCTTGACCAGCGCGTCCGGTCCATCACGGGACCAGCGCGTCTGGTCAACCGTCGCTCGTCCGGTCGTTGCGTGCAGCGCGTCCGGTCGTCGGTTCGCGAAAGTAGCCATTGTGCGATCGGCGCGTCTGGTCAGCGTGACTTCGGCTGTTTCAAATGCGTAACGGTTGTATTCAAAGGGGTACGTCTATAAATACTCGTTGGCCGGCTCAAAGCTCTTACTCTTGGACATTTTGACATACTTGTGAGCACTTTGAGCTAAGCAACTCCCCTCCCACTCATCTCTCTTGCTTCTTTGCATATTCGAAGTGAGATTGAGTGATCCAAGTGCATTTGCATTGTGAGATTGCATATAGTTGGCACTTAGTGGTTGATTTGCTGCAGGATTCTTGTTTCTCTTGGTGGTTGCTGCCACCTAGACGGCTTGGAGCAGCTTGGAGGCGTTGGCAAGAGTTGGTGATTGTTCTTGGCCACCTCCAGTGATTGTGAGGGGTTTGTGCCTACCTCGGCGAAACGCCAAAGGCAACATTAGTAAATTGCTTGTGTCATTGCAACCTTTTGCCATTCGGTAGGTTCTTGTGGTGCCTTTTGAGAGGCTCGGTGTGAGACCGATTAGCCACCGAACCACGTGGTGAAGAGGGACATAACGGGGACTAGCGTGCCGGCAAGCACGTGAACCTCGGGATAAATCTTCGTGTTATCACTTTCATATTGTGATTGATTGATCCCGGTGTTCGGTTGTCTTGGTATTCATTGTTGATCATATTGGTTGGCTCAATACTTCGCCCCTCGGTGAAACTCTCCTAACTCAACTCCGCATTACTTTCTTAGTTATCTTTGCTAGCTAGTTAGCTTTGCTAGAGTAGCTCTTTTGTGTAGCTTGCTAGTTGTAGTTGTAGTTACCTTCTCGGTTTGACTTGTGCGGTTGAGTGCCATTATACTAGAATTGTGAATTGGATAGGTGGCTTGCAAACACCCCGTAGGCTAAGCAAAACTCACATCTCGCTATTTGTTATATTGATAAACTTGTTTAGCTTGTCTTTATAGAAATTTTTAAAAGGCTATTCACCCCCCTCTAGCCATCAAGACCTTTCAGCGCCGGAGGGAGCCCTGTGGGCTCATCGAAGACGTCGTCGTGCTGCTGCAGGAGGTGGTCGAGCAACAGGAGCCGTGGGTCAGGAGAGACCGCGGCCAGGGCCTGCTGGGGGGTGGGCACTGTGGGTCCGGGCATGCCCTGCCAGGTGACGCGGCGCCCGTTCCTCCAGAACGACAATGTGAGGGCGTTGCAGTCCCACAGCATGGGCCCCAGCGTCCGGAGAAAGTCAAAACCGATGATGAAGTCGAAGGCGCACAAATTGAGGCCGACGCACGTGATGGTGAAGTCCTTGTCTCCGATGCGGATAGGCACATCACGCGCGATCCCTTCGCACGCCAAGCGATCACAGTTAGCGACGGTGACCCACAGCTTCTCGCCACCCATGGGGGAGAGGCCGAGACGTCGCATGGCGGCTCCTTGGACGAAGTTGTGCATGCAGCCGGTGTCGAGGAGGGCGAGGAAGCACTCACCCTTGATGAACATGGGCAGCAGCATGACATTGGGCGGTCGTATACCTGCAACAGCATGAAGGGAAACCACAAGCGAGTTAGCCGTGGTCTCCTGGTCGGTCGGCGCCTCCAGGTGGGCAGCCGCTGTATCTGCCGGCACGTCGTCAATGTAGTCGTCGATCTCGAGGTAGAAGAGCCGCTTGCACACATGGCCGCGCATGAATGGTTTGTCATAGTTGAAGCAAAGGCCCTGGCGGCGTCGCTCCACCTGTTCAGCTGGCGTGAGGCGATGAAACATTCACTGCTGTCCCGGCGCCGACGTGGCCAGCGGCTGGCCCAGGGGGGTAGGGGCCGAGAGCGTTGGTGCCGCCCAGAGAGGGCATCCACCGCGCTGCTGCTGCTACTGCAGCTGCACTAGGGCCGGCAGGAAGGCCGCCGTGCGCTGCTCGTAGGCGCGAGCGTAGTACATCGTGGACTATAAGTCGGGCGGATGGTGCATCTCCACGTCGAGCCGGATGTGATCAGGGAGGCCTCCGACATACAGCTTGGCCTTCTGGAGGGCGGAGAGGTCCGACTCGTGGCAGAAACGGCGTTGTAGCGCTCCGAGTAGTCCTGGACCGTGGAGGAGAAGGGTAGCCGGGCGAGCTCCGCCAAGCGCGTGCCATGCGTTGGAGGCCCGAAGCGAAGTTGGCATAGCTCGCGGAAACGCTCCCACAGTGGCATCCCCTCGTCTTGTTCAAGGGCATAGTACCACATCTGCGCCGCGCCCCGGAGGTGGTAGGATGCCAACCACGTGCGGTCCGAGGCGAGGGTACGTTGGCCGCGGAAGAATTGCTCGCACTGGTTGAGCCAATTGAAAGGGTCGACGGCACCATCATAGGTCGCAAACTCCAACTTGTAGAACCAGGGTGGAGCGGGAGGACCACCCTACGCGCCGTTGCGAGGGCCCCCACCCCCAACCGCAGCAGGGGCCAGGGCGCCGTCGTAAAATAGGGTACCATCAACCCCACCGTAGAAGGTCCCGACGCTGGGTGCCAAGGCCGCGACGGAGGAAGACGCCGCCGAAGTGGTGACGGTGGTTGCCGACGTGTAGACCAGCGGCGACGTGCCCATGAACACCCATGACGGGATCAGAGACGGCGACGACGGCCACCGCATCATGTGCAGAGGCACACCCGTGCCGCCAATGGGGGCGCCAACTGGAACGCTGGGCGGCAGCGTGGTTGGAACGGGCGGTGGTGGCGGTGGCTAGGAGGCGGGCGGTGGTGGCTGGGAGGTGGGCGGTGGTGGCGACAGTAGCAGGCTGGTCAGGGCCGCCTGCATGGCAGCCATACTGTGGCTGAGCACGTCGATGTTGGCGCCCATCCGATCGGCGACACCATCCAGGGCTTCCAAGGTGAGCGGTGCGCCGAAGGACTCCGAGATCTCCGAGTGCATGGTGGATGCCGGCAGCGTGGTCACCGCCGAGACTCCGGAGGTAACGAAAGGCGTGGTCATCGTGCCCGAGATCTCTGATACTAGGCTGCTAGGAACCCTAGTCCTACCGGGGATTGATCTCAGGTTGTACGAGTAGGAGGGAGGAGGTCGAGGCTTGAGCACGCGAGGAAGACGGCGTGGGGGCGCCGTGGCTGCGCGGGCGCGAGGGGCAGCGGCGGCTAGGGCAACTCCCGGCTCCCTGAGGAAGCCGGAAACAACTGTATTGTTTCTGCTTGATTATCTCATAGTCTTACAAATATATATATCCTTGTCTCCTCCTAATAATAATAATATTCCTAATAATAATATTGATGAAGATAATTGGGCTTCCAGCCCCAAACACCGACCGAGCCCTGGTGGCTGGATGCTCCTAGCCACTTGACGCTCTCCTCCTCTTGTACGAGACGCCGGTCATAACAAGTGTGGACAGCAAATCTCGGCACTGCGCCATCAGAATGTGTTCTTGAATGGAAACTCTGGAGAGCTGGGACACCAAGACATTTGTCCGGGCTAACTGCAGAAAACGGCAGACCATTCAGACTGAAAACAGCAGCATGCGTCTTCACGGTTGAATGCTGCATCCTATCACTTATTGTGATATTGGTAGCATCCTGTTTGTGTAAATGTCATATGATTCAAAGAGAACTGGAAAAAGAACTTCTGTATAAAACCAGCACCTTAGGCAGCTGGTTTCTTGTTGAGTTTCCTATGGTATGCATGACATCAACCGCAGAGCTAATAGCATTTCTTATTCCATGAATATCTGCCTGAAAATATGAGGTTTTAAAATTTGAACTGGAAGCTAACGTGATGAAAATTTTCTGCTAGTTTTATGAAACACCAACCATTGCTCCATTGGAGACAGGAAGGCACAGGATGGTAGCGGTCAGAGCCTGTGTTGTTCCTGACAAAGAATGAGCATGATCCCTCTCCAAAAAGGACCATTCTTCCAGGTATTTCATCTGCATGTTGTAAGTTTATAAGATTTTGTGAAAAGAACGTGTACTCAAAACGAATTTAGTGTCATAAATTAGCAATTAGTTACTCCTGCAGGTCCAGCGGGGCAAACCGGGTGTACAAACTTTAGACTTTTAAGATAGCAATTATAGCTGATCTAAGCATGTTCATGAGCCATATCATGACCATTTTAATTTGCAAGCTAGTACACTCCACAAGTCCATTTTAGTAGTGATATTATCTGACTATTATGAGCTGATTTTATCTACTTTACAAGTTCTGTTAATAAAGACCTGTTTGCTAATGATTTTTACAGCGGTCCTGTTGATAACTGAAACAGATAGCTCTGCTCTTGCCCAATCATCAAAAGTTGCATTATTACTCTAGGTTTTTTATGAATGAATAACTACAAATGAACGCCAGTGCCAAGGAACAAATGGAGAATTGACTGTATAAAGGAAGCAAAGGACCAGCATGATGTTCTTACGTGTCCTCTCAGAATTGCCATGAGTTTGCAGTTGTTTCGAAGCAACTGTAGCTGCATCTTTCTAATGGCGACAGATTTGCGCATCCTCAGGATAAGAAACCCATGCGCCACACAAATTTTTCTGTCATGAACACTTAGAACAATCAGCTGCTGTGTTACCGAAATGCTGCATCAACAGCCTTCAAAAAATGATTGAACAACTGACAAGATGATCACCCTGTACCATATCTGAATTTTTGTTCAATATACGAACAGAACAGAGAGAATCATTCAGTCACTCACCTCTGCACCCATGGTCTGCGACGAAATTGCCTTGTGACTTTTAGAGGCAGCCCGTCTATTTACGGAGATAGCTAGATAGAAACAACCATCTCTGTAACTAAATTTTCATCTCAAGAAGTTCACCTCAAAAGTAGCTATTAACAGAGATAGTCCTTTTAAGTGTGCCAACTTTGTATATTAATTAAAAGAAATAATTGTCTTAAGATACCCGCCACTATAAATAGTTATCACTAGAAAAATCACAACATTTCATATGAAGTTAGATAAAGACGGATTTTATACCAAAATTTATATCTACAATTTTGTAGTTGACAGTGTTTTATTTAAAATTATTTAGGTTTTTTTTGGAACACGGGATTTCTTTCCTGTTCCTATGTTTTTTCTATAAAAAATGAACTGATTCTCGTAAAATAGGCAGCCCTGTAATCAACGCCGAGCCGGCAATGCGCGCGCGAGACGGTGAGTGTTGAACGGAAGTCGGAAGCAGCTGAAACCAACAATGGGCGTGGGTAGCGCGAGTTGCAGCTTAGCTTGCTTTGCTTCCTCCTCTGTAGTGTGTAAAGGTGATGGAACTATTTATGGTCTTCTGCACGTATCCGTTTACGTGCATTTCGATCTTTCACGGCTCCGGTGTGTATTTATATGCCTCCTATTCAAGCGTCCATTTTAACCTTTTTCTTCTTTACTTTGTTTAAAGATAAAATATCAGTTACTACGAAAACGATTTTAGTAGATGGCCCCTTTTACTTAGAGAGATAAAAAATATCACTATTCTCCTAGAATGCCTTGTGAATTTCAGAGACAACCAGATAGCTAGACAAAATAAATAGATTTGCGTTTTAGGGGGCCACCTCAAAAATAGCTATTACCAGAAGCAGTCATTTTTTAAGCGTGTAACCTTTGTATATCGGTAATGCTACCATTAAGATGTCCGGAAGGCCGGACGCCTCGCTCCACTCACTATCATATGCGCCAGTTACCTAAAAAAACAAAATCAGCTCCCGCACACCTTGCTCCGCTCCGTTTCGCTCCCGCACACGGCACTCGACTCCGCTCCCGCATACAGCACTCGACTACTAGCCCTACCGGATGCGGTGCGCGGTTACTGAAACGTCCTTGATTTCCACGAAGGAAAATCCACAGAAATGACGAAACATTCCGTCAATTTACCCAAATCTCAGTGATACATAAAGTCATGCACGAATATCAGAGTACAATAGAGAGTTTTACATAACTTATTATCATCGCCTCGCAGGGCGGAACACACTCACACAAGCATCCGGAATAGCATCCGACGTAGATAGCAGCGGAAAACGATCTTCTAGAACCAGCTTGAGTGTAGAACAGACCCTCTAGTCCTCCCAATCGTCGCCCTCGTAGTCGTACTCGGGCTCTGAACCTGTCAAAAATCTATCAGTACTCTTGGTACTGGCCACGCATCGTCCACCCTATGCTTGCAATGCTTTGTGGAAAGTGGAATGCATCAAGGGAAGTAGAAAGAGACCTATTTAGGCTGTGGTTTCCTATGCAAATCGGTAATATTTTAATAGTAAGACATTCATCAGTTTTTAACCCATCTTATTCTCATATCTTCCCAATCCCATCACACACAACACATCTCATCTGACTCTCTCTCTCTCTAGGCGACGAGATTGACTCCCGCTCAGATCTCGTCTCAATGGCCAAAGCCAGAATCCAACATAAAACCGGGGGAAAGGTAGAAAGGACTCCTCTCACTAATCAAGTGAAGCGTAGGTCATGGGAATGTCCATATCCGTGGACGCGGCTATATGTATAGATTGATCCACTCTGCAGAGTGTGTACACCTGGTAATCCACAAGATCGCCATCCTCGACGATCCGGCTCGTCTAGGCTGATTCCGACTGTCTCCCAACCGGTACAGTACCACCCTACCACTCAGCCCTGGGCCACCTCGGTGTCCACCGAAACGCTGAGACTGTGAGACGTAGTACCAGGCCCCCAATGTAACTACGCTGTCTTAGGAGGGTGTGGGTCCCCATGCCCGTACCTCCCTACACTATCACCTTCCAACCTAGTAGTAGTGGTACCGTCCTAGTCAGTCAGGTAATCGTCTCCCGCCCATTGGGAGCGAGTGGTGTGCACGAAGGTCCCATGGTTCCGGTTCTCAAGACATACCAGTCCTTAGGAGGACCAGACAGGATATCTTCTCAAAGGGGAAACACCGTCTTCCCCGTGCCACGACAGCACCTCCACCAGGGATAACCAACACCCCAGTTCACCTCATAATATACCCGCCACAGGTATCTCTCGTGAGGGATGCCCAGGTCGCACCCCTCCAATAAGACTTGCCCCAAAGACTCGTCGTAGAATCCTATCCAATCGACTCAACCCTCACCACTCACCCAAGACGCACACCAAGATCTCCCCAGTTCTTTTATCAGGTTTACCAAGTTCTCGACACTACGTGCCTTATACATATACGTCTCTCACTCACCGGCATCACATCACAGATATAATGCGAGTAAGAGTAAAAGCAGTAATATGCAACATGCGAGCATCTAGCCTAACAGCAGGGTGAGCAGGAGTAAGGTTGCAACAAGGTAAAAGGCTCAAAGTAAAGCATCTACCATGCAGTCTATCATCATATTATTTCACAAAAGGTAAAGCGCTAGCAATTCTATATTTGCATGCGTAATAGGTTCTACGGAGATGGGTGGAGCGTGGCACCTGGCAGGTCGTCTTCCAAGTCCTCGCTGTAGTCGGGGTCATACTCCTCAGTCCGCAGGTCCTCCGGCTCTGTTAAACGTAACGTTGAGTCGCATTAACAACTCCTATAGAGGTGTACAAAGAAACAACAGAAATTCAAAAGATTCAAATGCACTCAAACACAAGCCTAAGATGTAGAGCTCATTTTTAGAAAAAAATTTAGAAACTGGTTTGGTATTTTTCTGAGTTAAAATGAATTAGTTATGAATTTCTAAAGATTAAACGATTTTCTGAAAAAGAAAAAGAAAAGGAAATTCCAGCAGTGACACGTGGCAGCACCCGATTGGTCAAGTGTACAGTGCAGTCAGTGACATGTGGGGTCTATGAATAGTGCCTGTGACAGGTGGGGTCCACCGGTCATCGTTGACCGGTCAACGGTCAATGGTTGACCGTTGACTTGGGCCTAGACTGGGCTGGATTACGGGCCAGGTTGGGCCGGTCTGGGCCGGGCCGGCCCGGACACGTGGCGGCTCCTCGTGGTGCCACGTCACGCTGTGGGCTTGAAATGGGCTCCAACTTGGTAGGCGTGGCTCACGGTGGGCATGACCGAGCGGTCCATGGTTGTTCTCATGGTTCACGGTGGACCGCGTCCATTCTCTCTTCTCTCCTCACAGTCCAAGGTGCACCGGGTGCACGTAACCACGCAGCAGCAGCGCCTTCCCCTCCTCTGCTCCACGAGCACGCTCCAGAGCGCGACGCCACCGGCAAGGCAAGCGCGAGCGGCCTCCTCCATGGCTCTATTTCCCCTCCTAGTTGCGCACGGCGCGTTTCTTGCCACGGTGAATGAGATAGCTCTCCTCCCCTCGCTTCTACCGGCTTAGCATAGCAAGAACGGAACCTCGCCATGGTGAGCTCTTGCCATGGCAGGCGCGCTCCGCGTCACGCTGTCCCTCGGTGTTCCCAGGCGCTCCGTGCGTGATGCGGCCCGTGGTTGGGTTCGCAAGTGTGCGTGGGCATGTGCAAGCAGGGTGCAATTGTTAGGGCTCCCTCTTGACCGGCTCCGGTGTGGAGATGGCGAAGTGGTGCCCGGTGTTCACGGTGGCGGTTAACAAAGTGAAGGAGGTCGAGCATGGCGGCTCACCAGAGGTGGCAGTGGTGATAGGATGGTGGTGCAGGCGAGTTGGTGCGGTGTCAAACGGTAGTCGTGCCGTGCAGTCCCGCGACGAAGAAGATGAAGCCCGGTTTCTTCCCCATCTCCGATGTCCCGAGCGGCGGCGGCGGCTTCCGTCCCCGCTTCCCTCTCCTTCTTTTCTCTTCCTACCCCTTCTCTTCTCTCTTAACGGTGTATCGCGAGTTGGGTGCCACCAAGACGGCGGCGAGCGGGATGAAAGGAGGTTTGGTACTCGGCTTCGAAACTTTATAGACCGAGCTCGACCGTGTGATGAGGACATCACCATACTGGACACACCGACGCTATGGTCTTCCCCAAGTTGCAATTCATCCCCAACTCAGCTGCCACGTCACCCTCGGATTCAGCAGACACATCGTCACTGTTTTGGTCATAACTCTCGCATACGACATCGAAACGGGGCGTTCTTGGATGTGTTGGAAAGGGGACGATGACGCCATCGTTTTGGATCTGGTCCCAGCTCCAGAAGGTCCGTGGATCATTCTGTGTGACCACGGCAAGGTGTTGTGTCACCTATTTGGGCCAACTTGGCCTTGTATCGTGTCGGGCCTTAAGCCCAAGTTGTGGGCGCCCAATCCCTGGCCGTCCTCAACCCTAGGTCGAGTCTTAGACTATAAACACAGCCGCCGCCGCTGCTAGACAATTGGGTTTTGTTTAGAGTTTAGTTTTCCATCAAGAAACTGAATCGTTCATTGTAACTGTGGTGACAAATCCTTTTACAGTGATCCAGGGCCCCTGTTCTTGATCTCCTCCACTGTGTCGATTAGTCCTTTGGAACCGAGTTCTAGAACCCTCTATTGATATTCGCATCATTCATATTTGCAATTTCAGATTGCGTGTTTTACCTTCTTGCTTGTGTTCTTCGATTCACTTGCAGGAAAAGCCTTCTTGGCGAGGTCAATCAAGTTGTGCTTGGTTGATAACCAATGGAGCGGTGGTGTAACGGTTGCAGGGTTCGAATCGTGTCTGATTTGAAGCCGGATCGCCAACGTCGAGATCTCCACAAGTCAAACTTACCGGTTACCTCTCGGAAGATCGGGCCTGTATCTCATCAATTGGTATCAGAGATTTTAGGTTTACCGCGAGGTATATTCTCGTTTGCCTTAGATTCATATTTGTTCATTACCTAGAGTCCACAAAAAGCCCAAAAAAATATTTCAATTTCCGTTGTCCTATCACCCTTTGTGCCTTTGCAATTTCGTTTCAGATTCGCGTTGTTGAGTTTGTGTCCGTGGTCGAGTCTTGTTGCTGGTTTAGGATTGTGTTCGTGGTCGTAGTTCAATCGCCCGTTGCTGTGATTTTTGTTTTCCGCCGCTATCCCATCTACCGTTCCTAAACAACAAGTCAAAGCCACCACATTACTCGACTTGCCCCCGCTAGCCGCCTTGTGTGACTTCTCGCCGCCGCGCAAACCCTAGATAGGTTGCCAGCCGCTCTTATTTTGCCTGCATCGCAGCCCTCCTTACATCATCAGGCGAATACCTACTGTCGCTGTTGGAGTCACAGGGACGATCTTGTGATCGGTGTTGGAGTTTAGGGACGCTTTGCCCTAACTGCCGCTGCCGTGTTGTGCATTCCGGAAAACATAACTTGAGATACCTTCGGTAAAACAGGCATAACTTTTCGCTCGTTTATCAGAAAAATCTGAAATTTTTACAGCAGCTTCTTGACACCGTTTGGAGCCGACCCAAACTGGGCTTTGCCCTGTTTGGTTTCATCAAAATTGCCAAAAAAAAATTCAGGAAAATAAAGAAAAAAAAATTGTCAAAGTTTTTGCACGCTTTTCAGAGAACGTGCTGTTTTTCTGTAGACCACATCCCACCTCAGTTGTAGGTGCCAATTTTTGTGGTTGCATCTTTTGTGATCCTTGTTCAGAGAAAAATATAAAAAAAATAGTGAAAAAATAAAAAAGTTTGATTCCTACTAATGCCTTTTGGAAAAATCAGGGAAAAATTCAGGAAAAAGGAAAATTCTGGGTTATTTGCTTGTTCTGTGCGTTCTTTCCATCGTCCTTGTTTTCACCTTGTTGCGCTACATCTCGATACATCTTAGCCAGCAGCTGTGATTTGTACTTTGGATCTGGATTGAACAATCGCTAATCTGCTTTCGATAATTGCTAATCCTTGCTGTCATATTGTGTGCCTACCCATAGCTCCACATATTCTTCTGTCAGCACAAGTTCATCTTGCAATTGTTACCCACGCTTAACAACAGATTGCTTTGCCACGTTGGTTTTGCTCTTGTTTGGCGTTGGTAAGAATACAGGCAAGACGGTGGTAAGCCGCTTGTGATTTTGCATTCCACTTTCACCACCACCACCACTTGGTTCCTTTTAGTTGATAGGGATAATACTTTGGTGTTGTCTTTTTCTATCTTCTAACCATGGCAGGATCTCCGACGGACTTCAATGATTGCGTGTCCAAGGGCGAGCTTACAACGTTCATGACTGAACAACGCAATCTTATGACCGAGCTGACGCGCAATGTGAACAATCTGGTCACCCGCATTGAACAACTCGAGCAACGTCCTCCACCTCATCGTGCTGTTGATGACGATGCGGATGATTTTGGTGATGACGATGCGGATGTGAATGCTGACGGTTATGCCCGTCGCCGCCTCAACTTCAACCGTCGCGGTATGGGAGGTAATAATCATGGTAATAATGATCATTTTGCTAAAATTAAATTTAGCCTTCCTCCTTTTGCTGGTAATGTTGATCCAGAGGCTTATTTAGATTGGGAGCTTGCTGTTCAATAAAAATTTGATTCTCATAATGTTCCTGCTGAGCATAGAGTTAGACTTGCTACTAGTGAGTTTACTAATTTTGCTTTGTTCTGGTGGAGTGATCTTTGCAATGCTAATAATGTTGCTGCTGTGCCTCAAACTTGGAATGCTTTAAAGCAACGTATGAAATCTCGTTTTGTTCCTCCTTATTACCAACGTGATTTACGTTTGAAACTGCAAACTTTAAAACAAGGTGATAAAGGAGTAGAAGCTTACTATCAAGAATTGCTTATTGGTTTAGCCCGTTGTGGTATAAATGAAGATGATAATGATGCTAGTGCTAGATTTTTTGGTGGTCTAAACCATGATATCCAGAACATACTTGATTACAAAGAATGGCGCAATTTTTCCCAATTGTATCATCTTGCTATTAAGGCAGAACGTGAAGTATGGGGCCGCAAACAACACCAGCCTTTCAGGTCTAACAATGGAAGGAATTTTCAGCAGCGTGCTGAGCCGGAGACGCCCAAGCTTTCTGTTGCACCACATGGGGTAAGTCAATTGTCTAATGTGTAGAAGAAAGGTGCCACTCCGGGTGCTTCTACTAGCTCCTCCTCGTCCAGCGCTAAAATCATTTGCCACCGATGCAAAGGCATGGGATATGTCATGAAGGATTGCCCCAGTCATCATGCTTTCATTGCTACCGAGGATGGATATGTAAGTACTAGTGATGTTGAAGATGATTTAGCCCTTGCTGCTAACATTGATGCAGATTCCACCGAGGGCGATCAAGACAAGGAGGCCATCATCATTGACTCTGTGGCTGCTGCCGCGGACTACCCTAGCCTTCTTGTGCAGCGTGTGTTGAGTACACGAGTGGGACATGAAGAAGAGATGAAGATCCAACGAAACAATTTGTTCCACATGTATTTCATTGTGCAGGGTTGTCGTGTTCTCACTATCATTGATAGCGGGAGTTGCAATAACTTGGTGAGTTCAGATTTGGTTGAGAAGCTTGGCTTGACCACACGACAACATTCGTATCCATATAAACTTCAATGGTTCAATAATAGTGGTAAGACTAAGGTAACTAAATCAGCACGCATTAGTTTTTTCACAGGTTCTTATCATGATACTGCTGATTTTGATGTTGTTCCTATGCAAGCTTGTTCCATTTTGTTAGGTCGTCCATGGGAATTTGATAATGATGCTTTACACCATGGTAGAACTAATACATACACTATCATACATAAGGACAAGAAAATTACATTGCTGCCTTTGTCTCCTATGGAAATTATTAAACATGCTAAAGAGATTAAAAATAAACCTCCAACTGACATTGCTAAAAATAATGGGATTAGGTTAAAAGGAGGTACTTTTCTTGCTACAACTTCTGCTACTGCTGAGTTATGTGATAATCCTGATGCACCATGTTATACTATGTTTTGTCAACCTATTATGTCTGGTGCATTGCCTGCTGTCACTAACCTTTTGCAGGAGTTCGCTGATGATGGGATAAAGTCGAGGACGACTCCAATTCTAGGAGGAGGGGATGATGAGGACATCGCCAAGATGGAGTCGAGGATGACTCCAATTCAAGAAGGGGAGGATGATGAGGACATCACCATGCTGGACACACCGACGCTATGGTCTTCCTCAAGTTACAATTCGTCCCCAACTCAGCTGCCACGTCACCCTCGAATTCAGCAGACACGTCGTCACTGCGTTGGAAAGGGGACGACGACGCCATCGTTTTGGATCTGGTCCCAGCTCCAGAAGGTCCGTGGATCATTCTGTGTGACCACGGTAAGGTGCTGCGTCACCTATTTGGGCCAACTTGGCCTTGTATCGTGTCGGGCCTTAAGCCCAAGTTGTGGGCGCCCAACCCCTGGCCGTCCTCAACCCTAGGTCGAGTCTTAGACTATAAACACAACCGCCGCCGCTGCTAGACAATTGGGTTTTGTTTAGAGTTTAGTTTTCCATCGAGAAACTGAATCGTTCATTGTAACTGTGGTGATAAATCCTTTTACAGTGATCCAGGGCCCCTGTTCTTGATCTCATCCACTGTGTCGATTAGTCCTTTGGAACTGAGTTCTAGAACCCTCCATTGATATTCGCATCATTCATATTTGCAATTTCAGATTGCGTGTTTTACCTTCTTGCTTGTGTTCTTCGATTCGCTTGCAGGAAAAGCCTTCTTGGCGAGGTCAATCAAGTTGTGCTTGGTTGATAACCAACGGAGTGGTGGTGTAACGGTTGCAGGGTTTGAATCGTGTCTGATTTGAAGCCGGATCGCCAACGTCGAGATCTCCACAAGTCGAACTTACCGGTTACCTCTCGGAAGATCGGGCCTGTATCTCATCATCGTGGTTATGGCGGACGGCGGATGTGTTGATTTGGACACGTGGAGGTCATCGGGGCGATTTGGAGAAGGGTTTTGGGGCGGCCACAAGATGGTGAGTGAGTTGGTGCCTCCAATTTGGAATCGTTGCGGTTAGGATGGTACGGTGGTGGCAGAGCTCGGTGGACCGTGCGCGTCGCGCTGTGTGTGAGAGCGGGGCGAGGCGAGCGCGAACGGTTGACGTGTCACACTGCGGAGCAGAGCTGCAGCGGCTTGGCGCGCACATCTACGGCCGGGGCAAGGGGAATCTTTCCCACGCCAAAACCGTGACCCTGCCTCCCCTCCTCTTCTTTTTCTCGTCGGGTGAAGCAGAGAGCAGGGGAATCGGGAGGAAGGGGATGACCCCGGGGGTCCACCCGTCAGCGTCTGCGAGAGAGAGGTAAGGTGGGCCGTCCCTGGCGGGTTGCCGATCGGCCGGCTCAAGGCGGGTGGGTGGGCTGGCTCAAGTTGGGCTAGCTCACGTTGGGTGGGCCGGCTGCGGTCGTGGCTGAGCGGGCGGCTAGTGGTGATAGCAGGCCGGCTCGGCGGTAGCGGGTCGGCTCAAGAGCTGGGCCGAAAATCTTTCTTCTTTTTTGATTATTTCAAAAGGGTTTTCTGTTTTGTATTTTCTTTATATATTTATGCGAAGCGTTTGTATGTAACCAAATATATATTGCCTCCATTTATCTAACAGGATGGGATCTGCTAAATATATTTTTGGGTTTCCTATTACTTGATAAGATTATATTTGTACATTTAGTTATAAAAACTATTTTAAGATATGTTGTTGCCCACATGAGTGAGCCCTAGTGGGATCCACTAGAGGTCGTTTATGGTTTCAATTATTTGTCACGGTTATATTTACACGTTTATTTAATTTAAGCAAAAATATATGTGACTATTTTCATTTAATCAAAACAAAGAACATAAGAAGCAACTCATGAATATATAATAATATGCAAAAAGAAATGTAAATATCTACTTTAGGGTCTACTGGTGCAGCTAGGTTATAGTTTTCCTACATGTCACTCACCAAACATAGGTTGTTTTTGGAAAAAAAAAATTTGTAGTTGTGATTTTTGGTCTGTGGAAATTTTTGGGTTGTTACAGTTACCCTATCCTGGTTTCAGTGCGTGGCTGCCTGCGAGTCGCGGCGGCGCAGTTGCCGGCCCAGCTAGGTGCACAGCCGCTTGCGAGTCGCGGCGCTCGGCTACCGACCCTGCCAGGTGCGACGCGAGGCCGCTGCCTCCCTGCCCTGTCGTGCAGCCACCGCCGAGCTGCTGACTACAAGCATTGCTAGGCCGCTGCTTTCGGCGAACTCCACATACCAACGAGCCTCCATTCTCCCAAACAGTAAGGAGATGTTTGCGCTAAAACTATCTGTTTCGAGCGTCTGTTTCAAGTGTTTTAAATGTTTTAGAGGTATGTTGCAAGTGTTTCATAAGGATGTTACAAAGTAGATCGGATGTTGCACATGTTGCAATGGTTGTACATGTATATTGCAAGCTCATGTTTTCAATGTTTCATCGCATATGTTTTCATGCATACTCCCTCCGTCCCAGAAAAAGTGTCGTTTTAGGTTTTTCAGATATTGTGTTTGACCGTTCGTCTTATTCAAAAATTTTGTGCAAATTATAAAATAAATAAATAATTATTGAAGTATCTCTAATGATAAAATAAGTTATAACAAAATAAATAATATTTATTAAAAATTTTTAAATAAGACGAACGGTCAAACATGATGTCTGAAAAACCTAAAACGACATTTTTTCTGGGACGGAGGGAGTATGATGCAAGTGCTTTATCTGGATGTTGCGTATATTTACAATAGTTTTAAGTGTGTTTTCAGGTGTTTTTGCAAGTGTTTCAGATGCATGTTTCAAATGTTTCATTTGTTTTTAGACGTATGTTGTAATTGTTGCATCTGGATGTTTCAAAACTAGATTGAGTGTTATATCTCTCTCCTCGCTTTCTATTATCTCGCCTCGGTGTTAGACTTAAGGTGGAGGCGGTCTCCACTGGCGCAGGCAGGCGCAGCAGGCGCAGGACGCGTGACGGGGGTGGCAGCGCGAGTATACAGACGAGGGGGGAGGGGGGCTAGCGTCCAGACATCCGGATGCTAGCCACGCCCTTTGTAAACTGATTAAAGGAAGCGATCGTCATAAGATAATCTCCGTTATAATTAGATATCACTAAAAAATCATAACTTTTTTTTATATAAAGTCAGATAATGGTGGACTTTATATCAAAATTTTATATCTATAATTTTGTAGTTGACAATTTTTTATTTAAAACTATTTAGAGTATCAAAATTTCATCTTAAATTCACGTATTTTAAAATTCATAATTTAGAATTTTCTAACGAACTTGGATGTTGGTATGGTCTAGACCAATGTTATAAAAACACGATGTTTCGTTATATAGAGCAGAAATATGAGCCCCGACATTTTATAGCGGTGAGTAGTGTACATGCACGGCACGGCTGCTAGAGTTGGTCAATTAGCTAGCATAGTTATCCGTTGGCACTATTCAGCATTATTTGAGACGATCGACTAGTGTGGTAGGTTGTTTCGTTCCTTCCCCATGACAAGGACCTCTTTGACTTCTGTATTATATATGGCACGGCCCTCAGCTCAATCGTGTACCACCGTCGACGAGAGAGTACGTAGTGCAGTGTAAAAATAAATACAGGTAGTAGCCATACATCGACATGATAGCATGACATACTATATACACATCAATTTTAGGTAATGGATAAAATGTGGCTTCATACCTCTTCAAATAAAATGCATCATTCTAAAAAATTGTTGTAATTTGTAAAGTTTAACTAACTCCACACACTGAATTTAACATTACAAGCCCATGCGAAAAATAAAAGGGCATCCATCGAAGGTGAAGAATTCTCTCAATGCATGCCCGAGGAGAGGACCAGTGACCGACAGGCCTGTCGGCTGGCGGAATGCCGATAGGTTCGTTACGGAACGACGCAAAAGAAAAGGGCCGGCCCCCATCCTGGTCTCACGCGTGGCCCATCTTATTTGGTCTGTGTGCGTGTTCAAAGTATGTTTGGGCCTTGATCACAGGACAACAAGATCCGGTATGTGCCGTATTTGGTAGGGGCGATGCGTGGGTGCTTGATTGAAGTCTTAGATTTGAAATGCATTTTACTCTCAAACCGTGAATCCCGTTTCCAACTCTGCTATATATATCCAACAACTGAGTTTTTTTTTACATAACAAAACCATTGAGCCACCATTTACACGATAAATGCAACAAAATGTATACATGTCTATTTCACATATTTTAAGGCCCTGTTTGACAGCTTCATCAACAGCTCCATGTGCACGGGCGACACGGGTGGTGAGCGAACCCTAGCCGCCACCGCAGTCAACCACCACCCTCTCCTCCCTCACCGCTGCCGGAGGGGGCTGCCACGAGGCCCGCACGGCCCCCTAGGAGGGCGGCGGCGAGGCTTCTGCCTAGGAAGGTCGCGGGTGCCATCGTGCAGGGCGAAGCTCAGTGGCCGGGATGTCGCCGTGATTAGGCGTGGCGGCGCGCAAAGCGCGAGGAGGTGACCAGAGGGGCGCGTCGCGAGACGACCGGACGGGCGATGGTGCGCGGGGATCTGGCGAGGGTGCACTTGCTGGACTTCTAGGCGGTGGCGGCAGCTCCCCTCCCACTGGATCTGGCCTCCCGCGCTTGGGATGGATGGATCTGGGTCGGGGAGTGCCCGAGGCAGTCGGCGGAGGCCAATAGCGACGACGACAGACGCTAGAGCCAACAGACCTCGACATGCGATGATGTTGCGTGGGGCCGGATCTGTGGTCCTGCCGGCCGGCAGTGCAGCTAGGGGCATGGTTGGTGGCAGCAAGGGCGGCAGGTGGCTTCACTGTTGGGTGGCGGTCGGCGTAGTGAGTATGGGCATTGGCGAAAGCTATGTCCCTTGGACCGATGACGGTGACGCCTTCGGGCACCGTATTCATCCTTGGAAGCTTCTATCGACCGACTCTCTTCCCTTTGCGCAGCGTGCTACTCCTGGGAGTAATGCCTTGACCTTCTGGTCAGGCACCGGTGGCGTCGCGTCCCTCCTTGGAGGCGTTGCTTTGGAAGCCCATGCCTATCAATCTATAATGGTCGTCACCATTGCAGCGGGGAAGGTGGAGGTCTAGCTGAGGTTTCATGATTCCGGTGTCCACTGTAGTAGATGGGGATTGGGAGGAGGGTGTTGGCGTGGCGATTGGAGGGCTTCGCATTTGTCTGGCAGTGAGTTGCGACCATGATATTGGCGAGGAGACCGGCGTGGGAGGCACCGATGGAGTTGGTGTGGGAGGTTGTGGCCAGTAGATTGTGTTGCTGAGGTGACCTGCGTGGTGTGGCGGCGGGCAGTCCCACTTAGCGGTGGACGGTGGTTGTTTCTGCGCAAGAGGCTCTCTGACTGGCAACCGGAGGCTGTGTGTGGCACTTCTGCTTTGATGAGACAGCTGGGCTAGTCGCGTTGGTTCGTAGCATTGGTGTCTGTAATAAGGAATAGCTATATGCATTGGTCGATGCAGAGGCTGTGATTTTTTAATATATTCCCTTTTCTAAAAAAATCAACACCTCCATGTGCTGCTGTGAGCTTTTTTTTTTTGCCAAAAACACTTTTTTTCGAAACAACTTCATGGATGAATCTATTTTTCCCCTCTCACAAAGAAATAGAGAGAGGTGAAGCTCATAAAAATAGATTATCCCAGCTTATCCTGACACAACTCCCCACTAGGCACATAACACGAGTTTTGCCCTCACTCGGGAGGAAGCGCGTGGGCGAGTGCCGTGGGGCGCCGCCGGCTAAGGTCGCCGAGCGTCGGGGCATGGCCACCCAGGGCACTGTCGCCGGGGGGCATCGCCGGCTAGGGCTGCCAAGGGGCTGCGAGCACCGGGGCGTGGCTGCCTAGGGTGCTATCGTTGGGGGCACCGTCGGTTGGGGCCGTCGACGCCGGAGGGCACCACCGCCTAGGGCGCTACTACCAGGAGGCACCGCTGGCTGGGGCAACCGACGCCGGGGGGCGCAGCCGGCTGGACTGCTGACGCCAGGGGCGCGACTAGCTGCAAGGCGCGAGCGCTGAGCGCAGGTGATGTGCGTAGTGTGGGGCGTCGGGTCCTGGGGAAGAAACGTTGCATGGAAGAAGATAAGGAAATAGAAGGCTAAGGGCATTATGGTAATTTATTCATTTTTCCCTATCTCATGAGCGGGTTTACCAAATAAGGTACTAAAGACAGCTCAGCTTCACTTAGAAAGCTATTTGTGAAGCTAAAATGTAAAAAAACAGTTGAGATGTGCCAAACAGGGTCGAAGTCATCAAAAATCAAAAATTATATTACGACCAATGAGTTGTAATTTAGTCATGTACTTCCTCCGTCCCAGAAAAAGTGTCATTTTACATCGTGTTTGACCGTTCGTCTTATTCAAAAAAATTTAATAAATATTATTTATTTTGTTATGACTTATTTTATCATTAGAGATACTTCAATAATGATTTATTTATTTTATAATTTGCATAAAATTTTTGAATAAGACGAACGGTCAAACACGATGTCTGAACAACCTAAAACGACACTTTTCTGGGACGGAGGGAGTACAGCACACTAACCTTTTTTTTTTGAACCGGGGCACAGTGTCCCCATTCCCACTCATTGAGCGGAAATACCGTGGGCACCGGGCTTCGAACCCGGGCTTGCCGAGCAGCACGGCCTTTGGCCTTGTGCGTGCTGACCAACCGAGCCGCCGCTTCGGCTCTTACAACACAGTAACTAACACCACCGCTGAGAGCTGACGTCTCCAGTTCTCATTGTCCGCCGTGGGCTACTCTGTCGCTTGTGCAGTCTGCGGTGGAGCACGAGCCTTGTGCTTGACTGCTTGTGCAGAGTTGATCAATCTGCTGCACCACCGGCACATTGGATGTTCAGAGGGTCGGAGCACACCACATTGGAAGGCCGGAGCAGGAAATGTTGCATGCCATCGTCACAATTCAGATAAGATATCGCCTCCCAATCCATGGCCATGATTGTCAACAGCTTAGAAAATAGTGAGCTGTTCATAAATCATGAACGTGGGGAATACTGTCAGATTTCTCTCTCTCCCGCTGTCAGCGTCTGCTGCTTCGATCAACAGAACAAGAGCACGTCCATTGAATCGAAATTGTGTGGGAGTAGCAAGGATTGCAGTGCAGTGCAACAACGGTAGCTGGCAGAGAAGAGAAGACGGTCGTCAATCGATAGAGCTTGTGCATGTATCAGTCAGTGAGTGAGTCAATGTCTCCGATTGTGATTCATCGTCTTTTATTACTAGTATTATTACTCAAGACTGTTAACCTGTTGGTAACAGCACATAGGAACACAGTAAGCGAAGCAGACGCAGACTAGCAAAAATTGCTTCCAAACGCTGCAATAGCAGCGGATTTGGACATGGACCAAAAATCACCATCAGCAGCAGCAGCCGCTGCCGTACCAGCAGTAGCAAGGAGGCCGGACAAGAACCGGCCGGCCGGACCGCTCTCCGTCTGAAACTGAATCCACAGAGCAGATGCAGAGCAAGTCCGGCTCCGCTCGGGGCTCGGCTATGTACGCTCTGCTCTGCTTGGACAAGACAGATGGCATCAGAGCCCGCAGCAGTAGAACGCCAGCCGGCTCCAAGCGGCGACGACGGCGGGCTTCCTCCCCGTCCTGGCCTGCCGCGTGACCGCCACCGCCGCGCCTTTGCTGCCGCTGCTGGGTTTGCTGCTGAGCATCGTCACCGTACTCGCACGTGCGCACCTCCTTCCGCAGCCGCCGCAGCCTTGCTGCCCCTGCCCCTGCACGACATGGCCTGAGGCCGCCGAGGCGTGCGCTGAGGCTGCGCCACACCCGCATGGCCGGCACCTGCAGCCAAAGTCACCAGGACCATGCTACGGTGCCACGTTCCACGTTCCGGGAACGTGCGTTCCCGTTCCAAGAACGTGGATCAGTTTCGTTCCGACAGTGGAAAATCATTTCTCAAGGAACGTTCCACATTCCACGATCCTTGTTCCACGACCCCCATCATTCCGGGAACTTTGTGACTGCCTGCAGCTTCAGGCGACATCCTTTCTTCGATCGTCGGGTCTGGATCCCCTCCTCTGCTCTCCTGCCTCTGTGCTCGATTCAGGACCTCACCGGAGCTAGCTGCTGCTCTCCTTCAATTCGCCTCGCTTGGACTTGGACCTCTGCTGCTGATTGCAGTAGTGCCAGCTCTGGGACGACGATGATGACCAGCACTCCTCTTTTGCTTCATATATATAGGAATAGGAATGGTGATGTGAAGTTTCAAAAAAAAGGAATGGTGATGTGGGGGCCACTGGCCCAGGCCGTTGCTGTTTCTGTGCTTGCGGTTACAAAATTCTGCCGTTGCTGTTTCTGTGCTTGCCGTTACAAACTTTCGATCCATCTGACGTTGCAGGAGCCACTTGGAGGCGCTGGACATGGTCCATGCACCGACTGCATGCTGTCTGGCTCACGCTGGGGGTGGACACCATGCATGGACTACTACCCGCAGTGGGTCCTCCGATGCAAAACTTCATCTTGCCTCAACTGTCTCACATCCAACTCTCAAAATCGTTCGTCTTCTTTCGCTGCTCTAGTTTAAAATGGTTTGTTACCTTTTTATATAAAAGCATAGTGAATACTCGAAAAGACCCGCCGACCAGGGGCAAAGCTAGCTACGTTTAAAATTAGGAGTGCAAGTGTACCCCCTAAAAATATTAAAATAATGACTATGCCTAAATTTTTATCACTTATTATGCATTTGAAAACATTTGCAAACATACGCACCATCTAGTTAAAACACATACAACATATGTATGAAATATATGCAACATCTAGATAAACATACTTGCAACAGACGTACGAAAACACAAATGAAATATTGGTAATATACCTTTACAACATATGTATACAACCATTGCAACATCCCGATCCACTTTTGCAACATCGATATAAAACACTCGCAACTTATCTTTGAAACACTTGAAATATACGTTTGTAACCTGCTCTGTCAGCACAAACATCTCCTTGCTGCTTCGCAAATGGAGGCTCGTCGCGGGTAGAGGTCACCAGTGTGCTTGCCACCGGCGCAGAGCTCGCTGGCAACACGGAGTTGGGCAGCGCAGCATAGAGTGCAGGGTGGGGGCGCACGACGGTGACACAGAGGGCGCGGGTGGGCCTTCTTTGCAACACAGAAAGATCTATGATATCTGTGGCATATTCGGTACAGGAGGACACAGTGGGTGATTAATTAGTTTGAATCTAATATTTGAATGAAATTGAAATGCATTTTACTCTCAAACTATGTGAGCCTATTTTCTTTTGCTCTGCTACAACTACAACCACTGAGTTGTTTAGAATAAAGATAAATGAGACAAATAAAATGGATATGTCGATTTCATTTGTTTTAATAAGTCATGAAGAATCAGAATTTATACTACCGGGACATTCTCAATATGGTTGTCAAACATCTTGGATAAATTTTCTCAACATATATAATGGCTGTTTGTATTTGTTTACAAATAAAACTACAGGAATGTTAAACAACACCCATGTGTTTTAGCACCCATAAACACATGATTTTTTCTGTCTCTGACGTGCAGGGCCTACACGTCAGGTTCTAAATTAAAACACTCGACCTTGACTCCTCCCCACACCCGACTCCTCCTCTCCACGCCCGTCCTCTCTCTCTCTCTCTCTCTCTCTCTCTCTCTCTCTCTCTAGCGACAGCGACGGTGACCGGCGAGCTTCTCCCGGCGCCTGCGCCCGCGCGCCTCCCCGCCCCCGGGCCTGCGCCTCCCCACGCCCGCGCCCGCACCAGCCATGGTGGATCCGCGCGAGGTAGGTCTCCTCCTCCTCCTCCTCCTCCACGTCCTCCACGTCCTCCTCCTCTTCGTGGATCTGTGCCGACCAGAGATAAAGATGACGGCGGCACTGGCTAGGGTCCCGACGAGCCTTTCCCCCAAATTTTGTCCTTGTCCTCTCATAGAAAAAATTGTTTCTTGTGATATATGATCTGTGATTTGTGCCAAGGAGTAAGCGGGGGAGAGGCGAGCCATGCGCCGGCGGCTAGGTGAGCGGCGGCGGCGGAGCACTCGCTGGACAGCGGGGTGGAGCTGTGTTCGACCGGAGGTAGAAGAAGAGGCAGAGGCCATTGTATCTTCATCGTACGATAAAAAAAATCATGTGCTGGAACAGGGTGAAACACCCGAAAGCCAAGTAGATAGACTCATAAAACTATTCATCCCAGATTAGAAGGCAATGCGTCAAACCACGTGTATGGATTAGCAGTTGGCTCCTGTGACTGACTGCCGTGTGCCGACAGTTACGCCCATGCCGACAGTTAAGGGGTTGTTTGATCCAATTATAAAGTTTAAAGTTTAGTCCCTATCACATCGGATATTCGAAAACTGATTTGAAGGACTAAACATGAGCTAATTATAAAACTAATTGCATAAATAGAGACTAATTTGCGAGACGAATCTATTAAGCCTAACTAACATACGTTTATGTAGCACCACATTGTCAAATCATGGACTAATTAAGTTTAATAGATTTGTTACGCAAATTAGTCTCCATCTGTGCAATTAGTTTTATAATTAATCTATGTTTAATACTCCAAATTAGTGTTAAATATCCGATGTGACAGTGACTAAAGTTTAGTCAGTGGTATCAAACACTCCCTAAGTATCTTGAATTCTTGACGATGACTACGTGCATGTACATGGACCCACTTGATAAACAACAGTTACGCCGCCTGCAGCATTATATACTACTTTTGTTCTACTTATCGACGTTTCTACTGCTATCCTTTCCTAATAATGCTTGCGGTGAATATTACTCCCCCCGTCCCATGATAGAAGTCATTACTGGATACATGGAGGTCAAACTTTCTCAACTTTGATTAGTTTGTAGAATGCGTGTAACATTTGTATCTCCAAATAAGTTTATTATAAAAGTATATTCAATAATTTATGTAATGATATTAATTATGTATTATAAATATTATTTTTTTATATATAATTGATCAAAGTTAAAAGAAGCTGACTTGGAAGGCGAGAATGACTTGTATTTTCGACAGAGGGAGTATATGCCTGCATGCAAATGAATGATCTCGCGTTGCAATGTCAACTGAGCTGAGCCAAAAACAAACACCAAGCTGTTTGTCACATTTGCTTCAGTTCAGTTCATCTGTGGAAGAGCTTGTGCTTGTCCAGTTGTCTTTGGGCAGCAGATCGATCAACTTCATTTTCCGCGCCGCACTGCAGCAGCAGGAGTCAATCTGCTGCTATGGTAATCACCCCTAGCTAGAGTAAAACTAACGCGTCAACCCCATGAGCAAACAAAACTGCCGACAAATTAAACATGTCAGCTGGAGCGACTCGAATCAGTTTATTTGGTTTGGCTTGTGCTGCGTACTCCAGCTAGCTTTTGGTTGGTCGTCAGAGAAAAAAATATATATATTGTCGATGATGCAGGTTAGCGGCTGGGTCACGTCAGTCAGTTCGGTCAACCCGATCAGATAGATCATCCATCGCAATCGGCCAATCACAACACATGAATACAAGACCAAAATCCAAAGAGAGAGAAAAAAAAAGAAACTATAAGCTGTACTAGATCATCCATCCACGTTGAATTTTTGCACGGCTCGGCAACATCTTCAGTTTGGTCACCTAAGTCTGAAGATGTTGCGAATTGTGAAGATGTTGCGTGCATGTTCAGAGTAGGAGTAGAGCGCCACTCCATCATCACAATTCACAATTCAGATATCGCATTTCCCAAGTCCCAAGCCATGTTTGTTAACAGCTTACTAGAAAATAGATACTATGGCTTCAGTTGTTCATGAACGTGGGGGAATAGCGTCAGATTTTTCTTCTCAGACTGTCAGTATCAGCCTCTCACTTGACAAGGAGAGCACGTCAGTTGAATCGAAACTGTGTGGGAAGGACGACCAAGGATTGCAACAACGGTAGAGAAGAGAAGACAATCGTCAATCGAGCTTGTGCCTATATCTGTATCAGTCAGTCAGTCAGTGAGTTCATGTTTCCGATTCATGGTCTTTTATTACTAGTACTACGCAAAGACTGTTAACCTGTTGATAACAGCACACAGGAACAACATGCAGTACATAGAACCACAGCAAGGAAAACTGACGCGAACTAACAAAATTTCCTTCCACAGCACAGCACATAGCAGCGGATGGATATGGCCCAAAATCATCAGCAGCAGCAGCCGGCCACCGCCGCCTGTATGGCTGTATGTACAACTCTGACAGGACCTGGCAAGCCGCCACCAACAGTGACAACTGACAAGGAAGGCCGGACAAGAACCGGACCGCTCTCTGTCTGTCTGAAATCTGAATCCACGGAGCAGAGCAACTCGCCTGCTCGGACCAGCGCATTAGAGCGCGCAGCAGTAGGACACGCAAGCCGGCTCCAAGCAGCGGCGGCCGCCCCAGCCCTGCACATCCACGCCATGCCAGCCGCCTTGCCTCGCCTCGCCGTCGTCTGAATCCCCGATCCATTGCACCGGCTTGCGTATAGCGGTGTAGTAGGTATATAGGTAAGATGAAAGACGGTGGTTTGGCGGAGGCCGCGCCACACCCGCTTGGCCGGTGGCACCAGGCACGACATCCTCCCGATCCCCTGCTCTGTTGTCTCTGCTCGATCCAATCGACCTCGCCGGATCGAAGCTAGCTGCTCGCCTTCGTGTGGATGTTTTACAACCAATCGGCGAGCGGAGAGCCGACAGGGCCTTGTCGGCTGCTGGACAGCCGATAGATACCTGTCGGCGCCCCGGAGGCCAATAGGCCCCCAATCACCAGACTCCTCGATCGCAGTTCTTTTAATAAATGCTACATTTGTAATTAATCATTAAAAAAATATTATTTAAAAAAGATTCAGGTCTCCATCCATTCTCGTCCAACTCTAAAAAATTTAAAATCAACTCTTCGAACCGTTCAACCTACCTCTCTATCCTATTTTAAAATGGTTTTAAGTGATATTTCATTTATATATATTTAGATAAAAGAATTTAATATATACCTGATAAGAGTAGGGTCAAAGCTACGCCTAATATATTTCATTAATTTAGATAAAAACAAGGATTGTATCTAATTTTTCATCATTTATTCATCCCCTCTAATTTGCTTCGCCTTTGCTACTAGATAAGGCTATTAAACAATAGAAAATGTTTCTAAACTTTTAAATATTCTTAAAAAAAATCCTAGAGATAGATTGAGATAGGATGAATAAAAAAGCATTTATAACTCGTGAAGATATTTTTACAAGGTTCCAATAATTAGATATGGTTCAAGCAGATAGAAAAAATATATATCCTAAAAAAATCTAGAAAGATCCCAAAACATTCTAGTTGATGTCTCAACGTAACATTAATTAATTGATTGTATATATATGCACGAGTATTGCTGCTTTGTGACATACTCAGATACATATGGTGGCAGTGTGGCCCGCATGTGGTAATGCGCCGTGCATACGTTAAAATAATATAATCCAGAGCAAATTTTGAAATAAAATCACTCACGTAACCCCTAGTAACACGACGCGTGTTAGTACAGTGACGGTCCTAAACTTACTTAAGCAGTAGAATCACTGTGCTGTAACGGGGTCTATTTATTTATTTATTTATTTATTTATAGTGTGCAAGCGAACGCTACACCAGTTAGTCTGGTTGTGCGCTTTGCACCATGTCGGCTAGAGTTCGAATCGTGGATGGATTTGTTGACCGGAGGAGGGATGCCCTGTTCGCCTGGCTGGAAAAACGGCCGATGCTGATGCTAATTTGTTGTGAGAGAAAAACACTGTTATTTCGCTGAAACAGTACGGCTGATAAGTTCAAGCGAATAGGGGGATAGTTTATCTGCGCGTTGAAAACAAATTCCCCTCGTCCGCCACACGCTAAAGCACACGTCTAAGGTCAGCCTAGTCTCACGGAAGCTGCAGTGCCGCTGTATATGGGTGGGACAGAAAGCAGGTTTTCTCGATCTGCGTAGAAAGATTTTTTTTCTTAAGCACAATGCATGGGGCTGTTTCTTACCCCACGGATCGAGTTTTCTTAATTTATTTATAGTAATTGACCGTGATGATCATTATCATTTATTTTGGCTGCACTGTAAATCGCTTGTAGGTACGTGATCCAGTCCATCCAAATAGAGCTAGTAGCATGACGGGGAGGTGGACCATTCGTCACACTACCACACAGCAGAAAAGGGCCAGCCCATCCTAGTCTCACACGCAGCCCATCTTATCTTTGGGGCCTTACTTGCAGGGCAACAAGATCGGTGATGTGCGACTTATTTGTTAGAGTCAGTTGCGTGGGTGATTAATTGGTTTGATGAATCTTGATTTTGACAAATGTTAGAATCAGTTTTGTTTCTCATTAGAACCGGAGGAAACCACATGTTTAGATCTCTAATAAAATATAAACATGTTTTATTTAAACAAGTTTTAATCAAGTTTTTAGGAAAAATATAGTTTTTGTAGGTACTCGTCAGGGTGAGTCTATTAAAGATGTGTTTGATTAGTCTAGCCACAAAAGCAGGGTGATGTGTTTACTCGGTTCATAACGTGGTTATCCAATACTAGTTCCTATAAAAAACGCTTGGAAGTCATTTTTCCAAATACGCGTTTTCTTTGTTTTGTGGAAATTGGGTTTCCCTTATCCAGGAGTTTACTGAGTGATCCAAACAAAGCTTTAGGAGCAGCTACAATTAAACAAGTTTTATGAAAGTTTTTGTAAAAACTAGAAATGCCAAAATATGTTATAATTTGGAACGAAGGGAGTGATAGCGTTCACTCTCGTGATTATAAATTGTACTTTGTTGTAATAATAACTTAAGAAAAAATCATCATATGCTAAGGGAATTTTAGTCTATTAATTCCACCACATTCTTCTCTTTTTAGAATCTGAATCCAGGCGGGCAACCAAACAGATTTAGCTAGTGACTCTGTTTCTCGTAGAAACGTTTCTCCAAATAATCTGAATATGAAATGTTTTTCTCCTACAATCTATATTCCTACCAAACGGGCTCCATTTGCGCTCAAACCGTGACCATGTGTTTCTTTTATTCTAGTACACATACATTTAGCTGTTTACTATAACATAAATGCAACAAAATGCATTTATTACCTCCAACTCTCAAAATCGTCCGTCTTCTCTTCGTGCTCTATTTTAAAATGGTTTTATTACCTTTTATATAAAAGCACAGTGAATATACTTGATAAGACCCGCCGAGCAGGGGCAAAGCTAGCTACGTTTAAAATTAGGAGTGCAAATGTACACCCTAAAAAATATTAGAATAATGACTACGTCTAAATTTTCATCACTTATTATGCACTTGAAAACACTCGAAAGTCTTTTGCAAACATATGCAACATCAATACATGCAACATATGTATGAACCATTTGCAATATTTAGATAAATACACTTTGCAATATACGTCTGAAAACATGGATGAAACATTGGTAACAGACTTTTGCAACATATTGTATAACCATTGTAACATATGTAACATCCTAATCTACTTTTGCAACATCGATATAAAACACTTGCAACATACCTCTGAAACACCTGAAATACTCGAAATATACGTAGAAACATGCTCTTTCAGCGCAAGCATCTCCTTGCTGCTTCGTAAATTGAGGCTCTTCGTGCGTGGAGGTCACCGGTGTGCTTGCCGGCGGTGCGGAGCTGGGCGACGGTGCACAGAGGGCGGGTGTGGGGGTAGCACGAGCGCGCGGTGCACGCAGAGGGCGGGTGATTGGCGCGTGGATGTCACCAGTGTGCTCGCCGCTGGCGCGGAGCTGGGCGGCGTAGCACAGAGAGCCGGGTGGGAGCGGCACGGGCGGCGGTGAGGCAGAGGGCCGCTAGGCCTTCTTTGCAGCACAAAAAGATCCGCGATATCTGTGGCATATTCGGTAGGGGGGACGTGGCGGATGATTAATTAGTTTGAGTCTTATATTTGAATGAAATTGAAATGCATTTTACTCTCAAACTGTGTGTGAGCCTGTTTTCTTTTGCTCTGCTACAATTACAACCACTGCGTTGTTTAGAATACATAAATAAACAAATAAAATGGATACATGCACGTCGAAGTCGTAAAGGATCAGAATTTATACTACTTGGACACTATATTCTCAATATGGTTGTCGAACATCTTGGATAAGTTTTTTCAACATAATGGCTGTTTGCATTTGCTTATAAATAAAAGTTTTCAAGTCCAGATTAGAAGGCAATGCGTCCAGCCACGTGTATGGATTGGCCGTTAGGCTCCTGTGACTGACTGCTGGATGTCGACAGTTACGCCTATGATGTCTCTACGTCTAGCTGTTTTCAATCCTCTCGTCTCCTGCGATCGATAGGTGTCTGTCTGTCTGTCTCTATGCCTGTAGGATTACACTTTTGTTCTACTTGTCGAAGCTTCTACTACTGTCCTTTCCTAATGCTTGTGGTGAACATTATGCCTGCATGCAAATAATCAACTAAGTTGAGCCAAAAAAAAAGAAACACCTAAGCTGTCCGTCATATTTGCTTCAGTTCAATTCATGGGTGTTCCAGAAAAAGAGACAATTCGATCAGGCTGACGAGCTCGTCGGGGCAACTTATGATGTTGCATATACATGCTGTGTTGCTTCTGCAGACTGCAGTGTGTGGAAGAGCTTGTGCTTGTCCAGTTGTCCTTGGGCAGCAGATCGATCAACTGCATGTTCCACGCCGCACTGCAGCAGGAGTCAATCTGCTGGTAATCACCTCAACCCTAGAGTGAAACTAACGCGTCAACCTCATGAGCAAACAAAACTGCCGAAAAATTAAACATGTCAGATGGAGCGACTCGAATCAGTTTATTTGGTTTGGCTTGTGCTGCGTACTCTAGCTAGCTTTTGCTTGGTCAGAGAAAAAAAATATACAGAGTATTGTTGATGCAGGTTAGCGGCTGGCTGACGTCACTCAGTTTTGTCAATCCGATGAGATAGTCAGGTAGATCATCCATCACAACACATGAATACAAGACCAAAACCCAAAGAGAGAGAAACAAAAATGCTATACGCTGTACAATACTAGATCATCCATCCGCGTTGAATTTTTGCACAGGTCGGCAACCCGCCGGTCGGCGGCTGCAGTGGTTTCAAGTCTGAAGATGTTGCGTTGCGTACATGTTCAGAGTAGTACAATGCCACTCCATCATCACAATTCACAATTCAGATATCACATTCCCAAGTCCCAAGCCATGTTTGTCAACAGCTTACTTGTTCATTTTTTAGAAAGGCGGCAAGAGCTTTGCCGTATTTTTATTAGACGATAGAACAATAAAAAAGAAATTTACAAACTAGACCCGGCGACAAAGGCGCCCTACCAAAACGGTCTCATGACCGTCCCCTCGACCTGTTAACCATCTGAACCAAACACATGAAACAAAAAATACTCAACTAAGGCAAAACCATGAAACAAAGCAGAACCCCATTGTTTCCTGTTGCCAAGTGGTACTGCTCTACTTCTTCCTTGCAAAGAAGAGCGACTTGCCTTGGCTGCAACGATTTGTTTTGAAAATTTCTTCTATTGTGCTCCTTCCACATGTTCCACTAGAAGTAAATCATTATGTCGTCGAATGTTTTCCTCCGGTCTTTATCAATCTTGGCGCGACACATACGCCAGTATGAGTGGATTGAGCCTGTCATTGGCGCTAAGTCTATCGCTAAGCCACTGCTTTAGATTGGACCATACTTTTCTGTTTCTGTATTCTAGCTTCCTCATGATGTTCTCCGATGCGTGCGTGTGCTGGATTTTTAGTGTATTCTGATGTGTGTCTCGACGCACCGTGTGTTCCCCGTTTTATGGCCCTGGAAGTTTGGAACGTATTCTGATGTGTCTGTCGCCGCACCGTGTATTCCTCGCTCCCAGGGGTGGATCTACAGGGTATGCCAGGTATACATCGGCATACCCTGCAGGTCTAGCATGTATAGAGTATATATACATGTATATTTATTTGTAATAAAATAGAAAAACTTGCAAAATAACTAACTGAGGCTGCGTTGTGCGGCGTGAGGCCTTTTCACTTTCGAGGCCCACGACCTCACCCAGTGACATGGCCACACGACGTCACTTGGAAGGAGCCCACACGATGGGACTTTAGGGTAGGAGTCCATCGATCCAATGCCGGTCTTGGATCGCTGCCGTCTCCGATCAACGAAGCCGTACACGCGCTCAGGCGAGGCTACGAGGACACGACGTCACCACTAATCATGATTTAGATGGTCAGATTGAGGATCCGCCCCAGCTACTTCGCTGCTGCATGCTGCTGGTCAGCTGTGCGTGCGCGACTAACGTGCTTCGTGCTAGGCATAGAGCTCGACTGCTAGCTACCGAGGTATTCTATCTTTGCTTTTGTCTCTTCTCTTTTATGTAAAAACATAACGTCTATTGATATTGCTCAGCAACGGCAATTGTTGATAGGGTATTTTCTACAATGATTTAGTGAAAGCAAAGTTAAGAATTTGTTAAGAGGCATTTTTAAGTGACTAAAGATAATATAATCGAAACATTCACATCCCTTAGAAAACGGTTTAAAAAGTCGGATAAGTAGTATGATAAGTCTCTTACATACTCTTCTTTATGTTTATATTTGGGACTGTTAATATGACCGTTTGAACTATTTATATTATAATTTATATGTCTTTCAATTTAATACTTATCATGTAATTTAGTGTGTGTATATCAAATTACGTTTAATTTAACAATTATTACCGAATTATATATGAAAAATTTTGGACGGCATATCCTGAGTTCAAATCCTAGATCCGCCACTGCTCGCTCCCGCTGCTATAACGGGGGCCTATTTATTTATTTATAGTACTCCCTCCATCCCAAATTATAAGGCATTCCAAGAATCTTGGAGAGTCAAAGGATCTCAAGTTTGACCAAATTTATATGATAAGATAATAATATTTATGACACAAATTAAGTATCATTAGATTCTTTATTAATTATATTTTCATAGTACACCTATTTGATGTTATAAATTTTTGTAATTTTCTCTATAATTTTGGTCAAACTTAAGATGCTTCGACTCTCCAAGATTCTTGGAATGCCTTATAATTTGGAATGGAGGGAGTAATTTCCAGTGATAATCATCATCATTTATTTGGGCTGCAATGTAAAGTGCAGCGCTAGTGCCTGGACGGACACCCGCGTTAGGATGCCCACGCTTACACTCCTCCCCCCGCCCAACCCCCCTCCCCGCACGTCTGCATCCCGCACCCGTCTACACGGGGCCCGCGCCGTCCGACTGCATGTGGGGAGTCCCCACGCTCACGGCCCCTCCGCTTCTCACGCGCATGCACGTGGTCAGCAGCTGCAGTGATGACTACACGCCAGCATTCAGAAAGAGGGGGAGTGAGCGGCGGATGCCCAGCCGACGCCGGGAGGAGGAGGAGACATCGAGGCGAATGTGAGGCAGCAGAAAAATGAAGACAGAGATGCAACGCCCGATCTACTTTTGAAACATCCGGATGCAACACTTGTAATATACGTCTGAAAGGCAGATGAAATAAATGAAACATGCATATGAAACACTAGCTGCAACACCAGATCTACTTTTGAAACATCCAGATGAAACACTTGCAACATACGTACGAAACAGCTGAAACACATGAAACATGCGTATGAAACAACAACAACAACAACATAACCTTTTGTCCCAAGTAAGTTGGGGTAGGCTAGAGATGAAACCCAAAAGAGACGATAAACATGCGTATGAAACACTTGCAAAAAAACACTTGAAAACAATTCATATGTATGCAACGTCTAGATAAAACGTTTCGTGATTGGATAGCCGATGGTTTGTATTCTAGGTCGTAACTTTTGATGATTTGTAATAATGGATATTGTTGAACTGCATGAACACTTTTTTGAATAAATGAAACATTTTGGTAGTGAGAAGCCTGCCAGCAGCGTGGCATGGCAAGCAGGGCAGCGCGGCAAGCTAGGCGCGGGAAAGGGTAGAGCACCCACCAGATTACTGCATTGATTAGGGGTTCTTTGGTCTTTGTTCAAGTGCATTAATGATGTTTAGTCCCTTCTAGTCCATTCAACCAAACACCATTAGGGACTACTATTTAGTTCATGTTTTAGCTCTTATTACACCATCAGTGATAATTATACCTACTTTTTGCGCTGCATGTAAATCGCTTTTAGGTGGCACGTACGCGATAGGGTCCAGCCCAATAGAGCTAGCGTGCCGAGGAGGCGGCCCTCCATTCGTTACACGATGACGCAGCAGAAAAGGCCTAGCCCATCCTGGTCTCACTCGCGGCCCATCTTATTTGGTCTATGGGCGTGTTCAATGTACTATGTTTGGGCGTGCCCATCCTTGATATGTGGCTTATTTGGTAGTAGAGGGGGGATGCGTGGGTGATTAATTAGCTTGGTTCAAATCTTAGATTTGACTCTCAAAGTCAAACCGTGAATCTCGTTTCCTTTTATTCTGCTATGTATCCAACCATTGAGTTTTGTTTTTTTATAACAGAACCATTGAGCCACCATTTACGATAAATAAAATAAAAAATAAATGTGACAGAATGGATACATGTCTATTTCACATTTCACCTATTTTAAGTCAATCAAGAATCAGAAATTGTATTAGGACCAATGAGTTCTGTCATAAAAGGAGTATGGCCCAAAATCACTATAGGATGCAATAGCACCAGATTTGACACATGGACCAAAATCATCGGCAGCAGCCTCCGCCGCCTCTGCCTGTATGTACAAACTCTGACAGGACCCGGCACGGCGGCACCGTACCAGCAGTAGCAAGGAAGGACGGACGAGAACCAGCCGGCCGGACCGCTCTTGTCTGAAACTGAATCCACGGAGCAGATGCAGAGCAAGTCCGCCTCCGCTCGGAATAACCTAATTAGCACACGAAACATGCACTAATCAATATATTAGCACTTATCAAAACTAATCCTATAACATATTAATCATCCTTAATTTATTTACTAATAACAAAGATTAGAAGACATGGATAAGCTGGTTCGTGAGATTTTTACGAACCAGGAAATCCAGCATCTGAAAGTGTATTATCCATGGTTTTACTGGTCCCAGTGATTCATACAACCAATCACCCGTGATTCATGGATGGTCCAATCCCATCCATATAAATCCAACCAACCAAACACATCTATTGCTCCACTGCTTGTCAACGTGCTTTCCTTGTTATCTGTCCTTTTTTTCTTCTTTCAAATGATTTTACTTTGCTAATTTAGTTTCAATTAATGCTTTGCCTCTAGATAAATACTCGCTTCGTCCAAAATAAGCACACATCTCGTTTCCCGAGAAGTCAATTATTTTAAAGTTTAACTATATATATATATATATATATATATATATATATATATATATATATATATATATATATATATATATATATATATATATATATATATATATATATATATATATATATATATATATATATATATATATATATATATATATATATATATATATATATGCTAATATTTAGGATGTATATCAAGTATTAATAGTATTAATAGATTAAGCATGAAATATAGTAATTGTATAATAAACTTATTTAAAGATATAAATGTTGATATTATTTTCTCTATTTCGAGTCAAACTTAAAAAAAAGTTTTACACCTCAAAAACACAGGACGTACATTTATTTTTTGGACGGAGGAAGTCGTCCACGAAAGAATGTAATTCTCACACTCTGAGGAGTCAAATATTTTAAACTTACTAACACTCATGAAACTAAATAAGTATCATTAGATTAGTTATAAAATATATTTTCATAATAAATTTATTTAGAAATATAAATGCTAATATTATTTACTATAAACTTGGTTAATTTTAGCTAGTTTGACTGACACGCTTCTTATAATTACATTTTTTATGTACGAAGGGAGTACTTAACTAGAAAATATTATATAAAATTATATGTATAGCTATACTTATGGTACAGTAGGAAGTAGCACACCCCCCCAAATCTTGTATAATATTTTTTCAACATAATGACTTTTTGCATTTGTTTATAAATAAATTATTCATCCCAAGTTAAACCCCTCCAGGCTCCAGATCAGAAGGCAATGCGTCCAGCCTGTTAACGGATATGATATGTATTGCCTCCATTGAGTCTTGTTTTTTTTTTTATAACAAAACCATTGATCCTCCTTTGTAATTGCTTGTTATAATAAATTTCCTGTAGAGGTGCAAACATCTCCAGTTACATAAAAAAAAACCTTGTATAATGCTTTTTTCCACATAATGACTATTTGCATTTGTTTATAAAATAAAATTATTCATCCCAAGTTAAACCCCTCCAGATTAGAATCCAATGCGTCCAGCCTGTTAACGAATATGATATGTATTGCCTCCATTGAGTTTTGTTTTTTTTATATAAAACAAAACCAATGAGCCATTTACGATAAATAAATAAATGCAACATAATGGATACATGTCTATTTCACATTTCACATATTTTAAGTCAATCAAGAATCAGAAATTATATTACGACCAATGAGTTATAATATAGGTTGCGTTTAGTTCGCGAAAAGAAAATTTTTGGGTGTCACATCGGATGTGTCGGAAGGGGTTTTCGGATACTAATAAAAAAAATAAATTACAGAACCCGTCAGGAAACTGCGAGACGAATCTAATGATACTAACTAATCCGTCATTAGCACATGTCGGTTACTGTAGCACTTAAGGCTTTTCATAGACTAATCAGGCTTAAAAGATCGATTTCCCCAAGAACTGGACCACGGGGTTCCTCCCCGTCGTCCTGGCCCGCCGCGCCTTTGCCGCTGCTGCTGGGTTTGCTGCTGAGCATCGCCCACATGACGTGCACGTTGCCGTGCTCGCACTCGCACGTGCGCACCTCCTTCCGCAGCCACCCCAGCACTGATTAATTGCTCCCCTGCACGACATGGCCGGCGAGGCCGAGGCGCGCGCTGAGGCCGCGCCACACCCGCATGACCGGCACCGGCACCCGCAGCTGCAGGCACGACGACATCCTTTCCTCGGTCGTCGGGTTTGGACCCCCTCCTCTCCGCTGTCTCTCTGCTCGATCCAGGACCTCACCGGAGCTGGCTGCTCGCCTTCGCCTCGCCCGTCTTTTTCATTTTTTAGCCCTTTTTTCGAAAGATTTTCTCAAATACACCCCTGACGGAAAGATTTCAGAAAATGGACCCAGGGCTTGGTTTCATCTACGCTGGCGCCAAGGAAAAACAGCTTGGCGCCGTTAACGTTGGCATCAAGCCCCCATGCCACTTGGCCGACGACGCTGAGCTGGCGCTGACGTGACAGCACCTTGGCGCCGTCACCATTGGCGTTAAGCTTGGCGCCATCGTCATTGGCGCCAAGCCTGGCGCCACACATCAAATCACCATGTATATTATTTTTTATCCTAAGTATTTCTAGCTTATTCTAAGTGATCAAACAGAAAGTCACTGTAAAAACTCTAGAGTTAGTCACATTTCTCAATATCAAAGTCATGGTAAAATTTTAAATTTGTAAATGTACATGTCATGTTAAAAAAGTCATTTTTCCATATGTCTACCACATGGTAGTCGATATTCTAACATATCCAAGCCGTAGCAAAAATCCAGATTTATTTGGCTTCTAGATTTATTTAGCTAAGTCTTTAAATTTACTATGGGATGGGGATGGAAATATGGCTAAGTCTGGATTTTTACTGTGATTTGGACATTGGCAAATTTAAAATTTTACCGTGACTTGGATATTGAAAAAAGAGCTTCATGTTAAGTCATGGACTTAGGGTCGAAGTCATGGTAAAATTTTAAATATCCAAATTCAAGACTTAGCCAAATTCCAAATTATTCATGTTTTGGATTTGGGTCCAAGTCATGGTAAAATTTTATAGTAAAATTAACATGAAGCCCTAATCCAGACTTAGCGAAATTCTAGCATAGTCATGTGATAGTAAAATTCAAGACTTTGCCAAAATTTTGTATGTCTATCTCATAGAAAAATTAGGGTCCAAGTCATGTTAATTTAGAGCTTTGTATGTCCATCTCACGGTAAAATTAGGTAGTCAGGATTTTTGCTGCGGCCTGGATATGTTAGAATACGAACTACCGTGCGACAGCATCAAATTTGTCAATGTCATGGTAAAATTCCTGACTTAACAAATTCCAACATGTCCCATCTCATGGTAAATTTATAGACTTAACAAATTTTTATGTCCATCTCATGATAAAATTTCAAACTTAAGAAAATCCAACAGCTCAACGCCAAGATCCATGTCGCCAGGCTTGACGCCAATGACGATGGCACCAAGCTTGGCTCCAATGGTGACGGCGCCAAGGTGTTGCCACATCAGCTCCAGCTCGGCGTCGTCAGCCAAGTGGCATGGAGGCTTGGCGCCAACGTCAACGGCGCCAAGCTGTGTTACCTTGGCGCCAGCGTGGATGGCGCCAAGCCCTAGGTCCATTTTCTGAAATCTTTCCGTCAAGGGCATATTTGAGAAAATCTTTCGAAAAAAAGAGCTAAAAACAAAAAAGATGGTCGCCTCGCTTGGACAGATTGCACTAGTACTAGTGCCAGCACTGGGACGGTGGATGGTCCTGCTGATATGTGTGCTCGATCCATCTGACGTTGGAGGAGCCACTTGGAGGCGCTGGACATGGCCCATGCACCGGCTGCATGTTGTCCTCAGTGGACATACAACCACTCTTCTGTTTTTAAATGCTTTATTACACCTTAAGTCTAGTGTAATGTGCATTATGTTAGTAGGAGTTGGTTGATACCGTTGCTGCATGATTACCTTGATCTACATTTATATCCAGATGATATCCTACTAGTATGTGTATGTCGATCTCTTATGTTTAGTAATGCTTAGACTTCGGTAGAAGTCAAATGGTGGTTTCATCGTTCGTGAGAAACAGATTTACTTTTGCTTCTCCTGACCTAATGACGGATCGTGAGAGTATATTTATATAAATATGGTAATATTAAGCTGAGATCGGACGGGTAACTTGCATTGGGAAAGAAGTCTCAATGTAGTGTTTTCGTCTGTGTCGATTAAGGACCGTACCATTGATAGAATTATGTGCGTCGAGGCTTTACAACTGGCCACATACTCCGGTAAGCCTAAGACGTCGGTAATGCCATCATGTGAACGGCCAACCGCGCACTGGGAGTGGAGAGATGACGAGAGTAGTGTGTACCCTCGTAGCCAAGGGCTGGATTGGAGGTGTATTGTATTCTCGGGTGGCGCTAGACCCGGTCACGTTTTAGAGGATCCGAGTGAAGGTTGATTTATGTAGGTTAGAGTCCTACATATCTTGTGTGGTTAGGAATCCCCAATTGGGTATAATCGATTTGAATCATCGTTACTTCTCGGTTATGGAGACTCAATTCTTTGTTCACCATCGTAGTTAACAATGGTACATGGTGATTATGAAAATGAGGCAAAGAGATAAATATGAGATGTGATGCTTAATACAACTAATTGGGATAGAATAGATGCAAATCTATCTATGATAAACTTCACTAAAATTGATGCTAAAACTTGACTAAAACATTGAAAGTAAGGATCCACTTGTAGTAAGCTTTTCTGCAAAACTCCTCTTTTCTAGCTCCGCTACTTTCCTTAAAGCCAGCATATCCTTGGAGTCTTTTCTTTTCATCGGGTAAGTCTTGCAGAGTATAATTGAGTACTCAGGGTTTGTTAACCCCTGTTGCAGGTGCTGACTGGTGCTGCTAATTAGGTCATGTCAGTGGGCTCGACGTGATCTGGTTATCATCTCCTAACTTAGGTGCTCTACCTAAGTTATCTTCTGTAGTTCTACTCGACTTCCGCCATTTAAGTTTGTAAAAAGTTAACTTAATCATGATTTATAAATCTATTGTTATTCTTTCACACTCTGATGTAAAGTTTTGTAACAAATGTTGTAATGTTATAGTTACTCCTTTGTTAATCCTGTGTGAGTTATAAAATGTGGATGATTCGGGTTTCCCGAGGACACCCGACAGACTTTTTAAGTTATATGGAACACATACATAGCCGTCAGAGGTCTTCGGGACAATAACAGGTGTATGTGGGCCACATAATTTAGGAGGTTCTGCCACAGCGAGCTATGGAGAAGTCAGGAGGGGGAGGTGGGTGGCGCCCCACATCTATCGGCCATAGAAGATGTCGGGCGAAGCATGGAGAAGCCGGCGGCGTAGGGTCTCCGACTCCATCTAGTGGTGGCGGCGGCGGTGGCTGAGAGAGTGGGGGCGGTGGTTGAGAAGGGTGCGGTGGGGTGCGGCCTACGGCGTGGTGTGGCGGCGGAGAAGCTGTGCGTGTTCCTTTTGTCGATTGAACAGAGGCGCGTGTGGTGTGGGTGTCACACCCATTTTTAAGTAACAAATAGAATGTATAATCTTATGTGCGCCCAGAGATCAATCACACATAAGATGACAAATATAAATAGTATCATCACAAATGTTTATTACATAACGAATAATATCACAAAGTCTTCACGTAATTAAGCGGAAACTTAGAATAAATCTGGTGGTAGCTAGCTCCATATCACAGGCACGTCAACTGGTTGACCACAAGTCTAGTAATCTTCAGGGAAGTAGTAGTAGTAATCACTATTTGCACATTCGGAAGTCCATCCTGTGGTGTGGGGGAATGCAAGGGTGAGCACAAAAGTACTCAACAAGTGTAATATGGGGTTCATGAAGCTCAAGTAGGATAGACACTGGTTCAACTGCATGTAGCTTTTAGTTGATCATATTTTAAGCAATTGAGTAGCATCAAATAGGTGATGTTCCCATAATAAACACATGATCATGTAAAGAGAATAATGAATAGCAAGAACAAGTAAATTAATAGTGATCTCTATTCCGTAAGGGTCCAAGGCCGCTCGTGTCCATGAGCACGGCTGATATACCAGTTTTACACTCTGCAGAGGTTGTACACTTTCACTGTGAGTTGCGATCCCTAAAAGTCCGAGGTCATGACTCCCCATTAGACAGTTAAGTTTCACTATGAAGTCTTTTTAAGGTTCGTCTAACAAGTTAGGGCCGCTAGGTTTCTGTGGCCTGCAAATGTAGAGCCCCCCTTCCGTATGACACAATGACACGCAGCCTATACTCATAAGGACAGGAGCCGCACTACACCCAACCCGGAACACAACCCCTCTTGCGCCTTAAAGGTAACCACTAACAAGCTAGAAAAGGTCCTCTTATATGACTAAAGCCAGAGCCATGTAGCCCTCACAGCTATACTGTAAGTCCCGGATGTTCGCTTATAGATAAGTCCTTACGGAGAGGAATCTAGAGAAAACTCTAGCCCTCTTGTTCCCTGTTGCTAAAAATCATCTTTTAGTGTTATTGCATATATCATTAGTCAAATTACAAGATCATTGTTTATGTGAGCACTAGCCACTACCCAATGCCATAACCATAGGATTCAAGGAACAAGATCAATACTAAGGCATCCTTAACAAGGAGACACATACAGCATGAATTAAGTGAATTAAAGTGAGTAGGTAACAAGGATAATTCCATGCTATACTTGCCTTGATCTAGCTGATCCTGTTGATCCGATTCGTAATAGTACTCTTGATCACCAACGAACTGATCACCGTCTATTCTCGATTAACACATCAACAACAATCATCCAAGAGCAATCATGCAAAGCAAACAAAGCTACAGTTAGAACAGTACACCAACAGTAGAAAAATAAGATGAAATTTTTTTAAAACGAATCTACATCACACTAGGATCACTCAGACGCGAATTGCACGTAAATCGGAGCTAAAACGGAAAAGTTATGATTTAAACGAGATTTACTTTATTAAAGTAATAGATTAAATCTAACCTCAAAATTTAAAAGTGGAAAACCTACTAAACAGTAGTACTAACATGTAGAATATGAAATTATAAACCTAACGCAACTTGAACGGGTCAAATCGGAGTTAAAACGGAGATTTTATGACCAAAACAAATTTAGTGGCAAAACTGTAAATACCAGAAAACGTATTTTCACTTAAACCAACTGAGTTTACGTTTTCAAAAGGATAAAGCGTAATCGGCCTGTACGCCTATGGACTGCGGGTTTAAATTTGGAGAAACAGAGGGGCTCTTTATAAAAATTGCCAACCGAAGGGGTATCTAGAGATCTAGGCCGTTGGATCTTATTTGGAGGGCTGAGATCAGTCAAGGGAGAGGGGAGGAGGATTTCCCGGCCGGCACAGTGCCGAGCGCGGCGGTGGACATGACCGGCGGCGAGATAACTCACCGGAGTTCACCGTTTTCGATGCTCCGGGCACCATTGACGACGGGACAAGCACGAAAAGAAAGAGGAGACCATTGCGGACTCATCAAGACGGTTTTTGGCAACGGAAATCGGACAAGGGCGGCGCGCGGCTTCCCCAGGCGGACGGCGATGCACTGTGCACGGCAACAAGACGAATTAACCATCTAAATTGAAAATTGAGAGAGGATAAAGCTTAACGAGTTCATGCCGATGACGCGAAACTACGTGACAGCTTACAGAGATGACCAAGTTGGCGAATTCGACGGACGGCTCCCGAGCTTGAGCGGTGGCGGCTCGGTTGCGGCGGCCAAAGCTCTATTCGAGGACGTGGCTCACGATTAGGGTTGTAGAGAGGCAGCGCGAGCACGACAGCTATTTATGAGGGGGACGCAACGTGCGGGACAAGGCAGAAGGGGGTCGGCCGGCGTCGGACTCCTTCGAAGTGTCCGGCTCTGTAACGAGCTAGAGGAGGAAGAAGGTACCGCTTACAAGCGGGCCCGGCGTGTCAGAGTCAAAAGAGAGGAGGGGCGCGGCGGCTTGCGGCAGCAGCAGATTGGGCCGGCCCACTGCGCAGCCAGCGGCCCGATCAAGCTAAAGAAACACGCGTTGGGCCAAGGAGAGAGAAGGGAAGCTAGGCTTTTGGCCCGAAGCTGAGAAGGAGATTATTTCTATTTCCTTTTCTTTTTCTAATACTTCAAATACATTTTCAAATGATTTTTGAAATAATTTTCTTTTTGAAATATAAACCAATCAACACAAATAATAATATGCAGCGGCATGTATACACAAACACGTATCTAACCTTATATTTGATTTTATTTATTAAAAATTATTATTTCACTAAGTTTCCATGCACACATAAATGCATAACTAAATCAAATTCTCCTATTTTAAAAATATTCAAAAATTTAGGGTGTTACAGCGGGGCGTGGGAGAAGGGGAGGTCGGGAGTGGATAAGGTAAAGGGTCTTTTTATTTTTTTTATTATTTCCTTTCCAAAGAGCGGCACCAAAACTTGCGGCAAGCGCGACAATGAAATTTTTCCACGCCAAAACGCGCGGGCAACTAGCTTTCGCCGCGCCAAAAGGACAATCCAATTAGCCTGTGTGCGACCCGACAGAAAAATATATAAAACACACAAGATTATTAATTTAATTACCCTGTGAGTCAAATTTTTTCTGTGCGTTCCATAAAAACCAACAGGTTAATTGAATTTGTCTGTGTGCCAAGGGAACTGACGGGTTAAATCGAATTTTTCTATGAGTATTTTTGTGCCCGTCAAAAAAATTACATGGCACACAGGAATATTGGCGTTTCTAGTAGTGACTAGAAAGTGTTTTTGGGAATTTTCTAGATCTTTGAGATTTTGTTTCTACTTTTTAAAGCTAAATTTAATTAGTTTGTTTGGAACCTCGTAAAGATACTTTCATGAGCTCTAAATATTTTATTTAGATTTATCGAACCTCAATCTATCTCTAGGATTTTTTTCAGAATATTTAGAAGCCCCGAGACATTTTCTATGGCTAAATAGAGCAAACTAGAGAGGGCTGTTTTGCCTTGTTGGTGTATAATACATGTGCCAGAGTGGGTGCATAAGTGATGAAAATTTAGACGTAATAATTATTTTAATATTTTTTACGGCGTAAATTTGCACTCCTAATTTTAAACGTAGCTAGCTTCGCCCTAGTCTTATATCAAATATAAAAAGGTAAAATCATTTTATAAACCATTTTAAAGTAGAGCAGAGAGATAAGTTGAACGATTTTGAGACAGTTGAGGCAAAATGAACTTTTGCATGGGAAGGCAGACCAACAAATAAGATGGGCCGGCGGTCCTTCTCTGCTGTGTGGTAGTGCAACGAGTGGGCCGCCTCGCTCCCCGGCACGCTAGCTCTATTGGGCTAGGCTTTTGGATGGCGTATGTACAAGCAATTTACGTGCAGCCCAAAATAAATAAACAAATAAACAATGATTATTACTGGTGTCCACCACGCACCACCCCAGCGTGGCGTCTAGCTGGTCCTCTCAGCCGGTCACGGTGAGCACTCCACTGCAGGGCCGGTTCTATAATTCTAAGGCCTTTGGACAAGTAAGATGATAAGGGTTCGTTAAATTAATTTTTAATATCAAAATTACTATATATATAGTACAAATAATAAAAATTACTTTGCAATATATGTATAACTCGTAAAACATAACAGTAGTGTAACAAAAAAAAAACAGATCAACGTCCTTGCCGCTGCCAGTCGCCGGGTGAGGAGTGAATCGGATGTGCATCGGCGTCTCGTCTCCTCATCAGGATAACGCATTTATGAGCAGAGTCGCGGCGGTAGGAAACGATCAAACCAAACGTCGTCTGAGCTCCGCTCGATGGATCTAAGTTACGTAGAATAAGACTAGAAGGAAGAGTTACCTATGGTTTGAGCTAGTTTGTGATGGACCTTGAAATACTAATTATGCCAAATAAAAAATTATATGTACTAATTACCTATATGGTCTTGGAGCCCCCAGCTCCATGGGCCACCGGCGGTCGCACTGCCTGCCCACCCTTAGAGCCGGCCCTGCATGTGCTATATATCAACTCTCTATTATTTCTTTTCCTTCTTATTTTTTTGGTTAATTGTTAGGCCTTTTACGCTGCAACCCTGCTGTGAGATGATAGTACTAATTAGGCCCTTATTGGATCCATAGAGCTAATAGTTACTTGCTAATTGTTAGCTGAATACCAACTAACAACTACATCTCACTAGTTGGGCAAAACTACGTAGTAGTTATTAGCTAGCTAATATTAGCTATGAGTTATTAGCTAAGTAACTATTAGTAGCTAATGGATCCAAACTGTCCCTTAATTGATATTGACGCATTCTGAATTTGTTTCATACACATATTTACATGTCTTCGTCTATACACAAGATAAATCTCACAATTCTTTATTAAACGCTGCTATCACGCAGGCACAACCTGCTTCAAGATTAATTAACCCGGCCAGCAGACGATGAGTGCATCGAGTATCTTGCACCTAAGTGAATCCAAAGTGAGTGTGACAAAGGCTGCTGAAGATTCTGCTTCTTGGTTGCACACAGAAAGAGGCATCATCGCCCAGGTGGAAGTGTTCTTCGTGCTATCGGTTCTCCTGCACGCGGTTCAGGTCGTCTTTGGTTGGTGGCGGCGCTGCTCCAGCAACACGCACATCAGGCACTTGCTTTGGCTGGCGTACACCATCAACCCCCCTCTGCTAATCTACACTCTGGGCCTCGCTCGGTCCTCGCCTTCTGTCGCGTGGAGCGAGCTGCTTCGAGCGTGTGCTTTCCCCTATGTCATGGCCCTGGCTGGGACGACAAACTCCATGACGGCCTACAGTGTCGATGACAACAAGCAGAGCACGAGGCGCTCCGTTCAGCAGCTCCTGTGCGTGCTCAGCCTCGTCGCCATGTGGAAGATTGATGATGTATCAAAGCTTACGGATTTCAGGTCTATTACAGCGCTCGTCTATGCCATTGTGGTTTATTTCTTACTTGCTTTGATGATCTCAATGAATGGTGGAAGAATTTATGCAAGTATGGCTACTAGCAGTTCCCTGGACAAAGAAAGCAGAGATGTTCAGGTTCACATGAAGAGTGGGCACTTGGAATCCACCAACTATGATCCTGTCACCTTGGCAGGCTATGGATACCTTGTCTGTGATAAGATTGATGATTCCTCTACAGCTGTTCAGCGTATAGAGATTACGGTTGACAGGATCTGGTCTTGTGAGGAAGGTCTGTTAGGCACAAGTGATGGCAAACAGCTGAAGGAGGTGAGCCTTTCCTTTGCCTTGTTTCGGCTGATGAGGCGACGTTTCTTTGGCCTCACTTGTCCTGAATCAAAGCTTCAGAAAACACGTGACCTTGTCCTCAAAGGATTGCTTTTGGATTGTGAAGCTGCATATAGGGTGATTGAGGCAGAGCTGGCCTTTGCACATGACCACTTCTTCACCAGTGTTGCTTCTGGCAACACTGAACTTGGTAAGTGTACCATCCTACTGGGTACTGCTAAAGCTGTTATATATCCTCTCAGGATAATAGCTACGGTTAAGGACTTCATCATCCACAGCAAAAGCAAAGGCATCAATTCAACAGGGATGGTCACTGCTGCAGTACTAATCATGCTACTGCTTTTGTCATTAGAGCTGCTTCAACTTTATCTTTATTTGTCATCAGATTGGGCTAAGGTACAACTTGTTCGTCGATCTATCTCCGGGAAAGACATCCCATTCAGATTCGATAGGTTTTACAGTAAGCTTCCCTGGTTATTGGGATACTGGCAAAATAAGATTGGCCAACACGCATTACTACAGGATCTGCATGGTCGATCAGGCATCTATGACACTATAGGATCCATATCTGGGCATTTCTTTGGTGAGTGTCTTGGATACCGTACAAATTCCTCAAAGTCAACAGATCTTCCCAGGCCAAAACGTATTCAGTTGACCGGGGATGTGAAGTTAGCAATTGCTCAGACTCTCAAAGGTAGTGATGGCACATTCTCATTGCGACGCTGATGAGGACATCACTCCTTCAGATGCACCCGCTGTTCCTCCATCCGTTATGCAAGGAGGTCCAATGACCTAAGCCCGAAGACGACAACTTAATTTAGAGGTGAGCTCGTTCTTAAGTGATCCTTTTTATACTTTCGAGAATAGATTGCTACCTAATGATGTTATATTAATTAGGAATATTGGAGAGGGTCATGAGGAACTTAGAGGAAGTGGTGGAGGCGATGATGACCAGCTAGGACATCCAATAGAAGTCGGAGGCCCGGCCCAACATGATTTCGAGTCTGCTTGGATTTTCAGGACCAGTCTGTCTTGAACTGGTCACCCAGGACGCGTCCGGACTCCGTTTTCGATGATCCATATATGGTTGGAAAGCTAATTTGATAAGGAAGCCAATACAACTGGTCTCACGTCAAAAGCTCTTCGCAATCCACAGAAATTGTCGAAACAAGTCAGCATCCAGATTCTGTCCAGATGCTGCGTCACCGTATTTGGTCCAATGGACCGTGTATCGTCTTTGAGCCCATTAGGAGGGTGCGTCCAGGGTAGGCGGCGACCCTAAGACCTTTATATTCATATGCCACTGCCATCATTAGGTTTTGGGTTTTGCTTAGATCAAATCTATCCATTGACAGTCGCCGATTCATCGGTTCGTGAGACCCCACTTTGAGAACTTAATCATTCAGCTATAGTTTGTCCCAAATCTTGAGCTGCGTTCTTCCGAGTTCTTTCTTGTGTTCTTCGTTTCGCAGACAGGGATTAGCCTTCGTGGTGAGGTCAACCGGTTGGAGACACGGTTGATAACCAGAGGAGTTGTGGTGCTAAGATTGCAGGGTTCGGTCTTTCGATCTGAAGCCGGATTGGTGTGTCATTTTCCGTCTAAAACGATAGTTACCTTCTACCTGACGGAAGATCGAAAATCACGATCCCATCAGACGCAGTGCGCAGCGTTGTCTTCTATGGGCATGCCAGCAGGAGTATCACAGCAGCACCTTGTTGATTTGGCATATTGCGACTGAATACTGTGATGTTGCAGAGTCCTGTGGAAGGGAAGTAGTGTTGCCTCAGTTCCCAACCATAACATTGCCATTACACTATAAAAATATTGTGCATATCTGATGGCATTTGTCCCAGAGTTGCTTCCTGATGACGAATTGGACACCAGGATCATATTTGAGGTGGCGAGATGCAATGCCCAAAATATGTTTCCAAAAGATATGGCTTTGCCTGAACTATACAGAACGATGAGAACTTGTAACATGCAACCGTCAGATGAGCGGATTCTGACCAATGGGTTCCTTCTTGGACAACAACTTGAGGAGATAGCAGATGACATGCACTGGAAGATACTAGTAGATTTCTGGACTGAGATGATGCTGTACATAGCTCCATCAACCAATGCAAAAGCTCACATTGAACATCTGGCAAACGGAGGGGAATTTCTGACTCATCTTTGGGCCTTGCTTCTCCACGCTGGCATTCTAGAGAAGGAGCAAAATACCTTTGATGAAGAAGATACCACAACAACTGTCAAGGTGTAGCATCTGTTGTGCTAATATGTTGGCTGAAACTGCTAACTCATTAGTTCTAGAAAGACCCTCATTTCTGTTACCTAGTGGAAATTCCTTCCTTGAGAGTAACCTACACTAATCATCCAGAAGCAGAACAAGTTGCTGAGTGGCCAGAAATGTGACAAGTTAAGCTGCAGAAGCTAGCAGGCTGCATAGCAAACAGAAATCTTTCTCAAATGTAAGTTGTTCAGTGACAAGCTGATCATCATTTGTCATCATGTTGTTCTTAGTCAAGCTTGTTTTGTCCACATTATTGCGGTGATTGACTTCTGTTGAACGAAATAGTAGGTCGTGTAGAAGGGTCTCATTTGACATGTTCAGAGTTTTCAGCTGCTCTGATTCCGAGATCAGGTGTATAATTCATCCTCCTACAACTTCCAATTCCGAGGCCGTTTGATCTGATTTTTGCTTTTCTTCTTTATTTTGTGATGTTCTTCAGGCTGTTTCAATACTTCCGAAGAACTCAGATATCTGGGCTTCGGAATTTTCGGAGAACCTTTTGGAACTTTTGGGCTACGGAACTTATATAATATCAAAGTTGTTCCATTCCATTTGGGCCCTTAATTCCAGTAAAAAATATAGAAATGTACTCAACACAAATGGGCTTTTAGTAGGTTATAGAAAAATAAATAGTCACTCAGGTTGGCCCAGAGAGGCAGGGTTGCAATGCTATAAAGTCTGTATATAAAGAGAATACCAGGCACCTTTGCGAAATAAATGTATAGAGAGAGAATACGGTAATTGGACCATATTTAGGCCCAAATATGGGTTCAATCGACGAAAGCAAACATCACCACTGTGCAAATCCTGAAGGTCCAGAAACAAAACAAAAATGCAAAAGATACAATCCACGAGTACATAAACAAGCTGCCAAGAAGCTTTGGATGATAACGTGCATAAGGTTTCATGCCTAATTAAGCCTAACTGGCTAACTGTGTTCGTCACACACACACACACACACACACACACACACACACACACACACACACACACACACATATATATATATATATATATATATATATATATATATATATATATATATATATATATATATATATATATATATATATATATATATATATATATATATATATATATATATATATATATATATATATATATATATATATAACTACTACCCTACAGCTGGCTACAAAATAATTTATTCTGTAGCCACTTGGAGTTACGATAATTGCTATGCTAATTTACAAGATTATAGTAACTCCTTACTATGTGATTTACTATAACATTATGGTAAATATCCTCATGTGTTATAGTAATTCAACTATCGTAAATATATACTGATATTGTCATAAATTACTATATAAAATTATCGTAAATAGAGGTGGCTACAAAATAACTTATTTTGTAGCTAGCCATAGAGTATACTCTCCATATATATATATATATATATATATATATATATATATATATATATATATATATATATATATATATATATATATATATATATATATATATATATATATATATAACTTATTCTGTAGCCACTTTGAGTTACGATAATTGCTATGCTAATTTACGAGATTATAGTAACTCCTTACTATATGATTTACTATAACATTATGGTAAACATTCCTATGTGTTATAGTAATTCAAATATCGTAAATATATACTGACATTATCGTAAATTAGTATATAAAATTATCGTAAATAGAGGTAGCTACAAAATAACTTATTTTGTATATATATATATATATATATATATAGGGAGAGTATACTCTATAGCTATCTACAAAATAAGTTATTTTGTAGCTACCTCTATTTACGATAATTTTATATACTAATTTACGACAATGTCAGTATATATTTACGATAGTTGAATTACTATAACACATAGGGATGTTTACCATAATGTTATAGTAAATCATATAGTAAGGAGTTACTATAATCTCGTAAATTAGCATAGCAATTATCGTAACTCAAAGTGGCTACAGAATAAGTTATTTTGTAGCCAGCTGTAGGGTATATATATATATATATATATATATATATATATATATATATATATATATATATATATATATATATATATATATATATATATATATATATAGCTTAGATCCTTCATTGTCTGTAAAAGATGTAGACAAGAGCAAAGTTGCCAAGAAGGCAGGCACCATAAAGCACGGTGTCAGTGACGCTGGCACTGAATGCTGACTGCACCAGATTCGCCAGCACAACTGAACTTTGCTTGTATGCTACCACCTAAACAGCTTGAATTATTATGTTAATTCTGGAGATTATTTTGTCCAGGCTGGAATTTTGAAGAATGAATTAACTGGGCTAGCAAAAAAAAAGAGTGCGAGACAACCTTCCTATCCAATCCTCCGTTGCAACTTTCATTCTTGATGATGTGAGCCAAATTAAAGTTACAACAGTATTGAACACCGGTTTCCTGCAGTGGTCCTTAATCATATATGCATCTTGTTCCTTGAGTGTAATCACAACTCTTGATAAGTGTTCTTATCATTGTTTCGTGACCAGCTCATATAACCGATCTCAACACATAACAATTTGGCAGCCTTATCAGCTTTCAAGCGACTTTGGTAATAACATGAACGGTTTACAAAACAATGTCAAAATCCACAACCATTGACAAGCATTCACATCAGCTAAACGGGCACATTTTCAGGGTGAGATTTTCTTTCTGGTTTAGGAAACAAGGAATACACTTCATGATGCAACAAAGGTTCTATGGAAAAAAAGTTTCAGAACCATAATATGATAACGGTAGCGGTAGGCTTGAGATCACCGACAGACACGGATTGTAAGGACCTTCAGATACATTACAGACCACTAATGAAAATTAGAATTATTCAGTAAACAGCAACAGAACGCAAAGGCTCAAGCAGACACGGACACTCCATGGACCTGCCTACTTGGATCTCTGCCTCATCTTCCGGCGCTTCCTCTTGAGCCGCCTCATCCGCTTCTTCTTCCACTGAAAGAATACAAGACAGTATCAGCAAAGCCACAGGATCCATGTCAATCAAGAACTGAAAGATCAAAACAAAGCCTTGGCAAAATGAAAAAGATAAAAGATAAAAAAAAAGGAAACACCAACATTAACGACAGCTGTTATTGCAGAAAGTCACGGATCTAATCAGAAAGAAGCATCAAGTGTTCCTCATCTCCAAAATTATCACAAGTACTACATCCCATAAAAATGCCAGATTACACTGAATCACAAAAAGAAAAAGAAAAAACACAAGGAAAAGGAGACTACAGCATTCAGAATGAGTAGGAGGTATTTCTCACCACTTAGATCAGACAAGAATTTCTTTCCACATCATGCCAAACAATTATAAACATACAAAAGGCAAGAAAACAGAGACTAATTGATAAAGAAACAATAGTTCTCTCAGACAAATGCCTCGATTGTCCCCATGGTTTAATGGAATGGATTAGATCGGACTCGTCATCTTTGTTGTCTCATCACAGAGAACAGTGCAATACCACAAAGCAAATACAGATTTGAGAGTAACACAAACAAAGCGATGTGTGATGCTGCATCTCAATTATGTTCTTGCGCAGTCCACCCTAGACCCCTTGGCTATCACATGTAGCAAACTTCCCACCTATGCACCTACTAGTATTCAACACATATAAATCAATGTTTCTAGCCCCCCTTGATTGGGACCTCACCATGAGGATTTTGCAGCATCAATAGCACCAACATATTACTGACTCTTGCTGCAGGTTTACATATTCTACTAGTTCCCACAATGTTCAAACACAAGCAATCAGCGTCTGGAGTAGAATTTAATCTATAAACATGTCTAGAACTTCTACCAAAGGTGACTTACCTACGCCAGTGGAGGAAATTCATAGTCCGCGTAACCAGCCCCTAAGTCAGACCGTTGCTCCATAATCCTCTTGAACTCCGCCCTCATCTTTGACATCATCTCAGACCTCATCTCCTTCAAGAGGGACTGCCTCGCCTCCAAGATACGGAGTTTGGCATTCCAGAAGGCCCTCTGGGCACGCCTGTCACGAGCAGCTGCCTCATCCCTCTCTTGTTGTGTAGCATAGGCTTGTTGATATGGGACTCTCTGTTGGGCTGTGCCATGCTCAAAACTAGGATCTCTTGGGAACTGAAAATGAGAAAAACGCAATACTAAGCAAACCATCTGGTTATAAGTTGTTATCTCAATGAAATGCACCCAATATAAGTACTAGCAGACGCAGTAGACTCATTCAGATGAGCAAACCAGAGACAAAACAAGCACTTGCATAATTCTTTCCAAACATCTTATAGTAACAGAAATATTTCCAACACAGGAGGCAAGCGAATTCCATAAGATTTACTCAAAACTGGTTTAAAGTGATCTTTATCCCAAAAGAAAGAGAACAAAAAACACGTACAGGAGGGTGTGGATAGATGCAATGTTGTGTTCCCCGATTTCTTTCCACAAGAGGAGGTCCATTATGTCCCATCTGATTGTCATTGTAGCGCACAAGGACCCTCAGTGCTTCGAGGCTTGCTTCAACTCCCTGCAGGTCTTCATCAATCCTGTCCAGGGATGCGTCAAGCATGGTGTTGAAGGACGTCTCTAGTGCCGCCTTGGCCTTAGTCTTGCACTTCAACAACTCTGGATTATCCAATATGAATCCATGCCTTCCTGGATTGGTCTTCGCACTGATATTAAATGCTTCTTGAAGGGGGACTTGCTCGTCCAATTGAAATCGAACAAGATGAGCTTGATTCGTCTCAGTGATCTGCAGAGCTTTAAGCTCAGCGGCAACATCAGCGAGGCTGGAAACTGTTCTGACTGCGGCCATGGTGGGATATCCTGTAAAAGAAACAACTTTCATACCAACCCTAGGTGCTAAGAGAGGAGGAAGAGTAGGAGGAGGCTGCAGACCACGAAATCAAACAAACCAGCGGAAAATAAGAGTTTTGAGGAGATCACTTAAAAACAGACAGAGATAAAGAACATACTAAAAAAATTGAACTAGGAGTTACCCCCTCCCCCTTACTCACAACCCACTCAGACCACCATTAACATTCAACTTAATTAGCCACACAAACAATGTAAACAGTAAAGTTTGACCAAGTGAAATTACTTCAAAGCATACTTTACACAACCCAGACTCAGAATAAAGGAGCAAGCAACATACAGTGTATATACAAAGACTACATCAACACAGATTTATGACAATAGATTCAATTAATGAAAAATGCTCATATCAAATACAAGACATAGATTGCTAGCAATAATTCCTTAGTGGAGTGTCAACAGTTAACCTTTCAAGGCTTAAAAAACAATAAGGTTCAATATACATCTGAACAGAAACACAATGTGTGCTCCTTTGGTAGACATATCAATCTAGCAGGCCACTGGCATTCTATAAGGAAACCACTTTTACTTAGCTGGAAATTTTAGGCTCACAAATGATAAGAATAGTAGAAAGATAAACAAAGGAAATCAATTAACATGCAAGCATAAAGTGGTATGTCGTATGACTAGCAGACTAACCAGTGTGAAGGCAAGCCTAACCAAGCATAAAGATCTGCAGAAGTGCTCAGTTTTATCTCTATCTAAAATTATGACCAGGTATGTCGTATGACTAGCAAGAACTTTACAGAACAAACATTAAAAGTGTTCCAAGTCACCACTGAAACCATCAGTGCAAAAGAAACATAATTGGAAGACAGAAAATAAATGCAATGTTCACAATATGGCAAGTGATAGAATTCCCTAAGCTCATTAACAGCCCTGCTCTAATGTTTAGATACAGAAGAAGGCTACAACTATCATCTAACAAGGATTTGAACCCAAAGTAGCAAACATCAGCAAAACGTGTCTCCATTCTCAACAAAAGCTAGCATCATGAGTTGGACCGGGGGCCATGGGCAGCCAAGTACACGCACAGCGCCGCGCGAAAAAATAAATCGTCGACGACCACAACGCATGAACGCGCGCGAGGAAAGGAGGAGGACCATCTCCTTCGTCTCGTCATCCATCCAGGTGAAACGAAAGCAAGCACACTCAATCGTCGATGAAATCGAATCCTAGATCTACGGAACAAAGCTCAAATCCAACAGTCCCAAATCAAACAAGAAGGTTACCCACCAATGGCGGCCGCAAATCGGCGAGGGAGGAGCTCCGGCGCGCCTGGACGGAGAGAGGCAGAGGAATCGCCCCCTCCGCCGTGACGAGCTCCACCAGAAACCGACTCCCTTTCTGTCTGGGCGAATTGGGCTCCACAAGTCCCTAAGGCGGTAGCGGGTGCCCTGTCCAATCGTGGATTTGAGCTTTTTAATTCATGTGCATGGCTAACGTAAATTGGTTCCAGCTTTAAAGGAGGCCGGTATAATTGCATTGACAAGGCCGAGGTAAATCATGCATGCGGCAGTAAGAGAAGATTACGGAAATTAAAATATTGCGTTGCTTTTTAATGTTTCAACTTATCACGTGTGTTACCATATATAAATAAGATTTGATTTCCAAAATAGAGACTAAATCATGCATCCGTAGATTTTTATCCTGGCATCTAGCAGTGAGTTTTTTTATTAATTATTTTTTATTACTACTATTCCGCTACTGTTGTTGTTTCTTTCGATAAATAATTACATGTGGGCACATGTGCAGTAAACTTGGTTGTAGTACTTACTGAGGGTCTGGTCTATAATTATTTACCGAAGCCGATGATAAAAGTAGTAATAAAACTAATATCATTTAGACGAGAAAATAATTCTATCATGTCCCGTGAGAGGTAAATTAGCCATGTGTTAATCTCCGGGGCGTCGAGTAACCGCTCGGGCTATCCTTTCATTACTATCAGTACCATTTAGACAAGAAAATATTTACATCAGCGGTAAATTCGATTGTGCTAATCACCGCGGCGTCCGGACACTGCTTGTGCTATTTTTTTTATTACTATTAGTATTATTTTGTTAATAAAATAATTCCTTCCTTTCCTGTGAACGGTAAGTTAGCCTTGTACTAATCTTCGGGGCGTCCAGTCACCGGTCAGACTATTAATTTATTACTAATAATATCATTTGGACTAGAAAATTATTTCATCATGTCCCGTGAGCCGTAAATTCGCCATGTGCTAATCTCTGGGACGTTCGGTCACTATTCGGGCTATTTTTTTATTACCATTAGTATCACTTTGCTAATAAAATAATTCCTTCCTTTTCAGTAAGCGCTAAATTAGCCATGTGTGAATCTCCGGGGCTCCGTCACCATTCGGGCTATTTTTTTATTACTATTAGTACCATTTAGATGAGAAAATATTTCCATCATGTCATGTGAGCGGTAAATTCAATTGTGCTAATCACCGCAGCGTCCGGACACCGCTTGTGCTATTTTTTATTACCGTTAGTTTCATTCTGATTTGAGGTGTATTAAATTCAGGACATGGTTGCGATTCTGAGAGGAGCCGTATTGACCATGTGTAAAAACCATTTGTGGTCCACTTATTCTTGAGCCTTATCATTTGTACTCTCTTCCATTTCAAATATAAGATGTTTTTTTGTACTCTTTCCCATTTTAAATAAGATGTTTGGATAGCTAATTTAGTTAATTTTGACTTAATTAAGTTGTCCCGACGGAGTACATCATTGATGGTTCTGCACTCATATCGTTCATCTAAACAGGTCGTTGCAGGCCCCATTATGTTTTTCCTTGTCCTGTACCTTTTCACGTTGCTAAAAGCCTAGAAATCAAGACAGTATCATGTAATACAATGCTATTGATTTAATTTTTATATATTGCCATTGTGGTTTGATTTGCCTTGCTACACATCACCGTAGCGAGTGGAGTTTGTGTGCCTACGACGTCGTGCTCTTCGTAACTGTATTAATTTTACGAACTTTGTTTTTTTGATTAAATATCACTTTAATATTGGTATTTATTTTTACAGTATTATTATCTTATCGTGCGATTCATGTATTTTTAATATAAAAGTTTAGCTGTCCCGTAACGATGCACGGGCACGCTACCTAGTACATGGTTAAAAGATAAAAATGCTAGGTGTAGTTGGCGACGAGCAGCGCCAAGGAAGAGAGGGACTAACACCGGTGTAGTTGTGACATGGCTAGCAGTAGCTCGTCGCCGGAAGAGGTGCCTTCCGACTTCCGACCCTCGATCACGAAATGAAGCCCATCCTCGTGGATGGGCCGGTTTTTGGGCCCAGCTAAACAAAGCGTCGATTAATTAACATGTACATTTTGCTCAAAAAAAGCATATACATGGTGTTTTAATTAATTTTCAAATAGTTTATTGATTATATGATTAATAATATTTTTTGTGAGGAAATTGCATGATTAACATAAATGGTTACAATTTCGAAATTGCAATTTACTTGTTAAATATACAGCTGCTTACGTTTTTCATTTCATACATCTCACTTTAAAATATACGTACTGGCACATCAACCAAGAATTAATTAATATGTAATTTACTTGTTAAATATACAGCTACTTACGTTTTTCATTTCATACATCTCACTTTAAAAATATACGTACTGGCACGTCAACAAAGAATTAATTAATATATATTCAATGAACTTTTTATGTATACAACAACAACATGACTTGTGTGGTTTCCTCTATGCCGATGATCGCCTTAGTCTTATATACACAAAATCTGCGATTTTAAAAGTAGTGTAGGACTAAGTTGGTAACTTGTGGTAACGTGTTGTGTATTGTTTGTGACTCGGTTGGCAATAACTATGGTCAATTCTACAATGCAATGACCCTTGAAATAGGACTTCCAACTTTTGTAGTCAGCTGCCAGTGAGGGAGCGTGAGATCAAGGACAGAGAGAGAAAGTATACTTGTTTTATTTTCTTATGGTGCACTCTAAGCTCGTGGTGCATCTTAAGAAAAGTTTGCTTGAGGTGTTCTTCCAAAAGGGCTATGGTGTGTATACTACAAGCGTTAATTGCTTAAGGCTAATTTTTTAAGACATTGTGGGTGCCCTAACGATTTTACATATAATTTATCAGATTTTCTTATGTCAATGTTATTTTATTTATCACATGATGTGGATGAATAAAGACTCGCCTTTAGGTATTTTATTGAGAATCTTGAGCATAATTCATGCTCATAAGTCACTATCAAGTAGAATTGGAGATTTTAAACTTAGAAGGGAACAAAATTATCAAAATAAATGGTCATAAGGTCAACAAACACTCCGCTTTAGACTAGTACTCTCTCCGTTCCAAATTATAAGACATTTTGACTTTTCTACATATATTTCTTTTAGTATGTGTTTGCACCAAATTTTGGGTAGAGAAGCGGGAACGTCAAGGAAAGACAGTTCAGAATGAATCGGCTAAATGACGATATCGGCTAAAGCAAAGGTTCGGCTATCTAACCCCGAGGACAGTATTGCCGATCAGAAATTGACATATCGGACTCTACAAGAAGGGAAAGAGTAGAGCCTAAGTTACCTTTTAATTTAGGAAAATGTTGTCTTAGGAGTCGTAATAAGGGTTCGTGTTCAGTTAGGACTAGTGTCAAGTCCAGGGTATAAATATAAACCCCAGCTATTGTAATTAGACATCCAATCTCTTACAAACAAACACAACCCGGCGTCACACCACCCCTTAGGAATAGTAGATGTCGGTGAGTTCTTCTTCAAGTTAGGCTGCATCGTTCGACCTCTAGCCTGCTTGTAAATTCCGTCATGGTTCATGTTTATGCTTTGTAAGGCTGCAACGGCCTCGTCTGATCTCTTATAACGTAGTTATCGTCGATGGTGTGTTGATTGACTTGTCTTTTGATACATTATCAATAGTTATCGAATCTATCTAAGATTGCTTAGCTTGCTTTACAATCTTAGATCGGTTTAGTTATCTTAAGTGTGTTATGGTTAATGTTTCGTTAATTATAACATACTTCCCGACTAAGATTTAGATGGATCGGCCTTATATCATATTGTTTGATCGTTATCTAAGCTTGTTCATGCTAAAATTTCATTACATAATGATTAAACCTGCTAGATCGGCTGTTTCATCTAGATCTTATGTCTCACATGATTTGCATTCATTGATATGGCTAGATTTTGTTGTTATGGATTGCTAATCTCTTCTAAGGGCTTTATCATGGCTGCATCATATGACCCCCACTGTTAAAGGTACTTAGATTCAGACGATGTCGGTTAGTAGATCTTAATAACGATGATAATCATATACTCTGTTGGTTGGTCATGTCAACCTCGGCTATTTTTGCCGATTGTCTATGCCTTGATAAATACAATGCTTGGTTCTGAGGTGCCTAGTTCTATCCATGCATGTTGCTTTTAATACATGATTATAAGTACAAATAAATCTGTTAATCTCTTCTAACTGTCTTATTATGGCTTTATCATGTGATCCCCATTGTTAAGGCTGCTTAGATTCAAACGATGTCGGTTAGCAAGTCTATTTGTATGAAAGATGATGCGTTAAAGGTTGGCATGTAAGAATAAGCTAGATTGCCGATTTCCTCAAACATTGTAATCCTCTACGTAAAATAAATCATGAATTGATTGTCTTAGTCAGTTTAGTCAATGATATGGAGTATATACATAGGGGAAGGGTGGCTCTCTCTTTTAAGGTGGCTTCCTCCTCCCAAGCTAAGCAAGGTGGGATTATTCAGAGGCTCACACGGTCGCCGCCCAACTACAACTAGGCCACTTGGCCTTTTTTGTTGCGTCTTTGCCAGCGGGTAATAGTGGAGGATGTCCTCATCAACAAACCCTCCTATCCTGGCATCGTCTTCGACGCCACCGCTAGCGGGCCAAGAAGGCGATAGTTCCGAGGGTGAGGAGGAGGAGGAGAAGGAGAGCAACAAGTCCAGCAAGACCACCACATCCGCCGAGCCCAAGGAGATGCCGCTGAAGTGAGCCGAGCAATCCTCGTCGCCGTCGCCGGAGGATGTTGATGCCTAGGGCTCTAGCGAGGCCTCTCTGGTGAGGAGCGCACCGTGTGATGGGGTGAAGCGGGTCAAGAAACCCCCTCCGATGTCGCAGGAGGAAGATGAGGCGGAGGCCTCCGGTGATGCGGCACCGACGAGGGGTCCGCTGCCTGACGGCAGCGGCGACGCCGGCTACAACAACAAGAGGGCCGCGACTTCGAAGTGGGGCGAGAAGCGCTCCCTGCCGCCGCAGCAGGGAGATGAGCGCCCGGAGAAGCGTGCTACAAGACCTGATGGCGAGACCGTCACCATGGTGGTCCCACAGCGGAAGAAGAAGAAAAGCATGAGAAGGATAGGCACACAAAGAAGAAAAAGAAGCAACTCGGCCCCACAAGAGAAGAACAGAGTCCAGGAGGTTGAGCAGACAGGGGCTCAAGTGAATGGCAAAGCCTTGCAGGGGAGGAATGCTCCACCAACCAAGCCATGCGGTTCCAAGACAAAGAAGAAGCCATGGTCCTATATATGATGATGAGCTCAAGATTTTCAATGCTTTGGTTGTGCACGCCCAAGTCCCATAATGGTGCTTTGCCAGATGCATCGCATCTTTTGGCAAATCTCACATTTGACAAAACCGATGCCAACGAGGAGAAGCTCACTGACAAGATCCGCAAGCTTAGGGCAAGGTACCGCAGGTCCCTATCACATGGATGCCCATCTGGTGGCCTTAGTCGTCAGCTGTTTAAGCTGTCTGAAATTCTCTGGGGTCAAGTTGATGAAGATGAGAGGGTTAAGCCAACATCTAGGGACTTCAGTGTACTATCAGAATTGTATCCTTACCTAGCCAAAGAAGTCAAAGCGTATGCTAAAACGCACAGCTCGGGGGACGTAATCATGGCAATGTTCATGACCATAGGTGATGAGAAGGCCCACGATCTTGATGCTAAGTGCAAGAAGCAACAGATTGAAGCATTCAAGTTGAAGGTGGACCAGGCAAGCCTTATCAATGAATTGCTCTTTGCACTTTCAAGTCTGACCCATGCGAAGTTCTTGTAAAGATCTCTGCTATCTTTTGTTTTAGTGTAATGAATGAGTAGACTTGCTGTCATTAGGTTAATGTAGGACCAAGAGCCTTCTTTTGGGTACTGGAAAGCTCTTATCTATTAACTAGTTGGTTGCTTAGATTTGGTGTCTGTTTCTGCATATGGAACTAGCTGTTACAACTTTGATGGTGGAAAACAGTACTTTAAAGTTTAAGTATCATGAGCTTAGTGATCTAATCAAACTGCTTGTATGATTTGTTGGTTTCTGATCTGTTATTGTGTTAGCTTGTGTTTGGGATGAGAGTTTATACTCCATTGAAAGAAGCAGAATTACTTGTTATTTACATTACTTGATAGGGACTTGGCCTAGAATGGATAACACGATCTGCAGATGTTAATTTAAGCACTGAAAATTTTCCAAAGATCCAATGGCTCTGAGCATTTAAGAATTTACGTTATAGCTGCATATTTCAGTTCATATGGCATTCACCACATTGTGAATTATTGTGGTTAATGTTGTCCTCTATTGGGCTTGGATCTATATGTTAATTTTTGTACTGCTAGAGCTGAGCACTCCTTTTATCTTATTTGTTTTATCACATTGAATTGATTTTGTTTATGCTGTATTTTTCTGGACTCTATTATGTGGGGCCACTGCTTGAGGTAATCCATCTAGTTTTTTTCTTAAAAAACGCAGGAGAGTTTATATTAAGAAGTAAAGTAATCCATCCAATTTGCACGTGGTTGCCTGTGATGATTGAATTCGGCACGAATTTAAAGGTTTTAGTTGCTCAGCCTACAGCTGATGTTATATGCTTCCTGATGTTGTGCCTTTGCCCCCTTGAGGTTGCTGCATCCTATTCCTTGTGTATTTTCTTTTCAAATGTGTTGATGCTTACCTGGTGGTTCCAATTTAGATGCTAGAACTGCTGATAGCATTAATTTACTTACTCATCCTAAACCAAGAGTGCAGGTTACTAGAAGATCACAATGAAGTATTTTAACCAATTCTCTCTGGTAGTACCTTTTCGGCATGTGTGCCTTGTTTGTTTAAATTTTATCTGTGGCCACCTTCCAATTTATGTCAGATTTTGTGCTTTGTCGTGCATGGGTGAAGTTATTTTGGTGTCATTAATCTTTTGTGATGATTCTAAACAAAGTAGTGCATGGGTGTAGTTATTTTGGTGTCTTTCTCTGTTGTGCATGCCTGCTCTACATAATTGAATTTAGCTTCTAATGTATGTCAACATAATTGAAGTTAAAAATTGCTCTTGTGGCAACTACTACAGACTGCTATTTTGACTCGTCTGCATCCCACAGTTCAGTTCAGTAGCAGTTGGCTCTTGGTCAAGTGTCAATTATGGCATTTATATTTTCACAATACTGCATTGATGATTGTAAAAATAGGCTCCTAATGATTTCTTAATCTGGTAGCGATATTTTTTTAATGTAGTTCAAACCTTGCCAGTCTTGAGGTTCTTTCCATAGCTTAAGCTTCTGGTAGCAATCAACATGGTCGCAGCAATTCTTGTAATTTAATGTTGTTGAGCCTGTTTGCTGCTCTTTTTATAAGCCCTTTAGGAGTAGGAGTAGAGTAGATTTCGGCGAGTTCATCAGCAAGCAAGGCTGCATCGGTTAGGTCTGACCTCCGGTTTGTTTGTGAGTATCCGTCACGACTTATACTTTGTAAGGTTGCATCGGTTAGGTTTGACCTCTTGCAAGCACGGTATAAATTAGTTATCATTAGTAAATTGTAAGATTGCATCAGGCCATGATGCAGCATCTCCGCGCGCGCCACCTGCTGGCTCCTCCGGACGCGCTCCAACTTCGACGATGGGGGACCACAGCTGGCGCATCTTCCTCGATGGCGCTGCTCGGATCTTCTACGCCAGAGGCATCCGACGCTGGATCTCCTGCGCCGAACCTAGTGCTACTGCTAGGATCCTCTATGGTGGTTGACTTTGCAGCTTCTGTTGTGCCTCCGAGTTCACCACACCGGCCTGTCACCCGTCTTTAGAAAGGTATCCACAAACCCAAAGAATAACTGATGGCACTACAAGATATGGTCAGTTAGCTACCACTTCTGAGGAGTCACCTACTTTGGACCATGCCTTGGTTGATAAAAATTGGAAGCATGCTATGGATGTTGAATTTGATGGACTGCATAGAAATAAAACTTGGCATCTAGTTCAACCTCGGAAAGGAAAGCATGTAATAGATTGTAAATGGGTATACAAAATAAAGAGGCGGTTAGATGGAAAAATTGACAGGTATAAGGCGCGGTGGCTAAGGGGTTTAAGCAAAGATATGGTATTGATTCTGAAGACACTTTTACTCCCGTGGTTAAAAGGCAGCTACAATTCGACTTGTGTTGTCACTTGCAAGCAAGAAACTGGTGTGTGAGGCAGCTAGATGTTCAAAATGCTTTCTTACACGGTTTCCTTGGAGAAGAAGTTTATATGAAGCAGCCCCCGGGATATGAAGATAAGACTAAGCAGCATTATTTGTACAGGCTTGATAAAGCTCTTTATGGTCTTAAGCAAGCTCCCCGAGCCTGGTATTCGCACCTATGCAATAAGCTTCACAGTCTCGGTTTTGTTCCCTCAAAGGCCGATACCTCTCTGTTCTTTTACCGCAAAGGAAATCATGTGATTTTTATGCTTGTTTATGCTAACGATATCATTGTGGCTAGCTCTTCATAGGAAGTTGTAAATGCATTGCTCCAGGATCTGGAGAAAGATTTTGCAATCAAAGATCTTGGAGAACTGCATTACTTGTTAGGCATACAAGTTCAAAGGAAGAATGGTGAATTGTTGATGTCACAGGAAAGGTATGCTTCCGAGATTCTTCAGAGAGTCAACATGCAACATTGTAAATCTGTCAAGACGCCACCTTGTACTTCTAAAAAGTTGTCGGTCACCAGTGGAACCTGACTTGGAGATAAGATTCAACAAGATATAGGAGCAATGTTGGTGCACTCCAATATCTTACCCTTACACGACCTGATCTATCCTTCTCCGTTAACAAAGTGTGTCAATTTTTACATTCACCGACCACCGTTCACAGGGAAGCAGCGGATCCTGAGATATATACAAGGCACTATCAGTTTGGGTATAAAAAGTAGCAAGTCTAATTCTATGTTTGTTAGCACCTTTTTAGATGCAGATTGGGCTGGCTATCCTGATGATAAGCGAGGGGCTTTGCCTGTTCCTTGGCTGCAATCTAATATCCTGGTGTGCTAGAAAATAGGCGATTGATTCACGGTCGAGTACTAAAGCTAAATACAAGTCATTGGCAAATGCAACTGCTGAGGTAATGTGGGTTCAAAAATTGCTTGACGAATTAGGAATTCCACATCCCTAAGCAACTTGTTTATGGTGTGACAATATTGGCGCTAAGTACCTTTCAGCTAATCTTATTTTCATGCACGCACAAACATATTGAAATTGATTATCATTTTGTGAGAGAACAAGTTGCAGCCAAGCTCCTAGATATCAGATTCATCAGTACAGCAAATCAAATAGCGGATGCGTTCACTAAAGCACTACCTGAGAAGTTAACTGTAAAGTTCAGGAACAATCTCAACTTAACAGGTGCGTTGTGATTGACGGGGGTGTTGAAATATCTAGTTCCCTATCCCTATATTGCCGGTTCAATATTCGGTGATGGTGAACATGTGAAGATTGTTTCTCAAGTCAAGTTGTTGCGGCTCCATAGGGTAACATAGAGTTTGTTGTAATCTTGTACTGTAAGTTAGTTGAGATAGAGATGAGAATGAGATACGTCTACTTGTTGTACAAGTTGTAATGCCACGCTAGGGGCTCTTCCTAACTATATTAACACGGAGCCGTGAAGCTTGTGAAGGCATCACGTTAACACCATTTTCATATTACAAACCGAGACTAAATGTCCTGTGCCTCTTTTAGTCTCGGTTTGCAATTTGAAACCGGGATTAAATTTTTTAGGCCATCGATGGAAAGTCGTTTCTCTACTAATGCTGGGTGTAGGATTTGGGGTCATCTTTGCTTGCACTCATTTAGCAGAAGTTACCACCGTTGTGGTAGTGGGATCGCAAGTTGTCCTCGACCATGAAATGAAGGCAGCATATATAACTGCTAGAGCTGAGTATTGATGTGTAATAAGGTCGACCACAACGTACAACTAGATCTAAAAGTGTAGTCTGAACTCTGAACCCATCGGTAAGGTCAATTAACTTCACTAAATCAGCACTAGTGTAGTGTACAGTACAACGGCCACGTTGATTTCTTTCATTCCCAGCGACTCCATCATCATGCATATCTATCTACAGCTACAGGCGGCTCGTGCTTGGATTCGATCGGACGAGCGATCGATCGAGACGACGCCAATTAACGCCGCGCGCTACTCACATCATAGATGGAGTCAAGAGTCAGTCGTCAGTCGATCACAGCGTGTCGTCGGTATGCAAGGAGAAGTCCGGCTCGTCGGGCTTGGCGAGCTTGGGGAACTTGATGGTGGACACGTCGTCGATCCTCTTCTGGTGCTGCGCCACGCCACGCTTGGTGTTCTTGGCGAACTTGGACGCCAGGAACGTGGCCCCGAGGTGCGCGACGGCATCCGAGGCCGGCCCCGGTGCCGCGCCGGTGCCGAGCTCCCCGGTCGCCGCCTTGTTGTACTCCCCGAGCAGCGGCGTGCCGTCTCCAACTCCAACAGTGTCTCCGAGGCTGAGGCCCGGCCCGGCCCCGGCCCCGGCCCCGTCCGCGCCGCCACCGGCGCCTTCTTCGGCGTCCTGGTAGTAGATGCCCTCCTGCTTCATGAGTTCCTTGGCGAGCTTGCGCTTCTTGTAGCGACGCCAGGCGCCCTGCACGAAGCAGGCGCCCCAGCTGCGCCACTGGTGCGAGTAGTACCGGAACGCGTGCTGCAGCCGCTTGCTGTGCAGGCGCTTGAACTGGTTGGCCACGTACTTGAGGTCCTCGGCGCGGAGCGCGAAGGCCTCCACCTCCGTGACGGAGCGCACCGTGCGCGTGGACTGCGGGAAGTTGAGGCTCGGGTTGGGCATGAGCGCCCACGTGAGGAGCTCCTCGCCGCAGAAGTCCCCCGGGCGCAGCGTGATGGAGCTGAAGAAGTTGGTCCGGCCGCCGTCCGTGGTGGAGCTCTCCAGCTCGCCGCGGATGATGAAGAGCATGTCGCTGACGGGGTCGCCCTCCCGCACGATGTAGGCGTCCTTGGTGCTGAGCGAGGAGACGAGGCGCTCGCAGATGGCGTCCAGCAGCTGCTCGTCCATCTGCGAGAAGAAGGGCACGCGGCGGACGAGCGCCAGGCAGAGGTGGCGCTGGATCTCGCGCCGGAGGTCCAGCGGCAGCGACTGGAGGATGGACTCCTCGTCGACGCCGCGCGTGGCGAGCCACTTGTACTGGAAGAAGCGGCGCACGCGCTCCTGGAGCTCCGGCGGCAGCTGGCGGTGGCGCATCCACTCCTCGATGTCCCGGCGCTTGACACGCCACTCCTCGAGCCTCACCGTCATGGACTGCAGGTAGGTCTGCATGTTGCCGATGAGGTGGGAAAAGAAGACGAGGCCCATGATGCAGATGAGAATGCAGAAGACGGTCTCGCCCTTGTAGGTGCTGTTCTGCAAGTTCTGTCCATAGGAACTGACGGATATATAATGTGGATGGTGAGTCATGAGTGACTGAGAGCACGCACGACATAAAAAGAATGATGCATGCTGTTCGTTGGTGAAGCTGTGCCAAACCAAGCAGACCACCCATCCTTACATACATACCTCAGGTTCCGAAACCCCCACCAGAGGCAGTAGAGGTACTTGTCGATGAAGCCGACCCCGTTGCGGTCCAGATTGAGGGCATCAGCAAACAGTCCGTAGTCATATTCGGCGTCCGGAAGCATGCACTGCTTCTGAATCGCGCTGTGGTTATGCCAGCTCTGGCGTATGGGATTCTCCCTGGATTTGCAGTCCAGAAAGCTCATGAAACACCTAGGCATCTCCGCTGTGGTGCCGTTCTCGTTTGTGCACACCTCCTTCCAGCACGAGTACTGCCGCTCAACGGACAGCAGGTACCACAGAGCACCAAGAACATGGCTTGCCAGTGTGTAAAGAAGCAGGTTGTAGGCGGCCCCCGCCCATGCCGTTCTTGTCACCACTCCACTTGCCTTGACAATCTTGGAGTTCAAGGATATTATAAGATACACTCTTGGTATGTACTGGATCAAGACGATCATGGACAGCGTGTTGTTGGTGCTGTGATTGGCGGAGGATGTACTCACAGCTGGTATAACAAACCAGATGATCATCTGCATGCAATTGCAATCAATGAAAATTATTTACCAGTGATGAACAATTCATTCATTCACAGCTTCTGTATATGCATCACCGACCGACCCACCCACCCACCCTAGCTACCTGCGGGATCGGGAGCATGGCGGCGAGGTCGATGATGAAGTCGTTCTTGAGGTACCGAATGGCGATCTGGTCGGGGTCCCGCACCAGCTCGCCGCGCCCGAAGATGCGGGAGCTGGGCGCCACGAAGGCGATGCGGAACTTGAGGATCATGTGCGCCAGGTAGAAGAGGTCGGCGAAGGTGCGCACTGCGGTCACCAGCACGCCGATGCCCATGTCCATGGACACGCACGCCGCCAGCCCATCCGTGTGCAGCAGGTAGAAGTAGAGCGGGTCCACGAACAGCCCCACCAGGCAGGTCACCAGGAAGAGGCGGTACCACCGGAGCACGGCGTCGTCGCCCGGGTCCAGGATGCGCCGGGGCGTCCATGGCCGGCGGCCCGCGGGCAGCGCCGAGCCGGGCGCGCCGGCGCCCGGGCGGAAGAATGGCAGCGGCGGCCGGCGGAACGGCGGGAGGATGTGGCGGTTGATGAAGCCGGCCATTGCTGCATGCGCGCGCGGGAGCTACAAGGGGAGAAGGCGGGGTGGGGCCGTGGGAGGCGACAGGAGGAGGCGGAGGCGGAGGCCGGGCGCGCGTTGCGGGGGATCGGAGGCCATGCATGGCGTTGGCGTGCGACGGACGCCGGCTACATCTACATGAGAATATGAGATGATGATGGACACGACAATCTCCTTCTAGCTTGCTCTCTGTGGTTATGGCCATGCATGCAATGCAAGCGACACGAGTGTGATCCCGTTCCCTTCTGCCATCAACACCAATCCCAGCCACTAGCTAGTACGTGAGTCCCTTCTTAATAACATTTCAGGCGGACTTGCATTTGCAATCTTAGTTTTGGTCACTTCTCAACAAATACCATCTATTTATTTACTTTTGGCCTTCATACAGAAATATATACAGGATATTAATTATGTTTCTTTCTATTTGTATTCATGCAAACGACCTGGCATGTTAGTGGTGGTCTGGTGGATATGATTATCAGGTTGTTGTATTTAGGCTTGCCGGTCAAATACGTAACAAATCTCTGTAATCCCACTGTTGGGATATGTTTTTTTCTTGAGATGAAAGAAAAATTGTATTAAGTTATATATAGCTAAGTACATTAACACGTTACAAGCACTCTGAAAAACACTATGTATATTTAGAAACTGATCTTCATTTATATTGTACCCATGCTTTATATAGCTCCAAATCTCAGATCCGAACCAAACTGTTGGGATGTTCAGGCGATTCTTTAACATGAAACGCGACAATGACAAAGGCGCACTACTTCCACCCCTAACTTACATGGCCAACAGAGCCACTTAGGATATATCTCATATACAAACATGTCGCCATCTTCTTCCTCCAGCCTCATGATGAGCTCACTGATTCCTCATCCAATATCTGAGAAGCTTGCCAAAAATAAGCATACAATGTGGAAAGTCTAAACTCTTGTTGTGGTTCGTGGTGTTTAGCTTGAGGGATACCTCTCTAGTTAAACTCACACTGCGTTACTACAAAATTGATTTTAGGACACAACTATTTATTTATTTATTTATAGAGGGAACCAAAGATTGTCCTTGTCTCCCAAAATACTTAGTGAACTTCAGAGGCAGTTGGTCCATTTTTGGAGGTAGTCTACTAAAAACTACATCTGTAAATATATTTGCGCCTAATTTTAAAGACGGACCTCTTAAGAGGCACATATCAGAAGATATGCCCAAAGCCCACTAGTTCATTTTATTATTTTTTATATTAATTGTAAAGACGGACCTCTTAAGAGGCAGATCTGGCAAGGTCAGGGCAATCCTACGATACTCGCTCATTCGCCAGTGGCTTCAACCTAGTAGCGATCTTCATTTTCCAATTTTTAATGATACATTTTATTACTATATTTAAATAGAGATTGTTGTCTAATATTTTTTTTGATATTAATAATGCATCATATATACCTCACTACCCTCAAGATTATACTATAATTACAAAAAATTTGAATCTCCATCACATGATTCGATAATGCATATATTATAATTAAATCCCTTCGAATTAGAAGAATAATGTATGTTCAATTACACCTTGCCCTTATACTCTGTGACCATCTTGTCCATGTTCATACTATGTGACCATCTTGTCCATGCTGAAGCCAGCTAGTTGCTCTTGCGGTCCTATGATCTCGGACCCTAACAACTCATAGGTGATAAGTGTTACCCGCTACTATTGAAACAAAAAGATATTGAAATGCACAAGTGTTATATAAAACATTATTGTGTTTCATTGAATTAACAAATGTACATAAAATGGAAAGAATACACACCAGTCAATGTCTATCTAATAAGTCGTTGTTGGAGACCTGTGCATTGCCCACATCACATAGAACTCGTCCTTAGGATCTAATCCGAAATCTCTCTAGAAAGGACTATGCTTCTGCTCTTCTTATGATACTCGCTAAAGGCCCTGAGTGAAATTATAAAGTGTGAATATGATAATAAGATTCAAGCATATATACGCAAAATACGAATGTGTTCTACCATTAAAATATAAATTTTACTAGCTTCAATTAATTGTTTAGTATGTCTGTGATGGGTTTGATACAATTTAGTGGCCTCATCCCTCGGTATCTACTGCACAACCTCACAAGTTCCTGGTCCATAGATAGGTCGGAGGAGAGTTTGTCGGTCACCCTCCAAGGACACCCTATCGATACCAATTGATAACGAAACCCCTCTAAGAGGTAACCTATGACACACACACACACACACACACACAGGCGGGGAATCAGAGGAATCGGAGTTGTAGGAAGGAATCAGCAAAGCATAGGTTGGGGTTCAGACGAGTTCTTCAATCAGTTCAGGGAAATATTCGATTACAATATATTTGATAAGCCTCTCACCTACGCAACCTCTCATACATATAGGTGCACTCACGCCTCGCCAGCTGCTACGATTTCACGCCTTCGTCCACTTGTTGCCGGCCACCGGTACTTTGGGCTGGCTAGACCTCCTGGGCTGCGACCCATCATCTCCACCACTTGCTGGAAGAGGAACAGTGGAGACTAGAGGCGTAACATCCCCTCCTTCTTACGCGCCGGGACAGCTCCAGATGCTGGCGCAAGGGAACTACTGGTGCAGGAACTCCAAGTCTTCCCATGTAGCAAGAGACACTGGCAGGTTAGTCCACTTATTAAGCCCTTATTAAATAGAATGCATACCCTTGGCGATGGAGCGACGCTGCAAGATACGCTCAGGCACACTCCAAAGCACTTCTTCAGATGGGGGAACAGCTGTAACAGAATGGTGGGCTCCCACTACCTGCTTCAGTTGAGACACATGGAAGACGGGGTGCACCGAGGAAGATGCTGGCAGCTCGAGGCGATAAGCAACCGTCCCCACGCGAGCGGCAACATGGTATGGCCCAAAAAACTTGGATGCCAACTTTTGATTGGAACGCTGAGCAAGAGAGGACTAAACATATGGCTGAATCTTGACATACACCATGTCGCCCACCTGAAATTGCCGTTCAGAACGCTTGTCATCAGCAAACTTCTCAATACGCTGCTTTGTTCGGTTTAGGTGCATTCGGATGACATCAGTCATGAGCTCACGGTCAGACAACAGGATGATAGATCTGTAACAGGCTGATCAGCATCCACAGAGACAGCAAACTGCCGAGGAGGGTACCCATAGAAAACATCGAATGGTGAGCGTCCCAAAGTAGAATGCCAACTAGTGTTATACCAGAACTCAACATGATCAAGCCATTGCTTCCATTGACGGGGACAGGAATGAACAAAACAGTGCAGAAATGTCTCCAAGCACTGATTGACTCTCTCGGTCTGACCATCAGACTGCGGATGATAAGCAGTGCTCAGTCGAAGCTTGACACCAGCCAACCGGAAGAGCTCATGCCAGAAAGAGCTGGTAAAGATCCTATCACGGTCTAAAATGATAGCCTGTGGAAGCCCATGGTACTTGTATACATTGGAGAAAAAGCACTGGGCCACTGAAACCGCAGAGAAGGGATGCTTCAAACTTACAAAATGGGCATACTTGGAAAAGAGGTCCACCACCACCAAAATGCAAGAGAAACCCCCTGAAGAAGGCAATCCTTCAATGAAGTCCATAGAGACCACTAACCAAGCTCTATCAGGCACGGGAAGCAGCTACAGCAGACCAGGAAGCTTGGACCGATCTGATTTGGCATGTTGACAGACATCACAGGCAGTCACAAAAGCATGCACTGTTGTTTTCATACCTACCCAGGCAAATAACTGCTTGAGGCACTAGTAAGTAACCGAAACTCCCGAATGACCCCCAATAGGACTACTGTGCAGAGCTTGAAGAAGTTGAGTCTGTAAGTCCTCATCATGGCCAACCTAGACACGATTCTTGTAGCGAATGAGACCATCCCGAAGAGTATAAGGCGGAGCTGCATCAGCCTTCAAGGCTAGTTTTGTTAGCAACTCTTAAGTATGAGGATCTAAAGCATAAGACTGAATGATGCAGTCCAACCATTGAGGCTGACAAACTGAGAGCGCAGACAACTGGCTCAAGGGGCAACGGGACAAGGTGTTTGCCACTCCATTCTCGACGCCCTTGCGGTACACAAGCTTATACTAGAGGCCAATGAGCTTAGTAAAGACCTTTTGTTGTCATGGGGTGTGGAGATGTTGCTCGGACAGTTGGACCAAACGGCGGTGATCAGTAAGAATTTGGAACTCAGCATGCTGAAGATAGCTGTGCCACTGCTCCAATGCCAAGAGAATGTCCATGTATTCTTTTTCATAGGTCAACAACCCCATCGAGCGTGGACCCAAGGCCTTACTAAGGTATGCAAGTGGATGCCCCCCTGCATGAGAAAAACACCAACACCATGCCCACTGGCATCCATTTCAACAACAAACGGCTTACTGAAATCAGGCAGAACCAAAACTAGAGCAGATATTAAAGCCTGCTTCAATGCCTGAAAGGCCTGTTCCTGAATGTCAGTCCAAGTGAATATAGAACCTTTACGCAACAGTTCGGTTAGGGGCTTGGAGATAATGCCAAAGTGGCACACAAAACACCGATAATACCTAGCGATACCCAAAAAGCTGCAAAGATCTTTGACTGATGTGGGAGAAGGCCAGCGAAGAACAGCTTGGATCTTTTCTGGGTCAGTAGCTACCCCAGCTTTAGGGATAATATGGCCCAGGTAACGAAGTTGCCTTTGAGCAAACACACATTTGGACAATTTCACCTGCCACTGATCCTTATGCAATAGCTCCAACACTTGGCGGATATGTTGCACATGTTCTTCATATGTACGATTGAAAATAAGAATGTCGTCAAAGAAAACTAGCACACACTTGTGGAGCAAGGGAGCTAAGGTGGAGTTCATGGCTTTGAGAAAAGTGGCCGGTGCGCCTGACAACCCAAAAGTCATCACTCTAAACTCATATTGGCCTGTGTGGGTCTGAAACGCTGCTTTGTATTCCTCACTCGGTTGCAGATGAATCTGATGATAACCAGCAGTCAAGTCCAGGCAAGAGTACCAGGATGCATGGGTCAGCTCATCCAACAATTCCTCAATCACCGGCACTAGGTACTTGATCTTGGCTGTAATAGCATTTAGGTGATGAAAATCCACACAAAAGCGATAGGAACCATCCTTCTTTTTAACTAACAACACAGAGGATGAGAACGGGCTGGAACTAGGTTGAATAACCCCTGACTTCAACATCTCAGTCACCTGACGTTCAATTTCATCTTTGACTGTAGGCGGGTAGCGGTAAGGCCTGACATTAACCGGGCTAGCTCCCAGGACCAACGGAATAGCATGATCACATGGCCGTGCTGGTGGATACCCAGTTGGAGGAGCAAAAACTGACTGAAATTCAGACAGAAGAGCGGCAATCTCTGGTGCATGGGGTTCAGAATGCGCAGTAGCAGCTTGCTCAGCTAGGACAGTAGCAATGCGCAACACTGATCCTAGTGGTAGAGCAAAAAGTTCACCCTGAAGGAAATGCTTAGCATTATCTTGGGAAAGAATTATCCACTTATGCTGCCAATCAATCTCCATGGGACTATGAACTGAGAGCCAATCCATCCCCACAATCAGCTCATACTGAGACAGAGGAAGCACCTTAGCCGTGGACTAAAACTGACAATCTTGGACTACCCAAGAGAGATTCAGAAATTGAGCAGAGCAGTTCAGGACTGACCCATTGGCAATGGTCACACACAAGGGAGGACTAAAAGTTGTCATGCTAGAAAGCTTCTCCGCTAGCGACTGACTGACAAATGTATGCGAGCTACCCGAGTCCACCAGAATACGGGCACGGAGGCCATGGACATTCCCTAGGAACTGAATAGCATTGACAGACTGAACTCTAGTAGATGCTGCCATAGATATAGCCATACAGACCTGAGCAGCTTCTTGCTCTTCATAGACTGGCACTTCAGGCTCCAGGCACTCATCACCATGACAAACATCCCAAAGTTCCTGCAAAACATGTTGTTGAATAGCTTCTGGGCACTTTGAAAAGTCCTTGTTTGGTTTTGGTAATTGAGTGACAACTTAGGTGGACTAATATGTGGTTATGTGAGATACACAGCAGATTAGTCCATAGGTGAATATGTGTCATGAAGGAGCTTATTACATATGAGACATGACATTGAGTCATGTGACCAAGGTGGAGAATATCAAGATGAGGCTTGGCTCGACGGACCGGTTACAAGGGTGAAGGGCAAGTTGTGTGATGGCTTGGCGCCGAAGGACCAAGGCAACGGTGAAGAGCAAGTGAAGTCAAGATCGATGAACCAATAACGGTCACGTGATGATATGAAGTGAATCATATCATTTGGTGATTGGTTGGTGCATGTGTTGCATCAACTTTGATGAAGATGGAATGGAATGCGCAAGGCAAATGTATAATCCTAGGGCATTTCCATTTCACCCGGTCAAAGATTGTGTAGAGAAGTGCATGACCGGGTTTAGGTTAGATGGTCGTACTATTAAGAGGGGCAAACTTGTTTGTATATCGGTCATCTAGTGCCACTTGAGCAATCTAACTTTGCATACGTGTTAGGATTGAGTGGCGAGAAAAGTTAAGTGTCTAACTTCTTGGAGAAAATAATTATGAAAATGCTAACACACGTGCAGGTGGTGATCACTTGTTGGTGTTGGCACATTTGCGAAGGCGATAGAGTTTGAGGAGTAGAGAGGTGTTTACACCGAAGGTTGAAAGAAGTGGTGAAGTCGCGGGAGAGTTCTCGGCTGAAAACTGGGCGATAGACACTGGGTTTCCAAGTGTCGGACGCTGGGTTGCTTGGCGACAGACGCCGACGTCAGCGTCTGTTGTGCCCTCGACGTTGCAGTGCTCCTCGCGCTTGCATCAGACGCGCTGGTGCAGCGGCGTCGGACGCTGTCCTTCAGCGTCTGGTGTGTGTTGCGTCAGCAGCTTCGCAAGCCATGGTGTATGTCAGACGTGGGGTGCATCCGCTGGCACAGCGTTAGACACGTCTGTTGAGGCTCTAGGTGATTTCAGCAGTTACTGGACCACATCTGTTGCCACGACGGACGCGCGGCCTCTGAGCGACAGACGCGTCTGGTGCTCTAAAAATTGACCGTTGGATTTTTGAAGTGGCGGACACGTGGCGGGCTGCGAAGCATCGGACGCGGCAGTGCACGTCTGTTGCATAGGCAACAGACGTGTCTATTGCTCGCGATTTTCGCCTAGTGAATTGCTAATGGCTATATTCGTTTGTGAGGCTATAAATAGAAGTGGTGGCCGGCCTTGGGCGACAGCTGAGCACACTTTGGCCTTGGTGGCTTATGTGGTAGTGCTTGGAAGCCCTCTAACTCACTCATGCTTGGTAGTGTTTATCGGATCGAGCGAGAGAGCGATTCTAGTGCGTTGCATCGTGAGGATTGCATCGAGGGGCACTAGGTGATCATGTTGCAAGCCAGTGGTGCTTGTTACTCTTGGAGGTTGCCACCTCCAAGACGGCTTGGTGGCTTGTGGCTCTGTCGAAGCTCGCAAAAAGATTGTGCGAGGCTCCGGAGAAGATTTGTGAGGGGGATTATGCTCACCCCGCGGGGATCGTGAAGAGCAACTCTAGTAGGGTGTGTCATTAAGCTACCACACTTGATGGTGGGTTCTTGCGGTGCTCTTTGGGAGAGCTCGGTTGTGGATACCGATTAACCACTGAACCATGAGGTGTTGGTCGACACAACGGGGATGTAGCTTGGTGGCAACCAAGTGAACCTCGGGAGAAAATCACCGTGTCAATATTGTCTACTCTTCTCGGTGGTTTGCATTCGCTTTACACAAGCATTGTATTTACATTCATATATATCTTGTTTGTGTAGTTGCTCTTGTGACTAGTTTGCTTGTGTAGCTAGCTAGATACCTTCTTGCTTGTGTAGCTAGAAGTTGATCCCTTGCATGGCTAATTTGGTTTGTGTAACCTTGTTAGTCACACTACTTAGTTTGTGTAGCTAAGTAAGTTGGTTTTGGCTTGTGTAGCTTTAACCTTGAGCTTTGCTAGTGAGCTTAGGCTTTGTGTGCTTTGCTTCACTAGTTTGTGTAGGTGCTCCTCGGTTTGCTTGAAAGTACTAGTTGCCTAGGTTTGTGTGACCTTACAAGCTAGAATTGTTTAGGAGAGCACTAGCTAGCCCAGCACCTTTGTTGCCTAATTAGGATCTTTTCTAAGGTGCTTGTGAACTTAGTTAGAGGAGTGAAGTCTTGGCAAGACTGATAGTTGTAATTTCGCATTTGTTTCGGTTAGCCGACGTGTTTAATTTTAGAAAGGACTATTCACCCCCCCCCCCCTCTAGTCCGCCATCTTGACCCTTCACACTTGTGGTCCCTGGACCACTTCTCCACGCACCTGAGCAGAGACCACGGGCATGCCTATAATCACGCAAAGTGGAGAGCTTTTTGACGACCCCACGGCCACGGTGATCCACGCCTAGTGCCAATGGATGGTCCCCCTGCTCAGCCCGCTTACTGTGGATTGGGCGGTAGGGGACCGCGAGCTCGAACCTTGGCAAAGGTGAATGGCTCCGGGCGGCACACTTCCAGGTGCATTGTTGGATCCTCTAGTTCTTCCTGCAACAATGCAAGCGTGCAGGCAGTATCCAGAGTAGTGGGACATTGCATATGCACAACACTACAAATATCGGCACGCAGGCCATTAACAAAACGCATTGCATAGTAAATAGGATCTGTGTTGCAACCATAAGCTTGCAACTGATCAATGAGGGTACTGAATCTGGTGATATACTCTTGCACAACCCCAGTTTGGTGGATATGGAAAAGCTGGCGAATCAGCAGCTCATGTTGATCCTTGCCAAAGCGGTTCATGATTAACTCAGTAAACTACCACCAGCTTCCCAATCGCACCTGCTCCTCCACGGACTGCAGCCAACATGCCATAGCTCCAGTCATGTGCATGGTGGATACCTTGATCCAGCGGCGCGCGCGGCATAAAATACATCTCAAAGTAATCCAAACAACGGTCGAGCCAGAGCTTGGGATTACAGCCATCAAACAGGGGAAAGTTGATTTTAGGGAGGTGATGATTTCCCCCATCAGCATCATCATAACAGCGGCGATCACGATAACCCTCATCACCCCCTAAACCCCAAAGAGCCCCATCGTTGAGAGCAGAGATAGAATGAGAACGGTGAATCTTAGGCTTGGGATCCGGATCAGGGTCAAGATCGGGTGGGAGCAACATACCCTTGACCAGGGATTGAGTTGAGAACTCGAATCCCTGGTGACTTAATTCCTCGCGGGGCCCTAATGGGTGGAAGTGAGTCCATCCAGCAGGAATCGATGCCGTCGACATCTTGAGCAGTGGAAGGACGCCAGCTGGAGCGGCCTGTGTGGCATCGAGGACGGAGTGGCTCACGGACTTATGGAGAGCGGTCATCTCGTCCCGCATAGACTCCACCTTCTCATCCGTCTTCTTGAGCACGCCGATCTTCGCCCACAACTCCGCCACGGATGCGTCCATGGTCGGCTTCCATGTGTCGAACACCTTGGCAGCATCCTCCAGAGCGCCGACACGGAAGCCAATAGACTGCTCCATCGCGTCGATGCGGGTGGTGAGGTTCGATTGAACTGACTTGAGCTCGTCGAGGATCAGCTTGGTGTTGGGATCCATGGCGCCGAGCTGCTTGCGGAAACGGGTGAAATGATCATGGTCTATGTGGTGGGGCTCCAAGATGGATTAGGATTCCGGTGATGTGCTCCTTCACCTATCAGATCAGCCTCGCATGGATCTATGGGTTCATCAACTCAAAGCCAAAACAACAAGGACGATCACCTGCCATCGGGGGTTACTATCCGAGATCAAGGTGCTGGAAACAAAAATCAGCCAAGGAATCGCTGCTCTGAGTACCAATTTGTTACGAGCAGAGGCAGGTGAAAGGTCCTTGTTTGGTTTTGGTAATTGAGTGACAACTTAGGTGGACTAATATGTGGTTATGTGAGATACACAGGAGATTAGTCCACAGGTGATGGTGTCATGAAGGAGCTCATTGCATATGAGACATGACATGGAGTCATGTGACCAAGGTGGAGAAGATCAAGATGAGGCTTGGCTCGATGGACCGGTTGCGAGGGTGAAGGGCAAGTTGTGTGATGGCTTGGCGCCAAAAGACCAAGACAACGCTAAAGAGCAAGTGAGGTCAAGATCGATGAACCAATAACGGTCACGTGATGATATGAAGTGGATCATATCATTTGGTGATTGGTTGGTGCATGTGTTGCATCAACATCGGAGATGGAATGGAATGTTCAAGGAAAAGGTATAATCTTAGGGCATTTCCATTTCACCGATCAAAGATTGTGTAGAGAAGTGCATGACCGGGTTTAGGATAGATGGCCGTACTATTAAGAGGGGCAAACTTGTTTGCATATCGGTCATCTAGTGCCACTTGAGCGATCTAACTTTGCATACGTGTTAGGATCGAGTAGCGGGGCAAGTTGAGTGCCTAATTCCTTCGAAGAAAATGATTGTGAAAATGCTAACACACATGCACATGATGATGTTCACTTGTTGGTGTTGGCACATTTGTGAAGGCGATGAAGTTTGAGGGGTTGATAGGGGGTTTGGGGTCCTCTCTCCCTCCCGCCAAGCTTGCAAGGCGAGATTCAGGCGTTTTCGAGGAGATGAAATGCCTATTTTCCTTTACGTCGAAAGTGGAAAGAAGTGGCAAAGTCGCGGAAGGTTTTCGTGCTGAGAAGCACGCGACAAACGCTGGTAGCAGATGCGATGGACGCTGATGTCAGCGTTCGTTAGCTAACCCTAGGCAGCGCGCTGCTGGAGCATGCGTCGGACGCGATGGTGGCTGAGCGTCGGACGCGTGACGTCAGCGTCCAACGGTGCTGCGCTGAGGCGCGCACAGGCGAAGCGCGCAATGGACGCGTCGGTGCTACAGCGACAGACGTAGTGCATCAGCGTAGTAAGGTCCTAGATGGCTAGAGGGGGGGTGAATAGCCTATAAAAAATTCTACAAATACCACTAAGCAAACTTGTTAGAACAACAAACGGCGTAAAGCGAGTTTTGCTTAGCCAAAGGTTGTGATGCAAGCCTCCTAACCACAAGTCTAGTAGATTATGATCTCTAGTTCACACAAGAGCTATGTCACTAATCTTACACTAGAGAACAAGCTAAACAAAACTACTAGCAAAGCTACCACTAGAGCTACACAAGATAATCTAGTAAAAGTAAGTGCAAGAGAGGATTATGATTCTTATACCGACGGTGGAGTGAAGATGTTGCCAATCACCAAGATGATATACAATCAATCAATATTGACAACAACACAATATGAAGGCCAATCACCGGGAGACAAGAGACACAATATTTTTATTCACCCGGTGTTCACTTGTGCACCGACAAGCTACGTCACTGGTTGTGTCGACCAACACTTAGATGGTTCCCCGGTGTGACCCTCAAGTCACTTGCCCCTCAAGGCACGCCCCACAAGGCACCGCAAGACACCACTCTCAAGTGAGGTAACTCAATGACACGCGGATTCCACTAGAGTTGCTTTTGGCGTCCCGCCGAGGAAAGCACAAGAACCTCTCACAATCAACCGGAGGTGGCCAAGAACAATCACCTTCTCTTGCCAACGCCTCCAACAATCTCCAAGCCGGCTAGGAGCGGTACTCTCCAAGAGTAACAAGAAATCCTCCGGCTAAACCACCCACAAGTGCCACTAGATGCCCTCAAGCTATGCAATGCACTTTGGGATCACTCAATCTCACTTTTGATTTGCAATCAAGCAAGAGAGATGAGTGGGAGGAGATGCTTTAGCTCAAAGGATGCACAAGAGTGTTAGAAATGCCAAGTAACCTCCCCAAGGGCCGGCCAACGAGTATTTATAAGCATCCCAAACAAATAGAGCCGTTGCCACTCCACTGAGTAAAATTCGGGACGACCGGACGCGGTGGTCAGTAGAGTGACCGGACGCGGTGGTCAGTAGTGTATAAACTTGTTTTGACCGGACGCGGTGGTCAGTAGAGTGACCGGACGCGGTGGTCAGTAGCGTGCTCCAACGGCTAGTTTTCGCGCGTATAAACTTGTTTTGACCGGACGCAGTGGTCACTAACGGGACCGGATGCGGTGGTCAATAGCGTGTAAAAACTTGTTTTACCGGACGCGGTGGTCAGTAGAGTGACCGGACGCGGTGGTCGGGTTCCAGTAAGCTCCCGAAGTGACCGGACGCGTCCGGTCATCACTGACCGGACTCGCTGCAGCGTCCGGTCACTTTCGCCCACGAAAAACACTGACCGGACGCGGTGGTCGACACTGACCGGACGCGGCGGTCGACACTGATCGGACGCGGTGGTCACGAGTCCGGTCACAGATCACTCTCCGGTAAAACGGCGATATCTCTTAGCTCCGAACTCCGATTTCGATGATCTTGGACATTTTGGAAAGCTTACTCAGAGGGCTACACAACCCACTAAAGCACTTGATCCAGTTCACAATGGATCAAAGCAGTATTTCACTCCAAGAGCCATCCTAGTGTCCGGAGAACACCGAAAAACCTCTCTCTCTTCACCAAGTTGATCAAAATCAACTCCAACACCTTCTCCTTTGCAAATGTGCCAACACCATTAAGTGTACATCTCCATGTGCTTGTGTGTTAGCTTTTTCTCAATCATTTTCAAAGGTTTTCCAGTTAGCTCACTAGGCCCTACATGCAATGCACTTCATGAATTCACCTAGTGGCACCCGTGCGTCGAATAACCGATAAGACTTCCCCTCTTAATAGTTTGGCTATCGACCCTAAACCACTCACACCCTCTATGGTGTCTTGAGTGTAAAACAAAATGGCCCTATGGTTATACCTTTGCCTTGAGCCCATTTTGTTTCTCCAAATGATATGATCCACTTCATATCAACACATGACCGTCTCGATCCATCGACCTTGACTTCACTTGCCCTTCACCATTGCATCGGTCCGTCGGCGCCAAGTCTTGCTCAAGCTTCACCATCGCATGGTCCTTCGCTTCGAAGCCTCGACTAGCCCTTCACCTTCACAACCGGTCCATCGAGCCAAGCCTCATCTTGGTCTTCACCATTTTGGTCATATGAGTCAATGTCATGTCTCATATTCAATGACCACCTTTATCTAAATCATCCACTTAGATACAAAGGTTAGTCCTAGGTTTCATCAATTAGCCAAAACCAAACTAGGGACTTTCAATCTCCCCCTTTTTGGTAATTGATGACAACCCTCACAAAGATGATTTTGATAATAAAAGTTTTGAACTTGTCATACTTGTCCAATCATTTTGCTCATAAGTAAAGTTTGGACAATTATCACAAGCTCGGTTTTGGTAGCATTAGCTCCCCCTACATATGTGCATAGAGTTTGGATTGAGAGCTTTGCACATATGCATGGATAGAAGTGTTGAGAGAGTAATTCTACCAAAATGATGCTAAGGTGTAAGAAATGGACCTTTGAAGCGTGATATCAATCGGAGTTGCCTTTTACACCATCCTTAGCATCATGAAGTAACTAGACATCCAACAAAACTCAAGAACCTCGTGAGATCAACATTATATGTAAAGGTTCTTGAAACACTTGTAAAAACTTTAGGCATGTCTAGATACCACGTGTAAACTATTCCTATGCATGCTAGTAGATCATTTCAACATCTAAGTTCTATACTAGCATTGCACCACACAAGCATGTATATTGACTTTAAATACATGTGCAATGAGCAAGTCATATGAAAATGCACAAACAAATGCAACAACTTTGTTTATGAGCTTGCTCCCCCTACTTGTGTGCATCAAAAATTGTATTTACCCCTTTATCATGTTGAATCATCTTTTTCTCTCCCCCTTTGTCAACAACTTACCCAAAAATGGGATCAAATTGTGGAGAGAAGGAAAAAGGTTTGATGGAGTAGGTTAAAATTTATCAAATTTGGTTCAACCTAGAACACTTGCCAAAGATATTTAATCCGATTTGAACCAAAGACAAGCTTCTTCACACCTCCTAATAAGGGTTATCTTGCCTATGTTGAATTAAACACTTATAGCAAATCTTCTAGATTCAACACTAGGTGTGCAAGCTCACAAACATGTCATATGCCACCACTAGATCAAAACAAACATAGAGGCAATAGTGGTAACATATATCCATCAAATTCATTTGATTTATCATGAATGCTCATGCATACCACTTAATATGTCTACATGCTCTAGCAAGTCCTTAGCATAGGATGAATGACATGTCAATCAACTTTACCTTGCAATGTCGAAGGAGAGGCATGTCAATAAGTGGGTGGGGTGCATTCAACTCATGTTTGAGAAATCAAGAATGTTCAATTCATTCCTTAGCTTGCAAAACCTCTTTTCATCAAGTGGCTTAGTGAGAATATCGGCAAGTTGATCATCGGTGCCAATACTTTCAATGGCAATATCTCCCTTTTGTTGATGATCTCTAATGAAATGATGCCTTATGTCAATATGCTTTGTTCTTCCATGTTGAACCGGGTTTTGTGTCATCTTGATTGCACTTTCATTATCACATAGCAATGGCACATTCTTGAAGTTGAGGCCATAATCCTTCAAAGTTGATTTCATCCATAGTAATTGTGCACAACAACTCCCCGCACTCACATATTCGGCTTCGGCGGTAGAGATTGCCACACTATTTTGTTTCTTTGAGGACCATGACACAAGTGATCTTCCAAGTAATTGACATGTGCCACTTGTGCTCTTTCTATTGATCTTGCAACCCCCATAGTCGGAGTCCGAATATCCAATCAATTCAAACTTTGACCCTTTGGGATACCATAGTCCAACATCTCTTGTTTGCTTCAAGTACCTCAATATTCTCTTTGCGGCCGTGAGATGACTTTCTCTAGGTGAGGCTTGATATCTAGCACACATGCAAACACTAAACATGACATCCGGCCTTGATGCGGTGACATAGAGTAGACTTCCAATCAAAGACCGATATTCCTTTTGATTCACCATTTTGCCATCAAGATCACTATCCAAATTTTCATTTGTACCCATTGGAGTTGAAATTGGCTTTGCATCTTGCATTCCAAACTTCTTCAACATGTCCCTTATGTATTTCCCTCGACTCACAAATGTCCCATTCTTCAATTGCTTGACTTGGAGACCAAGGAAGTAGCTAAGTTCACCAATCATAGACATTTCAAACTCTTTGGCCATCATAGCACCAAATTCTTCACAATAAGCTTGATCGGTTGATCCAAAGATGATGTCATCAACATATATTTGCACTATGAATAGATCATTCCCAATCTTCTTGGTGAATAGAGTTGTATCAACCTTGCCCATCTTGAATCCCTTAGAGAGAAGAAAATCCCTTAGCCTCTCATACCATGCTCTAGGTGCTTGCTTTAAGCCATATAAAGCCTTCTTCAACTTATAAACATGGTTGGGTTTCTTGTCATCTTCAAATCCGGGCGGTTGCTCAACGAAGACTAACTCATTGATAATTCCATTGAGAAATGCACTTTTGACATCCATTTGATATAGTTTGATGTTGTGTGCACAAGCATAAGCCAATAGAATCCTTATTGCCTCCAATCTTGCCACGGGAGCATATGTCTCATCATAGTCAAGACCTTCAACTTGAGTGTAACCTTGAGCAACTAGTCTTGCTTTGTTTCTCACTACAATGCCATCTTGATCTTGCTTGTTTTTAAACACCCACTTGATTCCAATCACATTGTAGTCATTTGGCCTTTCTACCAACTCCCAAACATCATTTCTTGTGAAATTGTTAAGCTCTTCTTGCATAGCCATGATCCAATCGGCATCCCTCAAAGCTTCTTCTATCTTCTTTGGTTCTATGGTTGACACAAATGATGCATGCTCACAAAACATTGCCAATCTTGATCTTGTTTGCACACCACTTCTAATATCACCAATAACACTATCAATGGGGTGATCTCTTGCAACATGTTATGGTTGGAGTACTTGCACTTGATTGCTTGAGCTTGGTTGATCACTTGATGTATCTTGATGAGATGTACTAGCACTAAGATCTTGCACTTGAGAGTCACTAGCTAGCTTGAATGGAGAATTTAGCACTTGATCTTTATCATCATCTTGAATATCAATTACTTGCTTTGCTCTAATGTCCCCAATGTCCATGTTCTTCATTGCTTCCACTAATTGAGTTCCACCAACATCATCTAGATTCTCTTCTTCATCTTGTGACCCATTGGTTTCATCAAATTGCACATCATGGACTTCTTCTAGAATGCCACTTGAGTTGTTCCAAACTCTATAAGCTTTGCTTGTAGTTGAATAACCAAGTAGGAACCCCTCATCACATCTTTTGTCAAACTTCCCCAATCTAGTGCCCTTCTTCAAGATATAGCATTTGCAACCAAACACCCTAAAGTAAGAAATATTGGGCTTTCTTCCATGAAGTAGCTCATATGGGGTCTTCTCTAGCAATGGATGACAATATAGTCTATTGATGTAGTAGCAAGCGGTATTGATTGCTTCATCCCAAAAAGATTGACTCACATTGTACTCATGAAGCATTGATCTAGCCATATCAAGCAATGTTCTATTCTTCCTCTCAACTAGGCCGTTTGATTGTGGAGTGTACTTGGCCGAGAATTGATGTCCAATGCCATAGTGATCACAAAGTTCTTCAATTCTTGTATTCTTGAACTCACTTCCATTGTCACTTCTCACTTTCTTGATTCTAATCTCAAACTCATTGTGAACTCTAGTGAGAAATGTCTTGAAGGTGTCAAACACTTCACTTTTGTCATTAAGAAAGAATACCCATGTGAATCTTGTGAAATCATCCACTATGACAAAGCCATACTTGTTGCCGCCTATGCTTGTGTATGTTGTTGGTCCAAATAGATCCATGTGCATCAAATCAAATGCTTTGCATGTGCTCATTGTACTCTTCTTTGGATGTGAGCTTCCAACTTGCTTCCCAGCTTGACATGCACTACAAAGTTTATTCTTCTCAAATTCAACATCTTTCAAACCATTGACAAGATTGTGAGTTGTAAGCTTCTTCAATTGTTTCATGCCAACATGACCAAGCCTTCTATGCCAAAGCTAACCCATGCTTGATTTGGAGATTAAGCAAGTTGTCAAAGAAGTTTCTCTAGCATTGAAGTCAACTAAGTAGAGATTCTCATATCTAAAGCCCTTGAATGCCACATTTGAACCATCCACACTAATAACTTCCACATCATCAACCCCAAAGATGCATTTGTAGCCTAGATCACATATTTGTGCCACGGATAGAAGATTGAAATCCAAGCTTTCAACTAGCAACACATTGGAGATACTCATGTCATTTGATATTGCAATCTTTCCCAAGCCAATAACCTTGCCTTTCTTGTTATTGCCAAATGTGATAGAATCAACACCACTATCATTGTCATTGATTGAGTCAAACATTCTTGATGTACCGGTCATGTGTTGAGTGCATCCACTATCAATAATCCAATGCCTTCCTCCGGCTTTGTAATTGACCTACAAGCAAATTAATGAAGCTTAGGTACCCACTTTTGCTTGGGTCCTTGTAGGTTAGTAACTAAGCTCTTTGGTACCCAAATAGCCTTCTTCTTTGGGTCCACAATTGGTGTACCAATAAACTTAGCTTGCACACCCTTCACACCCTTGGTAAGCACATAGCAAGAATCAAAAGGTATAGCATTAACAAGGTTCTTGCTTTGGTTCTTTTTATTACAATTATGCTCTAGGTGCCCAACTTGCTTGCATCTATTGCAAAACTGATCATTGCCCTTCACAAAGCTAGGCTTCGGAATTGCAAAGGCTGACTTGCCTTTCTTGGGGGTGTAGCCCAATCCCTCTTTGTTAAGAGAGAACCTTTGGCTACCCAAGCACTTAAGCAAGCGGGCCTCACCACCATAGGCCTTGCCTAGGGCGTGAGTGAGCTCATCCACCTCCTTTTTGAGAGTCTCATTCTCAACCATTAGTGAGGCATCACAAGTGAAACCATCACTAGTAGTGAAAGTAGAGTCGGTGGTGGTGAATGAAGAGCTACAAGAAGGGTTAGCATTTGACATGATGATAGGTTCATAGAAGGATTCATCAATTATATCACATGTAACGCCTATATCACATGATACAACAACCTCCTTCTTTGCTTGTTGCTCAAGTAGCAATGAGTGAGCCTTTTCAAGCTTGGAATGAGCCTTACCAAGATCCTCATGGTCTTCCACTAGACTCTCATGAGTGGTCTTAAGCTCACTAAGGACTTTCTCAAGTATTGCTATTTTCATTGAAAGCTTCTTACACTCCTTGTCCTTGGCAATGGCTATGTCTCTAGTTTGTTGCATCAAGTCATATAGTTGTTCTTTAGTTGGTTCATCATCATCTTTTTCATTTTCATTATCACTATCATGAACATATTCCATTTCACTTTCGTTATCACTCTCATCATATAATACCTTAGCTTCTTTAGCCATGAAGCATGAAGAGGATGAATCAAATAGTGATGGCTTCTTGTTGATAGCAATGGAAGCAAAAGCCTTGTTGGATGATTCTTCTTCTTCTTCGTCATCACTTTCCCAAGTGACCACATAGGCACCATTTTTGCCTTTCTTGAATGTCATCTTGGCTTCTCTCTTCTTCTTCTCGAACTTGTCCCTCTTGTTGTTCTTCTTCTTGTCATAGGGACATTCGGCTTGAAGGTGTTCGGTGCTATCACAATTGAAGCACTTCCTTTTTTGCTCATTTCTTTTGAAGTTGTCATTTCTCTTCTTAAAGCCTCTTCTCTTGATGAACATGTGACCCATCTTCTTGACTACAAGAGCAAGTGCCTCATCATCAATTTCAAATTTCTCATCTTCATTGTTGTCTTCTTCTTCTTCAATGATGGTAGCTTTGCCCTTGGAGGAGGTGGCCTTGAATGCCACGGTCTTCTTCTTCTTCTTCTCATCTTCCACCTTCTCCTTGTCATCAACATCTTGATCATATTTGTCATAGGTCAATACTTCACCAAGCAAATCATTAGGCTTCATTGCTTCAAGCCCATCTCTTTGCAGCATCATGATCAACAACTTGAATCTTCTAGGTAAGCTCAATAAGAACTTGTGACAAAAATCTTGATCTTGAGTCTTGTGCCCTAAGCTCTTGAGATCATTGACTATCACTTGCAATCTATGAAACATTTCAATGATTGTTTCATCATCCTTTTTCTTGAAGTTCTCAAACTCACTCTTGAGCCCATATAGCTTGGCACTCTTCACAACCTTAGTGCCTTCATATGTCTCACTCAACCTTGTCCATACTTCACTAGCCAATTCCAAATCCTTGATGCCCTCAAACACTTTTGTGTCAATACCATTGTAGAGTGTATTGAGAGCCATTCTATTGCATGTTCTATTTGCTCTATCCTCATCGGTGAGATGATCGGGATCAATGATAGCAAAATCATTCTCGGTGACTTGCAATACTCTCTTATGAATAGAACCAAGGTACATTGTCATTTTTCTCTTCCAATGAGCAAAAGAACTAACACCATCAAAGAACGGTGGCTTGCCCCCAACATGATTGAACACAATTTGAGCCATTTTTCACACCGAAGGATGTTAAGCCTTGATTGAAACGGTGACCACGGCTCCGATACCACTTGTAAGGTTCTAGATGGCTAGAGGGGGGGTGCATAGCCTATAAAAAATTCTACAAATACCACTAAGCAAACTTGTTAGAACAACAAACGGCGTAAAGCGAGTTTTGCTTAGCCAAAGGTTGTGATGCAAGCCTCCTAACCACAAGTCTAGTAGATTATGATCTCTAGTTCACACAAGAGCTATGTCACTAATCTTACACTAGAGAACAAGCTAAACAAAACTACTAGCAAAGCTACCACTAGAGCTACACAAGATAATCTAGTAAAAGTAAGTGCAAGAGAGGATTATGATTCTTATACCGACGGTGGAGTGAAGATGTTGCCAATCACCAAGATGATATACAATCAATCAATATTGACAACAACACAATATGAAGGCCAATCACCGGGAGACAAGAGACACAATATTTTTGTTCACCTGGTGTTCACTTGTGCACCGACAAGCTACGTCACCGGTTGTGTCGACCAACACTTAGATGGTTCCCTGGTGTGACCCTCAAGTCACTTGCCCCTCAAGGCACGCCCCGCAAGGCACCGCAAGACACCACTCTCAAGTGAGGTAACTCAATGACACGCGGATTCCACTAGAGTTGCTTTTGGCGTCCCGCCGAGGAAAGCACAAGAACCTCTCACAATCAACCGGAGGTGGCCAAGAACAATCACCTTCTCTTGCCAACGCCTCCAACAATCTCCAAGCTGGCTAGGAGCGGTACTCTCCAAGAGTAACAAGAAATCCTCCGGCTAAACCACCCACAAGTGCCACTAGATGCCCTCAAGCTATGCAATGCACTTTGGGATCACTCAATCTCACTTTTGATTTGCAATCAAGCAAGAGAGATGAGTGGGAGGAGATGCTTTAGCTCAAAGGATGCACAAGAGTGTTAGAAATGCCAAGTAACCTCCCCAAGGGCCGGCCAACGAGTATTTATAAGCATCCCAAACAAATAGAGCCGTTGCCACTCCACTAAGTAAAATTCGGGACGACCGGACGCGGTGGTCAGTAGAGTGACCGGACGCGGTGGTCAGTAGTGTATAAACTTGTTTTGACCGGACGCGGTGGTCAGTAGAGTGACCGGACGCGGTGGTCAGTAGCGTGCTCCAACGGCTAGTTTTCGCACGTATAAACTTGTTTTGACCGGACGCGGTGGTCACTAACGGGACTGGACGCGGTGGTCAATAGCGTGTAAAAACTTGTTTTGACCGGACGCGGTGGTCAGTAGAGTGACCGGACGCGGTGGTCGGGTTCCAGTAAGCTCCCGAAGTGACCGAACGCGTCCGGTCATCACTGACCGGACTCGCTGCAGCGTCCGATCACTTTCGCCCACGAAAAACACTGACCGGACGCGGTGGTCGACACTGACCGGAGGCGGCGGTCGACACTGACCGGACGCGGTGGTCACGAGTCCGGTCACAGACCACTCTCCGGTAAAACGGTGATATCTCTTAGCTCCGAACTCCGATTTCGATGATCTTGGACATTTTGGAAAGCTTATTTAGAGGGTTACACAACCCACTAAAGCACTTGATCCAGTTCACAATGGATCAAAGCAGTATTTCACTCCAAGAGCCATCCTAGTGTCCGGAGAACACCGAAAAACCTCTCTCTTCACAAAGTTGATCAAAATCAACTCCAACACCTTCTCCTTTGCAAATGTGCCAACACCATTAAGTGTACATATCCATGTGCTTGTGTGTTAGCTTTTTCTCAATCATTTTCAAAGGTTTTCCAGTTAGCTCACTAGGCCCTACATGCAATGCACTTCATGAATTCACCTAGTGGCACCCGTGCGTCGAATAACCGATAAGACTTCCCCTCTTAATAGTTCGGCTATCGACCCTAAACCACTCACACCCTCTATGGTGTCTTGAGTGTAAAACAAAATGGCCCTATGGTTATACCTTTGCCTTGAGCTCATTTTGTTTCTCCAAATGATATGATCCACTTCATATCAACACATGACCGTCTCGATCCATCGACCTTGACTTCACTTGCCCTTCACCATTGCATCGGTCCGTCGGCGCCAAGTCTTGCTCAAGCTTCACCATCGCATGGTCCTTCGCTTCGAAGCCTCGACTAGCCCTTCACCTTCACAACCGGTCCATCGAGCCAAGCCTCATCTTGGTCTTCACCATTTTGGTCATATGAGTCAATGTCATGTCTCATATTCAATGACCACCTTTATTTAAATCATCCACTTAGATACAAAGGTTAGTCCTAGGTTTCATCAATTAGCCAAAACCAAACTAGGGACTTTCAAGCGTCCGTCATGGTGACGTTGGCACGCGGAGAAGGAGCTCAGCAGCAACAGACGCGGCGCGCGTCTGGTGGATTAGCGTCGGACGTGTCTGGTGCTGAAAACCGACTTCGGGAGCTTACTGGACCGCGTCTGTCGCATCATCGGACGCACGATCTTCAAAGCGACAGACGCGTCTATTGATCAGGGAATCGACCGTTGGAATTCAAATGCGCAGGACACGTGGCGGCCATCCGAGTGACAGACATTGGGGTGCTGCGTCTGTTGCTTAGCGTCAGCGCGTCTGTTGGTCATGATTTTCACCCAGTGAATTGCTAATGGCTATATTCGTTTGTGGGGCTATAAATAGAAGTGGTGGCCGGCCTTTGGCGTTAGTTGAGCACACTTTGGCCTTGGTGGCTTATGTGGTAGTGCTTGGAAGCCCTCTAACTCACTCATGCTTGATAGTGTTCATTGGATCGAGTGAGAGAGCGATTCTAGTGTGTTGCATCGTGAGGATTGCATCGAGTGGCACTAGGTGATCGTGTTGCAAGCCGGTAGTGCTTGTTACTCTTGGAGGTTGCCACCTCCTAGACGGCTTAGTGGCTTGTGGCTCCGTCGAAGCTCGTAAGAAGATTGTGCGAGGCTCTGGAGAAGCTTTGTGAGGGGGATTGTGCTCACCCCGCGGGGATCACAAAGAGCAACTCTAGTAGAGCGTGTCATTGAGCTACCACACTTGTGATGGGTTCTTGCGGCGCCTTTGGGAGGCTCGGTTGTGGATACCAATTAGCCGTCGAACCACGAGGTGTTGGTCGACACAACGGGGACGTAGCTTGGTGGCAACCAAGTGAACCTCGGGAGAAAATCACCGTGTCAACATTGTCTATTCTTCTCGGTGGTTTGCATTCGCTTTACACAAGCATTGTATCTACATTCATATATATCTTGCTTGTATAGTTGCTCTTGTATCTAGTTGTGCTTGTGTAGCTAGCTAGATACCTTCTTGCTAGTGCAGCTAGAAGTTGATCCCTTGCGTGGCTAATTTGGTTTGTGTAACCTTGTTAGTCACATTACTTAGTTTGTGTAGCTAAGTAGTTTGCGCTCTCTAATTTGGCTTGTGTAGCCTTGTTATTGAGCATTACTAGTGAGCCTAGGAGCTTTGTGCTTTTGCTTACTAGTTGTATAGGAGCTCCCCGGCGCTTACAAAGTACTAGTGCATAGGTTTGTGTGACCTTGCTCTAGAATTGGTTAAGTGAGCTCTTGCTAGCATGGCACCTTTGTTGTCTAATTAAGATCTTTTGTAAGGTGCTAGAGTTATAGATAGAGGGGTGTAGTCTTGGCTAGACCGATAAGTTTAATTCCACATTTGTTTTGGTTAGTCAACGTATTTAAGTTTTAGAAAGGACTATTCACCCCCTCTAGTCCGTCATCTCGACCCTTCAGCGGGGAAACAGAGGAATCGGAGTTGTAGGAAGGAACCAGCAAAGCATAGGTTGGGGTTCAGACGAGTTCTTCGATCAGTTCAGGGAAATATTCGATTACAATAGATTTTATAAGCCTCTCGCATACGCAACCTCTCATACATATAGGTGCACTTACGCCTCGCCAGCTGCTACGGAATCATGCCTTCGTCCACTTGTCGCCGGTCACCAACTTGCTAGGTACTCTGGGCCACCTCCTGGGCTGCGGCCCATCATCTCCACCACTTGCCGAAAGAGGTACAGTGGAGCCTGGAGGCATAAGAGAGAGAGAGATGAAGACAATGGATTCATGCTGCTAGAATTCATGCTTGCAGTATTTTGTGGTTTATGCTCTATGTATACGTAGCCAACACTACCATAACGCTAAGAAAATCTCCTAACTACTCCATAATTGAACTTGCAAACAGTGTTTTCAGCACACCCCGCACGCCTCTTAATCGAGGTCTCTGTTGGTCCACTATTTTCACATACGGCCAGTGGTAGAGCCAGCAACAGATCAAGGCCGTGCTGCACAAATGCATAGGTGCTTCTGTTGAGCCTTGGCTTAAGCTACAGTTTTAAGCAATTAATCAACGGAGTTAGTGGATGTGTTCAGAGCTAAACCAGTACTACAACACACCCAACACCGGTCCTAGCTCCACCCCTGCATAAGGCAACATTGCTTGTCTGTTGAAATCGTTCACAGAAAACAAAAAAGGCGCGCTGGCAAGCTCGTGATCCCGCCCCCGCCACCACTCCCATGCTATGCCACACCATCACTACCCGCGCCCTGTGATGAGAGGAGATGAGAAGGATCCCTTCGCCTGTCGGTGCTCCTCGTCCACCTTAGTTTAAGGACAAGGTTGAGTAGGACTCTTGTGGCTATAGACATACTCCACCTATCCCTTTTTAAATGTCGCTATGGTATTAGTGTTGGTCAAACTTTCTTAAATTTAACTAGTTTTGTAGTATTAGCAGCGTTTGCATATACAAATAAGTTTATGATGAAAATAGATTCAACTATATATCTAACGATACTAATTATATACCATAGTTATTAATATTTTCTTGTATATATTTGATCAAAGTTGAATATGTTTGACTTATCGGGAGTTAAAAAATGACGGTTAAAAGGGGCAAAAAGAGTAGACTAGTACTTGTTCATCTTGGTTTAAGGGCAAAGTTGAATATGATATCTAGATATAACCATTCATGAATTTTAAGATAGACGAACCATCCTATCTATCTGATTGGACGAACAAGACAAGCTATTTTATGTTTGGATGGATGAGAGTGAATAGGACAAGAATAGTTGGCTAATTATATTTTTAACTAAAAATAACAATTAACCATACACTAAAAAATATCCACTAACACTAATTTGTCGTGACAATTACTAATTAAACATAAAGTATGTTAATTAGGCCTCGTTTAGATGCTGAAAAAATTTCAACCCGATGAATAGTACCACTTTCGTCTTATTTGACAAATATTGTCCAATCGTGGACCAACTATGCTCAAAAGATTCATCTCGTGATTTCCAACTAAACTGTGTAATTAGTTATTATTTTTACCTACATTTACTACTTCATGCATGAGTTCAAAGATTGATGTGATGGAGAGAGAGTGAAAAAATTCTAACTTTTCATGTGCATCTAAACAAGGCGTTAGTACTACTGCGCTAATTGATATACAAACCCTGCACTAATCAAGATAGAAGCACTTGTCAAAACAAGTCTTGCCATAATAATTACTAAGTAATAACATACTCCCCCGTTACTGTCAAAATAAATCTTGCCATAATAATTACTAAGTAATAATACGTTTCAAATTGTAAGTTATTCTAACTTTTCTAGGTACATATATTCTACTACACATCTAGAACAACTTACAATTTGAAACATAGGGAATAGCATACTAATGATTTATTTTTGGTGGCAGGAGAGAATATTTCTTAAGTGGCCACCCTATCTAGCTTGTACGTGAACCAAATGCTTTTGAAATATGGACCGTCATTTATCATCAGTGGATATCAATGGTACGAAACACACCCCTACATTTGTTTCCATAGAATTGAAGAATCACATCCCACGACTGAAGGAGATCAGAACGTGGAGGTGGCGATGAATCTCACTTTCTATTCTACTTTTTATCCTCTAAATTTGATACTTAAAATTTAAAAAGTGGTTATAGGTATTGTATTAGAAGACGAACAGAGAAAGTGAACTGGGATAATTAATTTCCAGTAGTTTTTTAGTGGAATTATTGTAGGTACTAAATCCGTTCCAAATTATAGTTCGTTTGACTTTTTTATCCAAAGTTTGACCACTCATCTTATTCAAAAATTTATACTAAATATGATTTATTTTGATATAGCTTGTTTTATTAACAAAAGTCCTTCAAAAATGACTTAAATTTGATTATGTTTATACATATTTTTTGAATAAGACGATCAGTCAAACTTGAGGTCAAAAAAATCAAACGAACTATAATTTGAAACGGAGGGAGTACTAAACATGAACGTCATAGTACTTCTAATATTTATCAAATTCTATAGGCTAAATAGCTAAGTTCATGAGGTAGATTCCAATTCAGCCCAGATGAAAGGGTCAGAATGGACCGTTATATATTTTAGGGTGAAGATAGGCTGAAAATCCGCTATCACTAAAGACGTAATTATCTACGTGCATAGTATTCAAAATGGATTTTATAGCTGAAAATCTGCTAGCACTAAAGACATTGCACCTAGACCTAGACAACAGTCACTAACTGCGGACAATCTGGTGGTGCCATTTAGGAATATTGCTACGCAAGCACGCACAATGTAAAGCTCCATTGGTGTGTTTGCACTGTTCGTATCTCATACCATTCTTTCTCACCGTCGTCTAATGTGCATTGCAACGGACAAAAGGTCATGACCCAGCAATAATCAGATGTCGGCACAAGCATGTGACAGTAAAACGACAGCAAAGCAACCAAGCTGCCCTGGACTCCTCGCACAGTTTGAAGGACCGGTAGGTCCAGTATATCATCATGTTAGGCAAACCTTGAGCATCTGTTTTTTAGGGCACTTTGGGCGTTCGTTTCATTGTCAACTCGCCTAGCATAAAACTAACAAGGGAAGTTTATTCATTGGATCTCCCACACCATTGATTTAGAACCCCTGCTTTATCCTTTCCTCGTACCTGTTCTTCTCATCCTGAAAACAAAACGCTCAGAATGTCAGTCATGCAAGTTTGATGTGGTTACAACATAAAGATGTCAACATGTCATCAAGGGATGGATGTTCAGCGTTGAAAATGAATATGAATTGGAGAATGGTCCAATACAGTAATTTCTAGGAAAAACATCTGACCTGAAGTCCTAAGAATCACTACCTCACTGTTTTGTTTACAAAGGCAAACAATTAAAGGCAAAACTCAAGCGATGCCAGGTAATCAGCAAGCATCAGAAATGGTACAGAGATCTAGTTATCCCCTAGTAGCAACTAGCAAATGACCCAACTAACAGGAAAATCACCACTCTGTTAATGCATATTCAATTTGAACACCACTCAAATTTATAAGGCTGTTGCTTAAACTATTGTGATCGAAGGTACAAAGGCTGTTACTTAGCTGAAGATGCATAAAATCAGAACAAATAATCAAGACACCACTCTATGGTCTACTCTTCGTAATGTTTCAAATGTAATCATGTCATTGTCAAATGGAACAACACCAATAAGAAAATGTGCATGCATAGGATACTGGAGACACTTTAGGCATACACCGACTTGTTCTGCTTCATGAATCAGTGCAAGCTAAATTTACCTCACATAGCAGTATCCTATTGCAGAATGTCATGCCATGCAACCAGGAAGAGCAAACTACTTCCTCCGTGCCTTTATGATCAGCACAAAGCAGAGGGGCATTGAGTGAGACCAAGGCGGGCTAGGGCTAATCTCTCATGTTTATCTGCAGCTAGCGACGGTGCAAAACATTAATTCCGCACCAGAAATCATTTTGTTCCCTGTACAGCACAGCCCTCTTGCGTGGAGAACCAATGGAATAATAGCACACTAACGTAAATCAGCGAGGGAACTCGCATTGGAGCTGGAACCGAAGTGGCCAATGCCACATTTACGCTGATAAAGCTCCGTCCATGACAAAATGACGATCAATCTGGCACAATTTTTTTCCTAAAATATGATTATCAAAAGGGGGCGGAGGGAGTAATACCAAAATTTCCTGAATGAAATTTAAGAAGAATTTTTTCTAGTCTACCAAAGAATAACTTAGCTAGTATGCGGGTAGCATGGGAACACGTGGATGTATGGGAAAGTGGATAAAAACATCAATTAACCATTTAGATTTTTGTGGGCCATTGCTTTTTGCTTTGTTTTAGAAGGTAAGGTTGGTACTTAACAACACTAACTTGGCAGCAAATGTGTCATGAAGAGAAGAAAAAATTTAACATGTCACTCTATATTACTCTTCCAATGTGTTCTAAATGTAAGCATTTGCTTATGAAATGGACCAACATAAACAAGCAAATCCATGCCCAGTCCTTTGGTACTTGTTACTTCAGAGTTCAGACATCTTTTTTAACCAAAAAAAAAAAGGATAGAAAGGATTATCCTTTGAACATGTTCACAGTAGCAAACAAAACAGATACTTCTTTTTTCTCGAAAACACAGGAGTGCTGTGTTTCTTTGTATTACGAAGAAAAAATCAGATACTTTCCTTCCCAGCAAATCTGTCAAAATGACCACGACAAATTCATTTCAAATCAAGCATTTTTGTTCCTACAGAAACAACAACACTTCATACAAAGCATTATTAAATACACTACACCCACAGAACCACATACTCTGCCTTGTTTTGTATCACTGGTTAATACTAAATAAAACTTTTCTTTGTTTAGCGATACACAATTGCACAAAGAAATGCCAAGAAAAACAAAAGCCGGAACTAACATTTACAAAGAGAGATCCCAAAGAACTTTTCCTAGCAGGACTAAAGTAGTGAGATACAGATACTTCTTGGAAATGAAAAGAGCTTCAAATGAATTTAAGGGTATCAGTTTGAAGGGAGCGTGAATATGCAAATTTTGCCAAAGGCATTCCTGAGTTGAACATCTAGTAGTTCATCAAGTAATCCATAGTTGGCATCTTTGCAACATAAAGCAGAAAAAGGTTCAATGATGATCTCTGTAGCAGCATTGTCAAATGGACAAAATGAGGTAGGAATATAGTCACAAATTCAAGGTATGAAATCATGTATAGAGCTAACTTCTTAATTTGATACAATTAGCACAAATTCAAGGTATGTGGTTACGTATAAAATCAAATTCTTGATTGATGCAATCAACACACTAAAATCTAATTGCATGGCTAACATTACAGTCACAGTTAGAGAAAAGTGAAAGAAAAACAAGTTAAACCATTCCTCTTCATTTTGTTCTCACTGGTCAGTGACCTAAAGGTGCATTTGCTGAAAACTGTAACTAACAATTCGAGTAAATATCAGAAAGACCTCTGACCTCAAAAGCTTGCTTAAGGTACTCAAGCTCTTTGTCTAGATCATTGATAGCCTGGGTGTAGGCCTGCGTCGGGGAGGACTGGCTCGTTGTGTGGATCTGTCCATACATAAATAAATAAATAACTGGGGAACAAGCTCAACAAATCAGTATAAAAAAGGAGAGAAAAAAACACAAATGGAACTTGAATCATACCCTAACAATGATCTTGTACTGAAGTGGGTGAGGGAGCTTATACCCAGCAAAGAGAACATTTGGGTCTCTGTGCAGCTGCCTGTAATATGTCAACCATACAAACCATAAGACGAGGAGCGTTAAAGAAAAAAAAACTAAATTGTACTTACATGCGGAGGATATTGCCTACGGTGTGATCCTCACGTTCGACAGTGAATGATGCAGCATTCACAATCTTTGTATCCCTCTCATAAGACACTCTGCATTAATAATTGTCATTAGTTTATCAGGAGCACAACCATAACCTACAACTAATCACAAAATGAGCAAGTGCGATAGAAAGCCTCAAGTGAATCCATAAAAGTAAAAGGATTCAGCAAGTGTAAAAATGATCAAGTGTCAGATAAAGCACCACAGTTCCATAGCTTAATGCCAAATGATTCACTTCACATAGACTAGCAGAATTGTTTTTAATATCAAAAGGAGAATTGTAGCATTGCTTGAAACATACGTCTCACTTCCTATGGGGTCATGAATAACGAAAATCAATTGAGTCAACGATTGTATGTAAATAAAACAGTAGGGCAAGTATGGAGACTGATGAATGGCTCACTTCTTGGTGCCCTCCGGCACGACAAAGCGCTCATAACGGTCAGGGGCATTCATCTCCTGTTAGCTCTTTGCTCCTCCCTCTTCAGTCATTGCAAGCGCAGGGGCCGACCCAGCAAAGGACATGAACACCCGATAATTTTTTTTGCGAAAAAAATCAAAGTTAGTAGATGCACTTGCAATTAGATCAGATCCGATTAGAAATAGCCAAATAGCTTAGGTTAGGCTTTGGGTGCTCGGTTTCGCACAGCAGGAAGGGAAGAGAACGGGCGGGCGGGCGAGCGTACCTGGTGGCTGGTGGGTGCTCGTTGCCGGAGAAGAGACCGACGAAGACCTGGGCACCTGGCGTAGGGCGGCGGCGGCGGTAGCCGGCGGCCCAGTCGACGCTTGTGAAAGGGGCGTGAATGAGGTGGAGCGCAACTGCATGGGCCTTCTTGTTGACATGGGCCGTTCCTTTTCAAGTTTTTCTTTTTTGTTTAAAGTTTTTATTACATATTATTCTTCCATATTTGTATTTATTCTTGTCGTGGAACACTACACATGATTAGTGGAACATTAGATTTAAATTAGTGGAACTATAATTGTATTTATAGGAACATATTTACTTTGGTGTAACTTTTTCTTATGAAGCTTGAAACATTTTCCTCTTGAACCTGAAACATTTTTCTGTGAAGCTAGAATATTTCTCCTCTTCAACGGTTTTATGTGACCTACAAGTATTTTGCTCGTGAACCTGGAACATTTCATCCTAAATATGGATCAATTGTATAGGATGGTATCATGGTGTCTGGCAGCATTATAGTGTTTTCATCTAAAAGTCTTAAAGGATTTTAAATATTCAGGATGCTCCAAATAAGAGATGCTGGCTGCCTAGTGCCTAAAGCCCATTGGTATCAGTCAGGCTCCCCCACCCGTCGAATTATCAAAAAAAAAGGGGGAAGTACCATCTCTCTCTCTCTCTCTCTCCAGGATGCATGGTGAGTCTAACCGGCCTTGCGACTTTTCTTTGTTGAAAACATTCATTTCCATTTTTTACAAAAGTATGAAATTATACTCCCATAAGACAAAACTTATCGCCACTACTTCGTATGATAGCTTTTTTTCAATATAGTTTTTGACATAATGATATAGATAATCTATCATGACAACTTTCATGCGGGGCCTTTGTAAACCTACTTTTGTTTATAACTATCGATAGACAAATTTATCATAACAATTTCTCAACATAAGTTTTCTATTGCAACTTTTTATATAATAAACTTTACAAATAACATACACACAATTATCTAGCACAATGTTTATATGTAATTTGTTTTGGACAAATTTCTCTCAACCTAAAAATCTATTTATGGAAGACATGGTCGAAGGGTCCATAGCTTGAGATCGAAATCACACAAAGATTAGGGAAGAATCAACGTGCCACTGTCACCACCAGCATACTTGCTGGAACCTCGCCGTAAAGGCGTTCCTAGACTCATGTCTCAACTAGATCTTTGGGCATGTTTGGATTTCTTACCGTATTGCCTCGTCTGGCCTCGCTGGGCAAGGATAGCCTCGCCAGGCGAGTTGAGTCAAATTGGCTCACGTGAGCAAGCAAGGTAACAGTCCTGAGTACACGGAAAAGGAAGTAGGTGGAAAAGAATCCAAATGCTATGAGTTTTGCTCAGACAAGCCAAGCAAGTAATCTAAACACACTTTCCACCATTACGGAGCTCGCACAATGGCAAACCCGTTGGAGGGGTTCATGCCAATGTGGGGCTCACCACAACATTCAACTCATGTCGTTAGGCAAGAAATTCTCAGCGGCTCGGTGCAGTGGCAAGAGGCCTGCTTGCGACCATATGTGCAACCCTTTTATCTCGCTCGCTGACTCGCTCCACTCACGCATAGCGTCTATAGAATCAAGTGCATAGCATAGCTAGCCAAATCGTGTGTAGCGCTAGCCAAATAGGACCCTATTAGCTCCGCCCTCTAGCCTTATAGAGCGGTGGTGCAGGCACATGGAGTTCATACAGTGGCTCAGCCACATAGAGAAGATGCCTAGTGGGGGCGGCACCAAATAGAGGAGGGGCAGCTGAGCCGCGCGGATGGTGCCGGCACGCTTCGGGGCATAGCCAGGCGGCCAGCCATAACTACTCCAGGCGATCAGGCCTCTTGCGCTGTTGCAACAACACATGACACGGACACACAGCGGCACAAGCAGTGGCGGATCCAGAAACAAGTCACGAGGGGGCTAAATAATAGAGGACTAAAAATCATACCAGCCCTGCACTAATAATACATGTAACGAAATTACGAAAAATGCAAATGTCGATATCAATTTAAAGTGTTCAAGTAATTTGAAGAAATATTGTAAAATCTTACCAAAATATACTTCTATCCTAGCATGATATGTCCTATGATATTGCAAATTATTTAGGACGGGATTCGAGACGAACTCGCCAGACGCAAGCAGCCGGCTGGAATGCAGGAGGGCGGAGGCGCGGAGAGGAGGGCCGTCGACCGATGGGCGCTGTTGCTGTGAACCAATCGCGATTTGGGGGCGGGCGTGCTGCCTGCGGGAGGAAGCAGAGTTCTGCTTTTCACGTTCAGCCCTGAAGAGGCATCGGACGCTTGAGCAGCAGCAAGGAGTATTTTTCTATGCCACCCCGGACTGCAGCCCCCCCCCCCCAGGCCGGGCCGTGAATCCGCCCCTGGGCACAAGTACAGGCGCATGGCATTACAGCATCATAGTGGGCAGTCAATAGGTTGTTCTTGCATTTCCAATTTTCCATATCCATTGTTCAAAAAATCAGTTGTTTGTGGCATTGTAGCAACTAGTAAGAAGTTTGTTTTACTTGTGTTGATTTTATTCCGAACTTCCATTGTTCAATTCTTCTAAAGAAGACAAAGACATTGAAATCCTTGTTTCTTCTTGCTCCTATGTCCTATGCCTATTATAAACAACCATAAAACCTTCTATTTCCATGCAATTGCAATCTAGAGTAGAAGAACCAAAGTTAGTAGGAACAACGTCTAGCAATGCAGTAAGCCTCCTGAACTCTTTTAAATTTATGAAGAGTTTTTCACACTGTGGGGACCTCCCCCACAGTTTTTGCCGTAACAAATGTCTAGCAATGAAAATTTGTGCAACTAGAATCACTAGGAAAAAAGATATGGTCCTAATGTGCAAAATGCCCTCGTGTTGTTCCGCATTACCATCATTTTATTACCAAGTTTATTATACAAGCAAGCATGGAGTTGATATATCTACGAAATAACACATTTCTCCCTCTCATTTATGTATGAACTAGCAATGTGTAGACATGACTTGAGTCAGCTAGGAGCTTAGATAGTGGCCCTAGACATCGAGATTCACTAACTTCGCCACTGGCGGCTAGGATGCACACGCATGCGCAATATTTGAGGAATTGAGGGCATGGCTTCAGTGTGTCAGTTGTTGGATGACAGTATGGTAGGGTCGTGCACCCTAGGTGTCCACGAAATTGGCGAGAATGGCTAGCGCAGGAAGAGGTGGACAAAAGAAGTACTTTGCCGAGAGGGCTCGTATGGTGAGGTGACAGGCGGTACTGCACAGTTAGCCATTTCGATGCAAGGAGGTGTTTGGATGTTAGATGGAATGGCCCCTTGACATTTCTGTTATCTTTGATAAAATGACTAGGTTGCTAATAGTTGCAATGCATGCATCTAGATCTCGAGGGTCATAGCTAGGGATGAAAACAGTCGGAATATATCCTGAACTGAATTGCATTGTTTTCTACATTTGACCCAATCAAATCTATATTTTTGGATAAATCCAAATTTGGTTCGAAATACGGAATACCAAATTTGAAAATGAAACGAAAACGGTTTAGACGTTTTCCCACCTCTTTCTACCTTTTTTACTTTTTATTCGGAATATCCCATATTTGAAATTCGGTTTTTACCCTTTTTGGCCTACTAAAAGGGTCTAGGTTTAGAAAAATTTGTATCTTTTTCATACAATCACAGATGGAGATCATTTTTATATAAAAATTATAGCTCTCAACGAGATATACAACTTTCTAGTTTTTTATTTTTCCATTCAAGGTCATTAAAATCTTCAAAAATTAAACAAAGCTTTGTTGCCTTAGAAAAATCATATATTTCTTATATAGTGTCAAATGGAGATACTTTTATATGAAAATTGTAGCACTTGTTAATTGTTATGCACTTCGTACTACAGTCAACATTCTGTATTGATTTTTTTGTATACCAATAGTGTTCGAAGTAATTTCGTTCGAAATAGTTTATTTTTGAAATTGTCAATATTCCGTAAGCTTGTCTTCGTTTCTGTGTCCGGCTTTACCACTTTTGTTATCGTTTTCGTATTCAAATATAGAAGTATAAAACTATCTTCAACAAGTGACACATAACGATACCTAAACCCAAAATGCATGCTGCATGTTACTTTAGCACAAAACAACAGCCTCTATCAGGGTAGGCATACCAAGGAGGCATTTTGCGTGAGACACTGGACGGAACCCAAATATACGTCTGCTCGTAGCCCTGGCCAAAGCTACATGCTGCGCCTAGCTCCGGCCCCACATCGCTCAAACTGTTGCTGCCCGGTCATGCATAGGGATGAAAACGGACGGAATTTTCCCCGTACCGTCCCGTTCCGTTTTCTATATTTTTCCGTCCGTTTCCGTATTTGTGAGATCTCATTTTCGTATTTGCGGAAGTAGAAAATGGTGTTTTCCGTTCGTTTCCGAGTAATCCCGTTTTAATACGGAATAGACCCGTATTTATCCCGTTTTTATCCCGTTTTCAATCTATGCTCAACATGTTCAACAATTACATGTCCTTATGTTACGTTAATATAACTACGAATCACCAAATATGTATGTTATGTTTACGTACATAGCATGTAAATGAATATTAAACTTTGTATATATTATTACATGACTTTATATATGTATACTTTGAGAATATTAGATTATGTAATCTTAATTTAATTTTCCGGCTCTCCATCCGTATTTATTCGTTTTCGTATGTCCGCATATTTCGATTCCACTTTCGAACCTGTATTTTCCGAACTCGCTCCCGTTTCCGTTAAAAATATAGAAACGGAAGTAGAAATAGGGTTTTTCCGTCCGTTTTCATTCTAGTCGTGCATGCATGAATGGGGTCTTCTTTTGCGTCCCCTGTTAGAAAACACTAAAAATAGTAGGTGATCATTTTGACCGTTTTCGTCTCAAGTCATAACTGGCTTGGCTGACTGAGGAGGCTACTGGCCTGCTGCTCACCTTGGCGAGACGACTAGCGTTGATAGGAGGCAACGTGCGGCGCGACGGCAACTTTGCTTGCCGCGGGCTGCGGCCAGGGTTTTTTTTACCGGGCGGTAAGCCGCGGTTTACCGCGGTAACCGGGCTTACCGGGCCGGACCGGTTCCGGTCTGGTCCGGTTAGGTATTCCCCAAATTCAAATTTAAAATTTAAAAAAAATACTGAAAAAATTCCTAAAAATAGTTCATGATTTATAGAAGCCAATGGTGTAAAAATTTTTCAAATTCGAGTTCGTTTAGTATTTATTTATACGTATAGAAGTTTGAAAAAAAAAGAAAAAGAAAAATCCCGGTTCCGGCCTGTTAAGGCCCATGAGGCCCATTAGGCCGCTACGGGCACAAAACGCGCCGGGAGCTGCGGGGGGGGGTCAACGCGCCCAGAAGCGGATAAGCTCCCGTCCGCCCCCCGCCTGCTCCCCAGAGGCTCCGTCCGCGCCGCCGCCGCCGCGCGACCGGCCCGGCTCTCCGGCTTACCGCGCGGTACGAGCGGTTTACCTCGCGCCCGCCGCAGCAACGGTTAGCCGGCCAGAAGGCGCGGCTAACCGCCCGGGAGGAGCGGCTTACCGCTCGGTTCGCCGGGCGACCGCCAGGTAAGGTTTTTTTTGTTTTTTTTCTTTAGAGTAGTATTAGCTTTAGGATTTAGGTATGGTTTATGTGTTAGGATTTAGGAAAGATTTAGGATTTAGGTAGGATTTGTGTTAGGATTTAGGATAGGTTTTTGGTTAGGTTTTAGGTAGGATTTACTTTAGAATGTTTTTTTTAGGATTTAGGATTAGAGGTAGGATTTGCGGTAGGATGTATATTTTAGGTATATATTGTGTAGATACATTTTATTTAGGTGTGACTTTGTGTTGTCCGTTTATGCAGGTAGACAATGTTAGACAGAAACATAGACGTTGTATGGGAGCATGGTGAAAATCTTGCTCCTGGATGGAGATGCAATTATTGTCATGTGACGAAAGCAGGCGGTGGTTGCACTAGATTTAAACAACATTTGGTTGGGCACGGGGCGGACACCTTGCATTGCGACCATGTGCCACCAGATGTGCGTGCGTACTTTCAGCGAGATCTTGACAGAGCTAAGAAGACGACTGCTGACCGGTCCGAAATGCCGACAATCCGTACTTTGTCAGTGCGGTCCGAGAGACACAGAAGTGGGGTAAGTACCTATACTTATGTATCTTTCCATATTCTCATTCTTTGGTTATGGTTTCAGGTGAAGGCATCGCGTCACCCACCGGAAGGGAAAGACGGTGGTGGTGGTGGCGGTGGTGATGGGAAAGACGGTGGTGGTGGTGGGAGTGGGGCTGGTACTAATGGTGCTGGTGGTAGTAGTTATGTAGGTCTTCATTTCACAGGTATCCATTGCACCACATACGCACAATTGTTTCTATCTATGCCTACTAATTATGGTTGATTGCAGGCGAGACCCAATTCACACATGCTACTCAAGACCGTGACCATGGACAACCGACATCGCAGAGGAGAGCATATGCACCGACGGACTACGACACTCCACAGTACTCTTTTTCCTCCTACAGCGATACCTCACAGCCTACTTATAGCTATCACATTCCTGACATGACCATGCAGCCTCAGACTAGATGGGTGTATGAATGGGAAGACCCCAGTTTTTACAATATGTTAGTTTAAGAATGGGAGACAACAGCAGCATGGACAGGTCAAACTCGGTAAAATTACAAGGTTGCCCCGCTTAGACAGCAAGGTATCTCTCTTATGTCCACCGCAGAATATGAAATGTCGTACCAACAAGGGGTCTTCCCATACATCCTACGTAGTTGATCATGCAACTATTTGTTTGTGTAAGCGAATATGTATTTGTATGCGACTATATATTGTTGCTTTAGTGACTTATGCTATTTATTACCGTATTATGTTGTCTTTTTACATTAATATGTGCAAAGGAAGTACCAAAAATTCTTTTTATTTATGCAAAAAAAAAAGAAAATTCTAAACGGTTTGTAGCGGTTACCGCTCAAACCGAGCGGTAACCACTACAAACCGCTCGGTAAACCGGCCGCCGACCGAACCGAAGGCGAGTTTGAATTTAAATTCAAACTCGCTCGGTTACCGTACGGTTACCGGTAAACCGGACCGGTAAACCGGAACCGGAGCCCGGCGGTTTGACCCTTCCGGTCGGTAAAAAAAAACCCTGGCTGCGGCTTTCAACCTTGCATTGCATGCATGACACCTGGCAGCGGTTGGATTGACGTGAGGCAACCTCGATAAGTGTGGGCGACATGGTGGCTTTGTCTCATCCGGGTGATGTTGATGGCTTTCACTTGAATAAATAACATCAGGTTAATTACAAAATATGTTTATGATACCAATAAATAACATCAGGTTAATTACAAAATATACATCACCCGGATGATAAACATCACTCGTGGGGGCCTTCAATATATACATGTTTATGATACCAATAAATAACATCAGGTTAATTACAAAATATGTTTTCATAATAAATTAATTTGAAGACATAACTATGAATATTATTCATTAAAACTTGGTCAAACATTAATCACTTTTCATGACACACAATTCATAGTTACAATCACTTTCATGCTTTTATTTCCCAAAAAAAATTCATAGTTACAATCACTTTCATGCTTTTATTTCCCAAAAAAAAGGTGTATTCCGAGGATCTGGTGAGGTGCTGTACGGAGGTCGGAGCTGCTAGGTAGCTGTTGCCGGCAGCGGCAGCGGGTTGAGGTAGTATATACTAGTACAAGGCTAAAATTATGGTTGAATAGTATATACTAGTACAAGGCTAAAATTAAAATAAAGTGTATTCCTAGCCCATAGTTTCTGCACTTTCATGCTTTTATTTCCCAAAAAAAAAGGTGTATTCCGTGCTGTACGGAGGTAGGAGCTTCTAGGTAGCTGTCGCCGGCAGCGGCAGCGGCAGCGGGTTGAGGCGCGGTGTTGGGATGAGGATGAGATGGTGCTTCCGGGCGGTGACGAGCGCCGCTTCCTCCTCCATGTCCAAGGGCGGCGCCGTGGACTGGCCCTCCGGGACGGGCACCGCCCAGTGGAAGCACTGCACCAGCGCGGCGAGGAAGGCCGGCACGGCCTGCATGGCGAGGCCCATGCCGGGGCAGGCACGGCGGCCGCTCCCGAACGGCAAGAGCTGCATGTGCTGCCCCTTGGGGTCGACGCCTGCTCCGGCGCCGCCGGGCATGAAACGCTCCGGCCGGAACTCGAGGGGGTCCTCCCACCAGCCCGGGTCGCGGCCGATGGAGAAGATGTTGAAGAAGACGGAGGTCTTGGTCGGGATGACGTAGCCGCGGACGTGCACCGGCTCGATGGTCTCCCGCTGCGCGAACACGGCGGGAGGCTGCAGCCGCAGCGTCTCCTTGAAGACGGCCTGCAGGTAGGGCAGGTGCGGGACGTCCTGCTCCCCGACCAGGCGCGACGCGCCCACCACGGCGTCCAGCTCCGCGCGCAGCTTGTCCATGCAGGCCGGGTGGTTGATGAGGTACGCCAGCATCCACTCCACGCTGGTGGCGGTGGTGTCGGAGCCGGCGGTGAAGATGTCGAGGACGAACGCCTTGATGTTCTCCCTGGTGAGCCTGACCTCGGCGTTCTTGTCCTCCGCCGCGTCCATGAGGATGTCCAGCAGGTCGTCATTGCTGGTCTCCCCCTGCTCCTGCTGCCGCCGTCTCCGACGCTTCTCCTCCTTGGCCGTGATCATGATCTCCAGCAGCGCGTCGAACTTGTCCCGCACCTCGCGCGTCCTCCGCGTGAGCCCCTGCAGGTCCCAGCCCCGGCAGAGTCCCACGTAGTCCTCGATGTTGAAGGCCCCCACGAGCTCGGCGACGTGCTTGGCGCAGTCCCTGGCCGCCTCCGTCATGTGGCCCGGCAGCGCGCTGGCCACCATGCGCATGATGGCGTTGTTGGACATGCTGATGAGGTGGCGGCTGACGTCGATGCGCTCCCCCCTGGCGGCCGCCCCGAGCACGGCCACCAGCTCGGCCTCCCGCACGGGGCGCAGCTGGTCGACGGTGCGCGGCCCCAGCAGCTCGGACATGCAGAGGCGCTTCATGAAGCGCCAGTGCGGGCCGTAGGGCGCGAAGGCGAAGCCGGCGTCGTCGTAGGCGAGGTGGCGCGTCACGACCGTGAGCGGCCGCTCCGGGATGCTGGCCTCGTGCTTGAGGAGGTCCCGTGCGGCGTCCGCGGTGCCGACGACGACGCAGTGCGTGGAGGGGCCGAGGCGGAGGTAGACGAGGGGCCCGTAGCGCGCCACGATGCGGTCCAAGGCCCTGTCAGAGGCCCAACAGTCCAAGACATAGCGACGTGTAGTGACAAGACTACAACAACTATGGTTGTAGAAAGCCACAATGCAGAGGGTGCAATGCTCCAAGGGCTCTGGACAGTGCAACGACACATTGTACCGATGCCTTAAACTCTCTCCTGACGGTAATAATAAGTGCCACCCTATGCATCACAGGAGGCAGAGACCATGCCGTCCATAGGGCACCGGGCAATGTCTCCAGCAATTGTTAGGAAGACCAAGATGGAGGATCCGGTTTAGGATCTGCGGCATATCTCAAGGATCACACACTGGGCCCCTACTTCCTGAACCATTGTACCCCTACCTCCCGGATATATAAGGTGCAGGTAGGGCCGGGTTCCATTAGAGTAAGCAAGAGAAGAAGGCAATTACAAACATCTTAGACGAACACTAGCAAAGAGCAAGTCAATTGGATCGGTGTTGACACCACTAATGCCACCTAAGCTAGGTTGTCATCCCCAGCATGACACCAAAGGTGCTGGTACTAAAATATGCAAATGCTCCTCTGAAATAAATATGAAATCCGCAAGCGTACAGATAATACCGATGTAGCATTTTAACCGTGAGTAATCCAGGTATCGTTATTTATATTTTTACCACTGGGAAGGGATACTAAGGATAATGTGCAATGAGTATCACTGCATATGCTAATGGAGAGCATAAGCATGTCTTTATCTCTCTTCTCATACAGGGTAAGTGTCACAAGGTAAATAATATATATGAATAATAATAAAGGATAACTGGTAAGCACATAGCCATATAATGATAATCATCTCAATAGACTACTCTAGATATATAGCACTAGCATGGATTAGGACAAACTATAGGGATAAATCCTAGGTTATTCTAACTATAAAGTCAAAGCATACGATGATTAGTGCAATTACACTTGGCAATCATGGCAAGAAAATGTTATATCTACGCATAGTGATATTACTAAGGAAGATATGGAACATACTCGTCACTTCCCTGTAATAGTTTTGCTCTGTCTACCCTATACTCGGGAGGTGGACTACGGAGGACTCAACAGGACTGTCACTCCTACGATCTACCACACGATCCGGAATATAGGGTACAATCGTATGTAAATACGGTATAGGCACCATGCCTATACAATGTTTACCACTTACCCATGATATCAATGAGCAAGCGCTATACGATTCTATACTTGAATATAAGTCTGATCGAACTATGCCAAGCATATAATCAAAGTAGACTAAGAACAATATAATTAAGAACATAATCAAATAGAGCAAAGTCATATCCAATATGATAGAATAGACTAAAGTCATATTCATACAAATGATGAACTAGATAAATAATATAAGAACAAATACAAAAGTATGAGAGAATTACCAAGTATTCTCCGATAGATCCAGAAATCAAGTAATGCTTGGCTCCTTCTAGTTCTAATCCTATGTAGCTATGCTAAACTAGAGATCTAATTGAGATGGTGGCTCTAGGGCTTCTCTGAATGAATGAATGAATAATGAATAATGAATTCTAGCTATGAATTAGGGTTTCTCCTGGGACCAGGGTCCTTGCTTATATAGCCTTCTAGGAAGCACCACAGCCCTTGGATCAAACTGACCTTGATGAACGATTATTATTGATCCTCAAAGGTGGTGGAGTGTAAGGTCCAAATAGGCTAGAGGGGGGGTGAATAGCCTAATAAAAACTTCTACAATAATTACTTAACCACAAGTTAGTACAAAAGGTGGCGGAGCAAAATGCACTAGCTCTAACTAATTAAGCAAGCCACCTACACAGGTCTAGTACAAGGCTATCCACTAAACACAACAACAACAACAACAAGCTAGAAACAAGATGTAATACGAGAGAAGAGCTTCGAGTGATTATACCACCGTGTAGAGATGAGAAGTACCAATCAATCAATCACACAAGAGAAATCCTCGGGAAGAGAATGACACAAGAATTTATTCCGAGGTTCACTTGCTTCCCGGCAAGCTACTCCTCGTTGTGGCGATGCACCCACTTGTCGGTTCGCGAGCTAATCAACTATCAAGAGTTGAGCCCTCGGCGGGCGCCGCACAACCGCACACAAGATGGGGATCCTCTAAGCCACGAGCTTCACTAGAGTATCCAATTCGCTAACTCCCGCGGGAAAGGATCAAGAACCCCTTACAACACTTGGTGAAGGCTCCAACAATCTCCAATTGCGAGCTCAATCACCTCCGCTGCTCCAAGCCGTCTACCGTGTCGGGAAACACGGAAGAGTAACAAGAAATCCGCAGCAACTCGAAGATCAAGTGCCTCTAGAATGCAACTCTCAAGCAATGCACTTGAATCTCACTCAATCTCACTCAAGATGTGCAATCAATCAAAGAGATGAGTGGAGGGGTTGTTCTCTAGCTCAAAGGATGTCTCTATATCTCAAAATGTGCAAGAGTTCCCCTCAAACCCCGGACATCCTCTATTTATAACGAAAGGGTACGCAGCTAGCCGTTACGGATGACGCAGCGAAAATCGCGCTGACCGGACGCTCCGGTCAGGGTGACCGGACGCGTCCGGTCACTACATGACAAACGTGAACAGTGCATGTCAGAACTAGCCGTTGCCCTGACCGGACGCGCTCAACCGCTTGACCGGACGCGACAGTGCCAGCGTCCGGTCGCGTTCCAGTAAGCTCCAGTCGAGACCGGACGTGTCCGATCGTACGTGACCGGACGCGACAGTGCCAGCGTCCGGTCGCGTTCCAGTAAGCACCCTTTGAGACCGGACGCGTCCGATCGCACGTGACCGGACGCGCCGCGCGTCCGATCGTCACTCAGCTGCGCTCTGCCTCTCTGGACACTTGACCGGACGCTCCGATTCCGTGAGGGACCGGACGCGCCGGTCGCGCGCTATTCTTTTACGCCCAGTTTAACTGACCGGACGCGCTGGTCAGGCCAGACCAGCATCCGGTCACAAACCCTAGCGCTTGCGCCGCGTTGAACTGACCGGACGTGTCCGGTCAAACCGTGACCGCGTCCGGTGCAGCGTCCGGTCATCACAGTGACCGCCGTTCGCCTCCGTTTCTTTTCCAACTTTCGGTGCAGTAGAAAATAGGCGTTTCACTTCTCCAAAAAGCGCCGAATCCCGCCTCGCAAGCTCGGCGGGAGGGAGAGAGGAACCCAAACCCCTCTCTACCGCTTAAACTCCACCGCCTTCGCAAATGTGCTAACACCACCAAGTGTACACCACCATGTGCATGTGTGTTAGGATTTCACAAACATTTTCCAAGGCGTTATGTTAGCTCTTTACTAGATCCTAAATGCATATGCTCAAGACATTGATCTAGTGGCACTTGATTCCCGAGCTAACCGTGATTGCCCCTCTTGATAGTCGGCTATGTATCCTAAACCCGGTCAATCACTTCTCTACTCAACTTAGACCAGCAAAAGGAAAACCCTATGGTTATACCTTTGCCTTGCGCTCTTAGATCCTTCTCTTTCACTTGATCATCAAGTCCATCATATTATGTGCATCTCCACCATGATCGTCATTTCATGTCCATGCACCATTTCTTTGTGATCTTGTGGCCACCACTCCTTGCCACGTACACCTTCATCACATGTGTTGCTTATGTCTAACTCAAAACACTTAACACATGGCATTAGCAACTTGGTGTCATTAATTACCAAAACCAAACTTGGGCTTTCATGGAGGCATAATCCATGAGGTGGCACCTGATTGGACACCAGGGGGTGGGCGCCCAGGCTCAGGGGCGGCCGCCCCACCTACCTGGCTGTGGGCCCTCTCCTTCAGGAGATGATCTTCTCAAGTATTCTAGAATATTCTTTTTCATAGTATGGTTGGTTTCTCTCTATGTAAATCTGACATATGGTCCTCCTTTGGTTCTTTCCTGATAACCCCCTGTAGAAATAGATATTCACCAAAACTCGTGGAATTTTGTCAGTGTAACCCCTATATCTCAATAGTATTTTATATTTAGATCATTTCTCATGATATGTTGATGGTAAAAAATGATACTTATCTACCATCAACAATCGGCTGACCGGTCCAATGACTGGCTCATACCTGTACTCACACATCTCTCTCCCCTACTCCTTTGTAACCTGGTCCTAGACACTAGAACATGAAATCTCTGTTGGATATAGGGCCCAAGCCCAAACCAAGATAAATTCTTTTGTCTCGAGTGTTAAGGCTACTAAAACCCATACATTGATATTCAAATCATTCGTTGTGGTAACGAATCCACAATACCATAATTTCTCAAAACTAATCATTGTTCCCATTTTCTAGAAAAACTATTTTTTTCAAAAACTGAGGAACCGAACCAAAGAAGTGAATGCCCAGGCGTATGGTGAAAGTCCCTAGTTTGGTTTTGACTAATTGATGAAACCTAAGTACTAATCACATGTGCTTGAGTGTTGATAGCAAAAGGTGATTGGTACACTCCTAAGTTATGGCAAGATGCATGTTGATCATGATGACTTGGTGCCATGCTTGGAGAAGAATAGGAGATGGAGTGTAATCCTATGGAGCTCAAGGCAAAGGTATAGATAGGATTTGCTTTTGGTGATCAAGACACCATAGAGGGTGTGATCACACTTAGGATCGATAGCCGTACTATAAAGATAGGAATTTTCGGGGATATTGATTACTTAAGTGCAACTAAATGAGGATTCATTTGCAAATGCATTTAGATCTAGTGGAGAGCTAACTTAACGTCTCGAAAATGATTGTGAAATGCTAACACACATGCACATGGTAATGTACACTTGGTGATGTTAGCACATTTGCGAAGGCGGTGGAGTTTGAGCGGTAGAGATGGGTTTGGGGCCCTCTCTCCCTCCCATCGAGCTTGCGAGGTGGGATTCAGTGCTTTTTGTGGAAGTGAAACGCCTATTTTCCACTGCGCCGAAGACAGAGTTTTCTCTAAGTCATTGTGGGTAGAAAAGGAGACGAACGGAGGTCACAGGGGTGACCGGACGTTGAACCGGACATGGTCTCGGCATAACCGGACATGCTAGGGCTTCGCACCGGTGCGTCCGGTCGATCACGGGACCGGCGCGTCCGGTCAAGCCCTAGAGAAACTGTGAAACATGCGGGGTCGATCGGACATTGTGGCGCGTCCGGTCATGATCGACCGGACGCTAGCACTGTGGCATCCGGTCAGTTTCCGCGGCGCGTCCGGTCACATGGTCAGCAACGCAAATTAGTGGCGACCGGACGCCGTGGCGCGTCTGATCAATTTTGATCGGCGCGTTTGGTCACTCTAGCACGTGAACAAGTACATTTAAGTGACCATTACGATCGAACGAATGAGATTCAAAGCGAGACACGTGATGTTCATCGGGGAAGTCACGCAGGCGTGACCGGACGCTGACCGCGTCCGGTCAGTGCACAGGCCGCAGCAACTTGTTCCTAACGGCTCTATTCTTTGGGGCTGCTTATAAATACTTGTTGGCCAGTTTGAGGAGCTCTCTTTTGGACATTTTGACTCTCTAATATCGTCTTAAGCTAAGCACATCCCCTCCCACTCATCTCCCTTACTTGATTGACAAATTAAAGTGAGTTTGAGTGATCTCAAATGCATTTGCTTGTGAGTTTGCATCTAGTTGACACTTGGGTGAGCATTGGCTGCGGGATTATTGTTACTCTTGGTGGTTGCCGCCACCTAGATGGCTTGGAGGCAGCGGAGGAGTTGTGGCAAGAGTGGTGCTTGTTCTTGGCCACCTCCTGGTGATTTGTGAGGGGTGTTGTGCCTTCCCCAGCGGAGCGCCAAAGGCAATTCTAGTAAATTGCTCGTGTCATTGAGTTAACTCACTTGTGGTAGGTTCTTGTGGTGCTCTTGGGGAGCTTGGCTTTGGATTGCCAATTAGCCACCGAACCACGAAGTGGTGGTCGACACAACAGGGACGTAGCGTGTCGGCAAGCACGTGAACCTCGGGAGAAAAATTGTGTGTCACCTTTGTGATTGATTTCTTGGATTTCTCCCGGTGATTGGTCTTCATATTATTGTGATTGGTTCATTCCTCGATGCGGTGGTATAAAGATCATATACCTCTCTTTTACATTCCACAAACTAGTTATAACAAGCTCTTTAATGTAATTAGTTTTGAGAGCTTATTTTATCTTTGCTAGTGTAGCTTGTCATCTAAGTTGAGCTCTTTAGTGTAGCTAGCTTGTGAGAGCTCGTAGTGACTTAGCCTTTGTTTGTTATAGTGATCATAGTTACTAGAATTATTGGATAGGTGGCTTGTAACCCTTGTAAAGCTAGAGCAAAATCGTTTTTCGCCATTTGTTATACTAACCTCTTACTCTAGTGAGTTTGTGGAATTTTTAATAGGCTATTCACCCCCCCTCTAGCCATATTTGGACCTTTCATATGGGTATTGGACAAAGTGACTGGGAGTATTCTAGGGTATCTACTAGAGCTTAGAATAGAACATATAGAGAGAGATAATCCCTCTGTCCCGTAAAGACTATCGTCCTAGCCTTCAACCATTGTCCCAAAAAAATTGACGTTTTAGACCCAGGGCCCCACCTAGAGAAGGCTGCAGGCCTACGACTCCTTTATTTTTTCCCCTTCGTTCGCTACTACGCATCCACTTGGAGGAGACCAACACGAAGGTGTAGCAGCCGTTCCCCAAGCGGATCGACTGTCGTGGAGGTGGAGCGGCCTGCTGCCCATAGCCGAGGTGAATCCAGCGGTGCCTTCCAAGTCGGCCGCCATCGATGCGTATCCTAAGCCTTTTCCCTTCGTTCGCATCAACTTGGAGGAGATCGACGGAGTTGCTGTTCCCCAAGCGGATTGACCGGCGCAGAGGTGGAGCGGCCCACAACCGAGGCAAATCCAGGAGCGCCTCCTGAGTCGGCCGCCGTCGATGCACATCTCGAGCGGGCCCTACCCCCTACCTTCTTCCTAATCCATCACCCCACCGAGATCTAGCGCTGAGATCCATGCCTGGTCGGTCGCTGAGATCCACCCGGAGTTCTCCGACCGTGCCCTCGTCTCCTCCCCCACTGGCGAGGGTGGGCACTGGCAAGGAGCGCTCATCCAGGTGCAGGGACAAGCGCAGCGTGCAGCTGGAGGAGCACGCGTGTTGGTATAAATTAAGTGCAACTAAAATATGAAGGATTCTGCAAGCGCACAGAATATACCATTGTAGCATTTTACCGGAAGTATTCCAGGTATCGTTATTTATATTTTACCATAGGGAAGCAAGGGTTAAAAATATGATAATTCACCATCGTGTATCTACTAACCTAGTAAACCAACTAGACTATAGCAGGGGTAAATGATATAAGAAATGATAGGATTTATGTACTATGACACACATGGGATAGGTCACTAAAGATACGCAACTAGTTAACTTGGGAGGTCAACGGGTGAGGTAGATTCCTATGATAATCTTATCACATGGTAAAGGTATACCCAACTATGCTAAGACTTACCACACTCTTGTGCACTTCGGGACACCACTAGATAGGAGAGAGCACCACAAAGGATACCTCTATTGACGTGACTATGGTCCTACAATTTAAGAACCTGCTCGATAGATATGGATGGGGCTGTCACCTCCTGTAACTACCATACAGCTAGGGAGAAGGGTGTACTCATAGGCAGAGCATCGTGTAAGCACCACGCTTACATGAGGCTCGGCTACTTAGCCCAACCGGTAAAGCCTAGACTAAGCGCTCTATGAACTAGCACACAAAAGCAACGATAAACTCGACTAGAAAGATATATTTAAAGTAAGCATATGCATGTAAATAAGAGAATAAGTATAAGTCTTACAGAATGTTGAAGTGAAGATACAAGGCTTTACCAAGCCTCCATGACTAGATCTGGAACCTTGAGCAAGATCCCAACTCGACCCTCTCTCCCAAGATACTAATCTACTACATTGAAGAAGCTAGACCTAATCCCCTAGAGAGGTCATCCTTTCATGGGACACCTCTCACCTGATCCCGGCTGGGAGATAATGAATTAGGGTTTAGGGGGATACCTTCTCCAGGGGCCAGGGGCCTTGCTTATATGGCCCTCTAGGAAGCACCACAGCCCTCGGATCAAACCAACCTTGATCTACGATTATTATTGATCCTCAAAGACAGTGGAGGCATGATCCGCGAGACGGAGCCTGATTGGCTCTGCAGGTGGGGTGGGCGCCTAAGGAGGGGGGTGGGCGCCCCACTTCCAGGTCCGTTTTGCCTCTTGTTTGTTTCCAGAGTCTTCTCGTACATTCTAGATTACAGAAAGTTATGTGTGGCCCTGTTGTCTCTATGTAAACCTGACATGTGGGCCTTTGTTGGTTCTTTTCAGCTGACACCCTGCAGAAACAGACATTCACCAAAACTCATGGAATTATGTCAGTAAACTCCCTATATCTAAGTGGTAATTATTGTTTAGTCCTTTTTCATGCTATATTGACGGTTAAACTTGACACTTATCTACCATCAACAAACTCCCCCAAGCTTACCCTTTGCTCGTCCCTGAGCAAAGATAAACTTAGTGATAGATCAGGAGTTGCTTCAATGCTTTCACACCTCAAAAGTACACATGCGTTCAAACAAGAACTCTTCTCTGGTTTAGAGTGAACTATTCTGACTTTCAAACTTACTCACATTACCTTTTACCATGGGGATTGTAGCCATCACTTAGGTCTTGAGCAGTTGAAAGACAGAACAGTCAAGTCAAGCACTATGTTCGAGTTCTTTGATCAACCTTTATTCTGGAGTTTTTGCAGATTTTTAAATAAGACTCAGAGATTCCTTTGTATGACCCTCTCAAGTCTCTCATTTGTGGTATTTGTGGATCCTCACCAATGCATTTATGGTGTATGCCTTCTCTCCTCTCAAGATATATGGTATTTTTGACATAAGGCAGAGTAACATTGTGTCTTCTCCCTCTCACCCAACAACTAATAGGCTTATGTGGAGCTCATAGGTGGGGAGACAGCTAATACATACTTGCAAACATTTATTGCACAGTCAAACCATGGATCCAGAGAAATGAGTCCAGACATACAGTCAAATCAAGATATGCATGTGTGTGGTCCTAAGTATATGGTTTGAGTGGATATGGTGATAGTGGCAAAAGGTAATGATGGTGCGTATAAATGAAGGGGTAAGAAAATGATAATGGTGAACACCTAATTCTACTTTTGCTCCTTAAAGAGATTTATACCTCTCTTAAACTTTGAAGAACTTGCTGAGAACTTGGGTTGCTGAAAAATCTCTTATAATTAGGACCCTTGTCCTTTTATTCTCTCTTTATTTTTCGTTCTCACTCTCTTTTCTCTCTTTTTTTAAACAGAGCACCCAAATCTCTTTTGGAAATATTGACGGAGGTAGTAATAGAAATGTTGGAGCTTATAACAAAAGGGGCTAGCAATGGATGAATGGTTCTGTTCACTCCCAGTATAGGAGCAGAACAATTATGGGATGTGTCTAAATGGAAAGTATGTGGATGCGTACTTCTAGGATAGAAGTAGCATATATGGGTGGAGTGTACGTGATCTTGATTTTAACCGCATGACCAATCCCTAAGGGTCGACACAGCTTGACCATACTCAATGCTCACAAGCAGTAAATATAAGTGGAAGTTTTCCTAGTCTACAAGCATGTACATATGGCTGTGGTAGGAATTCAAGCTCTCATCATACAGGAACTCATCATGCAACATTTTTTTTGTTTTTTTTTGTTTCTGAAAAGATAAAATCTCCAGAACTCTAGTATCTTTAGGAATAAGATAAATAGCAGCTCAGACCTTCCCATATCATATCTGCCAACTACCTAGACTTAGATCAAGCATTTGCTATCTACAAGTTTCAGGTTCAGAGCAAATCTTATATCAAAATAGTTGTGTTCAAAACTTGGGAGAGTTCGAGGTTGAAAACTAGGTACTTGAAAGGAATTACGGCAGAGCAACTATTCATTATTTTCATGCAAGAGATTATTTTAGGGGTTCACTTTAGTAAGGTAAAACTTTGCACACTCTCCTATATTTATTTAGCAAACTTAAAGATCATACAGAAAATATAAATATATAGAAAGGGAAACATTAATTGGTTTTCTAAAGGTTATGCATCTTTTTATTTGTTTCATATCTCAAAACAGAAATATATAAGTAAATAGATATGTAAGAAAATACTTAGCTAGATACATGGGGGATGCTCTCCCCCAAGCTAGATGTTGACGTAGTCTTACTTGATGTAGCTGAAAGGCAGTGAAGCTGTACTCCCCTTTATTGGAGTGCTCATGATGATGACTGCTGAGACAGCGCTCCGACAGGGGACAGATCATCTTTCTGTTGGCTAGCTTTCCTTAATCCTTTAAATTCAAGTTTACCTCCCTAGCCAGGGTTCGATGACTTAGGTCCTCTGAACAGGACTTCTCGGCACGTTCACTCCTTAGGTGCACCATCTGATCCCAAAGGTAGAGACCTTGATAACTGCACTTTTGTAGGGTTTGGGAAATCAACTAATTCTCCTTTATTTTTCTTGAAGTGTGTCCTGCTTACAAAGACAAGGTAGAGATCAAGTGCATATGTCCTGTTGGTGGAAAAACACCAACAGAACCATAACCCTATTTATTCTTCTTTAACCTTAGGCACATTGAACATGATGAGATTGATGTGTGTTGTTTATTTTATGGGTGGCAAGATCAGAAGGATGAGCATGAATGTAGCATTTAAATACTTTTGTCAAAAAGAGTGGAATTGCTTAAACAATGGAAGAATTGTCAACCTTGTATCAAATATTTTCATGATTAAGACAATCATCTCCCAAATATGCAACATTTAGCTCATTTAATTATGTCTATGAAATCAAAATAGTGATGTTATGAACAAGTTTAAGAAACAAGACATGTTTAGTTAGATTGAATCAAGCAAGTTGTAACTCGAACATGTTTATTCTTTTCTTTATGTGCATACCAGAGTCAAGAAAAGCTTTTTAAGTATTTACCACTTATCTTAGGATGTTACCTTTATCACTGGAGCACACTGTGATGAAGAGTAGATGCTTCTAGTGGTCCTTTCCTTCTTCTTGGGGCTTGTCTTGCTCGATTCACCTCTCTCCTTGACTTGTTCATGGTCCGCTAGATTTACACTTCTTCTTTCTCCTTCCTCTTCTCTTTTTTCATTATGTCCAGACCTTTGGCTCCACTTATTGTTTCTTCTTTGCAGAGGATTAGTGGACAACACATACCTGAAGGAATGTACAAACAATGAAAAGGGTAGTGTTGTTCATAGAGCTAAAGGTCATTTTCTATGCTACAGAAAAGTTAGTTTAAACATTTTAATTAGCATAGAACATTTACTCACCATTACTTCTTCTCTCAAGGATTGATTTTACTTTGCCTTAAGTTTGATTTGCATATATGCTATCTATAGAAACATTCAAACTTATAGAGAGAAAGTAATTATGAGTGGAGGGATTGCAAACCGGCGTGCCAGAGCAACGAGGGCTTGAGAAGAGGAAGAGCATTGCTGGATCATCATTAGAGGAGTCAGCAGCCTTCCTCCCCCAAGCTTGAGCCTTGCTGTCGCTCGTCACTTGAAGCCAAGTGTGAGTGTTGAATCATCCCTCAGAGTGTGTTGTAACTCCATGTCCTTAGACACTGTTCGTCCTCTGTTCTTAAATCTGTCGGAGAGGGCTCTTGATTCTAGGTCCGTTGAGCAAAGATCTCTCCTCTGTATTCTGCTTTTCTTTGGATTGTCCAATCCAGGAGATGGGGATACAGACAGTTGCATGATCTTCTTTCGTCAACCATTCTTGATTTTTTTGTGTCTTGGTTGATGAATTGATGTTCATTGGAGATGTAGATTCAAGTTCTTCCTTGATGGTCTTTGTCTTCTAGCGGCATGGCAAAGAGTTGTTTAGTTAATGGTATGCCATCTGTCTTGATGATCAAGGAAGGAGTTTTCTTAATATTTGTATGCAGGCTTCATCTCCAATGGCTTAGGAACATCATCTTGCAACCATAGTCATGGTCCTTCAAGGCTTGGTCGGTAGTCAACCCTAGATTGGTGATTGGTTGACACAAGGATGCATGCTACCATGTCATCCTTGTCCTCGCCGCCGACGTGCAAGATGGTGTCTTTAAGAACAATGAGAGCAGGTCTTTGGTTGGCTAAAATGAGGTCAGTTGCACCCTGCTCCTCATCGACATCCTAGCTCGAGTTTTGGGCTCAATGCTATGATGTCTTCAAGGTTTCTCATAGCTTGTCGCCTTGTTCATCCACTTCTTTTGAGTGAGCTCAAAATGTTGACCTTTCTTGTGACACTCTTCTCTCTTTCTTTGTTCTATCGCTGAAGTGGTGGTTTGGCAGGTTCATGACAAACCATGAACAGACACATCGTAGATTCTTTCCTACAAAATGTTAGTGGACACATACCCGAAGGATTGCAACAATTTCAAGCTATGGGCTATTATCCACTATCTATTTGAATTTCATCTATGCTAACAAAGAGATGGTTTTCGAGTTACTTTAGCAAGGATTTATTTATCATGTTTTCTAACAATTTTTTTATGGCACTTTAACATGGTTCAAGGCAAAGGTAAAATGCAGCAAAAGACAATGTGAATGATATTTGATACTTACAATTCTTCCTTGGATGATGAATGAGTTGTCTTTTGTGTGAAGTTGTTGGAGTTCATCATATGTCTTGCCTCACCTCTCGTGTGAGTTCTTCTCTTGACTTACCCAAATTGGATTTATGAATTTTCTGCAGGAGTTAGTCCGACAAAATAACCAATATCTACTAAAGCACAATTTTAGTTCAATAACCAAACTAGACTCCATGTCTAATTGGATTAAGGAAGGCTATTTAACCTAAGCACCATGCTTAATTTAAAAGCCTCTAGAAGTATAGCTAGTACTTCTAAACCGAAATATACTTTAGCAAACAAAGGTAGCATAAAAGCACTATAGAGATTTTACTCAAGTGGGGATGAAAGAGCATGATCATGGTGAGAAATATTTATATATAAAGATGCAGGCAACATGGATTATATGCAAGGAACTAATCATGCAATGGATGAGAAAACATTATAAACTAAATGGAGTGAATGCATGAATTGTTGAAAGTAAACATGTTGTGAGATACAAGAATTTAAAAGATAACTACTCATCAATTTTAAAGTCTATGAGCAAGACTATCTCACCTTTCTTGATCATACTTACCATGACTCACAAAATGGTTGTGAGTGGTGTAGCTTCTAATTTCGTCACTTGAGATGTGAGTTGAATTCTTGTGACGACGACCTTGTCTCCAATCTACACATGGTTAGAATAACATATATGTATATGCAAACCTAGCAGGGTTCCAATGTTGATGAATGTTGAGGCACCCTAGGTTCTTCAATCTTGTGGAAACTTGTCGGAAGGTCGAAACGACATCTTTTGTCCTGTCTATTCCACACTCAACAGAACAAGGGCTAATCCTACTAAAGCTAATGATACACTAAATTAGCAGACATAAAGATCATTATTAAAATGTTTACGCCAAATTGCTTCCCTGGCAATGGCACCAAAAATGCTTGTTGGTATAAATTAAGTGCAACTAAAATATGAAGGATTCTGCAAGCGCACAGAATATACCATTGTAGCATTTTACCGGGAGTATTCCAGGTATCGTTATTTATATTTTATCACAGGGAAGCAAGGGTTAAAAATCTGATAATTCACCATCATGTATCTACTAACCTAGTAAACCAACTAGACTATAGCAGGGGTAAATGATATATGAAATGATAGGATTTATGTAATATGACACACATGGGATAGGTCACTAAAGATACGCAACTAGTTAACTTGGGTGGTCAACGGGTGAGGTAGATTCATATGATAATCTTATCACATGGTAAAGGTATACCCAACTATGCTAAGACTTACCACACTCTTGTGCACTTCGGGACGCCACTAGACAGGAGAGAGCACCACAAAGGATACCTCTACTGACGTGACTACGGTCCTACAATTTAAGAACCTGTTCGATAGATATGGACGAGGCTGTCACCTCCTGTAACTACCATACAGCTAGGAAGCAGGGTGTACTCATAGGCAGAGCATCGTGTAAGCACCATGCTTACATGAGGCTCGGCTACTTAGCCCAACCGGTAAAGCCTAGACTAAGCGCTCTATGAACTAGCACACAAAAGCAATGATAAACTCGACTAGAAAGATATATTTAAAGTAAGCATATGCATGTAAATAAGAGAATAAGTATAAGTCTTACAGAATGTTGAAGTGAAGATACAAGGCTTTACCAAGTCTCCATGACTAGATCTGGAACCTTGAGCAAGATCTCAACTCGACCCTCTCTCCCAAGATACTAATCTACTACATTGAAGAAGCTAGACCTAATCCTCTAGAGAGGTCATCCTTTCATGGGACACCTCTCACCTGATCCCGGCCGGGAGATAATGAATTAGGGTTTAGGGGGATGCCTTCTCCAGGGGCTAGGGGCCTTGCTTATATGGCCCTCTAGGAAGCACCACAGTCCTCGGATCAAACTGACCTTGATCTACGATTATCATTGATCCTCAAAGGTAGTGGAGGCATGATCCGCGAGACGGAGCCTGATTGACTCTGCAGGTGGGGCGGGCGCCCAAGGAGGGGGGCAGGAGCCCCACTTCTGGGCCCGTTTTGCCTCCCGTTTGTTTCCAGAGTCTTCTCGTACCTTCTAGATTACAGAAAAGTTATGCGTGGCCCTATTGTCTCTATGTAAACCTGACATGTGGGCCTTCCTTGGTTTTTTTCAACTGACACCCTGTAGAAACAGATATTCACCAAAACTCATAGAATTATATCAGTAAACCCCCTATATCTAAGTGGTAATTATTGTTTAGTCCTTTTTCATGCTATGTTGACGGTTAAAATTGACACTTATCTACCGTCAACAACGCGAGAGGTGGCAGCAGCTGGATCTAGATAGGGAATGGAGAGAGCAAGAGAGAGGACGCAGTGCTGATAGGGGTATTTTGGTCTTTCCTCCTCCTCCTTGGTAGCCATGTCGAGTCCCACAACGACATTTAATTTGGGACGAAAGGAGTATGCTTTTGAGCGTTGGATTGAATTGAGTTTAACAAGTAACATAAAACGCTACCTTAAAGAACTACCTCAGCTCTCTTTTATAAAGCACATATCCAGATTATAATACAAACCTGATATGGTTAGATTTACAATAAAATGGGAAGCTATAAGAAACTAATTGAAGATGAAAAAAGAAGAAACAAACTCACGGCCATGGCTCATATAGTACATAATACACACGTGTATTACTCAGAGAGACATGTGCGTTGGTACAGAGCCGCATTAGTATTACTCCACCAAAACTCACGACGTGCATGGAGAGAAGTGCTGGAAGTATTTTTGTCTCCTCTAAAATGTCCTCCATCCATTCTAAATTATAAGGTGTTTTGCTTTTTGTAGATTTCATAAAATTTGTTAAGCACCTAGATATATGTTATATCTAGATACGTAACAAGAAAAACTATAATTCAAAACATCTTATAATTAATTTAATTAGGACGAAGGGAGTAATGAGTTATGTATGGTTTGGGCGCAGCCGGAGTTGGTGAGCTTGGAGGCTTCAGGTCCTCGTACCTACATGTAGATGAATGAATTATATTGACTGGTGAAATAAACAGAATTAAATTTAAGACATTGAATTTATATAAGTGTGCTTGTGCATATATAACCTTGTGTAGGGTGAAAGTGGGCGCTGTTGCTTCTTGTGATGGAGCGATGATGCATTGGTGTGCTTGTGGCCCTGCTGCTTTTCCTTGTGTCTGATGACTCTGCTGCAGGTGCCGGAGGTTTGGATCTGATGGCTTCACCTCTGCAGCCTCCGTTTCGTCCTCAGGCGGCTCATCATCGTCAGCTGCAGGGGGTTCCCTCTTGGAAGGAATTGTGGAGAGGAGCTGCTCCATGGGCAGCAACGGCGCGGTGGTCTCGGCCACCACTTCCACGATCTTGCAGTAGGCCGCCCTCCTGTTGGCGGCCATGCATCCGATGAGCTCCGCCACCTGCAGGTTGGATACCTGGCCACCCACGTAGGTGTCCTCTGGTGCCAAGACCAGGTTGTGCGTCTCCTTGTAAGCATCCGTTGGCCTCTCCATGCCCCCGGACCTTATGATCTACAGCCGCCATTGAAAGCATTGTGATGAACCAAGATAGATGTATCGATAATGCATGCCTACGTACAGCAGGTACATTACGTACCGTGTAGGGAGTGCCGCTTGCGATGAGTGCTTCTTCAGCTCGTCTTTTCCAGTACAGAACCCCCCAGAACAAGCTGCTTGTTGGATCATTTGTATGTATATGCCCAGCAGCAGCAGGAATTGTTAATTATTATTAATTTAATTACCCAGCCCAATAGTATAATAAGCGTGCCCAAGCTAGCACAACCAATTAATTAAAATTACTTCATATCAATTACTGTTTATTTACTGACTTCAAGAGGAATGCAGGGAAGCCGATCTTGTTGGTGCCCAGGGATGTAACCAGGATGAAGTGCTCCACCTTGGCAGCAGATGCTGCATGCGGCCATACTACAGTGTTAGTATGTAGTACGAATTATTTTATTATTATTAAAACAAGATCAATGCGGCAACTACTAGCAGCTTAACCGTACCAGCCTGTACAAGTTTGTTGGTGGGAATGGTGGCCATGTAGTCGATGCGGTATGGGCCGGTGACATCCAGGATCTCCTTCTCGCTGGCACCGATGGAGCACACCACCAGGGAAGCATTGCCTATGGCTGAAACGATGCCTTCCTGCGCCTGCTTCTCCAGGTCACACTCCACAAGCTCCCAGCTGCGCCTCTAGTTTCAGTTGCTGGACGCTCTGAAAATAATCAATGCAAACAATCAAATTCATTCACCATGCATTGTTAATTATGGTATGAAGTCAATCAAATTCATTCATTCCCAGTATATATATAACATGATGTGAATATATGATACCTGCACCAGGGACGTGGCCCTCTGGGCGTTCCTGACGGCAGCGCGCACACGGAAGCCAAGCTTGATGAGCTCCCTTACGGCCCGGGACCCAACTCTGCCGGTGGCGCCAGCCACGAAGACGACGTCTTTCTCTTTCTCTGTCTGCGCCGGCGCCGTTGACGCGGAAGAAGCAGCAGATGCACGAGACGACAGTAGTTGCCGGGTTGGCGATGAATGATTATTACCAATAATGCTGCTGCTGCTGCTGCTCCTCTGCTTGGTGAGCAGCCGCGGGCTGGAACTGGATGATGCAGCAGCAGCAGGAGGCAGGTGACGACTAGCAGCAGTGGAAGCTGATGATGATGTGTGGTGGTGGTGGTGGCTCGTGCGCAGCGAAGGAGGCGAGAGGGAGACGATGGTGTCCATGCCCGCCCGCTCCCACTCGCTTCAGCACTCAGCACTCAGCAGGCGATCCACCAGTCACTCTGCTGCCTCTGACTGTCTCTCTGCCTACCGCATCCGCATCCTTTTTCCCACGTGGCGCTGCCGTGTCCACACTCTGGGATAGCGTGGGACCCACCCCTCATCCAGATCCAACACAAGATGACCTACCCTACTTGCATGCAGGCAGTGTCCATTACAACTTTTTCTTTCTTCCACACATACTTTTGCATTTGCTCCCTTGGTTCTGGACAAATTTGAACTTCAATAACCTACTCATGTATGCAAACATCTCCGTCAGTTATTTGCTTTTTCTCTCTCTTTTTTCAGAAGTATATTATCAAGCCAACTTTGTTCTTTTAGCGTTTACAAAAGGTACTGCCAGCCAGTAAGCAGTAATGGATGCAACGTTCAGATTTTCACAAAACTGAACAACCGTTGGTCAACAACATCAAGATGGAAAAAAAATGGATTACTGAGAAGTTCCTTTTCACGAGAAAATTGCTATATCTTGAGCCCATGTTAGTTTTGACTGTTTTTCGTGACATCTTCAGCCATTGGATCACTAGACAAATCCACAGCACTGCGAAAAGTGCAATTTAGCTTGAGGATGTATTTCAACGCAAAATTTCACATGAACCAATTTGATTTGAATAAAAGTCAATCTCCATAGGTCTGCTCCTACTGTTGTACTTAAGCTCGACTTCCACAAAGCATTTGACTCTATCAATTGGGACTGCCTTCAACTGATCCTTCGCCACCGTGGCTTCCCGGAGCGCTGGTGCAACTGGACCCTTGATCTTCTCCGCTCTGGCAAATCCTCCATCCTCCTTAATGGTGTGCAAGGCAAATGGATCACTTGCCGTAACGGGCTACGCCAAGGCGACCCGCTCTCTCCCTACTTGTTTATCATTGTCGCGGATGTCCTCAAACGCCTCTTGCAGCAGCTGTCTCTCCTTCCGGTTGTCCGTCACCCCTTGGTTGACAACACTCCTTGCCTGATTTTGCAATACGCGGACGACACCTTGATTTTTCTCCATGCTTCCCTTGGAGCCATTGCTACCATCAAATCTGTTCTCTGTGACTTCGAGCTTACCACCGGCCTGTCCATCAATTATCACAAAACCACCTTCCTTCCTGTCGGTCTCTCCAATGAGGCTGCCTCTGATCTTGCTAACACCTTTGGTGCTAGTGTCTCTACTTTCCCGCAAACTTACCTTGGCCTCCCTCTCTCCCCTCATAAACTCTCTGTTGCAGATTGTCTTCCCATTATCTTGTCTTGCGACCGCAACCTTTCTGGCTGGCGAGCTTCTCTTCTCAACAGGGCGGGATGCCTCATTCTTGCGTCTGCTGTCCTTAGCGCTCTTCCCCTCCACTTTATGTCGGCCATTGGGATCCACAAAAACGTCAGCAAGGCCATCGACCAACGACGCAGGGCTTTTATCTAGATCGGTGAGGACTCTTGCCATGGCTCCAAATGCTTAGTCGCCTGGGAACATGTATGTTCCATCAAACTCTCGGGTGGCTTGGGCCTCAAAAACCTTGAGCTTCAAAATCGCAGTCTCCTGCTTAAATTTGTCAACAAGCTTTTTACTGGTGCTGAAGTTCCATGGAGAGATTGGCCTCTTCGTAATGATTACGTCTTCATTGAATCTCCTTCCTCTTCTCCTTCTTATCTTTGGAAAATCATTAATGATGAACTCTCAACCTACCGTTCTATCACCACCGTTGTTGTCGGCAATGGTGCTTCCACTGCCTTTTGGCTCGATCATTGGTTAGATTCCGGTCCCATTTCGACCTCCCACCCTGCCCTCTTCTCGCACACCCTTCGGCCTAATGTTTCGGTGCAACAAGTCTTCCAGGATGGGTTTGAAATGCATCTGCGACCTAGACTAACAGCTGCAGCTCACTCCGAGCTCGAGTCTATTCTATCTATTTTGCAGGGGATTCAGCTGCAGGACAGGCAAGATACCAGGTTGATGTCTTCAACTCGCAAGCCGTTTAACACCAAGGACGCATATGCTACACTAGCTCCCCCTCCGAGCATACGGGATCTACATGGGAGATGGATTTGGAAATCCAAAGTGCCGAACAAAGTGAAAATTTTTGCATGGTTGTACTTCAAGGATAGGCCGAGCACCAAATCGAACCTTTTCCACAAGCATGTGTTGGATAATTCAGTTTGTCAGCGTTGCAGCCACTCTATTGAAGACCGGTGCCATGTCTTCTTTAATTGTTCCTTGAGCAAAGAAGTGTGGAGATCCATTGGCATGCCAACGCTGTCTGAAGTGGAGAACACTGATGTCTGGTCCTTACAACCGCCCTCTGGTCAGGATCATAGGATTTGGCCATCGATCCTTCAAGCATTGCTCTGGCGACTTTGGGATGCTAGGAACGGGACAATCTTCATAAACGAGCAACTAAGCTCACAAAATGTAGTGTCCCATGTCTATGATGATCTCTCTGTTTGGGAAGGACGTTTTGTTTCTGCCTCTCTAGTACCTGGTTTGCGCTGATGGCGCCTGTATCTACGTTCATGTGTGTCTACTCAAGGCTCGGCTAGATCCTGATATGTACCTGTAAACTGAACTTACTCTGGTTTCCTTAATGAAAGCCGGGCAGAGAAACTCTCCCCTCCGTAGTTCCTTTTCAAAAAAAAGTCAATCTCCAGAAAAGAAAACCTGCGCTCAAAAGAAAAGCTCAAATAGTGGTCTACGATAGGTATTGTGCCATCGTGAAATGATAAAACCTCGAGCCTGAGCCTGCCCATGATAGAGATGGAGATGGAGCCCAAGACGAGGCGCCAGAGTCCAGGCCCCGTCGCATCGCTCTCTTCGTCGAGCCCTCGCCCTTCGCCTACGTCTCCGGATACAAGAACTACTTCTAGAACTTCATCAGTACCTCTGGGAGATGGGCGACGAGGTGATGTAGTCACCACGCACGAGGCCGTGCCTTAGGAATTCCATGGGGCCAAGCTAATTGGCTCATGGAGGTAAGCTTGCTAGCTTTCCCCCCTTCTATCTGCTCCCTATCGTTCTCTGCTACTGAAGAGGCGGACCGACCCATAGGGCGGCCGCCCTACCTCCCCTCCAGCAGTACCGACTGCCCCTGTCCCCCACCCTCGGAGACTGGAGTGCTGACCATCGCTGCCCGACTGCCCGAAGCGGATTGGGCCATCAGCTATTGCCCCATTAGCCCATCACGTGGCCAGCGGCCTTACAGCCGCTCTCCCTGGCGGCTTGGCCTCCCCCCACTCGACATTCGGCAATGCCAAGCATGGAACGACGAGGCGACGATGCTCCCAGGCTCGGTGCCTCAGCGGCGAGTCGCTGGCTTCCCCGGCCTCTCGGTCCCGCCTCTTGCCTACTGGTGACCTGGCCCGATGCCCCTAGCTAGCCTCTTGCTCGTGTGTAGCCGGTACCTGGTGGCTTAGTGATTGCGAGTGGCAGGCCAGCAGCTGCTGCGGCGGCGGCTGTGCCCGACGGCCCTTGTGTAGATGTGCGCTTTCTCAGCTACTGTGCCCATTGGCTGACACCTCTGTGGCTCTCCTTTGCTCGACCTCGAGGTTATCGCTGAGGTGGCTCAACGATTTACTAGTTTTTGCTCATGGTTCATGGTTGGTGAGGAGATGAACCCATTCTTTTGTGATTAAATAATGTCATTTCCTATTGATTTGTCTTTAAAATTGACAGGTTTTGTAATTTGTACTATAACTATCAAATTGAAACATGTTGTGGATTCCAATTTTAAAAGTACATCTTGATTTTTGTTTGTTGTTTTACAACTTTTATTTTATATATATATATATATATATATATATATATATATATATATATATATATATATATATATATATATATATATATATATATATATATATATATATATATATATATATATATATATATATATATATATATATATGTTGTCTTTTTTAGCCAAATTTTTGTAGCCTCAGTTCACCCTAGGTCCATTATCGGGCTGGGCCGCCACTATGCTGAATGCTAATACCACCAATAATAATAATAGTGCCCTACCCTCTTTGATTTGATCCCAGCTTCCCTTGCCCCTGGTATCAAAAGTTCCGCTGTCGCTGGCCCTCAGTCCTCGAATCATCGGAGAAGTTGCTAGATTCAAGCCTGACATTATTCATGCCTCTTCCCTGGGATAATGGTCATTTCCACTACACTTACTACTGTATCCCCTCCCCTCTTCATATTCTGCTAAAACTGTTTCTTTTCTTCTTGGCAGGTATTTGGCGCACTTATCATAGCAAAGTTGCTCTGCGTCCCTCTGGTAATGTCATACCACACCCATGTTCCAATGTGAGTTTCTCCTTCCAAATGTATCTCAATTGTCAAACAACTGAATCAGATTTATTCACCGCTCTCCACTGCCAGTTACTTGGCATACTGCTGCTCTCACATTCACATACTGCTTTTCACCAGCATACATGTAGCACTTCTTCTGTTCTGCACAAGAAATGGGTAAAAGAAATTGTATTATTGCCTTTACTCACTGATCCTTTTGATTATGGCAATTATATACCCAGATATACATTCAGCTGGATTGTCAAGCCCATGTGACTAATTATAAGTAAGTTTTCAATCATCTATCGCAGGAATACATTTCTTTTGCGTGATTAAGCGACTGATATGTTTCCCACTTGATATAGAATTCTTGCACCGAGCTGCGGACCTCACACTCGTACCATCCGTTGCTATCGGGAGGGATCTTCAAGCTGCCCGTGTTATAGCAGGTTTACTTAACTAATCTATCTGTAGTTTCTTGTTCTTGTTAATTGTACCATCTCTCAAACGGTGCATGTTTCCAGCCAATAAAATACGCCTTTGGAACAAGGGTGTTGACTCAGAAAGCTTCCATCCTCGTTTTCGCAATATGGAAAAGCGTTCAAGGCTAACGTATGTATATTCTTCTTCCCCTCGCACAGTTTTGTATTTGTCCATTTCAATGTCTGAGTGTGGTTACGGTGATGAGCAAATATTTTCTTAGATACACATGCTAACTGTGGTGCTAATGTGTTCTGGTTTTCGTTGGAGCAGAAATGGCGAACCAAAAAAGCCACTTATATTTTATGTTGGGCGCTTAGGAGTTGAGAAAAGCTTGGATTTTCTTAAGAGGTGAGCCCTTTATGTGCCTGATATTTTGAATGCTATGGACTATGGTATGTACAAGGTTGATGCTGGGTCGTAGGTTTGTTATTTTGAGTCATGGACTGACTTCCAGGAGCAAGGATCGCATTTATTGGAGATGGCCCATTCAGGTTAGCATTGTTATCCCTGGCCCTTATGCTTTAGGCCCTGTTTAGTTTCACTCAAAAAAATTTCATCCCGTCCCATCGAATGTTTGAACACATGCATGAAGCATTAAATATAGACGAATCTTTTAAGACTAATTAGTCCATGATTAGTTATGTAATTAGTTTTTTTATTAGTATGCGAACACCCCTTCCGACGTCCCATGAAACATCCGATGTCATACCCAAAAACTTTTCACCCACGAACTAAACAAGACCTTAGTATTGAACCAAGAAGTGAATTAGCTTCCTTGTAGATTAGTGGGTGAAGATTTGAAAAAGGGGGGAATGTGATTCTGTCTTCCTGTGCAGGGCTGAGCTTGAGCAGATGTTCTCAGGCATGCCGGCGGTGTTCACGGGCACGCTGCAAGGTGAAGAGCTATCACGGGCCTATGCCAGCGGGCATGTGTTTGTGATGCCTTCCGAGTCAGAGATGTTGGGGCTTGTGATGCTAGAGGCCATGTCATCGGGAGTTCCGGTAGTGGGGGCTCGCACTGGAGGAATACCTGACATCATACCTGAGGATCAGCTGGAGGGGAAGACGGAAGACTAGCTTTCTGTACACACCAGGGGATGTGGATGACTGTGTTGGCAAGATCAAGCAGCTCCTGTCGAGCCAGGAGCTGAGGGAGGCCATGGGGAGGGCTGCCAGGAAGGAGATGGAGAAGTTTGACTGGCGAGCAGTGACGAGAAAGATCCGGAACGAGCAGTACAGTGCTGCGATCTGGTTCTGGCGCAAGAAGAGGGCACAACTGCTGCGACCCCTCCAGTGGATGTTGCGGCTGCTGAGGCCGACAACACCTGGGGCTGGCAATGCCGATGCCATAGCGAAGCAATCATAGGAGGAGGCTATTATGGTTGATGGTCCCTTTTTTCCCTTTCCTTGTATAAAATGGGCGAAGGACGCTATGGCAGATGATTGGATATGTTCCAGGATTAGAGGGGAGGAAGCTCAAGCTTCAGCATTTCGATTCACTGAAGAATATAATGAACAGTTTAGGATTGTTAAATCGTCCGTGTCTATGTAATGCTTCTTCTTGGCTTGCTACACAATATAGTAGTAGTATTGATCCTTTAGTAGGAAATTGGTCTGCAGTCGACAATGATAATAATATATCTTGAATAATAAATATAGTTTTTTTTTCGGTATTCATTCAGTCAGCTTGCTTTCTCTTTCTAGTAGCAAAGAAGGCGAAACGAACTGCAAAGTGTTTCAAACTTGTACTCGGAGAGTAACTGCAAAATAAATTTCCTCTTTTTTACGAGGAAAGTTTAAAGGAAAATTTTGATGTTTCAGGATTTTTTGGGATATTTTTCTCATTTTTTATAAACTTAATCTATTTTTGGAAGCTTCTAGAGATATTTTCATGAACACTAAATATTATATTTTCATTTATCATGCCTTGATGTATATTTAGGATTTTTCTCAAGATTTATTGTGGTCTAAAAAACATATCTTTTTTTTATAAAATAAAAAAGGATGAACCCACCTTAAGAGCCACTTCAAACTAGGGCAGGTGGTAATTTTAACAGTTTTGAGAGTCGAAGGGATTGGATATATATATATATATATGATCTTTAAGTTTAAGGAAAAATAGATAGTTCAAAGAGCTTAAAAGGATTTTTCTAAGTTTAAATTGTATATAAGTTTCTTTTTAAAATCAGTTTAAATTGTATCCTCGAGAATGGAGTCGGGCCAATGTGCTGGTCTAAGTATGCGCGGGGAAGCCAGCCCACGCAACGCAACGCAGGCCCAGTTCATCTCTCTCTCAAGACAAAATATCTCATCTCGTGCTCTCTCAAGACAAAATATCCTCCGCTGACTGGACGAGACGAGACGACTAGTAGTGCATCCGCCATTCGCCAACCACTCATCATCAGGGGGGAAGGGAATCCAATCCAATCCAACCAATCCCCAATTCGCTCCCCACGCCGTCCTCCCGGCCAACCCTCCCCTCCCCGATGGATCCGCCGCCCACCAGAGACAGGGAGGAGCTGGAGCCCGAAACCCGCGCCTTCCCCGACGACGACGACCCGGAGACCTCCCGATCGGAAAGCGACGACGGTATCCCTCCACCGCCGCCTCCTCTGAGCCAGCAGCTCATGGGGGCTTGCCGCGCCCACGAGCGCCTCAGGCCGCTGCTCACGCTCAACGTCTCCTGCGCCGCAGCGGACGACCGATTCATCGCACACCTCGCGCAGGTGCCTTGCCTCCTCCTCCTCCTCCTCGGTTGCCTAGGGTCTACGGATCTGTTCATTCATTCTGCTCCCTCCCTTGCAGCACTTCGAGGTGTCGGAGGTGGGCATGCTCGCGCGTTGCCTCTGCGTCCCCCTCGTCTCCCTGCGCGTTGGCAAGGTTCAGAGGGAAGGGCCCCTCCTCTGCCCAACACACATTAGGTTGGTACTCACTCAAATCCGCTTCATCATCATATATGACACTGATATGCTTCCTTAAGAATAGCATAGCAGCGCCGGCTTGACCCTTATGATTTCGCTTGTTGCACTGCCTCTTCCGTGATTATTTCGCATCTCACATGATCTACCAGCTTTCCTCCTTCTCGACTTGTATATTCTTCTCGATTGCAGCTAGCCTTTACCTATTAATTAATATTGTACAGGTTAGCCAGTTGATCTGATGTTTCTATAACTCCATGTGCTCATTATACGCTTCTCGCCACATTTAAGGAGCATGCTTGTGATAATTAGATTGCTTCCTTGGAACCATGTTTCCTTTCCCCCCACCAGTTGAGCATGAATCAGCCTCATATACTTTGTACACTTGCAACCAGGAACTTGTCTTGCGGTCTCTTTGGATCCTAAACTCTCATATTTTACCATTGGTTGACAGGGCTAACTTGCCCTTCTAAAAAAAATAGTGTACTGTGCCTCTATACTCGACTTAGCTTCTGAATTCATGTGAAGGCACTGCAATGTGTTGATTATACAATCTGGTATTTCAAATCTTGTAAGTTTTAAACAACATGTTATTGACCAATATGTCCTTACATAGATGCTGTTGGAATGATGAAGAAGTGATCCTGTAGCTTTCTCTATGTCTCTGCTTCCAGGAGAAAAGGCATGCCACTGTATCTATATGATGTGATAATAATGCACGGTCTATGTAATCGCATTTTTCTTGTATTCCATGGGAGTATATTGGTGCATCTGAAGTTACCATACCACTAGAGTTCATGATACAATGATTCATTTAGGCATATTTGGCTCTAAGTACTGGCCTGACTAATTCTATATTAACTGCATATGGAGTGGGTATGTATTTATACAAGTGACATGATTCAATGCATTGTTGGTCGGCTGCCATCTACAGCCATCAAGACAATTTTCGTTTTCTGCTCATTATTTGGTCTCATTCTCATGTCCTTTTCTGCCTTTTATACCAGTATCCTAATCCACTTAGACCTGTTGAAGTGTGGATCATGAGGTTGCTGCCCTATGATGCAGCACTCTTTAGTTTTTAATTAATTAAAAGTGTTGTTTCTTTATCCTCTGTGCTTTCTATGCGAGTATATAAGTGTGCCCATCTTTACTTCACAACACATAATTGCTTGTTAGAAGAGATGTTTGCTTGCTGAATCATCATTGCAACTAATTTGGAATGATGTGCATCAATGAGTGATCATGTTGATTCTAGGGTTACATAATTCATCTTATTAGTGATGGCACTGTTCACCCTGCCAAATAAATTTATCTTTTCACTTGTAGGTAATTTGGGCGTTTGTCATAATCTCTGATATATGAGGGAAGAGAAGGTAGTTTCTTTCATGGCCTTGCAATATCAGTTACCTGCGTTGATAATGAATGATCTCGTATTGCAATATTTGGTGAGACTGATCAATAGGATTCCTACTTATGCTTGCTATATTGTAATGGCATCTGCAAAATTCTTTAATTATCATCCGAATGTTCTGCTGTTGCTGGACACGCCCTAGCATAATTAGTTTGTGCAATATTCTACTTCTTGGTTTACCTTGAACAGATGTATATATGCCCACACTGGTGCTCAGTCTATAACCAATTACTTGGCTTTCCAAGTTCTTCATTCTTAAATAATTTTGTGATTAATAGCTGTTCTTTTTTTAACTCTCTGTTGTGGGAGTCCTTATGGTTTCTACTTAAATATGTAATGGCTATGACCACCTCTTTTTTTGGGTTCCATCTTTTGCTTTTTTTTTGTCCTAACAGGGATCATTGGTGCTAACTACTCTGGGTATTTTTTGTGTACTCTTTTTTTCCCCCTTTTGATGCTTCATAATCACAAAGCATTTTTCATTTTCCCATGTAGAAGCAAAATCAAAATAGGCCTTTATATGTTATGGATCTTGGTTACTTGTATGGAAGGTATTTTATCGTCTGTGAGGAAAATATCATTTTTGATAGATTTGGTTCTTATGAGTTCACCTGAAAAATTAAAAGCTGAACAAGTTGTTGAACATTTTGTTCCTAGACTTTTACACTCTTCTTCCAATGGAAAGGCAGTGCTGCTGCTGTGGTTCAAACCTGGTTCTGAAGTCTCTTTTTCTTAATTCAAAGGGATTGTTGCTTAAGTGAACACGAGTACATATTTTGTAGGAACAGAGATGTATGATTTTCCTATGTAGTTGGGCCAAGCTATGAAGATTTTACACTAGCCTGTGCTTTTTTTTTTTTGTAAATGTAATAAGCTTATGTCTCAATGGAATATTTTACCATCTTATTAGGTTCTTAACAAGGCTACTGTTTTCTCACATTGATTCATGTACCTTTTTATGTGAAATAAACTCTAAGAGGCTTTCGTTTCTTTCTATTAAATTTCCTGATCTGAGACAGTGAGTTTCATGGATGTCAAAATTAGTCGGTTTCATTTTCTTTGCTAGTAGTGTGCTGTATGCTAATGCTTGCATTTGTCAGCATTGGCACCCCTTGTTTAGTAACTTCATTTTTCTTTTTATTGAAGTATCTGTTTTGATCTATGGTTTCCATTTCATTGCTCCTTAAAAATATATTTTTTTCTTTTCTTACTGTAGTAGCCATGTTGTCTATGCCTTTATCAGAGAAAACATTATGGGTCTTTTGGTGAAAAAATGTAGTCATCTTATTTCTGATAACAATATGTTCAGGGATCTCATGTATGTGCATTTCCTATGTGCAGAGGGAAGCTGAACCTTTTTCTTCTGCCATCATCAAGCATGCGGCTTACCTTTGTTTGTGATGATGGTTATTCAGAGCAACTAGCTCTCTTGAGCAACGGCTTTGAATTTTCAGAGGTTGTGGTTGAAGAAATATCAGCTGATAATTCTGGACGCTCTTTCCTAATCAGAATATCAGAATCTAAAGTATTTTACTACTGGTGTGCTGAGAAGTCCAAGGAACATGGAATGGAACTTCTTACAAAGGTTTGTATAAATATACATTGCCTTTATCTTAACTGCGTTATGCTGAAATTGTTATCTACGTGGAAATAAAAACAAAACATAAAACAATGTTATCCATAGCAATACACACATACTTACAAGGATTCTTATTCTTCTTGTTTTTGTGTGCATAGATGAAAAACCTTTTGGACGGGAGGCCAACACTCTCTGATCTCACTGGCATCTCCAATTCGCGACTTGACGCTTTTGCCACTCATTTACATGCTTATCTTCTTGCATCAAGTATTGGTGATGTTAAATCGTTGGGATCACTTAATGACTTTCTGAGTACTTCAAGATCACATGATCAATATTTACAGCTCCAGTCAGCTGTTTCCAAAACTTCCAGGTTCCGTGCCTTGGCTACTAGTGCAACTAAGTCAAGCTCTGTCTATCAAGCCAGCCTAAGTCTGAGATCTGGCACTTTTAAAGATGGGGTACCAAGGGCTTCATGTGCAAGGGTTGTTGGGAGGGACAAACTGAAGCGTCTCGTGGAATGGTCAGGCCCGTTAACTGCTCCGCTTGATACAAATCCTTTGACAATCAACCCTGATTCTACCAGTGAGAAGTGCGAAGCAGATTGTTCAAAGAACAATGTTAGCTCAGTTCCGTTGGACTTGCCTCTTTCGTTTCCCTTGTTGCCTTCTATTTACTCCCTTGGCACTTGTCCAGCTCCTGAGGTTCCTTTGGAGAAACAGTTTAAGCCTTACTATTGCTGGTGCCCACCATGCCCATCATCACTGCAATACACTGTCACCCCTTTGCATCTGCCAGGTACATCTGTAGATCCGTTGCCCCTACCACCTTTGAGTTCACTGCTAGCAAGTGAGCAGCCACCTTCTTCAACAGTTTCTGTAAAGCTGGATACAACTGATCTCCCTTCCCTTAATCTTCCGTCCATACTGCACGACCCATTAATTCACCTTCCACTCCCCACTTCACCACTTATTCCCCTACATGGTTCACAGGTTCCAACATTCACGCCATTGATGTCTGATCCCATTGTGCATGTCCCAGTCATTGATGTGTGTTCAGCGGGGCAGGCATATCTAGTGAGTTGTGGGCCTTCTATAACTTCAGCAGTTCCCCTGCTCCCGAGCTTGAAGCCTCTGCTGCCAGAAGCAGAATCGTTAGTCGAGAGAAGGGCAAGGGAAACACTGATGAGGCTCATAGCTTCGACACCACCTGCAAGCAATCCTCAGCTGGCCAACGTGCTGCCTGTGGTCATTCCTGATATGCCTGAAAGTATATACCGGGCCAATAATGTAAGATAATTGTTGCAGTTCTCCTAGATTTTACCTTCTTGTCTTGTGGCTTATTACTTTATTTGATTGGTAGGTTAACAAGCATGTTGATGTGGGCCCCAATGACAAAGCATTTGGTATGTCTTGTGTTGCTGCTGTGTTTGGAAGTGGGATTGCACAAGCTGAGGATGAAGTTCCAAGCGGAGATGATTCACAAGAGCAGTTTGCCGAATATGACGGTACCAGCAATGAATGTGATGTACAGCATTGCCAGAAAATATAGTTCGTGACACAGTTTGGCATAAGAAGGCGTGCTGCATGTCGCTATGGGGATGTCGTTTTAGTTTGGTTGGCAGTTGCATCACCATGGTAAATAGGGTTTTAAGGAATCGGGGATTTGATGCTCTGTATGCAGCCTTTTGTTTCTGTGCCCAGCCAGCAGGCCTATCTCTATCTGGTTGGCAAGTGTAATTAGTAGTTTGTACTGTGTTTTGTTTTGGCGAACTTGCTGCGAGCCGCATGCTTAGTTTGGTTTATTTGTTTATGATGAACTTTAGCCTCGTAAAATATATATACTTCGTGTTTTAGAGCTTCGTACGCCGGAGCAAAGCGAGGCTGTTGTGTTGCCTTTCGTGCAACCAGGAGTGTTGGTACAGAAGCAACCTGCCTTTTATATGGGAAAAAAATTCTTAAAAAATTTTAATGGCTTAATTATAATACAACCAATGTACATTAGTATTAGACAATTTTTAATGCAAATAGGGGAAGGGAAAAACAAAATGAGACGGTCATAATAATTTTGACTGCAATTTGATGGGTAATCATAATAATATTAATGCAATTTTTTTGGGTACTCATGACAATTTTGAATGCAAAAAAAAAAACGGTAAGTGATAAAAAAAATATCTTTGCGCTTGAAACAGTTGGCACGTGCATTGAAAGGTTGTTAATTTGTTACTCGGTCTGGTCTATAGAAAAGGGTGAATGAATCTGGCCGGTTGCCGGTTGCATGCATGCAGATGCAGGGATCTCCGGAGTGTCTTTCGCGATTCTTCTCTTTGCCATGACCCATGAACGACTTGGATCTCATACGAATACGAACATATAACCGAAGCCGAACTGAATCCATGCACTCCCAACTATTCATTCATATATACGAAATCCGGTTTCCCAACTATAGGTAGGTAGGGCGTGGATCGTGGACGATGGAAGTGGAACGAACGAATCCATCGACAATGGCCGGTGAAGGAGATGAGACGACGACGACGACGACGCTTGACGGGACGACGGACCGCTCCGGCAAGCCGGCGGTGCGGAGCAAGACGGGGACGTGGCGCGCGTGCCCTTTCATCCTGGGCAACGAGTGCTGCGAGCGCCTGGCCTACTACGGCATGAGCTCCAACCTCGTCAACTACATGATCGACCGCCTCCACCAGGGGAACGCCGCCGCCGCCAACAACGTCAGCAACTGGTCCGGCACCTGCTACGTCATGCCCCTCCTCGGCGCCTTCCTCGCCGACGCCTACCTCGGAAGGTACCGCACCATCGCCGCCTTCATGGCGCTCTACGTCGTCGGCCTCACGCTGCTCACCATGAGCGCCGCCGTCCCGGGGCTCAGGCCGCCGCCCGACGGAGCAGGCGCCGTCACCGCGGGCCAGAGCGCCGCCTTCTTCGTGGCGCTCTACCTCATCGCGGTGGGCACGGGAGGCATCAAGCCCTGTGTCTCATCCTTCGGCGCCGACCAGTTCGACGACGCCGACCCGCGCGAGCGCCACAGCAAGAGCTCCTTCTTCAACTGGTTCTACATGTCCATCAACGTGGGCGCCCTCGTCGCCTCCTCCGTGCTCGTCTGGGTCCAGATGAACGTCGGCTGGGGCTGGGGCTTTGGCATCCCCGCCGCCGCCATGGCCGTCGCCGTCGCCAGCTTCCTGATGGGGAGCAAGCTCTACAGGCACCAGAAGCCGGGGGCCAGCCCGCTCACGCGGATGCTGCAGGTGGTGGTCGCCGCCTGGAGGAGGAAGGGAAAGCAGCCGGTGCCGGCGGACGCGTCCCTGCTCCACGAGGCGCCGGCGGTGTCCGCCATCCAGGGCAGCAGGAAGCTGGAGCACACGGAGCAGTTCCGGTGGCTGGACAGGGCGGCGGTGGTGACCGCCGATGAGGAGGACAAGGACGGCAAGAACCCAACCCGTGGCGGCTGTGCACGGTGACGCAGGTGGAGGAGCTCAAGAGTGTCATCCGTCTGCTGCCGGTGTGGGCGAGCGGCATCGTCATGTCGGCGGTGTACAGCCAGATGAGCACCATGTTCGTGCTGCAGGGCAACACGCTGGACCCGCGCATGGGCTCCGGCGCCGGCGCCTTCAAGATCCCCTCCGCCTCGCTCTCCATCTTCGACACCCTCAGCGTCATCGCCTGGGCGCCCGCCTACGACCGCCTCGTCGTCCCCGCCGCGCGCCGCTGGACGGGGCACCCGCGCGGCTTCACGCAGCTCCAGCGCATGGGCATCGGCCTCGCCGTCTCCGTCCTGTCCATGCTCGCCGCGGGGGCGCTGGAGGTGGCCAGGCTCCGGGTCGCCGCCTCGCACGGCATGCTCGACGACGCCACCAACTACCTGCCCATCTCCATCTTCTGGCAGGTGCCGCAGTACTTCATCATCGGAGCCGCCGAGGTGTTCACCTTCATCGGCCAGATCGAGTTCTTCTACGACCAGGCGCCTGACGCCATGAGGAGCATGGGCACCGCGCTCTCGCTCACCTCGTCCGCGCTCGGCAGCTACCTCAGCGCGCTGCTGGTGTCCGTCGTCACCGCCGTCACCACCAGGAACGGCGGCCTCGGCTGGATCCCCGACAACCTCAACCGGGGCCACCTCGACTACTTCTTCTGGCTGCTCTCCGTGCTCAGCGTCATCAACTTCGTCGTCTACCTCTGGATTGCAAAGTGGTACAGGTACAAGCAGGCAACCACAAGTTATGAACTTAGCAGTGTATAGATGCAAGCTACTGAAGTCTGAAGATGATGAGCCTGCCACTCTCGCATATTTTTTTTTTAATTTACTTCATTCAAGTTCACCATGTTTTGTACTACTACTCTACAGTAGTAAGTATTTTTCACGGTTGTAATTAAATTAGTAGTACTCCTTTACCCTCGCTAGCTTCACGCTTCTCTTTAGAAGAAGGGCACCTAATTTGCAACACGCGTCGGTTTCATCCCTAAACCAAGGCAGTTGAAAAGTGTATGTGTATCCACTCCAATCTACATGTATTGAAGTGGAATGAAATGAAACTTAATTTAATTCCACTCTAATCCACTTCAACACATGTGGATTCAGATGAATATATGCGCCTTCGAACAAGGCCTGAGAGGGATATAATTCCCTACAAGTCAAAATCCTCCACAATCCCCTCCAATGCTTTCCAATCCCTTTAGTTTGGAAATGAAACGAACAAGACTTTAGTGAATTCCTTGTAGCGGAACATACTGACTCCTACTCGAATTCAGCCCTCAACTCATCAGGAAATTGGCGGAGATTGACCATAGAAATAGAGGGGGTGGGGGCAGTTCATAGATTTGTGAATTAAATAAACAATAATGAATACTACTAATTCTACGGTTTAACTAGTGCAAAAATTGCATTGACAGGGGTGGCAATAACGATGCTCCACTCCTGCATCAGGGGTGCAATCAGACCATAAAGAGACCATTAGGTCTTGTATGATGGTCATCAAGAATAATTAACGACTATATACAGTGATTTTTTTCATTGAAATTCACAAAATTTGTTGAGGTCCAACTGATCTCAATGGCAATCCTTAGCTCCATCCTCATGGGTGTTCGTATTTCCATGTATTTATTTCAAAAGGCAGCATTAAGAATACTTAACGACTATATATATAGTGATTTTCCATTGAAATTCTCAAAATTTGTCGAGGTCTGGCTGATCCCAAGCGGCAAACTTTAGGCTCCATTCTTGTACGAGTACTCTATTTCCTGTATTTATTCCAGAAAGCTATGTTAATATTTTTAGGCATCCATTCGAACACAAAAACTTTACAAGAATCGTACATGAATTTCATAGAAAACGATTCCTATTTTCAATCGGAAAAACACACACAAAAAAAAGGTTTTGCATTACATAGGAGGGCTTGGTGGGAGGTGATGTACCCGTTGTCAATGAGACAACTGTCAACGCAAGATTTATTGCTTCAGCATTGGAGATGCTGTGACAATGAGACCTCAGTTTGCATTGCGATGTCCATTTTCCATCTTGAATTGTTTATGCAGGGTAAACAAACGGCTTTATAAAATCAGTTTTTTTTTCTCTCTCTTCAGTCAACCGAAATCTTCCTCACTCACTGACCAACTTTTTCAAGCAACCAGCTAGGGAAAGTAAAGTAAAGTTGAGAATATGAATTACAAAAATACAAGCTAAGTTCAAAGTTGTAGCTTCACTGAAATTCTTTAGTGAAGTCAAAAGGAATATAATTAAATTAAAAAAATAGAAACGATCAAGTGAATATGCAACTCTTTTGAAAGAAAGCTTAAAATTTAAGAAAAAAACTTGAGGTGTTTGACAGATGTTCAACCACAAGTTCCTAATAATGGAAGAAATGTGTAATAAAAGATTAAAATTTGTAAAAGGTCAAAACGCGACACATATGCCAGGTTATGGGTCGGTTTGGATCTTATTTTTGTAGTGAGAATTAGGATTCTTGACAGTGAATTCAGAATTTGAATTCTAAAAAATGAGAGGAGTTTAGATCTCATTCTCATAGTAATTATTACTTTTACAAAATAAAAGTTTTTAAATAATAAATTTGGGTAGATAGTTGGATTCTAAAATCTCATTCTTATTTTTTTCTATCTTATATATTATCATTAGGAGATCAAAGAGGGCTTAATAGAGCGCTTGCGCGGCGAGCTTTGGTTTTGCAGCCATGTAGCTTGGACTCACCCTTGGGTTGGGAAGCTGGAAAGCACATCACCTCACCTTGGGAGTCCCGGACAGGACTGTCCTTGTTCTCCCCTCCCCTTCCTATTCTTCGTTCTTTGGGTTGGGAAGCTGACGGTTGTTGAGCCATGGATGGGCAGGCTACTGGCAAGTGGCGCGGCACGGCGAGCGGGGTGGTGAGCGCGCCCGTGGACCGCGTGTGGGAGCTGGTGTCCGCCACGTGTCGGCTGCGCGAGTGGATGCCCATGGTGGAGTCGTGCACCGCGGTGGCCGGCGACGAGGGCGTGCCGGGCTACGTGCGCCTCGTGCGCGGCGGCCTCATGTTCCCCCAGCAGCTGCAGCAGCAGGCGTCGTCGTCGTGGGTCAGGGAGAGGCTGGTGGCCATGGACCACGCCTCCCGCTCCTACACCTACCTCATGGAGGACGGCAACGTCGGCCTCGCCGGCTCTCGCAACACCATCAGCCTCTTCGACTACGGCGGCGCAACGCTGGTGGTGTGGGGCTTCGAGATGGAGCCGGTGGACGGCGCCAACCAGGACGCCCTGCTCGACTACCTCCGCATCCTCTACAAGTCCTGCATCGACACCATCCCCGCTTCGGCCTGCTGCTAGTGCTCTGCCCTGCTCTTATATCATCTATGCAATATGCATCCTTATACTCCTGCATGGCTACTAGCAATTGCAATTGTTTCTTGTTCGTTCGTCGATTCATAAAACCTCAGGTGCTCTGCTGCAAGCAGCACAGCACAATTATCCACTTCTCCGTGCTGCGCAAGCGCAATGCACACCAAACATATATGTACATCAATAAATATTTCTCTGAAATACTAGCTCTGGTTCAGCATATGCTATCATACTGATGAATTTGAGCAGGCAAGGTAACCAAAGAGAAGAGAAGAGGCAATGCAAGCACATTTGACCTTGATTTTATTGCTCGAATTAACCGTTTCCATCACAAATCAACTACTGCTGGTAGCTAACCACCCTATCTGCCTCCCTTCCAAAAACAAAAAGGAAACAAGCTAGAGTTGAATATTTCACTGATCGGGGCCTCGAGCTCAAAGATCAGCGAAAAGGTGGTAGGTGCTGGAATCAAGCATGATGAGCCTTATTGCCGAGACTGCCGCAGCAGCAGCCAATGCAGTGAACCCAACAACATTCAGCCAGTGCCATGATTTCTGGATGGCAGACAGCTTAGGCCCCTTCACCATCAGGTACATGTGATTTGCGAGCACAAACGTCAGTGGGAAGGTGCTCAGGGCGCCCGTCAGGCTCATGAAGTCACCAAGGAATGGGAGCACCGCCGCCACCAGCGTGTTCACCGTCAGGTAGCCTCCTCTCACTACTATTCTGAACATTACGTTGTGGATTTCAAAAGGACCACCACGCCCACTTCCATATTTTGTGTCCAAGAATTCATACATTGGGCTAGCAAATATCTGGAGAATACATGAAACTCAAGTTTAGTAGATCAATGGCTACATCAAAAGTAAATCAGCCATGCACACTGCTAGATTCATGTATATAGGACTAAATATGGCATTTGTTAACTACAAAAAAATATTGCAGTTTGGACCAGAAGAACAAAACGAAGGTGGCGACTTACATGCAGCGCTATGACGGTCTGAAAAAATGCTGACAGATTTGCAACGGCTTTTACCCAAACTGGGCCTGTGACACTGTTTAGCAGATAACCTGATGTTGAGGAACCATAAGCCCAGTAACCCATAAAGATTACAGCATAGAGAGGCAAGGAGCCAACGGTGAACTGGAACCATAGAGCTTTCTCCATGTTCTTGACCACAGGAGGCCTTATGGTTGCCTGAAATATTATTATATATTAATCATATAATAATGCGATTTCCTTGCTGCTACTAAATTAACTAATACCAGAAAATGGTCTCTGGACTCACCTGAATTTCTGGCAGCATACCAGTGTTGTAAGCAAACACAAGGTCTGCTATGGCACCTATTGTAGTGAAGACATGAGTTGAATGTGATGATTTTGGAATACTATAATCCCTTGCAGGCGAGGTTATCCCTAGTATGAAACATCAGCAACGAAACAAAAATGTTATATTAAACACAGAAATGCATATGAAGTCATGGTATCAATAAAGACGGAGCCAAAGGATAATACCATCTCTCAATGACAGCACAAATGCTATCACAATATAGATGAGGCTGAAAAGTGTGGAGAATCCCAACCAAATCCTGAGGGCAGATAAATAAGGGATTCCAAACGCAAAAAGAGCACAGATGAATCCTGATATTGCAATGCAGTAAGGGAGTTTCAGAACTCCAGCATCACTAAAGAGTCCATATGTTGCCTGCAAATGTAAGGTGACAAAATAAGTTTGCAAGGAAAATATTTTGCAATTTAGATTTACATCAAGAGTAAATGCAACTATAATCTAACCTGTGTACAGCATGCTATCGACAAATTCATCGATCTAATGGAAGGAAAAGCAAGAAACGGAATTTCAGAAAAAACCTCTAGTTTAGATACAGGAGGACCAATAAACAGTAGGGCCAAGAAATATACTAGAGGGAGTCATGGGGAGAAAAGAGTTTGATGGACAAAAGAAACAGTATGTATGGATCTGAGGCAATTTCTTTTTTTCCCTGGATCATACCTTGAGAGCTTGTCCAGCTAAGATGATAAAGCCAGTGTTGATCATGAAAAGGTTAATGTATTGAAAAGGTTAATGTACATACATGGTTGTTTCCTCCACTTTGTAAATTGAATAATAAATAAAAGATTAGTACTATTATTTGATTATTCTACAGATATATATTTATATACATACATGGTCGTTTCCTCCACTTTGTAAATTGGATAATAATAAATAAAAGATTAGTGCTATTATTTGATTATTATACAGATATATTTGTGTAGCAGAAGAAATTTCATCCATGGAAGAGCAAAGCAGTGGCTGAAGAAGGATTCTCAATAAGGAGGTTTATATACATAACTACATCATGAAAGTTTGCTGTTCAGTTGTTTGTGAGAAGAAGCAGGAGTGCGCATGCAGAGATACATAGTCGTAGGAGGAGGAGGAGGAGGAGGAGGAGGAGGAGGAATGGCGTAATACATACCAACGCTAATCTGGTGGGCGGTATCCTCGGAGATTTGGGGCGTCTCTCCCTTCTCGTCGGCGGCGTCCATGATCTTGATAGGCAGGAGGAGGGGCACCGTGTCGGGAGGAGCCTGATGGTCTTGGTGGTGGTGGTCGTCGAACAATTGCAGGCGCAGGGGAAGGTCCTCTGCGTCGCAGGTGAAGGACGAGGAAGCGGAGGCAGAGCCGGCCTATAAAAAGGGCAGGAAGGAGGAGGAGGCCGCCGCAGCACAGCATGGTGATGCCGTGGCTTCCCCCAAGACCAAAAGTAGCTCGCATCATTTCCATTTCCATTTCCATTTTCATTTTCATAAGAATCATGGATGGATGTCGTCCAGAAAATTTTAAAGGGAAAAGAGCGAGAAACAATGATGGACACGTTTTTTGTTATCGCCAAACTAAAGTGGTGGGAAAACTATTCAATACTGATGGAGGGTTGCATGTATCAATCAATTATTAGAAAATCTAATGCGATTTGGTAGCTGAATGCTGCTGCTCCTCCTATCCTCGTGATACATACAGTGGGGGTGTAGCGGTGCCTAATAATGCAGTAGTAACTAGTAGTAGTGATCCACTTGCGTGCCCTGTGGAACACAATACAAGAAAAAGAATCTTGAAACAGATTGACTGAATCGCTGACTGAATGCTGCTGCTTCTCCTATCCTGGTGATACATACAGATACAAGACGGAACGGAAGAGGGAGTGAGTGACAGTGGGGGTGTATTTAGTGCGGTGCCTAATAATGCAGTAGTAACTAGTAGTAGTGATCCACTTGCGTGCCCTGTGGAACACAAGACAAGAAAAAAAAATCTTGAAACAGATTGACTGAATGGCATGTTTAGCACAACAGGAACAGGTGCGAGCAAACTAAAGACGATGGTTCACGCAAGCAAAGCAATCATGCGGCATGGGCAATCAGCATCATCTTCCTTTCTCTAATATTTTATATACAGAGCATACTATAGGTATACTATCGGTGAGTGGTGCGTGGATGGAGGAGAATAAAATTAGAATAGAAAAAAAAGAAGAAGGTCAGCAAGTGGTGTGATAGAATAGAATTGATAGGGAAAGGAGGAGGGACAAGCCAAGCGGGCAGGAAAGGAAAGACGAGGAAGGAAGACGACTTACATCCATTGCTTTGCTTCTCTTCTCTCCTTGCCTTTCTTTCTCTCTCGAGAGAGAGAGAGTCTAGTCAGGAAGCGAAGCTAATAAGAGAGGGAATCTAATCCAATCCGGACTGGACTGCCTTCCTCTGCTTGCTTGCTTGCTTTGTGGTGGTGGTCCGATTCCGATCCAAATAATGTCGTGTGGACGACGAATTGAGTTTATGGAGCACCTCGAAACTCAATCAAAATTCCAACTTTCTGATTGAAATTGATTGATTCCGTGGCGACTGGACGCCACTAGCAGGGCAGGGCAGGGCAGGGCAGAGAGCAAATCAGCAAAAGGAAAAGGAAGGCCTTTTGCTCGTTCGTTCGTCGCTGCTGACCACGGCGAGCAGCAGTGGCCGCCTCCGTCCCTCTCCTCTCCTGGGCACCAGCCACCAGGCAGGCTTAGATTGATCGATTTGATTGGTCAATCGCGTCGCCCTCGTCGTTCCTCTCCCCTCTTTCTGCCTACTTTTGCTCAAACAAGCAGGCTGTGGGTGGGGAAGACTGAAGAGGAACAGATTGGGGCAACGAGGAGGACGAAGAAGACGAGAGCGCTAATGGCGTCGCGGCGGGGATTATTTTTTGGTTTGTTATTAAGTATATATAGACATGGGGGCAGGTGATTGGATTGGAGACTGCAACACAGAAACAGGAAAGGCGGTACAAGACGATGATGAGATGAATGGGGTGGAAAAAATCCAATCCAAGGGCGGTGGAGATCTCCGTTAGTAGTTTGTTGCAGCACAGGCCAACTGCCTTGCCTATGGTCATGGAGGAGGAGATCTCGCCCACCTCTACCCGTCTCTCTCTCTCGCACACACACACACAGGTGGAGAGAGCGACGCCTTCGTTGGCCACTTGGCCTCCCCTCCCCTCCCCGCGATTTCTCGCATTCCGTTGCTTCTTCAATTTTTTATTTTACTTTTTTTTTATATATCATGCTGCATTGTTTGCTTGCGAAAATCCCCAACCACGCACACACGCAACACATTTGCTTTCTTCTCTCCTCCGCTACTCAGGTAACCTTTGGACGGATTCTAGGAATCTGGATAGAAAAAAATCTCACGGTCCTAGAATTCCATCCTAACACATCTTACAATTTTAGAGGATTCTAACACACATACACAAAATTCAATAAATACCAGATATAAAAAAGTATTCTATAAAAAATCTTTATTTTATAATACAATAGTCAATATTCCTTATAATAGATATACTTAATTATATCATAAGAAAAGAAATATCATATATATTCCGCAAATGAAATAGTCTGTGAATGAAGCGGATTCATTAACAACTTGTCACACCCGGTTTTCTAAAAAACAAAACTAGGCTAATCATATGTGTGCCCAGGAAGTCCACACATACGTCAGAATGAAAAAGTATCAGAAACAATGTTATTATATAACGTATACATAGCTATATTAACACTTATATCAGAGTATCGCGGAACGGTAACTAAACTTCAGGCTCCATTTTTCTCAGGGACGGCTGACTGGTGGCTCCATATGCCAAACACTTCTGAAAGACTTCTAGAAACTCCACTACCTCTTTATCCTTCTTCTGAGCAGCACCTCACTACACACTGAGGTGTGGGGGAATAGCAAGAGTGAGTCCATGTCGAACTCAACAAGTATAACATAGGGTTCATGAGGCACAAAAGGCTAGACACTGTTTGACTGCATTTAGCTTTTAATCATCATATAATTAGCAATTGAGTAGCATCAAGGTATTCCAATTCCCATTAATGAATCAATGATCAATTGCAATAACGATAATGAATAGCATTAACATGAGCATAATAATAACAACAGTAATTAAACATGATATAACAATGGTGATCATCTATCTGTAAATGTTCCAAGGCCGCCCGTATCCGTGGGCACGGCTAGTATACCAGTTTTTAACTCTGCGCAGAGGTGTACACTTTCACTGTGAGTCATGGTTTCCAAATGCGTGGGGAGATCAAACCCAAACACCGGAGAACCATATAAAGCCATTCAAAAGTTCGTCTAACAAGTTAGGGCCATTAGATTCACTCGGCAGGCAGATGTAGAACCCCCTTCCTAGTGGCACAACAACCGCAGCCTATACACACTAAGGACAGGGGCTCGCCCTACACCCAACGTGGCAAGCCGTTCTTACGCCATTTAAGGTAACCACTAACAAGCTAGAAAAGGTCCTTTAAGCAACTAAAGCCAGAGCCATATAGCCCTCACAACTGTACTGTATGTCCCGGATGATCACGTACAGATAAGTTCTTATGGAGAGAAACCAGAGCATCAAAATAACGCACATGCTCTAGCCTCCTTTTAACAGTAATAAAATCATCTTAATGGTTGGTTGCTTAATCCATTAATCAAATTACAAGATCATTGTTCATAATTAAGCACTAGCAATAGCTACCCAAATGCATCCCTAAGGTTGACAAAGAATCAAGGTATCAATCGCTAGGATAAATCTCTACGGTTGCCAAGGTAGACACATGCATATGAATAATATTTTTAGTGTATAGGTAACAAGGATAGTCTCATGTTATACTTGTTTTTTTCCCAAAGTTAAGCTACTCAGAAGTCTTCAACCTTCGTCTCTGACCTTCACCTTCTGCTGTACTTGTCGGTCCTCAGCTCCTAATCTTCAGCACTCGCGAATTACACTTCTACTCGCAGCAACCAAGCACAGCAAACAGACAACAAACACACTTACGAACAAACATCATACAAAGAAGACACTTTAAAAGGAAGCGCACTAAACGTCACGGCTTGTTGCTATGGTTACGAGAACGCAAGAACGACTAAGGACGGAGCTATCGTTACCGAGGACACGTCTATCGAGGTTGGCAATATAACTGAAGAAGACAAACTAACACTTGATCTATTTTGGTTGAACAAACAAAATCATGGAGATGTTATTAATTTAGACAAATTATAATTTAATTTAAAAACCAAGTTAAATCTAGTCATATTTTATTTATAAACTTTACCATCTAAACCGAGCAAGTTAAACATTACTTTGCACAAATATATAAAGGGCATGTGAGAATACCTACTCAATTTCTATATGACGTCAGTTCAAGCTAAATAAAATATAATTTTAAAAACACATTTATACTATCCTAATTGTAACTATAAACACATATGTTAGCATTAATCAAGTTAATATTTATATTTATTTGATAAAGGTCTATGTTTGCTTACGTTGTTTTTAATAAAAGACATTTGATAAGTATAAATCATATTATTATTTAAGTCACTTTAACATTTATTTTTTTTAGAAAACATAAATCATGTAAAGCACCTGATTAAAATCATTATATGTTTCATGCATGAACTAACCAAGTTATAACTAGTAAAGAAATATTCAAGTTGCTATCGATCAAGTTAACATTTATTTATAAAAGACGAGTTATAAAACCTTAAATTACTTTTAATTAGAAATTCAATTGCATAAGCATAAATCAAACTAATATTTAACTTATAAAATTCAATGATATAAGACATGCTAATCGAGAAGTAGTTGCTACGGTCGTGAGAGCACAAGCAAACGCCAATAACGAGCCTATGGTTAACAAGAAAACTACTATCTAGAGTATTATATTAATATATTAATTTGTTATTTTACATTATACAAGAAAGGCCTACATGCGTGATTTATTTAACTCGGCAAAACCACAAGAAGCATGTTAATTCAGATTACACGTATTGCATTTTAGTTTAGAAACTGAGCTAAAACTAATCATGCTTTATTTATAAATATTACCATATAAATTAATCAAGTTAAACTTTAAATTTGCAAAGGTAAAAGAGCACCGAGAACAACCATTGAATTATATGTGATACGTGCTTGGGTTAAGTAAATTATAATTTATGTTATCAATTAACCATATCAACTTTTACATGTAAAATATCAAAGTATAGCACTTATATTGTTTTTAAATTAGAAAACTAGCTACATGCATAATAACTGAATTAGTGTTTTAGTTGTATAGGGAATAACATATGACATCGTGAATGTTTGGTACTACCACACAGACCACGTCAACATAATCTGAACGCAACAAAAACGGACTAGTAAAACTAAAACAGCCATATGATGAAGGGTTAAAGCTATATAGGAATCTTTGTGGGATTTACTAACAAGGAGAACCAGAGACCTCACAAGAGAAGTAGATATAGATAGGTACCTATATGATATATCAGACTGTTTCTTGGACACATCCGTGATCCGCATTGCTGCTTGCTTTGCTTGAACATGGCTGAAGACGAATGAACTGGCACAGATGACAGCATGCTCACCCGAGGAGAAGGGCCAGCGGCGAGAGCTTCTCCTGGTCGTGCCTTGCAGCAGTCCCGCGGCAGCCGGCAGGGCTAGGGCAAAACTAATGTAGCAGATATATACATCAGAAGAAATAACGATGGCTTGATATAAATAGGGAGGCTCCGATTGATCCACCGAGTTGGATTCCAACTGATCAGCCTGGAGCGACGGGAAAGGACCAGACACTAGCACGTATTGCATGCACGTATACATATATATATATATATATATATATATATATATATATATATATATATATATATATATATATATATATATATATATATATATATATATATATATATATATATATATATATGTATATTTAAGATACGGCGAGAGATAGAGGGAGCTACGAGCGACGGCTCGCGATAAGGGTTGTACTTCTGAAATCAGGGCGTCGAGGGCTACGCCGGCATATATATGGTCGTAGGGTTTGGAAACTTTTTGGAATTTCTTAATTTCGGGATTATTTTAATTCCGCGAATAAAAATAATTCTAGAAAATCTAGAATTACCTTTTTGGCCGCGAAAAATAGCCCGAAGCTCAGAAAAATCACGGAAAAAATCCTGGAGACTCTTGGGGGAGATAAGGAACTCAACCAAATGAGTTTGGACTCATGAAAAGATTGATGAAGAGATCAAGGAAAAAGATTAAGCTCACGGAAATTGAAATTTTAAATCCAGAAAATACCAAAAAGTTTTCCGGTGAGAAGTAAACGTCGTCCTATGGTATTTTTTTAAAAAAATAATAGCACTCACCAACACCAAAGACAAGCATCACACAAACACCACATTATCAAATTAATATGAAAAAGTTTAAAACCATAATTTTCTATATTTAAATTAGCAGCAACTTAACTTATCTAATAAATTTATTCAAATATTGAAATTATTTATTTTATTTAGTGTTTTCTAAGCATAACTCAAAATTAAAAATTTTGTGGTGTGACACAACTCGATTTACTTATAAAAAAAAAGCATTATCTTCTTTTTTATATCTTGTATTTATCGTACTTTTGCCCTGGGGAGTCTCTTTCTCTTTTAACAAATGTCTGGAACTTTGGATTAAGAATTGGTGGAATACTAGGCAATCCAAAACTTTCTTAACTAATATTCATTTTTACCCAGAATAAGGATTATAGAATCTCATCTAAACATGCCCTCACCGTGGCCACATACATACATTAATAATTATATATATAACAAACCCCAAAATACTCTTCCAACAGTGGCCTATGAACTGATAAACCATCTAGTCTAATGTTTGATTCAATTTCCTTCTCCAGTTATTTTAGCTGACCTAATTTTTTCCCCTTTAATTAGATTTATCTTTTTCCCCTCCACACACAAGGTGAATTTTTATTTCAAATTTTATGATATGATAGAGCCACAGAGGACATCATATTTTGTGTTTGAACGAATATATTTTTGAGTTCTCCATCATTACGTTCCATACATTTTTTGTCAATGTGTTATTCAGTTCCTAACTTATCGAAATAATGCTGAAAAAGATAATATGTAATTTTTTTACAGTAAAGTATGATGTCCTCTGTCATCTTATAAAATTCAAAATTAAAGTCAACTTATATGCAAAAAAGAAAGCATACATTGTTAATGGGTAAAATAGACCAATTGAAATAGTTAGGGGGAGTAAATCAAACCAAATTTTAGTTTAGGGGTTATCTAGATATAATCCAAATTTGAGGAAGTTCTTCGGACTTTTTCCTTGGAGCCGTTTGGATCCCTTCATTTGGAGGAATTGAAATCTACTTAATAAATTAGACTATTTGGCTTGAAATTTAATATTCCACCACTTTCCAAAGTTCAAATTTAAACCTATTGCAAATTCATAGGGTGGGAAACGAAAATTCATTTTATAGATCATCATTCTATGTTTCTACTTTGCAACTTATAACACGTTCTTCATCTCGCTCTCCTACGGTAGAAATGCAACACATAGGTATCTCTCTCGTATAGCCAACAATAATATACAAATATAATCCATATACAATCATATTAGCTTAATTAATATGTGTTTAAATTATGATTAATGAAATGAATTCAATTCCAAGGGTCTAAACGGGTCCTTAGATATATATATCTATGTGTGTGTATACACACACATAAGGAAATTCAAAGTATACTAACTAAAAAACAGTCATATACTATAGTTTCCTCTCCCTCCCTCTTCTCTCTCTTTTTTCTTTAAAAAAATGCACGCAAGCAAGCACTGAAGCACCGAGAGATAAAAGAGAGATCAGGAGAAAGTGCCACCTATAAAGAAAATGTCATCAAACAGATACGTTGCAAAAAGGCATGACATCTACTACCAGTGCCGGTGCCCAAGTCCATGAAAACACACACCAAAATATCATCAGGGTCATTCTCCTGCTTGAGTTACATTTCTCGGCCACAAGTCCATTCTCCTTTAAAATAAAAATAAAAACTGAAACAGCAAAGCCCATTCATTGATTGATCGCTACTTCTAGTACTTCCAAGATGCCAAACCAAAAGCAAAGAAAAAAAAAGGAAACTTTGTATTTCATATTCTATAAATCTTCGCAAAAAAAAGGTGCTGAATTACATATGTTTGACCATATCAATTCCCTTTTCGAACACATACCATATAATACTGTCTAAATTAAGCGTGCAAAAAGGAATCTTTTTCTTGACACAATCGGACTCAATGGTCCAAAAAAGTAAAAACAGAAAAGAAATGACGACTAGATGAAATTGAAACCAACATGCTTATGCTGAAATTTGGCTTATGCTGATACTTATGCTGTTGTGAGAGAAAATATCGTTCTATGGCTGAAAAGTAGTTCTGAATAAAATCAAGCGAACATGGTCAAGTTAGAGAGTCCACGCGCACAAGTAAATAGGACAAAGAAGAAAGAGGCGATCAATATATGTGGATTGTGATGTGCACTTGTAGTTCAGACATCTCCGGGTCACAGGTGAGACTGCCGTCACCAATAGCAATAGGCATATGCATATTCATGTATCATGCCTGTGTGCAATGCACAGGATCAAGAAAGTCCATCCTGCATAAGCATTTACCAAAGCCAGGGCTCACTAGTGGCCACTGGCCGCCTATCCATCATCCATCGGGAATATTTGACTCATTTCAGATGCCCACTCATCACGCGAGATCCTTTTTATGAAATATACTTAACCAGCGTACTGCCGCTCCCTCCATTTTAAATTATAAAACATTTTAGCTTTTCGAGATATATAGCTTTTGATGTATTAAGATATACACTATAGACCCCGTTTGATACTAGGAGGCTAAAGTTTAGCCCCATCACATAGGATGTTTGATGCTAATTAGAATTATTAAACATAGGTTAATTATAAAACTAATTACATAAATGAGGGCTAATCATGAAACGAATCTATTAAGCCCAATTAGCAGTAAACAAAACATGTGCTGGTGATAGATTAATTAGGCTTAATAGATTCGTTTGCGAATGAGCCACGGCTTCTGCAATTAGTTTTACAATTATCTTATGTTTAGTCCTCCTAATTAGCATACGAACATCCGATGGGACAAGAGCTAAACTTTAGCCAAGGATTCAAACACCCCCATGGCCTAGATATATATAGTAAAATCTACATAAAAACTATAATGTCTTGTAATTTGGAAGAGCCATAGCAACCACCCACCACCACCCACGAGGAAAAAAAATACACATCAATGGCTCTTATCTGCTTCAAGGCGCTGCGGCTGCAGCTAAACACCTACACGATACTGTAGCTAAAATTGTGCAGCCGCAGCTCTTCCGATCATCAGCACACAAGGGCCAAAGCAAACATTACATCATCTTGCATATTGTGGTGGTTCATCATTCCATAGTGCAAAAACTAACAATTAAAAAGGTAAACAGTTTTCTCCAAACAGATGCACTCTCGTACAATATCCTGGTTAACACTTGTCAAGATCAATGACTAATGTTGACCACACTCAACTGACATTATTGTAGAATGTAAAACATACAATCTCTGCTCAGGTACTAGCAGTTACTCACCTGGATTCTGTTTGTTGACTGTTGGTTGCAGAAATGCTCTTGCAGTAATGAACCAAAAATTTCAGGGGTCAAATATCTCTCCACCTTGGAGACACTTGTACAGAAAGAGAAGGGAAGAAAAAGCGAAGAGCAATCCTGGATTCCATATTCTGTTTTGTAGTTCCCAAAAGGCACTGTTGTTTTAGAAAGAAAGGTGCCTCTCATCTTCTTAATCCGAAATGAAATGGCCGAGGAGAAGGTTATTCCTTTTGGGTACACCCAACAGATAGCAACATCATCCATGCTGGAGCTTGAATGTGATTCTCACAAGTCACAACAAGGGCCAAAGCAAATATTACAGCATTCATTATGCCACGGTGCAAAAACACACCATTCAAAAGGTAAACAATTTTCTCCAACAGATGCATATACTCTTTGTACAAATGTACAATAGCCTGTCCAACAGCTGTCAAGACTAATGACTACTGATGACCACACTCAGCTGACATTATAGAGTCCATAACATACATATATCTCTGGTCCACTAACAGCAGCATCCGGTTCCAAAAGGCATCAATCCTAACTAAAGGCAATTCAGCTACTCACCTCAACTTCGTGGTTTTGAAAGATGCACTTGCACCCTAATTTTGGCAGCATGAAATGAAGCCACAATGAACCAAAAAATTCAGGTGTCCAATTATTATAGCAGAAAGAAAATTGAAGAAAAAGGTAAGGTGTGAATTATTACCGCAGCAAGAAAAGGGAAGAAAAGGTAAGAGCAACCCTGGATTCCATATTCTGTTTTGTAGTTCCCCAAGTCCCAACTGAAAGCAGCACTATGAAAACATATATATAGTCCTCGTATCTCCACCCATACAGTATCATAATGCAAAGTCACTTTGGCTAACCGAAAGAAGCCCAAATCAAATCTTTGGCCTCTATCCAGAAATATGAAATGCAGGTCACTTGCTCCAAGTTGGACTTTACGCCCACTTTGTTGGCAACTTGAGAGAGATGTATCAACATGGTCAAACTTGGAGCTGGAGCTGCTTTGAGTGCTTTGAGTCTACATCAAAAGCTAACACTACTAGCAGGCCGAAACTAGATATTGATGAACCACAGAGGACAGGGCAGCTAGGAGTTTTATGTCTATCAGACGAGGTCTTGCAGAAGGAATATGAATAGAGAAACATATGATGCATGAGTTTCCAACCAGGAGGGAAAAGAAGAACCCTACTGCGATTTATGAATGTGCTGAAACTTAATGTAACATGACCTGACCACAGCGCAGGATATGTAGTGAGACAGAAGAATGCTACCATTTCAAAGCAGTATAATACGAAGCCATGGTGAATTGGCGATTGAACCGATTTATGGTGAAGATTAGTATGCATTTATTATATGTAAGGAAAAGAAAGATCAGTTTTGCCCGTTAGAGCAGAGAAGTGAAACACAACTAAGTACAGAAACAAAATTAGGAGTACCAAGCAGCATCAGTGCAAGAAAGGAAACACATCGGTAGCAACAGTGTTACAAGTTGATTAGGAACAAAGATCACAAAAACAAAGAAAAGAAGCACTCTTCTAGCTAGCTAATTGAAGGTAATTTGGGTGAAAAGTGCAGAGTTTGCCCTGTTGTGTTTGGGAGGCAAAATCTGCAGTTTCCACCACAGTGGGCTGATGGTACTTACTACTTTAGTAGTACTAGTAATTACAACACAACACGGTTGCAAATGCAGCAGAAGTGAACTAGTGAATGAAGTGGAAAAAAGACAGCAAAAAAGGGAAAGGTAGCATCTACTTGCTTGGTGGTGGTGGTGGACTGGTGGTGGGAGCATCTACTTGTTCCCGGCGGAATCGGCAACCGCGGCGTCGTCCTTGACCCCGACGAGCACAATCTTCTCGTAGACGAGGTGCGAGGGGTGCATGGGGTACTCCACCGGCGCGACGGGCCGGCGCTTGGACACGGAGTACCAGAGGAAGAGCACAAGGAAGGTGAGCATTGCGCCAGCCGCAGCCGCGAGCAGCAGGGACAGCGCAGCGCCCCAGGGGCTGCTGTAGCGGCGGTCGCGGGCTCTGGCGCTGGCAACGCGTTCTGGCGGCGGCGTGGTGAGCAGGTCGGTGGGGTTGAGCGGCATGGAGTGCATCCGGTTGGGAGCTGCGCGGAACGCCCAGGTGAAGAGTGTGCAGTTGCCGGAGGAAGTCCGGAATCCGGCGAGGATGGGGCCCCTGCGGAGGAAGGGGGGCAGATGGAGCGGGTAGGAGAGCAGCGGCGGGGTCGGGGTCGGGGCCGGGGCCGGGTGGTGGCTGGTGGTGGGGATGCGCGTGGCGGCGAGTCGGACGTGGAGCGTGTCCGTGGCGGGATTGGAAGAAGAGTTGTTGCTGTGGTAGTCTATCCAGGCGTGCAAGTGCAGCAGCTGGAGGCTTGGGGTGGTGGGAACGGGATGGTGCGTCTCCGTCTGGAGGACGGTGCGGCCGGCGAGGTCGAGGCGGACGTGGCGCGCGGAGAAGACGAGAGCGAGGGCCGGGGGCGAGCGGGAAGCGGAGCCGGCGGAGGGTGTGAGGAAGAAGACGAAGGACGAGGATGGGGCGGGAGGGAGGGCGAACGAGAAGTAGGTGGAGAATCCGGGCCGGAGTGCGGACGCGGCAATGGGGGTCCTGAACTGCAGCCGTGCCCCGGGGATGGGCATGGAGACGGCGCCGGAGGTGGCATTGGCGGTGGCGCCGCCGGAGAGGGCGAGCTGCGCGATGGCGCCGGCGGCGGGGAAGAAGTCGAGGGAGAAGGACGGGGAAGAAGAGACGGCGGAGGCGGGGCGAGGTGGTAGTAGTAGCAGCGCAAGCGAGAGGCAGAGGAAGAGGGTGAGGGAGGGGAGAGGCGGCGGCGGCGGCATCTGCATTGACATGGCAGCAGTAGATACTGTTACAGCGATGAAGGAAATGAAGCTGCAGAGATAGCAAGAGTGAGAAGGAAAAAAAACAGACAAATGAATCAGATGAAAAATGCTAGCTTGATGCTGCTGATTGCATTAGCATGGATGGATCTCATCTGGCGATGGCGATGGAGTTGACAAGGGATTTCTTCTGCTTTCCTCCCTCTCCAGGCTGCAGCATGCATGTAACCGTGATCGAATGGCAACTTGTCGAGGGAAGGGAGATGAGGCAGCCGGCAGCGAGCAGGGTTTTCGAATCAAATCGGGGCCTTGTTCTTGTTCTTGGCGTTGGCGTGCAGGGGGAGTAGTGACGAAGATTGAATGAAGAAGAAAAGGGGATAGACTCGATGGATGGATGGATAGGGAAAGAAAGGAAGATGGCTGGGTTGAGCCTCTCTGCTTTTGATGAGGGGAGGGGAGGGGGACGACTCGTCCTAGCCGCCGCCCCCCGTGCCCCCCGTGCCCGTGCTCGACCGGGGGTGGGGGTGGGGGACCAATCACCAAGCAAATTGCAATGGCAATTGCCAAACTTGCTGCTTTTGCAGTTTTGCTTGCTGCTACGGTAGCACCGTAGCAGTAGGACTCTTGTGTTGGACCAATTTCTTTCTTGCTGTGTTCACTCCCCAGAATATTTCCTCTGTCACCCGTCACATCGAATCTTTGGACGCATACATGGAGCATTAAATATAGGTAAAAAAAATAACTAATTGTACAGTTTGTCTGTAAAGTTCGAGATGAATCTTTTAAGCCTAATTAATTCATGGTTAGATAAATTTTGCCAAATAACAACGAAAGTGCTACAGGAATATTTCCCCCCAAATATTTTGAAAGTGAACACAGCCTTAATGCAGTTTGCACAACCTTTCATTCAAAAAAAAATTAATTTACGACAGCCAACGAATTCATTCGTTTACCGTCCGAATCTTTTAAGCCTAATTAGATTATAATTGGACACTAATTATCAAATAACAACAAAATTTGTTACAGTATCATTTTGCAAAAAATTTTGCATTTAAACATGCCCACGGGAGAAGCCACAAAAGAAAAGCACCCCGTGCCTCAGTAGAGTGAGTCAGTGGGTGGTGCTGCTGTCGGCAACGCATGACCCTACAGTACAGTATATGCCCAGCGGCCTTTATTTTATTTCTTCCCAACATACTATATATATATTATAATATAATAATAGAGTTTGTTTTATTTCCGGCCTGGCCTGGCTTCCTAGCGCACGCGGCACTACGCGGCCCACTGCGTTTGGCAATCGGCCGTGCGCCCGTGCCTACCGTCTGGATCTGCTTTGGCCTACTTGAACTTGTTTTTCAGAACTTGTAATATTGACCTACTTAAACTTGTTTCTCAGAACTTGTAATATTGGCCTACTTGAACCTGTTTCTCAGAACTTGTAATATTGGCCTACTTGAACCTGTTTCTCAGAACTTGTAATATTGGCCTACCTGAACCTGTTTCTGTTATATTGCTTGAATGGCCTGTGAACTTATTTCGGATGTCAATTATATTGGGATCCTAATTATCTTGCTTGTTTCTATTATTTTTTTGAGTTCACATTGTCCAATTATATTTGTAGTGCTACCTGTCATTTTTCTACCTGTCAATGAATTATGAACTTGTTTCCTGTGCTACTGGCCTTGCATTTTTTTGTAATATTGGCCTTGCATTTTTTGTTGTTGTGCCGTGGCTGGTGCTGCACCATCCAAAGCAGCCGCTGGCATGCAGCCGGCCAGCAGTAGCCGCAGGCATGCAGCCAGCCAGCAGCTGCATCACCCAACCAGCTACCGAACAAGGGCAAATGTCAATAAATCACATGGTGTTTCATTGCACAGTCTGTAGGTGGAAGAGGAAATATTTTGGGTTTGCATAGAAAGTGAACACACCCTATATATATTTCCAACACCATGATGTATTGTTTATTTATGCGTTTGTTAATTCATTCATTTCTTTGCAAAAATAAATGTCCCAACAAGTATTCTGCACAAACGTATTTCTTTTGGCAGGAATGTACAAGTTTAAATTTCACCAATTCAATTGCTGCAATGTGTTTCCCCAACATACCTTAAAAATACATTTTCTTTTTTTACATGACCTCGTGGATAAAAAAAATTGTATATATGGAAAAAAACTCGTGTGCTCGACATTTTCCAATCAATATGGCAATATGCATATAGGGTCGTGCTCCCGCTCGGACGTCCGATGGGATGTATCCCATCGGACGCCCTCTGTCTGCACCAGCCCCGCACCCCGCACCCACCCCCGCATAGAAGGAGAAGAAGAAGCACAGGCCATGCACCGCTCGTTCGGACGGCCCGGCATCCGCCCCCGCCCCCACTGCCCCGCACCGATCCCCACAGCCCCGTACCGCCCCCACGGACGAAAGTGGATCGAACCCTGCCCGCACAGGATCCGCCCCTCTCCCAACCTCGTCGGCTCCCAGCACCTTCGCTCGCCTCCGGCTCGCCCGCACAGCACGCCCCTCTCCAATAGAAGGATGCAACATCAATCGAGACCTAATGCAACAAATGAAGAAAACCATTGCAACATCAACCGAGACCTAATGCAACATTCGAAGAAAACCATTACAACATCAACCGAGATATAATGCAACAAACGAAGAAAACCATTGCAACATCAACCGAGATCTAATGCAACAAACGAAGAAAGTCATTGCAACATCAACCTAGACCTAATGCAACAAACGAAGAAAAACATTTCAACATCACCTGAGACCTAATGCAACAAATGAAGAAAACCATTTCAACATCACCCGAGACCTAATACAACAAAGGGAGAAAACCAATGCAACACGGTGAGAGGTCAACCCAGAGAGCTCGTCGGAACCCCTAGCCTACTGCAACATCACCCGAGACCTGATGCAACAAACGAGAAAAACCAATGCAACACGGTGAGAGCTCAACCCAGAGAGCTCGCTGGAACCCTAACCTACTGCAACATCAACCGAGACCTAATGCAACAATCGAAGAAAATCATTGCAACATGGTGAAAGCTCACACCAGAAAAGCTCGCTAGAACCCTTAGCCACCACCACATCCTTTAGATCCAGAGGGAGGAGTAGGGGAGGAGGAGCCAAGCTCGGATCCGGAGGAGGAGGAGGAAGGGGATGTAACATCCATGATGTTAAGAAATAATTAAAATGTGTTAATGATGCATCATCAAGCATAAGTATCAAGCATTATGCCATAAATGCATTCATATTGCAATAATAGATATCATATGTTGCATTTATAGCATTGTTATGTTGCATATACCATGACTATGTTGCATATGTAATGTTGCCATATGACATGTTTCATATGTTTCTTTGACATGTTCACATATTGCAAATCTGGTATTTTAGTTAATTCCATGAAATGATGGCATGTTGATACATTAGGTTCTTTATGAATTTTATATATGAGAATTGGTTTACACAATTAAAGTTTTGTTTAAATAAAAGTTGTAGGGTTAAAAGTGCTTTATAATATGGGATCAAGGCTTGATAATAATTTGTAAGTCAAACATGTTTAAAATGGAGCTTCAAGTTTGAGTTTAAATTTGGAATCCAAAACTTGTTGCAAGTTTTCCGAGTCGAATTTGAATTCAAATTTGGGGAATTATTAAAAGATTTTTAAAAGTCAACTTGGTCAACCAAGAGTGGCATTTGGTCAAACATGTGATGCTTGACTCAATGATGCCCTTGGATGATGGTTTGATCACTAAATAATCACCAATTAATAGAGTATCAAGTTTCAATTTGAAATCTTTCCGAAAACCCTAAAATGCAAAACCCTAGTTTTACCCCTTTTTGAATAAGTCAAAATCTAAGCAAAATTTGGGAAAAAGTGTAAAACCAAGTTTGTAGATCTTTTCAAGGGCTACAAGTTTGGTGTTTTGAGTTTTCAAAGTTTCAGTGTAAAATTTGAAGTAATTTTGAAAAGATTCAAATCTCAAATTTTGACCCCTTTTCATCTCCCCTATCCAATTTCAAAATAGAGGCAGAATTTGAAAATATTTTGAATATCAAAGTTGTAGGTCTTACCTAGATGTACAACTTTGGTATTTTGAGTTTTTGAAGTTTCAATATAAAATTCAAAGTAATTTTGAATTTACAGATTTCTAGAAAATGTCCCCTTTTAAATTCAAATTCAAATTTTAAAATCTAGGCTGAATTGGAAAATGTTTATATTGAGAAAGTTGTAGAACTTTGAAAATTGAACAACTTTTGTTTTTACAGATTTTCAACTTCTTTAGAAAATTTGAGAGTAATTTATAAAATTTCACCAGTGGCATTTCTGTAAATTTTTTGAACCTCAACCAACAGCATGGCGCCACCTCCCGCTCGTCGCCGGTGACTTCTTCGGCCATCTTCCAGACGCGCCCAACACCACCTCCTACTTCGCGCTGGCAAGGGCAAGCACCTGCGTGTCGCACGCTCACTCCTTGGCCACCTCTATAAAACCCGGAGCCAGAGCCGCCGTGTCCTCCTTTACTTCCTCTGCTCCGCCGCCGCCACCATGCCTTGCTTTGCCGCTCGTCGCTGCCATCGTCGAGCTGTCTCCAGCCAAACTAAGCATGTCACCACGTTCGCCTCGCTCTCGCACACACGCCAAGCCCGCTCTTAGCACCTCTTTCCATCGAAGCTGCTCGCACACCGCCGTCTTCTTCACCTCCGAGCCGAGCTCCGCCATGGCCGTCCTCACCGTGGACAGCCGTCTCGGTGGCTTCCCCGCCTCGCCTCGAGTGTCATTCGAGTCTGCGGTGAGTCCCTACAGCTACCAGTGCTCTTATCCCTATCTCTACCGGCTTAGTTTGCTCACCGTATCGCTCGCCGAGCCGCCGTGGCCGGCGGCGAGGTCGTTCCGGAGCTCTAACTGCTCAACCACCACCACCAATCAATTCATCTCGTCCTCGTGATCATGTTGGTGCTAGTCTCATTGCCTGAGACGTCGCCGACGGCGAGATGCTCGCCGGTCAACGGTGAGGACCGTCGGGGTCAACCGGGCTGACAAGTGGGGTCACTGCTGGTCCCAGCCGTCAGTCGCACTAGGCCTCCCTGCGCGGGCCGGCCTGCTGCTGGGCCACGCCTCCGCTTGGGCCATCTCGGGCTGCCGCGCCGCCTGGACCGCGTGGGCTGAGCTGGTCCGCAAGTGGGTCGAGCGGAAGGAGTTGTTGGGCCGGGTCGGTCCGGGTGGAAAAGTTGAAAGCGATTTTATTCTTTTGTGAAAATGTTATTTAGTGCTAAATTTTGTTTATTTCGTAGAAAAATATTTACAGTTCCAAAAATGGTAAAATTTTTTGAGTAGCCTCCCTGTGATGTGTATTATTTAGGAAAAATATGAAACTTGGATTTTCAGTACTTTTTGTATGTTAATTAATTAGCTCAATTAATTATTAAATGCAACTTCCATAAATTTTAGTAATTTAAATAAAAGTCCTAAAATCATGAAATTAATTTTGGTGCTGTTTTTTGGGGTAAGACTAATCTGTAGAAAAAGTTTGGGCTTAATTGGATAAAATTTATTTTATTCTTAATTTCTGTCTTAAATTAATTAATTAATTAATTATGTGTTTAACTTGATAATTTAGGATTTGTGTGACTTTGAGATTGCTTGTTGACCTTGGATCATTAACATGTGATGATCCATGGCATCTTATTGAGTTGCTTGAGCTCACGATTAACTTGTTGACTATGATTTGTTAATGATAATTAATGTGTCAACATAGATCATTATTGACTAATGATTTCTTGTGTAAGTAATTAGTGGTCTTGTGATAGAATTACTTGTTATTAGTTGCAACCTCTTGGGTAAAAACAAAGTTATGGTTAGTTAACCTTAAATTAACCTTGTTGGCTTGTAACTGTACTACGAAGGAAAGTTGTACTCAAGTAGATAACTAATGTTTATCCTTTCTAAATGTCTCTTGTATGCTATGCTTTGTTCATCATCATGCATCATAGCATACATTTCATCATATTAAAGCCTCGCATCATTTATATACATAAAGTGTACGAGAATGAGAAAATGCGTGTTGATCCAGTCTCAGAGTAGGGCCATTCGCCAGAGGTGCTGGTGTCTATTGGAACTCTCTGAGGGAACTAACTTCTCTGCAATGAAGGCAAGCCCCAGACATACAACCACTCTTCTGTTTTTAAATGCTTTATTACACCTTAAGTCTAGTGTAATGTGCATTATGTTAGTAGGAGTTGGTTGATACCGTTGCTGCATGATTACCTTGATCTACATTTATATCCAGATGATATCCCACTAGTATACATAGGTCGATCCCTTATGCTTAGTAATGCTTAGACTTCGGTAGAAGTCGAATGGTGATTTCATCGTTCGCGAGAAACAAGTTTACCTTTGCTTCTCCTGACTTAATGATGGGTCATGAGAGCATATGAATATGAATATGGTAATATTAAGCTGAGACCGGTCGGTGAACTTGCGTTGGGAAAGGATCCCAATGTAGTGTCTCCAATTGTGTCGATTAAGGACCGTACCGTTGATTGAATTGCGTGCGTCGAGACTTTGCAACTGGCCACATGCTTCGGTAAGCCTAAGACCCCGGTAATGCCAACATGTGAACGGCCAACCGCGCACTGGGAGTGGAGAGATGGCGAGAGTAGTGTGTACCCTCGTAGCCAATGGCTGGATTGGAGGTGTACTGTACTCTCGGGTGGCACTGGACCCGGTCACGTTTTGGAGGATCCGAGTGAAGGTTGATTTATGTAGGTTAGAGTCCTACATATGTCGTGTGGTTAGGGATCCCCAGCTGGGTATAATCGGTTTGAATCGTCGCTGCTCCTCGGTTATGGAGACTCGATTCTCTGTTCATCATCGTAGTTAATAATGATACATGGTGATTATGGAAATGAGACAAAGAGATAAATATGAGATGTGATGCTTAATACAACTGATTGAGATAGAATAGGTGCAAATCTATCTATGATAAGCTTCACAAAAATTGATGCTAAAACTTGACTAAAACATTGAAAGGATCCACTTGTAGTAAGCTTTTTCTGCAAAACTCTACTTTTCTAGCTCTACTACTTCCCTTAAAGCCAGCATATCCTTGGAGTCATTTCCTTTCGTCAGGTAAGTCTTGCGGAGTACAATTGAGTACTCAGGGTTTGTTAACCCCTGTTGCAGATGCTGACTGGTGCTGCTAGTCAGGTCATGTCGGTGGGTTCGATATGATCTGGTTATCTTCTCCTAGCTTAGGTGTTCTACCTAAGTTATCTTCTGTAGTTCTACTCAACTTCCGCTATTTAAGTTAAGTTTGTAAAAAGTTAACTTAATCATGATTTTGTAAATTTATTGTTATTCTTCCGCACTCTGATGTAAAGTTTTGTAACAAATGTTGTAATATTGTAGTTACTCCTTTGTTGATCCTGTGTGAGTTGTAAAATATGGATGATTCAGGTTTCCCGAGGACACCCGACAGACTTCTTAAGTACTGTGGTACACATGTATGGTGGTTAGAGGTCTTTTAAGACGATAACAAGTACATGTGGGCCATATTATTTAGGAGTTTCTGTCACAGGGGATGGCTTAGATCCATGAGGGATCCACCTACCTCGTCGGAAAAGCCACCGTCGTCGAGCTTATCTCCGGTGGCCAGAGGTCGCCACAGCCTCCGTCGTGGTCTGCACCGCTGGATGTGAGGGCAAGGGTGGCGCGAGAGAAGAAGGGGAGAAGGGAGCACGGGCGGCGTGGGTGCGCCGAGCTTGCGTCGCTTGGGCGCTTCGTCCCGACGATGGCATGGAGAAGATTGGCGTGAGGAGAGAGCAGGGGAGCAGCGAGCGAGGGGCAACGCGCGTGACGAGTGAAGCGGATGAGGAGCGAGGGGCAACGGATGGGCAGCGCGTGACGAGTGGAGCAGATGAGGAGCGATGGGCAGCGCGTGACGAGTGGAGCGAGAGGCAGCGAACGAGGAGCGAGCAGATGAGGCGAGGGGAAACGAGTGGACGAGCGAAAGACACGTCCGAAGGTGAAGAAAAGAAATCGGACGTCTGATATACAACATTTCCGTATGCATATATGACGATGGGCTGCTTCTTCTTGCGCTTCGAAGTCATGGCCGTTTCGTTCATCTCCTGCTTTTGTCTGGCCAACCCAGCCCGGCTTGTCACCGGGCTGTCTCATTTCAAGGCGGAGCAGAACCACGGTGTATGCTTAGCAGTCAAAGCCAGTTTGGCTTTGGCAGTTGGTAAAGAATTGAAGCGAAGGAGGGGGCGGGCAAGTGAATTGCCGCGCACGCCCTTCCCATCCCCTTCGTCTTCTCCTCCACTTCCCTCCTTCCCCGTTTCACAAATCGCAGCCCCCAACCTGCTCGCTTCAGACGAGATCCCCAATCCACCACATCACTTGAATCCCCCAACCTCCCCCCACATCCACCTTGTAGATCCAATCTAATTGAACTCGACTCTTCCACCACCGCCAGCCAGCATCAGCCATGGCGCCGCCGCCGCTCCCTTGACTCTTCCACCAACAAGAAGAAGGTCACCCCCAAGGAGGTCGCATTCCTCGCTGACAACAGCTTCAACGCAGCGCTCGCCACATTCCGCTCCAACGCCGTGTGCATCTACAGCCCCACCAAATACGGCAAGAATACGCCCAAGAAGCCCATCCCGCTCGCCTACATCCTCGATGAGTATATCGCCCTCAAGGAGGCCAGCGTCGCCATCGAATCCTTCATGCACTCTCTCGTCTCCACCTACTACGCCTCCTCGTCCACTCTGCCGCCTGTTCCACCTTCCGCCATGATGGATGCCACCTCATGCCGCACTGTATCAGTGCCCAGCCCAAGGAAGCATCAAGGCCCAAGCGTGGTACAAGGAAGAGAACCAAGAATACAAGGCTCAGTGGGCTGGACTGGATTTGTGATGTTTGTAAGGCCCAGAGTGGCTAGGAGGCGGGTTCCCTTGTAAGACTTATCGAAGAAGCCAGAACAGAACTCAATTTCTATTTGCCTGCCGAGCACTCTGCCGGCGGCCAGCTACTACATTTATTGTTCATCTTCTTCTTCGTTGATTCGATCCGTTCGTTCGCTGCCTCTGCTCGTCTCCGGCGAGAAGGAGGCTGACATCTTGTTTGCTCCCTTAGCAGACGCCAAAATAAAGTGCCTTGGAGGATCTGTATGGCTTTGTTGCAATTGCAGTACAGTATAGTACTGTATGTACTCGCTAACCAAGCGAAAGCAACAAAGTACTGAAAATTGAACAGAAAAAGTAAGGAATAAAAACAATGAAGGTGAAAAAATGAAGCAGAGTTTGTTCCTCCTGAAAATTGATCTCCGGCAGTCTGTTCTGATTCTGAATGGTGAGTGCTTAGTAGTTAGCACTAGCATCGGGGGTAGTCTGGCGGCGGCGGCGGGAGCACAGCGTCAGGCGTGGGGCCGTCGTCCACCTCAAACGCCATGGCCAAGCCGAAGGGCAGATGCGCGTCCAGGTGGCAGTGCATGACCCAGACGCCCGGGTTGTCGGCGGTGAAGCGGATGACGGCCCAGCCGCCGGCGGGGACGGCGACGGTGTTGCGCTGCTGCGGGTTGACGAGGTTGTACGCGCGGACGTGCCTGTGCGCGTTGAAGTTGCCGGTGCCCTGCGCCAGCAAGAAGAAGTTGAAGCCGTGGAGGTGCACCGGGTGGTTCTCGGCGCCCAGGATGGCCGTGTTCTGCAGCACCACCTCCACCGTCTCGTTGTACCGCAGCGTCTTCACCTTGGTGCCCTTGGACGTGAACATGAGCGACCGGTTGGCCGTCGTGGCGTCGCTGGTGAAGTCGAACATCACCGGCGGCCGGTCGGGGAAGTCACGCGTGTACACGCCGTCCGGCGCGCCCCGCATGTGCGCCTCCAGCAGCGACATCGTCGTGGGGAACTGGAAGGAGACGTTGTTCATGCTGGCCGCCACGGAGCCCCGCGTCCGGTTGCAGAGCGTCTGCGCCGGCGCGCACGGCGTGACGCCCAGGCCGAACGTCACCAGCATCCGCGTGTCCACGTGGAGCGGCACCGTCGGCGCGCCGTCCTGCAGCAGCCCCGTGAGGCTCGCGTAGAAGCTCTGGGCGGTGGCGCTGTCGTTGAACGCCGGCATGGTAGGCATCAGTGCCGGCTGTGAGTGTGAGTCCGAGGCATCCTGCAGGTAGGTGAGGAGTGCCGTGGTGGTGGCGCTGTAGGTGGCGTTGGCGAGGCTCTGGTACACCTGTGCGGCCATGTAGTAGCGGCGGCCCGGGTGCGCGTCGGCGCGCATGAGCGCGTCCACCGTCTGGCCCGGCGCGATGGCGATGACGTCGGTGTGGTAGGGGTCGGTGTAGCAGGCGTCGGCGGCGACGACGGTGAAGGAGTGGTTGGCGACCTTGAAGAAGAGCTGGTAGTTGAGCGCGGCGTTGATGATGCGGAGCAGGTACGTCCGCCCGGGCTGCACGGTGAGCTGGTACTGGTGGGCGGCGGCGGCGGCGTTGTTGTTCTCAGCAGCAGCAGCAGCGCCGCAGCCACCACCGCCAGCACCAATGAGGCCGTTGATAGTTAGCGCGACTGAGTTGTTGGGCCCGGCTCCCGTGAGGAGCGCCTGCCTCTCGACGTCGACGACGCTGGTGTTCCACCACTCGCCGAGTAGGATGGTGGCCTCGCCGTGGGGCCTCGGGAATGGGTACCTGCCTCGCGGGGCCGCCGGGCGGATGATGAGCGCGCCGTAGACGGTGGCGCGGAGGAAGGAGACATGGGCGTGCCACCACAGCGTGCCCTCCTGTCCGGTGACGTTGAATCGGTACGTGTAGGCGCCGCCGGCGGGGCGGATGGGGCACTGCGACACCATGTTTGGCCCGTCCGCCCAGCTGGAGAGGCGCTGCAGGATGCCGTGCCAGTGGATGCTGAGGTTGTAGGGGGAGAGGTTGACGACGTGCACCACCACTGTGTCACCGTCGCGGGCCTCGATCTTGGGGCCTGGGAACTGCCCGTTCACCGCGGTGATCACCTGAGTCTGCCCCAGCCGCTGCACGCTCAGGTTGCCCACCTGTATGTATGCATGTGTGTTGTAATTTTGTATAGTACTAGGCACAGAGTACGTTATTCACTGACGCGTTAACAAAACCAAACAGGAGAGCTGCCGATTACATTAAAAATATAGTATAAGTATATATTGGAATTATTATAACAGAGAGAGAAATTAATGTGTGCTTACTTGGAAGGTGTGCTCAACAATGGCAGCGTCAGCCAACAACAAATAGTTTATGAGGTTGAGCAAGCACAAGGCGGCGAAGGCGAGATGGAGATTAGTACATGTACATGGGAGCCGAGCCATGCGAGCGAACTCAATTCAGAGTCGACAGCATATAGAATTGCCTGCCTCCAGCAAGCAAGAGCAGGTGACACTTACCACTCGAGCGCTTCAATTCTCAGTGTGTTTCTGCTTTTTATTTGGCTTGCAATGCAACACCAACAAGCAGCTAGGATGCATTGCATGCTCAAGCTCTCTGTGATGTACATATATATAGCTGCTCTGCTGGTCGTCAGCTCGTGTCAGTGATGCTTCCTGCAAACTTCGTTGGCAACTAATATTGTGTTAACAGTTAGTCTGTGAGCCAATACGCATTGATCAAATGATTATATACTATATATATATATATTAAACCCCATCATGTTGTTACCGCAGCAGCAGATTCCAGCTAACATCAGGTAGGTACTCTTGGACTTGGACACTTGGACCCATCATGGGATGGATGATGCGCTGCCTTTGCAGTTCGTCATTCAGTCACTGGTACCAATTTAGCTTCTCCCACTCATCCGACGATCCAACACCATCATATATCTGTTCATTCAAAAATTATCTGCTGGTAGCTAGTGGTACCAATTTAGCCACTTTGATTATTTACTATATTAGTTTATATGTAATGATACTGCATGAGCGTCATCCATCCAGTTATTAGCCTCTAGGATCGGAGAGTATGACAGAGATGATCATCAGATCGGAGTTGGTTGCACTGTCAGAAACAGAAACAGGAAGCCGCATGCGATGTTTTTCCAATTCATTATTTCATACGCAAACTGCATGCAACCTGTCACACTAACTAATTATTGGCCGATTGCCGTGTTCTGTTAACACAAGCAAATGCAAGAAAACCTGTGCAAGCTAGCAACGTCCTGTTACTTTGTTTAGAGCGGTTTGGTGGCCTCTCCCGCCAAGCTCTAGCTGCACTGACAGTGAGTGGGTAGGCCATTTTTTTTCCTAAAGTGTTGTTAGTGAAGCCACTATATCAGTTTTTTTATTTTCTAACGTAATACTTATCAGCTAAAATTGGTTATCATCTCAGTTTTTTATTTTCTAACGTAATACTTATGTAGACGACACTATGTGATATTCTATTTAAATTCTACTTTCTTGCTTGATGTATCTGGTTGAAGGCTTAACTTGCCTATGTCATTACTAGCCACTAAGAGTTTTGGCTCCCCAACTTGGATCACCTTTTGCAATTTGAAAGAAAGTTTTTCCTTGCAATCCGTTAAGTATTTGAATGTTAGGCCATAGACCATTTTCTTAGTTAATTACTACTCTCTCCAATCGAAAAAATATATATAATGTTTTTTTACTTTAATTTTCTGGTCTTCGAGGTGTGACTATTCAAGAAATATCTACCCATATCATATTTATATCTCCAAACTAAATATTTGAGAGCTATTAGTGGTGAGACTTTCAAAAGTTTGCCCGAATTTTATTTAAAGCGTTATATATTTGTGTGGAGGGAGTATAATGGCATAAGCGGGTGCTTTAGCCTACACTGCAATGCTATGTAAATGTCTCGGATTCCTCTCTTACGAGCCTACAATGATTGATATTTTTGATATATTCATAACAACAGAGGTAGATCATTTCATTGCAAATCATATCTCAAGGCTCGTAAGAGAGATATAGTATATAACGGAGTATATAGTATATAACTGCTGTTGTGAATGAAAGGGACTGTTATTAGAGTAACCCAAAAGTTCGTTGGTTAGTTATGATGCACTAGCTAACTAGCCATACATACTGAAGCAATGATTGACCATACATTCACCATCTTTAATTTCAGAACCCATGCATGCATCGTCGATCGATCATATGCATATTTGTAATAGCTTGTGTTGGTTGCATTGCACAAATTGACCTCTCTAGTACTGTTAACTGCTTTGGGCCTTCGTTCTCACACAGCTGTGGGCGACGATGGTGACTACAAATCATGGTCACCAGAGACCAAAAGGCAGCGTTCACCTATATATCGACCATCGTTTGGTGAGCTAACCATACCATACTGGCCACCACGCACTACCGCTGAGATAGATGACACTACGCACTACTTGCCACTACGCACTAGGAGCCAATTTGCTAACTCCGATCCCTCCCTTTCTTCTTTTAAGATATAATAAGACGTGATTTAGTTTTGGCCTGGCGTGGTACCCAATGCAACATCACAATTTGGCCGTTAATATATCATATATATTTATATAAAAATGTACATGACTCTATATTTCTCACATCATGCGAGTTGATTGCAAATATAAATCCAACGCTATCAAATTTGTAAGGAACAAATATACTTCCTCCGTTCCAAATTATAAGTTGTTTTTTTATATCAATTTTGCTACGTATCTAGATATAACATATGTTTAGATACATAGCAAAATCTATGTACCAAAAAAGTCAAAGCGACTTATAATTTAAAACAGAGATAGTACATGTTTTTTTTGTAGATTGAGTGTTAGTCAAAGAATAACAAAGTTTAAATCTTACGTTGCGCGCACGTCTTATACAAAATAAAAGAAAATAATAGCATGTAAAGTTAGATAAACCCCATTCCATTTCTTTCTACTGCTTTGTCAAAATAGCCTATAAAATACTCCATTTGTTCTAAATTATAAGACGTTTTAGTTTTTATAGATACATTGTTTTTACTATATATATTTAGATAGTGTATATTTAAGTATATAGCAAAAGCTATGTATCTAGAAAAGCCAAAACATCTTATATTTCCAATGGAGGGAGTAGAACTTTAGGAAATCTGATAGGTCATGCACGCCGAAGGATAAGACCCGAATCATAGTAATACGGGCCATGGTCTCATGCAGGATTTCATCCTCACATGCTTTCAAGGGCATGTTTGTTTCGACGCCTTGCTTAGGGAGCTCCGCCAGGCAACAACATCCTACTCAAATCGAACGTCTAGTGATGATGCTTGACACAAATGTGATGCTCTAGGTAGAAACTAGACACGCTGTCCAAGTAAGTTGGGAGGCCTGCTTCATCATCACCAACTTTATGCCCCTGCATTGCAATGTGTTGTTTGAACTTCCTCACCGAACTTCTTGAGTTTGCCAGCTCTTGCACACAAGGTGGTCATGTTTCCAGTATGTGTGAGTGTTTGTGTTTGGTTGCTTTCACATCCCTACATCGTATATTCTGCATGAGCGGATGCATTGAGTGGATATATTGGTCCAAAAAGAATGTTGTTTGGTTAGTTTCATGGGTGGATGAAGTAATCTCATGTAAGGACTTTTGGTTGTCTGTATAGATAGATACATGAATATTTTGTCATAGAATGACACGTGGGGCGACATTAGATGCAATGCACACTTTCAGAGTGGCAAATATTGAAATTCAGGAGCCCAACAGGGCCCTAATTGATTTGCCGGCCGGGCGACTAAAAATGCAATGCCATTCTATGCGACCTATAGCCTAAGGCATTGTTTAGTTCATCTCTAAAAATTTTACATCATATCACATCGAATATTTGGACACATGCATGAAGTATTAAATGTAGACTAAAAAACTAATTGCACAGATTGCGTGTATTTTGCGAGACAAATTTTTTGAGTCTAATTAGTTCGTGATCAAACAATGTCGTGTTGCAGTAAATATGTGCTAATGCCGGATTAATTAATCTTAATAAATTCGTCTCACAGTTTACAGGCGAGTTCTGTAATTAGTTTTTTTATTAGTATTCAAACACCTCTTCCAATATCCCATGAAATATCCGATGTGACACCGCAAAACTTTACCGCTGGAACTTAAAAAAAAAAGCCATAATGGATGTTTTGCAAAATAACCCTCCTTCCTCCTTGTATTACGCATGGAGTCTCTCTTCTTCTCCTCCCCGCCGCCTCGCCGCGAATGCGATGCCGCCGCGGCCGCCGCCGCTGGCAGCCACCGCCGATGTAGCCTTCGTAGTCACCCGCCGCTCTCACGCGGCAACCTCTTCAGAACTCACAGCCTCCACGCTCCCCGCCTACCGCTCGCTCATCCGCGAGCTCGTCTCTGCCGGCCGCCTCGACGACGTCGACGGCGCCCTCGCCTCTGCGCGCTCCCACCTCGCCCCAGACTCCCTCCAGCCGCTCTACGTAGTCTCCATTCAAGCCTACGCCCGCGCAGGCCGCCTCCGTGCCGCCGTCGACGCCTTCGAGCGCATGGACCTCTTCGGCTGCCCGCCCGCCGCCCCCGCCTATAACGCCATCATGGACGCCCTCGTCAACGCCGCCTACCACGACCAAGCTCACAAGGTCTACGTCAGGATGCTTGCCGCCGGCGTTGCGCCCGACGCCCGCACCCACACCGTCCGCCTCAAGTCCTTCTGCCTCACCGGCCGTCCTCACGTCGCCCTGCGCCTGCTGCGCAGCTTGCCGGAGCGTGGCTGTGACGCCAAACCGCTCGCCTACTGCACGGTCGTGCGGGGCCTCTATGCCCACGGTCACCGTTACGATGCACGTCACCTGTTCGATGAAATGCTCGGCAGGGATGTCGTCCCTGACGTTGCCACTTTCAACAATGTTTTGCACGCTCTTTGCCAGAAAGGGGATATCATGGAGTCGGGGGCACTTCTGGCCAAGGTCCTCAAGCGGGGCATGTCAGCGAACAAGTTCACTTGCAACATATGGATCCGTGGCCTCTGTGAAGGCGGTAGGTTGGAAGAGGCTGTTGCGCTAGTGGAAAGGATGGATGCCTACATTACGCCAGATGTTGTCACTTACAACACCTTGTTGCGTGGCCTTTGCAAGGACTCCAAGGTCCAGGAAGCTGCACAGTACCTTCGTAGGATGATGAATCAGGGCTGCATACCAGATGATTTCACCTACAACACCATCATTGATGGCTACTGCAAGAGGGGCATGCTGCAGGAAGCTACTGAGCTTCTGAAAGATGCTGTATTTAAAGGTTTTGTACCGGACCGGGTCACATATTGCTCACTGATCAATGGATTGTGTGCCGAGGGTGACGTCGAGAGGGCCCTGGAGCTCTTCAATGAGGCACAAGCAAAAGATTTGAAGCCTGACCTTGTCGTCTACAACTCTCTTGTCAAGGGGCTCTGTCGCCAGGGCCTGATCTTGCATGCCTTGCAGGTCATGAATGAGATGGTCGAGGATGGCTGCCATCCCGACATTTGGACGTACAATATTGTCATCAATGGCCTATGCAAAATGGGAAATATTTCAGATGCGGCAGTTGTGATGAATGATGCCATTGTGAAAGGATGCCTTCCAGATGTCTTTACCTTCAACACATTGATTGATGGCTACTGCAAGAGATTGAAGCTGGACAGTGCACTTCAGCTTGTTGAAAGGATGTGGATGTATAGCATTGCCCCTGATGCTATCACATACAACTCGGTTTTGAATGGTCTTTGCAAAGCTGGCAAAGCCAAGGAAGTCAATGAAACATTCGAAGAGATGATCCTTAAAGGATGCCGACCAAATGCTATTACTTACAACATACTGATAGAAAATTTTTGCAAGATTAATCAACTGGAAGAGGCTTTTGGGGTGATAGTCAGGATGAGTCAAGATGGGTTAGTTCCTGATGTAATTAGTTTCAACACGCTGATTCATGGATTCTGCAGGAATGGTGATCTTGATGGAGCATACCTACTCTTTCAGAAGTTGGATGAGAAAGGGTACTCTGCAACAGTTGACACTTTCAACATCCTGATCGGTGCATATTCTAGCAAGCTGAATATGCAAATGGCTGAAAAGATTTTTGGTGAAATGATCAGCAAAGGATATAAACCTGATTTGTATACTTATCGTGTTCTAGTTGATGGGTCGTGCAAGGCTGCAAATGTTGACCGTGCGTATGTGCATCTGGCAGAAATGGTAAGCAAGGGTTTTGTTCCATCGATGGCTACTTTTGGCCGCGTATTAAATTCACTTGCAATGAATCATCAGGTTTCTGAAGCTGTTGCTATTATTCACATTATGGTGAGAATGGGAGTTGTTCCTGAGGTTGTTGATACCATCTTGAGTACTGATAAGAAGGAGATAGCTGCACCGAAGATACTTGTTGAGGAATTGATGAAGAAGGGTCACATTAGTTACCCTACGTATGAAGTTCTTCATGAAGGAGTGAGAGATAATAAATTAACTAGAAATGCTCGAAAGGCAGATGCATCTAATATGTTTGCTTCACAACATCATAAAAGATCATATCAATAAGCTAATAAAGCTTTGATGTGCCTGAGCATAAGATCGGTTTTGCTATTAGTTGAGTTCTTCAGATTCATGGATGCTGCTGTACACTGTTATTTCAGGGCCTTATTGCTCAGAATATGGAGATTATCTTATCCTAATTGTATGAATACAATGACCCATGGCATTTCCTATGTACGTTATGAAGGCCCATGTTAGTTCAACTTCATGATAATTCTAAGTATTCTAGATATTTTAGGACAAATTAAGAGAACATACAAAAGACACATATACCCTTACTTCATTTCCTAATCAGATGCTATCACCAGCGTGATTAATGGAGATTGGTTGATAAATTGCAAGTAACGATATAACACCTACCAAATTTGCACTACAATTCCCCCCTAAACCCCCTTATATTTGGGTACAATTTTGAATGTTTAAATGCACTATATTACAGGACTGAGGGGGGCAATCATCATTATACTCTGTAGAGTATCTCATTTCAGCTAGTATTTTTTTTTTCATTCTGAATGTCTGACTAATGGCCATGCGGCTGTTGATGAAAGGTGCTTCATTGCTTGAATTCAATATTGGAAGGCTCCTGTTATTCATAGGAGATGCTCGTGGAATTGTGAGTAATTTTGCCATTTTCTATGACTTTTTCTTACAGATTTCATGTGAAGTAACCTCATCCACATCCATCGTCTTATTTGAATGCAGTCCTACTTGGGGTACATATTGAAACACTATTTTGGGGCACATTCCAAGTTACTCTGTAAATTACGAAGACACGGCCAAAATCATTTATAAGTTTGTTGTAAGTTCTATAGGCATATAAGCAATACTGACATGTTATTGGGTCTTGATTAATTAAATTTTCTCAAATGCTTTCTATGATCTGTTAAATGCAGTCTGTTGTGCTCTTCTGACTGAGCTTGTGACAATATTCTGAACGACCTACTGTCTGTTGCTGCTGGTGCTTCTGTATGTTTCCTCTTCCATTCAGATATTCAGTAAAGAAGGATGACAGGCACCCCCATTGTGAAGTTATTCCCTTAATTTTCTTTGTGCAACCTCATTGGTATTTTTCTACACAACATCTAGCTCTAATAATCTTAGTAACACTTAGTCTGTGCCTGTAATATTGCTGCACATGCATTATATTCTAGGCTAACTTGTATTTGCAAATAGAGGTATCAGTATGGGCTTCCAATCTACTTCTTTGTCAGTTTGTCCTGTTTGAGAAAGCATCCAAGACAAGTTCCAATTCTATATAGACAGGACATATAATAGTTATGGAAAAGCTTTCGGTATTAGGTACAATTAGAGTAGTTTTGGTATGAGTGGACCAACAGATCATTTTTTTAGCAAGAGAGGTGGACCAAATGAATTAACTACAGGTAGGAATCAACACAATTAATTAAACTACATGTACCAGACTGACAGGGAGAAGAAGTCTTTAACTTTGTTGATGCTTTCCAAGACCTGCCTGGCCAGTTAAGCCCTCTTAATAAGGCTGTGCCAATTGATCCTTATCAGCTTATGTCATGCCGGCAGAAAAGGGAAGAGACACTCAAAGGAAGAGAGCACCATATTATATATTCAACCATCACAGCTCACCTACCATACGTGTGCCTTTACCAATAAAAATTGAGGAGGCAATGCAACATGGGTGTATTCAGAACAATACCTACTATTATATGTATATGTACTACTTGTCTTATGCATTAGTAGTATTCAGTGCATAGTGATGCAATTGATGTAGATTCTTGGCCTCAACCAACCATTGTGATGGCAAAGAAAAATTTAAGGACCATGCAGATTAATGTGTTGACTTGTTGCAAGATTGATTCAGAACCCAGCAAACTTTTTTTCTTGAAGTTTAACCAGCCAGCTCCAGCTTTATGGATAATCAATTATATATTCAACTTATTATTACTTGAATTCACCTCAGGTGCCAACTGATTTCATAGAATCCCCCCCCCCCCCCCAACACACACACACACACAACACACCTACAACATAAAAAGGTTATGGAATGAGATGCCTTGACAAACAGGTATACTGGTAGCTTGTCAATCATTCCTTTCTTGAAGTCTTGTCAGCATTGCCAATTATCATGTACCTATCAATCTTTGTTTTTCTGCGTGTACTGTTAATTTTCTGTAGTAGAAGACGTCCTCTATATATTTGTGAGAAGGGATCTCATCTTTAGTTTAATCAAAAAGTCAAAGGTCTCAAGGCAGCTCATGTCCAGGCAGTGAGAAGGGAACCAACAAGGACCCATTTGCCTTCCCGCTCAGCCAAGCTTTCATTGGCACCACTTCTAGGCTCTGATCTCTTGTATTCTCTGTTCTTCTACAGATCGATCATATTCTTATTTCAGGTCTGATTAAACCCTTATATGCTACAATCGAACCTTGTCTAGCATATCTTTTGTGTGTCTTGCACTCAATAATTTTCTTATTTCGTAACGTCCAAATCGCAGTCTTTGTTTGTTCTTGCAGTAATTTCCCCTCCTTTTTCAGTTCACCTTTTTTTTTTGTGAATAAAAAGAACCTCAAATTCATAGAGCACAAGATGTTCATTGACTTGCCTAAAATATGATCAATCTGCTCTTTTCGCTCTGAACTTCTAAATCTGGGAGTTAATTTGTCCCGCATGTCTTCTGATGTCCGAGTCATAAACCTGCAGCCCCAGGCCTTCAGGTTCAAAGTTTCACTCTCCAGACTTAAGGAGCTGCTTTCAGGATGTTGCCTCTTGAAAATGATATTGAGCACTGAAGTTGCTTGATTTTATTCTCGCAAGGAGGTTAAGTGAGGGGAATTAATTAAGGACAATTAGGAGAGTTATGGGAGTTGTGCTTCTGGGTTTCTTGGGCCAGCTAATTGAACGGCGAGCTTCTCTGCGGTGGAAGCAAGCGGGAAGAGCGTCTTACCGCTGCAGCTAGAGCCTCCTGATCTTTCTTACTTCCTGCTACTTATATATGTAATTCTCCTAGTTTATTCATGTACCTTTATGCATGAAATTTTAGCTGAGATGAGTACACATATCATACAATTGTTACAAGGCCTGTGTTCTGATGGGCTATGGAAGTATGGTGTCTTCTGGTCATTCAAAAGCGAGACGAATGGGTGGTAAGTCTATTTGTTTGTTATCTATCACAACACTATTGAACTAGTATTCATGAAAATTCAAAGAAAATAAAGTAACTCTGATTCTTGTATCAAGCCAAAGAGTAACTAGTGCCCAGCATACGATCTTCAAGTATGCTGAAGTAACTTTCCACAACATAAATTCATTGTTCTAACTAGAGCTGCCATGGTTGAAACTGAATGAGAACATTAGCCAAAAGTCTACACTAGAAGTTGGCATGGATGAGCACAAACTTGGTATTGAGAAATTGCACTTTGTAGTATATCTTCATCCCACACTTTTATAATTGGTAAATATGTTCTGTAGGATCTTGACTTGGGGTGATGGATATGTCAATAAAATGATAGAAGACAGACAAATGGGAGATCTATCTGCTGGCCCCACTGTTCGTAAGAATCAGATAACACCTTCCTCGTGCTGCAACAAAAGCTATCAATTTTGCCCTATTGAGGCAGCACTGATGAGAATGCCTAGCCATTTGTACCCTCTTGGAGAAGGGTAAGCATGCTTGCATACTACCATCTCAAGTTTCTTTCAGTTAATGTTGAATGCACATGTTTGTGACTAATTATATTTTTTCAAGTTCTGCGGTTATTGTATATTTGTATGTAACATTTCTAAGTTCCAACTTTGTCAGGATTATTGGTGAAGTAGCACTTACAGGACAACATTGCTGGATTTCTGCCAATGAGCTTTGTCCAACAGCTATGCATAAGGTGAGTTGATTTACAGTTAGCTGTACATAATTATTTTACAGTTATGTATGGGCATAGCACATGATGTGGTTTCAGCACTTATATTTTCAGTACCAAGAAGACTGGCAGCTTCAGTTTGCAGCAGGAATCAAGGTAACCGACACCGACTTATATTTTTCAGTTATCACAGACAATTATGCCTGTATTTGCTGGGCCATCCTTTAGTTCTTCTTTTATTTTCTTAAGAGAAACCTGTTTGCTTTTTTGCTTTTCTTATATAAACAAAAATTTACCACAGTAGGGGCTTCCCCTACTGTTTTTGCTAAAAAAATTGTTTCCTGTATTAAACAGCTGCACGGCAAACATCCTGCTAGACTAAGCTGATCGTCATTGTTTCTTACCTGTAGACGGTTCTGCTTGTACCAGTGGTTCCTCACGGGGTTCTTCAGCTGGGCTCTTTAGATATGGTATGCTCAACTTGTTTAATAATTTTTTTTTGACATGATTAGTTTTTGACAACCAATGTGTTGTTTCACTACATTGTCCCACTCCCATCAAGTGAGCAATAGCATTGCTTTATAGAGTCTGAATCATTGCATTGCTTCATACTTGGTATGTTTACTTTATAATGTTTTTGCAAATTCCCTTCAGGTTTTCGAAAGTGCAGCGTTGGTGGCACTCATAAAAGACATGTTTCATAAGCTTTGTGACGCTTCGGTTTCTCATGCTTCTTTATCCACTGGGTCTGCCTACTCAAATAATTTGACGCTACAAACTGCAACTCTATCAATCAATCATCCAGATGCTAGCTTGATTGATAGTTCTGCTCAGACCTTGAATGTTGATCACCACAGTTTAACACATCCCTTCAGTACATCGGAAGTTCCAATATTAGAAGACACCACTATAGGTTCTTACAGAACTAGCCCAACAGGTTGGCCTAATGGACTGTTGGCCGATAATGGAACCATTGGGCATGAATATTTCGAAGGCTTTTCTCTGACAGACATGTCACATTGGAATCAAGAGAATACTCATGGCAGCACTATTGTTCTAAATGATGGTGTAATGATTTCAAATACTTCAATTCATTCAGAGTTTCACAGAGATCTCATGGTAATGTCCAGGGAAGAACATGAGCTCTTCATGTGGCATTGTAGGTTGAAACAACAAGAACCTACAAGCCCTCCTCTCCCTCAAGCGAATGGCAACAATGCTGATTTTTATGTGCAGCTTGAAACCAACAATTATGCGGAATTGTTACTAGATACAATAATCGACCAGATTGGTCATACATCAAACAGTGAATCTTTTCCCTCAACTGATTCTCCATTTTCATGCGAAACACAAGTTAAAAAAGAAGATCACTCATTGAGGGTGGATGAATCGTCAATTTCTGATATCCCAGGTGGTCAAGAACTTTCACCTATTTCCATGAATGAAGGGTTCATAAGTTGTGCAATGACTGATGGATGCATGGGAGTCAACAAGACTATAACTGAAGAATGCTTAGTTGAAAGTACGCATGGGATAAATTCAGCTGAAATCAAAAGAAGATGCAGAAAAGTTGAGCTCCAGAAACCAAGACCAAGAGACAGGCAATTAATCCAAGATAGGATGAAGGGGTTGAGGGAGCTTATTCCAAATGCATCAAAGGTTCAGCTTCTAACATTTTTTTTAATTTGGATCCTCCTAAAGTTATGTTTGTTTGGCAAAAATGAAGGGGTAAGTGTTGATTACATCTTGTTTCATAAACAGTGCAGCATTGATGCTCTACTGGACAAAACCGTAGCATACATGCTGTTCCTCCAAAGTGTATCCGAGAAAGCTGAGAAGGTAAGCTTTTTTTGGATTTAATTATAACAGTTAAGAAGCAGTATTGATAAACAAGTCACAAAATCCATGTGATATTTGTGCAGACCCTCATCGACTTTCTCTTCATACCACATTAGTTGTATGCCTATCTTACTCTTCCAAATTCAGCATCTGAGTATCTGACTGTATATTCTTTATCTACTTTACTTCCTATAGAAACTTGACTAGGATTCTGTGACAGAAATAAATTAATATATTTAGCCTTTTATGAGGTTTTACAATTAATCATTCATTCAATCTTCTGCTGGTAAACGGAGGTGTCTCATGCCTAATTTCTGTTGTGCCGTGACGCTGAGACAGATTCAGAATACATTGGAAGACAAGGAATCCCACAATGAGACAAAGAAGCAACTTGAAGGCTGCCCACTAAGAGTTGAAGAGCTTAATCAGCCTGGCCATCTTCTCATTGAGGTAGCTGATCTAATTGGCATGCTGCATGCATCAGTTTTGCTGTCGCATGATTCAAGGTCGTTTCGTCATTTGCTTCATCCAGATGTTGTGTGAGGACTATGAAGTCTTTCTTGAGATGGCACAAGTGTTGAAGGGCCTTAAGGTGAGCATACTGAAAGGAGTGCTGGAGCATCGTTCCGACAAGCTTTGGGCTCGCTTTGTCATCGAGGTACATCAAAGATTCTCTCCCTTTTGTTAAAAAAAAATTCCCTCTCCCTTTCGTTTCGTTTCCAACCCTTTAATTATGGAGAGTAGTGCATCAAATAAGATCTGTTATATCTCAAGCAGGGTTCGGATGGTTTCAACCAGATGCAGATTCTGTGCCCGCTGATGCATCTCCTGAGCAGGAGATGAAGTTAGCATGGCTTGTGTTTGTGCGTCGTTGAAATGCTCCCGAGACTCCTCTGCCTCTCTGTTTGCTTGGTACAAATGTACAGTAAAATAATGGATGGATGTATGTTTTTGGATCCCAGCAAGACTGGAATGTTGTTATGTCCATATTCAATCGTGTACAGCAAAATAAAAGTTCTTTTCCCTCATTCAATCGTGCAAGATGAGCATATTTGGACATCATTCTCACGCAGTGAGAGTGTTCCGCATCCTCATTCAATCGTGCTAGATGAGCATATCTTTGGACATCATTCTCCCGCAGTGAGAGTTTTCCCTACAACGGTTGACGGCGTGCTCCGCATCCAGCCCCTCACCAGTGCTGCTCCACACCATGGCCATCAACTGCTCGATGAAATGCCAGTGAGAGTGTTGAGAGGTCTAAGTGGTAAGGCTACCCCATTCTTGTGCAATTTAGCTATATCCTTTCTGTATAGGCAAACAAGCACGTTCTCATCTGAGCTCGGCTCTGCAGGAACAGGCAATCAAACACAGGCACTTGTACCATTTGGACCGGACTCTGGCTGACTATAGCCAGGCCAGACGACCAGGCCAACCAGATGCATGAAATCAAACACACCCATGTAGTAGCCATACTACATTGACTCAACAGAAAATCCGCCACCTTAATCAATGGTTTAAATTGTGATGCTGGCAGCATCGTGGACCGTGGTGCACCTAGTGTCCCTAAGCTAACCGCTGCAACGGCATGTTAGAGGCTGCGGCGGTGTTAGCATTACATTTTGCCTGACACATTTCATAGCCGCACATGACTGAACCAGAAACATAAATTTTCCATGCTAATAAAAAATTTACAACTTCTGCTGCTGCAAAACAAAATCGTCAGGATACGATATTATTCACAGCTACTATAATCCAAATCAAATCGTTGTCAACTAGTGCACTTCACACGACTCCAACCACCACTATAGCATACGGATCCAGGGAAAGCTACATTAGTTGACGGTCTGAATCTAACCAACCAGCTAAAGCCTCCTCCGGGTGCGCCTTTCGGTAGCCTCAACACTTTCCACTGGAGCCAAGACTTGGTTCCCGCAAACTCCCCTTTTTCGGTCAAGGGATGCAGGATCATCGTCCACTTCTGCCACAGTAGCTAACAAGTCAGATAGTAGGGACGGGCATGTCTCTTCCAAGTAATCAAAGCCTTCCGTCCCCATAACAGCTGTGGAAAAGCAACACAAAGCAACAGCTGAGCACGAGAACTTAAGCACACAACGTAAATTATAATAACATAACAAGAATTGTGGGTGTAGAAACATGACAATTCAATAGGTTGGACTTGAGTTGCAATCTTCAGACCGAACTTACAACCACAGAGAAAAGGCGGCTCTAAATGAGGGATCACATCAGATACATTATTATTTTCTTGTTGAATGACGGGAACTAGAATTGTCATCTAAAAGCACACTGATACCGAGTACCATTAACCAGAAGCTTACAGACAGAACAAGGAGTGCTCAATAACTTTCTGCAAAACTGAATGTTACACTGAACAACTAGTGAAGTAGTGATTCACCATGATGTCTTTAACACCACTTCATACACAGACCATCAAAATACGTAGCACCATAAAATTAAGGCTATGATTTTCCCCCCTAAACTTACTAGGGTAAGAAGCTTTGTATTTCTGTCCTACCGCCTCAAAGACAAAGATCGATTCATCGGAAGCAGATTCTTAAAAACAGCAGGTACTCAGGTTTCAAGAACAGAGTAGGTTGGCAGATACATCATAACACGCTTCATTTGTGTTGAAATGATTGATGCAACTAGAATATAATTATCTAAGCACAAACTAACAACATTTTGGCAGAGCAATTAAGGATCAATTGAGCAACAATTTGAAGTTACCAAATACAAATAATGGAAGCGCAGATATTGATGGGCTGATGATTAAAAGACAAGCAAGGAAGGAAAAGATCATTCTTATGTTGGAACTAGAATTCACAATGAATTCCTTGAATATCACAAGGATCACACCAGAATTACTAATCAAACCCATGGACAAACATAGAATGTGTATTATACCTGAGTGGCTACCAAGTAACCCACCCATACCCACCAGACAGGCACAGTACGCTGATTTCAGGGGCTTACATAGTTTTTAGCATCAGGGGAATGAACTGTACTATAAGCACTCCAAATAGTTTAAAACAAGGGCTGCTTTCTAATAGGAAGAAAAATAGAGGCTAAATGCTTCACTGAAGGCCTTGAGCATAACACAACATTGTTTCCAACATATAAAGATTGTTTTTCTAATTAAAAACCAAAAAGAGGAAGAATATGAGTCATCTGATGATGCTATAAATACTGTACAATGTGACAACATATAAGAGTTTGATAATTCTTTTTAGGGTACTGGAATTAGATTCATGCATCAATATGTTATTTTTAATGAAGTGCAAAGGGCTGCAATATTTGCCGAATGAACTCAAACACCACTATCAGTCAGAAACACACACAAAAAAAAATGATAGCCATATCCATCCTATTACTACATCAAGTAAATGCATAAAAGGTAGTATAATTTTTCCTCTTTTTGGTAAAAATTATACTGCCTAAAAATTATAAATACTGTCTAAAAATCATATACTGCCTAAAAATTATAAATACTGCACATACATATTCTGCCAGTCTGACATTCTGGCCTGTGTTTCAGGGGCATCTTTCCTTCCCAAATATGTGCACTGTACCTACAACTGCCTTGCTGGCTATTTGTATCTGTCTAGATTAAAACTTAACCTATTAACAGTGTATCTTATTCTAACCCCTTCAGTTTAGTGACCTAAACCATAAGAAAACATCAATCACATAAATTATCCTACAAAAACATCACCATAGGATTAAAAATTAATTTTGTTGTTTTTCCTAAGATATTAGTTCTGTTCGTTAAAACAGCTAAGAAAATAACCCTCAACTGCGCAGAACTTTAAACAGAATACACACAATGCTGCGTACGACAAGCAAAAGCATAGATAATATAGAATATTTCACATTCCAGGCAGAAAGAAGTCGTACCTCCCAAATTTTCTCGCACAGCAGCAAACCTTAGACAGGCAGACTTCAGCTCAGCGCAATGGTGCTGTTCAGCAAGGGCTAAGGTTGTTGCGACAGTTTCAGGAGTCAGTTCATCACATAGCTTTGATTCACACAGGATACGCAGACGGTCCAGTCCATATCTATCAGCTGCTGCCAACAAATGCTGTACTACTACTGTTGATGTCCATGCTGAGGCAGATCCAGCTAGCTCAGGAATGCTGGGGAGTTCATCAGTGTACATGAAGTTCACCATTGCCTGCATTTGGGGGGTGGGGGGGTTATAAAATTACAGTAAGGGGATACTTTCAATCAAATAGCAACTTTTGTTATGTTTTTGAAGTAAGAGGTCCAAAATGGCAAGAACCTGAGGCGCATCACTGTACAGAAACATACTTAGATTAGTTCTAAGCTTAATTTATGGTGCAAAGGCACAATTCTAAAAGTTTCCAGTTTGAGCACTAAATCAACATTAAGAAAATTAATCCACCAAGCTTATGCATCCCTTATGGATATAAGTAAAATTACAGCTTCAGACAGGTCCCTTGAGCAGTAGAGTACAGAGGAAATATGCGGGAAAGTAATGTGACCTGCATGTAGCAATTACCTTGAAGACAACAGGTTCCACATCCTCCACGACAACCATGTGCAGGTCAGGCTTTCCAATAGGACCAAAGAACTGGGCTTTAAATACTGGGGAGCGAGCAGCAAGAATCCACTTGTGTGCCCTGACTTTCTCGTCGCGCACTTCGAAGGTTATGTCACATCCAATGCCGCGGCTGAGGAGCTCCTTGAAGCAGCAGCCCATGTCTGATCGTGGAACATGAATCTGGATGTCCTTTGGTGTTTCCATACGGTTCTTGACAACACCTACTGTGCAGTTCATCACTAGGCAATCATTCTTTAAGAAATCAGATTCTTCCAAGAGTGATCTTTTGTAGAAGCGCTTGTAACCCCTGAAATGAGAGGCGATACTAAGAACAGTCAGATGACAGATAAGGAGGGGAGAGAAAGCCATCATGAATTACAATACAAAGTAATTGCACAGGTAGCAGCAGTGAATAAACTGTAGCCACGGTATCTAGTTAACATATGACTTTCCTTTTCTTTCAGGCCAGAAAGAAAATGGCAACCCTATTTATTGCCTAAATCCCACCTAGCTGCGTTATTTATTAGTTATATAAAATATAAAACGGGGCCTACTTTTCTTGCATGCCAGGAAATGGCAGACTGTGAACCATCACTGCGATTTGTCAACACCAAAACCATGAAAATCCAACAGCTTGAAGTACTCTCTCTGTTCCAAATTATAAGTCGTTCTGGCTTTTTTTTTCAAAAAACATAGTAAAAAAAACTGTGTATCTAGACATAGTGTATAACTAGATGCATAGCAAAATCTTTGTACCTAGAAAATCCAGAGTGACTTGTAATTTGGAATGGAGGGAGTAGCTTGCAACAGGAAAGTCATGTTGAATGGATTGTTATGGTTAATAACAAACAGTAGCAACATTGGTTTAGTTGCAGTTCATCTACGGAGCTGGCATTGCAGTTCATTTAATCTATCATCAAATCGAACGCATAATGTACTTACAATCAAATCAAACTCATAATGGATTGGAAGACGAAGATAGAAAGGGAGGGTCCTTACCACATGGATCCCCTGTATTTGAGGGTGTATGGGCCGGAATCTAGCTTGCGGCCAAAGTGCGAGTGAATCTTGTGGCGGCCGCGGCCGGACTGGTCGAGTAGGGTGAGGTCGAAGAGGGCTCGGACGTCGATGCCGTCGGAGGCGAGGGCGACGAAGACGGAGATGTAGCTGGAGTTGTCCTCGACGTTCTTGCCGTCGGGGTAGAAGTAGACGGCCCAGTGGTATCCTCCGACGGCGAAGATGTCGCTGGCGAGGTGGCGGCCGGGGCCCATGCCCTTGGCGAGGGAGAAGCCCCGGACGGTGAACTGGTGGGACCCCTTCACGGTCTCGGTGACGTAGCGCGACCACGATGGCGGCGGGGGAGGAGTCCGCGGCGGAATCGCCATCGGGGAAACCCTAGGTAGGTAGAGCAGGGGAGGGGAGAGGAGGTACGAGTGTATCCTGGCTTGGCTTGGCTTGGCTTGGTGGCATCTAGGAGGGGAGGGGCCTGGCTCCGGCGCGGGGTGGCGGATTCCGGCGCGGGGTCCGGCCGGTGGATGGCGACGAATCGACGCCCACCGTCCTCTCCCTCCCTCGCTGCGGCTGTCTCGGTCTCGGGGGAAGGGAGTCTTTTTCGTTCAGGTCCTCCTCTAATACCGTTTTTCAACCTACGTATTTGGCCCATGTTTTCTATACTTACTGTAGCGACTTGTTGTAAATAGGCTCAATTCATTCATCTAGCAAAATCAGCCCATGGAGTGGCCCAAACACTGGGCTAGCCCAGAGAGTGAGCGAACCTAGCCTTTGTTATCGGGTCCTGGGACCTGATGGACTTCGACAAAACCGGTCGAGAATCAATGTTCATCCATATAATAGTACTGACCTGTCGTGTAAATATGATGACCCAGATAACCTTCATGATTGGATTCACGACTCTTTGCTCCTGCTTCTCAAAACATGCATGATAACGCTCTTTCGCAAAACATACTACTGCTTGTTTGGAACTGACAAAGATTAACCAACCTACGACAAAGGTGCGAAACACGGGATTTAGCGCAGCTCCAACAAGTCCACCTCAACTAGCTCATACAAGTGTATGTCAGCATTTTTCTTAGCTGGAATAGAGAGAAAAGTGAGAAAGAGATGAGCTAACTCTTATTTCCACACCTAACTCAGACGGGCTACGAGGTGCTCATGTGAGCCTTGCACGCCCATCTTTGTCCTCATCACCCTTTCTCTATCTTGCTTCTTGGTTCATGGACGCACTCTCTTGCTTCTGTGCTCTACTTAAAATGATTGCAAAATATGACCTTCCTTTACTAGCTCAATTGTTGGAGCTCACCGGTCTTAAAGGATGAGAAAGGGGAACATTTGTGAATTGTTGAAGCTGCTCTCTTTCTTGATGTCGTTTAGGAACATGCTTCGTAGGCACCTTAACTTGGGATCGTACACAAGGTTGAGTTGTTGATTGCCTTACAAACTTTCTTCATGAATTTTTTTTCATTGATGATTGGTGTAGGGCGGCGCAGCAGGACTCTATATGTGGACGTCTCTGTGTTGTACATGTTCCAATACACGAAGAAAAACAAACTAAACCTTCGTATGCACGACCATATCATATGTAGGGCGGCGCAGCAGGACTCTATAATTAATTTATATATTGTACATGTTCAATTTACACGTACGTACATGTATCATGAATGCCATGAGACAAATAACGCACAATGCAAAGATTATATAACGCTAATCAGAGCTGACCTATACACACGTAGCCAATTAACTTGAACGCTGCTCATCTCCATCCTTAATGATCCACATAATTTATTGAGGTTGTAGTTTTAGCTACCTAGCTAGCTAGATAGATGGAATTGGTCATAGACGACCGAGAATCCTTCTAGAAGGAAAAAAAAAGGTTTTAGCTACAATTACAGATTGCAATGATTGTACAACACTGTGATGCTGCCTGCTCAAGAATCTAAAAAATCTTGTCTCTGCAATATAATATTATATTATTCTTGTATACATGATACTTCCTTTTATTATTACTCACTGCTACAGAATTGGTACTCTGTAATATATAACTTGTAATTGAACCACTTATGTAATGTTTTAGTTTCATTAGTGTGTATCAGCGATGGGTGTGATCCCCATTATTATCCTGTTTCGATCATGTTGTATAGACATGCATGATGTTGTTCTGCTAGCTAGCTGTGGTATTATACATATAATATATAGCTGCTGTATGTCAATGTGTTTTCAATTCTTTTGTCCCCCTCGATCCCTGCATAGACATGCATGCATGCTTTGCTGCCAGTAGCTTTTTGGATTCTTCAGTTTGTCTCCGTCCATCTGTTCTAGTCTAGGCCTTGACATTATAATCATGCATGTCACCTCCGTGTCTTGCTACTGGTTCCATATGATGATACAGTCGTAGCCAATTAGAAATTAACTAGCGACCTACTACTCCGTCACGTGCTGGTCAAACTTTCTCAACTTTGACTAGATTTATAAAAAATACATGCAACATTTATATCTCCAAAAAAGTATATTATGAAAGTATATTCAATGATCTACCTGATGGTACTAATTATATACCATAAATGTTAATATTTTGTTAAATATATTTGGTCAAAATTAAAAGTTGTTGATTTTTTTAGGAAGTGAGAATGACTCTTTTTTTAGACGGAGGGAGTACAACACAAACATCTAATAGAAAATTACAAATTATATTGAATAATATATTTTTTTACAAAAAAGGAGAGAACTCTATTGATTACTTATGAAACATGTTATATTCTTTCGCAATCAACGACTCTATGCGCATGCCACACTGCAGAATGTGACGTGCGTTTCGCCAACTATGCAAGTTCATGAGAGATTTCATTTTGCTCTCTCCTCACAAATTGGAATCTCACCCTAGCTAGCAAACTAGACTCATATTTTATATCATTTACAATAAAAGCAAGCTGTGACTTATCCACACCTGCACAACAAGCTGCAAGAACAACCGTTGAGTAATCTAACCATTACTATAAAAGTCGTAGCCGCCGGACGGGTCCGTCGCACTTACAGTTTACTGCTCCCGCAACAGTGTTTTTGAACAGTAAACCCATTACAACAGTACCGGGTTTATGAACAGTAAAACCCGTTAATAAAACAGTACCACCCGTTAAAGAACAGTAAGCCCGTTAATACAGTACCGGGTTTATGAACAGTGAACCCGGTAAAAAACAGTAACACCCATTTTAAAACAGTGCGCCCGTTAACAGAACATTAAAACCGTTATGAACAGTATCACCGTTAGCCAACAGTACTGCCCGCGCTTTGCGCGGGCTCTCCTGCTAGTCAGATTCGATAATTGCTTTACTCTGCGACCACTCAGCTGCTAGGCGCACCCCTTCTAAGAAAGCCAAAGCTTCAACCTCCTTTGCATTCATCCCATCAAAAATGGCTTTCCAAGCACAAATCATAGCCATACCTGCACTGTCCCGTATGATAATACCAATGCCCGCACGTCCAGTTTCTGGGTTAAAAGCTCCATCGACATTAACTTTTACCCATCCTTGTTCGGGAGGCTTCTATCTTTCTGATAATTGCCAAGCTTTTCTTGTTTATCTGTCATGCTTTGTTCAGATTCTGATAGGATAGATTTTTTCCTTTCATATCCTCCTTCACAATCTTGCAATGGCTTAATTGCAAAGAATTAGCATAGTTTAACATAAAATTGACAGATACAGACACAGGAATTAGTTTAGCACCATGAACCACCTCATTTCTCAAAAACCATGTCCTCCATAACATGATAGCCGTCAGCTCCGCCATTTGCTTGGGAACATGACTCATGAGTAACCAATCTGGTCCAGTATAGGATAGCAGCTCCTCACTTGGCAAAGCCCAAGTCTTTCTCAAAGCAGATCACAGGTTTCTTGCATGATCGCACATCACCAAGGCATGGAATTCAGTTTCAACCTGTAGCCCACACAACTCACACATATTATCTTTTTCTAAGGAGCGTTTCCATTTGTTTAGCCTCCAAGCCATGGTTCACAACTCGCCATAGAAAGACTTTTATTTTTTGTGGTACATTAAGCTTCCAGATTGACTTCCACAAAGATCTGTTCCTGAAGGGTTCACGCTGCTGCTGCAATAGGTATTATTTTCTCTGTCCCTCAAATGTACAAAAAGCCGGTACGCACTGTAGACTGTGAAGATACCTGATATTTCATAGTGCCAAGCAAGTAGATCCCCCGTGGACTTTTATCTTCAAGATCACCTCTTTGTCATCAGGGAGGAAGAAGTGATCCACTCGATTCCAGTCCCATTGGGTTATAGACTCATTTAATAGTTGGCCAACTCTTTTTAGACGGCAGGGTCGTCTTTTTCCTGTAACTTGAAGACCAGTTTGCCTTGGAATCCAATTATGCCTTCAGATATGAATTTTATCCCCATTACCAACTCTCCATGTGGGTCCCTTTTTCAGGAGATCAAGGCCATGAGTGATAGCTCTCCAGGTTGGTGAGATGACTGAAGGGAAGGCAGTGTCAATAAGGTCACCATTGGGGTAGTAATTGGCTTTTAGAACTCTTGAACATAAGCTGTCTGTGTATTCCAAGAGCCTTCATGCCTGACGTGCTAGCCTGGTTTGGTTGAAAAGCTTGAGATCTCTAAAGCCCAGCCCTCCTCTACTTTTTGCTCGTGTCAATTTCCACCAAGCAGTCCAATGTACTTTTCTTTTTCCATTTTTTGTGCCCCACCAAAAATTCCGGATGGTTTGTTCCATTTAATCACACACCCCATCCTGCAATTTAAAGATGCTCATAATATATACAGGAATGGCATGTCCCACCGCCTTTATCATTGTTTCTTTTCCACCCATAGATAACTCTTTCTCAGTATACACAGGTAAACGCTTACTCAGTCTCTCCTGTATGGCCTGGATCCTTTCTGATTTCATTCTTGTCGTCCCCATCTTAATTTTCATGGTCTAGATATAAATTACCTGTTGAAAAAAGAAAGCAAAATAGGTCCATAATTACATAAAGGGAGTGGCTAGCGCCCAAACGTCCCGATGCTAGCCCCCCGTTCGGACGCCCGCGCCGTTGCCCCTGTTGTAACACCCCTGGTGTTAAGCATCACTAAAACTTGATCATGTCATCATCATGCATGTTTAGCATCCATAGTAGCTAATCATGTCTTGCATTCACTAGAATTAATATTTATTTTCTAGCAATGCAATGCATGTGTGATGTATTGTGCTTAAAACCAAAAAAACTCTTCTAAGGTACTTTGTGACCTTCTATTTTTGAATTTCACTAAAATACTTGAAATTGTGCCCTAATAAACTTTGAGGTGTAAAGTATGTGCTTTACACCAGTGTCAAGTGTAGGGTATGAATTCAAGTACAACCCACTAAAATTTGAGCTCCAAATTTGAATTCAACTTGACATTCAGCACTTAAGTCATATTTGGCCAAGTCTTGGAGGGATTTATTAAAATGAATTTCATTAATAAACTTGTACAAACTTTGGCATCATTTTAAAGTATGAAGTTTGTACTTTACAATGGTGTTATTGGTTGACTTGGTTGCTCACTAATTAATCACCAATTAATTCACCAAAATACCTAAATTAACTACTTTGCAAAACCCTACCTGTCTGAACTGAAGTTCAAAGTTTTGCAGTTTCAATCTCTCCTGTTCTTGGCTCTAGATCTTCTGCTCTAGTTAGATTTGGACGTTGAACCTTAAAGCAAAGTTGGAGTTGACATGAAGATGAACAACTTTTGTTCTCGGAGATTTTCAAGTTTCTACATGGAATCAAGAGATAGAGGGGGAGGAAGAAGCCCTGTCAGGCATGAACAGTACATCACCGAAGTAGCTGCCACGCAACAAGCTGCTTGACGCCGGCCACCGCCCTCACTCACCGCCTCGCGTGCGCGGAGACAGCAACTGCTTCCCTGGGCGGTTCCCAAGCAGTTGCTGGATGCCCAGAAGCCGCGCCATCGCCCTTATCTCGCCGAGCCGGCCGCCATCCCTCTTTTCTCTCTCTCCAGCGCCGCCATCGAGCACTTGCTTCGCCGGCCAACATCTCCGCCACTGCCTTGCCACTACCCAATACACCTCTCCCACAGCTCCGCCATCACCTTGCACATCCACCCGAGCCACTCGCGTCTGTTATAGCCGCCGGAGTCATCCAGTCACCATCATCTTCCTCACCGCCAAGCAGAACACCACCGTGGCCAAGCTCCTCCGATGAGCCTCTTGCCATGCTGCTTCGCGTCCTAGCTTCGCCTGGATGCCGTGATGCTCACCCGCTTGAAGGTTTTCGCAGTGGAAGTCCAGGTGCGCCGGAATGCTGCCATGTCCGTGAGCCGCACCGCTGCCTGCATCCCCAACATTGACCGACCTCCTCCGCTCCATCTCCGTCTCGTCTGAGTAGCCGATCAAGTCTAGGTGAGTACCTTGGACGTGTCGAGGCCCTTAGCTAGGCCGATTAGGGCCGGGTGTGGCTAGAACGCCGCTGCGTCGGTGAGCTCTGCCCCTTCGTGCCGCCCTGGCCGCAGGCACGCTCGTTGCTAGCCCTAATCCATCCAACAGACCCCTTGGATAGGTTCGTGCGAGTGAGGCTGAAAGGTCCTAATATGGCTAGAGGGGGTGAATAGCCTAATAAAAATTCTACAATATCACTAGAACAAAATATTAGTAACACAAATGGCGATAAAAGTGGTTTTGCTCTAGCTCTAATTGTTAGGCAAGCCACCTATTGCAATTCTAATAATTATAGTCTCTATGGCACACAAATTCTATGTCTCTACTCTAACTAATTAGAGAGCTAGCAAGATAAATAGATTACTCTAAGTTACTCTACTTGCTACTCTACCACAAGATATATTGCAAGTATGAAAGAGACTGGAAATTGACTTTTATACCAACGGTGAAGAGTAGAGGATGTTGCCAATCACCAAATAAATAATCCAAACAATATATATATATATATATATATATATATATATATATATATATATATATATATATATATATATATATATATATATATATATATATATCAAACAATCCAATGCACCGGAAGACAAGAGATGACACAATTGATTTTTCTCCCGAGGTTCACTTGCTTGCCGGCAAGCTAGTCCCCGTTGTGTCGACCAACACCTTGGTGGTTCCTCAGTAGAGGCCCTCAAGCCACGCCCCGCAAGGCACCACAAGAACCCACACACAAGTGCGGTAACTCAACGATACGAGTAATCCACTAGAGTTGGAATTAGGCACTCCGCCGGGGAACCACAACAACCCCTCACAAATTCACCTTGATTGGGGGGCGGACACAATCACCAAATTCCCTCACCAATCAATCCAACACCAACCGTCTAGGTGCGGCAATCACCAAGAGTAATAAGAAACCTGCAATCACAAGAATCACTTAGTGCCACCAAATGCAAATCACGAAATGCACACACTAGGGTTCCTTCAATCCTCTCAAGAATAAGCACCACGCTTGAGCAAGGAGAGGAGAGGGAGGAGATGCTCTTGAAGCTCTCAGATCAGTCATGGGAGCTCGATCTCTCACTTGAATGGAGCACGAATGCTTGAGAGAGGGAGAGGAGGAGAGAGCTTTTCTTTCTCTGTTCTAGGTTCTTCAAGAATGGGAAAACAGAGAGCCAGCGCAACGAAGGGGAAGGGCTCTGCCTTTATCTCCAAACTGGTTCAGCCCAACCAGCTCCCCAACGGGCAGAAGCAAGCCAACGGCTATGTCATGAGAAGCTGACGTGCGCGCTCCATGCATTAATGGACGAGCTCCTCTCCCACGCGTGGTAACGGGCGGCTGGCCTTCTACACATGCAACTGGCGCTCCCTCTCTCCAAGTCAGGCAGTGTTTAGATGGTGTAAAAGTTGGTGTAAAGTTCCTGTAGCATTTTTCGTTATTATTTGGTAAAATTTATCCAATCATAGACTAACTAGGCTCAAAAGATGGAGCAGCCACGGCAGGCTCCCATTAAATGATCGTACAACCATAGTAGAAGGGACAGCAGCAGGCGGCATATACCTTCCTCTCTCTCCTTTGCAAAACAAATGAGCAAGCGCGCAAGGGCTGTGTTTAGTTCCTCTGAAAAGAGTGAAAAATATACTGTAGCACGTTTTAGTTTTATTTGACAAATAGTGTCCAACCGTTGACTAATTAAGTTCAAAACGTTCGTCTCGCAAAGTACAACCAAGCTGTACAATTAGTTTTTGATTTCATCTACATTTAGTACTCCATGCATGTATCGCAAGTTTGATGTGACGGAGAATCTTTTTTTTACATAGTACTTTTTTGGTGGAACTAAACACAGCCGAGGTCTTCTTTCCCTTTTCTTTTCTCTCGTAAAACAAAGCACCGAAAATGGCCCTCCTGCCTATAAGTAGTACATGCATGCCACGGAGTGGTCATTAGACCAAAAAAAAACTTTCGGCCGGTTCGTTTCGCTGGTTTATTGTGGCTGAAAGTACTGTTCGCTGATTTGTTGTGAGATAAAAACACTGTTGGATAGTTGTTGATTTCGCTGAATAGCTCAAACGAACAGGATGTTTACTTCTCACACACGAGACAAGAGTGAGAGCATGCATCTGTCCATAAATAGAGCAGGTCCCACAACTATAATTAGTAGTAGCACAGGTGCTTGCTATGACCATGGACAATTTTCTCTTTCTCGTGCACGAATAGGAACCAGGGGCCAAGAACTCCCTCTCTCCAACCACAGCGCCCCATCCCAAATTCCAGTTCGGCATGGCAATATTTCCAACCGGACCTGCTCTGAGCATCTCCAACAACTCGAAAAAAATCACTTGCTAAATCTTGAGTTTTAGCAAGTTGCTAATTTATTTGGCAAGTGAAAAAAGACATCTCTCCAACAACTCTTTAAAACTCACTTGCCAAAATGAAGAAGCCCGCTAACGAATGAAGAGGCCCGCTAAACGAACGAAGAGCCCCGCTAAGCGAACGAAGAGCCCCGCTAGCGAACGAAGAGCCCCGTTAACTTTTCTCGTCACAACGGCGGCCCGCGCTCGTCGCCGGCGGTCCTCCTCGCTCCGGCCAGTCCCGCCCCTCGGCTCCAGCCCCGAGGCCGTCCCGGAGCGTCGCCGAGGCCGCCCGGGAGTGCCCGTTCGCCGGCCAGCCTCCGTCACACGCAGCTCCGCCCGTTCGCCGGTCCGTCGCGGGCGCGCCCGTGCACCTGTCCTCGACGTGGGAAGCGGAGAAGCTTTAGGCCGCGTGCGCGGGCTCGACGTGGGCGAGTCGCGAGGGCGAGCGCAGGCGGTCGCGAGGGCGAGCGTCGCAGACGTTCGCGAGGGCTTGCGCGGCGATAGCAAGTCCTTTCTGCGCGCAGAGATATACGCGCGCGAGGCCCGTGAATAGCAACTTGGGATAAATAGCAAGTTGGTTTGAGGAGTTGTTGGAGATGGATTTTTGTGTTTTTGCCAAATTAATAAGAATAGCAATCTCATTTGAGAAGTTGTTGGAGATGAACGCGAAAGGAAGAGGTAGCTCCTCAACCAACAGAGAGCCCCTTCCCGGAAATATGTCCGAGTGAACCGGAAATTCAGACAGCAGTTGGTGTTTCCATTTTTCATCCCCTAAGTCATTTCTAACTCTGTCAAAATATCCCAAAAATTATTATACACTTGGAGTTAGCTTTTCACAAATAATTTTTAGGGATTATTCTCATGTATCTCACCACGTCACTAAGCGTAATTAGTATATGCAAAATAGACACACTTAGTGGCACTAGATAACCATTGCAATTAAAGAGTTCCCCTCTTTATAGTACGGTTATCTATCCTAAATCACTCACACCCTCTATGGTGTCTTGAGTGTAAACCTAAAATGGCCCAAAATAAATTATACCTTTGCCTTGAGCCCATTTTTGTTTTTCTCTTTCTTCTTTTCCAAGTATGAGAACTTGATCAATCTTTTGGACCATCTCCATCATCATGATGCATCATCTAGCTCCATCACTTGGATCGAACCACTTTGTCTAATTCAACCACTTAGCACAAAGGTTAGTTCTAGGTTGTCATTAATTATCCAAAACCAAACATGGAGCTTTCAGAGGCGAGTCTGTTGGTGACCTTCACATCGCCGGAGTTGTCGCCGTCGATCGCCGCCGTCGCGCCGGAGCTCCGCTGAGCCGCCATGGTTGCCTGTGTGCGTGCTGCGCTGCCCCAGATGCTCGATTAGTGCCATCAGTGTGTACGCGAGGGAGTGGCGAGTTTGCTGGGGTCGGTTTCGTCGTCGGCGAGTCGCCAACAGCAAGAACCCGTCGATCAACGGTTGTACGCGCCATGGTCCGCGCGGACACCACGCCGGGCCCGGTTGTCAGCGAGAGAGGGTAGAGAGGAGGTGAGTGAGAAGAGGATTTAATCCCTTTTCAATTTTCTAAAAATACTAAATAATGTTGATTCTGGATTAATTCATAACTAATTAATTAGAGCTGATAAAATTCTAAAAAGTTTTGTGCAAGCTTGTTATCTTATGCTTAATCATAGAAAAATATAAGTTTGCCAAAATCAATACTTTTTGCTAAGTTTAAAAATTACATCTTTTAATTAATAAATGGACCTTACATGATTTTTATAGGCTAAAATAATTGTCCTAAAATCATGAATTTTTTTAGTATGCTTCACATGCTTAGACTAGTCTTCACAAAAAGTTTGGTACTGTTTTGATGAAAGTGAAATGTCCACTTAATTAAATGCCTTTTATGGATTAATAAAAATACTAAAATAATTTCTATAAATCCTTAAATGGTCTTGATGTGATTTGGATTTGATTGTGGACCTTGGAACACTAATCCCTTTGCTGTTCCTTGGCAACTTAACTATTTTCATGCTATGCTCATGATTAACTTGTTATAATAAATAACAAAGATGCTTTTTGAGTAGTTAACCTAATTACATCGTGAAGGAAAGTTGTACTCAAGTTAATTAATCTTGTTAGATCATCATAATCAATGCTTAGTATCTCATCATTCTAAAGCATGCATCTTTACTTATGTTTAGTGAACGACAGTGGTGATCCATTGGTTGAGCAAGTCCCAGAGGAGGGTTTTCACTTAGTGGAGGTTGGGTCTGAAAGCTGTGGTGTTTCTGGAATAACTGACAACCCCCACACCGCAGGCAAGCCCCGGAGCATACAACCATTTCCTTGTACTTTACAAATATTATGCACCTAAGTCTTATCCTTTGTGCATTAAGTACAATAGGATTTGGGTGATTACCAACTGCTGCATGCCTGCCTTGATGTTTCTATACCATCTCTTGATACCCTTTTGTAAGATAGGTTAGATATGCTTAGTCTTGCTCAGTGGTTAAGAGTCGAGTGGTGATTTCATCATTCGCGATGGTTTCATACTCAGGTAATGTCTTGAGAGTTTAATAGTAAATATGCTTTAATTGGAGACCAGACGAGACGTGGGTTATGTCTCTAGTGGTTAAGCCGACAAGATTGCCTGATCGTGCTTGTCCTGTCTGTGTCGATTGAGGACCGATCGTTGTAGGGCCGCTTGTGATCGTGACTTGTAGTACTGGCCACATACTCCAGTAAGCCTAATACCTCGGCTATTCCATTAGGTGAAAGGCCAACCGTGCACTAGGAGTGAAAAGATGACGAAAGTAGCGTGTACATCCTGTGAATCCGCTAAGAGCGGCGTAGAGAGATGAGCGCGAACCCATTCACATATCGGGAGACCTGAGTGAAGGTTGATATGTGTAGGTCTGGGATCTGCATATGTCGTGTGGTAAGGAAACCCCAGCTAGGCCAAATCAATTTGAATCACCGCTGCTTCTCAGATAAGAAGACTCGATCAACTGAACTGCATCATAGTTAACTAATGAAATAATGTTACTTAAGATCATGAGTTGGATGATCAAGTAAGTGAATGAATAGATTAGGTGCAAATGAGAGACTTGTAATGATTCAACTTGAGCTAAAATATTGAAAGTAAGGATCTATCGTTAATAAACTTTTCTACAAAAGTTCATCTTAATTCTTGCTACAGACTTACCTTGATTCCCCATAAGCCTGCATACCCTTGGAGCCGTTCCTTTTTGTCGGTTAAGTCTTGTTGAGTATCTTTGTACTTAGGGTTTGTTAAACCCTTGTTGCAGGTGAGCCTCATGAGCAGTTAGGCTTTTGCCCCTGCTGCATGACGGTTCTGGAGGAGGAGTCCCAATCGTAGAGCAGTTGTCGTGCACCCTTGGGTAGGGTGAACCTCTTTGTGTGATGTAATATAGGTGGTACCGTGATGCTACTCCACTGCCTTGATAGCTAAAACTTATGGTTTGTAATAACTAAATAAATGGTTTGTAAACTTATGGTTCGTAAGACTTCTGCTATTTACTCTAATGCAATATAATTATATATTTGTACAACTGTTGTAATACTACAATGCTTTCTGTGATGTATCCTGCTCAGAAAGAAAAAGTGGATGATTCGGGGTTCTCCGAGGACACCCGACAGACTACTGGAGTTGTCTAACTCCCATGTGCAGCAGTCATGAGTCTGAAAATAATGACAGGCACATGTGGGCCATATAACTTGGGTGGTTCTACCATACCTGTCCCACGTATCGGGCCTACCCGCTCATGTCTCGCCTGCCGCACCCGCCGGCAAGCACGTGGGGCCCACCCATGCCAGTGGGGACCACCTTCTTCTTCCCACGCCTGACACCGAGGTGAGACAACAGAAAGGCGTGGAGGGAGATACAACACTCGATCTAGTTTTAGAACATCCAGATGCAACAATTACAACATACGTTTAAAACAAATGAAACATTTAAAACATGCATTTGGAACACTCTTGCAAAAACACCTAAAAAACACTTAAAACCATCATAAACATAGAAACAACCAGATAAAACACTTACATCATATGTGATATGTATGAAAACATATGCAACATCCAGATAAACACACTTACAACTTGCAACATGAAAACATCTGCTGCATCAGAAGACTAAAACAGATGAAACATTTTAGAACATACTGTTGCAACATATATGTGAAACATATGCAACATCTAGATCAAAATGCTTGCAACATACGTTTGGAAACAGATGAAACATTATGAATAAATGCTTGCAACGTGTCTCTGAAACACTTGCAACATATGCAACATGTGCAACATCCTCCGATCTACTTTTACATCATCCATGCAAAACAATTGCAACATACCTCTAAAACATCAGAAACAATTGAAAAATACATTTGCAACAAAGGGGGAGAGAGGCCTAGGCTAGTCCATTCCAGCCAACGAGGTGAGAGCCGATGGCGAGCACCACCTAGCACCAGCACTAGCAGCGCGCGCGAGCACCAGCACCGCCAGCACTGGGCTTGGCTCAACGACGATAGTGGGGGATGGGGAGCGGGGAGCGCCATGGCCACCGGGTGGGGAGCTCGGTCGCCGGGGTGAGAGAGGGTGCCACCAGAGGTGGGGAGGGTGCCACACCGGGGTGGGGAGAGCCTCCCACTCCCTTGCAACACTGCCACACCACCTTCATGGATCTCCCGGAGGGGAGTGGACTTCGTCGGGGTGGGGGAGAAGGCCGCAAGATCTGCGGGCATTGGGGGCTCCTAGTAGGGGAGGACACCGGGGTGGGGGAGGATGCCGGGTGTTGGTGCGCTGCGGCAGGGGATGAGGAGCGTGGAAGGGGTAAGGATGGGGATGAGGAAGTGAAGGGATAATTTTTTTAATATACATGCAGGCGGGAGCGAGCGGTGGGGGTGAAAAGCCGTCTGACGTTTGTGCGATCCATCGGACATCTGACACATAGCATTTCCGTAAAATATCGATCCATTGTACACGTTTCTCTGAGAAAAATCAATTAACCGTTGCATTGCACATGTTACATGTGAATTGTACTTCACTTATTTGCATTTTGTAAGACCATGTTTGGTTTATGCGTGATGTCTCATATTTGAACTGCTATATATTTGTGTTACTATACAACTATTGATTCCTTATCATTTATTATTGTCTAAACAGGGAACTCTAATTTGCTTTAGAACTTGCATATCTTTTTGTTTTCTTAACCTATGCTGAAAAAGTTTAGTTAGAACCGAAACCGAATTGAAACAACCAATAACCAAAATGCTTGGTTCCCAGCAATTTTCAGAACCAATTGGTTCCCATTGCCTAGGAACCGAATTTCTTCGAGAACCGAGGAACCGAATACCCAGGCCTAAGACATAATATGTATCTACGTGTATAGCAAACCTATGTATCTAGAAAAGTCAAAACAACTTGTAATTTAGAATGGAGGGAGGAGTGAGACGACTTGGAACCACATAACTAATGACTAATAAAACAAAAAACTAGAACTATAAATGTATACTAGCTAGGTGTAATAAGGGGGAAAAAGAGATAATAACACCTATTACAATAGGATGAGTGACCGATCTATTAATAAAATGCTCCTATACTAATGAAAACGCTAAAAAGACAACATATATGTAACATATTTTCTCTCCTTCCTTACCTACGTACGTTACGGGCTGTCAGCTTGAGTGGCCAACATCATAGCTTGAGGGTCACAATCTTGATCAGATTTGTTCTTCTCTTCGTAGCTACTCCTAGGTGCGTGGAAGACAGGAAGCAGAACTATTGGATGGATGGATGGATGGGTGTACTGAAATGTCCACCGCATGGCTGCTAGGCAGGTAGCCAATCACGGAGAGACATGACTCTTCCTGCGCGCTCACCACATATTCTTTTTTTTTACACAGAATGACAGAACTTTTTATATAATACAGTAGATTCAAGCACACAGTAGCTCGGTTCTATGAATGTCCGCATGTATGTCATATCTCTGTCACTACCTCTAGTTAAGAGAAAGATGAGCCCGCTGTCGACACCCACTAGCACCATATATTACTAAAAGAATAATTATTAACTGTAAATGCAAGCACTTATATTGATACTACTACAAAATTAATATTTACAGACAACCCTTTTTAGTTTTAGAGACAGCGAGAAACATCACCGTCTCTAAAAATGTCTCAAGCATCATGGGTCACATGTGTAAATCCTAAAGTCTAGCTCAGGAGCATTTTTAGAGGCGGAGCCTAAATGGGCCGCCTATGTGATCAGCCAGTGTGTAAATCTGTTTGGCCCGTGTTTGAAACCCTAACAAATAAAAACCAGTCGGTTGCCCCCTTCCAAATCTCTTCTACTACCACAGCCATTCGCCTATAGCATTCACTCCCAGTTACCCATCGACTGAGGCGTGCAAACCCGCCTTCCTCGCCCCACAACCATGCCCTCTCTCCAGATCTCGATTCATGTGGCCGAACAGAGGTAGATATGGAAGGGTCAGCCAGTCAGGGCTAGGTTGTCGACAGCCACAATCTATCCTTTGTGCCGCTAATCTTCCTTATCTTCTTCAAGCCTAGGTTAGCAGGAGGGGGACTCCGACATAGATCTAACGGTGCATGTCCATGACCCACTCTATGTGTTGCTAGTCTTCCTCATCTTCCCCTTCATCTGGGCCATCCCGGAGGTGCTGGTCACCGCCGACCTCTCCACCTTCGTGCCAAGTAACAACGGCTTTGTGCTTTAGGTCGACCGCACCTTCGAGCCTTTCTTGGGCTTGCTTATGGGCGCCTATAAGTATGCCTCAGGCACCATCAATGACGCCATGTTTTCGGCGCTCTGTTCTGACTACCTAGCTTGCATCATGCCTGCTATGTCTGAGGCGGGCCCCGCATCTCCACCACTGGTGTCTTCAATGTTGCGCTCTCATTCCTCAACTACATGTGGCACATCCGCCGCCTCACCGGCCACGGTGTATTTATGTTGTCGTACCATCCACGATGAAGGGATGCTTTGCCCGGCATGTCCTGTAGTGTCTTCTCCAACTTCTTGTTCTACGGTGTATTCTTGGATAGCTATCGGTGGGAGCGATCGTGGCTCTAACCTCTCGACTTAGCATCCAACAAGCTCACTATCCAAGGCCACATGTTGCCCCTACTTTGCCTCCTACCTTCTCATTTCTATGTGCTTATTTTTTTGTAGGTATTAGTCCTTCGTTCTCAAATTTGTGTTTGAGGTGGGTTGCACTCCCGATGGGGACGCTATAAATATATATCCAAGCTTTGGTCTGCTGGAGGAGGTCGTCGCTGCACTAGTCGATCATGAGGGTGGTCAATGTTGGTGTTACACACGTCGGGCTCGAGATCCCGTAGGCACTAAGGTCGTTCAACTTGTTCGTGGCCAGGACTTCTTAGTACCCCCTAGATGACCCTTCGTCACCTATGGCAGCTCTGGGCAAGAAGATGGGGTTACTCCAAGCGCTCCGGGTGAGAAGAATACAAGGATACCGCGATGTTGTCGACAAGCTGGCAGCGAGTGGGATTCGCCTACCCACCTTTTCATTTTCTCTATTCCATTTTTAAAGACGTGCCTCCTAAGACACCCACATCTAGAAATGACATTTTTAGAGGTGGAGGTCTTGCTCGCTTGTGAAATGTTCAATTTACACTGGCAGATTGAGAGGGGTGGGCAGCATAGCTGCCTCTGAAAATCAATTGGGGAACGTCAGTTTGGAGACAAATTAAAACCAGTGTGTAAAGTTCTAATACAAGGAACCTAACCAAGTGAGCTACACTCGGCTCACACAATATCAGCAAATATGCGACTTAATTCATTTCAAATGACTGACCATCATCTACTTGTCCTCAACAATTTGCAATTCTTTAAGAATTTAAACAACAAACATCCACAACAACTACCCCCCAAGTTTGATCTCAATGGTGGGTATGGAGCAGCAACAACAAAGGTACTCAAGCCCAAAGCTTGTTGCATGCATCTATCGACTTACGTATGACTGTATATGTTAAAGTACAAGTTAATTGTTCTTCTTTCCTCATCATTTTACATTTTAATGTGTGATGGTCGGTGAATGTAACTTAATATGATTACAATGACACAGGTCTTGAAATAGCATGATTAATAACAGAAATTGTTTCATACTCCTATTATATGTTTCAGACGTGGAGTGCTGAAGTACTATAAGTGATGTGCTCATCTTTTCTTATCTGTTACGCTTCCGGGTGCAAATGATTGGTACCTGCAACTACAACTCAATGCTAACTGTACGTTGTGCATGGATACAAGGCCGGACCGTGCAGCCTGCTGCATGCTGAATCTATCAGTTCAATCTGTCAGTATTATTTCCATGGAAGAATAATCAAACTCGGCTATGTTTAGTTCCCTAAATTCACTCCTAAATTCCATTATGAAAAAAGATGATTCCTCGTCACGTCAAAATGCCGGCACATGGAGTACTAAATGTAGATGAAATCAAAAACTAATTGCACAGTTTTGTTGTACTTTACGAGACGAACGTTTTAAACCTAATTAATCAATGTTTTGACAATTATTACAAAATAAAAACAAAATTGCTACAGTACTACACAGTATAGCACAGTGCATTCAGGATCCCGAATCGGCCCTCTAAACATGGCCACAGAGAGAGAACAGAATTTAAGGTGAGGGATCCGAGCGCCAAGGGTCCACTGCATACAGTAGGAGAATTAATTCTCATAGTACTAGCTAAGAGCTGTGAGCTAGCTATAGCTAGTCAACAAATTATCTTTTCCGGGGGACGACAGGAGCGAAGGCAACGCATGACGTGGTATGGTCCCTTGCAAGAAAAATAAATAACACACAATCGATTACATTGATATCTATGCTAAAATACTATGAGAGAAAAAATACATATTGATTTACTGAAAAGTACGGTTAAAGTAGTGCAGCAGAACGGACCAGATATATAATAGGTCGACGATCTCTAGGCCAGCATAGGGAGTTTTGATCGAGAATCACTGTACAAATGCTTATCAACCATCACTGTTCTGCCATTCTGTGCTTGTGTACGTACAGTACATATGGCCGGAGTACATGCAATATAATTGTTGCTGCGAAATACTATATATGAACAGCAGTGCGCAATGCGACAAGGCGAACGGACTGAATTGATGAGTGGGAATATGTATAACGAACTATTGATTGCTACACATTGTGGTGCGATTACGATGGATCGATAAGCACAGCATGGTCGTATAGTAGTTGAGACTTTGATGCAAAAGTACATATACCCCGTGTATAATTGTACCTGCTTGTGCATGGACGACGGATCGTCATTACTGCTGAAGCCACTATGGAGTATGGACTGGCCTGCTTGATGGAACACTGTACATATATAAACATATAGATCGCAAGATCAGAGTACTAGCATTCGGTGAACTTCTTTTCATTCCGATCCGATATTACTTCAGGGAGAGAACCGCACCCCTTCCCCCTCCCCCTCCCCCCGCGCATTGCATAGTGCTGCTACAAAAATAGATGCAAACTCCATGCACATGTATAAATGCTCATGCAGCCCGAGGCACGACGACCCAGCACGAAGCATGCTATTTTGGCCTAGCCCAAACATGACATGGCCCAATGGTCAGCGGGCCCGGGCTGGCCCGGCCCGGTGACTACAGCGGCCTGGCAGCCTGCTAAGAGCCCAACTTCATTTCCCTGCTAACCCTACTTCATTTCCCCCTCCCCCTTCCCCCCACCGCCACACTCCCTACGCAGTGAGCGCGACTCCATTCCTCTCCGACTCCACTCGCGGCTCCCCTTGCGCAGCCGGCAGCCGCATCGCTCCTCAACTCCACGGCACTCCACGCCCCTCCTCGTGCAGCCACAGCGCACGCGGCGGTGGCAAGCGCGGTGGCTGGCCTCCATGCCTCCTCCGGATCCAGGTCTAGGGCGTCGGCCTCCTCCACATCCGGCTCGAGGTCGAGGACGTCGGCCACCTCCGGATCCAGCTCGAGGTCGAGGATGTCGGCCACCTCCGGATCTAGCTCGAGGGCATTGGCCTCCTCCTCCCCGTCCTCCCTTCCCACCCTCTCTCTCTCTCTCTCTCTCTCTCTCGCTTTCACCTGTTTCGGGCTGCAGGCTGGCCCGATCCCTGCCTCGGACCGTGCTTCTCAGGCCAGGCCGGCCCGAAAAACGGCCTAGCAAGCCGTGCCTAGGCCGTTGGTTAGGCACGATGTTCACCTCGGCATGGCCCGGGCCAGGTGGCGCGGCGTGCTGTGCCGGGCCGGCCCGTTGGCCATCTATATGCACATGCTTACCCAACACACCCGCGCTCGTAGGAAGAGATACACGTGATGACCTTACAATTTTGTGTCTGGATCACTACTATAAAAAATGATTTTTAGAAGACTATTATTTATAGTGGTGGTCTAAAATTGTCTCTGTCTCTAAAAATACCAATTGATTTTTAATGGTTGTTGGTCGATTTTTTGGAGACAATACAATATATAGGCAACCATTTCCGTAAAATAGTTTTTTAGAGACGGGTCTCTTAAGAGAGCACCTCATAGGCCCATTTGCAAAGGTGCCCCTCTTAAGAGGAACGCCTCGAGTTCTTCTATGGGCCACCTCAGCAAATCAACCAAGTCTCAATATCCCTATGCATACAAAAGCTAGTGAAACCATAACTACCGATGTCAATTCCTCTCATTATCTCTCCCATCCTCCTAGCCGCCACCTCTCTGTAGTATCCTATCTCTCTCTCTCATGCACTATGCCTTTGCTCCTCCCATGCGCATCCTTCTCCCTCCTCATATACGTCTCGCTAAGAATCCTCCCCTCAACCTTTGTCTCCCTACGGGTTCAATGTCGACTATGGTGATGGTGTGAGGGCTACCCACCCCCTCTGGCTCGGCGCAGCCCCACCACCTCTGGCTTGGTTCTGTCCCGGCGCATTGGAATCATGCAATCTACCCCTTTCGGCATCGTGCGACCCTCTGCCTCCCTCTAGCCCAACACCGCTGCTAAAAACCCTATGTTTGGTTTTGAGACAACTAGTGGACTGCAAGTATGTGGTTAAGCTAGTAGGTTAGGTCCACACACCAAGATGGAGAGCAAGGCTTGGAGATAGATGAAGGGTGATCAATCCAGTTGGAGCAACCTCTCACTTGGAAAACAAGAAAGACAAACACAAAATCCAAAAGTGTGAAGGCAAAGGTATACATATGGATTTTGTTTTGCCAGTCAAGACACAATAGAGTGCATGATCGGGATTAGGATAGATATTTGCACCATTATGAGGGGATCTCTAATTAGCAAACACAATTATCTAGTGCCGCTAGCTAGGTGTTAATCTACATGCATTTGCATTTGGGCCTAGTGATGTGGTGAGTAGCAAGTGAAAATGGTTTTGGAGATCACTTTGAAAAATGCTAACTCAGGTTTAGATATTTGGCAAAAATTTTGAGAGTTGGCACGCTTGCGAAGAGATGATAGAGTGCTGCCAGTGCTAATGTTTAGCATGCATAGGATGTGTTTAGTGTGCCACCAGAGCTAGGCACCGGACGCGTCGGGCAAAGAGCTAACCGTCCAAGTTTTTTAGCCGAGCATCTTGGTCTCCGGTGTGCACTGGGTGTGTACTGATCGGAGACGTCTAGTGAGGGCCAACCGAGCGCGCGAAGTTCAAATTGGCTCCCCGAAGGTGTCCGGTGTGGCACCGGACCGCCACACAGCACCATTCTACCAGAGAGCATGTTTTCGAGATGTTGAGCTCTAACACTCACAAGACTTGTTCGGTATGCACCAAATAGAGGCATCAGATCTCTAACAGTGCAAACAACTAGTTTTATAGCTATTGGAAATTAACTAGCCATTAAGGGCATCCAATGTGGACATATGGTGATCACCGGACACATTCGGTGCGCCTACAGCAGTTGTGCAGAGTGGGTAACTGTTGCATTCGTGGTTGGCTCCATAAATAGAGCTTGTGGATAGCCTTGGCCACTCTCTTGGACCTCATAACACTTCTGCACACCCTTTGAGAGATGAGAAACACAATCCACTCACTTGCATCCATTCGACTCACATTTGGGTGAAATTGGAGAGCCTCTAGTGCATTTGCATCATCGATTTGCATCTCATGGCACTAGTTGAGCATGACAACTAGGGTAGTGCTCTTGTTACTCTTAGTGATTGCCGTCACTTATCTGACTTGGAGATGGAGGGATCATTGAGGGGCTACTATGATTGTTTCCACTGCACCTTCGAACGAGCAATTGTAAGGGCCTCTTGTGATCATCCCTGTGGGAGATCATGAAGAGCAATTCTAGTGGAATGCTCGTGGCTAGTTGGAGTGGACCACTTGATTGATTCTTGTGGCACCCAAGTCATGAGTATAGCTTGTAATGCTAGTAAGGACATGAATCATCATTTGGGGATTTGCCACAACAAGGACGTAGGTTGCCAGCAAGAAACCGAACCTCAGGGATAAATCTTGTGTTCATCTTGCCCTCAGTGATTTGCAAACTACACCATACCCTTGCTCTTTACTTTCATATCTTGTGCTTGGTTGTGTAGTTATTGCTTGTTCAACTAGCTAGAGTAGTGTAGTTGTAGTTGTAGAAGTAACTAGTTGTTAGTTGCTTTGTTAGTAGCTCTCTAGTGTAGCTACTACTAGTTGTAGCTTGTGTTGTGTTGTGTTGTGCTCCAGATTAGAGATCAAGCTACTAGAATTGTGTAGGGGTTTTCTTTGGTGAAGTTAGAGCTAGTGCAAAGTAGTTGCTATTAGGGCCTCATATTGGAGAAAATTGGATATTTGGGACTCAAAAGATTGACTCCTTGATTATTAATAAGAATTATTATTAGTGATCAATTTATTGTTAATCACATCATTAGCAACTGCTAATGACAGTTCTAGCATAGGCATAGAGAGACACCTTTTAGGTAGAGAGAGGCACCTTTTCACCAACAGACAACTGCCCACTGGGCTTGTATATATGTACACAACACTATTCATCAGAGAATACATCGGTCACTTTTCATCGATCGCTTTCGCTTTCAACAATTATGTTGCCACTCGGGTGGATGATAAATGGGTCCAATTGTGTCTATGAATGTGGGCCCAATGGAAAATCTACGAATGGCCAAAGTTTTGAGTCCTAAGTATGCAAATCTCTAATAAAACATTTGCTATAGTCTTGTTATTTGTAAAAAAAATTATAGGCTATTGTAAGGAAACTGGACCCTAGGCCCATTTACTTTGGATTTTGGTGGTTGATGATCAACATAACCAAATTAGACTAATGTGTTTGCGAGTAATTGTTTTGTAGTTCAATAGGGTGCAAAACGTGACTTGGACGAAGGCGACAAGGTGATCCGATGATCAACACCTCAAGCAAGACCTAAAGTAGCACAAGAGAAGATCCAAGATATCAAGCAAAGTCCAAGCACGAAGATGGGAACCAAGCCAGACACAAGATCACAAAGAAACAAGCTCAGCAGAGGTGACCGGATGCGCCCTTCACAAGGACCGGACGTGTTCGATCAGTTGCCCGGCAGCAACAAGCGTCAACGTAGTGATCGGACGCACAGGCATTACTGTTCACTAGCGCGGCATGCTCAGCGATGACCGGATGCAATGACAAAGGAGTGACTGGACACGCCAGCAGCAGCGTCCAATCAACTCTAGAGAAGTTCCAGAGTGGCTCCAGCGTGACCAAACGCGTCCGATCACAAGTGACCGAACTCGGCCGAGCATTCGATCAGTGGAGCATGCTAGTGGCCAGTCGACCATTGGGAAGCAACCGGACGCATCCGGTCAGGGCGTGATCAGTGTTCGGTCAGTAGTAAATTTGCTGACTTTGATTCCAACGGCTAGTTTTGACTTGGGGCTTATAAATAGACCCCAACCGGCCATTTGAGGTGTGGAGAGTTGGGGAAACATACCAAGGGTGTTCCTATACCATTTTAGTGATCTCCACTTGCATAGTGCTTAGTGATATACAGGTGATTAGCGTAAGTGCTTTACGAAGTGCTTAGATTGATTAGACCACCGCTTTGCGCTTGCTCTAGGTTTAGACCTAGTGTTTGGTGAGGTTTGCACACCTCTCATCTCTCGGTGCTTGCGCGCACCATTGTTGTACTCGGCGGGGCTTGTAGTCTTGCAAGACCACACCAACCGCGTTTGTGGTGTGACCGCCACCGTGTACTGAAGGGAACAAGACCCACGGTGGTTTAGCTGGAAGCTTGATAGTGAAGACGACGGGGAGCGGTCCGGGAGAAGCTTGCTGAAAGGTACACCGGAGACCCACTTGCGCATGGGGAAGTTCCAGGGCTATCCACGGAGTTACCCGACTGGGAGCTTGGCCCTTGCGAGGGATTTCTTGCGAGGAGCTCCAACGAGGACTAGGGAAAAGCTCGAGCGCTTCTCGATACCTCAGTAAAAATACCAGAGTCATCGACGGGAGTTTGCATCTCTACCTCATCTTTACCTTTCGCGTTTACATTGTTATCTAGGTTGCGTGCTTTACTTTCCTAGCTTAGTTGATAGGCTAGTTAATAGGAATAAAACCTAGGTTTCAAGACTCTTTTGCGGTAGAGATAGCAACACATTAGCAAAACCGTAGTTGCACATTTAAATAGATTACTTTCTTGCATAGGTTTTGCTAAGGTGGAATTATAGGCCATAGTTTAGAGTAGATTTTTAAGTTGCCTAATTCGCCCTCCTCTTAGGCATCACAAGTTCCAACAAGTGGTATCAGAGCCAGTTGGCTCAATTTGGACTTTTGGCTTAACCGTCGTTGAGCCAACGCTACTAAGAGTGGTTGGGATGGATACATCTAGGCCTCCGCACTTTGACGACACTAACTTCCCCTACTACAAAGCTAGAATGGTGTGTCACCTTGAAACGTTGACTTAGGTGTTTGGAAAGTCACTCATGATGGGATGAAACCCATTAAGAATCCTGATAAACCCACAAAGAGTGAAGGAAAAGAAATTCATTTCAATGCTAGAGCTAAAAATTGTTTGTTTGAATCTTTTAGCATGGATGTGTTTAACCAATTGTTCACTCTAAATGCAGCACATGAAATTTAGTTAAAAATCCAAGAGCTCCATGATGGCACAAGTAATGTCCGTGAGCAAAAACATTGCCTAACACAACAAAGTTATGATTCCTTTGGAATGAAAGAAGATTAGCTTGTTCATGAAATGTATTCTCGTTTAAATCTAATTATCAATGAGCTCAACTCTATAGGATTGACAAAGCTAGGTGATATGGACATTGTGAGGAAGATCATCTCCGTGCTACCACAAAGGAAATATGCTAGCATCATCACCATCCTTCACAACTTGAACGACTTGAGCACCATGACCTTGGCCATTGTGATTGGCAAGATTGTGGCATTTGAGATGTCACACAAAATGGGTCAAGAAGAAGCCTCTTCATCAAGCAAAGACAAAGCTCTCACATGTAGTGAGAAAATAAGATGAAGGGCAAGCAAGTTGATACAAGCTCAAGCTCAAGCTCCTCAAGTGAAGATGAAGAAGAAGATGAGGATGATGATGATGAAGAATCAAGTGATGATGATCAATCTTCCTCCTCCACCTTTGACCTTGATGAAGAACCAATTAAACTTATGAACAAGGTGGAGAAGATGATCCAAAGGCTCAATGTCAAGGGTCTACCCATCCAAATTCAATATTTCATTTTCACCAATCAAAGAAATGAGCAAAGGAAGAAAGGATGCTATGGATGCAGCGAGTTGGGGCACTTTATGGAAGTTTATCCAAACAAGACCACACCCAAGATAAAGAAGAAGGCGTGCAAGAACAAAGCCCTCACATCAATAAGGTCATGGGATGATTCTTCAAGTGAAGAAGAAGACCACCACAAGAGGCGCAGGCACAAGCACTCATCATCAAGCACTTCATGTGTATGTCTTATGGCACGAGGTAACAAAGCCTATCCCTAGTGATAGTGATAGTGATGATGAGCTACCTTATGATGAAATTGTGGAAGAAAATCTTAACTTTGTCACTAGTCAACAAAAGAAGCTTGAAAAATTGAAAGAAAAACTAGATATCTCACAACAAGCTTATGCTACTTTGCTTCAACAATATGAAACCTTTGCCAATCTTAATGTGGAGCTATCAACTAAACTTGAGCAACTTGAGGCTAGTGCAAACTCAAATAGTTGCACAATCAATGATGAGCAACTTGTAAAGAAAAATAAAAAATTAAAAGAAAAGTTTGCTAGATCACAAGATGCCTATAAAAGCTTGCTTGCTAAAATGGAAAAAGCTTGCTTGCTAAAATGGAAACCATGTGCAAACATTATGATGAGCTAACTAATAAAGTTGCTAATCTTGAAGCCATTGGTACAACCCCCACTGAGGCACCTAAAAAAATAGTTCAACCTTTGACATGCCTAAAAAGGATGCCTCTACTTCTTGTAATGATTTATGTTTAGACTCACCCTTGTGCAACCAAGTTTGTGTTGAGAAAGTTGTTGTAGAAACTTGCACACAAGAGGTTGGAATGGAGAATGAGCAACTCAAGCAAGAAGTGGCTCACCTCACCAAGGACTTGACTCAAGTGAAAGGCAAGATGGAGCAAGCCCAACTTCATCAAGATAACACCATCAAGGGAGTGAAGAAGCTTGATGAAGGACAAACCGTGGTTTGCTACGTATGTCACAAGGAAGGCCACAAGTCCTATGAGTGCAATGTGAAGAATGGGGAAGGAGCAAAGAAGAAAGAGAAAAACAAAAAGCAAACAAGCAAGCTCTTCAACACCTACACCAACAAGGTGGACAAGAAGGCCTCCACACCTTATGTCTTGAAGAAGAAGAAGAATGACAAGGTGGTGGCCATCAAGGTGAAAAAGCAAGCCAACAATGGGGCCAAATGCATTTGGGTGCCAAAGGAGATTATTTCCAATATGAAGAGCATCAAGAAGGTTTGGATCCCGAAGGGAAAGTGAGAAGTCAAATGGACTTTGGGGAATTTGGAGACTTGGCAAAGTTTGGGTGCATTTCATGGGATGCATCACATCGATCATGTAAGTGCCAAGTGGGTTAGTGAATACTATGGACCCAAATTCTCCTTCCCATGTTAGGTAACTAGATTTAAATTCTTGCAATTTCAATTGGCATCTAGTTCCTTTTATGCCTAGGCTTGCACTTGCATGTCTATTTTTTTGTCACGCATACACTAGGTAAATCATATGGTAGGATTTGCTCGGTATCACTCTTACCCTTTTGGAGCAAACCTACATGGTTTAAATTGTCTAGGAGCATGGCACATAGCTTTTTTTACATGTACTTACTTAATATGTGCCAAAGTCTAAATTGTAGATAATTTCCCCCGAATATCACCTTCAAAATGATTCTCACCTTCATGAGATGTCATCTTGCAAGTGGTATTTTTGACTTCAAAATCAATGTGCATGTCTCCTACAAGTATTCCATTCTTTTGTGCACAAATTTAGGGGGAGGTTACTCTACAAGTTGGATGCTTTGAGACTAACACCTTTTCAAGCTTATCTTGTGTATAGTAGTCTCATTGCAAGGAAAATGGAGTCCCCGGAGATAAGCATCAAACTTCAAATGACCACCACCCATTTCAAGTGGTGTCAATCAAATTGGTTTCTACATGTGGTATTCCTAACCAACATCATTGTGTTGACTTCAATTTGATATTTATATGCTTTTTCCATGCATTATATAGATTAAACTCCCTTGTGCATTAATTTGCCGTTTATGCATACGTTTCACCCTCCATCATATGTATGCATATATTTAGGGGGAGCTTAGTCTATGTAATGTGAGAGTCAAGTTTTGTGATCTATTCCACTTCACATACAAAGGATCACAAAAATTGACCCTCCCTTGTGCTACTAATGTCTTTCTTTTTGGTGTTTGATTCTAAAGGGGGAGAAATTGTAGGACCAAAAGCAAGCCAAACCATAAAATAAATCACAAGTGGTAATGGTCCGAGAAAGGGAGAAAAGTGGATTATGGAGTTAGGGGGAGACTTAAATTCATAATGCCACATGGGGACATTTTGCAAGGGCAAGATAAGTTGTCATAGAAATACATACATGTGTTGTCTTTTTGCATCATATAAACTTGGCTTTGCATTGCATCCTAGCAAGTAGATAGTTTTTCAATTCTAAAATTTTTTATTATTTGCTTGTTTTAGTTGTGTTGTCATCAATCACCAAAAATGGGGAGATTGTAAGGAAAATGGACCCTAGGCCCATTTACTTTGGATTTTGGTGGTTGATGATCAACACAACCAAATTGGACTAATGTGTTTGCGAGTAATTGTTATGTAGTTCAATAGGGTGCAAGATGTGACTTGGACGAAGGTGATGAGGTGATCCGATGATCAACACCTCAAGCAAGACCTAAAGTAGCACAAGAGAAGATCCATGATATCAAGCAAAGTCCAAGCACAAAGATGGAAACCAAGCCGAACACAAGATCATGAAGAAATAAGCTCGGCAGAGGTCACCAAACGCGCAATTCACAAGGATCGGATGCGTCCGATAAGTTGCTCGGCAGCAACGAGCGTCAACGTAGTGACTAGACACTGAGGGCACAAGATGGCCTGACGCACAGGCATTACTGTTCACCAGTGTGGCATGCTCAGTGATGACCAGACACAGTGACAAAGGAGTGACCGGACACGCTAGCTGCAGTGTCCGATCAACTCTAGAGAGGTTCCAGAGTGGGTCCAGTGCGACCAGACGCGTCCAATCACAAGTGACCAGACTCGGCTGAGCGTCCGATCAATGGAGCATGCCAGTGGCCAGTCAACCGTTGGGAAGTGACCGGACGCGTCCGGTTAGGGCGTGATCAGCATCCGGTTAGTAGTAAATTTGCTAACTTTGATTCCAACGGCTAGTTTTGACTTGGGGCTTATAAATAAACCCCAACCAGCCATTTGAGGTGTGGAGATCAGCTGGGGAAATATACCAAGGGTGTTCCTATACCATTTTAGCGATCTCCACTTGCATAGTGCTTAGTGATATACTCGGTGATTAGCGTAAGTGCTTTGAGAAGTGCTTAGGTTGATTAGACCACCGCTTTGCGCTTGCTCTAGGTTTAGGCCTAGTGTTTAGTGAGTTTTGCACAACTCTCATCTCTTGGTGCTTGCACGCACCATTGTTGTACTCAGCGGGGCTTGTAGTCTTACGAGATCACACCAACCATGTTTGTGGTATGGCCGCCACCGTGTACCGAAGGGAACAAGGCTCACGAAAGTTCGGCCAGAAGCTTGATAGTGAAGACGGCGGGGAGCGGTCCGGGAGAGGCTTGCCGGAAGGCACACCGGAGACTCACTTGCATGTGGGGAAGGCCCGGGGCTATCCACAGAGTTACCTGACCGGGAGCTTGGTCCTTGCAAGGGATTCCTTGGAGGGGCTCCAACAAGGACTTGGGGGAAGCTCGAGCGCTTCTCGATACCTCGATAAAAATATCAGAGTCATCGATGGGAGTTTGCATCTCTACCTCATCTTTACCTTCCACATTTACAATGTTATCTAGGTTGCACGCTTTACTTTCCTAGTGTTGACAATCATTAACTACAATTATAAACCGTCAACGAAACATGAATAAGGGCATAAGTCAATCACCACACATAGAATAGGGGTTAAATCGAAAGAATTTCATGAGTTTTGGTGAATCAGTGTTTTCCAGGGATTAAACAAGAAAAGGGGGCAAGATATCAAGGACGTCAGGCTAAAAAGCATATTCCACAGTGGAACCAACTTGAGAAGATTCTAGAGAACACGTGAAGACTCTACGATGAAACTTAGGCCAAAAGGCCACGGAGGGGGTCGGCTGACCTGGGCTAAAGCCCGTTCATGGCCCGCTTCGAACATCGGTTACCCACCGCCATTGAGGTCCAATATTCACCGTAGATCAAAGTCGGTTTGATCGAAGGGCTCTGGTGCATCCCACCGGCCTATATAAGCAGCCCTGTACCCCCTGAGGCAAAGGCATCCTAAAACCTTAATTCATATTCTCCAGTCAGGATCAATTGAGAGAAGTCCCATGAAAGGATCAACCTCTCAAGAGCCAGCATTCAAGAGAGGTTAGTCCTTATTAGGATCTAGTCTTTAGAAATAGAGAGGTAGAGAGGGAAGAGTTTGGAGGAAGTGTCGGCCTGTCGGTGCTCCCTCTACGGCTTGTACCTTGGCGGAAGTCAACCTATGTCTGAGATTTCTCTGGTAATCAACTTCTTATTTTAGTATGCAACATTGTTCAGATTATTCTCCTGGTTTGCAACTTTTTGAGTGCTTTAATCTACAAGACACTATAGGTTAAAGTAGTAATTGTAGGTGTAAGCGTGGGGCTTAGACCTAGTTACTTTCTGGATCAATGGTAGACTCACGATTGTGATAGGTACTATATATATTTGACGTTACTCTCTATATATATATTTAGTTCGTTGAATCCTCCGTAGTCCACCTCCTGTTTGTAGGCCAAGTAAGACCTGGTTGCTAAGGAAGACATCCTCTGCTAGTGTCTTTTCTTATGTAATGTCCCCAGATAGAGTAATAGTAGACATAGCTTACCGAGATTAGAACGAGAAGACCTTAGTGATTTCCTCTACACTCCCGACCTTCTTAAGTCTTGTTGCTACTCCGGTTTAAGTAGGACTGTAGTTACCTGACACGTTTCCCTATGGATACGATATTTAAAACCTCCGGGTGAAAGCTACAACGGTATTCGTGTGCTTGCGGATTTATCTGTGTACGTTAATAAATACCAACAAGCTTTCTGGCGCTGATGCCGGAGAAACGGTTGCTGAATTAGCTACGAACCTAGCTTATTCTTGTACCATACTCTTTTATCTTTTTATCTCTTCAGTCTTTTCTTTTTTTTCCATTATGAATTCCACTCCTATCTATCAATTTGCTAAACCCATGAGCGCAAGCTCCAAGCCACCAGAATCTTCAGAGCATATCCTAACACCTGGCTATGAGATACGCTCGTGTTTTATAAACATGATTCGGGAATAATCCTTTTCAAGAGAAGGCGATGCAAACCCATACTCTCACCTATAGGAGTTTGAACAGACCTGTGCATGCTTACGTATCGCTGGCATGTCTGACGAGACTTTAAGATGGAAGCTCTTTCCGTTCTCTTTAATGGGAAAAGCTAAACATTGGTACAATCTGACCATAGGGAGTATGCAAGGAGATTAGAAAATGTTGTGCTTAAAATTCTTTCTCATCTCTAGAGTAGTCAGCCTTCGAATTGAAGTTCTAACTTTTAAACAACACGAGAAAGAGCCTCTTGATGCATCCTGGGACCATTTTAATGACCTCATCATCACTAGCCCAAACCTTGCTATTCCAGACCCGATTCTTCTTCAACATTTTTATTTGGGTCTTAGCAAACATGATGCGCAAGACCTTAATGCAGCCTGTGGAGGATCTTTTCTTTCTTTGTCTGTTAGTGAAGCAAGACTTGTCCTTGACAAAATCATTGGATGCACTACCTTTACTAGCATTCATGATGAACTCTCAGAGGAAGAGAAGGAATCATCCCCTGAACAAGAAGAGGAAGTCTTAATAGCCAAATCACGACCATTCCAATCTTAAGATTTAGCTATCAATCCCGAACCTTCAATACCTCAAAATCTTCCAAGGGAAGAAAAAATTCCATCTTTGGAAAACCCTTTTAAATTTAAGGGTAACCTCATTGATTTTGGGGGAACAATGAAATCTCATCCACATAAGAGACCTCTAAGTGAACATATTCCAAATCCTCTTATGGAAGAATCTCTTAGAAAACGTCCTTACCCTCATATAGGACATCGAGAAGAATTCAAGGATGGCATGTCTAGTGATGCCATAGAAGGAGAGCTAAGCCATTTAGAAGTCAATCCTACCTTCTCTCCTTCTATGCCTACAATAGATGTCTTATCTGAACCTATTTTTCAACCCATCCTTAGCCTCGATGAATCCTCTTATGCACTTTCTCCTGAGACTCATGATGACCCTAGAAATTCACCAAGACACCCAAATCATAGGAATCATGAAGACTACAAGGATGACCAAGAAGAGCAACGACAATGGCAGGAATGCCTAGATTATACGAAGAATACGTATGCCATTGTCAAAGAATGGATGGACAAGGATGAAGCCTTATGGTTAGGATCCAAACTTGGCTTAGATCCAAATGATGAGCTTAAACCAATCTCTTCAATAAACATGATTCATCCAAGTTTGGAGGAAGCCTTAGACGAGATCAACCCGAGAGACACTAATCCATGAAAAATCTTAGACAATAAAACGTCCAATGATTGTCATAGGCATGGAATGATGATTCCTCCTATAGACATTCATAAAGAAACACCCTTGGAGCTTGAAAAGGAAGATGACATAGATGAGCATGGAAGTTATTTCATAAACACCTCTTTGAATCCATGCTCACATGAAATTTTTTTTGAATCAATTGGTCTCTCCAACTTTGCCATACACGAGATCTTCAACCCCCTCATGCTTTCTGTTCCTAAAAACTTTGAAAAGGTGATTGTAGCTATATATGTTTATCATAAATATTGTAGATCTTGTTGTGTGAATCTTGAGATAAGTACGCAAAGATTGGTATTGGAGGGCAAACCATTTCACCAACTTGAAGCACAATTCAAGGTTTCCCAAGGACGAGCTTGTGTCCTAAAGCAAGAACTTTTGAGAGATAACTTGAGCTTTCACCTTTTGCTATGATATCCTCGTAAAATAAGCATAGAGATATAATTGTAAGAACATTCCTTTGGGTATTTTCTGTCACTAACCATTCCAGGCTTGGAGCAAAAATGACGAAGGATGACAACATATGTCCAACCAATCATCATGCAACATTGAATTATATCCATCCAAACTTGATTTTGCTTTGCAAAATTCAAGCTTAGGGGATGGGCTTCTCTGAAAAAACAAAATTTTAAGCCATGTTGCTAATTTTGGTTGTCTCTACCTTTAAATCATGCTCAATAATAATCATGCTCTTTCATCTCCAATTGAATAAATCTTTATAATTGTTGACATCGTTTTTAGCACGTATCAAGATGATCAGGAAAGGCTAATCAACAGAGGAAAGATTACTGTATAGATTGATAGCCAAGGAGAATAAATTTGTTTTTGAGTGGTGGCAGCGTATGGATTTAATTTGAAGTGTACCGATGAAGGAAGGTATGAAGACTGCTGCCGATGAAATAGGGAATGTACCGATGAAGGAAGGTATGAAGACTGCTGCCGATGAAATAGGGAATGTACCAATGGAAGGAACTCGAAGGCTGCTGCCGATGGAACAGGGACTGTGCCGTTGAAAAGGAGGTCGATGAGAATACCATCGTGATTGAGGTGGACTATGGAGTAAAATAGGGGTTAATTTCCTTGTTTACGTTTAGTAGAGTCTGAGTTGTATCAAAGTCATGTTTTTCCTTAGATTTGGATTTAATGTCCTAGTCGTATTTGGTTACGTTTCTATGGATCAGGATATAAATATAGGGTGAAGGGCAATGTAATAGGGGATCAATCAATACATCAAAAAACAGCTTTTACTCTTATTTACATCTACTTTCGGCGACTTCGTCAATTTGCATATTTTTCCTTTTTACGAGTTCTCATCGATTCGGCGAGTTGCATTGCTCTAAGTGCAATCTTCGACGATCCTCGAGTTCCGCGTGAGTACCTCTTGGCCGTGACATCCGGGCGTATCGCTGTTGTCAGGACCAAAGTGCTCGTATCTTCATCCTTGTCGATTAACAGGTCAAATCGACTGGCACGCTTTGGATATCGACTTCGGGTATTAGCCCTTTGTGTTTGCAGATTTACTTTTGCATCAACACATCTTTTGGCACGCTCGGTGGGACAGATCTAGTCAAGATGCCTAATCATGAGATCGATGCTGGGAATATCATCGCAGTAACAGAAGAAGATCTTAAGGACGATCAGAAGCAGGCTATGGAGAGGGCTATTGAAGAATACAGACAGCTTTGCTTGAAGTCATTCAGCTTGAACAAAAGTGGACAAGTCATCCAGAAGCAGGACTTGCCGTTGCCTCGGCAGGTTACCTTTGATCCTAATCCGGGTAAACTTCAAGAGATGGTTAATTCTGGGGTGAATCATGCTTTAATTAATCACTCCAATGTGCTGTCCAATACTGTTCATAATGCTGTGATTCGAACTTTCAAAGAAGGGCAAGCGTCACCTCGTTACGTTGGGCCTGCTTATCATCAACCAGAAGCAGCATCTGTTGTTGCTCCATCGGCTCCTCCAGCCGTTGCGGGTATAGAGATTTCTTCTTCTCCAGTATCAGCAGGATTATCTAACGTACAATCTACTCCGGTGCGTCCGGATTCAGCATTATCAGGACGAGTTCAGCTTGGTACAGATCTATCAGCATCAGCTTTATCAGGTCCTGTACCACAGAATAATCAAACTCCTACTAATTGGTGGGGATATGGTATGCCTCCGGAGTCATTTGCTTTCAATCACGGATTATCTCAAGTGTTTGATGCAGTGAGAAAAACTCCTATGCCATCGGCTGATTTGCCGATAGCTCAAGCGCCTCAATATACTAAACTACTGTACAACCGAATCTAGGAGGTTTTCAGGCGTCTTTGGGTCAAACATCTAGTTCAAGTCCATCGGCAAATTTGTTACCGATGCAGCAGAAGGCTCCTATTGCCAGTCAACCTGGAGTCCAGGTTATGCCTCAAGTTGGATGTAATTATCCAGCAATGCCAACAAGCTACCAGCCATCGGCAAACTTTGTGCCGATGAATACTAATAATTGGTCAGGGCAGTTTCCCACTCAACATACAGTTCAGCCAAATCAGCAAGCCATAGGAGTTCATCAAGGTCACATGCATGCTGGTTTTCAGAATCAAGCATCGGCAGCTCAGCCGATGAACCCTTTTCAGCAGGTTAATGGACCACAGATAGTAGCAAATGTGCCAATTGCTGGAGATCGTGGGCCACAAAGGTATGCAGAAGGGTATCAACAGATACCTCCAGCAGAGATTCAACCATATCGTCAACAAGATGTTGATGCTTTTTGGGCCGATAAGATAGCAGAAATTATGAGGGATCAGTTTGGAATCAAGCCCAAAGTTAATACTTATTCTTATCGGACTCCGTATCCTCCGGCATACGATTTAATTCCTCTCCCAAATCGTTACAAGGTGCCAGATTTTACTAAGTTTTCTAGGTAAGACGATACATCAACCATGGAGCATGTTAATCGTTTTATTATTCAATGTGGAGAGGCAGCTTGTAGAGATGAATTGAGAGTTCGTCTGTTCTCATCATCTCTATCTAGATCAGCATTTACATGGTTTATTTCACTACCGCCAAATTCTATTATCACCTGGGCTGATCTGGAAAAGCAATTTCATAAGTATTTCTTTGCTGGAGTTCATGAAAAGAAGCTTACCGATTTGGTAAAGATGAAACAGCGCAATGATGAATCGGTAGAAGGCTTTGTGCAAAGGCTACGAGATGTAAAGAACAAATGTTATAGCCTAGTATTGGATGATCGGAAGCTTGCCGATTTAGCCTTTCAGGGATTGTTACCGCATCTTAAGGACAGATATGCTTCTCAGGAGTTCGAAAGCCTAAGTCATCTAGTGCAAAGGATTTCTGATCAAGACATTAGGGTTTTTGAACCTAAAAGAAATTAGAACAAGAAAGTTTCATTTGTTGAAGAGGCAGAAGATTCTGATTCAGATGATGAACCAGTTATCGGTTTAGCGGAGTGGGTTAAGAATAAGAAGCCGATATCTTGTCCCTTTGGTCACAAAGAGCCAGAAAAGTTTACTTTTGATGTCACCAAAGCCGATAAGATATTTGATCTTTTGCTTCAGGAGGGCCAGATTAAATTGTCACCTAATCATGTGATCCCATCGGCAGAAGAGTTGAAGCATATGCTGTATTGCAAGTGGCATAATGCAACTTCACACAGTACCAATGAGTGCAAAGTATTTAGACAACAATTGCAGTTAGCTATTGAGTCTGGCAGAATAAAATTTGGCAATTCCAAGATTCAAAAGCCGATGAAAATTGATCAACATCCTTTTCCAGCAAATATGTTGGATGCTGAAGGGAAAATTAAGGTGTTGACATCGGAAGCTGCTGAAAAGAATGCATCAGTAGATCCCCAACATCGGATAACTACCGATGATGCAAAAGGCAAGGGGCTATTGACGGAAAGTGGCGGTTCTGGGAGGCCTCCTCGATCTGGCATCGTGATCACTCATCGAAGACAACAAGAAGGCTGGCGTCAGCGAAGGGACCGGTATCGGCGACAACAAGAGGAAAGGCGTCAAGAAGAGTGGAATCGGCATAAGGATCATTGGAATTGTCTGTTTTTTATTCATTGTTGGGAGGAAGGTATTAAGTTACCTACTATTGAGGATTGTCCAGAGTGCAATGGTTATTATGGAGTTAATCATCCTGTAAGAAGGTTTCAATCTGGTAATCAAGGTTTGCTCATTAATGAGCCGATCAGAGGGAGAGCATCAGTACATGATCGGCTGGGGGGCAGGCTCAGTATACATGAAAGGCTTGGTAAACGCGTTGCATATTTTCCGAGAAACCAAGAGGAACTTGAAGAGATGGCAAATGCGAGAGTTCCTGATGAAGAAATATTTTATAGGGATCCTAATATACGTCGTGTGGAGACAACTAGGACTTATCAGCCAGTATGGAAAACTAAGCTTCCTCAATGGTGTCCAGAGGGTTTGACAAAGACACAGAAGAGAAAAATGCAGCGAGAGCGTCAAAAAGATTTATATCAAGAAGAAAGTCCCTCCAATGATAGATCTGGTAACCAGCAGTGGCAGATAAGGCACAAAAATAAAGGTCCATCGGCGGATGTCAATATGGTGTTTATATTGCCGATGGAATTTTTGGCTCTGTCTGATAGCGAAGAAGAGGCTGTTTCCTCTGACCAAGTAGCTCAATTAACGCTAGATCCAATGATGGCTGTTTTTGAGAAGCCTGCCGATGATGAGAGACAACACCTCAAGGCTTTGTTTGTAAAAGGCAGAGTTGATGGGCAGCCTGTGTCTAAGATACTTATTGATGGAGGAGCTGCAATTAATATTATGCCTTATGTAATGTATCAGAAGCTTGGTAAGGGAGATCAAGACTTAACTAAGACCGATATGATGCTAAAGGATTTTGAAGGCAATGTATCACCAGCTAAAGGGGCAGTATGTGTTGAGTTGACCATCGGCAGTAAAACCTTACCGACAACTTTCTTTGTTATCAATGGCAAGGGTGCATATAATCTGCTCTTGGGAAGGGATTGGATTCATGCTAATTGTTGTGTTCCTTCTACAATGCATCAATGTCTGGTACAGTGGATTGGAGATAAGATTGAAGTTGTTCCTGGTGACTCTTCTTATATCATCGCATCGGCAAAATCAGACACTTATGAGCGAACCAAGTGCATATCGGGAGAAGCCTGGGAAAAAGAGTTCCTCAAGATTGCCGATTATGAAATTCTACCGATCCAAGCAGTCGGTTCTGAAGAAGAGTTTTAATGGATAGATTTGCCAATGATGAAAAATTAGGTCAAGGATTTACATCGGCAGATGATTTAATAGAAGTAGATATTGGTGAAGGCGATAGGCCAAGGCCCACTTTTATTAGCTCTAAGTTAAATTCCAAGTGTAAACAGCAACTAGTTGATTTGTTAAAGGAATATAAAGATTGTTTTGCTTGGGATTATACTAAAATGCCTGGATTAGACCGATCTATAGTTGAACATCGGTTGTCTATTAAATCTGGATTTCGGCCACATCAGCAGCCGGCTCGCCGATGCAATCCTAATATACTTCCTGATATTAAAGCTGAAATAACCAAATTAATTGAGGCAAAGTTTATTCGGCAGTGTCGATATGCAGAGTGGATTTCTAATGTGGTTCCTGTATATAAGAAAAATGGGAAACTTCGTGTTTGTATTGATTTCAGGAATCTCAATAAGGCTACACCAATGGATGGTTACCCAATGCCGATTGCTGATTTGTTGATTGATGCTGCAGCAGGGCATCAGATTATTAGTTTCATGGATGGTAATGCGGGTTATAATCAAATATTCATGGCTGAAGAAGATATTTCCAATACTGCTTTTAGGTGTCCAGGTCATGTGGGATTATTTGAGTGGATAGTTATGACATTTGGTTTGAAAAATGCCGGTGCTACTTATCAAAGAGCTATGAACTTTATTTTCCATGAATATATCGGCACGTTGGTAGAAATCTACATTGATGACATAGTGATTAAGTCTGGAGACATCACAAAGCATCTAACCGATCTACGGAAGATACTGGAGTGCACAAGAAAACATGGATTAAAGATAAATCCCAATAAATGTGCATTTGGTGTATCGGCAGGACAATTCTTGGGTTTTATGGTGCATCAGCGGGGCATTGAAATTAGTAGAAAATCTATTGAGGCAATCAACAAGGTTGTTGCTCCTGCCGATAAAACTGAATTACAGTCCTTGATCGGTAAGATTAATTTCATCAGAAGGTTTATATCTAATCTGTCAGATAAGATCAAGGCTTTCAGTCCATTATTGAAATTGAAAGCCGATCAGGAATTTAAATGGGGGGGTTGAACAGCAATTAGCCTTGGATCAGATTAAGAGTTATTTAACAAATCCTCCAGTGTTAGTTCCACCCCAGCATGGAAAACCTTTAAGATTGTATTTATCAACTGAAGATATTGTTATTGGTTCAGCTCTTATTCAAGAATTTGAAGGGAAGGAGCGTGTTATCTATTATTTGAGCAGACGGTTAATAGATGCTGAAACCAGGTATTCGGCCATTGAGAAATTATGCTTATGCTTATACTTCTCTTGTATTAAGTTGAGGCATTATTTATTATCGGCTGAATGTACCGTCATATGCAAAGATGATGTGGTCAAATATATGCTATCTATGCCGATATTAAATGGTAGGATTGGTAAATGGATTTTGGCGTTATCAGAGTTTGACCTACGTTATGAATCGGCTAAGACAGTTAAAGGACAGGTTATGGCCGATTTTGTTACTCAACATTGCAACACGGTGGATTCTCTGGAAGTTGCTCCGTGGACACTTTTCTTTGATGGGTCTACTTGTGGTGAAGGGGCAGGCATCGGCATCGTATTAATTTCCCCTCAGGGGAAGAAGTATGAGTTCTCATTGCCGATCGTTGCTACATCGACAAACAATCAAGCTGAGTATCAAGCCCTGATAAAAGGGTTAGAATTGCTTAAAGAAGTACATGCTGATGCTGTTGAAGTCTTTGGTGATTCTATGCTAGTTATAAATCAGTTGATTGGGGTTTATGAATGCCGCAGTAAAATTCTAATTTCATATCATGAAAAGTGTTTGGAATTGTTAAAAGGGTTTAGGAGTTTTCATCTGGAGCATATTTCCCGGATGCATAATGAAGAGGCTAACCGATTGGCTTAGCATGCTTCAGGATATCAACCTGTTCAAGAAGCATTGATATCAGTGGCTGATACCGATGACTGGAGAAGGGAAATCATTGATTATTTAAAGAATCCATCTAAAAAGGTTGAAAGACGTATAAGGTTCCAAGCGACCAAGTATGTACTCCTCGATGATGAATTGTATTACCGTACCATAGATGGAGTTTTACTCAGGTGTGTTAGCATAGAAGAATCAAAAAGCCTGATGAGTGAAATTCATGAAGGAGTATGTGGGGCCCATCAGTCAGCTTTCAAGATGAAATGGATGATCAGAAGAAATGGATATTATTGGCCGACTATTCTTGAGGATTGTTTTAAATATTTTAAAGGATGTCAGGAATGTCAAAAATTTGGTAATATTCAAAGGGCACCCGCATCGGCTATGAACCCCATAATTAAGCCTTGGCTGTTTCGGGGTTGGGCTATTGATCTCATCGGTCAGATTTATCCACCATCGAGTAAAGGGCATAAGTTTATTCTGGTTGCTACCGATTACTTCACAAAGTGGGTTGAAGCAATTCCTTTAAAAAAGGTGACATCGGCTAACATGGTTGATTTTGTGAAGGAGCATATTGTCTACCGATTTGGCATCCCTCAAACCATCACTACCGATCAGGGCACTATGTTTACATCGGGTGAATTTGATGAGTTTGCTATAAGTATGGGAATTAAAGTTTTGAATTCTTCACCGTATTATGCCCAAGCTAATGGTCAGGCTGAAGCATCTAATAAAGGAATTATCAAACTCATTAAGCGCAAGATTAAAGAGTATCCTAAAAAGTGGCATACAATATTAAATGAAGCTTTGTGGTCATATTGGATGGCATGTCATGGTGCAACCAAGGTATCACCTTATCAATTGGTGTATGGACACGATGCGGTATTACCTTGGGAGATTAAGATTGGTTCTAGGCGAATGCGCTTTCAGGATCAACTGACAGCCGATGATTATGATATTCTTATGAAAGATGAATTGGAAGATGTAGCAGGTCATCGGTTAAAAGCTTTAGTTAGCATCGAGGAGAATAAGAAAAGGGTAGCTAGATGGTATGACAAGAAAGTAAAGGTAAAGGAATTTGTCGATGGTGAATTGGTCTGGAAATTGATTTTACCGATTGGGACTAAAAGTTCTAAGTTTGGCAAATGGTCACCTAATTGGGAAGGTCCATATCGGATAAATCAATCTGTTCCTGGTAATGCGTATATTCTTGAAACTCTCGAAGGAGTTGTATTTCCCAGAGCGTTAAATGGAAAATATTTAAAGAAATATTACCCTAGTATCTGGATAGATGCATAAGAGTATAGTTGCCGATAACAATCCTATCGGCTGGAGTTAAACAAAGTATCAATTGTTGCCGATGCACTAATTTAACAAGGTCTGGATAGCTGATATCGCACGTAGGCGAATTTCATCGGCTTCTTTTAATTCCTTGGCATCTTCATCGGCACTTCCCTCCACAGGCTTGAGTTTCTTTTTGAGGACCAAGGCCTTGCGAGCTTGAGCATCTCATTCTTGTTGAAGGGCCTTGATGGCGTCGGGAAGCTGGTCTTCTTCTTGTTTAGCTTGAGTCAGAGCTGTCTCAACCTTTTCCAATTCAGCTAGCAGGGCTGCCTTCTTTGCCGATAGATCCAAGATTTTCTGCCTGAGATCGGCACTGGAGGCTTGCAAGTTGTTGATATTCTTGTGCTTCTCATCGGCAGTTTGCTTCAGCTGCAGCATTTCTTCTTTAAGTTGAGCTTGAGCTGCTCTGTCAGTAATACGATGAACAGCCCTTTGATATTGAAGTTGTCTGCTCTCTAGATGGACTGCTGGAAAGATGGTTTCTTCAATATTGGCAGGGACTTGGCCGCGGATCGTTTTGAAGATAGTCCTCGCAGGGTCCGAGTCGATCACCAATTGGGCAGTGTCTTGCTGCAGCAGATTTAGGAGGGCTTCTAGCTTGCCATAGGTGTCTGACGATATTGTTCCCAATGCCAGGGAAGAACTCACCTCTTCTCCGTCATCATCGGAGACATCGATAGCAAAAGAGAATAAGCTATCGGGAGAATCTTGTTCCTGTGAAATAAAGGGAATTAGAAGTCCTATCTGTGATATCTGGAGATATTATAGACCAAACAATTAATTGATTTACCTGCTTCAGGGCGATTTCTTGAGCTTGGCTTGAGGGAGCGGCTTGTAGAGGATCATACGAAGGATCGGCAGAGGATGCCGATGGTATGTCTTCTATGATCACATCGGTAGTCGGCCCTTGGGGTATAATTGCCGATGATGTATCTTGTGCAGAAGAAGCAGTTTGTTCAGTTACATCGGTGGGTTGACTGACAGGTGTTGGAGCAGACGCAGGGGCTGGTGTAGATTTCTGTCGTTTTTGTTGAGTTTCAGCATCGGTTAAAGCTTTACGCTTTGTTTGGGCTTCAACGACAATTGGCTGGGGGGCATCGACATCTGTTGGTTGGGGAGCTTGCATGCTTGGCGTGCTTGCTGATGTGCCCGTTTGTTGCTGCAAAAACGGGTATAAGATTGGATATTTAACAGGGAAAAATGTAAAAATAAGAGAATACCTCTGAAGGAGGGGTAGAGGTCGTGGTGCTTGGTAAAGTTGCCGATGACGATCCAGCTGCAGCTTGCACACCCTGGTAGTTGTGTGTTAATATAGAGTGTATCGGCAGAAAACAGAGTAAGCAAGGTTATTACCTTAAAAGCCTTGATTAGGCTTGAAGCAGCAGCCTTTGGAGAAGCCCTGGATGTTCCCAGTCTTGGTCTGGAAGTGATGGTTTTGGCGCGAGTCCTCTGGAAGGTCAAAGCTTCTAAGGTGGGGGCGTTGTAGCCGATTGCTGAGACTGGAGAGGCTGGATGGAGGTTGAAGGGTTTTCCACTTTTGCTTATTGGTGGAACTGGATCATCGGCCTATTTCAAGGAAGGTTAGCTACCGATATGCATATAAAAAGAAGAAAAGAGACAAAAGTTAAAAGGGACTTACTGCATTGTCAGGAATGGCATAATCGGGATCGATCATGTGCTGATATGTGTGAACAGACGTTGAAAACAGCTGTTCTTTCCACTCTTGCCACCATTGCTTATATGACTCTGTTATGAAAGATGCTGGTGACCAGGCGGAGAGATCGACATTTGAAATATCGGCATCGGGAGTAAGTCTTACTATCCTGCTCCATTCAGTACCAGCGGTAATGATTTCTCTGGGCATAATCACATCGGCATAGCATAGCTTGATTGGCAGTTGCCCAAAGGCCAGCTGGCGAGATACTGCCGATGGATTGTAGAATTCATAAGTAATATGAGAAGCTTTCCCGCTACCAAATGTGTTGACTGGGATTGCTCTGGGGGTGATAATGGCCATCATAAGATCATTGTCTTGGTTCAGATCACTATCGGCGAAATTGAAGAGGAGAGGGAACTTGTTATCCTCATCTATGTAAGGTACCCAAGCCCTGAGGTCACGAGGGAGGCCATGGTAGAAAGTCTGAAAAAATCTACCGATTTGGTCCTCATTGGCTTCTGTTCCGGGAAGGACAATTATTGCTTCGCCGAAGTTGAGAGGGGGGCGTGTTACCGATTCATCGTCTCCAAGGGTGTAGTCTTCGGGAATCTCTCGTGGGAATTCCTGAGCAAAGAGATCCCACTGTAAACGCTTGTGCATGTGAGCGTTTAACCACATATTGATGAACCACCATGGGCCTCCCAGATTGCCGATGGGTTCGCCAAGTATAAGCTTCTGGGATACTTGGTGGAGCAGGTGGTAGGTTGAGCTCAGGAGATATCGGCCAAGTGGGAATCTAACACCGTTGGCTAAGAGTTCTGCTGCTGGGAGGAAAGCGTTGGTTGGTCCTACCGATCGGCCACAGAAAATAAACTTCTCCAGCCACATGTTCAGGAATGTGGCGTGTTCCCTTTGATTGACGGTACCAGTCTTTTGGTACTCTTGGATGTATCCCGTCCAGCCGCCGATGTTGCGTGTATTTACTCTGTATTCAGCTTTTCTGCCAAAAATATGGCCTTCATCGACAGTTGAGATGTCTAAGCCTGTGAGCATATATACATCGGTAAGAGTAGGGGCACATGGGCCATGACCAAACATGAAGGTGTTGGTGGTGTCTGACCAAAATTGAGCGGCAGCTATCATCATGGATTCATTCTTTTGTATATCGGCAATGGATAGCCTGATACACTGATCTATCTTCCGTTCTGCCCAGAACACTTGCATTGATCTGTTGACCCTCAAGAACCAGTTTTTCCACCCTTTGGTGGGTTTGGGCCAAGAACGGAACGTGTTTTTCCATAGATTCAAAGAGAAATTTTGAGATTTGAAGGGAATACGATTTGCCTCTGCATTAATCAGGTCAGTTGGATCTGGGTCGCCCATTGGACCTAGGCAATGGAGGGGAGGTTGATGGGTTGGAATCACCAGTGTGTTGCGTAGTTCCTGAGTTTGGAGAACCAAGAAAATGGAAGAGAAAGGAAAATGTCGACTGTGAGAACTCGCAGGGAACCAAAAGGATGAAAGTAAAAGTAATAAGAGGAAGAACGAACCGCAGGGACGTCGAAGTTAACAGCCATTGCTTCGAACAGATGAGGGCACGAGCTAGGAACTTGAAGATGACGATGGTTCTGGTGAGTCGAGGATGCGCGGTCGTTGGTTAGGATTGCCGCCGGAGTGAGAATGCCAAAGGATGGAGTTTGAAGGTAGAAGATGAGCAGCCCGGAGAAATCTATTTATAGGCCATTTGGGGTAGGGGTATTCTTGACTTATCTCTATGCCGTATGCGGATGGATCGAGGTGGTTCAGTTGGATATGGTAACTGTTCGCACGACAATCAAGGGATGGTACAGAAGATTTGACAGCAAGTAATCATGACTTGAAGGATATCTCGATACAGGATTTTTCGGTTCTAAAAAATGATGCGTTGTGGTAAGATCTTGCTGATGGATTGTTATTTTGGTATCTCAACCATAATTAAGGTAAAGAAGGTTGGAAAATGTGCGATATTTATTGAGATGCATGGATTAGATCTAGATTTGATTAAATCTAGTAACAAATCATGTTATGCTTGGAGAATGGGTTAAAAATAGGCAATGGCAAGCATCAGCTGGAGTAAATTTCGGAGCATCAGTATCTTATACTCCGAAATTGGGGGGCATGTGTTGACATCGTTTTTAGCACGTATCAAGATGATCAGGAAAGGCTAATCAACAGAGGAAAGATTACTGTGTAGATTGATAGCCAAGGAGAATAAATTTGTTTTTGAGTGGTGGCAGCGTATGGATTTAATTTGAAGTGTACCGATGAAGGAAGGTATGAAGACTGCTGCCGATGAAATAGGGAATGTACCGATGAAGAAAGGTATGAAGACTGCTGCCGATGAAATAGGGAATGTACCGATGGAAGGAACTCGAAGGCTGCTGCCGATGAAATAGGGAATGTACCGATGGAAGGAACTCGAAGGCTGCTGCCGATGGAACAGGGACTGTGCCATTGAAAAGGAGGTCGATGAGAATACCATCGTGATTGAGGTGGACTATGGAGTAAAATAGGGGTTAATTTCCTTGTTTACGTTTAGTAGAGTCTGAGTTGTATCAAAGTCATGTTTTTCCTTAGATTTGGATTTAATGTCCTAGTCGTATTTGGTTACGTTTCTATGGATCAGGATATAAATATAGGGTGAAGGGTAATGTAATAGGGGATCAATCAATACATCAAAAAACATTACTCTTATTTACATCTACTTTCGGCGACTTCGTCAATTTGCATATTTTTCCTTTTTACGAGTTCTCATCGATTCGGCGAGTTGCATTGCTCTAAGTGCAATCTTCGACGATCCTTGAGTTCCGCGTGAGTACCTCTTGGCCGTGACATCCGGGCGTATCGCTGTTGTCAGGACCAAAGTGCTCGTATCTTCATCCTTGTCGATTAACAGGTCAAATCGACTGGCACGCTTTGGATATCGACTTCGGGTATTAGCCCTTTGTGTTTGCAGATTTACTTTTGCATCAACAATAATGCTTTCATACTACCTTTGTCTGCTATAGTAAGTTTTGGTTTAGGAGTACTGCACATACTTCCATTGGCTTTTAAATTAAGCGTGGTTCTTAGGTTAAATACCATCTTTAATCCAATTAAACATGGAGTCTGGTTTGATTATTAAACTAAAAATTACTTTAGTAGACACTGGTTATTTTTGTTGGACTAACCCCTGCTGAAAAACTCTCAAATTCAATTTGGAAAAGTCCTGAGATGAACTAACACTGGAGATGAAGCAAGGCACATGATGAACTTCAACAACTTTACACAAGAAGATACAACTCATTCATTATAGATGTAAGAACTACATACCTCATTCAACATGGATGAAAGAATAGTAAGTATCAAAGTTCACTCACCTTGTCTTCTGCTACAAATTACCTTTGCTTTGAGACATGCTTGTATACAACATGATAAACAAAGTCTATGCTAAAATAATCTCAACACCATCTTTTTATTAGCATAGAAGGAACAAAACAAAATTCTGGACAAATAACCCATGTTTTAAAACTATATATTCCTTCGGGTATGTATTATCCACTAATCCTTTGTAGAAATAAAAACAATGAGTGAGGAAAGAGGCCTAACAAGGAGTCAAAAGATCAAAGAGCAGAAAGATGGCATGACAAAAGGATAAGAAAGAGGAGTACAACATGTGAGACAAGATGCTCATGAACAATGCAAGGAAGGAAAGGACCACCAAGAAATCATCTGTCCTTCATCACATGGTGTCATTACACTCTAATGATGAAGGTAACATCTTAATTAAGGTAAATGGTCATCATTTTTCTTTTAATCTTGATACGCACATAAATGAAGAAACAAACATGTTTGAGTTTCGATTTCACTTAATCCAATCTGATTAACTCAATATGTTTAGTTCTTTAAAACTTGTTCCTAGCATCACTTTCTTAATCCCATAGTCTTAACCAAATGAGCTAAAAAGTGTATGTTTTAATTTTTGAAAGATGATAGTCATAATCATGTAAAGATTGATACATTATGGATAGATATATAATGCTTCAATTGGTTAAGAAATTCAACCCTTTTTGCCAAATGTGTTTCAATGCTACATTCATAGTCAATCTTCTGATCTTACCACCCATGTTATAATAGAACAAAATATACAACAATGAATTTATCTTGTTCTATGTGCCCAAGGTTAGAGAAGGATAAATAAAATTTTAGTTATGTTGGTGTTTTCCCACCAACAGAGCCCATGCATTTGATCTCTACCTTGTCTTTGTAAGTAGGACACACTTCGAGCAAAATATGGAGGAGTTTATCAATTCCACAGTTCTACAAGAGAAAGTTCTGAACCCGTGAACACGCACACTAAGCAAGATGCTGCCAGCTTCTACTACTAATGCTTCACTTCAAACTGCTAGATGAGCAAAGAACATGGGTGACACAATCCTCAGAATCACCATCTTAAGAGGCGTAGTTATCAAGGTCTCCACCTTTGAGATCAGATGATGCACCTAATATGGTAAGAAGTCCTATTCAGAGGACTTAAATCACTGAACTCTTGCCTTGAGGTAAAATCGGTAGTTATCCATATTTATTTTTAGCATTGCATGAATTATTTCATTTTAGCATATTTACTTTTCTGCATTAGCATTGCATTTAGAAAAGAAAAATAAAAAGTTTTATTACTGCATACCATTATTGCATCATAAATCTTAAGCCCCATGTGAATTATTTTGTGTCATGTAAAAACCCACAAGAATATTCACCGTGGCGGCATAAAAATAAAAATAAATACGCATTCATCTTGTTACTTTTTTCTTTGCATCATAGAAAATATAAAAATACAAAAAATATTGAGAAAGAGATCCTGCTAAAACTCTGATTAGAAGAAAAATAAAAAGCAATCTCAAAGGCTTTGGATAACCGAGGCTTAATTGGCCAACCACTGACGCTTAATCTGTTCCACAAGTTTTGTTGTCTATTTTGAGTTTCACAGGATTTGAAGGACCAACAAGAGCTGACAAGCAAGTGGATGTTCTATCCACTATTGAAGCACTATCTCAACAGTCATCAACATCAATCAATGCTCCGATAGAGGAAGTACATCTCCGCTGTCAGTCTGCTACTCTGTAAGATTGAACGACTACATCAACATCCAACTTGGGGGAAAGACACCCCAGTGTATCTAGGTAAGTATTTCTTTCCCTTTCAATTTTGCTATTTTAAAGTTTGCTATATATTTTCTAAAGAAATAAAAAGATGCATAACAAACAAAATAAAATAAAAAGTTATCTTAGTTAGTTATATATATATTAGTAAGGTGTGATCTTAAAACTCTACAAATAAAATAAAAAGGTGTGCCTAGTTTATTTTTAGGAGTTGAATAAACAAGAGGACTCAGAGTAATTCCTTTCTAGTACCTAGTTTTGAGCCTCAAATTCTTCCGAGTTTTGGATAAAACTATTTTAATATAAGGATTTACTCTGAACTTAAAACTCGTGGGTAGCGAATGCTTGATCTAAGTCTAGGTAATTGATGGATATGATATGAGAAGGTTTGACCTGCTATTTATCTTATTCCAATTAACACTAGAGTTCTGGAGATTTATCTTTTGAAAAACATAAAAGTGCCACATGATGAGTTCCTGTACGATAAAGCTTGAATTCCCACTAAAGCCTTACATGTTATTTAGGCTAGGAAAACTTTCACATATATGCTGCTTGCTTTTGTATTGAGTTTTATCAAGCTTTGTTGATGCCTTATGAGAGGTTTGTCATGCTCTTAAAATCAAGATCACGTACACACCATCCACATATGCACTACTCCTACACCTAGGGTAGACGCAAACATGCCTTTTATATAGATCCACCCATAAATATTCTACTCCTACACTGGGGGTGAACACAAAAACATGCTAGGTTTTCCATCCACCAAATAAATGCTCCAAGTTCTTGTAGATATCTCTCTTAAAGTTTTAATGCAAAAAAGAGACATGGGGCTATGAAAAAGTTATTCATGAAAAAAGGGAAAAAAGTTAAAAAAATGAACAAGTGTCCGAGATATCTAAAACAATGGATACTTAGATGCTCGCCTGAAAAAAAGAGAGATGAATAAGATGGCCCCTGTTCTCTAGCAAATGTTTCTAAGTTTTAAAAGAGATATATTTTCAAGGAGCAAAGTAGAATTAGATTTAGCCACCATATATATCCGCACATATGTACATGTTGATTTGATTGTATGACTTAACTCTCTTTGGATCCATTGTTTGACTTTACAATATATGCATTGCAAGTAGGCTCTAGCTTTCTCCCTACCTATGAACTCTACATAAGCCTTAGTAGTAGGAAGAGAAAAAGGCATAACACCATTATTGCCTTGGTAAGGATCCACAAATACCACGTATTGAGAGATTTGAGAGTGTCATACAATGGAATCTCTGAGTTTTATTTTGAAAACTTCTAAAAACACCGGAATGATGATTGAACAAAGAGCTCGAGACATAGTGCTTGACTTGATCATTCTGTCTTTTAATTGCTCAAAGACCCAAGTGAAGGCTAAGAAGCCCCATGGTTGAAGGTAATATGGGTAAGTTTGAAAGTCGGAATAGTTTATTCTAATCCGGAGGGCAATTCTTGTTTGAGAGCATGTCTACTTTTGAGGCGTGAAAGCATTGTAGCAACTCTGATCCATTGCTAGTTTAGTTTTGCTAAGGGACTAGCAAAGGTTAAGCTTGGCAGAGCTGTTGATGGTCGTTAACTACAATTATAAACCATCAACGAAACATGAATAAGGACATAAGTCAATTACCACACATAGAATAGGGGTTAAACCGACATAATTCCATGAGTTTTAGTGAATCAGTGTTTTTCAGGGATTAAATAGGAAAAGGGGGCAAGATATCAAGGACATCAGGCTAAAAAGCATATTCCATCACGGAACCAACTTGAGAAGATTCTAGAGAACATGAGAAGACTCTTCGACGAAATTTGGGCCAAAAGGCCACGAAGGGGGTCGGCCCACCTGGGCCAAAGCCCGTCCATGGCCTGCTTCGAACGTCGGTTCCCCACCGCCATTGAGGTCCAATATTCACCGTAGATCAAAGTCGGTTTGATTCGAGGGCTCTGGTGCATCCCACCGGCCTATATAAGCAGCCCTGTACCCCTTGAGGCAAAGGCATCCTGAAACCCTAATTCATATTCTCCAATCAGGATCAATTGAGAGGGGTCCCATGAAAGGATCAACCTCTCAAGAGCCAGCATCAAGAGAGATTAGTCCTCATTAGGATCTAGTCTTTAGAAATAGAGAGGTAGAGAGGAAAGAGTTTGGAGGAAATGTTGGTCTGTCGGTGCTCCCTCTACGGCTTATACTTTGGCAGAAGTCAACCTATGTCTGAGACTTCTCTAGTAATCAACTTCTTATTTTAATAAGCAACATTGTTCATATTATTCTCCTGGTTTGCAACTCTTTTGAGTGCTTTAATCTACAGGACGTTGTAGGTTAAAGTAGTAATTGTAGGTGTAAGTGTGGGGCTTAGACCTAGTTACTTATGGATGCACCCTACTTTTCGGATCGGTGGTAGATTCACAATTGTGATAGGGACTATATATATATTTAATGTTACTATATATATATATATATTTAGTTCATTGAATCCTCCGTAGTCCACCTCCTGTTTGTAGGCCAAGTAGGACCTGGTTGCTAAGGAAGCCATCCTGCCAAGTAGGACCTGGTTGCTAAGGAAGCCATCCTCTACTAGTGTCTTTTCTTATGTAATGTCCCTAGATAGAGTAATAGAAGACATAGCTTATCGAGATTAGAACAAGAAGAGCTTAGTGATTTCCTCTACACTCCCGATCTTCTTAAGTCTTGTTGCTGCTCCGGGTTAACTAGGACCGTAGTTAACCTCACACGTTTCCCTGTGGATACGATATTTAAAACCTCCGGGTGAAAGCTACAATGGTATCCGTGTGCTTGCGGATTTATCTGTGTACGTTAATAAATACCAACACCTAGCTTAGTTGATAGGCTAGTTGATAGGATTAGAACCTAGGTTGCAAGACTCTTTTGTGGTAGAGATAGCAACACATTAGCAAAACTGTAGTTGCACATTTAGATAGATTACTTTCTTGCATATGTTTTGCTAAGGTGGAATTAGAGGCCATAGTTTAGAGTAGATTTTTAAGTTGCCTAATTCACCCTCCCCCTCTCTTAGGCGTCACAAGTTCCTACAGCTACTCACCTCCTCTAGCCATCTAGATCCTATCAGCTATCCCTCTAGCATTGTGCGTTCCCACTCCTTCTCTTCCCCTTGATTGGATCCTCACCATGGGATGCCCCATTTGGTGGTTCCAATGAGAAGGAGAACCAAAGGGCAGCGGAGAGACCTCTAGCACTTTCGTGGGTGGTCGATCTATCACTTTTGTGGGAAGTGGATCAGGTAAGGAGCAGGTCCTACTATGGCGTCAAGCTTGGATCTTCCATTGTTAGAGGAGTATGGATCAGAAGGGGAGGGGACAATACCAGGCTCGACAACGGATCTAATGACATTGCAAGTACATGGGCCCTAGGTATCCTCGCCAGGCAATAACTGGCTCTCTAGGTGGGTGTAGGTAGGGCTAACTAGTCGAGGGATAATCCAACCTGGGGATGCTTCATCTACTTGGTGAACAAGGCACAAACAAAATCATTTCCACCACTGGTCAGGAGAATAACCTACAATGAAATCATGGTTTTCACCATTGGTTTGATATAATACCTAATGGTGAAAACCAGCGGCCTCACCCTGCATGCATTTGTCTCCAACTTGAGCTACCTACCCATCAACTTGTGCTTTCTTGGAGTGACTAACGGGTGGGGCCCATGTGCTTAAGTGGCATCCTAGGACTAGCTATTGCATGAGGACACAGATCAACTATCCTATGCTCCATTAACCTCCCTCCTACCCACAACTGCTCCCTCCTTCTCCCTCCCTCCCTCCCTCCCCTCTGTCTATCGGTATGTGCCCCCTTAGCATGCGGTGACTATCACGCGGCCCTAGGCAGGCAAACCCTAGCTCGTGACTAACTAAGGAATAACGGACAAATTCTTCATTCCCTTGTTTTCTTCTCTTTGATTTGAAACTGGCCAATTTGTTACTATTTCATAGATGTGCATCCTTTGACAGTTTGACGCCCTTGCTTGCGTGTTGGTAGCTAGGGATCGAGAAAGTTAGTTATTATATAATTAGTCATCCAATAATTAATAAATAATCGTCCCGGCAGCGTGAAATGGGAGAGAGAGAGAGCCGGTGGCTAATTAACACACCCAATGCTGACACGGTAGCTGGAGACTAGGGAAGAAGAATCTTTGATCGATCCAGCCCGCCCGACCGGCCCCATAATGAGCATGACGGATCGATTGATTGATAGTTTCCAGTTGATCTGCAAATCGCAATAATGAGCTCAACGTAGAAGCAAACGAACGGCAACATGCTTGCACTGCCATTCCGGCCGAGTTCAACTCATCACGCACAACCTCTTTTCCAGAAATGATTTCGAGACTTATTAGGGTCTGTTTCGGATCAGCTAAGGATCTGCTTTGGATTAAAAACAAATTGCTAGCTAGCCAAAATTAGACCTAGTGCATTCAAACACGAAGGCTAATATACGAGCTAATTTTTTTTAGACAAACCTTCAACTAGTTGCTATAGCCAAGTAACTAACCAACCTTAACTAATTTGAGCTAATTTCTGGCGCAACTAATAACTAGCTTGATCCCATTAAAATAGGCCCTAAGACTAATTACTAGTTGGAGATAAAAATTAGTTCGAATTAAGCTGGCTAACTAGTTGGCTAATAAACTAGTTGTAGGCTTGCTAACAATCGTTCGGATGGCTAGGGTTAAAAATTAGTTGGCTAACAATTAGCCCTGTTCATCAAACAGACTCTTCATCTGTACAGCTAGATAAATTTGGCTGAAAATCTCACACATGTCCGCCTTTCCTTTGAAATCTCAACGACTTTAAATTCATCAGCATAGGGCGAGCTCTTTTTACAGTACGTACTGATCCCCTCTTCCAAACAGCGTGGTAACACTAATGATTACTAAAAAAATATTAATCAGTCCAATAGAATGCACGGTAGCATGCAGCAGCTGATTACTCAATTAATTAGTGCAGTACTACGTCCATAAAATAATGAGACGAATGAAGCGGGAATATTATTGCACTAGCTGATGAGATAATCGCAGTCTGCTACTGCAGCAACTAGACATTAGTTTAATTAGTAGCACATAAATATATACACGTACATACATCTGTCCCTGCTATGCAGCCTGCTGGGGCATATACGTTCGTACTATTTATATCGATAATTCTGTGTGTGTGATAATGGGAAAGGGAGACAAAGGTCACAAGACAAAGGCATCCACCCAAACATCAGCTTTATTATGACTTGAGAGACTATACTATCTCACACATTGACCCATGGGATGATCGATGGAGACACAGAGAGACAGTTAGTTGAATCAGTGACGTGTGCATATATATTTATATATGCTAGCTGGTCCACCTTCCATGGATCAAACAAGTGAAAAGACAAATTAAAGGCCAAAAAGTGGTGGTTGAGGAGTGCAAGCTATCACACATGTATAATGAGTGGTACGATATATATTTATGTGTCCATCGATCTCCATCATTCCTTTTTTTTTCTTATTTCTCGTTCTTCCTTTTTTTCCCCTGATGAGCTTGTTTGTTAGATGTCCATCAGCATGAAATAAAATCATTAGCACAAATGCACATGTCGCGCTAGGTAATAAAATTTAAAAGTAACCAATAGTCATCTTTGACTCAGTTCGTTATGCTGCACATATATATGTGTCCATCTAGTTCTATATCCACTCGTCAAATTCTAAGATTCGACCCATAGACACAGTCAAATTGCTCAAGTTTGAGAGTCCACTTCAGTTTACTGACTTGGTCATGATCTATATATGCTCAATATATTCAGTCTGTTTGCTTATGCTGAAATTTGGCTTATACTGATTTGTTGCGAGAGGAAAATATTGTTCGTTGGTTGAAAAATGATTGTTTGCTTAATATATGCTTGTGGTCTTCTATGGGTGTATGATAAAGAATCACTGCTCATTCTGGGAAAAAAAGATAAGCATATACTCCCTCTAGGTTGGTAAAAGAAGTCGTTTTGGACAATGTTTGGGTCAAATATTGGGAATATAAATTATGAATAACTTTTAAGTTGTTGAGTTTGGAAATATGAAAACCATATGAATAGATTTGTCTTGAAATATACTTTCATAAAAATATACATATATCACTTTTAAATAAAATTTTTTATAGAAAAATAAAGTCAAAGTTATGTTTTGGAGACCGTGTCGTTGTCTAAAACGACTTCTTTTACCAACCTGGAGGGAGTATATGGTAATGACTGAAAAAAAATCAAATTGTTGATCGACTTCCCGCACTCCTCCTATAGAAGTCCCACATATATTTGTGGGTGTGATTTCTACCTTAGAATATATAATATATGATTGTACGTAAATGTCTAATAATGTTCTTAGACTTTTAATTTAGAGATAATAGAGGACCAGGTCTTGTTGATTATTTCCAGGGATGCATGTAAAAGCGTCATGTATATTCTTTTTGTGAGTATAAAATATTTTACCGTGATGTCTAATAACTGTAAACTTTACTGTATATATATATATATATATATATATATATATATATATATATATATATATATATATATATATATATGATTCTTATTGTCAAGTTCATTGGTGGGTGGGAGAGAGGTAATAGAATGAGTGATTGGATCACATGCCCACTAAAATAAACTAACCCTACTACTCTTGCAACTAGGCAAATTGAGCAAAACTCCAATTTAAAGGACTGTCATGTACGTCACACAAAATTCATATAAGTTCATACTCATTAGATAGCTTGGTAGCAGCTTCAAGCTAAGTGCTGTGCGTTTGACTAAATCCAATTTACATATATCTACATCAATTGGTTTATTCAAGAAAATAAGTGCATAGCTAGATCTCGAAACTTGAATCGGGGAATCTAATATATACGCACTATACTCCTGGCTCCTGCATGTAGGCACCAACTAAGAGCAAAATCCACCTAAACTACAAATTATATTAGTTGATTGAATTTGTCCAATGATAGTAGAATGTATTTATATGCAAGACTAGTCAAGTGTATGTAGTCAGGGGCGGATCTATATTCACTGTGCTGGGTGCGGCCGCACCTATGAAAAAAAATAAAAAATAGTGGTAAGAGCTAAAATTTCACTATATTTACACCCTCGTGTCACAAAACTTGTACTCACAAAGCAAGTGCACCCCCTCCTCCCTTAGATTAGCTCTAACTCTACCCCTTATATGTATAGTAGCCATGGTATCAGTAGTAGAAAACAAAACGCATAGGTCGCCAGCTAATATAGCTTGCTTAATTGTTTTTTCGAAAGTGTGCATTAGCACGTGCTTCATTAAGAGAAGTGGGAAAGTTTATAACGTCCAAAGAGAGTCACAGCGAGGAGCCATACATGTCTTAGAGACAACACAAAGGAGTAAACATAGGAACAAGAGAACAGAAGAAAGAATAGCGACTGTCCTCAACACCAAAGACCTATAACTGAGCCTGCAATAAAATAACACACAAGGGTTGCCTGAAGATAGACGAAGCCATGGTGGCAAAGCATCCACCCAGATAAAGACATAGGAGCATCCAGCAGCAACAGCGGCAAAGCTTCCGCCAAAGAAGACCAAGCGACCATGGCGGCCAAGCATCTGTCAAGAAGAGGATCCACACACTCTCGGTAGCAAAGCATCTACCAGAGAAGGGACCCAAGAGCCAATGGTGACAAAGCATCTGCCAACGAAGACCAAGCGACCATGGTGGCCAAGCATCCGCCAAGAAGAGGGTCCACACACTCTCGGCAGAGAGGGGACCCAAGAGCCAACGGCAGCAAAGCATCCTCCAAGAGTTCCGCTGACGGCCAAGCATCCGCCGAGGAAGAAGCGCGACAACGACGGCAAAGCATCCGTCAGATAAGCAAGATGACGACGACAAGGTCAAGAGCTGCAGAACAGACCCAAGCGAGTAGAATGAAGGCACACACAGGCACAGCGAGGAACTCCACCAGGAGCGAACGGCAGGAACCACAAATGACGGCCGACCACACGGGGGAACTCCACCAGGAGCCAACGATAGTAGCCACTGAAGTTAGGGAGACAAGCGATGGGCCGTAAGAGATTCTTCAGCGATGCCATCAGGAAGAGGGTGATGCCCAAGGGTAGAACCATGGACGCCATCGCCACTGGCCTTACAGATGTAAGGTGGGGCTTACGCCCATAATTCGGCGCCGTCGTCGCAGGAGGCATGTGGTTCATCAACGACACCTCCAAGGAGGTGTGTGGTGCTCTCGAGGCATCACCGTCGTCGGCTCGGCCAAAACCAAGCTGAGCTTACGCTCAGAACTCCATGCATCCCACCGCCGCCAAGACTAGCAGAAAGGGACATCTACTCTATAGGTGGTACCTGGCAATGCATGAATCCAGCACGGACAGCCCCAACAAGCTTGATGGCCGCCGTCGCAGAGGCGCCGCGCAGATCCAGCACAACTGGACTAGGGACAAGCAGCTGTTGCGCACTGACCACTGCAGCCAAGGGCCAGGGCAGCAGATTCGGCCACCAACCACTGGCCACCGCGCACGCAAGCTGGACAACCACAGGGCCCAACTGCCCAGCCCCGGCCACCAGAGGCGCGGATCTAGGGTGCGCATGGACCGGCCCGGCAGGCCACTGCCACTGGCCACGAGTGCGGGCAGGACGTTGCCGGCGTGCCACCCAGCCGCCCGATCCGGCCTATACCGGCTTTGGGGGCGCGGCCACCGGCCTGCCGTGGCCTAGCCCAAGGCAGATCCGGCAGCCAGCACAGCCACGGCAGCACATCTGCCGATCTCGATTGCGAAGGTCCCTGCGACGCGAGCCCTGCACCGCGCGGACATGAGCAAGAGCGCGCTACCAGGGCAGAGGAGGCCGGGGAGAGCAGATCCGACATCGATGTGCGCCCCACCGCCGTCCTAGGGGTGCCGCTGGCCTAGGGAGGCCGCCGGCCGAGGTGGAGCATGGGAAGGGCGTGGGTGTGGGGAGGGGAAGGGAAGGGAGGAAGCAGGAGAGAGAGAGGGAGAGAGGAGCACGGGAGGCCGCCTTTTTGAGCGCCAACCGCTGGCCGCCGCCGCTGTTCGCCGGAGGAGCGGCGGCGGCGGCCGGAATGGCAGCCGAGAAGGTCCTCGCGGCGGCGGCGGCGGCGGCTGGGTGCCCCATCGAGTCTCGCCAGAGAGATGACATGGGGGTCGTGAAGGACCGATAGGAATCCAGCTACTGCTGTGGCCACTACTACTGTGCACCAAAGCAAGCGACAGTGCCTCTCCCAACTCCTGAATTGAAATCAGCAACAAAACAAACTTGGCACACCCACCAACACCTAATAAGCAAGCAAACGTACAAATAAGCCTCAATTGAGAAGACTTGGTTCTGACTTCTAAACTAGCTAGCAGCTACATACGGTGCCATTAGCTTCATTCCTCCTCTCTTATATGTATGTATTAGGAGCTACTACTACATGCATGTAAACTAAGCTAGATACCCACTCATGGTACATATATACACATTCAGGGGATCGTTGCACGCAAGTTAAGTATTTGTATATGTATCACATCATCCATAACATATGGTATCAATTGGACCATTGACACTAGCTAGCTAGATAGATAGGGAAACAACAAAAACCCAGCCTGCTAGCTCCGTTCTCCATCCAATCCACTCCAACTCCAAGTTGGCATGCGCCACTGATGACTACTACAAGTCGATCAAAGCAGCCGCAGCAGTAGTCGTCGTACTAGAAGCATCAGGCATCAGCTAGCTCTGGCTCTGGCATAGGCATATAGCAACCCCAGCCCATGAACTCCACCAACGCCGCGGTAGACCAAATGGCCAAGTACTACTGGGGTATGCTGGGCGCCGCAGGGACGACGACGACCGGCGCTGGCGCGGCGACTAGTAGCCTCATCAGGTCCAGCTGGCCGCCGCTAGCAGCGCATGGCCGCAGCGGCGGCGAGCCGTCGTGGGAGGAGCTGGCCTTCGCCCGGGACGCGGCGGGGCAACTCGGCGGCTGCGTGTGGCCGCCGCGCTCCTACACGTGCACCTTCTGCCGCCGAGAGTTCCGGTCCGCGCAGGCGCTCGGCGGCCATATGAACGTGCACCGCCGCGACCGGGCTCGCCTTCGGCAGTGCGCCTCCCCGTCGTCCCCGCCGGATCATGACCAGCAGGAGCCTATCGCCGCGCCTCTTCCAGCGCCGGAATTTGTAGATCACCACCAGCTTCTGCAACTGCAGGGATCTCCCTTGTTCAGGACAACCAAGGCGGCAGTATTAATCTCTGGCCGCCCTGCTTCTGATCATCATCAAAATTATTATTACAATAATAACAGGGAGGAGGAGGCTGTGATTAGCACCACCACCACCACTTCTCCTCGGTACATATCAACGACCATCATCAAGGAGAGCAAGAGCAAGGTAGTCATCTCCATACCTGCATCAACAGCAGGGAGCAAAGAAGCAGCTATAGCAATCATCGGTGAGGAGGAGGAAGAGGAAGAGGAGGAGGAGATCATGGTGGCGGGGAGGAGAAAGCGAAGGCGAGTAGTCCCACAGCCACCAGAGCCGGCGTTTACATCGCCGTTCTACGACCTGCGGCTTCCGGCATCATCATCCAAAGGAGGAGTTGAGCATGATGCAAAGGTACCCAAAGTAACCAGTTCAAGCCCTAGGAGCCTCAGTCCACTGCATCATCTTGCAGGCCGGCAAGAAGAAGTGGATCTGGAGCTCAGGCTTGGCACTAGCTAGCTAGTCCTCCTAAATTAAGTTGCGTGAATGATCCATCTATCTCTTCTCGCCATAAGATCGAGTGTGTGCGTGCACAACTGAATCATCTGCTTGCTTCATATATACTTCTCGTGATCCTTGTTCTTGATTAATTTCATTTGTCTGTGCTCTGTGGGCCTCTTTAATTTGGTCATCTTCTGCATGATTATATTGTTATTCCTTGATTTTGTATATCCAGGCCGATCGATCGATACTCCTTTGGCCAAATGCCTTATTATTAGCTCTCTAAATATGTATATGATGATTGTATACTAGAGTTCTACATATATACATCGGGATTTCAAGTGGTGCACAATTTGTTGTTATTAGAAAAGATTTTGCATATAATTTTCAAACTAATATGTGTACTATAATAACCAACAATCACTAAATTAAAACATTGACACTATAGGTAGTTCCTTTCATGATATTTCCTGACTACATGCATGTATAGGTATAGCTCGACTAATATGATCATGAATATGGTGAACCATTTCATATGTTATGTTCGTCATTGATGCCGATTGTACAGGATGTGCTAATTATTGGATTGTTATTAGTTCATTGACGATCACTGGCCTTTTATGCCTTTTTCTTCGTTCGTAACCTACATACTCAAGCTTTTGTCAAGATTTGTAGCCATATGCGTCAATCAAGTACTATATACTTTGTTCTGTTATAGAAGGAATAAATACAATGCTCTAAGAACAAAGATAGATCGAGAAGCTTCCTTGGGAACCCATATACAAAAGATTAATTAGAAGTGGAGCTGTATAACAAGTATCTGTAAAATGATGGATTTTTGTTACATGCATGCTTAAAATATATAGATTATCCTAGCTATTTCTTCACAGCATCATTTTCCAAAATATTTGTTCTGACACTAAACGTAAAACTACCCTGCTGTAGGTTTTTTCCCAGAAACTGGCTTATATATAGCTATTTCTTGTATAATAAAAATATATGGTTGATTGAATATATAACGAGATTCATGCATATATACACTGCCAAACAATGATTAATCCTTGTCCATATATCACTACCTAGCTAGAACCAAATTGCTGGGTACATGCTTGCCTCTGAATTGACTGTATTTTTTGGCATCGGTCTTCTGGTCCTTGATTCCCCCCTTCAACTATAAGGTGTTGTTTCTTCCTCTAGCTCTGATCGATCACAAGCAAACAGTAGACAGGGCCAAGTGGTCATCTGTTCTTGTCTTTTGCACGACATCTCTATGGAGCAAGCTAAGGGCAGTGCAAGAAATATAATCTTTCATCTCTCCTTTTATTATATCAGACATACTACCACTATTAGAAATTAAGGTGGCTCTGCATATAAATTTACAGTTGCTGTAAATGATGCTATTAGCTAGCACACTCATGCTTATTAATTAATTAATTATTAATATACACGCATCATACTTTTTGGTATTTTTCTTTTTTATTTCATTCAGATTACCAGTTATCGTCCGATCCATATATGATGAGTATACTTTTCCCTGGCTTCTTGCTTGATGATACATAAGTATGCATGGTACAGCGAAAAGTTTGCTGCACCGATCAGATGAGGAGCGGTACGGTAGAGACAGAGGGAACAATCGATCATATGTCTTGGCTTGGTCTGTGTTCTGATCAGCTGGAGAGAGAGAGAGAGGAATCATATCGATCCGTGCAATTGCAAAGATGGACGCATGCAGTAGAGCTAGCTGCAGTGGGCGCACCTCGTTTGTAGTTATTATTCCATGCATGGCAGTACACGTATACATGCGTATTCTTAGCTGTGTGTGCTGGAATGTGTCAGTGGCATATATTGTGAGGGTGAGATTAAGGTCCCTTGTGACAAAGCATCTCTGTCTCTGCACCAAGTGCATATATATATAAGCATATATATAAATAAATATGTGTGTGTGTGCGCGCGCGCTCCAGGTCCACCAGGACATCTGTCTGCTCTGAACCTTACCGTACATACACATGCATACTCCATATACTTAGCTTGGATCCATCTCCATCTGCGCACATCACTTAGGTCTAGGCGTCTAGCTCCTCGCTCCACTACTGCATATAATAATTTACTTAGTTACTACTCTTGCATTATTGTAGGGTTGTACAGCCAGCTAGTATATATGTGTGCTCCAGAAATACTAGAATCATTTACCTAAATAAAAGTATATTTTCATTTTACCTTACCTTACTGGAACACACACACATATATAATGTGATTCCTCAGCAGGTCACAAATTCAGATATGTGTGTGCATGGCCTGGGTGGATTTTGCTGGACAAATATATGTATATCCTCATTGAAGGGGGATTGATTCAGATATTCAGTAGGTTGCCAACGATGTGACATGATCTTTTAATTTGGTGTCCTCGATCTGTTAGCAAGGCTGGGTTAAGAAGCACATGCAAATATGTGTACAGATGGCCGGCTGTGGCCCTGCACCAAGAATATTAAAATCGTTGAGCCCTTAGTCACTATGCTTTGTACATATAGAGTATATATATGTGTCATTCCATTATCCTTTCATTATTGGTTAGGTAAACCCCTAGTGGCTACACTTAATTAACGAATATACTAATTGCAATCATCTCATATATGTATATTATTGAAGCTTGCATATTTGTGTATCATATACACATGTGCATGTGTTCAAGTACGTATATATACACATTGATTTACAGATGCATGTTGTTTATTAGGATATCGACACACCATCTTTTCTAACAGTTTCAATTTCTTAGAGATGCGCTATTTTAAGTTGAGAAAGTTATATGTTATAAATGTATTAAATCTAGTAACATCAACCGTGTCATCAATCTATGTATTTTTTTGCGTAATTGATGGACCATGTCAGAAATCTACCTGTCTATAGTCTACGGGCTAGTTTGGTAGAGCCCCACCGACTTCTGATTCTCTATGAGAGCTAATTCTCTAAGAAAAGGGATCTTGTAGATCAAAGTGATTCCCTTTGGTTCTTTATGATAAATCCACAAAGTGATTCACCATGGTTCTCTATGATAAACTCTATAGAGGAAGTGATTCTGTGTGCGAAATGAATTAGGAGAACCAATTTTTTAGCTCCTATCTCCTTAGATCAATTTAGAGAGTCGCGTCACATAAATAGCATGGAATTAAATTTTTTTTAAGAAAAAAAACTGATCGGCAAAGCTCCTTTTCGATTTAGCTTGGAAACTACTCTAAGACAATCTATCTTCATAATTGGAGCGAGTCACTCTATGATATATAGGTCATATCTCTCATTCACCGAACCCGTGCCTAGCCACCTCATCTATACATTACATATACTATGGGAAGCAAATTTGTCACACCCCCTCTCAGCGGTGCAGCGTGGCATCAACCAGAGGGGCTAATTCATGTTGCTTCTTACTTCTAGCTACTACAGACTTCTTGTTTTCTTAGTTAAATATTGTTATTATTTTTACTCTAACACATGAAACAAAAAAACGCATTGACAGGAGTAACAGTGGAACATCATTGAGCAAGGGGGTGGCGAAGCTTAGCTTGGCCTCCACGACGCTCCGCCACTGCCCCCTCTTCTGATGCTAGATATGCCCACCCTTGCTCACCTCCTCTTCCTTCACTTCGCTCTTGTTCGATGGAGGGGTTTAGGTTCAAGCTTCCAATCATAGAGGGGTACCGATGAGCTATCAAACAGGTGGTAGAGGCAGTCCAGACGGCGACGAGGTGGAGTGACCGGGGCACCGCACGTCTAGGGTGGTGGTAGAGTCCAATTTGGCAATGGAGGTGGCAGGGGTGTCGATCGGAGATGAAGAAGATATTGGGATTAGTGGCAACGGTGGTTGCCAGCAACAGAGGTCAAGGCTGGGGTGCTCTGAGCCAGATTTGAAGGATAATGTGGTTATAGTGGCAGCGCTCACATGCGGTGGTGGTGAGGTAGCATGTCCTTCGATGACGGTGTCAAAAAAATGTCAGCATAAGCATCGTCCCCAATATATCCTCCCGTCTAGGCATCCACACCCCACAAAATTTGAACTCTGCTATCTCTCAAGAATTTTTTTGACAATGATAAACACATGCATACCTCATCTTAAAAAGGAAACAGAAAAGGGCAATATAAAAGGATCCTCCATGCATAAACAGATCGGGTCGGGGAGCGTATTGAACCACTTTTTGTTGGATCTCGGGAAGGATTCTGGTCCCCATATTAATTCATTCCAAAAGTGCCTAAATTAATCAACAACACAAGAACTCCATAAAAGATCACCTGGCCTAATCCTAACTTAGGAACTTCACTGGCCAATGTTTTTTTTTTGAAATGATTCAGGCAGGAGAGCTGCCGATTATATTCACTACCCCAGCCTACTTCTTTCCCGTCGGCGTCGAACAGTCGCGTCGGTTGGCGACCTCCGTCACGAGCGCGCCTACCTTTCCCTACGTTGCCAGCAAACCGACGCGAAAACCTTTTGACACCGTCACGGACCCAAGGCGCGCCCGAAACAAAGCTTCTGAAAACACAGCCCGCGCTCCAATTCCCTGTCTGGCCCACATATCAGAGAGAAGAGCTGAAAAAGGGGCGCGGACTGCTCAGCTGCGAAGCGCGCGAGATAAAAAAATTTCGGGAACCTTATCCTCTCCTCCGCCCAAGAGGCCGTGACCGACTTCCCTCTTTCTCCCCCAAATCTCCCCCGATCTGCTCGTCTCCACCCACCTGCGTCCTCGCAAAATCGCCGGTCGCCGTTCGTTCCTCACCGCCGGGTGCCGGCGCCACGACCTCCGCCATCGATGGCTCAATCCCAGCCACCAGCGCCGCCATTCCCTACTCCTGGGGCCGCCACCGCCGCCGTCGCCGCCAAAATCGCCGCTCTTCTCGATAGGACCGTCGCGCCGTCACTGGTACTTACAGCAGTAAGCTGGCAAGACTGCCTCTCCTCTCCCTACCAAATCACCCCGTCCCTCTCCAAACTATACACGAAAAGAGCTTCTAGATCTGCATGACATGAGCGTTTAGGGTAGTGGTGCTCGGTCTTGTTTGCTTCCCCTTCCTTTCCCTTCAAAATTTCAGTCTGTATCTTCTTCTTGCAGGTAGATTTCATCAGGAGAGCAGATGATTTGAGTAATCGGCCCAACATTTAATTTGTTCTTTTGGAATCTCGTTCATTGGGACTGCACTTGCCAATTGGTGAAGGGCATATTTCCCCTTGGTTGCAGTAAAACTTACATTCCTTGGGATTAAATTAGCTCGGAACACTCTTCTGTTCAGTACAACTCAGTTGCATGAGTCATGACAATTAGTACTCTGTTTAATGTGTAACTATTGTTCTAATCCCATTTAGTGAATTGAAATGAAATGTCCTATTGGTGTTGGGCCTCTAACGAAGCACAGTGAAACAAGCAAAAGATTGAATGTGCATGGGTAACTAGGTTTGCCCTTCTTTTTTCCTAGCCCACACTAGCAGTTCAGAAAGCTTGTAAACAATGTTACTGCAGTCTTAATCTTTTTGTTTCACTTGATATAGTTGTCATTGCTACCTATTGTGTCTTAATATAGTTGTTTTCTTTCATTGCTTACTGTGATAGTGCTCAGTGGTTGTCCTTAATGTTAATCAGCACCTTTTGCCACTTAGTTCTTGCTGTATGGTACAAAAATTATGTTTGCTCGATCGTATCTGATGCAACTGTCTGAGTTCATCTCCTACTGTCCTCAATAAAGTACTAGTTGGCTAGTTCTCCCTCTGATTCAGGCTGCTACTTGTACAGAAGGTGGGAACCTCAGATTTGTCCAAGTTGAGTTCCATCTCCTTTGAGCCCACCCTTAAATGACAGACATTTTAGGTAATTTACTTACTCTTCTATAGGGTGCTAGAAGACTGAATGCCTATTGAGGTCAGATCATTTTAGGTAATTTACTTTTCTGTAGTCTTTAGTCCCTACCCTCAAATCGATAGTGCCAACACTCACTACAACTGATGCAAATGCAGATAACTCTGTTATCTATTTACTCACAAGGTGACACAATAAAGAGATGACACCATCTGTCATGCTTCAGGAAAAGAAAATGACATGGTAAGATTAATTGAGACATTTCCTCTAGTTCTTCTTAATATTGTTGTAGTCTAGATCAAACTGATTTAGGTAACTTATTTACCCTTGTTTAGAGTGCTAGTACACTGAATTTTTGTACCCTTATATAGAGTGCAAGTAACATGGGACAAGACTGAATATTCTTATTCTTTGTGCTGGCAAGACAATCTTGTAAACATGAACATTTTGGTTCTAAAGATAGGTTCTAGTGCACTATCTTGTTGAAGTTTTCTGAACTACAGTTAGAATAGTAAAGAGCATACTATTATGCATACAGGAAACAGAGCTAATCATCTTCTTACTCATAGCAACTAGCTACCATTCAGGAAACAACATGTTTGTTATTCTGAAAAGGAGCATATAGATCAGTGTTTTAGATTGTCCAAACCATTATTGCATATGTTTCTTTCTCGGCCTTGTTTATCTATGATACACATGAATACTGGCTAGGGAACAAGTATTTTCAGAAGTAGCAACCATGGACCAAGATCTGACTGTTGTCTTATCCAAAAAAAAATTTAAGATTTGACGTTGTCATTGCTACCTATCCGGTCTAAATATAGTTTTCTTTCATTTCTTACTGCAACAGTGCTCATTGGATGTGTCCTTAAATCAGTACCTTTTGGAACCAGGTAACTTCGTTTTTGTTCTCTTTCATTTATTTTTGATTGATTTAGGATTCAGGCATATGATGATCTCATTAATGGTTCCATAATTTGTACAACACAGTAGATAGAATTTAGTAGTTCAGTGTTTTATAGTGGTTCACATGACAGTATGACATGGACATAAGTGTTAGTTTTTGAGGAGTGCTTCTGGTTCACTAATTATGGATGGATGGACTTTTAGTTATTACATCTAGTATCGGCAGAAATTTATCTTCCCTGATGTCCTGATGTTCAGGTTAGCATTATCCAAATCATAGACATTATGAAATACTAGTTGGTAAGTTTTGAATCTCTGAATTTTTTTAACCATCCTTTGTGACCATCACTCAAAAATATGAAATGAGATTTGGATAATGCTAAACTGAACCACTATTATAAAGGAGATGCACATATCAGACATGATTTGAATTTGCAGATAATAAACAGTTACTCTATTAATTGGCAAGTAATACTTTGAACTGACTGGAACTCTATAGTGCACACATAATTCTCATTATTATGCTATAAGAACTTGCTTCCTTATACTTTTTTTTCACTTATTATAATGTAATGGAAATTTTCTTCACAAATGTCTTTCATCATGCAGCGAACATTGATGGAAAAGATAAATAAGAAGATTTACAAGCGTCATTGTCATCACCTTAGCATTACAGATTGTTATTTGTTGCACTGCAGCTTTGCTTTTTCTGACACTATTTTGCAAGACAACTAGAATATAGCTTCAGATTGATTTGTTAAACATTGTACTACCTGATGTATGTACACTTTTAAGATATGACAATATATACCAAGACTACTGAGTCTATCATTTATTGCTTTTGTGGAACAAGATCACGAGTGTTACATTTAGAATGATGATAAATGAGCTACAAATTACTGTTTTGAATGGTACTTTCTGGATATGCACAACTGGCTTTCCCTGACGGTTGACAACTGACAGGAAAGATACTGTGTTTATCCTGACGGCTGGAAACTGACAGGGAAGATTCGGATTTCTCCTGACGGTTTGAAGCCGACAGGAAAGTTTTTCATTTCTCCTGACGGTGGGTGACCGACGGGGAAAGTTTCCGTGACGGCAATGAAAATACCGACGCCGAAGACCTTGCCTGACGGTTGTGACCGTCAGGAATCAATCCGTGACGGTTTTCCGTCAGGGAAGGTCGACTTTTCCCGTCAGTTGTTCCCTGACGGCTTATCCCTGACGGTTACCGTCACAGATGACCTTTCCTGACGGTATTAGGCATTTTTCCTGACGGTTCTGGCCGTCAGGAAAAAAATGTCTGGGGGTAGTGATTAAAAAGAAGATAAGCCCAGACTGAGCACAACAATACAACAACTAGATGACCACAACCACCGACAACAAGAACCACTGAAAACAACAAAGAAACTATGACTACCAATAACAAGCTACTGACAATGGGAACAAAAGAAACAAACAGACAATCACAACAACAGCAACAAACCCCTACAACACTGGCCAATGTTGTAATTGTAATAAGACAGACTAGGAGACATACAAAGTTAGAACTGTATTGCTTCCAGCTGTTTAGTTTATCATAGCCACACACAATCCGCACGTCTCTGGCCTGATCCACCGAGACTTCGTACACCCAGCAAGTAGTAACGTACCTGTCATGATATGATCTCCTTAACCTACAAATTGAATCTTCTCCTTGCTCCTTGCATTGTGAAGCACAATATGCAAAGAAGGGGATATAATCTCCTAAGGATCTCTGAAGCACGGTCATAATCATGCCTGTCGAAACAAAGGAGAGATAAAGAGGACGGCACAGATGATCAAGCGGAATATTAGATGTACTGTCACGACTAACAAAGCACTCAGTAACTGACACAATGGTATCTTAGATATGCTGATCCACGAGATTCCTCACTGTTCTTTGGATTATCTCTAGGTCCTATTGTCGGTATCACATGATGAATGACAAACAGCCATCACCAGTTAAATATGCATGCAGCCACAGAAGCTGTCAGCCTGTCACTATTCTGTTGCATGGTTTAGCAGAGAACAGAAGTAGCTTGATGCATCATTCTGAAAGTAGGCATCTTGATTTGTTTGTGCGCGCGGGAATATTTTGGTTAGCAGGGGTTAGTAGAAAAGGAAAAGTCTGGCTGTACATACATGAACATTGAAGAAATGTGATCACCAGAATCCAACATATTGATTTTGAGTGCAGTCTGCAGTGGAACGAACTATCTGCAGCAGCAAGGATATATATTGCAATTCAACAAGGGATGGACTGGACATGTGTATTTTATAAGCTTTTAACAGATTAGTAGTTTAGAACATACAATTTATCAGGAAAGGGTCAGCTTCTGGTTGATTAATATAAGGAAATACTAGGTAAGTTTGTCATAACTTGTGTAGGCTATAAAGAAGTTGATTTCTAATGAAAGCTGAACATTTTTACGCCTTCAACCATACGATTTTCCAAATGCATGCAAACAATGACATGATAAAAGCGCATGTTATACTTATTAATTACATATGTAGGGCAGCCACAGCATATATAGGACATATGGACACCGAAAATAAGGTTGTACACAATGGAAGAAAGAAAACAAAAGTAGCAGCGCTTAGAAGTATGTGATACCTCTCTGACTGTATGAATGAAAGCATTTGGATAGCCTGCTGCAGCCTTGCAGAAATACATATAGCAAAATCCTATCTTTTAACACAGTAAGAGGAAATCTTGGAACCAGTTGCTTAATACTCCCTCCAGCAGGGACGGAGCCAGAAAAAAAATTAGGGGGGGGCTGAACAAAAGTGCTACAGCGACTTAGCTTTACTGTAACCCCCACAATAGAAAAAATGTAATTGTTTGCAGTAGTCTTATATTGAAAACATTGATTAACGATGAAATTCACAAAATATATCATAAAAATAAAAGTCTCAGCCCACCCTACCGTATACATCTGTGTCTAAAATTGGAAGGAGAGTATCAAGGGCTCCACTAGCTCAACAGCGGTAAGAGGGGCTAGAGCCCCCTAGCCCCAATGCTGGCTCCGTCACTACCCTCCGGTCCTTTTTAAGCGGCGCACGGCCATTTTTCAATTTGGCCGATTTAAGTGGCGGAGTTAACAAAATGAAGCTAATTATGGCCAGGATTTATTACCTAGCCGGATAACGAAGCGCTAGGCACCGAACCGTTGCATGCGTGAGCCATGCAGCTCGCTTTCCTTTTTCACCGGCCTATACAAGATGAGGTACGAGTGTTTTCTAATGCTCCTTTCTATTCCACGAGCGATGACTGTGGTGGCGTCCGCCGGCGAGGGAGACGGCCAAGATGCTCGCGGCGAAAGACTGGTCCGCGGCGTCGACTACATGCCGGATTCATTCGACGCAAGCGAAGACGAGGACAACGGCGTTGAGGTCGAATCAGCTCGTGGTGAAGCACAGATCCGCGGCGTCAACTACGTGCCGGATTCGATCGATGCAAGCGAAGATGACGACAACGGCGTTGAGGTCGATTCAGTTGCCGCAAACGATGACATGATGAAGCTGGACCTCTTGCTAAATCTTCTAGTGTTGTCCGATCTTTAAAAGGGATGGCAGTAATGGCTTCTGGCTCAAGTGCAATTCGCTTACGTCCACAGTTCTTTGCTTTCCTGCATCTGACAGCATATGGATACCTCCACCTCTCTGTCCTCGAGTCCATATACGCTGCACACATCTCAGAGAAACATTCATGGCCTGAGACATGTGCAAAGATAATCCAGCCGGTAATCGACCATCTTTAGCTCCCTCTAGAAGCATGGCATACACAGCTCGCCTGGTGTCATCATCATAGTGTTTTAGTCGCCGCGTTTCAGAGCTGCTGCCTTCACCCACGTGAGGAGCCTCATGGCCAAAAATATCATCAATTTCTCCTCCTTCAACTGTTTGAAGTACGTAATGAGAAGATTAGCATATTAGTATAGCAGTTCATGGAAACAAAATGGTAGCAGTAGTACCTGGAATTTGGTTCAAATCAAACCCAACTTCAAGTTCGTCCTCTGCATTCAGATTGAGATCAGGCAGCTCAGGTGGTCCAACTTCATCATGATCTGTACAACAACACAGCGAGGTATACTTTCATCAAAAAAAAAAGAACAGCGAGGTATACAGAAAAAGAATGAAGTGGAAAACGGATCATACCTTCATTGTTGTCTTGCCAAAACACATGATTATCAAACTGAAATAAGTCTTCAGGTATCTCATCCCAATCAACTGGATTGGGAAGGAACACCTCGACTACAGCTTGCTGCACCGGCTCGTTGATGTCAATGCCAATTCCTTGGGGTGGTTCGGCCATGGTAGATGAAGCGCATGATAGCAAGAATAGTGTGAAGATGAAGAGTGTTTTTGCCTGCGCATGGCTATTTATAGAGCAAGGTCTGGCTCCACAACGCTACAGCTTCAGCTTGTTTAAAATTTCACTTGGCGGTAAGAAATTGTGGAGGAAAGGGCATGCAGATTTCGGTTGGTTTTCATCTCGAGCGAGAAAAGTGGCGCCAAGTTGTTTCATCTATTCGAAAATCACGGAGGGAAACTAAAATACGAGTACGGTGGACCAACTCCCTTCGTCGGTTCGACTGACTGCATGCATGGCTGCGTGGCGCGGCTGCATAATCGACACGGATTAATTACTCTCCACGGCCATAATCAACTCTCGTCTTGGTCTCTGTGATTCTCCTCCTGGCGCCACTTATATAGGACCGGAGGGAGTAACTTAGAAGGCTGATGATGAAGACAATCTGGTATATATAGATCAACACTGATGATCATGTTGCTCCATTATCCTCTGTTATTGTAGACCTAACTGGTTTAAGTTGCACTTCTGAAGCCTGTTAATTAAGTAGTAAATATGATGATAAATAAGAGAACAACACAAGAAATACTTACATATTCAGTTTCTTCAGGTATATATATTATAATCTACAATACATGACTATTATATATCCACCTGCAGGGAAATTAAAACTCAAAATTAAGGAGTGTAGACTAGAAAGGGAAGGAAAGAAGACAAAAGTTGCTCTGCTTAAAAGTACTGTACTTCTTTAGGCTCTACTCTCTCTCTCTCTCTCACACACACACACACTATATATATGTTGACTTTGCATTGACTCATCCTTAGGTTCAAGGTAAATTGGAATTTTGGAATAATAACTTATTAGTCGACAGCATGCATAGCCTTATATGCAATGCAACGGCCAGTAGCATCCCACGTCGTCATGAGCGTTATGATAATGTCGTAATAAGATTAGCCTAAGCCATACAAGAAAACAAGGTAACCAGAATCACTGGTGGGAATCTCAGAGGCAGTCTAGAGGACAATTAATTTCTGTAGTAGTACGTAGTACAAATTTGTTATTATATTATTATGATATGATGGACGACGTACCACAATATCAGGTGGCCAGGTGGCAAGTGCCCTCAAATTCAAGCAGGTTCTCTCAGCTGAGCCAACAAGCCATTAACCATCAGATATTCAGATCTCGACATACATCTCCATCGGAGCAAGCTCCAAAGCTTGAAAAGGATGGTTTCAACTCATCCACTGATCCACATGTATATACACTCCGCTGTGAAATTGAATCGAACAGCTTATCATCATCAGTCATCAGAAAACAAAACATCGACCAAATTTAAGTGCGGCATACACTATTGTATCCGACTTCTTTGCCGAGAGCCGGGAGCCCTCAGCAAAGGACAAAAAGCCCTCGACAAAGTCTTTGCCGAGAGTCTGCCAGGTGGCTCTCGGCAAAGAGCTATCGGCAAAGAAGCTCTCGGCAAAGAATTCTTTGCCGAGAGCCACGGGGCAGGCTCTCAGCAAAGACTTTGCCGAAGGCCAGAAGCGCCCTCGGCAAAGCCCACGGCGCCGTCGAGGAACGTCAAAGTTGACGTCGTCTTTCCCGAGAGCCGGGTTGGCCGGCTCTCGGCAAAGACTTTTTATTTTTTTAAATAAAAATATTTGTCGAGACTTTTTATTTTTTTAAAAAAATCTTTGCCGAGAGCCGTCCAGGCTGGCTCTCGGCAAAGCCTTCCTTTGCCGAGAGCCGTCCAGGATGGCTCTCGGCAAAGCCTTCCTTTACCGAGAGCCAGATAGGCAGGCTCTCGGCAAAGCTGGAATTCTTATGAACAGCTTTGCATCTTGGCCGAGTGCTAGCCAGATGGCTCTCGGCAAAGCTGAAATTTTTTTTGTTTTTTTGTTGTTTTGCTATTTTTACATGCACAGCCACATATATATTGATATATATATATATATATATCACAAATTCACATGTCTATATCACAATTCCACATATATATCACACATGAAACATATCGAAGTCCACAGATATCACAAATCCACATAGATATGACAAATCTAACATAAAGTCCAACATAAACCACAAGTTCATAACATAAACCACAACTCTACATGGATATCACTGCTCAAAGTCGCTAGCGCCTCACCCCTGGTGCTGTGAGTCCGACCCGTCGTCGCCGTGGCCTCCGTCGTGTCCCGAGCCCCCATCTGGCCACGCCGACCAGGGTGAGTGCCCCCCAGGGTGTGGAGAGCTCCCACCTACCCACAGCGCCCACATGGCCTGCACTGGCGCCGACTGGTACGGGTACAAGTACCCGGGGCGCGGAGGAGGGCTATCGGACAACCCAGGGTGGCCGTGCTACGAATGGGCACCAGGCCACGTGTGGTGCGTACTCGGGTGGCCATAAGAACTAATCTGCCACCCGCTGCCTGGTGAAGGGGTCGGGTTCGAACCCCACGACTGATGCTGCACAATATATAAGCGATCTCATTAGTACCTGCAGGACGGCCGCACAAGCCAAAGCAATAGACAAACATATATATACTCACCGGACTCCCTGCAGGGGCAGGAACAGGGGGTGGAGCGAAGAGCGAGGCAGGCAGCGGAGGCGCTCCAGAGCTCTGAATGGACTAGAAGTAGCTGACTAAGTCCGAGATCTGACGCTGCGTGTGCTGCTGTTGTGCCTCCATGTGGCGCCGATGGGCCTCGTCTCTGGCCGCCAGGTCTCGCCGATGGGCCTCCTGCAGCTCGTCCTGCCTGGCCCGCAACTCCTCCAGCTGCGACTGCAATATTACACCCGCGATGGTTAAACAATGCAAAAGGAGATGTACATATGTAAAACCAATGGACGACGGATAAAACTGTAGTTACCTGAAACGACGTCTGCATCGCAGCCATCCGCTGCACGGAGCTCGGCTGACGAGGCCGTATGGGGACGTCGGAGGTCGTGCTGCTCCCCTGCCGAACCTCGCGGAGTGTGGGTACGGTGGCCGGGTTGATTGCGCTGTGGGCAATCATGTACCGGCCGTGCTGCTTCCCTCCTCCCGTCCTCATGAGCAGGTCCGTGTCCAGTGGCTCGGTGGTAAGGTCGAAGTCGTCCCCATGGCGCGTGCGAGCTGCAGTGGCGTACGCGGACATCTTCTCGTAGGCGGCAGTGTTGGTGTTTGCGTCGGGCCCGTCCTGCGGGTTGTAGACGTTGTTCGGATCCGACGCTCGCCCCTTGTTAGCCAGGGCATACCCAACAAACTCGCTAATGGGCACGTTGCCGTGGGTCTTGCGCTGTGAGGAAAACACAAGGTTGATTAAATGTAATGAGAACAAAGCGTTAGCAAAAATAAATAAACAAACAAAAAAATAGAAACGTACATATGTGTCCATGTACCCTGGGAGGGGCACGCTCCCTTGGTGGTGTGACGCCCCTCTCGTCGCGGCCAGGCGGTTCTCCCGTCTTTTTCTGCGCTCCACGTATGCCTCCGGCCTCTGCCACGAGTCCACAATCTGAGTCCAGCAGTCCATGTGCGATTTGCACCAATCAGCAGGAAACTGCATGATAATGTGCATTTGACATGTCAGAAGATGAATGAGAATTAATGTTTCATACTTATTTTTCAAGGAAGGAAACAGAATAAATGTTTCCTACTTACCTGCATGTACTACTCCCTGGTGATGTCGGTGTCGGGCAACATGATCATCTCCCTGGCCTGTTTCTTTGTCATCTTCTGGCCAAGCACCTCAAGGTGGTAGGAGATGACGCACTGGATGTGCGCCTCGGAGTACATGTCCTTCAGCCGCTCTCTGCAGACCTTATCCTGGACTTTCGCCGCCTCGGCCTCTTTCCCCTCCTCGCACACGAACCACTCCTGCATACAAACATCATATATGTTTCATTTCATTATTTCAAAAACATCCAATGAATGCATAGTACTGAAGACTTACCCAGAACTCGGCCTTGATGACCTGCGCAAGAGTGGTGCCGTTTGCCTCGACGCTAGAGAAGTGTGGCCAGTAAAAGGGCGGCTCCTCTTTCCCCTTGTGCACGACCAAGCTGGGGTAGTGCTTCTTAATCAGGAGGCCCTGTATGCTAGTGATATGGCGTGACTCCGTCGCATCCACTTTGACAAAGTTCCTGCACGACGCATTACGAAAAATTGTTAGTCTGAAGTTCGATTTTCAACATGTCATATGAATTAATCATAAAAACATGAATGTTTACTTACCTATCACCGCAAGGTGTGATCAACGCCCGGGCGTGTGGCGCGGGCACCCGGTCAGGGAGGCGCGTGATCCCCCGCGCGTAGAGTTTGCTCGAGCTAGACGAACTCGCCGCCCCGACAACTGGCTCCTCATCCTCGTCCCCGACGTGGTCACCCTCGAAGTGCTCCTCCTCGGGCTGGGCCATCGGGCTAGAAGGCGCCGTGACCTGGCCCCGTCCACGGTCCCTGCTCGTGGACGACTCCAGCTGAGGCTGAAGGTCCGTGTCGTCGGTGTCGTCGTGCCTCATGAAGGTCGAGGCGACCCCCTTTCGGCGCGGTCGCCTTCCGCCCGGCATTTTGTCCTATGCCTGCAATGACAAAGCTTAAACCAATTAGTACAATTAAACAAGAAGTATTTGCAAAGATATGCAAAATGAACGAAACATAATTGCAAAGTAATAACAATAAAAATACAGTATTACATGAATTAGAAATTATCTCCATGACCGGCAGTGGTTGGCTCATCATTACTATAGTCATCATCACTGTCAATATTGTCGAGCTCTCTAAGGTCCTCGACATATCCATTTTCAACACCAACTCCATCGTCCTCAACAACATGTCTATCGCGTTGAGCCCTCCATTCCTCAAGCATTATTAAGTCCTTAGCATCTTGCACTACTTCACCCTCGTCCTCATCGACGTCGTTGTCACCTTCCATGCCCATCAGCGAAAGAATGTCTATCTCCAAACGCCCGTCTAGCCCCTCAGGTTGATAGAACTCTCCGCTATTATCCTGTTGGTCATAGTTGTAGTCATCATCGTTTGGGAGAGGCGCTTTACCACGCGGCGATACCAAGTGCACAAGGTACCAACCCTCAAGATCCTTGTCTTTTTGGCACGCCCATGGGAGATAATAAACTTGCATGGCTTGTTGAGCCACAATACAGACATCTTCTCCTTTATAGACGGAATCTTTTCGAATTTTGACTTGCCCAATGTCATCGGCTCTTCTGATGACCTCGGGATCGAACCAATGGCATTTGAACACCACTGGTCTAAGAGCTTGGGGGGCCCTCAAAGTCGAGCTCGTATATTTCTTCAACTATGCCGTAATAGTCATGGTCATCGTTGCCGGGTGTACGAACTCCTATGCACGTGGTCTTTAGGTTGGGCCGATTCTCCTCGTGGCTTCTCGTGCGAAACCGATAGCCATTCACATCATAAACGGTGAATGACTTGACCCTTGTAGCAAAGCCCCGTGCAACCTGTTTCAATTCACCATCCATTTTCGCATCCGTGCGGGCCTGCAAGGTGAGGCCAGGTAGATCGTTACATTACTCGCTCCTAGTTGGAACGAGGTAGGTTGGAACGAGGTAGGTTGGATGGTACCTTTGTACGGAACCAAGAAATAAAATCGGGCACGGCATTTTTGAGAAGATTGTCTTCTTCTTGGATGGTGGGAGCCCTTCTCCCTTTCCATTGTTCTTTCACAAACTTCCTGAAAAAACAAGAGACAAGCTCATTGTTCTTTCGATATGCAGAGGATATTGACAGCGTATGTAACAAGCTCATTGAGAACTTACATTCGATAAGGCTCCACTTCGTCAAGGTTCATCAACACGTAGAGCATGATAGTGCGCCACTCACAATCTCGCAACTGCTTGTGGGTACCTACGCTTCCTCTTCCGAGTTGCCCTTTGAATAGACTCAGGGTCAATGAAATTTCATCGGCGTTGTAACGAGGGGGTGCGCCGGTGGGAAGGTTCTCAGTATAGTACGTCGTTGTGAAGTTCGACACCTCCTCCACTATGAATGCCTCTGCCACGGAAGCCTCAATTTTGGCTTTATTTCTACACTTTTTCCGAAGAATCTTTAGACACCTCTCGATTGGATAACACCAACGGGCCTGCACGGGACCCCCCAGCCGTGCCTCACGCAGTAGGTGCAAAATCAGATGCTGCATCGGCAGAAAGAAGCCAGGTGAAAAGATCATCTCCAACTTGCAGAGCAACCGAGGTGCAACACGCTCCAGGTCAAGAATCACCGCCCAAGATAACTCTCTAGCACAAAGCTGTCGGAAGAAATAGCTCAACTCTGCCAGGACATGCCACACTGGATCGGGGAGGTATCCACGGGTCATTGCAGGAAGTAGCCGCTCAATCCATATGTGGAAGTCATGACTCTTCATCCCTAGGACTTTCAAAGTCTTCAAGTTCACTCCCCTACTCAGATTCGCCGCATACCCATCGGGGAACCTTAACCCCTTGATCCACTCCAGTACTTCCTTCCTATCGGCCCTTTTTTAGGATGTAATCGGCCGGGCCCCTTCTCCAATTCTTGCTAGGAGCAGGGGCCTTCATCACTAGCTTTGGTCTATCGCACATCTGTTCCACGTCCAGTCTAGCCTTCACGTTGTCCTTTGACTTTTCCTTTATGTCCATGAGTGTTGCCCAGAGTGCCTCGGCGACATTCTTTTCTGTGTGCATTACATCGATGTTGTGTGGAAGAAGAAGGTCCTTGAAGTAGGGGAGCCTAGTCAAGCCCAATATATGAGTCCACATGTGCTCCACACCATATTTCTTAAAACTAACTTTGTCATCAATTTCGAGGCCCTCTAACTTGGCAAGGACCTGAGCACCGCTCATAATCTGAGGAATGGTGTCGGTGACTTCAACACCTTTCATGAAGTGCTTGATGTCTCGTCTGAACTCATGGTCATCATCTAGAAATTGACGATGCTTGTCGAACGAAGAATACTTGCCACCCTTGTTCATCTAGGTGAACATCACAGAGGCCTTGCATACTGGGCAAGGGAACTTCCCGTGAACACACCACCCGCTGAATATGCCATATGCCAGGAAGTCATGCATTGAATACTGGTACCACACATGCATTGTGAAGTTCTGCTTTGTAGCTCGGTCATATGTTCGTACCCCCTTTTCCCAAGTATGTTGCAATTCATCCCACAGTGGCTGCATGAAAATACCCATATTGCTGCCCGGGTGTCCAGGTATTATCAGCGACAATAACACGTTCTTGGGATCGAACATGACGCCGGGAGGGAGATTGAGGGGGATCACGAACACGGGCCAACATGTGTACGGGGCCACCATCATTCCATACGGGTTGAACCCATCTGTTGCAAAAGCTACACATACATTCCGAGCCTCCGACGCTTTGCTAGGATGCTGCTCATCGAAGTACTTCCATGTTTCACCATCCGATGGATGTACCATCTTGTCACTGTATCTCTTGCCTTTCTTGTGCCACGTCATCTGTTTCGCGGACTCCTCTGTCATGTACATCCGTTGGAGCCTTGGTAGAACAGGAAGATACCGTAGGACCTTCTCGGGGATCTTAGACTGTTTCTTGTTGCCATCACTGCCCTCTACCTGCACATACCTAGAGGCTTTGCACTTTGGACAGTGCGTTGCTTCCTTAAGGTCGTCTCCCCTAAATAGGACGCACCCTTTAGGACAAGAATGGATCGACTCATACGGCATCTTAAGTGCACCAAGGAGTTTTTGTGACTCATAAGTGTTCTTCGGCAGCGTGTGACCCTTTGGAAGCATTGTGCCCAAAACTTTCAACACGAGATCGAAGCCATCTCGGCTCAGGCTCAACTGTGACTTCAATGCTAAAAGGCGTCCAATGCCATCGAGTTGCGACATTGTTGTATTCTCGTGAAGGGGCTTCTGTGCCGAATCCATCATCAAGTAGAACGCCTTTGCGGTTTCCTCTGGATCCTCCTCCACCGATCCTTCATTGTCACATGCCTCGTTGATGTCTACCATCATGTCGGCCACCCCGGCATCTTCATCAAAATCCTCGAGGCGTGCTCTCACATCCTCCGCTGCCATACGATCACGCTCACCATGCAAGGTCCAGCGGGTATAGTTTGGCATGAATCCATTCTTGTGAATATCTTTCCACATCTCTCTGGGCAGTTTTCTTTTTGAGTTCTTACAGTCGCTGCAGGGACACGGCATCCGTTTCGACCCTTTAGCAACAGCCGGGTCAAATGCTTCATTCACGAAATGTTCCACCCCCCTAATCCATTCATCACTCTTACTTGCAAAGCCCGTGTACATCCAGTCACGGTAAGCCATCCTCTGTCATATACATGTGTAAGCGAGTAATAAAACCAACAATTGCATCTACATGGCGTTCCTACCATCTAATAGGTGAAGGACAGGTCCTAATCCCACCCGTGGATTGCATCTACATGGCGTTCCTACCATCTAATAGGTGAAGGATATGTCCTAATCCCACCCGTGGATGCGTAGACGGGTTAGCTTCCATGTTCTGCTCCCGCCCGAGTCAGAATTTCGGCAGCATCTCCCCGTTGTTCTCCCGATACACGCAAGGAGAGTGTGTATCCGGAGAACAACGGGGAGGTGCTGCCAAAACTTCGACTCGGACGGGAGCAAAACATGGAAGCTAACCATCTACGCATCCACGGGCTGTCCAAAAAACATGGACAATCCAAAACAGATACGACCGACGAATATGCACAGACACGCATACCAACGGCCGTATCTCTTTCAGACGGGAGACGCCTAACTGTGTTACACGACCTACGTATGACAACGATAAGAGATGGAGGTTAATTATACCTAAGGTGGCGGTGAAGACAGGCTACCAGCGCAGTGGCGAGACGGTGCAGTGGCGAGGCGGCGCTGTGCCAAGGTGCTCCGAGTCCCCTCCGACAGGTCCTGGTCTGCAAAACAAGAAAAACAACACTATAAGTACAAAATTTCGGCAGAACCTCCCCTGCACGGGGAGGTTTCCAAAACCTGCAAAAAAAGCCGGCTCGATGGCCGACAGCACATATATGGCACGAAGGCCACACATCCAAGCAAATTTTAAATTAAACAAAGGCGCATTGCAACAAATACACATATATGGCACTAGTGGGAGCCTGCCCACGAGACCAACCACTATACATCCACTCACGGTCTGTCATTACTCTTGTTCTGTTTAAATATATATAGCAAGGAGATATATTTCAATTTCATCACAAATTCACATAACTATCACCCAAATATTCCCCTTCTAAACCCTCACAGCCTCGCCACTGCACCGTGAAGTTAAAGAGAAAACTACACTAACAATGAATTGACAAAACTGAAGTTATAAAACAGCATCATTCCCAACTATAGCAAAGAACAAGAAAGTTTGTTTGCCATTTGATCTAGACCTTATTCATTCAAAGGAAGGAGCAAGAAGAACGCAGCCTGAGGAGAAAAACGATCAAAGGGGGCGGAAAGTAGGTGGTGGAGGACTGGAGGCAAATGGAGTGGTAGAACATGGTTACTACATGAAATGGAAAAGGGGTGCCAAACTGACACTTCCATCAACCTCCTCCCGTCAGGGCCTGCCCCCATGTCCGCCATCACCACCAGCCACTACTGGAAAGACACATTCATAGGTCTTGTTGCATATATAGGTGAAAAGAATAGCTTGAACTGTCTTGCAGCATAGGATTATGTTAATTTTGTACAATATAAATTTACATAGGAGCAGAGGAGCCTAACGATATGCCCTGCATTTCATTCCAGATTGATCTATGCTTATGCTTAACTAAGAAGAAATTAGTGTATTCTGATCATCATCAGGTCTCGCTGCCTAAGCCTGACACAATGATACAATCTGAATTTTATGTGCCTAGCTTTAATCTGTGTATAATGTGTTTCAACATAGTGCACCAATATTGAGATAAGCATATGATAAAGTTGAATTCCTAAAATCATTGTCTACCTATCAGCTCTTATCTTTAATTTTCAAAACCGATGTTAAGTAGGTGACTGCAGTGGCCAAACTTATGCTTAGTTAAAACGAAAATTAACTAGCATAGATTCATATTTCACGGAGACAGCACCATTGTCGCACATACATATACTGGTTGAACCTAAGCCTGCGTACATTCTAGTACTACATGCTATCTTAGACAAAATACTAGTACTAGTGTGTATCCAAGAGGATGTCAGATGCGGCTGGCTATAGCAAGCAACAAAGGAACTGTATCTTGTTACTCAACAGGTAATCATCATGAGCTTTCGCCTCTATTCCTGCACATAATCTAATCATAGAAAAGAATTCACCTGATCGACGGGGTGGTGTGCAGGGACGTGCGCCGGATGGGAGAGAGACTAGGGGCGGCGGGCCTGGATGCTCCTGGCCGGCCGGTGGCCGCCCTAGGGTTGCGCGCACTGTAGGCCGGCAGCGGGGGCGATGTCGGCCGGCGGCGGCGGCGCGCGGGGTAGGGGAGGAGCGGGCCAGGGGCGGGGGCGGTGTCAGCCGGCGGCGCCGGATTTGGTCAGCGGCGGCGGCGCGCGGGGTAGGGGAGGAGCGGGCCAGGGGCGGGGGCGGGGGCGGTGTCGGCCGGCGCCGGCGGATTTGGTCGGTGGCGGCGCGCGCGGGGCAGGGGAGGGGCGGGGGCGGGGGGCGACGTCGGTGGGGCACGAGCGGCGGCGGTTGGACGCGTATGGGCGGGGGCAGGGGCAGCGCGGGGTTTTTTTTATATAGAAAATACCCTTTGCCGAGAGCACAGAGACAGGCTCTCGGCAAAGACCCTTTGCCGAGGGCCGGTTAGTCCAGCTCTCGGCAAAGACCCTTTGCCGAGGGCCTGATGGGCAGGCTCTCGGCAAAGAATTGTTGACTTCTTTATTCTTTTTTATTTTAGAGCTGAGTTTTTTTTGTGTCCTTGTGACCCAATTTCAAAATACATTTCAAAATTTGGCATTAATTTGACTTTTTTTGCTATATTTAACTAATTAATCTTGTTTCTTTAAATTTTTTCATATAATTCAAATTTGAACTGCAGGTACATGAAATATTAGAACTTAGTGATTCAAAAAATGACAGTCAAGATATTTGGTGTACGTTGAGGCCGTATCCACAACCACACATGAAATCTCAACCCTCTCGCTGACGTAACATGTCGAGGAATGTGAGGGAAAAGTGATTTTTAATTATATAAATTCCAAATGAAGTCCAAAAATCACGAAACTTGGTGACGTGTCGTGTTATCGCATGTGGAGGCTGTGGTAAAAAATTCATAAGGTTTCGAGCAAGTTGCGACACCGGATGTCCAAAACCCAGACATCTCCACATGTGATCAAATGTGATCACATATAGAGATGTCTGGGTTTTAGACATCCGGTGTCGCAACTTACTCGAAACCTTATGAATTTTTTTACCACACCCTCCACATGCGATAACATGACATGTCGCCAAGTTTCGTGATTTTTGGACTTCATTTGGAATTTATATAATTAAAAATCACTTCTACGACACATGGATGGTCATGTTTTGTATACAAGACATTCAAACTTTTGGGTGAGTTTATGGATACAACCTCAAAATGCACTCTCGAACATGAATATCATTTTTTGAATGGCTATATTTTATTATTTCATGCTCCTACAGTTCAAATTTACTTTTTCGAGAAAAATACAAAGAAAATAAATTAATTGATAAAATATAGCAAAATATTATAAAAAGCTCCCAAATTTGAACATGTGCTTGTATACAATATGCAAGGGCTACAGAAAAAGTTTGGGTCCAAAACTAAAAAAAACCTTTCCTCTTTGCCGAGGGCCTCTCCTGGCCCTCGGCAAAGGTGCTCTTTGCCGAAAGCCAGAGTGGCCAGCGCTCGGCAAAGGTTGCTGGCCTGGGCCCAGCTTTAGCCCACGTGACATTTGCCGAGTGCTTGCCCAGGCGCTCGGCAAAGGCCTCCTCTTTGCCGAGAGTCTAACGGCGCGGCTCTCGGCAAAGGTGACGACAACGGGAGTCGTTCCCGGCGCGGCTCCTTTGCCGAGAGCCTGTCTTTGCCGAGAGCTAAACCCTCGGCAAAGCTTGCCTTTGCCGAGAGCCTGGCTTTGCCAAGAGTTTAGCCGTCGACAAAGCCTCTTTGCCGAGTGTCCATGTTGGCTCTCGGCAAAGGCAAGCTTTGCCGAGGGCTTAGCTCTCGGCAAATCTAGGCCCTTGGCAAAGCTCCCGTTTCCTGTAGTGATACCGTCATCTAGTATGGGTGGTTGCCTAGTCATATGATATCTTGAAGCATGGAAAATTGCCCTACACATGCTGCCTGCAAAACCCTAGATAGCTCGACACCATTCTGCAGCCTCCTATCCTAGTGTAGGTTTGAGCGAGGAGATTAAAGAAAAAGGGATGCCTCCAACTCCAACTGCACCTCAGGTGAGGTTTCCGATCGACGCTGACGACGACAGGAGAGCGGAGCGGGGCGAGGCTCAGTGGGATCGGACATCGGAGGGTGGAGGCCATCAGGCGTCAGGCGATCAGGCGAGAGGCGAGGGATGACCTGCCTCACCTTCTCCGTCCATCATCCACGTTCTGTGGCGGCCCGGGCCCGGTCGCCGAAACAGGGACAGGGGAGTAGTTTACGTTGGGCCTTCCTTTTCTTAAATGGGCTGGCATCTGATGGCTTTCCTTTTTTTCTTTTTTTCTTCATTTTTGGGCTTCCTCCATATCAACTATGCAGGTCACGGAGCCAACGGTGGGGCTAGGGGGCTCCAGCCCCCCCTACCGCTCGCGAGCAAGTGAAGCCCCCTAGAGCCGCCACCTGAAATTTCAGCTGTAGGTGTACAGGTAGGAGAGGCTGAGATTTGCTGAACCTCTTTTCGTGCTAATTGTGCCAGATCTATAGAGGCAGAAGATTATCTAGACAAGGCTCAATCTAAAGTCCAATAAGTGAAAGAAATCCTATCTTAAGTTTCCAATCGAGCGGTGGCTTTAGGCGTAGGCGCGCGACTCCTACAACGACGCGGTCACGCAGGGTCTCGAGCGAGTGGGGAGCGACCGAGCGGCTAGGTAGCGCCAGGCGCGGCTGGCAAGCAGTGAGCGGGCAGCTAGGCGTGGTGGCAGGCGAGAGGGCGCTGGCGGCCGGCGCCCGGCGGGCACGGCGACGTCGTTGTTCAGCCCCTCCTAAATTTTTTCCTGGCTTCGTCAGGGATTAGATTCACACCACACCCCCATATTATTATATACAAGGGCGTGGTTAGTGCCCGGACGTTCGAACGCCCGCACCGCTACGTCTGCCTCACCTGCTGCACCCGTGCCGCTGCGCCTGTCCGCCCACGCCTTGCCTGCTGTGATTGCCAGCCCACGCTTGCTGCTTCTATGTGCCTACCTACTACTGCTTCACATGCCACATGCTGCCGCGCACCGGCGCATGCACGTGGGGACCACCGTGCCAGCGGGGACCGTCTTCGCTTGCGCTCGCTTCCGCGCCTGGCACCGAGGCGAGGCAGCAGAAGCGCGAGGAGAGAGATGCAACATCTGATCTAGTTTTAAAATATTCAGATGTAACAATTGCAACATACATCTGAAGACCATAAAACATTTGAAACATGCATTTCAAATACTTGCAAAAACACTTAAAAACACTTGAACCATTGCAAACATACACAACATTCAGATGAAACACTTGCAATATATGTGTGAAAACATATATAACATTCGGATAAACACACTTGCAACGTACGTTGAAAAAAATAAAACATTGAGAATAGAAGCTTGCAATATACGTGTACAACCAATGTAACATATGCAACATTCCGATCTACTTTTGCAACATCCATGTGAAATACTTGCAACATACTTCTGAAACATCTAAAACACTTAAAATGCATGCTTGCAACATGCGTTTTTCACCCTTCTTCCGCGCGACACATAGTGGAGTGGGGGATGTCTGGTTCCAGCCATCGGCAGCCGAGGATGGTGGTGTGGCCTGGCAGTGGACAGCAGCGCCTGTGCCTAGCCTGGGCCTGGCCAGCGATGGCCCCCTCTTCTGGCCGCCTGGCCTGGGCGTGGTGGTTTGGTGGTGCCACTGTAGTCGCCGAGTACATGCATGGAGCAGCAGCAGTAGCAGTCGGTGGGGCGGCTGGCAGCATACCTCGGCGGAGGATTCCTCCTACTCTTTGCGGGGGACGGAGGTACCGTGTGGTATGGGGGCGCCACAGGGGATGTCGGTGACGGCGCGGCAGAGTGGGCCGCGGCGTGAGATAGAGGCGCCGCAAGGGATGGCAGCGGCGGCGCGGCGGAGTGGGCTAGGCCGACAGCCACACGGCACGGTGAAGCCGTGACGGCACGAGGCGGAGTTGGGAGGAATTTTGTTTTTTTTACGAGAGAGGCGGGCGAGGCAGAGTCTTTTTTAGAGAGGCGGGCGAAGCGGAGTGGGAAGCCCCATCCGACGTGACGGACACCCGCATCTAAGCATTTCCATTATTATAAACATGCAGCTGGTCATTATACAACTGCATCGTCTTCTTTTTGAAAACCAGTTTCAGCGAGAAAGAAAAACTACACTTTCCGAATTTGAATAAACTAGCGGGTAACCCCACGCTTCGCGCGGGCAGCAAGATGACAGCATACACAATGTAGAACAGATTTACGTGCAATGGCAAAGGCCCTATATGGCAGCCAATTATGCTCGCGATATAACATTTTAGTTGTCTTGCAGGAAGGGGATAAATTAAGTAATAGTAGTTGGTAAAGAAATATCCAAAAAAATGAACTAATATGAATTATATAAAGGTACATATAAGAGAATCAAAGTATCAGTTTTATTTACCTTACCATATGCAGCCTTGAGTAATCAATGAAGAGTTAGGGAATTCATAAGTAATGAAAATCATCCAATGGTGAAACTAATCTCTATTTCAAACAGGAATGCAATGTTTTTTTTGGTAAGCACACTGAGCACAGACCTAATAAATAATGTGTTTGTAAACATGAGCTAGTTCATGAACTGGTTACACACCTCTCTGTTTGCTTTTTCTCTGGGCTACCAGAACTGCCAAGCGTAATTCATGGGTGATTGGAACACACATTCTAAAAAAACACTATGAAAGTGATAGTATTTTCAGGTCTTATGGAATGGAAGGCAAAGAAGAGATGACTCTTGAATCCTCAATTCTATTTAATTGTCTGCTGAAGAAGTTTGGATCTGATGAAAGAATCCATGGTGGTGGAGCTGTTGATCCCTGGGAGATTTTGGAGATGGCTCCAGTGAATAGCAATCATTGTGATCCAAGTTATTTATTGTAGTATTCTTTGGTCCTGGATGCCCCTCGGTAGCGCTAAGCCTAACTTGCTGGAGAATAGAAGGCCAAATTAGATCACGAAATAAACTGGATAACTTACAAAATGCATAGAAAAATATATGAAGCACGGTACCTGGAATATCTTCCCTAAAGTTTTGATTCCTTTAGTTCGTGTTGCCTAAAGTTCCGATTCGTTTAGCTCAACTTTGCAGTTACTCTTTCCTGGCACTGCTGTCTTGAAGCAGGGGATATTGATTAGAAACAATTAAAACCAAATATCAGATGTATGATATCTTTTAAGAAACCTGGAAATATAGACAATATGGAAACAGACCACCTGACAAAAGAACTGGTAGTGGATGTTTTTTTTTTTTGCCGGAATCATGTAAGGGTACACGGATAGAAGGGCGAACAAAGGATTTGAAGTTACCAAGCAGGGCTAAAAGCAGGAAATACATACGGAACCCACGTGTTGTTGCATGGACACAGCTTACCAAGCGATTAAAAGGGTATCATTAATATTTTGGGGAAGTGAACGAATGGTTGTCATGAACACATACTCAGCTTTAGCATACTTGATGATTTCCTCTTTGTTTCCTTGAACAAGGTCGGTCACACACATAAATATGATTATGAAACATTTAGCTCTAAGATGTAACCATTTTTTAATCTATATGTATGATAAAGTGTATAGCCATTGTTTACGGTGCGTAAAACTGAAATATTTTTGGGTGCACAAATACGATCCAAGGTACCCAGATTTTCAATATAAACCTGAATATGTGGGGAAAAAAAGCAGAGGCTGTTTGAGAGGCAGTGCAAAGCACAATTACCGGAGACACATTTCAAAGAAGTTCGAAGCAAAAAAAAGTAACCTAAATTTTTTTTTGCCTCTGTTGTCATTAGCCTCTTTTTCTCCTCTCCGAGGTGGCATTGGATAATATATTGGTGTCAAATCACAAAGGTCGAATTTCTTAATAATATGATGAGCTTTGTTACTATGCTTGAAAGGAACCACCGGTTCCTCCTACTGGAATTTTCGTCAGACGTTGATTGAAAAAATAGAAAATTAATTATATTAAAGGGTAGTTTAGGAATTTTAATCTGTTCATTACATGGGGGTTATCCATTCTGTTTTGCTCTGTCGCGGTAGATTGAGGGATTGGCTCACCGCCGCCCGCACGAGCTCGCGCCGCCGGCTGCCTTCCTGCCAGGGGCTCGCCGCCCGCGCGTGGAATGTCGTCGCCGCCGCTCGCCCCTGCCGCCTGCAAGGGTGCAAGGGCTCGACAGCCCCAGGCCCCAACTCATCTCTTGCCGCCAGAGTTTGGCCGCCGACTGCCTGGCCAGTCGGTAGTCGTCGTTGTCCGCCTGCTCTTCCGGTGCTTTGCCTTGTGCGGGTCTGCTCTGTGATTGTAACGGTGTTCTCAATTTCAGTTCTGCAGAAACAGCAGTGCAGCACGTCTAGCAAGAATCGATGTGAAATTGAGACTGTAATTGATGTGAGCTTAGAGCGAAATTAAGTGAATAATAATACTAGGACTGGATGTCAAATTTAGATTATACTTGAGCTATACTGAGACTGAATTTCTGGCTATTAAATTCAGATTGTAAATTGATGTGAATCGGTATTGTTAGTAAATAATGAATGTGAACGACTGATGTTTTCAGAACTGTAATAATCTCAATTTGACAGCATAGGATGACAGCATGCCATTCCTTGGGTGAATCTATTTTTTAGGAATACAATGACGTACAAATTATCAAGAAAGGTTTGGCTGCTGAATGTAGAATGAAACGAGTGATATTCAGACATTGAACATGCATATATAATTGCCGAAAATAAAACTGAACATGCATTAATTCAGAAATGGGCAGCACTACAATTTCAAAGAGCACACATACATTGCAGTTCAGACAGTACGACACATTGCTATTCAGAGACATGGAGAAGTGGAGAAGACATGTACGTATTTGGCCAAGAACACATCAGCATCATGCCTGAGTTCTCTCTCCGAGAAGCACCGCAAGCTGTTTTCCAGCTCGAGTTCATGGCACGGCCGGCTGGGTGGCTTAGAGCTTCCCATGGAGGCATGACCTCAACGGCATGGTGCAGCAGCCATGGCAGCATCTGTGCCAATGTGCCAATGGAAGTTCCTCTCCAACCATGGTGCGACCATGGCAGCAGCAGAAGCCGAGAGCCATGGCGCTGCGCCCCTCCGTCCCTCTGACAGTGCTATCGTGCTAGGAGAGGGAGGGAGTTGTGGGCCCGTCCACCCGGGCCACGCGCGCCGGGGAGCCTCCATGTCAGCCCCCAGGTCCTGCGAGCTGCACCGCCTGCGCTCGGAGACATGAAAGGAGAGACGATATATGGTTTAAAAATATTGCATATTGAATTTGTGACACTTTTCTGTAGAGTTTTTATTTAATCATTAAAATTGCTGCTTTCTTGAGAAATGCATAATAAATCATAAAAAATTCAGAAAAATATGATTCCAAGTTTGTTACTTTTCTTGTGTGCTGTACTTTCTAAGAAAAATATGTGTCATGCATGTTATGTAGAAAAATTATAAGGTGTAGTTCAAGTGCCTATAATGGCTTATTTTTGTTATTTTTGATAGAGGGCAAAAGTTGTATAAAACATGCATATGAGAATTTTTTTACAGTGGTGAATTACCATGTAAAGCCTAGAAAAAATAATAAATCTGTTGTTTGATAGTTTTCATAATACAAAGTATTTTCATGCTCATATTTAGGCCTTAGCTTGTTATTTTTGTGTAGGCTATTCCACTTATCCAAATGCCATGAAATTTTGATGGTAGTCTACTTAGGGTGGTATTGTGCTATGGTAATTTTCTAAGATTTTTCTATACTGTAAAAATAGATGTTACTATTCAAACCTATTATTAATTAGGGTTTAATCAGATAATGCTTTATGCATGATTAAGGACTTAGTAAAGCTTTGGTGTATCTTTGAAGTATCCAATGAGATGTGTGGACGTAGTCTAAGAGAATGCAGTAGATGACATGCACTAGTAGTACATGTTCTTGGATGATGTGGACTACCTTGTATGAGATTTGTATGATACTCTACCCATTAAAGCGAATCATACTCATCTACCTTGCATGCAAGCATATTCATTGTGCTTATTTCATCCGATGCACCATTTGTAGAAGCACTTACGCATCTGCATCATACAGGATCGCAAACCGAGAGCCCAGTCGTCGTACCCGAGGAGCCCGAGGAGCGGCTCGAGGTGCAGCCTCAAGAGGTGACCGAAGCAGACGAGGAGGACGTTGAAGAACTTCCAGAGTGCCCCGATCACTGCCCGATCTCCTTCGAGAGAGGCAAGCTCCGGAGCATTTCTCTCCCTCGGTTTGCAATTATTAATTAATGTTTTACTTTAATTGATGCATTATGTTCAGGAGTTGTTTGCAATCGTTGCTGCATTATTCCTTGCTTACCTTTGTTATACTACATCCTTATTACCCTGGTATCCGCAGTCGAGTCAATGCTTAGCTGGCTTAGACCGGTAGAAGTCGGGTGATTTTCTGTCACCTGCGAGCTATAAGTGGTTACATGGATCCGCTCGTAGTACTATATCGTCATGGTATAACTAAGTGTTAAAGTGAAGTTGAGACCGGGCAAAGACTTACAGGGTTTCAGACTGTAGTGCTTTCCGCCTGTGTCGATTAAGGACCGACCGTTGTTGGGCCTCGAGTCATGTTGAACGCATGCCTTACAATTAGCTGACCGAATAATATACCTTTCGACCACGAAACTGGGAGATTATTCGGGGCGAGTGGATTGCCCGCAGCGCACTGTATCGGGTAAGGTGTGGTAGGACACGGGGGCGTGATGATAAGACCTAAAGGCAGTCGGTCGGCCTCCGGGTACATGTGGTTTCTGGCGAACTCGAGATTTTACCTAAATAGTTGACTCGGTGACCAATATCTCACTTTAGCGGGTGAGTGCAGTTTGTGTAAGGAATAAATTACCAACTGATTAATAATCGGTTCGAATCGCCATCGTTCACTGGATAGTGAACACTTGACTTGAGTTACTTCATCGCAGTAATGTTGATGAAACACTTGGACAGTTATAATGAATATGACATTATGGAAGCTGTTGATGATCATTGGTTATCATTATTTGCTCAATTACATGCTTGCTCTAGTGTAGGTGCAAATATAGTCGACAGGTTAATAATAATTAACTTGACAATAATGCTTTTGGAAAGGTTCTCTAATTGCTACAAATGTCTTTTTGCAAATGAGTCAGCTACCTCACTATAAAGCCTTTCATAATCCTTTGTGTCGCTTTATTTTTGGTTATGTCGGATAAGTCTAGCTGAGTACCTTCTCGTACTCAGGGTTTGTTCCCACTTGCTGCAGATGGACAGATGTATTACTGCTACTGTATCAACTGCCTTTATCCTACCATGGGTGATGCTTAGGACCATGGGCATGGTCATTCCTTACGTCTTCTCTTATGCTTTTGTTGGAGATGATCATCAGCTGGCACTGTAATTAAACTCTGTGTGAGTGTGCGTGTGAATTTGAACAAATGGCTTCCGCTACTTTTTATTCAAACTCAATTTGTAATAACTGTTTAAACTCCGATGTATCTGTGATGCGAACTTTTATGTAATATATGATGGTGATCGCTAAACTTATTACGATCTTGGCTGGTATGTGAGTTGGTTTGAAATCCTTCGTGATTTCACGGACTATCGGGTTATACGGGCTTAAGTTTGCTAAATCGTCTGCTATGGCGTGTGATTTTCCTACTTAATTTCGTATAATTGTTTAGTTCTGTTACAGCAGCAAACACACCGAAGGGAGCTTCACACCGGCCATGGCGGCTTGGCGGGCGAGCACCCGGTGGCACAGTGGTGAAAACGCTGCAATGACGTGGTAGGGACTAAAGCGAAGCGAGCATCACGCTCAGGAACTCACCGCGAACACGATGGTGTGCTCGGTAAAGGCGGAGATGGACTGGAGTGGCCGGACCACGGTGAGGGCGGTGGTGGCAGCGCTCTACTTGGCAGTGAGGACGATGGTGGCGCGCGGGAAGGCTCGAATGGTTAGCGCTAGCGCTGGCGGTCTTAGGTAGTGTGAGTCAGCGAGGCGGAGCCGAGGACGCACTGAATTGGAGAAAGGTGCAGCAGCTGTGGTGAATTACGGCGGCGCACGGTGGTGACTGACGGCGATGGCAACGTGAAAGAAAGAGGAGGACGGCGTCGGCTTGGCTTAAGACATCGCTGTGACCTCTCCCACTTTGATAGCTCCTGTGGGACTTGCCACAGCATCAGCTGCGTGGCAACGCGCGAGGAAGCGGCGTTGAAGGGCAGTGGCGCACCGGCGAAGCATCTCGGTGGCAAGCAGGAGGTGGCGCCCGACTCCCAATTTGATTTTCAATTATTTACGAAAATGCCACTGACAAAAATTTCCAAATTACTTTCAAATTTTCTATAGAAGTTGAAAATCTGTAAAAACAAAAGTTGCTCAACTTTTCAAGTTCTACAACTTTCTCAATAAAACCTTTTTCAAATTTAGCTTAGATTTTGAAATTTGAATTTGAAATCAAAAGGGGACATATTCTGGATTTTGGTAAATTCAAAATTAATTTAAATTTTACATTGAAACATTGAAAACTCAAAACACCAAAGTTGTACATCTTGACAAGACCTACAACTTTTCTTTTTAAATCATTTTCAAATTCTACCTCCATTTTAAAATTGGAATAGGGGAATGCAAAGGGGTCAAATTTGAGATTTGAATCTTTTCAAATTACTCCAAATTAAAACTTTGAAAACTCCAAAAACCAAAATTGTACAACTTGACCAGATCTACAACTTTGCTTTTTGACTCACCCCCAAATTTTTCTTAGATTTTGAATTACACAAAAAGAGGTAAAACGGGGTTTTCCGGAAATCAGGGTTTTGAATCAAATTCAAACTTGATTTGATTTCTACATTAATTGATGATTAATTAGTGATCACAACTATCATCCAAATGTACCATTGAGTCAAATCACATGTGACCTACCCAATGCCACATTTGTTTGAACCAAATTTGATTTATAAATTCATTTTAATAAACCTCCCAATTTGAATTCGAATTTGAATTGCTAAACTTAGGGCAAGTTTTGGAACTCAAATTCAGCCTCAAACTTGGAGTTCATTTTCAAGGGTTGCACTTGAGTTTATCCCATACACTTGACACTATTGTAAAGCACCGCTTACACCTCAAAGTATGCAGGGCATAAATCAAGTATTTGAGATGGCATTCAAAACTAGGGTTTTAGGGTTCAAAACAAACTTCACCAAAACTCAATCAACCTAGAAAATGTAAACTTGTTTTTGTTGATGCACATCAATGTTGACTAAAACATGAATGCTTTACAATGCATATGATGACATGGCCAGTTTTAATTATCATAACACCAGGAGTGTTACACAGCGCTACCGCCGCTGTGTAGGTTGCCGGCCGAGGTGAGGCTGGGTCAACAAAACCACTACGCGGCGAGGGGGCGCCTGTATCGGGCTGGTCCATGGTGGTGCCGCCGCGCTGGGGCTGCCCGCTCATAAGGTGCCACACCGGGGGTGGCCGCGTCGTTGCGCCGCGACAGGGCCAGACGTGTTGGTTCCCGCTGCCGCAAGAGGCGGCGGACCTCCCTTAGGCGCGGGGCAACGCGGGAAGCGAGCATCCATGGCGGAGCGGACGACGGAAGTACGCGGTGCAGATGTGGAGAACATACAGTTGACCGGGAGGGAAGGCGCGGCGGCACGATGGGGACGTGCAGAGCGGCGGCGCTGCCGACAGGGGCGGAGAGGAAGCGTGGGAACGGGAGGTCGCAGAGAGGTGGATGCATCAAGGACTTTCTGGTGGCTTCGATGGGAGATGGGGACAAGATAAGGTTTGAGGGGAGGAAGCAGGAGGTGGCATGGCAGGCATCCGGCATGTGCAGGGGGATCGGACGGCCAGGAGCGAATCACTGTGGATGAATAGTGAAATGAGTCTACAAATTAGAGGGTTTAGTGCCTTCACCAAAAACAAAGATCTTTATAGATTTCCAAGTGTGCCAAAATAGCATGAATAAATTTGCCAATGTAACACCCCGGGTGTTTGCCTTGCATTTTAGCATCATTTAATGCATGATCATGGCATGACATTACCATAAGCATCATCATTTCATGTGCATCCTTGCTTGAAACATGGCCTTGTAACATTGCAACATTTGTGGTTTCTATGTGTTTCCTTTATGTGTTGTTAGGGTTTTTGTATAGATGACACATGTGATGCTCTAACATGATCTCTAGTAGCTTAATTTTGCTTAGGACACCTAATGGATCGATGTTCATGTTGACCATCTCATCCAATTAAGCCTCTAACTCATAGTTGACCTAGTTTGACCCACAAACCTCTTTTGCTTCCTAGTTTCAAAAGTGTTACCAAATGTTGTTTAAAGGTTGGGCAACCTTTAACAAAGTTGTAGCAAACTTGATAAGGAACAAAAGTTGTAATATGGACATCTCATGAAAATGCCTAGAACCTGCTCAAACAGGGCCCACAAGTCAGTAAGTGGACTGCCCAACACTTAGTAAAAATTTTCTAAGTCAGGGTGCATTTCAGTTTCATTGTACACCACTTTAGGACTCTATAGTTACTAATCTAGGCCGAATTAGCTCAAGTTCTTATTGACATATTTATAGTACTCACATAGCTCTATGATTTTATCAATAGCACCCTCACCTAATTCTCACTGGTTTAGGAAATATAGAGCGGGGAAAAATAGGGTTCAGTCGGGGTTTCACTGAAATTTAGTTTCAGTTTCCTTGTGACCTACTTTGGGACGCTGTATCTCACCAACCAAGCTGAGTTAGCTCATGATCCTATTGACCAACTTGGAGATCTCACTTAGAACTACAGTTTTGTCATTAACACTTTGGTCCAGTTCAAACTCGTTTGCGAGATCTTGAGCCCTGAAATTAGCCTGTCAGTCACACCGAGCAATCGCTGGTTCAGACAAGCCGGGGCTATCGTGGCGATTGGTTCAGAAACCGGCCACCGCGTGGCGTCCATGCCCGCCCTTTTCCTCCACGTCGCGCGCGCGTGTTCACAGTGAAGAACCGATCGACCCCTCACTCCACTCCCTTCATTCTCTCACTCTCACCCTCCTTCTCTCGCTTGCCCACGCCGAGGGCGGAGTCGCCATTGCTGTTGCGGCCGGGCAGCACCGCAGCCGCTGCCTCGCAGTTCGATTCCGCGTGCACATCACCTCACCGTGAGCCGTGCTCCACCCTCGTCCAATTTCAGAGCCAGCTGACCTAGGTAGGGCCGCTTTGCGGTGAATTTTTCCTCGCCGGAGTTCAGCACCACGGCCAACGGTCGGGGTCACCGTGGCCAGGGTAACTCCGGTCACCTCTCTCCTTGTTCTTGTGGGTTCTGAGATCGCCTTTAGCTGCGGATGGTGTAGCTTTAGGTGTTTTGGTTGCTACCGCCATGGTCTTGCCGGAACGCCGCCGTGAACTCACGGTGGCCTCGCCGCCGGGGCACCCCACTTGCGGTCGTACGTCACCAGAGACCTTGCCAAAACCTCGGTCGCTCTGAGAGCTTCGCCTCACCTCGGTAGAGCTTGAGCGCACTTCGTCGGGCCTCACCGGAGTCGGGAACGGCCGAAATGCCTTCGTGCTGGGCCGCCGTGCTGCCATTGCCGCCGGCGAACTCGCTCCGGTGACTCAAACCTCAACCTTTACCACCATTCGATGCGGTTTGACTAGAGGAGTGCAGAGGTGGCTGTTGGGCATTCTTAACGTCATTACCAAAAGTAGACTTAGTTTTCTAATTCTGATAACGGCGCCAAAAATGCTGAACCTATCCCTCATGCCACTTAAGCCAAGTTGTCATCCCCAGCATGACATGAGAGACGCGGTATTGAAATATGCAACTGCTCTTCTAAATAAATAATAAATAAGATCTGCAAGCGCACAGATTAATACCGATGTAGCATTTTAACCGGGAAGTATTCCAGGTATCGTTATTTATATTTTTACCACTGGGAAGGGATTACTAACATCAATGTTGATTATGGAATGGAATATAGGAATGAGTATCAATCATTGCATGTATAAGTGAGAGCATTCATCTATCTCTTGCATACAGGGGTAAGTGTCACATAAAATATGGATAAAGTATGAATGGTGACAAAGATAATTAATCTGATCAGCTAGCCACATATAATAATGATAAGCACCTCAACAGATATTCTAGCAAGTCATTAGCATGGTATTAGGACGAACTACAAGGATATTTCCTAAGTTATTAATTCTTAACTATAAAGTCTAGCATATCATAGTTAGTGCAAGTACACTTGGCAATCATTGCGAGAAAGGACTACGCCCATGCATAGTGATATTATCAAGGAAGATGAGAAACATAGCAATCACTCCCCCGTAATAATGTTGCTTTGCCTGCCTTACACACGGGAGGGGGACTATATAAGAACCAACGAAGCTGTCACCATCGCGGACCACCCCACGATCCGGCATATAAGGTGCAATCGCAGATAAATATGGTCTAAGCACCACGCCTACACAATACTTATCATTTACCCATGGATCCGATGGATAAACGCTATACGATCCTAAACATGTATATAATTCCAATCTAACTAAGCCAAGCGTATAACTACGATAAACTAAGAACAATATAATTGCAAACATAAACAAGTAGAGCATAGTCATAATCAATATATTGAAATAGAACAAAGTTGTATTCATAATATTGAAGAACAAAGATGAACAATGAAGAACAGTAAAGGAATTACCAAGAATCCTCTTGACAGATCCGGAAACCAATCGAAGATTGACTCCTTCTAGTTCTAATCCTATGTAGCTATGCTATACTAGAGATCTAGTTGATGTGGTGGCTCTAGGGCTTAATCAGAGACTCTCCTCCGGAGATTAGGGTTTGAGGAATTGAGAATGAGGGAGTGCCTCCTCCAGGGGCCAGGGGTCCTGCTTATATAGCCCCCTCAAGTGAACGTGGGCCGTCGGATCAAACCGACATTAATCGCACGGTTTTCCTTGATCCCTTAGGTCGATGGAGCATAATCCGCGAGACGGAGCCTGATTGGCTCTCAGGCCAGGGCGGGCGCCCTAGGGAGCAGGGCGGGCGCCCTGCCTCCGGGCCCGTTCGGCCTCCCGTTCGATCTCGTGGCTTCTGGAGTCTTCTAGATGATAGAAAATCGGTGAACACGTTATTATCTCTATGTAAACCCGACGTGTGGGCCTTTCCTCCATATTTTTTGATAACCCCCTGCAGAAACAGACAAACACCAAAACTCGTGGAATTCTGTCAGATAAAACCCTAAGTCTAGGTGTTGGTTGCATTTGGATCCTTTTCTTTATTTATTTGATATCTATATTTGGTACTTAAGGACCGTCAACAAACTCCCCCAAGCTTACCTCTTGCTCGTCCCTGAGCAAGGATAGACTCATTATGGAGCAGAAGTTGCTGCAACGCCTCTGAACATATGCTTTCAAATAAGGTCTCATCCCTGAGTTAGAGTAAACTGTCAAGACTTAAAACTTACTCATTTTACCTTTCACCATGGGGCTTGCAACCGTCACCTGCATCTTGAGTGGTTAAAAGATAGAACGGTCTAGTCAAACGCCATGTCTCTTATTCTTGATCAGCTATAGCTCTGGAGTTTTTGCAAATTTTTCAAATAAAACTCAGAGATTCCTTGTATGACTTTCTCGGGTCTCTCTTTTGTGGTATTTCTGGATCCTTACCAAGGCAGTAATGGTATATGCCTTCTCTCTCAAAGTATGTGGTATTTATGGTATAAGGCGTAGTGACATTGCCTTCTCTCTCACCCTACTCTAATAAGGCTTTGATATCTGGAGCTCATAGGTGGGAGATACAGTATACATACTCATAGAACATTTATTGCATAGTCAAACCATGGATCCAGAGAAACAAGTCAATAAGTCAAATCAAGATGTGCATGTGTGGTGAATGAGTGGTGTATGGTGATGATGGTGATAACAAAAGTCTAATGCTCTTTTTGAGGGAATACATACCTTTCTTGCTTTTAAAACTTTTGAGGGGAATGAGATGCTCTATTATTATTTTTTTTTCTTTCAGGTGGGTATCTTGTACCCCTAATTCTACTGTCGGACACTTGTCCATTTTTACCTCTCGTCTCACTTTTTCTTTCTTCGAGGTTCCGAGCACTTGCTCCTTTTTATTTCCTCATTTTTTTAGAGCAATCTCCCTCTTTTGAAAATATAGCAAGTGGTAGTAGAAATGACTTGAGCATTAACTTCACAGGGAATAACAGGAATGGGATAATGTTTTTGGCTATTCTCTCCCGGGTCAGGAGTAGAATAATTTTGGGTGAATCTGGAGATGGAAATGAGTGGATATATGTGGATGCGTACTTCCGGAGTAGAAGCAGCATGTATGAGTGAATGTGCAAGTGAATCTTGATTTTAACCACATGACAAGTTCCTAAGGGTCTACACAGCTTGACCACACTCAATGCCCATAAGCAGTAAGTAGTAAAAGTGCGGTTCTTAATCTAACAAGCATGTATATATGGCTGTGGTAGGAATTTAAACTCTCATCATACAGGAACTCATCATGCAACATTTTAAAGATTTTCAAAGATAAAATTCTCCAGAATTCTAGCATCTCTAGGAACAGATAAACAGCAGCTCAACCTTCCCATATCATATCCGTTAACAACTTAGACTTCAGATCAAGTTCTTCTTCCCACTAGTTCAGGTTTAGAGCCAGTTTTAAATTATAACAGTTATGTCTAAACTAGAGAGAAAACAAATTTGAAAATTAGGCAGAGCAACTATTTATCATATCCATGCTAGAGTTTTATTTTCAAGATTCAGTTTAGCATAGCTACTTTATTTATTTATTAAACTAAGCAAATATATATAAACACAAAATATTTATTTGGGTTTTCATGATTATGCATCTTTTTATTTTAATAAAGCATAGGTATAAATGTAGATAAAAATACTTATCAGGATAAATGGGGGTGCTCTCCCCCAAGCTGGATCTTGACGTAATTTCTTCTGATGTAGCTAGCAGGTGCAGAGGTGTATTTGAATGTCGGCAGCACCCTGACAACGATTAGGATGTCCTCCATCTGCTAGTCTTCCTGAATTCTGTGGAGCTCAAATAGACAACAAAGCTTCGTGGAACTTGATTAAGCGTTAGCATAAACATCTAGCCTTTGTCATGTTTGAGCTTCCTTGATAAATGTCACTCTCTATTTTTATTTTCATTTTTATAGAACAGAAAAATATATATTATTATTATTTTTTTATGCCACCACAGTGAATGTACTTATGGGTTTTATGCCACTCGCATACTTACATGGGGCTTACCGTTTTTAACATTTTTTTAAGACAGAATGAACATGATTAACTGAGCAATAATTAAAGGGAAAATGATAACTACCAAGTTTACCTCTTGGCACGGCGTTCGGTGTTTTTAAGTCCTCCGAACAGGACTTCTTTTCTTCTTAGTTGTCCTAGGATTTGGGTGGCGTAGACGGTGGTTCCGACAGCGCCTCCTCTTCTTGTGTAACTGTCTTCGCTTTCCATACCCGACTTGGTGCTTCGGTCTCCTGTTGTGTATCCTCGGGCCTTATGACCTCTCCTTCATAGTCTGCCCATACGTCCTTGATGGTTTGCCTCCTTTGGTTACGGTTACGTCGCCTTCTTCTTGTCCTGACCTGCTTAGAATCTTCAACTATATAGTTAGGGTCATTAAAGTAGCGGCGTACCTTCTCAGAGGGGAAATGCATATGGACTTCTCCGATTCCAATGTAGATGATTGCTTTGACGGTGCTAAGGAACGGTCTTCCTAGGATGATGGGTGGATCATACTCGTCGTCTCCCATGTCAATGACCTGAAAGTCTGTATGGACAAAATGATCGTTAATTTTAACAGGGACATCGGTTACTATACCTTCGACCTTTCGGGATGTCTGATCTGCCATCTGGAGCTGAGTGTATGTTGGTTTTAAGGGCATGGTTCCGTACAAGAGCTGATAGGTGACTGTGGCCATTATGTTGACGCCTGATCCAGTGTCGCAGAGCGCCTTCTAAAAGGAGTATCCATTGATTGAGCACTCAATGCTTGGCATGCCTGGGTCGTCCTTCTTGATTAGGAACGGCGACTTGGGTCGTCGGTCTTGACCTCCTTGAACTGCAGTGACCATCTTAGCTGATTCGGTCCATCCTTGGTTGTTCTTGTTCTGCTTGTTCCTCCTGTTGGTCCTCTTCCTTGGTTCATGTTGGGGTTGCTCTGGGATTTGTGTAATCTTGTTCTTGAAGGAAAACGTCTCCTTCCTCCCCTTGATGTTGAAGCTGATCTTCGCAGTGCTGGCGTAGATGACAGCTCCCGAGGTGTTCAGGAATGGCCTTCCCAGAATAACTGGTGACCTCTCATCGGACCCGGTCTCTATCACCACGAAGTCAGCTGGAGCGTACGAGGTACCAACTCGGACACACATGTTCTTTAATATTCCTTTAGGAAAGCTTAGTGTCCGATCTGCAAGCTGCAAACACATAGTTGTTTCTGATAAAGGATATGTAAAGAATTTTTCATAGAGTACCCTGGGCATAATGTTGACGCTGGAGCCAAAGTCACAGAGTGCTTCTGGGAAGTCCACCATGCCGATGGAGATCGGGATGACGGGGCGTCCTGGATCGCCTCTCTTGACTGAGTAGTTACCTGAGTAGTTAGGCCTCTGTTGATTCCAACCTTGATTTTGTTGAGGACGGTTGTAGTTGTTGTTGTTGTTGATGTACCTTGCATCCTCAAGCATCTCAGGGCAGTGATTGCCTGAGTGTCCAGTATCTCCACATTCCTCACAAGTCATGTGAGAGTCGTAGATGTTCATGACTTCTCTTTTGTCTCCAGCTTTGTCATCGAGCTTTTTCATGAGTAGGTCTAACTTTGCAGACAGCATATCTACCTCCTTGAGCTGGTGCATACCTCCACCCTTCTTGCGTATTTGAGTCCTCTCTTCGTTCCAACCTTGGTTGGACGCCATCTTCTCCACAAGGGCTGTAGCTTGTGGTATGGTGAGTGATAGAAATGCGCCTCCAGCTGCAGCATCCATGGTCTCATGAGCACTAGTGATGAGCCCATGATAGAAAGTCTGCATAAGTAGCCAGCTCTCCATTCCATGATGGGGACATTCTAGGATGTAATCTTGAAAGCGCTCCCATGCTTCTGGAACGGATTCATCATGTTGTTGCTGAAAACTTGTAATCTTCCCACGGAGAGCATTGGTCTTGCCCATGGGAAAGAACTTAGCCAGAAAGTTCGTAGAGCAGAGTGCCCACGTAGTGTTCTTATCCTTCTTCGCGTAGAACCACTGCTTCGCTCTCCCCAATAGTGAGAATGGGAAAAGGCGAAGTAGTATGGCGTCTCTGGAAACATCTAATAAAGTGAATGTGCTGCAAATCTCCAGGAAGTGTTGGAGATGAGCACTTGCATCTTCGTGCGGCTTCCCACAAAACTGGTTGGCTTGTACCATGTTGATGAGCCCTGGCTTGAGCTCAAAGTTCTTGTTGATGTCCGCGGCAGGTCCAGTGCGGATGTTGTCCGTAGTGGGAGCTGAGAACTCGCGGATCGTCTTGTTCGCCATGGCTGCGAACTCTGTTGACAAATTCCGGATGAAACTTTGGCGGTCTTCTGAATTGGATGAAGTGTTGCGTCGAAGTGTTGACTTCTTGAGCTTGGCTCTTGCCTTTCTGATTAATGCTTCGGGGTTGTCAACAAAATTTTCTGGAAGATGTCCTCTATTCATACATCACCCTGCAAAACAATAAGAATGGAAAAAATACAGGGGTAAATCTGTATGGGAGAATTGATGATCTCAATCACTTAATGATGCGAATGATGACTCAAATTCTGTATTCATTCCTTGTTAGTAAATCAACCTTCCCCGGCAACGGCGCCAAAAATGCTTGTTGGGCATTCTTAACGTCATTACCAAAAGTACACTTAGTTTTCTAATTCTGATAACGGCGCCAAAAAGGCCGAACCTATCCCTCATGCCACTTAAGCCAAGTTGTCATCCCCAGCATGACATGAGAGATGCGGTATTGAAATATGCAACTGCTCTTCTAAATAAATAATAAATAAGATCTGCAAGCGCACAGATTAATACCGATGTAGCATTTTAACCGGGAAGTATTCCAGGTATCGTTATTTATATTTTTACCACTGGGAAGGGATTACTAACATCAATGTTGATTATGGAATGGAATATAGGAATGAGTATCAATCATTGCATGTATAAGTGAGAGCATTCATCTATCTCTTGCATACAGGGGTAAGTGTCACATAAAATATGGATAAAGTATGAATGGTGACAAAGATAATTAATCTGATCAGCTAGCCACATATAATAATGATAAGCACCTCAACAGATATTCTAGCAAGTCATTAGCATGGTATTAGGACGAACTACAAGGATATTTCCTAAGTTATTCTTAACTATAAAGTCTAGCATATCATAGTTAGTGCAAGTACACTTGGCAATCATTGCGAGAAAGGACTACGCCCATGCATAGTGATATTATCAAGGAAGATGAGAAACATAGCAATCACTCCCCCGTAATAATGTTGCTTTGCCTGCCTTACACACGGGAGGGGGACTATATAAGAACCAACGAAGCTGTCACCATCGCGGACCACCCCACGATCCGGCATATAAGGTGCAATCGCAGATAAATATGGTCTAAGCACCACGCCTACACAATACTTATCATTTACCCATGGATCCGATGGATAAACGCTATACGATCCTAAACATGTATATAATTTCAATCTAACTAAGCCAAGCGTATAACTACGATAAACTAAGAACAATATAATTGCAAACATAAACAAGTAGAGCATAGTCATAATCAATATATTGAAATAGAACAAAGTTGTATTCATAATATTGAAGAACAAAGATGAACAATGAAGAACAGTAAAGGAATTACCAAGAATCCTCTTGACAGATCCGGAAACCAATCGAAGATTGACTCCTTCTAGTTCTAATCCTATGTAGCTATGCTATACTAGAGATCTAGTTGATGTGGTGGCTCTAGGGCTTGATCAGAGACTCTCCTCCTGAGATTAGGGTTTGAGGAATTGAGAATGAGGGAGTGCCTCCTCCAGGGGCCAGGGGTCCTGCTTATATAGCCCCCTCAAGTGAACGTGGGCCGTCGGATCAAACCGACATTAATCGCACGGTTTTCCTTGATCCCTTAGGTCGGTGGAGCATAATCCGCGAGACGGAGCCTGATTGGCTCTCAGGCCAGGGCGGGCGCCCTAGGGAGCAGGGCGGGCGCCCTGCCTCCGGGCCCGTTCGGCCTCCCATTCGATCTCGTGGCTTCTGGAGTCTTCTAGATGATAGAAAATCGGTGAACACGTTATTATCTCTATGTAAACCCGACGTGTGGGCCTTTCCTCCGTATTTTCTGATAACCCCCTGCAGAAACAGACAAACACCAAAACTCATGGAATTCTGTCAGATAAAACCCTAAGTCTAGGTGTTGGTTGCATTTGGATCCTTTTCTTTATTTATTTGATATCTATATTTGGTACTTAAGGACCGTCAACAGTGGCCTCGGTTTCGCCAGCCGGCTTACCGGCGGCGAGCTTTGCCGGCGTTCCCCTCCTCCTCTGTCTCGGTCTCGCTGCCGAGTGGGCCCAGGTGTCAGCGCCATCGGGCTGGTTCTAGTAGAGCAGGCCAAGCCGTGGGCGGGAGCGGGTTGTGGGCCGAGCGTCTCCTCCGGGCCGGCCCAGTTAGGTTTAGGAAGTGGTTTTTGTTTTTATTTATTTCACAGATTTGATGCTAAATTCAAAAATTCCTATCTCTAGATTGGTAGCTCCAAATGATATGGTTCAAAATGTGTTGTGCTCTATGTGAGGTCTAGTTTATTATAAAAATATAATGTGTGCCATGTTTTGTGATGAAATAAATAGTTATTAATTATATCTTTTATTCATGTAGAAAAAGGAGAAAAAGATATCTCTTTATGTGAAGCTCCAAATGACATGAAATTTTTATAGTGAACTGCTCATACCAGGAATAGCTTATGGTTAAATTTTCATGCAATTTGGATGTGGTTTGGTGGAGTTATATAATTATCTTGTTTGCTTGAATGGATCTTGTGTGAATTTTCATAATTTTTCTATAGATCCAGTAAGGGTGAAACTTGGTGAGTGTTGTTCTTATGTTAGAAGGATGCTAGGAAAAATATGAAATCTGTTGTTTGATACTTTTCAATAGGGTTTCCTATTCATGCTAGAAATAGACATGCTATCTGTTATTTTTGATATCTCCATATTTGCTTGTCAAAATGAAGTGAAATTTTTATGGTAGCCTATGTGAAGCATTAGGTGGCTACTGTAATTTTTGTAGATTTTTATATATAGTTTGACTGTATGTTTCTTTAATCACCTAATTAACTAAATAAATTATAAAAGAATATTAAATAATTTATTTAGAAGTTGGCACTACACTTTCTGATGTTTCTTTGATATGCACAACAAGTTGGTAAACTTAGTTTGGTCTAATTGTGCTTTTAAATCGTCACTAAATATTTAAATTAGTGATTCTGCCATTTCTGGACAGAATTGCTAGTTAAGAGAATTAACATATGATAATGATGTTTTCATGCTTGGTGATCTACAGCAAAGTTGTTGAGAATTTCATGAAATAGTTGCTGGTAAATTTTGGTAGCATTTGGATTTATAGTTTAGAAATGACAGCTGTTCCAAGTTGGATTCAGTTTTGGAAATGCTCTCTGTCTTTTAGAACAGATTCTGTATGTATGCTATTTTAACTTGGTAAATGATAAAATCATGCTTAGATGTTTATACATGAAATGTAGACAATTTCATAAGCTTTCCAGAATGTCCTCTTTCAGGTCATTTGGATTGGTAGAACTCCAGTTGTGAGTTTTCTTAGCTACTGTTAATAATATGTTGTAAATACTAATGTCTGGAATCTTGTTACGTGCGTGTTTAATCTTAACTTTGTGATACTTAGTGGTTTCTTAGGAATGTTTAAACATGTCAATACCGGAGAGGAACTTGAAGTGATTTGAATAGAGCACCACATAACTTGGTTTTGTGCTTACAACGTTGCAATGTCATTGCATCCATCTTCACATCATTCATGCATGTCCATAAATCATCATGTCATTTTGGATGCATACATGAAATTCATTGGATGCATATACATGCAATAGGTGTGCCAAGAATCGTGTTACGAGTGAAGTCCCGCTGGGCGTGGGACCCGAAGTTGAAGTCCGTTCGAGAACCGGAGGTCCAGTCCGACGAAGCCGGAGAAGGCGTGGGAATCGTTCTTGAAGCCGAACCTCGATCTCTCTTCTTTCGGTTAAGGCAAGCCCCGGAGCATTATAAGCCTCCTACTTTCAAAGCAATTATCTATCTATACATGTTATATGTATTGTTGCATTAAGTGATAGGAGTTGGTTGGAAACCCTTGCTGCATTGATAACACTCCTTGTCCAGCAATTCGAACCTTGAATCCTAAGTAGACAGGATCGTATCTATGCTTAGCCCTGCTAAATTAGACCGGTAGAAGTCGGGTGATTTCCTGTCACCTGCGAGATATAGGGCTTTATCAGGTCACGGTTGGCTATACTTGCTATCGTGGAAGTGAACCATGTGTTAATAAAATGAAATGAGACCGGGCGGGATGACAATAGTGAAGCAACAAGGCATGGAGGTCTTGGGTGTGGATCTATCCCCGTCTGTGTCGATTAAGGACCGAGACCTGGAGCCTTCTATGTCATTTTGAACGCATGCCTGACATTTAGCTGGCCGGCCTGAGGTTGCCGACCGCGAAGCCTAGTAGCTCAACTCAGGCTGCGAAGTCGAAAAGTGAAAGTCGCCTCGGAAGGGAGCCAGAGGGTCCAAGGGCAGGTGAGTTAAAAGTCCTGAGCATCCTGGCCACTGGTATCCCCGAGAACGCGGCGCTGTTCGGGCCCACCCTGAGTTGTACCAAAGGTTATCTACGGCTGCCTTTAGCGGGGTTTGTCGGGTGAGTGTCAGGAATACCTCCTCAGCTGAGTTGGAATCGATTCGAGTCGCCGTCTCTCCTGGATAGTGAGAAACTTGACTGGTTATCTCCAGCGTAGATACACTAATTATAATGATGGTTCGGAATTGATGATAATGATGATGATAGCCTTATTATACTTGCTATGGTTAATATTGTTTGCTCTTAATAAAGTGATTGCTCTAGTACAGGTGCTAATCTAGTTATCAGGTTAATGATGATCAAATTGATACTTAAGCACATATTGATTATTTATCTGTATTAAGCTTTTCTGCAACGAGTCAAGCTAGCCCCACTTATAAAGCCTTGCATAATCCTTGGTGTCACTTTATTTCTGGTTTTTGACGGGTAAGTCTAGCTGAGTACCTTCTTGTACTCAGGGTTTATTCCCACCTGTTGCAGGTAGCAGATTTGTACTTGTTGCTACAAGTATTGTCTTCGCCATGTGGGCATGAAGACTAGACCACATGGGCATGGTCTCTGTAGTATCTCTTCTGGTATGCTTTTGCAGGATGTGACTATGTACTGGCAGTATTTGACTTCAAATGGTTTCAGAAATTATATTGCTTCCGCTAATCTTTACTTTGGTTTTGTAATAAAAATAATTATACTCCGATGTATGAGATTACTTTTGAACTGTGTAACAAGTGTTGTGTCATGTTGAATCATTACGATTTGGTTGCTCTCGGTTTGGTTTGAAATCCCTCGCGATTTCGTGGACTACCGGAGTTATATGGGCTCAAGTGTGAGAATTTGATCACTTCGGTGATTGTTTTTATACTTGTGCTCTTATAATTTGGACGGTTCCGTTACAGCTGGTATCGGAGCAAGATTCAACAGTAAACACATCATTTGTGTATTTAACCAAAAGCTTTTGTGAAAAATCTTTATTCTAAACTAAAGAGTGCCAGTGGTCATATCCTATATGCCCAAATAAGGACTACTAGGTGGCTTACTAAGGTACTAACTTGGGGGTTCTTGCTTGTTTTCTATTTCGTTGTCCATACGGCGTGCTTTTGTATGGATGCCATCCGCTTGGGTGGTAATGTATGGATCAAAATACCTCTACGCCCTGGTAAGTGGGAGTTGTGAGAGCATGGTCGTCCAGCCGTCGGTCTAGGGGAGAGTAGTTGTGGTTACTAGCATAATTACATGTTTAATCATGTGATTATGAGAGTACTTAATTGTGGGTATATCTGTCGGGTAGCTTTGATATTGAAGTATATACATCGGGGGATGTATGTGTGGAAAGTATTTAGTTTACTGCTTTCTTGTGTGCTATATTGGGAATCGTTGGGCTGAAATGCAATTTTCTGCAGGTATACTAACAACGTTTCCTGTAGAACGACTAGTTATCGTTATTGAGAGAACGTGTGTATGCCACCGAACTATATGCTAGAATTTTGAAATTCTTCCTAGGTTTGTGAGGACGTACGGTTCGTGCATGCACCATGTTCGCATCATACATTGCATTCTGCATTACTCCCTCCCTTATAAATTGCTTATCCTATTTTTTTTTTCAAAATTTTCTTCCCTCCAAATAGTTGTCCCTTAAATAGTTGCATTTCTTTCATGAAGAATTGGGGTGGTCAACCAACCTAGTGGAGTGGTCAGTAGTGTCAGCCTTAAAACCCAATTCATTCCTGGCCCGTGGAAGAAAGCAAGACACAGGTTCATGATGTATCTACTCGAGCTGAGACGTGTTTTGATCTACAACTTGTCTCTCCATTGCTTCTAACCTTGTATCCATCCTTGTTTGCTACCCCTCTTTGGATGATATTGTTTCTACACGCCTAATTCCTGACACGTGAGGATTCCTCATGGGTGTGTGTTCTATAATGGTGTTGCGATTAGTACTCCATGGTGCCGCGACGAAACCGGGAGCCTCCTGTGGCGCGCAACACAAGGTTATACTGCTCGGCACGCGCAGGTATCAAGGATTGCTAGTCATGATCCATTATGGAACTACACCAATGTGTTATCTTCTCGTGAACCTTTTCCTTGAAAGTCATTCTCTATCTTGTCAGAAGATCAGTACCTCAAACCAAGAGATTTCCTTCTTTTGAGATTGGAATTTGGATAGTTGAATACAATCTCTTCCTCCTGCCTATATGATTCGTCAGCAGCCTTCCGACGTCATCAACGCTTACTAGTTTCACCTACTTGCAGATGTCTCATCAGCTTCGCTCTAGCAGTCGGAGTCGTGGCAATACAGGACTGTCATCGTCTCCTCCGCAACCTACCTCTGCTGAGTTGCTGCAAATGCTTGCCGAAAGTCAGCGTGCCTTGGACGAGAGTGTCAGAAACCATGTCCATCAGGAACCTGAGCCTGCCCAGTACAGCAACTATAAAGATTTCTTAGATACTGAGCCTCCTATTTTTCGAGAAGCAGAAGAACCACTTCAAGCAGACGAATGGTTGAACATTATCGAACAGAAGTTTCATGTGCTCAAGGTGGCAGATGATATGAAAATAGAATATGCTTCACAACAGTTGCAAGGACCTGCAGGTGTTTGGTGGTGTCACCATCGGAGTACCCTGCCTGAGAATATGGAAGTAGTTTGGGATCAGTTCAAGGAAGCATTTCGGGGACATTACCTTCCTGCTAGCCTCATGGCAATCAAGCACACCGAGTTTATGAAGCTCACCTAAGGAGACAAAAGCGTAACAAAATATCTGCATGTTTTCATCAACTTGGCAAGATATGCTCCAGAATTTGTTAATACGGAGGTTAAGAAGATCGCAAGTTTTAAAAGAGGGTTGTGTCCCAAATTGATGAAGGCCATGTGTAATAGCAAGTGTGCCACTTTCAACGAGTTTGTCAGTGATACTATCCTTCAAGAGAACTGTAATGCTGTGTATGCTGCTTCTAAGAGCCAAGAGAAATCTCCTGAATCTAATGCACCTACGACCCATACTCTTGTGGTGATTACACCTCAGTATTATTCGCCCGGCATATCTACCAGATATCACCCATATCAGAAACAAGATCCGGTTAAGAGGAGCAGTATTAAGAAAGGAAAGCCTAAGGCACCGTCAAGTAACCGGTCATGTTGGAATTGCAAGATGTCAGGTCATTGGGCCAAAGATTGTCCTGTTCCACAGAAGAAATCAAATGATAATAAGACAGATGGGTGTAAAGGATGGGTTCGATACACCACTGTGGAATCTATCCCTACGGGTGAGATTATCACTGCCGGTGCATTTTTAGTAAACCAACATCCTGCAATTGTGTTGTTCGATTCAGGTGCTTCCCACTCTTTTATCAGTTCAACTTTTGTAGCCAAGCATGGTATGAAGGTCGTTACCTTAGATAATAGTGGTTATAATATTAGTGCTGCCGGAAATAATATTTCAACCAACCAGTTGGTCTTAGGAGCAAAGATTGAGATAGAAGGACGTCTGTATGATCTAGATCTCGTGGTATTACCAGGATTGGGCCTAGATGTAATCTTAGGTATGAAGTGGATGAGTGGAAACGGTGTTCTGATCGATACCTCTACGAGAGTGGTTATGTTGAGGGATCCAAAAGATCAACAAGCTTTTCTAGTGCAACTTCCTAGAGACATTAGTCCTCAGACTATAGTTAACGCTATGATAGCAAAAGCAAAAGAGATTGCAGAAGTTCCGGTAGTGTGTGAATTTCCAGATGTTTTTCCTGATGAATTGCCAGGATTACCTCCAGATCGTGATGTAGAGTTTAAGATTGAGTTAATTCTGGGTACCGCACCAATTTCCAAAAGACCGTATAGAATGCCGCCGAATGAGTTAGCTGAACTCAAGACCCAACTTAGTGACCTTTTACTGAAAGGGTTGATCCGTCCTAGTTCTTCTCCGTGGGGTTGTCCTGCTATCTTTGTGAAGAAGAAAGACCAGTCTCTGCGTATGTGTATAGACTATCGACCACTCAATGCAGTCACTATCAAGAACAAGTATCCGTTGCCTCGTATTGATATCTTGTTTGATCAGTTGTCTAAAGCAAAGGTATTCTCGAAGATTGATCTGAGATCTGGTTATCATCAAATTAAAATCCGTCCGGAAGATATACCAAAGACTGCTTTCTCTACCAGATACGGGTTATATGAATATCTTGTCATGTCTTTTGGTCTGACCAATGCTCCTGCACATTTCATGTACCTGATGAATTCAGTATTCATGCAAGAGCTAGACAAGTTTGTGGTGATATTCATTGATGATATTCTCATCTATTCTGAAAATGAAGAAGAACATGCCGAGCATCTGAGAATCGTTTTATCCAGATTACGTGAACATAAGCTTTACGCCAAGTTCAGTAAATGTGAATTCTGGTTAAAGAAGGTACCTTTCCTCGGTCATGTATTGTCTGGTGAGGGAATTTCAGTGGACCCGACTAAGATACAGGAAGTTATGGACTGGAAGGCACCAACTACAGTACATGAAGTTCGGAGTTTTCTTGGATTGGCTGGCTACTATCGTCGTTTTATTCAGGATTTCTCTAAAATAGCTAAGCCTATGACTCGACTACTTGAGAAGGATAGGAAGTTTGATTGGACTCTGGAGTGTGAACAAGCTTTCCGCACTCTACGGACCTTGTTGACATCAGCTCCTGTATTAGCGCAACCTGACATTGAGAAACCATTTGATGTGTATTGTGATGCATCAGGTACTGGTTTAGGTGGCGTACTTATGCAAGGAGGCCAAGTTATTGCGTATGCTTCACGTCAGTTAAGAAAACATGAAGTTAACTATCCGACTCATGACTTAGAGTTAGCTGCTGTCGTCCATGCTCTGAAAATCTGGAGACACTATTTGCTTGGAAATATATGCAATATTTATACAGATCATAAGAGTCTTAAGTACATATTTACTCAACCTGAGTTAAATATGCGCCAGAGAAGATGGTTAGAGTTGATTAAGGATTATAACCTCCAGGTGCATTACCATCCGGGTAAAGCAAATGTGGTTGCCGATGCCTTGAGTAGAAAATCTCACTGCAACTCTCTGATAGAAGAAGATTTTCATTTGTCTCATCTCTTACATCCTATTGTAATCCATCATATCACTGTAGATTGTTCTTTGAGAAGTAGAATCATTGAGTTACAAAAGAATGATAATGGTGTATTTCACATCAAGAGAAAGATGAAAGAGCAAGAAACTAAGCACTTTCGAGTGGATGACAAAGGAATTCTCTGGTTCAAGGATAGACTCGTTGTGCCAAAAGATAAAGAGCTCAGAAATCAAATATTATCTGAAGCCCATTCTTCTAAGTTGTCCATCCATCTTGGTAGTAGTAAGATGTATCAGGACCTCAAGCCGTACTTTTGGTGGACCAAGATGAAAAAGGAAATTGCAGCCTACGTCGCTAAATGTGATAATTGTTGTAGAGTTAAGGCCGTTCACATGAAGCCTGGTTTACTCCAGCCTTTGTCTGTTCCAGGTTGGAAGTGGGACGCCATTGTTATGGACTTTATTGTCGGATTACCAACCACCCAAAAAGGTTTTGACTCTATTTGGGTTATAGTCGATCGTTTGACAAAATCTGCTCACTTTATCCCTGTGAAGAGTAACTATCATCCACACCAGTATGCTGACATTTACTTCCAAGAAGTCGTACATCTTCATGGAGTGCCTGGATCTATTGTCTCTGACAGAGGACCGCAGTTTACTGCTCGTTTCTGGGAGCGCCTACATCAGAATCTTGGAACTAATTTGGTCCGTAGTTCTACTTATCATCCGCAGACGTCGGGGCAGACTGAACGTGTGAATCAGATTCTTGAAGACATGCTTAGAGCTTGCATCATCTCTTGTAATGGCTCCTGGGAGAAATGGTTGCCTCTCGCTGAATTCTCTTACAACAACAATTATCAAGAGAGTATCCAAATGGCTCCTTTTGAAGCTTTATATGGTCGCAAGTGTAGAACTCCTTTGAACTGGGTGGAACCAGGAGAAAGAAGATTCTATGGTATTGACTTTGTAAAAGAAGCCGAGGAGCAAGTTCGTGCTATACAGAAAAATATATCAGCTGCTCAGGCTAGACAAAAGAGCTACGCAGATAAGAGGAGGAAACCTATTGAGTTTGAAGTAGGTGACCATGTCTATCTGAAGGTGTCCCCTATGAGAGGAGTAAAACGTTTTGGGATCAAAAGGAAGCTTGAGCCTCGATATGTTGGACCTTATCGAATTATTGAGAAAAGTGGAAGAGTAGCCTATAAGCTCAATCTACCTCGTGATATGGGAGCTATCTTTCTAGTATTCCATGTATCTCAACTAAAGAAATGTCTCCGTCTTCCCGAAGAAAGAGTAGAAGTGAGACGCATTAAGTTAAAATCCGATCTTTCTTATGAGGAGAAACAGGTATATGTTCTAGATACTCTAGAACGGGTGACTCGAAATCGAGTAGTCAAATTATACAAGGTGGTTTGGAGTAATCACGGTGAACGTGATGCAACTTGGGAAAAAGAGGATTATTTAAAGGACAACTATTCCGCTTTCTATGAAAAATGGTACGACTTTCAAATCTCGGGACAAGATTTTTATAAGGGGGGAGGGCTGTAACACCCCGGGTGTTTGCCTTGCATTTTAGCATCATTTAATGCATGATCATGGCATGACATTACCATAAGCATCATCATTTCATGTGCATCCTTGCTTGAAACATGGCCTTGTAACATTGCAACATTTGTGGTTTCTATGTGTTTCCTTTATGTGTTGTTAGGGTTTTTGTATAGATGACACATGTGATGCTCTAACATGATCTCTAGTAGCTTAATTTTGCTTAGGACACCTAATGGATCGATGTTCATGTTGACCATCTCATCCAATTAAGCCTCTAACTCATAGTTGACCTAGTTTGACCCACAAACCTCTTTTGCTTCCTAGTTTCAAAAGTGTTACCAAATGTTGTTTAAAGGTTGGGCAACCTTTAACAAAGTTGTAGCAAACTTGATAAGGAACAAAAGTTGTAATATGGACATCTCATGAAAATGCCTAGAACCTGCTCAAACAGGGCCCACAAGTCAGTAAGTGGACTGCCCAACACTTAGTAAAAATTTTCTAAGTCAGGGTGCATTTCAGTTTCATTGTACACCACTTTAGGACTCTATAGTTACTAATCTAGGCCGAATTAGCTCAAGTTCTTATTGACATATTTATAGTACTCACATAGCTCTATGATTTTATCAATAGCACCCTCACCTAATTCTCACTGGTTTAGGAAATATAGAGCGGGGAAAAATAGGGTTCAGTCGGGGTTTCACTGAAATTTAGTTTCAGTTTCCTTGTGACCTACTTTGGGACGCTGTATCTCACCAACCAAGCCGAGTTAGCTCATGATCCTATTGACCAACTTGGAGATCTCACTTAGAACTACAGTTTTGTCATTAACACTTTGGTCCAGTTCAAACTCGTTTGCGAGATCTTGAGCCCTGAAATTAGCCTGTCAGTCACACCGAGCAGTCGCTGGTTCAGACAAGCCGGGGCTATCATGGCGATTGGTTCAGAAACCGGCCACCGCGTGGCGTCCATGCCCGCCCTTTTCCTCCACGTCGCGCGCGCGTGTTCACAGTGAAGAACCGATCGACCCCTCACTCCACTCCCTTCATTCTCTCACTCTCACCCTCCTTCTCTCGCTTGCCCACGCCGAGGGCGGAGTCGCCATTGCTATCGCGGCCGGGCAGCACCGCAGCCGCTGCCTCGCAGTTCGATTCCGCGTGCACATCACCTCACCGTGAGCCGTGCTCCACCCTCGTCCAATTTCAGAGCCAGCTGACCTAGGTAGGGCCGCTTTGCGGCGAATTTTTCCTCGCCGGAGTTCAGCGCCACGGCCAACGGTCGGGGTCACCGTGGCCAGGGTAACTCCGGTCACCTCTCTCCTTGTTCTTGTGGGTTCTGAGATCGCCTTTAGCTGCGGATGGTGTAGCTTTAGGTGTTTTGGTCGCTACCGCCATGGTCTTGCCGGAACGCCGCCGCGAACTCACGGTGGCCTCGCCGCCGGGGCACCCCACTTGCGGTCGCACGTCACCAGAGACCTTGCCAAAACCTCGGTCGCTCCGAGAGCTTCGCCTCACCTCGGTAGAGCTTGAGCGCACTTCGTCGGGCCTCACCGGAGTCGGGAACGGCCGGAATGCCTTCGTGCTGGGCCGCCGTGCTGCCATTGCCGTCGGCGAACTCGCTCCGGTGACTCAAACCTCAACCTTTACCACCATTCGATGCGGTTTGACTAGAGGAGTGCAGAGGTGGCCTCGGTTTCGCCAGCCGGCTTACCGGCGGCGAGCTTTGCCGGCGTTCCCCTCCTCCTCTGTCTCGGTCTCGCTGCCGAGTGGGCCCAGGTGTCAGCGCCATCGGGCTGGTTCCAGTAGAGCAGGCCAAGCCGTGGGCGGGAGCGGGTTGTGGGCCGAGCGTCTCCTCCGGGCCGGCCCAGTTAGGTTTAGGAAGTGGTTTTTGTTTTTATTTATTTCACAGATTTGATGCTAAATTCAAAAATTCCTATCTCTAGATTGGTAGCTCCAAATGATATGGTTCAAAATGTGTTGTGCTCTATGTGAGGTCTAGTTTATTATAAAAATATAATGTGTGCCATGTTTTGTGATGAAATAAATAGTTATTAATTATATCTTTTATTCATGTAGAAAAAGGAGAAAAAGATATCTCTTTATGTGAAGCTCCAAATGACATGAAATTTTTATAGTGAACTGCTCATACCAGGAATAGCTTATGGTTAAATTTTCATGCAATTTGGATGTGGTTTGGTGGAGTTATATAATTATCTTGTTTGCTTGAATGGATCTTGTGTGAATTTTCATAATTTTTCTATAGATCCAGTAAGGGTGAAACTTGGTGAGTGTTGTTCTTATGTTAGAAGGATGCTAGGAAAAATATGAAATCTGTTGTTTGATACTTTTCAATAGGGTTTCCTATTCATGCTAGAAATAGATATGCCATCTGTTATTTTTGATATCTCCATATTTGCTTGTCAAAATGAAGTGAAATTTTTATGGTAGCCTATGTGAAGCATTAGGTGGCTACTGTAATTTTTGTAGATTTTTATATATAGTTTGACTGTATGTTTCTTTAATCACATAATTAACTAAATAAATTATAAAAGAATATTAAATAATTTATTTAGAAGTTGGCACTACACTTTCTGATGTTCCTTTGATATGCACAACAAGTTGGTAAACTTAGTTTGGTCTAATTGTGCTTTTAAATCGTCACTAAATATTTAAATTAGTGATTCTGCCATTTCTGGACAGAATTGCTAGTTAAGAGAATTAACATATGATAATGATGTTTTCATGCTTGGTGATCTACAGCAAAGTTGTTGATAATTTCATGAACTAGTTGCTGGTAAATTTTGGTAGCATTTGGATTTATAGTTTAGAAATGACAGCTGTTCCAAGTTGGGTTCAGTTTTGAAAATGCTCTCTGTCTTTTAGAACAGATTCTGTATGTATGCTATTTTAACTTGGTAAATGATAAAATCATGCTTAGATGTTTATACGTGAAATGTAGACAATTTCATAAGCTTTCCAGAATGTCCTCTTTCAGGTCATTTGGATTGGTAGAACTCCAGTTGTGAGTTTTCTTAGCTACTGTTGATAATATGTTGTAAATACTAATGTCTGGAATCTTGTTACGTGCGTGTTTAATCTTAACTTTGTGATACTTAGTGGTTTCTTAGGAATGTTTAAACATGTCAATACCGGAGAGGAACTTGAAGTGATTTGAATAGAGCACCACATAACTTGGTTTTGTGCTTACAACGTTGCAATGTCATTGCATCCATCTTCACATCATTCATGCACGTCCATAAATCATCATGTCATTTTGGATGCATACATGAAATTCATTGGATGCATATACATGCAATAGGTGTGCCAGGAATCGTGTTACGAGTGAAGTGCCGCTAGGCGTGGGACCCGAAGTTGAAGTCCGTTCGAGAACCGGAGGTCCAGTCCGACGAAGCCGGAGAAGGCGTGGGAATCGTTCTTGAAGCCGAACCTCGATCTCTCTTCTTTCGGTTAAGGCAAGCCCCGGAGCATTATAAGCCTCCTACTTTCAAAGTAATTATCTATCTATACATGTTATATGTATTGTTGCATTAAGTGATAGGAGTTGGTTGGAAACCCTTGCTGCATTGATAACACTCCTTGTCCAGCAATTCGAACCTTGAATCCTAAGTAGACAGGATCGTATCTATGCTTAGCCCTGCTAAATTAGACCGGTAGAAGTCGGGTGATTTCCTGTCACCTGCGAGATATAGGGCTTTATCAGGTCACGGTTGGCTATACTTGCTATCGTGGAAGTGAACCATGTGTTAATAAAATGAAATGAGACCGGGCGGGATGACGATAGTGAAGCAACAAGGCATGGAGGTCTTGGGTGTGGATCTATCCCCGTCTGTGTCGATTAAGGACCGAGACCTGGAGCCTTCTATGTCATTTTGAACGCATGCCTGACATTTAGCTGGCCGGCCTGAGGTTGCCGACCGCGAAGCCTAGTAGCTCAACTCAGGCTGCGAAGTCGAAAAGTGAAAGTCGCCTCGGAAGGGAGCCAGAGGGTCCAAGGGCAGGTGAGTTAAAAGTCCTGAGCATCCTGGCCACTGGTATCCCCGAGAACGCGGCGCTGTTCGGGCCCACCTTGAGTTGTACCAAAGGTTATCTACGGCTGCCTTTAGCGGGGTTTGCCGGGTGAGTGTCAGGAATACCTCCTCAGCTGAGTTGGAATCGATTCGAGTCGCCGTCTCTCTCGGATAGTGAGAAACTTGACTGGTTATCTCCAGCGTAGATACACTAATTATAATGATGGTTCGGAATTGATGATAATGATGATGATAGCCTTATTATACTTGCTATGGTTAATATTGTTTGCTCTTAATAAAGTGATTGCTCTAGTACAGGTGCTAATCTAGTTATCAGGTTAATGATGATCAAATTGATACTTAAGCACATATTGATTATTTATCTGTATTAAGCTTTTCTGCAACGAGTCAAGCTAGCCCCACTTATAAAGCCTTGCATAATCCTTGGTGTCACTTTATTTCTGGTTTTTGACGGGTAAGTCTAGCTGAGTACCTTCTCGTACTCAGGGTTTATTCCCACCTGTTGCAGGTAGCAGATTCGTACTTGTTGCTGCAAGTATTGTCTTCGCCTTGTGGGCATGAAGACTAGACCACATGGGCATGGTCTCTGTAGTATCTCTTCTGGTATGCTTTTGCAGGATGTGACTATGTACTGGCAGTATTTGACTTCAAATGGTTTCAGAAATTATATTGCTTCCGCTAATCTTTACTTTGGTTTTGTAATAAAAATAATTGTACTCCGATGTATGAGATTACTTTTGAACTGTGTAACAAGTGTTGTGTTATATTGAATCATTACGATCTGGTTGCTCTCGGTTTGGTTTGAAATCCCTCGCGATTTCGTGGACTACCGGAGTTATATGGGCTCAAGTGTGAGAATTTGATCACTTCGGTGATTGTTTTTATACTTGTGCTCTTATAATTTGGACGGTTCCGTTACAGCCAATACCTCCGAGTGACATTTTAGAATTTGAATGCATGAGTGGCTGACTTGGAGTCATAGCTACAGATTCATATATTTGTCATCTTAAATTTGTTCAAACTTCTTGTGGTGTGAACGCTACTGCCTACTAGCACAAGGTTCATCTGGATATGTGACCCCACACCACACCGCACACAAATGCATATAGGCGCTTTTGTCCGAGGTAGGGAGAGCATTCTTACGGAGAATGCAATCAATTTAAAGAAACGTGCAGGTGTGAAATGGAAGATACAGTAAATGCATATAGTTATTTCTCTTTTTAGCGAACGAACAATGTTTTTCTCTCACAATAAATCATCATAAGCATCACCATAAGCCAAATTTCAGTGAAACGAACAGGGCAAGTTGTTTCTCTTTCAGTTAGGAGATACGTACTATAGACAGACATACATGACTATACATTTGATTTTTAACTAATATCTCTTTTTCTAAGTAGACACGGCTCAATCTATAGTCGTCTCTATAAATAGGTCCGAACCAAACCGTCTCTAAATATGTATTTGTAGAGGTGGCTAAAAATAATACATATAGTCTTTGTTTCTCTTTCAATTAGGTGATATGTACTACTAGACAGACATACACTATCACAAATTTGATTTTTAGCAACGTCTCTTTTTTTAATAAAGGTGGTTCAATCTACAGACGCCTCAACAAATACTCCCAAGATATATTGTAGCCAGCATGCAGTTTAGGTTTTGTTTTTAGGGTAAAAAAACTGAAAATACATTTGTATTAGTGACCTGTCAGTCAAGAATGAAAATAAATACATATAGAATTCAGTAGAAACCATGGCATACTGTACTAGTATGTAACACGATATGATGTCAATAATGGAACAGAAGTCATATGCTCCTAGTGTCCTAGAGCCGTGCCGCCTGCATGGTTATATATCTCGGTGTAAAACTAAATGGTTTTAGTTTAGAATTTCAGAGGATGTACGTAGTATAGCTTAGAGCATCCAACGATACTACCTAAAATATAATCTCTACTTCTCTAATTAGGCAGATACTATCTATTTTCTGCTTCCAACGTCAGCAATACTATGTAAACCATGACCCCAAATTTGTTCGAGCAGTCAATGCCATGTGGGACCCACGTGTCATTGTCCTTCTCTCCTCTCCGGCGTCGGCGTGGAGGCGCTCCCGTGTGGAGGACCGAGCCATCGCTTTTCTGGCAGCTTTATGCCTGCCTCCTCCTCGCTTTGGGCTCCTAATTTCCACTCTCAATGATTATGCAATTTTGCAGTCTGTCATCAGTCCGCCCCCTAACAACCGAACCAGATTATTACATATATTACATATAAGCCTAGCTAGCTATAGCTAGCTTCTCACCATTAATTTTGGGAGATTGAGAGTACCATCATGCAAAACCAGATCACCTGGTCCATGCACGCATTTGAAAAGTCAGTATAAGCACTCTTAAACAAGACACGGAATGCCCGTGATTCTAAATCGTAAATCCACAAAGAGTTCAGCAATCTAAAGCCCAGCCTATCAACTAACCTAAATTGCTAGTAATCTCTAAGAAAAAGAAGGTAATATGACACAAAGCATAAACAAACGAAAACAATAAATACGGTCAGTAAAGAGCAAAAGCTAGATAGAGAGAACAAACTGCCGGAGACAAGTCAATTTATCAAGTGTTAGGGTTGCCAAAATGCAACCATTAATCTACGTTGGAGCCAAACTAATAAACACTCCTCATCACCAAGTCTTCATCCCTCGGTCATAGTGTTAGGCTTATTGCCACCAAGGCCCACCAACCGGAGGCCAGGCCCTCAGCCCCTGCGTCGGCCAGGGCGAACAGTCCCCCAACCCCCGTGCCGGCCAGGGCAGCTGGTCCCCCAGCCCCCGGGTCAGCCTGGGTAGTCACGGCCTTAGCCGAGCTACTAGCCAAGGGGGTCACGCCGGTGGCTGGGAGGGACATCGCTGGCTGATTCCAATAAAGAGCACGCGAGAGGCCAACTCTGGAAGGTGATTTACCATGGAGGAAGAAAGAAGGAGGTGGAGGAGGTAGAGGTGATGGCAAATCTGACCATCATCGGAGATGGCGGCTCGTCGGAGCACCGGGGGGTGGCGATGCGAGGAGCAGTCGCCGAGGTGGTGACCGTGCGGTTTTCAAGTGGGAAGAAAGGCAAAACAGAAATGAAACGGCAGCCGAGCGGGGAAGTAAGGCAAAATAGAAACGAAATGGTATGGGCTAGGGATGTGTAACCAATGGCATTGATTGGTAATCACTACCCAACTCCACGAGGGAGAAAGTACGAAGCAGGCTTTCGTGGAGCACCCCTTGAGGAGCTCCACCAAAACCATAGATCTAGGCCCCAGATCCTACGATTTTGGTGAATTCAGATTTCGTGGAGCTAGATCATTTGAGTAAAACTTTACGAAGCGGAGCTGTTTTTGGTGAATCTAGAGTTTGTGGAGCTGTGCCAAACAGGCCCGTAGAGACTCCACTTGACACTATCTATGGTTGTCCCTGCAGCACAACATATTGTGGGGGCAAACGCATGTTTTTGCCCGAGACATACGCAAACTTGGCTGTGCAGTAATTCCCAATAATGCCGTGAAACCAAATTTGTCAACACCGGTTGAGAACCACCTTCAAACTTACGTCGTCCTCACAATGGAGGTAGTATTATGGTCCAAATAAAGCACCTGGATCGGATGTACAATATATAGTCCACTTGAATTCATATATAAGGTTTGGACAAGGCATCTTGTGTGTGTAATGGACTAGCTTGTCCCATAGGTACAGAAACACGAGGACAATTTAGCATAGTGAATGGGCGAGTGTGACGTACAGTGACGAGTGAGGACGACGACGACGGGTTTGCTCGTGGAGGTGGAGCCCTGCTGAAAAGACACGTGCAGCAGCAGGTCAAGGTGTTCACACGCCCCCCGCCCGCCTGCTGGTGTTTGCTTTTGCTAGCAGATCCCTCGATCTCTAGCGATCTCTGTATAAAAGGCAGCAGCAGGGAGCTTGCTCTGCCACGCACACATCATCATATCACCTTTTGGAATTCTCGTCATCAGCTAGCTAGCTTGCTTATAGTAGCTTGTCTCTTATATGAGCGATCGTCGAGAAGGTGCCTGCGACAGATGGCCCAGCAGCAAGCAGCAGTTGATCATCAGTTGACGGCGGGCCGCGGCATGGTGCCGGTGTGCACGGCGGCGGCGGCGGAGGGGAAGAAGCAGACAGGGACGAACAAGCAGCAGCAGGCGAGCAGCTGCTGCTCCGAGCATGATCAGGACATGGCGGACCTGGAGCTGGCGCTGGCGCTGCCGATGGGCGTTCAGCGGCAGGACTCGCTGTACAGGGACGCGACGAGGGCGGGCGGCGGCAACGGGAGCCAGCAGGAAGGGTGGGCGCGGACTCTGCGGCTGGCGTTCCAGTGCGTGGGCGTCCTGTACGGCGACATCGGGACGTCGCCGCTGTACGTGTACTCGAGCACCTTCACCGGCGGCATCCGCGACGTGGACGACCTCCTGGGCGTGCTCTCCCTCATCATCTACAGCTTCCTCCTCTTCACCATCATCAAGTACGTCTACATCGCGCTCAGAGCAAACGACGACGGAGACGGTATGTCGTCGATGGTCGATCGATCTGTACCTCTACCTGCTGCTTAGCTCATATATCCTCATCTCTCATTCATTCTCATCGATCTAGTGATGATCGCGAGCCGTGAGCGATCGGATCAACAAGTCAAATATATAGTTATTAGATTAGACATGCATGCATGCATCTGTTTCGATCAACAAGTCAAAGTAACAATAAAAATTGATTGAAACGAACCACCACTGCACTATAGAGAGTCGTCGTAACATACCTACTACGAGACACCTCTGTGTGAGCTAACGATCGAAATGATGGATCGATCGAAATGGATTCAACAACGGCCGGGGGCCATGCATGCACCGGACCACCACTGATATATATGATGCATGCATGCATGATTTGTGCATGAATGCAGGCGGTACGTTCGCGCTCTACTCGCTCATCTCTCGGCACGCCAAGGTGAGCCTGGTGCCCAACCACCAACCAGAGGACGAGCTGCACACGACGGACGACGCCATGGGCGCCGTGCTGGGCAAGCGCGGCAGCATGCGGCGGCGGTCGGTGCAGCTGGCGTCGCACCGGGAGCAGCGGGCGGTGTGGGTGAAGGAGCTGCTGGAGACGAGCAAGCCCGTGCGCATCTCCCTCTTCTTGCTCACCATCGTCGCCACCGCCATGGTCATCAGCGACGCCTGCCTCACGCCCGCCATCTCCGTCCTCTCCGCCGTCGGGGGGCTCAAGGAGAAAGCGCCAAACCTCACCACAGGTACATATATATATGTATACTCTCTCTCCTTAATTATATATTAGCTTAATTGCTACTATATATATCTACAATTCTACATAATAATTGATAATATATATACAATCATCGCTCTTGCGTTCCGATTCAAAGATACAAATTGTTACTCACTCCATTCTAAATTACAAGTCACTTTGATTTTTTTTTTGAACATACGGAGTATTTATTGTTACTGTAGAAGAATTGTAGTAAGTAACAATATACTTACATAATCCATCATCGACAGGACACGACGTCTGCTGTTAATTAATTAGCTATAGCTATAGCTATAGCTTCAAATGTCCTTAACAACTAGCTAGGTAACTGTAGCTTAGCGTGCTGGCGATGAAAAACAGACTAGTATAGTAATTACGAAGTGATCTGACGATCGACAATACTAGCTAGCAGCTAATAAAGCGAATTATGGTCATGTTTAGTTCCCAAAATATTTTAAGATTCCTCGTCACATCGAATATTTGGATACATGCATGGAGCATTAAATATAAATGAAAGAAAAAACTAATTATACAGTTTGGTAGAAAATCACGAGATGAATCTTTTGAGCCTAATTAGTTCATAATTGGACACTAATTGACAAATACAAACGAAAATACTACAGTAGCCAATCCTAAAATATTTCACGAACTAAACACACCCATAGAAGGTCTTCGTAGCTAGCCAGGCAGGTTAATCGCATGATTATGCATATTGATTGATTGATGGACATCTATCACGCTCGTCTAGCTACTAGCAGCTCCGATCCGATCCGATCCACCACCACCTCCACCTGGTCCAGTACTCCTGCTGTAACGTAACTGTGCACCACAAAAATTACTGTGGCTCTCTGTGTTGTGTCCACACACCACAGACCACACAATAACACGTACCTTTCATTAACTTAATTGCGTCGTCGTCTATCTAGTCTGGCCCAGATGTATGAACTCCTTAACTCCCAGATTTAATAGAGGAGATGGGGACGGATTGGCTACCTCGATCGCTAGCAGCAGCATTCGTATAGGGTTTGTTTAGTTTCAAAATTCAGAATTCAAAAAGTGTTACGGTAAAACTTGCGGTATATGCATGGAGTACTAAATGTAGACGAAATAAAAAACTAATTGTATAGTTGCGTGGAAATTACGAGACGAACGTTTTGAGCCTAATTAGTTCGTGATTTGACACTAAATTGCTACAATAACACTTTTGCTAATGATAGATTAATTAGTCTTAATAAATTTGTCTCGCTGTTTCCAAGCTAGTTGTGTAATTAGTTTTTTTTTTTTGTTAGTATCCGAAAACTCCTTCTAACATTGCACGAAACATCCGATGTGATATTTTCACCAAAAACTTTTTGAAACTAAACGAGGTCATAGTACTAGTACTGTAGTGTAGTACACGCAACATAGTGTGTAGCAGTAGTCGTAGGAGTAGTAGCAGTACTGCTAAGCTATCTGAAACTGATGAAATAAAGGAAGCTGAAGAAAGCTACCTCTAGCGCTAGGGAGCGTTCGTTCATATTATCTATCTATGATCGTCAATGCAAATGACGAGAACCAAGCAATAGGCAGCACGCAGCACTGCAGGAGGTCATCCTCGTCCATCCATCCATCCATACATACATACAAATTAAAGCTGTTTTTAATTTCAGCCATATATACATCATGCATCAAACTAGTCAAACACGCGTGGATTATTTATTCTTATATAGTTTTTGTGGGTACCGTGCAATGCTACATCTAACATTTTGGATGGACATATATATGTCACTATATATTATACAGTTAATTAGGAGTGAGAAGGAAGTTAATTTGATGAAACTTGATCTTGCATACAACCGTGCTGAGTTTCTTGCATCAAAATCAAGGCACACAAGAAACTCATTGTTTGGTAGGTCTTGATGTTTCCGGCCGGTGGTGCACTTGACTCATCACTCATTCTGTTTCAGAGAAAAAGAGTCGTTTCCTTAGAATGGTTTAGAAACAAGTATACATTGAAAAATGCTAGTTTGTACTGGTTTCTAGTATATGTGAGACGACGGCTTCTTAATTTGAACACCGATCATAGTTCCTAGCATTGGAAGTGTCCTAAGGCGCGCTATTTCCCAGTCCATTTGTTTCATGTCATGATGATATATATATCCAGAGAAATGATGCAACTAACCCTTGCAAAGTTACTGCAATACCTACATACTAGTATCATGGGGTTGTTTTTCAGATAGTGTAGCACTGGCACCGATCGAGCCAGGGGGACAAAATGGGAAATGCATGTGCGTGTTCAGCTATCAACTAATATAATAATAATAATAACGACAGCACAGCATGCATCATCAGATCGTATACTGCTAGGTAGCTCTTTCTATCTCAGTAGTGGAGATACAGTGTATCCATGGAGCTGTAACTTCACATGGATCATGATATATGGGTTAGTTGAGCAGTCCGTGTCCTTATTACTCCTTAATTACGCCATCCCATCCGATCCGGCCTCTTAATCTATTTGATGTCATAAAATTGTCTCTAGTTCCGTTGCCTTGTGGCCTTGCCTTGCCTTGCGTACATAATACCCAGCTGCAAAAGATACGGCCGATCATGTAGATGGATGGATCGAGGAAGAACCGCCCACGCGTTAATTGTAGGTCAGAGATGATCTAATGATACTTTTACAATAGTAATTAACCACTACTCCGTCCGACCGTCCGGTCCATGGTGTTGACGTGGATGTATGAATATGATCGTCGTCCTCACTTTTACGCCACATAAAGATGGTTTATCATTGGTAGAGTACTCCACCTGTCTTAAAAATAATTTCATTTTAGGTTTAGAGGAACTAAAACTTTTTTAATGTTTGTTTTGATTTATAGAAAATAATATCGACTTATAAATTTATTATAAAAATATACTTCAATTCAATATTCATCTAATTATACTTATTTCACCTCATAAATATTAGTATTTTTATATATTTAGTTAAAGTTAAGACTGGTTAACTTCTTAGAAAGTGAGAATGTCTTTTTTTTGGACGAAGCGAGTAGATGTTAGCTCGGTCTCAATGAATTAAGTTTCATCATAGTTTCATTTGTATTTGATAAGCTACCACATAAGTGTTTTTGATGATGTAGCAATATTTTTAAAAAGATAGAAAAGAAATGAGCTCCATAAGGATCGATGAAACTCTCTTGACATAATTGTCAATTCTATGTGAGTAATGAAATTAATGAAATCATATATACAATGAAACTTTTTTTTATTGACAATGGGTGTTTTAATCGTCTAAAAGAAGACAGTGGGTGTTTTAATTATCCATGTTTTTTATCATAATTATCCATGTTTTTTATTTTATTATATATGACATGATAATTTTGGAAACAACGCAATAAACTTCTCACTATGACTGACCTTAGCTAGACGTCAGATATGATCCTGCCGCCAGCCATCATTAATGTGTGCTGCCTGTGACTATATGTTCAACTTGCATTGCCACCACGTAACATCTCCATTAATCTTGCTTACCTATATGTAGACAGGGATGTATCCATTACTAATTAGGTGATGAGTAGACCAGCCGGCCCGCTTTGTAAATAATGCATGCATGCATATGGTGGTGGCCAGCTACCAGCAAATATAGTGCAAGCACAGTTAGAGATGATAGTTGATATTTCTCCTGCCTAGTTAGTTATTAGCTCTTTATAATTAATTTGAATGGCCTGAAGATGTCCTCAAGTGAACTACAGATAATACAATTGTGACAGCCACGGTTAGAGCTCAGACTTAGATCGTGCCATTTTGAGAACAGACCATTTTGATGGATTGATGGATGCTGGATGCAGACCAGATCGTGTGGATCACTGTGGGTATCCTGGTGCTGCTGTTCGCCGTGCAGCGGTTCGGCACCCACAAGGTGGGCTACCTGTTCGCCCCCGTCGTCCTGCTGTGGCTGCTCCTCATCGGCGGCGTGGGCGTGTACAACCTGGTGAAGCACGACGTCAGCGTCCTCCGCGCCTTCAACCCCAAGTACATCCTGGACTACTTCCGCCGGAACGGCAGGGACGCCTGGGTCTCCCTCGGCGGCGTCCTCCTCTGCTTCACCGGCACGGAGGCGCTGTTCGCCGACCTGGGCTACTTCAGCGTGCGCTCCATCCAGCTCAGCTTCGGCTTCGGCCTCGTCCCCGCCGTGCTCCTCGCCTACATCGGCCAGGCCGCCTTCCTCCGGCGGTACCCGGAGCAGGTGGCCAACACCTTCTACCAGTCCACGCCGGAGTCCATGTTCTGGCCCACCTTCGTGCTGGCGCTGGCGGCGTCGGTGATCGGCAGCCAGGCCATGATCTCCTGCGCCTTCGCCACCATCTCGCACTCGCAGGCGCTGGGCTGCTTCCCGCGGGTCAAGGTGCTGCACACGTCGCGGCACTCGCGGCAGTACCAGGGCCAGCTCTACATCCCGGAGGTGAACTTCCTGCTGGCCCTCGTCGCCTGCGTCGTCACGCTCGCGTTCAAGACCACCGCCGTGATCGCCGAGGCGCACGGCATCTGCGTCGTCCTCGTCATGCTCATCACCACGCTGCTGCTCACCCTGGTGATGCTCCTGGTGTGGCGCGTCAACGCCGCCTGCGTCGCGCTCTTCTTCGCCGTCTTCGCCGCCGCCGAGTCCGTCTACCTCTCCTCCGTGCTCTACCGGTTCGCGCACGGCGGCTACATCCCCGTCGCCATGTCCGCGCTGCTGGTGGCCGTCATGGTGCTGTGGCACTACGTGCACGTGAAGCGCTACAAGTACGAGCTGGAGCGCACGGTGTCGCACGACAGCGTCGTGCGGGAGCTGCTGCCGCGCTGCCGCACCGTCCCGGGCGTCGGACTCTTCTACACGGACCTGGTGCAGGGCATCCCGCCCGTGTTCCCGCACCTGGTGGACAAGATCCCGTCCATCCACGCCGTCCTGCTCTTCGTCTCCGTCAAGCACCTACCGGTGCCGCACGTCGACGCAACGGAGCGCTTCCTCTTCAGGCAGGTGACGGAGGCGTCTTCGTCGTCCGACGCCAACGCCGGCACAGGCACCGGCAGCAACCCCAGCCCCAGCCCGCGGGTGTTCCGGTGCGTGGCGCGCTACGGCTACCGGGACCCGCTGGAGGAGGCCAGGGACTTCGCGGCCAGCCTGGTGGAGCGCCTCCAGTACTACATCCGCGACGTCAACCTCTACGGCGTGGACCACCAGCAGCCGGGCGCCAAGGTCAGCTACCCGAGCTCGCGCTGCGACAGCATGGTAGTGGCGCGGCAGAGGTCGGTCATGATGCTGCGCCAGTCGTCGGCGGCGTCCTACTACTCGTACACTACGGAGACGGCGACGACGACGACCCAGCAGCTGCAGCTGGCGAGGGCCAGGTCCACGTCGGGGGGCGGCCCGCCGCCGGGCATCCTCCACTCGGCGTCGTGCGCGGAGAGGGCCGAGCAGCTGGCCCGCGCCAGGTCCACGGGCATCTTCGCGGAGGAGATGCTGACGCCGGCGGAGTCGTTCTCGGAGCTGTCGCGGATGGGGAGCATCGGCGGCATGCAGCAGCAGGCGGCGGCGGCGGCGGCGGTGAAGATCAGCCTGGAGGAGATGGCGCGGATCGAGGAGGAGCAGCGGTTCATCGAGCGGGAGATGGAAAAGGGGGTGGTGTACATCCTCGGGGAGAGCGAGGTGGTGGCGCGGCCGCACTCGTCGCTGCTCAAGAAGATCCTCGTCAACTACGCCTACGCCTTCCTACGCAACAACTGCCGCCAGGGGGAGAAGATGCTCGCCATCCCAAAGTCGCAGCTGCTCAAGGTCGGCATGTCCTACGAGATCTGATCCATCTCCATCATGCTCGCCATCATTTGCTTCGTTGCTCGCTGGCACATGACATACGACCCCGACTCCTTGCATCAGGACACTGCGTATGTATGTGTGCGTCGTCTTCACATACATTGATTTCATATACAGTAATACTACTAGCTACCTAGCTAGCTACCTAGTACTCCTTATTAGCTCCTGCAGTAGGCAGTAGCATATATAATTGATTTCTACATTGTTGATTCATCTCCGTCTTGTATATCCAATGTTTTTTTTTTGACAACATCTTGTATATCCAATGTTGACTACTCCATTTTGTTTCTGCGTGACCCGTCTAGGATGTCGGCCCTCCGTCCTCTTGTATTTTATTTTCTATAAATATATCTCCTTTTTTTTGCCTTTAGGTTTTATAAATATTTTCTTCTATTCACTTCTCCATCAACCTGTGCGGCATAGGATCCTACATAAACAGTAAATATCCATGTTTAATTAATAACTAATAATTAATAAAATTACTTATATTAATCTGCACATTTTTCTTTGTCCATACACGCGTAGCTAGGTACTATTTAATGTCTATTTAGTTTGTGAACACCTTATTAATTATTGATCTATATATGGTTCTTTTCATTGTTGATGTTTCATAGCGTCAACTAGTACAGTCGTATGTATGGCTTCAGATGGTTAGCGCTCAGAGAGTCATGACTTGTACATGTTCAGACAATGTATGTCTCATAGGGTTTACAAATGGGAGATGAAATTAAGAGATAGCATTGTAGGGCTAAGGGTATCCACAGAGCCGGAAAGCGGAGCACTCTTCTCCGCATATATATATAGCTTTGAGGGGCCAAAGGGTTTGCTTCAGTCCGCCCTCCCATGGGCTTCCGCCGTTCATTCTTATACACTAGGGGGCGGGGGGTGTCATTCTTGTACTTGCAGGAGATCGTGGCATTTCATATCAAATGGTTTTCAATGAATCGTCGTGGTAGCAATAGCATTACAGGGGATGAGTGCACACTATTGGGGTTGTGCCTTCCCTGTGCCTATGTGGGCAGCACGCCCTGCGCTATAGATGTTACGTTGAGGTGATGGCTTCGTACAGTCATCATTTGACCCTTCGAGAAGAAAGAAGGGGGTGGTCCTGCGTGGGCATTTCCTTTTCGGTGGGGTCCACGGCCGAGGGGACCATTTGGTGTAGGCCCTGCCTTAGCCGGGTTCCCCTTCTTCTGAGCCTTGACCAAGTAAGAGAATTAGAGGTAAGTAATCATCCTATACTCAAGGAAGGATTCCCCACGCGCGACTCGGGCGGCCACCCACTGCGCCGCCGCTGAGGGCCGCACACCCACGTGTCCTCCACTCTGCCTCCGCCTGAGCTAGCCCCGGAAGCCTAGCCGGAGGCGAGGATGGCGACGGCAGGGCTGGATTTCTCCTCCTCTCTTCCTCTCTCTCTCTCTCATGGAGCTCCTGCAAGTCGTCCCGGTGTCGTCGCGGGGGAGCAGGCCAGCTGCGCAACGGGCGGTTGGCAGTCGAATCCGGCCGTCCCGGGCCCAAATCTGCCCCCTCTCCCGCCTACCCGCTTCGGTCGGGAGCCAGCGGCCGTGGGTGGCCGGGCACGTGGTCCTGGACAACCACGGCCGGCCTTGCGTGTGGCTGGCTGGGCCATGCCTGCATGATCGTGGCCGGCCGTGGCGACCGGAGCGGCCGCGACCATGCTGGTGTGGCCCTACAGTGGAGCAGAGAGCGCAGTTTGGCCACGGGCGAGCCAGCGGTGGGGCAACATGCCCACTTTCTTCTCCACTCTCGTGCAGAGGCCAGGAGCAACGCAGTGCGCATAGTTTGGTCGTGGGCTTGCCGGCGGCGGGGCTGCGTGCCCATGGGTGTCTTGCCGGTGTGCGCCTCCCACCATTGTGGGCGAGTCCGGGGACGACTCCGCACGATGTGACGGCGATCGTCACACGCTGGCTGGTGCGCGCCTCCCACTATTGCGGGCGAGTCCGGGAACGGTTTCGCGCGGTGTGGCGGCTGCCAGCACCCCACCCTCCTCCATCCAAGCGTGGACAATTGCCGGTGTGTGTTTCCCTCCGTTCCATGCGGGTCAACTGGAGCACTGGCAAAGGTTTCTGGGAGAAAGCTCAGCTCAGATCCGTCTAGGCCAGTGACGAGGATCTCCTTCTTGAAGGCGTCATTGAAGAATCTTTTGCCGTTGTCTGCTGGTTCGACCCGCTCAACACCTCAGCACAAGGATTGGGCGAAAGCTTTGCCAAACCCTTGTGGAGTCTCCTCTTCTTGCTTGGCTGATGATGATTACGTTGCGGCGTCATTCATCTTCCTAGAGGCATCGTTGAAGAGTTCATGTACCTTGTTCTTTCTTCTCTCTTTTGGTGTATCTATGGTTGTGCCACCGTTTGTAAAAAAATGTCTTGTAAAACTAAAACTATATAACGAGCAGTTTTGGACCAATATATGAAATCAGGGAACGCCTCCCCCCCCCCCCCCCCCCCCCGACCCTCGTTGACCTTCAAAAAAAAAGTAAGAGAATTGCCTAGACAGGTACCCGCAGTCGGCCCGCTCCTCTAGGCAGCCTGCGTGGTATGTGGCCCAAACCCTTTTTTGTTTCTTAGATTGCAGACCATGCATGTTAATCACAATATAATCAAGCCCAATTATCAATGGCGAATCCTATTTAAACACCGGTCACAATTAATAAAACTCACATGGCCCATGTACACTGATGGAATCAATTCACGTGGCCCATTTACATTCATACAGAATCAATTCACATGGCCCAACATTCATCAACACGCAAAATCAGCATCCTAATATTATGTATAATCCTATAAGAGTGCATCAGTACATCTGTAGGATCATAAACATTGGAGTTCGTACCTCTCCAGTTTAGAGAAGGTTGGTCCCTCTTTTCGGAAACAAGGTAAGGTAATATAGGAATGTAGTTCATTTGAATTTCTTTTGAAAAATCTCCGTGAATAGGCCCTAAGTAAAGTCAGTTGGTTGTTGGGCCAGTTCGGCCCACCTTCTGCTATGTAGGTTCCTCGCTCCTCAATTCCTATCAGGGAAAAGGTTCCCGGAAAGAAAGAAAAAAGAGGTCGCCATAGAAAATTCAAATTAAAATATGTGAATCTAAATAACATATGTCGATAAGTTTTGAGACCGGTAGTGTAGTTTGCTACGAGCAGATGCTTGTGAAACGGCGAAAAGGGCCGTCGCATTCATCAGAAAGGCTAGGACGACGACAGCTTAGCAATGGATGATGTGGATTGCTGGTGGGAGAGGGAGACTGGGAGTGGAGCATATTCATCGTCTAACTAGGGGCACTGCGGGTTGCAGATCCCCAACAGCATAGCACGAATGGACCTTGGTGCAGGGACGATGCAGAGTAACCCAATAAATAAGATATTTTTTTCTCCTTAATCCACCAACGTTTAACAACTTTGTTCTTGTTGGGCATCCATATCGCTTTTAATTTGCTGAGTAAATAAGTGCCTTACTTCAATTCTTGGAAGAGACAGACGATATATTACATCCAGCAGGCATGGCATGGCATGCACCTAGCTAGCTAGCCGAAGAATCCGGTCTTGCTCCAGACGGCGTCGCGCACGCGTGTGATGTCGCGTCCCTTGAGCGTCCGCCCGGCGCCCTCCAGCACCGACGCCGCCGCGGCCCCTCCTGCTCCGCACCACCGCCGCTGCAGGTACTCGTGCGGCGGCACCCACTCGCCTTCATCCGGCGAAGCGGCGGAGGGCCACTCGGGGACGCTGACCGGCGCCGAGTGCCGCGCGGGCGGCGACGCGGCCTCGAACGCGAGCGACAGGCCGCCGCCCCCGGCGTACGCTGGGCCTGGGCGACGATGCGTCAGGGCGCCGCCGGTCCGGTGGTGGTGGTTATTGTCGTTGGTGGTGACAGCCGACCAGACGTCCTCCTCGTCCAGGTCGGCGAGGTGGTCGGCCGCGGCGGCGGAGGCAGGGAGGTCGTCATGGCGGGTCGCCGCCGGGTGGAGGAGGCGCTCTGAAGATGATCCGAAGAATCCAACGCCACCACCGTTACCGTAGTAGCTGCTGCGGCCCCTACTACCCATCGTCGACGACGGATGGGAACCGGAGCAAACACCGGCGGGCGCGCGGCAGAGGAGTGAGGAGTGAGGAGAGCAGCAGCGCCAGCGCCAGCAAGCTCATATATACATGGCTGGACTGGGCTGCCGTGGCATTCCGTTGGGTGGGACACAACACACACACCCGATGACCCAACACAACAACAGGTCAGCAGCGACGCTTCCGGGCCCACCGCCCACGTGGGCTCCTGCTCTATTGTGCCGTCACACACGTGGCTCCCTGCCCAACTGTGCCATGCTGTCCACCACCCATGCATACTTTGTTTGCGCCATACATAATAATACTGCTACTGATTTTTTTTTGTTATTATATAAATATGAATAATAATACAAGGCATGAGACGAGACGAGAGAGACCGTCGATTCGGCGTCCCGGCGGCCGGATCCGGCGCTCCTTGGGGCGGATCTGTTGGAGCACCAGCGGGGGTCGCTGCTCGTCGCGTGGAGGGGCGAGCGGTGGGTCAGTGAGGTGGCTGCAGGGCTTCGGCTGTTCTGGTGGGCGCGCGTTTGGCTCCGGCTCCCCTTCCTCCGGATCCGGTCATCCCGTGGCTGCAGTTGGTGCCGCCCTTGCAGATTCGGCTGGAGCTCGCTGTGCGGGCAGTGTTGCGGTTGTTGCGGCATGGGGTGGCGGTAGAGGGCAAGGGCGGCGCTTCTTCAAGGCTGCTGTTTCGGTTGTGTTGGAGGTGGCAAGCACCGGCGAAAGCCACGTCGGATCTGCCGGCAAGACGACGGCGACGTCTTCGGGTGCCGCTCACCTCCTTGGAGGCGTTGTCATGGTGCTCTCCCACTCCGGCCGGCTGCAGTGGCGCGTCGGCTGTGCCGTGGTGGTATGGCTGACAGTAGCTTGCTTGGATGCGTGCCAGTGACGCCGTGGTGGTGTGGCTGGCAATAGCCAAGCAAGGGCGCCAGTGGCGCCATGGTGGCGTGGCTGGATGATCCTGGCTGCTTCTTGGAGGGCATCTGGTTGTGGCTTGGTGTGGCGCGAGGAAGGCGCATGGGGGCTGTGGAGGTGGTCGTGTGGTGGCAGCGAGTGGGCGGCACGGCGCGGTGAGGGCATCATGCTGGTGCGGCTTGACAGTCTGGGCGGCTTGGGGCTAGCGGAGGTTGCTGGTGGATGTGCGTGGCTTGGTTGTTGCAGGGCAGGCTCGATAGGGGTTGGGTCGATGGTGGGCTGGGTGATCTGGGGCTTCTTCTGATCCCGGCCCTTTTCTCCCTGCCATCTACCTTCCCTCTTCCTCGGGTCAGGGCTTTCGCGGTGGGGCTGGCCGGTTCTTCTTCCGCTGGCCGGCTTTGTCGGTTCCGGCAGAGGGCGGACTTTTCGGCGGGTTTCTCCCGACGCTTCCCCCGGTCGACGCCTCTAGGGGCGGTGGTTGGGCGAGGCTGCTGCTATTCCTTCACTGCAGGTCTCCGGCGGTCTCTAGTTCCATTGGCCTATCTCCGTCTGGACTGTTTGGTGTCGCCCGGCAGGTCTTTGCTTGTTTTTTCTCCTTTTCTTGTTCTTGTTGGTTGAGTTGTTGCAAGTTGAGTGGAGTTGGCGCTGTGTTTTCGCCGGAGCTTTCGGTAGGTTAGTTGAGTTGCTGTTTGGTTGTTCAAGTTGGCTCGGTGATGTTCACCGGAGCTTCCTGTTGTGAGTAGAGTAGTTGGAGCTCCAAAGTTGTAGAGGATGAGTGGTTCGCTCTCCTCAGTGGGTGGTTTTTGGGCCCGGTTTCCACTCAAAAAACTGGGCCGCCACTTTGTTTTTCTTTTCATCGTCTAATAAAAATAACGGCAAAGCTTTTGCCGTCCCTTCGAAAAAAAAAGACGAGAGAGACCCTAGCTAGCTAGCTGAAATGGGAGCTACACAACACAACGCGTGTATGCAGTACGTATCTATCCAGCCAAAAGTAAAATTCAGACATCAATGCTTTCCATGGTCTCCTATTCCATGTACGTCAGTTGCGCGTTCACATCATCAAGCTAGCTACCAGAAATAATTCAACGACGGTGGAGTATATGTGCACAATAGTGATCGATCGGTGTCATTGTCTTGCAGGATAGCCATGTAAAAGATATTATTATTATATATACATATTTATCACATATATATGTGTGACAGAGAGGGATCCGCCATGTAAAAGACAAAATTATTCTCCATGAAGGAGTATATACTACTCCCTGATCCCCGCCTAATCTTCGCTGCTACAAAAATGATTTTGCGAAACGGTGCCCTTTTAAAACTGAGGTGATCACATAATCCAACCACCTCGTAAAATGTCTAACGATTAGTGGAGGTGGTTGTTTTCATTTACGGAGGCGGTTAAAATTGTCCGCCTCGTAAAATCAATTTACGGAGGCGGTCAAAAGATAACCTCCTTCTAAAAATAGATTTACGGTGGCGAGCCTTTTAAGAGCCCGCATCAGAAAATATACACGAGGCCCGGCAAAAAGCCCATATCCAATCCACCTATCGGGCTTATATATAAAAAGAAGTTAGGGTTCCACCTCACTCTCTAACTCTCTCACTTCTCCCTCCCTTAGACGTCTCCCTCCCCACTCAGCCGCCCCTCTCCCTCCCTCAGCGGGCGGTCGGCCCCAGCAACTCGATCGCGGGCAGCCCTAGCGCGGACGCGCGCCTCGTTGGTGGGCGTCCCTGGCGGCGCATCGCTCTCCCACCCGAGCAGTGGCCAAATCCGGTAACTACGAGAGGCCTCTCGGCGACGGCGACCGTGACAGGCCAAGATCCGACAAGCAGGCCTATTTGATTTACGGAGGAAGGGCAAAGCAACCGTCTCCGTAGGTCAACATTAACAGTGACCTTTGATCGGAGGCGGTTGCAATGCCCGCCTCCATTAATCAAAATCGTCCGTCTCCATTAAGCTTTATGTAGTAGTGCTTTGATTGTAACAGTGCTTAAATACATATCATATTATTTTATAAATGATGTAGCGTACGTATTTTACATATGCACTAGTATACTACTGTATGTCATTAGCGAAAAGGACATCTTACTTTATTTTCCCTTCACATAAAAAAGTACTGTGTACTAAGGACAACTTGTTATTTGTCAAAATTGGCATCCATCATCATCATATATATCAATTCAATCTGACAAAAGGCTCAAGCATACTCTACCGGGCCACTTGCCTCTGGAATATTCACAAGAGGCGTTCAAGTTGCAACCATCACTACTACATACAACTGTAGAAGATTCGAATACATTTTATTCTAGAATTTAGTATACTCCAATTCCTATATAATACATACGGATTAAGATTCTATGGACGATAGCACTACCTACCACATCATTGGTGTGCGATCATGTGGGCAGGTCTTCATTGTGACACTCTATTTACTTAGTTTATTAAAATTACTGCACGCATGTCTCGTCGTCTAAATCTAAGCAGGAGCTATATCTGCTCGATTATGCCCGGATTGGTAGAACTAAAGTCTAAAGGTGCATGGTTCATTGGTTCCAATGCCATGTTTATTTTGGATAACTTTGATTTGTATTCGTGGTTTTTGCAGAGACTCGTCAAACAGACCGTAGCTGGCATATATATTGTTTTCTTCACACAATGTGTTTTGGTGACTTATATTTATGAGAAGTTAGGGTACGTTTGGCACCGTGAGCAGTTTTAGATTCTGAGGAGAATCGCTGGAACTGGAGCCAGATAGCACAGACATTTCTCCTCGGAACGGTTCGAAACGATTCGTGATGTGTTGCCTATGAATGTGAAACCGTGAAAAGCTTGTTTCACGGTGATTCTACTTCTCCCTTTTCATGTCTTCTTCTATAGTTAATCCTTTTTAAAGGCAATAAGTTAAAATGGGTTGTATTTAAGGTGTTCTTCGCCCACAAAAGATTGAAATGTTTAAAGCATATTTTCATTTTTATTTTTTGTAGAAAAAAACCTTTTTTAATCAGAATCCGACGGTACTTATAGCCAAATGGTCCAGTAATTCTGATTTACCATCCGAAACGTTTCTATACCAGAATTTGGATTCTTACATACGCATATTTAGTTTTACTGTCACGCAGATCTGATTTAAGGAGACATACGCTTTGTATTAAAAAGGCAGCTGTTAAGCAATAATAACACAGAAAAAGAAAGAGATTCTATTTGCGTTTGGAGATGCTACCCTATGTACCAGCAGGGTCCTACACAACAAGGGGATGGCGGTGGTCACATCGAAAAGATGCATGCAATTTGCAAGGGATCCTCCTCCTCCCGTCAGCAAATCGGATTATTTACTATCAATATTATGTGCTATAAGAAATCTCTATAATAATGTAATATATCCAGCAAAGCCAGCAGCTGCACTCTCCACCATCAGTATATATAAATAAAATAAAAAGTATTCTTGTCGCTGCCATCATTGGATGGATGGATGGATGGATGCAGACCACACGTAAATCCCAGCCCAGCTTGCTTGTTCTGTTCCATTATTAATTATTGATTCCGTAGCTCCTTTTACAAAAAAAAATAATTTATAAATAAATAGCAGATAGTAAAATGGAGGAGGGGTCCTTGGTACTGATTCTTTAATTTGAAAATGTGAAAGAATCTTGTCGTCCATCCAACCGATCCCCAAACATTTTGCTGGACATTCAATTCATTCGTTCAGACGGTGACCTCATGTTCACATTATTGTACATGTGCCCAATTATTTGAAGGGTCAATCCTCTTTACGAATTTCAGGAATCCTATGGACTATCGTTAATGCGGTCTTCCTCCCATACTTCTGAATGATAAGATAAAGAAATGAGAAAAAGAGAGAAGCTTAGACCGGCAGGAAGAGAAGCAAGAGAGGGAAAGCTAGCCATAGCCATGTACTACTCATTTTATTTTAAAAAGGATGTAATATTAGCTATAGCGCTAAGCCAAACTATCTTTAATTTAACTCATTCTTTTATAAGATAGGGAAAAAAGTTATTGGTATTAATATCATCTAGGCCTTGTTTAGATCGTGAAAAGTTAGAATTTTTCTAACTGTAGCACTTTCGTTTGTATTTGACAATTAGTGTGCAATCATAGACTAACTAGGCTCAAAAGATTCGTCTCGTGATTTATAACTAAACTGTGTAATTAGTTATTTTTTTTATTTATATTTAATGCTTTATGCATGCGTGTAAAGATTGATATGATGGAAAGAGTGAAAAAAATTAGAATTTAGAGTGTATCTAAGGCTCTAGTACCGTAATCTTATTGCCTGATCTGAGCTGCGCTGTGACGACAGTTGACAGGAGAGGAGTCCAACAGTAGAGGACAGACACGAGAGACAACGACATGACGGCGTTGCTGTGTGGTAGACTGGGGAGGCGGGGGCCACCTACAGAGACCAAAGATTCTGCTGGTTCGGGCCCACAACGCAGCAGCCGACACAAAAGGCATCTCCATCTCATCCTGAAGTGGGGCCCGCCCGCCCCTCCGCTTGGACTGAGACAGAAACAGCTTGTTCGTTTCGTTAGTTTTGTTCGTTTCGTTAGTTTATTGTGGCTGAAAGTACTGTTTGCTGGTTTGTTATGAGAGAAAAACACTGCTGGATGGCTGCTGATTCCGTTGAATAGATAGAGTCGATCCGTCGTAAAAATTTGCCCTGAGGTGGAATGGAGGACGAGTGGACGACCAAATGAAATTTTGAAGCAAAGCCAAAGGCAAAGGGATTAGGAATGCATGGTGACCGCAACGAAACTCCAATCCCTGCTTTACTAGTAGTACTACGGAGTATACGTCCCCTTTTTTCAATGAAAAAAAGAGAAGAATAATTTAATGGTGATCTTTGGATGGCATAGATTTGGCTTCACAATCCGTTTTTCCTTATTATAATAAGATGGAATATTGTGATTATTTGAGTTTACTTATTGTATCATGTATAGGATATATTTACATACAGTTTTGTTGTCGTACCCAGTGAAGATCTTCTCTTCCGCAACTGAATATTTTACTTTTCCATAATTTTTTATTTCTTCTTCCTAAATCACATGCACGCAAGGGAATGAAACTAAGATTCGGATGAAAATCTTCCCTCTCACACCCCAATTTTAGATATGGCACTTTACTATACTACTAGGGCTACAGTGATTATATAGTAGTAGAAATGGTGTAACTAAAATTCAAGCGTGAGGAGAGAACTTTCCACTCGATTCTTATGACACCTTTCATTTTTTTTACTATATACCATGCTCATAAATTTTTAATATAGGTGACAAAATTTTTTTAGGATCTAAAATTTTCACCTATATTAAAATCCCTTGATATAAGACAATCCCTTGATGCAATTCTTATCCGTCGGCACTCGGCAGCCATGCGCGGATGACAAACGCCAAAATGCATCCTTGGTCGCTGGGTTGGTCTGGACTGGGCTCATCTCAACGTTTCGGCCTCCTCGTTCCTTCCTTTTCTTTTTAGAAAGGTCCTTTTAGAAATATATGCTGGGCTGGGCTATTTGGAGATAAAGCCATGGGCCCTCATGTGAGTACCTCTTCTGGCCCACAAACATCTCGTTTCGGCAGTTCGGCCGAGCCAGCATAGTGTTTTCCTATTATCCCCTCTCCTCAAATATATATATAGGTAATATTCGAAATTCTAGGACAAATTAGAGCATCTCCAAGAGATTAGCCAAATTATTTTCTAAAGATAGATTTGGTTATTGTTAAAGGAAAAACGTCTCCAACAGACGTTGTAAATGATTCTCTAAATTTAGTATCTCTTCGTCCCATTTCATTCGCTCTCTGCCTCACTGCCCTATAGCCTCTTGGTTTTACAAACGTCTCTACCGCCATGTTAACATGAGAGAGGTTGACATGCTATCGTCGCTATGTCCCTGTTCTTGTCCCTTTCCAACCGCCTTCTTCCAGTGCCCGGACACCAGCGTCACCGCCGCCTCGCTCCACGTTGACCCCGCACCTGCCACCGCCCTTGGCAATCCTTCTAAGCCTGCCGGATTCACGTAATCCCCGCACCCGGAATTATAACCTAACCTTTACAGAGTTGAGGAAGAAGACCATGTGGTATTTTTGGATGGGGCAGAAAATCGAGTGAGAGGACTCGTAAAGTTTAGGTTTAAACTGTAAAGAAGAAGAAGAACGCTACTACTACACCATATACAGACTTGCGATTACAACAACTTATGAAGGTGAAATCTTACTGAAGAAAAAAGAAAACCCCTAGGCTTTGAGACGTTTTTGAATGAATAGATAGATTGCATTGATTCAGGTCGTTTAAGGCAGAAAACCAAATGTTAAATGAATTAGAGGACTCTGTTACTGTTAGCGTAATAATCTGTATACTTGATGTGAACAATGTTACATTGGACATCAAGACTAGCATGTTTATGTAGGATGGATGTGCAACTTTGGATGGATGGATGTCAAGGTGGTATTTAGATATATATGTACATATATGCTAGCAAGTAAGTATTGTCTATTAATCTATCATTATCATATTGATCTGATGAATTTTGGTAGCAGTCCAGTCTTGTTCATCATCAAGGTTTTTGCTTGACGGCATGCGCGTGGAGGGGCTTGTGATCGTCCATCCTGGCCTCCATCAGCTTCTCCTTGAGGCTCTGCTTCTGCTTGCCTCCCCCTCCCCGCTGCGGCGGCAGTGGCAATCCGGAACCGCCTGACGAGCTGCACTGCTCGCCTGCAACGGCTGGAGGAGGAGGAGGTGGCGGCCCTTCCGCGGTCACGCTCGACCTTCTCCTGTCTGCCGAATAAGACGGCGACCAGCCGCCACCGTCGGCAGCTGTCCTCCCGGTCTTCTTCCGGCTCTCGGTGATGGCCGACCTCCAGAGCCTGCGTATGAGCGCGGTGTTCTTAGTCGAACTCCGGCTCGCGCCTGACGAACGAGCCTCCGTCGTCACCCCGCTGCCGGCGCCGTTGCCATTGGCCACCGAAGCTGAGCGGTCGCCGGTGCCGACCCAGCTGCAGGAATCCATCTCCAGGTCGGCCGAGCTGCCGCCGTCGGCGTACATGTCGTCGTCGTCTTCGGCCTTGGCCAAGAAGAGGTCGGTGGCGGGGCTGACGGACTGCAGCATGTCGTTGGATTTGGACGACGCGGGGCTCGCCGGGCTGCTGCTGTACCTGCGCCCGTCGTCGTCCCTTTCCCTTTCCGCAGCGGCATGACGGTGCCTTTCCTTTTCCTTGCGTCGGAAGTGGTCCAGGACCGAGTCCGCATCCACCGAGTCCACCGGATGATGGTGGTGGTGGTGGTTCTCTCCGCTCTGCCTCGACCTCACCACAGAGGAGCTCGTGGCGGCGGCGGCGTCGCTGATGAGTCGCGCCTCCCGCAGCGCGGCGGAGTGAGAGGCGGACTCGTCGTCCTTGCTGCGGAGGAAGGCCTCCATCTCCGCCTGCAGGCGGTTGAGGTGCGTGTACTTGTTCTCCAGCGCGAGCTTGGCGTCGGAGAGCTTCATCTGCACGCGCTCCTCCCGCCACACCTCGGCCATCTGCAGCATCCGTCGCTCCTCCTCCATCTCCTCCCGCATGCGCAGGCACTCCCGGCGGAGCAGCTCCACCTCGGCCTGGTCCTCCTCCACCTCCCGCGTGAGCTCGGAGCAGGCGTCCTCCATCAGCTCCCGCGCCTTGCGTTCCATCTCGTAGCTCTGCGTCTGCTGCTTCGCCGACGACCGCGCCTCCGCCAGGTCCCGCAGCAGCCTGGCGTTGGCCTGCTCCAGCTGCCGCCGGTGCCTCCGCTCCGCGCCGAGCTCGTCCCGCAGGGCGGTCACGGCGTGGCGGGCCTTGTCCCGGACCCGCGCCTTCCACGCCGCCTTCTCCTCGGCCAGCTTCCGCAGGAACCGCTCCAGCCGCTTCGTCATGACGCGCCGCTCGTCCTCCAGCTCCCTGACTTGGCCTCGCGCCTTCTCCAGCTCCGCCTCCATCAGTAGCAGCAGAGGGGAGGTCGACGGCGAGGTGAAGAAGATGTCGTCCAGCTGGAGTCCCCTTCTTCCCCTCGAATGCAAATGGTTGGCGTCCCATTTGGTGGCCTTCTCCATGGACGACGAGCCGTATGCGGCTGGACACTCCACGCACGCGTCGATCTGATGCGATGCGAAGCAGTCAATGAGGTGATCTGCTCCATGATGAATGGAAGATGGTGATGATGTTACCTTGTCTAAGATGCTGCCGTTCCTACATCGGCAATGGGTTTCGGCAGCGAGATGATCTGCTCGCCTTTTGTTGCCATAGCAGAGGTGGCTTGCTGGCCTCCTCCGGCTCCGTCCCTTGTTGAGCTTTTGCTGGCAACAGACAGACAATGAGACAAGCATGGCAAAAATCAGTCTTCATTCATCTTCCAAAAACAGAAATGCCATCTCCAAAAAAGCATTATGCGTACATTTTGGGTTAACCGAATGGAGTATCATGGGGAAGGGGTACTACAAACAAAAACAGAGCAGGATACAGAGTGCTCTGCTTCAAATGGAATACGTACTAGTCATCTGCAGCAATCTTTTTGTTTCCCCCATTAATCAAATCCTGGATGCTATGCTAACAGATGTGCCGAGCATGCGTGCCTAATGATCCAACCCCAAGAATCACTTGTAGGAGGAGTAATATAAGAAAGGAAAAAAGGGCATCTTTGGGATGATCAGTCAAAAAAGGAAGCAGCTTTTGGCCAGAAATCAGAATGCTCACCGACCCCATTTCCCATGTTCTCATTTAAGTAGTGGTGACGAACAATCCAAAAAGGAAGCAGCAATAGAAGAATCCATGGAAGGAACAGGCACATCTCCGGCAAAGAGGCAAAGATCAAGAGGGCAAGGCAACAAATCAAATCAGGGAGAAGAGAAGAATGGGAATGGAGCGGTGAAGCAGAGGACAGGATCGCATGGAGATGGAACGGAATGGATCATCATCCATTCCATGATTCTTCAAGGGAGGCACATACCGGTTGCGTTCGGGCGGCGTGCGCCGGCGAGGCCCCGGCCGCCATCATCCGCTCGGCGTGGCGCAGCCTCCAGAGGCCAGCGGCGAGGGCCCTGGCGGAGGCGGAGGCGGCGGCGCTTCCCCTGACAGAGGCAGAGGCGGCATTGCGGGGTCGCCTCCTCTGGGACTGGGAGGTCCGGCGGCGAGGGGTAGCGGAGGAGGGGATCATGGGACGATCATGGTCATGGCCTGCCGCGCCGCATGGAGGGAGAGAGAGAGAGTTGAGTAATGATGGCAATCTGATGTGGTTGGTTTGCATGCGCATGTGACTTGTCATGTGTGGCGTGAGACCCAGCGCCGCATCACGAGGAAGAGGAACCCCATCGCCAAGGGGAGAAGAACTATTCCAGGAGAGAGAGAAAGGAGATTAGAATAGAAGATGATAGGAGGGAGTAGCGCCTTTTTCGGCTGACCAGCAGTGCTTTTCTCTCACACTAATTCAGCACCAGCCACCAGCCAGCCAGCAGTATTTTTCTCTCACAACAAATCAATACCAGCCACCAGCCAGCTGAACGAGGCCTAGATCTCTCTCGCGCGTTGATAAGACGATCCAGTGGCTGCTGTTGCTATCCTATCCCCTGCTGGTTGTTGCCGCAGATAGATTCTTTCATTCTCCGCTCCGGTCAGCAGCACTGCCCTTTCTCTTCTCGCCATGCTATGCAATGCATGCCCATTCATTCTTCCCCATCTTCATTGCTACCTCTATCAAAAAAAGATGCAATTTTAGCTTTAGGTTGATTCAAATTCCTTTAGATTTGAACAAGTTTATATATAAAATATTTAATATTTCTGGCTCCAAGTACGTGAACTATGACAATATATTCCATCTCATGCTACTTATTTTGGTATGTATTACAGATGTTAGTAATTTTTATATAGATCATTTGATCAAACTTAAAAACCCATTCGAGAAGCGATAATTACATCATTTCTCGCTTAATTAAGCCCCACATCTATTTTCCCAAGAGGCCTTGTCCTTGTTCACTGTTTTGTTGAAGGATTTTTTTTTTCATTATCTCTTCTCTATGATCCACGGCTTTGCAGTGATCTGATAGAAATTCATTGGAAGAAAGTGAATGTGTTTAGATAGTTTCCCTGCCTGAACATGTGTACCTGCCACCATGGATATACACAGATCTGAAGAATCTAAGAATATGTTTTGTTTATGTCAGATCCAATGGTATGTCCAATCACTCTAGTTCCATGAATTTCATTCTTTCAAAAAAAAAAGTTCCATGAATTAGTTTCTGGAGATGGCATCCATATTCATTTATCTCTACAACCTAAAGGTGCATAAATAGAAAAGAAAACATACCAAAACAAAAAAAATCTTTTTTTAAAAAAAATACCAAACAAAACAGATGTTAGTAAGATTTTCCACTTAATGAGATATTATTTTTCTTGATCACGCAAAAGATTTGCGCGTCCTTGTGTTAAGATAGAGAAAAAAATTTAATACAACACAACTTAGCGGCGCCTTAGAGGGTCAGAAGAAATGTACATGGATGCTCGGAACCCTTGATGAGATGGCCTTGTTTGCTTGTCTTGTGAGCCGTACTTTTTCAGCGAAGAAACAATGTTTCTCTCTTACAACAAATCCGCAATTTCTTTTTAGCGAAGGATTCTCAATAGCCGAATGTAACATTCATCTATTAATGTCTAACTACGCTAGGCAACAAATTAATTAGCAAGCATGCATGTGAATTATGCAACCTATGATTGTGAAATGAGACGTGATGCTATTTGTGTATTGTATTCCTATGCCTATGCTATGGGTGATTGCAGCGACAGACATGGTTGGATGGATCCGTGGAAACGTACCAAACCAACGTTGGATTTGGATGCATTCATCTGTCCTCCTAGCCGTGCAGTGGTGGAGGGACCCCAAAACATACACGAATATTCCAATCAGGCTGTAGTACTGTCAAGCAAGCTGATCTGATATGAAATTTGGAGGGCATTGGGGGCAACGAGTTAGGCTGAATTCTAGCTCAAAAGAACAAGGTTTCTCCCATGATAACATATACCCCTCTATAAATTTGACTGTAAGGATGATGCCATGAATCCAAGAATCAAAAATTTTATTTTACCTCTTTGGTTGTGCTGCTGACCTATAGTATTCTAGAGCTGGCAAGTCACTAAGGTCATGAATTATAGATCCCATGCGCAAGTACCGAGCGTAGGAGAGAAAATAAAAATTTAGCCCTGTTTTTCAGACAGGGCCATATGGCTCCGCTAGTTTAACTGATGAACACTAAAATGGCTCTAGTATAGTATAGTAGGATCAACTGGGGATGGGAAGGTACGCACGAGAGGAACGAATGAGGTGAGTGGCGGACACAACACAACTGGACGGATCCAAGGAGTTGATGTTGGCCTTGAGGGGTACATCCACATCACAGGGAGATGTGGATGCTGATTAAACTACTAGTACTACTACTATCAGAAACCACAAATAGCACATGGTATTTTAAACAAGTTTTTGTACCTCTGAATATCAACAGCTTCCATTGCAAGCACGAGTGATTTTGTCTTGAAATGCTACGTCTTGAAGACGGCGAAGATGTACCCTGTAGGCCTGTACAAAAGTTGAATGACTAAATAACCTGTGACAGCAGTAACTATTGTCAAGCTCCCAACAGATGAGCCCTCCCTCTACTCTTGGTTAGATTAGAGTCAGATAAACTTACATATGTAGCAGCACTTGTAAGGTGGCTGCCGGCAGTTAGCTGTTGGTGGCTCCTTAGTGTTCAGCTGTTGGCAAATTGGGCATTTCCTCTCCATTTCATTAGAAATTAGAATGGTCTGGTCCCCGTCCTCTCCTCTCGCCCAGGTGGGTTTCCAGATGTTGGTTGGTTGGTTCTGCAACAATTCAATACAATACAGGAATCAAGAAAAATATGCTTCTTTAGTTTATTGCATCTGTATGATAAGACATGCCAACTCCCTGATAAACAATCTCTAGATGTCTCTTAACTATATAATATATGCAAAAACAATGCAAAGGAATAACCGTCTCCATTCCTCATTTTTTTTAATAACAGTCTCCATTCCTCATTTTCAGCTGTTAGCATTCCTTTTCATTTCTCTAGATGTTTACTGGTTCAATATTGGGACAGCATCGCAGCGGACCCCAACAGCATTCAGACATTCAAATGATTCAATACACGCACAGCTAACATAACCAACTGATTTCAGTTCAGATTGACCAGAGCCTGAATAATTAAGTAACCAAATATTCGGAGCAACATAGCACCGTTCAGTACAGGAATCATGCATAACCATTTTGTGCCAAGAGGAGAAGACACAAGTTAAAATAAAACTCGGCAATATGTAATGTCGACGGGCATCAAATGATCCGTCTATCAAACTTACTTGCTAGGGCATCAATATCAAACAGACAAACAATCAATTAAACAATAAACATTGTGTTAAAACAATGCTGGAATCCATCCCAGTGTAGCTCTCCACCAGACAACAAAATTCCCTCCCACCAATTCTCCTCATGCTCATTTCGCATCTTTAGAAACACCGACGTTCTTTCTCGCTATACAAATGAATATAAATTATTACTATCATTATATTATATATATATGCCTTACAACAAATTACACTAATTGCTAACAGGAGATTCAAAAAATAAAACACATGTGAACCTACAACACTTTGATGCGACCATGAGATCGCAAAAAACTCAGCGCTTCACTGACACTTCCAGTTAGCTCTCCTGAATGAATCATCTCCATAATAGGGCAACTGGACCTTGCTAAACTTGTACCAAGAGCACCAGAAGAAGGGAGACCAAAGAAGCAAGCAGCCTTAGCTTCAGGTTCTTGTGGTTCACACCTGCAAAAAGGAACTCTCAGATCTTCTTGTACATTGCCCAAACAGGGAAGTTTCATCTTGTCCTTGAGCACTAAATATATACACCAGAGATCAAAGCAGGACTGAGGGAGGAGAACTAACTCCCTAGTTTTCTCACCATTTTGTGCCGATGTCGCAGCAGGTCGCTCTGGGATATTGACAGCTGCATATACAGAAGCACCAAAAGTTACAGCAGACAACATAACATGAAAAAAAAACAGCAAAGACACATCCAAGCACCACAGGAGGTCCATGACACAATATAACTGGAAAGCTAAGCAATTAATATGTCTACTTGCCTGCGCAGCTAGGCAACACCACAACAGTGCTTTAAGTTCAAGATGGAAGAGTTGGAGGGTACAGGCAATTTTACAATCTCATATAGTTTATTGTTAGAAGAAATTCATATGACTAGTTATCTAATGACGAATCTCTGTGTCGACTAGTTGAGATACATTAAAAACTGTCCTTAAGACAAGAGAGAAGACTAATACGACAAGAAATTAAGCAAGCAGAAAGAAAGGTGCATATTGAATCACCGAACCTGCTTCTACAACAAAATCATACATTCAGGCATCATCAGAAACAGTTTCAGCATAAATGGGGTGAAATAATTTAGTGGAATACAACAGAACACTTCAATTTTTAACTTCATGGTTTTGAAGTGTACAGAGTAATGTACCAAATAGTAGCATTTAAGAGAACCTGAAGAAGTCGATGCGCATGTAAACAGAATTGTTAAAGAGCAAAGTATGTTCAGCACAGCAAGTAGATAACATACACTTGTTGCACGATGAAGATGGTGCTTGCATGGAAGATGGCCATGGGGCCGCAATGTTGTCATTCAGATCGCATGTGAAGCTAATCCCAGAAGTGCTGTCGAAAGATGCATCAGAGGGCATACTTGGAAGGAGGCATCCAGATTCTGTGTAAAACCACAAGACCAATCACTACTAAAAACTAAAATCAGTTTCTTCTGGGTACAGCTCTAACATTGATGATGTGAGGTCTAATGTAATAAGTTTGAGTATAAATTTTCTTAACAATTAAGCAATATTGAAGAACTAATCTGTCAGATAGGCAGACAAAATATTAAGCTACAAAGCCAGATTACAGAAGCAATTTCTCAATGAAACAAGGTAGTCAATAATAGATGTGCTTAGAATTCCAGCTCCTACATGTAGTTCTATATTATACACAATTTTGCACCCTTCGTTCTCCTAGGACTAACTGATGCTACTTATTTGAATACTCACTGAGAACAATTTCACATTATGTGCATTGTCCAACCGTCCAAGATTATTTTCCCAATTAGGGCCTGTTTTTAGGAGTGGGATCCCTCGAGGAAAATTTGAGCTGTATAAACTCTGGTCAGCATTTCCAAACAAGCCCCTACTAGGTTGGGTCTTGGATACAAAAACAATACCAAAAGGCGGATCCATCCAATAGTTCCTGTACTTCTACCCTGAAGATAGAACATAATGTAAACCTTTGCAAAAACTAAACAAAAAGTTCAAAATTGCAAATTCTTGACCCCTGGCTCCGGTTAATATATAGTACATGAGACAACATCTAGTACATATTGTTATATGTTTCCAAGCACTAATGCAGCAAGACATGTGGTCGTATTGCTATACAAAAATGATTTACAACAGACACCATTAGATTAGAACAAACTAATAAAAAAACTTGAAAATGTTAGCTTACCTTGAGATCCAACTGTTTGCAAATCCAGTAGGGGCCAGCCATTCAAACACAATGGTTGAAAAGGTAAATAAATACTTCATCAGTTCAGTTGACAAGAAATGCAGAGCCAGAAGATAAATATGGCCCTTATGCATAATCAATTGATAGTTCTTGAATAACTTACCTTGTAGTGAAAAATCTTTTAGTGTTATTTGACAAGAGCTATAGACATTCATGCTGACATTCATCTTTTGCAACTTTGCCCCAAGGAAAGAGGCACAATTTAAAGCTTGCAAGTTTGTTATGAAGCTTTGCTTTTGCAAATGGGCGACATAAGTTAACATAGCCTTGCAACATGCAGTACTGTTGTTCATTGTTCCGCCACACTCTTTTGCCACCTTACTTGTGTCTGGAAAGCTTAGCGGACAAACTGGAGGGATGGAGTAATAACAGGTAAAACTATTAGCGCGTTATTAAAGAATTAAAAACATATATCCACGTATTCCACCAGGTGCACTAAAACCTATGTCCAATGAACTTTTGAAATTCAGCACCTGCACAATTACGGCTATTCAAATGTTCAATATCCTTTTGCCTCAAATAAATGTGCCAAAGCTTTTGTTCTAATCGAAATCATATATATTTCAGTATACTTTTGTTCTTTAATAGAAATCACCTGAACACTTGAAGTCAAAACCTTGCATTGGACTCCTATTGAGTTCAACGCTATCAATTTCAAATAGCATGGAAGAGTTCCAAATATTGCACATGGCAAGAGGAAAGTTCAACAACAACAACAACATAGCCTTTTGTCCCAAGCAAGTTGGGGTAGGCTAAAGATGAAACCCAAAAGAGACGATAAACAGGGAGACACAAAAAGGGACATAAATGGCACAAGACAGAAAGAGGTCATGGTTCAGGCACGTTGATTGCCAGTCTCCAAGCGCTCCTGTCCATAGCTAAATCCTTAGAGATAAAGTTCAAACAGCCTTATATGTATTATTCAGCTCTTTCTTTAGAGTGAAAAAAAAACTAGACTTGCCGAGCGTTATACAGCCCCCAATCACTCTTTAGCCAAAAAGAAAAGCATAATGTCATTAAAGTTAAATTATCTGGCTTCAGCATTTCCTTTCCTTTATAGACCTGAAAATTTTGACCTCTTCCACTCTAGTCCATGCTTCAAGTTCAAATATTTTGGTGCTTGTGCAGTGTGCTCTGTCTTTAACTAAATTATGAACTCAATATTTGGATGTAAGAACTGTTTTCTACTGAAGGAATTTAGGCAAATCAACCTGCTTGGTAAAGTGGCCAATAGAATGATGAGTAAATAAAATGTTACATGAATATGGTCTGCAACATCTAGCATCTAAGAAGGTGTGGTCCGTTTTAATATTGTAAGCGAACTATAACAGAAGCACGGAATATATATGTATTCATGCTAACAAAATAGAATGCAACAACTTAAGACATGGAAATCACATTTGAATTCGTTATTATAGTTTGGAAGTACCTCCATTGACGTTACAGTTCGATATCTGCCTCAACATTTGCTTCGCGGACTGTGGGTCAAGCCTGCTTGACAACCATCTCAGAACAACATTCCTACAACTGTCAGTCTTGGAGCTCCCGGTAAAGCTCGTCAAACCTCCATCCTTGGATGAGATTTTCTGGGCAGCTTCATTTATCGCATTCTGACATGTCTGGCTGCAGCACTCATTAACAGAGTCGATCTTCCGACAGGCCTCAAGGAGCTTGGACGAATCAACGACGCTCTCAAATGAATCCACGGTGCTAACAGGGCAGGACCCCTCGGTTACATTCGAGAGGTGAACCGAGCAAAGGCTGTGGAGATTATCACTGGCGCCTTGGCTCAACAACAGCTCCTGGACATCCGACAGGCAGTAACTGGCCACCGTGGGATCCAATGCGAGAGACCCTGTCTGCTTGCTAGACTGCCCTATGAGGATAGTCAGTGTTGCCTGAAGCTGGGGGCAGCAGATGACATTGGCCAAGAAAGGAGCAAACGAGGTGAAGCAGTCGACAGCCGTGGTGGTTATGAGTTTGTCGACAGCGGTAAAGTTGAGTGTGCATTTCCCTGCAAATGCATCAAGGAAATCGACGTACGCACTAACTTTTGAGCTCCCCCAACCATAATAACGAAGCTCGAAAAGAAAGGAAAAGTAGATTCGTGACAGAGAGTGCAACCTGAGAGCTTTGGCGTGCTGTTGTTAAAGAACGGCGCGAGTGGAGCGGGCGCCAGGAAGGGAACAAATGGCCTCGGGGAGCCGCTGGGTGAGAGGTCCGGCATGGGCATGAGGCCGCTGGGCGGGAGCTCCGGCATGAGGCCGCCGCCGTCATTTGCCTGTGCGCGAACGATCCAGTGAAGCGGCGGCTGGCTCTGAGCAAATGCGCAGCCTGAATCGCCCCACAGCCCCTGCAAACCTGCACATTATCAAGCGAAGAGCACAAGTCAGCGGGCTTTCTTGCTGGCAAGAAGAATTGGCTGGATTTTCTCTGCCAAGCACAGGCAGGGAGAAGTAAATTCAGGAGGCAGCTTCCTTGTCCCTGCTGATAGCAGGGAACGGAAGGTCATCCGGGAGCGAGAAGGAATCCAGGGCCCGTACAACAGCTGCTGAAATTCGCATTGGGGGAAAAAAGGAAAATAGGAGCAGGAAAGGGAAAGAATCAGAAGCTGAGGCAGAGGCAGAGGCAGATCACGAGGAGGTAGGCACTCACAGAGGAAGGAGAGGGCGGCTACCGCGAGGAGCCGCCCGGCCGGCGCCATAGGGTGCCGCGGCAGCCGGCAGCAGCAGTGAGCGGCGGCGAAGCGGGAAGGGGAAGAAGGGGAGGGGGCGACGGCGGCGCTGTCTGCGCGAGCTCGCGAGTAGGAAGTGGAGAAAGTGGGCAGCTCGCTTTGGAAGGGGGAAGCACGAGCACTGCGAAATTGTTTAGTACACCCGGAGAAATAGCACGACTCTTCTCTTTCTTTATTTCTTTGACCCCTCGCCTCTTTTTTTTTAGGCGGTGTTTACTTCCTTCAAAATTCCAAAATTTTTACAAGATTCCCTGTCACATCAAATCTTTAGACGCATGCATGAAGTATTAAATATAGGTAAAAAAAATAACTAATTGCACAGTTTGTCTGTAAATGTCGAGACGAATCTTTTGAGCCTAGTTAGTCCATGATTGGATAAATTTTACCAAATAACAACGAAAAGTGCTACAGAAACTTTACACCCACTTTTACACCATCTAAACACTACCTTAGTCTTCCTTTCCTTCCAGAAGAAAAAGATGGCCATATATATAAATAATATACGACTAGTAGAAGTCCAAAGTAGGAGTAAACACTAAGTCAAATTTGGTTATAACTAAAGCTCCAAAGAATGTTAGAGATAAGGCGAAAATCTAATGATTTATATACATTGAAATTGAATGTTGCAATATTGTTCATGTTTACTTGAGGGGGTGGAGGCAGCCCATTGAAATGACATCACATGACAACAATAGCTTTTTATAATTTCCTTTGCAAACAGTATTTATAAGTGAAGATCTATCACAGTTTAGTGGAGATGACGTCAACAACTTATGAATATAGATTTATCCGTGCTTATCTGTAATATATACGCCTCAACGTAAATCACAGGTTTGCATAAGATGTTGGTTTGCCTCTGAACCTAGATGCCAGAATGAAAAGGGCGAACCTAATTATTATTACTGTAAAATGGCATGGCAGTAGTTATAGTTATATTATGACAGTTTGAGTGAGTGATATATAAGCATATCCTTGGAGTTGAGAAATAATACTCCATAGCATCTGGTGGTGTACATGTGTGGAGGTGGGCGTAGCAAGGGACGGATGTGGGGGTGCTCAGAAATTGATGGCGGCCCAGCCCATTTAATACGCCACATTAACGCCCTTCATTCAATCCAGCCCCTTGCCACCCTGTGCGGCAGCGGTACTTCTACTCCTACATGCCTCGCTGCCAAGTGGGACCTGCCCCTCCCACCACTCAGGTAGCTGATGGATCCGGCGCAGTAACTCTACTCTGGCCCCACAACCTCAACTATCTCACTGACCGGTGGGACCGGATGCTGGGGCGCCGGTGGGCCCGTTCTGTCATTGCGATTGCCTCGTGGTGGGAGTGCGTAGTAAGAGCAACTCCAACGGTTTTGCATTTTTTTTTGGCAAAAGATGAAGTTTGTCAACTCTCAAATCAATATGGGAACGAGAAAAAAAGGTTATCTCCAACGGTTTGGCAAAATTGACTTGCTAAAATCCAAAAAAGAAACCCGGCGGCGCGGGAGGGAAGAGCGCACGCGGAAGTAGTGCGTGAGACGGAATGCCAAGCCGATCTTGAGCTTGCATATATGCCAATCCATCCCAGGATTTTGCCAACTTAACAAAAATATAAAGTCCATTTGTCAAACTGTTAGATAGTAGTTTTGTAGACTTTTTTGCCAAAACAGGAATGCAAAGCCCATTTGCAAAACTGTTGGAGTTGCTCTAAGGCTATCCGCACTCATGGACCTCTATATTCATCCTCTATACGTCCTAGTCAGCAAAATTCTCTCTTCTATACTCAATTCTCTCGCACTCATCCATCCTCTATATCACCATCTATCCACTGTGGGACTCACTTGTCACTTTATCTAAATATATCCATGTGTGATCTAGTTTTGAAGAATTTACTGAGATGAATTTAATGGTACAATCAGAATTTAATTTGGATTTTTGGTTTATAAGTTATAATATTTTTTAGTTAGTTGCAAAAAGTAGCAGCAGCGGGGCCATATTGCATGCACTTTGGCCCCGTTCATCTGGCTTATAATCCATCTTATTCGGCTTGTTTTTTCAGCCGGAACAATATTTTTCTCTCATAAAAAATCAGCCAACAGTGTTTTTCAGCCGGCTTATAATTCCAGCCGAATGGCTCCATTGTCTCCCTCTCGTCTCACACGAACAACACTACAGCAGCAGCATCTCCGGTACCGGACGTCCGCCAAGATGCTAGAAATAGCAGACCGGGAGCACTTCGTGGATGATTTACCGTACGCGCTGCAGGCCGTTTTTACTCCATATATTCCTCTATATCCTTTACCGGATCGCTATACAGGTTCCACAGCGGATATCCTAATAAGATCCTTTGCGAGAAGAGAAAAATCAGGAGTCAACATTAGCGTTCTTGAGTGACAAGTGAAAATTGTCAACGCGCGGCGATCCATACACACACTCACTAGAATTTCATTGTACAAGCCACATGCATAAACTGTGCGGTGGTGCCTACCTAGCTTGGACAAATTTACATTTTCACCGAAAATGACTCTCACCTGCCTAACATGCCGGACTTTTGTGACATTACAAGACGTACGGATGAACTAAACGTCTATCATCCCTGTCTGTCCTCATATAAAATTAAAATTTATTAAAGCCCAAGACCGCTGGCGCCACTTTGGATCATATCTTTGTTCGGGCATTTAACGATGCTCTTAATAAATAATAAAAATTCACATAGATTTAAATGATGTCGGATGAGAATCCGTTCTCTACTTACACTTGGCTTTTTTTAAAATATACTCTAGTACTTCTTAATAGCTCTCTATTTAGGAGCAAGGCTAATAATACATCCCGCTGCTACCTAACCTACCTCTCACTCTATCCATATAGTAGTTACAGTCTTCGCTATTAATACATGGCCCACTTGTATGTTTTACAGAGTTTTTTTTTTTTGTTCTTGTGTCCAAATCGGCTGTAAGTTTACCGCCCGCTTCTCCTTTCTCTCCTTTCCTCTCTGCTTCACCTTAGCATTTAGCTTGTTTACAGCCTCTTATTATACTTGCTCTAATGTGCACTAGAATTACTTGTTGCCGGGTCCTATCAGAGTCACGCTATCGAAAATTAAAGAGTGGAAGCTAATAATTGAGAATTTTACCAAACAAACTAGCTCTGCTAGGAGAAACCATGAGTTCTTCCCTTGTGCATTTCGCTTTTAACTTTAGTGGTCTTGTAACACTTGTGAGATTGGCATAGTAAGGCCTATGCGATGTGGCGCCGTGACCTCTGGCTATGAACCAAGCGCTTCCTAACTTGCGTGGTTTTCAGCGGCGGAGGCAGGATTGACGGCAGGGGCTGCTTCCTCTTCTTCCTCCTCCCACCCCTCCTTTCCTTCTTCTTCCTCCTCAAATGTGTAGGGAGGCTCCGTGAGAATCACGACGGTAGGGGGGCTCGAGCCCCCCTGAGATCATGTCTAGTAATTTGGTAAAAAAAAAATATGTATCATTTACATTCCTAAATACTACGGTCAATACTTAAGATTTCTATCCCTTTTCTATGGATTCAGTTAGCGCGTAGCAGGAGTGTTCGTGTAATCAAAACAAGCAAAGTAGAAGCAGGACGAGAAAACAGGGTGTTATGCTGACGTTTCGAATAAAGTGATCGGTTAGTTTATTATTATTACTACTCTTTCGTGTGCAAGATATCCGAATTTTTATGATGAGCTCCCATTTTTTTCTTTTATTTAAATAATAAAAGAGAGACCAAGAAGAAAGGTGCATTGCATTATTATATGGACTGATTTATCATACGAGATACGTGAAATTGTAATTAAATTGTTTGAGCTGATCATCGTAATCACAGTGAATTCAAACAGACCTTGACAAATCCCATGCCTAAAAAACGCCATATAAAGTCCAGGTGGCAGGCAGGCGGGCGGGCGTTCCGTGACCCCGTGAGACGAGACGAAGAAAAGAGTCGCGGCGGCGTCGTCGGCGGCGGAGTTGGAGCTCGACTCATCAATGCTTAGGGTTTGATCCTCCCTCCCTTCGCGCTCCGCTCGTGCTAGCCACCCAGCCCCCCACCACCCTCCCACGGCGATGGCTTCGCTGCACCCTCTCAGCTGGGCCGACGCGCCGCCCTACCACTACCACGGGACGGCACCCCAGCCGGCGCCCGACTCCTCCGCCTCCTCCACCGACAGGCCCCGCTCGCTCTGGATTGGCGGCCTGCTGCACTGGATGGACGAGGACTACCTCTACGCCTGCTTCACCACCTCGCCCGAGGTCCGTCCCGCTTCCGCACCGCACTTCGATTCGATCAATCTACTATATATTGCTGTGCTGTTTGTTCGATCATCAGCCGTTTGGTGCTGGTGTGCGGTGCGCTTGACTTGCCCACCCAATTCGCGCTACCGTTGCGCTGGGGCCTGGGGCTTGCTCAAATTCTCGTGTGCTCAATTTTTTTGTAATAATACTAGCAACTACTAGTTGTGCCGTGCGTCTAGGAAGGAACACCCCCTGCATAAGCAAGCAATCAAGTTGTGTTTTTTACTGGGAGTACTTGTTTATTCATTCTTTCTTTTCGTGTCGCTGCGGCAATGCACTAGTAGTTTAACCCAAGCCACAGGATTGTGGCCTAATCGTCTCAAAGCCACTGCATTGATTGATTTGTTCATTTATTTAATGGCCGTCGCTTTCCTCGTGGGTGTCGTGCACACATATATGCTCAGTTTTAGTCTAGTTTTGTGCCAACCATGTGACTCATCCATAATCAATTTCCCCCATTTATATGTAATTGATTGATTAATATACTACTGCTGCCACTCCACCTCCACTGTAATTACCTCCTTATTACTACTGTACTAGTACTATCATCTATCACGCCTGCCCAAATTGGAGTATTATCCTCCCCTGTTTTCCTTTCATTGTGATACCAATACCCTGAACCTCAGCATTGATCTTTTGCACTGCAGTAGCACGTAGATTGCTATTAGTGCTCCACCTATGTTTCCTCCTCCTCCTCCTCCTCATTATTATTATTACTATTACCCTACCATGACTCCCAATTTCCACTTGTTCCCTCAACATCTTCGGTTCCTGTGATGCAGCTTCTTTCCGTTGTCATCAGATGGAGCAAGCAGACTGGGCAATCAGAGGGTTTTGGCTTTCTCAAATTTGCTGACCATACCGCCGCTGCTCAGATTCTCAAGTCTTACAATGGTCAGAAGATGCCTAACACTGTTCGAGATTTCAAGCTCAACTGGGCCACTCAACGGCCTTCTACCGAGAAACTCCCTGATCCAGATTTCAAGATCGACCCGGCCATGCAGCAGGATGCGCCTCAGAGGCACGCCGACAACGATTCCTCATCTGAGCATTCCATATTTGTTGGGGACTTGTCCTATGATGTCACAGAATACATGCTACACCATCTGTTCAAGACCCGCTACCCATCAGTGAAGAGCGCAAAAATTATCTTTGACAGGTTCACTGGTCGCTCAAAATGCTTTGGCTTTGTTCAGTTTGGAGATGTCAATGAGCAGACACAAGCACTGACAGAAATGAATGGAGCCTACTGTTCTACCAGGCCTATGCGGATTGGACCTGTTCCCAACAAGAAAAGTACGTACCCATATGACCTAATAACCTGCGGTTTAGCTTCTTTGATTGATTTTAGCTTCCTTTGTTTCCTTGAGTTGCAATGCCTCAAGCATATATCTGTGCAGGCTGTTCCTCTGAGTTGCTTTCCTCCAGCATTAACATATTTTTGCTACCGTCAAATTTAAGTTTGTGTGAACTTTTTTAGCCACTAGAAGTTGCAAAGTAAGGATTATCATCACTGCTTGCTTATTAGGATGCCAGTGGAGCCAGTTCACTCTACTTAGATTTCTCATTCAAGGACAGGTCTTTGTGTACCGCATTGTCGTTTCTGTTTCTTTTGGCTCTTCCTTGTTTCATAAAGCAACAAAATACAGTGTGTGTTGTAAAATCTTCAGTTATTTGGTCACAAGGACCTCCGTGCAATGATATTCCAGGTGGGGGTTTCTCTCCCCCTCTGTTGACTGTAAAAAAAATTGCTTAATGCTAAGACAGTATATACAGATGTTTTCGGTACACTTTTTGTAATGTTGTTGCATTGCAGTGTATTAGTCTATTGCTACTTGGCTTGTGGTGCGTGAATATAAAATACAGATCAGTCAGAAATCTAGAATTATAGGATAAGATGCATTAGCATTACCTTGTCCATGAGTATTGTTGGGTTAATCACAAATACTTGTGCATTCAAGATTCAGAGTAGCTAGTAACTATTATATTAGCCTGAAGTAGCCGTCCCAATAGAACCATTTAATCAGATTTTTTTGTGATATGCAGATTTTTTCCACAACAAACAAGGGACTGAGTCTTATCATGATAACAATTCAAGGGTGAGTACATTTTTCGCTTTTTGAAAGCAGTCAGATGGAAGACCATTTTAACATAAGGATGTATTTATTGCTTGCAGCTATTTGTTGGGCAACTTGACCAAAGTGTCACTTATGAAGATATGATGCAAGCGTTTCGTCCATATGGAGAGCTTATTGATGTCAAGATATTAGCAGGGAAGGGCTGTGGGTTTGTCACATACTCTAACAGGTAATCCGTTTTCTGTCATCGCAATTTCAAACAGTAGATGGTGGACCTGCAGTGAACTAGCTGATCAATTTCCTCGTCATGACTTCAAGCTATATAAGAACTCTTATAATTTTTTGTCACATGTGGTTTGTACACAAACCGCAACTGTAGAATTTGTGATTGCAAGAATATAAACTTTGGCTGTGTCGTGCATCTTTTTAGCTGGCTCAGCAAAGCCCCCTCACATGTTCTAGGCAGGAGGACTGATTTACGTGTTTTAGGGCATCTGCAGAGGAAGCCATTAGAATGCTAAATGGAAGTCAACTGGGAGGTAAAGCCATAAAAATTTCATGGGGTCAACGTTCTGCTGACAAGCAGGTAGTTTCCGTAGCTTGTTTATTTGCTACGTAGGAGCTAATTTCCATCCAAGTTGTGTTTGTTTACATGCATATACTCTTCCTGCACAAATATGGGCAGGCTCAAAGGACTAGCGGCGGCCAGTTCGTACGTGACAGCTTCGGTTGGTCTCCTCAGGATCCCTATGCTTATGCTCAGACAGGCCATCCAGGATATGGATATTACCAACAGCAGCTGTCCACAGTGCAGGTAATTTTTTTTTTGGTTAGAATCAGGAAGAAGTATGTCTTCAGAGATTTTAATACATTGTATTTGTTTTTGTAATAAAGTCTGAGTATCAGAGATTCATTCAAGTATAATGAGTAGTACATTATATCTTTGTGCAGTGAGATCATGTGAAGAAAGATGTCAGTCACAAGGAACAGGATGTAGAGGGATTTTTGGTCGATGAAAACTGTCACGTTTTTTTTTTTTGGAAATAGCTTCCTCCTTTAGTTGCGTTGCGGCCGCAGCTATATCCCACGACGGAGGCCCCTGTGATGCCTGGGACGACAGTGTTGCTATTACAGACATCGAGAATTTGGCCCCTTGAATGAACCTGTTGAAACAGAGGATTTGGTTTGCCTGAGTTTTGTTGTGCCATGGATATAACTATCATGACTTGGGTTCAGACTTCAGAGCGAGTTACTTGTAACACCTGAATGAAACAAGAGGCAGTAGACGTACTTACATATTTTTTTTTGAGAAAAACGTACTTACATATTGTTTGGTGTTTTTTCTTTTCTTTTCTTTTCTTTTTGCCTGCGCCGGTACTTGCATGCAGATGTGCAGATGTTTCGGCTACACTGCCTTGAGAGGGCATATGTGGCACCTTGGTCTCAGCCTGCCCTGGCCCCTGGCAACGTTCGCCTGCTTTGGTAAGAATATTGAGATGATTAAACAAATTAACAGTTGCATCCATCCCTTCAATTTGGAGGAGAATGATTTTCTAATTTGAGAGAGGACAAAAAACCTAATGCAACCTCTTTGATTAGGGGATCCCTTTAATTTGGAGGGGAATGATTTGAAAGGAGAAAGAGCCTGATGCAACCTCTTTGAAATGACTCTTCAAATAATGATTTAAATAGTTGAGTTTAAGAGAGACTCTTGAGTGGACCACCGAAAATTTTGGGGTCAATTCCTCATGTTGCAGTTGCAGGGGACTTCTGTACGATTGGTTGCAGCAGATAAGGGTTTGCTTTTTAATTACTTATTAATGGAAGGTTTGCAATTTATTTTGCTAATCCCTGCTAATTAAGGAAAGTTAATACTAATTAGCAAGGATTACCCAGATGTATCATCTAATGTTTAATCAGAAAAGTCTAACGCGAGCAGCTGTCCACAGTGCATATATATGGCGCTGTCCTAAACAAAACTAATTACCTTTGAATGGAGTACGTACGTACTATGTATGTCTTGTGGACTTGGAAACATCATTTGAGCTAGCTTACAACTGATGATGTTTCCGATCCCATCACTCAGTGAAGACTAGAGAGTGCAAAAGTTATCTTTGTCCATCAAGCTTAATGACATGCAAGCTAGCTCAAATGTTCTTGGTAGGATTATTACATATTTATATATGACTTGTATGTCTCGTTCTTGTATAGCACCAGCACTTGATGAGCCGAGCACAGGTGGACAGGCCACTCAAAAGCATGCATGTTAGTTTGCTAGCTATAGCTAGAGGACATGATGGATAGGGTTGAAGAGCAGGTCCTTGACCATTTGCTTCATGCGATGAGTCGGCGAGGTGATGCCGTCCCCATCCTGGTAGATGCAGTGGACGATCCGGGCGAGGTTGAGGCACAGGTTGGCCATGCTCGTGGTGCTTTCCGTCGTTTCCGTCGCAGATGATGATGATGATGATGAGCAGCAGCAGGGGTCATTACCACCGGGCCCGGAGGCGGCGGCGGCGACCTCCCAGTTGAGCGCCTTCCAGGTCTCGGCGATGACGCCCTGGACGGCGGCGCGGGCTTGCTCCTCGCCGGCGCACCCGGGCTCGGCCATGCAGCAGGCGATGGACGACGGCGCGTCGCCTCGCTCCGACTCCGCCTCGTGCGACGCGCAGTCGTTGCAGAGGCGGAAGATGGTTGAGGACAGCTCCACCAGCCATGGGTAGTCGATGCCGCCGGCGGCGCCATTGCCGCCATCGCCATTGGCCTGCGTGATGGGCGGAATGGCTACGGCAGCGGGAAGTGCATGGAGCAGCAGGAGAGGCCCCGTGGACGTGACCCAGCCGTTGCTGACGTACTCGGCGAAGCTGGGCATGTGTCCCTGCTGCTGCCACTGCGCCTCCACCAGGAACGCCTTGCACAGCTCCTGCCACTGCGATTGCATGCATGATCTCAGTTCAGTTGTAAAACTTGTACATAAACATGATCGATCGATCGATCGATCTTAGGAGCAATTTACTTACCGCCTTCTTGTAGAGTGGAAGCATGTCGTATCCATGTTTCTGGAGCACGCGATCTGCTGCAGTGGCCGAAGTTGTCCAGATGGCCGAGTACATCGCCTTCATGTACTCCGGTAGCGCCATGTCCATGACGACGGCACTGCCGTCGTCGCAGTGCTCCCAGCTGGCGATGGCGTCGGTGAAGGCCTGGAGCTCGTCCGGTGTCCCGTACACGTCGTAGATGTCGTCGAGATGGACGATGAGGGCGCCGGTCTTGGCCAGCACCTCCCTGCACTCCGCCAGGCGCGGCTCCGGCGCGATGCAGGCGGCGCAGAAGAAGCACTCCACGACGCGGTCCCTGGCGAAGGAGTATTCGCCCAGGCGGCTCTCCTTCCACCACGTCGTCACCTCCGCGAGCTCTCGCCGGTGGAGAGCCTGCACCAGGTTGAAGTCCACCTGAGCCAGCTGCAGGATGGCCGGATCGACGGCGACCTTGTTGTTATGGTCTTCGTCCTTGACGAGCGACCACATGGCCTGCAGCCTCGGAGCTCTCCAGTGTAACGGCAACGTCGACGACAGGTGGGTGCATAAGTCAGAGTCGTCACGTGCTGCTAGCTTGCCGACGGCGAACGCTCTTGCTTGGTCCAGCACCGTGTCTCCCGGGAAGGCGAGATATGAAGCTTGGTAGAGAGCGAGCAGTGCGTCGCTGTCAGTTATCTTGTCGCCTTCCTCTCTCAATGCACTCATCAGCATGTCTGTAGTAGTAGTAGTGGTGGTGGTGAAACATAACAAAACGGGACGACTATATTTATATATATGTGTGTTGCAAGAAATAGCGTAGGAGTAAGACCGAAATTGAATGAAAGCGATTTATGTATCACTACTTCTCGTATATTTTAGGTGTCTGGATTTTAAAATAATTTCAGACAACACTCTTGTACAATCAACTAATAATAGTAAATTGTTATTTTTTGTGATTTGTTATTTGTTTTTGTATCATAACATATCAATTTTTTGTCCTTATCTAATTACAGAAAAAATTGTAAATTTTTTATTATATTTGTGCCAACGCGTATCAGATTTTGTCGGGTTTGTGGTTTTATCTAACGGGGGTTTTATTTCTGGAACCGAAAATTGATTATGTCTACATAAATTACAACGAATTAAATTGCAATTTTAGTATAAACTATATACAATAGTCGTCGCATGAAAGGAACCTAAAATTCAGGCACATGAACTTTAGCAACTCCCTTTTTATATATATACACTTCTCGTATCTTAGGTGTTTGACTTTTTTGGTGTTATTGATTACACAACATATAATTTTGTCATTGTTTGGTTGGTTACATCAAAAATTATGAATTGCCTATCGTAAAGTGTTGTGTAAAATTATACTAGTTGATTGTGTAAGGTTATTATCTGAATATTTATTTCAAAAATTTGAGACACCTGGCAACTCCCAGTCTCCCACCTGTGGATGCAGGAATGCCCAGTTCTCGGAGCATCCTGAAAAGAAGCGCAGCTGAATGCAGGTCAAGGTCATGGTGGTGTCCAAGTCGTCCATGGTGCTGGTGCGTGGACATGAGGATGCCTCTGATCTCCTGGTGGAAATGGTAGGCTATTCCAAGGCTCTGCAGCCGATGGATGGTCCTCAGCAGCAGCCTGCTTCTGTCACCGTCCTCCTCCAGCACCAGCAGCAGACGCTTGACGCTGTCCTTCAAGCTTGCTTGGACCGACTCCGACTCCATCTCGCTGCTAATATCTGTAATACTAGTAGCCACCTGCATGCCCTTAATTATTACTAGATTAGAGTGCACACAAGGTGAGTACGTATGTCTAAAACCGAATTTTATGTTTTTTTAATAACATGCTCATAAAAATCGAGTGCAATAGAGAAGTTTTCCACCGGATATATATATATATATATATATATATATATATATATATATATATATATATATATATATATATATATATATATATATATATATATATATATATAAGGTAGCCGCAAAAGCGAAGGACGTACGTACCAGCTGCAGGTGGTTGGCGATGGCGTCGTCGGCGGCTGCCGCCGAGAGGGAGAGGGAGCGGGCGGCGGCTGAGTAGCGAGCAGATGGAGTCGTAGTCCCAGGTGGTGGGCTGGTACTTCGCCGACCGCCGCCTGTGCAACTGCAACGCGGCCGGCGACTCCTCGACGTCCACGGCGGCGACCTGCTGTACCCGTTGGTGGTGGTGGTGGTCCGATGAGTCGGAGCCGGAGCACACGACGACGGGGATCCCAACAGGCAACACCATGATCGATGATATATCGATCAATGCATGCAAGATGTGGTGGTGCCAGAGGGCTAGCTTGCATGCTGCATATATAGGGAGGGACTAGGAGGAGGATCAGCTGCGTGCGTGCGAATGGCCAATTCACGCGCGTTCCCCTCGTGCGTGCTTTTCGATCATTTCCGACGATCCGGCTCTCTTCCTCTCTTCTTCTGACGTCGACGCCGTCTAGTGTAGCGTGTATGTACGCGTAGCTAGCACGTGTGGGTTTGCATTGCATTGCAATTTGCACGCCTCTGATCGTGTCGATCGGTCGTCTGCTGGCCATGCTCTCCACTCTCCCTTTCACCTCCTGCATTTCATCTCATCCCCCGTTTGGCCTGTTATCTCTTCGACTCTTCTCATATTTTATCTTATATTATATATAAATCCTTTTACTTGATTGCATCGTCTTTCTATTATCAGGTCAATAATATGCTGACACCATTGAAAAGAAGCAGCTCGACGTGCGTACACTAGTGTGCGTGTGTATTTTATACTACCTCTGTCCCTAAAGGCAAACATGCAACTATGAATTGCGTGCCAATTAAAGTACTTCACGTTTGAACAAATTTCTAGTAAATAGTATTTACATTTATGACTCCAAATCAGTTTATATTAAGAAAATACATCTTGTAATTAATCTAATGATATTTATTTTATATTATAAATATTTATACTTTTTTATCTATAATTAGTCAAAGTTTATGTACTAAAACATGACACTGTTCGAAAATTGCATTCTTTTGGGGAACGAGGGAGTACATACATATGATGCACGTATGGTACAATAGTACACTACGAGCCGCTTTGGTGACACATGCATAACCAGATGGTCAGGACGTCCGGTCGGCACCCTCGCGTGCAGGGTTCGAGCCCCCGCGGGTGCGCTCATTCACCTGCCGGAGATAAAAAAAAATCCTCTCGCCTTTCCTGTGTTTCTCAAAGCATAGGTAAATGGACTGGCCCACTCACAGGGTAACAGACTCCTGTGTGAGAGCGGGGCATAGGGTTCAGGGGTTTTCTCGGCCTGCGTGTGAGCTCTTCTACCTTAGCGCAAGGTTAATAATACAACCTGCTGTTGGCTAAATGAATTCTTATAGCCTACTTCTCAACCCACTCATATAGTAGTTACAGACTTCACTATTAATATATGGTCTGCTTGTATGTCTCACAGAGTTTCTTGGTTCTTGTGTCCAAGCCGGATGTAAGCTTATACCCCGCTTCTCCTTCCTCTCCTCCCCTCTCTTCTCCACCTTAGTATTTAGTCTGCTTACAACCCCTTATTATACTTGCTATTAAGCACAAAGTTGCGGGGGCTGTCTGCCCACCGCAAGGTGATGTTTTTTAAATAAAAAATTACTGATGATTCTTTTTTTGAAGCGATGGGATCCCCATTTCTATTACCGGCATAACGGAAATACAACATATCCAGATTGTTTCAGACAGCAAAAGAGAAAGAACTAGGAGACAAAAAATCACTGATGACTGATGAGACAACAACGCATGCACACACTACTCACGTGTTTTTTGCAACATCTAGCGCCCTTGCCCGCAGGTGCACGGAAGCAACGGCACGTCATGTTCAACGTGCTAGGCAAGTCGAGAAAAAACAAGTCTATCTCTGCCAGGATGTTAATCTTTTCTTTCCTTCTTTTTTTTTTAAAAAAAATAGCATGCATGGAAGGAAACAAAAGTAAGATCAATATTTCAAATTAGGATAAAGTGTATTTTTCAACCTTCAACTTATACGAGAGTTCGATTTTAGACCCTCAACTATATGAATCCGGGTACTAGGCACCCTCAAACTGTCAAAACAGATATACCTTTTCTTTTAGCTTGTTCCAATTTTAAATGTGGTTTTCTATTTTCTAAAAGGCAAAATAACCGTTTTGGTCCATTCCTGAACTTTCAAACCAGCCATTTTAGTTCTTAAACTCTACTTTTTGGCTCAATTTTATTCCGAACTGTGAAGATGATAGTTTTAGTCCTTAGGCTTTGTATTTTAGACCCAATTTCATCCATAAACTATCAAAGTGAATTTCGGTCTTTAGACCTTTATTTTCAACTCAACTTTGTCTATTGTCCTACGAGGGACGCTACACTGTTGCACCTGGTCAGTTCTGACACCACCAGTGATTGGAGATAGAAAATTAATATTCATCTAAAAACTCTTTAGTGGCCATTAATAATAGCTATTATTTTTTATGTTACCTTATAATGGTATCATTTATATATATCCGACTAAATGATTTTTGTGGGAGCAATTACAGTTGCTCCGAGTGCTACTTATTCCTTAAGAATACATGGACATAATGAAACAATTGCAGACTTATAATTTTTTTCCTTAGCTACTTCTAGAGTTAGGCTCAACTAATGACCATTTGTGTATAAAATAATTTGTTTATCCATAGGCTAAAAATAACTCATATTTAATAATATTTAGATCTATATTTATATTCATCTTAGAATATGAATATAAATGTTGAATGTGTGTTATCTAGCCATATATCTATAGTCCAAAGGCGGAGCCAAGGCCTGGCCACCCTGGGCCGGTGCCCGAGCTCCTCTACTGGCTGGTACTAACACATTAGCCCCAGTACCCAAACGATGACTCCCTGGCCTTTCTGATGGCCGAAAACGATATGACTCTCAGGCAACCAATAACTCCCTGGCTACGTACTTCCTGGCAACCGATAGCATGGCATATGATAACTATGGCATGACCACAAAGTTTTGAAAGGACTATAGTCATAGCTACGTACTCTCTCCGTCCGAAAATAAGTGCACATTTTGCACTTCGACGAGTCAAACAATACTAACTTTGACCAAATATGTACGAAATAGTATTAAGTTTTATGATACAAAATGCACATAATTAGATTAATCATACTATATATTTTTATAGTAAATCTATTTAAAGATGCAAATGTTAATACTATTTTGTACAAATCTAAAATTGGTTGACTCGAAGCACGAGATGTACACTTATTTTGGGACAGAGGAAGTACACACAGATATCGGAGGGGGCACTATCTAGGACTTAGTGATTATTTTAGTTTAAACTATTATGCCTATCTAATTTTAATTTGCTTGTATATTATATAATTATGTGTGCTATTTTGTGTAGCTTTGTCAATATTAGCATGGCATTATGTGCCTCTTTGGCAAGGCTCCTGCAGCGGCTTCAGCTCCGGCTCCTACAGGAGCTGTACCAAATGGCAGTTTGGAGAAAGGCTCCTCCAGCGGAGCACTCCAGGAGCCGGAGCCTTTTTGTGTAGCGGCAGGTGAAGCCACAAAACTGAGCTTCCCCTGGCTCCTCCTCTGTCAGGGCGTGAAAGGACGCAGTGGTCCTCTGCTAGTTCAAGCATAAGCGAGGCCGGCTCATTTTCACAGCGTGTGCGGTGCCTGTACGTAAAGAAAGAGGAGGACCTGCTAGCAAGAATAGGAGAAAAGATAGGGTTCCCAATGCAAAAATACAAGAGAAAGAAAATAAAGAATAGTGTCAGGGTTATAACCCCGGAGTGTCTCAAGGCACCGATTAGTTAGCAGGCCACGCGGCCCACAATACACCAGTTAACGAAAGCTCGAACGACTGAGGCCCAGCTAAGTCAAGCGAATCAGGCCGGACACCAAGGCCGGGGTCAGCCACGACCCCTTTCTCATGCCTTAGCCGCACGGCGCTGGAAAGGCGCACGACCTCTTCCCCGCCACAACCCCCGGAAGGAACGGGGAGAGGTCAAGCCCAGCCAAGCATGCTGTTGATGCGGGACCCACGGGGTACTCCGCAAGGAAGGGAGAAGATCTAGTTTGATTAGGATTCCTCCCATATAATCCTAGTAACATTGCTATCATGTAATCCTACTAGGACTCTACATTGTAAACCGACTAGGACTCTTGTCTCGTGGACTATATAAAGGAGGGCAAGGCTCATTAGATCGGTAGAGAAAAACAGACCTCAGATAATAGGAATAGACCTCACGGTCTAGAGGTACTACAACCATCTCTTCTGATATAAAGAGAGGCTGTAGGCACCCTTGTAACAACGAACAACACAGCACAATCAATCCAACACAAAGGCTAACGCCAACTGAACATAGGGTTATTACTCGATCATCGATCGAGGGCCTGAACCAGTATAAATCGATTGTCTCTGCGTTCACCGTCGAGTTCTAGCACGCACCGAAGCCCGAACAACTGTCCCGGGTACCCCCGTGGCAGGCTATCGGTGGTTAAACTCCGACAGCTGGCGTGCCAGGTAGGGGCTTTCGGCGCAATCGCGATCAAGAGCTCTACAGATTTCGACGACATGATCTTCTCGATGGGATCAATCTTCATCTTCGGATCATGGGTTTGCGAGGCGAACGATAAAGGCAACCTCCATGGATATCTCGTCGAAGCTCCGGAAACCCAAGAAGATCTCCCCCTTCGACGAAGCTAATCAAAGATCTCGAAAAGCTTACGGTGTCCGAACCAACTCGGGCCCCGACGATGATCAATCCCGATCTGACATCCGAGTCAGATTCCTCCTCGGAGTCTTATTCGGGTTCTTTCAAAGACAAACCAAGTCCTTTTCCAATTGAACTTCGGAACACGGCATCAACTCTACAAGAGATCAATTCGAATCTACTTCAGGTTTCTTCCAAGAAGTTGAGTCGCCTCCCAACCGGACTTAACAACATGGTAAAGACGTATCAAGATTTACTCTGAAATACGGTTGGTCAAGTGCGGAGGCTACATCTTACCGGGGCACAAGAAGGTCTCGTATTAACCGTAACATCTAAAGATTGCCTAGTCCACTGGTCGGGTACTGGTCCCCAGAACAACAATACCCGACTAGTTGAAGAAAATATCACTCTACCCTACCAAGAAGGTAGTGCGCTCCGCGATACCAACACTCCAACTGAAGTCGTCAGCAGCACAGCACAAGACCTGATAGATTTTAGGGTAATGTCATATCAACAAGTAGATGGAAGGCGGACCATGCAAGTTGATTATTGGAAGACATACGAGCTACGAGATTTGCGTGTGTACTCGTTCATGTACACGGACAGATTGGTCGCTGCTCAGCTGGCGTTTTCAACACAAGATCAACCCCGTCCGCCTGCATATCAAACAACTCGCTTCAATTATTCGGACCTAACATGCCAGTTGAGAACGAGTTCCAAGTACTCGGCGTACCAACAACCGACTACTCGGCTGCGTATACCACTACTCGGCCATGGTGATCGACTACTCGGTTGCGTGTCCGACTACTCAGCCATAGTGATTGACTACTCGGCTACGATGTTCAACTACTCGGACTTGACAACCAAGCTGATGCCTGAAACATCAGGATCACACGCTGATTCTACCACGTGGCCATCAATGGAGCTAAGTCATAGCTTTAATATTTTTCTAAATATTATTTAATCTTTTTATACCTCCGGATATTACACATGCGCCTTCGTGGCCATACCATGCATTCTCAACTTCTTTTACAGCTCCACGCTTGAAGTCGGAACAGCTTCCGGGTACCTGACGATGGATCCCGGGTACTCCATGACAGACTTTCGGATGTTCGACGACGACTTCCGGGTACTAATGATGACTTCCGGTTGCTCGACGGCAGCTTCCGGGTTCTCAGCAATAACTTCCGAGTACTCAGCGACGGTACTCCTGGATATTTACATCAGCTACAAGACTACTCGGCTCCATACCGATTCGTCCATGGCAAACACTAAGTCTTAGTAGGACACAGAGCAGGACGACATCAAGCTAACCAAAACGTTCAAGATATTACGGCTTGACTTACTTGTACATACTGATGACGCAAGGAAACAATTCTGGTCAAGAGTCAAGCATGTACATGGTTACGTACAAGCCAACCAGCAAGTAATGGAGAAGACCACACAACCCGTACAAAGCTAGTTGGATGCTTTCCCAAACTACTCAGCTCAACCAAGAACTACCCAGACACTATCGAGCACTTATTACTTTTTGGTGATATTACATGCCACGTATGCTATCATGCTACTCCATACCGTTCGGATCAGGGTGCTGATCTTGGACGGCACGTCGGGGATCTTGATAAGTACATGACAGTTGACTATTTGCAAGCTATAGAGGATGTGCATATAATTATAGACAATCTTGCTTGGCGATCGGTATCAAGAAGATCGGATCATACAGGGGAAGGTCATGTGCAATAACCCCTTTACTCCTAGCTCCAACAACTCAGATCCTGATCGTCGCTCAAGCTCGGATCGTAAAGGGGAAGGTCGCGTGCAATAACCCTTGTACTCCTAGCTCCAACAACTCAGATCCTGGTCATCACTCAAGCTCGGATCGTAGAGGGGAAGGTCACGTGCGATAACCCCTATACTCCTAGCTTCAACCTACAAAGCGTCAACAGGCAACAACATGGAAGATGTCCTTGAAGCTCAAGATGAGTACTACAACAATGCGCAAGATAGAAGATTGTATACGTATACATGGAAGATGCACATGAAGCAACACTCAAGAAGACACATATATACATGAATACAAGGCAAAGACGTACAAGAACCGTGCAAGATGATAAGATATTTCACCCTACAAAACTAGTCCGAACTTATTTAGAGAAATAAGAGTTGAGAAGATGCAAGACACATAGGTCGATCGAGATGACAAGAACGCATACACCTTGCAAGCTAATCAATCAAAGAGGGTCATGCAAAATTCATGACAAATGCAAGCCATGATGTGCAAACAAGGAAAATTATATTACTCAGCGAGCAACCGAGCCATCCAAGTATCATCAACTCATCAAGATATGTCAGGCCAAGAATCCTGAGTTGTTTTTACAACAGGATGAGAGCAAAAGAGCTGAAAAGATGCTTGAGCTCGCAATCCTAAGTCTTTTCAGGCTTGGATGAGAGTAAGGCAGACAAGCTGACACTCGAACCTATCCTAGGCTGTTTTCATGACCTGGATGAGAGCCAGAGGTACTCACCCTATCCCGGGTTATTTTCACAACCGGATGAGAGCAAAAGAACTGAAAAGATGCTTGAGCTCGAAATCCCAAGTCTTTTCAGGCTTGGATGAGAGTAAGGCAGACAAGCTGACACTTGAACCTATCTTGGGTTGTTTTCATGGCCTGGATGAGAGCCAGAGGCGCTCGACCTATCCCGAGTTGTTTTCACAACCGGATGAGAGCAAAAGAGCTGAAAAGATGCTTGAGCTCGCAATTCCAAGTCTTTTCAGGTTTAGATGAGAGTAAGGCAGACAAGCTGACACTCGAACCTATCCTGGGCTATTTTCATGGCCTGGATGAGAGCCAGAGGTGCTCACCCAATCCCAGGTTATTTTCACAACCGGATGAGAGCAAAAGAGCTGAAAAGATGCTTAAGCTCGCAATCCCAAGTCTTTTCAGGTTTGGATGAGAGTAAGGCAGACAAACTGACACTCGAACCTATCCTGGGTTGTTTTCATAGCCTAGATGAGAGCCAGAGGTGCTTGACCTATCCCGGGTTGTTTTCACAACCAGATGAGAGCAAAAGAGCTGAAAAGATGCTTGAGCTCGCTATCCTAAGTCTCTTCAGGCTTAGATGAGAGTAAGGCTAATTAGCTGACACTTGAACCTATTCTGGGTTGTTTTCACAGCCTGGATGAGAGCTAGAGGTGCTCGCCCTATCTCGGGTTGTTTTCACAACCGGATGAGAGCAAAAGAGCTAAAAAGATGCTTGAACTCGCAATGTCAAGTCTTTTCAGGCTTGGATGAGAGTAAGGCTAATTAGCTAATACTCGAACCTATCCTGGGTTATTTTCATGGCCTGGATGAGAGCTAGAGGCACTCGACCTATCTCGGGTTGTTTTCACAACCGGATGAGAGTAAAAGAGCTGAAAAGATGCTTGAGCTCGCTATCCTAAGTCTCTTCAGGCTTAGATGAGAGTAAGGCTAATTAGCTGACACTCGAACCTATTATGGGTTGTTTTCACAGCCTGGATGAGAGCTAGAGGGTGCTCGCCCTATCCTGAGTTATTTTTACAACCGAATGAGAGCAAAAGAGCTGAAAAGATGTTTGAACTTGCTATCCTAAGTCTTTTCAGGCTTAGATGAGAGTAAGGTTGATAAGCTGACACTCGAACCTATCCTGGGTTGTTTTCACTGCCTAGATAAGAGCCAGATAGCACTCGCCCTATCCCGGAGTTGTTCAACCCGAATAAGAGCAAAAGAGCTGAAAAGATGCTTCAGCTCGCCTATCCCAAGTCTTTACAGGCTTGGATGAGAATAAGAAGGCTCACAAGCCAACACTTGACCTATTCTAAGTTGTTTCCATGGCCAAGATGAGAGCCAGAAAGAGCTCAATCGACCCCAATTTGTTACAGCTCAGGCTACTTAGAAAGAACTCGACAATTACAAGACACGCAGAAGAGAGAACAGAGGGCTGCCAAAGAACCCAGATTTTCTAGAAACAACCCAGAAAATACTCAAAGCCACTTAGATAAGCAAAAAAGAGACAACAACTGAGAAGACAAAGTTCTTTTTCATTACAAATACAAATGCTACAAAATTTACAAGATTCACAACTCGCCCGGGGGCTGTCCTACTTCACAAATTATCATATTCATGACCACAAGACTACAAGCTCTACACCAAGACTTTGCTAATTTGTAGCTGCTCGCCAGGGAGGTATTTATGGGCCAAAGGAGCGGTGTACATGGAACAAGCGCACCAACGATAAAAGATTCAAAGAAGTGACAGAAAGCGGTAAAGAAAAAGCAACCGCGCGCGAAGACACAGTACTCGAGGACAGTATATCCAAAGGAATATGCCAACACAGTGCAACCTGTGACTACGCAAGCATTTAACCAACTCAACGGCCAACTACCACCTACCACCCACAGAAGGAAGGACACTTGAGAATATGACAAAAGACCCTATAACCGAGTTCTTCTTGTATAAAAAGAACCTGGATATATGCTCGGGGGCTGCAGGGTACATATCCTCAGATGAGATTTTCAGTTTTTCCAACGATAAAAATTCAAGACCCTCCAACTTTTTATTCCAAATAGCAAGAGGCTCGGGGGCTACACTCAGTGAGTGCGCTTTTTCTTCAAAAAAGGGCACGTCACTCAAAAGACTTCTTCAAGACAGGACCACTTCAAGACTTCACTTCGAAAGAACCCGGACCAAACTTGATTCGTCAGGCAAAGCTAGAGAAACAAGGAGGTCTTTGAGTTCAACCATGAAATGCTCGGGGGCTTGTCGATGCGAGACCCACGGGGTACCCCGCAAGGAAGGGAGAAGATCTAGTTTGGCTAAGATTCCTCCCATGTAATCCTAGTAACGTTGCTATCATATAATCCTACTAGAACTCTACATTGTAAACCGACTAGGACTCTTGTCTCCTGGACTATATAAAGAAGGGCAAGGCTCACTAGATCGGTAGAGAAAAACAGACCTCAGATAATAGGAATAGACCTCACGGTCTAGAGGTACTACAACCATCTCTTCCGATATAAAGAGAGGCTATAGGTACCCTTGTAACAATGAACGACACAACACAATCAATCCAACGCAAAGGCTAACGCCGACTGCACGTAAGGTTATTACTCGATCATCGATCGAGAGCCTGAACCAGTATAAATCGACTGTCTCTACGTTCACCATCGAGCTCTAGTACATACCGAAGCCCGAACAACTATTCCAGGTACCCCCGTGGCAGGCTATCGGTGGTCAAACACCGACACATGCATGTTCTAACAAGGATGGGCACGTTGCCCTGACCCCACAAGGATTAAGGGGACAGCAGTCACCTTAGTCTGGTTAGACACCATCCCTGTGCCACGCCGCATAGACAAGACAATACCGCCCAAAGCGGTAACAACAGGTACGATGACCACCTGCCAGATATGGCCCGAGGAGACAAGAGTACGATCCTACCCGCTACGGGATGGGATCCACGACGAGGGCCTTGACCCAGAGGCCATCCAGGCTAGCGGGAACCACGACCCCAACGATAGTGGCCCCCCTCTCCTCAAGACAACAAGGCGATCGATGACCTGGGGACGGCCACCAACTCCTGTACGACACCCCCAGGAAACCAGGAGATGATGACGAAGACCACGGCGGAGACCACGTCATACAGGACGGCTGACGAACCACCCACGTACCTATAGTGCTGCCACGATAGGCATAATAGCACCACGCCACACCATGCCGCGACCACAAGATCATGATGACAGCCACGCCTGAACGTACTCCACAAGATGGCGTAGCTTGGAAGCCAAGTTAGATAGACCCTCCCTCAGGCTCATGATCCCTTGGTCGGGAGAACCTATTGCTTTGTACACACTCCGGCCCCAAACTCTATATAAGGACAGTCATGGCACCCATCTCGACACATTCTGAGTTCCCTACTCATTCATTCATCCTCCATCGTAGTAGGGCTCCTGAAGCTTCCCTTCCGGCAGCCCATCGCCTAGCTTAGGTTCTTCTGCCTCTTCCACTATTCTTGCACCCCCATTATAAGAACTTCATAACATTCAAGCGAGAAACACGCACTTGATCATCTCTGAAACTGGACGTAGGGCTCTGGCCTAAACCAGTATAAATCTTCGTGTCTTTTGGATGCTACCATCGTCTTCCTGAAGCAGCGCGGCAATCGTATAAGTTTACTAGTTCAGTTTACGAAACACCAACAAATAGCTCCAATAATTTAGAAATAGACCAGGGTTCACAATGAAAAAACAACTCTTAGCTTCCTACTGAAATGGACCAAGTCCCCTGATGCTTGTAAAATACGTAATTAATCACACAAATATCAAAAAGTAGTAAAACCAATTTTTCTAAGTTGGGTTTTACTAGATCTGCACTATAGTAAAATATAAGTAAGGGTATTATAGACATTTACCATCTTTCACCAATTCTAGAGAAACAGGAAGAGCCGTTTTGCCAAACGTTTTTCAGAACAGCTTCAGCTCTTTCAGAGAAGCCACTTCTTCAGAGAAGCCAGAGCCGGAACTATTTTTGAAGGAGCCGGAGCCCTGCCAAATAGGCCTATGTCTAGCCCGAGCTCCACAAAATTTTTAGCTCCGCCGCTACTACAGTCACATGTAAAACGTGCACGTTCTTAGAAACCAAGTGCTCTCCCCATCACCAATGCAACTAGTGCCAGAGTACACATGGACAAAGCAACAAGCTTCTGTGTACGCTCAGCTACATGGAGCATCAGCATCTGGATCCATTGCAAACCAAAACGCAACGATTGCAAACAAACGTGTGGTAGCTTCTTTCTATCACGAAAATGATGCAACTAGTGCCAATGTACTCACATGTAAGGCCTGTTGACGCTTTTTTACTAGTATTTTTGTTATGGCGATATACAGTACTCCCTACCACAAGAAGGAGTATGTATTTGACCATATATAGTCAATCACATATTCACATGTGTAAAACGTGCACCTTCTTAGAAACTCGATCGTGCTCTCCCTACCACGAATGCAAGTAATTTCACAGTACCCACATCACATGTAAGGCCTGTTAGATTAATTGGACCTTGGAAAATTTGTCTACCTTACACAGCAGTTCCATATGTCCATTAATTTTTTATGTGTGGTTAATAGTGCAAGGGCATGCATGGTGAAAGGATCAAGATGCTCAAGAGGGGGGTGAATTGGGTTTTTCTAAAATTAGTTGTAAGAATTAAATCCTACTAGCCCATGTTCACCCCTCGGTGTCTAAGTGTGTTCCTAATGATTCTACCGGTAAAAGTTTTGCACCCTAGGTTCCAAATCCTATTCTAACATGACAATTCTAGGAACGTAAACAAGCAAAAATTGAAGTACTAGAAAGTAAATGCTTGAAAGTAAAGGGCAAGGAACACGACAATATTTTTCTGAGGTATCAGAGAGTCGTCACTCCCCACTAGTCCTCGTTGGAGCACCCGCGCAAGGGTGTAGCTCCCCCTTGATCCACGCAAGGATTAAGTGCTCTCTACGGGCCGATTCTTCGACACTCCGTCGCGGTGAATCGTCCAAAACCGCTCACAAGATGAGTTGGGTCATCCACAAGCTCCACCGGATGATCACTGAACTCTCAATCACCACCGAGCCGTCTAGGTGATGGCGATCACCAAGAGTAACAAGTAAGAACTCTCACTTGATTATGGAAAGCCTAATGAGAAAGGTGGATGCACACTTGCTACTCCCTATGCACTAATGAGGTCCTTAATCTTGGATTCTCGAATCACAATCTCCTCACTAGTCTCTTGCACTCCCTTGCACATGAAAGATGTTTCTTAGCTGAACAAATGAGCAAGAGACCTCAAATGAAGGGGTAAGGGTTGTATTTATACTCCCCCTCAACACCCCCAACCATTACCTTTGAAATCTGCAAATTTCGGGGGGCATCAGACGCGTCTGTCGACCCCCATCGAACACGTCTGATGCATGTAAATGCGTTGCCGAGCCAACTAGCCGTTAGAGGCTCACCTGACACTGGTCAGCGTGAGAACACTTCCTGGAAGCTTTCTGTTATGCGTCTGTTAGTCACCAGACGCGTCTGGTGGCTAACTCTAGCCGCGTCCATCGCTTGCTGCGCTGAGTCACTGCCAACGTGTCAGGAGGAGACGCGTCCGACGCCGAGCCGTCATCGCGTCTGTTGCTCGGAGAAGATCCAGTGGCACATGCGCTACACTGGACAGACGCTGACGTCAGCGTCTGTTGCTCACGCCTTCAGCGTCCGATGCACCCTTGAAGCCCAATTTCACTTTCGATTCAAACACTTTGTGAATGGCTTCAACTCCAAACAATCTCAGGGCTGTCTTGGGACTACCTAGTGCTAAGTTTAACAAGTGTGCACCACACCTAACCACTAGACTTACCTAGGTCAAGCTACCCATTCACGCCCCCCTTAATAGTACGGCCAAAGGAGAAAACAAAAGTCCTAACGACTAATCCGAACGTCACCCAACACCTTCGACGTCCGGAACTAACGGTCCTTAACCTTGTCGTCCATCCTTTGAAAACCGAAACGATTTCCATCGATAGGGGGCATGAGAACCATATTGCCCATGATTGCTATCACCATGACCTAACATTCTACCGTTTCTGCAAAACACACGTTAGTCATGATAATTAACCGTTGTCATTAATCATCGAAACCCACTCTAGGGGCCTAGATGCTTTCACATGGAATGAAATTCCTTAATATTACTAAATCCTAGGTTTAGGATATATGATAACAATGTCTAGATTCACATAACAATATTTTAGATACAAAAGAATAATGTCCAAGGTTCATGAAAAAATTATTCTACTAGGGGAACAATTAATATTTTAGGTTCACTAATAAAAATATCTGGGGTTCTCTAACTTCACGAGAAATTATGCATGGTGTTACAGGCAGAAACAACAAATGGGAAAAGAGAAAAATAAATAAAAACAATGGTAGCTTTCAAAGAAAAGAGAAAAAGGAACAAATCTTCACGAAAATGTTTCGGAAGAGAAATTTTGAAGAAATTTTCTAACTTCAAAAGAAATAAATGTTCTAGGTTATTTTCAGGAAACACAATGTTCTAGCTATAACAAGAACAATGTTCTAACTTTAAAAATGTTATAGGTTTACGAGAACAATGTTCTAGGTTCGGAAGAACAAGATTCCTTAGAAGAAAAATATTTTAGCATCACGAGAAAAGCAAAATGGTCTTGCTTCACAAGAAAATATTCTACCTTCACAATAAAATAAAAGTATTCTAGCTTCACGGTAAAATAAAAGTATTCTAGCTTCATAAAAAAATTGTTCCATATCAAGAGAAGAGTGTTCGTGGCATTAATTACAAGGAAAAAAATTAAGTTTATAAATTAAGAAATAAAAAGTAAAGAAAGAAAGAAGCGGCACGATTAGGCCTATTGGCCCAACATTGCAAAAGAAACGGGCTAACCTTGTAAAACAAGCCCACATGAGGTGCCGGTGTTTGCCAACTGAACAGGTTAATCTTGTAAAATACTACCTCCGTCCAAGAAAAGATGCAATTATGGGATACGTGCCAGTCAAACTGACTCAAGTTTGACCAAGTTTATAGTAAATAGTATTGACATTTATGTCTTCAAATAAATTTATTAAAAAACTAGATTCAAAGATCTTTCCAATGATACCAATTATGTATCATAAATATTAATATTTTTTAATATAAATTTGATCAAAGTTCAAACTGTTTGACTTCTCGAAAAACGAGAATTGCATGTTTTTGTGGACGGAGGGAGTAACATAGTATATGTAAGAGCATTTCTAGTAGCGCAAAAGGGACTATGGACAGATTTTTTTATTTTTAACACTTTTTTTAAAGTATTTTCAAATATGACACTGTTTAACTTTTTTTTTTCAAAACTAACACTTTTGGCCGTGCCTATTCGCATGGCGTGGCAAAATCACGCTGCCGTGCCATGCATGGCGGCGCGACGGGGGTGGCCACGTGGCAGTCAGCCGCGGCGTTGGCCGATGATGTGGCTGGGCTACCGCGCTGTGGATCATGGCGCGCGGTGCCGCGCCACCTGTCATGGCGCGGCAAGGCCTGACTTAACAGTTGCGCCGCGGGCTCCCTCCCTCTGTCTATCTGCCCGACTGGCGCTGAGGCCGCTCGAGGCGCCCGCGCCGCCACCTCTCGACTCCCCTGTGCCCGGCCGCTGCCCTTCCCTCCCTTGCCGCCCCCCTCCCTACCTTCCCCCAAGCTCCTCCTTGGCTTTGGTCAAGGTAATGATGCTCTTATTAGTTGTTTGAACGGTGGATTCAAGGATTTGAATTGGTAGTTAGGATTTGGAGGAAAATATTAGTTCGTTAGAACATTCGATTGAAGGATAAGGATTAGGTTGTTAGAACTATGTTTACCATGTTTAGTCTAAGAACAATTTTTGTTTGTAAGTGTAGGTTATATTTTTTTCATTTTAATGCAAATGGTTCTCCTTTACATTAAGTTGCGATGTTTTGATTGGTGTTAAATGTCAACCGTTTTGTTAGATACAAGACATGTATCGGGAGGAGTTTTGGTGAAAACGGGATCGTCCTAGAGAATTATACCCCAACACATCTAGCAAAGATGCCCCCGTCCCTCCTGACCTTCCTGTCTCTAACTGTGACTGTGCTTTCCCGTCCAACATGTTTCAATCGAGACATCCGGACATAGCGGCACGTTGCTTCTACACATGCAGTCGTTTTAATGTAAATAATTATTTCTGTACCTTTTTTTCTTCATTTATGTTAGTAGGTTACTAATATTTTCTTGGAATCTTGTTGTGTAGGCCCATGAGAGGTGCTTTTTCTTTCGGTTGATCGACGGTCCAGACAAGTTTGACCCAAGGTACCTCCTTTTCGACGATTGGCGGAGAGGGAGACACCCACGTGAGCACTTCAAGCGGTGGGTTCCACCTCCCCCTAACCCCCCGCCAATAACGGCTAAGGAGAAGCACCTAGCCACAGTTAGACGACTCGAGGAACCTCCTCTGTGCGATTGTGGAGATCGAGCTATGATAAACCCTGAGAATACGTTGAAGTTTGTGTGTCCCAACAAGCACGAAGTAAGTGAAAAGTGTATCTATTTAAATATTTATCTCTATGTGTGCATGTACTAATCTATTCTCTTTTAGTGCTTTGGATTTGCGAAGTGTTGTTTCAAGGAGTGGCTCTATGGTCCTAAGAATCAATAGTAGAAGCCGTCAAAGGCAAAGGAAAAGAAGAAAGAAAGGATAATCATCGAAGCACCTCCTGTCATGTGCGAATGTGGTGTCAAAGCCAACTACGGCCTAGTCCCTTCGGAGCTTGGAATAAGCCATTGTGCGGCCATATGGTTGACTATGATGAGGTTGGTTACTGCTATGAAAAACATGAAATCATATTTTTCTTCTGCGAAGACTTATAATCTAATTTTTCATTTAAACAGAGCACTAGGAAATGCAAGTGGGAACCTTATGATGGTCAAGCTAAGTTCCTAGATGAAATAAAGGCAAAGCAAGTAATTGCACGAAAGTTTGGTTATGGACCTCAGTTCGTTGAGCTCTTCGTTAAACAGCACATAAAGAAGATGCGTGAGTTTGTTAGACAGCGCGGTTTCGTAACCCGATCGGTGTTAGGCTTGACAAATGGGGGTTGGAGAGACGGGGGAAGGCAGAGGAGGAGAGGGCAAGGAAGGAGGCATGGGAAGAGACGAGCACAGATGCAGGTCTTGAACGACCATGCTGTTGCACTGTGTGCCAGTGAGTGATTGAAAGCCTTGTTATTTTCGTTGCCTACTTTTAAATGTAATATAATCGCGTTGCTAACTGGTTGCATTTTATACACAAAGGGATTGAATGCAGCGAGGACCATGCCGCAGAGGTGGCCCATGCAAGGTTTCAGGAGAAATTGCATGAGCACAGAACACGAGCTGGTCGCACCGTTCAATCTCCGATTGTGGTGGCGGATGATGAAGACGAGGATGAGGACGACGCTGCCAGGTTGAGCGATCTCATCGCTCTAGCGGAGGAGGATGAGGACGACACTGGCAGACTGAGCGAGCACATCGCTCTAGCAGAGGCGGGCTTGCAGGAGGAGGAGGACGCGTTCTTCTCTCAGGCCGCAGAGGCCGCAGATGAAGCGGAGGCCGCTTACTACAGGCGACAGGCAGATCAGGGCAATGCGGGTGAGCCTAGCCACATGAACGAAGTGGAGGAGGACGCGTTCTTGTCTCAGGCCGCAGATGAAGCACAGGCCGCTTACTACAGACGACAGGCATATCAGGGCAATGCAGATGAGCCTAACCATAGCAATGAGGTTGTGGTAGAGGATTGGTACTCCGACGACAAGTTGCTTACTCACTGACTGAGGATTTAGGATTGCGCCGTAATGTTCAATATGTAGAAGGTCCTGTTATGTATTGAACTTTTCGTTGTGTCTCATTTGTCATGTATTTGATTCGAAGTTGTGATGCACTGTATCCATGTACTGAACTTTTCACTGGCACTTTCATTTGCCTATTGGTGTAATGCACTTCCACGACATGGGGTGGCAGGGGAGGGAGAGGAGAGAGGATGGGGACACAAGGAGGCAGCGAGACAGGGCGCCGCCGCGCCAGCGACGAGGACGGGCACCAGTGGGGATTGAAGGGGGGCGCGTCAGTGGGGAGAGATGAAGGGGTGGCGCGGCAGTGGGGAGTGAGGGAGGGAGGCGGCGGGCAGCGAGCGCGGCGGCGGCGGGCATGGCGGGCGCAGGGTGCGGCTCTCTCTGTTCGAAATGGGCTGAGTGAGAGAGAGAGGAAGGGAAGCGAGGCCGGGCCAGGCCACGGGCCTGTACAAAGGGCCACCGCGCCGTGATGCGTGGCGCGACACTGCGGCGCCCTGATCGGTGGCACGACAACTCGACCATGTCAGCGGTCAACGGCGCGGCTGACTGCCACGGTGGCACTCCCGCCGCGCCGCCATGCATGGCGCGGCAGCGTGAATTTGCTGCGTCATGTGAATAGGCGCGGCCAAAAGTGTTAGTTTTGAAAAAAAAAAATTAAACAGTGTTAGATTTGGAAATAGTTTTAAAAAGTGTTAAAAATAAAAAAATTTCTCTGGACATTGGTCCATTGGTAGGGCTAGGTTCAAACCCTCGTGTCATATTTTTTTAGAAATTTTTCAGCAATTTCTTTCTTTGCGTCGGACAAAACATTTTTTTTGGATTTTCCCCCCAGCAATTCCTTTCTTTACATAGGCCGAAAGAACCGACCAAAAGTTTCGGTCACGACCGACTTGTATATTTCAGGTGCCTAATCTTTTACTATTGTTTAGGAAACATATTATTTTGTCATTATTTAACTATAGAAAAAATTATAAGTTATCTCTTGTGAGTTGTTGTTTTAATTGTACTAATTAGTTGTATAAGATAGTTGTCTAAAAATCGAAGCACCTAAAATTTAGCTGACTCTGAATTTTTTCTAGACATAGAATTGGAAAAGAGAAAGATGTGGCTCTAAACGTTGAAGACAACATGAACCTACTGTACTATAGACCTAGTTAATTTAGGGGGAAATGAACTAAGCTAGTGACTCACCGAACATGATTGGCTATCACTTGCGCCTGAACTTGCAGATTTGGACAGTAATGTCCGATGCTGGAAAGGAACTGGAAACTGAATATAAGTGTCGTGGGCCGAGTACGAGAGCCCAGCTCAATGAATTACAAGTGGGCCATCTTGTGGGCTTGCCAGGCCATCGAGACCTTCAAGACCCCGGCGGCAGCTGCAGGTCCGCCATGGATGTCTTCTCCAGCATCTCCACGACCCTGCTCATCGTCGGCCGATCCTGCGGCGAGAGGCGGATGCACCAGAGGCCAACGATCACCAGCTTCCTCACCACCTCCACCGTGGCCTCCGCATCCGCCTCCTCGCGTCCACAGGCTGCTGCTTCCGCGCAGAACCGGTCCAGATCTTGGTACAGCCACTCAGGGAAGTACCTGGTGGCGCCGGTGCTCGCCGTTCCCGTTCCGGAATCATCTCCAGACACACCACCACTGCCCGTGCCTCTGGTGGCGCCGACCATCTCCAGCACCACCATGCCGTAGCAGCACCATGCGATGGTGCTCTCCTTCTGCGTGCACAGCTTGGCCAGCCCGAAGTCGGAGATCTTGGGGCGGAGGTGCCCGTCCAGCAGGATGTTGTGGGGCTTGATGTCGAAGTGCACGATGTGGGCGTTGCAGCCGCGGTGGAGGTACTCCAGCCCGCGCGCGATGCCCACCGCCACATCGAACAGCTGCTCCCACCGCAGACACCACCGTCCGCCGCCATCGCCGACGGTGTACCTTTCGAGCGAGCCGTTGGGCATGTACTCGTAGACGAGGCCCCTCTTGGACCTGGATCCCGATCCCTCCAGGCAGAAGCCCAGCAGCGTCACCACGTTGACGTGCGACGTCCGGCTGATGCTGGCCACCTCGTTCACGAACTCCTCGCCGTCCACCTTGGCCTCCTTGAGCATCTTCACCGCCACCTCGCGCCCGTCCGGCTCCGGGAGCCTGCCCTTGTACACCGTGCCGTTGCCGCCTTGCCCCAGCTTGTGGGCGAACGACTTGGCCATCCGCTTCACCTGCGCGTAGCTGTACCGTCGTGGGTACTGGTGCTGCAGCTGCAGCACTGACTCCATCCTCTTCCTCCCGTCTGAGTCTGAGGATCCCCTTCTTTGCTTCTTCCATAGCCAGAAACCTCCGGCAACAAGGAAGCACAACAGCACCCCCGAACCCAGCGCGCCTGCTACTATGTCTGCGAGTGCGAGGCCGGAGCCGGACATCAACAAGTGACATTACAATTGAATTCGTCAATTCGATGAGCAAACAAAGCAAAGCTAGGAGCTTCATCATCAATGGATGTTCGATTGATCGAACGGTACTCACAGATTGTTGTCTTTCTCCTTGTCCTCGAGGAGCTCACCGCACCTCCTGACGGTGCCTCCGGAGGCGGCGGTTCCACCAGCGGCGCCATGGACGGCGGCGTGCCAGGCACGATGGCCATGAACTCGTAGCGCAGGTAGCAGCTGGCCGCGTTGATGCGGACGCCGTCCATGTCCGCGCAGCAGACGCGGACCCGGACCACGTTCCCCGCCAAGCAGCGCCGGCACTCCTTGGCGGTCAGGTCCTCGGTGCACTGCGCCAGCCCGTGCAGCGTCGCGCTGGCGGTGACCCGCTCGTCGTCGAACGCGAACCGGCGCGGCGACTCCGCCGCCGCCAAGAACATCCGGCCGTTCAGCCTCTCGCGCGCCGCGGCGAGTCCGGACGGGTCGGAGAAGTTGCTGGGGTTGGGCACGTGGAACCAGCGCCCCTTCGTCGTGTCCGTCACGCCGAAGAAGCTGGCGTTGTCGTAGCGCACCAGGCACTGCGGATACCAGAGCACCATGTCCCTGCGGCTCGCGCACCGCGTCCCGGGCAGCTCGCCGGCCGCGGCGGCGAGGCAGGCGACGCAATCGGACGCCTCGGCGTCCGCGAGGCACGTGGCGAGGCCGTACACCGTGTCCTCCGGCGCGTCGCCCGCGGCGGCGGCGAAGGTGGCGTTCAGGAAGCTCGCGTTGCTGGCGGGCATGTCCTTGAGGGAGTCCCGGAAACGGAGGAGGTTGGCCTCGAAGGTGGGCCCTCGATCGGAGGTGGCAGCAGAGGTGGAGCAGTCTGCGCAGGCGTACCTGCCATTGGCCTTGGTCCCGCAGATGTTGGGCGCCTGAGGGTGCACGCCAGGGGCAGGGAGGAGGAAGACGAGGACGACGGAGACGGTGAGCAGGCGGTGACGAGATGGGAACATGGGGATCGAGCTGCTACTCCTATGTCCTAACTTGGAGGTCGCAGCTGCACGTCGCTGCTTGCCAAGCAATGGATGTGGAAGAACGGCAAGTGGAAGCGGAGAGTGACAACCACGGCAGCCGGTTGACTGGAGGTCAGCGTCAGCCAGGTCGCCGGCCCCCGCATTGCAGTCCAGGTCAGAGGAGCCGGCCGGCTGGTTGGCTGGCAGCTGGCTGATGCCCCCACACGGCATCTACGTTAGGGGATGTTTAGTTCCTAAAAATTTTCACCCCACAACATCACATCGAATCTTGTGACACATGGAGCATTAAATATAGACGAAACAAAAAACTAATTGCACAGTTCACCGTGAAATCGCGAGACGAATCTTTTAAACCTAATTAGTCTATGATTGAACAATAATTATCAAATAAAACAAAAAAGCTACAGTACCCGAAACCAAAAATTTCCACGAACTAAACACCCCCTTAGTTGCTTCAATCTGGCAGAGACTGAACTACAGCAAGGACTAAAAACAAGAATCACTAGTACTATTACTATCACTAGTGTTCTCTTTTCTCAAGCAAGCATGCAAGATCAATTTGCCAGAACAATCCAATGAGTACCAAAACTATAATAATAACCCTACCTAAACTACCCCTCAAATTTGCAATATGTAACAGCATTACTGCACAGTTCGTTCAGTTTCAGATCCAGTCCACAGGAATACAATTACCACACAAGTACTCCATAAACATCACTGGGACCAATAAGGCAACAAATAACTGGCCTTACCTGCGTCAAGAATGCACATGCACTTCAAATAATGATATGGTACTGCTGGAGATGTCATGTCATGCACCGGGTAGCAGTAGCACAACCGGCCAAATAACAACTTGGAGATGCAACCACAAAAGGAGTCGTCAAATTCATTAGCACCACTCAGAACTCTTTTCTCATATAGAATGATGATGATGACAGCACTGATGCTTCCATAAACACAACAGCACAAGCAAAAGCATTCAACTACAACCGGATGTAGGTTTTCAGCAGTTTCAGCTTATCCGGAGTTCTTAGCATGTAACACCAAATTAAAAAAAATAGCTCTCTAGTTAATAGGGTGGTATTGCGCCGATACCCGCTTGGGAGGAAGCTTCCGAAGGACAAAGAGAACTAGCGCAGAAGGCAGTATCTCTGCGAACTGTACAATTGAGAACATTCATAAGAACATCAATCCTGGGGATGAAAAGATGCTATAATAGTTGAGCACAAGGCAGTGTTAGTGCTTTTACCATATAATAGAAGAAATCTAGGATTGGATGATCCAAAACCTCGAGAGATACATCGGCATCGAATGCAGATAACGCCACCTACCATCAGTGCACATAAGTAGCAACTATCAGAAATAAAAACGCTGCACGATTTATATACATATACATGTGGAGTGTCTTTTCTTTAAAGAGAATTTGCAAACTGCAAATTCATTTGTTTTGTCATAGTTCTCAAAACAGCACACAGCATCCCGTGTGGTACAGACTAGTCAACTGTGTGTGTCATGTTTGTACGAGACAGGTCAACATCATACATACTTTCGGCCAACCAAAGGAATAATCAACCTTCCCTCCTTGAATACCAGCAAATCAGTAAGGCCTTGTTTGGATGCATGTGTATCCACTTCAATCCACGTGTTGGAGTGGATTGGAATGGAACTTAGTTTAGTTTCACTCCAACCCACTTCAACACATGTGGATTGAGATGAATACATGCGTATCCAAACAAGGCCTAAGTGGGAACAAAATACTCACCACAACGCATCTTATCAGGAAGCAGGTAACACAAATTGCTGTCACAGTCCCAACCTGAGACATTTCGAAAAATGCAACATCAGAATGGAAATTATGGAAATGCTACAGTTCTGAACATATTGTTAGATGAAGAACCAAATATGCAGATCCGTTATTAAGATACCAGATCGTTTTTTTTTAACGAAACATATGAGATAGTAAATAAAATACTACCTTTTCCAAACCAAACAAATGGAAATTCTATGTAGAGTTTCTTGTAATAATATATGTGGCAATGCCCTTGCCACCCTTTTGAGAAGAAAAAATATATGTATTGATATCATATACCATAGTTAGTTGTTAGTCACTAGACAAATGACCAATTGATACAAGATTTAGCTACAGTTATGGAGCTCCAAAAAATGATGTTGCAAACATGACAAATGAATTTCATGTTCAACACGTCAATTTCCACTACTTAGCAGTAAAATATGATATCCGTAATTCATAGTAAGTGATAGCGTCAACCCAATGATATATCCTAACACCATACTATGTCGACAAATTGTTTTCTAATTTCTATGGTAGCCTTTTCATGGGCAGTTGAAGAATGAAGGTAGTTGCTGCAGGGTTGCAATCACCTCATAAAGCTTCTTTTGCCGCCCCTTGGATTCAATAGGGAAACGTCTCAGCAAGACAAATAACCTGAAGTAAAATAACAGCACCTTTTTTTTATAGGCAATATTCATAAATAGGGCTGCAAGTCAGTAAGATAGCAAAAGACACTGAACATTGGGTTACCTTCCACCGTATACTGAAAAGCCAAGAAGCGCGATGAAGGAGACAGCTACAATGAATATTTTGCTGGCCAGCTCAACCACAGCATTATCATTTATTCCGAGGTATATCCAAATGCAAACCTGTCCAGATGTACAACCAGAGGTACGGAGTCAAAGTTGGAAAAAGGTAATTTACAATCCTCAATTATAGAAAAGAAATCCAATAAATTATATACACATAGAAATTGCATGGACAGGAAGAAAGCGATGTCTTTATTGAATGATGAGAAAGTAAGAGATGAAAAGACCTGAACAACATATATGATGGTGTTAACGGCAATGTATGCAGGCCTTAGCTTGTCGGTCGGGAGACTCCTAGCCTGCAACTCAACCAAGATTTGTGCTCGTATCATTTGTTTGCGATTTCTGATGGTAAAATGCAACGAAACTCAAGGCTACCCTTTCCTGATGTAATAAAAATGGAAAAAAAAATGGAGATGATTTAAAACGAAAGGTGAGTGTGGCACCTGATGGTATATTTCTGCCCAGAAGAGCACAAGCAAGGTGTAGGTGGAGAAAAACAACAACCCGGGGAGATCTAGCAACACCAACTTGTATACCTGTGGAGGAAGCAAAAGGGGAATATCTTGAGAGGAAAGTGAACCTTGATGTTTATTAGGCACAAGACCGTACATGGTTAGTTGGAGAGCAGATGAAGAAGAAAATTACAATCTTACTTTTGTGCGGAGGAGGAAGACATGGACATGGAAGCCGAATACCAGAGCACGGACTGCAGCAGGAAGACCGGTTGGTTAGCAGTGTTTGGCTGGTTGGTTAGCTGGCATGATTTTTAGCAGCATATTCATGAAATAGGGTGACATTTGAGGAAGGATGAAATCGACAATGAAGAAGCAGATTGACTAGACAGAGAGAAGTAAAGATGATTAATTACCCCCATTGACAAGGAAGTTCATGAGGTGGAAGACCTTCTGCGTGGTCCATCCGAACTCGGGCACCCGGCGCTGGATCCTGATGAGCTGAATCTGCAAGTGGGGGGCATGACAGAGGGAGCAGAGGTGAGGATGAGGATCCAATCGAGTTCCCAAGTCCGAATTGGAACGCTGCCCGGTGCCTCTTGCTCCCCCTCTGGAAGCAGAAGGGCGCAGGGCGGCAGAAAAGATTTGGTTTTTGCGGCAGGCGCGGCACCAATCGGCGAATAGCAGCTGAGATCAAGCAGTAATCCCCCCTCCCCCGCGCTGCCGTGCCGTGCCCTGTCCGCAAGGAGGCAAGGAGGGGAGGGAGGGCGTACCAGTGCGACGGCGGAGACGAGGGCGTAGGCGGCGGCGAGGGAGAAGAAGGCCGCGTCCTGCCACTGGGGCGACTCGTTGACATCGTCCCACCAGCCCCGGAGCGCGTCGGCAGCCGAGGAGGAAGCACCCGCCGTGGCGGCGGCAGTAGCGAAGGAGGAAGCCAGCTCCCTCCTCATCTCTCCCTCCCTCTGGCTCGCTCTCTCCCCCTTCTCCCTCTCTGCTTCTGTGTGCCTGCGCCGCGACCCGCGAGGGAGGAAGGGAGGAAGAAGACACGCAGAAGAAAGGAGGGAGGCAGCAAGGGAAAAGGCGGTGGGCCCACGCGTCAGTGTGTGTTTTTGGTCGTGCGCGACGGCTGGGGCCCGGCAACAGTGAGGGTCAGGGCGGTGGGATTCTTTTTTTCAGCGCTGCGTCAGCGGATTGCGTTGGGCGCCGGCACACGTCGGCTCCACGTGGTCACACGCCCACACGTACTCACCGGGTAGGGTAGGTGGGGTCCACCTGGCAGGATGACATGGTGCTTTGCATTCGCTTTCCTCTCGGCCTCTAATCCTAGCTAACCCTCCAACTCCCTGGTTCCTGACCTTAGATCTGCTGGTGCCAGGGAGAAGGATGAACATTTGAGCCAAGAGAAATCTTAGCTAGCGTTTGGTTAGGACATACGGTAGAGCCGATCATCATGTCTCTATTTCGAGAAATAGGGTAGTTTCATTTTTTGTTTGGTCGAAGAAAACGGGACAAATCCATATCTCGTGTTTGGTTTGGGAACACTGAAAATGGAATGAGACTGTGATACACGAGCTCTATACATCAACATGATTCTATTATTTTATCCTTTTCTTCTCTATTTCGTCCTCCCTTGCAAACTCCGCCTTAGGACCTTGGCCCCACGTCGGCAAGCTCAGCTAGCCACCCTCGAACCCGCTTAGCATGTTGCTTCCACCTTAGACCCATGCCGCCCTCAGTCGTCCGTCGCTGCTCATGGTCCTTAGCTGGTGCAGCCCGACATGCTCGCAGCCGGATGCCCACACACGACCCCCCTTCTTCCTCACTCGTGCGTGCCCATGTGGTGCTCGTCCCACCTGGGTTGACTTTGTCTATCAATTTTTCTAGAGGTAGAGTCATTCTACGTTTTTGGGTATATTCCCAAATGGGACGTCCTTGACTCTACTTGTTCTAGAACCAAAACGCCATCTCAAAAAGTGGAATATCCGACCTCGGATGTCTTCTTCATTCATATCGGTTTTCAAGGAGGATCTTAAGTCCTCCTTCCATGTGTTGGCTAGATGCCTTTAGTTAATTTTCCTGTTCTCCCCCTCTTTGTAAGTATGTAACTCCCCTTTGTGTTTAGTTTTATAAAATCACTGTAGGAAACTCCCCCACAGTCTTTGGTGCTCAAAAAAGACACAAGACAATTGCTTCCATTAGCTTGTTCTCTTGACCTTTCCAAAGAAAACCTTGACGATTCTTTTCAGTGGCTTTAATTATCCAGTTCGGGAGGTCAAGGGTAATCATAAGATAAATGAGAGTAGTAGTCAACACCACTCGAACCCAACTCGGCTCATCAAGCTAAGGAGGCCTTCCATCCTTGGAGGTGATTTGCAACATTATCAACTAGAGGTAAAAACTCCATCTTATTAGTAGGGTTTTGCAAGGAGGGAGGGAGGAAGCCCCCTAAAGGTATATTGATGATCAATGTCGACGCAGGTTACGATGAAACTAAAGGATTCGGAAGTACATGAGCGGTTATTAGAGACTTTACGAACGGTTTCATTGTTGCTTCGCACAGTTATATGTGTTGAACGCAACCATGGCTGAAGCAGCAGGTCTAAGAGATGGTTTATTGTTGGCACAACAGATTGGTTGCAGTAACGTGGAATTGCAATCAGATTGTTTGGAAGTTGTCACAACAGTGCAAGATGGGGGTTTCTGGGCGACGGCAGCATGGACGATATATGATGAATGTTACCTGTATTGGAAGGATTTTCATTCATCTCCATTAGTCATTGTATCAGAGAATGTAATGATGTGGCTCATGAGCTAGCTAGGCAAGCTTTGGTAGGGAAAAACTCTTTTGTTTGGATAGATGAACCCGGCCCCTACCTCAATTCAGCAGCTGCTTGTAAACGATGTAACTATTCTTTCCCTCAAAAAATGATGTAACAATTCTGTCGAATGAATAAAGCTTGCTGAGAGAATTTCAAAAAAAAGAGGGAAAGAGGCCAAAATAAGTGTATGGGAATTCCGTGACAGAGCAAAACAGAATTTCTAAGGTGAGTAGCGAATCATTTTTCGAACAATGAATAGGAGAAAAGCTCATATGTAGTAATTTTGGACTTTGGACAAGCTGAGTACAGGGGAAACGCTAAGATAAAGTGCGATTCTTGTGCACCTTCAGTCGTGCACCATATTATTAGTAAGCTAAATAGATCTTATCTAGCATCGCATTTGGGTCAACAATGCACTCAGCACTCAGTCCCAAAGCATGATGCGGCCGGAACACTGTTATCTTGTTGAAAGTGAAGTGAAACACTGGAATGGTAATTCTTTATTGTTAAATAATAAGTTGATCACTGTTTAAGGCAACAATATATATGTTTATAGTCTCAACACCTTTCTATTCTATCTATCTATATATAATATAGTCCGTCATCAGTATGCCAGCAGCCAGGCAACTTTATTTAAACCTTAATAAAACAAAAAAAAGCTCTACCGCTTGTATCTGTAGAGATACAGAGTTGATGCATTAACCAAACAGACAGGCAGAGAAAAAAAAAATGAAATAGGAGGAAGTGAAAAAGTGAGAGGTGAAACTAAACGAGGACAGGAGCAGGAGTCGCTCGCGCAGCAGCTGCTGCCGGCGACGTTGGTGCTGCTGCCGCCGGCTTGCCCCGGCCCATGGTGAAGCCGCGCGTGCCGTCGGGCATCCTGGGGCCCTGGGGAGGATGAGGCTGATGCCTGGGGCTGAAGGGGCACTTCTGGGAGGAGGCAGAGGCAGCAGCAGACACCTGCTGCCTGCTGCCGGGGCTGGACGGGCACTGCTTCTGGGAGGACGACGACGAGGTGCGGGGGCTGGACGGGTCGAAGTGGCCGGCCATGCCCGCGGGAGCCGACTGGGGGCTCTGCGGCGCCGTGATGTGCAGCTTCGTCGTGCCTCGTCCTCGAGCCCACCCTTTCTGCTTGCTACCCCCATTCTGCTGCTGCTGCTGATCCTCCTGATGCTGCTGCTGCTGGACGTGAGCGTGAGCATGAGCCGCCGCCGCCTCGGCAGCAGCAGCAGGTGAAGAGTAGTCTGCTGTTGGGGAGTCGGATGACATCTGGGAGGAGTGCGGCGAGTCGTCGTCGGAGCCCACAAAGTGGTCGAAGTCTGCTCGCTTCAGCCTCATCACTGACTTGGGCTGCAATGCAAACCAAAAACATGCATGCATTGTTACTGAATGCGTGGAGATGCAGATAATGAACTCAAGCAGAGGAAATGAAGTTCGAGGATCAAACCGAGCGCCTGAGCACTGTGCGGACACGGAGCCCTTTCCTCCAGTTCCGTTCGTCATTCAGCTTCTCCACCTGGTATTTGGTACATATATGTATTAGATAGATAATATATAACAAAGGTAATCAAATTAATTAGGTTCCTGTTCCTGGAAATTAATTACTAGGTACTCACTGCTTTCTCGGCTTGCTGTGACGTCTCGTACTCCACAAGTGCGTGCATCTTTTTTTTAGGATAAGACAGTGTAAAAAAACAAGGTAATAAGAGTGTTAGTGAACCTCCTGTGTATATATGGCTGGTGCCTTGAATTAATGATGGTTCAGTTTAGAGAGACAGAGCATATATAGCATGTGAATGGATGAATGAATGAAATACCTTGTTGCTCACTAGTGTGTCGGACTTGGAAGCCCTTGCAGTGCTAGGCTCTTGTGGATGGCATATCTTGATGTTCTTCACACTGCATGCATGCATCAACAGGTACATGATGCAGGGCACTCAGTGTTAGTTCATCTCTTACATGCATGCATGCATGCATGAATTACTGTCAGTGTTATTAGCTGCATGCATTACTGTATGTATCTGAAACCCATGCTGTGCGGTGTGCAGTTTGAGTAGTAATTATATTGTTTGTGTGCCTTGCTGACCTGCCGACAACGCCAAAGATCTTCTCGAGGCTGTTCCTAGACGAGTCCTCTGGCAAATTCTCCGCTATGATCATGCGGGACTGCAGGAATAACAAGAGCGTTCCAGTTGTGTATTATTGTTGTATACTGCATGCTTGCTGATCAGAATTCGGGGATGGATAGGATAGGATGACAGTATGACACGGTTGAAGTTGAAACCAAGCAGCCAAGCCACTGACTGACTGACCTGAAGCTCTTCCTTGTGTTTCTCCGTGAATGGCTGCCTGCGCCGGACTTTCTTGCCATCGTCACTGACATTCTGCACAAGGAACGAAAGAGCTTCATTATTATCATGGTTTGATCTATGACTGACATCTGCTGCTTACAAGCTTCACATTGACAGACATCTGCTGCTTACAAGCTTTGTGGAGGTGCGAAGAGCCTTCACCAGCATCTGGTTGGTTGCCCCAAGAGACTTGATCTTCTTCCAGGATGCAATGACTGACAGGGGAACTGGACAAAAAAATGCAACAAGGTTCATTGTTCCGTTACTTAATTTGAGAATGCAGCCTGAACTGAACATTATTGGCCTGCTTTCTAGCTAGGATAGATGTCTCAGTCTGACTGACACTGTGAGACACAATCTCGTAGCTGGTACTGCTGCTACTTACCATAGCCTTCTGTGTCTTTGTTCATAATCTTGAGCAAGAACTCGTTTGCCACCAGGTTGATGTCGCTGAACTGGTACTCAACCTGTGTATGTGTCCAAGTGCAAAAGGAGCAGCGAATGAACTTTTTTACTTGTTGGTCACTTGCATGCATGTATTGCATTGCATCAGAGTTTAATTTCATCATGCGTGAGATTAGTAAAAGGCAGAATATACTATAATCCAGCATAGGCACCTACCTGCTTGACAATCTTCTGCGCGACGTCCGTGGTGGCGGCGGTCCCCTTGGCCTGGGCGCTGTTGCTCCCAGCAGCGCCAGCGGCGGTGGCGGTGGCGGTGGCGGTGGCCGCGCCGAACTTGGCGTGCGCGAAGTCGGGCATGAAGAAGACGGGCTCGTGGTCATGGAAGAAGCTCCAGTCGGCGGGCGCGAGGCCCGGCTGCATCTGCATGAAGGGCGAGTAGTAGCCCCCCGCCGGCGCCGACATGGGGCTGGCGGCGGCGGGCGACATGGGCACGAACTCCGGCGCGTGCACGTTGAACTTGAAGGGCGTGGCGGTGGCGCTGGCTGCTGCCGGCCCCGGGGGCGCCACCGCGGCAGCGACGGCAGCCCCGTCTTCGTCGCTCGTGGCGGCCTTGGTGGCACACTTGACGGCGACGTCGCTGCTCTCCTGTGCCATGGCGGCCGCGCGCTTGCTTGAATTGGTACGGTGGTGGTCGGTTGGTTATTGACGACGAAGCAAATAAACTAACCGATCGATCGATCGATCGGCGTGCAGGGGTAGAGGAAGACGTCTATTTATATACATATCGATTAGCGAAGGAGACGGCGACGACGACATTGGGAGAGTTTGTTTGTGAAGCCAGAGCGTTTTTCTCCATCCGCATGCATGCACGAGCACACGACGTCCTTCCCTTCTGGCTATCATCAGGCTATGTCTGCATGCTTACGTATGGCGTCCGTCCGCACGGAAGGGAATGAAGACGATGGAGACCGTTGACCGCTCGCACGCTACGTCAGGCTGAGCTCACATGCAGATGTGAGGGGCAGGCCAACCACGGATCCTGTTTGCTTACATCCGTCTCCTTCAGTGTTTGCTGGAACTGGAACTGGAAGCCCTCAATCAGAGCCATTGACTTTGATTTCAAGGCTCTCCCTATTTTTGAGATCAGGACATTTACTCCATATTTTCACCTTCTGTTTACATATGCATTTGGCAACACCATGATACATGATAAATTATTTATGATTTCACTATGAAGAACCATATTTGAATTTATGCATGCAAATCCGAATATTCAAATTTAAATTAAAATTCATAATCTAGTCCATCATAACATAGTTCATCACATATCTCATCAAGTCAAATGACATAATCCAACACAAATGAAGTCTACCAAAACAATTAAACAACTAGCTAGAACTATCTCTCACGCCCATTGATGTTCCACAAGATCGTTTCAAAGTTTCTCATGTCCCTCTTTATCTTCAATGTCCCTGTATATCTTGAGAAACTCTTACACCACAAATGGATTACGACATTGGTATTCCTTCTCCCTAGGCTCCTCACCCCGCATCTTGATTATAGTCATAGAGCCAAACACCGCGGTCTTCATCTTATACGCTGTGAATATGTACCGTAGAGTCTCCTTGTTTCAAAATCTTATAGGACCCTAATCATGGCAAAGTGTGCCACAAAACACCAAATGCTCTTCAACATCTTTTCTAACCATTTCTTGAGCTTTTTGTGAAGTGACATTTCTTGTTATCTTGTGAGTTTGTGTACATCTTTAGTTCTTCACAAATGTAGCCCAAGAATCCCATCTACCAAATAATAACTCATGTTTTACTTGTTGCCATTCACCATATACTCAACAGAAGGTGAAGTTCCTAAAGGTAGCTGCTGAAATAGGGGAGACCTCAGGAGAACATTGATATTATTCAGGGATCCAAGCAATCCAAAAAGTGAATGTCAAATCCACAAATCCTTCAATGCAACACCTTCAAGTATCATGGTTGGTTCATCCTATCCTCCACGTGTCCTGAGTACATCCATTTCCTTGCAGTTGGGTAATTTATATTCTTCCATCTCCAATGCATATAGTCAATGCATCCAAGCATGCCTGACCAACCCGTCTTATTGTTTATCTCCACATGCCCTAGGGTTGTCGTTCCTCCTATAATCCCCCTCTAATTCCGCCAATTATATCCTCTAATTAAGGGGAAGTCACCCCCCCCCCCCCCCCAGATCGAACGTGTGACATGATGCGATCCTCTCATTTTGTCTCATAGCAGAGTTGAGATGACCGAGTTGACTAGCTTGGCCTGAAAGTTGGAGCTACATGCTAGAGCGCCAACTGAACACACAAACACAGTATAATATTAGAAGGCCACTTTGATAGAGCTTTAGCTCTAGTGAAAAAGTTGCAGCTGCGACTTCTTCGATGAAATAGCTTTTTCTGGCTTTAGCATCACTAGTTAGAAAAAACATTTAGTAAAACCGTATCTCTTGGTTGTTAAAAAAGGTGAAAAGTCCATAATACCTTTTTTTACATAAAAAAGGTGAAAAGGTTAAAAAAAACATTTAGATTAAAGAGTTATATATTACTATGAATCTGGTAGTATCAATTTTAGGTTTGTCAATTTACATAATCATTTAGATACTACTCCCTCTGTTCTAAATTATAAGACGTTTTAGTTTTTTTAAATACATAGTTTTTATATGCACTTAGATATACACTATGATTAGATACATAGTACAAGCAATGTATCTAGAAAAGTTAAAACGTCTTATAATTTAGAACCGAGTGAGTATTATTCAAATAGATAAGAGCTTGCCTTATTAGTACTCCACTAAATGGACTTACATACTTGGCAGGAGAAAGTAGTAATCCACTAGTAATTATTCTTACTTAACCTAGCGCACAGCAGCACCAGAGCTTATAGCTCGTGTCCTTGTGTCGGTTTTTGTTGGGCTAATAAGTGGGTGTGAGTGTGTGACTTGTGATGAGTAGCCCAAGGAATTGACCCAGGAGTTGACTCATTATCTTCCTGTCTGTTGTAAAAAAACGGTGGGAGTGAGCTTGGCATATATATTATTGATTTTGTGTTGGATGTGTATGCATACCTTGTTTATTTCTTCGGTTGGTTATGAGATTTTCTTTTTTCCTTTCTAATATTTTTGCAGAACTCTGTACGATTCCGTACTTTCCTAAGCTGCATGCCAGCAGAGGCTGACAAGAGTACGTACTCGTAGAGAGGACAGCGGAGTAAACAAACAGTACGTACAAGCTAGCAGATGGAGATGGGGGCACGTGGTGGATGGATCATGAATGAATTGCTGGTTCCTCCTCAAGGACGGTAGTGCCCACCCGTATCCGCACCCGTAAAATTTTACCCGTCAGGTTACCTGTACCCGCATGCGGGTAAAAAAATAGTTCCATACCCATACCCGTCGGGTAATTCTCACCTGACGGGTAACCCATACCCGATAGCATACCCGAAAATTACCTAAAAATATCAAATAGTCACATGCAAAAATAAATCATTCTAAGCTTCCAACAAGTTACAAACATGCTAACAAACATTATTAGCATCATTACAACAAAGGCAATCTACTAGAAATATAGTGGATGTCTCAATGGGCCAAATTCATGACTTATATGTGCTAAAATAACTGAGGTTGGCTAGTTATTTTTGCGGATATGTCTTACCCGCGGGTATGCGGGTATGGGTAGTATACACCCGCACCCGTACCCGCCATACCCGATGGGTATAGGATTTTGCCCAATAACGTACCCATGGGTAGAAAATTCATCCCATACCCACCTCTTTATCGGGTAATACCTGTCGGGTACTCGGGTTTCGAGTACCCGTTGCCATCTCTAGTTCCTCCTCTCTTCAATTCAGTGTGGTCTTGTTCGCTTAAACTTATCAGCAGTGTTTTTTCTCACAATAAATCAGTCAACGGTACTTTTTAATCTAGCTTTTGCTTTGATTAGGAGTACTACTAATCTGTTGGACTGAACTTCAGCAGTCAGCTACCCTACCAAACCCAGCAAAGGTATACTACATACATGGTACAGGTGATCAGCAGATAAAGTATTTGATTCATAGCAAAAATCGTCACCTGGAATCTGGTATATGGTCTTTGGTGGGTTTTACATTTTTAATAGCAAAGTTGTTTACTTTATAGCAGATTAGGTCAATAGCTGTCGTTGTCAATGAGGAATTAATCTTTAAGGAGTAAGAGCCATGCATGGAGCACAGCTCTTACCATTATATTACGCGTTGCCTGCCTCCACTTGAGAGGCAATTTCTCAGAAAGTTTTGTGTTGGCACGAACGGAACGCCTACTCCTTGCATGGCTTGACCGTCCCACCATCTTCGTACCGTGCGAGGCGACTGCCGAGCTGCCTGCCTGCCTGCCGTTCGGGTCTGAACCGACTCGACTCGTGCGCGTCTGACTGCTGAAGTAAACGAAGCCGCGTCCGTCAGGTCGGTCTCGCACGTGCCTCGCGCGCGGCGACCGGCGGTCCGTCCGTCCGTCTGGTCGAAACGCTTCGAGCACGGCAGGCAGTCAGCCAGTCACGTTTCTTTTCGTAGCGCTGCTGCCAAGTGTCGGGGTCCCGTCCCGTCCCTACTTCAGTTTATTAACGCGCTTCTGCTGTCCTGTCCTTCGGGGCTTTAACTGATACACGTGACGGAGACCATGGACTCGATCGGTTTTTTTTTTTTGGGTCACAGACCTCAGCTACGACGACATCAGCCTTAGATCGTTTGAAGCTAATTTTGTCTGCACGCATGGCTTCACCCTACAAAAATGGTGGAATTCTCCTGGTGTTTCTAAGCAGCAGTAAAACACTACCACTAGTCATACATATGGGAATCTCACTAGAAGGCATTTGGTAGGGAAAGTTTATACTAAATTTTGAATACTAAAACACTAGAAGAATCCCACCTTAAAAGGAGAAGTAGAAAATTCTGGTTGTGTGAGAACTAAGCTTGCAGTTCTGCGTCAGTGCTCATCAAAACTTACGAAATCACGTAGTGCTAATAAGGTTGTATAGGGAGTATTTGGTTCACCTGGCAGCTCCTAAATTTAGTTCCATTTAATCACTTTTTTGCGAAACACTGTGACTAAGTAAATCTGTTGGAGTTGGACGGAACTTAAGCGGCAGACAACTGAATTAGGTAGCAGCACATGGTTCAGTGTGACTGGCATAGAAACAGACAAAATAATACATCGGCTCGATGAGTTCACATTCACACGCACAAACACCATCCACATCCAGAGGCAATGGATTGCATTGCATCGCATCGCATTGCATTGGAATGAAGCAGGAGTGGACATGAAGGCAAAAGCTAGCTCGCGTCCCCACGCATGTAAAAAGTATAGTTTGAGCAATGGAGCATGCAGCATATAAGTATATTCACCCCGTTCGCTCGAACTTATTAGCCCGGTTTATGAGCTATGGTATAATGTTTTCTCTCACAACAAAACAGTATCAGCCAGCTTATCAGCCACAAAAACCATCAGCCGATTAGGATGCTTGGTCGAGTAGGATGCGATAATATGCCGATTAAAACTGCTAATACACGTAACCCCGCAGATGCATGCACCTTCATAATCCATTCTCTAATGTACTATATTACTATTAATTTAATTATTATTATACTCTCTCATATCTCTAGCCACAAGAGTGGAAAATAAAGCCCTCGTGACAAAGAAAGAAGCTGCTGCTGCTGTTGCTACTACTGCTCATAGAGAGAGATTGACATGAGGAACAAAAGAATACACGCGCGCACATGACACACATAAACACTACAGCATCTCTTTCACAAAAATTGTAGTTCAAGGTTTGTTGCATATAGGCCAAACAATCGATTCTCACTACCACAAAAATAATTTTAAGAGATACATCTTTTTATTTCCAGAGGAGGGCAAAAATTATTCCTATCTCTAAAATAAGCATCAATTTTCGAAGACATACTTTTCATTTAAAGAGACAGTAAACTCACGGCCACCTCTAAAAATGAATTAATAGAGAGAGACCCGCCTGATTAAATAGGACCGAGGCCATCCGCCTAAACCCACTAGATAAGCCTAAAAAACCCTAGTGTGTTCTCTCTTCACTTCTCCAAACGCCTCTCTCCGATCTCTCTCCCATCACTTGATCGAGCGGAAAAAGGGGCACCAACATGGGCGGCCTGTCCGACTCCACGAGGAGCAGCGCACGCGGTCGACTTGCGGGCTCCCGGGCGAGGGGTGGCTTGAAGGGAAGCGTGGACGGCCCGAGGGCTTAGGTCTTGGATCCAGTCATGCGCATCCAAGGTGAGCTACCCTCTCCCTCCTCATCCTCTCCTCTCCCTCTCCCTTGTTCTAATCTCTCTCCCTACCTTACCGTTCATGCGCAGGTGAGGGTGAAGTCCTAGCTCCGAGAGCAAACACACGCTGCGGCATGGTGTCGACTTTGGGTGATGGTTGAATTGCCTCGCACGGGTGGTGGTACGTGCTCGCCTTGGCCACCAGCAGAAACCATCCTATAGTTTCTGAATTAGGATGTGAGAAGCGAAGAACCTTGAAAGAAAAAGGACTGACACTAAATGAGGGGATTGCTCTTAGCAGGAGCGAAGAACCTCGAAAGAAATGGACCGGCCCTAAGTTAGGAGATAGAAACCTGTAAGAAAAGGAGTGGTCCGAACTTGTGTTAGAGTAATTAATTGTAAGAACTTGTGTCAAATTGATGGCCATATGAGCAAGGTTGACCATATTTCTAATCAATTGAGCCAGGGCTCGCTTCGCATAGGTAGGCTTAATTTGGACCAAATTGTGTTAAATGGTTTTTCCATTTTTTTTTGTTTGCCGTGATGGTATCAGATCGAAGGTTATAGAGGAGTACTATCCTATGTTGCAAGTTGATGATTTTTACTACACCTACTCCAATACCACCACAGGTGGGTCGTACTCATACATGTTGTAGTAGAATATAAGTATTCCATATTAATAACATATGCACTAGAATAATCATGGACTGGGGACAAGACTTGTGGCTTGACTTCACTCCTTCACTTATATTTTTTTTCGCTTTTGTGTTGTGCGTGGAGCCTCTTTTTTATGAAAACAAAAAAATATATATTTACATACTCTGACCCTATGACCTGTGTCGTGTGACTGAGGAGCGAGAGTATGAGACGATTCGAAGCCGGTAGAAAAGACTTGTGGAGAGAGGCCTACCAATACCAAACATGCATGTTTTACACACTTCGAAGCCGGTAGAAAAGACTTGGTGGAGAGAGGCCTACCAATACCATGCATGTTTTACACACTTCGTCGACATCGACTGTGAAGTGGAGGGAAGACGATCGAGATGGTTTCTTTTTGCCAATAATAACCGAGTGATGTCGAGCTGATGGGCTGATTTGTGATTGATTGGTACTCCGTCCTAGCAGGAAGGGAGCTTGGCTCTAAGAATTCATTAGGCAAGACTATAGATGGGCATGCAGCTCGAGCCCGTCAGCCCAGCACGAGGCCCGGTTTTTTTTGGCCTGGCCCTGTGGCCAGCGGGCCCAGAGGAGCAGGCTGTGCCTGGGCCTCACACCAAGCACGTGGGCCGGCACAGCACAGCCCGCTCCCCAACGGTAGGCTCGGTGGCGGCCCGCTCCCCCAACGGTTCACTGCTTCCCCCTGCCTCCCACCGCATGCTGCATTTGGCCCAGCCCACCTCCCCGCCACACCCTCCACCCCCGCTCCATATATAAGCCTGGGCCACGGCTCTTCGCTCCCACCCCCAAACCCTAAATCACAAATCCCCTCCCCGCCGCGGCGACTCTCTAGCTCTCTCTCGCAGTCTCCTCTCGGCTCTCGCTCGCACTCCGACTCCGACCGTCCTCGACGTCCGTCGACCATCGTCCCCGACTCCGGTGACCTCGCCACCGCTCCTTTCCCCGCGTCAAGCCCGGCTCGCGTGGGAGCAAGCTCGGCGGCGGCTCCCCTCCTGCCTCGGCGACATCTACGGCGGTGGTTAGCCCCGGCGGACCGGCAGTGAGCCGGCGACTGCGCCCCGGCGCCTTGAAGCCCATCCCTCCGTTCCTCCTTCCTCGGCTCCGAGGGATCCTCCCGATCTCGCGCGGCGGCGGCCTTCTCCCGACCTCCCGTCAAGCGCGCAGCCAGCTTGAAGCGGCGGCAGCCGCCTCCTCCACGCGGTTGCGCTCTCCCGATGGCGTCCTCTCTTCCCCTTCCCTTGCTGAAACAGGCCACGGGCTGGCATGGCCTGCTAGCCTGGCCGTGCCTGACGGGCTGGCACGACACGAAAATCGGCCTATAGTGCCGTGCCTGGACCGAAGGCTAGGCCCACGTGCCTAAAAGGCACGGCCCGCAGGGCACGGTGTGCCTTGTCGGCCTGACCCCATCGGGCTGTGCCAGTCCGTTGCCCATCTATAGGCAAGACCGCAAAAAGGTGTGTGGTGATTGATTTGAATGTTTTATTTTTCTTGTTAATACTACACCCTCCGTTCCTAAATGTCTGTCTCTAGAAAACCGTGTTTCCCTCACAGACATGTTTCCTAGGCGACCAACATTAAGGGACGGAGCAGTAGTAATGAAAAACCGTCTTGATTTCTGGCCCTAGTACTATTTTTTGCGACGGAATGATAGTTAACTGCTGCCTCGTCCTCTCCCTCTCTATCCACGTCTGACGGATTGGCATCGCTCTGGGTGGTGCAGTCCACCACCAGTCCACCGCAAGCTGAATTCTTGCTCTTGCAGGGCAGTCTCCATCCATGTCTACATGTGCATCAGCGCATCCAGGGCCTTGTTTAGTTGACAAAATTTTTAGTAAAATACAACTGTAGTAGTTTGGTTGTTATTTGGTAATTAGTATCCAATTATGGTCTAATTAGGCTTAAAAAATTTGTCTCGTCCATTTCGTCTAAACTGTATAATTAGTTTTATTTTTTATCTATATTTAATGCTTCATGCATGCGTTCAAAGATTCGATGTGACAGGAATCTGAAAAATTTGGCAAAATTTTTGGCATCTAAACGGTATTCCCTCCGTCTCTAAATATCTGTCGCTTTACGCTTCCCGAGAAACAACTTTAATTAAATATATATTAAAAAATATTAATATTTATGGTATATAATTAGTATTATTGGAAAGATTTTTTAATCTAGTTTTTTAATAAATTTATTTGGAGATACAAATGTTGCACGTATTTTCTATAAATCGAGTTAAACTTACGGGCACAAAAACCAAAAACTACATTTAATTGGGGACGGAGGGAGTACCTAGTTCCAGTCCAACAAGGGCCTCAAGTCTCAAGCACAGCAACAGCAGGCAGCCTTCTCCTTCCTCGCGCGCGGCTTGTTGCTCAGCAGGTACTACTGTACGCAGCTAGTAGGTAGGCTAGCTAGTCCTTGCCTACTACTACCTCCGTTCAAAAAAAAAAGAACGTAATTGCGGGTCAATAAAAGTAGTTCACGTTTAACTAAATTTCTAACAAATACTATTCATATTTATGGCTTCAAAATAATTTATTATAAAAATACATTTCATAATTAATCTAATAATATTTATTTAATATTATAAATATTGATATTTTTTTTATCTATAATTGATCGAACTTAAGATACAAAATTATAACACTGCGCTAGAATCGCATGCTTTCTCATACGGAGGGAGTACTTGCTGCTGGCGCTGCTGGGTGCCTGTTGCCTCCTCCTCCAGTCCTGGGTCTTTCCAGTGCCAGTGCCAGCCCAGCTTGTGTTATATATTTATACATACATACTCCTAGCTGATAGCACTACTACTCTTCTTTCTTGCTGGATTCTTCCTTTTCCTCCTCCGCTTCTTCTTCTTCTTCTTCTTCATTCACTGGTGGTGCCGGCTGGGCATTCATCCAAGCTTTCTTTTGCCCCGTCGCCGTCGGTGCTCGCTTGTTCCTTTCTTTCTTCCTTCCCAAAATCGTATCTTTCTGTCTCCGCCGTTGCCATGTCCGGACCAGAGTCAGGGACCGGCTGAGGCGACAGCCATAGCCCTCATCCTCACCGTCACCTGCTGCTTCTTGCCTTGGGCTTGAGCTGGGGAGGAGGAGATGGCGTCGTCCTGGTCCTCCTCCTCCACCACCAGCACCAGCACGCTCCTCCGGTTGCTCTGCCTCTGCGCCGCCCTGCCAGTCGCCCTTCAGGCGGCGGCGCGCCCGCCCAGCGTCACCATCGGCGCGCTCTTCACCTTCGACTCCGTCATCGGCAGGTCCGCCAGGACCGCCATCCAGCTCGCCGTCGACGACGTCAACGGAGACCCCACCGTGCTGAGGGGCACCAACCTCAGCGTCATCTTCCAGGACACCAAGTGCAGCGGATTCGTCGGCACAATCCAAGGTACTACGGTAGTTTCCTGCTCTGCCCTTGCTCTGTTTTCTTTCGTTCTTTGTTTGTTCCCTATGGATTGTGGATTGGAGTTTCCATTCCATCCTTGGGCGATTGAAAAAAATTTCAATCCGATGAATAGTACCACTTTCGTCGATAAATATTGTTCAATCGTGGACTAATTAGGCTCAAAAGATTCATCTTGTGATTTTCAACTAAACTGTATAATTAGTTATTTTTTTACCTACATTTAATACTCTACGTAAGCGGCTAAAAATTGATGTGATGGAAAGAGAGTGAAAAAACTTGGAATTTTAAGGGTACCTAAACAAGGCCTTGGTGCGATTGCCATGAATCTTGACGTGATGTGCTATGCCTCCTCCGTTTTGGGTGGTTGCCCCGTCATTACGCATCATCAGCAGCACCAAATCATCATGTCATGTGGGGCTTAATTTGTGGGTGCAGCCAACATCTCCCCTTTCCTTCACTTTTTGGTCCTGCGCTGCATGCACCGCATTCCACTCCTTGCTTGCCTGCATTGCATTCTCTCAACTTTGATTTCTATTTCTGCACAAGAACATCAACATTTGATTGCATCATCAAGATATGTACCTCTGTCCTTTTTTTTCTTTCTTCTGTAAGTATTCCTTCCTCTTTTCAAACTGCACGGTTGGGACTCGGCTCATGCATTCAGATTCCACACCATCACATTCAGAGTTTCTTTCTTTCTTTCTTTTGGAAGTTTTCACATTCAGAGTTTCATCAGGCACATAGTACCTAGGAGTATGTAAAAACTAGGCAGGGAGGGGCACTCTTGTAGGCCTTGTTTAGATGCATCCTAAAAGTTAGAATTTTTTCACTCTCTCTCCGTCACATCAATCTTTGGACCTATGCATGAAGTAGTAAATGTAGGTAAAAAAATAACTAATTACACAGTTTAGTTGAAAATCACGAGATGAATCTTTTGAACCTAGTTGGTTCACGATTGGACAATATTTGCTAAATAAAACGAAAGTGGTACTATTCGTCGGAATGAAATTTTTTGCAATCTAAACATGGCCCTAGTCTAGTCAAGTCTGGTTTTTTAACAACAAATTAAGCTAGGCTAGGCTCCATTATTCTTCAAACAAACCATGCTAGCAGCTTGCATATACTCGTTGCATAAACAAGAAATCCACATTACTATACTAGCTGAGTCAACCGAGTTTGATTTTGTAATAATTGTGCGCGTCAGTTAAACTAATCACCAGATGAGATGAGTCAGCCAGCCAGCCAGCCTATGCAAATCCATTCCGTTGGTCAACGACTGCCTCATTGATTGTTACTGCTGCTCTGCGGCGAATAGTAAAGTCAACTGCGATGCCACTGACGACTGACCCCCCTCGATCCGACCTGATGCACAGCCTTGGAGCTGATGGAGAGGCAGGTAGTGGCCGTGGTGGGCCCGCAGTCCTCGGGCATCGCGCACGTCGTCTCCCACGTGGCCAACCAGCTGCGCGTGCCGCTGCTCTCCTTCGCCGCGACCGACCCGGCGCTCGCCTCCAAACAGTACCCCTACTTCGTCCGCGCCGCGCACGACGACCGCTTCCAGATGGCCGCCGTCGCCGACGTCGTCGCGCACCACGGCTGGCGCGAGGTCACGGCCGTCTACGTCGACAACGACTACGGCCGCGGCGGCGTCGTGGCGCTGGGCGACGCGCTGGAGGCCCTGCGTGCCAGGGTCTCCTATAAGGCCGCGTTCCCGCCGGGCGCCGACGGCCCCGCGATCGCCGACCTCCTGGTGCGCGCCAACTTGATGGAGTCGCGCGTCTTCGTCGTCCACGCCAGCCCGGACTCCGGCCTCCACGTCTTCGCCGCCGCGAGCTCGCTCGGCATGATGGCCGCCGGGTACGTCTGGATCGCCACCGACTGGCTCGCCGCAGCCGCCATCGATGCTACTGGTGCCGGTGCCGCCTCCAAGTCCGATATACAGGGCGTCCTCACTCTGCGCCAGTACACCCCGGACTCGGACGCCAAGGCGTCGCTCGTCTCCAGGTTCGCCGCCGCCGCCGCCAAACCATCCAGCAACGCCATCAACGCGTACGGCCTCTTCGCCTACGACTCCGTCTGGATGGCGGCGCGCGCCATCGACCAGTTCCTCAGCGACGCCGGCGGGGGCAACGTCTCCTTCTCCACCGACCCCAACATCCACGACGCCAACGGCAGCGCACTGGGCCTCAGCGCGCTCAAGGTGTTCGACCAGGGCGAGCAGCTCCTGCGGAAGGTCATGCTCGCCAACTTCACCGGCGTCACGGGCAGCGTGCGGTTCCAGTTCGACGCCGATGGGAGTGGGACCCTCATCAACCCCGCCTACGAGATCCTCAACGTCGGTGGCACGGGCGTCCGCCGGGTCGCCTACTGGTCCAACTACACGCGCCTGTCGGTGGCGGCGCCCAGGCTGCTCGCCGACGGCGGGCCGCCGCCCAACTCAAGCACGACGACCCAGCAGCAGCAGCAGATGTACAGCGTCATCTGGCCCGGTGACACCACGGCTAAGCCGCGCGGGTGGGTGTTCCCCAACAACGGCAAGCCGCTGAGGATCGGCGTGCCGTACCGGACGACGTACAAGCAGTTCGTGTCCAAGGACCGGTCGAGCCCGGACGGCGTGAGCGGCTACTGCGTGGACGTGTTCAATGCGGCGGTGGCGCTGCTCCCGTACCCAGTGCCGGCGTCGTTTGTCCTGTTCGGCGACGGCGTGAAGAACCCGAGCTACAACGAGCTGATGCAGAGGGTGGCGGACGGCTTCTTCGACGCGGCGGTGGGCGACATCTCCATCGTGACGAACCGGACGCGGGTGGTGGACTTCACGCAGCCGTACGTCGAGTCCGGGCTGGTGATCGTGTCCACGGTGAAGTCCAAGAGCTCCAACGAGTGGGCCTTCCTCAGGCCCTTCACGCCGGGGATGTGGGCCATCATCGGCGCCTTCTTCCTCTTCGTCGGCGCCGTGGTGTGGATCCTGGAGCACCGGTTCAACCCGGAGTTCCGGGGGTCGCCCAGGAAGCAGATGGTCACCATGTTCTGGTTCAGCTTCTCCACCATGTTCTTCGCGCACAGTGAGTAGCTAGAGTACAATGTTGTTGGATTATTGTTCATTCAGTTCCATCGATTCAGCTGAATCTGAAATCTGAAATCCTCTATGTTCTAATGGGACATGCAGAGGAGAACACCGTGAGCACTCTTGGTCGCTTCGTGCTCATCATCTGGCTGTTCGTGGTGCTCATCATCAACTCCAGCTACACGGCCAGCCTGACGTCCATCCTGACGGTGCAGCAGCTGTCCACGGGCATCCAGGGCCTGGACAGCCTCCTCTCCAGCAACGACCCCATCGGCTACCAGGTCGGCTCCTTCACCCGGAGCTACATGATGCAGGAGCTGGGCGTCCCGGCGTCGCGCCTCCGAGAGCTGGCCATCGACGACTACGCCGACAGCCTGCAGCGTGGCCCCAGCAACGGCGGCGTGGCGGCCATCGTCGACGAGCTGCCGTACGTGGAGCTCTTCCTGTCCACCAACTGCCAATTCAGGACGGTGGGGCAGGAGTTCACCAAGGGCGGATGGGGATTCGTGAGTCGATCTACTTTTGGCCTTTCTTCCTTTCTCCAATCCAAATTAACCAACTGACCACGACGATGGTTTACATTGCAGGCGTTCCAGCGTGACTCCCCCTTGGCGGTGGACCTGTCGACTGCCATTCTGACGCTGTCGGAGAACGGCGACCTGCAGCGGATCCACGACAAGTGGCTCAACCCAGGGACGTGCGCGTCGCAGAGCACCGACGGCGTGGGCGCCGACAGGCTCAACCTGGGCAGCTTCTGGGGCCTCTTCCTCATCTGCGGCATCGCGTGCTTCATCGCCCTGCTCATCTACTTCGCCAGGATACTCTGCCAGTTCTGCGAGTACCACGGGACCGGGACAACCGCCGGCACCGCCCAAGAGGACGATGGCGCCGGCCCGTTCCCTGACCCGGAGAGGAGCCTGCGCCGGCCCGCCAGGCTAACCAGCATCCGGGACCTCATGTCGTTCGTGGACATGAAGGAGGCCGAGGTGAAGAGGGCCATCCGGAGCAGGTCCGACAGGCGGCTGGACGGGTCCATGGGCGGCAGGAGCTACACCTCCGAAGGGACGTCCTTATCACGGCCGTCCTCCATGTCGCCGGTGTAATACGGGGCGGCGGCGTTCTTCTTCAAAGACACGATTTTTGTCTGTGCTCTGACTTTTAGGTAGCTGGAGTCGGCGATCTGAAATTGACGAAACTGTACGTTTGTACAAATTGCGATTCAGCGATTATATGATATATACGGTTTTTCGACACCTGAAGATGAGTGTGTAGGAGCTATAGTATGCAACGTAGCTGTAGAATTACAGGGTATTATGTACAAAAACTTCAAACTTGTGTGGACAGCTGAAGATGAAATGAGAAATTTTTGCTATACATATATCATGACACGTTCTAGATGGAATCTGTCTTACACCTGTTTTTTGAATGTGCAATAGCTGCACAGCTCTGGTGTGTGCTCTCTGAAATTCTTAACGTTCACTTGGGTGGTTCTTTTGAATCCATTGGCCAGTTTTGGCTTAGTAAATAAAAACATGGAGTAGTGAATGTAGTTACTGGCCAGCTAATAAGAAACGACCTTTGTTTTCAGAATGTTGGCTGGAAAGGGATGGATATCCGGCTGAACAAAATTGCCTCTACGGTGCAGAATTGGCTAATCATGTGCCCGGAGAACAAGAAGGATTCCTCCCTGAATACGGTGGTGGGACTGAAGACGTTTCCCTGGAGAAGCTGCAAGTGGTGGACCGAATGCGGAGTTTCCTCAAGATGAAGCAAGCCGGAGCTGGTTACTTCTTCTGATGCTTTGCAAGTCTGGAGCTCCTGCAGACTGGCGTGATCGAGTCCCAGTGCTGCTGATCTTGTAATGCATGGGTACTGTCGGCGTCTGGAACCTTTTGTTTGCTTCCTTTGCGGCTGGTGATTCAGTGGCCAGCGCTGTTAAGTTTTTTTGAGGCGTCTCTTTTCACTAGAGTCTTCAGTTATCTTGGTTTGGGGTTGGTCCTTTGGTCTCTGGAGTTCGATGGATTAATACATTCATCAGTAGGCAAAATCAACATCCTAATGATTTGTGTAATCCTTATAAGAGTGCATCAGTATCATAAACATTGTACTTTTTACCTCTCCAGTTTAGTGAAGGTTGGTCCCTCTTTTCGGAAACAAGGTAAGGCAAGGAGAATATAGGAATGTAGTTCATTTGAATTTCTTTTGAAAAATCTCCATGAATAGGCCCTAAGTAAAGTCAGTTGGTTGTTGAGCCAGTTCGGCCCACCTTCTGCTATGTAGGTTCTTCGCTCCTCAATTCCTATCAGGGAAAAGGTTCCCAGAAAGAAAGAAAAAAGAGGTCGCCATAGAAAATTCAAATTAAAATTTGTGAATCTAAATAATATATGTGGATAAGTTTTAAGACCGGCAGTGTAGTTTGCTACGAGCAGATGCTTGTGAAACGGCGAAAAGGGCCGTTGCATTCATCAGATTTTGTACGTGCTGTATCTGTGCTGTAGCTATACGTGCTGTACATTTTTTTTTATTTCTTAATTTTGTACGTTCTGTATCTTTTTTATTTCTTCATTCCAGATTTTGATCTTCAATACGTGATGTGTGCTGTATCTGTTCTGTTATTTTTTTATTTCTTGACGTGGCATATTTACATTTTCTAAAAGTGGAAGATAACAAACATCTAAATCTTCCAGATGTTGATATGTTAGTATAGGTGGTGTATTTTCGTTGTTTTGTTTGTCTTGTGTGACATGTTACATGGCAACTTTTGATTCGTTGAAAAACAGGAAAACAACAAACAAAAAAAATCTTCCAGGGATGTGTAGTCAGTCGGTGTTACCGAGCTTTAATAGCAACATTTCATGTACATGATTAGGCCCATATTTTGTTTTGTTTATTGCACTTAGTAGGGTTTTACTTTTAACAGGGTTTAGCCCAAGCCTGTAGTGGTAGCTGAGGAACTTAATCGTTTGATGAGTAATTTCAGTTCGAAAATGCTGTGGGTAGGGCGTCTGTTTCATCCCAACGCACGTTGGTAGGCCTCGACACCCACCTGAACGGCCCAACACTGCCATCCGCATGGACGCACCCATCTCGCATTTCTCAAAATAAAAAATCTCCGTCACTTTCCTCTCAAATCGCCGCTGCGCCCGCATCCACTCTCGAATCGGCACCGTGCCTACACCGCTGTGGTGTGCTCCACCGTGACCACGCTATGAGCGACCGAAACACGGTGATGTGCTGCACCATGCCCTAGCGTCGTCGCCTGCCTTCCTATCTCCCCACCGCCACTCACCACTCGCCACGAGTTCTTCGAGCTGACGCAACATGGTCCACGCAGACTGCTCCAGCGCAGCGTCTTCACCGCGCCCAGCCGCTTGCTTGCTGCCATCCTCCCTCTCCATTGCACCTGAGCGCTGCTTGCTGGCTACCGTAGTTTCCCACCAGGTATGCCGTGGCCGTAGACGACACCGTGTTTCAAGTGTTTTCAAGTATTTCAGAAGTATGTTTTCAAGGGTTTCATCTTCATATTTGCCTATGTTGCAATGGCTATATACGCATGTTGCACGGATATGTTTCAAGTGTTTTAGTTGTTTCAAACGTATGTTTCAAGTGTTTTATCTGGATATTGCATAAGATGCAAGTTGCAAGCATATGTTTCAAGTGTTTTTGATGTTTCACACGTATGTTGCAAGTATTTTGTCTGTATGTTGCTGTTAACGGTTGAAAACTACTAAAATTATAGCGTCAACAAGGCATAGAAATGGACATAAATGATCACCAATGTAGACTTAGGGGTTTAAACTGACAGAATTCCACGAGTTTGGTGAAACTGTGTTTTTCAGGGATTAAACAGGAAAAGGAGCAAGGTGGACCTACACGTCGGAATAAATTGCGATATTTTACTGTGGCACCGACTTAAGAAGCATCTAGAAGACACGAGAAGACACGTGGAAGAAGGCGAGGCCCACCTGGCAGGCACCACGGTCGGCCGCCCGTGGCCCCACCCCGTTAGCCTCCGTCTTCTGGAATGTTCCTTCTACCGACTTAGGGTTTTGATCTACACCGTCGTTTCATGTCGGTTTGATTCGAGGGTCGCAGTTCATCCTTTGGCCCTATATAAGCAGAGCCCCTGCCCCCAAGCTAAAGCATTCCATTCAATTCAGAAAAGTCATTCGAAGCCAGAAGCTCTGGAGATCAAGTCTCCACCAGAGAATTAGATTAGCTACTCAAAGTTCTAGTAGGCTACTAGCTAGGTTTAAGAAGAGTTCGAGTTCCAACTCGGGAATTCTGGATTCGTCTTGTCTACTGGAGGCTGGTATAATTTGTATCCCTTCTAAGACTTTGTTCTATTTTAATATTATATTTCTATTTAATATGTTCCTAGTTTGCTCTAGTAGTATATTTGATATAGTCATAATTGATAATGAGTTTATGCATAAGATCGCAAAGCGCTTAATTCAGTACTCGAGTGGATTAGGTGGTCGACTTTATGTAAGCGAGGTGCTTAGATATAGTTTACCTGCGGTTGCACCACTCCCTTTGAGTCCTTTGTAGCCCACTCCCCGCATAATAGACCAAGTAGAACCCGGTTGCCAAGGGAGATCAAGTTACGTCTTGATTTTTCCTTATTAGTAATGTTCCTTATGCATAGATAAAGAGTCATTATGCTATATATGATAATATATGTGCTAGTGTAGATGAAAGACTTAGTAAATTAGAAATAACATAAGAATTCAATCTCTTAACTAATCTCCTGAATGTCTAATTAGAACAATGAGTAGTCTATCTCTATCTCTGGGCTATCAACGCTTTTGCTTATCATTTATCATATATTTACTATCATTGGCTTACCCCTGTTTGAGCATGTGCTATGTGATTGATCTCATCAATAAGTTGCATTATAAATATTGAGCCTGCTCCTAGCTCCTTCCTATGGTAAAAATATAAATAACGATACCTGAAATACTCCCGGTAAAATGCTACAATGGTATAATTGTCTGTGCGCCTGCGGATATATTTTTGCATTCATGTCTTTATAATTATTTTTAGTCACATGATGATGAGAAGTGTCAATAAACATTTTTAGCTCCATCAACCGGGGATGACAACCTGGTATAAAATAGCTAGAAGTGTAGGAGAGAAGAAAGTGACTACCGAATCAAGTGTCAAGTTAATAAATACCAACAGTTGCAAAAGTAGATCTAGATGTTGCATAACATGCATGTTGCAACCTTATGTTTTAAGTATTTCAGATGTTTCATATGTATGTTGCAAGTGTTTTATTTATTTGTTGCAAAAGTAGATTGGGATGTTGCATGCATTTGCAATGGCTTTCAAGTGTTTTGCAAGTGTTTAGACATATGTTACAAGTGTTTCAACTGTTGCAGACAGTGTTTCATCTGGATATTGCACATGTTTCATTGGGACCACCTGTCGCAGTCGCACGCCTGCTGCAGTTGCTGGGGCGCTGCTGAGCTGGCGTAGAATGTCCCACCTGCATACGCGTGGAAAGCGTACGAGGCACTAGCGATCTCCGCGTGTTGTAGGTCGGGTGGGCAGCGCATGCAGTCTGGGTGGCGTGGGCCCCGCGTGGGCGCACCGGGGTGCTAGCACCGATGTCTGGATGCGTGTATGTAACACCCTCGGTGTTACCGTGTCAACAAGTCACTAAACATTTCATGAGCATCATGTTTATGTATTATTGCATGTAATCACCTGTGTAAATAAGGTCTTGCAACTTAAGGCAATCAATGAAATGTCAAAAAAAATGAAAAGCATACGATTTTGCGTTTTATATCAAGTAGAGGTATAAACCAATTTTTACTAGACGAAAATGCTATAGAACATACTGTTGGCGCCTTAATAAAGTTTGAAGTACGATTTTGGTAGAAGGTGGTGCACCTTTGGTCCTAGCAAGGTAAGGATGCTAGCTTATGTTGTTATTGACTTAGAAATCTAACTTGAAGACAAAAGCAGTCAAAGACTTAAGAGGATTTTCAGTTCAAAAACAGTTTGACAACATCAAGTTCACGATTTGATTTCGAGAAATCTAGTGCAGTAGTGGTGTCGGTTTGAGGCTCCTTTAGGTAGTCTAAGGTACCCTCTTGGGCTTGGTCCATACGGTTAGTCTCAGGTCGAGTTAGGTTGGTTTTTGGGCGTGCTTTAAAATTCGTGCATAGAAATCGACTTGGACGGTCAGGCCGGTGTTCGCGGTCACCACGTCGGTCACTCTGTGCGCGCGCTGCCGCACCGGGCCGACCGAGCCGCGTTGCCTGACCACCTCTGGTTCGGTCACGTAGGGCCACTGTTGCTGCTCGCGCTGCTGTGCACCGCGGCCACCCGCCCACGTGCTGCCGCGCTGCCTACCGCGAGCACTGCCCGGCCGCACGCCAGGCGCAGCCGCTGCCGTTGCCCCGCGTCCGTGCCCTGTGGCTCTGCGCCGCAGCTCCATGGCCAAGCTGACCTCTGCGCGCCGTCGCTCGCGATGCCAAGGCCGTCAACCGCGTCTTGTCCGGGGCAATGACTTACAGAGCCACGCTCCCTTTTTCCTCTGCCATCTTGACCACCGGAGCCGCGCCATCAATTTGGCGTGGAGAAGGCTCCATCGTCCACATCGACCCGTCTAGGGCTCCGCCTGCAGGTCGCCTAGCCATCCGACCCCGCACCGCCTCGACTGGTGACCGGTCGAGCGCCAATTTTGGCGTTGCTCGCCGCCGGCCGATAAAGCCGCATCGGCTTGAGTCGAGAGCAGTTGACCATCCTCATCTCGCTAGAGTTCAATTGGCTGCACCGCTAGCTTTGCCTTACCTCCCTCGCCACCCTGCGCGGCTTAGCCGAACCTCTGCAGCCTCCTCGTCGTCACTGACACGACCGCACCGCCGCGGTGCGCCGCCGCACACTCGGGTCGCACGTGGCCAGCCTCCTCCGTCGCTCTACAGCTTCAACGAGCACTGCGGCCAGGTCCTAGGTATGCCTTAGATGCTCTAGCGCTCGCCAGTTGGCTTCGTGGTGGACTTGGGTGGTTGGAACGGTCGCGTCACCGCCGCCCATGGCCGCTCGTCGCGGTCACCGGTCCCGCGAGCTCCACTGTTCCTGTGCCTCCGCCTAGGGTAGGCGTTTAGGCCTTAGATGTTGGTCGGCTCGTTGTCTGGGCCATTGGGAGCCCGAGGTGGCCGGCGTGGCCGGGCAATGCTGGCCGGTGCTGCGCCGGCGAGCTCGGGGCGTCGGGGACCGATCGATTGTGAAGACGAGTTTATGCGAGGGCCTTTGTGCATAATCACTGACTGCGGGAATAGGGAGTATAGGAGTTACGAGATTTTGCTGATCTGTGAGGGCTCTTTTGCGATTTTGCCAGCGCGCCTGCGGGCCTTTCCGCTTGGGCCGTGTGCTGGGCCGGCTGTCCAGTCGTGGGTCGCCTTTCCCGCACGCGTGCGTGTGGAGGCCGAGCTCGCGCTGGGCCGCGCTGTCGGGCCGTGCCGAGAATTGTGTTTTCCCTTTTCTAGTGAATTAAGAAATGTTTTTCAATATTAGTTGACATGATATTTGGTGTTATAATAAATCATGTAGGTGTCCTAAAATCATGAAATAAATTTTGTTAGACTCCTAGAATTAGGCTCTATTTGTCGGTATATTTAGTTTGCGCTTATGTATGTTGACTTTAGGAACCATCAAATTAATTGAGAATGCTTAATTTTACGAACGCAGTAATTGTAAGAATTTTTGTGGTAAAACCATGATAGCGGTGACCTTGTGAATTTTAATAGTAAGTTCTTGGAACTAATAGGTACTTGATGTAAATTTTTGTAGCTCTAAACAAGACTATTAGGGTAGCTATATCCATTAACAATTAAAAGGAATGAGAGCATAGTAGTGCTTTATAAATAAAATGCTTGTATGGTAAGCTCGATCTTAGTTTGACGAGGATGATAGATAGTTAATAGTTTGGCCATTAGAGCTAGCTTATTAGCATAGTTTATGTGTTCTAATTTTAAGAGTTGCTGTTGCCTAATACTAAATTGTTGCATCATCATCATCGCATGCATGTAGAGAACGAGTTGGTGGAGTTCGTCACCGCGGGAGATCAGGAGTACGAGGAGATTGTCGAGGAGTACGAGGAGGAGATTCTCGTACCGGAGGAGATCCCGGAGCCATCACTGACTAACTTCACTGACACCCCGCCTGCCCAAGGCAAGCCCCGGTGCATAACCCTTATTTTGCAAATTATTATATATTTATGTTGTGCATTTATGTTGCAGGAGTTTTATGATACCCACATGCATATATCTATATTTACCCATGAGTCTTACTAGTACAGGATCGTGTAGCTGCTTTGCTTAGGTTTATCGGTAGCGTGAGTAACCTGTCGTTACTCACAATAGGTGGTTATTATTATGATTATTACACTAATGATGAAAGGATGAAAAAGGAAATGGTGACCGGGCAGGGATAGGGTATGGGTATTGGTGGGTGTAACAGGTTGTGTCCTGCGGCCACGGGGCATAGCTTGGTTGCACTATTTCCCTGTTCGTGTCGATTAAGGACCGTTCGTTGCACTGGATCCCTAGTCAAGTCACAGATCTCCTTATCCCGAGCATATACTAGCGGATGGGGGCTAGGAAGACTTGTTACTCTCTTGTCATGGGCTCCGGCTCTTTCTGGACCGACTGATTGGAGGCGGGGATAGGTGGAGGTCTTAGCACCGTATTGAGGCCGGGCCTCAAGTACGGGAGCTAGGAGTCCAAGTTTGGACGGGGACCTAGAAACCTATGACAGGAGGGGAACGGGTTGGTCTTGCTTGTGCCTGGGGTACAAGCGAGGTGTGTGTTTTTCAGGGTACCCAGCTGGGCATATTGATTCGCGAATCGCCGTTTCTACGTGACGGTACGGCTTGACTGCACTCTGGCACCGTAGTAAGAACTGGCATATGAAAGAGGGAAAAATGATTCTGATTGCTCAACCCTTGCTTGATGATAGAACAGGTGCTTACATAGCAGGTTGGATAATGAATTTAACATGGCGGCTAATAATTTAATGAAATAAGGACTCACTCTTAGTATTGCTTTCCGCAAATAAGAACCCACAAGCCATAAAGCCTATCATAATCCTTGAGAGTCGAGAAATATATTCTCAATCGGGTAAGTCTTGCGAGTACATTGTGTACTCAGGGTTTATTTACCCTTGTTGCAGGTGCTGCTTGAGAAGCTAACTGTTGTGTGGAGGATTCTTCTAGTGGGCACAGACGGATCCTTATACCGCTCCGTTAGATGTTATTTTATTCCGCTGTTTAATTTATCGCACTCTGAACTTTGGTACTGTAATAAAGGATTTCTGAGACCCTTGTTGTATGAAATGGATTAAGTATTGTAAGCTTGTACTCATTATTGGATCCCGGGTGTAAAATTGTGGAACGCTTCGAGTTCTCCCGTTGGGTGTGCTCGACAGAACTGCTTGACTTGGCTCACTTTTGGGGTGCTTAGTGTCTAGTGGAAGACAGCGCCTCTAAAAGTGTGTTAATCCAGGCGGTTCTGCCACAGTTGGTACCAGAGCTAATAATGAGTTCACGAGCTTAATCACCTTTTCAAAAACTTAAAACTTTGACCAACAAAAGCTTTGTGAAAAATAGGATGCGGTAAAATCTACGTAAATAAGTATAAGCCCTAACAATATGGTCTATCTAGGATAGTGGCACTAGTTTTATCTAACCATTTTCTGCAGGTACACTAACTTACGCTACGTAAGAAAGCGCTAGTGTTCGGAAAGGAGTGTACGATGTGCCAAAAATTCAAACGAGTGCCGCTATATTCCGGCTTGAGTGAACGCATAGGCCGATGCATGCATCATATGAAGAAAATTTGTTAAGCTAAACCCCTTCACGTATAATTTCTAGATAGTCAAGATGATAGGGTAATAAATAAAAAGAAATGCTTCAATCCTTAATAAAAGCCTTATCAATTTCTCTAAGTCTCTTGTTCCTAGTCTGGAGGTTCTCTAATTTTTGGTTCCTATCTGGTCACAGATGGATTTGAGGTCCCGTCGTGTGGGCACTGGGTCTGGTCGTGGGAGCACCAGTGCCGGTGCAGGCTGTGGCCTTGGTGAAGGTCATGGTGAAAGTGGTCGCGACAATGGCAACAACAATGCCAACGGGCAGAGCCATGCGGCCCCACTCTTGGGTCCTCCTTCCCCGCCACCACCACCGCCACCTCCGATGACCCCTGCGGAGATGATGGCGGAGATGTTGGCTTCACATCAGGAGACAGCCCGTGCCTTGGAGATGATGGCACAGGCTCTTGGTGGCTTCGTCCGTGGAGGCCACGGTGGCAACGGCGGGAACGGGGGTGGTGCCCACGGTCTTGAGAGGCCCTGTTCTTATCAGGACTTCTTGAAGACCAACCCACCCACGTTCACGCCAACTGCAGAGCCTCTGGATGCGGAGCATTGGCTTCGTGTGCTGGAGTAGAAGTTTCTGCTGCTCACGGTGACCGATGAGCAGAGGGTGCGCTTTGCCGCACAACAGCTTTTGGGATCTGCTATCGCATGGTGGGATACTTTCAATGCCATGCAGCCGGCGGGTCATCCTGTGACTTGGCAGGAATTCACCACTACCTTCCGAGAGTACTACATTCCTGTGGGTGTTCTGAACAGGAAGCTCTCGGAATTCTTGGACCTGAAGCAGGGGAGTATGTCTGTGATGGAGTATGCCAATAAATTCAACCATTTGTCACAGTATGCCGGGACTCATGTTGACACAGATGAGAAGAAGAGGGACCGTTACTACCGCATCCTCTCTTGTATTTTGCAGAAAGAGCTTTATACTGGGAACTATCAGACTTTCGGTACTCTGATGAATGCTGCCATTTCTATGGAAGGACTGCAGCGTGACAATCAGGCTGAGTGGAAGCGCAAGCGGGGAATCTCTGGGTCTTCTAGTCACCCACAGTCACAGAAGATGCAAGTTGTCAAGAGAATGTCCTACCATCCCCCAGGTAGACAGCCATCTCGGCAGCCTCAGTAGACTCGGCAAACACCGCCGACTCAGTACTGTGCGCCTACTCAGCAGGTGCAGCAGCCCTAGGGACCGCAGTTTCTGCCTCGTCAGGGGCAGATGATCAAGTCTACTGCTTGTTTCAAGTGTGGCAAGGAGGGTCACTTTGCTCGGGAGTGTCCCGAGAATCGGGCGGCTCAGCCTTCCCAGCCGTCTGCCAACTTTCGCTTGATCAAGAGGACGATTATTAAGAAGAAGGTGCCAGTGAGTCGCTCGGGACAGGTTAACTACACCGAGGCTGAGGAGATCCTGCAGAATGAGCCTGTGATGGCTGGTATGTTTACCATTGACTCCTACCCGGCATTTGTGTTATTTGATTCTGGAGCATCGCATTCATTCATGAGCATGGGGTTTGCAGAAAGGCACAATATATCTCTTATGGCTATTCTTTTTGCCTATAAAATTAGCACTCCGGGTGCGCAGATGTGCATAAATACCCGGACGGACACAGTCAGCTTAGTGCTAGCCACTCACACTTACCATCTCCAGTTCATGTTGCTACCTGGACAGGGCATTGATGCAATCCTAGGCATGAATTGGTTGAAGGTTTATGGGGTAGTCTTGGACCTTAAGAGGAGAGTTGTTGAGTTACGGCTTCCTTCTTCTGATGATAGAATGTCTCTCCTTATACCTCCAAATTCTACTTCACCAGTCGCCGCTAATGTTGAAGCTTCTCCTGATCTTACCTCTATTCCTGTGGTCTGTGAGTTTCCTGATGTCTTCCCTGAAGATTTGCCTGGGTTACCACCAGATAGAGATGTGGAGTTTAGCATAGAGTTAGAGCCTGGCACTGCTCCTATTTCACGGCGTCCTTACCGCATGGCTCCACTAGAATTAGCAGAAATGAAGAAGCAATTGGAGGAATTGCTGAAAAAGGGGTTTATCCGTCCTAGTTCTTCTCCATAGGGTTGTCCAGCCATTTTTGTGAAGAAGAAGGATGACACTCTGCGGATGTGTGTCGATTATCGCCCTCTTAATGTGGTAACCATCAAGAATAAGTACCCTTTGCCTCGCATTGATGCTTTGTTTGATCAGTTGGCTGGTGCTAGAGTGTTTTCCAAAATTGATCTGCGTTCTGGGTATCACCAAATAAAAATCCGGCCCCAAGATATACCAAAGACAACTTTCTCTACTAGGTATGGGCTTTATGAGTACCTAGTCATGTCTTTCGGTCTCACCAATGCTCCTGCATTCTTCATGTACCTCATGAACTCAGTCTTTATGCCGGAGTTAGACAAGTTTGTAGTGGTGTTCATTGATGATATTTTGATATATTTCAAGAATGAAGAAGAACATGCACAACACCTTCGCACAGTCCTGAACCGACTGCGGGAGCACAAGCTGTATGCCAAGTTCAGCAAGTGTGAGTTTTGGTTGGATAGAGTGCAGTTTTTGGGACATGTTCTAACCCCCAAAGGTGTATCTGTTGATCCTAGTAAGGTGCAAGATGTGCTAAGTTGGAAATCTCCTGAATCAGTGCATCAGATCCGTCAGTTTCTTGGTCTTGCTGGTTACTATCGGTGTTTCATTCCTGATTTTTCCAAGATAGCTCAGCCTATGACTAAGTTGCTTCAGAAAGACTCCAAGTTTTTGTGGAGTCCAGCCTGTGAGGAAGCTTTCCAAGCTTTGAAGAAATTTCTTACCTCTGCCCCTATTCTGGCCCAACCGGATATTGATAGGCCATTTGATGTGTATTGTGATGCCTCCAAGATAGGACTTGGGTGTGTGCTTATGCAAGAGGGACGGGTGATAGCCTATGCTTCCCGTCAATTGAAAAAGCATGAAGTGAATTATCCCACCCATGATTTAGAGCTTGCTGCAGTGGTGCATGCTCTAAAGATATGGAGACATTATCTGTTGGGAAACAAGGTGCATATTTTTACGGATCACAAGAGCCTCAAGTATATTTTCACTCAACCCGAGTTAAACATGAGACAAAGGAGATGGCTTGAGTTAATCAAGGATTACAATCTGGAAGTCCATTATCATCCTGGAAAAGCCAATGTGGTGGCTGATGCGTTGAGTCGAAGGTCACACCAGGATGATGAAGAGTCCTTGCCTCTCTCTCACTCTGCAGTTTTAGCTCACATTGCTCTAGTCTCAGATTTGTTGGAGCAAATTGTTATTGAGCAAAGACAGGATGCTTTGGAGGTTCCTCATATCAAGAAGCTGATTGCTGAAGGACGTGGTCCTCATTTCAGCATTGATGAACAAGGTGTGGTGAGGTACAAGAATCAGTTGGTGGTTCCCGGAAGTGATGAGCTTAGAAGAAAGATTTTGGGGGAAGCCCATAGTTCCAGGCTATCCATTCATCTGAGAAGTAACAAGATGTACCATGATTTGCGCCACTTGTATTGGTGGTCAAATATGAAGCAGGATATCACTAAGTATATTGCAGAATGTGATATTTGTGGAAGGGTGAAGGCAGACCATATGCGTACGCCTGGTTTCCTACAGCCTTTGCCAATCCCAGTTTGGAAATGGGAGGATATTTCTATGGATTTTATTACAGGATTGCCTCGCACAGTAAAAGGGCATGATTCTATTTGGGTTATTGTGGATCGCCTTACCAAGTCCGCCCATTTTCTTCATGTGGATGAAAGATATACAGCCATGCAATATGCTAAGTTGTATTTTGACCGCATTGTAACTCTCCATGGAGTCCCTCTCACTATTGTTTCTGATCGTGGATCGATCTTTATGTCCCGCTTCTGGGCTCAACTCCAGAAATGCCTTGGAACTAGTCTTCTCAGAAGTTCAGCTTATCATCCGCAGACCGACGGCCAGACAGAAAGAGTCAATCAAGTGCTGGAAGATATGTTGAGAGCTTGTGTCATTTCTTTCCCAGAGAAGTGGGATGAGTGCTTGAGATTGGCTGAGTTTTCTTACAACAATAGCTATCAAGAAAGCATTCGAATGGCACCTTTTGAGGCTTTGTATGGCAAAAAGTGTAGGACACCGCTCAACTGGGTTGAAGTAGGAGACCATGGTCACTTCGGGCCTGACTTTATCCTTGATGCAAGAGAGAAAGTTGGAATTATTCGGAGTCATTTGAAGGCGGCTCAGAACCGTCAGAAAACCTATGCGGATAAGAGAAGAAGGCCTTTGCAATTTGAAGTTGGAGATTATGTGTATCTTAAAGTGTCTCCCATGAAAGGTGTGTATAGATTTGGTGTCCGTGGAAAATTAGCTCCTCGCTATGTTGGGCCTTACAAGGTTTTGGAATGGCATGGTACTGTTGCTTACCGCATCCAACTCCCAAATATATTGTCAGCCGTCCATGATGTTTTTCATGTATCTCAGTTGAAAAAGTGTTTGCGAGTTCCTGATGAGGCAGTGGAGATCGAAGGACTCCCTCTCCAACCTGATCTTTCCTATATTGAGCATCCAGTCAAGATTTTGGATGAAAAAGAAAGGGTGACGAGAAACAATGTGGTGAAATTTTACAAAGTCCAATGGCAGAATCACTCGGAGGATGAGGCAACTTGGGAACTTGAGAGTTATATTTTGAAGCATTATCCTCATCTCATTCCTGGCTCCTCAATGTAATTATTTAGATTGAAAATTAAATTCTACCTCTTTTCTCACACTAGGCACATGAAATCTCGGGTCAAGATTTTCTTTTAGGGGGGTAGAGTGTAACACCCTCGGTGTTACCGTGTCAACAAGTCACTAAACATTTTATGAGCATCATGTTTATGTATTATTGCATGTAATCACCTGTGTAAATAAGGTCTTGCAACTTAAGGCAATCAATGAAATGTCAAAAAAAAATATGAAAAGCATACGATTTTGTGTTTTATATCAAGTAGAGGTATAAACCAATTTTTACTGGATGAAAATGCTATAGAAACTGTTGGCGCCTTAATAAAGTTTGAAGTACGATTTTGGTAGAAGGTGGTGCACCTTTGGTCCTAGCAAGGTAAGGATGCTAGCTTATGTTGTTATTGACTTAGAAATCTAACTTGAAGACAAAAGCAGTCAAAGACTTAAGAGGATTTTCAGTTCAAAAATAGTTTGACAACATCAAGTTCATGATTTGATTTCGAGAAATCTAGTGCAGTAGTGGTGTCGGTTTGAGGCTCCTTTAGGTAGTCTAAGGTACCCTCTTGGGCTTGGTCCAGACGGTTAGTCTCAGGTCGAGTTAGGTTGGTTTTTGGGCGTGCTTTAAAATTCGTGCATAGAAATCGACTTGGACGGTCAGGCCGGTGTTCGCGGTCACCACGTCGGTCACTCTGCGCGCGCGCTGCCGCACCGGGCCGACCGAGCCGCGTTGCCTGACCACCTCTGGTTCGGTCACGTAGGGCCACTGCTGCTGCTCGCGATGCTGTGCACCGCGGCCACCCACCCACGCGCTGCCTACCGCGAGCGCTGCCCGGCCACACGCCAGGCGCAGCCGCTGCCGTTGCCCCGCGTCCGTGCCCTGTGGCTCTGCGCCGCAGCTCCATGGCCAAGCTGACCTCTGCGCCCCGTCGCTCGCGATGCCAAGGCCGTCAACCGCGTCTTGTCCGGGGCAATGACTTACAGAGCCGCGCTCCCTTTTTCCTCTGCCATCTTGACCACCGGAGTCGCACCATCAATTTGGTGTGGAGAAGGCTCCATCGTCCGCGTCGACCCGTCTAGGGCTCTGCCTGCAGGTCGCCTAGCCATCCGACCCCGCACCGCCTTGACTGGTGACCGGTCGAGCGCCAATTTTGGCGTTGCTCGCCGCCGGCCGATAAAGCCGCATCGGCTTGAGTCGAGAGCAGCTGACCATCCTCATCTCGCTAGCGTTCAATTGGCTACACTGCTAGCTTTGCCTTACCTCCCTCGCCACCCTGCGTGGCTTAGCCGAACCTCTGTAGCCTCCTCGTCGTCACTGACGCGATCGTGCCACCGTGGTGCGCCGCCGCACGCTCGGGTCGCAGGTGGCCAGCCTCCTCCGTCGCTCTACAGCTTCAACGAGCACTGCGGCCAGGTCCTAGGTATGCCTTAGATGCTCTAGCGCTCGCCAGTTGGCTTCGCGGTGGACTTGGGTGGTCGAAACGGTCGCGTCACCGCCGCCCATGGCCGCTCGTCACGGTCACCGGTCCCGCGAGCTCCGCTGTTCCTGTGCCTCCGCCTAGGGTAGGCGTTTAGGCCATAGACGCTGGTCGGCTCGTTGTCTGGGCCGTTGGGAGCCCGAGGTGGCCGGCGTGGCCGGGTAATGCTGGCCGGTGCTGCGCCGGCGAGCTCGGGGCGTCGGGGACCGATCGATTATGAAGACGAGTTTATGCGAGGGCCTTTGTGCATAATCGCTGACTGCGGGAATAGGGAGTATAGGAGTTACGAGATTTTGCTGATCTGTGAGGACTCTTTTGCGATTTTGCTAGCGCGCCTGCGGGCCTTTCCGCTTGGGCCGTGTGCTGGGCCGGCTGTCCGGTCGTGGGTCGCCTTTCCCGTGCGCGCGCGCGTGGAGGCCGAGCTCGCGCTGGGCCGCGCTGCCGGGCCGCGCCGAGAATTGTGTTTTCCCTTTTCTAGTGAATTAAGAAATGTTTTTCAATATTAGTTGACATGATATTTGGTGTTATAATAAATCATGTAGGTGTCCTAAAATCATGAAATAAATTTTGTTAGACTCCTGGAATTAGGCTCTATTTGTCGGTATATTTAGTTTGCGCTTATGTATGTTGACTTTAGGAACCATCAAATTAATTGAGAATGCTTAATTTTACGAAGGCAGTAATTGTAAGAATTTTTGTGGTAAAACCATGATAGCGGTGACCTTGTGAATTTTAATAGTAAGTTCTTGGAACTAATAGGTACTTGATGTAAATTTTTGTAGCTCTAAACAAGACTATTAGGGTAGCTATATCCATTAACAATTAAAAGGAATGAGAGCATAGTAGTGCTTTATAAATAAAATGCTTGTATGGTAAGCTTGATCTTAGTTTGACGAGGATGATAGATAGTTAATAGTTTGGCCATTAGAGCTAGCTTATTAGCATAGTTTATGTGTTCTAATTTTAAGAGTTGCTGTTGCCTAATACTAAATTATTGCATCATCATCATCGCATGCATGTAGAGAACGAGTTGGTGGAGTTCGTCACCGCGGGAGATCAGGAGTACGAGGAGATTGTCGAGGAGTACGAGGAGGAGATTCTCATACCGAAGGAGATCCAGAAGCCATCACTGACTGACTTCACTGACACCCCGCCTGCCCAAGGCAAGCCCCGGTGCATAACCCTTATTTTGCAAATTGTTATATATTTATGTTGTGCATTTATGTTGCATGAGTTTTATGATACCCACATGCATATATCTATATTTACCCATGAGTCTTACTAGTACAGGATCGTGTAGCTGCTTTGCTTGGGTTTATCGGTAGCGTGAGTAACCTGTCGTTACTCACAATAGGTGGTTATTATTATGATTATTGCACTAATGATGAAAGGATGAAAAAGGAAATGGTGACCGGGCAGGGATAGGGTATGGGTATTGGTGGGTGTAACAGGTTGTGTCCCGCGGCCACGGGGCATAGCTTGGTTGCACTATTTCCCTGTTCGTGTCGATTAAGGACCGTTCGTTGCACTGGATCCCTAGTCAAGTCACAGATCTCCTTATCCCGAGCATATACTAGCGGATGGGGGCTAGGAAGACTTGTTACTCTCTTGTCATGGGCTCCGGCTCTTTCTGGACCGACTGATTGGAGGCGGGATAGGTGGAGGTCTTAGCACCGTATTGAGGCCGGGCCTCAAGTACGGGAGCTAGGAGTCCAAGTTTGGACGGGGACCTGGAAACCTATGACAGGAGGGGAACGGGTTGGTCTTGCTTGTGCCTGGAGTACAAGCAAGGCGTGTGTTTTTCGGGGTACTCAGCTGGGCATATTGATTCGCGAATCGCCGTTTCTACGTGACGGTACGGCTTGACTGCACTCTGGCACCGTAGTAAGACCTGGCATATGAAAGAGGGAAAAATGATTCTGATTGCTCAACCCTTGCTTGATGATAGAACAGGTGCTTACATAGCAGGTTGGATAATAAATTTAACATGGCGGCTAATAATTTAATGAAATAAGGACTCACTCTTAGTATTGCTTTCCGCAAATAAGAACCCACAAGCCATAAAGCCTATCATAATCCTTGAGAGTCGAGAAATATATTCCCAGTCGGGTAAGTCTTGCGAGTATATTGTGTACTCAGGGTTTATTTACCCTTGTTGCAGGTGCTGCTTGAGAAGCTAACTGTTGTGTGGAGGATTCTTCTGGTGGGCACAGACGGATCCTTATACCGCTCCGTTAGATGTTATTTTATTCCGCTGTTTAATTTATCGCACTCTGAACTTTGGTACTGTAATAAAGGATTTCTGAGACCCTTGTTGTATGAAATGGATTAAGTATTGTAAGCTTGTACTCATTATTGGATCCCGGGTGTAAAATTGTGGAACGCTTCGAGTTCTCCCGTTGGGTGTGCTCGACAGAATTGCTTGACTTGGCTCACTTTTGGGGTGTTTAGTGTCTAGTGGAAGACAGCGCCTCTAAAAGTGTGTTAATCCAGGCGGTTCTGCCACAGTGTAGGGTCGAGAAGACGGACTAGAGGGGGTGAAAAGTCGTTTCCAAAAATTAATTGTGTCAACTAACCGAGATAAATACGGAATTAAAACTAACAGTCTAGCCAAGACTACATCTCTCTATCTAAATTCTCAAGCACCTTATAAAAGATTCTAATTAAGCAATTAAGATGTCGGGTTAGTTAGAGCTCACCTAAATAATTCTATAAATAAGGTCACACAAACCTATGTAACTAGTACTTCAAGCAACAGAGGAGCTTCTACACAAACTAGTATGTAAAAGCACGAAGCCTAAGCTCAGTGACACCTACCCGTAATTATTCTTAGAGCCTGTTTAGTTTCAAAAAGGGAACCCAAAAAGTGTTACAGTACCTGTCACATCAAATCTTGCGGCACAAGCATAGAGTACTAACTGTAGACGAAAGAAAAACTAATTACACAGTTTAGTTGTAAATCACGAGATAAATCTTTTGAGCCTAATTAGTCCATGATTAAACACAAATTGCAAAAAAAAAACGAAAAGTACTACAGTAGCCGAACCCAAAAAAATTTCTCCAACTAAACATGCCCTTACTTAACCTAGCGCACAGCAGCGCAGAACTTATAGCTCGTGTCCTTGTGTCGGTTTTTATTGGGTTAATAAGTGGGTGTGACTTGTGATGAGTACTCCCTCTGTCCCTATTTAAACGTCGTTTCCGGTTTTCGTGCCACAAGTTTGACTCGATTTGTAGAAAATGCGTGCAATATTTTTATCTTCAAATAAATTTATTAAAAAACTAGTTTCAAAGATCTATCCAATGATACCAATTATGTACTATAAATATTAATATTTTTTAATATATATTTTGTTAAAGTTGTTTCTCGGAAAACGAAAGCGACAAATATTTAAGGACGGAGGGAGTAGGTCACAAGAATTGACCCAGGAGTTGACTCATTGTCTTCTCACTTGGCATTATTGCTTTTGAGCCTGTTTAGTTCAAAAAAGTGAATTTAAAAAGTGCTACAGTACCTGTCATATCAAATCTTACGGCACATGCATGGAGTACTAAATGTAGACGAAAGAAAAACTAATTACACAGTTTAGTTCTAAATCACGAGACAAAATTTTTGAGCCTAATTAGTCCATGATTGGACACAAATTGCCAAATAAAACGAAAAAGTGCTACAGTAGCCGAACCTAAACTTTTTCATCAACTAAACAAGCCCTTTGTGTTGGATGTTTATGCATTACCTTGTTTATTTCTTCGGTTAGTTATGAGATTTCCTTTTTCCTTTCTTAGGTGTGTTCACTTCCTTAAAAAGTGGGGGAAAAGTTATTGTAGCATATTTCGTTGTTATTTAATAAAATTTGTCAAACCATGGACTAACTAGGCTTAAAAGATTCGTCTCGATATTTACAGACAAACTATGCAATTAGTTATCTTTTTTACCTATATTTAATACTCCATACATGTGTCCAAAGATTTAATGTGATGGATAAAAGAGAAAATATTTTAGGTTTGCATGGCAAGTAAACACAGCCTTATATTTTTGCAGAACACTACTGTACGATTCTGTACTTTCTTGAGCTGCGTGCCAGCAGAGGCTGACAAGAGTACGTAGGACAGTGGATTAAACAAACAGCAGTACAAGCTAGACCCTCTTTAGTTCTAAAATATTTCACGAAAAAATAGTTAATTTCTTGTCACATCGAATCTTTGGACATATACATGGAGCATTAAATATAGATAAAAAATAAAACTAATTACACAGTTTAGACGAAATGGACGCGACGAATTTTTTAAACCTAATTAAGCCATGATTGGACATTAATTACCAAATAACAACGAAAAATGCTATAGTAACATTTCGTAAAATATTTTAGCAACTAAATAAGCCCCCTAGCTAGCAGATGGAGATGGGGCACGTGGCGGATGGATCATGAGTTAATGAAAAATGAATTGGTGGGTCCTCTCTTCAACTCAGTGCTTTGATTACGTCACCGAGGAGTACAATTCTCACGTTCCGAGAAACCAAATAGTTTCAATTTTAATTAAATTTATATAAAAATATACTAATATTTATGAGAGAAAATAAGTATTACTAGATTATTTATAGAATATATTTTTATAATAAATTTATTTCGAGACATAAATATTTACTATAAACTTGGTTAAAGTTTGGCTATAGTTTGACCGGCACGTTTTCTATAATTGTATTTTTTTACAGAGGTACTCTCTCCGTCCCAGAATAAATGACGTTATGGGATGCGTGCAGGTCAAACTTTCTTAACTTTGACTAGATTTATAGAAAATACGTGTAACATTTATGTCGGTGTTCGGACCCGGGGTCCTAAACCGACGAATGAGTGCTGCGTGTCCCTAACCTGGATGGTGATGCAAGGAGAATACACGGGGATTTATCCTGGTTCGGGCAAAGGAGGCCCTACGTCCAGCGGGGGGGGGAGAGTTTTGTATTTTCTTGCACCGAGGTGTTTGCGTAGGGGTTACAAGCTTGTAAGAGAGGGAACCGAGCCCAAGTCTCAAGAGAAACAAAAGAGTACAAGGGTGATAGCTTGAGATGTTGATCTGTGAGCTGGAGTCTAGTTTGTTCGTTTGCCGGTGCTTGCTCTCTTCTTCCTCCGTTGCCCCTTGTAGAGCCCGGGCCTGCCCTTTTATAGGATAAGATGAGGCCGGGACACCGGGGTGCCTTGAGGTGAAGTTTTATCGATTCCTGTTGAGGTGGCTGTAGCGTCGTGCCCCAGGGATGGCCGGCCATCCCTGGACACCATGGTGACGTCGGGGATGAGACGGTGAAAAGACCCTGAGTCCTGTGCCACGTGGGCCGTTCCTCCCTGCTGACCGGGTGGATAAGGTTGAATCCCTGAGATCGTGGGGGTACGGACCTTGTCGGATCCTCCCTCGAGGGTGGGTCGAGGCCGGGTGGATAAGGTTGAATCCCTGAGATCGTGGGGGTACGGACCTTGTCGGATCCTCCCTCGAGGGTGGTCGGTGGTGAAATAGTATGCGGTAAGGTGTGCATAGTGACAGGTTTTCACCTCCCATCCCGGGATGGGTGGTAAAAAATGAGGACTGACACTGGTGTTGCTCCCACGTCGGTCACGGCTGTAGCCATGTCGGTAGGAGGTAGCAGGTAAATGCATTGAATGCTCTGACTTTTGTCTCGGAGTGGGGGGTACGATAGGTCGAGCGATTCGACCTGGGGTCGTGCGAGTCGGAGTTTGCCGGTTGTCGAGATGCTTTGTCGAGCGGGCCTCGTACGAATCGCGACGCGGTCGAGGTGTCCGTTGAGGGTGCCTCGTATGAGTCAGAGTTGGAGCGCGGTCGAGACGCTCCGTCGACCCAGCCTCGTGCGAGTCAGAACGTAGTCGAGGTGCATTGTTTACTGTCTTTTGGCTTTGCCGTCTGGGTGCGTTAGTGTTTCGTTCGCATTAATCGTAGATCGTGGGTACCCCATACTGTTGGTACCGACAATAGCCCTCGAGCCTTTGGGTGAGTGTGTGGTCACTCGCTCAAAGGCTCATCGGTTAATGAACTGGAGTCATAGCGTTGTAGCCTTTTCCGGTGAGGGCGCGCGAGCGCACCCGCCGGGTGTAGCCCCCGAGGCCTCGGTGGAGTATTTAGACTCCTCCGAGGTCTTTTATACGCTCTACCGGGGGATGGTCTCGTATCGTGGCGTGGTCCATATCTTTCCGTTCGAGGTTTGGTTTGTTGCGGTTGAGCCCCCGGGCCTCGTACGCACGAGGTCGACCAGAGTCTCGGCCGTCTTTTGTCATTCGACCCTCACGCTCCCTTTTTAGGAAAAAGGAGGAGGGGTGGGGAACGTCGTACTACCCTCGTTTGGATGAGTCCCGACGGTCTCCGGCGAGCTACTAGCGGGGGAATTCGAGTGTGAGCCCGTGCTCCATTCGATAGGAGTCGGCTAGCGGCCCAGAGGCGCCCTCAATAATGCCAAGGAGTAGTCATGTGGATCTCGATTCCTGGCGATGGGATTTGAGGGCTCGATGCCTCTCTCAGAGGGGATTCCTACGTCGACCTTCTCCTTTAGCCTCGAATACGTCTTGGGGTGCCTCGAGAGCGCGGCTCGAGCCGTGGCCATGTATGGGCACATCCCTGGTCGTCCCTAACTCTATCACTCGAGGGCAGCTGTCGAACCCTAGTAGAGGGCCAGCTCCCGCTCCCTCGAGATTCATACCGGGCTCGGAGCCCGTTTCCCAGGCGTCTGGGAATATCCGTCCGTGGATCCTTCCCCCGCCCGTTTTCGGGCGCGCTTTTTTAGGAGGGGAAGCGGGATCGGCGCGGTAGTGGGTGGCGTGGTGTGATGGTTACGGCGTGAATAGCGGCCACATGCCCATATCTGCGAGTTTTGAGGAAACGGTTAGGTAAGGGCATTGAATGCAAAAACTGCTCCTACATTTTCGCGCGCCCGTTGGGCTTCCACCGGGGCTATAAGAGCAAGGCCCGGGGGTCTGTTTTCTTTCACAGGCCATTCGCATTCTCGCCCTCCTACCCTAGACTGCTCCCCTTGTGTCCTTTAGCCCTCATCCCACGCCGCCGCCGTCTCTCGTCCGCGTAGTTTTTCCAGCGACGATGGCGAGCAAGAGCCAGCTCCTTCCCGCCGACGCCTGGGCTGCCTCCTCCGTGACGGAGAAACGGTTGGAAGAGCTGGTCCACGATGGACTTCTACGGCCGAGGACGAGTCGGACTCAGCCGGAGTGGAGGGCTCCGCCGTCTGACCACCAGGAGCCGGCGCCCCCAGAAGGCTATGTGGTGAGTTTCGTTTGCTTCCATGAGAGGGGGTTCAGCGTGCCGGCCAGCCCCTTCATGCGCGCGCTTCTCCACTACTATAAGGTGGAGCTGCAGCATCTCGCCCCTAATACCGTCTCACAGGCCGCCATCTTCGCGGCGGTCTGTGAGGGGTACCTAGGGATGGATCCATAGTGGAATCTGTGGCTCCATCTCTTTAGGGCGGAGTTCTTCACTAAGAAGGTAGGAGAGCAGGGAGCGCGGCGCGCGGTACCCGTATGGAGCTGCGTGCTGCAAGTCCGGTCCAGCCACAGCGACCAGTATATCCCGGCGCAGCTGATCTCCTCCAACAGCGGTTGGCATGACGGTTGGTTTTACCTCCGTAATGACGGCGATCAGCTGCCGAGGTATACCGGCCGGGTGCTCATCGCTCGAGGGGAGAACTAGTCATACGGCGTGGTGGACGATGAGAAGCCGAAGCTGGACCCGCTGCTCGACGCGCTTTGGAGGCTCCGCCAGCGTGGACTGTCGACCGCGACGGTGGCTACGGCGTTCCACCGCCGGAGGGTGATGCCGTTGGCGCATCGTCGACTCTGGCTCGACCAGATGACTCCCGAGGCGCCGCTAGAGGGGAGCAGGTTGTCCCACGAATCCCTCTCCCTCGACGAGGTCGTTCGGCGCGCGCGTCGGATGGTGGGGAACTTCAAGTCGGAGGACGTCGATAGAGTGCCGATGCGGCCTACCCAGGGATTCGAGCCCCTGGTAAGCGTTACCGTTAGCGTCTTACGAGTTTGTTTGTTTTTGAACTCCTCTTACTGAATTTGTCGAGGTCAGTGTGCAGGATTTGTCGGCTGTGAAGGAGACGCGGCCACCGCTTCTGGAGGACCAGCCTGCTCGAGAAGTTCGATGCGACTAGGCGTCCCAGAAGAAGAAGGCAAAGGATGCTGCCAAGAAGCGCCAGTTCCGAAAGGCCAAGGAGAAGGAGGCGCTAAAGAAACTTCGGCGCCAGCAAAGCCTCGACGGGCTTCCCCTCGAGGAGTCTCCCTCCGAGACGGTCTCGGGGGAGGATGACGATGATAGTGACGGGGACAACGATGCCTTGTCGTGGTATGACGCCGCGACCGGCCTGGCGGACCTCCTTGATGTGCGCCCCTACTTGGAGCCCATTGGGGGGTCGACCTCCTAGGCGTCAGGGTCGGCCTCGGTGTCAGTCGAGGTGGTAGAGGAGCCAGAAGAGGTGGAGGCTGCAGCTGGCCCGTCAGCGAGAGGGGCCGCCTCGTCAGGGGCCCCGCAAGAGGGGTCGACGGCGCTGCCCCCGCGAGCCCAAGCTCCGCGGGTTCAGCCGGTGGTTGGGACAGCGCCGCCAGCGTCGACATCCGGGGGTGCCGCCTACGGGTGTGAGGACCCGAGGCCAGCTGGCCTCGGAGGCGCAGAGGGCCTAGGGTGCCCAGCCAACTAGGGCCCTAAGGAACGCCCGGCCTGCAGGAGGCCCGGTGGCAAGGCCGCCGCCGGCGACGTCGGGAGTCTCCGACCTGCCGGGGTCGAGGTCCCTGCTTCCCCTTTCTGGGTAAGTTTTTCTGCCCCATTCTTTGTAGTTAGTGATTCCGTTTCTTATTTTGACGTACTTACTTATTCCTCAGGCTTAAGCGCAAGGCAGAGCTCGTGGGTCTGACCCCCGTGAAGGCGCTCCGGTCGAGCGCCGCCGTAATAATGTGGACGGCGGCGGACGACATTGCCTGGGTCGAAAGACTCTAGGCCATGACGGAGCATCTGAAGTAGCGAGAGGCGGCTGCCCAGGCGGAAACGGGCGCCCAGGGTGCTGCCGGTTTTGACCCTGCCGCGCAGGGGTCGGGGCCATCGGAGGCGGTGGCGCCCAGCACTGGTGGGCCGGAGCCTGGGTCGACGTCAACCGCCCAGGCTTCCGTCGAGACCGCGGAGGCCGAAGCATCCGCCCGCGACGCGAGGCGGGCGGATGTTGAAGAGGAGGCGGTGGAGGTCCCGCCGGAGGCGGGACAGGAGGCGGCGCAGCCGGAGGAGCTGCAGCCGTAGCAGGACCGGCCAGCGGAGCCGGTGGTCATGGTGGAGAGTGGGGCGGTTGCGCCCCCACCCGTGGTCCCGGTGGTGGTGCCGGTGATCGAGGCGCCAGCCCTGGCACAAGGGTCGACCCCGGCGGTGGTCGACCTCACCCTTGACGATTCCCCCATCGACAAGGGGAAGCAAGTAGTGGGCGTCGAGGAGGTCGAGGCCGTGGACCAGGCCGGTCCCTTCATGGCGGTCGAGGGGGCCGAGGCTGTGGATCAGTGTTGACACTTCTAACGTCACTACTAGAAATAAGACTAAGAGTCTATCCCTAGCAATGATGCCAAAAATGCTTTTGATATATGGTAACGCAATTAGGAAATAGGATCCGCAAGCGCACGGATATCGGTGAGCATTTCACCCGAGATGTATCCTTGGGTATCGTATTTATATTTTTACCATTAGGAGAAAGAGTGCATCTGACTAACCAAATCTATTACTACTAACCTTTAGGCTACAACCACTGTGACTCGATGTGAGTGATGTATAGAGAAGACTACAACCGTACTCTTCTTCTAACCTTGGTAAGGATGATCTATTGTTCTATTGGGGAGGCTTAACGGAATCTAGACACCACAAAGGATGTTCGACCCGCACCTATAAACCCTATCGATCCTGCTAACGGGATATGGAATACAAAGGTAACTCGGAATTGTCACGTTCCTCGCTACTACCACGGTCCGGCTAGACGAGGGGATATCTATGAGTATCCTAGCTTAAACACCACGTTTACGCTAGAGATGATTACTCTAAACTCTACGCGAAGAGATCAAAGTAAACTCATAAACCAAAGAACAATAAAACAAAGAACTTACTAGAATTTAGAAGTCGAAATACTGAAGAATCCTGAGAACAAGCCTCGGGTTAGGAGAACTTGATCCCGCAGGTACAACCTCGGAGTAGACACCGACAGGCCGGCTTCCTCCGAATTACACCTCCACTCTATCTCTCTCAATCTAGTAGAACTAATTCTACTTTCACATGGATGCTAAGCCCTAAGAGGTGGGAACCCGAGAGGTATCCTCTCTCTAAAACCCTAACTTTTGATTTGCAACTGAATAATGAATTGGGGTCTTCTCCACCAGGGGCCAGGGGCCTTGCTTATATAGCCCTTTCAATTGAATCTGGACCGTCGGATCAAACCGACCTTCATCTCACGGTTTTCCTTGATCCTCAAAGGCGGTGGAGCATAATCCGCGAAGTGGAAGCTGATTGGTCGAGAGGAGGGGGCGGGCGCCCCAGGGACTAGGGCGGGCGCCCTGAGTCCGGGCCCGTTCCGTCTCCCGTTCGTTCCCGTGGCTTCTGGAATCTTCTAGATTACGGAAAATTATGTTTTCGGTTTTTATCCCGTCATTAATCCGACATGTGGGCCTTTCTTCCATATTTCCTGATAACCCCCTGCAGAAATAGATAAACAGCAAAACTCGTGGAATTCTGTTAGATCAAACCCTAATTCTAGGTGTTGCTTGCATATAGGTCCTTTTCTTTATTTCTTTGATAGTTATAATTGATACTTAAGAACCGTCAACAAATACCCCCATACTTAGGCTTTTACTCGTCCTCGAGAAAAGGTTGGTTAATAAAACATCTGAGGTTGAAACATTCTTTCATATCTGCAGGGTGTTGTAAAATTCCACTGTGCACTATAGTCAGGGAAGTATATAGTCAGAGTAGAGAGCCTTTCTTCTTCTCAACCCTATCACTTGGAGTTTTTATATATTTTTGAAAAGAAAAACTTAGCATACCTTTATCCTCATAGGTGCTCTCAGAGTCACTCATTATCTTTTATATATATATCTCACTGAGGCTGTTTTGATTTTGCAAAAATAATTCTTTAAGCATACATACCTTGTATTTATTGAATGGTCAAAACGGGATCCGAGGAGAGGAATGTCATACTCTTAGATCAAAGATTTTGAAAATTAAAAACTTGTCACTCTTACTGGCATATTGCTTATTAGAGGGACCATGGGCTATCATCTTTTTTTTTCATCATATTTTTATCATATCTCTTTTTTTTTGGGTGGATACCGAGGTACCCCTAATTCTACTGCCGGACACTTGTCCATTTTTTCTGCGAGGTTGTCGAGCACTTGCTCCTTTTTATTTCCTCGATATATTTATAATTTTGCATAGCCCATGCCTCTAACGCAATAATACTTCGGAAGAGTGAATCTTTCTGAATAAAAACGTCTTGATCTTAGGAGTATGATAAATCTCTCAACAAGGGTCTAACTCATTTTGAACAAACTCAATACAAAGCAGATAGCTTTAATTAATATTTTCATGTTTAACAGGCATATAAAACTTGAGGATGGTAGCTAAAATTTTGAAATTTTAAAACAAATTCTCCAAGCAATAAAGATAACAAGAATAAGGTACTTATACCCTTACCATCTCTTATTCCACAATGACTTTTAGCAACACAGGGTTTTGAAATAATTTGAGTAATTGCAGGTTTCCAGGAAATATCACAGAGTGAGATTGATCATGATTATAAGCATTTTTATCCTTTTAATTTATCATGTTTAGAGAGATAAAATTCTGCACAAACTAAAGTGAGTATATAAGTGTGTAACAAAAGTGTGCAGAGTGTGTACCTGGTTCATGGAGTGGTGCGATCGAAGTGTGTGACATGTCAGGGAATCTCCCCCATACTTGTTTTCTGCTTTCTTGCACAAAAATAAAGTAGAGACACACAAGACATACTAATAATAATATTTATTAATCTTGAGGCATTTATTACAACCAAACCGAATATATCGAATCTAACTTTAAACAAACCTAATCTAATAACTAAGATGCAAAGCCTCAAGATCTAATCTAGATAATTTAGTGACGCTCACGCCTCCTAAGCTCATACTCTAACTCTTTGTTCCTTTTGTTGGCGTCGGCAAGGTCATCTCGTAGCTTTAGGATCGTAGTGTTATGGTTGGAAATCTTCCGATCCTTAGCTATGTTGGAGCTCTGTAATTCTATAATGCTATTCTTAATTATCCGTAGCTCCTCATCCACATCTGCAATGGTTCTGCGGCACTTGGGAGGTGTCTCGAAAGCATTGAGAGCATGCTTGGGTGCTTCCTTCGAGCAGTAGGGGCTGCGTAGGCGCGGTAAGAACTGGGCGAGCAAAGTAGGATTGGGTAGAGCTGCGTTGACGTGGTGGCATGGCTTCTAGCTGTCGCTCGGTGTTGGCCAGGACGAGAGCGTAGGCGTCGGGATCTTCCTTGGGCTTCTTGCCGTGGAACTTCTCGGCCATTGGAGCAGCTAGGAATTAGGCTAGATCTAATTTGAGGAAGGAGAGAAGGCTTGAATGAATTGGTGCTAAAAGCTGACGCCAGGGGTCTGTTTATATAGGGGGTAAAAACTGCTCTCGTGGATGGTTGGGACTCTTCCCGCCGTCATGTTTGCGAAACAAACCGAGGACGGAATTTTCTAGAAAGCACTAGGCAAGGTTATCGCGTGGGAGAAGTCTGGGGCCGAGGGGAGACAGGGGCAGGGCGCCCGCCCTCATCTCAGGGCGCCTGCCCTGTGTCCGGCTCCTCTACGAGCCTGCTTTCTCGAGCGTGTTTCTTACCATGTTTTTATCCTGAAAAATATATACTTGGCCCAAAAACGTCAAATTAAAAGCGTCGGGCTTTAATTTTTAATTGGAAGGTAAAAATTGATCACATCTATTTCTTCTAATTCTTTATTGGGCTCTAAAAATAATTTAAGACGTTGACCATTTACCTTGAATAACGTACCTTCGTCATTTTGAAGTGTGATAGCTCCGTGGGATGATGAATGAATTACCTTGAATGGTCCTTCCCACTTGCTCCGGAGCTTCCCATGCCCGAAAAGCTTCACCCTGGAATTAAAAAGTAATACCTTATCTCCAGGTGAGAACTCCTTCTTCTTGATCCTCTTGTCATGCCATCTCTTGACTCTTTCTTTGTAGATCTTTGAATTGTGATATGCTTTCTCCCGCCATTCTTCCAACTCTGATAATTGCATTCTTCTATGCTGTCCGGCGATATCCAGGTCCATATTCCATCTTTTTATGGCCCAGTGTGCCTTGAACTCAAGTTCAACAGGGAGGTGACAAGTCTTTCCGTACACCAATTGGTATGGAGACATTCCAATTGGGGTCTTGTATGCTGTCCGGTACGCCCAGAGTGCATCGGGTAATTTGTCCTTCCATGCCGTTCCCATCTCATTCACTGTCTTCTAAAGAATGTTCTTGATTTGCTTGTTGGAAGTCTCTGCTTGGCCACTTGTCTGAGGATGATAAGGAGTAGCGACGTTGTGACGGATTCCATGTCTTGATAGATAGTGCTCGAAGCGCTTGTCAATGAAGTGTGATCCTCCATCACTTATCACTATCCTGGGGACTCCAAATCTTGGAAATATGATTTCCTCAAACATCCTCTTTGAACTGATATTGTCGGCATGCTTGCAAGGTAGTGCCTCTACCCACTTGGAGACATAATCAACCGCCACCAAGATGAACTCACACTTCTTTGATGGAGGAAATGGACCCATGTAGTCTATTCCCCAGACATCAAAGAGTTCAATCTGAAGGTTGTTGGTGAGTGGCATGGCATCCCTTGTATTTATGTTTCCGTGCCTTTGACATGGCCCACATCTTCTGATATATTGCTTCGTGTCATCGTACATCGTAGGCCAGTAGAATCCACATTGCCAGATCTTTGAATGTGTACGGAATGCTCCATAGTGACCTCCGTATGGTGATGAGTGACATCTGTCGATGATCTTCCATCCTTCCTCAGTAGTCACACATCTTCTGAGTAGGCCATCAGCGCATACTCGGAAGAGATATGGCTCATCCCATATATGTGAACGACTTTCCTGAATAAGCTTTTTCTTGTTTGCTCCGGGGGGTACATAACCTGAAACCATAAAATTAACAATATCTGCATACCAGGGGTCAGATCTGTTAATCCCGTAGAGCATGTCATCCCGGAGTGAGTCATTAATGGAGGTTTCCTGTGAATTCTTAAAGTACATTCTAGACAAGTGATCAGCAACAGAATTTTCTACTCCTTTTTTATCTTTTATTTCTAAGTCAAATTCTTGGAGTAATAAAATCCATCTGATTAAGCGGGGTTTAGCATCTTTCTTAGTGAGCAAATATTTTAGTGCAGCATGATCAGTGTAAACAATTATCTTAGCTCCAACTAAATAAGATCTAAATTTATCAATGGCAAAAACAACAGCCAGAAGCTCTTTTTCAGTGGTTGCATAATTAAGTTGAGCTCCTGTCAAAGTTTTACTTGCATAAGCAATTGCATGATGCTTTTTATCTTTAGTTTGTCCCAAAACTGCCCCCACAGCATAATCACTAGCATCACACATAATTTCAAAAGGCAACGACCAATCAGGGGGTTGAATGATTGGTGCAGAGATGAGTGCTTGCTTTAATAAATTGAAAGAAGTTAGACATGCATCATCAAATTCGAAAGGAGCATCCTTGGCTAGCAAAAGAGTAAGTGGTCTCGCAATAAATGAAAAGTCTTTTATAAATCTGCGATAAAAACCAGCATGGCCAAGAAAACTTCGAATTCCTTTTATATTCACAGGTGGAGGTAGTTGTTCAATTACTTCAATTTTAGCTCTATCTACCTCAATACTTCTTTCAGACACTAAGTGTCCTAGCACTATTCCTTCTCTAACCATAAAATGACATTTTTCCCAATTAAGGATTAAGTGCTTTTCTTCACATCTTTGCAAAACCTTATCTAAGTTCTCAAGACAACTATCAAAAGTTTTTCCATAAACTGAGAAATCATCCATGAAAACTTCCATAATCTCTTCAATCATATCAGAAAATATAGACATCATGCATCTTTGAAATGAAGCTGGTGCATTACATAACCCAAAAGACATTCTACGATAAGCATACGTTCCATATGGGCATGTAAAAGTGGTTTTGCTTTGATCATCAGGGTGGATAGGGATCTGGTGATACCCTGAATATCCATCTAGAAAACAGAAGAACGAGTGTTTTGCTAACCGCTCAAGCATCTCATCTATAAAAGGCAAAGGAAAATGATCCTTTTTCGTGGCTTTATTAAGTTTTCTATAGTCTATACACATCCGCCACCCAGTGACGGTGCGTTGCGGAATTAGCTCATTCTTATCATTAGTAACAACAGTCATGCCTCCCTTTTTAGGCACGACTTGAACAGGGCTTACCCACTCATTATGCGGCACAGGATATATAATCCCTGCATGCAGCAACTTTATAACTTCCTTTTTAACTACCTCTCTCATCGCGTTGTTAAGTCTACGTTGAGGCTCTCGAGAGGGTGTAACAGAAGGATCTGTCGGAATACGATGGGTACAAATCATAGGACTGATTCCTGTGAGATCTTGAAGTGAGTAGCCGAAAACAGAGTGGTGTTTTTCAAGAACGGTCATTAATCGCAGAGTTTGCTCCTGAGTGAGTTTATCACTAATGATCACAGGAAACTCTGGATTATTGTTTAGGAAAGCATAGGTAAGACCGGGTGGTAAAGTTTTGAGTTCTATGGGGGGTCTAGGTGTTTCTGCAAACTCATCTAAGGGTTCAGGTACAGAAGGTTCAGCCTCTTCTTCAGTGAAGAAAGGAGCTTCCTCTTCCAAGTCTGGATCTTCTAAAAGTTCTAGAGATGCAGCCTTTACCTCCTCCATAGGATCAGGCAAAAGATATGGCTCGATCTTATTATTCAAGGAGTGAGAAATTGTCATAGGGAATTTAAAATCCTTTCCAAAAGAAATGTGGAGCTTTCCAGTTTGACCTTCATAAAGGAGTCTTCTAAAAGGTTGTCCAATCAATAGGTCGAAGTCCCATGTATCAAAGATATAAAAGTTCAAATGAACCATGGAGCCTTCTACCATAAAGGGTAGGACATTAATAATTCCAAGACTGGGGACTAATTGTCCCGAAGATTCCTTTATGACCTTTGTTGTGGGGGTTAAAACAAGTTTCCCAAATAAATTAAGTGCAAAAGCTTCGGACATAATATTGATACCCACAATAGGATTATAGAAAGCATCAAATTGATCAGAATTATAAGCACAGCGTATAGTTATAGAGGGTGTGTCCACTCGGATCACTTCAGAGGAAAGCTCTGACTCCTCTAACCATTCGCTACTCATAACCGAGATAAGCTCTCTCAATTGACGTTCACTTGGTAAACAAATGCCAACTTGGCCGTTTTGGGGTCGGTCTATAGAATGGTAGTTTGAAATGTTTCCAAAATCGGCAAAGGGATCGGATTCTATGTCTAGCATGAAATCAGATGGTGGAATTTCTTCCTTTTGTGGCTCAGAACCTGGGATAGCTAAAGTAGATGAAGAATTCGGCAGAGTGTCTACTTCGGCTTCGTAGGTTTCATCATGGAGGGTATTATCCATCTCAGCTTCTAGGATTCTATCTAGGATCGCTCTAGCTTCATCAGTAGGGATACGAAAGAAAGAACCTCTAGACATTGTATGTAGCATTTGTTTATGATCTTTCTGAAGACCTCAAAAGAAATGAAAAAGGAGAATAGGGTCTTCAATATTGAGTTTTGGACCAGATTCTAAAAGATCAGAAAAACGTTTCCAGGATTTTCCCAAAGTTTCATTTTCTTTTTGTTTAAAAGATAGAACTTCGAGTCTAAGGTCGGCGATACGATCGAGGGAATAAAAATCTAAACAGAAGTTGGCTCGTAAGACTCCCCATTCACCTCGTTGTTGACTTACCTTCTGACTATACCATCGTCTAGCTTCTCCTCTTAAGGAAAAAGGAAAAAGCTTCCAACGTAAAGTCTTATCAGAAATGCCTTCAATGCGAAGACAATCGCATGTTTGCTCAAAATCTCTAATATGAAGGTAAGGATTTTCGTCTTCCTTTCCCGAAAAGGATAGGTTCTCAATCATGGCAATTAACCTTGAACTTAACCTATACTGGGATGTTTGGATAGGCTGTGATGACTCCCATGGTAAAAGGTCAGTTTCCGAAGGTGTTGCAAATTGATAGATTGATTTAGAATCTTGGTTCTCCATAAGGTAAGAATAAAGAAAAGATAAGGAATAAAAAGATAAAGAAAGATAAAAGTATAGGTACAAGCTAGTAGTAAGATTCAAGGTTATCTCAGCAAACCGTCTTTCTCCCCGGCAACGGCGCCAGAAATGCTTGTTGACACTTCTAACGTCACTACTAGAAATAAGACTAAGAGTCTATCCCTAGCAATGATGCCAAAAATGCTTTTGATATATGGTAACGCAATTAGGAAATAGGATCCGCAAGCGCACGGATATCGGTGAGCATTTCACCCGAGATGTATCCTTGGGTATCGTATTTATATTTTTACCATTAGGAGAAAGAGTGCATCTGACTAACCAAATCTATTACTACTAACCTTTAGGCTACAACCACTGTGACTCGATGTGAGTGATGTATAGAGAAGACTACAACCGTACTCTTCTTCTAACCTTGGTAAGGATGATCTATTGTTCTATTGGGGAGGCTTAACGGAATCTAGACACCACAAAGGATGTTCGACCCGCACCTATAAACCCTATCGATCCTGCTAACGGGATATGGAATACAAAGGTAACTCGGAATTGTCACGTTCCTCGCTACTACCACGGTCCGGCTAGACGAGGGGATATCTATGAGTATCCTAGCTTAAACACCACGTTTACGCTAGAGATGATTACTCTAAACTCTACGCGAAGAGATCAAAGTAAACTCATAAACCAAAGAACAATAAAACAAAGAACTTACTAGAATTTAGAAGTCGAAATACTGAAGAATCCTGAGAACAAGCCTCGGGTTAGGAGAACTTGATCCCGCAGGTACAACCTCGGAGTAGACACCGACAGGCCGGCTTCCTCCGAATTACACCTCCACTCTATCTCTCTCAATCTAGTAGAACTAATTCTACTTTCACATGGATGCTAAGCCCTAAGAGGTGGGAACCCGAGAGGGATCCTCTCTCTAAAACCCTAACTTTTGATTTGCAACTGAATAATGAATTGGGGTCTTCTCCACCAGGGGCCAGGGGCCTTGCTTATATAGCCCTTTCAATTGAATCTGGACCGTCGGATCAAACCGACCTTCATCTCACGGTTTTCCTTGATCCTCAAAGGCGGTGGAGCATAATCCGCGAAGTGGAAGCTGATTGGTCGAGAGGAGGGGGCGGGCGCCCCAGGGACTAGGGCGGGCGCCCTGAGTCCGGGCCCGTTCCGTCTCCCGTTCGTTCCCGTGGCTTCTGGAATCTTCTAGATTACGGAAAATTATGTTTTCGGTTTTTATCCCGTCATTAATCCGACATGTGGGCCTTTCTTCCATATTTCCTGATAACCCCCTGCAGAAATAGATAAACAGCAAAACTCGTGGAATTCTGTTAGATCAAACCCTAATTCTAGGTGTTGCTTGCATATAGGTCCTTTTCTTTATTTATTTGATAGTTATAATTGATACTTAAGAACCGTCAACAATCAGGCCGGTCCCTCTGCGGCGCCGGAGGGTGACCTGGCCGGGGTGCTGGCCGCATGGTCGGACCTTGCCGGGCTAGCCCTTACGCGGGCGGAGGAGGAGCTGCCGCGCTGGGGGAGGTCGACCCTCGAGTTCAGGGACGCATCCAACCCTGGCGCGGAGCCTGTCTTCGCCCTCGATGACAAAGACGAGGTGCACCACTGGGAGTACCTCGAGGGTCTCCGGCAGCACACGATGTGATCTCTTCATGTGCCTTCGGAGGCCCTGGTCTGGGGTATGTCAGACGCTTTTGAGGTAAGTCAGATTTGGTAGTTTTTCGTTTTCTTTTTACCCCTTTTCCCTGGTTCTGATTCTTTTGAGTTTGAACCGTGTTCAGGAGCTCAAGGAGCGTTCCCGCCGTAAGTCGCTTTTCATCCGTAATGAGAGCGGCGTGTGGGCGGCGCTCTCTCGGCAGCGGGCTCTTGTCGAGGAGGTTAACCAACGGCTCTCCCGACAGAGCGCCGAGGTGGGGGAGCTCCGCGTCGCCTATGCAGCGGTCAAGGAGGAGGCGGTGCAGGCCCGGGCGACCGAGGCCGTGGCGCGTGAAGACGCGACAAGGGCCCAGGAAGAGGCTGCCAAAGCCCGTGAGGATCTCGTGCCATTATCGGCGCGCGTGAAAGAGCTTGAGGAGGACGTCACCCTTATCGGCAGGCACCGTGACACCCTCAACGTCCAGATCGGGCACGTGACTGCTCACTTTGGGGCCTTGAAGGATGAGGTCGCAACGCTGAACAGAGTTGTCCGGGAGAGGGACGAGGCTCTCTCGAATGCCAGCCGAGAGATCGAGACGTTGAGGGCGGCCGTTCGTGACAGGGATGGCGCTCTCCAAGCGCTTGAGAAGACGTGCGGCAAACTTCGCGACGAGGTCGTGGGCTGGCAGACCCACTTCGAGGGTAAGCTTTTGTCACGTAGTGGCCTCGGCGGCGAGTTGCCGATCTTGCGCTAACTTGATGTCTGTGTCCTAGAGTTGGAGAAGGAGCAGCAGGCGGCTCAGGCGGCGGCCACCTCCTTCCAGAGCCTCTTCGAGGCCGAGACCCAGCGGACGCAGTTGCACCAGGGCGCCATCTCCTCCGTGTGTGACGGCCTGGGGGTCGAGCCCGACGCCGACACTGAGGAGGATGCCCCGGGGAACTCCTTCGTCTGCCAGATGGTGGCGCTGGGCCGCCTTGTCCGAGAGAGGATACGAGGCGGCCTTCATCACAGCGTGAAGAGGGCTCTGGCCATCATTCGGTCCGGATTCGTGTATGACATGGAGCTCATCGCTGATGGCTTCATCACTGATCCGGATCGGACAGACGAGGAGAATGAAGACGCCTGCCTGGGCCTGATTGGAGCCACCGAGGAGCCTGGAAGTCGTCTAGCCAAGCTCTTTGAGGTCGAGGTGGTTCCGCCTGCCGACGATGAGGGCCTGTGAGCCAAATCTGGGTGCAGAGGCCCATGTAATAAGTTAGTATTTTTTTACTTTGGTCGTGGTGTCCTCGGAGGCCTTGAACACTCGAAATGTAAACCTGCACTGGTTGCTTAAGTTTTGTTCGAGTTTTTCTTCCCTTTGTCGCTTGAATCACGTTCTCGCATGATTTACTTAGCACGCCGTCGTGCCCTTTGGCGTAAGGGAGCGAGTGGAGGTACCGTAGCCTCGGGGGCGTAAGTGATCTCTTGGCTCGACTGCCCTTGAGCTTCGGGGTGCTCTTGCGGCCATGCAGATCGTGTGAGAACTTGATTTGAAGCGACCCGGGATGTATTCTTTTTCAAAGTTAGGAACTGTTATTAGGTCTACTTAGCGTGTGGTCGCGCCCCTAGGCGTGAGGGTGAGTGGAGGTACCGTAGCCTCGGAGGCGTAAGTGATCTCGTGGCTCGACGACCCTTTGAGCCTTAAGGTGCTGCCGTAGCGCTGTCGACCTAAGTAGCAGTTCCCTTGTTTGAAAAAGAGTACGAGTTTTTTCAGGGACAGGGGATTCCCCCTTGCAGCCCCCGAGGGAGGGTCGATTCTGAAGAAACAGAGTCGATCCTTCCTGGTTGTTGTAAAGACGAAGCTTTGAACACTGCTGTATTCTTTATTGACGAATATTGAAAAGAATTTACAGAGCCTCGAGGCTTTAAGGAAAAAAGCGACGTAGCTGTTCAATGTTCCAAGCATTGGTGAAGATTTCGCCCTTCTCGTTCGATAGCTTGTAGGTGCCGGGCTTTAGCACTTCTGCGATGATGAATGGCCCTTCCCACGGCGGCGTGAGCTTGTGTCGTCCCTTGGTGTTCTGGCTTCATCGTAGCACCAGGTCACCAACGTTGAGGTCGCGCCTGCGGACATGTCTATCGTGGTAGCGTCGGAGACTCTGCTGATACCTCGCAGAATGCAGCAGAGCCACGTCGTGGGAGTCCTCAAGTTGGTCGAGGGCGTCCTCTCTTGTGGCGTCGTTGTTTTTCTCGTTGTAGGCCTTCAACCTCGGGGATCCGTATTCTACATCAGTCGGGAGCATAGCCTCGGACCCATAGACTAAGAAGAACGGAGTGAACCCCGTGGCTTGACTCGGCGTTGTTCTTAGGCTCCACAGGACTGAGGGAAGCTCGGCAGCCCATTTCTTGCCATGTTTGTTTAGCTTGTCAAAGATCCTAGGTTTCAGGCCTTGTAGGACCATGCCGTTGGCACGTTCCACTTGGCCATTTGTTTTTGGATGAGCTACGGCCGACCAGAGCACACGGATGTGGTGGTTATCGCAGAAATCTAGAAACTTTTTACCAGTGAACTGGGTGCCATTGTCTGTAATGATGCAGTTGGGAACCCCGAAGCGGTAGATGATGTTGGTGAAAAAGAGTACAGCTTGCTCGGACCTGATGCTGGTGATAGGGCGGGCCTCGATCCACTTGAAAAATTTGTCAACAGCGATGAGCAAGTGGGTGAAGCCATCAGTTGTCCTTTTCAAGGGCCCGACGAGGTCGAGCCCCCAAACAGCAAACGGCCACGTGATAGGGATAGTCTGCAAGGCGTGAGCTGGGAGATGGGTCTGTCTCGCATAGTACTGGCAACCTTTGCAGGAGCGTACTTGCTTGATAGCGTCGGAGACTGCGGTTGGCCAATAGAAACCTTGTCGAAAAGCATTTTCGATGAGGGTTCGAGGCGCTGCGTGATGACCACAAGCCCCCAAGTGTAAATCATCGAGCAGGTTTCTGCCTTCCTTGTTTGTGATACAGCGTTGGAGGACACCAGTAGGGCTGCGGCGGTACAGCTCCCTACTGTCACCAAATATCACAAAGGATTTGGCCCGGCGAGCGATTCGTCGAGCCTCGATCTTATCCGGGGGGAGGTTCCCTCGAGTGAGATAGTCGAGGTACAGAATACGCCTGTCAGGCTCGGAGTCAGTTGGTGGGGTCAAGCCGTCCACCTGCATGCCCTCAGCCCCGGTCGAGGGGGCGTCCGCCTCAAGTGGGGGGGGGGGTCGAGTGACGACCTGTCGACCCCTGCGTCCGACCCGAGGTCGACGGATGGCTGGTGGAGATCTCTTGCGAAAACGTCTGGTGGAACCGTAGTTCGATTGGACGCGATTTTCACTAGTTCATCGGCGGCCTCGTTATACCTGCGTGCGATGTGGTTGAGTTCGAGGCCGTGAAACTTGTCTTCAAGGCGCCGTACCTCTTCACAGTAGGCTTCCATCTTGAGATCACGGCAGCTCGAGTTCTTCATGACCTGGTCGATTACGAGCTGAGAATCACCTCGAACATCGAGGTGTCGGACCCCTAGTTCGATGGCGATCCGCAAGCCCACGACGAGTGCCTCGTATTTGGCGACGTTGTTGGAGGCAGGAAAATGAAGCCGGATGATATAGCGCATGTGGACTCCGAGGGGTGAGATGAAGAGCAATCCCGCGCCTGCTCCTGTTTTCATCAACGACCCGTCGAAGTACATGGTCCAGAGCTCAGCCTGGAGCTGAACCGGAGGAAGTTGAGTGTCGGTCCACTCCGCCAGGAAATCTGCTAATACCTGAGATTTGATAGCTTTGCGCGGCGCGTAAGAGAGGGTCTCACCCATGAGCTCAACGGCCCATTTGGCTATCCTACCCGAGGCTTCCCGGTTCTGGGCTATCTCTCCCAGGGGGAAAGAAGAAACCACAGTCACCGGGTGGCCCTCGAAGTAGTGACGGAGTTTGTGTCGTGTTACGATGATGGCGTATATCAGCTTCTGGATCTGCGAGTAGCGAACCTTGGTCTCCGAGAGGACTTCGCTAATGAAGTAGACCGGTCTCTGGATGAGCAGGGCATGTCCTTCCTCTGTCCTCTCGACAACCAAGACTGTGCTGACTACTTGCGTCGTTGCGGCGACATAAAGTAGGAGCGGTTCCCCTAGGGTTGGAGGGACGAGGATCGGTGAGTTTGAGAGTGTAGCCTTGAGCTTTGCAAGAGCTTCCTCGGCCTCGAGGGTATATGAAAAGTGCTCTGATTTCTTCAGGAGTCGATACAGAGGGAGCGCTTTTTCGCCGAGGCGCGAAATGAAGCGACTGAGGGCTGCTAGGCAGCCCATGACCCTTTGCACGCCCTTCAGATCTCGGATAGAGCCCATCTTGGTGATTGCGGTGATCTTTTCCGGGTTGGCCTCGATGCCACGCTCGGAAACGATGAACCCCAAGAGCATGCCTCGAGGAACGCCGAAAACGCATTTCTCAGGATTGAGCTTGATGTTTTTTGCCCGGAGGCACTTGAATGCAACGTCGAGGTCGCTTATCAAGTTATCGGCCTTTTTACTTTTGACAACGATATCATCGACGTAGGCCTCGACGGTTGGTCCGATGTGTTCCCCAAAAACGTGTTGCATGCATCGCTGGTACGTAGCCCCTGCGTTCCAGAGACCGAAGGGCATAGTGACATAGCAATGCATGCCGAATGGGGTGATGAATGAAGTCGCGAGCTGGTCGGACTCCTTTATTTTGATTTGGTGGTAGCCGGAGTATGCATCTAAAAATGAAAGAGTTTCACATCTCGCGGTGGAATCAAAGATTTGATCAATACGTGGCAAAGGAAAGAGAACTTTTGGACATGCTTTATTCAAACTAGTGTAGTCTACACACATCCTCCACTTCCCACTCTTTTTCCTAATTAACACAAGATTAGCTAGCCACTCGGGATGATGAACCTCCTTGATGAATCCGGCCTCCAGCAGTTTGTGTATCTCCTCACCGATGACCTTGCGCTTCTCCTCGTCGAAGCGGCGCAAGCGTTGCTTCACCGGTTTGGAGCCGGCTCGGATCTCCAAGGCGTGCTCGGCGACTTCCCTGGGTATGCCTGGCATATCCGAGGGACTCCACGCAAATATGTCGATGTTTGCACGGTGAAAGTCGACGAGCACTGCTTCCTATTTAGGATCGAGGTTGGCGCTGATGCTCAACGCCTTTCCCTTTGGGTTGAGGGGGTCGAGGGGTACGAGCTTGACGTCTTAGGCGGGCTCGAAGCTGTCGGCGTGGCGCTTGGGGTCAGGGATCTCGTTGGCCAAACCGTCGAGGTCCGCCGCCAAGGTCGCCGACTCTAAGGCGGCTTCTCCGTGCTCGATGCACTCGACGTCACACTCGTAGGCGTGCTCGTATGAGGGCCCGACAGTTATGACACCGTTTGGGCCCGACATCTTGAGCTTGAGGTAGGTGTAGTTTGGGACTGCCATGAATCGGGCGTAGCATGGGCGCCCAAGGATGGCGTGGTACGTTCTACGGAATCCGACCACTTCGAAAGTGAGGGTTTTCTTTCTGAAGTTGGTGGGAGTACCAAAACAGACAGGCAGGTCGACCCGGCCGACGGGTTCTGCCCGCTTTCCTCGTACGACTCCGTGGAAGCCCCCGACGCTGGGTTAGAGGCGCGTCCTCTCGATCCCCAGGAGGTCAAGGGTCTGAGCATAGATGATGTTAAGACTGCTGCCACCATCCATGAGCACCTTGGTGAGGCGAGTGTTGGCGATGATGGGATCGACAACAAGAGGGTAGACCCCTGGATTGGGGACGTAGTCGGGGTGATCATCACGGTCGAAAGTGATGGCAACCTCAGACCAGTCAAGGAAGTGGGGGGTCGCCGGCTGCACGGAGAAGACCTCTCGCCGTTCTCGCTTGCGCTGGCACGTCGAGAGACGTGTCGAGGGCCCTCCGTAGATCATGAAGCCGTCGTAGATCTCGGGGAACCCCTCATCCTTGTCGTCACCCTTGGGATCTTCCTTTCTGTCATCCTTCTTGACGCCTATGCCCTCAAAGTACCTACGGAGCATGTGGTTGTCTTCAAGGTTGTGGTTCGTGGGTCCCTTGTGGTAGGGACACGGCTCCTTGAGCATTTTGTCGAAGACGCCCCCACCGGGGGGCCCTCGAGGCTTCTTGCCTTCAGTGGCAGCAACAAGCTCGTCGGCCGGGGCCTCGAGCTTGCCCTGCTGGTTCTTCTTCGTCTTTCTGTTGTTTCGCTTGGAGCCCCGGCTGGGGCTCGCGGGATCATCAACCTTGTGCTTCCCCTTGTCCTGATCGCCGCCAAAGATGGCACCAACCGCCTCTTCGCCGGCGGCAAAGTTGGTGATGATGTTGAGGTGGCTGTAGCGTCGTGCCCCAGGGATGGCCGGCCATCCCTGGACACCATGGTGACGTCGGGGATGAGACGGTGAAAGGACCCTGAGTCCTGTGCCATGTGGGCCGTTCCTCCCTGCTGACCGGCGCGGGGTCGAGGCCGGGTCGAGGCTGGGTCGAGGTCGGGTGGATAAGGTTGAATCCCTGAGATCATGGGGTACGGACCTTGTCGGATCCTCCCTCGAGGGTGGTCGGTGGCGAAACAGTGTGCGGTAAGGTGTGCATAATGACAGGTTTTCACCTCCCATCCCGGGATGGGTGGTAAAAAGTGAGGACTGACACTGGTGTTGCTCCCACGTCGGTCACGGCTGTAGCCATGTCGGTAGGAGGTAGCAGGTAATTGCATTGAATGCTCTGACTTTTGTCTCGGAGTGGGGGTACGATAGGTCAAACGATTCGACCTGGGGTCGTGCGAGTCGGAGTTTGCCGGTTGTCGAGATGCTTTGTCGAGCGGGCCTCGTACGAATCGCGACGCGGTCGAGGTGTCCGTTGAGGGTGCCTCGTACGAGTCGGAGTTGGAGCGCGGTCGAGACGCTCCGTCGACCCAGCCTCGTGCGAGTCGGAACGTAGTCGAGGTGCATTGTTTACTGCCTTTTGGCTTTGCCGTGCGGGTGCGTTAGTGTTTCGTTCGCATTAATCGTAGATCGTGGGTACCCCATACTGTTGGTACCGACAATTTATGTCTCCAAATAAATTTATTATGATAGTATATTCAATGATCTATCTAATGATACTAATTATATATTATAAATATTAATATTCTTTTATATATAATTGATTAAAATTAGAAAAAGCTGACTTCTCGGGAAGCGAGAATAACTTCTATTTTAGACAGAGGGAGAGTAGTACTAGACTGTTGGACTGAACTTCAGCGGCACGTTTCCTAAAATGCGTTGAATATAAATTAATAAATCTGATGTTGGAGGTGGACGGAACTTAAGCGGCAGAGAATTAGGGTAGCGTTTGGATCCCTCCGGATTCTAAGAATCCGGATAAAAAAAATCCCAAAATCTTACAATCTCACCAAATACATCAGAATTTTAAAGGATTCTATCACATAGGCACACAATAAAAAAAACATTAAAAATTTTATTATCTAGATTCCGGATTTTACAATCCGATCCAAACAGGACCTAGGTAGTATTGCACATGGTTCAGTGTGACTGACATAGAAACAAACAAAATAATACATCGGCCCGATGAGCTCACATTCACATTCACATCCACATCCATATCCACATCCACGGAGTATTGCATTGGAATGAAGCAGGCGTGGACACGAAGGCAAAAGGTAGGTCCTGTTGATCCGACTTATAATCCGTCTTTTTCAACTTGTTTTTTTAGTCAGAACAGTATTTTTCTTTCACAACAATTCAGCCAACAGTACAGCCGGCTTATCAGCATAGCCGAACGGGACCGTAGCGCGCGTCGCCACGCATGTACAGTAAGTACTATATGAGCAATGGAGCATAACCCCGTTTGGTACGGATTCCGCGGCTCCGCCCTGGCCTGACATTGTCACGGTAGCAGTACTGTTTTGTTACTGTTTTTCGAATCCGTTTTTCTCTCTTCTTTCCCCTCCTCCTCTCGCAGAGCCGGTGAAGCCATTTTATCGGGCTTCACCAGCTCCAGCTACAGTGCCCCTCTGACGTGCTACAATAGCCGGACCTGGAGCACACGCATCTGTACCAAACAAGTCCATTATCTTTCCGCCCTTGCATTTGCATTGCACATTCAGTTGGACAAAGTAGAGATCCTCGATCGAGTAGGATGCGATAATATGCAGATTAAAACTGCTAATACACACGTAACCCCCCAGATGGCATGCACCTTTATTCCATTCTCTAATGTACTACTATATTAATTAATTAAATTATTATACTCTCATATCTCTAGCGACGAGAGCAGAAAAATAAAGCCGCCGTGACAAGGAAAGCTACTACTCCTACTCCACAAAGAGAGATATTGACATGAGGAACAAAAGAATAAACACGCGCGCACATGACACACATAAATATAATACTACTACTGCATCGGTTTCATAAGAATTATAGTTCTAGATTTAATTTGTTGCATATAGGCCAACCATTTATACCGTTTACCATTTTAAGAGATACATGTTTTTATTTTCAGATGAGGTGAGCTACCTTCTCCCTCCTCATCCTCTCATCTCCCTCTCCCTCGTTTTAGTCTCTCTCTCCTACCTTACCGTTCAAGCGCAGGTGAGGGTGAAGCCCCAGCCAGCTCCGAGAGCGAACACGCGTGGTGTCGACTTAGCTTGAGGTGATGGTCGAATTGGCTCGCACGGGTGGTGGTGGTATGTGCTCGCCTTGGCCGCCAGGAAAAAAAAAACATCCTATATATAGTTTCTGAGTTTGGACGTGAGAAGCGAAGAATCTCGAAAGAGAAGGATTGAGGCCCTGTTTAGATTCCAAATTTTCTCTCAAATTTTACTATACAAAAAGAAGATTCCCCGTCACATCAAAATATCGGCACATGCATGGAGTACTAAATGTAGATAAAATTTAAAACTAATTGCATAGTTTTGTTGTACTTTACGAGACGAACATTTTGAGCCTAATTAATCAATGTTTGGACAATTATTACCAAATAAAAAAATTGCTACAGTACCCGGGGCACTGTTCATGCCCGAATTCGGGCATCTAAACACGCCCTGACCCTAAATGACCCTAAATGCTGCATGCTCTGAGCAGAAGCGAAGCACCCCGAAGGAAAACGACCGGCCGGCCGTCCGGCCCTACTGTATGTGAGGAGATAGGAATCTGCAAAGAAAAGGACTGGTTTGAACTTAGATGACCAAGTTTGGCCATATTCTAACAAGGCCTCGTTTAGTTCACAAAATAGGGGAGAAAAACACTGTATCAGAATTCTTATAGCATTTCGTTTGTATTTGGTAAAAATTATCCAAATTTTGACTAACTAGGCTTAAAATGTTCGTCTCGTAAAGTACAACAAAACTGTGCAATTAGTTTTTGATTTCATCAACATTTAGTACTCCATACATTTGCCGACATTTTGATGTGACGGAGAATCTTCTTTTTGCACAGTAAAATTTAGGAGAGAATTGGGGAACTAAACGAGGCCCAAATTGAGCTACGCTCACTTCACGTACTTATGTTTGATGGACTTTTTTTTTTCTCGTGATGGCATCAGATCGAAAGTTACAAGGAGCACTCATATCCTATCTTGCAAGTTGACGATTTTTACTACGTACCACCACGGATGGATCGTACTCCATACATGTTGCACACCGTCCCACGAATAATTACACATCTCGCTTTGGCCGGGCAAAGCTAAAATGACCGAACTGCCCCTACGAAATATCTCGGGTCTTCCCCTCGCTGCCGCCACCTCAGGCAAGTCCTCACTGGGGCGCTGAACCCGTGCACAGTAGCGGCCTGGTGAGGTCCAGCCACAGCGCCAGCGCGATGGCGGTGCGAAACTCGTGCGTGGTGACGGCGCGGGAGCCCCCTGCACAGCGGCTGGACCCGCGGCGTCGTCGTGGCTCCTGCCAGCCGGAGCCGAGCCCGCGCGCTCGCGCCTTGCCTGCACCGGCGTCCGTGTCCAGCCAAGCCCCTATCCCGCGGCGCCGGGGACAAGCTCGTCTTGGCTCTTGCCCGTGGTAGCCGGGGCCGGGGCTCCCACCGATCGGAGCTGAGCCCGCGTGCCAACTGCCCGGCTTCACGAGGCCAGGATGTCGCCGGGGACTTCATGAGAGCGCCGCCTCTGTTCCAGTTATGCACGCACTGGAGTGCAAGGGGGTGGGGAAGAGGAACAGTTGCAGCCATCCAGAGACAGAGGGAACAGATAAGGCTCAGCGTTCATAAAAAATCCATGAATGGGTACAGAGAACGAGTGGTCACCAAGCGCTGGAATGCTCTGCTTCCCTCGGTCAGACTGCCTCCATCAGACGATCGTGGCCAACATTTGTGGCAAAATTTTTGAATTGCACACGTACAAATATTTGTGAGAGGGAGGGAGTAAAATATATAAGTATATTAATAACATACGCACTAGAATAATCATGGAGTGAGGACAGACTTGTGGCTTGACTTGACTTCACTCTTTTTTCGCTTGTGTGTTGTGCGTGGAGCCTCCTTTCTTTATGAAAACAAAACTGTACCTGTGTGATGTTGATGTTAGAATCCGATTCCAAGGCGGCAGAAAAGACTTTGGTGGAGAGAGGCCTACCCACTACTACCATGCATGCATGTTTGACACACTCTCCCTCCGCTCCGTCGACATAGACTGTGGAGCGGAGGGGAAGACGATCGAGATGGTTTCTTATTTCTTTTTGGCAAGAGGTGTGTGGTGATTGATTTGAATGTTTTATTTGTCTTGTCAATAGTAGTAGTAATGAAAACCCGCCTTGATTTGTTGTCCTAGCTAGTATTTTTGTGACGGAATGGTGGTAGCTGCTGCCTCTCTTCTCTCCACGTCTGATTGATAGTGTAGGCATTGTCCAGTCCCCACCACCGCCAACCCAATTCAATTCTCCAATTCTTGCTCTTGGAGTGCAGTAGTCTCCATCCATGTCTACATCTGCATCAGCGCATTTCGACTAGGGCCTCGTATAGATGAGAGAATTGGGGAGAAAAAACACTGTATCAGAATTCCTGTAGCATTTCGTTTGTATTTGGTAAAAATTATCTAAATTTTGACTAACTAGGCTTAAAATGTTCGTCTCGCAAAGTACAACAAAACTGTGCAATTAGTTTTTGATTTCATCAACATTTAGTACTCCATGCATTTGCTGACATTTTGATGTGACGGGGAATCTTCTTTTTACATAGTGGAATTTAGGGGGAGAATTGGAGAACTAAACGTGGCCTAGTTCCAGTCCAACAAGGCCTCAAGTCTCAAGCACAGCAGCAGCAGCAGCAGGAGGAGGCAGCCGCCTCCTCCTCCAGTCCTGCTGGGGTGTTTGCCTTGGTTGCCTTGCGGCTTGCGCACCACTATATTTCCGCCGCTACCTCTGCTGCCCCCTCTCTCCTCTCCTCTCAAGCCTCAAGGCAGAGGCAGAATCGAATCCACTAGAAATGCTCGCGGCGTTGCCGCTTATGGCCAGTGTGTGGGCCGTCTGCAGCACTTGATGATATGTACCAAGCCTGTTGCAATAAAAAAAACAATGGGAAAGCAGTGGGTATCAGAATATAAGAATATTGCTTATCATATCAGACATTCCAGAGCAATCTGAAAGAATACATATCTTGCTCTATGTAATTAAAAGTAGACTTATCTTGAAATCGCATATAACTTTAGCTAGATTAGTGGCAATTCATATTTTTGTTGCATAGAAGACATCAAGGTTGTTTAGTTTTGAATCTTTGAATCTGCAATTAGCAGGAACGAAGTAACTGATACTACATTGTGAGGTTGATCAACGCATGAGCAGGGCAGGGTACTAACCTTGGTTGTTTTGTATCATCACATTGTCCCAAGGCATAGTAAGTGTTGTATCGAAACATCGCCAAGCTTGTGGTAGTCAGCTTTTGCAGCGCATCCACGTGCTGAAACAATTTAAATGTAGAATTAAACAATTTGATCCCCTCTGAAAGCTAGAGCAAGGAAGTGTATACCTGTTCCTTTGGGCAACAGCGAAATCATAGTTAACAGTAATGTTATTTTGAGAATAATGTAAGGGAGTGCTATCTGTCATGTGACTTAAGAATTACAGATCTATCTGATAGAATGCATAAAGAAAAAGACACATGAACTGGTTTATTATTTTCACTTGGGCTATGAGGGCCTTGTCAGTTGGAGTGGACAAAAATTGCTATCATTTCGGACAGGACAGACGAATTGGACAACTGAAGAAAGTTGCACATCGTTATAAAATAAGCCAAATGATGAAGTGCAACTGAAACTGGTTGAAAGAGCACTTCCAAAATAGTGAAGACTGAAGTTCTAATTTTGAAAGTGCATGGGTATGTCAACAAATGGAGATGATCAAGTGGCTTGGGACGGAAACATAAGCAGATCATTGTAGGTGTAAATCTGGTGTTTGTTAAATATGACACATATCTTGTTGTGTTGCAAAAGATGTAGCTGCTCTATGGTTCTAACTCTGGCCGTGGCGAATCCAGTTGGAAAAAAAATGCAGATTGGTGTTTGTCAGCCTCAAAATAGGCACAGTTTGGTTGATCATGAAGCAATACAGAGCAATTCAATGTTGTAGAGGGGAAAACGCGATGCAATAAGCAAACTGGTAGTTAAGTATGGCAAAGCTGAAAAAAAATAATGATTTACCTGGAGATAAAATGAGTCGTTGCCTGACAATTCAATGAGACTTTAGAGGATGGAAACATGTATACATAGGATTAGAAAGGGAACAACATTCAGTTAAACGCATGTATACAAAGAATTAGATAGCATTCGCAAGGCTAACATATTTTTAAAAGAGAAATTACTTCCTTGACATTAATATAAACTGCAGCCATATAGGCAAGGCTTACTTCTCTTTAATGTCAATCGATGCAAACACCTAACAGAAGCATGAAGCCACACTGTGTAAACTGCGCAGTCAGGTATTGTTGACAACTGATAATCTAGAGAATAATTACTTTTACTTATCTCCAATATGTTGACATAGCAGATTTGAGCTGTCTAGGCCCTCCCTCATGAGTCCCTCCGTTGATCAATCATCATGGGTTCTTCTTGTTTCTTCTGTGTGACATGGTCCTACTGAATCAGGTTAAATAACAATTTGAAAAGTAGCTTGTAAGCAATATCTGTGACATTTTGCATGATAGAGAAAACGGAAATGCACCATGTACTCACTTCTGAATTATGGAAGACAGCATCCAATGGTGTGTCACATTTCTTGTTTATGTGCTGAAATTGGGATAGGTACAGCATCAGCAATGGCACGCACCTATATATACTGAAAAGATTATAACAGTAGCACAATGCATTTAGAATTTTTTTTTTGACCGAACACCAACCCCATGTATAATGAAAAGAGATCCATACACAGAAAATGAAATTAAGAGATCAGAAACATAATGTGCCAAAGGAGGTAACTTCGTTTTTTTAAGGTTACTGTATGAAGGCCAAGCAAGTTCAGGGAGGAAGAAATGTAGCACAGCATGTATTTATATCCATTCCCAGATCAACGGATATGCTAAATTAATATGGATTCATATGTGCATCAGTATGTAATACATGGAGAGATGGAGATGGAGATTGAAATGAATCCGTCACCTTGCAGTACGGATGAAAAGAGGGAAATAGAGGAGACCACAATGGGAGCAACAAAGTGGAGAGAAACGATCTTGCTTCACCTGGAAGGTGCTAACAAGCAAACGGAGCAGGGGGGCACAGCTACGCATGAGCAGAGGGCAGTGCAGAGGACCGCCGGGACCAGCCGGCTGCTGGTAGCAGCGGCAGCCATTGCGACCAGCGGAGGTCGCCCAGAAAGCCCGCGACCTGTCTGTGTCTGGGCCAGCCTGCGATACTCCTATAATGACTGCAGCATATGCAATGGCTACAGAATTCTTCTCTTCCAATTCTGCCTTTTGTTTAGGTTGTGTAAAACGGCAAAAATCAGAACGTGCTCTTTTGGGTATGTATCTCTATACTAAGTTTCGGAACTATGGAGATTGGAGAATAGGATAACCATGATACAGGGAACTGCAGGCAGAGGTACTATTTTTATTTTAACTTGTTATTTTTTAATTGTTAGTTTATCATATTGGAAGGTTTTAAATAAATATGAAATGAGTTCCAATTGGTTAAATTTTGGTAGGTCTTGGTGCACCTTTTTTTTTTTCTTATATAGAGATAACAAATTTAAAAAAGTTTCTCTTACTGTTGCTCTACTTCTACTGCTGAGAAGGAAATTTTTGGTATGTATCCCTATACGAACTGTTCACGTGCCTGTAGTTGTAGAAAACAAAAGGATCATGCCTACGCTATAGCAGTGGGCAGTGGCTGCAGTTCTGAAGCTTTTAAAACAAAGTAAAAAAATTTAACTACACAGATTAGCCAAATCATTTACAGAAGGAGAGAGATAGTAGCGCAGCTAAAATCCAAATTAGGAGAAGTCGATGAGTTGAGAAAATTATGTGGAGAGCTTTAGCAATCAGCACAAAATATAGGCATATAGCAGAACAAAGATGGAGGTATAGACTTGCATTTTTTTGCCTGCCTTATAGTTCAGACTTCAGAGTCAGGATGTTGCAATGGAACAGAATGTCTGAAATAGTATATGAGGCAAATATTATATACTGTTTGAGTTTAAATTCAAAGCTTTCAGCAGAGCGAAACATGGTTGTATTAAATTGCTCAAGTAAAACACATTTTTTTCATTGATATGACCCATTTTTCTCGGCTTTGATAGTTATTAGAGCTGAGTTGGGCATGATAACTCAGGTACCTTTAGCATGATTCAGGAGAACATCTAGCATCAAATGAACTTTGCTACACATAAGCAGTGCTAAATTGGATTTATTTTTAGAAAATAAATAGCCAACCCAAGAGGAATAGGGATAGAGAATATTATGGGATTTACTCTCAAATAATCCTAGATGTAGCTGGCTCCATAATCTCTTTACAGGGATTTTATCAAACACATGGTGTGCATAGTAAGAGAGAAGAAATAAGCAAATAACCAGATGCGATAGGTAGAGACTGAGTGTATGCGTGTGTGTGTAAGAGAGCTTACCAACGCCCCCGTCCTCACAGGAACTGCACATGCCCAAGGGCCTGCAAAGGTATCGTGGGAGTGGCCTGAAGTCATCTCGGCGTGGTCACGCTCCTTGTTGAAAGCCCTGCGCCAGCGCTCGTACAAGGCCGACACGGCTTCCTCCGACTCCACGTCCAGCAAGTGCGCGTAGTTGGCGGCGTGCGCGAAGAGGCTGGGAGGATTGGCCCGTGAGCGTGAGCCTAAGTGGCGGGTCGCTGTGGCTACGGCACCGACCGCACGCGCGGAGCGGAAGGCCGCCGTGGCGGCGCGAGACACAGTGAGGCGCCTGCAGGGCCGCTGTGGTGGCCGCATCCGGCTGCAGGGCCGCGCTCGGCTTGCCCGCGGCCGTAGCCGCTGTGCCGGGACAGCCGCAACAGGGGCCTGGCCAGGCCGCCACACCGGCGGGCGGAACCCGGAGAAGCAGTGTAGGCAGCAGTGACGGCCGACCTATGCAAAGGGAAGGTGGAGGCAGAGAGGGAGTAGGAGGGGGTGAGGTACCAGCAAACTGGGCCGCCGAGCCGAGCCGCGGCCGCCAGCGAGGAATGGCCGAAACCCGCCGACGTGCCAGCACGTGGGCGGGAGAGGCGGCCGCGGAGCTCGGAGGCGGTGACCTCTCCGGGGAGCGACGGTGGCGCTCCCGAGCGCGGCGTCGCCGAGGGCAGGGGAGGGCGCTCGCCCGGCGCCGCCAGCAGGGGGCGCGCTTGCCCCCGCGCTAGCGCGTCGACCCTGCACCACCGCGCGGGGAGGAGGGGCGCACACCACGCGCTACAGCGCCGGTTGCCTAGCCCGCGCGAGGAGAGCGAGAGAGCAAGCGAAACTGGCACGGAGGATGGGGAGAGGAGGAGGAGGGTCGCCGCCGCACCGAGGGACGGGCACCGGCGGGGGCTGCCCGCGCCGCCGCCCTGCCCGCTTCTGGAAGGATCGGGAGGAAGAGGGAGGGAGGGGAAGGGAAGAGACGGGGGAGAGAGGCATGGACTGCGGATTGATTCGACTGAAGTTCGAGGGCCTTTTTGTAAAAAGACAGGGACTCGCACGATCTGAGCCGTTCGTGAGCCCGATCCAACGGTCGAGGAAAGCCGATGACGTGGCCACGCTCGCCGGCCCTCTTTTGGTTCAAGAATCGTAGTAAGAGATTCCAATCCCCGCTCCAGTCCGCTGCCAGCCCAGCTTGTTCTTTTTTCTTTTTCTTATTGTGTTATATATACATACATAGCACTACTACTCTTGTTTCTTGCTGGATTCTTCCTTTTCCTCCTCCTCTTCTTCTTCATCACTGGTGGTGCCTGCCTGCCGGGCATTCACCCAAGTTTTCTTTTGTCCCGTCGCCGTCGGTGCTCGCTTCTTCCTTTCTTTCTTCCTTCCTTCCCAAAATCGTATCTTTCTGTCTCCGCCCGCCGCTGCCATGTCCGGACCGGAGTCAGGGGCCGGCTGAGGCGACAGCCATAAGCCCTCTCAGCCTTGAGCAGAGCAGGGGAGGAGAAAGAGATGGCGTCGTCCTGGTCCTCCTCCTCCTCCTCCAGCACCAGCACGCTCCTCCGGTTGCTCTGCGTCTGCCTCTGCGCCGCCCTGCCAGTTGCCCTGCAGGCGGCGGGGCGCCCGGCCAGCGTCACTATCGGCGCGCTCTTCACCTTCGACTCCGTCATCGGCAGGTCCGCCAGGACCGCCATCCAGCTCGCCGTCGACGACGTCAACCGCGACCCCACCGTGCTGAGGGCCACCAACCTCAGCGTCATCTTCCAGGACACCAAGTGCAGCGGATTCGTCGGCACAATCCAAGGTAATAATACTCTGCTCATCTGCTCTGTTTTCTTTCTTTATTCCTTGGGGATTGGCCTGGGGGGATTGGGGTTTCCATCCTTGGTGAGATGGCCATGAATCATGCTGTGATGTGATATATGCCTCCTCCGTTTTGGATGGTTGCCCCGTCATTACTGTACGCATCAGCACATGTGGGGCTTAATTTGTGGGTGCACACAACATCTCCTTTCCTTCACTTTTTGCTCCTCCATGCATCGCATTCCATTCCTTGCTTCCCTGCATTGCATTCTCTCAACTTTGATTTCTCTTTCTGCACAAGAACACCAACATTCATTGCATCAAGTCAATATATATATGTATACCTCAGTCCTTCATTTCATTCTTCTGTAAGTTTTCCTTCCTCTTTTCAAACTGCATGGCAGATTCTACACCTTCGCATTCAGAGTTTCTTTTTTAATTAAAGTTTTCACATTCAGAGTTTCATCAGGCACATAGCAGGAGGAGTACGCAACTAGGGAGGGAGGGGGGGACACTCTTCTAGGCTAGGCACCGTTATTCTTCAAACAAACCATGCTAGCTTGCATATACTCGTTGAATAAACAACACACATGATTACTATACTAGCTGAATCAACCGAGTTTGATTTTGTAATAATTGTGCGCGTGTCAGTTAAACTAATCACCAGATGAGATGAGTCAACCAGCCAGCCAGCCTATGCAAATCCAATCCGTTAGTCAACGACTTGCCTCATTGATTGTTACTGCTGCTCTTCTGCTAATCGTAAAAAACTCAACTGCGATGACACTGACGACTGCCACTGACGGCTGACCCCCTCGATCCGACCTGATGCACAGCCTTGGAGCTGATGGAGAGGCAGGTGGTGGCCGTGGTGGGCCCGCAGTCCTCGGGCATCGCGCACGTCGTCTCCCACGTGGCCAACCAGCTGCGCGTCCCGCTGCTCTCCTTCGCCGCCACCGACCCGGCGCTCGCCTCCAAACAGTACCCCTACTTCGTCCGCGCCACGCACGACGACCGCTTCCAGATGGCCGCCGTCGCCGACGTCGTCGCGCACCACGGCTGGCGCGAGGTCACGGCCGTCTACGTCGACAACGACTACGGCCGCGGCGGCGTCGTGGCGCTCGGCGACGCGCTGGAGGCCAATCGTGCCAGGGTCTCCTATAAGGCCGCGTTCCCGCCGGGCGCCGACCGCGCGGCGATCGCCGACCTCCTAGTGCGCGCCAACATGATGGAGTCGCGCGTCTTCGTCGTCCACGCCAGCCCGGACTCCGGCCTCGATGTCTTCGCCGCCGCGAGGTCGCTTGACATGATGGCCGCAGGGTACGTCTGGATCGCCACCGACTGGCTCGCCGCCGCCGCCATAGATGCTGCTGGTGCTGGTGCCGCTTCCAAGTCCAATATACAGGGAGTCCTCACGCTGCGCCAGTACACCCCGGACTCGGACGCCAAGGCGTCGCTCGTGTCCAGGTTCGCCGCCGCGGCCAAACCGTCCAGCAATGGCATCAACGCGTACGGCCTCTTCGCGTACGACTCAGTCTGGATGGCGGCGCGCGCCATCGATCAGTTCCTCAGCGACGCCGGCGCGGGCAACGTCTCCTTCTCCGCCGACCCCAACATCCGCGACGGCAACGGTAGCGCGCTGGGCCTCAGCGCGCTCAAGGTGTTCGACCAGGGCGAGCAGCTGCTGCGGAAGGTCATGCTCGCCAATTTCACCGGCGTCACAGGCAGCGTGCGGTTCGACGCCGACGGGACCCTCATCAACCCCGCCTACGAGATCCTCAACGTTGGCGGCACGGGCGTCCGCCGGGTCGCCTACTGGTCCAACTACACGCGCCTGTCGGTGGCGACGCCCAGGCTGCTCGCCGACGGCGGGCCGCCGCCCAACAGCACGACGACCCAGCAGCAACAGCAGATGTACAGCGTCATCTGGCCCGGTGACACCACGGCTAAGCCGCGCGGGTGGGTGTTCCCCAACAACGGCAAGCCGCTGCGGATCGGCGTGCCGTACCGGACGACGTACAAGCAGTTCGTGTCCAAGGACCGGTCCAGCCCCCACGGCGTGAGCGGCTACTGCGTGGACGTGTTCAACGCGGCGGTGGCGCTGCTCCCGTACCCTGTACCGGCGTCGTTCGTCCTGTTCGGAGACGGCGTGAAGAACCCGAACTACAACGAGCTGGTGCAGAGGGTAGCGGACGGCTTCTTCGACGCGGCGGTGGGCGACATCTCCATCGTTACGAACCGGACGCGGGTGGTGGACTTCACGCAGCCTTACGTCGAGTCCGGGCTGGTGATCGTGTCCACGGTGAAGGCCAAGAGCTCCAACGAGTGGGCCTTCCTCAGGCCCTTCACGCCGGGGATGTGGGCCATCATCGGCGCCTTCTTCCTCTTCGTCGGCGCCGTGGTGTGGATCCTGGAGCACCGGTTCAACCCGGAGTTCCGGGGGTCGCCCAGGAAGCAGATGGTGACCATGTTCTGGTTTAGCTTCTCCACGATGTTCTTCGCTCACAGTGAGTAGCTAGTTCCCTCAAAAAAAAAAACAGTGAGTAGCTAGAGTACAATGTTGTTGGATTATTGTTCATTCAGTTGGATCGATTCAGCTGAATCTGAAATCTGAAATCCTCTATGTTCTAATGGGACATGCAGAAGAGAACACCGTGAGCACTCTTGGTCGCTTCGTGCTCATCATCTGGCTGTTCGTGGTGCTCATCATCAACTCCAGCTACACGGCCAGCCTGACGTCCATACTGACGGTGCAGCAGCTGTCCACGGGCATCCAGGGCCTGGACAGCCTCCTCTCCAGCAACGACCCCATCGGCTACCAGGTCGGCTCCTTCGCACGGAGCTACATGATGCAGGAGCTGGGCGTCCCGGCCTCGCGCCTTCGGGAGTTGGCCATCAATGACTACGCCGATAGCCTGCAGCGCGGGCCCAGCAACGGCGGCGTGGCGGCCATCGTCGACGAGCTGCCCTACGTGGAGCTCTTCCTGTCCACCAACTGCCAGTTCAGGACTGTGGGGCAGGAGTTCACCAAGAGCGGATGGGGATTCGTAAGGAGTTTTTCGTCTCTTTCTTTCTTTGTTTCTTTCGTTGTCCAAACTGACGACGACTTTGATAGCAGGCGTTCCAGCGTGACTCCCCCCTGGCGGTGGACTTGTCGACGGCCATCCTGACGCTGTCGGAGAACGGCGACCTGCAGCGGATCCACGACAAGTGGCTCAACCCAGGGACGTGCGCATCGCAGAGCACCGACGGCGTGGGCAGCGACAGGCTCAATCTGGGCAGCTTCTGGGGCCTCTTCCTCATCTGCGGCGTCGCCTGCTTCGTCGCCCTGCTCATCTACTTCGCCAGGATACTCTGCCAGTTCTGCGAGTACCACGGGACCGGGACCACCGCCGGCGCCGCCCAAGAGGACGATGGCGCCTGCCCGTTCCCTGACCCGCAGAGGAGCCTGCGCCGGCCCGCCAGGCTGACCAGCATCCGGGACCTCCTGTCGTTCGTGGACATGAAGGAGGCCGAGGTGAAGAGGGCCATCCGGAGCAGGTCCGACAGGCGGCTCGACGGGTCCATGGGCGGCAGGAGCTACACCTCCGAAGGGCCGTCCTTGTCACGGCCATCCTCCATGTCGCCGGTGTAATACGGGGCGGCGGCGTTCTTCTCCAAAGACACGATTTTTGTCTGTGCTTTGACTTTTAGGTTGCTAGAGTCGGCGATCTGAAATTGACGAAACTGTACGTTTGTACAAATTGCGATTCAGCGATTATATTATATATATGGTTTTTCAACACCTGAAGATAGAGTGTGTAGGTGCTATAGTATGCAACGTAGCTGTAGAATAACAGGGTATTATGTACAAAAACTTCAAACTTGTATACATGTACCTGCTATACATGTATCATGACACGTTCTAGATGGAATCTGTCTTACACCTGTTTTTTTGAGTGTGCAGTAGCTGCACAGCTCTGGTGTGTGCTCTCTGAAATTCTTAAAGTTCACTTGGGTGGTTCTTTTGAATCCAATGGCCAGTTTTGGCTTAGTAATAAAAAAAACATGGAGTAGTGAATATAGTTATCTTTGCTACTCTTTGGAGCTTATGGAAGCTAAGAAATGACCTTTCGTTTTCCGAATGTTGGCTGGAAAGGGATGGATATCCTACTGAACAAAATTGCCTCTACGGTGCAGAATTGGCTAATCATGTGCCCGGAGAACAAGGATTCCTCCCGGAATACGGTGGTGGGACTGAAGACGTTTCCCTGGAGAAGCTGCAAGTGGTGGACCGAATGCAGAGTTTCCTCAAGATGAAGCAAGCCGGAGCTGGTTACTTCTTCCGATGCTTTGCAAGTCTGGAGCTCCTGCAGACTGGCGTGATCGAGTCCCAGTGCTACCGATCTTGTAATGCATGGGTACTGTCGGCGTCTGGAACCTTTTGGTTGCTTCCTTTGCGGCTGGTGATTCAGTGGCCAGCGCTGTTAAGTTTTTTTTTTTTGAGGCATCTCTTTTCACTAGAGTCTTTAGTTATCTTGGTTTAAGGCTGGTCCTCTGTTCGCTTGAACTTATCAGTCAGACCTATCAGCCGTAGTAAAGTGTTTTTCTTTTATAACAAATTAGCCAACAGTACTTTCAGTCATGGCTTATCAGCCAAACGCTAGAGTTTGATTGATTAATACTCTGCGCTGTAATGAATATTGCTGTCTTTCAAAAAAATAAAAATAAAAACAGACTGATACATTCTTGCGAAATTCTTCATAATCATCCCTGTAATCTGGTTTCTTAATTAAACCAAATAGTTTATACAACATACTAGAACCAACCAATCATTTACGTTACGCCAAACCTTGTCTTGAAAACTTTTTTTTCTCTAGCAAATTCTAACACTCGTGGAGCAACAAATAAATTGTAGCGGCAACTTGTGTTGGAGTAATAATTGTACTGCACATGTTAGATGGATTTAATTTTCCTGGGATTATGCGAAAGGAAGCAAAAAACAAACCTAGTAATAAGCTTTATTAGCTGGATGGTTACATAGGAGAGTATCTTGCAAGGCTATGATTTTTACTACATACAAACATACATACTCATACATACCGTAGTAGAATATATATACTCCATATATATGCTGGCTCTAGAATAATCATGGTTCATGGAGTGGCCTCCCGAACTGGGACAGGCTTGTGGATTTCGCCGGTGCTAGCTGGTAGGTAGGTGGCCAAAGTCGCTGCAGTCTGCGTGATTGGCTGGCTCTAGTACGTTGCTGCAGCTGAGCTGGCACTGGCAGCTGCACACATGCTGCACACATGAAACGAATACTCCGCGGCAGCCGCAGGCTGCAGCACACGGCCCAAGTGATGGCGAGGCGTAAGAGGCCTGCTAACTGAGACATCGATGACCCATTATTGGGTTACTTGTCTTTTTTTGGCCTGCTAACTGGCTGGACTCGGTACATCGACGGACCAGAGGCAAGACGAAGACGATCCTCCTATACATGCAGAAGAAGAGACGTTCTTGAGACACAAGCAAGCAAGCACCAGTCCTCTCCCTCCAGCACAGCAGAGATCAGGTGATGGCGTCCTCCGCCGCCGCCGCCGCCACCAGCACCACCCTCCTCCTCCGGCTGCTCTGCCTCTGCACCGTTTTGCCAGTCGCCATGCAGGCGGCGCGCCCGACCAACATCACCATCGGCGCCCTCTTCGCCTTCGACTCCGTCATCGGAAGGACCGCCAGGACCGCCATCCAGCTCGCCGTCGACGACGTCAACCGTGACCCCACGGTGCTGAGCGGCACCAACCTCAGCGTCGTCTTACAGGACACCAACTGCACCGGATTCGCAGGCATAATCCAAGGTAGACTACTCTCTCCCTCTGCACTGCATTCCATTTGTCTCAATTTTGTTTTCTGCACAAGAACATCAACATTGATTTTGATTGCATCAAGATGTGAACACCCCACCAGTCCTTTATTTCTTTTGTATAAGCATCCTTTTTCCCTATCAAGATATACTCAATAATATATGCATAAAGGCATAAAGCGACCGTGTCGGGACTCATGCATTGCACATTCCACGCCATCACATTCAGAGTTTCACCAAACATACAGAGAGAGAGAGTACTGAATTAATTCCCAGAGTTTTCTGGAATCAAACATTTTTTTTTCACGAATACACAAAAGACTTGCTTATCTTTGTATTAAGGTTGAGAAAGTTTTTGAAGTACAACGACGCGCCGCACCCTGGCGCACTAGTGAGGACGTAAGTTACTACTCACGCACTAAGCAACCTAGGTGCCGTGCCCCCGCATCGATCCACAAAGTTCGCGAAGTGCCGGATCATGGCTAGTACCTGCACTACGTTCGTCGATGCATCGCGGAAGCACCCTGCCTTCCGCTCCTTCCATAATCAAACATGTTTAAAGTTTGATCAAATTTATACAAAAGAACGTCAAAATTTATCAAAACAAATTAGCATCATTTGGATACATCATAAAATATATTTTTCATAATATATATGCTCATCTGGTGTGATAAATATTTGTGCTTTTTTATAAATCTGATCAAATATAAAAAAAATGTTTGTCGTAATTAACATCACCGCTAGATGTGAGTCCTAACTTGTATGTGTATGAGACATGAGTTCAGGTTACATATGAGATACGAAGAAAACTCTCTATTGTCTGGATAGTTAGCGGGACAAAAAAATAGGTAAAGATAATAATAATAATAATAATAATAATAATAATAATAATAATAATAATAATAATAATAATAATAATAATAAAAGATAGATCTAGTAATATGCATCTAGAAAAAATCAAAACGCCTTATAATTTGAAATGAGGGGGAGTCCTATACTAGCTGAATTAACCGAGTTTAATTTTATAACAATTGTGTGCGTGTCATCAGTTAAACTAATCACCAGATGAGGCAGGCGGCAGCCTATCCAAATCCAATCCATTAGTCAACGACCGCGTCATTGGTTGTTGCTCTGCTGCACAGTCAACTGCGGCCTTGGATGGGATGCCACTGTTCACTGATGAGTGATGACTGATCTGAATGAACCTGAACCCTGCAGCCGGCCTGGAGCTGATGGAGAAGGAGGTGGTGGCCGTGGTGGGCCCCCAGTCCTCGGTCATCGCGCACGTCGTCACCCACGTCGCCAACGAGCTGCGCGTGCCGCTGGTGTCCTTCGCCGCCACAGACCCGGCGCTCGCCTCCACGCAGTACCCCTACTTCGTCCGCGCCGTGCACGACGACCGCTTCCAGATGGCCGCCATCGCCGACATCGTGTCCCTCTACGGATGGAGGGAGGTCACCGCCCTCTACGTCGACGACGACTACGGCCGGGGAGGCGTCGTCGCGCTCGCCGATGCGCTGGAGGCCACGTGTGCCAGGTTGTCGTACAAGGCCGCGTTCCCGCCGGGCGCCGACCGCGCCACGCTCGCCGACCTCCTGCAGCGTGCCAACTCGATGGAGTCGCGCGTCTTCGTCGTCCACGCCAGCCCGGACTCAGGCCTCGACGTCTTCGCCACCGCGCATGACCTCGGCATGATGGCCGCAGAGTACGCCTGGATCGCGACCGACTGGCTCGCCGCTGCCGCCATCGATGGTGCGGGTGCCGGTTCCGAGTCCAATAATATACAGGGCGTCCTCACGCTGCGCCAGTACACGCCGGACTCGGACGCCAAGGCTTCGCTTGTCTCCAGGCTCGCCGGCGCCGAACAACCTAGCAATAATAATGTCACCGCCATCGTCAACGCGTACAGCCTGTTCGCCTACGACTCCGTTTGGATTGCGGCGCACGCCATCGCCCAGTTCCTCGACGAAGCCGGCGGCAACGTCACCTTCTCCGCCGACCCCAACATCCGCGACGTCAACGGTAGCGCGCTGCGACTGAGCGCGCTCAGGGTGTTCGACCAGGGCGAGCAGCTGCTCCGGAAAGTCATGCTCGTCAACTTCACCGGCGTCACGGGCCGCGTGGGGTTCCAGTTCGACGCCGATGGGAATGGGACAGGGAGTGGGACCCTCATCAACCCGGCCTACGAGATTCTCAACGTCCGCGCTGGTACGGGCGGCGTCCGCCGGGTCGCCTACTGGTCCAACTACACGCGCCTGTCGGTGGACGCGCCCACGCTGCTCGACGACGGCGGGCCGCCGCCCAACAGCACCAGCACGACACCCCAACAGCAGCAGATGTCCAACGTCACCTGGCCCGGTGGCACGACGACCACGCCGCGCGGGTGGGTGTTCGCCGACAACGGCCAGCCGCTGAGGATCGGCGTGCCGTACCGGACGTCGTACAAGGAGTTCGTGTCCAAGGACGACACTAGCAAAGACGGCGTGAGCGGCTACTGCATCGACGTGTTCAAGGCGGCGTTGCAGCAGCTCCCGTACCCGGTGCCGGTGTCGTTCGTCCTGTTCGGCGACGGCGTGACGAGCCCCAGCTACGACGAGCTGGTGCAGAAGGTGGCGGACGGCTTCTTCGACGCAGCAGTGGGCAACATCTCGATCGTGACGAACCGGACGCGTGTGGTGGACTTCACGCAGCCGTACATCGACTCCGGGCTAGTGATCGTGTCCACGGTGAAGGCCAGAAGCTCCGACGAGTGGGCCTTCCTCAAGCCCTTCACGCCGGAGTTGTGGGGCACCTTTGTCGGTTTCTGCGTCTTCATCGGCGTCGTGGTGTGGATCCTGGAGCACCGGCACAACGAGGAGTTCCGGGGGTCGCTGTGGAACCAGATGCGCACAATGTTCTGGTTCAGCTTCTCCGCAGTGTTCTTCTCGCAAAGTGAGTCGTGAGTCGTGAATAGCCGGCCGGTGAAACCAATGTGTCGATCGATTCAGCAATCAGCAACTTAATTTCAGCTAAATCTGAAATCCTAATGAAAAGTGAAATGCATGCAGGAGAGGAAACTGTTAGCAGTCTTGGTCGCTTCGTCGTCATCATGTGGCTCTTGGTGGTGCTCATCATCACCCAGAGCTACACAGCCAGCCTGACGTCCATCCTGACGGTGCAGCAGCTGTCGACGGGCATCCAAGGCATCAACGACCTCCTCGCCGGCAACGTTCCCATCGGCTACCAGCAAGGCTCCTTCGCCGGGAGCTACATGATCAAGGAGCTCGGCGTCAAGGCGTCGCGCCTCCGGGAGCTGCCCATCGACGAGTACGCCGATAGCCTGCAGCGCGGACCCAGCAACGGTGGCATGGCGGCCATCGTCGACGAGCTGCCCTACGTGGAGCTCTTCCTCTCCAGCAACTGCCAGTTCATGATGGTGGGCCAGGAGTTCACCAAGAGCGGATGGGGATTCGTGAGTTGATCTACTTTTGGCCTTTCTTTCTTTCTTTCTCCAATCCAAATTAACCAACTGATGAGTGACGACGACGACGATCTGTGGAAACCCAACAGGCGTTCCCGCTGTTGGAATTGATCTCCTCCAGCCCGGCCCAACGGCCGAGCTGGGCCTTGATCCAACGCCCTGATCGGGGGTGTCCAGCACTTGCAGGTTAGTGGGCCCCCGCCGCACTGCGCAGTATAAAAGGAGGAAGTGGGGTCTGAGGCACTAGTCACGAGGTTCACTGAGTCGTTAGAAACCCTACTGTCCTAACCCTAGACCGATCGTGAGGAAGCGCAGCTAGCGGCGGGAAGCGCCACTACCACGTCGCCGGACCACCATGCCATATGTCGACACCATGATGATTTCTTCCTCCTCTGCCAAGACCGAAGGTATGGTCCTTTACTCTTTCTCTCTCTTGTTCTCCTCTCTGATCCACATCCACCACTTGTTTATCCTGAATACAAGTATGTACACCCACTGATCTACACCATGCATGATCCACTAACCGAACAATGGTATCGGAGCCTGGTCATGGTGTGTGGATCCAGTTGGGGTAGATTGAAAAGAATAAAAAAGGAAGAACGAATCGAGTTCGGAACTAACCCTAGAAAGGGCAAAACAGAGAAGGGGACGGATTCGATCCGGACAAAACTAAGAACCCTAACCCTAACAGGAAGAATAGAGGAGGCGGACATACCTGGGTGCTGTGTCCACCGTCGCCGTGCAGGACGCAATCCCGCCGTCGCGCGGCTAGAGATCCGCCACCGCCGGCTTGCCGGCGCTCGGCCGCACCACCGTGCGCGAGAGAGAAGATAGAGGGCATCGTCGCGAGGCCAATCGACGGCGGCGCGCTCAGCCACGGGCGAGCGCGCGCGCCGGCGATGAGCTCCACGGCGGCGCCATGCATCCCTTCCTCCAGCCGCCACGGGTGGCCACCATCGCTGTTGCTCCTTTCGGCCGCGACGGTAAGAGGGAAAGGAAGAGAAAAGAAAAGGGAGGAGTGAGATGGGGAGCCGGTCGGACCGGCGGCGCCTTCACCGACGCCGGCGGCGGCGCCATCTCCAGAGTCGGCATGCGGCGCTCAGAGAGAAAGGAAAGAGAGAATGGGGGCTAGGGTTTCGAGTTGTAGCCGGGTGGGGGTTTTTGTTCCTCCTACACGCGCGCGCGGCCGTCGATCTTGATGACCGGCTGACAGTGGTCGGGCCACTTTGAGCCCAGGCGGTGAAGAGAAAACCCGGCCCAGGCCCAGGTTGCGGCCTGGGCGCGGGGAGTGATGCGCACAGTGGGCGCTAGCAGGCCACTGGGCCGCACAGGCGGTGCTACGGGCCGCGCTCGGCTCGGCTGCTGAAGAGCGCGAGCGCTCTCAGGGGTGACCGCCGGTGTTTCAATGCTGGGCCAAGCTAGCTGGGCCACGGGCCGCGTCTTTGGGCCGCCACTGCTGGGCTGCTCTGCCGGTCGACCTGTTAGGCGATTTTGCTGGGTTGTGAAAAGAAAAGACTGGGCGCGGGAAACACCGTGCACGAAGGGGTCTTGGGCCGAAAGCGAGCGTCAGGCCTTCGGGCCAAGCAGGCCTCTAGGCCAAATGAACAAGAAGGAGATGTTTATTATGTTATTTTCAGAAGCGAATTTGATGAATAATGTTATATTATGAGTTTAAATCTCTAGAAATTCATTGCACCAACGTGTTTGAATTTTTCAGAGAGTAAATGTTTACAGAGAAATGCTTCTGAAAATATTAATTTATAGAATTATTCATGTTTCCGCTGCAAAGAAAAGGAATAGTGTCTTCTCATTAAATCCGAACCAACGGGAGGATTTAATTTGAAGAGCAGTTATAGTTATTTAGTAAATGATAATGAAAAGTTGATCCTCCAGTTAAAGTTAGTTGGAACCAACGGGAATTTTAAATTGGAGAAATAAACAGTTTATAGTTAAGATAAATTATAATATTATTATTTTCTGATCAACGTTGATGATAACAATATTATAAGTTTATTTAAGAGTTTATGTTTAAAGAAAATTATGATATTGTTATTTTCTGACCAACGTTGATGATAACAATATTATAATTCTATGAGTTTTATGTTTAAAGTTTAAATCTCTGATGAATTTTGCATCATAGTGACCAATTTTCAGAGAATAGATAAGAGACAATAGATGCTCCAGAGCGAGCACAATGTAATGTATTTTCATGTTTCCGCTGCAACAGTGATGATGATCTTCAAAATTAAATTTGAAATAACGGGAGAATTTAATTTTGAAGAGGGTTATAAGATAATTGAGTTTTCATATGTTAATTCCGTTTCTGCCCAACGGTGATGTGGAATTGATGTATAAGATTGATGATTCTGTTCTATTTCTGCCCAACGGTGATATAGAATAGAACTTAAAGTTTTAAAAGTTTAATGAACATTATTGTTGATTATTGATTAATGTTTTCAGACAAAGAACTTCATGCCTTTATTCTTGAAGGGTGAAAAGGAAATGAGTTGGGTACTTGTGACTCAGAAGATAAAAGTGTAATTTTTTGCAGAAAGAAGACCATTGTGTAAGGGACTACGGTCTCTTTAAAGAATGACTTCAAAAGAAAGAATTCCAGGATATTGATCCAAGAAAGAAATAGAACAATAAGAGCTTAGTTTAAGAGATGCCTTTTATGTACTCCTTATGAAGAAGATTTTAGTTTTAGTTTCATCCTCGTGTTAAAAGATGTAATAAGTAATATAATTTTAGACTTAATCATCATGATTTCAAATGTAATAAGTGACATGCATGTTTAATTTGACCAACGTTAGATTAAACATGTGTGTTAAAGAGTATTTGGATTTATTTCTAAATTTGATTGAATATGAGCCAATATTGATATTTATGTCCCTTCAAGAAAATTATCTCGTATGGCGAGAAAAAGTTTGTGATAGCACCCGCATGGCGGGAAAAGTTTGAGAAAATACCCGCATGGCGGGGTAAAGTTGGCATAGTACTTATGTTAATAAATCCTGCATGGCGGGAGAAATTTAACATAGTTTTTATCCTGCATGGCAGGAGAAAATTGTAATGACTCATGTGCTTTGAGTGTATCCCGTACAGGGAGAAAGATTAGGGTAGCTCTTATGCTATCCTAGTATAAGTTTAAGGAGAACAGAGAGTTACAGACGAACCTCAAGATAAGAATGGCATGCAAGCGTGACTTGCGAAAGTATTAATGATAAAATACTCTGTTGAGTTTTTGAAGTGAAATGAGGAAAGAGTACTCTCAACGAATTAAGAAATAATTTCATTTGCATGATGTAATCATGTGGATGAAGAAAGTCATCAAAGTTTCCTCATTCACAAGAGTTCTGAATAGTTTTCAAAATTGTGGTAGAAAAGTTAGTACCACATTTCGAGGGGGAGAAAGCTGAGATCAATTAAGAAAGACAATTAAGAAAGATACTTCCCCATAATTCAGACAATGCGATGCATACTAAAGTGATCTATAAAAGATGAATGCGATCGTCGGGGGAGTAAGACGGTCATAATAATGATACCCCTATAGTAAAGAAATAGCTAAATTCATGGACTTTTTACAGTTCTAATAGAAAGATAGCATAGTCAGCCAGTATTCATACTGGATGTGTTCAGAGTTTTAAAGACGGTGCTAAATGCACCATAGGTGCTAAATGCACCATATGAGTTTTAGCAGATTGAACCCAAAATAAGAAAATTAAAGATGGGACAATCTGGGGGAGCATGGTACAAAGAAACCAGACTCCGCAAGGAGGATGAATAATGTAAACAAGGATCTTGTTACACTTGTTGTAAAAAAAAGGATCTTGTTACACAGGACCTTATAGAATCAATTGTCTTTTGGCAATAAAGGTCAAGAAATGCTAGTAGCTAAGGCCCCAGAAAGTCTCAAAGAATAAGAAAATCAGATATTTCTGATGATTATAAAGTCTATATTAGTAAAATTCAAATGGAGGGTAATCCCACCTAATTTGAAGAAGCCAAGAGAGACGTTCACTCGTCCAAGTGGCAAGAAGCAAAGAAAGATGAAATGGAATCGATAATACCAATAATATTTTGGGATCTAGAATAAATTCCTAAGGAGCCAAGACAGTAGGCTGTTATGGGTCTACAAGACAAAATGTGACTCCAAAGGGAATATGAAAGATGTGGAGCGCGACTTGAATCAAAGGTTTTTGCGCGAAGCGAGTGAATAGACTACAATGAGTGCTAGTGGCACATCATGATCTGAGTTACATCAGATGAAAGTAAAGACAACATTTCCCAATGGGATTTATATGAAAATAATTACGTGGCAGAACCCAGAGGTTTTGTCATGAAAAGAAAAGAATGTAAGGGATGCCACCTGTAGAAATCTCTTATGGACTGAAGCAAATCTCTAGACAGTGGCATTTAAAGTTGAAGAGTCAATTAGAAATTTTGGGTTAAAGAGAATGAGAGGACAATTGCGTTTGTACAAAGTTATAGAATGGGAAATTCATTTCCTAATCTTGTGTGGATGACACCCTAATTGTTGGTAGTGATGTCAATCTACTGCATGAGAAGAAGTTCTTGTCCTCAAGGTTGAATAAGAAAATTCTCGGTGAAATGTATCTCGTTAAAAGAATTGAAATTCACTGAGATAGAAGAAAAGGGGTATTATGACTATCGCATAGGCATGCTAAGAAAAGTTTCTAAAGAGATAAAGTGCCTATGCGGGTAAACCTACGCCTGTTCTCATGGTCAGGGTAATAGTTTTAAGAACTTTAATGTTCCAAAAGCAATGTAAGATTATTATAGATGGACGTCCTATATGCTTCAGCTGTTGGAAGCTTAATGAGTACAGAGATAAGACCTTGCCCTGACACAGTTTACGTATCCGGGTTGTTTTGGCATAAGTCCAGTCCAGATATAGATCACTGGAATGGAGTTAAAAATGTCGGTCTCATGCTAAAAAGGAAAGAACAAGTACTCTCAAGTAGTTGTGGGTACAAATATTATATTTTGGCGAGATGTTTAGTGAAACCCACATAGTAGCTAACACTCGCAGTTGGAGCTTTATTGTGGAAAAGCTCCAAAGAAACAATTTTAGTATCATCAGTGATACAAAGTTATAGTATAGCATGATATGAGGCTGTGGGACAGGCAAAATGATTAAGGAACTTGTACCCGGAATTGATAATGATTGTCAACAACAATAACCATTTAGTAGTTTGCTCCTAAGACAACGGGTCAAGTGTGCTGCCAAACACATTGACATTAAAGTTATACGTTGTAAAGGAGAAAGTCCAGAATCATACTAAAAGGTATTGAACATATAAGTAACAAGAAAGTGCTTGCGGATCCGCTTACTAAAGGCTTACCACCTAGTGTGTTCAGAGAACACACAGTCGACATGGGTTTATGGTATAGCCTATGATTTCCGGACATTAGAGGGCCCAAAGTTAAAGAATCTGTTTCAGAACAGAGGTGTGCATTGTAGCTGTTAAATCTATCGGCAATTGATCGTGACGATGAAACATGCTCTACGCACTAATCTGTGATGGAACAAATAAAATTGAAAGGAATTAAAGTCAAAGTTTAAAGTTAAAGTAAGATGAGATCAAGGGGGAGAATGTTGGAATTGATCTCCTCCAGCCCGGCCCAACGGCCGAGCTGGGCCTTGATCCAACGCCCTGATCGGGGGTGTCCAGCACTTGCAGGTTAGTGGGCCCCCGCCGCACTGCGCAGTATAAAAGGAGGAAGTGGGGTCTGAGGCACTAGTCACGAGGTTCACTGAGTCGTTAGAAACCCTACTGTCCTAACCCTAGACCGATCGTGAGGAAGCGCAGCTAGTGGCGGGAAGCGCCACTACCACGTCGCCGGACCACCATGCCATATGTCGACACCATGATGATTTCTTCCTCCTCTGCCAAGACCGAAGGTATGGTCCTTTACTCTTTCTCTCTCTTGTTCTCCTCTCTGATCCACATCCACCACTTGTTTATCCTGAATACAAGTATGTACACCCATTGATCTACACCATGCATGATCCACTAACCGAACACCCGCACGACTCCCCCCTTGCGGTGGACCTGTCGACGGCCATCCTGAAGCTGTCGGAGAGCGGCGACCTGCAGCGGATCCACGACAATTGGCTCAACACGGGGACGTGCGACTCCACCGACGGCGTGGGCGGTCCCGTAAGGCTCAGCGTGGCCAACTTCGGGGGCCTCTTCCTTATCTGCGGCGTTGCCTGCGGCGTCGCCCTGCTCATCTACTTCGCCAGGATACTTTTCCAGTTCTGCCAGTACCACCGCCACGGGACCACCGACGGCGCCAAAGAGGAGGAGGAGGAGGACGGCGGCGGCAGCCCGTTCCCTGACAAGGAGAAGAGCCTGCGCCGGCTCGCCAGGCAGACCAGCTTCCGGGTCCGGGACTTCATGTCCTTCATGGACAAGAAGGAGTCCGAGGTCAAGAGCGCCATGCGGAGCAGCTCCACTTCCAGCAAGTCCATGGGCCGGTCCCGCAGCGACACCTCTGATGGGCCGTCCTCCCCGTAGAGCTTATATACGGTTTTCCAACACCTTTTTTTTTCTGCTGAAAAAAACTTTTTTTTTTTCGAAACTGGTATTCCAACACCTGATGAAGAAAGAATCTTGTTGGTGCTACAGGTAGTATGCAACGTAGCTGTAGTATATTGCACGCGTACTACATTTGGTGCGCCCTGGGGCATACTCAAACATGAGGCATCCCGATTCAGCATTTGGGCGTCGACACAACACTTCCTACAGCGTTGTCATACAAATTGGAAAACTTGTGCTCTAGCATTATAGAGAATAATACATAATTTAAGCTTAACACTGTTAAAATTGTGCCCTGTTGCAATGCATGCCTATGGACGACGTTGAAAACGATCGGAAACGATAAAGGCGAAATCACTTTCAGTTTCATATTTTTGTCTCGAAAATGAAATCGATACGATATTGTCGGAAACATATACGACATTGATATTTCGGTAATATCGAAAATGGTAGTAGTCGAGTCTCCAGCCTAGTGGTTAGAGCACCTAGGTAGCATCCACTAGGCCTGGGTTTGACTTCCCGTGGGAGAGAATTTAAACAGGTCTGGAATAAAAAATATAAAAAAATAGGTTGGGGTTTCCTCTGCTGACTTCGGTCAAAATGGTAGTAGTCAATCTTAATCTAGATCGATAACAATCGGAATCCATGAAAATGATATCCTCAAAAATGATATTTCATTTTTTCGGTTGCCGCTACCATTTCCGGTTAGGCCTAAAAATCGGAAAAAAAATTCGAAAACGATTTTCGGAAATTAGAAATTATCACTTTCGTTTTCATCCGTGCTGGTATGCGGGTAAAGTTTTTTTTTCATGGAACAGGAGGTGTTCTCGTGGAAAAATTTATTAAAATTTTCGTTTACAAAGAATGCCTCACCAAATCAAAAAAAGACAGAAAGAAAACAAGAAAGATTACACAAAAGCTTCTAGCCATAAGTCAATACTAGGATGAAAAGCTGCCATTGCTCGTAGAATAACTAAAGCAAATTCCTTCTTGAAGACCGAGTGAGGGATGCCTTTGAAGATGACATCATTGCGCTCTAGACCAACACATTGTAATGATAATTTCCATGGCAAACGGCAGGGGAAGCTGGGATTTGAAACTTTCCACAATCAAGCATGGATCATCAGAGTTGGGCACCATCAAGTGCAGAGAGGACCAACATGCTTATTTTTGAAACAAATCATGCAGGAGAGCTACCGATTATATTAAAAAGAAGATAAGCACGCCCAAAGTGACACAATGATACAACAACAACCAACAACTACGTTGCAAAACAAACTCAACAAAACGAGAAAACAACTCTAGTCGGTCGGATTGGAACATTGACACGAACTGCACAAAGCCGAAGGTCAAATTAGAAAAAAATTTAGAAAAAAAGAGAACCACGACCAACTCCAAACCACCACACTGCACCGCCAACACCCGGACGATAAGGACGGGCAAAAACACCGTCATCACCGCTCGCGTCCATCGTTACCGATGATGATCCACACCGAGCTAACTTGCTGCCAAGCAGGACTTGCCGTCGTAGGTTGCCAGAAGCCATGTAGTCCTCCCGCAATCGGATCCGCTTGTGCCGCCTGTCAAGACGATGTACCACACCGGACTAGCCACCGCCAAGCAGGGCTAGCCGCCGTAGTCCGCTGCAAGCTGCCAAACCAACACGTGAGCAATTGCCTCAGGCTCTCACCAAGTCGTTTCCGTCCAGCAACATAGGTGCCTCATCAAAGGTAGAAATGCCACATGGGTCCTCCAGCTACCAGTTAGAAAACCTCCTTAAACGAAACGACTGCCGATGAGCGGGACCACCTGCCGCCAAACCACGCAGGTCACCTCAGCAACGCAAATCTACAGGCCACCACTCCTATGCCAGTCTCCTCGCCAACTTTGTGTGTGCCGCCCACGCCGGCCTTCTCACCATCTTCGTGGGTGCAACTAGTGCACGGTCCCTCCAAGACCGTCACCCTCCACCAAGCGGATGCCAAGCCCTCCAATTGTAGCGCCAACGCCCTCTTCCTAGCCACCTTCCAACGCCATGATATTGGACCCTAGATCCTCAATTAGGTATCTATCTTGTCGGCAACCGCCATGGCTGGTATAGCACGAGCTTGCAAAGCGACGCCTCCAATGAGGGGAATGATGCCACAATGCCATCATCACCTAATTAACCAGAAGGTTATAGTTTTACACCTAGAAAGAAAGCGCCATGCAAGGGGGGAGGGCTGATCGATGGACGCTTCCAAGGAAGTAAACGACGCCTAGAGGCGTCACCGTCATCGACCCAAAAGGGCAAGGCTTTCGCTAAGGCCCCCAACCCCCTACACGGGCCTCATTGCTGCTGGTGCCAAACAAGGGTTGCCACCCGTCATTGCCATCCCAGGAGCTCAGGGCAGCTTCAACTAGGCCCTAAGCCGCCAAAGCCTAGGATAGCAAGACAGCGTTGCCACTGCATGTCCACTGCCGCTGCAGGCCGCCATCATCGATGGTCTGCCACCACACCACCATGCTGCAGAGCACGGCCTTGATGAAGATGTATAGGCCACTGCCGCCACCACAGCAAGACCCTATGGGCAAGGACCACAGTTGGGCCGCCGCTGCCACCAAAAGGCCCGCTAGGCGCCCCTACGCATGCAGATCCAGCATTGAGGGGACCAGACTCGGCCGCCGGAGGATCACATATGCACCCCTGAGCACTGTAGCCACGCCTGTAGCCCTCGATGACGAGCAGTAGCCCACATGGCCATCTCCAGCTCCACTGAGCACGCCACTCTGGCCATGCCAAGCCAAAGGGCGCGGAACGAGGCCACAAGCGCGTGCCCCGACTAATACCAAACGCAGACCGGAGCAAGTGGGCTGGCCTCGGCTGGCCACCGCCCTGGCAAGGCAACAGATGTGCGGGCATAGGCGTGCAGCGGGCTAGACCCGGTCGGGTGCCACCCCATTGCCGGTGCTGCCGGCATGGACACTGCCCAATACTTGTCGCCCTGCCTAACGTAGATCTGGTCGAGGGGCGTCGGATCCGCATGCGCCTGTGCTGGGGACCGGCCGCCGGCTGTTGCCTCACATGGGAGCTCCTCCAAGAGGGAGAGAGAGACGGGGGGAGGAAGGGAGGGAGGAGAAAAGGCCCAGCTGTCGTCGTCCTTGCTCTCCGCCGGCCTCCTGTGTCGAGCTCCGGTGGCGGCCTTGCGGTGGAGGCGTAGGGAAGGGGCTTGCAGTGGCGGAGGAGGCGCTGCCCGAGTCGCCCTTAGAGAGCAACATGGGGTTGTTCTGTTAGAGGACCAGCATGCTAATGGAAAAGGGCAATGGAATATTTATTATGCGAGTATGATGGGCAAAAATCAGACAAAAGATAACAATATATATAACCAACCAACCAATCAAACAATCAGCGAATGAATGGCTGCTCACCATTAACCAAAAAAGAAAGAGTGAGTGGCTAGCTAGCCAGTTCAGCGTCGCATGAATGCACGTACTGCTATATATATATATATATATATATATATATATATATATATATATATATATATATATATATATATATATATATATATATATATATATATATATATATATATATATATATATATATATATATATACACGTGCTCCCACTTATAGATGGGCAATGGGCCGACACGGCATGGCATGGGCCTGTGCCAGGCACGGCTCGATACCATCGGGCCAACATGGCACATCGTGCCCTGCGGGCTGTGCCTCTTAGGCACGTGGGTTTGGCCTTCGGCGTAGGCACGACACTATGGGCCATTTTGTGGGCCATGCTAGCCCACTAGGTAGATGAAGATGAAGTGATGGCAGGGGAAGGACCAACAACACCTGTTCCTTCAAAGATTCTTCCCCAAGCTTGTTTTCTCTTACCTGTATGGTTTGGTGGCTGTGCAATCCTTTGATACCTAGCTGCACCAAATTTGCTCTCATATTTGTTAAACAATTTATATAATTCAGTTTTCACATCGTTGTAGTATGCATTGTACTGAGTACAAGTGCTTTCAGCAAGTATTTGGAAAACATTAAAGAAACCTCTCATCTTAGCTCTAGGATCAAGAATGAATGCATAAGAATATAATAGAGGTATGTCATGCCAGTATTTAAGGAATTTAAGCTTCATAGGATACACAATATGTAACAGATTTTGATCTTTTTCACATGCATGCAAATGAGATGCAATCTCTAGAACATGGTGCAGCACAAGTGGACTCGTTGGATAGTAAACACCAGATAGAACGACAGTGCAGTCATAAAAGAGTTCTAGGAACTCCAATATTTTCTCAGCAACATACCAATGATTTGGAGACAACAGTGCACATCCATAATTAGAATTAATGAACACAGAAAAAACTTTCTTATTTGGAACCAAGTGTTTCAGCATTAGGTATGTAGCATTCCATCTAACATCCATATCTAAGCCAAACTTTTTAGGTCTAACACCCTTAGCATTACAATAGTTCTTGAACTTAGCAATTCTTCAATTAGAGGAATTCAAGAAACTAATTGTAGTTCTAAAATCTTCTAGGTAAGGTTTTAACCTCTTTAATTCATATTTAACAATCATATTAATAATATGTCAAACACAGCCTTGATGCACAAGACTATACTTACGTTTAATAGGATCCTAAGGTTCAGGTAAAGGGTTAGGACCCAAGTAACTAGCAAACATGGGTGTCAAAATGTTCATAGCCTTAGCATTAGATGAAGCATTATAAAGAGTGACAGAGAAAATCTTATCAATCAAACCAAACTCCTCAACCATAGCATCAATGCTTTCATCAATATTCTCACCAGAATGTGACACTTCAATCAACCTAAGACCAATAACCTTTTTCTGTAACTCCCAATTAGCATTCACATAGTGAGTAACAACACTAATGTGGTCCTCCTTAGCATTACTAGACCAAATGTCTGAATTCAAAGCAACAGATGAAGTAGTAGACAACACAGAATTCTTAAGCACATCACGGCTTTCATTAAACAACTTACCAAGATCTCTAGTGGTGGTGCTTCTAGAACACTTAACAAACCTAGGGTTATGAGCACGAACAATATAGTCCTCACAGGCCTCTGTCTCACCTATACCTAATGGAAGGTCAAGCCTAGCAATTAACCGACACAATAGATCGAGCAACAACAGGATTATAGTCCTAGTTATGCACAGAATCATCAGGATTAAAAGCAAGCCTAGACTGAACTCTAGCAGCATGATCAGTCTTTTTCCTACAAGATTTTTAGTCCCTAATCAAATGACCAGTACCAGCAGCAGATCTTGCACTCAATACAGCCTTAAACATTCTACAGATAGTAGTAGTTCAAACCTTGTTACCATTCACCACCTTATAGATCTCCTCAAAATCAACCCAGACACCAGATTTACGCTTACTGACAGATGAGGTTGGAGTACCATTTATGCTGTTGGTGTCTGAGCCCACCGACGTCCTTGTCGCCATCGCCAACGCCCCTACACTGCCATCTGGATCGATCAGAGCAGAGCCGCTACTGACATCGAAACTGAACAATGCAGCATCATCATCACAGATGTCATCGTCGTTCTCGGGGGTGAAAGCCGTAGATTGGTTTTGGATAATTGATGAAACCTATGGACTAATCCTTGAGCTAAGTGTGTAGACAAGATAGGAGGGTCTAAAGCTAAGTGATGGGGCACTGTGATGAAGTCCATGGAGATGAAGGTGGACATGTGATGATGGTGATCAAACTCCAACATGGAAAAGAAGAAAGAGAAAAACAAAAACCAAGTGTTGATCAAGGCAAATGTATCAAATAGGTTTTTTGGTTTTGGCACTCAAGACGCCGTAGAGGGTGTGAGTGTGTTTAGGATCGATAGCCGTACTATAAAGAGGGAAAATCTTTAGCTAAGCGATTATCGAGTGCCACTAGGAGAAGTGACTCATGAATATGCATTTAGGGACCTAGTGTGCTAACAATTAACCCTTGAAAAATGCTAACACACGAGGCCATGAGTTGTACACTTTATGGTTAGCATCTTGGAAGCAAGGGTGAAGTGTTTGAGGAGATAGAAAAAAGAAAAGGAGGCATTGATCCTTGACCAGACCCTGCTCAGGGGTGCCCGGTCAAGTAATGCAGTGAGGCGCTGCCTTAGTCATGAGATCGGACTCGGAGCGGCAGAGAGATCGGACGTGCAGGGGTGCGTCCGGTCGATCGTGACGTAGCGTGATGTAGGCTTATGAGCGAGGGCAGAGAGGACCGGACTTTGTCCTGAGTCCGGTCAACCTCGAGTGGACACGTCAGGTCACGAAAAACCCTCTTGGGGTGCTTACTGGACTCGACCGGACTTGGCTCGGTGGCACATCCGGTCATGTCCTCTATGCGTTAGGTTGCTTGCTTGGTGGCGCGAGCATGAGCGTGAGCAGACGCGGCATTTGTGCATTCGGTCTGGCTCAGGTGCATCTAGAGAAACTTAATCATTAGCACACTGCTCTTTTGACCGTTAGAATCCGACGGGCAGCGTTCAAAGGGGGACGCGTGGTGGCCATCTGGCGATTGGATGCTACCGACCAGACGCTGCTAGCGGGTCCAGTCGGCATGTCCGATCATGCCTACACAAAGCAATGGCTCTATTTGTTTGAGGGGGTCTATAAATAGACCACGGCCAGCTTGGGGTTCACTCTCTTGACACTTTGACATACTTGACATCCTTGTGAGCCCAAGCAAACACCTCCCACTCATCTCCTTCGTTGATTCATCATCATAGTGAGATTGAGAGTGATTCCGAGTGCATTTATTTGAGTGATTGCATGTAGTGGCACTTGGGGATCGTTGTGGCTGCAGATTTCTTATTACTCTTGGTGGTTGCCGCCACCTAGATGGCTTGGAGCAGCGGAGGAGCATTGGCATGAGTTGGTGATTGTTTGTGGCCATCCTAGTAATTGTGAGGGGTCTTGTATCTTCCCCGACGCAGAGTCAAAAGGTAACTCTAGTGGATTGCTTGTGTCATTGAGTTACCTCACTTGTGGGTAGGTTCTTGTGGTGTCCAATTGTTGGGCTAGGTTTGTGAAACACCTATTAGTCACTGAGCCACAAAGTGTTGGTCGACACAACGGGGACTAGCGTGCCAGCAAGCACGTGAACCTCAGAAGAAAAATCTTATGCCAATTGTGATTGGAATTCTCCCGGTGGTTCTCTTCATATTCATTGATTGGTTTATTGTCTCTTGCCATGGCGGTTTAATAATCTCTTTCACTCTCTTGTGTTTACATTCTAATGTAGCTAAGCTCTTTAGTGTAATTAGTTTTGAGAGCTAGCTTGTTTGTTGAGTAGAGTGGTTAGTGAGGCTCTTTAGTCTAGTCTTTGAGAGCTCACTAACTTAGCTTGTAGTGACTTAGCCTTATTTGGCATAGAGACTATAGATAACTAGAATTATTGGAATAGGTGTCTTGCAACCCTTGTTGAGCTAGAGCAAAATTGCATTTTGCCATTTAGGTTTCTAAACCTTTGCTCTAGAGTGTTTGTAGAGAATTTTTATAGGCTATTCACCCTTCTTCTAGCCATTTAGGATCTTTCAGGGGGCCAGCCCTGCCGTGCTCAGGTCTTCGTTTCCAGTGATAGGATAGATGACATCGTCATTCACCATGGTGCCCTCAACTGCGAATGGCAGATCTCTAGCCCCGTTCCTCAACGGTGCACGCAGCCGCCTTGCCCACTCTATGCCATAGCTAGAGGACGAGGCATGAGCAACTGACCTGCAAGAAAAATGGGGAAGGATGAACAGATCAGAAATAGATTAGGGTTGGGGTTACGGCTCACCTACGCAACTGGAGCCCGATGCTAGAGAAGACGAGGGCCACATAGAGGCAACAACACAAAGATTAGCAAAGACGGCGAGCGGTGGCGGAGGGACGGATGGGGACATGAACTCACATGGTCACCGAGGATAGAGGAGAGAGAGGGAGAAGGGAGGAGATGGTAAGAGGGGATCAGGGGACTCAGGGTGAGGTGGGGGAGCGGCAGTGAGTTCACCGGAGTCAGGGACGATGGATGACATGGCGTCGGGGACGATTGGAGTCAAAGCTAGGAGCGAGAGCGACTGCTAAGCGAGAGAGAGACACGGTGGGGAGGGAGGATTGTGATTTAGGGTTTGGGGGGCACCGTGGCTGCTGCTTATATATGGAGTAGGGGGTGCGACGATGAGCTAGGCTAGGCCTAATGCGGCATGCAGGGGGAGATGGGGTCATGGGGAGCCGTTGGGGGCACCGGGCCCCTACCGGGCCTGCCATTGATAGCCAGGCCGGGCCGTGCTGGCACGCCATGCCTGGCATGGCCTGCTCCCTCGTGCTGTGCCAGCTTGGGCCCACTGGCCATCGGGTTGGGCCAAAAAAGGGCCTCATGCCGGGCTGATGGGCTCGAGCTGCATGCCCATTTATACTCCCACTAGACCGGACTAGATAAAGCAGGCGCCACACTGACGTGTACGTGCAACCAATCTAGATGAACTCATTGTTGTTGCTTTCTTTTTGGTGAGGAATGATATGAACTCATTGTTGTTGTAACTTATAGGTACTCTAGAATAATATATATCTCACACGTATGCATGGAAATAGAAAGAGAAGATGACAATCTTGCTTTCACTTAGGATTAGGAGTGTCGACTGTTGACGGTAGTTAGCAACCATCATGAACCGTCAATTTAACTCGAAAGAACTGCATAAAAGGAATCACCAACATAGAATAGGGGTTAAACTGACAGAATTCCATGTTCGTGAATCTATGTTTTGTAGGGATTATACAGGAAAAGAGCCAAAGATGACCCACATGTCGGACTAAAAAGCATATTCTACGCGGGAATTAAGTCTAGAAGATTCTAGAGAACATGAGAAAGGGTGCCACTGAAGATGGGGCCCACCTACCATAGGGGTAGGTCAGCCGACCCCACCTCTAGGTTGGCCGACCTATGGTCCCACCTGTCAACCACCGCCTCCGCAAGTTGGTTCTCCGCCGCCTTAAAGATTGTATCTCTACCCTTGATTGAAGTCGGTTTGATCCGAGGGCTCTAGTGCATCGCTCCGACCTATATAAGCAGGACTCTACCCCATGGGTCAGAGCATCCTCATCCTGGGCAAAAACCCTAATCCTTCTCTAGCATCAAGAAACACTAGATAGGATCAAGAGCCAAGCATTTAAGAGAAGATTAGTCTTGTAGTCTTCCAAAGATTGGGACTAGTCTTATTTAGAAATAGAGAGATAGAGTGTGAGGAAAGAGTTTGGAGGAGTTGCTGGCCTGTTGGTGTCTCCTCTATGGCTTGTAGCTGCGGGATCAAGTTCCATTGGAGCTTGTTTCTGAGATTTCTCTGGTATTCAGCTTCTAATTCAAGTAAGTAACATTATTATTATTTTCTTCTGGTTTGTGACTCTTTTGAGTTCTTTAATCTTGGTAGCTCCTTGATTGAAGTAGTATTCATAGTATAAGCATGGTGCTTAGACTCGGTTACTCGTAGATGCACCCTACCTTCTGGATCGGTGGTAGCTCGCGAGGGTGACTTTATAGCCTCGTTGAATCTTCCATAGTCCACCTCCCATTTGTAGGACAAGTAGGACATGGATGCTAAGGAAAACATCCTCTACTGGTGTCTTTTCTTAAGTAATGTCCCAATTGGAACAATCATAAACATAGCTTGCGAAGGTTAGAACTAGAAGACCTTAGTGATCTTCTCTATATCCCTATCTTCTCTGTCCTTGCTGCTTCTCAGGGGTTAAGTTTAGATTTAGTTATTCTCACACGTTTTCCCTGTGGTAAAATATAAATAATGGTACTCTGGAATACTCCCAGGTAAAGTGCTACATCGGTATCTGTGAGCTTACAGATCATTCTTAGTAATTATTTTGTGTGCATTAACAAATACCAACAAGCATTTCTGGCGCCGTTGCCGGGGAAAACGGTTGCTGAGATAAGTTCGAACCTAGCTTAACCTTGTATTATACTTTTATCCTTTTCATTTTTCCTTTTAGTTTTTCCTTTTTCATGCTTATGGATGCTGTAGATTTCACTCGCATATGCCAATATGCTGCAAACATGAGCACCAGTCATAGGCCAAAAGAATCATCAAAGCCTATCCTAACACCTGCCTATGAGCTACGCCCGTGTTTGATTGTAATGGTCCAGAACCAATCCTTTTCAGGAAAGGAAGACAAAAATCCTTACCTCCACCTACAAGAGTTCGAGCAGACCTGTGACTGCCTCCGCATAGAGCGCATGTCCAGCGAGACCTTATGATGGAAGCTTTTTCCTTTCTCTTTGAAGGGAAGAGCTAAACAATGGTATAATCGAACCATAGGGAGTAAGCAAGGAGATTGGGGAACTTTACGTTCTAGTTTTTGCTTGGACTTCTTTCCCATCTCTAAAGTAGTCAGCCTTCGAGTCAAGATCTTATCTTTTAAACAAGAAGATAATGAATCTCTGGCCACATCCTAGAAATGTTTTAACTCTCTTATAGACTCTGGACCAAACTTAGCTTTGCAAGACCCTATTCTTCTTCAACACTTCTACATGGGTCTTAAAAAGAAAACCTCAAAGTTTCTTAACGTAGCTTTAGGAGGATCATTCTTGCACATTTCTGCCACAAAAGCAAGAAAGATCCTGGACAAAATTCTAGCAGATAAACCTAAAGACACCAGAAGAGAATCCTTTAGAGGAAAAATCTCAGATAGCTGAATCTGAACTTTTGTCATATCCACCACAAACCTCAGCTGTCCCAATTTCTGAGCTACCGAAAAAGGAGGAAACTTCAATTTCGGATTTCATGCTTGATTTCGAGGATGAACTTTTTACTGAATATAGAAACACCTCGAATTACTATTCAGTAAGGAAGCCCCAGGAGCCTAAGAAATCATCACTCCATAAAGAACCTTTAGACCCTTCTGAGGAAGCTTTCCTTAAAAGGACTACAAAAGAGTTAGTGTCCATCATAAGCAATGAGTGGTTAGAAGAATCATAGCTTTCCTCTAATGTGATCCGTTTGGATTCATCTTCTATCTCAATCCATTGCCAAATTCACAAAGACCCTTTCAAAGCCCTTTATAATCTAGTTGTGGGTGTTAATATAATGTCTGCATCATTTGCTCCTGACTTATTAAGGCACATGCCATTAACCTCGAGAACAAAGTTATTGAAAAGCCCTTCAGGACACATTGTCCCAAGTTTGGGAATTTTGTATGTGCTTCCTATCCAGGTAAAAGGCACCATGGTTCATTTGAGCTTTTATATCTTTGATATCATGGAGTTTGACCTGTTGATAGGACAACTAATTGAAAGGCTTATTCAAGAGGGACAAACAAGAAAACTGAATATTCACCTTGGGAAAAATTTTAAACTCTATTTGTCCATCACTCATTCTTTAAATGCTAAGACTGAGCCATGTCCTGAGCCCGATCCAATTGAAGAGGATAAGGTAGCATCTCTTGAGCACTTAATCGAACCCAACCTTGAAGAAGATGCTAAGTTTTTCATCGAGAAAGAAGACGATGGTCCACTAGAACCCGAACCTCTTGATGAATTGTTGGAGCCACCTAAACCTCCTATTGAGCTCAAACCTCTGCCTGCCGGTCTTAGATATGCTTTTCTCAATAATGATCAAGAATCTCCTATGATCATAAGTGATAAACTCTCTCAGGAAGAAACCCTTCGCTTGATAACTGTCTTAGAAAAGCATCGCTCAGCTTTTGGATACTCACTCCAAGACCTTAAAGGAATTAGTCCTACTCTCTGCACCCATCGTATCCCTATAGATCTAGATACTATACCTTCTAGGGAGCCCCAGCGTAGGCTTAATAATGCGATGATAGAGGTAGTTAAGAAAGAGGTCTTGATACTCTTACACACCGGGATCATCTATTATGTGCCACACAGTGAATGGGTAAGCCCTGTTCAAGTTGTGCCTAAAAAGAGAGGCATGACTATTGTTAAAAATGAGAAGAACGAATTAATTCCCCAAAGAACCGTCACTGGATGGCGGATGTGTATAGATTACAGAAAGCTTAACAAGGCAACAAAGAAGGATCACTTTTCATTGCCCTTCATTAATGAAATGTTAGAGCGACTAGCGAACCACTCTTTCGTCTGTTTTCTTGATGGGTATTTAGGATATCACTAAATCCTGATCCATCCTGATGACTAAAGCAAAATCACTTTTACATGTCCATATGGAACGTTTGCTTACCATAGAATGTCTTTTGGACTATGTAATGCTTTAGCTTCTTTTTAAAGATGCATGATGTCTATATTTTCTGATATGATCGAAGAAATCCTAGAAGTTTTCATGGATGACTTTTTTGTTTATGGAAAAACTTTTGATGATTGTTTTAAAAACTTAGCAAGGTTTTGTAAAGATGTGAAGAAAAACACTTAGTCCTTAATTAGGAAAATTGTCATTTTATGGTTAGAGAAGGAATAGTGCTAGGACACTTAGTGTCTGAACGAGGAATTGAGGTAGACAGAGCTAAAATTGAAGTAACTGAACAACTACCTCCACTTATAAATGTTAGAGGGATTAGAAGTTTTCTTGGCCTTGCTGGTTTTTATCGCCGATTCATAAAATATTTTTCGCACATTGCTAGACCACTTACTAATATTTTGGCCAAGGATATTCCCTTTGAATTTGATGATGCATGCTTAAAATCCTTTAATATTCTTAAGAAAGCACTCATCTCTGCACCAATGATTCAACCCCCTGATTGGTTTTTCCTTTTGAAATCATGTGTGATGCTAGTGATTATGCTGTGGGGGCAATTTTGGGACAAACAAAAAACAAAAAGCATCATGAAATTACTTATGCTAGCAAAACTTTGACAGGGCCACAACTTAATTATGCAACAACTGAAAAAGAACTCCTGGCTATTGTTTTTGCTATTAATAAGTTTAGATCTTACTTAGTAGGAGCTAAGGTGATTGTTTATACTGATCATGCTGCTTTAAAATACCTGCTCACTAATAAAGATGCTAAATCTTGTTTGATAAGATGGATTTTGCTACTCCAAGAATTTGACCTAGAAATAAAAGATAAAAAGGGAGTAAAAAATTCTGTTGCCGATCACTTGTCTAGAATGCAGTTTGAAAATCCACAGGAGCTACCCATCAATGATTCATTGCGTGATGACATGCTCTACCAGATCACTTGATCCAACCCCTGGTATGCAAATATTACCAATTTTATGGTTGCAGGATATGTACCACCAGAGAAGGACAAAAGAAAGCTCATTTATGAGAGTCGTCACCACATATGGGATGAACCGTACCTCTTCAGAGTCTGCTCAGATGGACTCCTTAGAAGGTGTGTACCGGCTAAAGAAGGAATCAAGATCATTGAAAGATGTCACTCATCATCATATGGAGGACATTATGGGGCGTTCCGTACTCATACAAAAATCTAGCAAAGTGGATTTTTCTGGCCAACCATGTATGAAGACACGAAGGATTTTATCCGGAGGTGTGGAACATGTCAGAGGCACGGGAACATCAATTCAAGAGATGCCATGCCACTCACCAATAACCTCCAGATCGAACTCTTCGATGTCTGGGGTATTAACTACATGGGACCATTTCTGAAGTCAAAGAACTGTGAGTACATCTTGGTGGCAGTTGACTATGTTTCCAAATGGGTTGAAGCCATGTCATGTAGAGCTGTTGACTCCAGAAGCTCCATGAAGATGTTCGAAGAAATAATATTTCTAAGATTTGGTGTCCCGAGAATGGTGATTAGTGATGGAGGATCTCACTTCATTGACAAAGGCTTTCAATGGTATTTGTTAAGACATGGAATCCATCACAATGTTGCCACTCCATACCACCCTTAGACAAGTGGCCAGGTAGAAAAATCAAACAAGCAAATCAAGAATATTCTTCAAAAGACGGTCAATGAAATGAGAATAGGGTGGAAGGACAGGTTACCTGATGCATTGTGGGCATACAGAACGGCCTACAAAACACCGATTGGAATGTCACTATATCAACTTGTCTATGGGAAGACCTGTCACCTACCTGTTGAGCTAAAAGCTCACTGGGCTACCAGAAGATGGAACATAGACTTGGAAGCTGCAGGAATAAAAAGGAAGATGCAACTCTCCGAGCTTGATGAATAACAAGAAAAAACATATCACAATTCCAAGATTTACAAGGAGAGAACCAAAAGATGTCACGATAAGAGGAAAAAAAGGACTTTGTCCCGGGAGACAAGGTATTACTTTTTAATTTCAGGGTGGAATTATTTGGGCATGGAAAACTGCGAAGGCAAGTGGGAAGGACCATTCAAAGTCATAAGCACTTCATCGCATGGAGCGGTAACACTTCAAAATGATGAAGGTACGTTATTCAAGGTAAATGGTCACTGTTTCAAAATCTTTTTAGAGCCCAATAAAGGTCCTAAGGAATTAGACATAATAGAATTTATCATTTTACCATAGTTATGGGCCTATACCCTCCTCTTTTCGATTCACGGTGCGGAAATATGTTTTTCGGGGTTAGAATTACGCTAGAAGGCAACACGAAAAAGGGGCCCACAAGAGGACACAGACCCAGGTCAGCCGACCCAAAGCCTAGGTCGGCCGACCCAGCCTAGCATCGCCTCGCCGCTGCCTTTTTGCTTCACGAACCTTCCACTATATTCTCACAGATTTTGGATATTCCCGATAGATTCGATCATTCGCCGCTGTGATAAGCCATTAGGGTTGGATCTTGACCCCTGGTGGAAGTTGAACCCCTATATAAACAACCCCCTGGAAGCCTCCAACCTCATTCCATCAAAGCTTTCCTTCCTTTCTGCATAGGTGCTCTCCACATTCCAAAACTCCCATGGTCGACAAGCAAATCATTTCCTTCGAGATGGACCTCAACCAGCCACCTCCAGTAGATGACTCCCTAGCCATCATCCCTGTTCTAGAGCCTACTCCTCTCGCTGTCATTCCTCCCAAGCAGAGACCATAGAGCTACGGGTAGTCCCACTTGCTCAAGTTTGCTAGCCAACGCTTTCTTCGTCGCCTGAGCATCTACTTCTGAAGGATGCTCCACCGAAGGGCTCAATCGTCAGGCTACCAAAGGACATCTATAACAGAACTGACCAATTATACGAAATTAAGTAAGAAAATCACCCACTAAAGCAGATAATTTAACAAATTTAAGCCCGTATAACCCGGTAGTCCGTGAAACCACGAAGGATTTCAAACCAACCAACATACAAACCAAGATCGTACAAGTTTAGCAGCCACAGTCACATATTACATAAAGTTCACAACGACAGTTGAACACATCGGAGTTTAGAACATAAGTTATTACAGACCAAGTTCAAAATGAAATAGCAGAAGCAATTAGTTTCATAAACCACGGACACACACTCAGTTCAAATACAATGCCAGGAGATAGTCACTTTCCATAAAAGCATTAGGTAAGACATACGGAGTGACCATCACCCTTGGTGCTAGTTATCACCCATCGCCGGATATAGGCAGTTGATGCAATAGCCGTAGTACATTTGACCATCTGCAACAACAATGGGAACAACGCCCTGAGTACGATAAAGTACTCAGCTAGACTTACCCGTCTTAAACCAAAATAAAGTGACACCAAGGATTATGCAAGGCTTTCTTTTAGTGGCTAGCTGACTCATTTGTGAAAAGCATAAGCTATCATGACTAAACCATTTTAAGTAATTTGCCTCAGGTTTATTATAACTTATTCATCTAGGTAAGCACCTATACTATAGCAATCACTTGATTAACCAAATACATCATGTTACCACTTGGATTTAGCATTTCCAACATCATCCATATAACCATCAGTGTTCCATCATCATTACTACGATGCAGTAACTCAAGTCAAGTGCTCACTATCCAGGAGCGATGGCGATTCGAATCGATTCCTAAACAGCTGGTGATTTATTCCTCAAACAAACCACACTCACCGATCAACTGAGCTACATATCACCAATGACACTTTCCAGGTAAACGTCGCGGGGTAACAATCATGGACCGCACTACCCAGGGACCCCCCGACTGCCAGGACGCACCTTGGGCTCACTCTTCGTGTCCCCGTCTAACCCCCTTCGGCACCAGTCTGCCAATCTGAGTTTACCCCAGCCCAAAAAGTGTCACTAGCTTCGCGATCGAAAGATACTTTATTCGGCCGGCTAAATGTGAGGCATGCGTTCAACATGACAAGATGGACAAGCAACGATCGGTCCTTAACTGACACAGATGAAAAACTAATAGCACCCCAGAACCCTGTCTGGTTGCCTCCAACTCTTCCGTCTGGTCTCCAATTATCCATCAACACATGGTTAATTCCAGGATATCACCCATTCCTTAGCTAAAGTATTCCAGTAACCACCTATCATTTCAGGTGACCGGAAATCACCGATCGCTACCGGTCTAAGCAGGGCTAAGTAGTATTCGACCCAAAACTTATGTAGGTAATATGGTGGCAAGGATAGTAATAGATGCATCAACGGTTTCACTCAACTCCTATACTTAATGCACAATATATAAACTCATATATATAAATAAGGAATTGCTTTTGTAAAGTAGGAGACTTAGAATGCTCCGGGGCTTGACTCGTTTGAAGGAACTGGGTTGGTGGTCCACACACTCAGATAGATCCTCTTCTTGCTCGTCTACCTCGGACACCTCCTGTGCCTGAGTGTTGACGGTCCTTAAGTACCAAATATAGTTATCAAATAAATAAAGAAAAGGATCCAAATGCAACCAACACCTAGACTTAGGGTTTTATCTAACAGAATTCCACGAGTTTTGGTGTTTGTCTGTTTCTGCAGGGGGTTATCAGAAAATATGGAGGAAAGGCCCACACGTCGGGTTTACATAGAGATAATAACGTGTTCACCGATTTTCTATCATCTAGAAGACTCCAGAAGCCACGAGATCGAACGGGAGGCCGAACGGGCCCGGAGGCAGGGCGCCCGCCCTGTTCCCTAGGGCGCCCGCCCTGGCCTGAGAGCCAATCAGGCTCCGTCTCGCGGATTATGCTCCACCGACCTAAGGGATCAAGGAAAACCGTGCGATTAATGTCGGTTTGATCCGACGGCCCACGTTCACTTGAGGGGGCTATATAAGCAGGACCCCTGGCCCCTGGAGGAGACACTCCCTCATTCTCAATTCTTCAAACCCTAATCTCAGGAGGAGAGTCTCTGATCAAGCCCTAGAGCCACCACATCAACTAGATCTCTAGTATAGCATAGCTACATAGGATTAGAACTAGAAGGAGTCAATCTTCGATTGGTTTCCGGATCTGTCAAGAGGATTCTTGGTAATTCCTTTACTATTCTTCATTGTTCATCTTTGTTCTTCAATATTATGAATACAACTTTGTTCTATTTCAATATATTGATTATGACTATGCTCTACTTGTTTATGTTTGCGATTATATTGTTCTTAGTTTATCGTAGTTATACGCTTGGCTTAGTTAGATTGGAATTATATACATGTTTAGGATCGTATAGCGTTTATCCATCGGATCCATGGGTAAATGATAAATATTGTGTAGGTGTGGTGCTTAGACCATATTTATCTGCGATTGCACCTTATATGCCGGATCGTGGGGTGGTCCGCGATGGTGACAGCTTCGTTGGTTCTTATATAGTCCCCCTCCCGTGTGTAAGGCAGGCAGAGCAACATTATTACGGGGGAGTGATTGCTATGTTTCTCATCTTCCTTGATAATATCACTATGCATGGGCGTAGTCTTTTCTCGCAATGATTGCCAAGTGTACTTGCACTAACTATGATATGCTAGACTTTATAGTTAAGAATAACTTAGGAAATATCTTTGTAGTTCGTCCTAATACCATGCTAATGACTTGCTAGAATATCTGTTGAGGTGCTTATCATTATTATATGTGGCTAGCTGATCAGATTAATTATCTTTGTCACCATTCATACTTTATCTATATTTTATGTGACACTTACCCCTGTATGCAAGAGATAGATGAATGCTCTCACTTATACATGCAATGATTGATACTCATTCCTATATTCCATTCCATAATCAACGTTGATGTTAGTAATCCCTTCCCAGTGGTAAAAATATAAATAACGATACCTGGAATACTTCCCGGTTAAAATGCTACATCGGTATTAATCTGTGCGCTTGCAGATCTTATTTATTATTTATTTAGAAGAGCAGTTGCATATTTCAATACCGCGTCTCTCATGTCATGCTGGGGATGACAACTTGGCTTAAGTGGCATGAGGGATAGGTTCGGCATTTTTGGCGCCGTTATCAGAATTAGAAAACTAAGTCTACTTTTGGTAATGACGTTAAGAATGCCCAACAAGCATTTTTGGCGCCGTTGCCGGGGAAGGTTGATTTACTAACAAGGAATGAATACGGAATTTGAGTCATCATTCGCATCATTAAGTGATTGAGATCATCAATTCTCCCATACAGATTTACCCCTGTATTTTTCCATTCTTATTGTTTTGCAGGGTGATGTATGAATAGAGGACATCTTCCAGAAAATTTTGTTGACAACCCCGAAGCATTAATCAGAAAGGCAAGAGCCAAGCTCAAGAAGTCAACACTTCGACGCAACACTTCATCCAATCCAGAAGACCGCCGAAGTTTCATCCGGAATTTGTCAACAGAGTTCGCAGCCATGGCGAACAAGACGATCTGCGAGTTCTCAGCTCCCACTACGGACAACATCCGCACTGGACCTGCCGCGGCCATCGACAAGAACTTTGAGCTCAAGCCAGGGCTCATCAACATGGTACAAGCCAACCAGTTTTGTGGGAAGCCGCACGAAGATGCAAGTGCTCATATCCAACACTTCCTGGAGATTTGCAGCACATTCACTTTATTAGATGTTTCCAGAGACGCCATACTACTTCGCCTTTTCCCATTCTCACTATTGGGGAGAGCGAAGCAGTGGTTCTACGCGACGAAGGATAAGAACACTACATGGGCACTCTGCTCTACGAACTTTCTGGCTAAGTTCTTTTCCATGGGCAAGACCAATGCTCTCCGTGGGAAGATTACAAGTTTTCAGCAACAACATGATGAATCCGTTCCAGAAGCATGGGAGCGCTTTCAAGATTACATCCTAGAATGTCCCCATCATGGAATGGAGAGCTGGCTACTTATGCAGACTTTCTATCATGGGCTCATCACTAGTGCTCGTGAGACCATGGATGCTGCAGCTGGAGGCGCATTTCTATCACTCACCATACCACAAGCTACAGCCTTGTGGAGAAGATGGCGTCCAACCAAGGTTGGAACGAAGAGAGGACTCAAACACGCAAGAAGGGTGGAGGTATGCACCAGCTCAAGGAGGTAGACATGCTGTCTGCAAAGTTAGACCTACTCATGAAAAAGCTCGATGACAAAGCTGGAGACAAAAGAGAAGTCATGAACGTCTACGACTCTCACATGACTTGTGAGGAATGTGGAGACACTGGACACTCAGGCAATCACTGCCCTGAGATGCTTGAGGATGCAAGGTACATCAACAACAACAACAACAACTACAACCGTCCTCAACAAAATCAAGGTTGGAATCAACAGAGGCCTAACTACTCAGGTAACTACTCAGGTAATTATCAAGGTAATAACTCTTACAACAACAATACTAATTTTCCACCCCTGAGAGAGTTAGTGTCTAATCAAGAAAAGCTAATGGATAACTTGTCTAAGAAATTGGCATCCAATGATAAAATACTAGAAAACATAAATAATAGAATGGATAATTTCTCTACTGCCATCAAAAACCAAATTAGCTTTAATAAAATGATTGAATCTCAGTTAAATCAAATAGCTGCTGCTGTTCCTGCTACTAACCCCGGTATACCATCACAACCGGAAGGATTAGAATCTGCAAATCTTGTAGACATGTTTGATGCAGGTAACTATTGGAGTAATCCCGCTGTCGGAGTACATAATGACCTTCTGCCAGTCAAGAGAGGCGATCCAGGACGCCCCATCATCCCGATCTCCATCGGCATGGTGGACTTCCCAGAAGCACTCTGTGACTTTGGCTCCAGCGTCAACATTATGCCCAGGGTACTCTATGAAAAATTCTTTACATATCCTTTATCAGAAACAACTATGTGTTTGCAGCTTGCAGATCGGACACTAAGCTTTCCTAAAGGAATATTAAAGAACATGTGTGTCCGAGTTGGTACCTCGTACGTTCCAGCTAATTTCGTGGTGATAGAGACCAGGTCCGATGAGAGGTCACCAGTTATTCTGGGAAGGCCATTCCTGAACACCTCGGGAGTTGTCATCTACGCCAGCGCTGCAAAGATCAACTTCAACATCAAGGGGAGGAAGGAGACGTTTTCCTTCAAGAACAAGATTACACAAATCCCAGAGCAACCCCAACATGAACCAAGGAAGAGGACCAACAGGAGGAACAAGCAGAACAAGAACAACCAAGGATGGACCAAATCAGCTAAGATGGTCACTGCAGTTCAAGGAGGTCAAGACCGACGACCCAAGTCGCCGTTCCTAATCAAGAAGGACGACCCAGGTATGCCAAGCATTGAGTGCTCAATCAATGGATACTCCTTTCAGAAGGCGCTCTGCGACACTGGATCAGGCGTCAACATAATGGCCACAGTCACCTATCAGCTCTTGTACGGGACCATGCCCTTAAAACCAACATACACTCAGCTCCAGATGGCAGATCAGACATCCCGAAAGGTCGAAGGTATAGTAACCGATGACCCTGTTAAAATTAACGATCATTTTGTCCATACAGACTTTTAGGTCATTAACATGGGAGACGACGAGTACGATCCACCCATCATCCTAGGAAGACCGTTCCTAGGCACCGTCAAAGCAATCATCTACATTGGAACCGGAGAAGTCCATATGCATTTCCCCTCTGAGAAGGTACGCCGCTACTTTAATGACCCTAACTATATAGTTGAAGATTCTAAGCAGGTCAGGACAAGAAGAAGGCGACGTAACCGTAACCAAAGGAGGCAAACCATCAAGGATGTATGGGCAGACTATGAAGGAGAGGTCATAAGGCCCGAGGATACACAACAGGAGACCGAAGCACCAAGTCGGGTATGGAAAGTGAAGACAGTTACACAAGAAGAGGAGGCGCTGCCGGAACCACCGTCTACGCCACCCAAATCCCAGGACAACTAAGAAGAAAAGAAGTCCTGTTCAGAGGACTTAAAAACACCAAACGCCATGCCAAGAGGTAAACTTGGTAGTTATCATTTTCCCTTTAATTATTGCTTAGTTAATCATGTTCATTCTGTCTAAAAAAATAAATAATATATATTTTTTTCTGTTCTATAAAAATGAAAATAAAAATAGAGAGTGACATTTATCAAGGAAGCTCAAACATGATAAAGGCTAGATATTTATGCTAACGCTTAATCAAGTTCCACGAAGCTTTGTTGTCTATTTGAGCTCCACAGAATTCAGGAAGACTAGCATATGGAGGATATCCTAATCGTTGTCAGGGGGCTGCCGACATTCAAATACACCTCTGCACCTGCTAGCTACATCAGAAGAAATTACGTCAAGATCCAGCTTGGGGGAGAGCACCCCCATTTATCCCGATAAGTATTTTTATCTACAGTTATACCTATGCTTTATTAAAATAAAAAGATGCATAATCATGAAAACCCAAATAAATATTTTGTGTTTATATATATTTGCTTAGTTTAATAAATAAATAAAGTAGCTATGCTAAACTGAATCTTGAAAATAAAACTCTAGCATGGATATATAGTTGCTCTGCCTAATTTTCAAATTTGTTCTCTCTTTAGTTTAGACATAACTGTTATAATTTAAAACTGGCTCTAAACCTGAACTAGTGGGAAGAGAACTTGATCTGAAGTCTAAGTTGTTAGCGGATATGATATGGGAAGGTTGAGCTGCTGTTTATCTGTTCCTAGAGATGCTAGAATTCTGGAGAATTTTATCTTTAAAAATCTTTAAAATGTTGCATGATGAGTTCCTGTATGATGAGAGTTTAAATTCCTACCACAGCCATATATACATGCTTGTTAGATTAAGAGCCGCACTTTTACTACTTACTGCTTATGGGCATTGAGTGTGGTCAAGCTGTGTAGACCCTTAGGAACTTGTCATGTGGTTAAAATCAAGATTCACTTGCACGTTCACTCATACATGCTGCTTCTACTCCGGAAGTATGCATCCACATATATCCACTCATTTCCATCTCCAGATTCACCCAAAATTATTCTACTCCTGACCCGGGAGAGAATAGCCAAAAACATTATCCCATTCCTGTTATTCCCTGTGAAGTTAATGCTCAAGTCATTTCTACTACCACTTGCTATATTTTCAAAAGAGGGAGATTGCTCTAAAAAAATATATAAATACGAGGAAATAAAAAGGAGCAAGTGCTCGGAACCTCGAAGAAAGAAAAAGTGAGACGAGAGGTAAAAATGGACAAGTGTCCGACAGTAGAATTAGGGGTACAAGATACCCACCTGAGAGGAAAAAAAAGAAAAAAAAATATATATACAGAGCATCTCATTCCCCTCAAAAGTTTTAAAAAAGCAAGAAAGGTATGTATTCCCTCAAAAAGAGCATTAGACTTTTGTTATCACCATACACCACTCATTCACCACACATGCACATCTTGATTTGACTTATTGACTTGTTTCTCTGGATCCATGGTTTGACTATGCAATAAATGTTCTATGAGTATGTATACTTTATCTCCCACCTATGAGCTCCAGATATCAAAGCCTTATTAGAGTAGGGTGAGAGAGAAGGCAATGTCACTACGCCTTATACCATAAATACCATATACTTTGAGAGAGAAGGCATATACCATTACTGCCTTGGTAAGGATCCAGAAATACCACAAAAGAGAGACTCGAGAAAGTCATATAAGGAATCTCTGAGTTTTATTTGAAAAATTTGCAAAAACTCCAGAGCTATAGCTGATCAAGAATAAGAGACATGGCGTTTGACTAGACCGTTCTATCTTTTAACCACTCAAGATGCAGGTGACGGTTGCAAGCCCCATGGTGAAAGGTAAAATGAGTAAGTTTTAAGTCTTGACAGTTTACTCTAACTCAGGGATGAGACCTTATTTGAAAGCATATGTACCGTCAACGTTCAAAGGCGTTGCAGCAACTTCTAATCCATAATGAGTCTATCCTTGCTCAGGGACGAGCAAGAGGTAAGCTTGGGGGAGTTTGTTGACGGTCCTTAAGTACCAAATATAGTTATCAAATAAATAAAGAAAAGGATCCAAATGCAACCAACACCTAGACTTAGGGTTTTATCTAACAGAATTCCACGAGTTTTGGTGTTTGTCTGTTTCTGCAGGGGGTTATCAGAAAATATGGAGGAAAGGCCCACACGTCGGGTTTACATAGAGATAATAACGTGTTCACCGATTTTCTATCATCTAGAAGACTCCAGAAGCCACGAGATCGAACGGGAGGCCGAACGGGCCCGGAGGCAGGGCGCCCGCCCTGTTCCCTAGGGCGCCCGCCCTGGCCTGAGAGCCAATCAGGCTCCGTCTCGCGGATTATGCTCCACCGACCTAAGGGATCAAGGAAAACCGTGCGATTAATGTCGGTTTGATCCGACGGCCCACGTTCACTTGAGGGGGCTATATAAGCAGGACCCCTGGCCCCTGGAGGAGGCACTCCCTCATTCTCAATTCTTCAAACCCTAATCTCAGGAGGAGAGTCTCTGATCAAGCCCTAGAGCCACCACATCAACTAGATCTCTAGTATAGCATAGCTACATAGGATTAGAACTAGAAGGAGTCAATCTTCGATTGGTTTTCCGGATCTGTCAAGAGGATTCTTGGTAATTCCTTTACTATTCTTCATTGTTCATCTTTGTTCTTCAATATTATGAATATAACTTTGTTCTATTTCAATATATTGATTATGACTATGCTCTACTTGTTTATGTTTGCGATTATATTGTTCTTAGTTTATCGTAGTTATACGCTTGGCTTAGTTAGATTGGAATTATATACATGTTTAGGATCGTATAGCGTTTATCCATCGGATCCATGGGTAAATGATAAATATTGTGTAGGTGTGGTGCTTAGACCATATTTATCTGCGATTGCACCTTATATGCCGGATCGTGGGGTGGTCCGCGATGGTGACAGCTTCGTTGGTTCTTATATAGTCCCCCTCCCGTGTGTAAGGCAGGCAGAGCAACATTATTACGGGGGAGTGATTGCTATGTTTCTCATCTTCCTTGATAATATCACTATGCATGGGCGTAGTCTTTTCTCGCAATGATTGCCAAGTGTACTTGCACTAACTATGATATGCTAGACTTTATAGTTAAGAATAACTTAGGAAATATCTTTGTAGTTCGTCCTAATACCATGCTAATGACTTGCTAGAATATCTGTTGAGGTGCTTATCATTATTATATGTGGCTAGCTGATCAGATTAATTATCTTTGTCACCATTCATACTTTATCTATATTTTATGTGACACTTACCCCTGTATGCAAGAGATAGATGAATGCTCTCACTTATACATGCAATGATTGATACTCATTCCTATATTCCATTCCATAATCAACGTTGATGTTAGTAATCCCTTCCCAGTGGTAAAAATATAAATAACGATACCTGGAATACTTCCCGGTTAAAATGCTACATCGGTATTAATCTGTGCGCTTGCAGATCTTATTTATTATTTATTTAGAAGAGCAGTTGCATATTTCAATACCGCGTCTCTCATGTCATGCTGGGGATGACAACTTGGCTTAAGTGGCATGAGGGATAGGTTCGGCATTTTTGGCGCCGTTATCAGAATTAGAAAACTAAGTCTACTTTTGGTAATGACGTTAAGAATGCCCAACACTGAGTTTCTTGTGGATCGGACCCGGTCTGCTCCTCCTGAACTGCTACTGGCAACTCCTGCGATCCTGTTATGATGCAATTGCATAAGTAAATATGTAAATGGTGCATCAGATGCGGTGGTATGCGATGATCATGATGACATGATATGCAGATGAACACATTGAGACTTATAGAATAGACTAGAGACAAAACTTTTCTACAAGGTAGTCAACATCATCCAATCAGTTACTACGAAATATGTCATCTACTGCATTCTCTTCTACTACAAATCCCTGCTACTTCTCAGCTACTACTATATAACCCTAACACCAGTGCTACTACACTTTATTAATCATAACTATACAACAAGACAAGTAACATCAGCAAGTGATTTGATGCTTCAAAGATACACCAAAGCTTCATCATTAAACTAAAACTACATAAAGAATATTGCTTTATTTCTATTTAATCTAGGGTTACAATAGCAACATGTATTTCTGGTGTAGATAAAAATCTACAAAAATTATAGTAGCATAGTACTACTCTAAGTAGCCTACCATCAAAGTTTCATGGGATTTGGATCAGTAAAACAACCTACACAAAAATGACAAGCTATGGTATGGAAATGAGCATGAAATTACTTTGTACTATGAAAAGTATCAAACAACAGATTTATTATTTTTTCCATAATCTACACAGTAAACAAACACTATACAAAATTTATCATATGCATGTTTTATACAAATCTCTCTCTCTAGCAAAAATAACAAAAACCAGCCAATAAAGGTACTTGAACTACACATCAAAATTTTCTATAGAACATGCATGAAAGGTATTTTTCATAAAAAGTACATCACTAAAGAAGATTAACAAAACTAAAACCATATTTTTCTGAGCTTCCTATGATTTATTATGCATTTTCTAAGAAAACAACAATTATAATAATTAAATAAAACTCTATACAAAAGTACCACAAATTTGACATACAATATTTTTATACTGTAGATTTACTCCTAAGAAGTCTACCAAAATTGGTTTCACCATTTTTGGAGCAGTATTTTTCGAGTTATAAATTTTCAAAGCATTTACAGAATTTCTGGAAATTCATTTCAAAAATCCCTTTTAAAAACCAGTCGCTGAAAACGCTGGGTACGTCCGGTGCAGTGCACCCACGCGAGCATAGAGTGACAGACAGATGAGCCTGAGGTCAACGGGGACCCCACCCGTCAGACGCACACCCTAGAGGAGGCTTGACCGGCCGGGATCTTATCGCCGGTGAGGTCACCACCAGCGGCTTCCCCACAAAGAGGCGAAGCTGGTGGCACCCAACACATGGCCAGATGAGCTCAACACTGAGCTCACTGGCGAGCATGGCGACAAGGCGGTGCCAGCGCACGGCGGCCGGCCGGAGCAAGCCGCGGTGGCAGCCAACGAGGCGCGCACGAGCTCCGCGAGAGGAAGGTGGACGCGGAGAAAGAGAAAAAGGGGATCAGGGTAGGACGAGGAGCTCCGGCCACGGCGACCGAGCTCAGCGGCCATGGCGGGCACGGCGGAGGGATTCACCCGATTGGACTCTCACCTAAGCGCGAATGGCGACGCTAGCGCGAGCACGGGCGAGAGGAGAGTGAGGTGGAGTCGAGGCCGTGGTGAATCGACGGTGGACGGATCGACAGCGGTGCTTCATGGTGGCGGAACAACGGCGTTGGCATGCGGTGGCGGAGGCAAGTGCATGAGCTTGCTCTGCTGCTGGCGCGGTGGAAAAAAAATGGGAGAGAGCGCAGTGGAGGCGAGCGCGTGCGCGCGGTGTAGGCGAACGCGGAGGGGCGCGGGGGCCACCGGCGTGCCATGTGCTGGTCGATGCCGGCGCATGGCGGCCACGGGGTGCGCGTGCAAGAGCGGAGGCAGGCACGCGGGAGGGAGTGGGCCGGCTTCAGCTGGTGGGCCAGAAGTGAGGAGGGTGGCCCAGTAAGGAAGAAAACATTTTTCTTTTCTATTTTCAAATTCAAATTTTTGTTACAGTCCCAAATTCAAATTTTTGGAGTTGAAAATGGCATTTTCAAGATTTGACCCCAAAACAAAAGTTGTTCAAAATTTAATTCTCTACAACATTGCTTTAGGGCACATTTTGAAATTCCAAACAGATTTTGAAATGGAGATTCAAAGCCCATTTTAATTCAAAATTCCATTTTTCTAGAATATTTTTAAAAGCAAATTTTGAGGAAATTTTGAATACTAAACTTGCTCCAAATTTGATGCTAAATATTCCTAAATGATTGGTATTGTAAAACAAACATGTATTAATAGCATAATGAGCATAACCATGGCCTAGTTATATTAAAACACGCAACTGCAACATTCATGTTTCAATGCCATGTTTCACATGTTTCATTTCAAGGTTATACTTACCTTACATGTGATAATGAATGCAATATGATGCTCATGCGCATGATTTGCAATGCTAATGCATGCTTAACACCTAGGGTGTTATAATCCTCCCCCTTATAAGAATCTCGTCCCGAGATTTTGAGTTACGAACCATTTGTTATAAAAGTCTTTATAAGCGTTTTGCAGATATTCTCTCGTTTCCTATGTTGCGTCACCATCATCATGATGACTCCACTGTATCTTATATGTTCTCACCACTTTATTCTGAGTGACTCAATCCTTAGTGTCCAAAACCCAAACTGGTTGCTCACGGTATTCCAAATCTGATTTGATCCGAATGCCCTGAGGCTCTACTATCTCCTCCGGGACACGCAAACACTTCTTCAATTGCAATATATGAAAGACTGGAAAGATCGAACCCATTGCTTCTGGTAGTTGTAACTTATAAGCTATGGGACCCTTCTTCTCTATTATCCTATACGGCCCTACAAATCTAGCGGCAAGCTTCTTCTTGATCCCAAACCGTTTCTTTTTCATTGGAGTAACTTTCAAATAGACGTAGTCACCAACTTGAAATTCTAAGCGGTCTCCTTCTTTTGTCTGCATAACTCTTCTGACGTGATTATGTAGCTTTCATGTTTTGTTGTATAATACGGACCTTTTTCTCAACCTCATCAACAAAATCGATTCCGTAAAACCTTCTCTCTCCAGGTTCAATCTAATTCAACGGTGTCCTACACTTCCTACCATACAAGGCTTCAAATGGAGCCATCTTGATACTCTCTTGGTAACTGTTGTTGTAAGCGAACTCTGTCAAAGGTACCCATGATTCCCATGATCCCCTGGATGACAACACACAAGCTCTAAGCATATCTTCTAGAATAGCATTAACTCGCTCTGTTTGCCCATCTGTCTGTGGGTGGTAAGCTATACTACAAACCAAACTAGTACCCAAACCTTTATGCAGATGCTCCCAAAAGTGAGCGATAAACTGTGACCCTCGATCGGACACGATTGTCTTCGGTATACCATGTAATCTAACAATTTCTGCAATGTACTTCTTGGCATACTAAGGTGGTCGAAATGTCGTCTTGACTGGCAAGAAGTGAGCTAATTTGGTAAGGCGATCTACAATCACCCAAATTGAATCATTTCCCTTTGGGGTGGTGGGAAGATCGGTGATGAAATCCATACTTATATCATCCCATTTCCAATCTGGTACTGCTAAAGGTTGCAACAAACCCGCAGGTCTCATGTGAAGAGCCTTTACCCTACAACATGTGTCACAACGAGCAACATACGCCGCAATCTCCTTCTTCATCTTTGTCCACCAATAATGAGGTCTCAGTTCTTGATACATTTTGCTACTTCTAGGATGTATAGATAGCTTAGAATGATGAGCTTCGTCCATCAATTGGTTCTTGAGCTCTTGATCTTTTGGTACAATCAGGCGGTCCTTGAATCATAACACTCCTTGTTCATCCACTCTAAAGTGCTTAGTTGGCTCTTTCTTCATTTTCTCCTTGATATGGAATATTCCCTTGTCTGTTTTCTGACCTTCAATGATCTTACTCTCCAAGGTACAACTAATCTGAATGTTGTGCAATACAGCAGGATGCAACAGATTGAACCCATCTTCGAACAAAGGTTGCACCATAAGAGAATGTGACTTCCTACTTAGGGCATCTGCTACTATATTTGCCTTCCCTGGATGATAGTGTACGTTCAGGTTATAATCTTTAATCAACTCTAACCATCTTCTTTGTCGCATATTCAACTCGGACTGTGTAAATATATATTTGACTCTTGTGATCTGTGAAGATGTTTCACACATTCCCGAGCAAGTAGTGTCTCCAAATCTTTAGAGCATTCACAACGGCAGCGAGCTCTAAATCATGAGTCAGATAGTTAACTTCATGTTTCCTCAACTGGCGGGAGGCATAAGCAATGACTCTTCCATCTTGCATAAGAACACATCCTAACCCATTCTTGGACGCATCACAAAACACATCAAAACAAGAGCAGTGGTTAGCAATTCCCGCAAGGTACGGAAAGCTGCCTCGCACTCCTCTATCTAGGCGAACTTATGGTCCTTCTATAGCAGACTCGTCATTGGTTTGGCAATTTTCGAGAAATCTGGTATGAAGCGACGATAATAATCGGCTAATCTAAGAAAACTCCGAACCTCATGAACTGTGGTTGGTGCCTTCCAATCCATAACTTCTTGTACCTTGCTAGGATCTACTGAAATTCCACTTTCAGATAACACATGACCTAGAAAAGGAACTGTCTTTAGCCAAAACTCACACTTACTGAACTTAGCATACAACTGATGATCTCTGAGTCTGGTTAAGACAATTCTAAGATGCTCTGCATGATCCTGCTCATTCTCTAAGTATACTAAAATGTCATCAATGAACACAATCACAAACTTATCCAATTCTGGCATAAAGACCGAATTCATCAGATACATAAAGTAAGCAGGAGCATTGGTCAGACTGAAGGACATGACAAGATACTCGTACAAACCGTATCTGGTGGAAAACGCGGTCTTGGGTATATCTTGTGGCCTAATCTTGATCTGATGGTACCCTGATCTCAAATCTATCTTAGAGAACACCTTGGCTTTTGACAATTGGTCAAACAAGATATCAATTCGAGGCAGAGGATACTTATTTTTAATTATCACCGCATTCAGTGGCCTATAGTCCACGCATATCCGTAACGAGTTATCCTTCTTCTTCTTTACGAACAATGCGGGACATCCCCATTCAGACGAACTTGGACAAATCAAACCCTTGGTCAACAGATCTTGGAGTTGCTTCTTCAACTCTGCTAATTCATTTGGAGCATCCTATAAGGCATTCTTGAGATCGGTGGTGTCCCTGAGATTAACTCAATAGCAAACTCAACATCTCTGTCCGGTGGAAGACTGGGTAACTCATCTGGAAACACGTCCAAAAACTCGCACACTACCAGAATCTTGGCTAGAAGAGTGGTTTGTACGGCACAGGTAGTACTTGCCAGATCTATTCTCCGAGGTAAGACTACTTGAAACGTGCCTTCTCCAATAGGTTCCTTGAGAGAAATACTTCTTCCTCCAACATCGATTACTACTCCCATCTTATTCATCCAATTCATTCCCATAATTACATCCAGAACTAGCCCTGGCATAACTATCAAGTTAAGCTTATACTGCCTGCCTGCTATATTCAGGGCTGCCCCTTGAATTATCTGATTAGTTAACAGATCAGCCCCAGCTGAACTTATCCGATAAGCACATTCCAATTCAACTATCTTTTGCTCATATTTTCTTGCAAATGCTTGACTTATAAATGAATGAGATGATCCAGAATCAAACAAAACGACTGCAGGATGGTTGTTGATAGAAAGCATACCGGCTATCATGGGCTCTCCTTCTGGGATGTCTTCATTGGTGGTGTGGTGTACACGAGCTTGATACTGGTTCTGCTGTTTCTTGGGAAAAGGATAAAACTTCGCAAAGTGACCCGACTGATTGTAGTTGAAACACGGTCCTCTTATTGAAGTAGCAGCTCCAGATGAACTGCCTTGTCCTGCCTTGGCCTGTGGTATCACCATCTTGAATGGCTTCTGGTTCCACTGAGGTTGCTGAGCATTCTGATTCTTCCTCTGCGGTGGTCGGAACCTTGCACCAGGAGCTGGTAGACGATACGCAAAACGATTAGCCATCAGGGCTCTAGGCTGGGACGGACCTGACTCAAAGGCCCTCTTGCTTGGATGCAGCATACACATTGTTGTTCTTTTCTTGCTTCAAGCAGTCACTAACGAAGTATTGCGACAGACCTCTCTTGAAACTCGTGATCTTCTTGGCATCGGTATTCACCATGGTAGAGGCATAGTGACTTAAATTGTTGAAAGCATGTAAGTATTGCGTCACAGTTTTAGTGCCTTGATTTAGTGCTAGAAATTCTCCAAGCTTCATTTCCGTCAAACCCGGTGGAATGTAAACTCCTCGAAAGGCCTCAGTAAATTCCCTCCAAGTAATGTGGGCATTGGGGGGAAACGTGGTGCGATGGTGCTTCCACCACATTCCTGTAGGGCCTTGTAGTTGATGAGCTGCATATTTCGTCATCAATACTTCCGTCATTCTGAGCACACGGAACTTATCTTCCATGGTGTTTATCCATTCTTCGGCATCCAGTGGCTCTGTCGCTTCCTTGAAGATCGGTGGCATGGTGTCCATGAAATCCTTGAAACTGCTATACTGATTTGCCTCATGTCCACCCTGGTTTAACCCACGGCGGGTGTTGTCCGCAATATTGCACAAGGCAGCCTTCATATTCTGCTGCATGTTCTCCATATTTCGCTGACTTCCAAGGAACTGTGCGAAGAACTGTTCCACGGTGTATGGTGGAGGAGGAGGTGGTGGTGGATCACGGGTCTCATTTCCAGTGGCACTGCCACCTGCCTCAGTGGCGTCATACACCGTACGGTGAGTGTTTGGCATCTGCATATTTTAGTAACCGTAATTATTAGGTGATGTTGTAATAACTGTAGTCGAATGAAAAATTATGTCGCACTGAACTCACTGGAGAGAATAAATTCATACAATAAAATAGAGGCACAATAAGTCATTCCAAAAGACACAATATCACTAATTAGATTACCTAAGCACAACACATCACGTCCATCACAACCAAAGCGCCAGCACACATACACTGGACTTTTGACATTCAGATATCGTCACAAACACATCCAAGTTTTCCAACATTACATCAAAGCCTTAGTCATCCTACTCATTACATGCCAGATATGCCAACCATGCAAAAGGTCATCACAAAAGAAACCCTAGTAGCTAGCGCAACAACTACTAGCCTACTCATCGTGGTCGTTGTCTAAGTCTGAGACATCGCCATGGTCACCGTCATCCTCATCATCATTAGCTGGTGCTTCGGGCTCCTCGGGATCCTCGTCCTCGTCCAGATCCATATCTGCTGTGCCAGGAGGAACATAAGGGTGGAGCTGGTTGTGCAGCTGATGAACCTCCTCGTGCAGGTTGTCGTTGTATTCTTCTGCATTGGCCAACTGCTGCTCTAGCTCAACCTGTCGAGCTCTTGGAACATCTTCTACAGACCAGGCTTCATTCCTTTGGTGGAGCACAAGGATCAACATGCACTCAGCGTTCCTATTGGCGGTGGTCAGACGATCTAGCTACTCTATCAATGCACGGACGTCTCCCTCAAAGACTCCAGTCCTCTAGGTCGCCTGATCCCTCTGATGGGTCAACTGAGCCATCTCTGCATTGAGCCTCTCAATCTCGGCATCGTGATCCTTCTGAAGCTGACATCGGTCATCGCGGGTCTGGCCAAGAGCACCAGACACACGTCTCAGGCTACCTTCTACTCCATAAAAAGTCTTCATCACTGCAAACATGGCACTCATAACTTGGTTGTCACTGCTCTGCGCTTCTGCTGCACTAATCTCTAGAGGTCTTCCTCTTGCCTGCTACCATGAGTCAGTGGAGGGGTTGCCCCTCGGAAAGACTCCAGCCATAGCGGCTGCCAACTCCTGAGGAAAATGATCCATGATGGCCCTCAGGATCCCAAATGTTGCTCTGTCAGCTGCCTCCTCAGCGGTCCTGCCAGTTGACTCAAAACACCAACCGGTCCACTCAGAACCGTCACCACGGGGACGAACAACGGCCTCCACAGTGACCAATAGTCCATCACCCAGCTGCTCATTGGTCCAAAAATAACGGAGCTCCATTCCATCAGGATAGCCTACATGACTGAGCACCCTCCATAAGAGCGTAGGCATCCCAAACTCTCCAAGAAAGGTGTGTCGCTGACGGGTTCATGGAGCAAGCTGATGGCGGGGAGCTCTACCTCCAGTGGACTTGCGAGCTGTCTGCTTGGTGCGTGCCATCTGTAGCAAAATTTTATTACCCCCATGAGAACAGATATTAAGTTGTCATTTTTATCAAAATGGAATAATCAACTTATAAGGGGAGGAACAATGCCATGAATGTTATGCACAACAACATGATGCATGCACGTTCCGTATGTTCTCACAAACTTAGAAAAATAACAATTACTAGCGGTATAGACGGTGGCAGACAACGGTCTCTCATAACTACGTAACTAATACGTACTACACGATAGTGCTATTATGTACCTGCAGAAGATTCACTTCAGCCCAAACCCTTACAGTATGAATAATATGCATAAAAGTGGTAAAGTAATCTACTCATTCTACACGCATCCCCAGATACGCGTACAACGGTAGCAAGTACCCAAACCATCGTCCTATTGACGGCATCGTCACCACATGACGGAATTTCTCACACATAGGATACCTTCATATAACATGCGTATAACATGTAAATAATTTGGTATCATATAAGCACTTCCCTAGATCGGCAGTGTATCCGATCATGCTCTCACAACTCTCACTTACTGAGGCGTAGAGGCAATTGATCCAAACATTACCACTCAAGTGAATGGCACTCATACAATAGCACGCCGTATGATCAACGAAATAGAAATATGATGCAAAGACCCCTAAGTCAGTACTTAAATAAGCCACCTAGAGTCCTTAACTGGGCGTAAAGGATATGACCACTGGCACACTTTTAAGTTTTAAATCCCAAGTTTAAACACTATTTTGTTTTAAATACACACGTGAACAATATTTTGCTAAACCTTGCTCCGATACCAGCTATAATAGAACCGACCAATTATACGAAATTAAGTAAGAAAATCACCCGCCGAAGCAGATAATTTAACAAACTTAAGCCCGTATAACCCGGTAGTCCGTGAAACTACGAAGGATTTCAAACCAACCAACATACAAACCAAGATCGTACAAGTTTAGCAGCCATAGTCACATATTACATAAAGTTCGCAACGACAGTTGAACACAACGGAGTTTAGAACATTTGTTATTACAGACCAAGTTCAAAATGAAATAGCGGAAGCAATTAGTTTCATAAACCACGGACACACACTCAGTTCAAATACAGTGCCAGGAGATAGTCACTTTCCACAAAAGCATTAGGTAAGAAATACGGAGTGACCATCGCCCTTGGTCCTAGTTGTCACCCATCGCCGGATACAGGCAGTTGATGCAATAGCCGTAGTACATTTGACCATCTGCAATAACAATGGGAACAACGCCCTGAGTACGAGAAAGTACTCAGCTAGACTTACCCGTCTTAAACCAAAATAAAGTGACACTAAGGATTATGCAAGGCTTTCTTTTAGTGGCTCTCTCTAGGAAGCACCACAGCCCTCGGATCAAACCGACCTTGATCTACGATTATTATTGATTCTCAAAGGCGGTGGAGGCAGGATCCGCGAGGTGGAGCCTAATTGGCTCTGCAGGTGGGGCGCCCGCCCCCACCCTTGGGCGGCCGCCCGGCTTCCAAGACGGATTCGCCTCCCGTTTGGTCCAGAGCCTTCTCATACCTTCCAGATTACAGAAAAGTCGTGCGTAGCCCTTTTGTCTCTATGTAAACCTGACATGTGGGCCATCCTTGGTTCTTTTCAGCTGACACCCTGCAGAAACAGACATTCACCAAAACTCGTAGAATTATGTCAGTAAACCCCCTATATCTAAGTGGTAATTATTGTTTAGTCCTTTTTCATGCTATGTTGACGGTTAAAATTGACACTTATCTACCGTCAACACTTATTCATCTAGGTAAGCACCTATACTATAGCAATCACTTGATTAACCAAATACATCATGTTACCACTTGAATTTAGCATTTCCAACATCATCCATATAACCATCAGTGTTCCATCATCATTACTACGATGCCGTAACTCAAGTCAAGTGCTCACTATCCAGGAACGATGGCGATTCGAATCGATTCCTAACCAGCTGGTGATTTATTCCTCAAACAAACCACACTCACCGATCAAGTGAGCTATAGATCACCAATGACACTTTCCAGGTAAATGTCGCGGGGTAACAATCTGGACCGCACTACCCAGGGACCGCCCGACGGCCAGGACGCACCTTGGGCTCACTCTTCGCGTCCCCGTCTAACCCCCTTCGGCACCAGTCTGCCAATCCGAGTTTACCCCAACCCAAAAAGTGTCACTAGCTTCGCGGTCGAAAGGTACTTTATTCGGCCAGCTAAATGTGAGGCATGCGTTCAACATGGCAAGAGGGACAAGCAATGATCGGTCCTTAACTGACACAGATGAAAAACTAATAGCACCCCAGAACCCTGTCTGGTTGCCTCCAACTCTTCCGTCTGGTCTCCAATTATCCATCAACACATGGTTAATTCTAGGATATCACCCATTCCTTAGCTAAAGCATTCCAATAACCACCTATCATTTCAGGTGACCGAAAATCACCGATCGATACCGGTCTAAGCAGGGCTAAGCAGTATTCGACCCAAAACTTACGTAGGTAATATGGTGGCAAGGATAGTAATAGATGCATCAACGGTTTCACTCAACTCCTATACTTAATGCACAATATATAAACTCATACATATAAATAAGGAATTGCTTTTGTCAAGTAGGAGACTTAGAATGCTCCGGGGGTTGCCTCGTTCGAAGGAACTGGGTTGGTGGTCCACACACTCAGGTAGATCCTCTTCTTGCTCGTCTACCTCGGACACCTCCTGTGCCTGAGTTTCTTATGGATCGGACCCGGTCTGCTCCTCCTGAACTGCTACTGGCAACTCCTCCTGCGATCCTGTTATGATGCAATTGCATAAGTAAATATGTAAATGGTGCATCGGATGCGGTGGTATGCAATGATCATGATGACATGATATGCAGATGAACACATTGAGACTTATAGTATAGACTAGAGACAAAACTTTTCTACAAGGTAGTCAACATCATCCAATCAGTTACTACGAAACATGTCATCTACTGCATTCTCTTCTACTATAAATCCCTGCTACTTCTCAGCTACTACTATATAACCCTAACACCAGTGCTACTACACTTTATTAATCATAACTACACTATAGTAACATCAGCAAGTGATTTGATGCTTCAAAGATACACCAAAGCTTCATCATTAAACTAAATCTACATAAAGAATATTACTTTATTTCTATTTAATCTAGGGTTACAACAGCAACATGTATTTCTGGTGCAGATAAAAATCTACAAAAATTATAGTAGCATAGTACTACTCTAAGTAGCCTACCATCAAAGTTTCATGGGATTTGGATCAGTAAAACAGCCTACACAAAAATGACAAGCTATGATATAGAAATGAGCATGAAATTACTTTGTACTATGAAAAGTATCAAACAACAGATTTATTATTTTTCTCATAATCTACACAGTAAACAAACACTATACAAAATTTATCATATGCATGTTTTATACAAATCTCTCTCTCTACCAAAAATAACAAAAACCAACCAATAAAGGTACTTGAACTACACATCAAAAATTTTCTACAGAACATGCATGAAAGGTATTTTTCATAAAAAGTACATCACTAAAGAAGATTAACAAAACTAGAACCATATTTTTCTGAGCTTCCTATGATTTATTATGCATTTTCTAAGAAAACAGCAATTATAATAATTAAATAAAACCCTATACAAAAGTACCACAAATTTGACATACAATATTTTTATACTGCAGATCTACTCCTAAAAAGTCTACCAAAATTGGTTTCACCATTTTTGGAGCAATATTTTTCGAGTTATAAATTTTCAAAGCATTTACAGAATTTCTAGAAATTCATTTCAAAAATCCCTTTTAAAAACCAGTCGCTGAAAACGCTGGGTACGCCCTGTGCAGTGCACCCACGCGAGCATAGAGAGACAGACAGGCGGGCCCGAGGTCAACAGGGACCCCACCCGTTAGATGCACACCCCAGAGGAGGCTTGACCGGCCGGGATCTTACCGCCGGTGAGCTCGCCGGCGGTGAGGTCACCACCAGCGGCTTCCCCACAAAGAGGCGAAGCTGGTGGCACCCAACACATGGCCAGACGAGCTCGGCACTGAGCTCGCCGGCGAGCATGGCGGCAAGGCGGCGCTGGCGCACGGCGGCCGGCCGGAGCAAGCCACGATGGCGGCCAACGAGGCGCGCACGAGCTCCGCGAGAGGAAGGCGGACGCGGAGAAAGAGAAAAAGGGGAGCAGGGTAGGACGAGGAGCTCCGGCCACGACGACCGAGCTCGGCGGCCATGGCGGGCACGACGGAGGGATTCGCCCGATTGGACTCTCACCTAATCGCGAATGGCGACGCTAGCGCGAGCACGGGCGAGAGGAGAGTGAGGCGGAGTCGAGGCCGCGGTGAATCGACGGCGGACGGATCGACAGCGGCGCTCCGCGGTGGCGGAACAACGGCGTTGGCGTGTGGTGGCGGAGGCGAGCGTGTGAGCTTGCTCTGCTGCTGGCGCGGTGGAAGGAAAATAGGAGAGAGCGCAGTGGAGGCGGGTGCGTGCGCGTGGTGTAGGCGAACGCGGAGGGGCGCGAGGGCCACCGGCGTGCCATGTGCTCGTCGACGCCGGCGCAAGGCGGCCACGGGGCGCGCGGCTCCTGCAGCGATCGGGCGCGGCGTGCGTGGCGCGCGAGTGAGAGTGGAGGCAGGCGCGCGGGAGGGAGTGGGCCGGCTTCGGCTGGTGGGCCAGAAGTGAGGAGGGCGGCCCAGTAAGCAAGAAAACATTTTTCTTTTCTACTTTCAAATTCAAATTTTTGTTACAGTCCCAAATTCAAATTTATGGAGTTGAAAATGGCATTTTCAAGATTTGACCCCAAAACAAAAGTTGTTCAAAATTTAATTCTCTACAACATTGCTTTAGGGCGCATTTTGAAATTCCAAACAGATTTTGAAATGGAGATTCAAAGCCCATTTTAATTCAAAATTCCATTTTTCTAGAATATTTTTAAAAGCAAATTTTGAGGAAATTTTGAATACTAAACTTGCTCCAAATTTGATGCTAAATATTCCTAAATGATTGGTATTGTAAAACAAACATGTATTAATAGCATAATGAGCATAACCATGGCCTAGTTATATTAAAACACGCAACTGCAACATTCATGTTTCAATGTCATGTTTCACATGTTTCATTTCAAGGTTATACTTACCTTACATGTGATAATGAATGCAATATGATGCTCATGCGCATGATTTGCAATGCTAATGCATGCTTAACACCTAGGGTGTTCAAACATCAAGTTGTTCCCTCCGAAGCCCAACGAGACACTGACGGGAGTGAAGTTGGACAAGCTAGGCCAAGTCATTTGTGCCAAGTACACTACTGGGACTCCTCGTCTTAGCATTGATGGAGTCGTGCTCATCCAGTGAAGGTCAAGTTCATTCCACCGAAGGAAGTACCCAAGAGAGCACCACCACCTCCACAGAATCAGGCACCAAAGCGTCAGAGGACTACAGTAGCAGACATGGAGAAGCAAGTTGCTCTTCTCACCAAAATTGTAAAAACTATAGAAGAGAGCCACCATGTTCTAGCTAGGTCCGTCTTGACAATGAACCAAAGGGTAGATTTAGCGGAGATTGAGCGAAAGAAATTAGCAACCCAATTCGAGATTTTCTCTCGCAATACCCCTGACGAGGGCAAGAAGTCAGGCTAAAGTTAGGTCAATAATTGATAAGGCACAAGTTAGGTCATTAGGTATGTCACTTATTAGGTTTGTCGCTTAGCTAGGTTGGTTAGAAAATTATAAGCTTGGTTTAAGTAATAAAGTGCCTTATTATTATTATTATTATTATTATTATTATTATTATTATTATTATTATTATTATTATTATTATTATGGAAGTTGATTACCATTATTCTCTATTCTCTCTGGATATGTGTTTTTGTCTCTACCTTGCTGTGCATAAAGGAAAACAACAAACAAGTGTGTGAGAGAAGCACGACGACAATAAGACGAGATCTGATTGCAAAAGTCACAAAATTTGGAAGGGAACGATGCAAGGACCATGCATGACGAAGCGGGCCCTGTGAAAGTCCCTAGTTTGGTTTTGGCTAATTGATGAAACCTAGGACTAACCTTTGTATCTAAGTGGATGATTTAGATAAAGGTGGTCATTGAATATGAGACATGACATTGACTCATGTGACCAAGATGGTGAAGACCAAGATGAGGCTTGGCTCGATGGATCGGTTGTGAAGGTGAAGGGCAAGTCGAGGCTTCGAAGCGAAGGACCATGCGATGGTGAAGCTTGAGCAAGACTTGGCGCCGACGGACCGATGCAACGGTGAAGAGCAAGTGAAGTCAAGGTCGATGGATCGAGACGGTCATGTGATGATATGAAGTGGATCAAATCATTTGGGGAAACAAAATGGGCTCAAGGCAAAGGTATAACCATAGGGCCATTTTGTTTTACACTCAAGACACCATAGAGGGTGTGAGTGGTTTAGGGTCGATAGCCGAACTATTAAGAGGGGAAGTCTTATCGGTTATTCGACACACGGGTGCCACTAGGTGAATTCATGAAGTGCATTGCATGTAGGGCCTAGTGAGCTAACTGGAAAACCTTTGAAAATGATTGAGAAAAAGCTAACACACAAGCACATGGAGATGTACACTTGATGGTGTTGGCACATTTGCAAAGGTGGCGTTGGTCGCGCTGTGGTTTGCGGTAGAGAGGGGTTTGGGTTCCATTCAGGCGTTTTCGGGGAAACGAAATGCCTATTTTCCACTACGTCGGAAGTTAGAATAGAAACAGAGGCGAACGGAGGTCACAGAGGTGATCGGACGCTGCACCGGACGCGGTCACGGTTTGACCAGACGCGTCCGGTCAGTTCAACGCAGCAGTCAGGCGCGCAGGCTAGGGTTTGCAACCAGCACGTCCGGTCAGGCGCCCTATGGGAACTGCAGTTCGCAAGGTTGATCGGACGCGGTGCGCGTCCGGTCACATGCGATCAGATGCGTCCGGTCGTCGAGGGAGCTTACTGGACTCCAACCGGACGCTAGCACTGTCGCGTCCGGTCGTTGTCAGGAGCGCGTCCAGTCGATGCTTCGCGGGCGCGCGGTGCTGTGCGATCAGTGTGTCCGGTCGTTGGAGCTACGCGTCCGGTCGTTGCGGTTGACTGTTGGCGCGCAGTGACCATTGGAGGTTCGAGTGGTCACAGTTGAATTCGGGAGAACACGTGGACGGCGCAGGGCGATCGGACGCGGTTGAGCGCGTCCGGTCAGTTTCGATCGGCGCGTCTGGTCGCTCGCGAAAAACGGTCAGTGGAGTGGCAACGGCTCTATTTGTATGGGATGCTTATAAATACTTGTTGGCCGGCCCTTGGGGAGGTCTCTTGGCATTTCTAACACTCTTGTGCATCCTTTGAGCTAAAGCTTCTCCTCCCACTCATCTCTCTTGCTTGATTGCAAATCAAAAGTGAGATTGAGTGATCCCAAAGTGCATTGCATAGCTTGAGGGCATCTAGTGGCACTTGTGGGTGGTTTCGCCGGTGGATTTGTTGTTACTCTTGGAGAGTACCGCTCCTAGCCGGCTTGGAGATTGTTGGAGGTGTTGGCAAGAGAAGGTGATTGTTCTTGGCCACCTCCGGTTGATTGTGAGAGGTTCTTATGCTTTCCTCGGCGGGACGCCAAAAGTAGCTCTAGTGGAATGCGCGTGTCATTGAGTTACCTCACTTGAGAGTGGTGTCTTGTGGTGCCTTGCGGGGCGTGCCTTGAGGGGCAAGTGACTTGAGGGTCACACCGGGAAACCATCTAAGTGTTGGTCGACACAATCGGTGACGTAGCTTGTCGGTGCACAAGTGAACACCGGGTGAACAAAAATATTGTGTCTCTTGTCTCCCGGTGATTGGTCTTCATATTGTGTTGTTGTCAATATTGATTGATTGTATATCATCTTGGTGATTGGCAACATCTTCACTCCACCGTCGGTATAAGAATCACAATCCTCTCTCTTGCATTTACTTTTACTAGATTATCTTGTGTAGCTCTAGTGGTAGCCTTGCTAGTAGTGTTGTTAGCTTGCTCTCTAGTGTAAAGTTAGTGACATAGCACTTGTGTGAACTAGAGATCATAATCTACTAGACTTGTGGATAGGAGGCTTGCATCACAACCTTTGGCTAAGCAAAACTCGCTTTACACCATTTGTTATTCTAACAAGTTTGTTTAGTGGTATTTGTAGAATTTTTTATAGGCTATTCACCCCCCCTCTAGCCATCTAGGACCTTACACCCTGAACTAGGCCAGGGCCAGGTTGCCCAACCCCCCTACTAGGTCGGCGAACCCACCACAGTGCCATCTCACCTCGCGCTTTGTCCACGATCAGGTTTGCCTATCATATGTTACATTTTCACCCACGTTGCATTCTGTTTTGAACCGAATTGAAAATCCTTTGATAAAACAACTTAAAAACATGAAAGGAAGATTGTGTAGCCATGACTTAAGGATAGACTCACATAACACTTTTCCTAAAAGTCTTGCTACTGTTGGGAACTTATATTAGGGACCCCATGTCACTTAAGTTGTTGTGGAACGTGAGATAGTAAGAATAATGAAAACTTGATTCTGGATGTCTGGTCATTGGAGAATTTAATTTAGAAAAGAAGCAAAATTAATAGCTACACCTCTCCTCTGTAGTAAAGCAATGACCCACCAAAGCCATATATAGGATAGACAAATCTTCTACATATACTACTTATGTTTGTATTGAGTTTGGTCAAACCGTGTGACCCTTGTTGAGAAACTTATCATGCTCCCAAGATCAAGATCACATACACTCCACATATTTTCTGCTACTCCTACACTGGGAGTATGCAACAACATGTCTTCCATCCACAAAAAAATGTTCTACTCCTACACTAGGAGAAGACACAAGAAGAAGTTTGTTAGGAATAAATGCTTCAAGTTGTTGTTAATGTCTTTCTTGAAAGTTTTTCAATTTGCAGAAAAGAGGCATGTGGCTATATAAAAAGAAAAAGTATTGAAAAAAATAGACAAGTGTCTAAGATATCTAAAACAATGGGTACTCAGATGCCCGCCATGAAAAAAAGATAAGAAAGAAAAGAGATAGTCCATGCTCTCTAGCAAAAGTTTCTAAGTTCCAAACAAGAGAGACATATTTTAAGGAGCATAGTAGAATTAGGATAGCCACCATATATATTTCACACACATGCACATCTTGATCTAAGAATGTGACATCTTTCTCCTTGGATCCTCGTTTTGACTTTACAATATATGCAATGCAAGTATGTTTTCACTTTTATCCCTACTTGAGTTCCACATAAGCTTTTAGAAGTAGGCAAAAAAGAAGGCATCAATTATCTATGCCTTGGTGAGGATCCACAAATACCATATATACAAGTGATTTGAGAGTACTACAAGAAGGAGAAGGTAAGCTATGTTTTATTTTCAAAACTTATGCAAAAACTTCAATTGACTTAACTGAAGGAAGAAGGTGATCTGTTTCAAATTGTTCCATTCTCCAACCGCCCAAAGTTTCAAGGTAGACACATTAAAGCCCGCAGTGCAAGTATGGCTAGGAATGGTTTTATGTTGATGTCTTATCCTAAGGTTATATTTACAGTGATCTATCCTTTTCTCGAGGACGAGTAAAAGCCTAAGTGTGGGGGAGTTTGTTGACGGTAGTTAGCAACCATCATGAACCGTCAATTTAACTCGAAAGAACTGCATAAAAGGAATCACCAACATAGAATAGGGATTAAACTGATAGAATTTCATAAGTTTTGGTGAATCTGTGTTTTGCAGGGATTAAACAGGAAAAGAGCCAAAGATGATCCACATGTCAGACTAAAAAGCATATTCTACGCGGGAACCAAATCGAGAAGATTCTAGAGAACATAAGAAGGTGTGCCACCGAAGATGGGGCCCACCTACCATAGGGGTAGGTCGGCTGACCCCACCTCCAGGTCGGCCAACCTGTGGTCCCACCTATCAGCCACCGCCTCTACAAGTTGGTTCTCCACCGCCTTAAAGATTGTATCTCCACCCTTGATTGAAGTCGGTTTGATCCGAGGGCTCTAGTGCATCGCTCCGGCCTATATAAGCAGGACCCTACCCCCTGGGTCAGAGCATCCTCATCCTAGGTAGAAACCCTAATCCTTCTCTAGCATCAAGAAACCCTAGATAGGATCAAGAGCCAAGCATTCAAGAGAAGATTAGTCTTATAGTCTTCCAAAGATTAGGACTAGTCTTATTTAGAAATAGAGAGATAGAGTATGAGGAAAGAGTTTAGAGGAGTTGCTGGCCTATCGGTGTCTCCTCTACGGCTTGTACCTACAGGATCAAGTTCCATTGGAGCTTGTTTCTGAGATTTCTCTAGTATTCAACTTCTAATTCAAGTAAGTAACATTGTGATTATTGTTCTTTCGGTTTGCGACTCTTCTGAGTACTTTAATTTTGGTAGCTCCTTGATTGCAGTAGTATTCGTAGTATAAGCGTGATGCTTAGACTCGGTTACTCATAGATGCACCCTACCTTCCGGATCGGTGGTAGCTCGCGAGGGTGACTTTATAGCCTCGTTGAATCTTCCATAGTCCACCTCCTGTTTGTAGGACAAGTAGGACCTGGTTGCTAAGGAAAACATCCTCTGCTGGTGTCTTTTCTTAAGTAATGTCCCTATTGGAACAATCATAAACATAGCTTGTGAAGGTTAGAACTAGAATACCTTAGTGATCTTCTCTATATCCCTATCTTCTTCGTCCTTGTTGCTTCTCAAGGGTTAAGTTTAGATTTAGTTATTCTCACACGTTTTCCCTGTGGTAAAATATAAATAACGATACTCTGGAATACTCCCGGGTGAAGTGCTACATCAGTATCCATGCGCTTGCGGATCATTCTTAGTAATTATTCTGTATGCGTTAACAAATACCAACATTGACATCCAAAAATGTCTCGAGATAGTTTGTGGGCATCGCCAACAAGTTATAAACTTGTAGGCATCTTGGAGGTCAAATGGTACAAGGAAATAGCGAGCGAAACACGCAGAGAAGACGGTGAGCTAGGCGAACCAGGGTCAGTCGGCTTAGCCGACTTGGCTAGCCAGCCTGGCCGGCTCACACCTCCTAGTCGGCTTAGCCGACTACTACCCCAGTCAGCTAAGCTGACTGCCTCCTGATGCAGCCCGAGCTTACAAAAGTCAGCTTATCTAACTTGCCCAATTGGCTAAGCCGACTCCCCCTGTAAAGTCTGAACTGATTCGTTTCCAAATCGGTTTTCGGCATGTTTTTGACGTGGAAAACTTGGAGAATTCATTTTAGATTTGTTTCCTATTGGCACCCCCTTTATATATATGAGAGGATCACCACCGATTGAGTCCCCAATTGTCCAATCATCAAAAAATCAATCTACTACACCCTTTACCCCTTTTCCAACCCCTATTGCTATTCGTCGCATCTCGATCACAACGAGATTCGGCGGCGTTCTAGGTGGCCTTGTAGGTCCTAGGACACCCTCCACATGCTCCTCTCTGACGGGTGTTCTCAAGAGAAGTTCAGGAGTCTATCGAGCGAAGAACGGGTTCAACATCGGCCTAACTGGTCTCTGGATCGGTTTAGTCGATCCCACTTCGTTCTTGGTGCGTTGAGGGTTGCTTGCAACCCACCAGACGTGCTAGCCCTTGCTGGTGTGTGATTCAGACACTCTCCGACGTCAATAAGGAGTAACTTTACAACTAGTACTAATTGCTTTGCTTTGGTTGGGCAAATCATATGCTTGCATATAGTAGTATATGACTAAAAAATTACAACAACAACAACATGGTACAAGCCGGCCAAACAAATAATCTTTTTTTTCTTTGTTTGTTTCTTGAATCCCTCCCCCTCCCTTTTGTTGTATTGTTTTTTACCTTCTTAGTAAATCTTAGTAGGGGCTAAGGCCCTCCTATTTTCTAAAACAATTGCACAACAAACCTCAAGAAAGTAAATTGTACAACTTCAAGAGAACCCATGTCTCATTCTGCTATTCCGTGATGAAATCCAATACAATCACAAAGAAACTATCAAGGATCACCATATTTCTTGTAGCATATAAGTGATGGCACTAGATGACCGATATGAAAATAAGTTTGCCCCTCTTGATAGTACAGTCATCTATCCTAAACCCGGTCATGTACTTCTCTACACACCTTTGACCGGTGAAATGAAATGCCTTACAAATTATACCTTTATCTTGCGCATTTCATTTCATCTCCACCAATTTGCACTACTACACAAATCTTAACCGTGGCGGGCAAAAAGGGTTAACCGAGGCGGTTTTTCCAACCGCCTCGGTTGAAAGGTCATGGTTAATCATGGCCTTAACCAAGGCAGTTGTCCTGCCCGCCTCGGTGAATCAAATAAAAAAACAAAAAAAAATCCATGGACAGGCCCGCCAAGCCCATCCACACACCGCTGCCATTGCCATCGTAGATCCGGCCTCCCCGCAGCCGGATCTGGCCTCCAGCACTGGAGCTGACGAAGAGGTGAAGGAGGAGCGCCGCTGCAGCCCACCGGCGCCGCCTCGCTCGTCGGAGGAGAAGCGCCGCCTCACCCGCTGAATCCGCTTCCCCGCCACCGGATCGGGACTCCCCGCCGTCAGATTCACCGCCGAAGTGGGGAGGGGTCGCGCCCCTCGCGCCACCACCAGAGGAGGGGCCACGCCCCCCTGCGCCACGCCCAATGCACAGCGCCGCCGCCGATCCGCGCCCTCTGTACCGCGCAAGAGTGGAGAGGGAGAGGGAGAGAGAGTGGATGGCCCCCCGCGCCGCTACTCACTCTGGAGGGTGGGAGGGAGGGAGAGGAGTGAGAGAGGGATGGAGAGGAGGGATGTGCCACTGCACGCTCACGGAGAGAGGGAGATGCGTCGGGCGCCGCAGGGAGAGAGGGAGCGACGGGATTAAGAGAGGAAGTGATTGATGAAACCCTAGGTCACCGTATATATACTCAAGGGTGATATCAGGCTGGTTTGGGCTTTTCTGATTGCTAGTGGGCTTGGCCACTATTAACCGAAGTGGGCCTTATAAGAGGTCCGCCTCCGAAAATGGGGGTATATAGGCCCGCCTCGGTTAATAGACTTTAGGAGGCGTTATTTTTAACCGCCTCGGTTAATAAAAAATGACCACCTCGGTTAATCCAGGCATTAACTGAGGCGGTTTAAAAGCCTGCCTGCCTCCGAAACCTATTTGCAAACGCTACGCAAAATATTTTGTGTAGTAGTGTTGATGCCACGCAAGCACCAACCTCCATCAAGCCTCTTGATCATTATCATGATTCAACATTGGCTTGATCTTCCTTGAATGATATGATCCACTTCATATCATCATGTGACCTTATTGGTTCACTGATCGCAACTTTGCTTGCTCTTCACCATTGCCTTGTTCCATCAGCGCCAAGTCTTTGCTCAAGCTTCCCAGCCACGTGCGGTTTGTTGCTTCAAAGCCTCCGACTTGCCCTTCACACTTGCAACCGGTCCATCGCAGTCAAGCCTTGTCTGTTGATTTTCTCCACCTAGCCACATGACTCCTTGTCATATCTCATATGCAATGAGCTCCTTCGTTGATACATAGGTGAGCATTGCAACACATCCGAGCCATCTACACCTCTATGGCTCAAGTTGCTCACACTAGTATACTTGTGGACTAATTACCTGTGTATCTCAACACAATCACATGTTAGTCCACCTAGTCACTTAATTACCAAAACCAAATTAAACAAATCAGAGGTGCCGTCCCCCAGCCATCTCCGGCGTCTCCTACGTCGGCGGCGACGCCCTCCGATGACATGCGCAGCGGCAGTTGGTACGGGAACTTCATATCTTATTACTAGGTTGCGACTACCCATCAAGTTGCTTGGATTAAAATAAAGGGTTTTGTTGCGTTTCTTGCTGGTTAGTTCTCGAGTATATACATGAACGAAGGCAAAATTCTAAGATTAGCTATTAATTAGCAGGTCTACCAAGAATAATGTAAATGGCTAAGGGCTTATTGTATACTCCTAATTACATGCATGCATATGATTGATTCGACAAGAGTGGATAGGCTTTTTGACTTTGCTAACTCTCTTTGTCGGACGACAAGCAAACTAATGCGTCCATCCCATGCATGCATCGTCGGTCGCCAGTAGTTCACATGAATGAATATAATCGGAATGGGAATATGCATGGGTGCATGCTGCGATGCATGGCGGATGCGAGAGAGAGAGCGAGCTTATGAATTAGCTCATCCATCTAGCTAGCTTGCAGTCATGCATGCATACTTACGGTACATATTCTCTATTTACATAAACTTCAGGCATGCATCTCGCCATCTCCCGGCTGTTGTGGGCATTCAAAAGCAATAATATACCTATAATGTAAGCTAATGGTTCTTGCAAATAATTAAACCCAAAGGTTGTCATTATTATTAGATGATGACGGTCCCATCACTCTCATGCATGCATGTGTATATATACTATCATCGATGGGATCTAGCTAATTATTTCATCTTCTTCGATCGATCCAATATACGTACTGTGTATGTCGATCAATACATGGCCCTGATTTTCTACTTTACATACGTACTGGTACTAATTAACAGTACTGATAGCTCTCAAGAAGCGTGTTGTACATGGCTGCACCTAACATCTGCACCCTTTGCCAAAACTCTCAGTAACCCTATTCGCTTGAACTTATCAACCTAACTTATCAGCTATGGTATAGTGTTTTCCTCTCATAACAAATCAGCGAACAGTACTTTCAGCTATGGCTTTTCAGCCACGAACTGTAAGTGTCATGACTGAACATCTCTGCTCATCAGCCACCTGAACCAAATTTGGAGCAGACTATGCTTCCCTTTTTCTGAAACTTAATGCAACAGGGTTAAACTATTTTCCTTCTCCGGCCATCAGACAAATAACCGGTCCAGTTGCTTTGCTCTTCCCAGCAAGAAAATAGAGCCAAACTCTTCTCTCCTCCTGCCATTTCCCTCCAAGAAAGAGAGCTGCTGATAGAATAAAGTGAAGAAAAAAAGAGGCTCTAATCCAAGCCGTTCCATATCTATCTTGCAGTTAGCAGCAGTGACTGCACCGGATCTGCGGCGGCCAAAGTCGCTGCTGTAGGTGAGTAGGTCAGCGTGATTGGCTCTACGTTGCTGCAGCACATGTATGCACACGTATGCGATTCAAGCTGCTGAAACGAATACTCCAGCTGTTGCAGGCTGCTGCACGGCCCAAGTGAATGGCGAGGCGTAAGAGGCCTGCTAACTGAGACATCGATGACCCATTATTGGGTTACTTGTCTTTTGGTCTGCTAACTCGATGAGTCTGGCTGGACTCTCTCTAGTACATCTAGTACATCGACGGACTAGAGGCAAGACAACGACCCTCCTATATAAGTATCATCATGCAGTCGTCTCCTCCATCACAGCAGAGATCAGGTGATGACGTCGTCCGCCGCCACCACCAGCACCACCCTCCTCCTCCGGCTGCTCTGCCTCTGCACCATCTTGCCAGTCGCCCTGCAGGCGGCGCGCCCGACCAACATCACAATCGGCGCCCTCTTCACCTTCGACTCCGTCATCGGAAGGTCCGCCAGGACCGCCATCCAGCTCGCCGTCGACGACGTCAATCGCGACCCCGACGTGCTCAGCGGTACCAACCTCACCATTGTCTTCCAAAACACCAACTGCAGTGGGTTCGCAGGCACAATCCAAGGTAGACAACCCTCTCTCTCTCTCTCTCTCTCTCTCTCTCTCTCTCTCTCTCTCTCTCTCTCTCCTTTTTTTTGGCTGCACTGCACATTCCATTCGACCATTCCTTGCCTGCATCGTCTATTTGTCTCAGCTTTGGTTTCTGCACAAAAACATGAACATTGAATTGCATTAAGATGTGAACCTCCCCCTACCTTACTCCTTTATTTCTTTTGTAATAAGTACCCCCTCTTTCCAAACAAGGTATACTATATAATATAAACGAACAAGAAATTACCAAAATAGGGTTAAAACTTAATTTTTCAAAATATGGCCAAAACATTTCAAGACATTTTTTCCTTCCAAACAAGACATTTGTAGGTTTTTTAAAAGATTGGCTTCATGGTCTCCTTCTGTGTAGACCAAACCAACTTGGCTCAAAATAGTTTTAGGTTAATATTAGTTCAAAATAGGCATTTGTTTCAAAACAAGTATTGGTCCAAACTCCAAAACCCCAAAAGCATGTCAATGGTTTTGGATTTTGTCAAACACACTTTTGAATATATTTTTAGAATCAAAAGTTTTGTGGTAGCAGTGTGGCATGGTAAGGAGGGATGCTTGACTTAAGTTTGACCAAATCTACATGCAAGGACACTTCTTATTTTCTGTATTACACAAAAACTTGGATTGTTACGATATAAGCAGGTCTAGAATCAAATATTTTAAGTTTGACCAAATTTATAGTAAAGAACATTAAGATTTATGACACCAAATTAATATCATTTGGATATACCAAAATATATTTTTATAATATGTTCATTTGATGTGATAAATATTTGTACTCTTTTCTATAAATCTGATCATATATAAAAATATTTGACTTAAAAAACAGCTCTAGAAATAGATTTATTCGACGGAGAGAGTATCTAACAGGGGCAATCTTCTAGTCTAGTTTAGTTTGACAACAAATCACTACTACACAAAAGATTTTGCGCAGCGTTTTCAAAATGGCCTCAAAGGTGGGCAGCCCGGTTGCCCGCCTCGGTTATTCGAGGCAAGGCAGCCGGGCAAGCGACTGCCTCGGTTAATGCTTAACTGAGGCGGGCATTGTAGCTTAACCGCCTCGGTTAATGCCTATTAACCGAGGCGGTTGTTCTAATGCAACCGCCTCGGTTAATGTATTAACCGAGGCGGTCAACATAACATAACCGCCTCGGTTAATGCCTATTAACCGAGGCGGTCGTTTACAAGGCCTGCCTTTGAAAAGGTTGATGCCCAACTGGGCCAGGCGAGGCCCGGTAACTGTCTACGATATAAATACATGAAGTTAGGTTTTCAGTCACTCATTTCTCTTCCTCTCCCTCTCACTCCTCAGCCGACTGAGCCGCGCGCTCCCCCGCGCCCTTCTCTCCCGTGAGCCCCTCATCCTCCCCCACGCGGTGGCGCACCCTCAGCGCGTCGGTCTCCCCCACGCCCCTCCCTCTCTCCACCAAGCTCTTCCCACTCCCCTGCGCTGCCCCTCCTTCTCCCCCACGCGGTGGCGCACCCCTCTCTCCCCCACGCGGCGGCGCACGGGACCCCTCTCTCCCACGCGGTGGCGCCCCTTGGCTGGCGTTCGGTGGGGAGCAGCGGGGTGGAAGCGGTGGCGGCCTTCCCCTTCTTCCCCAAGGACGGCGCACCTCCACCACCCCGGTTCGGCGGCCTTCCCCTTCTTCACGAAGGACGGCGCACCTCCACCACTCTAGATCCGGCACCACCACCACGGATCCAACGGCCTTCCCCTTCTTCCCCAAGGACGGCGCACCTCCACCACCCCGGATCCGGCTGGCGACGGTGTGGAGGGGGGTGCCACCTCCTCCTTGCGCCAGATCCGGTGGAGGGTGGCGGGCGACAGTGGAGGGCGAGGGCAGATCCAACCGGTCCCCTCCACATCCATCTCCATCTGCGGCGCGCCCTCCACCTCCGGCCGGCACCTCCCCTCCAGAGCCCGATGGCACTCCTCCCCTCCCGAGCACGACGGTGCCCCTCTCCATCACGGCGCGGGGAGGCTAGATCCGGCCGGTGGCGGCGCGCAGGACCGGGCTCGGTGGGCTTTTTTTTATTTTCTGAAATTATTTACGGAGGCGGGCTACTTAACTCAACCGCCTCCGTTAATAGCATTAACCTCCGTTAAGGCACGATTAACCGTGACCTTTCATCGGAGGTGGTTGGAAAAACCGCATCGGTTAATCTAAAATGTCTGCCTCGGTTAAGTTTTTCTATAGTAGTGAATTAAAAGCTAGGAGTAGACTCCATTATTCTTCAAACAACCCATGCTAGTACTGTACTAACTGAATCAGTGCGTGTGTCATCAGTCAAACTAGCTCAAAATAGTTTTAAAAATGTAATATTAGTTTCAAAACCAGATGAGACGAGTCAGGCAGGCAGGCAGCCTATCCAGATCCAATCCATTAGTCAACGACCGCGTCATAGACTGTTACTGCTCTGCTGCACACGCACGCCAAAGTCAACTGCAGCCATGGATGGGATGCCACTGTCCACTGTCCACTGATGATTGACCTGAATGAACCTTAACCTGGCAGCCCTGGAGCTGATGGAGAAGGAGGTGGTGGCCGTGGTGGGCCCCCAGTCGTCGGTCGTCGCACACGTAGTCTCCTACGTTGCCAACGAGCTGCGCGTGCCGCTGGTGTCCTTCGCCGCCACCGACCCGGCGCTCGCCTCCACGTAGTACCCCTACTTCGTCCGCGCCGTGCACGACGACCGCTTCCAGATGGCCGCCATCGCCGACGTTGTGTCGCTCTACGGATGGAGGGAGGTCACCGCCGTCTACGTCGCCGACGACTACGGCCGTCTACTTTTGGCCTTTCTTTCTTTCTCCAATGTCCAATCCAAATTAACCTACTGATGAGTGACGATGACGACGATCTGTGGAAACACAACAGGCGTTCCCGCACGACTCCCCCCTTGCGGTGGACCTGTCGACGGCCATCCTGACGCTATCGGAGAACGGGGACCTGCAGCGGATCCACGACAATTGGCTCAACACAGGGACGTGCGACTCGCAGGGCACCGGCGGCGTGGGCGGCGCCGTAAGGCTCAGCGTGGCCAACTTTGGGGGCCTCTTCCTTATCTGCGGCGTCGCCTTGCTCGTCTACTTCGCCAGGATACTTTTCCAGATCTGCCAGTACCACCGCCACGGGACCACCGACGGCGCCAAAGAGGATGAGGAGGAGGACGACGGCGGCGGCGCCCCGTTCCCTGACAAGGAGAAGAGCCTGCGCCGGCTCGCCAGGCAGACCAGCATCCGGGACTTCATGTTCTTCATGGACATGAAGGAGTCCAAGGTCAAGAGGGCCATCCGGAGCAGCTCCAACAAGTCCATGGGCCGGTCCCGCAGCGACACATCTGATGGGCCGTCCTCCCCGTAGCCGGTGTAACATATATACAAGAGCTTATATAGGATTATATACGGTTTTCTAACACCTGTCCAAGATGTTGCCAAACGGTGAAATATCTTTATACTCCCTCCGTTTTGAAATATACTGTATTCTGACCATTTTAAGACAAAATAAGGAAGCGTGCAGTAGATGCATGTACCCCTCACTTACCTTCCTAATGTATTAAAATCTAATTCTATTCTGTATGATTAAAGGGTGAACTCTTAGTCTCCTTATACAAAATATGACAAATACATGAGTTACTTTTCTTTTACAAAATAATCACGTATTTTTATTTAAGTAAACATTATCTTCTTGCTCCCCGAATGCACTATATTTGAGGACAAATTTCAAATGCCAGAAGGGAGTAGAAAGGACGACAAAATCTTTGCGCGATTTCTATTATACGAAGAAAGGAAAAAAAGACAAGTGTCTGTCTAGTTTTTTAAATGGAAATTGTGCCAAAAAACCATCCAACTGAGGAGAATGTTCCCTCATCCTACACCACATTGGTACAACAACCGCACAACTATCACCACTTACGCCACTACTTGCTCCAACTTGGTCGAAACGACCTTACTAAAACAACTCAACTAACAACTAACCAGGATAGAAGAAACATGACGATCAGCCGGGCGACACTAAACAGCACAACTTGGGGCGCCCATGGCCACACCGAAGGAGCAACCATGGAACTGGATCGGAAAGCCTAGCCATGCCTCCAAGGAGAAAACGATGATAAAAACACCGATAAGGTAGCCCGCCAACATCCAGTACGGTAGGAGGAGAGGTAGGAAATGATGCCTCCAAGAAGAGAATGACATCCGCAGACGTTGTCGTCCAAGCTTTCACCCCAATCTCAAGCAACCTCCATCATCGTCGTTGCCGAAGACCAAACCCTACCAGGGAGGTAGGGTGCGGTGATGGATCAACAGCAGCCCCGCCCCGCCACCGCCCCTAGAGACGTCGGCCAGGAGAAGCGCCAGGAGAAGCCCGCCGAAGAGTCCATCCCCAGCCAGAACCGGCAAAGCCGGACAGCGGCAAGCAGATCCGGCCATCTCCGCTGCGAAAGCCACAACCCGAGGAAGGGGGAAGGCAGGTGGTGGGGAGAAGAGGCTGGGATCAGAAGAAGCCCCAATCGCCCAGCCCACTAACATCCCAATCCCCTGCTGAGCCAGCCCCAAGCCGCCCACTCTGCCATGCCGCACAACCGGTGTCGCTGTCGTCGAACTGGGAGAGCCTAGTGTGGCCCACTCGACCGACGCTCGCCTCGCCGCCGTCCATGCCACCACGGCCCCGATGCCGCACAGCAAGCACAGCCACCTACATCACCACAACGTCTGACGGCGCCTGGCCACACCACCACACCACCAATCCGCACCGACGCAGCCAAGCCAACTACCTGCCATCATCGACGCCGGTGCAAGCTGATCGCTAGCGCCGCATGTAGAACGCTGCCACCGTAGTAGCGCTAAGGCCGGATCCGGCCGCCGGGACATCGGATCTGCTGCTCGGAGACGCCGTCGCTATCACCGCGCCCGCTGTAGTCGTCGCAAGGACCACGACGGCGAGCAGCAGCCTCAAACGGAAGACGCACCCCGCACAGCCTACTCCTCCTCCGTCGTGCCTCCGCGCGCAACTACTGCCACACCACTCCTCCGCTGCCGCGCAGGTACCCTGCCAAGCCGCCATGGCCGCCGAGCGCTGCCCCGCACAGAGGAACTCGCACGCCTGGGCGAAAGGCCTCACCTCCACCATCCTAGCGGGGCCGCACAGGCCTCCCAGCAGCCCCCTCCGGTAGCGGCGAGGGGGGAAGGAAGGGGAAAGAGGGCTGGCGGCGGGGCTAGGGTGGCCACCGCGCGAGTCGCCTGTGCGGGGGCAACGCCAGGGAGAGAGCGAATGTGTCTTGTGCCAACGTAAAGCAGTGAAATATCAATGCAGGTGAATCTCGATATGCATAATAACTATTGAAATGGTCACTAATAATTAATAAAAAGATAAAACGTATGGAGATGTGTAATGACCATGTGGGGGTGATTAACGGGAGAATCTGATGGGCAGTGTTGCCTACCCACCGGCTCTATGAATAGGAGGCAGTTGTCTCCTTTGTAACATACGACAATCACCCGAAGTGAAATAATAAAGAGTTCCCGTGCCACCCTATATCTGTGTGTTCTATATTGTGCTTCTGTGTGTGCATTATATGAACCGATTTTTCAAAAGACAGTATTTGTTGGTGCTGCAGTAGTATGCAACGTAGTTGTCGGACTACAGGCGTACTACATTCGGTGGGCCGTGGGCCACACTCAAACACGAGGCATTTTAGTTTGGCCTGGTTCAACATTTGGGCGTCGACACAACATTTCCTACAACACAATATACATTTATTTATGTAGATTTTTTTTAAATAGTTCTCATACAAATTGAAAAACTTGTGTTCTAGCATTATAGAGAATATATGATTTAAATTGTTGTATTTGATAGTCGATTTTATTTTTCAAATTGCACGGTTGCCATTAGAATAAATTAAGTATCTACTGAAAAGTTATATGAGATATTAGAACCAATGGTAGCATAGGATTAACATTGTTAAAATTGTGCCCTGTTGCAATCATGTATCTTGACAACATTGGATACCCATCAGTATAGATGCCCATTCGGGCTGCCTGGTCCGGCCTAGCCCGAGGCCATGCCAGGCACGACCCTCTGGCACCGGACCAGGCATGGCATGACGCCGGGCCACCGGGCAGTGCCAAGCTGTGCTTCGTGCCTGGCCAATGGCCCAGGCACGGCTTGTCGGGGCCTTTTTCGTAGTCCGAAAAGCACGCCATGGCCAACGGGTTAGGCCCACCCGATGCCCACACAGAGAGAGGGGGAAGGGGAGAGCAGGAGGCAGGCAGCCGCAGGAGGTGGCGGCGGCCGCCGGCGCCCTCGCCCCCGAGGCAGATCCGGCCGCAGGTCGCGGTCACGCACCCACGTGCAGCAGGAGGAGGCAGGGCAGCCGCGGGAGGTGGCGTCGTCCGCCTACGCGTGCACTTACCCTCGAGGCGGATCTGGCCGCAATTGGCGGCCGCGCACCCGTAGGCCGCAGGAAGTGGTGGCGGCGCCCGGTGCGCTCGTCCCTGAGGCAGGTTCGGCCATAGGCGGGGTGGCCACACACCCGGTGAGGGAATGAGGAGGGCAGCACGGGCATCTTCGTCTCAAGAGCAAGAGTGAGGGAGGGGACAAGGAGTGTGGTGCGGGCATCTAATTTATGCGAGCAAAATGGAGATGTATATACAGGGTCTGATTGATTGCTTACCTAGGCTAGGCAGAGACCATCGATTTTGACTGTCCGATGGCCAGGATATATTGCCTAGCAGGCATTTGCGCCAACAGTACATATATGTGCTTGATTCTCGTGTAATATTATACGAGTATGTTGGGCAAGAATCAAACAAAAGATACCAATATAGGAGTATATAACCAAACCAATCAATCAGTGGGTGAATGGCTGCTCATCATTATCCAAAAAAGTATCAGTGAGTGGCTAGCTAGCCAGTTTAGCGCCGCACGAATGCATGTAGTCTTGTCTCGATATATGTATCATAATATATACCACTAGACTAGATTAGGCAGGCGCCGCACTGACGCGTACGTGCAACAAATCCGGATGAACTCATCATTGGTTTTTTTTTTGTGAGGAATGATGAACTCATTGTTGTTGTAACTTGTAGGTACGCTAGAATAATATGTATATGTATCTGCGCACGCACGCATGGAAATGGAAAGAGAAGACGACGATCTTGCTTTCACTTAGGTGTAACTTTTACAATATAGTAGTAGGTACTAATTGCTTTGCTTTGGTTGGGCAAATCATATGTATATGCATATAGTAGTATATGACCCAAAAAAAATTACAACAGCAACAACATGGTACCAGGCGGCCAAACAAATAAATCGCACAACAAACCTCAAGAAAGTAGATTATTGTACGAGTACGAAAAGCTCAAAAATGTTGCAAGGTGCTTTGCTCCTGCTACGGCTCAAAGGCATGCCTCGTCCTTAATCTTGATGAGCACTCTCTGCTGTCAACACATAGCGCTCATCGTATTTCTTTCCTTCGAAAACTTCCTAGCAAACAAGCATGATTAGTGAGTGTAAACCTCTCTTGGCCACACTGGTTGTCTGATCCAAACATGTCCATCCACTACTGGACTCGCGTTCTTTGCTGAGGGCCTCAGACCCTCGGCAAAGGCCCAAAAACCCTCGGCAAAGGCTTTGCCGAGGGCGGCCCTCGGCAAAGAGCCCTCGGGAAATTTTGAGACGGCGAAGAGGTCTTTGCCGAAGGCCCTTTATCGGGCACACGGCAAAGCCTTTGCCGAGGGCAAAAAAAACCATCGGCAAAGAAAAACCCTCGGCAAAATGTAAATCGAAAAAAACCCCGAAAAAAATAGCAAAATAATTTTTTTTGGAGGCGCCGACGAGCCATCACCCCCACCCGCGGGATTTTTTTGTAGCATTTTACACAGTATTTTTGACCCTATTTGTAAAGTCGTGGTCGGTGGGATTCGAACTCGTGACCTCTCACACCCTCTCTCACTTACCTCCTCTAACCGCTCCAACCCTTTATCACTTGTGTTTATATTCCATTTCGATTCCCCATATGTTATAATAAACCGAGTGTAAATTGATTGTTTGAGGCACTAAACGAATTCAAATGAAAAAGTTGTCAACTACAAAGTTTCGTAACTTTTCGAGATCTACAACTTTCGTTTAGAGTGTTTTTCCATCCAAGCCTTTTTTCAAAATTTGAAATTTAAAATTTTAAACTTTAGATATAAATATCCTCAATTAGATGCTTTCAAATAAAAAAGTTGTCAACTATAAAGTTTTATAACTTTTCAAGATCTACAACTTTCGTTTAGAGTGTTTTTGCATCTGAGACTTTTTGAAAAATCTCTTTGCCGAGGGCCATAAGGTAGGCCCTCGGCAAAGACCCTCTTTGCCGAGGGTCATCATGTAGGCCCTCGGCAAAGACCATCTTTGCCAAGGGCCTACATTATGGCCCTCGGCAAAGATATTTTTCAAAATATATTTTAAGGCACTAAATGAATTCAAATGAAAAAGTTGTCAACTACAAAGTTTCGTAACTTCTCGAGATCTACAACTTTCGTTTAGAGTGTTTCTCCATCCGAGGTTTTTTTTAAAATTTCAAATTTCAAATTTAGACGCAATTATCGGCAATTAGATGCTTTCAAATGAAAAAGTTGTCAACTACAAAGTTTCATAACTTTTCGAGATCTACAACTTTCGTTTAGAGTGTTTTTCCATCCAAGATTTTTTTAAAAAATTTGAAATTTAAAATTTCAAACTTTAAATATAAATATCCTCAATTAGATGCTTTCAAATAAAAAAGTTGTCAACTATAAAGTTTTATAACTTTTCAAGATCTACAACTTTCGTTTAGAGTGTTTTTCCATCTGAGATTTTTTGAAAAATATCTTTGCCGAGGGCCATAATGTAGGCCCTCGGCAAAGACCCGCCGAGGCCTACATTATGGCCCTCGGCAAAGAGATTTTTCAAAATATATTTTAAGGCACTAAACGAATTCAAATAAAAAAGTTGTCAATTATAAAGTTTCATAACTTCTCGAGATCTACAACTTTCGTTTAGAGTGTTTCTCCATCCGAGGCTTTTTTTAAAATTTCAAATTTTAAATTTCAAACTTAAGACGCAATTATCGGCAATTAGATGCTTTCAAATGAAAAAGTTGTCAACTGCAAAGTTTCATAACTTTTCGAGATCTACAACTTTCGTTTAGAGTGTTTTTCCATCCAAGACTTTTTTTTAAATTTGAAATTTCAAATTTCAAACTTTAAATATAAATATCCTCAATTAGATGCTTTCAAATGAAAAAGTTGTCAACTATAAAGTTTTATAACTTTTCAAGATCTACAACTTTTGTTTATAGTGTTTTTTCATCCGAGACTTTTTGAAAAATATCTTTGCCGAGGGCCATAAGGTAGGCCCTCGGCAAAGACCCTCTTTGTCGAGGGCCATAATGTAGGCCATCGGCAAAGTCTTTGCCGAGGGCCTACATTATGGCCCTCGGCAAAGAAATTTTTCAAAATACATTTTTAGGCACTAAATTAACTCAAATGAAAAAGTTTTCAACTGCAACATTTTATAACTTCTCAAGATCTACTAACTTTATTTTGGTTGTTTGGTCATTTGTTCAACCGACGTGGTGGTTCTAACATATTTCACAATCCTTATATATCCTCTCTAGCAGTTTCATGAAACTTATTAGAGAGATGTAGATTTTGTGAACAACATTACTATTGATTTGTTAAATGAAGAAATGACCAATATATACTTTGTAGATCTTAAAAAGTTAGTCAATTTTATAGTAGAAAACTTTTTTGTTTGAGTTAATTTAGTGTCTCAAAATATATTTTGAAAAATCTCTTTGCCGAGGGTCATAAGGTAGGCCCTCGGCAAAGACTCTTTGCCTAGGGCCAATAGGGAGGCCCTCGGCAAAGATTTTTTTTTTGCCGAGGGCCGTTTCTTTGCCGAGGGCCAGGCCCTCGGCAGAGGCTTCTTTGCCGAGGGCTCCTTGGGCCAGCCCTCGGCAAAGAGGGCCTTTGCTGAGTGCCCGATATTTAGCCCTTGGCAAAGCCGGAAGCCCTCGGCAAAGGTTGCGTTTTCGGTAGTGATCATTGTCCATTAGTGGACAGAGTCACTTTTCCCCAGTAGTTTTGATGCAGATCGTCATTTTCGATCCAAGTTGCAAGCTCCCCCTATAACCCGCCTGGTGAATCTGCACTCTTTGAAAAGATGGATGATGCTCGTCTCATGTGCCTAACGACAAAGTGTACAGTTGCATACATTTGCCCATTCTCGACTTTGCAGCATGTTTGAAGTCCAAATTCTATTTTGTATTGCAAACCAGCTAAAAACTTGCATTTAGATGGCGCCCAAACTTTCTAAATCAGGGTCTTTTTTTTTCGAGAACGTGCTATAGCACGTATTTCATTAAGCAGAATAAATGAGTTTTGTTACAGACAGAGTGGACTTACGGTAATCCGAAGATTACCGAAAATCGTACTCCACACCCTTACGACACTCGCACGAGGTTGTAATTACATAAAACTATAACGACAAAGGTGCTGGTGCCGATGGGCTAGTTGTCCTCGTCCCGGTGGTTTCCATCAGGGTCTCAAAATTGGTTTCCATCATTGCCCCTAAAAACCATGCTCTATATGCTGACCCGGTGGTGTACTACCCATTTTTTGTTACTAGTTTCCAAGCTATGGAATCCGACGTGTTTTGTTTTAATTCCACGTGGTTACCTTATGCCAAATCCCGATGAATTCTACAAGTGTTGGGTTGTGAAGTCTCTATTCTGAAGATTGATGTCGCGCATCCAATTATTGTTGTGGAGAGCCGATTGTAATGTCCCGTTCTTCTTTTTGGAGATCTTGAAAAGGTTTGGATGAGAAGTCGTAGCTCGCCAGGTCGATGTTGTCACACCCCCAAAGTTTATATTTTAGGTTGTGAATAGAAAATACAAAAATAAAATAAATGGTTTAATATTTGTATAAAATTTTTGTGAGATCAATTTATGCTGCCGCGAATTTATTCACATAAAAATGTGAATTTTCAAACTTTTCGAAATTAATTTAATGGGCTTTTAATTGCTGTGGTGTATCCTTCCTTGTTGCTTGATTTGGTGTTGTGTGTGTGTGCGCAAAGTTTTCAAATTGCTATAGGGTGTGAACGGCGCTAGCTGTCGTCCGTACTAAGCACATGCATGCATAGTGCGGTTACATTTTACAGGTTTCGCGGCCGTGTGTCTGTACTACTATTACTACTACTTTACCTGCTGGTCCGGCACACGTGTGCATGCGTGCGTGTGTCTGTACGGCCAGCGTGCGTGCGCATGTGCAATTATTCTATACTCCTACTCGGCTGCAATGCAATGCAAACATCATCATCATCATCCTCAATCCGTGATTCTTCACTCTCCAGTGGAGGATGCATATGCAGCTAAGCTAGCTAGCTGCCTCCACCATTTCTCTCTCAGTCTCCGCAGTCACACACTCACACGTACACGCAGGTCATCACCAACAACAGCCATGCATCTCCGTCCATTGATACATATACACAGATAGATCACCCAAACGCCAAACGACGTGTAGTACAAGGGAACTGTAGCCAACCTCCTATTTGTTACAAGAACCTATATGCTATTAGCTCTCACCATGCTGATATATCATCGATCTATATAGCTAAACACAAGCCAAGGCAAAACCACAAAACGATGCATATCCACGCATGCCGCATATATACATACTAGATAGATAGATGGATAAAACTGCAATGGAGGAATCTATCAGCTCATCTCGGACTACTGCGTTCTACGGCAACAGCTACTACAGCAGCCACCACCACCAACAACAATCTCCTGCTCTTGCTCCTGCATCTGTTGCGGCGGCGGCGACGTCTGATTTCGAGGACGCCGACAGCGGCTGGACGGCCTACTTCCTGCAGCTAGCCTCTGACAGGGCCGGCCCTATGGGAGGGGCAGAGTGTGCGACGGCCGAGGGCCCAAGCCGGAGAGGGGCCCAAGCCCAGGTTTGTAAACCCCCACCCCTATAGTCTATTAGGCTTAATAAGTCTATTAAAAAAATATTAGGCTTAATGAATAATGAGAAGATGATTGAGAAGCTAGCAGGCACATCACCAAAGTAACGCTTCTGCTCTTTCTTGCCCAGGAGGCCGGCCTAAGGAGGCTAAGATCAGATTGGTCTCTTTCTTTTTCAGGAGCCAGGAGTTGCGCCGTAGTGCCGCTGCCCGCTGCTGCTCGCCCCACATCGCAGACTTGGAAATTACGACGCCACACGCGAGATCGCAACGGCGAGTCACCGACGCCCGAGTTCCCAAGTCCCAACGTGAGGGCAGCGAGCCGGCGACCAGACCAGCCAGGGATCGACGAGGACGAGACCACGGCGGCGATGACCAGTCGACTAGGCAGTTCATCTAGGCCATAGACGCCTAGGTGTTTTTTTTCTTGATAATCTTATAATCCAAATTAATTATTTGTATAGTATTCTTGACATAGAGTACTTTGTAATCATAGTCATATTTTTCTTCTAATTTAGGTTGTTAGAATTTTAGAATGTTTCTTAAGAAACATATGTCAGGGTGTGCAAAAAAAAGACAACAAGATTTTATAGTCTAGAGAGGTGAAAAAAAGACAACAAGATTTTATAGTCTAGAGGGGCCGTCGCGACGAGTTCGCCAGAGGGCCCTCAAAATCGTAGGACCGGCGCTGGCCTCTGACGAGGAGGAGGACGCGTCGGCGTCCAACAGAGAGAAGCAGCAGCTGCGGGATGTTGGCGGCGTCCTCTGTGGAAGAGGAAGTGCCTCCACCTCCACGGTCTCCAAGCCCAACAAAGCCAAGGATAATAAGGAGGCGGTGAAGAAGACCAAGGACGAGGTACTTCATCTTGTCGGAACCACCAGAATTCTAGAGGAGGAAGATCCACTGCAGGACACCGCTTCCTCTCCACTTGTGCAGCTAAATATAAACGGAGACCTGCAGGTACGTAAAACCTAACCTACCAATATATATACGTACACGTACGTAGTATGTTAGAGCTCGAAATGTCTTATTGGTTGTATATATATGTTCAGATGTTCTTAATTCTTTTCTTATATATTCTGCTATTTGTTGGTTCTAGCTGCTGCAATATATAGCTAGATACGACACAACTAACCGTGACAAAATGAAGAAGACCAAGGAGGATGTCAGTTACTAATTAAGCATTTCAGATTTCATCATACTATATACATAACTCGACTTGAAGAAAATATATAGTACATACAGTATGTGCGTGTGCACCTCAATAATATCTTGCTCTGCCTCTCGCCACCCTCAATTAATTCAAGGTCGTTCTTGCATGCATGTTGTATCTGTTTAGCATTTCTTGTAACTTGGTGCTTGATTTCATGCATGTGTAAAAACACAGACTCATCTTATAGGCCTACTAGTTTCAATAACAATTAATAAATTGAACCCATGCCCGGCTGGCCTCATGTGGGCTGGAGTGGATTGGGAGGAAATAATAGAGGGGGAAATTAGTTCTTGTCATCTCATTCCCTTCTAATGATCCACATGCATGAACCGGAAGGCAAGAATGAGTTTATCCAAACAAACAACACACTGCAAATCATTCACTAGTAGAAGTAGCAAGGCACACAACAAAGAATATAATAGCCCTTTAATCTGGCTAGTGTTGATGTGGGTCCTTTATTATTTGATGGAAATGAAACTGCATATATATGCGTGCATTATAGCTACTGATCCATGATTGGTCTGAACATGATGATGGGAGAGCATGCATGCATGCAGGAAGTTTGGAGCACTCCTGCAAGGGGCAGAGACCGGCCAGCAGTGCAACGTAGAAGAAGTGGTGGAGACATCAATGGCAGGAAGGATTGAGACATACGTTGGGCCATCTCTATCTGACCGATAGACAGTGTAGCAGCATATGCGCCAACTGCAGAAGAGATGCATGCATGCTTATTTGTTTCCTCTTAAACTGTAAGTTTGTGGACCCAACATATATTGCTAGCGGCCGTCTACTGTATGCTAGCTACTCCCTGGGTTCTAAGTCGTTTCATTTGACATTTCTAAGTACATGGTTCTTGGTTATTTATCTAGATTTATGCTATATCTAGATACATAGTAAAGTTGTCTGTGTATCTAGGAAAGCCATACGGGCTTTTCAGAGTTGTACTAAGTTGTGTTTTTAAGGTCTATTATAAGGACTTGTCAAACCCTCTTATTCTTCGTTCTCGCTTTCTAAACTCGTGGCAAATCTCTTGCCATTCCTTTTTAAAAAATCTAAGAAAACCTAAATGACTTATATAATCTAAAGCGGTGGAAATAGTAACTGTTTTGCATTTGTAGTTCTACACGCCCTTACTTGTTGTTGGCTTATCTGATTTGTTTGGTGTCGCGCTTGGATTGCCAGTATCGATATATCAAGATCTATGTCCGTCATTATTGTCGCTGTCCACATGTAGAGCTCCTTAAAACATGCACTCACAGAACCTCATGCAGGGCCTACGCCAGGATGAGGTGAAGCCAGGTGAAAATACTATTTTTTACTCCATCTCACGTTAAATCTTTGTGTAAACACGATTTAAGAGGCTTCTGGGTGAAGCCATTTTATTTTACTCCGTTTGGCAGAAACATCTCTTGAAGTAGTTGGAGAAGCCGTTACAAACAAGAGCATAATTGCTTATGAATATATAAATTTTTGGTGGAAATTAACCATGCATGCATATGATTGATTCGACAAGAGTGGATAGGCTTTTTGACTTTGCTAACTCGCTTTGTCGGACGACAATCAAACTAATGCGTCCGTCGCATCGTCGGTCGCCAGTTCACATGAATCGGAATGGGAAATATGGATGCATGCAATGCATGGCGGATGCGATGAGAGAGAGATCATCCATCTATCTATAGCTAGTAGTCATGCTTCACCGACTACGTTACCCACACGTATGGCCACAAATATACTCCACGCATGCATCTCGGCTATTTCATTCAGAAGCAATAGTAATGCAAGCTAATAATGGTTCTTGCAAATAATTAAACCCAAAAATTATTAATTATTAGATTAGATGATGACGGTCTCACTCGTAATAAACACGTACTGAATGAAAGCGCGCTCGGAGTAATTTGCTGAAATTTAGCTTATCCTGCCGCTTATGCTGAACTGAACAACTGAACTGAACTGACGACCGATGGACCCTAGCGAGCAGGAAAGATATATAGATGCACGTGAACGCTGCGGCGCTGCCGATCGATCTGCGTCGAGCGTCGTCATCGTCGTCCTAGTGCCGGCCTGCGCTGCCCATACAGGGAGAATTGAATCAAGGACCACAAACACATATACGTACTCGGTCTCTGGGACTGGATGTCAGCTTTGGATTAATTGTAATGGCAGCTCGCTCTTGCATTGCATGCATGCCGGCCGGCCTATATATATACACCCATTAAATATTGGGATCCGAGAGAATGAATGAATTACTTGCTCCGAAAAAAATACAATTCTTGTTTTTTTTCACGAGTAGGCGTTTATGCTTGTATTTCATTAAGAGGGCGAGAATGGCCAATAGGCTTACAACCACAAGTTTTTAGACCAAGACGAGTAGGCGTCATCCACTAGAACAAAGCCCTATACTACTGGATACACAAGTTTGGATTACATAATGACAGAGTTTCGCGACCAAAGATTAGGAAGCTCCGCGATGGTGCTGTAGCCGGCTTCAATCCAATTATCCGCCTCTCGCCTAGCCGCATCGACAATCTGCTGCAGGGAGGCCGACGCCCTGTCGAAGGCCCTTGCAGTGTTGCGGAGCTTGTGATCGAGAACGCGACAAGCATCAGCCGTGGCCGGTGGCGCACACGCCCAGGCCTGCTGGACCGTCTCCTCGTACCCCTGAAGTCGAACCCAGAATGGCTCAAATCTGAACCATGGCCGTGCCCACGGCTCAGTACACATCTGCAGCAGTAGAGGTGCGTGGTCCGAGGAGTCCGACGACAAGGTCCGTAGGTGATGACTGGGGAATGTTTGCAGCCATGGCACGTTGGCGAACGCCCTTTCAATACGCTCCATTGTCGGTCGTCGTCTTTCGTTGCTCCAAGTGAACCTCCTCCCATGGAGGTACAGCTCATCGACTTGCATTGCATCAAGGGTTCGACGAAAACGACGCATCGACCGCAGTTTCAACCTGTCATTGTTTTTGTCCGTGGCCTGGAAAATAAGATTGAAGTCACCGCATACCAATAGCGGCCCAGTGTGGCATGCCGCGATATCACGCAGCTCAGCAAGAAAGTCCTGCTTGAGATCCTCATGGACTGGGCCATAGACGACCACAAGCGTCCACGCCAAGGATTCAGCAAGACTCGATTGGAGCGACAGCATGACAGAGAAGACACGACATTCGTGGCCGAGAGCTAACCAGGCATCAGACCGCCAAGCTACGACGATGCCGCCCGAGGCACCCACACTAGGCAAACACACGTAGTCAAGAGCCATCGGCATTAGATCATTGGCCATGGAGGCCGAAATTACAGGAAGCTTGGTCTCAACAAGACACACGACAGTGGCATGCTGCTGCGCCACAAACTCACGCACTACATCGCGACGCGCTCGCGAATTGAGCCCACGAGCGTTCCAGACCAAGATATTCTGCGCTAACATGGTTGACACACCATCAGGCGTCGGCTGAGGTAGCACGTTTGCATGGCCGTCCGCGTTGCATCACTCAGCGGTAACGCGAAGGCTGTCTGAAATTCCTCGAACGACGCCGAGTCGGGCCTCTGGGTCTCCACCTCAACTCCTAACTTCATCATCAGGACCTTCCGCGCTTGCGCCTCTGGCTTGGCCTCCCTGTATCTGCTCTTCGCTGCTAGGCGGGCGCTCCTCTTGGGCACCAACTCCTCATCAGTGAACCCGCGACCCCGCGCCGGCCTGTAGATAAGATGGCCTGAGGTAGAGGCGCCCTGAAACTCGCGATGAACGCGTCCACCGGGACAGGTTCAGCGGCGAGCGCATCGGTGCGTTCTGGCGACTGCGACATCATGCAATTGGGCTCATCAGAATCTGCCCCAAGCATCACGACGGACCTAGGCGGCCCATCATCACATAGGTCGATGGCGGGAGGCGTGTGAACCGGAGTAGCGTACCATGGGCCTCCCCCCACCTCAATGCCAAGCAATCCATCAACGTCCATATCCAGCGTAGCGTTGCGCTCCCCGGCCCAGTCCGGCTGGCCACAGGGTACAAATAGGAATCCCGGCCCATCCTCAGACAGCCGCGGTGCACCTGAGGTGAGCAGGGTCAACTCTCGGGTCGACGATTGAGAGCATGGCCTCGGTGCACATGGGGTCATCAGCTACTTCTCTGACCGGAGAGAGTGAACCAGGCACGCGTGGACCAACGTCAGCGGCCTGGTCATCAGCTACTACTTCTTTGACGGGAGAGAGTGAACCAGGCGCGCGTGGACCAACGTCAGCGGCCTGGTGCACGAACTCCGCGACAGGCGACCGGGCCATCGCAGGAATCAGGCTGGTCACCATACCGCCCAGAATCCGGGTGCCCTCTGCGAGTCCAGAATCCACAGGTGTCAGCACGGTCACGGGACAGCGAACTTGGCCCACCGTGATCGCCCGGGTGGACCCACGACGCTGGAAGGCCGGGTCGTAGTTCCGTTGTATCCTCGGGTCACGCGCGTCGCCGAACCTCGTCGTCCGCGGCCGGTCGCCGGCGCCACCCCGATCGGAGTGTCCCCAGCCAGTATCCGTTGTAGTTGCTGTCGCCGCTGTCGGAGTCGTCGTCGCGGCGGTAGTCCTCGTCTTCGGACGGCGGAGGAGTAAGACGCACCAGATACCGCATGGCCGGCACCTCCGAATGAATCATCTCCCATGGCCTGAGGAAGAGCGGCGGGCCGCCGTCATGCTCCACCTCCTTCTCCGGCACCGCCATGATCTTCTCATCAGGAATGAGATCAGGGTGCGCACACCAAGCAGCCACGAACAGCTCCTGCTCGTCGTCAGGGTCATCGACCGCACCATCATCAGCGACCTGAACTCGAGCACAAGACGACCCGAGGATGATCTCCGCCGTCTCCTTCGACCTGGCATGAGAGGGGATGCCCTTCATGCCCACAAGCACCCGGTACCTGAAGGCGCCCGTCGACGCCATGACGAGCCTGGACCATGGGCACCACCGCAGAGCGAAGGGTCCAACAGTCGGCGACGGCGTACCCAGCACCATCTCACGATCCTCACGGCGAGAGAACCGCACAATGAAATCATGCAGCCAGAAGCGACGAACCGAGACGAGATCCTCGGCAATCCCGAAGGCGGCGTGCAGATGCTCCCGAACCATGGTGGTGGTGACCGACGGGCGTCTACCAACCACCATCGCCAGCAGCGCCAGCGAAGCAAGCTCATCCTCGGCCTGCTGGATCGCCGCGGAGCGGGGGACAACGATTTATGATGTCTAATAAGTACTTACAGGCAGGGGCGGATCCAAAGGGGGGGCTGGGTGGGCTCCAGCCCCCCCTATAATCCTGATTTCTTCATTAAATATGTGTTCATTAGTCTTAAATCTCCATTAATCTCTAGCTTTAGTCCTAAATTTTCACTATTTAGCCCCCCCTTTGTGTTCATCCTAGATCCGCCACTGCTTACAGGAACAACACTGCCGGACTGTGTGATGAATCGGTAGTGTTTTTTTTTCCATCATCAGTGTCGATTGATCACAAGAACTGACATTGTTGGCTACACACAAGACACTGCCGGCTCGTGTAACAAACCGGCAGTGAAGATTGTGATCACTGTGGGTTTATAAGAACCGGCACTGATGTGTACCCTCATCACTGTCTGTTTGGTTGTGCCGGTTTAAAATCCGGCAGTGAAGAGACGTTTGGAGCGGCCCTGATTTGAGGATCTGAGGTCGTGTACAACAACCGTGTGGGTACCCAGCCAGAGCCTATCGCGTTGCTTCTTCCAAGATCAGTTAAAACAAAGAGCATGACTAACGATTAGAAGAGACAAGCCTAAGAAACCGATCTAGCTCATTGCGTAGCTCACCAGCATGCAATAGCAAATAGAAGGGCCGCTGCAAACATCTCCACAACCATAGCGGTTCATGACCATATATACAACGGACATTTGAGACCCAGTTTTGATGTTTCAATTCTTCATTTATAGAAGGACACTCTTGAGGTGGTGCTGGTCACGGTGAAGGAGGCCGTATAGTACAACAGCTCCACCATCTGGTCATGCGGTCTAACAATCTGTACTCTGAATCTATACGTGCATGCATGATGCATGGGCCCAGATGGAGCTGATGATACCATGACGGACAGGGACAGATCCGTATCTATAGATACATGCAGGCCCGGCTCTAGGGAGGGCAGCCTTTGCGACCGCCGGGGGGCCATGGAGCTAGGGGCCTAACAGCATATAGGTAATTAGTAGATATAATTTCCTATTTTTCCCTAAAAAAGATATAATTTCCTATTTGGCATAAGCCTTCGGCCGCGGATCGAACGAAGAGCAAGCGTTTCGTTTTCTGCCGGCGCCGGCGCCGGCGCTTCCTATTCTCGCTCATCGACACGGACGCTCTATTCTCGCGAGGAGATGCTCACTCACCCGACGCTGGTCGCCAACTCGCCGGCGCACCGCACACCGGCACACCGCTGTGGTGCCGCGACGGCGCGAGCTACAACTGCATGCAAGGACGGCGAACAGCAGATGCGATCAGGATAAGCAAGACCAACACGCCAACATCCATGACGGATTAGTATTTTCCAATTTCCAATTTTTAACTTTGATCGCTGGAAGCTAACGCTAGGGACATCACCGTACTAAAGCCTATTTTTTCTTATTTGTTTAATTGTTTTGGACGACATTGATCTCTTTATTGTTCTTGAAGATTTTGTATCGAGAAATGCTTAAAGACAGTCTTTTACAAGACACTAAAGCATTATAATTTTATTTGAGGTAACCCTAATTGTTACTGTTCTTTTAATTTTTTTTTGGTTGTACTGTCCTTATCTTTTACAAACTAAATATATGCTACAAATTTACTTTTATTATTTGTAATCGTCTTGCTTGCCAAGGACCCTTAAAATTGTAGAGTCAGCCCTAGATACATGTATCATGTATGAAGTATATGCATGAGGGAATTGTTGCTTTCCGGCTCACACGTGCATACATCGAGTCGTGGACCAGATATCATCCCAAACTACCGGACCACCAGATCAATCATCATATCAATGATACCGCGGTAATAAAGCATGGGTAGACGACTGCAAAACTCAGGTAATATATGTAAATAATGTCCAAATCCAAATGAAGTTATGACTAACGATCATGTAACTAAGTGACGTAACGTACGTACAAAAAAGGTTTCATAGAGAATAGTAACGTGTGCCATATATAATGTACTATATACCTACTCCTCACAATTTTAATTTTTTCTAAGTCAAACCATCTAAACTTTAACTAAATTTATATGAAATTATAGCAATATTTTATATACCAATAGATTCATCATTAAATATGTTTTTATAGTAAATCTATTTTGATGTCATAACAATTGAACCTGCATGGAAGGAACCTGGCTCGTGGGCGCCTGGCTCCCAGATGCAGGCCTGGCTGCCGAGCGATGGCCCATGTGAACAACATTGGCCATGGCCGGCTTCCTACAACTAATCATGCATGCACTGTCTGCAGCTAGGCAAAGTTAAATGTGCTATCGCTACGACATACTGGTACTGATGCCATCCTCCCTGTGTACGTTTCAAATTCCATGGATGGATCCGTGCGCCATCATCTTCTTATCTACCCACTTCCGTATGTGCAGCACCATCTTCAGTTTCGGTGCATGGTCATGGAAATGTTAAAGACATATGATTACCTAATGAAATAAATTGTTTGTCTCTTGTCTCAAAACACATGAATGCAAGGAGCAGAGCATCAAAGTTCGATTTCTTTTCTTCATACTAGCGCTTGAAAACATCAGATCCTGATGGAAATCTCTCTTCAGTAGTCCGCACTCTCAAATTCAAACCCTCAAGTTCTCTGTTCTACATGGTATGATGGTATTTAGCATGTCAGCACAAGTATATTATACCACTACATATATGGCTAGTGTCCAACTCGAACCATGTTAGCGCAACTTAAAGAAGTCACTACAGAACATCCCTGAGCGCAGAAACACAAGAGTATGCTACATGCTGCCAGACAAAGGAATTCTCATGGTTCTGTGCCTGCTGCTGCACTGTCATCTTGCTGGCTCTCCTCGTACTGGGCCTTCGGCTCCAAATCGATAAACTGGTTTGAGTTGTTGGCCAGATGTGATATGCTGACTCTCCCTTGTTTCCTGATGTACTCTGCAACTGCCTTCATCTCTTCAGTGGAGATGTAGATGAACTTCCCACGATCATCCATCACACCAGATAACCTATCTGTTACACGTAAAACAAAAATGCCTATCAGAACTAAAAACTGCTGAGGGCTTCAGCAGCGGACAAATTTCTCACAGGTACCAGGATATGTTGCTAGAATCATCTGGTTAGGATTAGCTATTGAGGCTGATTCAAGGTTACCAATTGAAGGACGGCCAAATTTACAAAAGAATACAAAAGTCACATACCCATGCTTTCCAGAGTAACAATTCGGTTGATGCAGTCCTGCAAAATAGTGAGGTAATGAGAGGGGAAAAAAAGAAAGGATAATTTGGTGCATAATAAATCAATCAAATATAGCATCCCAAAACAGAGGGAAATAGGTCCCAAAGATTAATATGGATCAAACAATCCCCAGTTCCCCACAATGGCAACGTTCTTGATAGTCATTCAAGTTTGCATCCATAGAATATTTGTGTGATTACTGGTTATTTCTAACAGTATGATTGTCAAAACTCTGGGCAACAGTAGAATGGAGACCCCAACCCTGCTCAGAAAGCATGTCACTCCCAAACCAGGGATATACAAAACTGAGGATAGGATATGTTCAGGAAATCATCATTTCACAGTTCCAAACTCTGCTAACTAGCTCAGAAGTGTTTTTCAAATTAGCCAAAAATTCCGCTTGGAGGCCCTAACCCTGTTGAATGCCTCTGTGTGGTTTAAACCCAGCTAGTGACGGTTTTGTGCAGTTGTTTTTTTAATCTAAAAAAAACAATGCTTCGTCACAGAGTCAGCCTTCGGGAAAATCTCACTGGCCTTGTTTGTGTGCCATCCTAAAATGCTATCCTTGTACTTGCTTCATGGCTTGTCCCAAAATGAGCCTCATGTGGGTCTCCAATTTCTATGAATGGCATGAGGCATACATGTTGAGATTTGTCCCAAGTAATTTACTTTCCATACAAGTTTAGTGAACTTGAAAAGGCGGGAGAAGATTTCTTTATTTAAAAAAAGCAATAATTATCAGATCAAGGCAAAGTGGAGGCAGCTTGCCAGTTGAAAACACCACGCAGCGGCAGAACAGCAGACCATCCTTTAATTGCCAAACTAATAGTGCAATAGCAATGTAGAAAACAGGGTATCAGCTGTAAACTATCAACACTAATATAATGGATATTACCACTATTTCTGTTTAAACATAATAGGGCTTCAGAAATTACCACTTCAAAGTGCAATAGCAATGGTAAACAGGGTATCAGTTGTAAGCTATCAACACCTATCTAATGGGCATTACCATTATTTCTATTTAAAAATAATAGGGCTTGGGAAGTTAATTCTGTTATTCATAACAACATTTTAACCTCTTATGCATAGTCTTTAAGTACCTGGGTTCGCATCCTGAACTCTGCAGCCAGGTCCTCTAGGGGAACACACTTCTGCTTCTGAGGTTTAGAGAAGGAAAAGGTAACAGTGAAATTTGTCAGTTACTCAGTGGTATCAAAGCATATCATACCACACAGATATTGGCAAAACGTATACTCAAGAACATGACAGAACCTTCAAAATACTTGAGAAAAAGATGCATTGTGACAACTTCTCATAAGATATTTGACAGACTTCAATGTATGTAGAGGAGATGAAATGGTATCTGTGTGTAGACTAGAGGCTAAACAGAGCACCAACTATTTGTGTGGACATCATGGTTCATCATGGTGAGATTTAATTTTTCTGGTTGCCAAATTTAAGAATAAGCATAGTCATGAGGGCACAAGTAAAGACGCTTCACAACCTTGATGTATTCCACAAAGTTGTGGAGCAAACGCTGACCATCGTCTTGTGTCTCACTCTCTGTTGTACCTTCAGCATCAACAGAAAAGGCCCCTTTCCATTTCTCAAACTCTAAAGCAGCAGCCTCCTCTTCCTTTGCTTTCCGTGCCCTAGCTTCTTCTTCCTAGATCAATTAATTAGCTAGTTAGAATTATAACTGAAAACATGACCACATCAAAGAACAGAACTATCAGCAAATAGAATCCCTAACCAACTGCCTCTCTTGTGCCTCACGCTCCTCATCCTTTCTCCTCCTCATCTCGTCATATCGGTCTTGTTTACTCCTCCTTGAATCCCGTGCAGCTTCTTCAGCCTTGCAAGAAAAGAGTTTCTTTCATGTCACTTTCTGTTTATTTTTTCTTTCCGAAGAGAAATCAGAACCACTAAGGAATTATATGGAAGGCATAATTGTAACTGGCTTCCAAGTTCCGTTTTGACATCAGCACCAATCACAGTAAGTTGGCATTTCTGCCCGGTACTGGATGTGTAAAACATGAGAAAACTGAATGTGCAGACCACAAATAAACAAACAAACAAACTGAATGTGTATTGCAACACACTGAAATACATAAAGTAGACCAACTAAATCTGCTCGTGCAGCTGAAATTGCAGCAGAGAATGGCAGCGATCATCGGAACACAATTTACCAGCAAGCTTGCAAGTGTAAGCACTGGCTGAAACATATGGCAGGACTTGGCGTTGCAGTGAGTAACCAACCTGACGCTGTGCCTCTCGCTCTTGCCTTTTCTTCTCCTTTTTGGAGGATCTGGAGACGTTGCGACCTTCGGGGACCTCCTCCTCATCATTCTCCGCGTCGTCCTCTACAACTGCACAGCCGAGGACCGAGGCTAGGGTTAGGGCAAACAGAAAAAAGGGGAAGTGGGGAACAAACAGAGCCTTTGAGCTTTGGCTGTTGTGGTACCATTGCGACTGGTTGACGCGGCAGAGGAGCCTGCTCCGGCAGCCCCAGGCCTCCGACGCATCCGCCGCGCCGCCGCGCGACCGTGCAGCACCTGATCCTCCTGGAGAGGCTGGGGCGGGACGCGGTGGTTATCGGCGGTGGCGGCATCGGAGCGGCGGCGGCATCGGAGCGGCGGCGCCAGAGGAGGAGGGGGAAGATGGCAAAGACTAGCAGCATGCAGAGCACGGCGGCCAAGACGCCGCCCCCGCCGGCGTCCATCTCGTTGCCGTCACCGGCGACGATCTCGCTTGCCAAACCCTCGATTGTGGTTCCGACCAAATCGATGCCGCACGCAAAGCAATTGATTTTGATTCTTTTCTCTCTTTTTTTTTAATTAATAAAATGAAAGTACTCTCCAATTGATGCGAGTTGCCATGGACCGAGCTGGGCTCTCAAAAAAAATGAATGGAATGTGGTTCAGCCCAGTTGCGTGTTTACTAGGCTCAGGCCTTTTGCCGTGGCATGGCCCACTACGAATCAGCAAGGTCCAGGAATGTCCAGATTGGAATGTTTCTTTTCATTTTTTTTTCTTTGTTTGGTTTCCCATTATCTTTCTGTTTTTATTCCCTCAAAAAAAAAACTATCTGTTTTTATTATTAAAATTCTTGTCAAGGACTAGCCGAAACACAATTATGTTGGCAATCACTCATCATCATCCCCCTTTCTGGTTGCCTACTTGGTCCTTCAGTTTTTTTAGTTATAACCATAGGAGAAGAAAGTGAGAGAGATTGAAGATGTGGGAGAGGTCTGATGACCAGCATGCACGCACAATGCATGAGCTCAATGTCGTCTCAAAGTATTAGGAGATGGAGCGTGAGATAGGTGGTCGTGTGCTGCTCGTCAGGCAATGGGCCATTACTAGAAAGAGTAAGGAGATGGAAGCACAACAAGTGAACTTGTGTACGAGTATTTGGGCGAGTGTGGCGGGATATATAGGATATCAAAACAGCCTACAAAACCATATGGAGTCATTTGAATATTATTAGATGCTTAAAAAGTGTTAGAATTCTTATACCATAACTCAATATCTAAAATTAAATATTTTTAGCTTGAGATGCCTCACTCCATGCATGAATCAAAAAAATTGAAATGAATTTGACTTTGTCATCATCTCACTTAAATCAGTTCTGCTCAAGGCTTAGCAAATTCCATTTAAGTCTTTAAGGCGTAGATTGTGATTTCAGTTCAACGGATCTAGAACATTTTATTTTTAAAAACTAGTACGATTTGTAGAACTACTAGAGAGAGAGGGACAACCAAAAGATTGGGGCTTGGAACCGAGGCCCAAGGCTGGAAGTGGCAGTAGTGATATAATCGTTGGTGTGTGGTTGATCCGGCACCCCACCAGGCCACCACATAGTAAAACTATGTATTTAGAAAAACTAAAGTAATTCATAGTTTAAAATAGAGACAGTAGCTTTTATTGATGAGGAAATTATTTCCTTGGCCCTAAAAAAGGTGCTACTTAGTTTCTTTGCCTTTTTTCTCGAAGTTGCTTATTTGGCCCTAAAACGAATTCCCTTTGGTTTGTTGGCCCTTTCGTTAGTTTGATCGACTAACGGTGTTTAGTTGTACGCTAAATGACCCTTTTACCCCTTGCACCGAAGGCTATAGTTCACAGGTCTTTCAGGCTGCCTCTATCAATAATTTCCTAAAATAAGGTATAATATTTTTCAAGCATGGAATCATTATGTTTTATTTTTTTTCGAATAATTATTTTTTCAAGCCAGGGACAACTTAACACCGTTAGCCCATCAAACAAATGGAAGGGCCAAGAAACCAAAGAAAATTCGTTTTAGCGCCAAATAAGCAAGTTCGAGAAAAAAAAAGACCAAGAAACTAAGCAACACTTTTTTAAAGCCATGGAAATAATTGTCCACACTTTCTAGCTAGCCTAGAGAGTGTGGACCAGGGAGCTCCAGATGATATGTGTGCATTAATATTAGCTACTGCCTTCGTCCTAAAATAAGTGACGTTTCAGACTTTCAGCATCTTGTTTGATCGTTCGTCTTATTCAATTTTTTTTGTAAATTATAAAATAAATAGATCATTATTAAAGTATCTCTAATGATAAAATAAGTTAAAATAAAATAGATGATATTTATATAAGAACTTTGAATTAGACGAACAGTCAAACATGATATCTGAAAGTAAAAAATGTCACTTTTTTTGGATGAAGGGAGTAGTACTCATGTCTCTCTCAGTTTCTTTTTATCTATTCATTCCCACTTCTCAAGAAATTAAACATACTTAACTTTGACTAATATATATAAGAAAATATTAGTATTTATAGTGCATAATTAGTATTATTAGATAGATCATTGAATTTATTTTTATAATAAACTTATTTACATATATAAAAATTGTTAATATTTTTTTACAAGTTTAGTTACAATTGAGAAAGTTTGACCCGTATATGTGTAAGGGTGGATAAAAGAGGATAGAGTGATCAGTGCTATCTCGTAGTACTAGACTACTAGTAGTAGGTAAATCCCATGGATTTCAGTTTCAATTTCTTTTTGATTTGACATACCATTAATTGATCGAGCTGATGATGAACCGATGGCCGACGTTGAATTCGATCGTCCTGCCGGCCGGATCGGAGAGCAAAGCAAAGCCTAGCTAGCTAGCGCGCCATCGATGGAGATGGAGACAATAATATAAATTGCTAAAGGCAGAAGGTGGATAGATTTGCACGTCAATCACGTACAGTGTGGTGATATGCTACAACAGTGTCGTGTGATTGATTCTTCTTCTTTCTCGTCTTCCTTAAAAAGCAGCAGTATATAACGACCCTGCTGATGCATTTCAATACATCCTCTGTCCTGAAATAGATCATTATATTATTCAAATTTTATCCTAAATATTTAATCTTATAGCATTGTAATATATTTTTATTTTTTAGTAAATCTTTCTTTTTTTCCTATTACATCTTTATCTTCATCTCTTTCTATCTCTTCTTATTTTTTGTGCACCATATATTTTTTGGTTTCCTCAAAATTTTCCTTGACCAGACCTATAAAGTCATTTATTTTGAGACGGATGGAGCAGAGAGAAAGATATATAATATTATATCTTAGTTTCTTTATGAAATACAGTATGAATTTCAATATATATACACGCAGGTACTGAATCCAGGTACTGAATCTTGATATTGAATAATTAAGTTATGCCCAACTAACCGTTCATGCGTGCCATTGGTCCTTGCATCTTTTCTTCCTTCGGTCGGGCCGGGACGCCTAAATTAAGGCCAGCCAGCCAGCATTTTGCGTCACTAACTACGAGTACCAGTGCAAAAAATCAATCAGGACCTAGCTCTCAGTTCCCTGTACCTGCATCGACAGCGTCATGATCCATCGGATATCCACCCACATCAATCAATCAATATCGATCAATCATAGGTATTCAGGTCAGGTGTGTGTGCATCTAGATTCCAAAATTGTGGAACTCATTAAACGATTTCAAGGTGCGCCTAGTCCTCAAGGTGCGCCACATGATGCGGTTCGATATTACACCTGTCCACTTGTATCTCTTGTCGGCATGTTAATTTGGAGAAGCGACCCAGATTGTTGTGCATGTACTATCAATGTATGAAATGTGAGGATGGTGCTATATATACTCATTATCGAGAATCTTTATATACTCATTTTAAGATATACTCAAAATCTTACTACACGAATTAAAAAAAATCAAAGGAGCCCATTTTTTTAAGTATATTGTTCTAATAGCATCAGACTATTATATATATATATATATATATATATATATATATATATATATATATATATATATATATATATATATATATATATATATATATATATATATATATAACCACATATACTTCCATAGTTACCAATCATTCTACCATGGATGGTCTAGTATAATCACATACTGTGTATATATATGTCGGGCCACATATGCCCTAAAGGCTAAGACACAAATATGAAAATAGCTACACCTTGCGAGTAGAAAATGTATGTCATGGCCTGGTTATTTTAGCCCATGAGCATCGTGGCATGTGTGCGAGCATATTGTTCATCTTCCACCTTCCTTAAACTCACAGTGGTGCAGAAAATAGAGGCCACTCATTTAAATTAAGTCTCCAATTAATTTTCCATATTAGATCAATCTTTTTGTGATAGGTGATGGTGAAGAGGATGAGGGAGAGGGAGGGGGCGACAGCCTAGGGCAACAGGGAGAAAAAGAGGATATATCCTCTATTTTCTTCTTGATTATAATGAGTGTATGACCCATATATTTGGAGTTCTTAAGGGGCTTGACCTCCAAGCAATATACAAGTGGAGTCCTTATAGAGTTGGACTCTCCTTCCTAAACAAACTCTATTTCCTTTTACTCTTATCCTTATATATTTCTATCCCTAATTCTTCTTGATTCCAAACTTCTCCAAAGAGGAGGAGGCAAATGACTTGGGGGGGGGGGGGGGGGGTGCGGGGACGTCGCTCCCCTCCTGTGCGCGTGACCAGGGTGCCTTGGGTTAGACTTCAACCGGCAGGGCCCTCCTTTGGGCCTCACTTGGCCCAGCACTTAGGGTTGGGGATCGACCCATGACACTTTTATTGAACTAGCATTTATTATATCGTCCTTAGAATTTATTTTATTTAAGTTGGGGTCAAGTCTAATAAAATCCAATAAAAATAACTTTTTAGATAATGGATTTATTAATCCGGCCTCTATATCTACGAAGGATATACACAAACAAAATGATACAAGAGCACTTTTTTTGATAAGTCGACGGAAGGGGAGAGGATCCCGCACCTGATTTCATTCATTCAGAGTGGCCTCCGTCAATGTGCCTCATAGTCAAGGTACATTTTGGTTTTGTGCAATTTTTTGTCAAAATAATACAAGAGCATTTAGACTCACACATCAACAAAGAGGAGAACATATAACCAATAAAAGAGAAAAAAATAGCTAACTCATTATTATTGGCACAAGCATTACTCAGTAAATTGTATGTCCTGTTGCAACCCCATGGACATGTTCACTGGTTTATCTAGCTACTAGTTTACAGAAAAAACTTCAAGTACTTGTGAAACACTGCTGCTTGCATATGTCCTCTTATTTTTGTGTGCGCGCTATATAGCAACCAGCTAGCCGGTATATATGTTGCTGGCCTATAGATATAGATGTCGGCAAGTGGATATCGTTCGCTTGATATATATGTAGATGAAAGCTTGGTGTGATATATATAGCCATCTTTGAGAAACGTACCTTTATGACCATGAATGATGCTGTCGTCCGACTGACCGACCTCACTGCCGGCACACCTTTACCATGACACTTACAGTTTCAATTTCATTACCGAGCGACCGATCTTATATATTACATTTTGACATCCGTAAAACGATTCTTCTATGATTATTCATCGTATTGATCATGGATGAGTATCGATCGATCATCACATATTTTGATGTTTATATATATACAACTGCAATTTAAAGGTTGTTTACATGTCCCTTCATAAACGGCTGGCCTTTTCACAAAAGGGACGTCCATTGTACGATTATTACCAACAATGTGATTATCATAAATTTATCGCTAACTAATTATTTCTAACACTCCTCCACGGTTAGTTTGCTCATTGTAATCTTCATTTTGGACTAAGTTAATATATAACTCCACCAAATATGCTCTGAAAAAAATCTGAGAAGAAACTAAATATTAATATGTTGATGAAATTCTTTTAAAAACCAATGAGGAAATAAAGAGAAAATTATTCTTATTGTAAACTCTATATGAGAAAACCTCGAGAGGAAAAGCCATAAGCAAAATTACAGAAAAATAGTATGACCTATAGATCCTAAACTATCTCAAATAAAAAACTTATCAACAACAAAGTTGTAGATCATGTCAAGAACTTGCAGTATAAACCATGTCAACATCCAAGGTTGTGTTTAAATATTCTATAAAATTTTGAATTTCAAATATATAAGAACTTTAAATAAATATTTGGGACTCTAAATGATCTTAAATTAAAAAAATTCTCAACTACAAAGTTGTAGAATGCATCAAAAGCTACAACTTTTGTATAGACCATATCAACATCTAAGGCCAAATAAACAATTCAAAGTTTTGAATTTTTGAAATAGGAGAACTTGAAACAAATATTTGGGCCTCTAAACGATCTCAACTGCAACATTGTATATCGTGTCCAACTCTACAACTTTGATTTAAAGTTCTTCATCCAACTTCGTATAAAAAATCATGATTTTTTTTGTGTGTAAGACCCATCTCTAGAAACAACCCCGTTTTTAGTGGTGGTTTCTTAACCAGTCTCTGTGGGGGTTTCATATCCCAGTTTTCAACACACCCATATCTTGGAAACAGTGTAGAAGAGTTTTATCCCCATAAAACTCTCTCTATAGCCATGAAACTTTTATCATCTCTCTTCATCAATAAAGTGTCATGTCAACATATTTAATGCCCATGATCTCTTATGAAACCCTCATTGAGATTGACCTTAAGGGCAGTCTTAATGCTTGGAACTGCGCACGGTTTCCATGCTGGCCACGTTAGCAAAAAAATCATCTATAGACACTACCTTATACAATGGCAGGTTTCTTTAAGAAATAAATGTTAGTCTTTCAAAAAAAACAGATCTTGAAGTTGACAATCTCATCATAGAGTTTTGGAATATGTAGAAAAATATGAGCACACGAGTCAAGTCATAGACTTAAACCTAGTTGGACAGATTCCTATAAAAACCAGCCAATTAAACTTCGCTCACCGGTAACTCCTGGACAGAAAGCTGAAATGTCAATTCTGATGCTATTTAGGACATCTATATCAAGGTAATTAGCATATATGCCTTTTTCCTCTTTAAGGGCAAATTTAGAGGTGACGTGATCCCTAGCTATCCACTTGTTTAGTCGGCCAGCCCTATCTCCCAGCAGTTGCTTTTTGGATGATTCATAAAAGTGGAACCGAGACCAAGATCATTTTCACTCTCTAGCTAGCCATCACAATCATCTACATGTGTCGGCAGGAGGCGCATGCATCATCGTCTCGCCATCTTCTACAGTCGTGTCCCACCAGGAGTTGTTTCGTAGTTAGCATTTCAAATAATTATTACAGTCTATCAATACGTGCAATACGTGTGCTCCTGTATGAGTGAGTACATTTTAAAGACATACTCCCTCCGACCTAGAAGAAGTGTCATTCTCATTTTCCGAGATGCTTTAACTTTTACCAACTATATATAAAAAAAATAATATTTATAGCACATAATTAGTATTGTTAGATAGATTGTTGAATGTATTTTTATAATAAACTAATTTGAAGATACAAATCTTGCTAATATTTCCTATAAACCTAGCAACACTTTTGGGATAGAGGGAGTAAGCATTAAAAGTTCGTGGATAAATTTAGGACTCACAGCTATTTCTTAAGGTGTTTATCTTTTCTCTCTTTTGTTCATATTTTGAAACAATACCCACGTACTCCCTCCGTATCGGATTTAGAGGTCGTTTAGGACAGCGACACGGTCTCCAAAACATAACTTTGACCTCTTGTTTTTATAAAAAATATTTATAGAAAAGTGATATATGTATACTTTTTTGAAAGTATTTTTTAAGACAAATCTATTCATATAATTTTTACATTTGCAAACTCAACAACTTAAAAGTTATTGATGATTTATATTCCCAATGTTTGACCCAAACCTTGTCCAAAATGACTTCTAAATCCGATACGGAGGGAGTACATATTTGTAGTTGTAGTTCACAATTACCACTGTGTATGTTCTTTATCTCCATTTATATTTTTCTATTTGCATCAAATCTCCATTTGACATATGCTTAGTTGAAACCTCAGCTTGAGCGATATGAAACATTTCACATAGAGATTGATATAAAAAAAAGATCATGTCCAAGTTATTTTTTTTGTAATAGTAACATTGGCATTAGCAGAAAGTGTAGAAGTGTATAGAGTAAAAAAACACCGACAGTTAGCGCGCCAAGAAGAGGTTTGTCGCACACACATCAACCTTCCAGGATGTAACACTTAAAAGTTCGTGGATAAATTTAGGACTCAGCCATTTACTTAAGGTGTTTATCTTTGCTCTCTTTTGTTCATATTGCGAATACAAGGTTTATATGTGCCCCTGTGGTTCGGATTTATGATGAGTGATTGTCAACGTGATTCGCGTCTTGGGTTGAGTTTGTGAACTAACCATGGCGTGAGTTGGGTTGTGCAATATGTCGCTTGACTTGTGGTACGCAGGTGTGGAGCTCGGAGGTGGTGGTCGACGGCGAGGTGAAGGTCAAGTAGGGACATGCTGATGGACCAGGAGTGGTGAAGGACGGACGTGAGGCTTGGACCGAGGGACCAGGAGGCCGGATGACCAGCTACGGTGGCTGACATCTAGAGACATCGACAAGCCCAAGTGTACATGGTGGAGTGACCGTGTTGACCGAGTCAAGACGGCGGTCGAGTGAGTCGAGCGGGGCTCTGGAAGACTTGGCGGCCAGCTAGTCGAGGACGGCGGTGACACGCGTCGAGTGGCGGGGACGCGTACGGAATACGCTACTCATGGCAGTTTGGTGGGTTGAGCCCCAAAACCATCGGGTGACGGTTTTGCGGGTTTGGCCTCAAAACCCGTGCAGAGGTTCCGAGGAGGAACGGGGTGGCACGTGGCTGAATCACGAAGGTTGCGTTGAGGCGAAGCAAATTCATGAAGGAAGCGGGGCCGTCCGATCGACTGAAAAATAGTTGGACTATAATGCCCTCAGGTCAGTGGTTCGACTCAAAAATATCTAGGGGTCAATTTGGGATTATATAATATCCATGTTAAATAGGATGAGGGTGCCCCCATCACCCTCATCTCTCCCATTCTTTCATTTTCTCCTTGCCCTAGGTTTTTCTCCTCCCCTTAGGTTTCTTGAGAGAGGTCCACAAATTTGTGTAACAAACCTGTGATTTTGGAGTGGGAATGGAGGCCCGAATCATCTAGTTGTCCTCCGGGATTCATATTGTCGGGTATCGATATTAGGCATACCCAACTAAGGGTATTAATAGTGTGTCAGTCGTTAAATCGCCCGAGGCTTAGGGACGGTTTCCGCCTCACCCGAGCCCCCATGACGTCATCAAAGCGCCCGACCCCTGCACCCCGTCGGGAACCATCTCCACCTCGCCCTACCCCTGCAACATAAGCGCGGGGGCACCCGACCCCCTTGGCATACTTTCGCCTCGCCCGAGGGATGCGTGGCGTCCTCTGGTAAGACCGGGAGCCGCGTGGGCCCCCGCCATGACACCCATTCCCCCTGATGGGACGGACACGACCATGCACAGTGAATAGGAGCATGTGAGCCATGTCAGGATCTGACATGACTCCGGTCATCTACCACAACGACGACCATACCTCTACAGCAACGGGAGTGACAGCAACTGTACTGCCTAATTCCCTCTCTACGTGAATCTGGGAGCACGCACCATCCATCTTCGATGGTACAAAGCAACATGCGCCCGCATGGCCACAACACGTATCAGCAGTTGATGGAGAAGCCTGGACTTGACAGCCATGGTGTCCTTGTGCTATAGGGTAAACTGCTCATTAAGGATAAAGAGGAAGACGGCCACGCCCGGGGCCACCCTTTTTGTTTTCTCTTTCGTCTTTTCCCCTTTTCACCTTTTTACCACGATTGTAACCCGAGCCCTCCCCTTGGGAACTATAAAAGGGGAGGCATGGGCCACATCTAAAAGAGGCAAAAAAAAAGTCACACCTCACTGACCAGGCACTCAAGAACACATGCCCCACCAAAGAGACCTAGGATTCGTTCCCTCTCTCGATAGCTTGTAACCCCTACTACGAGCACACCGGAGCAAGGCAACAAGAACAGTAGCAACTCCACTGGATGTAGGAACATTTTTTCCTGAACTAGTATAAACCCTTGTGTCCGCTTTGCACACCATCCGGACCTAGACGCGTAGACACAAATTCACTCGTCTTAGTGTCTAGGACGCGGTTCTAGACACCGACAGTTGGCGCGCCAGGTAGGGGCCTACTGTGCATCACGATCCGCTTCACCAGGCTTCGGATGGCCGATCACCGCGTTCGCTTCACTTTGGGCTCCCACATCTGGTTTGGAAGCCTAGATTTTCTCTACACGGGGGTGGACCATGACCTGGTCCTACTCCCCCTTCCGTGCTGGTCGACCTTGTGTCCCCATTAGGTTCTAGCGAGTGTGTCGCAGACCTGGACTCCACCGGAGTGGAGGGGGAGTGCGTCCTGCCATCCCCTGCCGAGTCACCCGACTCACCTACCAACATCGACTCCATCATCGAGTCGATGGCTGGCCTTTATCTGCAGGCCAACAAGGCGTAGGCTTCTGGGGGTACTCAGTCCCATGATTTTGACTACCCAAGGCTGGAACGTCAGCTTGACACCATCCTGGGACCATGCCCATCCTAGGAAGATCTCTGTCACCCCTATTTCGTATTCGCCAATGCCTTGTTGCAGCCCTCAGGGGGACCACCCCTCTCCTCAGAGCTAAGCGCCACGCTGGCGCAACTAGCATTGCCTTACGTGCTGCATAATGCTGCGAGGTCTTACAGTCGCCTCACACGGCCCGTGGAGGACTCATCCGTGGGTTTTCCACGCCACCACCTGGAGTCCCTCTCAAGGCTCCTCGTGAGCACCGCGACATCCTCAAGCGTCGACTCCTAGGAGGATGACGGTGGCTGGGCTGGTGCTGATTTCTCCGGGCTCAACGACCCAGAGGCTCTGCACTGATTCCTTGATAGCAGCAACTACCTTCTTGAAGGCTTTGACTCTGATGATGAGAGCCATGACTCATCTCGAGAGTGCTTTATGTGTGATGGGGAGCCCCACGAGGGAGCCTCCAATGAGAATGAGGGTGAACACACCCTGGCCGCTGCCTCGACCCGCAACGCCACGCGTGCCGGGGGTGCAGCCATGCCACCACTTGTGGGGCAATCACGGCCCTAGCTAGAGCAACTCCATGAACTATAGAGAAGGCTCGAGGACAAGTGACAATAGTTGGCGCAACTGCGCGTGGCTCTCGAGCAGGAGTTCGGGAGTCACAACGATGGTGGCGTGGCTCGACGTAGAGCTCATGACGTCCACCACCGCATTTGCAACGATGATAGTGGTGACCATCCACCACTCTTCGCCCGGGCAAGCCAGAATGTTGCCGCCGCGGTAATACTCCTCCGGATGATGCCCGAACCATCAACTCCGGAGGGGCAGCAAGCCCACGACGAGCTGCGTGCACTTCTCGAGTGTGTCGCGGTGTAGCAGGCCGAAAGCTCTATGTCTCGGTGATGCGGACCCGAGCTCGACCAACCCACGCCGTCAGCGGCACGTGAGAAGGAAGCTTTGGTCCACCTGGAACAATAGAAAGTGAGGGACAAGCCCCCATCCATCCACGCCCGCGTTGGCCACAACTACGACGTGCGCAACGTCCTCAACGCACGCAAAAGGCACAAGAAGGATGGTGCCAGCTATGGCTACCACCCTCACCAGGGCGGTTGCTACAACAGCGGGGAGGACCGGAGCCCATCCCCCGAGCCTCCAGGACCTCGGGTCTTTAGCCAGGACATCCGCAATGCGCCGTTCCCGGCGCGGTTCCGGTAACCTACCAACGTCACCAAGTACTCCGGGGAAATGAACCCCGAGCTTTGGCTTGATGACTACCGCCTCACCTACCAACTAGGCAATGCGGATGATGACTACTTCATCATCTGCAATCTCCCTTTGTTCCTGGCCGACTCAGCGAGAGCTTGGCTGGAGCATCTTCTGGCCCGTCGCATCCATAACTGGGTCGACCTCATAAAGGTTTTTATGGGGAACTTCCAGGGTACTTATGTGCGCCCTGGTAACTCCTGGGACCTCAGGAGCTGTCGCCAAAAGCCAGATGAAACTCTCCGCGAGTACATTCGGCGCTTCTCCCGGTAGTGCACCATGCTGCCCAACGTTACCGACGCTGACGTTATCGGAGCATTCCTCGCCAGAACCACATGCAAAGAGTTAGTTCATGAGTTGGGACACAAGGGCCCATGTACCACCAGGGAACTCTTGGACATCGCCACCAACTTTGCCTCCGGCAAGGAGGCGGTAGGGGCAATCTTCCATGACACCAAGGGTAAGGAGAAGCGGCAGGAAAACACCGACGAGGGCGACTACAGCCATAACTCCAAGAAGAAGAAGAAGACCAAGCAGTCGCGCAAGGATCCCCTTGTGGCTACCACCAAGCGCAAGAACCCTCGAGCCCCTCCCGAGGGTGGCCCAAGAGTTTTTAACAAGATGCTCGAGAAACCGTGTCCATACCACCGGGGCCCGGTCAAGCACACTCTCAAGGAGTGTGGCATGATGAAACGCTACTTCTCCGGGGATGCCAAGGGGAAGGGAAACCCTGGCAAGAGGCCCAAGGAGGACAAGAGCAACGGCAAGTCATCAACAACTGCTTCATGATCTTTGGCAGCCCCGCGGCCTATGACTCTAGGTGCTAGCGCAAGCTGGAATGCCGAGAGGTCTATGCCACCGAGCCCGCCACGCCATCCTTCCTCGACTAGTCCGGGTCCACCATCACTTTCAACCACGACAACCACCCAGATCGAGTCCCACAGCTAGGACGATACCCGCTTGTTGTCGACCCCATTATCAGCAACACGCGACTCACCAAAGTACTAATGGATGAAGGTAGCGGCCTCAACATCATGTACGCCGAAACCCTTGACGCCATGGGGATCGGTCGGATCCAGATCCGCCCGAGCCGAGCACCTTTTCATGGCATCATACCTAGGAAGCGGGCCTTGCCCCTCGGGAAAATCGACCTACCTATCACCTTTGGGGACCCGTCCAACTTTAGGAAGAAAACCCTCACTTTCGAGGTGGTTGGGTTCCGCGGTACCTACCACGTCGTGCTAGGACAGCCATGCTACGCGAAGTTCATAGCCATCCCGAACTACACCTACCTCAAGCTCAAGATGCCGGGGCCCAATGAGGTCATCACCGTCCATACCACCTACCAGCACGCTTATGAGTGCGACATCGAGTGCTGTGAGTACGCAGAAGCCATCATCGAGTCCGAGGCGCTTGCGGCCGATCTAGAACCATGCCTCAAGGAGGCACCCGGCCCCAAGCGGACCACCAGCTCCTTTGAACCTGTCGAGGGAGTCAAGGAGGTCCCCCTCGACCCCAGCAGCTCCAATAACAAGACGGTGTGTGTTGGCACCGCCCTAGATCCCAAATAGGAAGTAGTGTTCGTCGACTTTCTCCGTGCGAATAGCGACATGTTCGCGTGGAGTCCCTCAAACATGCCTGGCATCTCGAGGGAAGTCACCGAGCACTCCTTGGACATCCAGGCCAGCTCTAAACCGGTGAAGCAATGACTATGCCACTTCGACGAGGAGAAGCGCAGGGCAATCAGGGAGGAGATTCACAAGCTACTAGCGGCCGGATTCATCAAGGAGGTGTTCCATCCCGAATGGTTAGCTAACCCTGTACTTATAAAAAAGAAAAATGGTAAATGGAGAATGTGTGTTGATTACACTGGTCTCAACAAGGCTTGTCCTAAACATCCATTCCCTTTACCACGCATCGATCAAATAGTCGACTCCACCTCGGGTTGTGAAGCTCTCTCCTTCCTTGATGCCTACTCCGGTTACCATCAAATCATGATGAAAGAGTCTGACCAGCTCGCGACTTCTTTTGTCACCCTGTTTGGGACCTACTGCTACGTAACCATGTCATTTGGCCTCAAGAATGCGGGGGCTACGTATCAACATTGTATGCTCACCGTTTTTAGGGACCTCATCGGGCGAACCGTTGAGGCTTACGTAGATGACATTGTAGTCAAATCAAAATGAGCTGACAGCCTGGTGGCCGACCTCGATCAGGCCTTTAAATGCTTACGAGCCAAGGATATTAAGCTCAACCCCAAAAAGTGTGTCTTTGGGATCCCGAGAGGAATGCTACTTGGCTTTATCGTCTCTGAGCGCGGCATCGAGGCCAACCCAGAGAAGATCTCCGCCATCACAAACATGGGCCTGATCTAGGATTTGAAAGGGGTACAATGAGTCATGGGATGTCTAGCGGTGCTGAGCCGCTTCATCTCATGCCTCGACGAACGAGGCCTGCCCCTTCACTAGCTTCTGAAAAAGACTGATCGTTTTGCCTAGACTCTCAAGGCCCAAGAGGCGCTTGATGGACTCAAGGCACTTCTAACAAAGGCCCCGATCCTTGTGCCACCAACCGAGGGGAAACTGCTCCTGTTGTACGTCATGGCCACCACTCAGGTGGTGAGCACCATCGTCGTAGTGGAACGGCAGGAGGAGGGTCACACCCTCAAGGTCCAACATCCAGTCTACTTCATTAGTGAAGTCTTATCTGACACCAAGATGTGCTACCCACAGATCCAGAAGCTCTTGTACGCTGTCCTCATCACCCGAAGAAAGCTGCGCCACTACTTCAAATCGCACCCGATCACGATTATGTCATCCTTCCCTCGTAGGGAGGTGATCTAGAGTCATGAAGCAACAGGAAGAATCGCTAAGTGGACAGTTGAACTCATGGGAGAGGGCATCACCTATGCTCCCCGAAAGGCCATCAAGTCCTAGGTACTAGCAGATTTTGTGGCAGAATGGACCGAGACCCAAATGACACCTGCTCCAGTGGAACAGGAGTACTAGACGATGTATTTCGATGGGTCACTGATGAAAAGTGGAGCCGGGGCGGGACTTGTCTTCATCTCCCCCCTTAGCGTGTGCATGAGGTATATGATCCGAATCCATTTTTTGGCCTCTAACAATGTGGCTAAATACGAAGCACTTGTCAACGGTTTGCACATCACCACTGAGCTTGGGATCCGACGGTTTGATGTCTGAGGTGGTTCCTAGTTGATCATAGACCAAGTCATGAAGGAATCAAGCTATCACGACCCCAAGATGGCGACATACCGCCAGGTGAGTCTGCCTCCTAGAAGGCAAGTTCGACGGCCTCTAGCTCAACCACGTCGCAAGACAATCTAACGAGGCAGCAGACGAGCTCGCAAAGCTGGCGTCCGGTCGGGCACTAGTTCCTGCCGGTGTCTTCGCCAGTGATCTACATAAGCCCTCGGTCACCTACCAAGAATCGGCACAGGATGGCAGCGAGCCACCAGCCTCGGGAGCTGACCCGGCCCCGGCCCCCGCCGACCCTGAAGTTATGCAAATCGAGGAGGACCCAGACACAAGGCCCGACCTCCTGCCAGACTGGAGAATCTCGTACCTTGACTATTTAGTTCGTGGCACACTCCCATTCGATAGAACCGAGGCCCAATGCCTTGCGCGCCACACCAAGTCATTTGTCCTGCTGGATTGAGAGCTCTACAAGTGGAGCCCCACTGGAATGTTGCAATGCTGCATCCCCACCGAGTAGGGGAGGAAGCTGCTACAGGACATCCACGGGGGTGTCTGCGGCCACCACGCAGTGCCATGCACCCTCGTCAGAAACGCATTCCGACAAGGTTTCTACTGGCCCACTGCCATGGCTGATGCTACCGAGGTGGTACGCTCTTGCGAAGGGTGTCAGTACTATGCTCGACAGACTCATCTACCAGCCCAAGTGCTCCAGATGATCCCCATCACTTGGCCTTTCGCGGTCTGGGGTCTGGACCTTGTCAGGCCACTATAGAAAAGCACCCAGGGGCTCAACCCACTTGCTTGTCGCCATCGATAAGTTCTCGAAGTGGATTGAGGCTCGGCCAATCGCGCGAATCAAATCTGAGCAGGTGGTGCTCTTCTTTACCGACATTATTCATCGCTTCGGGGTCCCAAACTCTATCATCACCGACAACGGCACACAGTTCACTGGCAAAAAATTCCTCCATTTCTGCGATGATCACCATATCCGCATGGATTGGGCAGCCGTGGCACACCCCGTACGAATGGGCAGGTCGAGTATGCCAACAGCATGATCTTGCAGGGCCTCAAACCAAGGATCTTCAACCGGTTTAACAAGCTTGGCTGCCGATGGGTCACAGAACTTCGCGCGGTCCTCTAGAGCTTGAGAACGACCCCGAGCCGAGCGACAGGCTTCACGCCCTTCTTCATGGTCTACGGATCCGAGGCCATCCTGCCCACTGACTTGGCGTATGGAGCGCCAAGGGTCAGAGCGTACGACGACCAAGGGAACCAAGCCTCCCTTGATGATGCCATGGACCAGCTGGAGGAAGCACGTGACGTTGTCCTACTCCACTCCGCCAAGTACCAGCAAGCCTTACAGTGGTACCACCATCGCCGTGTGCGAGGTCGGGCGTTCAACGCTAGCGACCTAGTGCTTCACCTCAGATAGGACAACAGGGGCCGCCACAAGCTGACGCCACCATGGGAAGGCCCGTTCATCGTCGCAGAAGTGCTCCAACCTGGCACCTACAAGCTGGCCACCGCAAACGGCGAAATCTTCACCAATGCTTGGAACATCGAACAGCTACATCGCTTCTACCCTTAGATTTCCAAGTTGTACACATGTTTAATCTCAAAAGAATAAGAAGAGTGCTCACTGTTTCTTACTATGTCCAACTCTGAGTGAGACCTGACCCTACCTTTTAGTAGTGTCGTGCCTCCATCGGGGGTTGAAGGGGGAGGGGGAATAACCCCCAATGCTGCGAAATTTTCATAATACTTTTTCAAAAAAAATTCATACCCGAGCCCTAACAGTGTTGTTTAAGAAAGCGGACGTTTTAGAAATCGAAGAGCCCCTCGGGCCGGATCGGTCGGATTACGAGAAACCTACACCCCGACGGTTACGGTGCCTTTGCTCACCTATCTTGGCAAAGGGGTCAACTCGCACTTCTAAAAAATTCACGAACTTAAACACAATGTGGGGATTGGGCAATCACTCGAAAAACTTTATGAAAAGCTAGTCACTCGAGCCCTCCGACGGCGATAGGGAATGTGGGTGCGTTAGAGCACGGGGATCTCTCGGGATGAGTTAATCGGGCTGCGAAAGACCTACGCCTCTACGACTACGGTACTCCTGCCCATTAACCTCAACCCGGGGGATCGAACCTGACTCTAAATGTGGCAGGCCTAGGCTCACTACAAGGATCAGGGCAAATGTGTAAAAACTTAAAACAAAAGATAAACACAAGTTTTAAAGAGGGCTCCGAGGCCACAGACTTGTTCAAAATCTTAAGTTTTTACACAGGAACCTTGCCAGACACTATTTATAGATCCAAAGGTGGGGGAACGACCTCTTCTTTGAACTTGGTCGCCAGGGTCTTCGCTGGCTCCAACACCTCCTCATCGATGGCGTCGAGCTCCTCATCGGGGATGTTGATGAAGCCCTCATTGAGCGCCTCCAGATCAATCTTCTAGTAGTAGGACCTGAAGACGGCGAGTGCACACCACATCCCAAGGTGGAGCGCCTCCTTCACTTTGGTCCGAGCCTGCTCGAAGATGACCCCGAGACAACTCCGCAGTGAGCTCCCCCTGGGGCGCACCTGGACCGCCCCAAGGGTGTCACACACTAGCTTGGCGGCGACGCGCAGCTCAGAGTGCTCGTGCTATTCTGTCTTCACGGTCTCCCATGCCGACAGAAGCTCTGCCTCCACCTCGACGAGCTTGCCCTTCAGCCCTACTCATTGCAAAGGATAAGAAGTAGGTTTTGAAAAAGCCATCGATGGATGGGTAAAGGCACCTACCTTCCAGCTCCTGGACCCTGGCCAAGTCCTGCTGACGCCCTTGGGCCACCGTGGCTTGGAGGGACTGCACCTTGGACTTCAGCTGACGGTTCTCCTCGGCAAGCCGAGAGGCTACACGTGTAGCCTCCTTCATCCAGTCCTCGGTGGTGTTTTTCTCCCTCCGAGCTATGATGCATTCTTGACGAGCCTCGTCGCACTCACCAAGAGCATGCTTGTGCTCATAGTGAACGATTCAAGCTCGGACTAGAACTGCCCCGAGGCCCACAGAAGCTCATCGTGCTTGCTCTTCACCTTTTGGGCCTCCTCCTGGTCCTTACAGCACGCTCGATCAGGGCCAGTAGCTTCTCCCGCGTCTCCTTAGCTTCGGTGACCGCCTCCTCATGATGGATATGAAGATCCGCCATTTCACCATTGAGGTCGGCCATCCTTAGCTGGGCCTCCGCAAGTCACGCCTCGGCCGTGGCGGTCCTCTGCGCTTCCCCCGACTGGCGTCCCCATGAGCCCTGCTCATGATGGAGGAACTCCGACGTTGCCCAGCTCCGTTCAAGTAGCGCCTCGTGAGGGGCCACGTCAAGGTCACAAACAGAGGAGAAGAACGAATGATAAACATTCACCTAACTCGACGCACCTAGCCAGCCGGGTAGATATCGTCGTATAGGATGGACAACGCTGAGGACAGGGTCTGGTTGAAGGTCTGGCACCCCGCCTGAATCTGGTCCTAGTACTCCTGCTCCTCGACGTCTAGCACGAAAACCGGCGGCGCCCCCGGTTGGTTCTGATCTGACCAAGTGAGGCACGAACCATCCCACTGGTAGGGATCTCATCCCACCCGCATGAGGGTTGTGGGCCCCTCGACAAGGGAGGGCTAAGCCACCTCGCCCAAGTCGGAAGGCTCACTGGACGAGACTAACACCACCTCCATCTTGGCGACATCAGGCCCGTGTGACGCCGCCTCCTCTGCCTAGGACCCACCTCCCATAGCAGACCTCACCTAAGCCGAGGGGTCCTCGGGTGCGGCCTCCTTCGCCACCTCCTGGGCCTCGATGTTCACACCCGCTCCTACGGTCGATCCCGATGCCTCCGTCGTCGGAGGTGGAGGTGCCACACTCTCCTGGCAGCTGCTCTAGCGTCGCCATTCCCATCTAGATGGACTTCTCCACCTCCGCTTCTGAAAGCGCCGCCCCGGCTGACGGGGTGGGGTTAGGCGGAGGCGAGGTAGGGGCGTCTGGCACCTCGTGTCCCCCTACGGCCACAGACGCTAGAGGGACATTGACGGTCGTCCCCGAGGCGGAGACGCTCAAACCCAGCACACTACCACATGGGACCTAGCCTTGCCGCCTCAACGCCTTCCGTGGCGCGAGCAGAGGGACGTCGGACAGAACCCTCCTGTGAAAACAACAGGCATCAGCATTACCGAGCCTCAGTGCAAACAAACAACACAGAAAAACCATTTCTTACCTCTGCATCGTAGGACGAGGGCGTTTCCGCGATGACTCACTAGGGCCCGACCCCGCCGTTGTAGGGCAGGGCCTCTTCCCGGTCGCCACTACCTCAACCGTGTTGGGCTGAGGGACTGGCGGCGGTGACCCCACCATCTCCTGGGGTCAGGATTCCTACGTTCCCTCAGGGTGGGCTGACCCCTGTGGCCTCAGGGGCTCTCTCTCTGCCTTTTGCCATGGCTCCCCCGAGGTTAGGGTCCTCTGTCTCATAGCGTAGCAGTTAAGCCTGCGGTGTCCACCCCTCGATCGAGAGGGACAACCCCCCAAGCTGATCCTCCTCCTCGGCCATGGAGTCTAGCCAGTCATACTGGTGGACCTCCTCGACCTCGTCATCCTCATCGTCGCTCGACTCCTCCTCCTCTCTGCCTCCCACTGCCTCTTCCAGCGCCTCTCGCGCTCCTCCTTCCTCTTGGCCTTGCCAGCCTTTTTCTTCTTCTCCTCTTCCTTCTTCTTCTTCACCCCCTCTGTGTGGGCCCAGTTCCACGCCCTCTGGATCGCGTCCTTGAGAAGGGGTGGGTCAAAATCGGGGACTAAGCAGAGATTCCCCTGCAGTCACCCGAGCCCTGGGTCAGGCGATGGAAAGAGAACGCAAAAGGCCAAGGGAAAAAGGAGGAGGGAAAGAGTGGGGGGCACTCACCATCTCGACGAAGATGTCATCAGGGCGCATTGGTGGATGGAGGTCAAGGGCAGCGTCGGGAGGAACGCACCCAAGCGTTGATTTGATGCGCTTCTTGATCTCCTCGCGATCAAACTCCCCCATCACAAGCACCGTCCCCTCGAGGGGTGCATTCGACACCATCTCGTCCAGCCAGCGTGTCCGTCGCATCAGCGGCAGCACCCTCCTCTCATGGAACGCTACGATGACCTTAGCCCCAGTCACATCTTCATTCACCAGGCACTTGACTGCCTGGAGGAGGGTGTCGATCTTCTCCTTCTCAGCGGCAATGGGACCATAGCCCTAGCGCGCCGGTGCTTCTTCGAAGAAGCGACCGATGTACAGAGGCAAGGGTGCGTCGGCGTCGCTCCTGAGGTAGAACCACCTCTGGTGCCACCCCGTGTTGGACGATGACCCCTTCATGGTGATGTACCCGTCCACCCGGTTCTGGTGAAGTTGAATCACACTGCTGCCGATGCGCATCAGCACCGACCCGCCCCTCCTCACCATCTTGAGGAAGACGATGGCGTAGAAGTAGTACTTCCACATGGCGAAGTTGGGCTTGATGCCTAGATAGCCCTCACACAGGGTGGCAAAAACCGCGATTAGCAAAATCGAGTTGGGGTTGAGATTCTGTAGCTCAATCCCATAGTAGTGCAGGAGCCCACGGAAGAAGTTGCTCGCTGGCATCCCGAACCCCCGCTCATGGAAGTGCGCGAAGTTGACGACGTAGCCAGCGGGGGGGGGGGTTCAGCTCGTCCTCATTGCCGGGGACGATCCACTCTGGCTGCGTGGCGTTCGTCACTGGACGGAGGAGCCCCTCCTCGATGAGCTACGATGCGATCTTATCGATGAAGCTGGAGCAACCCCATGGATCCATCGGAAGGGGCGCAAAAGCACTCCGGCAACGACAACAGCGGTGGCAGTAGTTGCGGGGTGAGTTCTCGATCTCTATCTCTCTCTCTGTCTCTTACTTTCCAAGGCAGATGGGAATGCGAGCACAAGGAAGGCAAAAAAGCAGAGGCGTGTTAGGGAAGGGAAAAACCACCGGGTTAAAAAGAGCGGAGACGGGGCAATTCGAGACTCCAACCACCCGCATTAATTGCGGCCATAGAAATGTCCCGTCATGTCCCGAATATCTCGGTAATCGTGCGCATGCCTTCCGCAAATCCACCCCTTCACCTCGCACCGTCCGCCCATATGCCGCGCTTGGCAATATCCCACCACCGCATGGGGCTCAGGCGCATCCCCGCTCCACGGGCCGATCATAGGCCTCAGCAGGTAAGAACAGAATATGGAGCTTTATAAGCTCCTACGGCCCAATTACGATCCAAGGGTTCGAAGGCTGGCCCACCATGGGTTCGATAGCCGCCCCAGGACACTTAGAGTCAGGGATGGCGAAGAATGGGCACACTAGCAGCTATTCCCCCAACGCGCGGACACCGAGGGCATTCTGACCCATGTTTGAGTCCCGATGGACGTCAAATTCATGGTATTCCTCGACGGAAGGCAACGAGCCCTCGGGACCGGTCGGATGGCCCCGGGAACTATATGAATCAGCCGTCGGGAACTTAGAGTGCGTCACCAGCTTAACCACTAGCCGGCGCCCAGCGGATGGGACCGGGGCTCCACTCAGACATACCTGCTAACAGCTCACCGAGCGCCATGGTTAGTCCAATGAGGATAGCATGATCCGGCTCACCCCCTCCGTTCCGCAGAGGAACACGCGAGGGGCCGAGTCAAAGACGGGCGGCCTCCTGATCAGACCCCTGCATCGAGCGAGGGCTCAGGGGCTAGGACTCGTAACCATGGCCCAACGAACGGTCACCCCCCCACGACGTTGCTAAAAAATATAGGAACTCGCATTTAACAAAGGACACGTTTCATTAAAGGATGACGAGTCTTTTTATAATGAAACTTCTAATGCAAAATGCGAGAACCTATCCCAGGTAAGCGTCCTTGGAGTCGGGCAAAAAGCGCCGGCTAGTACGGCTCAACCTTGATGTTGGCCGCCGCTCAGGGTCCTAGGTTCCCGGTGGCCTCCACGATCCCCTCGGCAGGGACCAGGTCGATGACGGCGTCAGCTGCCTTGTCGAAGTCCTCCTAGGACCCGTTGTGGTCAGCCAGCTCCTCACCCTCTGGGAGCCCTACCAAGTGGTGGAGCGCGTGCCTCGAGCGCATCTGCGCCACCGTCAGGGCCACCGCCGCCCCGCGATGGATGTCGAGCTCCACCGCGTCCCGAACGCGGTTGGGGATGTCTAGGAGGCGCCCCTCCCGGTCCCCGCCGCGGGCGTGGACGTACCCTGCCGCGACGTCCGTGGCCTCCCGGATCCCCAACAGCTCCACCTCCAGCTCTGCTTAACACACGAACACGATGAGTGGAAGAAACAGATGCAAGCCGTCAAACCAGAACAACAGATAGAGAACTCACCGACCACTCGACTGTCTGCAACCACATGCTGGCCTCGAACGGCCTGCATCTCCTGCTATGCCGTTTGGTTCCTTTCTGTGTCCGGCAGCGAGCAGCACCACCGCCCCTCTCTCTCTCCTTTGGGTTGGCACCGGTCATTACTGTGTACACCGTCCATAGCTGAGCGGTGCACCGCCCAAGACCGTCCGGTGCCCTGTAGAGCTTAAAAATTGCCGGCCAAATTTCTGATCCAAACCCAGAAAATTTTCAGCCCAATTTCCGGTCAGTTTTATTGTTTCGCTCGTATCTTCCGCTTTTGTTCTCCAAACCGTGTTCCAACTTTTGCGTTGGTTTTCCACCAATTCAAGGAACCAATCTAGGTACTCTCGTCACTAGTTGGCTTGGGTATTTTAGATTCAGGAACATTTGCTGTGGTTTGTTCTCGGTGGTGATTTTGGGACAGCGGCCAAATATTTCGGAAGAAATTTAAGGCTTCCATTCAAACCCTCCTCTAATCGCCATTTACGGTCCTTCACATATTTTAAAACAATACCCATGTACATATTTGTAGTTAACAATTGCCACTGTGTATGTTCTTTTATCTCCATTTATACTTTTTCTATTTGCATCAAATCTCCATTTGACATATGCTTAGTTGAAACCTTAGCTTGAGCAATATGATACATTTCGCATAGAAATTGATATGCTCTCATCTCGCTTTCTTCATGTTTTGCAGATAAAACAAATCATGTCCATGTATACCTTTTTTGTAATAGATTTCGGTGATCTCAAGAAGGACGTGGTCTTCAGATCAGAGTGTAGTTGTAGGTTTGTTTGTACACGGGTGGTGTGAGTAATGTGCGTGTGTTGAGTGGGCGTGCGTGTGTACGAACAGATGCTACAGTTGTACCAGATGAGAGGCGTAAAAAAAGTAACATTGGCATTAGTAGGAAATGTAGAAGTGTATATTATAGTAAAAAACACCGATAGTTGGTGGTTTGTCGCACACACATCAACCTTCCCCATATTCCCGATCGGGTTCAAGAACGTGGTGCGGTTTGTCGCACACACATCAACCTTCCCCATATTCCTGATCGGGTTCAAGAACGTGGCATCCACCTACTTAGATGTCACCCTGCATCCAATCCAAAAACTGCTTATATGACCTAGCTCCGCACATAGAACAGGCCTCCATATGCCTAGCATATCTCTTACATTTTCGTTCTCACTTCGTGTAAAAAAGGTTAATCTAGAGGTGTTACGTTTGGAGCGACACGGATCATAAGTTGGCCCTCACCCTTTCTAAACTTCCAAGGTGGTACCGAACCTATCAACTACAACTCCCTATGTCACATGGGCCACCCTAGAAGCCTGCAGTAGCTGTGTTGTTCATATGATTACTCGTCGGCCGGTGGTAAAAAAAAAGAACATCGACACTACTTTTAGGATGGAAGTGGTAAGATTAGATATGAACACATGCGACGTTGGCTTTTCTTTATATATAGGACTTTACTAAATTTTCCAAGAACAGTATACCGAGAGGATACATGGTCTTGGAAAGATCTCCCAACCTTTGCCTCTTAGCACATGATCTAATTATATCTGAATAGAAATAAACATCACACACACTCTGTCCCTAAAAGAGTGTCATTCTCGCTTCTCAAGAAATCAATCACTTTTCACTTTGACCAAATATGTGTAAGAAAATATTAATATTTATTATGCATAATTAATATCATTAGATAAATCATTGAATATATTCTCGTAATAAACTTAATTGGGGAAATATATATTCTGAAAAAAAATTATAAACCCAGTGAAACTTAAGAAAGAATGACCGGGACGAATCTCATTATGGATCGGCTTCTTGTGTGAATGCTGTGATTGACACACACAGTTTTGGTCGGCCTCGCGCGTTATTATCTGGGATCGATCCGATGCTTTTGCCTGTCGTCGCCGTGCATTCTCCATCATCGGAGCGAGCGATCCAATCCACCGGATGGAGCTAGCGATGGATGAGATGCGATGCGATGGGATTCGGATAGGCTGGGCGGCGGCGGCGGCGCTGGCAGGAAAATCTGGAGGAGGCCAATGGGATGAAATCGATGAGCATGCATGGTACAGCCAGCTACGCCTAGCCACTTATCAGAATCCTCTGACGATCCATCCGCGTGTGTAGTGCAAATGCGCAATACGTGGCAGCAGTAGGAGCATATATATATATATATATATATATATATATATATATATATATATATATATATATATATATATATACTGTGCTGTGCTGTGCTGTACAGTGCAGGCGAGAGAGCTAGCGTCGAGCTGCTGCACAGCAGATGCAGACGAGTGGTGACCAACTGCAACTGTCCTGGTTCACATTCACCAAACATTCGTTCAGATTTCAGAGTGATGGATTGGGATGGGATGGCCATGGGACGTCTCCTACTATACGGTGACCAACTAATCAACGGGGGTCCGACCGGTCTCTGTCCCTTGTCCCTGTGGGCTGTGGCGGCCTTCAGGCCTGTGGCTAGTTAGTAGCTAGCTGGACCGTCGAACGACATGTACTCCTCATCAACCCCAGAGAGGGATAGATCGATGTTGCATTTGTGACTTAATTTGTGAGAGAGAAAAGAAAGGAGAGAGCTTCTTATAGCTAGCTAGCTAGCTAGCTAGCTAAAGAGACCGATAGATGTTGAGATGAGATGATTTTGATGCTGAGCGATCGAGAGAGAAATTCAAGAGGTCGGAAGAGCGAGGCGTGTGGAATTCACAACCACCTGAGGAGGAGGAGGAGAGCGCATGCCCTCTCCCTTCAAACTACAACATAGTACGTGGACTGGCTACGTACCAGCAGCCAACTCCCAAGATACTATATATGATCCTCTTGCCAAGAGTTGAAGGTGGTATAAAGTCTTCAGATTCAAAATGATGCTACTAGATAGTTTTTTTTGACAATCTTGAGATTGATGGGATCACCGTAGATGATATCAATGTTGATGATACGTTCCACCGCCTAGCAGTGCCTTGTGTCTGTGTTCAACCCTATCACTCATGGCACCTCGCCGTGATGTGATGATGGGCTTATAAACCTTCTAACTTCTTCTTAATGAAACACGTGCTATGCACGTTCTCGAAAAGAAAAGATATATTCAAGAGAGTCATATATGTGTTATAGATTAGATCCACAAGTGTGTCACCACCATATCATAAGATTCGCGTTCTTGAATACAATACTAATCTGCAAGGCAAGAGTCATATAATGGACCTCTAGGAGTAGAAGCCAGTGCTAGAGGCGACACAAGGTTCAACCATTCTCAACCCTAGCTAGTCGTCGCCACCTCCTCTCAGTATCCCCACGACACCCTTGGCCATGCGTGCGCGGTGGTGCATGGCATTCTATCCCTGCAGTGCGTGTGGACACTGCGAAGATGATGCTCTTGACGTTGCGTTATTGATCGGCGACGACTGCGAGGTTGCTGCCAATACATTGACGCGTACGACGTTGTAATGGGCTGCTCCAACGACTCTTCTTCCACTGCACTGCACGTCTAGTGGTAACTGTCTATTGTTAGGCGATTTAGGATCATTCTAGGCGTAGATCAGTGGGTGATGCCTTCTCTATTTGATTGATAGCACATGGATCCGAAAGATCTAGAGAGAGACAGAGAGGATGGGAATGGGGAGGTGTTACCGACCATCGCCCCTGGGAGGAGAAGTCTGTACCTTGGGGCTTGGTGGAGGACATGATCATGGCGTCAATGTCCAGTAAAGGAGCAAAGTCGGTGCAGCGGGGATGCAGTGCAGTGGGGCGCGATCCACGGGCGGCGATGGAGACTGGTGGCGCTTCCCGTCGCTGGCAGCGCCACCCTCGGGATCGGACAGGGTTAGGACGGTGGGGTGGCGGCAGTGGTAGTGAACCTCGTATCCTGAGCCCCTGGCCCCCACCTCCTCTTATATGCACTGTGCGACGGGGGCCCACCAGCCAAACACGGGCTGGGCGTCCCCGATCAGGACGCGAGATCAGGGCCCACACCTAGCCGTTGGGCCAAGTATGGTGGAGATCAAACTAACATTCTCTTCCTTGATCTCTCATCACTTTCTTCGTTCTTTAATTTTTTACTCAAAATTTCGATTCATATTTTTCTTGCTTCTTTCCTATTTCATTACAGATTAGTGTATAGAACTATCCCATCGTCACAGCAATTAGTGCCGCTAGACTAACAGCCACAATACACTTCTCCATTTTGAAATGAAACTTTCTTTGGGCCCTTTATTGTCCGAAAATCATAGGCTATACCATAAACCCATATCGACTGTGCGTTCTCTGAACACACTGGGTGGTAAGCCTTTATAAGCGGATCTGCAAGTACTTGCTTTTTTACTTATATATTCGAAAGCTTTTCAAAAAGATTCCAGACTTTCTCCTTCACAACGTCTAACTTCATGTCAATGTGTTTGGCAGCACACTTGACCCGTTGTCATAGGAGTCAATTACTTTAAATGGTAATTGTTGTTGTATACCATTACCAATTCCAGGTATAAGTTAACCATTTCGCCTGTCCTATAAGCCTCATAACAAGTTATACTATTGGTATGCATCATTGATGACACCACAACTATTTCTTTGGAGCTTTTCCACAATAAAACTCCAACTGCGAGTGTTAGCTACTATGTGAGTTTCACTAAACATCTCGCGAAATTCAACATTCTTGTACCCACAACCGTTTGAGAGTACTTGTTCTTTCTTAGTCATCATGAGGCTTATTAAATCTTTGCACAATTGCAAGACATTCTCAACTCCATTCCAGTGATCTATATCTGGACTGGACTTTCTGCCAAAATATCCCGGATAAATAAACTATGTTAGGGTAATATCATACGTGTACACTCATTAAACTGTAATATCATAGTTGTGCACTCATTAAGCTTCCAACAGCTGAAGCATATGGATCCATATTCATTTGATCTATCTCATGTCGGTTCTTGTAACACTAAAGTTCTCAAAACTATTACCCTTAACTATATGAACAGGCGTAGGTTCACTTGCATGCATACTTTGTTTCTTTACCATCTTTTCTAGGCATGCCTTTGTGATAATCCTAATACCCCTTTCATCTGTCTCGGTGAATTTCAATTCTTATAACGAGCCATTTCACCGGGGAACATTCTTATTGAGCCTCGAGGACAAGAACTTCTTCACATATAGTAGATTGGCATCACTACTAGCAAGTAAGGTGCCATCCACATATTCAGGATTAGGAAATGAATTTCTCATTCTATAACTTTGTACAGATGCAATTGTCCTCTCACTCTTTTTAACCTAAAATTTCTAGTTGACCCTTCAACTTGAAATGCCACTGTTTAGAGACTTGCTCTAGTTCATAAAAGATTTCTATAGGTGGCATCCCTTTCGTTCTTTCTTTCCACAACAAAACCTTTAGGTTGTGCTATGTAATCATTTTCATACAAATCCCATTAGGGAATGTTGTCTTTACTTTCATCTGATATAACTCAGATCATAGTGTGCCACTAGCACTCATTGTAATCTATTCATTCTCTTTGTGCAAAATCTTTCGATTCAAGCCACGCTTTACATCTTTACATATTCCCTTTGGAGTCACATTTTGTCTCGTAGACAAATTACAGCCTACTGTTTTGGCTCCATTAAGAATTGCTTCTGTTTCTCAAACTTCGTTGGTATTCATCGATTTCATTTCAATTTTCTTAGCTTCTTGCCATTTAGACGTGTTAACGCCTCTCATGGTTTCTTCAAATGAGGTGGGATCACCCTCCATTTGAATTTCTTTATTAATATAGAATTTATAGTTATCAGAAATATCTGATTCTCTTATTCTTTGAGACCTTCAGGTCTTTAGCTAATGACACTTCTTTCACATGGGGTTGTTGTTGCTCTTTCATCGCCAATCGATTCTATAGGGTCCTGTATAACTAGATCCTTGTTTTCTTATTCATCTTCTTGAAGGGCTAACAACATGTGTTGTATGAGTCATACAACATCAACATGGTGTTGAGCATTTGTCGATCTTGAGTCATTGAAGTAGGCACTGGTCCCACTTCTCTTCAAGTCGTAGATCTTTTCATACCATGCTCCCCCAGATTACTCCATCTTCCGTAAGGATAGTGTATCTTCAATCTTTCTTATTTTGGGTTTATTCTATTAAAATCTATCTCATTTGATGCTTTAAGCACCGTCTTAGTATTTCTTAGTCTCATTGCTATCTTCCTGTCGAACTGTAAAAGGTTCAGGAATTTAGCCATTTCTATACTTAGGGGTATCTTTATTATGACCGTTATACTCCCTCAACGATCACCTTCATCTTTTATAAATCACTTTTTCTCTAAATACAAATCATACAATGGGGAATATCTTTCAATTATCTTTCTGAGTTTCTTTCAATTGTCCATTTCTGTCTTTCTCAATTCATGTCACTGGTCACAATCCTCCCCCTCGAAATGTGGCACAAACTTCTCTGCCACAATTTCGAAACATTCAGAACTCTTATGAATGAGGAAACTTTGATTACTTACTTCATCCACGTGATTACATCATACAAAATGAAATTATTTCTTAATTCGTATAGGAGTACTTTTTCCTCATTTCACTTCAAGAACTCAACAGAGTCCTCTTATTATCAGTACTTCTGCAAGTCATGCTTGCATGTCATTTTTATCATGAGGTTCGTTTGCAATTTCCTTTGTTCTTAAACTCATACTAGGATAGCATAAGAGCTACCCTAAACTTCTCTCCCTGTGCGGGATACACATCGTCATCTCACTTTCTCCTGCCATGCAGGACAAATACTATGCCAATTTTACCCCGCAATGCGGGTATTTTCTTAAATTTTATGCCGCCATGCGAGACAATTCCCTTGAAGGGACATAAATGTCAGGATTGGCTCATATTCAATCATCAAATTCAGGAATAAATCTGATATTCTTTAACACACATGCTTAATCCGATGTTGGTCAAATTAAACATGCATGCCACTCATTACAATTCAAATCATGATGATAAAAACTGAAAAATTAAATTATTTTTCATAGAGAGTACATAAAAGACATTTCTCAAACTAAACTCTTATTGTTCTATTTATTTTCTTGGATCAATATCCCTGAAATCTTTGAAAAACATTTCTTTTCAAGCCACTCTTAAAGAGGACACAGTCTCTCATGCAATGGCCTCCTTTCATATACACAATTTGTCCTTAGACTTTTCATCATCTGAGTCATAAGTACCTTGTGCTTTTCTTTCCTTTTTCTTTTTTGCCTTCAAGAATGAAAGTACAAAGATCTTTGTCTAAAAATTATTCAACAATAGTCATCAACATTAAACTCTGATTTCTTTATGTTCTATTCTATATCACCGTTGGACAGATATAGAACAAAACAACTTTCTTCTACATTAATTCTATATCACCGTTGGGCAGAAATAGAATAAATGCATAAAACTCATAGATAAAACTTATAAAATTTTCTATCAATAATTTTTGCTAAAATTAGCAACATCATGAATACAATATTCTTGTACATTAATTCCACATCACCGTTGGGCATAAATGGAATTAACATATGGAAGTATGGAACAACTCAATTATCATTAACCCTCTTCAAAATTAAATTCTCCCGTTAGTTCGAATTTAATTAGAAGATCATTATCATCATCATTGCAGCAGAAAATACATCTTTCTATTTCATGAGCATTTCTTGATTATAATATTGTTATCATCAACGTTGGCCAGAAAATAACAATATCATAATTTCACTTAAATCATAATGTGAATATCCCTCTAATTAAAATTTTCTCGTTGGTTCCAATTTTAATTAGATGATAAATTTTTCATCATTTTCTGAACAATTGTAACTACTCTTCAAATTAAATCCTCCCGTTGGTTCAGATTTAATGAGAAGACAATATTCTTTTTCTTTGCAGCGGAAACATGACAAAATTCTTAAAATAATTCTTATTCAGAAGCATCACTTTGTACTTTTATTCTCTCTAAACAAATTATCAAATAAATTTGAGTAGAGATAAAACATTTAAACTTGATAGAATTCATTCAAACTGCTTCTGAAAAATAACAAAACCAGGAATCATCACTGTGCATCTGGCCCGAAAGCCCAACTCGCGCACGGCCCGTGGCCCAGAGCCACGCTGCACTCTCCTGCAGCCCAGTGGCCAGCAGCAGCATCATGCTTTCTTGTCCTCTCGGCCCAGCAGCAGGAAAACGGCCCGTGGCCAAAACGTGTACGCGCGCAACGCCCTCCCCGCGCCCAGGCCGCAACCTGGGCCTGGGCCGGGAATTCGCTACCCCGCCTGGGCCAAGAGCGAGCCCAACGAATCTCGTTCGTTCGTTCTGATCTGACGGTGCACCATTGATTTCGCGAGGACAAAACCAGTGCCCAGCCGCCAGCTTCCCAAACCCTAACTCATTCATTTCTTTTCTTTCTCTGGCTCCTCAACAGAGCAACGACGGCGGCCCATGGTGACCGACGGTGCCGATGAGAAAGCCACCGCCGGAGCAAGTCCGGCAGCTCCCTTCCTTTTCATTTCTTCCCCTCCCCTTCCTTTTCCTACTCAGCGCCGAGTGAGGACAGTGCCACCAGCGCCCATCCACGGCTGGCGGAGGAGGGATGAGGGGCGGCGCTGCCGCAGGCCCTCTCGCCGGCGAGCGCGCTCCCCCGAGGTAGAGTGTGCCGCCATCGAGTGGCCCCGCATCAGCGCCCTAAGCCCGTGACCGCGCATCGGCGTGACGACGATGGCGGCCCGGCTCACCTTCTCGTACGCTGGCGAAACCGGCGCCGAGCCTTCCTTCCCACTCACGGCGATTTCGACGGCGGCAAGGAAGACCAGGTGGGTTCCTCCCATTTCCGTCCTCTTTAGAGTTAGTGTTTGGTGTTTCTGTCCCAATCCGATTTGATCGATTCAGTGGATTCTTTTCTGTGATTTCCCTTTACCCGATCTAGATCTACGCACTTGTTTAGACTGGCTCCGGTACCATTGTTAGGCGATTTAGGATCATTCTAGGCGTAGATCAGTGGGTGATGCCTTCTCTATTTGATTGATAGCACATGGATCCGAAAGATCTAGAGAGAGACAGAGAGGATGGGAATGGGGAGGTGTTACCGACCATCGCCCTGGGAGGAGGAGAAGTCCATACCTTGGGGCTTGGTGGAGGACATGATCATGGCGTCAATGTCCAGTAAAGGAGCGGAGTCGATGCAGCGGGGATGCAGTGTAGTGGGGCGCGATCCACGGGCGGCGATGGAGACTGGTGGCGCTTCCCGTCGCTGGCAGCGCCACCCTCGGGATCGGACAGGGTTAGGACGGTGGGGTGGCGGCAGTGGTAGTGAACCTCGTATCCTGAGCCCCTGGCCCCCCACCTCCTCTTATATGCACTATGCGACGGGGGCCCACCAGCCAAACACGGGCTGGGCGTTCCCGATTAGGACGCGAGATCAGGGCCCACACCTGACCGTTGGGCCAAGTATGGTGGAGATCAAACTAACATCTATATCTTCTACTGGCATGATCTCTTGGTTGAACGCGGTAGAAATTTTATTCTATACTAGCATAGCAGGTAGTTAGCTAGTAGGTAGTAGCCAAATAATACATTGATCAAAGTTTACAAGTGTATATTTCAAGGATCCATCGATTAGAAGAGGCGCATGTCTCAACGTTTGCTAGCGACTGTCCACACATTCGTCCTATATATATGTGAACTAATGATATCAGATGGATGGATATATAACAAAGAAAAGGGAAGGCTCCGGGGTCGTCGTCTTCTTCTTCCTTCGGAAGAGGGTCCAGTACGTCGTTGTTCAGGTCGGACCCAACATAAAACGCCATCTCTACTGGCTAGTAGGCCTCCGCCAACCAGTTCTCATCTCTGCTATCCCTTCCTATCACTCAATAACAAGTTACCCCTCTCTCCCAACCTTTATATACACCATCCAGGGCTGCACCTTTATTTGTTCATCACCTGCACCGCACCAGTCAATCCCACAAACTCTTAGCTTCATGGTTGCACCTGCTATATATATATGGCTACTAATTAAGTTCATCCCCATAGCTTGAGGATTGATCGGCGCAGATCCTTAGATCCATGAACTAATTCTGCAAGCAGCAATCAGTACCCTAGCTATAGGACGATCGATCGACTTCACCGTGCATCAAGTCCATCCAAGAGGCTAACGAAATCGATTGGTGCGCGCGCGACAGATATCAATATATCCGAGCTATATATATATAGCCTGTGAGACCTTCACAAGCAGGTTCGAGACTAATAGCTCTCACTCAGTTGTTCCTTTTCCCACCACCGATTTTGCTTCCATCTAGTTACTCTCAATCTTTATAATGTTCATAGCAGCATGTCCCAAGAGTTGTAGTTGTAGCTAGTATGCATGCATGCGTATCCTCCATCCAGGACGGTTGAGATGATGGCTTGCCGATCGATACAAGTTTCTTCATTTTTTTTTGTACTTTGGGTTTGTTTCTGGATATTCCTTTAGTTTTTCCATCACCAAGTAATTAACAAGGAACATAAAGTACATAATTTATATCCAGTACTCGCTCCGTCCCAATATATAAGGCGTAATAACTACCTCTGGTTCAAAGATAAAGGAACATATTTAATTCTCTCTCACCACTAGTATTATTGTATCGATGTACGTGTGTCTAGAGAGAGCAGCCTTATATTATGGGACATGAATAAAAAATGGTTACGCCTTATATATTAGGACGGAGGGAGTAGAACAGAAAGGGCTAAGATAATTATGTGTCGTCCTAGTAGAGATTGGAGGATGATATGGGTCGTCCTACAAACTTTATATGTATGCAGTATTATTTATTTTTTATTTTTTTAAAAAAATTGTACTATGCTAAACGAACTTCCATCGTATGAAGGTTTTTAGGAGGAATGGTTTTTCATTCTGGCCTCTGCACAAGGCATGCACTATTGTAAGTCAGCATATGCCAACAGTCAACAGATGGCAGAAGGCTTTAAACATTGGTAAAAGAAATTAAATTAAATAAAAGAACTAATCGAGCCGTGTACTTTTAGGTTTCTTTTTTTTTGGAAAAAGTGTACTTTTAGGTTTCATTGAGCATGGGATATATGTGGGTAAACTAATTAAGTAGATAATTAAATACTACCTCTGTCCATAAATAAATCAATTTATTTGTTTAAAGTCAAACATTTTTTATGTTGACCAAATTTATAGAAAATAGCACAAATATTTATGACACCAGAGGAACATGTTATAATATTTTTATGGAGTATGTATTGACACTAGTAATCTTAACAATCTTTTCTTTAAATTCAGTCAAACTTAAAAATGTTTAACTCAATGATTCATTTATTCATGGATGGATGGAGTATATTGACTATTTGATCAATCTACAAAGAGTTAAATCCATGATCGGCTTCTGAACTTATCAAGGGATAGGTTCACGAAATTTGAAAACAAATTTCTAAGACCCAACTTATTAAGTGGTGCACCACACATCCCTAAACTTATAGACCTAGAAATGAGTTTTCAAAGTTCGTGGACCTAAGTGACACCACTTGTCAAGTCCAGATGTCGTTACACATGCATTTAACTCGCCTAACAAATGTCCATATGTTCTTTCTCCGAGACTCGCTTTCCAATATAGTACGTGTCTAGTTTAACAGTATCAGGTAATGTAATGAAATGTTTACCGGTATTGAGTGTTATAGTAAAGACTACTTCATATATATGGACTATATGACAAAGAATCTGTGTCAGTAAGACTACTTCACAAATGTTTTGAGTGTTAGTAGGACTACTTCATATAGCTTCATAGGATGAAAAAAAATTTAGCTCACCACTCCCCTACTAGCTAAGACAAAGGAAATTAACAAAAAAGTTTTCATACCATATCCAATTATGTTCGGTCTTGATTTTTGCTAGGAAAAAATTACGAAAACCTTAGCTTTTTTAAAGAGTTTTTAAACTAGCATTGTAGTGTTCATAGACTAATATTTTTTATAATAGTTGCACCCATGGGATATGCAATTAAAAATGTTCCAAGTTATTAATCCAGAGATAGACCCCCAACTATATATATTGCACAATGAAAACTAGCTAGTTGACCTTGCCTAGTCTCATGCCTGGGACAGCCGGACAGGGTCAGCTAGCAGAAATGTAACAATCCCTAAGATGTGGATAGGGATGACACCGCTTGCCGAGTTTAGGAACTTGTGATGATCACTTTGAAAGTTTAGGGACTTGGGTGACACCGCTGCCAAGTTTAAGGACCTACAGATATCACTTTAGAAGTTTAGGGACCTGGATGACACCGTCGACCAAGTTCAGGGACCGGCGGTGAATTTTGCTATAAAAAAACAGAATTTGTTTGAGCGTATTAGGCGTCTAGCTGGTATGTACTAGCACGACACAACACACAGCCAATGGCTGGCTCTGGCTCTAACACTGAGCTGCAATGGCCAAGACGAAAGGATCAGCGTAGATTCTGAGAATGTTCTCGCGTTCATCTGGCATTATATATATATTGGTGTATATGTATATGCATGCATTTTGTCTTTCTTGTTCCTATGCGCATTGCATTGGTTTTGTATTATATTCATATTATTCATATATTTCCACTGTATATACTTATATGTACGTGCCTTCCAACGATCATATATGCATGCATGCATGCATGCCCGCACATGTGGCAGTGACGTATACACTGACACGTACGGTTGCTTGGAAGGTAAGACATATACGTACGACAAGAATATGCATGCATGCATCCCCATCAATTCAATATTGTCTGTCAAGTTCGCCGCATTTTGATCGATTATATATGTGAATGGTTTAGAACTTGGAATTGTAAAGGTAGCTGGCTAATCATTTTATATATGTACGCGCGCGGTTGATGATCACAGGTCATCGTCGATGCAACAACCCTCGGCCGCCTCGAGCTCGTCGACGGCAATGGAGGACGACGACGACTACGAGCCGCCGTTGATGGCCACGTACAAGCATCTCTTGGACAGTCACCCGCACCGACTGGACGTCGTCGACGCCGACGACGAGGAGGAGTGCTTCCTCCCGGTGATCGACCTTTCCAGCCTGCTGCAGCAGCATCAGCACAAGCAGTCATCAGGCGCCGAGGCCGCAGCGGCAGAGCAGTGCCGGGCGTCCATCGTGCGCGCCGCCTCCGAGTGGGGCTTCTTCCAGGTGACCAACCACGGCGTGCCGCAGGCGCTGCTGGACGAGCTGCACCAGGCGCAGGTGGCCGTCTTCCGGCGGCCCTTCCACCTCAAGGCGAGCCAGCCGCTGCTGGACTTCTCGCCGGAGAGCTACCGCTGGGGCACGCCCACCGCCACGTGCCTGGAGCAGCTCTCGTGGTCCGAGGCCTACCACATCCCCACGACCAATACGACGGCGCCGGCAGCCACCGCCGGTGACGATGATGACAAGACCAGGCTAGTGGTCGAGCAGGTGTCCACGGCGATGTCGAAGCTGGCGCAGCGGCTGGCGGGGATCCTCGTCGCGGACGTGGGCGACGGCGAGGACGACGACACGGCGGTGGTGTCGCGGTGCACGCGGAGCACCTGCTTCCTGCGGCTGAACCGGTACCCGCCGTGCGCGGCGCCCAGCGGCGCCTACGGGCTGTGCCCGCACACGGACAGCGACTTCCTCACCATCCTGCACCAGGACGGCGTCGGCGGCCTCCAGCTCGTCAAGGCCGGGCGGTGGGTCGCCGTGGAACCCAACCCCGGCGCGCTCATCGTCAACGTGGGCGACCTCCTGCAGGCGTGGAGCAACGACCGCTACCGGAGCGTCGAGCACCGGGTCATGGCCAGCGCCGCGCGGGAGCGGTTCTCCGTCGCCTTCTTCCTCTGCCCCAGCTACGACACGCTCATCCGGCCACGCTGCGGCGCCGGCGGATCTCCTCGCTACGAGAGCTTCACCTTCGGGGAGTACCGGAACCAGATCAGGGAGGACGTCAGGCTCACGGGCCGAAAGCTCGGCCTGCAACGCTTTCGCAAACCAGAGTAGGCCCAAATATATTGGTAGTAGTTTCCTTTCCTTTCCTGGTCGTAGTGGGCTACTATTATTACTCACTACGTGGGTCATAGTTATTAGGAAAAAGTCTACTTTTCCTCCCCTAACTTTCACGAAAGTCCGTTTTTCCTCCCTCAACTCTAAAACCGGGCAAATCACCTCCCTCAACTTTTCAAACCGTGCATTTTACCTCCCTGGAGCGGTTTCGAAGACGGTTTTGCTACAGTAAATGGTGGTTTTGCTACAGTGAGGCGGTTTTGTCTTTTTCTTTTTTTACTTATTTCGGCTGAATCTTTGAAAAATCATAGTAAATCACAGAAAAATTATAAAATGAAAAATCCAATTTTGTTGCACTCTACACATTGAACATATAATATGGTATGCTTTAGTACAAAGTTTTTGCTATGAAGGTTTTGTCTTTTTCTTTTTTATTTATTTCGGCTAAATCTTTGAAAAATCATAGTAAATTGCAGAAAAATCATAAAATGGAAAATCTAATTTTGTTGGACTCCACATGAGCATATCTACACAGTGAACATATAATATGGTATGCTTTAGTACAAAGTTTTTGCTATGAAGGTTTTGCCTTTTTCTTTTTTATTTATTTCGGCTAAATCTTTGAAAAATCATAGTAAATTATAGAAAAATCATAAAATAGAAAATCTAATTTTGTTGGACTCCACATGAGCATATCTACACAGTGAACATATAATATGGTATGCTTTAGTACAAAATTTTTATTGTAGCTTTAGATCTATGCTTTTCTGTAATTAATTGAAATAATTCATAGCTGCAGCTTCTATAATTATTTTGTTGGACTAAAGCATACCGTATTATATGTTCACTGTGTAGATCTACTCATGTGGAGTCCAAAAAAATTAGACTTTATATTTTATGATTTTTCTGTGATTTACTATGATTTTTCAAAGATTCAGCCAAAAAAATAAAAAAGAAAAAGACAAAACCTTGGTAGCAAAAATTTTGTACTAAAGCATACCATATTATATGTTCACTCTGTAGATATGCTCATGTGGAGTCCAACAAAATTAGATTTTTCATTTTATGATTTTTCTGCAATTTACTATGATTTTTCAAAGATTTAGCCGAAATAAATAAAAAAAAAAAGACAAAACCTTCATATCAAAAACTTTGTACTAAAGCATACCATATTATATGTTCAATGTGTAGATCTACTCATGTGGAGTGCAACAAAATTGGATTTTTCATTTTATAATTTTTCTGTGATTTACTATGATTTTTCAAAGATTCAGCCGAAATAAATAAAAAAAGAAAAAGACAAAACCGCCTCACTGTAGTAAAACCACCATTTACTGTAGCAAAACCGCCTTCGAAACCGCTCCAGGGAGGTAAAATGCACGGTTTGAAAAGTTGAGGGAGGTGATTTGCCCGGTTTTAGAGTTGAGGGAGGAAAAGTGGACTTTCGTAAAAGTTGGGGGAGGAAAAGTAGACTTTTTCCTAGTTATTATAGCTAGAGGTGACAATGTGACAGCCTATAAGTAAGTATGAGCCCAGTAGTCTAAATGGGCCTCTAGAAATATAAGGCCCTTATTATTTGGTGTATGTACTATTATTTGTCACCCCCACAAGAAAAAAAGTCAAAAAAAAAACTATATACAACCACCTCAGCTCACTGCTGTCTCTTGTAATTATTTTAGTAATTAGATTATTGGCCGTATATATTTGAAAATGGGGAAGTATATAGGAAAGAATGTGTGGCTCAAGTTTCTCTGTCTCAGCTTAATGTAAAAGGTCCACCAGTATTTGTGTATGCTACAAAGATTAATGTATATAAATGATGGTCCACCAGTATTGTATTTGTGTATGCTACAAAAACAAAAGAACAAAAGCATGCCTGATGTGCACACGACTCTGCAAGGACCAGGACTCCAGCAGGAGTGATCTGGTCTGGGCACTGCACTGTGCACAATGGAACAGGCCGGCCTGCATTGCAGCAACGGCTTTCTTAATGTCCTTTAAGAAGTGTTGTGTTATGCATAATCACTACCAGGATTGATGCTTTACATGACAGATTGCTTTCGTCACAGACAGTCAAAAACGCGTCACAATTAACTTATGATGATGATCGACGAATCCGTCATGTATCTCACGTTATAAATTTGCTGGACCAAATAGAGCCGTCACAGATTGGCATGTTTTTTCGTCATGAATCACTGGCCAGCAACATTAGCAATATGCTATTTAGTGATGAACTGAATCGTCATAAAATAGATACACGTCATCATTTGCAACATTTGTCGACGTTGGATGTGACGTGGCTGCTAGCTTGCCACGTCAGCATTAGGCCTTCTATAGCCCATTATTTAGGAGGCCCATTTGTTTTTCTGATTTTTGGCCCATGTGTTCTAAAGTTTTTTTTTACTTAGTTAGGCCCATACTACTGGGCCAGCCCAAGTGCAGAGAAGAATTGGCCCATTCATATTTAAATTTAAATTCACACAAATTTAAATTTAAATTTTTGTTGAAGCATTAAAATTCGAATTTGAATTGACCACATTCAATCATCACAAATGGTCACTGATACATCACAGATCGTCACAGATACATCATAGATATCACAAATCAGCTATTTATAATTTTATATAGAGAGAGGTCCATCGCCATAACATAACATAGTACAAGATCCATAAGATCACTTGATGTAGATTCTCCACCACCAGTTCAACTTCCAGCGCACGCCGACTTTCACCATTGTCACTAGCAGCTAAGCTTTTCATCCCTAAATTTACCAGAAATCTGTTCTTCTTAGTTTGATGAACAAGAACCTCAGATACAGCATCAGTAACATCCTTAGGTTCCTCACCATCATCTACAACAGCATTTATCTTGTCCTCCATTTCAACCTAGCAGTGGATGAGACAGATAGATCAAGGATCATGACAATTTGAAAAACTGCTAGTGGATCTATTTATTTCGTACACAGATAACAAGCAGTAAAAACTAAGTGGCGTTTCACAAGAACAATTCACAGAAAAGCACAAGTTTTAGCAACATGTTTGTCCAAACTGAGCAATTCACAGAAACTACACAGGAAGCATTCCACAAGAACAATTCACAGAAAATGCACAGAACCATTCCACATAACTTGACATACTTTCCCAGGTCATGATAGACCAGTTCACAGAAGCACCATTTCACATAACTTGACACAGAAATATTACATAACTTGACATCTTTGTATATTTGAAGCATAACCAATGGACTGACACTTGGGCTTAAAGCAAGTATTAACAAAAACTTGGTGTAAATAGTCAAGACATTTATGAACTGAGTTCAAGTTAGAATTTCTATAAATATAAAGGTTTTGTAGTGGCTAAAGAGAACTCAAACCTACAGTACTTCATAAAGAAAAGAATGCAGTCCTTGAATTCTGCCTATCAGTAGCTCAGATTAGTTGTGAGTCCAGCAACGATACCTTGAATTCTGCCTCGAAGCATACTATAAAAACAATCTTGTACTAGGTTATAAAAAAATGCGATCAACAACATAGATATTTAGAAAAGCAGCAGCAGGGGAATGGAAGACTTAGCTCGTTGCTCAACTAGTTTAGGAGATGTCGCTCGGTCTTGCCGACTACTGTCCCACCGGATCTCGAGCAGCTGCTGCCAGTGCCAGCGGCGGGCGGCAGCGGGGTCAGTGTCGGTGGCCTCCCCGATTTACTGCTTCCACTCGAATTGCGACGTGACGACGAGCACGAGCAGCAGGAAGACGAGCACCACCACTGGATACCAAATCCACTGCTGCTCTTAGATTTGGATCAAACTGAGGATGGAGTACGAGAGTTCAGGTGCTCACCTGCCAGCACCTAGTGGAGGATCTCGGGCTCGTCGGATCTGGGGGAGACCATCCCGTTGTCGATCTGGTCTTGGGAGAAGAGCGGCAGCCACCCCGTCGTCGATCCGGCCAGGGAGAAGAAGGACGGCCACCCAGTTGACCGGCGGCTAGGGGGAGGAGCATAGCCTCCGTGATCTCCATCCCCCTTTTCCCCTCTCATATCCGAGAACGAGCTTCGCCGCAGTGGATCTGCACAGGTCACGCCGGGCTGCGCATGGGACTACGCGAGGACGGTTGACCGCAACACCGGACCGGCCTGCGCTTGACGAGGTGCGATTAGGAGGCTGGCCCCGGCAACGGGACTTGACCGGAGACGACCGAGGCCGGCCATGGCATGGGGGAGGAACATGGGGGCGGGCCGCGCGGGGGAGGGAGAGGCGCATGCTGGAGGAGTGCGAGAGAGAAGAGAAGAGGCGGCGGCGGCAGGTGAGGTGACGGGAAGAAATGAGAGGATGAGGGTTAGGGTTGCAGGTGGAACCCTTTTATACTTCCTTGACGCATTGATAGCCATTCGATCGTGAATCAATGGCCAGCAAATTATGGGCCATCCAGTAATGGGCCGGTTTTAGGTTTAGGCCTACTAATATATCCAGTGGTTTTTATTTTCAATTACTGAGAACTTAAAATTTATTTTTAAATAGAATTTTTTGTACAGTAAATAGTTCCAAATGAAAAGGTCATTAAAAACAAAATTGTACAACTAGTCGAGATGTAAAACTTTTATTTTAGTCATTTCTCCATCTGACTCTATTTGAACAATTTGAAATTTGAATTTCAAAATTTAAGAACTTCGGATCGAATTTTAGGATACTAAATGAACTCATATGAAAAAGTTGCCAATAATAAAGTTGTAGAACTCATTGACATCTACATGTTTTGTATTGGACATTTCATTATCTAACTCTATTTGAACAATTTGAAATTTGAATTTCAAAATTTGAGAACTTCAAATAGAATTTTCGAATATTAAACGATTTCAAATGAAAAAGTCATCAACTGGAAAGTTGTATAATTCATCAAAATCTACAACTTTTATTTTGGTTATTTCTTCATCCGACAAGGTGATAATAATATTGTTTACAAATTTTACACATCTCTGATATGGTTTCATAAACTATAAGAGAGATATGTAAATTTTATGAACAATGTTTCTATGACTTTGTCGGATGAAGAAATGACCAAAATAAAAGTTGTAGATCTTGACGAGTTCTACAACTTTCATGTTCATGACTTTTTCTGTGAAAATCATTTACTGCTTCAAAATATTGTTTGAAGTTGCCACTTTTTGAAATTCAAAATTTCAATTTATAAAACAAAGTCGTATAAATGTTTAACAAAAATAATAGGTGTAAGAATACAATAAATTGATAAAGAATGATTTTAGAAAATTTTAGAAAAAAGAATCATCTCATTTGAAGTTAGCATGAAGGAGAAAGACTTGTTACAAATTTTGACTACTGATTAAAAAGAGAAAAGCTTGTGTTCATGTTCTTGATTTTTCAACATTTAAGTAATTTATTTTTCTACTAAAAACTGATATGAAAAGGTCATATCCGAATGACATGTAGGGTCCGAGCATCAGTATATAAGGTGTATTGGTGTATTTACTTTTTTTTTAAAACGTTTACCTTTATGATGTCATCGTGACTTTGTTTCTACGTGACCCAACTGTGCCCTGGCCCTTGGGGACGTGAGGAACATGTACGTGTTTATCTACTAAAGGTGTCAAGGAACTAGATTTGACACGAAGTTTCAATAGCTGCAGTGGTAAGTTTTATTTTTCTCCAGTGCAGGTCTTGAGTTCGATCCCAACCTCCAGCATAACTTTTGCTATTTTCATGTCATATTAATTTTGAGAAACCAAGCATATAAAAAAAATTTAAATAACCAATGGTAGCACAACGCAGTAGTATCCCAGGGGTAAGACCGTCCGCACTCGGTACGGTAAGCATGTCCGGTAAATCGGATGGAGTACCAGCTAGACAAAAAAACAGGTGCAGCGGGGAACGGTAAAGGGTACTCTATCCGCTCGCTCACGCCAAATATACCGGACTAGCGAGCTGTGGCGGACGTCCGACCGCCTCCTGTGCCAGCACCAAAGCACCGCAGAGCCACGGAGACTGCACGGCAGAGAGAGAAAGGAGAGGACAGACGCGGGCCCCGCGCTGTTACTAACAAAAAAAAAATATTATAACTCACAAACCAAAAAGTCAAATTAAATTCCGATTGCACCATTAAATTCGTTTCAATAAATTCTTCAAAACTAGATCTCACATGGATATATTTAGATAAAGTAACAAGTGGGCCCCACAGTGGATGGAGGATGATATAGAGGAGGGATGAGTGCGGAGAAACTGTATATTTTGTGGTGACTAGGATGAAATATTCCTTTTAGAGGATGAATATAGAGGTTCATGAGTGCGGATAGTCTAAGTGCTGTTCTTTTGACTGGACAGGTCCACGGTTCAAATCCTTTGATCGGCACATTTTGCACATTTTAACTACGACTGACAGGTGGGTCCCTATCTTCCCTCTTTACTCTCAACGACCGGAGCGACAGGTGGGTCCGACCTTTCCTATTATTTTATATTATTATACCTATCCAAGTAGGAGCGACGTGGACGCCCACATCAGTGCCATGTTGGATGCTTCATCTGTGATCAAACCAAGTCGTCAGTCACAGATTCACAATTGAATTGCCACACTACTCTGTGACGTCCAACGATGACGAAAACTAAACTAGCCGTCATAGTTGTGTCACCCTGGGAATGAACCGTCATAGACAGTATAATTCTGCGATGATTTCTGAGAAGGTCACCAAAAAACATCATGTAAAGCACCATTTCTTGTAGTGAATTCAGCATGCAAAATTGTGGATGCTAATTTATATTTTTGTTATAAACTCTGTCAAAGTTTTTAAAAAAACTTAATATCAAACTAAAAAGACCTACATTTTATGACAGATGGAGCATAAATTTGTTCATGTTTTTGGTGGTTGGAGGGTGTATTGTGGCTTGAATTTTGGTGGAGTGCATTGCTTAAGCTGGCACCTTCATGAATCATGATACAAATCCTGTATCTGCTACTGCTCAGCGTAAATGCAATATAGTGAAGCATGCATGCATGATGAGTTCTGACTTTGCAAGGAAAGGCCGTGGGCTCTCGGCACACTATATGAAACAGGCCGGCCTTCATCGCTGCATAACAGCTTTCTAACTGCTCCTTTTGTTGTTAATTAATAATCAATCATGCACACTATTTCTGATGATTCGGTGGTTCCCCAGGATGCATGATTGGTAAGGTCATGGACCACGGTCTCTCCTTTACAGGTAATCATGCAAGCATTCGTTTCAGGCGGTTGATCAAAAAGTATGTTGTCCCGTCAATATGGAGCTAGCTATTGTCAGGGGTGACAAAGGATGGAATATTCCTAGGATTGGAGAAAAGAAACAGCCATGCAGGAGCTTCTTTGAGCTGGGATAATTAAGACGTGGAATGTACTCCCTCAGTCTCAAATCAATTTCTAGAGTTGTCTTAAGCTAATTATATTAAAGTATCTTAAATTTGACTCATTTTATATAGTGGGGTTTCAACTTTATGGCACCAGATTCGTACACTATGAAAGTATAGTATTTAAGTGTGCATCTAAAAATATTCTAGTTTTGTGTCATAATAAATATCAATGCTCTTTCAGATTTTAGCCGAACTTATGATTGATTCTTCTGTTTCCCTTTAGCCAGACTAAAATAGTGTTGTTACTTTGGAAGTGGTGGGATGAGCGCAGGTGCGTACCTAGGGCCCGGGCTGCCCTGGGTGTAGCCCGGGTCCATCCCATCTAGCACATACTACACCTCTTTAATTCTGACCCAACAAACATTGCGAATTTGGGAAACCTAGAAGGCCCAGCTCTGGCTTTTGGTCTAGCCCACTAAGCAACCATGTCCCTACACTCGGCGCGCTTGGCGTCTCGTGACTCATGATCTTGCCCTTTCTGCACCTGCGCTCGGCATCTCGGCGGGCGGCTCCTTGCGGCTTGCTCCTCTACGGCTCTGCTGACTGCTTCGAGTGCCTATGTCATCCGGACTCTGGCCTTCGGTGGCGCCGCAGCGGTTCCCTGCCTAGCTGGCGGGCGGCGGTCCCCCTGCATTCGCCGCTCGGCATCCTGACAAGGCAGCAACGTCCCAGACTCCCAGTCTAGCCTGCTGCAGCCCTACGCCCCCTATGGCTCCTGTTGGCAACTGCACACCCCTCTCACCCTTGTTGCTAGGTTTGCAACGAACTCTCCAAAGTTTGAAGTATGAATTGTGAATTTGTTATCCATATTAAGATTTAGTCTTTGATAATGATTCAATTTGCATTATTTCATACTAGGATAGACAAGTTCTTATTAAGAAAGATGCTTCCAAGATGACTGTCAAAACTAGCGAGAGTCGTGTTGAACCAAAAAGAGCACACATTGAGCTTAATATGAGTGACATAGTTGCCGATCCAATACTTAGAAAGCCTATTGATGAGTTCCATCATGGTATTAGAGATGATGCTAGAAGAGCATTTTTAAATATGGGTCCATGTCAACCAAAAGGTCACAAGTTTCCATGAATATAGGGTAAATCTCAATCAAGAGGTTTTGTTGAATCATAGTTTGGGAAATTTGGTTAGCTAGAGTACAGTGTATGCAATGATGCAGCATTTTGCTTTTATTGCTATCTCTTTAAGCCACCAAGAACCAACAGTTACGTTAACGATGCATTTATGAAGACAGATTTAAGAATCGGAAAAATGCAAAAGATGCTTTTAGGGAACACATTGTTGCAATAGAAGGTTGTCACAGCAATGCAATGAAGTGTGCCATAGATTTCAAAACATTGGCTCGTCTTAAAATGATGTGGCCCTTTGTATTGGAGGTGCTAGAGAACGTTAGTGAAGATGCAAATGATGGAGACAAGAAAACGCAAGCATTTGGCTTGATACAATGAAATTGGAGTCATTTGAATTTATATTTGTATTGCATCTTATTATCAAAATATTGGGAAGGACTCAAGAGTTGTTACAATGTTTGCAAAGGAAAAATAAGAACATTGTCAGAGTAGTTGGATTAATTGGAGCTATGTTAAAGAATATGAATGACATGAGAAAAATGCATGGTTGGGATCCTCTTTTTGAAGAGGTAAAGAGCTTTTGTGAAAAGATGAAGATAGTAGTGCCAAATATGGCAAATAGCAATTAGAGGTCGTTCGAGGTGTCAGTGATGCTAAACTGGTGAATTACTATCATCATTTTCATCGCAGATTTTCAATGTTGTAATTGATTAGATTCTTGCTGAGTTAAACAACCGTTTTCTTGAAAAGTCGACTCAATTGTTGAGATGTATAGCTTTTCTTGATTCAAGGGATTCTTTTGCCAACTTTGACATGGACAAGTTAATTGAACGTGCTGAAATTTATGTTGATGACTTCTCTGATTGTGACCACCTATATATGCCTTACGACATAGCTTCCCAATTTCATTGTTGACGTTAGAGGTGGTGAGGAGTTATCAAGTTGCACTGATCTTGAAAACCTTGCTGTTATGATGGTCAAAATTGATAGACATACACATTATGACTTGGTGTATCGACTCATTAGACTTGCATTGATCTTAACAGGGGCAACAACAACAGTTGTGTCGGGGTTATAACCCTGGGGTGTCTCAAGGCATCGATTAGTTAGAAGGCCATACGGCCCGCAACATATCAGCTAGCGAAGGCCCGAACAACCGAGGCCCAGCTAAGACAAGCAAACCAGGCCGGATGGTAGGGCCAGGGTCAGCCATGACCCCTTCCTACTGCCTTAGCCGCACGGCGCTGGAAAGGCGCACGACCTCTCCCCCGTCACAACCCCTGGAAGGAACAGGGAGAGGTCGAGCCCAGCCAAGCGTGCTTGCTCTGACAAGAACAAGCACGCCGCACTGACCCCATAAGGACCGAGGGGATAGCAGTCACCTTGGTTCGATCAGATGTCATCCCTGTGCCACACCGCACAGACAAGACAATACCGCCCAAAGCGGTGACGATAGGTACGATGACCACCGACCAGATACGGCCCGACGAGATAAGAGTACGATCCTACCCACTACGGGATGGGATCCACGACGAGGGCCTTGACTTAGAGGCCATCCAGGCTGGCGGGAACCATGACCCCAACAATAGGGATCATGGCCCCCCGCTCCTCAAGACAACAAAGCGATCAACGACCTGAGGACGGGCACCAACTCCTGTATGATGCCTCCAGGAAACCAAGAGATGATGATGAAGACCACGGCGGAGACCACGTCGCACAAGACGGCTAGCGAACTACCATCGTGCCTACAGTGCCGCCACGCCCGGCACAGTAGCACCACGCCACACCATGCCGCGACATGGTCACAAGACCATGACGACAGCCACGCCCAGACATGCTCCACAAGACAGCGTAGCTTGCAAGCCAAGTTAGCTAGGCCCTTCCTCAGGTTCACGACCCCTCGGTCGGGAGAACCTATTGCTTTGTATGCGCCCTGACCCTGAACTCTATATAAGGGCAGCCAGGGCACTCATCTCGACACATTCACATCCTCTACCATTTCACTCTTTCTCCATCGTAGCAAGACTCCTAGAGCCTCCCTTCAGGCAGTCCATCTTCTAGGTCTAGTTCTCCATCCTCTTCCACCATTCTTGCAACCCCTATTGTAAGAACTTCAGAGCATTCAAGCGAGGAACATACACTCGATCATCTCTGAGACTGGACATAGAACTCCGGCCTGAACCAGTATAAATCCTCATATCTTTTGGATGCTACCGTCGTCTTCCTAGAGCAGCGCGGCAATCGTATAAATTTACTAGTCCGGTTTACAAAACACCGACAAGTTGAAAGAGCTTTCTCTGCTATAAATGTTATTAAGACTGATCATGGAAGCAAAATGGGTGATGATTGGTTGAATCATAGCATGATATGCTATATTGAGTGGGATATATTTACTTATATTGAAGACGAAATTTTTTAAAGCATTTTCAAGCCATAGGGGACCGTATGATACAATTGTCTCGCAACATTAAAGAAACAAGTGGTATGTATTATGTTAGTCAATTTTTAATTCTAAATATTATCTTGTTTTATATAAGTAGTAAGCACGTTGACACTTTTTTCTTTGTTTATCTTTCTAGCTGTGTATAGAACACAATGAACGAAATCAAGGAATGAATGGTCATTTTGGGCTTTTCGTTAACAATTATTAGATCTTTATTTGGTATGCTTTTCTACCACAAATTTATACTTGATGATATTTGAGCATTCCAAATGAATATACTGCTAGTTGCCTTTCTGGCTATATCTATTACACAATTTAGTATAGCGCAATAGAACTAGTAAGAGTTTTAGCCCTTTACTATCCAGCCTCCCCCATGTCGCATTTCTGGGTTCACCACTGGATGAGCGAAATAAAGGTTAATGCTAGGGAGAAGCAGCCGTCATGCTATGAAGTTACTCGAGCGGTAATCACAACGGCAGAGGATCTGCAGAAAAGAACGCCAAGTGGGGCTTCTCCTGTTGTGGTCCACCGGCAAATGGTGGAAGCCGCCTCCATAAGATTGGCTGAAAATCAATATCGATGGTGCTTACTCCAAGGGAACAAAGTCAGGTGCATGGGCTTCATCATCAGGGACTATACGGGTGACCCTGTTCTCGTGGGTGCTGGCATTTGTCACATCGTGCTGGAGATGGATTTGTGCCAACTAGCAGAGGATGCAAGAAATTGAGAGGCATACGAGAACTCTTGCATGATCGTTTTTGTCTGTTGGAACCTCGTGCATGTATCAATAAACTGTAACTCGTGTGCGCACGGGCTTGCATTGCTCAGTTAGGCACATGAGCTGGATCCCTGGTAAATCGCACATTTGGACATAATCCTTCCCGAACTATAAAAGTGTTGTGGTAGCTCGCGACTCAGCTGAGCCGATGATTTCTAATAAGGCCATCCAAAGCTTAAAGTTCAAAAAAAAAACCTGACAGTTAAAGGAACACATAGGAAACTTCCCTACATAATTAAAATTCGACAAAATTCCTATGAATTTTCTTTGGGGCTTTACTGTAGTTTATTTACAAGTAGTGCATGTGAGAAATGGTCCTTGTAACTGCATTATTGGTCTTTTCTTCTGGATAGATTGTTTTTATGGAACTGCACGAATTCTAGATTGTTACCGATCGTGATTAATGATCGAGTTAGCAGATTTCTTCGGGGGAACGATTTGAAGAAAAAAAAATGAGCTAGGAGTAGTACGACGTAATAACACAGAGACGACTCAGATGGGAGAGGCATGCACCTGCAGGCATCTGGGTGGGTGACTTGCAGTAACACTTACTAGTCCTGGAGTGTCCTGGTGGTGGATGGGCATGCATGCGTGCGTATTGCCTGCCGCCTGAATTCGTGGGAACTGGATGTCCAGCGGCCAATCAGCATCGATGATCTGTCGAGCCACACATGCATGGATCGGATCGGAGGACTTTTTCACTCGAGCAAAGAGCAATGCAACCAACAACCGTATTACAGCGACCGGATACCTGCCTGTATCTGTGAGCATCTCCAAGAGTTTGCCAAATCAACTTGGTATTCATTTATTTTTGGCAAAACAGAAAAAATTGTGCTCCAACAGTTTAGCATCCAACTTGGTAAATTTTAGCAACTTGGCAAATCTCCCCCCTCAACACGCATATTTGCGCGCTGAGCGTGAGCCCGCATCCGGCTTCCCGTGCAAATTTAAGCGGGGCTCTTCGTTTCTTAGCGGGGCTCTTCGTTTTTTAACGGGGCTCTTCGTTCGCTTAGCGGGCCTCTTCTTATTTTACCAAGTCCAAATGACAAACTCTTGGAGAGAGTCTATTTTTTCACTTGCCATATATTTTAGCGAGTTGCCAAATCACGATATTTGCCAAGTGAATTTTGGCAAACTCTTGGAGATGCTTTAGTACAGTATTATCGATCAGTTGTCAGTTATCAAAGGGTGCTATTATATAGCTACATACAGTATTATAGACAAACATGGACATGTTGCTGTATGTAGCTATTTTCTATCTGCTTTTTGTTGCCTTGGAAGTAACTTATAAACAAATCAGGATCGGAAGCAATATATATGAACCCTGCATTTCTTTTTCTCCGATGATATGATCCTTTAACATTAAGCTTGCAGAGCCGGGCGGGCCAGTCCGATCCGTGCAGGAAAGGTAAGGGAACGAAAGGAACAGGGCGCCGGCCGGCCGGCCGCCGGGCAGTTGGCTCGTTTCCTTTCAAGCCACGGCCTGAGCAGTCAGCAACCAGCAACCAACCCCTCCTGGCCTGGCCGCCTGGCCGATGCATCGCCTGTGTTGTTTCTAGTGGATCATCGATCGTCGGATCATATCCATCTCTCTCGGCTCGACTACGTACTCTCTTCTAGTTCTGCTGCTCATCAACAGCTTCTTGCAACGCAGCTGGCACGCAACGCAAGCACCAAACGCCTAGCTACCTCACTAGAGCTCTGCCACCTCCGATCCTGCAGCCTGCATCTGCGTGCATGCATGCCAATGTCATACGCATGCAGAAATTAAAGTGATCGAATCTCTATGTATCTATCGTCAAGACTGCAGCTCCGTCCTTCTACCCAACACAAAAACCTTACTGCAAGCGTTGCACTACAGCACTAGTATATATTGCATACAATTCCTCCAGTTTGAAAGGTCCTAATTGGTTAGAGGGTGTATGAATAGCATAATTTAAAAACTACAAATCCCTAAACAAACTTGTTAGACAACTAATTGGCTATAAAACCTTTTGTACTAGCTCTAACAAGTGTTACAAGCCTCCTATCCAAACAATTCTAGTTGTTATAATCTCTAAGACAATCAATGGGTAAGTAAAAAAGAGTTCTCAAAGCTAGCTACACTAAATAGCTCAACTAGGTGAGAAGCTAAGTTAGCAATGGTAAGACAAGCTTTCAAAACTAGTTACACTAAAGAGTTTGGTACAACTAGTTTGCGGAAATGTAAATGAGAGAGCAGGATGATTATATCGCCATGTAGAGAAGATGAACCAATTAATCAATCAATACAATATGAATACCGGGAGAAATCCAATGACAAGAGACAAGTGATTTTTCTCCCGAGGTTCACGTACTTGCCAGCATGCTAGTCTCTGTTGTGTCGACCAACACTTGGTGGTTCGGTAACTAAGAGATGTTGCACGAACCTCGTCCATACGTTGGGCACCGTAACAACCGACCCACAAGTGAGGTAACTCAATAACACAAGCAATTTACTAGAGCTATCCTGCAATGCTTCGTAGGGAAGGTGCAATACCCCTCACAAGATCACCGGAGCCGGCCACGAACAATCATAAAATCGTGTCGGACCTCCACCGCTGCTCCAAGCTGTCTAGGTGGCGATAACCACCGAGAGTAACAAGAAATTCGTAGCCACTACGATCCACAGGTGCCATTAGATGCAATCACTCAAGCAAATGCATTTGAAATAACTCGGTATCACTTTGGATTCGCAATCAAGCAAGAGAGATGAGTGGGAGGGAGTTTGCTCAGCTCACAAGGATGTCAAGAATGTCAAATGTCCAAGAGTGAAGCCATGGAGCCGACCCCCATCTATTTATTGAGCTCCCCAACAAAATAGAGCTGTTGCTCTACTTGCGGGCTGACCAGACGCAGCGACCGAACACTCCCCTGCGTCCGGTCGGGTGAGTCCGGTCACCCAATGCTTGCCACACGTCGCGCCTTTGAATATCGTTCGTTCGATTCCAACAGTCATCTCTCAGTTGCGGGATCACTTAAGTAACGACCGGACTCACTGCTCAATTGACCGAACCCTGAACCACCGAGAGTCAGATCGAGTACAGAGACGTTCCAGAGTCTGTTTATATTGACCGGACGCGTCAGGTCACAGAGGACCGGACGCGCCGCTGAGTCCGGTCAACACAGTGTTTCTCACGGCATGCTCCAGGTGCTGACGCCAGCGTATGTCAGCAGTGACCTGACGCAGCTCCTGCGCGTCCGATCGCGCGCTGGTGCCTGCGTCTGCTCGCCCGAAGAAGTGACCGGACGCGCCGATCGCAGTGTCTGGTCCTTCAACCACGTTCTCGGCCGACAGCGCCGCTCAACTTATAAATGACCGGATGCTCCCGGGGTGAGTCCGGTCACCCCGCGACCAGCGTCCGGACGTGGGGCAGCTCCTCTTTTTCTTTTTCTAAGTCCACAACCGCTTCACCCTTGCTTCCAACTTGCTAACCACAAAGTGCAGAACTTATGTGCACGTGTGTTAACATTTTTCAAAGCATTTTAGCACACTAGGTTCCTAAATGCATATGCAAGAATCATGTCACATAGTGGCACTCGATAAACCGTTTAGCCAAAGAATTCCCCTCTTTATAGTACGGTTATCGATCCTAAGTCACTCACACCCTCCATGATGTCTTGAGTGTAAAACAAAAACCTATCATATATATTTGTCTTGATCATCTCGGTTTTTGTTTTTCTCTTTCTTCTTTTCCAAGTTGAGCACTTGATCATCATCAACACATGTCCATGTCCATCTCCATGGACCTCATCTTGCTTAGTCACTTGGATTGCACCAACCTAGCTCATATCACACTCATGACAAAGGTTAGTACTAAGTTTCATCAATTATCCAAAACTAAACTAGGACTTTCACGGTTGCCATTTAATAAACATATATATAGGAGTATATAGCCACTGGCTTAACCCCTCCTAACACTGTATCCCACATGTTAGGGAGTTAGCTATCAAAATTTTGATTTAAAAGAGAAGAAATATATTCTAGTTGGGGTAGCCGCTCTATATTGGGCAATTTGGAGATGTCCTAATGATCTAACCTTTGAAAATTACAAATATACAGGTTACTTTCAGGGGGAACATATTGGCTGCAGGTTTGGGCACTGCTGCAGCATGATGATGAACAAAAGGAGTCTTTCTGGTCAGCAAGCAGAAAACTAGAGACCACTGCATTGGAGCTGTTTACTTTCCATGGATGGAAATTTATTAATAGACTCTCATGTATAACGTTTGCATTTCTTGTTTTCCTGACTTATCTTCAGCAATGTCGCTGAAACCATGTAATAATATAAACGCTGTGTGCGGAGAGGCAAAAGCGGGAAGTCTCTTCCATTTTCTAAAAAAAATATAGGAGTATATATGATATATGCATGGCGCCTTTAATTTTGCTACATAAATCAAAGCTGGCTAGGCCGGTTGTCCTGGCCCCTCTAACAACATGCATGTACGACGGCTCAAGCAAGCTCTCAACAACTAACTAGCTAGTGTGCTATATATGATCGATCGGGATTGGAGCAACGTGTGGACTGCTGCTTCATGCTTTAATTTTTTTAGTAGGTGAATTAAACAAGGAGAAACTGTTTTTGTTTGTTGCACATGCATGTTGCTTGTTGCAGCGTACTGTACTGTCGCAGCAACAGCTATGTACAGGGGAGAGAGGGAGCCATCTCAACATACGTCGTCGATGATCAGCGCGCACGCGGTAGCATCAAATCAAATTTAATTAGAATTGGACCTGTCCTCACCTGGAGTATGACGCAAGCATATATATCATCCCACGCACTGCACCGTATACCTGATGTATGCTGCTCTGCTGTCCATCTTGCATCATGAGCTAACGATTATCAGAGAAATATATATTTTATATTAACTTTTACAAAACACATACAGTAGGTATTAATTAGGCCAGTTTCATCGGTGGGAGTTTCATCTTTCTCTTACCTGTCTACTACTCATAACCCATTAACCGGTATTTTTTTAGAAAAAAAGGATCAAATGGTTATCTTTGTCAATGATGATTAGACACAACAGGAGCCAGTCACTTTGCCGAGTGCCGGTTGCACTCGGCAAAGGCAGCCATGCACTCGGCAAAGCCTTTGCCGAGTGCAACACTCGGTAAAGAGGCTCCGTCGATTCAGTCCACGGTAAAGCCTGCTTTGCCGAGTGCCAAACGACGTGCACTCGGTAAAGGCTTTGCCGAGTGCAAACTAGGCACTCGGCAAAGGCTTGACGCCGTTGGGGCGACGGCGACGCGCCGTTTTTTTCATTTTCTTTGCCGAGTGCAACACTCGGCAAAGAATTTTCATTTTTTTTAAAAAAACTCTTTGCCGAGTGCCCCTGCGCCCAGGCACTCGGCAAAGGCTGTTTTTTCTTTTTTCTGGGATTTTCTTTGCCGAGTGCAATAGCCATTGCACTCGGCAAACCTGGGAAAGCTGTGCTAAATTTCTTCCCAGCTTTGCCGAGTGCAATGGTCATTGCACTCGGCAAAGCCACTGTCAGAATTTGTTTTTTTTTGTTTTTTGCTTTTTCATGTAAACAACAATGCAATATATATATATATATATATATATATATATATATATATATATATATATATATATATATATTTGAAACCACAATTCAACACAATATATCACAAACCAGATTTATATATATCACAAACGACCAAATAATGTCCGAAATCCACAATATATTACAAACAAGTTCAAAGTTCATAAGTTTAATACATAAACATGAAACCAACTCCGCTCGCGGCTCATGGCGACTGTGACGGTTGCGACGCCCCAGCGTGCGATGCCGGCGACCCTTCGAGATGGTTCGACGCCGCCCCCGATTGATACTGCACAAAAGAGAAGAGATTGCACATGAGTGACAAGAAAAAAATGTAAGCAGTTTAATGAAAAGTTTAAAATTTCGGCAGCACCTCCCCTGCACGGGGAGGTTTCCAAAACCTGCAAGAAAAACATCGGCACGAAGGCCAACAACCACATTTTCGGCACGAGGGCCGACACATAAACAAACCCGGCACGAAGGCCCTCACATCAACAAATCCGGCACGAAGGCCATCACTAGGTTTGACACTAAGCATGACCATAGAAAGTAAAACATCCGTACTCATACTCACCTGAGTAGAATCTGGACGATGTGGTGGTGGTGGTGGTGGTGGTGGCACTGGTGCAAGCAGGTTGGCTGGGATCTCCCAACCTTGTTGCAGCCCAAGTTGTTGCACGAACTGGAGCAAACCTGCTTGCTGGGCCTCCAAAGCTTGTAGCCTCTGACGCTCGGCCTCCCGCTCGACCCGCTCAGCCTCCCGCTCAGCCAGCTGGGCCTCCTGCTGTCCCCAAACCGACGGCGAATACAGGCACTGGCGCTGGGAGGAAATGTAGAGAACGTGACAGAAATCGTAACAGGTAGCAGCAAAGAATTCGCATGCCAGCGCACCTTCTCTGCAAAGCGCGGTGTAGTACGCACCTTGAATCCTTGACGCGACGCGACGGCGGCCGTTCCGAGACGACGAGAGAGGGGGAGGCGTTTCGTTCAACGGCGCCGAGGACTCGGCGGCGGGAGCTGCAGCCTGCAGCGAGGAAGAAGACAGGGAGAAGAGAGGAGGAAAAAGCGTCGGCTGCGACTCAAGATCGACGCGGCTGCCAACGAGCGCCGGCGTGGGGACGGGGGGCGGAGGGCGCGGGGCCAGGGCTGGCCGCCGAGCGCCAGCGTGGGGCGCGGCGGCGCGAGGCGCGCGTCGGCGGGGGGCGCGGCGGCGCGAGGCGAGCGGCGGCGTGGGGCGCGGCTGCGCGAGCTGGGCCGGCGTGGCCGCGTGGGGCGGGGCGGCGTGGGCAGAGGGACGCGCGGCGTGGCGTCGCGGGCCGGGCGGCGGCCGGTGCGCGCTGCGGCGGGACTAGCGGCGGCGGCAGTGACCGAGGCAGCGGAGGGCGGGGCGGGCGAATGGAGGGGATAGGGTTGGGAGAGGATGGGCCGTGGGCCCTTATTCCAGAGCGAATTTCTTTTTTTTTTGAAAGTAGGCTTTGCCGAGTGCCGCGAATGACACTCGGCAAAGTCTGCCTTTGCCGAGTGCATTTGCGCAGCACTCGGCAAAGCTGCCTTGTTTGCCGAGTGCCATCTGCTGGCACTCGGCAAAGGGATATTTTCCCGGGTGTCAATCCATGCTCTCGGTAAACGGCTTTATTTTTTTTTTTAAATGTAACGGCGTGAACGGGGGAGCCGGGCACCCGACGAAAATGTTGCCGAGTGCCGTCTTTGCCGAGTGTTGCGCTCGGCAAAGAGAGTATTTGCCGAGTGCTAGGCTTCGCCGAGTGTCTTGCTCTCTGCGGCACTCGGCAAAGCGGCTGTTTGCCGAGTGTATTTCTTTGCCGAGCGCAACACTCGGCAAAGAGTGGCTTTGCCGAGTGCCCGAAATCCGGCACTCGGCAAATCTAGTTGCACTCGGCAAACGCGGCTTCTCCCGTAGTGGAGTCTACAGATTTAGTTTGATTGTTTGCATAATTATGTTTTCTAAATTTATCTCTCTCTCTCTCTATTGCACTTGTCATGAGGATTAACATATGGATCAGAGGAGCTAGTCCCCGGTTAATTAGTAATAGTAAGACTGTTTTGCATGCATGCCTATATGATTCACTGTAGACGCCTTAGCATGCAATGTCTGTAAAGTAGTCATCATGCTCAGGCCAGAAGCCAGAGATACATGGCAATGATATCTGTGAATTGTTCCGATCCCCAAGCTACAGATCCTTGCTAATATTCCGGTTATTCAATCATGCATGCATTGCATCAGTGACTGATTGGGGAGAGTCAGTAGCTAGCTAGCTAGCAAGCATGCGGCACAGCTCACATAGCTCAACTCCTCTGCCTGCCCGCAGTTGGTGTTGGTTACCTGGGACCAATGCAGCATTTGCCTTTGTTCCCTCTTCAAACCAACACATCACATGGCCGGCCATACATCGAGCTGGTAGCTAGCTAGCTAGCTACTATATATTACCTGGATTATATTTTCCTACTACGCACTGCCACCAATTCTCACTGCTGGACCATATGCATGCAGTCCGCCAGATGAATGATTGAACACGATCAACTCTAACAAAGTGCGCGTACAGCTAGTTTGATTAATAATCCACACAATATAATGCAAGTACAACGGTAGCTGAATATAAAATAATTCACACATACAACTGAAAGCAGAATTCCCATCCAGGGGGACGTGTGCAGTTATGTACTGTACTCCCTCCGCCTATAAAAAGATACAATTCTTACTTTTTGAGGAGTCAAACGATTTAAGTTTGATCAAAGTTATATAGAAAAGTATTAATATTTATTATACAAAATAAGCACTATTAAATTAATTGTAAAGTATATTTTATAGTAAATCTAGTTGGAGACATAAATGCTAATACTATTTACTAAAATTTGGTCAAAATTCAACTAGCTTGACTTACACAAATCCCAGAATTGTACCTTTTTGCGAATGGAGGGTTACAGTACACCCTCTATCCAAATTGAAAAAGAGCGCGTCATTTCAGTTATGAATCTAGATAAAGCATTATCCAGATTTATAGCTAGCTAGAATGACGTTTTTGGAACGGATCGGAGGGTGTAGCAAGCTACCTAAGATTCAAATGTTTGTTCTCTATAAGAATTTTATGTATAACATTTCTTGGTTCTTGGTTATTATGCAAAGTACACAATATCCTTTATATGGTTTCTTCCATTTTTTTTTAGATTATGGGACGTCAACAATATAGTTACTAGTACAATTTGTTATTATCCCGCTATCTAGAACTAATTAAGGTCATGCATGCGTAATATACTAATATATAGGGCCAGTCCAAATCCAATGGGGAATTTCATATCGGTGTAGTCCTACCATGTATTGTTTCACTTGGTCGTTTTACATATAGGCAACATAAACTAGCTAGAGAGTATTCTGTTGAAACCGGTTCATAGTTATACGTAGCTTTCATTTAAGTAAAATAATTTTCTCCTCCTTCTTTCTCTCCTTCTCTTCATATTTAATTTGCCACGTAATTAAAAAAATGCTGACATATGACATCCTATTTAATGAAAAAACTGAAGTCCCCATTGGATTATTGGTCTGTGACAATAATATTGCAACAAGAAGGATGTTAAATAACATGTGTACATGCACAATTTAAGAGGTGTAGACTTATTTGCATTTTGTTCCCTTTCTTCAGCTTCAACAGATAATGATGCAGGGCAGCTATATCCTAATTCATTAGTTAGTGAGAGCTAAAAATTAGCAATCTAACTATTAGCCCGTGCATGTTTGGGTCTCATGTTGAATAGGTGTGTCCTAGCAATAAACTATTATTCCTTGTTAGCTAGTTGTGCTTAGCTAATGGACTAACAACAAGCCAAATGCTTAGCTTAAAACTAGCCCATCCATTAACTCTTCTGTTCGATGAACTAGAGCTAAATGTTGGTAGCTCGTGGTATTCAAACATGCCGCTAGAATATCAAAGCTAGCTAGGTAGCTTATTCATGCGCACTCGTCAACCATACACAAAGTGAATTAAAACAAAGCCATGTTCGTATATATAATCACTAATTAATTACCGATGGATTAGTGGTCTAATCGTCGGTTGTTGGCTGTCACGGACACTGCTAATGCAAAAAGCTGTACGACATAGAAGCTATATAAGCAGTGACTGTCTTCCCCACACAAGGGCCACAACCACAACCAGAAGCAGCTAGCCATATACAATACAACGATCGAGTAGCTAGAGCTCATCGTTGCTCGCTGTCATCATCCATTTCCATGGCGTCGATGGCGCCCACCATGATCATGGCGGGCGTTGCCGCTGTGCTCGTCGTCCTCTCGTCGGCTACCATGATGGCTGCCGCCGCAGGGCTGGACCTGTATTTCTACAGCAGCACGTGCCCGCGCGTGGAGGCCATCGTCAAGGAGGAGATGACGGAGATCCTCAAGGTGTCGCCGACGCTCGCCGGCCCGCTGCTCCGCCTCCATTTCCACGACTGCTTCGTCAGGGTACATTCTTGTTGCTGCATTATTGTTGCATTGCATTGCACGTTACTTTCCTACCTGCTGAGGACACCACACATGCAAGACGTACGCACGGCCATATCCATGTCATGTGAACTAACTTTTGCCGGCGGCTGCCTGCTGCACGCTGCCAGGGCTGCGACGGCTCCGTGCTGCTGGACTCGACTCCCACCAGCACGGCGGAGAAGGACGCCACCCCGAACCTCACCCTCCGGGGCTTCGGCTCCGTGCAGCGCGTCAAGGACAAGGTGGAGCAGGCGTGCCCGGGCACTGTCTCCTGCGCCGACATCCTGGCGCTCATGGCGCGCGACGCCGTCGTGCTGGCCAACGGCCCGTCCTGGCCCGTCGCGCTGGGCCGCCGCGACGGCCGCGTCTCCATCGCCAACGAGACCAACCAGCTTCCCCCGCCCACCGCCAACTTCACCCGCCTCGTCCGGATGTTCGCCGCCAAGGGCCTCTCCGTCAAGGACCTCGTCGTGCTCTCCGGCGGGCACACGCTCGGCACCGCGCACTGCAACCTGTTCAGCGACCGCCTCTACAACTTCACGGGCGCCAACAACCTCGCCGACGTCGACCCGGCGCTCGACGCCACCTACCTCTCCCGCCTCAGGTCCAGGTGCCGGAGCCTCGCCGACAACACCACGCTCAACGAGATGGACCCCGGCAGCTTCCTCAGCTTCGACGCCAGCTACTACCGCCTGGTGGCCAAGCGCCGGGGACTCTTCCACTCCGACGCCGCGCTGCTCACCGACCCGACCACCAGGGCCTACGTCCAGCGCCAGGCCACAGGGCTCTTCGCCGCCGAGTTCTTCCGCGACTTCGCCGACTCCATGGTCAAGATGTCCACCGTCGACGTGCTCACCGGCGCGCAGGGAGAGATCAGGAAGAAATGCTACCTCGTCAACTGATAATATATTCCACATTGCCCTGCTGGTTTTGACGACGACGACGATGCTTTCAGCTACGTTCATCACTTAATTGCGTATGGGTTGGTTGATTCAATTATTATATTCGTTGCTTACTTTACTTGCTTAATCTTAAACTGTGTGAGAGGTTTATTTTTAAGTTGATGGATGGATCTTTTGGTCACCCTACTACCTATGTATGTAACTGATGTATGTAGAGTGATGAGTGCCTTTTAAGTTTATTCCTTGGGTTTTTTACTTTTTCCTCTTGTGCACATGCATGGTTCAAGTCCATGATGATGATGTAAGATATATATAATAATGACAATCAAGTCAATAAACACAATATATGATATGTATAACCGCTGATGTTGTTGGTGTTTGTTTCTGAGTGATATATACATATATATTTTTTTATTTAGTTTCTTGGTGTGACGTTACATATATTGTTGCTCATTCTTTACGCTTGGTGGATACTACACTGCAGGCTGCAGCAATGCACAAGATACTGAATGCCTGTACTTGCAAGGCACGTACTACACTGGCGTACTCCATATTTTGGTTGAAATGTTTCCTCTGAAACACCAACCAACAAATTATCTTTTTTAAGAAAAGGACGGCAATTAAGATATTTGGCATGATTTTTATTAGATGATACAAATCAAAATACATTAGTGTAATTATTTTAGATTAACAAAAGTTATTCAGACACTGTTCCATCGAATTCTATTTAGCCGAGTTGATCATTTTCCTTTCCGAAGTCAAAAATTAAACCAACAACAATACTCCACATTAACTTCGTCCCATTAAATCAGACAAGTTACCTCCATGACACCATTTTTTCTAATAAACCATAAATGTTTGAAGCCGATGGGATAGGGCTATTCCTCTTGCAGCTTTTCTTTTTATTTTTTAGGAGTAGTTTCTCTTAGCTAAGGTTACTGGAGTTATTAGGCTTTTCAGCCCATCATCAAGGAATCTGGGCCGTATTTGCCAAGATGAATGGGCTTTTCAGAATCTTTGGCTTTGAGTCCACTTCACCAGAACATATAGGGATGTACCATCCCATTCATTCTCTTTAGAAAAAAAAAGGTCCCATTGTACAACACTAAACTGATTTATACTTTATTTGTTACTCGTATAGAGTGAAGATAAAGGTTTTATTAAAATATTTCCGAATGTCTAAAAGTGTTACTTTTCCTACATCGCCACATCACCGAAAACAACTCTAAATTCAAGGAAAACATTAAACGTGACGTACGGTTTTAATAGTTGGTGATTAGCATGGGACCGCTTACTCATGAAAAGAAGACTTGGCCCACAGTTGACAGTTCCTTTTTTCTGTCAAAATACGTGGGAGACATGTGCAACTTTTTATTAAGAATAGGATAATACTCCATCGATTTTATATTATAGTTTCACTTTTATTTTGTTTTAAGTCAAATTTTTCTAATTTTGATTAAAATAAATATATTAACATCTACAAAAAAAATTCAAAACTGAATGCACCAAGATTTTTTAATGAAGGATTAAATGAAACTAATTGGATATTATAATAGATGTTGACGCATTTTTATAGAGTTGCTCAGATCTAGGACAATTTGGAACAAACAAGAGTGTAGAACAAGGCATCACTATTTCTTTCGCTAAGTTTTGCCTAGTCGATATGAAGGACCGAGCAGGTGATCAAAGGAAAGGCGAATGGGAGCCAAATGAAAAGACTTCAACAGAACTTGGCTTCTGTCCTAAATCAACCCCGAAGCGCTCGTAAACCAAAACTCTTTAAAATGAGTTCATATAGGCCAACTGGTGACCAAGTGCACTAAAGAAACCTCAGAGAACACAGAGGAGAAAATGCGGAGGCTAATCGAGGAAGAACGAGCAAAAAGCTCGAAAACGCAGTTCAAACAGGATTGGTCCGGTATGCAAACCGGATCTGTGTGGTATGAACGAGACAACACGTGTCACTTTGGAAGAAAAAGTGACATGTTGCCTCTATTATTATTAACTTCCCAAACCAAACAAGTTACCTCCATGAAACCATTTTTTCTAATAAACCATAAATGTTTGAATCCGACGGCTATTCCTCTTGCAGTCTTTCTTTTTCTTTTTCTTTTTATTAGGAGTAGTTTCTCTTAGTCTTAGCTAAGGTTACTGGAGTTATTAGGCTTTTCAGCCCATCATCAAGGACAGATCTGGGCCAAGCTAGTCATCATCATTGTACATCCTGGACCTCTGCCTTTTCAGAATCTTCGGCTGAGTCCACTTCACTAGAACAGAGCAGGCCCTTTCATGAATCATCTCATTCATTCTCTTTAGGGGGAAAAAGTCCCATTTTACAACAATAAACTACGAGTTATCCTTTATTTATTATGTGAGAGTGAAGATAATCAGAAGGTTTTATATATTAAAACATTTCTGAATTTTCTAAAAGTGCAAAGTGCTGTTTTACTTTTGCCACATCGCCACATCACCCAAAACGACTCTAAATTCAAGCCAAACTTTAGACGTGACGTATGGTTTTAATAGTTGGTGATTTGGCCCACAGTTCTTTTTCTTGTCAAAAAACGTAGAAGAGATGTGTAACTTTTTATTAAGAACAGAATAATACTCCATCCATTCTATATTATAGTTCACTCTTGGATTGTTCTGAGTCAAACTTTTTGAATTTTTATCAAATCAAATTTATTGACATATAAAAATCCAACTAAATATCAAGACTTCGTTATGAAGAATTTAATGAAACTAATTTTATATTATAGATTGATGTAGTTTTACAGAGTTGCTCAAATCAGGACAAATAACATAAAGCGAATTACAATTTAGAACAAACAAGACTAGAACAAGGCATTACTATTTTGTCCGCTATGTTGTGCCTAGTTGTTATGTTTATATACATGATCTTCAAATATAATAATTTCTTCCTTCGTCCCTCAGTCCATCGTTCCTTATTTTTATTCCTTCTTTAGTCACTCCCCCACCCCTTTTCCTTGGTCTGTCGTGCCTCACTTTTACCCTTCTCTCTTTCATGGATGGCAAATCTAGACCCACAGCAAGAGTTTGGGTTCTGGTGGAGGTAGACTATAACTATATCCCCCTCCAACACCGTGTCGATTACAATTATATGGAGCTGTAAACCCTTCAATGGTCCCACATCTATATGTTGTGGTCAAGTTGGCTGAACCTGAACCTAGGCACGTAGAAACTCAGCATGGCTTAGTGCGCATGTGTGGATCACATTTCACCTTTCTTAAACTCACAACAAACACATACAATACCGATCCATTTAAACTGAGTTATTTTTTTATTGAAAAGGGCCACTTGACCCGGCCTTCTTTGGAAGCCATTGTAGGAACCAAGGATTGAGCCTTGGCTGGCTAGCTTCCATCCTTGGGGCTTTAACTGCCTGCTCTATGAGCTGTTCCTAAGATGAATTAATGTTCAATTGATTTCTCTTACCTTGAGATTTATTTGATTTAATTGAAATAAGCTAGGGCCAATCCTAAATTAACATTTATTTTGCTATATATAAAGAGAGTTGATAAGAGTATAGATAATAACCAAATTAATATTTATTTTTCTATACAATAGAAAGCTATCTAAAAAGACTAAAATAATACTGAAAATTGTAGAGAAAGGGAAAAAAAACTAATTAGCCCTATCTCTAATTTCCAGCCAACTATCTAATTCATATGCAAAAATAAGTCAATGTAATAATAGGAATCAAATAGAGGGGAAGATGAAAGAAAGATAATCATAAACCATATAGATGCCATTAGAGGAATAGGGATGGAGAAATGACAAGACAAGCACTGATTAATATCATTTGATTTTTTTTTTGAAATTTATAAGATTCACACGCTAAGATGAGGTTTGTGTTTGAAACTTTGAACGTGGGAAGCCATCTGGATGGATCTAGACGGTTATGTTCAGTGGGCACTCTGCATCTGGGGATTTATGGGCAAGGCGTGGCGGAACTAATACAGTGACCATGAAGCAAGCCAGCAATCTACTGTCGTAAGCTACTTGAGCTTTCACATGGCATCGTATATACTCTATCTATACGAGTGTTGCAAATCACATGGTCGAGGCCCCTGATTCTAGGCTACGGCTAGCAAGACGCGTGGTCGAGTAGAAGAAGGTATTATCTGTTTGTTGCGATGTCCATATGCATGCATTTGCTATCAGAGACCTTACTCTGATCTGTCACTCATCACAAAGTCCATCACATACCTGGAGAAAAATCTGTCAGAAGCTAATGAAGATATATAGTCAAAGTAATCCCAGAATCACCGGCCATCTTCTAATAACGAATCTTCAGGAGAAACCGCGGGTAGTGGATCGGGCCACGTCGCCCGTTTAACTTTCAACCGTCGGATCGAGCGAGCCTAAGATCTGGATCGTCTAATGCGGGTTGGTTCGGGTCTGTTACCCGCTTCGCCGTCGTCCATACCCCATCGCGAACCTTCCCGGGCCGCATGTGGCTCCGCCCCGCTCCCCTTCGCGTCCACCTCTTTCCCCCGCAGCAGACGAGCCAAACGCGGCCGTGACTGCGAGGCGCCGCACCCTAGAGCAGGCGAGATGCGGGCGGAGCGTTCCCTACCATCCCGGCGGGGTACAGGCGCGGCGGCCCCGGCAGTTCCAGTCCCGGCCATCCCGGCGCGGACTGGGGCCCAGTGGCCCCTGCAACCCCAACGCGACCGGTGGTTCGGGCGTCGCGGCTCCGGCCACCCCGCAGCCGGCGGCAGGCGCAGGCATGGCGGCGCCGCGGGCGCGTCGTTCCTGGCCGTCCCGGCGCGGGTTGGGAGCCTAGCGGCCGTGGTGACTCCGGCGCAAGCGGGGTGCGGGCGCGTCGATCCTGGCCATCCCGGCGCGGGCTGGAGCCCCAGCGGCCCCGGCGCGGCCGGTGGTAAAGGCGTGGCGGCTCCGGCCACCCCGGAGCGGGCGGTGGGCGCAAGCACGGCGGCTGCGGCCACCCCGGCGCGGGCGTGTGGGGCTCCAGCGCTGCAGCACCGGCGGCCACCCTGCCCGTATATTCTATTTTCCCCTGCTCCTCCGCGGCTCAAGGCCTGGAGCTTAAGGGCCCCTTCCCCTCCATCGACGTCGTCACACGAGGAGGCCCGCTGCCGAGATCCCCATCGACGCCGCGCCGAGGTCGCTGCGTGGAGCCCACCGACAACGCGCTAGCCCAAAGGCCACCCGACCCCGAGCGCCGACTGCTCCCCTCGCCTGGTCAATTGACCGTCCAAAGTGCCCCCTAGGTCTGCTTCCTCTTCCCTGCATCTGTTCTCCAACACCCGCTCCCATATTGTTTCTGGGTTCCCTGCATCGGTTGGTGCTATATTGCTATAGGTATAAAGATTGGTTAGGATTCAGGATTTAGATTCATAACAACTTTTTTTTTGACAGGATTGCAAGATACACTCATTCATTCAGAGTACGTACTCAGATTTTGATCTTATTTGGTTTCATTCTCCTATCAGTGTAGTACGCCATAGGAGTTAGGCTAACTGATGTTCACATTAAAGTTAATTAATGAGGCCATATGTGTTTAGTTGATAATAGCACCTTGCACTTCTGTCAAATGATGTCAGTCTGCCACCTATTCTCTGGTAGGAGTCATCCTCATGCAACAATACAGTTCGATTGTGCAAAAGTCATTCTCATGCAACAATACAGTTGGATTGTGCAATTGACCTGTTGGCGTGTCCCCCTCTGGATTGTTTTGCCTTAATGTACTTATTATGAGATCTTCTATGATTTGTACAGATGGATCATTTGTGTTGTTACCCGCGCCCTGTACACAACCTTTCTTGGGAACTAATCAAATATAGATAATGGCTCACCCTCCTAAACACCTATTTTGTACCTCTTGAGATAACAACATTTGATTGGGCAGAAAATAGAAATGCACATTTGTTCTCAAGATCTCAGGTAAACAAAAGTTTTACCATACCATAATATTACCACTGTCTTACAAACAAGATTATCCTCACTATTTATCAATATTAATGCATCTTTCTGTATTTTAGAACAAATCTGAGTTTCTTTTAGCCACCAATGTTCTCAAACTAATATTTCTGCTAACTCAGTTACACACATCCTCAATTCCTCATACTTGCAACTGATAAACAGATGCAATCGACAAGTCGAACATTGTTCACACACCTATGATACTACCATCTCTAGGTTTATATGATATATGCAGTTTGGCTCCACCACAGTTAGTTTGCGTGCTGTAATCCAGTCTGACATTTTGGAGAAAAAAACCAAGATTCAAAAGAGGAGTATAGTTTTCTTTACTTCCTCATCTCTTCACTATCGAAGTCTTTATTTCCTCATCTCTTCACTATCGAATTCAGGTAACCACTACAGAAGACACCACAAACTATTATCAGTTCATGGCCCTTTTCTACTCTGCAAATAGTTCTTTATAATAATATCCTAATTGTCTTCTCCTGTGAGTCCTTTTTAAGATTTGGTTCTCACATTGCCATTTAGCTTGCAAAGCTTGCTCTAATTCATAAAAGACTAGGATGATGTTATGCTCACTTATCTACTTCGTTGATTCCTCATTTGCAAACTAGACTACTGCCGACTTCCCTGCTATCAATTACATACTGAATCGACATATGTTGGGAGCCGCTGGGATCAAACATATTTTTTACTCGGGTCACACCTGGCCAAAGAGTGCAGAGGGATTAATGCCGAGTCATCGGAGTCGTCTGACCCTAATGCTGTAACGTACATTCGCCTCTATTCGCCACATCACTTCTGCTGCCTGCAATGTATTTGAGACAATGTCCATCACCTATAATACAGTAAAACACATAATTTCGTTTAAGTGATACTACACATCTTATAAATTGTTAGATCTCATCTTTGTATCTGCAACAAAGTTAAACATGAACCACTCAATTTCTGAAATTCATACAGTTGTTTACTTCATCAATGTTTTTGCTTATTGTAAGCAATAGGCTAGAGCATGTCATACTATGCCCCTATTCGTCAAAAGTTATTATATGTATTAACTATTTAACTATGTACCATTTATTCAAACCGTAGTATAGATTTTCACTTGATTAGAAGTCCATACTATATTGTTCCTAAGGTACTATGAAATCGATATGGACAACAAACTGATGTGCATCAAGTACTACGTTAATATATCTTAAGTTTGCCTAAGCCTTCACTCGATTTGCTTGCCCTTCTGTGTCATTGTCTTCCTCGTATCTCTATTTCTACCAAAACTTGTATTCCTAAAATTGCTTTAGGAACTATAAAATGTAAACTTATTTTTTTTAATGATGAAACTAATTAGTATATATGCATGGCAGGCCATCTTTGGATCTGTGAAAATGAAGTGATCACTGACGAAGATCTTTACCCCAGTAAATACAATGCAACATATAATTGTATCGCTCAAAAAAAAAACAAAATGGTATCCGCATTGATAATTTGTCATTTATACATTTTGAATCTTTCATAAAATTCATATTATTTTTTTGCTTCAAATATTCAGCCAAATACTATTAAGTGTGCCTAAATGTGACTGAAATCTTCTATATTCTTATTGAACAGACAGCTATTACATATGCGTTTGAAGTTGGTTTCACGTAGGCGCACCCTTCACAAAACAAAGCATGAGGTGTTTATGCTCACAACATCTGATTCAACTATTCTGAAACTAGCTGCTCCTATGTTGAACAGTTGCTTAGCCGAATGCTAACCTGATCATTGTTTCCTTATGTTATTCTATCTACTATGTTTAGATTGATGTCTAAGAAAACTTGTAGGTTAAGCGAGATATGTACAACCATTCTGCCAGGATTTTTGCGAGTGAATCGAGATGACAGGATATATACATGTCCAATATCAGCATCATACACTGGTCAACACCATGAAAAGCGCGGCAAAGCCGCGCTATGTTTCTAGTGCAACATGCATGCCAACAGTGGCGGATCCAGGAAAATTTTTAGGGGGGGCTGAACAAAAGTGTGACAGCGACATAACTCTACTGTGACTCCGCAGAAGTCAAATTTAATAGTTTGAAATGGTCTTATATTATGAAAATCACAAAATACATCATGAAAAATAAAGGATGCGGTTTATAACCATACCGATAGGCCAAATTACGAAACTAATAGAGACGCGTGACGATGACAACCATTATTCATCTGAAGAAGCAATCTGCACAAATATACATAATTGATTAGCCAAACATATATGGACATCCAAATTGTGAATTTAGAAAAGAATAGAGCGTACCACTATTTTTTTAGGCAATAACATACGACGTTTTTTCATCTCTTGAAACCGTTTCTTGATCTTTTCATTATCAATCTTTCTAAATATCTCCTTCTCAGTATAGCATATCATCAAGTCATTGAGCCACTCATCACCCATTTTACTACGCAAATCTGTCTTTATAATGGACATGGCTGAAAATATCCTCTCAACTGAAGCCGTTGCCACCGGTAGTATTAAGGTTAGCTCAATGAGACGATAAACCTCTTTATAAGATGTGTGCATATTATTCTTGACCATAATTTCAGCAACTTTGCCAAGTTTAGTGCATCCAAGAAAATCTGGAGTTCTTCTAGCACGGTTGACAAATTGTCTAAGTTTATTTGGCAAAATAGTAAGGTCACCAATATCAAAATCCTCAGCATAAATTTCAGCAAGCCTTACAAGTTTGTCCACATCAAAATTAGAGAAGGAGTTCCTTGGGTTCAAAGAAGCCATGCATACTAATAACTCTAAACTAGTTTCACTAAACCGATGATTCATCTCAGTCAAGATGGCATCAATGGCAACAAGAAAAATCTCAACATGATAGTAATGCATGTTTGTTACCTTTTGCTTTCTACGTCTAGATGTCCCTCTAACATTTATTTCCTTATCCATATCTGGCACTTCAATCTCATTCTTCTCACAGAATATTTTCACATTCCTCAGTAATGGCTCCCATCCATTATTCCTCGTATCCTGCAAGCCATCTTTCACATCAGTGATCAAATGCATTGCCTCAACTATGTCTTGATCCTTCCTTTGCAAAGCATGTGACAAAGTATCTGTCATGCTCAATAATTCTATCATCAAATGTCGAATGAAGACAAAATCAAAGCTCTCCATTTTTCCAATTAAACCTAAAGCTCCACCATTATTCGTTGGTTTAATGGAATCTTTCTTCACTATCTCAAGGACATCTATGATAGCCTCCCACATCACCAAAATGCGAAGCAAAGTTTTAAGATGTGAACCCCATCTAGTATCTCCAGGCCTAGCTAGGCTACTTTCCTGGTTTAAACCTCTTCCTGTCATAATCTCACCATTCTCAATCTTTTCAAGCAGCACATCATGATGCTTTGCAAGCAAGACATCCTTTCTCATACAAGATGCCCCCACATTACTGACTATTAAAGGAATATAGTTAAAAAAATCTGCAATGTCTGCACTAGATGTTGAAACGGCAACAACCACCAGTTGCAATTGATGGGCAAAACAATGCACATAGAAAGCATAAGGATTTTCATCACGAATCAATTTCTGGACCCCATTAAATTCACCTCTCATATTAGAAGCACCATCATACCCTTGCCCACGAATCATAGAGATTGACAAATTATGACTTGAAAGCATACCCACCAAAGTTTCTTTCAATGCAATAGCTGTACAACTCTCAACATGCTGAAGTCCAAGAAATCTCTCCACCACTTTCCCTTCATCATTCACAAACCTACACAACATTTGTGTTAGTATAAATATATAATTGTAGAAATAGAGGTAAAAATATAGGCAAGAATTATCGACTACAAACCTTAGAATCACCGTCATTTGCTCCTTTATTGATACATCTCGAGACTCATCAATAAGCACCGAGAATTTTCTTCCTCGAATTTCATCCATAATGACAGTTGTGACTTCCTCTGCACAAGCTTTTGTAAGGTCCTTCTGTATATAATGTGACAACATCTGGCAATTTTTAGAACCTTTTTCATATGCCTCCTTCACTACCTCAACCTTATCTTTGTACCAATCAATCATCTCTCTATATTTACCCTTGTTTAGGGAAGAAGTCTCATCATGTCCACGGAAAGCATCCCCTTGCGATATGAGAAATCTTGTAACATCTAAAGAAGATGTCAAACGTATCTCATATCGTTTCTCTTCCTTCGTGCTTACTTCAACTAATTTTCTACCCACATTTGTCCTTTGGTTCATAAAGTCATCACATTTCAGCCTAGCCTGTACATGAGTCTTGCAAACACCGTGCTTACTTAAAGTATCCTTAGCTTTCTTCCAATTCACATAACCTTGATGTGCAAAGACAGAACTCCCAAATTTTTCAGGCTTTCCCGAATTAAAGAAGAGATAGCAATATAAGCAATAAGCTGCATCCTTTGACTCACTATACTCTAGCCAATCAAATTCATCAAACCAAGTCTTTTGAAATGATCTCCATTCACCACCAATCCATTTGCGAGGAAATTGAAACTCACGAGGTTGGGTTGGACCACTCAAAGCATATGCCCTCTTTACTTGGTCTCTAATCTCAAGTTCATAATCATCAATTGGTTTGCGATTTCCAGGGTCTGCAATCATATTCGACTGACTAAACTCTACTCTAGGTCTTTTTGGTTGACTTGTGCTCTCATTTGTATGTGGAGTTGATGCTGAACCATTACCACTGGAACTTAAATAGTAATTGAGCAGATTTCTTTTCGACATTCTGAAATCTGACATTCCAAATTTCTAATCACATATTTAATTCAACAATGAAAAAAAGAATATTGGATTTAAATTTGGTTCACCAAATCACCTGCTCTGCTTGACTGCTTTAGTGCTTCTGCTGTTCTGCAGTTCTGTCTGCTAGTTTGCTTGCTGCTCGGGCTGCAATGCTGCAGTCCTGCCGGAGTTCATGTAGGGGATGTTGACAGCTCCTTCCGGGTGGCCAGCGCTGAACTAAAGCATATAACCGCTGCAATAATACTAAAAAAATGATCATGATACTAAAGCCGCATACAATAATACTGCATTATACAGAGAATGGATGCTGAAAGAAGCGGCCAAAGTTCCAGTTCGACAATAAGCCAACCCTGTAATACATCCAACAACGAACAGTTGAAACGCGTTCGTACCGTACCTGACGTCAACGTAGCGGTGGCTGGCCTGCTGCAGCCTGCAGTCCTGCCGGAGTCCTCCTGGGTCCTGGCCGTCAGCTCCCCTGGCCGCAGGACGCCCCGGCTCCCCTGGCCGCCGGAGTCTGGACGCCTCGGCGCCCCTGGCCACCGGCTGGCCGCCTAGCCGCCCAGGCTCCCTGGCCACGCGCCGCCCCGGCGCCCTGGGCCTAGGCCGCTGTGCGCCTGCGCCTGCCTCCGCGAACGCGCGGACGAGCCAGGCCGCGCGCTGCCCGCCCACCGCCGCCCACCACCGGCCTTCTGCCTTTCCCCGCCGCCGCCAGAGACCGAGAGAGAGGGAGCTCGCGATGTCGATTGGGGAATGGGGATCGGGAAGGATTGGCTGGACCTGGACTCCATTCGCTGCATAGGGGTTTCTAATTTGGCCCTTCTTTCTTGGGCCTAGACTTTATGGGCCACATGAAATGGTATTGGTGGTGGTGGACAGCCCAACTCGCGAGCAGGATAGCAGGTCGTCTCCTACCTCCGGCTGCTGCTCGATCTCGGGTCTCAGCCCCTCCTCCACCGTGGAACTTTGCCTAAAATTTCATGGGGGGCTCCAGGGGGGCTCCATGGCTCCGGTAGCAGTAGGAGGGGCTCGAGCCCCCCCCCCCCCCCGCCCCACTGTTGGATCCGCCACTGCATGCCAATGGAGGCCGGCGTTGGCGCGCGGCCGTGAATAGTGACGAGAAAGAGACGCTGCGCGAGCCCAACAGGGTGCGGGCGGCGCTTTGTGGCATACAACGCGCGGTGGCGCATGCCACACGAGTAAGGCTGGACGAAAAACTCGAAGCTCGTTAGCTCGCTCGGCTCGTGGCTAGCTCGGCTCCAAGCCAAGATTTTAGCTCGTTAGCTATAACGAGCCAACTCGAGCCAGCTCGCGAGCCAAACGAGCCACAGTTTTAGGAAAAAGTCATCATAGCTTATATTAGTTTTGTATTACAAATGGTTGATATGTTAGCTCATATGAATATTTGTTCGATTTAAGGCTATTGGATATATTATTTTTGTATTATTACTATTTTCATGCTTTAGATAAATGCAACTATTATATTTTGTATATTTTTTATACCTGGCTCGCGAGCTTAACGAGCCAGCTCAAACTCATAACGAGCCGAGCCGAGCTGGCGTTCTAGCTCGTTAAGATAACAAGCCGAGCCGAGCTAGCTCGTTATCCTAACGAGCTAGAACGAGCCGAGCCGAGCCGAGCTGGCTCGTTATCCAGCCCTACACACGAGGAGGCCGCTGCCTGCGACGAGGTCTGGTTGGAGAACTTGGCCAGCCCATAACGGACAACGGGCCCAACATAGGAAAACCCAAGAAATAACCTGACCTGGCACGAACAGATGTGCCCATTCAGAACGACACGATGATCCATGTTGACAAAAGCAGATGATACCAAGATAAAAATTAACAGACAAGTTACATTGGCAACTGGTGCTGTCTATATCGCTATACAACAAATTGGCACGTGGCCTACACAGGGGAGGGTTACAAGCTTACGGACCACAAATATCCAAGCTAGCCGTCAGACAGCACTACAGATCACTAACAGTTCGGATACGCGGCTTCACATGCCCAGATGAGTCAAGATCCTACTGACAAGTACCTCTTTCTTACCAGAAACCGGGAGGCCATGTGCGGTCAGGTAGGATTTCAATTCCGCCAGAGTCATTTCCTTCAGATTGGCAAATGACAACCTCGGAATTTAGAAAACAACCAAACAATATTGTAGAACATGCCAATGATTATTGGCAATTGCAAAAAAAAACTTCAGCTCTAAATTCATTGCCATATTTCACCTAGAAGTGATATGCTGAATTCTAGTTGCATGTATACTCCGGAGACAAATTTTTAATTAACTTTAGATTGTTGGTTAAGAAGAATTTTAGGGCATTTAGTGTCTGCAGAATAAATCCACTGCCTCCCCGTTTATGGATATGATCTTGCTAAAAGGATCTGACTACTCACTTTTCCATTGTCTGCAAGTTCTGCCCAATCATAAGCAAACACTTATCTGCACAGCTGCATCAGTGATTTCCTTCCGCTTTTTTGAAGCATCACCACGGGAAGCTTTCCCTGCTGCTGCTTCTGCCTCCTCTTGGTCATAATTTTCACCATAGACTGCAATTTTCACCATAATTTTTAATTTTCACTATATTAATATTATATTTTCTAGGTTCATAAATAAAGTTACAATAGAAACTAGTGCTCAAATTTATGTTATGAGCTTCTGGCCCTTTTGGATACCATTTTTGGTGTCCAATATCCAATTATTTGTGACAGGTGGTAGTAATGATATATTGAGTAACACTGGAAATGTGCAACATAGAGTTGTAACATAATGCAAAGAAGAGTTGCCAACATGGTCTTTCTATCTCGCACTCTTACGCCCCACAGATGCTTCTGATAAAATCGAAACTCAAATAGGAAAAACAAAACTGCAAACTACGAAAATTGCTAGAAGCAGAGGCGTATGCTTACTGATTTGAGAAGGAGCTTACAGTGTTAAAGAAACATATTGCAACTTCATCATAAGATCTACCAATAATTTGCGTCTTCAGAGACTCCGTGATGCAGTTAACAATGGTATGAAAATGTGTCTCCTGCTTTTCGTCGTCCTGAAAAAAAAAATGTTACATTGTTACTTAGCAATGATGTAAGCCCCTAAAAGAATGTCAGGGAAAAACTTGGCCACAGAGACTGAATAATTAGATAAGGGCAAACTAACAGAGTAGTACATTTAGCATTGCATTACCCAAAGGTTAGAAGAGTAAGCACCAGTTGCCTTGTCTTTAAAATCCTATATGGCTATGGATTGTAACAGACAAACAAACTAGTTGCAAAAATCCAGAACAAACTTAACGATCCAACTTCAGGCTAGGTCTTAATTAGTTTCCAAATAGAGACATAAGGTGGTAGCAGGGGTGAACATTTTGGGCGAGGCGTCGACAAGGTAGACAACCATATCCTTGTTCGCCTCCCTCTCCTGATTCCACGAGCAAGCAATCCAGCACCCGCGAAGAATACGGCGCCACAGCAGCGTCGAATTACTTTCTCAGAACATTGATGGTCCAACAAAAGGGGGGAAAGAGAGGGGAGGCGCAGCTTAGGAGCCGGTACGAACCTGGACGTTGTCTTCGTCTTCATCGCTGTCGTCGCGGAAGATGCCCTCGGGGTCCAGGTCCATGGCGCCGGCTTCCGAGCGAGGGGTCAGGCTTCTGGTTGAACTGGAAGGTTCTAGAAACTCGCTAGGGTTTAAGACAGAAAGAGCAACGACGGAGGCTACTGCTGCTCTGTTTTGTCTTCCCGGGGAGGGAAGAAACAAGGGAAGAGAAACCCAACTGGGCCTACAGAGCGGGCCCGAAGCTTTAGATATGGCCCATGGGCCAACCTACTCTCTTTGCGTGTGAAAGATGGCAATGGGCAAAATGTCCACGGATACATAAAATATTCGTGCCCGCACCTGCGCCCGCCACCCGCCGCGGGCGTCATCCTGTGCCCACGCCCGCTATCCGCGGGCATCCCTTGCCTGCGGGCATGCCCATGCCCGCCAGCCACCCCGTTTTCGCCCCACGCATACACCGCTCCAGCTGTGGAGTGCAGACGCGGATGCGAACGAGGATGCGTTTGGCCGCAGGGCAGCCTTGTCGTCGCGGGCACTTTGGGGAAGCTGGAAGGATGGAATCGGATCTAGGGGAAGTGGGGAACTGGGGAGAGGATGGGTCGGTAGGCGAGGTGAGAAGTCAATGTCTCGAGGCAAAGGGATCGAGCCGCGGGGTGTGTGCGGGCTGGCGGCAGGGTGGTGCCGTGGTGGGGCGATGCCTGATTGCAAAAGGTTTTGGAATATATATACTCAGCTTGATGTGGTCCCACATGTCAGATAGTGGAGCGGGTTTGCGGGTGCGGATAGAATATTTTCTTGCCCGTCAGCTGATATGCGTCGGGTTTAGGGATGTACCTGTATTTGTGCTCGTGGACAAACTCATGTACCCATATCCTTGCCCAGCGGGTCTATTGCCCATCTTTACGTGTGACCGGAGGTGAGGTGAGGCACGTGGCCGAGGATCGTGACGCCTCTCGCTGGCCGCCCTGACGCCTATCAATCAACGCCGGAGGAGGTCGCCAGAGGCCGCCCGCCGCCGCATCGATTCGCTGCCGCAAGAGGCAGGTAGCTGCTCTGCTCGCCAGCATGGGCGGCCCGTCTAGAGATGGCAGCGGATCGGGTTCGGGTCGGATACCCGCGGGTTTCGGGTCCTGCGGTTTCTGGTTTGGGGATGGTTTTTCACCCACGGTTTTCGGTTTCGGTTTTGCGCTTGGTATCGGGTTCGGTTTCGGGTTTGGTTTTTCACCCGTGGATATCCAATGGATATTCGAAATAAATTATTTGGAATTAAAACTCATGTTTTATAATATGCTAATAATAACTTGTTTACTTAGATTATTAAATCTATTCAAAATTGATTCATGAAAATATTTATTATTTATTGCCTTTTATTTATACATGTGAATATGTTTATATTTATCCGCAGGTTTCGGGTATCCATTCGGGTATCCGTTCGGGTTTCGGGTATCCGCGGGTTTGGTTTTGGTGATGGATTTTCACCCGAATCGGTTTTCGGTTCGGGTTTGGGTTTCGATTTTGGGTGCACGGAGACTCCACCCAATCCGAACCCGACCCGTTGCCATGCTTAGGCCCGTCACCTACGTGCGTCGCCGTGGTGCTGCCGTGCAGTTCTGCGTGGCCGTGGTGTGCGAAACCGGAACTCGATCGGAACAGGAATTTGTGGATGGGTCATCGGTTAGTTTTTTTTTATGATGGATGCCATGGTTGCTAGTCGTTGGATGGAAATCTAGCTGCCCACAGAAAACAAAAAGACAAAAAACGACAGCTCCACAGTACATCTGTACGCACCAACCTTATTATTTTATAGAATTTTATTTATAAGTTTTAATTTGGTGAAAACTATAAGACACAAACTATAGATATTAGAAGATATAGATATTAGAAGTTTGTGTATAAATTCATAGCAACGGCCAACGTGGATAACTTAGAAGCAAGCAAACTTTTGTATGTTAGCTTTTTTTTTGAGACCCTGTTACAGACGCGGACGCTCACATACACGAGCGCACTCACCCCTATGAGCACTTCTGAAGAACTGAGTTGGACCAGTAAATCTCGCACGAGATTGACGAAGTCACCATAGACGCTTCGATGTCAACGGACACGTCGCTTACCACTCAAAGAGTAACATCGTTAAATCCTGAAATAAATAAATCCAGAAAAACATGAGCATTCATATTGAGTCGAGGACTTGAACCCAGGTGGGTAGGTTCCACCACAAGGAACCCCACCAGGTGAGGTATAGTCAGTTCGCGTGTATGATTGCTATTATTGCCAACAATGTGTAGGTTTACAAAATAGAGCGGTAGATCTTTTGTCTTTTTTTTTAATGTATAGGATTTTCATATTTCTCTAGCACACTAATAAGAGGCCGAACCATATGATTGCACATGATTGTGTTGATGTGCTTGAAACTTTGAACGGTGACCATGTGGTTATTAGCTAGGGTCAAGCGTGGGAGGCCATGCATCTGGATGGATCTAGACGGTTAGGATGTTCGTTGGTCACTCTGCCAGGAGGCGGCTAGCTAGCTACTCTACTGTGGTTAACTCATAGGAAGGATTAGGATATAACTAGAAAGTAACGCGCGGCGTTGCCGCGCACCTGCGTGGAGTTCCTACCATTTTGAACCAGTTTAGTCATGCATTTATGTTGCCACGACCTCGTTGGTTGTTTCTTTTTTTATGAAGCAATGATACATAATTTGAGGATTTTGCTACTGTGGAATTCGGTGATTGTGTATCGGCTAAGGATTGTAATAGAACAACCAGTAGGTAGTTCGTCATGGAAGGACATTAGTGGTTTTGTTGCCGATTGTACTGATAAATCATCATATATTTCTGAACTAAAACATATTTTGTATAAATTTTGCAATATTAAATGAGATCTTAGGATTTTTAATTGTATAAATTCTCTAGGAAAAAATATTTGAATAATGTTTGGTAAAATATATTTTCATAACTTTTTGGTAAAGTCTATTTGATCCTTGAACTATCAATGTAGTTCATTTTATCTCTCTCATGACTGATGTGACGCCACGTAGGTTAATTAAAACCTCCGAAAAAAAAGAAAAAAAAAGAAAAGTGGTAATATTTATGAATTATGATAATATAATATAATTTTATATGGAGACATAAATGTTGATAAATTTTATACAAACTTGGTTAATAATAAGAAAATTTGACATAGTTTAAACCTAGAGTTATACTCTTTTTGGATGGAGGGATTAGGAGCAGCAGGTAACTAAATTTGTACCTGTTGGTATAGTGATTTGCTAAAAATATGCAGCAACACTGCAAAATGATAACCTGTTCGGTTGGCTGGAAAAACGGCTTATGCTGATGCTGATTTGTTGTGAGAGAAAAACACTGTTATTTCACTGAAAAAGTACGGCTGATAAATTCAAGCGAATAGGTCGCTTCCAGCTTTGATGTCAGTTACGTAGGTCCTACTTAGTTAGCATACTTTTAGCTTGAACAATCGGAAGGAGCTAAGAACCTATAAATGATTAAATAATAAATGATCGAATTTACATGGAACTTGTACCTTCTGAAGGGGGTCACTCCTATGCAGAAGGAAGAGGTGCAAGATTCTAGATTCACAGATATATGTGTGACACAAGCTAACTAATGAACATATATATGCTATAGTTTTTGCAAGGTTGACTTAAACAAATACAGTAGCTTCTGCTACAAATGCTCTGAATAAAGCCATCTTTGCAAGCCCAAAATTGCAGTCTTCATGTTAGATCTCGGATATCTCTTATCTCTATCGTTCTTACCCTTACCCTGTATTCTTATGTTCAAATATGCTTTCAAAAAATCTACAATTGATGAATTTTTGAGATATGCTTTCATCACCTCCTCCAGGCTTTTTCCAACATCCAGATACAATAATAGTATTCTTTAGCTACGCATCTTGTTAAATGATCTATTTTCAGTAACATTTATACATAATTCACTGCTAGTAGGTAGTAACTTATCATAAAAGCAGCCATCTTGCACACTAACTACCAGGAAAAATTGTCAGATGGAGTCCCTTCCTCAATATGGAGTGCTTTTGTATAGAAGAGAAGCTAAGAACAGAGCTGCAGAGTAATGGATAGATCAATGAAGAAATGATTTTGCATGAGCACGCCTTGGCATAAGAACTCCATCTGTACAAGAATTTATACATGCAGGTGCGATGGAGCAGTGCTCATCATATGGTGAGTTGATCAAAATTCTCTTAGATTTGAGATGCATGGCCCTGGTATTGGAAAGGATCGTGAGAGAAGATCTTACCAAATGGGCGACCATCAGAGGAACCTGTAAGACTGCTTGCTACATTGATGGCAAGATATCATTAAATATTTATTACTACGAAAATGTGTGCACCTTAGCATTATATAAATAATCATATTCAGGCACTAACAGAAACCTTTCTGTTATATGCATATTTCAGTGTGAAGCAATGAACCACTTTATTAATAAACTAAGAGTATACACAGGCACATAATTTTTCACTTTGGCGAACTGACGTAGCAATGTCAAATATCTATAGCAAGCATACTTGAACAAATAAAGATGTCATGTACCAAAAGGCAAGAAAATGTTCGTACCTGTATGTCTGTAAGTTTCAGCGGTTTGGCATTTTCACAGAGACACAGTGGGCACTGCGTTATCGCCGGATTAATGATGCAGTGGTGGAAACAAACAAATATTCTAACTATGAAATGTGATAGCGACTAGCGTGATGTTTGCATAGGTAATAAAAAGGGCAATAAGAGCAATTCAGCCGATTCACTCTATCCTTGATTTTTTTTCTTCTAGGAGCTTTGCTGGCTTGTTTGGAGAAGGCCACAAGAAGATACAGCGATCATTGATTGCTTTCCGTCTTTAATTATTTGCAGACAATCTAATATAATGCACTTGGCATATAGTTGTTGAAAAGAACATCAATGTACTTTAGAGGCCATGTCTTGGAGATTCGAAGTACCTCTGTACTAGTACTATAGTAGTATAGCTACTTGGTTTGCTGTCAGATAAAGTGTAGACTATGCACATGTAGCACATGAACCAGCATGAGCAATGGAGGAACCGCTGTAGATGCAGTCCGTTAATTGTGTATCATCAGAGAGATTGCCGGGAGCCGAGAATTGGGCTCTTTTCAGAGACGTGGGGGAAGTACAAACCTCCGTGTGTCTAGTGAAGGCGCAGAGGAAGACGAAGCTGCTGCCGCCGCCGCTGCAGTTGCGCTTCTCCTCAAGAGCGGCATATCACCTCCAGCCGCTGGCTTGGTCTCGGCTCTGGCTTCGTGCTTGCCACCCCGCTTCTGTCAGAAGAAAGCTCGGGCCCGGCGGGATGGGCACAACGAACCCATCGGCGAGCCGCTTCGCCGTTGCGTCGCACCCGCGCCGCCCGGCTCTCTCCTCCTTCTGGCATTTCAACGAACACATGGTGGGTGTTCTTGTTTTCGTATCGAAACGACAGCGGCCGTCTTCGCGGTGGGCGGCGGTGCCCGCGCGTATGCTGTGCGCTTGGCAGCGGTGAAAGCTCCCACACGCGCCAGGCCGGCGGCGGTGGAGCCTGCATGCGCCAGGTCTTGACAACGCCATCTCCAACGACAGGCGCGTGCCGTCGGCGTCGCGTGGGGCGGAGTCCGCGTGCTCCACGGCGTGCTAGTACTCGCGCTCCTGCCTCAGTAAGACGCCGTCCACGCGGGGCCAGCCGAAGCGTTCCGTGCGGTTCCTGGACAGTGACACTGAGGCGCCGGCCACGGTGCTAGCTGCTGTTGCGGGGTGGGGCCTTGTGGTCCCCACATGGAGCAAGTACTTCTGCAGTCTCTATGAGCTGTTCGTCATGGTGCACTAGCAAGCCAGCCTCTGCTCAAGTCCTCTTCGTCTGCTTTTTTCACGTCCTCGTCGTCTACCCTGCATGTCATATGTTCGACACAATGCCTATACCACTTTGGTAACATGAACTGAGAAGTTTTAATTTGAGGACTTGCGATGACAATTCATATCAGATGTTTATGTCATTCAATGGCAATGAGTTCACATGACTACATCTGGGAATGCTCAACAAAAAAAAGTCCTCGCAAGTCCTTTTCGTACCTTTTCTTATTGCTTTGCATAATCATTGAGTATCCTACTGTTTAACATGATTCTTCTAGCAAACATAGTTTGATCTAACTAAAACAGTTCTTTACAAAATTACTATATGCAGAGATGGAACAAGGTGAGGATTACTATATCGACAAGCGAAGATTACTATATGGACGAGCCCTAGCTGCAGAAAATTACATCCAAGGAAGAAGCCTATTAAAATGAAATTTCTCTAATCAATACTTTGCTAAAATTCTCGGTAAGAGGTAAGATTCTCACTAGTAGTTGCTTTCGTTTTGTGCTTCTTTTGGGCATTTACCTAAACTTGCAGGTGTTGTTTCAACCAAATAGAGCCTGGTCAAAGAGAGTTGAACGTGAATGCCTTTGGAGAACGATATACCAGGTTAGACATGAGGAAACAATAATGTATAGCTCAGTATGACCCTTTTTAAGTTAAACTAATCTTCAGTACATATTGAGGACAATATCAGCATTGTCATATTTGAGATAGCTTCTTCATGTTTGGCCACAGTGCCACACCTATAGCAGCTGCGCATCTTAGTTTCCTCATTCCACAAGCTTAACTCTTTTCTTTAATTTTCAGCTCATCTGATATTAAATGTAGGTAAAAAAATAACTAATTGCACAGTTTTGTCTGTAAATGTCGAGACGAATCTTTTGAGCCTAGTTAGTCCATGATTGGATAAATTTTACCAAATAACAACGAAAAATGCTACAGGAACTTTACACCAACTTTTACACCATCTAAACACTACCAAAATTTTAGTAAATTTAAAATTAATCTTTAGGAGGGTCTATGCCCCCTGCCCCCTGTCTCGTCCACTGCTGACACAAGATATCACACGTGTTAATGTACACTGCAGCCACACGTGCAGCTGCACGTGGCGGATGGGCCGGGAACAATATCAAAATGATTTTGTCTGTATCCATGGACGGTGTTTTTCTTAAAAGCATGACGAAAATGCCGGGGCGCCTAGGGGCCGCCCACGAACGCCGCGCTAGCGTCTCGAGGCTCGTGCTCCGTCGACCTCCGCGCGCCGGCGCTCGTCCCCTCTGCTCCTCCGCCTGCTCCGCTGCTCATCAACCTCGGGCCTCCACTTTCTGCCCAACCGGTGCTTCTCTCCGCACACCGCCCTCACCAGAGAAGCATCGCCTGGTTCTCCTCCCCCCACTCGTCCCCGACGGCCGCTAACAGCTCGCGATGGAGGCGTCAGGCATGGTGTTCCCGCGGCGCGATACAAGCTATTCGCAACCGAAGCAGGCAAGCAGAGTCAGTACCTGCACCACCACGGCCAACACTTTAAAGAGCAACGATCAAGGTACACAATGCCCAGTAGCTGCTCGACGAAATGCCTTGAAGGCAAGCAGTTGAATGCAGCAATGCTGTTAGATGAAGCGGAGGAGCCCGCACGTGCTAGGCCAGCGGCCCCGGCGTGGACGAGAGTGTGGGCGCGGCAGCCCCGGCCACCCCGGCGCGACGGTCCTGGACACCCTTGCGCGTGCGGGGGCCGCGGGCGTTGCTACCCCGGCCAGCTCGCAGCGGGCACGACCGAACCTTGGCTCCGGTTGAGGGAGGCGACGGTGCGTGTGGAGGCGGGACCGCGGGACGAAGGCTCTAGAACGAAGCTCATGTGCCAGCGTTTGAACCGTCCGATCAAGATCCCTCGCCCTAGAATATCCTAATGACGTGGGCCAATAACATTGCAGAGCTTGGCTCTGATTTAGAGAGAAAGAGATAACGTCCGTTGTGCTCAACGTTCAAATTAAAGGGCCGCATATGGATTATGGGCAAGGCATGGGTCGCCTCGCCCATGATACTGCAGTGACCATGAAGCAAGCAGGCAATCTACTGTCGTAATAAGCTACTCCCTCCGTCCCAATGAATGTGCAATTCTCGCATCCCGAGAAATCAGCCATCACAAATTTTGATTAAAATTATATAAAAAAATACTAACTCTTATGAGACAAAATAAGTACCGTTAGATTGGTTATGAGATATATTTTCATAATAAATTTATTTCGAGACATAAATGTTAATACTTTTTGCTATAAATTTGGTCAAAGTTGACACAGTTTGAACGGCACGTTTCCCATAGTTGCACAATCAACCGGACGGAGGGAGTAGTACTTATTAGCTTTCACATGGTATAACTCAACTCTATGTTGCCAAATCACATGGTCGAGGCCCATGATTCTAGGCTATGCCATTAGCAAGACGCGTGGTCGAGTAGAATAAGGCTGGGCATTCGGGTTACCCGAAAATTTCGGGTCGGATAATTCGGGTATTGAAAATTGCTACCCGATTTTTGTCCCGAAAAAGCATTACCCGAAATTTCGGGTACCCGATAATTCGGGTTCGGGTTTTACCCGATATACCCGAAATTGATAAAACCAACTATTTTGGAAAAATTCAAGTACCATTTTAAAGCAATAAACAATAGTCCTTTAAATCGCATCATGTCTTCATATCAATTACCAATAAATCACTTATCAAGTTAGCATAAATCTACATTAATTCATGCCAAATAATATATTTATATGGCATTGAACTACTTCATGTCTTCATGTTAGGAATAGAAGAGCAAATATTTGAGATATTTTGGGTAATTCGGGTAGTTCGGGTACCGGAAAACATTACCCGAATTACCCAAACTAATTTCGGGTTTTTACGATCGCTATCCGAAATTGTGATCGGGTAATTCGGGTTCGGGTACTTCGGGTCTGGGTTCGGGTAATTCGAGTTCGGAAATTGGGTATCGGGTATTTTGCCCACCCTTAGAGTAGAAGAAGGTATTAGCTGTCTGTGATGGCCATATGCATGCATTTGCTGTCAGAGACCTTACTCTGATCTGTCACTCATCTATATCACAAAGTCCATCACAACAGTATAGTTACCTGGAGAAAAATCTGTCAGAAGCTAGTGAAGATATATAGTCAAAGTAATCCCAGAATCTATGCGCAAAAAAAAAAGTAATCCCAGAATCACCGGCCATGCATAATGCATCATGCATGCCAATGGAGGTCGGCGTTGGCGCGCGACGCGAAGATTCTTCATGCTAGCTTAGCAGCAAAGTCAACTGACCCCGCGCTAGAATCGAAGACGCAGCAGATACTAAATTAACGCTAATTTAATACTTGATGCTTACTCCGCCAGCAATGCCCGAAATGCCAGCTGATAGCTGAACGGTGCTACTAGTATATGAGCATGGGCATCCATCCTTCATGCTGCCCGTTGGAGCACAGCCACTACAGTAGCAGCTGGCAGCCAGAGTGCTTCGATCACTTGCAGCGCGCAACACACTGCTGCCTGGCTAGTAGCTAGCTAGCTAGATGGCTGCGGCAGCGGCGGCGACCACCACCGCCGCCAGGACTGCACCTCCTCTCATGGTGGCCGTAGCAGTGGCAGTGCTACTCGTCCTTTGTGCTGCATCAGTTGCCGGGCAGGGGCAGCTCCAGGTCGGGTACTACAACAAGACGTGCCCGGCGGCGGAGCAGATCGTGCGCAACGAGACGACGGCCGCCATCCGGGCCTCGCCGGACCTCGCCGCCGCGCTCCTCAGGCTGCACTACCACGACTGCTTCGTCCAGGTATGTACCGTACACCGTTGGCAGGCATTGCGTAGTACTGCTGATCTGCTGCCATTGGATCTCTTATCTCTCGCGCTCATCACTCGGCATCTTTCAGGGGTGCGACGCCTCCGTGCTGCTGGACTCGACGCCCAACAACACGGCGGAGAAGGATTCGCTGCCCAACGGCAGCCTCCGCGGCTTCGACGTCGTGGCGCGGGTCAAGGACCAGCTCGAGGCGGCGTGCCCGGGCACCGTCTCCTGCGCCGACATCCTGGCGCTCATGGCGCGCGACGCCGTGTCGCTGGCCAAGGGCCCCACCTGGCCCGTCGCGCTGGGCAGGCGGGACGGCCGCACCTCCAGCGCCGCTAGCTGCGTCGAGCTCCCGCCGCTGCACGGCGACATCGGCCTCATGGTGCAGGCGTTCGCCGCCAAGGGCCTCGACGTCAAGGACCTCGCCGTGCTGTCCGGGGCGCACACGCTGGGCAAGGCGCACTGCGCGTCCTACGCCGACCGCCTCTACGCCTCCGCCAGCTGCGCCACGCCCGACCCGGCACTCGACGCGCGCTACGCCGACAGACTGCGGATGCGCTGCCCCAGCCCCAGCGCCGCCAGCAACAGCACTACGGCAGCGGCGGCGTCGGAGCTCGACCCCGGCAGCTGCACCACCTTCGACACCAGCTACTACCGCCACGTCACGCGGAGGCGCGGCCTGCTCCGCTCCGACGCCTCGCTGCTGGACCACCCCTTCACCAGGGCCTACGTGCTGCAGGTCGCCTCCGGCAGGATCGACGGACACTTCTTCCACGACTTCACCGTCTCCATGGGCAAGATGGCGGCCATCGGCGTGCTCACCGGCGACCAGGGCGAGATCAGGAGAAAGTGCAACGTCGTCAACTGAACACCAATTCATTGCTGCTTCAGCTTTATTGTTCCTTTCTCCTAGAATCCATCCTCTAGATCTTCTGTTTATTATCCTCGTAGTAGTAGACAGTAGTAGCCGCCAATGGCTATATCGATATGATCCCTGCCTATCATGAACTTGAGATTGCATTATTGTTTGTACTGTACTGATGATGAACTAGCTAGGATATATATATACATACATTTTATTTTGCTTTGTTTTATTTTTACTCTGGGTATTATTAGTATCGATCGTCTCATGGGAGCTAGCTATTTTCCTATATACATCACATATTTGCTATCTGATCGATTTTATTAATTTGAATGGGTTATATATTGGCCATGACCATTCACTACCGTACCTGAGATTCAGTGGCGGATCTAGGAATTCATAGAAGAGGGGGCTCAACTCATCTTTAACCTCTAAAGCCCCTCCTCCATCTCTTTCATGCCTATAAAAATTAGGAAGAGCTCAAGGAGGGGCTCCATTGTCGTGGCAGCGGTAGAGGGGGGGCTTGAGCCCCACCCGCCCCACCGCTGGATCCACCCCTGCTGGGATTCGATGCATGTTTGATTGCATTTCAAGTTAGCTAGAGAGCCGCTTGGCTTGGTGTTCCTTAATTAATGAAATCGTGCCTGCCACGTTCTCGAGAAAAGAACCTCCTCACTTTCAATGGTTTTTATATTAAATCTTTCTCGAAGATCGCCCTTTCGTCCTTGCAAAAACTAGTGTGGCTTATATTAGCTTGCACAAAGATCTAGTGGAAGAAAGTCTCTCAATACTTCTCTTTTCGCAGAATAGACGTTTTGGTTCCTGAACTAGTACTTGAGCCTCAGTTTCATCCATGAACTTTCAAAACGACCATTTTAATCTCTTTTCTTCTTGTCGTCAGTCGCGAACCTTGTCTTCAAGGCTTTGCTGACTGAGTGCATCTCACACCATTCTCGCCACAAACGAGGATTCTTACAGTCAAATCGAGGAAACTCCAATTTGGCAATAAAAGAGCGAACAAACATAATAGATATCTTCAACGAGGAATGAATCCCCGATTTCTCAGCCGTCAGGCACTGTAGCAGGCACTGTTCAACCGGGTATCAGTAACTGTTCACGTGGGTCCCAGTCACTGTTCACGTGGGTCCCACATACACTGTTTGCTTCTTCTTCTTCTTTTTGCTCACCTTTTTTTTTACCTCTCTTTAAGCCGGCGCAGCGTAGCGCGCCCCCTGTGCTAATATCTATTGTTGCTAATAGAATCCAACACATGGAAATTACCTATGAGGCCTAAAAAAAGTCCGGCTTCCTTTCATGGCCCTTTTTTATTTGAACTTACCTATGGGACCCGAAAACTAAATTCAGTTACTCATATTCATATGGCCTTTCTGTTAGGTTAGGCACTTCATGTTGTTAAGTGAGGGATAAAATGACCATTTTAGCCACATCACCGCCCCCTCTGATTTCATCGGCAGCTACCCCCAACAACACGTCCGCAGTTGACCACTCGGTGTTGAACCCGCTAAGCTTGTCAAGGGTTAGCTGCATCATGAGCTCGAACCCTTCAAACTTATTCGTGAAATCCTCGAGATTGTCCACTTTTTGGTGGGACGCTGCACTGGAGCCAATATGAATTGAAGATGAGAATGGTAGGGCGATTTTTGGGGGGACAGAAACGCAGTGGATTTGTGGTTCCTGATACCAATTGTTGCGGCCATCAACCATACAGGGTAAATTTTGAAAAAAAATTAAAGAGAAATTTTGAAGAAGAAAGAAGAACAATAGCAACAGAGAAGAGAGAAGAGCTGAGAGGCAGATAGTTCAGAGATGTCGATCTCATTCCTCCTCTCGTTTCTGGTCACAACCGGGGGGGTTTTTATACCACCACCCGGCCCATGGGCCACCAGCAGTAGCCCAACTTGGTCCCATTAACAACCTTGCTTTATCCGACTTGAATCTCTATACTGCTTCCCTCTTCAGTCACTTGTGGTATATACTGGCATTCGTGACAGACGCCAATTTATGTGGCATCCACTCCAAATGTCATTTTGATGCAGCAGCGCTCCTCTGTTTTGCACGACACACAAGCACTAAAAGGGAATCCAATAGGCAGCTTTTCTTTGGTTCTTTTCCCCCCAAAAGTCTCCAACAACAAGAGGTCAGGGCGAGAAAGAGAGAGATTATATATTGTCCATTTGTGCTGATGATATATTCTCTTTGATATAGTAGGAGTGGACGTATGTAGTCAAATAATATATGGCACACATCATTGTTGGCAGAAAAGAGAAGAAGATTGAAGCTGATCCACTTAATTTTCATATTGGAATAAAATAATCTCTTCAATTGGAGTATGATATATTGTCAATTGACAAGATTTTTTTTTTGCGAGCTGTTTTTGGCGGCGGATGAAGATGACCGCAACTCGGATTACTGCAACAGGGATATATCCATGATTCAGAATGGACAGCCATATTATATATAATGGTCGCTGAAATGTACGTACACATATAATGGCCGAAGTTGACCTGTCTCTGTCTCGCTCTCACCCACCTCTACTGTGTTTGTATCCGCCATATGCACTAGTCGTTGAATTTTAAGCATCGGCAAATGGTAACTGATATTTTCAATACAAATTATGCTCTTGTTGGCACTAGGCACTAGCTAAGCTAATATACAACCTTATCTTCAGACAAATTTTCTATGAATTATTTAGAGCTGTTGACATTATATTCTGCGGCCCCTTCATATCGTGTAGTACAAACGCAGCAGCTAGCAGCGCAAGTACGTACTGTATATAGTATGCGTGATCTTTTTGTACTTGTTCTTTTTTTACTGTTCACCGGGGGATTACTCCCCCACCTGAATTGCATTCAATTTGGCCTTTAAAACAGGCTCAACCCAGTACAGGTTACATTGATGAGACGATCACAGATTGATCGTCATTAAAGGAGGGAATTTTGAATTATTTTGCACAAGGCTTACATTGCCGAATCAAAAATATGGCACCACTGATCTATTAGCTGACGTTTGCCTGGCGGCAGTCTGAATCTCCAAACTTCTGCTTCTTGCTTGCAAGCCAGCAATACTTGTCGTTTGGTTAAAGTTTCTTGTTGGAAGATTATACCATTGCGCCGCTTCCACAGTTGCCAACAACACAGATTAATAAACATCCCAAATTGCTCTTGCGGGATATGATTAGGTCTTTGTGTTGTATAAAGCTCCCTGATAGGCCTTTGGGATGGTATGCTTACCCTAATTGCTTCCCAAAAAGAGACCGCAAAAGGGCACCCCTGGATAATGTGCTCTGAGGATTCATCAGCGTCCTCACAGATTTCACAGGTTGCTGAGTCAACAATGTGCTTGCGGAGAAGATTTGTCCGGCACTGAATCCGACCATGCACCAACAGCCAGAGAAAGAATTTTGCCTTTGGCGGTGCAGCACTCTTCCAGATGAAATTCGAGCTTGGGTCCCGATCACCTGTCCGTGATTTGAGAAGTTTATATATTCCAGCAGTGTCGAACTTTCCATTTCCTAGGCAGAAAGGGGACAAGCGCTTGTCGTCCCCATCGCCAAGATTGGTGGCTTCTATAATTTGTCTGACATACTGCAGCTCAGATATCGCTTGGGGAGAAAGGCGGTTGACAAAAGCATTCTGGAGCAAGGAAGATACTGCTTGTTTGACAGTAGCCTCACGATTTCTGCAGTGACTGAAAAGAATGGGGAAACGGTCAGCTAAAGCTTCATCTCCATGCCACACATCAAACCAGAACGATGTGCTGTCACCGCTGTCAATGGTGACCGATGTGATCGCCTGATAAAGAGGTAGCAGCGAGCGAAGCACCTCCCAGTGAGGACCATGAAGGTCGCCTTTCAGAGTAGCAAGAGAAGCCCGTTGTTTGACCCACTTGGCCCAAGCAGAAGCTTCAGCTGAATGCAGGCGATGAATGAGTTTGAGAAGTAGGCAAATATTTTGCGTTGCCAGATCTTTAGTTCCTAATCCTCCGAGGTCCGTGGTTGTGCAGACTTGTTGCCATGCCACCAAGCATCTAGAGGCTGATGCATTCTGAGAGCCGGACCACATAAAGTTCCTTCTCTGTTTGTCTACCTGCTTGACAACTCTGAAAGGTCTTGATGGCTAGAGGGGGGTGAATAGCCTTTTAAAATATTCTACAAAGACAAGCTAAACAAGTTTATCAATACAACAAATAGCGAGATGCGAGTTTTGCTTAGCCTACGGGGTGTATGCAAGCCACCTAACCAATTCACAAGGCTAGTATATTTGCACTCAACCGCACAAGACAAACCGAGAAGGTAACTACAACTATAACTAGCAAGCTACACAAAAGAGCTACTCTAGCAAAGCTAACAAGCTAGCAAAGATAACTAAGAAAGTAATATAAGATAGAGTTAGAATGGTTTCACCGAGGGGCGAAGTATTGAGCCAACCAATATGATCAACAATGAATACCAAGACAACCGAACACCGGGATCAATCAATCACAATATGGAAGTGTTGACACAAAGATTTATCCCGAGGTTCACGTGCTTGCCGGCACGCTAGTCCCCGTTGTGTCCCTCTTCACCACGTGGTTCGGTGGCTAATCGGTCTCACACCGAGCCTCTCAAAAGGCGCCACAAGAACCTACCAAATGGCAAAAGGTTGCAATGACACGAGCAATCCACTAATGTTGCCTTTGGCGCTTCGCCGAGGTAGGCACAAACCCCTCACAAACACCGGAGGTGGCCAAGAACAATCACCAACTCTTGCCAACGCCTCCAAGCTGCTCCAAGCCGTCTAGGTGGCGGCAACCACCAAGAGAAACAAGAATCCCGCAGCAAATCAACCACCAAGTGCCAACTAGATGCTATCTCACAATGCAAATGCACTTGGATCACTCAATCTCACTTCGAATATGCAAAGAAGCAAGAGAGATGAGTGGGAGGGGAGTTGCTTAGCTCAAAGTGCTCACAAGTATGTCAAATGTCCAAGAGGGAGAGCCTTGAGCCGGCCAACGAGTATTTATAGACGTACCCCTTCGAATATAGCCGTTAGAAACTTAATTCAGCAGCAGTCGCGCTGACCGGACGCGCCGGTCGTAACGACCGGACGCTCCGGTCGCGTAACGGCTAAATTTCAAAACGCCGACCGGACGCGCCGGTCGCAACGACCGGACGTGCCGGTCGCTCAACGGCTATTTCGCGAACCACTGACCGGACGCGCCGGTCGCAACGACCGGACGCGCTGGTCACAACCGGACGCGCCGGTCCCGTGACTGACCGGACGCGCCGGTCAACACCGAGACGCGCAAAACGAACCAGCGACCGGACGCGCTGAAGAACTGACCGGACGCCACAGTGACCGCGTCCGGTCGGAGTCCAGTAAGCACCCTGGACGACCGGACGCGTCCGGTCGCCTGTGACCGGACGCGCCTCGCGTCCGATCAACCAACTGAAAAACGCGCCGATACTGGACGCTGACCGGACGCGTCCGGTCAAACAGTGACCGCGTCCGGTGCAGCGTCCGGTCACCACTGTGACCTCCGTTCGCTTCCGTTTCTTTTCCGTTTGATTTTCGACTTCCGGCGTAGTGGAAAATAGGCATTTCATTTCCCCGAAATCGCCTGAATCCCGCGCTCGCACGCTCGGCGGGAGGGAGAGAGGACCCCAAACCCTCTCTACCGCTTAAACTCCAACGCCATCGCAAATGTGCTAACACCACCAAGTGATCAACACCATGTGCATGTGTGTTAGCATTTTCACAATCATTTTTCGAGGCGTTATTAGTTCTATCCAAATGCATATGACATGAAATGCACACCTAGGGGCACTTAGGAGTTCAATAGCCACGTCATTCCCCTCTTTATAGTACGGCTATCTATCCTATAATGTAACCACACCCACTAGGTGTCTTGGTTACTAAAACACAACCCTTAAGCATATACCTTTGCCTTGATCACATAGGGTTGCGTCGAAATCCAAGTGTGGCCATCATGATCACCATGTCCATCTTGCCACCAACCTTGGAATGTACTAATCCTCATATGCTACATACAACTTAGGCATAGGATTAGTACATAGGCATTGTCACTAATTACCAACACCAAACATAGGACTTTCAATCTCCCCCTTGTTGGTAATTGGTGACAACCCTTTCACAAAGATATTATGATAAAATTTTGATTGAACCCATGTCACATTGTCCAAGTATATTACCATGTGTAAGAAGTATGGACATGTGATCATGAATTCAAATTGATAGCAATGGCTCCCCCTACATGTATGCTATATGTTTGGATTTTGGAAGCATACATGTTAGATAGGAAAAATAGGAGCATTGACTATCAATAGGTGCTAAGTGTTTTAGATTATAGACCTTTGAAGCGTGATACCATCGGAGTAGCGATAAACACCATCTTAGCACCTTGTGTAGTTAGATACCACTTTGAAAAGCACAAACATAACTAGAAACCTCGTGAGATCAACATTATAAGCAAGGCTCTAGTACCACTTTGGAAAACATGAAGTAAGAGAAATCTAACTACTTCCTATTCATGCTAGTACTTCAATACATCAATCAAATTATACTAGCAAGTCACCACACAAGCAATGTATCGGAGAAAAGGAAATGCATAACTATGCATCATACATATGAAGTGCACATGGAAATGCAACATTCATGTTTAAGAGCTTGCTCCCCCTACTTGTGTGCTCGAAATTTTAGTTGATCCCCTTCTTTTATCAATTCTCCCCTTTAGGTTTTCTCTTTGTGAACAACATTTTTCTCCCCCTTTGTGCTTCTCTCTTTTAGTTCTATCTTTGTGAACAATATTTTCTCCCCCTTTGGCACCAATGACCACAAGGGACCAATTTTAGATAGATTATCATGTTGAATTATGGGGTGAGGATCAAGTTTGTGATTCAACCTAGATTGCTTGCATAAATAAAATGCTTCGGTTTGATCCAAGGGCAAGCTTCTTCACACCTTACTAGAAGGGTTATCATGCACCATGTTGAAGCAAATATTTAGACAAGTGATCTAGATTAAACACTTAGGATCACAAGCTACTTAAACAAGTTATATGCTACCACTAGATCATACAAGTCATGAAAACAATAGTGGCACCATATAAACTTCAAAGTCATTTGATTTTCATGAATGAGCCTAGGACATGTAAATTATGACTAGATGCACTAAACAAGTCCTTAGCATAGAATGTATGACATGTCAACCAATTTGTACCTTGGGGCTTGAAGGAGAGGCATGTCATATATGGGGTGCATCAACTCATGTTGGAGAAGTCAATTATGTTCAACTCATTCTTTAGCTTGTGAAATCTCTTCTCATCAAGTGGCTTGGTGAATAGATCGGCTAGTTGATCTTCGGTGCCCACACTCTCAATAGCAATGTCACCCTTTTGTTGATGATCTCTAATAAAATGATGACGAACATCAATATGCTTTGTTCTTTGATGTTGAACCGGATTGTTGGTTAGCTTCACGGCACTTTCATTGTCACATAGTAATGGCACATTCTTGAAATTGATTCCAAAATCCTTCAATGTTGCCTTCATCCATAAGATTTGTGCACAACAACTACCCGCGGCGATGTATTCGGCTTCGGCGGTAGATAGTGCAATACTATTTTGCTTCTTGGATGACCATGAGACAAGTGATCTTCCCAACAATTGACAAGTCCCGAAAGTGCTCTTTCTCTCCACTTTGTCACCGGCATAGTCGGAATCCGAATATCCAACTAGCTCAAAGCTTGCACCCTTGGGATACCATAATCCAACATCTTTTGTATGCTTTAAGTACCTCAATATTCTCTTTGTTGCCTTCAAATGACTTTCTCTTGGTGAGGCTTGAAATCTTGCACACATGCATACACTAAACATCACATCGGCCTTGATGCCGTCACATAGAGTAGGCTACCAATCATTGATCTATAAAGCTTTTGATCCACCATGTTGCCACTCTTGTCACTATCCAAACTTCCACTAGTGCCCATTGGGGTTGTAATGCCCTTTGCATCTTCCATGCCAAACTTCTTGAGCATATCTTTGATGTACTTGGTTTGGCTCACAAATGTTCCTTCCTTCATTTGTTTGATTTGAAGTCCAAGAAAGAAACTAAGTTCACCAATCATTGACATTTCAAATTCCTTTGCCATCATTTTCCCAAACTCATCACAATAATCTTGATTGGTTGAACCGAATATGATATCATCAACATATATTTGCAATACAAACAAGTCTTTCCCAATCTTCTTGGTGAAGAGAGTAGTATCCACTTTGCCCATGACAAATCCTTTGGATAGCAAGAAGTCCCTCAATCTTTCATACCATGCTCTAGGTGCTTGCTTCAATCCATATAAAGCTTTTCTCAATTTGTAGACATGATTAGGTTTCTTGTCATCTTCAAAACCGGGAGGTTGCTCCACATACACCTCTTCTTGAATGTACCCATTGAGAAATGCACTCTTCACATCCATTTGATATAGCTTGATATTATGAGCACAAGCATAGGCAAGTAAGATCCTAATTGCTTCCAATCTTGCAACCGGGGCATAAGTTTCACCAAAGTCAAGACCCTCTATTTGTGTGTAACCTTGAGCCACTAGTCTTGCTTTGTTCCTTACTACTATTCCATCTTGATCTTGCTTGTTGCGAAAGACCCATCTTGTTCCAATGACATTATGATCCTTAGGCCTCTCAACTAGTTCTCATACTTCATTTCTCTTGAAGTTGTTGAGCTCTTCATGCATTGCATTTACCCAATCCGGATCTCTCAATGCTTTATCAATGTTCTTGGGTTCTTCCATTGACACAAAAGAAGAGTGAGCACAAAATGATGCCAATCTTGATCTAGTTTGAACTCCCCTTTGTATGTCACCAATGATGGAATCCAATGGATGGTCTCTTGCAATGTTAGTTGGTTGAAGCACTTGGACTTGATTGCTTGGATGTTGATGTTGATCATGAGTTGGAGATGATGAACTAGCCACTTGTTGATCTTGTTGCACTTGAGATGATGTACTAGCTTGATTTTGCATTAGAGACCCACTAGCTTGTGTAATTGGACTTTGGAGCACTTGATCTTTATTGTCATCCACATCAATCACTTGCTTTGGCCTAATATCACCAATATCCATTTCTTTCATAGCATTGGTCAATTGAGTTCCTCTCACATCATCCAAGTTATTTTCCTCATCTTGAGAGCCATTTGTTTCATCAAACTCAACATCATGAACTTCTTCAAGTTGACCACTAGCCAAATTCCAAACTCTATAAGCTTTGCTAGTAGTGGAGTAACCAAGTAAGAATCCTTCATCACATTTCTTCTCAAACTTGCTCAATCTAGTGCCCTTCTTCAAGATGTAGCATTTGCAACCAAATACTCGAAAGTATGCAATGTTGGGCTTTCTTCCATTTAAGATCTCATATGGTGTCTTCTCTAGGAACTTGTGGCAATAGAGACGGTTGCTATATAAGCAAGCCGTGTTGATTGCTTCGGCCCAAAATGAATGACTCACATTATACTCATTCAACATTGATCTTGCCATATCAATCAAAGTTCTATTCTTCCTCTCAACTAGGCCATTAGATTGAGGTGTATACTTGGCCGAGAATTGATGCTTGATTCCAAGCTCATCACATAGCTCATCAACTCTTGTGTTTCTAAACTCACTTCCATTGTCACTTCTCACTTTCTTGATTGTGGTCTCAAACTCATTTTGCACTCTCTTGATGAACTTCTTGAATATGTCAAATACATCACTCTTGTCCACAAGAAAGAATACCCATGTGTATCTAGTGAAATCATCCACAATCACAAAACCATACTTGTTGCCACCAATGCTTGTGTATGTAGTTGGCCCAAATAGATCCATGTGCAACAACTCAAATGCCTTGGAAGTACTCATAATGCTCTTCAATGGATGAGTGTTGCCCACTTGCTTTCCGGCTTGACATGCACTACATAGCTTATCCTTCTCAAATGTGACATCCTTCAAGCCTCTAACTAAGTCATGCTTCACTAACTTGTTCAATTGCTTCATGCCAACATGACCAAGTCTTCTATGCCATAACCAACCCATACTTGATTTGGTGAGCAAGCATGTTGAAAGTTGAGTGTCACTAGCATTGAAATCAACCAAGTATAGATTCTCATATCTAAAGCCTTTGAAGATCAAATTAGAGCCATCAACACTAACTATCTCCACATCATCAACACCAAATATGCACTTGAAACCTAGATCACACAATTGAGCAACCGAGAGAAGATTGAAGTTCAACTTTTCAACTAAGAGCACATTGGAAATGATATGATCATTTAAGATTGCAATCCTTCCAAGAGCCTTCACATCACCCTTGCTATTGTCACCAAATGTGATACTATCAATGCCACTATCATTTGATTTGAGAGAGTTGAACATTCTTGAATCACCGGTCATATGTTGAGAGCACCCACTATCAAGCACCCAATGCCTTCCTCCGGCCTTGTAATTAACCTACAAAATAAATTAATGTTTCTTAGGTACCCATACTTGTTTGGGTCCTTGGAGGTTAGTGACTAAGCTCTTTGGTACCCAAATGGCCTTCTTCTTTGGACCCACAATTGGTGTACCAACAAACCTAGCATGCACACCTTTCTCACCCTTGGTAAGCACATAACAAGAATCAAAAGGAATGTAATCCATTTTAGCATGAAACTTGTTGTTGTTCTTGTTCATTTTATTACAATTAATCTCTAGATGCCCAACTTGCTTGCATCTATTGCAATAACAACCATTGCTCTTCACAAAGCGAGACTTTGGAGTAGCAAAGGCCGCCTTGCCCTTCTTGGGAGTATAGCCCAAACCCTCTTTGTTAAGAGAGAACCTTTGGCTACCCAAGCATTTTAGCAAGCGGGCATCCCCACCATAGGCATTGCCTAATGCGCGGGTGAGATCATCCACCTCTCTCTTGAGAGTCTCATTCTCAACCGCAAGTGATGAATCACTAGTAGTAGAGATAGAGTTGGTTGTGGTGGATGATGATGAGCTACATGAAGCATTAGTAGGACCAACAAATAAAGAATCATCAATAATATCACATGTTAGTCCAATATCACAAGTGAGAATCACTTGCTCCTCCTTAGCTTCCTTCATGAGCTTCTCCAACTTGAGGTCCTTCTCCTTGATGAGCTCAAGTAGAGAGGAGTGGGCTTCCTTAAGCCTAGTGTGAGCAACTTCAAGGTCCTCGTGGTCTTCCTTTAGATACTCACGAGAGGCCTCTAGCTCATCAAAGGATTTCCTAAGAGCTTTGAGCTCTTGTTCAATTCCTTTGCACTCCTTACTCTTTTTGAGAGCAACAAGCTCCTCCATCAAGGCATCATTTTCATTGCTCTTGGCAATGAGCTCTTGTTCCAAGATTTTGTATTTCTTGGTTGTCCTCTTGTAGCCCTTGCTCATTTGATCTATTATGCCCAATAGATCATCCTTGGAGTAGTCCTCATCCTCCTCATCATCACTCCTACAACCATCACTAGCACAAGAATCATCATCACTATCATCATATTTTACCTTGGTAGGCTTGGCCATAAGGCATGTCGATGTAGTGTCGAAGATGGATGACTTGTTGGAGAGGGCGATGCTTGCAATGGCTCGCCGAGTGGTCCTCTCATCATCACTAGAGCTTTCATCATCATCACTATCGGAGTTGTCACTATCCCAAGTGACCACATAACCACCACCTTTCTTCTTCTTGTTGATAGTGAAGCTCCTCTTCTCTTTCTTCTCCTTCTTGTCCTTCTTGTTCTTCTTCAACTTCAACTCCCCATCATGATATCTTTTGTCTTCATAGGGGCACTTTGCCACTACATGATCGGGGCTATTGCAATTGTAGCAAAGCACCTCCTTTGCCTTCATGAAGTCCCTTCTCTTCCTTGCACCATATCCTTTCTTCTTCATGAACCTCCCCATCTTATGCACTAGGAGGGCCATGGTCTCATCATCGAATGGATCATCATCATCACTCTCCACCTTGCTCTTGCCCTTAGAAGATGAAGCCTTGAATGCAATGGGCTTCTCTTGCTTGACCTTGGTCTCCTTCTTCTCTTCTACCTCATCTTCATCATCATTGTATTGGGCATCGGTCATTATATCTCCAAGCACATTGGTTGGTTTGACCTTGTCCAATCCTTCTCTAAAGATCATTCTTCTCAAGGTGGCAAACTTCTTGGGTAAGCACATCAAGAACTTATGTGAGAAGTCCTTGTCCTCAACCTTCTCTCCAAGCCCCTTGAGATCATTGACAATAACTTGGAGCCTATAGAACATCTCCGGGATGGATTCATCATCCTTTATCTTGAAAGTGGAGAACTTGTCCTTGAGCATATATAGCTTGGCACTTTTTACCGTTGAAGTGCCTTCATATGTTTCTTCAAGCCTTATCCAAAGCTCATTTGCCTTTTCAAGATCTTTGATTTGCTCAAATACTTTGTCATCAATGGCACGGTAGATTGTGTCAAGTGCCGCCGTGTTGCATTGCTTGTTGATGCGGTCATTTGGAGTGAGATTTTCTTCATCAAGAATGATGTATCCTTCTTTTGTCACATCCCAAACCTTCTCATGTATATTGCCTAGATATTGCTTCATCTTCCTTTTCCAATGATCAAAGGAAGAGACGCCATCAAAGAATGGAGGCTTGCCATTAACATGGTTGAACATAACTTGAGCCATCTTGCACCGAGGTTGTTAAGCCTAGCAAACGGTGACCACGGCTCCGATACCACTTGAAAGGTCTTGATGGCTAGAGGGGGGTGAATAGCCTTTTAAAATATTCTACAAAGACAAGCTAAACAAGTTTATCAATACAACAAATAGCGAGATGCGAGTTTTGCTTAGCCTACGGGGTGTATGCAAGCCACCTAACCAATTCACAAGGCTAGTATATTTGCACTCAACCGCACAAGACAAACCGAGAAGGTAACTACAACTATAACTAGCAAGCTACACAAAAGAGCTACTCTAGCAAAGCTAACAAGCTAGCAAAGATAACTAAGAAAGTAATACAAGATAGAGTTAGAATGGTTTCACCGAGGGGCGAAGTATTGAGCCAACCAATATGATCAACAATGAATACCAAGACAACCGAACACCGGGATCAATCAATCACAATATGGAAGTGTTGACACAAAGATTTATCCCGAGGTTCACGTGCTTGCCGGCACGCTAGTCCCCGTTGTGTCCCTCTTCACCACGTGGTTCGGTGGCTAATCGGTCTCACACCGAGCCTCTCAAAAGGCGCCACAAGAACCTACCAAATGGCAAAAGGTTGCAATGACACGAGCAATCCACTAATGTTGCCTTTGGCGCTTCGCCGAGGTAGGCACAAACCCCTCACAAACACCGGAGGTGGCCAAGAACAATCACCAACTCTTGCCAACGCCTCCAAGCTGCTCCAAGCCGTCTAGGTGGCGGCAACCACCAAGAGAAACAAGAATCCCGCAGCAAATCAACCACCAAGTGCCAACTAGATGCTATCTCACAATGCAAATGCACTTGGATCACTCAATCTCACTTCGAATATGCAAAGAAGCAAGAGAGATGAGTGGGAGGGGAGTTGCTTAGCTCAAAGTGCTCACAAGTATGTCAAATGTCCAAGAGGGAGAGCCTTGAGCCGGCCAACGAGTATTTATAGACGTACCCCTTCGAATATAGCCGTTAGAAACTTAATTCAGCAGCAGTCGCGCTGACCGGACGCGCCGGTCGTAACGACCGGACGCTCCGGTCGCGTAACGGCTAAATTTCAAAACGCCGACCGGACGCGCCGGTCGCAACGACCGGACGTGCCGGTCGCTCAACGGCTATTTCGCGAACCACTGACCGGACGCGCCGGTCGCAACGACCGGACGCGCTGGTCACAACCGGACGCGCCGGTCCCGTGACTGACCGGACGCGCCGGTCAACACCGAGACGCGCAAAACGAACCAGCGACCGGACGCGCTGAAGAACTGACCGGACGCCACAGTGACCGCGTCCGGTCGGAGTCCAGTAAGCACCCTGGACGACCGGACGCGTCCGGTCGCCTGTGACCGGACGCGCCTCGCGTCCGATCAACCAACTGAAAAACGCGCCGATACTGGACGCTGACCGGACGCGTCCGGTCAAACAGTGACCGCGTCCGGTGCAGCGTCCGGTCACCACTGTGACCTCCGTTCGCTTCCGTTTCTTTTCCGTTTGATTTTCGACTTCCGGCGTAGTGGAAAATAGGCATTTCATTTCCCCGAAATCGCCTGAATCCCGCGCTCGCACGCTCGGCGGGAGGGAGAGAGGACCCCAAACCCTCTCTACCGCTTAAACTCCAACGCCATCGCAAATGTGCTAACACCACCAAGTGATCAACACCATGTGCATGTGTGTTAGCATTTTCACAATCATTTTTCGAGGCGTTATTAGTTCTATCCAAATGCATATGACATGAAATGCACACCTAGGGGCACTTAGGAGTTCAATAGCCACATCATTCCCCTCTTTATAGTACGGCTATCTATCCTATAATGTAACCACACCCACTAGGTGTCTTGGTTACTAAAACACAACCCTTAAGCATATACCTTTGCCTTGATCACATAGGGTTGCGTCGAAATCCAAGTGTGGCCATCATGATCACCATGTCCATCTTGCCACCAACCTTGGAATGTACTAATCCTCATATGCTACATACAACTTAGGCATAGGATTAGTACATAGGCATTGTCACTAATTACCAACACCAAACATAGGACTTTCAAACTCCTGGCGGAAGAGGGAGAGCACACATCAAGTAGGTGAGCTGGCTGTCCAAGACCGAGTTTACCAACACCACCCTTCCCATGGTGTTCAGCAAGGATGCTTGCCAAGAAGCCAAGTAACGATCGGCTTTGGCAATGTAGGGATCAAACGCTGCCACTGAAAGCTTATTAACTGATAGAGGAAGGCCAAGGTATGTCTGAGGGAAGGTTTCTTGTTTGCACCCAAGAGCTGAGATGCATTGGGCAATTAGCTGATCTTCCATGCATATGGGGACAGCCGAGCTTTTGCTGAAATTAATGCGTAGGCCGGTTGCAGCCGCGAAGTCGTCCAAAATTCCTTTCAGCACTTGCACACCATGTAAATCACCTTTCAGTAGAATCAATGTATCATCCGCGTATTGGAGCACTGCCCCAGGGGCCTGGGAGTCCACCAGGTGAGCAATTTCTGGAGCTGCACACTTGACTAACCTCTGTAGAGTCTCTGCAACAATCAGGAATAAGTAGGGTGACAGTGGGTCTCCTTGACGCAACCCTCTTTTGCATGTGATCCAGGAGCCAGGGCAGCCGTTCACTAGGACTGCAGTCTTGGATGTGGACAAGATCTTTGATATCCAGTTCACCCAGGTGTTGCTGAAACCTCTGGCCAGCAGGATCTCTTGCAGCCCATCCCAATTGACTGTATCGAAAGCCTTGGCAAAGTCCAGTTTCAGCACTAGTGTCGGAATTTTCCTCTTGTGACAAACCTGCACCAGTTCGGCCGCATAAACAAAGCCCTCCGAGATGGAGCGACCTCTGATGAAGCCGGTCTGATTAAGATCGATAAGCGCATCAATTTCTCGCTGTAGCCTCTTTGTCAAAACCTTTGCAAGGATTTTGATTAAGCAATTCTGTAGACAGATAGGTCTGAAACCATCAACAAAGAAGTTTCCAGGCTTTTTCTGCAGGAGAACAAGGAAGGACCTATTAACTCTCTCAAGGTCAATTTGTCCATTGTAGAAGGATGTCATAAATTGCATCACTTGATCTTTGACCGTTTGCCAGGTAGCCCTGTAGAAACCGGGGCCAAACCCATCCGGCCCCGGAGCACTGTTGCAGTTCATGGAAAGCATAACCTCCTTTGATTCTTGCTCAGTGAAGGGATCTGTAAGTGAGGCAGCTGGTTGAGGGCACCCCTCAAAGAGACTGCGTACATCAAAGCTCCAAGAAGAATGGCCCGGCTGACCAAGGATCGACGTGAAGTAGTTGGTGAGGGCTGCTGACTTGCCATCGTGGTTGGTGATCTGAACACCGCCCACTTCCACAACCCTGATCTTGTTTTGCCTCATTCGCATGGTTGCTTGTGCATGATGAAACTTGGTATTTGCATCTCCTTCACGGATTGCCCGATGCTTGCTTCGCTGCTTCCAGTAGGATGCCCGCTCTTTGAGCGTGCGGGCCAAACATGCTTGACAGTCCTTACGAACCTGAAGCTCATAAATAGACAGAGGACGAGTTTCTTCAAACAAATCAAATAACTGAATTAAGAAGTTGCAGTTTTGGATTAGGAAAGGAGGCGCCCTTGTACGCCGAATCCAAACCTTGGCCGCCGTTCGAGTCGCCTTGAGGCATGCCGTGAGCTGACCCGCTGCGTCCGCACACAGCGGTGCCTGATTCCAGGCCGGGAGGATGGAAGACAGGAAGGAGTTGTTGTGGAGCCACGCATTTTCAAAACGAAAGATGTTGGAGCGTGGTATGGCAGTGGACATGGTTAGCAAGACCGGGGTGTGATCGGACGTTGGCCGCGGTAGGGAAGTAAGGGAGGAGTCTGGGAAGGATTGACAATGTACAAGGTTAGCAAAAGCCCTGTCCAAACGTGCTAGGACCGGGTTGGCTCTTTGGTTGGACCAGGTAAAGCGGCGATCCAGAAGCGGGAATTCAGAGACAGCAATATTTTGAATGGCGTCATTGAAGGCTATCGCTAATTGAAGGTTGAAGTTGGAGTTGTTTTTGTCTTCTTGGTAACGGATAAGGTTGAAATCACCAATTAGAACCCATGGACCATCAATTAGTGGAGCCAAATCGGTGATTTCAGAGAGGAAGGAGGCAGTATGGCGGTGGTCTGATGGGGCGTACACGTTAGTGACGGTGATGGATAAGTCAGACATTGTTGAGAGAAAGGAAGTTGTAAGAGTGTAGGGCCGCTGGATGGTGTTTGTGATGCATAAGGTGTTACTATCCCAAGCAGTAATAATTCCACCTCTAGCACCGTTTGAGGGGTTGAAGGTATAATTAGTTGATAGTTTGGAGTGTAGGAAGGTTTTCGCTTTGAAGGAGCTGAAATCTTGCAGTTTTGATTCTTGAAGACAGGCAATATCTGGGTTTGCAGAAAGTAAAGCATTTCGAACGGTAACACATTTTTCTGGGTCGCCTAAACCGCGAACGTTCCAAGAAAGAACCGACAAGCCACGGGAAGGGTTCCTATTCATCGAAAGTTACAAAACACCAAAAGGGGTCGAACAGGCATGCAGGAGGATACATGCCAAAGCTAATCGAATTGGCTTCACTCATTCGTCCACATCGTTCTCCACACTGGTGATGTCGAGGGACTTGCAGCTGACCTTAGCAGAAAGAACAAGCTTACGCAGTTCCGAAACGCTGACTGGAAGCTTGCTACGGGACAGGATGTTGCGTTTGGTCACCTGTTTCTTCAGGCCAGCAGAGCAGCCAGCTAACGAGTTCAACAGAGCCTTGCGTTTGATCGCCTGGCTAGCAATGTCAACATAGGATCCTTTAGTTTTAGCAGCTAAGCGGGTACTCTGACGTTGGGTTCTTGGGAGAACAGGGTTCTTGTGGCGTCGAGGCTTGCGGGTGGGAGCAGGTAGGACAGGCTGCAGCAAGTCAGAACCAGCAGGGAGCGTGGGAGGCGAGCTAGTGACTTGGGTCCCCTCAATTTCCGGCACAAGGTTAACAGGTGGAGCACTGCAGAACAGTAGGTGAGCAAAAACAGTCACAAGGCCAAGGACCTGCGAAGCCGAGACCACGCCATCAACGCCCCCAAGAACCGGACGGGGGGAGAAGGTAAGGCACACGAACTTGACAAGGGGATCATGTTAAGCGGGTGGAAGGCTAAGGAAGGCGCAGGCTCCCTCTCCGGCGAAGGAGGAGGAGGGGAAGGCTGTGCAGCAGCAGGGTTGCAGGTATCACGGAGCTCAAAGGGCACAGCATGGACAGCCCTGCAAGACGCCGAAACGGGGATGGTGGGGGATCTGGGGTGGCAGGCAGCGATTGTCTTGCCAACAGACGTCTTGCAGTCCGGGCTACGGTGACCGATGCCGTGGCAGGAGCGGCAGCGCACAGGGTCACGGCAGTCACGAACTTGGTGGTCTGGGGCAAGACAACGGAAACACACAGCGGTATAGTCAATTGGCTTCAGTGTTTTTGAAACTGGGCGGGGGTGCTGCGGAGGGGTTGACGCAACCTGCAGGTAGGAGCGTTGAGAGGTGGTCGGACAGGTCGAAGTAAATTCAGTACTCGGTTCAGCGGTGGCCAGCTGAGCCTCCCTGCTGGAGACAAGACAGGCCAATGGCCCTTTTTCAGGAATCGAACGGCCAGGAGAGCCACTTTGGTGAGGGTCAGCTACAGAAGTTAATTTGGTAGTTGGCTTGTCAGTAAACGCAATAACTGCGTCTTCTTCCTCCTCGCTGCAGTACGGCGGCAAGGAAAGGAAAAAGCGTTGAGCCGCAGCCAAGGAAGAGTGTAAGAAAACGCAGGAGGAGCCAAGGCGAATGGCACCAATGACGGCAAGAATGTTGGCGACATTTTGGTTTGAAACCCGAACTTTGAACACCCCTTCCCCGGAACGAACAACTCTAAGGCGACCCGGAGGAGATGCAAGTATCCGTTGAATAGCATTCTGCAAGAAATAGGTATTGAAGCGGGGGTCGCGGGATTGAGGAGTTACCCAGACGAAGGCTGTCGACGGGGAGGGAGCAATGAGGCCAGGGACGACGGAGGTATGGAAATCGAGGAGCAGACGGTCCCGCAGAAGTTCTCCCGAAAGGTCAGGCAGCACCGGGTGTTTGCGCAGACGGGCGCCGCCAGCAGCTCCAAGACGGGGCCGAACGGACGACGGCAAGGCCAGACGCGACGCAAGCAGGGGCGCTTTGGCTGTGGGTGGGTTGGGCGGTGGTGAAGGCGGTGGATTTCGTGGTGGTGGTGGTGGGCGGCTCGGCGGAGGGGGGCGCGGGAGGTGCGCGTCGCGAGAGGCGAGGCGGCTCATCGCGAGGCCAACCCGAAAACAATGGTCAACCCTTTGTACTTGTTCCTTGCGAGATGTGTGTTGTTGTCAACTGTTCGATTTCGATGACATGCATGATGTCCTTGCAGTACGTATGTATGGAGGAAAATTCACCGGCGGTCCCTGAAGTTGGCAGCAGGTGTCACTTAGGTCCCCGAACTTTGAACAGTGTATTTCTGGGTCCCTGAACTTGGCTTCAGGTATCATCTAGGTCCCTGAACTTGGCTTTAGGTGTCACTTGGGTCCCCGAACTTTGAACAGTGTATTCTAGGTCCCTGAACTTGGCTTTGGGTGTCATCTGGGTCCCTGAACTTGGCTTCGGGTGTCATCTAGGTCCCAATGCTGACGTGGCGCGGTCCTACATGTGGGGCCCACATGTCAGTCGGTTATATTTCTATTTCGAGGGTACTGTAGCTATAATTTCTAAAATATTCCAAAAATTGTATCTTTTTCATATGATCTCGGATGAAGATTATTTTTATATAAAAAATTTAGCTCTCGACGAGATCTACAACTTTCTAGTTTTGAGTTTTTAAATTTGAGATCATTAAAATGCTTAAAAAAATTAAACAAATTTTCAGCAGTATATTAATCGTGTACACGCGCTTGTCGCATTGGAAAAATCATATCTTTTTTATATGCTGTCAAATGGAGATGATTTCTATATGAAAGTTGTAGCTCTCGATGAGATCTGCGATTTTCTAGTTTTGAGTTTTTTAATTTGAGGTCGCTAAAATACTCAAAAAAAATTAAACAAATTTTCAACAGTATATTAATTCCTGAAAAAAAATTATTACTGAAAATTTTCACTGACGGTTTAAACCACGAACCGGCACAGCGCCTCAAAACTAGAAAGTCGCAGATCTCATCGAGAGCTACAACTTTCATATAGAAATCATCTCCATTTGACAGCATATAAAAAAGATATGATTTTTCCAATGCGACAAGCGCGTGTAAGCGATTAATATACTGCTGAAAATTTATTTAATTTTTTTAAGTATTTTAATGATCTCAAATTTAAAAACTCAAAACTAGAAAGTTGTAGATCTCGTCGAGAGCTACATTTTTTATATAAAAATAATCTTCATCCGAGATCATATGAAAAAGATACAATTTTTGGAATATTTTAGAAATTATAGCTACAGTACCCTCGAAATAGAAATATAACCGACTGACATGTGGGCCCCACATGTAGGACCGCGCCACGTCAGCATTGGGACCTAGATGACACCCGAAGCCAAGTTCAGGGACCCAGATGACACCCAAATCCAAGTTCAGGGACCTAGAATACACTGTTCAAAGTTCGGGGACCCAAGTGACACCTAAAGCCAAGTTCAGGGACCTAGATGACACCTGAAGCCAAATTCAGGGACCCAGAAATACACGGTTCAAAGTTCGAGGACCTAAGTGACACCTGCTGCCAACTTCAGGGACCGCCGGTGAATTTTCCTCTACGGAGGACGTACTCAGGTACAACAGGCTAGCAGCGCAGCTATATATACCTGTAATGTATACTACTACTAGGCACTTGCCAGCTAGCTGTAGCCAACAACTCTAGACATGATTGCCGGCGTCGCCGCAGCAAGAGCGGCAGCAGTGGCGGTGGTGCTGCTCCTGGCTGTGACGACGGCGCCGTCGGCGGAGGCCCACGTGGTGATCGGCGCGTACAACAAGACGTGCCCGCAGGCGGAGGACGTGGTGCTCAAGGAGATGACGGCCATCGTGGCCAAGTCGCCGGACCTCGCGGCCGCCGTGCTCCGCCTCTTCTCCGTCGACTGCTTCGTGGGCGGCTGCGAGGGCTCCATCCTGCTCAACTCCACCGCCGGCAACACCGCCGAGAAGGACGCGCCGCTGAACGAGGGCGTCCGCGGGTACGAGGTGGTGGACGCCATCAAGGCCAAGCTCGATGCCGCGTGCCCCGGCGTCGTCTCCTGCGCCGACACGCTCGCGCTCGCCGCGCGTGACTCCGTCAGGCTGGTACGCAGCGTTCCTACTTCCTAGCTAGTAACTGAAGCATGCATGCATATGCATCATCAGTAAGAAATAATACTGAAAAGAGTTTAATTTGATGGGCAGACGAAAGGCCCGTTCATCCCTCTCCCGACGGGTCGGAGGGACGGCAACAGGTCGGTGGCCGCCGACGTCGCCCTGAACTCGCCGCCGCCGGGCGCCAACATCACCGGCATCATCGCCCTGTTTGCTAAAAAGTTCAACCTCACCGCCAAGGACGTCGCTGTCCTCTCCGGTATATTTTGTGTTATTATTATCCGATCTCCCCTGTCCGTCGCCCAAACACATTAGCTTGACGTTTTTCAGGGGCACACACGATCGGGAAGGCGCGGTGCTTGACGGTGTCGCCGCGGCTGTACAACTTCGGCGGGCAGAATGGCGCGTCCGACCCCACGCTGGACGCCAACTACACGGCCACCCTCCGCGGGCAGTGCAAGCCCGGCGACAACGCCACCCTCGTCTACCTCGACCCTCCCACGCCGACCACTTTCGACGCCGACTACTACGCCCTCGTCGCCGGCAACAAGGGCCTCCTCTCCACCGATGCCGCCCTTCTCCTCGACCCCACCACCAGCGCCTACGTCGCGCGCCAGGCCAACGCCAACGCCACCGCGCCGCCGGACGAGTTCTTCGCCGACTTCGCCGCGTCCTTCGTCGCCATGAGCAAGCTCGGCGTGCTCACGCACCACAATGGAGAGATCAGGCAGGTCTGCTCCAAGGTCAACCCGCCGGCCAGCAGTACCAGCGCCGCCGCTGCCCAGCTGATGACCGCCACCGGTGGGTTGGCAGTGCCACTCGCTCTAGCTGTGGCTCTCGTGCTCTAACTCTGACACGGACTCTGCAATTTGAATGCCATGCATGCATGCCTGTTTATTATGATTTGTTCAGTTTGCTGATTTAATTTCCTCTGATTTGTGTTTGCGTGACTTGATGTGTTGGTTTCCATGATTTCGCATGGAATTTTCTTTGCAAGTTTTTTCGTTGTGAGCATTGGGCAAGTCCAGTTTGTATTCAGACCTCAAATAAAATGAACGCGCACCGCATGCTGTCCCCCTAGAAAGGATGCGTTTGTTTCAGCTTTTTGCCGGTTTGTGAAATGAAACAAACAGTTCAGTTGTTGAGCTGATTTTTGAAAAGCTGAAAAACTGGCTCACGAAGAAATAAACTAAAAACTAAAAAAAATATGTTGAGAACAACTTTTCTCTTTCTTGGTATGCTGAGAAGCTATAATAAACTAAAAAAAAGTAAAAAAACATGATGAAAACAGCTTTTCTGGTTTTGATGTGCTAAGGGCACCACCAACGGAGGCAGCACATGTTGTTGGCCTTGGGCTAAAATAACCAATCTTACAATAACGAAATCTGCACCAACGGACCTGGCTTATTATTTTGCCACGTGTCCTGCAATTCCAACGTTCGATCTCTATCGGGCGGTTCAGAAAACGAAAAGTCCAGCCATGTTTCAAGAGCCATCATCCCAAACGTAGTCGTCTCCAGTTATCCCCCGCCTCCACGACGCGGCGTTCGAACCTCCCTGGCCAGAGCCTCTCCCCGGCGCCGCCCGCGGTGCCTTTGCTCAAAGAGGCGCCCGCGGCCATCGCGCACAGCCGCCCTTGCTCCTACCCGACCGCTCAGCCGCTGTTGCTCCCACCCGACCTTTCAGTCGAGCTCGAAGATTGTGGACAAGCTCGCCTGCGCCAATGCGGACAGCGCCGACGGAGGCCCGGAAACTGCCGTCGTTGTCCCCAGCCGCGCTGGTCTTTTCGTCACTGCGGCGCGCGCGGCCGTGGCGCGCCTGGTCGTGGAGTCGGGCTTGCGTGCGTGGGGAAGAGCGGCGGGCGGAGGAGGCGAGGAGCGCGTGGACAGGCACGCTTATGGAGGCAACCAGCGCCAGCGTTTGCAGCTCCGCAGAGCCCTACGCAAACTCCCATGCGGAAGAGTCCAGCGCTTCAGCAGCTGGAGCAGCCACCGACATGGAAGAAGCCCAGCAGCTATTTGACGAAATGCCTCCAAGGTAGGCTGCTCAGTGAACACATATCTTGCTCGCGTCCTTGCCTCCTTGGTGCGTTGGCGTGCCTTAACACACAGAAATCAACGATGACAAAGCCCACTGTCACAGTCCCCTCCCTACTTCCCCTGTACCGCCAATCTACCGACTGAAGGAGGTGGTGGTGGAGAAGCATGAACGCTCTGCAATGTCAAAGGTCACCATGGAGCCGAGACTGAGGAGCGCCTTTTATTGGACTTCGTCCTCTCCATAAAGCAAGTACTCTGTGCAATCCAAGGTAACGGACATGATTCAACAGCAGGACCTACGCTTCATGTCGAAGGTATTGAGCAACTACTCTGCTGTTTGAAGGTCAGTAGGTCACGATTCTGAATGTTGAAGCTACTGAAAAGGGCACTAGCACCTATGCCTGCATTATACTATCTGTTATAAAATCTCTGTCAAGCAACGATGCTTCATACAAGCACAAAATTAATATTACCTTATTTTACCCATTAACTAATGTAGTTTTTTTAGTTATAGTTTGCTCCTATGCTACACTGTCAATTAGATAAATCTAATACACATGTGTTTACTCAATACCAGCGTCGACGCTTCAATGGATGATGCAGCCAATTTGTTTGATGAAATGGGCATAATTTTTTTCTTCCATTGCTTGCTGATGTGATTTGTGTACAGACCCATCTCTACGGTAGAGAGACATCGTCACTACGCTCGACGCACTCCAGGCATAGGTCGAGCAGCGGGCGGCGGCCACTGCCACGCACGAGCTGCTGCTCGACACCTTGCATGTCGTCTCCAAGGTACGGGCTCTGGGACTCCTTATTCTTTTTGTTTATATTCTTAGCTAATAATGTAGCTCATCATCCTAGTAATTCTTACTTGCATGGTCGAGTTGACATTGGCAGACCCGTCAGATATAAAGTCTCATTTAAGTTCATTTCCTTTTGTTTATATAATTTAAGTTCGTTTCCTGAGTTTTACCAATACTCCAAACGTTTGGGCTTACACGTGCTGCATTTACTGCTACTAATCCATTATCCGTACTAGAGACCATATGAATATTCTGGCTGCTTTGCTGGGATGGAAGCTCTAAGCTATTCATACGTTAGTATTCAATTCATAGGCCTGATCGAAGAAAGAAAGAAAAAACAGATTTGGAAGAGAATCGGATTGTAAGATTCAACGCATGGTGTTGTCCTTATAACAGTATTTGCAGCCGTGTATCTCCACACACTGCCCATGGTGCTGTCCATGCAGTGGACATAGATTGAAATATCTATTTATATATAGTAAGTGGGTACATAGCAGTGTGACCTCAGATTTTAGATCGTGCAATTATATTATAATACTCAGAGAAATCAAATTTAAACTGTAATTAAATTTGAATGTAATACTTACATAGATCAATTTGGTAGAAATTCTTATTGCTTTACTGTTATACTAGAAATTCCAAGATGGAAGCGGCCAATATAGCAATGAAACAACAGAGCTGATGACAGGGCTATCATCCTCATGCTTGACATGGCCTATTGAAGTTTTGAGGCTATAAATAAAGTTATCGTTCAACAGCAAAACTGCGCAAGCTTCAACATCTGAAGATGCCCTTTGGTATGCTAGCTACCCAAAACCATGGTCACGGTGCGGAGATTTGGTGCTGCAAGGTGTCAAAATGGGAGTATGTGTCAATTTTCAATACCCTTTCAGTACAATTGATTGTTTCCATCTTAGAGGATCTCAATGTTTCAATACTTATTAGTTTCACATTTTTATATGCAAAGCCAATGCAGGTTTTATAACAAGCTTGTTAATAGATGCAACGATTTTAAATGGCAACATGATTTCTATGCATTTTACATGACAAGAGAAATATGATTCAGTTTTTACAACTGCAACCATGAAACTTAGAGAGACCATATTTCATCAGGCAAGTGGCACATGATGAGCATTTTTTTTTGCTTGGAAACTGTTGTAAAAGGAATATGATCCTATCTAAGAGTTACTTAACTTTTTTACAACATGTAGCTAACCATAATCTTTTGACTTTACCTTGAGGCGCACTAGGCATTATTGAATATATCAAAGTACAAGAATTTTCATGAGCATTTAGCCACCTCATAATTTCCATTGACTGTTGTATCCCTATGCAAATGTGCAAATATAATTTGAAATTTTCTATTTTATCAAATACAATGAAATAATTATGGACCCAAATAAATGTCAATACCCTATATGCCTACTCTCAGAATAAAGGATTTATCATTATCATCCATGGCCCCCTCAAAAGATGGCGCGGCAAAGCCGCGCATGTGTTTCTAGTACACCTAGATAGCTGTGCTCTCTAGCTAACACACTGCTATCGGAGGCAGCTTTGCTTTTTTACTGCACCGTCACATCATGTCCCTTTCCAATCTCTCCTAGGCCTGGTTTAGTTTGCAAATTTTTTGAACTCGATGAATAGTACCACTTTCGTCTTATTTGACAAATATTGTCCAATCGTGGACCAACTAGGATCAAAAGATTCATCTCGTGATTTTCAACTAAACTGTGTAATTAGTTATTTTTTTATCTACATTTAATACTCCATGCAAACGGCTAAAAATTGATGTGATGGAGAGAGAGTGAAAAAATTTTAACTTTTAGGTGCATCTAAACAAGGCCCTATTCTTTTTCACTCTACTTTTTCTCCATGAACTAGACTCCCTGCCTATCTTCCGTAGTAGCTTCATCTTTTGGTCTGACAAGACCACTACTTCTACAGGACACTCTGCGAAGTCTTTTTGACATGGATGTTTGGCGCCAACGTGGCGTCTAGGGTAGTACGCTACATCCTTACGTTGGGAAAGCCCTAAGAAGCTATAAATTTATTACAAAAGCCTTCGGCAAAATTACAAGAGCTTGAAGCTAAAAGTCATAAAGGCCACTTTTGAGTTAAAAGCTAAAAAACTGCAGCTCAAACAAACAAACCCAAAAGCTAAATGGAACAATGTCTAGTGCATAATTTCGCAAATGTTTTAAAATGATCAATAAAGTATATTGTTAGTTTTCCACTTTATATTTGATTTTATCGTATTCAACAATTTGAGGTGACAAATTAAGTAATAAAACAACCAAAAGTAAAAACATTTTGTTCATACCCATATGCACGCTCCGACGAATAGGAAAACGTCTTCCACTATAATAAAAACACCTTTGCGTGGAAAGCCATATGACATGTCTGGTGTCCCGAGAACAGTCACTGAGCATCACCTAAATGTAAAACCTAGCTCTAAACAAGCCAAGCAATGCCTAATTGCCTACATCGGTTCGACGACAATAAGCAACCTTGCAATATCCATTAACGAAGGCAACCTTGCCATCTTCATAGGCAGTTGGGAATTTGAGCCTCATATGGAAATGTAAGGAAGAGGGGGGGGGGGGGGGGGGGGGGAATTTTGAAAAATATTTCCCTGCTGCCGTTCATTGCCCCGCCACTAGTCGATTTCTTCTTCGACTCCAGCCAGCCTCTTTGCCAAGCATCCCCACCCCACTCATCCTTCTCCCCTCTAGTGAGCTTCTAACCATGTCCGCATCCCTTTAATATTTTCAATGAAAACTGACGCAAAAAAATCTGTGCAATCAACCATAAAGGTCCTAATGCTAACCGAAAAAAAAATCTTTATCAACAACTAAAATTTGGAGTTCTATGAAAAAAATGACTCCATAATACCAAATCGTTCTAATATCCTTTTAGGTTTTATTTTATATGAAATGTTAAATGATTTTGTTGTGTAAAACTATCAGAAAATTAAGGAGTCAAAATAGTGTGAATAAGTTCACTCAAGTTTATAAAAAAAATCAATTAAGTTAATTAAAATCATTATTAAATATATCATTTGTTTTTTGTCATCTAATATAAATAAAATATTATATAAAGTTATATATATTTTGTAAAATCTATCTCCATTCTACAATCTGATTCTGTCTGTCAGGCAAAAGTTCCTGCCTAGGATCCCTATGTAACTAGTATATCTGGCTTGCAGTGCAAAGCCAGCTGGTTCTGCTATAAGCATCTCCACAGTTTGGCAAATTTTGTTTCTCAAATCTTGTTGTTTGCCAACTTTTAAAATAATATGGGAAAGGAAAAAAAAGATCTCATCTCTAATAGTTTGGCAAATTTTCGCCCTGTTCGGCGGGCTGTTTTTTGGCTTATAAGCCAGCTGTGGCTGATTTGCTGTGAGAGAAAAACACTGTTCCACGGCTGATAAGTCGTGCTGATAAGCTCAGCCGAACAGGGGGTTCGTTTCCAAAAAGTCAAAATTGTTGTCCCACAGCGTGTCCTTTTCCTCGTCGACGTCTTCGTCTTCTTCTTCCTCCGTCATCGACATCTTAATTTTCCTATCATATACATGCATGCATACATGTTTAGATGGTTTCATAGTTGCTTGATTAGTCTGTCTACTCGACGAGCATATGCATCATCATCAGCCTGCTGTGCTGGAGGCCGTTGCTGCGGGCCGGTGCCGCTACCTACTGTGAAGCCAAGCGCCAGCCTGCTGTGCTGGAGGCCGCGAGGCCAAGGGCCAGCCGTTGCCTCGCCCTGCCGCGGCCGCTCGCCCTCTGCGACTACGCGCTGCCCGGTGCTTGCTATGATACCGTGAACGAAGAGCCCCGCTAACGAAACGAAGAGCCCGCTAAGCAACGAAGAGCCCGCAAGGAGAAAGACCGATGCTAAGCACGGAACCCGTGCGTATATTTGTGCGCTAGACAGGAAGATATGCCAAGTTGGAAAAGATGGGGATTTGGGATGCCAAACTGTTGGAGAGGGTTTTTTTTCATTTTGCCAAAAAATTATGAATGTGGAAGACGTTTACCAAACTGTTGGAGATGCTCTAAATACACATAGCTGTGCCCAAATATGATCAGCCAATTCAATCTTTGGCTGCTGCTTATAGCTCAGTCGTCATTCCAGATATACTCCTAAGCCAGCAATAAACAACAATCAGTAGCTAGTGAAAGGATCAAGATGCCCAAGAGGGGGGTGAATTGGGCTTTTCTAAAAATTAATTGCAAGAATTAAATCCTACAAGCCGAAATTCACCCCTAGTGCCTACTTGTGTTCCTAGGGAGTCTACCGATAAAAAGTTTTGCACCCTAGTTTCCAATCCTAGTCTAGCATGGCAATTCTAGGAATGTAAATCAAGCAATGAAAGTAAATACGAGAAAGTAAATGCTTGAATGTAGAAAGGGCAAGGAACACGGCGATGTTTTTCCGAGGTATCGGAGAGTCGCCACTCCCCACTAGTCCTCGTTGGAGCACCCGCGCAAGGGTGTCGCTCCCCCTTGATCCGCGCAAGGATCAAGTGCTCTCTACGGGTTGATTCTTCGACACTCCGTCGCGGTGAATCACCCAAAACCGCTCACAACATGAGTTGGGTCATCCACAAGCTCCGCCGGATGATCACCAAACTCCCAATCACCACCAAGCCGTCTAGGTGATGGCGATCACCAAGAGTAACAAGCTAGAACTCTCACTTGACCACTACGAGCCCAAATGAGAAGGTGGATGCACACTTGCTACTCTCTAATCGCTAGTGAGGAACTCTCAAACTTTGATTCTCAAATCTCTATCCTCACTAGTGCTCTTGCACTCCCTTGCACTCTAAGGGGTTTTCTCAGCTGATCAAATGAGCAAGAGACCTCTAAAAGAGGTGGAGGGGATGCATTTATACACCCCAGAGACAAAACGAACCGTTACTTTCTGACACGGGCTGACCGGACGCGCCGGTCGAACTGACCGGACGCGCCGGTCGCCTGTAACGGTCGAAAACCGATTTTCGAACTGAGTGACCGGACGCGCCGGTCAGGGGTGACCGGACGCATCCGATCGTGCAAGGAAGCTTACTGTAAACGCACCGGACGCGAGACCGCGTCCGATCGTTGATGACCGGACGCGTCCGGTCGTCTCTGGACCTTACTGGACTATGACCGGACGCGCCGATCACATCCAGGTCGCGTCCGATCGGGTGTTTCCTCAAAAGACACGTGTCAGCCTCTGACCACCACGTCCGGTCCTCGCGAGGACCGCGTCCGGTCGTCAGAGGCAAACCCTAGTCGCGGTTAAGTACTGACCGGACGCGTCCGGTCATGCCGAAGACCGCGTCCGGTCAGTGGAAAACAGCCCGAAACTTTCCGAAACGCATCGCAACTTGAACCAAGTTGCTTCCAACTGAACTTTGAGCTATTCTAGAGCTGCTTAGTGCCAAGTTTAACAAGTGTGCACCACACCTAAACATAGGACTCGCCTAGGTCAAGCTACCCGTTCATGCCCCCCTTTATAGTACGGCCAAAAGAGAAAAACGAAGATCCTAACGACTATTCCGAATGAATCTCAACACCTCGTCATCCGGAACTAACCGTCCTTAATCTTGACGTCACTCTTTTGAAAACCGAAACGATTTCCATCAAGGGACATGAATACCATGGTGCCCAAAGCAGTTATAACCTCCATGACCTAACTTACCAAAGTTTCTGCAAAACACACGTTAGTCATGGTAATAAAGCGTTGTCATCAATTGCCGAAACCAAACCTTGGGGCCTAGATGCTTTCAATCTCTCCCTTTTTGGTGATTGATGACAACACTAAGATATAAAAGATTAGAGTGAGGTTTTCGAGCATGCTTGGTTCACATAAGCAAAAAGCAATAAGCACAAGGGGTTAGGAATTGCTTATGTGCCCCAAGCCAAAAGAGTGTACTTCATAAGATAAGACAAAAAACGTTAGTACACATAAAGATATAGCTCATAAGAAATCGGAGTAAGGCACGGAAGCACAACCTTAGAGCTATAACTAAAATGGTGACATTAAGACACTGTGACTAGATAACACATTAAGACTCAAAGTTTACCACACGACGACATGTCACACGAATGCAATTACTGAAAAGTAAACATGATGCATGAATGTAGCACACAAAGAACGAAAACCCTCTGTCAAAACTCCCCCTGAAACTACTCTCTCTCCCCCTTTGGCATCAAGCGCCAAAAAACTAATCTAAGGATCTAACGGGGGGACAGACGGAGTCGTGTCGGGTGCCGAGGTGCGCGGAGTAATCACGAAGTGTAGCGTGTCACCCTCGGAGTCTGAGCTATCTGGCTGACCCTCTAAAGAAGCACGTAGCTGTGAAGCGGTCTGGGTCTGAGCAGGAACAGGTACTGACGTGGTAGCAATAAGAGGATCCGTCTGAGTGACCTGAGCCTGTAGTGAGCCAATAGCAGGGGGATCTGTCGAGGCAACTGAAGAAGGGATAGTCTCTGTAGTCCCGGTCCCTGTCACTAGAGGAATAGCAGCCTCTGAAGCTGACAACCCTGAAGAAGTATGAAATGTAGTAGTGTGCGAGGGTGTCGGCTGACCAGTCAACTCACTGTAAGTAGCACTGAAATCACCAATAGGTGTGCCTGTCAGGAGGTGAGGGCGAGGCTGGTATGAAGGTGTAAACCCTGTGTGAATAGGCGTGAAGCTCGGGGACTAGAACGACTGAGGAACCTGCTGCTGTGGAGATGTGAACTGGAAGCTCGGCTGTCCCTGACTCGATGGATCACTGGACTGAAAAGCATGAGTCATGACAGAAGCAGGCGGAGGAACCCCGACGGTGACAAGGTGGCGCAGGAGATCCAAGTACTGCTGCTGACTTTATCGCTGCATCTCAACTTGCTGCCTCTGGATCTCAAGCTGCTGACGCTGAAACTCGTCCTGACGAGCCTGTATCTGTGCAAGTGCTGCAGCTGTATCCTGAGCCTGTCGCTGTATCTGCTGCTGCTGCTGCTCCTGTGCCTGGGTCAACCTCTCAAGTATAGCCACCATGGCTGGGTCTGAGCGGGAAGCTGAACCAGAGCCACCGGCCTCGTGGTCGTGAGACCGAGGAGACCGGTACCTGGGGATGGGCTGGTAGTCCTCATCGGTGCTGTCAGAAGTCACATCCTCAGGTATATCAGCAGTCTGAGCGTCAAGGTCCGTAAGCTCTGCCTCAGCAAGCTCGTCCACAGTAGCGTCCTGCTCTGCTGCTGTCTCAGGAACCTCTGGGTGCTCACGCTGTCCTAGCACTGGGGCCTGATCTCTAGTAACCGAGGCCCAAAGCTGACGGATATCGTACTCAGGAAAAGCAGTGGTAGTGTCTGATATCTCCGCCCTGATCTCTGGTGGCATCTGAATAGAAGATCTAATAATAAAGCAGATCCAGTGTGCATAGGGCAGCTAACGATTACCCTTGAAGCCCTCAGCAATGGTGTCCTCCATCTCACTAAGTATAAGATCCCAAATATCAAACTGTGTCTGTGAGAGGAGGTGATGAACAACCCATAGCTGCATACGTGTCAGTCCCTCTCTGTAGCCAAGTCTGGGAAGAAGAGAGCGTCTGATAATAGCATCCAAAACTCTGGCAAGTGGTGTCAGGCTGGCAGGCGTACGACGAGACCCTTCGCCAAAAGGCTCACGAAAACAGGGTCGGACCAGGTCTGTAGGTGGCACTGCTCCGCCGTGAGGGCGTCTGGGTGGAGGAGTCTGACCATAACACAACTGATGGATCCTCGTGTCAGAAGCTGGGAGTCTGAGGATCTCTCGCGCTCTGGAGCTGTAAAGTCTGTGATCGCGGCCTCGGAATGCAAAGTGAATAAACTCATGGGCAGGATCAATCCAAAGTGAAGCATAAAACTCTCTGACCCATGTGCCGCAGTATGCACCTGTCCGTCCAAGAAGATCTGTCAAGCCAGGCAGATAGGACAGGTGCGGACGAAGCTGCTCTCCCACAACCTCAACCAGTGACTCAAGCCGATAGACTCTCTGAGGTCGAAAAGCTATACCACTGTCAACTAGAGCCCTGTAGAAATCCTCCTGAAGTGGGGTATAGAAACCCTCTGAAGCTCTGTGATCCCTCACTGGTGGAAACCATCGGCTGACCTCCACGAACCTCAACCCCTGCACCTGACGTGCTGTAGCACCCCTCAGGTCAAAGCGCTCGACCGGGGGTGAACCTCTAGCTCTGGGAGGAGGACGTGCTCCACGACGTGGGCCCTCTGGCCTAGGAGTCACCTGAGTACGTGCGCGTGTGGAGCGGCGACGTGGTGGAGACTGAGCTGGCTGCACCTCTGTACCCTCTGTAGCCTCTGGAGCCTCTGTAGCCTCTGTAGCCTCTGTAGGTGGATCAACTGACATACTCTCTGGAGCTCCAGTATCCTCTGTACCCTCAGTGGTCTCTGTACCGAGCTGTCGACCTTCAAGATGAAAGCGACGCTCGCCTATGCGTATGCCACTGCTCCTGCCACCTCTCTCTGCCTGCTCTGCTGCATCTGCCACGGCCTGAGCAATCTCTGCCTCTGTAAGTGTCTTCTTCTTCTTTCTGGCCATTATCTTGATGCGCTTTCCACGCGCAATCTCAGAACGACGAGGAGGACTATCGTCCCCGTCACCAGGAGCACCACCAGCGTTCTTGCAACGCACCATGCTGACAAACTGACTGAGAACCTCTGAAGATGGTGAACTGTCACTTGAGAGGCTTGGCCTCAATCCGTATCCGCAGGCTTGGCCTCGGATTCAGCAAACAGATCTGACCCTGACACACCGACTGACTCGCTGTACCGACGGAATAGAAAGATATACTATAAGCACATATATAACTAAAAGGTGCGAAACCCTAGAGATAGCAAGCATATGAGATACGAAGTGAATCGAGACGTGAAGCTACCTCGGATCGACGAGACGACGGTGACAAGATGAGATGACCTAGGTCGCGAGATTCCCCGAATTCGACGAACGAGCTCTGAAAGGACCGAGTCGAGATAATCAATGGACAATTACGGTCAAGGTTGGCCCTAGCGACAAAATTGAATGAAGTTGATCGAGATCGAACAAGTTTGTCACCTTGAGAAGGGTTAGGGCAAAACCCTAGGCTAGGGTTTGGGCAAAACCCTAGAGATGGCTCGGCCGAAGGAGATGGAATCGAGGAGCTCGGGTGGTGGCTTGGCACGAGGGAGGAGCTGCGGCTGCTGCTGGCGAGGTGGACGGCGGTGGAGGTCCGGCTAACTGGCGGCGGTGGCGCGCGGCGCAGCAGCGGCTGGAGCGGGTGCGGCAGCGGGCGGCGCGTGAGCGGGTACGTGCGAGCAGCGAGCGCGTGCGGGCGAGGATGGCGCGGCGCAGGCACGGCAAGGGGTTGCCGGCGGTGAGGATGACGGCGAGGAACGCGACGAGCTCGGCGAGTCGGCGACTAAGGCAAGGCGGCGGCGGAAATCGCGTACGGGTAAAAGAAACCGACCGAGGACGAACGATTTTATGAGGGGGTTGGATCCGCTCGACGCGCGATGACCGGACGCGGTGGTCGTTATGACCGGACGCGGTGGTGCAGCGTCCGATCACACTCCAGTAAGCACCTGGAGTGACCGGACGCGTCCGGTGAGGACTGACCGGACGCGGTCAGAGTCCGGTCGAGGGGAACTCGGGAATTCATCGCGAATGACCGGACGCGGTGGTGGTAACCGGGACCGGACGCGGTGGTCAACACAGGCGCGTCCGGCGCAGCGTCCGGTCACTAGGTCTGGAGTTGGTCTTCTGGATGACCGGATGCACTGGTGGACGCCGGGACCGGACGCGGTGGTGAAGCATCACTGCGTCCGGTGCAGCGTCCGGTCCAGCGTCCGGTCGTTGTTCTTCGCCCTTCTTCGTTCCGAACTTCGACGCGACTTCTCCCAATCAAGTTCCAATTCAAAGAGACACAAATAAACACCAATTGGAACCTGATATGAGTGACCTCACTCAAACCCTCAAATTTTTCTAAATAGTTTGCCTTAGGCTAGTATTATTTTTAGGAAAATAGGCAATAAACACCCGAGGAGCAACGTATGGCCATGCAATAGAGTTTTTGGACCTTTAGGAGCATCAAATGCTCTCTCTATCCATGGACGAACACAGAGGTTGCTCAAAACTAAACCGAAAAGAAACGACAAACAAGCAACCATGCATATGCAATGCAATACAAGAAAGTAAAGCTAGGTTGCTTGTCAAGTTTGATCCACGGTTAGGCTTCTTCACTCCTCCAAAGGAGGGTTATCGTAACCGTGTTAGCCAAGCCCTAAATGCATTGCGATAAAGTAAACATGGCATATAATACAATGCAATGCAAGGGACAACACACGCTCATTTTTTAAAGTTGCTTGAATCAAGCACATTAAGTTCACTTCTTAGCCTACAAAAGGTGGCCTCATCCAAAGGTTTAGTGAAGATATCCGCTAATTGATTTTCACTTCTTACACCTTCTAGTGATATGTCATTTTTAGCCACGTGATCTCTTAGAAAGTGATGGCGGATGTCAATGTGCTTGGTGCGAGAGTGTTGTACCGGATTGTTAGCAATTTTAACGGCACTTTCATTATCACATAAAAGTGGCACCTTTTCAAGAACAACTCCATAGTCTAGGAGGGTTTGTTTCATATATAAGATTTGTGCACAACAAGCCCTCGCGGCAATGTATTCCGCCTCGGCGGTGGACAAAGCCACACTATTTTGCTTTTTAGATGACCAAGATACTAAAGATCTCCTAAGCAAATGGCACCCTCCGGATGTGCTTTTTCTATCAATTTTGCAACCGGCATAATCCGAGTCGGAATAGCCAACTAGTTGGAATCTAGCTCCTTTAGGATACCAAAGACCAATGCTTGGGGTGTGCTTAAGATATCTTAGGATTCTTTTTACGGCACTTAAGTGAGGTTCTTTAGGGCATGCTTGAAAGCGAGCACACATACACACACTGAACATGATATCGGGCCTAGATGCGGTAAGGTATAACAAGCTACCAATCATAGAACGGTAGAGAGTTTGATCAACCGGTTTACCTCCCTCATCTAGGTCGAGATGTCCATTTGATGGCATTGGGGTCTTGATTGGCTTGCATTCTTCCATCTTGAATCTTTTGAGAAGATCCTTGGTATACTTTTCTTGAGAGATGAAAATCCCTTCTCTCATTTGCTTGACTTGAAAACCAAGGAAGAATGTGAGCTCACCAATCATTGACATCTCGAACTCCTTCGACATCAATTCACCAAATTCTTTGCAATAATCTTCATTTGTTGATCCGAAGATGATATCATCAACATACACTTGACAAATGAAGATCTCCCCATTAAGCTTCTTGGTGAATAGTGTAGTGTCGACCTTCCCAAGGGTGAAGCCCTTCTCAACGAGGAAGTCCCGGAGGCGCTCATACCACGCTCTAGGGGCTTGCTTGAGCCCATATAGCGCCTTGGACAACCTATAAACATGATTAGGATATCTAGGGTCTTCAAACCCGGGAGGTTGATTAACATAGACTAGTTCATTTATAAAGCCATTTAAGAATGCACTTTTCACATCCATTTGATATAGTTTCATATCATGATGTGATGCATATGCAAGGAGGATACGAATGGCTTCAAGTCTAGCAACGGGTGCAAAGGTCTCTCCAAAATCGAGACCTTCAACTTGAGAGAACCCCTTTGCAACTAGTCTTGCCTTGTTCCTCACCACTATGCCTTGGTCATCTTGCTTGTTTCGGAACACCCACTTGGTTCCAATGACTCTTGCACCTTTAGGATGCTCTTCAAGTGTCCACACTTGATTGCGGGTGAAGTTGTTCAATTCTTCATGCATGGCATTCACCCAATCCGGATCTTGAAGAGCTTCTTCTACATTCTTAGGTTCAACACAAGAGACAAAAGAGTGATGTTCAACAAAAGAAGCTAGCTTTTGAGATCGAGTCATTACTCCCTTTGTAGGACTCCCTATGATGAGTTCTTGTGGATGTGCTTGAAGTAGAGGTGAATTTCTTCTATCAACCACTTGAGGAGGTGGATGGGGAGCATCAACATCTTGAGCTTGTGCCTCGGCTTGTTCATGAGAGACATAAGTATCTTCATTTTCAACTCTCTCATTCTTGTCATCATCTTGGGGCACACGTGATGAAGATGGTGGATCAACAATTTGTACATCGTCATCATCATCTTTTGGCTTGATGTCTCCCACCGGCATGTTCTTCATGGCCTCCCTCAAGGGTTCATCACCTATATCATCACAATTCTCAATTGCTCCTTGGGAGCCGTTAGATTCATCAAATTCCACATCATATGTTTCTTCAACCAAACCGGTGGCATGGTTAAATACTCTATATGCTTTGAACTTTGATGAGTAACCAACAAGAAAACCAATATCACAACGTCTTTGAAACTTCCCTAGGTGTTGACGCTTCTTGTAGATGTAGCATTTGCAACCAAACACCCGGAAGAAAGAGACGTCCGGCTTCTTCCCATTAAGCAACTCATAGGGGGTCTTGCCAAGAAACTTTTGTAGGAAGAGGCGATTTGAAGCATAGCATGCGGTGTTAATTGCCTCGGCCCACAACTTCTCCGGAGTGTTGTACTCATCTAGCATTGTTCTTGCAAGGGTGATCAAAGTCCGGTTCTTTCTCTCAACTACACCATTTTGTTGAGGAGTGTAGGTTGAAGAGACCTCATGCTTGATTCCAATTTCATCACAATAAGCTTCAATGTTGGTGTTGTCAAACTCTTTGCCATTGTCACTTCTAATCTTCTTTATCTTGACTTCAAATTCATTTTGAGCTCTCTTTGCAAACTTCTTGAAGCAATTTGCCACTTCGGATTTGTCATGAAGGAAGAAAGTCCATGTATACCTTGAGTAGTCATCCACTATCACAAGACAATAGAGATTACCACCCAAGCTCTTGTATGTTGTAGGTCCAAACAAATCCATGTGTAGAAGTTCTAGCACTCTTGAAGTTGACATGAAAGCTTTGGTTGGATGAGTGTTTGCAACTTGTTTGCCCGCTTGACATGCACTACAAGGTTTGTCCTTTTCAAACTTCACGTCCTTCAATCCTCTCACTAGTTCTTTCTTCAATAGCTTGTTGAGAGTGTTCATTCCAACATGAGCAAGCCTCCTATGCCAAAGCCAACCAAGTGAAGTCTTGGTGAACAAACATGTCATCAAATTTGCATCTTCGGAGGTGAAGTCAACTAGATAAAGATTGTTGTATCTAAAGCCTTTGAATATCACTTGCTTGTCATCTATCTTTGAAACTTCAACTTCATTTGGTGTGAACAAGCATTGGAAGCCAAGGTCACAAAGTTGCCCAACGGATAATAAGTTGAAACTCAATGAAGCAACATAGAGCACATTTGAGAGAGAGTGATCATTTGATATTGCAATCTTGCCTATACCCTTGACTTTGCTCTTTGAATTATCCCCAAATGTGATCTTCTCTTGACATATCCCATTCTCTTCAATGGAGGTGAACATACGAGGATCACCGGTCATATGTTGAGTGCAACCACTATCAATAACCCAATGAGATCCACCGGTCTTGTAGTTCACCTACACACAAGAGATCAAGCTTTTTGTTTAGGGACCCAAACTTGAGAGGGGCCCTTGACTTTCTCAACTAGTGACTTGGCAACCCAAATTTTCTTTGGCCTATTCTTGTTTGGGGGACCCAAAAACATGACTTTCATCTTTCCATTTGAATCTTTTCTTAGCATATAATGAGCATTGAATGCAAAGGGTCTAGCATGCTTGGGCAAGGGTTGTGGTGGTGGAGTTTTGCATTCATGAGCAAAGTGACCTTCTTGACCATACTCAACACATCTCTTTGGCTTGGGCTTTGACTTGCTTTGTTGTTGTTGAGCTTTTGCATTCTTCTCTTGATTTGCCAAGTACCCAATACCACTTCTATCCATCTTCATTACGGTGTTCATGAGGAGCTCACTTTGCAAATATTGACCTCTTGTGAACTTGCTGAAAGTCCCTAGTTTGGTTTTGGCTAATTGATGAAACCTAGGACTAACCTTTGTATCTAAGTGGATGATTTAGATAAAGGTGGTCATTGAATATGAAACATGACATTGACTCATGTGACCAAGATGGTGAAGACCAAGATGAGGCTTGGCTCGATGGACCGGTTGTGAAGGTGAAGGGCAAGTCGAGGCTTCGAAGCGAAGGACCATGCGATGGTGAAGCTTGAGCAAGACTTGGCGCCGATGGACCAATGCAACAGTGAAGAGCAAGTGAAGTCAAGGTCGATGGATCGAGACGGTCATGTGATGATGTCATGAAGGAGCTTAATGCACATGAGACATGACATGGAGTCATGTGACCAAGGTGATGAAGACCAAGATGATGTTTGGCTCGATGGACCGGTTGTGAGGGTGAAGGGCAAGTCGAGGCTTCGAAGCGAAGGACCATGCGATGGTGAAGCTTGAGCAAGACTTGGCGTCGACGGACCGATGCAACGGTGAAGAGCAAGTGAAGTCAAGGTCGATGGATCGAGACGGTCATGTGATGATATGAAGTGGATCATATCATTTGTGATATGGTTGGTGCATGTGTTGCATCAACGTCGGAGGAGATGGAGTGGAATGCGCAAGGCAAAGGTATAACCTAGGGCATTTCTATTTCACCGGTCATAGGTGTGTAGAGAAGTTTATGACCGGGTTTTAGGATAGATGGCCGTACTATCAAGAGGGGCAAACTTGTTTGCATATCGGTCATCTAGTGCCACTTGAGCGATCTAACTTTGCATACGGGTTAGGATCGAGTGGCGAGGCAAGTTGAGTGCCTAATTCCTTTGGAAATGTTTGAGAAAAAGCTAACACATAAGCACACGGAGATGTACACTTGATGGTGTTAGCACATTTGCAAAGGTGGGAAAAGAAACGTGACGAACGGAGGTCACAGAGGTGACCGGACGCTGCACCGGACGCTGCACCGGACGCGGTCACTGTGCGACCGGCGCGTCCGGTCAGTGCAGCGCGGTGTTCAGGCGCGCGGGTTAGGGTTTGCAACCGGCGCGTCCGGTCACTCGCGGGACCGGCGCGTCCGGTCATGCGTCCTGAGGGAACTGCAGATTCGCAAGGACGATCGGACGCGGTGCGCGTCCGGTCACACACGATCGGACGCGTCCGGTCGTTGTTGGAGCTTACTGGACTCCGACCGGACGCGGGCACTGTCGCGTCCGGTCGTTGCGAGGAGCGCGTCCGGTCGTTGATTCGCGGGCGCGGGTGCTGTGCGCATCGGCGCGTCCGGTCGTTGCGAGGAGCGCGTCCGGTCGTTGATTCGCGGGCGCGGGTGCTGTGCGCATCGACGCGTCCGGTCGTTGCGAGGTGCGCGTCCGGTCGTTGTTTCGCGGGCGCGGCACAGTGCGACCGGCGCGTCCGGTCGGTTGAGCGGCGCGTCCGGTCATCGCGTTTGACCGTTGGCGCGCAGTGACCGTTGGAGGATCTAATGGTCGTGTTTGATTTCGGGGGACACGTGGACGTCACAGGACGACCGGACGCGGTGGAGCGCGTCCGGTCAGTTTCGACCGGCGCGTCCGGTCGTCCCGCTTTCTGCCCAGTGAAGGGGTAACGGCTCTATTTGACCGTGGGGTTATAAATAGACGTTGTGGCCGGCTGTGGCCAAAAGCTGAGCACACTTTGGCCTTGGTGGCTTGTGTGGTAGTGCTTGGGAGCCCTCTAACTCACTCATGCTTGATAGTGTTCATCGGATCGAGTGAGAGAGCGATTCTAGTGCGATTGCATCGTGAGGTTGCATCGAGTGGCACTAGGTGATCGTGTTGCAAGCCGGTGGTGCTTGTTACTCTTGGAGGTTGCCACCTCCTAGACGGCTTGGTGGCTTGTGGCTCCGTGGAAGCTCGCAAGAAGATTGTGCGAGGCTCCGGAGAATCTTTGTGAGGGGGATTGTGCTCACCCCGCGGGGATCGCGAAGAGCAACTCTAGTTGTGCGTGTCATTGAGCTACCTCACTTGAGAGTGGTGTCTTGCGGTGCCTTGCGGGGCGTGCCTTGAGGGGTAAGTGACTTGAGGGTCACACCGAGGAACCATCTAAGTGTTGGTCGACACAACGGGGACGTAGCTTGGTGGCGACCAAGTGAACCTCGGGAGAAAAATCACCGTGTCAACATTGTCTACTCTTCTCGGTGGTTTGCCTTCATGCAACACAAGCTTGTATTTACTTTCATATATACTTATGCTTGTGTAGTTGCTTTCGTAACTAGTTTGCTTGTGTAGCTTGCTAGTTGTCTTCTTGCTTGTGTAGCTAGAAGCTTCCCCTTTGCGTGACTAATTCGGTTTGTGTAACCTTGTTAGTCACATTGCTTAGTTTGTGTAGCTAAGTAGTTTGCGCTCTCTAATTTGGCTTGTGTAGCCTTGTTATTGAGCATTGCTAGTGAGCTTAGGCTTTGTGCGCTTTGCTTACTAGAATTGTGTAGGAGCTCTCTCTTGCTTGCAAAGTACTAGTGCATAGGTTTGTGTGACCTTGCTCTAGAATTAAATAGGAGAGCTCTTGCTAAGGAAAGCACCTTAGTTGCTTAATTAGAATATTTATAAGGTGCTTGTGAACTTAGATAGAGGGGTGTAGTCTTGGCTAGACCGATAAGTTTAATTCCGCATTTGTTTCGGTTAGCCAACGTGTTTAAGTTTTAGAAAGGACTATTCACCCCCCCTCTAGTCCGTCATCTCGACCCTACAAGTGGTATCGGAGCCGGGTCTCTCTTTTGTGGTTCTCACCGACCCGAGAGGATGGAGGCTTATGGGCTAGATGTTGAGTGTCCACACATTTTTGATGGCACACACTTTGCACGGTGGAGAAATTGGATGACATGTCATTTTAAGTTTATTTCTCCTCAAATGTGGTGGATCGTAGATGTGGGCTTTTCCTTTGCAATTGATAAAAAGAATGCAACTCAAGCGCAAAGTAAATGCCTACATCTCGATAGCCAAGCTACTAATATTTTCTATCGATCTGTGGTTAGTAGCATACTTCATGAGATCATAGACTTCAATTCCGCCCATGAGATTTGGGTGTTTCTAAATGAGAAATATGGGGCGATCTCCAATGATGATGAGCCCAAGGAGGAGGCGCATGAGGATGTTGAGCATGACCACAACAAGGTGGTTGTGGAGGATTGCTCCACCTCATGGTCAAGTGATGACAAAGATGATCATAGCACAAGATCACTTGACAAGAATGATGATAATGCCACAAGTGATGCAAGCAATGATTCTACTCCATGCATACTTGATGGTGAAGATGATGGCTATGAGAGTGATGCTTCAACAAGCTCTTCAACATCACCACATTGTTCCATGTCACATGGTGACACTAAGGTATCTATTGGTGGTTTTGTTGTTGATTGTGATGGTCCAAATTTTGAGCTTCTATATAAACTCTCAAAGGCCCTAAGAAATGAGATGGCAAAAACAAGTAAATTGAAAAATGAAAACTCATTTCTAAAAACCACATGTGAACAACAAAAGCATCTACTTTATGTTACTACTTGTTCACATGAGGAGCTAAAATTGGCTCATGAGGAACTTAGTGTTGCTCATGATAATTTGGTACAAGAACATGCTTTACTCACTAAAAGGCTTTCTAATGATGAAAACAAAACTAGTGAGAGCTCATCATTTGGGTCAAATGATCAATCACATATTACTAACCCTTGTGATGTAGGCAAGAAGCATGTATCCACCTCTTGTGATGATTTATTAGATATGCCATGTTCTTCACAATTAAATGCTTGTTCTACTTCTATGTCTTGTGAGACTAACCTTTTAAAGGAGAACAATGAGCTTAAAAGTGAAGTGAAGAATTTGAGCAACAAGTTAGAGAGGTGCTACAACTCAAAAGTCACCTTTGAGAACATAATGAAGACTCAAAGAAACCTTGGTGACAAAAGTGGCCTTGGCTTCAAGAAGAAAATGACAAGGGGCGAAAGAAAGCAAGAAAAGAGGATGAAGAGGCTACTCCAAAAGAAGCTCTCGCATTCCATGTGCTATCGATGCCATGAAGCGGGACATCTTGCTAATGGTTGCCCAAACATTGAGAAGCTCAAGAAGATGAAAGAAGAAGAGAGGCTAAAGCATGTCAAGTGCTTCAAGTGCCGCACTTGGGGTCATCTCACCTCAATGTGCCCAACCAAGCAATTGGTGAAGCAACAAGTAAAGCCTCAACCAAAGCCACTAGTTGAGCAAGAGAAGACACCCCAAGAGCAAATCAAGATCAACCATGGAGATGATGGTGACTTGATGAAGAAGAAGAAAAAGAAAACAAGAAGGGGTGGTAGAGCAAGGCATCCAATGCAAATCCAAGATGCCAAGATGATGAGCAAGAATCAAATCAAGAAGAAAGTACATGCTCACATCAAGTGCTTCAAGTGTGGAGATATGGGACACTTTGCCTCGGGGTGTCCTACTAAGCTTGAAAAGAAGATTCAAGCAACTTATGAGAGGCAAGGCAATGAAGAGCATCACATGAGTAAGGAAGAAAAGGCTCAACAAAAGAGAAGATGTTATTCATGCCGAGAAAGGGGACACAATGCTCATTCATGTCCCCTAGGTAACAATTCTAAGCCTATTTCAATTGATAATTCTAATATGCTTAGAAAGGATGGCAATGGTACCTCATTGGTTGGAATTGCAAAACATCCCGCTACTCATACTAAGGCTATGTCTAAGTATGTTGCACCTAACTTGAGAGGACCCAAACTAGTTTGGGTACCATCAAAAAGTGGATGAATGATTGTAGGTACCATCGGCATTGGAGGCTTGATTCAATTGGCTTCATCTTGTTCATCATATATTGAGTCAAGTTATGAAGCGCAATGCATATCCAATCCCAATGCCAAGTCAAAATAAGTGAAGTCCAAGTGCTACAATATACAAGTGTCATGATCAAGTTGTGGATGATTTATTGGAATTATTTGATGGCTTGCAATTTATTTGAGTAAAAGCTTGCTATGAATAATCATGAGCTAACCAAGGTATATCTCTTGTTGATCATTTGGGCGCATATGAGTTGATTGAATTGGATAAATATGCAATGTTGCTTGCTATGAGATGATTGAATGGATATATGTCTTATGAAAGTATTCAAACAAGTTAGTTTCAAGTTTGATTCATATTTGATGAAGAATAGCTCAAGTATTGAAATCTGTCCTATATTGAAAAACTGAGCTAGCAGTGATCTTAGCCATGTTTGAGTGATCAAATCTATTTGGATCGGCTTGAAATTTGGTATACATGCTCTACACTTATGAAAGAAGATGCTGTAGATATTTCATGAGAATTGGATAAGAGATGCTTCGGTTTTGGAGTGCATCTTGTCAGCTTTAGTGCAGCAGTTTTCAGCATGTAGCAGTGATGGAAGATTTGAAATCTAGTAGCAATCTAAAAGTCATATGAAGCTCAAATTTTTACAGCTGCTAGATGACTTTGTAATGCACATCTCCACCAAATTTCATGGCATTTGGATTCGTACATTGGGAGATATGAATTATTCTTTGAAGGGTACAGAATCTGCCAGAAAAGTGACAATCATTGGATTAATCTAGAGTCACTTTGATTGAAAGGTCCTCAAGTTGGAAATATGTTTATAAGTGGTTGAGGTACCTAAGTTTGGTTTTAGATTGATCTAGAAGCATGAAGAGCAATGAGTACAAGGACATTTGATTGTGGAATGTACTTGGTGTACATGTTTAGTACTCAAATTTGAAGATCAAGATCAAACTTAAGATGAAGGTGAAGTTTAAGTTCTAGTGATAATTGAAGATCATCTGGTAGAAAGAAAATGACTTAAACAAGTAGAAAGAGTTGGACTCAAATGTAGATTCAAGGATTATTCATCAAGATTGAGTTCATCATTTGGATCAATCAAACTATATCAATTCAAGTGAGTATCAAGAGTGGTTCTTTAGAGAAAGGTCACTTCTCCCTAGTGAGGGGCTTGCCGCCGTGTGTAGGTGGAACCAAGTTTGGGACTTGGAAGGCTAACATGGAAGTGGTGAACCGAGGAACTTGTGATGCTTAGTTGAAGCAATCAAAATGGTTGATCAAGAAAAGCAAGCAACACCCAAAAGAGAGCTAGTCATGTATTTTAAGTGGTATTCTAAGTAGTTCTCTCATGCAAGCATTGATAAAAAAGATGAAGCAAGCCAACCACAACTCAAGAGATAATGCACTTGATCATAAGTGGTTTTCATTTCATATGGGTGAAGAATGGATTTATCTATGATGATTGGTCTTCACCAAGCTTATAAATTGGACTTCACATTGCTATTGGAGTAATGAATTGAAATCTATGTGACTATCCTCTACTCCAACATAGCAAAGGTATCATTGTAATGTGCATGATCATTTCATCTCTTACTATTATGCGGTTAGTGCATATAGTACATGTTTATTAGGATCATGCATAACAAATGAAAATTTTAAATTCATAGCCTACCATTATTGCTTGATTGATTAATTGATCTAGTGGTATGGATATGAGTTTGTTCATGAGCTAGTGAACCCAAGTACTTGATCTAGTTTGGATTGCTAACAAGTGACAAGTACAACATTGACAAGATAACCCTTAGCATGAGGTGTGAAGAAGCTTGTCATTGGATCAAACCGGACTTGGAATCTTAGGCAAATCAACATAGTTCAAGTCATACAAGAAGCTCATGACAATGATAAGAGTACAAGCATAAGACAACAATGAAAATGGATATCTAGTTTGTTTCAAGTGGTATCTAGACTCAAATTGATCTTCCAAGTGGTATTCACTAGTGGTGTCTAGATCATGATCTACAAGTGATATCTTACAAGTGGTACTCATGAAGATAACAAATGTTCAAGAAGTGAATATTATTGTCAAATCCTTCAAAGTGGATCCATACTAGAAAATTCTTTCAAATGGTATCACATTCCTACTCATGGTATCTTCACGTGGTATCATTCATGCAAGACGATGGTTTCACAAGTGATCCTCAACTTTAAGTGATCAACTCAAGAAATGCTACCCTCATCTTCAAGTGGTATCTCAAGTGAATGACACATGCTATGACATAGGGGGAGGAGCCCCACCGATTGGTATCAAGGTCAAAGATCCTATGTGGAATCTCAAGAGCAACCATAAAGTTTGTCATTCCAACATATGTGGTAATGTCCATCAAAAATGCAAGATTCAAGTCTCAACCATCTACCCCAATGCTAGCCTTTACATCAATGAGAAGCACACCTTTTATGGAAATTGATGACAAAGGGGAAGAGATAGGACAAAGATATGCAAGATTTCCTTTGGGGGAGAGATTGCTTTGGAGAGATAGATGATATTGGACATGGACATGGACGAAGAGGGAGCAACATTGAAGAATGTAAGGGGATCAAACATTCTTGGACAAAGAAAGCACACAAGTAGGGGGAGCAAGCTCATGAACTTTGATTGATTGCATTTGATATATGCATAATTCATGTGCTTGCTTGCATTGCATAAGTTCTTAAATTCAATATACATGCTTGTGTGGTGCAATGCTAGTATAGAACTTGGATGATGAAATGATCTACTAGCATGTATAGGAATAGTTTACTTGTGGTATCTAGACATGCCTAAAGCTTTATAAGAGGTCCAAGAACCTTTACATATAATGTTGATCTCACGAGGTTCTTGAGTTTTTGATGGATGTCTAGTTACTTCATGGTGCTAAGGATGGTGTAAAAGGCAACTCCGATTGGTATCATGCTTCAAAGGTCCATTTCTTACACCTTAGCATCATTTTGGTAGAATTACTCTCCTAACACTTCTATCCATGCATATGTGCTAAGCTTTCAATCCAAACTCTATGCACATATGTAGGGGGAGCTAATGCTACCAAAACCGAGCTTGTGATAATTGTCCAAACTTTACTTATGAGCAAAAATGATTGGACAAGTATGACAAGTTCAAAACTTTTATTATCAAAATCATCTTTGTGAGGATTGTCATCAATTACCAAAAAGGGGGAGATTGAAAGTCCCTAGTTTGGTTTTGGCTAATTGATGAAACCTAGGACTAACCTTTGTATCTAAGTGGATGATTTAGATAAAGGTGGTCATTGAATATGAAACATGACATTGACTCATGTGACCAAGATGGTGAAGACCAAGATGAGGCTTGGCTCGATGGACCGGTTGTGAAGGTGAAGGGCAAGTCGAGGCTTCGAAGCGAAGGACCATGCGATGGTGAAGCTTGAGCAAGACTTGGCGCCGATGGACCAATGCAACAGTGAAGAGCAAGTGAAGTCAAGGTCGATGGATCGAGACGGTCATGTGATGATGTCATGAAGGAGCTTAATGCACATGAGACATGACATGGAGTCATGTGACCAAGGTGATGAAGACCAAGATGATGTTTGGCTCGATGGACCGGTTGTGAGGGTGAAGGGCAAGTCGAGGCTTCGAAGCGAAGGACCATGCGATAGTGAAGCTTGAGCAAGACTTGGCGCCGACGGACCGATGCAACGGTGAAGAGCAAGTGAAGTCAAGGTCGATGGATCGAGACGGTCATGTGATGATATGAAGTGGATCATATCATTTGTGATATGGTTGGTGCATGTGTTGCATCAACGTCGGAGGAGATGGAGTGGAATGCGCAAGGCAAAGGTATAACCTAGGGCATTTCCATTTCACCGGTCATAGGTGTGTAGAGAAGTTTATGACCGGGTTTTAGGATAGATGGCCGTACTATCAAGAGGGGCAAACTTGTTTGCATATCGGTCATCTAGTGCCACTTGAGCGATCTAACTTTGCATACGGGTTAGGATCGAGTGGCGAGGCAAGTTGAGTGCCTAATTCCTTTGGAAATGTTTGAGAAAAAGCTAACACACAAGCACACGGAGATGTACACTTGATGGTGTTAGCACATTTGCAAAGGTGGGAAAAGAAACGTGGCGAACGGAGGTCACAGAGGTGACCGGACGCTGCACCGGACGCTGCACCGGACGCGGTCACTGTGCAACCGGCGCGTCCGGTCAGTGCAGCGCGGTGTTCAGGCGCGCGGGTTAGGGTTTGCAACCGGCGCGTCCGGTCACTTGCGGGACCGGCGCGTCCGGTCATGCGTCCTGAGGGAACTGCAGATTCGCAAGGACGATCGGACGCGGTGCGCGTCCGGTCACACACGATCGGACGCGTCCGATCGTTGTTGGAGCTTACTGGACTCCGACCGGACGCGGGCACTCTCGCGTCCGGTCGTTGCGAGGAGCGCGTCCGGTCGTTGTTTCGCGGGCGCGGCACAGTCCGACCGGCGCGTCCGGTCATCGCGTTTGACCGTTGGCGCGCAGTGACCGTTGGAGGATCTAACGGTCGTGTTTGATTTCGGGGGACACGTGGACGTCACAGGACGTCCGGACGCGGTGGAGCGCGTCCGGTCAGTTTCGACCGGCGTGTCCGGTCGTCCCGCTTTCTGCCCAGTGAAGGGGTAACGGCTCTATTTGACCGTGGGGTTATAAATAGACGTTGTGGCCGGCTGTGGCCAAAAGCTGAGCACACTTTGGCCTTGGTGGCTTGTGTGGTAGTGCTTGGGAGCCCTCTAACTCACTCATGCTTGATAGTGTTCATCGGATCGAGTGAGAGAGCGATTCTAGTGCGATTGCATCGTGAGGTTGCATCGAGTGGCACTAGGTGATCGTGTTGCAAGCCGGTGGTGCTTGTTACTCTTGGAGGTTGCCACCTCCTAGACGGCTTGGTGGCTTGTGGCTCCGTGGAAGCTCGCAAGAAGATTGTGCGAGGCTCCGAAGAAGCTTTGTGAGGGGGATTGTGCTCACCCCGCGGGGATCGCGAAGAGCAACTCTAGTTGTGCGTGTCATTGAGCTACCTCACTTAAGAGTGGTGTCTTGCGGTGCCTTGCGGGGCGTGCCTTGAGGGGTAAGTGACTTGAGGGTCACACCGAGGAACCATCTAAGTGTTGGTCGACACAACGGGGACGTAGCTTGGTGGCGACCAAGTGAACCTCGGGAGAAAAATCAACGTGTCAACATTGTCTACTCTTCTCGGTGGTTTGCCTTCGTGCAACACAAGCTTGTATTTACTTTCATATATACTTATGCTTGTGTAGTTGCTTTCGTAACTAGTTTGCTTGTGTAGCTTGCTAGTTGTCTTCTTGCTTGTGTAGCTAGAAGCTTCCCCTTTGCGTGACTAATTCGGTTTGTGTAACCTTGTTAGTCACATTGCTTAGTTTGTGTAGCTAAGTAGTTTGCGCTCTCTAATTTGGCTTGTGTAGCCTTGTTATTGAGCATTGCTAGTGAGCTTAGGCTTTGTGCGCTTTGCTTACTAGAATTGTGTAGGAGCTCTCTCTTGCTTGCAAAGTACTAGTGCATAGGTTTGTGTGACCTTGCTCTAGAATTAAATAGGAGAGCTCTTGCTAAGGAAAGCACCTTAGTTGCTTAATTAGAATATTTATAAGGTGCTTGTGAACTTAGATAGAGGGGTGTAGTCTTGGCTAGACCGATAAGTTTAATTCCGCATTTGTTTCGATTAGCCAACGTGTTTAAATTTTAGAAAGGACTATTCACCCCCCCTCTAGTCCGCCATCTCGACCCTACACTTGCTTAGGCCGGTCTTGAGATGCTCTTTTTCTTGCTTGAGCTTCTTGTTTTCTTCTATGAGTGACTCATTTGTTGGTTGCTTCTCAAGAGCCATCAAACCTTTAAGCTTCTTGTTCTCATTTGCAAGCTTCTCATTCTCACACTTGATCTTGGCATAATTATCATAGTTGCTTGACTCAACCACACTCTTGCCTTTGCTACTAGAACCTTGCTCAATGCTTTCAATGATCAAATCATCACATGATGTAGCTATATCACACTTAACAACATTGTTAGTAGCATCATGTGTCTCGAGAGCAAGTTCATTAGCAACCACAAGACTATCATAGTCAATTTTTAATGTGGTGTATTTGTCCTTTAGAGAATTATGTCTAGTGATGAGCTCATCATGTTTCTTCTCAAGTTTATCATGTTGATCTTTAAGCTCTTTATTAGAGGTTTTGAGCTCCTTGAGAGTGGAAGACATAACTTCATTTTGATCTCTAAGCTCACCACTAGTCTTTTGAGCATTTTCAAGCTTAGATGAGAGTGATTCATTTTCATTTTGAAGATCATCATTTTCACTTCTAGTCCTTCTTATGATTTTAGTGTATTTGTTTAGCAATTTTACAAGTTCATCATAAGAAGGTGCGTCATATTCATCATCACTATCACTATCATCATCATCATCACTATCATGATTTTGTACCTTTCGTTCACCCTTGGCCATAAGGCATAGGTGAGTAGCGGACGATGATGGTGAAGGAGGAGGTGAAGGTGGTGATGAAGATGTCGGTGAAGTTGATGGCCCCATCACAAATGCGGCAACCTTCTCTTTCTCATCATCGCTCTCATCTTCGGAGGACTCACAAGATGATTCAATGTCGGTGAGCCAATCACCAACAATGTATGCCTTTCCTCCCTTCTTCTTCTTGTGGAACTCCTTCTTCTTGCCATCCTTCTTCTTGTATGGCTTGTTCTTCTTCTTCTCTTCTTCTTCATCACTTGAATCATTTTTCTTGCCCTTGTTCTTGTTCTTGTACTTGTCTTTTGGTGGTCTAGGGCATTGATGAGCTAAGTGGCCAAGTTCACCACAATTGTAGCAATCCATCTCCGAGATAGGCTTTCTCTTGCTACTTGTGAAGAATTTCTTCTTCTTGCCATCGAACTTGATGCCACTCTTGTTTAGCTTCTTTAGCATCTTGGTGGTCTTTCTCACCATGAGTGCAAGTGATTCATCATCAATATCACTTTCACTTGAGCTTTCTTGCACCATCATGGCTTGGCCCTTCTTCTTCTTCTTGTCATGACTAGCTTTGAAGGCCAAGTCTTTCTTCTTGAAAGATGATGAGCCCTCTTCCGGAGTAATGTGCATGTACATCTCATGAGCATTGATCTTCCCCAATACTTGTGTCGGTGTTGCGGTGGAAAGATCACTTTGGTGAAGTACGGTGACAATGTGACCATACTTCTCAACGGGAAGCACACTCAAGATCTTCCTTGCAACATCCGATTGGCTCATTTTAGTGAGCCTAAGAGCATTTAGGTCCTCTACAAGAACATTCAAGCGAGTGTACATATCATTAGCACTTTCTTTGGGAAGCATCTCAAAAGAATTAATTTTCTTTAAAGCAATGTGATAGCGTTCCTCATGCTCACTCTTAGTTCCCTCATGGAGAGCACAAAGATTTTTCCACAATTCATGAGCGTTCTTTGCATTGCGCACACGATTGAAGATATCTTTGCCTAAGCCCCGGTAGAGTGCATTCTTGGCCTTTGCATTCCACCGGTCGTACTTCTCCTCGTCACCAATGGGGTTTGCGGGATCCTTGATAGCGGAAAGCCCTTGGGTTGCGGCTCTAAGACACCCGACATCTATGGCTTCGAGATACGCCTCCATGCGGATTTTCCAATATGGAAAATCATCCCCCTCAAAGGTGGGAGGTGGTCCTTCCCCGTTAGACATCTTGCTCTAGGCGGTAAAGCCTAAATTAGGAGCAACTCGGCTTCGATACCAATTGAAAGGATCAAGATGCCCAAGAGGGGGGGTGAATTGGGCTTTTCTAAAAATTAATTGCAAGAATTAAATCCTACAAGCCGAAATTCACCCCTAGTGCCTACTTGTGTTCCTAGGGAGTCTACCGATAAAAAGTTTTGCACCCTAGTTTCCAATCCTAGTCTAGCATGGCAATTCTAGGAATGTAAATCAAGCAATGAAAGTAAATACGAGAAAGTAAATGCTTGAATGTAGAAAGGGCAAGGAACACGGCGATGTTTTTCCGAGGTATCGGAGAGTCGCCACTCCCCACTAGTCCTCGTTGGAGCACCCGCGCAAGGGTGTCGCTCCCCCTTGATCCACGCAAGGATCAAGTGCTCTCTACGGGTTGATTCTTCGACACTCCGTCGCGGTGAATCACCCAAAACCGCTCACAACATGAGTTGGGTCATCCACAAGCTCCGCCGGATGATCACCAAACTCCCAATCACCACCAAGCCGTCTAGGTGATGGCGATCACCAAGAGTAACAAGCTAGAACTCTCACTTGACCACTACGAGCCCAAATGAGAAGGTGGATGCACACTTGCTACTCTCTAATCGCTAGTGAGGAACTCTCAAGCTTTGATTCTCAAATCTCTATCCTCACTAGTGCTCTTGCACTCCCTTGCACTCTAAGGGGTTTTCTCAGCTGATCAAATGAGCAAGAGACCTCTAAAAGAGGTGGAGGGGATGTATTTATACACCCCAGAGACAAAACGAACCGTTACTTTCTGACACGGGCTGACCGGACGCGCCGGTCGAACTGACCGGACGCGCCAGTCGCCTGTAACGGTCGAAAACCGATTTTCGAACTGAGTGACTGGACGCGCCGGTCAGGGGTGACCGGACGCGTCCGATCGTGCAAGGAAGCTTACTGTAAACGCACCGGACGCGAGACCGCGTCCGATCGTTGATGACCGGACGCGTCCGGTCGTCTCTGGACCTTACTGGACTATGACCGGACGCGCCGATCACATCCAGGTCGCGTCCGATCGGGTGTTTCCTCAAAAGACACGTGTCAGCCTCTGACCACCGCGTCCGGTCCTCGCGAGGACCGCGTCCGGTCGTCAGAGGCAAACCCTAGTCGCGGTTAAGTACTGACCGGACGCGTCCGGTCATGCCGAAGACCGCGTCCGGTCAGTGGAAAACAGCCCGAAACTTTCCGAAACGCGTCGCAACTTGAACCAAGTTGCTTCCAACTGAACTTTGAGCTATTCTAGAGCTGCCTAGCGCCAAGTTTAACAAGTGTGCACCACACCTAAACATAGGACTCGCCTAGGTCAAGCTACCCGTTCATGCCCCCCTTTATAGTACGGCCAAAAGAGAAAAACGAAGATCCTAACGACTATTCCGAATGAATCTCAACACCTCGTCATCCGGAACTAACCGTCCTTAATCTTGACGTCACTCTTTTGAAAACCGAAACGATTTCCATCAAGGGACATGAATACCATGGTGCCCAAAGCAGTTATAACCTCCATGACCTAACTTACCAAAGTTTCTGCAAAACACACGTTAGTCATGGTAATAAAGCGTTGTCATCAATTGCCGAAACCAAACCTTGGGGCCTAGATGCTTTCAGCTAGGAACAAGGTCCGTAGAGTATCATCCGATCCCCAATTGCAATTCCCCACCAGTCAAGAACTCAAGATCGATGGCCGCCGCAAGAGCAAGAGCAATGGCAGCAGCAGCAGCACCACTGAGTCCTGCAGCGGCTGCGGCGGCGGCCGTGCTCCTCCTCCTGATCTGTGCAATAGCGATGCCGGCGGCGGAGGCCCAGGTGGTGGTGATGGGCGCGTACAACGAGACGTGCCCGCAGGCGGAGGACGTCGTGTTCAAGGAGATGACGCCGAGAAGCCCCACCTCGCGGGCACCGTGCTCCGCCTCTTCTCCCTGGACTGCATGCTTCGTGGACGGCTGCGAGGGCTCCATCCTGCTCGACTCCACCCCCGGCAACACCGCCGAGAAGGACGCGCCGCTGAACCGAGGCGTCCGCGGGCAGGGTTAAAAAAACCGGTCGGTTTACCGCGGTTAACCGCGGTAACCGCCCTAACCGGGCCGGTCCGGTTCCGGTCCGGTCCGGTCCGATTAGGTATTCCCCAAATTCAAATTTAAAATTTGAAAAAAAAATGCTGAAAAAATTCCTAAAAATAGTTCATGATTTATAGAAGCCAATGGTGTAAAAATTTTTCAAATTGGAGTTCGTTTAGTATTTATTTATACGAATAGAAGTTTGAAAAAAAAGAAAAAAAAAACCGGTCCCGGCCCGTTAAGGCCCATGAGGCCCATTAGGCCGCCACGGGCACAAAACGAGCCGGGAGCTCGCGGGGGGGGGGGGGGGGGGGGGGGGGGGGGGGGGGTCAACGCGCCGAGGCTCCTTTCCTCTCCCGTCCGCCCCCCGTCCGACCCTCACCCGCGCCGACCGGCCGCCGCCGCCGGCTAACCGCCCCTACGCGTCGGTTTACCGACCGGTCAGGGCGGCTTACCGAGCCCGCGACGCGCGTTCGGTTAACCGGACGGATCTAGCGGCTAACCGGTCGGTTAGCCCGGTAAACCGACCGGATCCGCGGCTAACCGCCCAGGTAAGTTTTTTTTTGTTTTTTTTATTTAGAGTAGTATTAGGATTTATGTAGAATTTGTGTTAGGATTTAGGATAGTTTTTTGGTTAGGTTTTAGGTAGGATTTATTTTAGGATGTTTTTTTAGGATTTAGGATTAGAGGTAGGATTTGTGGTAGGATGTATATTTTAGGTATATATTGTGTGACTTTGTGTATGTGAGGTATAGATTTTAGGTATATTTTAGGTATATATTGTGGAGGATTTGTGGTAGGATTTATGATACATTTTATTTAGGTGTGACTTTGTGTTGTCCGTTTATGCATGTAGAGTAGACAATGTCAGGCAGAAACAGAGACGTTGTATGGGAGCATGGTGAAAATCTTGCTCCTGGATGGAGATGCAATTATTGTCATGTGACGAGAGCAGGCGGTGGTTGCACTAGATTTAAACAACATTTGGCTGGGTACGGGGCGGACACCTTGCATTGCGCCCGTGTGCCACCAGATGTGCGTGCGTACTTTCGGCGAGATCTTGACAGAGCTAAGAAGACGACTGCTGACCGGGCTCGACAAAGGTTGGCACAAGAAAGCTGCAGCGGAGGGAAATCATCCCCTCGGTGATGATGAATATGAGGCTCAGATGAAGGAAGCACTAAACCAGTCGAGAGCAGAATATGACTACGAACAGAGGGTGCAACAGAGAGGAGGTAATTACCACCGTGGAGGGGTAGTGGTGGTGGTGGTTGACCATGCGAGCGGAAACTATATCTTTGTTTGTGTAAGCGACTATATATTGTATTTGTATGCGACTATATATTGTTGTTTTAGTGACTATATATTTAAGCGAATATGTATTTGTATGCGACTATATATTGTTGCTTTAGTGACTTATGTTATTTTTTACCACATCGTGTGGTCTTTTTACATTAATTTGTGCAAAGAAAGTACCAAAATTTCTTTTTATTCATGAAAAAAAAATTCACGGTTTGGAGCGGTAAACCGGTCAAACCGGCCGGTTACCGCTCTAAACCGGCCGGTTTACCGGACCCGAACCGAACCGAAGCAGGGTTTAAATTTGATTTTGAATTCGACCGGTTACTGACCGGTTACCGGTAAACCAGGCCGGTTTACTACCGGAGGCCGGCGGTTACCGGAAACCGGTCGGTAAAAAAAACCCTGTCCGCGGGTACGAGGTGGTGGACGCAATCAAGGCCAAGCTCGACGCCGCCTGCCCCGGCGTCGTCTCCTGCGCCGACACGCTCGCACTCGCCGCGCGTGACTCCATCAGGCTGGTGCGTGCATCAGTAATTCAGTACAAGAGCATTTATTTAGATGAAAAAATAATATCATAGTGATGAATTTGCTGTTGATGAAATATGTACATGATGCATTGTCATGCGGGCAGACGAAAGGCCCATTCATCCCGCTCCCAACCGGGCGGAGGGACGGCAACCGGTCGGTGGCCGCCGATGTGGCCCTGTTCTCGCCGGCACCAGACGCCAACATCACCGACATCATCAACCTGTTTGCTATTAGGTTCAACCTCACTGCCAAGGACGTCGCCGTCCTTTCCGGTATGCTCCTTGCTTCATATATATGATCCACTCTTTATTATCTAAAAAAATATATCCGGTCTTTATTAATTTTCCATTTCACCTATATTTGAGCTGTCTAGTTTTTTAGTTGTTGTACAATTTATTTAGAAAACATATAATTTCATCATTATTTGACTATACAGGAAAAAATAATGAATTAAGTCGTCTTTTTAATTATACTGCTCGCTGGTTATCTAAGATTGTTACTTGAAAATTTAGATTTAGACATCTGAAATATAGCGACTTCTTTATTTTTCTCGTAAAGTTATTGTTTTTTAGGTGAATTAAGTTGTTCACTGCATGCAAGCAACTATATATGTTGTGTAGCGTCTAGGAGAGCGAAGACAAAAGTAGTTTATAAAGTATTAGAACCTGTTTTTTTATTTGTTCTTCAATTTTTGTAATAAAGAGCCATACATATATAGGGCCTCTTGGGTTGCTCTTGGAGGGTTAATAGTATATATATAGTACCATAAAAGAGTCTTTTTTTTCTGCGTGGAAGCCTAGGCGACCTATCTTATTTCAATTTCAATGTTTGTACAGTGTACATATGTATATCCTCTGAAATTAATACAGTATAAGCTGTTGTCCTGTCAACTGCAATTCTCTCTCAAATCAAGTGTTAACTTTGGAAACAAACCTTTTTATTTTGTCATAAATTGTTTGGTTACTTTTTGCAATTACACTTGCTTCAAGAACCTTGTTTTGTTCATATAGAAAGGAAAAAAAAGAAAGTGGTACTCTATCTGTTCCAAAGTATCACATCCCTTCCAAATTATAAGATCTTTTAGTTTCATTTCAAATTGTACGACGTTTTGGCTTTTTTTAGATATATAGCTTCTCTAATGCACTTAGATATACACCATGTCTAGATACATGGTAAAAGCAATGTATCTAGAAAAACTAAAATATCTTACAATTTGGAACGGTTAGAGTATATAAGATGTTCTAATTTTGTCCTAAATCATTTTTTAACTTTTTGGCTAAGTTACTAGAAAAATATATCATATCCGCAACCTCAAATTATTTTTCTCTTAAATCTAGTATGAAATGTGGCTTGCCACTGTGTTTATCGGTATTGTAGTCTTGTGTAGGTATAAATATATTACTTCATAAACTTGGCCAAAGAAAAATATGAAAAAAGACCAATGGGCCATGTACCACGAGTTCTATTGTCCCTCTCGAAACTTTTCTTGAGCTGCTGGCCACTCTAACTAAGGTCATGAAAGAGCTCGATGGGCTGAATATTTGACTTTAGGCCCATTAGTATTTTTATTTGTATGTGATGGGATGAATTACTCCACTTCACTTTTTTCAGGCGCGCACACGATCGGCCAGGCGTGGTGCTCCACGGTGTCACCGCGGCTGTACGACTTCGCCGGCCAGAAGGGCGCGTCCGACCCGGCGCTGGACGGCAACTACACGGCGACCCTGCGCGGGCAGTGCAAGCTCGGGGACAACGCCACGCTCGTCGACCTCGACCTTCCCACGCAGGGTTAAAAAAACCGCTCGGTAAACCGCGGTTTACCGCGGTTACCGGCCTAACCGGGCCGGACCGGTTCCGGTCCGGTCCGGTTAGGTATTCCCCAAATTCAAATTTAAAATTTAAAAAAAATGCTGAAAAAATTCCTAAAAATAGTTCATGATTTATAGAAGCCAATGGTGTAAAAATTTTTCAAATTCGAGTTCGTTTAGTATTTATTTATACGTATAGAAGTTTGAAAAAAAAAAGAAAAAAAATCCCGGTCCCGGCCCGTTAAGGCCCCCAAATTCAAATTTAAAATTTGAAAAAAAAACAAAAAATGCTGAAAAAATTCCTTAAAATAGTTCATGATTTATAGAAGCTAATGGTGTAAAAATTTTTCAAATTCGAGTTCGTTTAGTATTTATTTATACGTATAGAAGTTTGAAAAAAAAAAGAAAAAAGAAAATTCCAAACTCAAACCGAGCGGTAAACCGCTCAAACCGAGCGGTTACCGCTCCAAACCGCCCGGTAAACCGGTGACAAACCGAACCGAAGGCGCGTTTGAATTCAAATTCAAATTCGACCGGTTACCGGTAAACCGGACCGGTAAACCGGAACCGGAGGCCGGCGGTTTGGGGTGACCGGTCGGTAAAAAAAACCCTGTTCCCACGCCGACCACCTTCAACGCCGACTACTACGCCCTCGTCGCCGGCAACAAGGGCCTCCTCTCCACCGACGCCGCGCTGCTCCAGTACCCTGCCACCTGCGACTACGTCGAGCGCAGGCCAGAGCTGCCTCGCCGGACGAGTTCTTCGCCGACTTCGCCGAGTCCTTCGTCGCCATGAGCAGGCTCGACGTGCTCACGCACCACAAGGGCGAGATCAGGAAGGTCTGCTCCGAGGTCAACCCGCCGACCGCCGTCACCGCCGTCGGACAGCCCGCCGGTGGTGGTGCCGTCCCCGTCGTCCAGCGCCGACGCCGCTCCAGCCAGGAGCTACCAACTTGCCGCCGCCACCGGCGGGTTAGGCCTCGCTGTGGCTGCGGCTCTCGTGCTCTGACTCTGACAGACTAGTCCAGCGTAGTGGTGCATTGGTTGTTGTTTACTTGTTTATTTGTGATTTGCTTGGATTTGGTTCTCTTTTCCTCTGATTTGAGAGAATTTTACCAGTGTGCCATTATAAAATATTATAATTTTCTATATGTCACTAAAAAAATTCGAGCGGTTATGTGTCATCGTCCGAAACTTTTTTGCCCTTTACGCCACTCCGTCCACCTTCCGTTGGTTTTTCACCATTCGCTAGCAATGACATGTGGGTCCATTCAGTGAAGATGTCCAAAATACCCTCCACTCTCCCAATCCCTTTGCACATCCGCACCTGTCTCGGTGCTGGACTGCTGGTTGTGTTCCTCGCATCGTGGCTCCGCACCGCCGCCCTCCCACACACTGAGCTCGCCCGCGCCGTCCACGGTGGCCGGGCCAGAGCTCGCGTGCCGTTGGCGGTGGCTGGAGCTCGCCTCCTCGCGTCACCTCCACGCGCGCTACGGCAGATCCATGGCGAGGACCGGCTGCGGCAGCTCCACGCGTGCCGCCTCCTGGCTCTCGCCGCCGCCGTTGGGGACGAGGCCGCCTCCCTGCACGCTGGGGCCCTCGCCGTCGCCGTCGGGGCGCGCGTCGGTGTGCGGCGCCGGTCACCGACGAGTGGAACACGGCATGCGGCGAGCCGGCTCCGCGCGGCCGGCAACCGAGGCAAGTCCGCTCCTTGCATCTTCGTCTTCGGCCCCGTCGGCTTCGCCATCGTCGAGAAGGTGGAGGACTTCGTGGTGGGCACGCTGCTGCCGCTCTTCTTCGCCATGAGCGGGCTCCGCACGGACACCGCCAAGATCACCAGCACGCCCGCGGCGGTGCTGCTGATGGTGGCCGCTCTGGCCGTGGCCATCCTCAAGGTGGCCGCCGCCGTGTTCGGCATGCCGCTGCTCGGCGGCACGTCCATCGGCCTGCTGCTCAACAGTCAACACCAAGGGGATCATCGAGTTCATCATCCTCAACATCGGCAGGAATAAGCGGATCATGAGCGACCAATCGTTCACGGTGCTGGTGTTCATGTCGGCGCTGATCACGGCGCTGGTGGTGAAGCCCGCGCGTCGGCTGGTGTTCTACAAGCGGCGCACCATCGCGTGGCCGCAGCCGGACGCGGAGTTCCACGTGCTGGCGTGCGTGCACATGCCGCGCGACGTGCCGGCGGCGCTGCTGACGCTCCTGGACGTGGCGTCGACGTCCGACCGGTCGCCCGTGGCGGTGCAGGCGCTGCACCTGATCGAGTTCGCGGGGCGGTCGTCGGCGCAGCCAGGTGGAACTGCAGTTGAAGCACATCGCGCACGCCTTCATGGCGTACGAGGAGAACGTGGCGCGCACCATGGCGGCCGTGTCGCCGTACGCGACGATGCACGACGACGTGAGCGGCGCGGTGCAGCACCCTCGCCCGTGGAGCCTCCATCAACCAGTACAAGGCGCCTGATGATCGAGCTCTTTAATTAATTAGCTAGCTAATTCCGGAACCGTTAATTAGTAGTGAGAGAGAGAGACTGTTGTGGTCGATGGATTATATATGATGAGCGAGCTGATGTATCCGTGCATATATGATATATATATGCATGACAACGAGTGATTTGCGAACTAGCTAGTAGGTAATCATCGGGTGTGGTAGCTTAAGTATTGTACGCGTCGCGCTATCATGCGGCCTGAAGACGTGGCACCAGAGGAATGAAAAACTTCTGCACGGCGTTCGTATGTGAGGGTACTTTAGACTTTTCTCATTGCAGTTTGACACCTTTAGAGATAAAAGTGGATGGAATGATGTGGACGACAAAAAAATTTCGGACGATGGCATCAATGATCGCTCAAACTTTTAGTGGCTCATAGAAAATTGCAATCTTTTATAATGGCACACAGGTAAAACTCTCCTAATTTGACACTTGGATCGTGGGCTTCCAAGATTATTTTGCTTTGCAAGTAGATTTCTCTCGTTGTGCATTTGGACAAAATTGTACTCGCATATAGCATAGAGGGCGGCAGGTGGCCTATCACGTACCATTGACCAAGCAAATTAGCGTTGATGGCCACACATTGGCTGTTCACAAACTAGTAAAGGAGGACAAGAATCTTAAAGTGTCATATTTTTTAGGATGGAAGGAGTTCATGCTATTCAAGTGCAAATAAGGACTTGGCATTCAAACAAGTTCTTCCATAAAGTTTGCAAAAAGCAAAGATTTAAGGCCTTTGATCTTCTAGGATGCTCTAGTGTTTCCTCCCACCTTAATCTTCTCTTGCCACTTGATCCCTCTTCTTCCTGCTACTTCTTGTCGTGCCACCTCATTCTTAATCTTTTAGATAAGAAAATTAAACTTTTAGTGCATATTGATTTGTTCCTTTTATATCATTATCTCCCGTGTTGTTTGAGATCCAACTTTGAACCAAATGTAATGAGCCAAGCTAAGAGGAACCCCACCAGATTGACTAAAAGCAATTCTCTTTTCATATAACAAGCAACAAAGGAGATCGAGGAAATAATATATGATCCACTGGATCCTTTTCTATTTTTTTTTCTCAATCCCTCAAAGTCATCCATCACTTCGTCAAAGAAAGGGGAAATAACAAAGGATTTTTCTCAATCCTCATTCTTACTTTCTCTCTTATTATTGTTTTGGGCCCATACTACTAAGCTAGGTAAGCGCAGAGGCACCATGTTGGCGCCACCACTTTGTCACGCCTGCGCTGAGGGGTTAGCCCTACTATGCGCACCGCCCTCGTGGTGCCATGTTTTACTCCAAGCCATGCGGTCTGCCGACCACTCCTGCTGCAACAACAGCAGCCAAGGGCTGAGGCATCCCACACTGGGCGTGTATTCCACAACACCGTTGTGCCAGTCAGGCCGGCGCCGCTGTCGTGGCACAACACGCCCCACGCCGGGCAGGCCATAGTTGCGCTACCACGAGTTGGGCAAACAAGCCCTGCCCAAGCAGGGCGTTGCCACACCATATGCTGGACGAGCAGGCCATGCATCATCGAGAGAAGAGAGAAGGGAGAAAGGGAGATTTTTTTTGCACAAGTGACATGTAGGTCCTATATATTAAGGGGGTGGAGCCTTCTCTATCTGGTGGAATACGTGGCCACTATACTCTCCAATTCAGTTCTCAATGCCCAAAAGTAGATTTTAAGGGAAATGGGGGCAGGTGAAGTTATTCTGAGTTAAAAAAAGTAACTGATTTTGAATTTAAAATTTGTTCTATTTTGAAATGGTCCACCGACAATTTCTGGGTGCCAGAGTTGAGGGGTATACCCGCAGCAAAATCCTAGCATTTCCATTGAAGAAATCATGTTTGTACATTCAGCAACAACAAGTGAAGCCTGATGAAGATATAGTTAAGCTGTTACAAGTTACAACTAGCGCAACAAATACAATTCCGGACTTGCTAGCGCCCAGACATCGATCTGGGGCGCTAGCGCCGGACGGTGCCGCACGCGCAAGAGAAGGAGCCCATGCTGCCTATTTTCTCACGCGCCCCACCGTGTGGGCCTCCCACACCTGCGCTCGGTTTCTCTGTGCCCACTCAGCGGCGCCCCGGCAGCGGGCCCGCCTGCCCGGACGTTACCCAGCAGCTGCAGCATGTGGATGCGATAGGTGGATCCTATTGCAACATGTGCAACATCAGATCTACTTTTGCAACACCAAGGTGAAACACTTGCAAAATATGTCTAAAACAGCTGAAACACTTACAACATACGTTTGAAACACTTGCAAAACACTTGAAAGTCATTACAAACATATGCAACTCTAGATGAAACACTTGCAACAGGCGTATGAAACACCTAAAACACTTTAAACATACGCTCGTAACATGCATGTGTATGCAACATCCACATGAAAACACTTGTAACATACGTCTGATAAAGATGAAACATTTGGAGCATACACTTAAAACATATGTGTATAGCCATTGTAACATGTGCAACATTTCGATCTACTTTTGCAACATTTTGATCCACTTTTACAATATTAATATAAAACACTTGCAACATACCTCTGAAACATTTAAAACAAATGTTTGCAACATGCTCTTTCTTCAATGCAAACATCTCTTTGTTGCTTCGACAAATGGAGGCTCATCACCTCAACACGGAGCTGAGCAGCGGCGCACAGAGGGCGGGTGTGGGAGCGGCACGGGTGGCAGTGCGCGCAGAGGGCAGGTGGGTGGTGCGTGGAGGTCACCGGTGTGCTTGTCACCGGTGTTGAGCTCGCCAGCAACGCGGAGCTGGGCGGTGGCACACAAAGGGTCGGGTGGGGGCAGCACGGGCGACGATGTGCACGATGCGGGTGACGCAGAGAGTGGATGGAACGTCCGGAGCTCGGACGGTCGGGTTGGAGCGTTTCCGTATACAATTATTTTGCCAGGCACGGAGGCACAGACACACATACCAAAGTCAAATACCAGTATACTAGACCTGTAGCAGCTGAACAAGATGCATGCAAGGTGTGCCTCTGTGCCTCATCAGCTGAAAGATTATACTGCAGTCGATCCTAATGTGTAGCAGTAGCATACTGTAAAGTCTGAAAAAAAAAAAGACACTGCACGCACGCAAAAGAAACACGCGATTCAATGCTTTGTCCGGCGGCCAAGAATAAAGTGAGAACATGCAAAGAAACAGGAAGAAGAGTTATCCAGAATAACAAGTGAAATCTAATCATTGGCAATAATTTGTGTGTGGCCACTACTAGTGTTTATTAGTAATAGTATACTCCTCACAATTACAAGTCCTAACCCATTTGGTTCATCCCCCTCCATCCTCCAGCTACGGCGCTCGTCTTCTCTGTCTCCGTTTGTTGGGCACATGGCATGCACGTCGTCGACGACGGTGCCGGTGGTGGTGGTGGTGGTCATGTCATGCCGACCATGAACTGCGCGCATATCCAGAAAGCTAAGGTCAACGCGGCTGCCACCGCGGACAAATCAACATTCTTCTTCTTGATTCTCTGTTCGATCTCTCGCACGTCTCCACGTTTCTTGATTTCTTATAAACAAATCATCATCCTTCCAATCCTTCTTGTTAGCGTGTTATTTCATCGAAAATTAGCCTAGTAGCCTATAAATACACACATAGTGTTGTGTTGTACTTGTACCTCGCAGTCGTCGTCATCACCATCCAAAAGAAGCAAGCAGCCCGCCACGACGCCGCGCCCGCCATGGCCTCCTGCCTGTCGTCGTCCTTGTTCCGCAGGCTGGCGGTGCTCCAGCTCGCGGTGGCGGCGACCCTGAGCCTGACCCTGGGCGGCGCGCAGGCGCAGCTGCAGTACGACTACTACAGCGAGACGTGCCCGGGCGTGGAGGACCTGGTGCGGGAGGCGCTGCTGGCCAAGTTCGCCGACGACGTGACGCTCCCAGCAAGCCTGCTCCGCCTGCACTTCCACGACTGCTTCGCCGCCGGTTGCGACGCCACCATCATGCTCAAGTCCCACAACGGCACGGCGCAGCGCGACGCGGACCCGAACGCCACGGTGCGCGGGTACGAGGCCATCGAGGACGTGAAGGCCAAGGTGGAGGAGTCCTGCCCGCTCACCGTGTCCTGCGCCGACATCATGGCCATGGCCGCGCGCGACGCCGTCAACTTCACCAAGGGCCCCGCGTACCAGGTGGAGACCGGCCGGCGCGACGGCAACGTGTCCCGCAAGGAGGACGCGGAGCGGTCCCTGCCCCCCGCCGACGGCAACGTCACCGTCCTCACGCGGTTCTTCGCGGCGCAGAACCTCAGCATGAAGGACATGACCGTGCTCTCGGCCGCGCACACCATCGGTGTCGCGCACTGCTCGTCCTTCTCCCAACGCCTGTACAACTACACCGGCGCCGGCGACCAGGACCCGGCGCTGGACCCGGAGTTCGCCAAGAACCTGACGGCGGTGTGCAAGCCGGAGCACATGGCCAGCGTGCAGCCGCTGGACCAGGCGTCGCCGACCACCTTCGACACGGGCTACTTCCAGTCCGTGCACAACCACCGGGCGCTGCTGGCCTCCGACGCCGCGCTGCTGGAAGACAGCTTCACCGCGCCCTACGTGACGCTCATGGCCACCAACGCCTCCTACGCCCCGACCTTCTTCCAGGACTTCAGCGTCTCCATGCTCAAAATGGGAAGGATCGCCGTGCGCACCGGCACCGACGGCGAGATCAGGGCCACATGCGCCATCTACGTCGACTGATGACCGTCCCATAACGACGACGATCGCTTGTTGCAAGCATGGCAATGTGGCATGCTCATCTGAGATTTTCATTCCATTATATTCTCCTAGCTTCTTCCGGCTCACTCACTTTTCTTTTTTTTTTTCATTTCAAGTTCGTCGTCGTTGCACTTTCATGTCGATCAGTCCTTAAATGGCATCATTACATTTTGATGAAACATCGAATTGGCTCGATGGTTCATTGCTTGTTATTTGTGGTAAAAGAAAACAATTTGTAATTAACTTAATTATTATTATACATGATGACTCTTGTTCTGAACTTTTTCCCCGTCATCACCGTCTCTATGATCACGAATTTGGATGTGAGTGTCACCCATGTCGGCTTTACGAAACTGGGCTTCCCTTATATACAAAAAAAAAACAAGTGGGCTTGTCAAACTGGTCAAATAGGTTCGTTCAGCCCAAAGAAAGAAGGTAAACCATTAGTCACCTCTGGGCCTAAAAGGTTGCCTACGGTTGGGCTGCTGGGCTTTTTACATTAAAAACTCTGATCGACAGCATGCATTCTCCAGGGGAAAGCAGAAAGCTCGCTCTCTATATCATTGATATGATTTGATATGATATGCGTGATGAGTCCAATTCCTTTTCAACAAAAAAAAAGAATGATATTGGGGTGTGTTTAGTTCACGAAATTTTTTGGCTTTAGCTACTGTAGCACTTTCATTTGTATTTGTCAATTAGTATCCAATCATGAACTAATTAGACTCAAAAGATTCGTCTCGTGATTTTCTACCAAACTGTGTAATTAGTTTTTTTTTATCTATATTTAATACTCCATGCATATGTCCAAATATTCGATGCGACGGGGAATCTTGAAATTTTTTTGGAACTAAACATGGCCTGGGCTTGCTCGTTCTAAGCTCAACTGGAGTCCATGTGGAATTGTGCAAGAGAATGGTACCAGCTTGCTCATGGGCCCAAGCTCAAGCTTGGGCAGCGTGGTTAACGATCTTCAGACAGCTTCCTAACTTTCCCTACCTCATTTTTTTCCCGACAAATTTGCTTTAGTCACTCACATTGTGATTTTTTGCGAATTACACAAGTACAGATGCAGACGCTCAACACACAAGCAACACTCATCTCTATGAACACACGTACACAAACCTTACCTATATAAGCACTGTGTCGGCACATCTCGAGATTGACGGAGTCACCATAGGTGCCTCGCTGTCGACGGAAACGTCGCCTACCACTGAAAGCACAACGCCGTTAAATCCTGAAACAAATCTAGAAAAATACGAGCACCCGTGCCAAGTCGAGGGCTTAAGCCTGGGTAGGTAGGTTCCACCATAAAAAACCTAACCAATTGAGTTGGGCTCAGTTAACACTCACATTGTTATTTTAGGAAGAAGGGCTTCAATATTGGACGCTTCTCACATTAAAGTGTATAGCTTCTCAGGGAAGTGCTTCCCAGGACGCTTCTCACGTTAAAGTGTATAGCTTCTCAGGGAAGTGCTTCCCAGGAAGGATATACCAAACAAGGCCTTTAGTGATTCTACGGAGAACATTGATGATTCTACGGAGAACACTGATGATAAATAGATATAAAGCTAGCTAAAGAAAAACTAGAACCATTAAGATTTGTTTATTAAAAGGAAATATAACTTGTAGTTGTAGGAGCCTTTCCATCATCTAACGATGCATATAGTTGTTAGTTACATTTTTTTTTGTGGTATAACCTTTTCACTAGGACGATTCTAGTCTTCAACTTAGCATGGATGGTCACATCTTCAATATTGAGACGTATGAGGCATTGTCAATCTCAGTGTCTGCCGGCAGTGTCCCTCGTTTAGTAGTGCATGTACGAAGCATATATAGCCCTTGCCCATGAGCTAATGAGCTAATGAGAATTAGTCACTGGTCAATTTTGGAAGAAGAAGCAACGGCACAAACAATGGTACTATTATAGTACTCCTACTAGAGTTTAGAGGGGTATCGGTGACTTCACTCACAATCTGAAGCGTTGGTCAGCACCTCTGCTCGTTGCAATGCAAAGTTATGCACAAGCTGTGGATTGATTGAAAGGCAAAGCAAAGGGGAGCACATGCATGGTGGCTCGAAAGTAAGTAGTAACCACTCCCACATGCACATAAACAAACATATATCAAATTCATAGGCAGGGGAGGCAGGTGTATGCGACGCGTTCGAGTAGGAGCACAATTTTCTCATTTGCATCGATCCACCAGCTAGCCTTGTCATTCACTTGTTAACAACTCTATGATCGACCAGGAATCTTGCGGCCCCACAAAAACGCAAACCCCAACGTCTCTGTTTCAGAGTCACACTACGGTACACGGAAGCCAATGCCAATGCCAATGCAGCACCGCTCACGTTCTCCGTTTTAGACCAACCCACTGCTAGTTGTATGTTCATTTACAACCTATTATCAGCCGGCTCATATACTATACTACTAATCGACTATTAGAACATACTTCATTAAGACATGGGCACTTTGCCTTCTTCCTCTTAATGAAAAATGGGTTAAACGCCCAATCGCGAAAAAAAAATTAAGACATGGTCTACTTTCTTTTCTCATAATTTTTTTAGAGCTTGTGCACCAATTAGCTATAAACTTATAATCTGCTTCTCTTCCGTCTTTTCCTCTAGTCGCTCCCTCTAGTCGCTCTTCTGGGCAAGCGGCCGGCGATGAGAGGGCATGAGCGGCCACCAAGGTCCTTTGCCGAAATTTGGGCGAGTGGCGGCGCGACCGCACAAAGGGAGCGAATTCGAGCAGCCGCGGCGCACGGACTCAAGGAGCGATGGGCGCAAACGGGGGACCTCGCCGGACCAATTTTTTTTCACCATCGGCTTCAATCCAACGGTCATAGACACCCCTCATCACCGCTAAATAACATCACCGACTTGAAAAACCAACGATGATGGGGGTTTGCGAGCCGACGGTGATAAAGATTTTTGGCGTAGTGGCACATAGTGCTTAGATTTAGGAAGCATATTTCCTGATGGGACGTCTCTGACTCTGCCTGTCTCAGAACCAAACACCATCTCAAAGCGGGATATCCCACCTATGATGTCCCTGTCCTCGAACTAAACATTAGGTTCAACAAAAGGACCACTAAAAGGACGTCTCTGACTCTCTCTGTCCCAAATTATAATTTGTTCTAGTTTTTTCTTGGAACATTGTTTTTACTATGCACCTAGATACAAGCTATATTTAGATATGTAATAAAAGCTATCTATGTATGTTGAAAAGCCAGAACAACTTTTATAATTTAGAACGGAGGGTGTACTAAAGATGTTGTGATTATGAAGATATAAAACATTTTCCAATAGTTGGAATGGAATGTTGAGACATGGTGGTCTAGAGTACAACAATAATACGTGTATATATATGACTAACCAAAGTTGAATGTGTCAAACTGTCAATAGATATATGCCTTGACGAAGTGATATATGCATTTTATTTTGTGTCTCCCGGGGCGGCCGGGATGATGATGCATGATAGGTGCTCTCCCTGTCCCGGGCCGCAAACGCCTAGCAGCTGGTAAACGGCAATGTGAAGCAACATGCCATCCTATCAACAATCAATGCTTAATTAGAATAGTTTAATTTGTAAGTAAGTAAGCTTTCCTTGGTATCCCTATTCCCTAGTGTGTGGAAGCCACGAACACACACAGCGAGTATAGTTTGCCGAGCTTTTCGGCCTCCGTCCAAGTCGCCAAACTAACGTGGAGATCTACCTGTAAACAATCATTTAACTATGCCCAGCCAACCGATGACGGATGTACGTGTACGCGGAAGGGCATACTTAATCCGATCCATTGTTAATTAAGCACTACTGTTGGTTTGGTTCACATTCACATTATGATCATGCATCTGCACATGGACATCCATCCCTCTTCTTTGCAAGCCAAGCAAGCAAGCAAGCAGAAGAGCATTGCGTGCCCAATTCACAACATTTTTTTGCAATAAAATATGGCGGCAGGAAGCAACGTACAGGAGGGTAGTTGAGTTGAAGTTGAAGCTGAGGTTGAACCCCCACAGCTCGCAGCTAGCTTAGCTGCAAGGTCAAAAGAATTGCCGCGTCGTGCTCGTCTGTCTGTCCGTGTCCGGCCACCAACCCCGGCCGTCAACCATGCATATGGCCTGCATGATCTGCCAGTCAGTGAGGCTCCATCAGGCGTAGGCTCTGACGACGACGACCGCCACCTTACCGTCCCGTGCCCCAGTTTGCTCCATCTATCTACATAAGCGAGGCCACCCAGTGTGCAGGAGCCATCAGTCCATTATTACCACAAGCTTCAGTTCTCTCTACTGCATTGCACAGCTCAGGTCGTAGCGCAGCCGTTAGCTGCCTCTTGCCAGCCAGCCAGCCAGCCAGATCCGCACCAGGAAGCTAAGAAGAAGATCTGGTCAGATCAGAGACAATGGCAACAATGGCCAAGGCCGCCATCCTCGCCGTCGTGGTTGCTCTGGCGGTGCAGCTCGCCGCCGCGGCGGACCACCCCGTGGGAGGCGACGGCTCCTGGGACGCCAGCGGCAACGGCTACGACGCCTGGTCCGCCAAGCAGACGTTCAAGCCGGGCGACACCTTGTGTAAGAACACAAAACACAATACATCTCTCTCCATGCATATGCATTTGTCCATTGTCATTGTCAAGCAGTAGCTACGAGTATATATGACGATGCTTCTCGTGCTGGATCTGCAGCGTTCAAGTTCTCGTCGTCGCACGACGTCACGGAGGTGACCAAGGCCGGCTACGACGCCTGCTCCGGCGCCAACCCCGTCAAGTCCTACACCGGCGGGAGCGCCACCGTGAAGCTCTCCGCGCCAGGCAAGCGCTACTTCATCTGCAGCATTCCCGGCCACTGCGCCGCGGGCATGAAGCTCGAGGTCACCGTCGCCGCCGCCGCGGTCACCGCGCCGGCCCCCGCCAAGACGACCAAGCCCCGCCACAAGAGGAGCGTCGCCCCGACCCCGGCACCCGCGGCGCCGGCTCCCGACGCCGCCGCGACGTCCACCGACGGCGAGTTGCCCAACGTGTCCTCACCCACCGCCGCCCCGTCGCCCAAGTCGTCCTCAGGCGCTGCCACGCTCGCAGGCAAGGCTGTCGTGGGGCTCGCCGTCGCCGTCGCCGTGGCCGCCTTGGCCATGTGAGGAGGGCGAGTCGTGACACGCATGATTTTTGCAGATAAATTAAATATATACAGCCATTCATTATTGCATTGTGCGGCGCACCGACGGTTGTTGCTGACAAGTTTGCCCCTCCTTTTTTGGTTTTGCCTTTTGATTCGATGTACTAGTACATTACTATTTATTAGTGTATACAATGTATTTGTTGTCACTGTTGATCGAATAAATTTATCATTATTCTTCCGACGCTTGGTATTTGCCAATTTGGTGATCACGACCTGTATTTTTAACAGGTCTGAATGATATGTGTGCTCAGAGTTCTTAAATGATTAATACTATTACTAGTACTAAATATTTTTTTAGCATTCTCTGACAGTGGCTGATAACATACAGGCTCAATCACAGAGTGTATGAGCGTGTATGCATATGCTGCGCTGTTTTTTTTCTCGAATACGTAAAAGGTTTGCGTATCTTTGTAATTAAGTAGAACATTTTTTTTACAAAGGCGCCGAAACACTTGACTGGGAGGAGAAAATGATACATGAAAGCGCAGCCTCCCTTCACTCATATGCTGCGCTGTGACGTGTGTGCAAATGTGTATGGAAAATAAAGAGACTAAATTAAATAGTTAAAATGGCACAAGCAGCTTAGCTAGCTTGTTCAAGTGTTCAACGATCGAGAAATGCATCAGGATTCCTCGAGGACAATGCTATATGAATTGACTTAGGAGTTAGGAGTAGTTTCTTTCCTCTGTAGCCCATTTTAATTACGGACTAAACCTAATCCCCCCACTTCAAAGGGGTTGTTGTTTTAGTTTTTTTCTTCGTAAATACTATTGTTTTAGTTTTGTGTAAAGTCAAACATTTCCATCGTTGACTGTAATTATTTTTTGGTGAATTGAATTCCCTGTAGCATGATAATGAGAATTTTATTTGTATATGCAGAAGTAGCATACTCCCTCCGTCCCAAAATATCTGTCACTTTCGTTTCCCGAGAAACAATTTTGACAAAATATATATTAAAAATATTAATATTTATGATATATAATTGGTATTATTAGAAAGATCTTTGAATCTAGTTTTTAATAAATTTATTTGAAGATATAAATGTTGCACGTATTTTCTACAAATCGAGTCAAGCTTATGGCACGAAAACCGGAAGTGACACTTAAACCGGGACAGAGGGAGTATTAAATAAAAAATGGCTCAATATATTTGGAAGATAAAATCTGGATTCAAATCAAATCAAATAGTTGAAAGTCCCGGAAGGAATTGACGAGTGGACACGGCAGGCTTTTTGATTTGGTGCACGTCGTCTGCCCCTGGAGGCTAAAGATGACAAAGGCACAATCATGGACTGTGTGGTGACAGCCGACAGGTAAGGAATGCTCGGCCTAGATGCAGAGACCTTCATCTGCATATGTATTTTTTCCTCTTTCACATGGGGGAAAGAAAAGAAAACTTCATCCTGATTCCCTGCATCTCAGCATATCCCTGACCCTGGCTGCTTACTTTCTTCTGATTCAACCTTTTTCCAAGGTAAAGGGCATGTGACAATAGAGCATCATTCTGAGTGAAGAAGAAACAGAGACCATGGAGGAAGATGAGAAGAATATGCGACAAAGAGCATCAGTCACCCTTTTGCACCTTGCAGCAGTAGCTTTGTTGGTAAAAAACTAAACTTCTTAATGGTTCTCGCATATTCTGAGTGAAGAAGAAACAGAGACCATGGAGGAAGATCAGAAGAACGAACTGCTGTCTGCCGCCAAGCTCAGCACAGGTGCTTCTCCTGAAAAGGACTGGAGCTCTTGTCTTGTAATAATTTTCACTCTTGTTCTAATAATGAAAGGAGCTCATATCCATATTTTCATTTAATATAGTGTCATCTTGCAAATATTTGTTGATATTAAAAGAGTCATCATATCATTTTTTCATCTTTTCAAATTTTTCATTCATTTCTGCTCTAACTTCTTTTAGGATTTCTTCTTTCACCTCTTTCTTCATTGAGGGTAGATATTGCAGAACTTTTCTTCTAATTTCTGAGTAATGAATTCTTTTTGTACTACAGGTGCTGCTGAGCTCTTTTAGGTAAATGATGATGAGCTGCTGTTTCACAAAAGTGGAATGGAATCTAGTGGCTGCCATGCATTTCTTCAGGCATTGCAGGTACTCCTAGTCTCCTACTACACATGTTCATGCTACTGCATTCTTAACTCAAAAAAAAAGGGAGGGATTGAGTGATCTGTAGTAGCTCTGTGGATGATCATTCTTGCATGTGGCACTGTGCACAATTCTCCAAAAATCATGCCACTGCATTCTTAGCCTTTTATTAAAAAAAACAACTGGGAGTGATGGAGTGATCTGTAGCTCCGTGGATGTTGAAACGTCACTCTGCACAATTCTCCAAAACTACTTCTGCTATTACAAAAATCATGGATACTTGTACCAAAGTACTCCTATAGCAGAATATTTCTGGGCAAGTGGGCAGGTCCTCTTCTCTTGTTTCTTTCTTTAGCTGTTCTCTTATTTCTTTTGGTGCAAGTGGAGGCGCTAGAGATCAAACTAGAGAAGCACTGCTGTCATGTGTGCTTTGGTAGATGCAAAGTGGTGGGTAGATCTGTGGAGCCGAGGAATCTCTCAGTCACTCTCATCTCTACCCAAGGTGGTCAGCAACAGGTCATGGCCATTGACGCATGCATCTGTTGCTGTCAGACAGATTACTCTCTCCATGGTCAATTCATGTCAAACCAGTCGACATGCATGCAGGTGTGAAAAGCAGTGATTCCTAGTACTGCTACAAACTGAATTTCCCCCAGAAACACTACAGATTTGTCTCTCAGCAAAGAAGGTAGATTCTGCACATTGCAACAAAATGCAAAGAACAGAAGAGATTTTTGGACAAGAGAGACGCGCGCAGACTGATTTTGTGAGATGCCAATAGTGCTAACTTCAAGTGAATCTCAAAGACTATGAAGGTGATAGCCACATTTGGTTTACACTAACCTTGCTTCTCCACTACCCAAAATATTGATTTTTTAATGAAAGAATTCTATTTATTTATAAAAATATAATAAGTAGAGTTCTTATAATTATACCTTCGCTGCGATCTAGAACCTGGTAGCACTTTGGTAGAATAACGCTGCGATCTATTACAACCGTGAGCTACAGTACATACTAAAAGATGAAGGACGAAAATTATATCGAGCGAGATAGACAATAATTATACCGAGCAATAATTTCATATTCTTAGCTTTCTCCATATCATGGTCCAAAAATATGATTATATCATCTGCATATTGCAAGATAGACAATCCATCACTCACAAGATGAGGTATGATGCCTTTAAATCTAACATTAAGTAGGCAAATGGGTCTATATTATTTTATTTTTTGTAGCATCTTTAATTTGTAGAAGAAGGGTGATTGAGAAGGGAGACAAATATATGTGTATATATAGCATATACTAATAGTATAACTAATGTCACAATTATCTGTGCATGCATGGTCCATTGATGGCTGTGTAGTGTAGCTGGACCTGGGCCTGGACACGCCTCTACCGTATCGGCAACGGCAACGAGCGCAGCGGCGGGTGATGGGTTTAAACCCTCCGGTGCCGCAGCAGGACAGCAACTGGGAGATAAGGGCAGCCGTGCTGCTGAGCCTCTTCTTCCAGGTCCTCCTCATCTTCATGGGCCCCACACGGAAGCGCTCCTCCGCGCCATTGTATCGCCTCACCATCTGGTCCTGCTACCTCCTCGCCGACTGGATCGCCGACCTTGCCCTCGGCCTCCTCCTCAACAACATGGGCTACATCGGTGGTGGCGGAGGCGGCGCAGGCGCCACGGCCAACAACAGCGGCAGCCCCATCATCTTCGCCTTCTGGACGCCGTTCCTGCTGCTCCACCTTGGCGGCCCGGACACCATCACCGCCTACTCCGTGGAGGACAATGAGCTCTGGAACCGCCACCTCATCGGCCTCCTCTTCGAGCTCTTCTCTGCCTGTGTCATCGTCTTCTGCACCCTGCGGGGCAACCCCCTGGTCTTGGCCACCATGCTCATGTTAGTGGCCGGAGTAATCAAGTACGGCGAGCGCACCTACTCACTCTACTCCAGCAGCGCCGAAAGCTTACGCGACAGCATGCTGGGCCCCCCAAAGCCCGGACCCAACTACTCCAGGCTCATGACGGAGTTCGACTCCAAGAAGAAGGCCGGCCTCCCGGCGGAGATCATCATACCAAATGGCGAGGCCAGCGAGGCGAAGGAGATGGAGAAACATGAGACCATGATCCAGAGCTTCGTGGTGTTGGCCAAGAAGAAAAGCGTGGAGGCTCGGGCGTACGTGTTCTTCCTCGCCTTCCGGCGCGTCTTCGTGGACGTCATCATCAGCTTCAAGGAGCGAGCGCTGAGCCAGGCCTTCTTCCTCAGAGACGTAGAGGAGACACGAAGATCCTCCGACCCCGACCCTGACGACGAGCCAACCATCATCCGAGAGGCGTTCGATTTGATCGAGGTGGAGCTCAACTTCATCTACGACATGGTGTACACCAAGGCGCCCATCGCCTACAGCAGCGTCGGCTGGGTCCTCCGTTGCTTCTGCTCTGCCTGCCTCGTCTCCGCGCTCGTCATCTTCTTCTTCCTCGACAAGCCCCGGCACCGGATCCAGCGCGTCGACGTCGGCATCACGTACGCGCTGCTGCTGGGCGGGCTGGCGCTCGACGCGGCGGCGCTGCTCATGATCTTCTTCTCCAATCGCGCCAAGGTGTACCTGGAGGAGTATTTGTCTTCCCGGCGGCTCAGGTGGCTGGCGTGGTGGCTGAGGCAGCAGGTCACCAAGCGGTGGCAGAGGTGTCGGGGCTGGTCGGGGACTGTCTCGCAGATGAACCTCATCCGCTACTGCCAAGAAAAGCCAGGCCGTTATAGTAGTAACAACAGAGGTGGCAAATGGTGGCTCATGATTGTCAAGATGTTGGGCATCGAGGAGATCGTCGACGTCTTCTTCTTCATACGGCGCGTGAGGCTCAACAAGGACGGGGAGGAGGAGCGCTGCGGCTGCCTTCGCCGCTTCTTCCGGGAAACACTTGTTCCAAAGTGCTGCAGAAGTGAGGAGGACAGCGTGGCGGAGTCCCTTCTCTTCGGCTTCATCTTCCGAGGTCTCAAGGACGCGCCCCACAAGCTCAAGAAGGAACAAGAAGAGAGGAAGGCCCCGAAGCTCAAGATGGAACAAGAAGAGAGGACGGAGGCGGCTGCGGCTGCTGCTGGAACTGGAACTCGAGAAGAAGCGTCGACGGAGGAGGAGATCGAAGCAGAGAAGGATGCGATGGCGGAGAAGGATGCCATCGCGGAGGTGTGCAGGCGCCGGGGTGACGGTGTCGTCAAGAGCCACAAGGACGACATCATCTATAAGGCGACGACGGACGGCGACGGTGTCGTCAAGAGCCACAAGGACGACATCATCAATAAGGCGACGACGGACGGCGACGCTAGGTTCAAGGTGATCCTGGACAGCGTGGTGAACAGAGACTTCGACGAGTCCCTGCTGCTGTGGCACATCGCCACCGACCTGTGCTGCTGCCGCATCAACGACACGGTACCCCAAAAGACCATATTGATGCAGGCCATTGCCAAGACCCTGTCGGAGTACATGCTATACCTTCTCATCAAGCAGCCCGACATGCTGTCGGGGACTGCGGGCATCGGTCTTCGGCCCTACCGGGACACGTGTGAGGAAGCGCGGAAGTTCTTCGACTCCATGGCGGCGTGGAACCCTGACCACGCGGACGCCCAGAGGATGCTGCTGAGGGTGAACACGTCGACAAAGCCAACGTTAGTGAAGGGCGACGACAGCAAGTCGGTGCTGTTCGACGCGGTCATCCTGGCCAAGGCGCTCCGGGAGCTGGACGAGGAGCTCATGTGGGATGTCATCACGGGGGTATGGGGTGAGATGCTGACGTCTGCGGCATTCAGCGGCCGGGGCAGCACCCATGTCCGAAGCCTCAACCGTGGTGGCGAGCTCATCACATTCGTGTGGTTGCTAATGCAGCACATGGGCTTGAGCGACATGCATGAGACTCGGGAGGGGTACAATAACGCCAAGCTCATGATCCATTATTAGTCACAGGATATATCTCCACATTTCCTATCCTACAGGTGCCTGAAACTGAAGATGAACTAGCATAAACAGAGAAGGTATTCGGTCTTAAGAACGAGGATGACTACTGATCATTGGATTTAGATTAGGCAGATGATGTTCATCGCCTGAAAAGAAAGTGAAAATCAGGCGCCTGAAATTTAGCAACTCTCTCTTCTTCTATATCTCATCCACAACTAGATAGAAAGAGCAAAGTGCAATCGTTCACACCGCTTCGCTCTGCCAGACCTCCGAGGTCCGAGCTTCCTACTCTTATATGGCATCCTTTCCTCCCTCTAACTCTACGCCATTGTCAAGAAAGAAGACATCTCGTTCCGGAACTTACTAGCGATATTCTGTTGCTAGCTCTTGCTGCTGCACCGGTGCCAATGTTAGTGTGTCACATGCAATCAATTAGAAGCAGTGGTATGTCCATACTCCATACATAGGCACGGGTCATTGAAGCTCGAAGCTCGCGCACAACCAGCTGCCTCTGTGCCTCCCTTGTAGCGGCAGCAAGCGTGATCATCGTCTTGCTTACTCATCGGGCACGTTCCAGAAGTACGCCGACCTGGGGCTGTGGGGAGGCGAAGGAGGGCGCAAACCTCAATGCTTCTTCGCGGACGCTGGGAGCATCAGCACAACGGTGTTTAGCACCACTTTTACATCAATGTTCTTAGGAGAACTTCTTTAGAGAAACTTATTTTTTTGGAACTTTTCTAATCAACTTATACATACAACTTTTGCAATTACCATTCAACTCTTCAAGAAATACCAGATAAATGTTGCTCTTATAGAAAAACCAAAAAAATTCTCACACGAGACATCATCAGAAGAGCGGATGGCTCTCGATCCCCCTCCGCCCCGCTCCCCGCCCACCGGCGGCGACGCGCCGGCCGCCCCACCCAACCCACCTCCCGTCCAGCCGTCCCCAGATCCAGCCTCCCCACCCACAGATCCACAATCTCAGGTAAGAGATCCGTTGCCCCAGGGCGTTCTCGAAGCTCCCACCTCCAAGCTTGAGGGATCTCCAGCCGTCCTCCATGGTGCCATCGCCATCAGTCCACAGCTCCTCCAGGGCGGCAGCCAGCCAGTTCCAACTCTGGGAGAAGACGTCACAGGTCTGCAGCAGCCTGTTCCAGAGTCCAGGCTTTCAATCCTCTCCGATTTGGCGCGGGATCTGGAATCCATGCTACAAGGGGAAAGCGCGGGCAACTTGAAGACGCTAGCAAGTCCGCTGGAGCCGTCTCGACAGGAGCCTTCGCCACCCCAGCCGTCTACAACAGTGCCTCCACCACCCCAGCCGCAGCTTCCTGGTGCAGGGCATCACTCATACCTCGAGGTTGCACGCGGTCCCTCTCCGATAGCCGCCTTTCCTGGAGATCCAAGGGCCAGGCCCTCCAGCGGAAGCGTGCTGATCTCCGCCACAGGGGCCATCAAGTGGCGCCGGGACGCTCTGGTGGGTCGCGCAGCAGTGTGCTCGCTAGAGGGGAACAACCACGACACTCAGCCCTATCACGTCAGCAACACCATCCGCTCTCAGATGAACCTCGACTTCGGCGACTTCCAGGTGATCAAGCATTACCTAGAGCAGTATCTTGTGATTTTCTCAAACCCCCAGAACTGGGAGAGGGTGACCAGGATGCGCACCATCGAGGACCGTGGGAGGGTCTTCAAGTTCGCTCCCTGGGACGAGACCAGAGAGGTTGTCAATGCAAGGATGGAGTTCAGGGTGCACGTCCGCATTGAAGGAATTCCACCTCACGCCTGGGGACCTGTTGCATCCACTATGTGGAGGAGCACACCAGACGCAGGGAGAGGACGAGGACGTTCGACCTGTGGACCTGGTGCTCTGACCCATGCAAGATCCCGATGGAGGTATGGCTCACGGTCACTGACCCTGATGCAGAACAGGCACCGGTGGACACCTCGCTAGTTGCAGGCCATCATGATCCTCCGACCGACATCAAGCATGGCTTGGCCTACCGTGTCCTCCCTCATGTGGCCATGGTGGAGGACCTCTCCTTCATCCATGGGAATGGGGGGTCTGGTGGACCTCCCAACCGCAAGCATCGCCGCCACTTCGACTGGCGCTATGGAGAGCTGGACACTCTGGGAGAAGCATGTGGCCGTCAGGGGCACGGCCACGGTCGTGATGGTCCAAGGCACCACAGAAGGGAGGATGATGATGAGGACCGTAGTGGCCACCATCGTCGCCACAGGAGCGCCTCAGCTCGGGGCAGAGTTACTCGCAGCCGCAATGGGGCGGCAGATTGCTACAGTTCAAACTTCAGAGGACCGGGTGGATCACATCGTCAGGGGGGGCTCCTACAGGTCCAGAAACGGGAAGCCCGAGCTGAAGACAGTCTTCTACAGGCCGAAGGTGGCGCCTCTGCCTGCACGCAAAAGTATACCAAGCATGTCTCCTTTGCTGATCCATTGTGCACCTTCTATGAGGCCGTCGAGTTGCAAAATGATGATAACATCTGTGAGCATGCTTCTGATGCTGTTTTTTTGAAGGTCACCGGGGGGAGAGGATCCCCACCTGAATTTTTATTGCCCAAGAACTGCCCTTAGACAGTTAGAAAGTGTAAAGTACAATGTACATTTTTCATCACAAGGTCATTTTTGCAGCGAAAATTACATTACAGGATTTCTATTGCATAGGTGCTGAAAAAGCACCGATCCAAGCATCCACGACAGCCCTATCCTTCCTTAGGAGTCTTGTTCTTCAAAGTTTTGCGTCAGCGATGCATGCCACCAAAGTTGCACCCTCATCTGTTGATCCTATGCTTGACGAGGCGAATGTGCTTTCTCAGTGTTTAGTCACGGGTGGGGTCACTCCTGGAATGGTCGTGGCTGCATAGGTGTCAGCAAAGGATCCTCTGCACTGCATCCTGGTGAGCAACATCCTGCCAGATTATACCAATCACTACAGCAGAGAAGGACATCACTGGCGGTTCAAAACCCCCCTTCACTGGCGGATTTTGAACCGCCATAACCAACTCGGCAGTGATGAGCTGATCACATCACTGCCGGTTATGTCAAACCGGCAGTGATAGCTCATGTATCACTGCCGGTTCGTGTTACAAACCGGCAGTGATACTTGAGCCATCACTGCCAGTTGTTTTAACCAACCGGTTGTGTAGATTATATTATCACTGCCGGTTTTCTTTGAACCGGTAGTGATATACTTTTCACAATTTGCATTTTAATAATTGTTTTATTTTCATTTCGAGGGGAGGTGGTGGGGTGGGAGGTCGGGGAGGTGGAGGTGGTTGCTATCGATCAATTTGATATCGATGTGAAGGTGGTTGTTGATCAGCGACAATACAAACCCATCAACATTTATATTACAAAAGTTTCAAAAAAAACTTTAAGTATCAAATTAAGAGTTGCATTACAATAGCCTATCAATGTGGTCTCTTCCGTACTGCGCCTTGTACTTCTTAGTCCTCGCAATGGAGAATGATCCTTTCTTGGTCAATATCTCGTCCATCACAAACCTTGCTATCTCCTCTTGAATTCCTCTCATCTCAAAATCTAGCAACTGGTTGTGATTGTTTGCTTTGCGCTGTAATTGAAGCAAGATGATATTGAGATGCACAAACGTAAGACAAAACAATAGAAATGGGATGCCTACGTACCATGTCATCTCCCTTATTTGTTTTTGCGCCAAAGTATTTTAGCATTGCCCGCATCACATAGAACCCGCATTCGTTGTTCCCCATCGGTTGATCTAGGGTCTTGAGATCCTCCATATACTTTACACTGAATGGGGCACTCCATTGCTTTTGCATCTTGCTATCGAGATTTTTCCAATTAGGTAATGCCTTCATTCTATGTGACATTGTAAATGAAGTGTGAAGACCGAGGACATTACAATATCCTATGTGATTAGAAAGTGTTGTGATATTGGGTTCACTTACTTATTCAGCACTTTGACTAGGGGGTCGATAAGAGAAAGTGGCTTTTTCTTTGAGTCCCACACCTCGATATGTGAATCTTGAAGATAGATATCTACGAGGATGAAATGGTTGCTGCAATCACAAAGTCCATGTTATTGAATGACATATCAAGAAAAGAAACACTAAAATAAGGGTCGAGAACACATACTCGCAGTTGTAGGGTAGGAGTACGTTTGTTTTGTTGTTTCTGAACATCCTTTCAAACTCAATCTTCAAACTTGTTGGTATATAGTCATCTTCACCAGAGGCGGTGCATGTTGTCTCATTTACAAATATGGGATCCAAGAAGTCTATATTGCTCAATTGCTTCTTTAGGCACCATTTTGCCATACACCTGCATAATAAACATATGATATATTCAAATGCAAATCACGTAGTTTATTATAACGTTGTGAGGGTAGGGTACTTACATAGACCATAACATCAAAATCTGCGTATCGAGCGAGCGCCGTTGGAAGAGCTGAAAGAGGTGTTCATAATAAATAATATGCACCGTTTCTTCAGGATGATATGGGACATCACTGCCGGTTCTAATAACCACCCGGCAGTGATATGGGACATCACTGCCGGGTGGTTATTAGAACCGGCAGTGATATTGATTATTTTTAAACATTTTGGGTCCCCAATTGATCTCAAATGGAAAAGTTGTAAACAACAAAGTTGTGGAACTCATGAATGTCTACAACTTTTATTTTAGTCATTTCTCAATTTGAGAAAGTTTTATTAGGCATGTCTCATAAAGTGCTCTGTCTCACACAAAGTTATGTCACTTTGTTGGAAACATGGCATCCGTTATATCAACAAAGTTCCAAAATAATAGTGGTAAAACTCATCAATCTCTACAACTCCATATGATCTCAAATTCGATGCAAATTACTAAAACAACATTTCATTAAGGATTACATAGTTTATGATATTCTAACTATTCACGGTGCAAAAACTATGATGGCCTCATCGTGATCACTCCGGAGGTAAGCAGGTTCGTCACCCTCTTCAAGGATAGGTAGGGTAATGTCTGCCCCAAAAGGAGCCATTTCTTGATAACCTTTGTACTCTTCTTCGTCCGTCACTCCTTCAACACCGACAATCTTCCTTTTGCCTTGCATGACTACTTGTAGTCTTCCCTTTGTATTGTTATCCCTTGCATAGAAGATTTGCAAAACATCCTTTGCAAGGACGAAGGGGTCATCTCTGTATGCGGTCTTGGATAGATCAACGGTAGTGAACCCATCATTGTCGGTGTTGATTTCATCTAGCCGGACCCACTGGCAACGGAAAAGAGCGACCTTCAACTGTCGTCCATAGTCTAGCTCCCATATCTCATCTATGAAACCATAGTATGTTGCCTCCACCGTGCCGTATTCATCATGGGCGTCGAAACGAACAACACTATTTTGGTTGGTGCTCTTTCCATCCTGTTTTTTTGTGTAAAATGTAAAACCATTTATATCATAACCTTGGTACATCATCACCGTAGTCGAAGGTCCGGGAGCTAAGAGATCTAGCTGACATCCCGTCACCATTCCTAGCCTGCGGCGTCGAAACCAGTCACCGAATTCCTCCTTATGTTTTTTCTCAAGCCAAGCCTATGACCTACCGATGTGCTTACTTTGCAGTAACTGCTTGTGCTCATTAATGTATGCCATCACACCGTCGGCCTGCTGGAGAACAGCGAAGTGTGCCTGTCTGAAGGAAACCACTTCGACTATTTTGACAGCTTTCTCACCTATCGTTCCTTTGCCCCCTAGTCTTCCATCGTGATGAGATACTGGAACTCTGACCCGATTGATGTCCATATAATATGTGCAGAACTCAATGGCCTCCTCCGTTGTCCATCCTTCTACCATGCTCCCTTCTGGTCTGAATCTATTCCTAACATACCGCCTGAAAACTTTCATCAACCTCTCGAAAGGAAACATCTGGTGTAGGTACATTGGGCCAAGGGCTTTAATTTGGTCCACAAGATGAACAAGTAGATGCACTGATATGTCGAAGTAAGTCGGTGGGAAATGCATCTCAAGCCTGCATAGAATCTCGGCTATCTCCTGCTTCAGCTAGTCTAGCTTGGCCCCTTCAATGACCTTTTCAGAGATCACGTTGAAGAACGAACACAACTTTATGATTGGGGCACAGACCTTGTCATGGAGGATACCTCGCAGGGCAACTGGGAGCAGCTGAGTCATAATGACATGACAGTCATGGGCCTTCATACAACCATAGTTAAACTTAAGTTCTCTCATGTTAACTAGCCTCTTCGGGTTCGCACAGTAGCCAGTTGGCACTTTGAGATCATTGAAGAAAGAAATAAGCATGTCCTTTTCTTCCTTTTTCAGTGTCCATGATGCCACCGGAAGTTTCAAGTGGCCATCCTCAAGAGTTATTGGGTGCAACTCCTTCCTGAGGCCCAGGTGTTGCATGTCCAAGCGTGTCGCGAGAGAATCCTTTGTTGTTCCCCCGGTGTTCATCAACGTGTTAAGTGTGTTACCGCACACGTTTTTAGTTATGTGCATTGGATCAAGACAGTGACGTACACTCAAAAGTGGCCAATAAGGTAGTTCCCAAAAGATTGATTTTTTCTTCCAGATACTACCGGCTGGTGCTGGTACTGCCCCTTCCCCCTTCCCAAGGACAACATCTGTGAGTTGCTTACCATGCGACTATGTGTCGAAGTGGGTGGAAGCTCTACCATGCGAAGCTACTGACACCAGGCACGCAAGGAAGATGTTTTATGAAGTAATCTTCCCTCGCTTTGGGACACCACGAATGGTGATAAGCGATGGAGGATCCCACTTCATCGATAAAACCTTCAGAGCCTTCCTAAATGAACTTGGTGCCAAGCACAACATTGCCACCCTGTACCGTCCCCAAACAAGCGGTCAGGCAGAAACTTCAAATAAACAAATCAAAAATATCCTATAGAAAACGGTCAATGCAATGGGAAAGGGATGGAAAGATAAGCTACCTGATGCACTCTGAGCATACAGGACAACTTGCAAGACTCCCATTGGCATGTCACCGTTCTAGCTAGTCGAGTGGAGCTTGAACACCGAGCTCACTGGGCCATAAAAAGCTGGAACATGGATGTGAAGCTAGCCAGAAGAAATCACCAAAAACAAATTACCAAACTAGAAGAGTGGCGGGAGAAGGCGTATCATAGTGCCAAGCTCTACAAGGAAAGAACAAAGAGATGGCACGATCACCGAATCCAATACAAACAATTCGAGGGAGATAAGGTTCTTCTTTTCAACTCCCGAGTCAAACTCTTCAGTGAAGGAAAACTAAGAAGCAAATGGCAAGGACCGTACACCATCATCAACACTTTGCCACACGGCGCAATCACCATTCAGGACGATGATGGTAACATTTTCAAAGTTAACGGTCAACATTTAAAAGTTTTCCTAGAGCCTTCACATAACACTAACTTAGAAATAGATAGAATAGATTTAGTAGCTTTTGATAAATATATTCAAAACTTATAAAAATTTAAAATTTTGACCATACTAACATATTCTTTCATTTACTTGGAAAAATATAAAAATATTTTGTTTATTATTTTCAAGCAAGTCATCATGATAAAATGACTCTTATGCCCTCACTAAACAAACCATGATTCTTGCTGATCACTCAATATTCCACTCATTAATGCATGATCATATGAAAATGTGCAACTTGAATATTCTTGATTCAACTTGATTACATATGTTTCTTGCTCTATCACACTGTGATACGGTTGAATCATAATCTGACACTAGCATCACTAGGATCCCCATGCATGCAAATGTATCTAGATGAAAACTCGAACCAAGGGGAGGAGCTGGGGGTGCGGGCGCACACTGGGTGCGGCTGCACCCCACCTAGCTTCGCTGGCCCCCAATCTTCACGTGTGTCCTGATGATCCTTAGTGTATCGTGTCCATGGCGGTGCTTGGTCTGTTTCCTTTGCGGTAGAGGCCTGAGCACCTTTAAAAGCCACCCCATAGCCTCTCCTCTCCTCACATCAAGCTACAAGCCTTCTCTTCTCCCTCCACTAGCACTCAAGTCCTAAGCTCAGCATGGCCAGCCATGCTCTTGCTTTGTACATGGCCTCCAACTCCACCTATGACCTTGAGGGAGTTTCTTTGTCCATTGACCTAGTGCTCGAGAGCTCCTACATGAGAGAGGAAGCACGGATCATCACCGAGGAGCCGCTCGCTATCATGCCACCACCTAGCTATAGTGGTGGTTCAAGCCTCAAGACCATGGCGTGTTCCAAGGCGCCCCAAGGGGGCGCCAAGGAGAAGAAGACGGTGCACACACGACCTACCACCGGCGCCATCGGCCTCAAGCGGAAGGCCACCGATAGTAGTGGACCTAGCAAGCGCTTTCATGTAACGCCCTCAGGAAATACGGTATCTCGCGTTAGTTCGTCCTTTCAAACTACTAGGCCTAGCCTCTCCTACACCGTGGTAGAAGTACACAAACCCGATGGAGGGTACGGGAAGACGCTCATGTGAAAACCGGTTAAGAAGCCGGTAAGTGAGCCGACTCCCTCCGAAAAAGGGTCAGAATCCTCAGGCGCACCCCTTAGAATCAAGAGGTTTAGGAATCTGCCCCCGATCAGGCGCCCCGCAGGGCAGTATGAGAGCAATGATGATGAGGACATGCCATCCCAGGGTTCTACCATCGCCTCTCTTAGCATCGAGAATGATAGCCTGCGGGAACTCCTTTGGGATCTGAACGATAACCTAGCCACCAAACTCATCAAAATCAGAGATCTGGTCGATGACATCAACAGCTTACGCTTTAAGCTTGACCAGAAATTAGAAAAGGTGGCTTGGGTAGCCGGAGTGGTAGATGCCTTGGCTGAACCTCTTTAGGCCGCTCCTGCTGCACAAATAATTTAGGCGCATCATTTCCCTTCAAAGTTTTTCATTCCAATCTTTGTTTGAATTCTGTCATGTAAGATGCCTACCATTTTATAATTGAATAAAGACTTTATTATTATTAGAAATATTTTATTGCACTTGTTTTCTTTTTATGTGAAATAAAAGACAGGTAGGAAAACAAGTGTGGGGGAGGAACCACACTCACCTCCAACTTAAGTTGCACAAAAGACGATCAAATCAAAAAATTCGGGTTATGCAACTCTCACTCTCTCGCTCAAATTTAATAAAGAACCTTTAAAATTGAATAAATTTTAAAATGAATTAAAATGATTATGCTCCATCTCCATGTCTTCTTATGATTAAAAAGCTTGCATACTTTTTATTCCTTGCTAATATTCCTATAAACTTGTGAACACTTATTAGTCGGGAACCCATTTTTATCTAAGTAATTGATGAATGAGATATAGTAGGATGACATGACTCTTGCTCGTTCTTGCAAAGTACTTGGGGTTTATTTTTACAAAACAAAATTCAAATAGCATGTTCCTTGAATGACAATCAAATTCCTACCAAGGCCATATATGACCATTCATGATAAAACCTTCCACATATGCCTCTTACTTTATGTTGAGTTTGGTCAAGTTAGAGGAATAGCGGAGTAGCGGTACCTTCTACCTCGTGTACTCGGCGAGCCTTGTACCTCGGGTGGACGGAGTGCCGGACTTGTTGGCCCCCTCTACTTGTACCTCTACATTCGTCTTACTAATTGGAGTAAGAAGTTCGTGTTCATCTTTTGGTTTTGATCCTTTAAGTAAAGTTATCATTGTTACTACTTACTTGCGGTTCGTCGTCCGTCCTCATGACGGGTGCTCTAGTAGAGGACTCCTGATAAAGATGGAAGTTCCTAGCCAATACTAGAGTAGTAGCGGTTAGCAAAGACGTGGTGTCCAAGCTACACATTATCTTCGTTTGCCTCGTATCCCACGGTTGAGGGGTAGGTGGCAGGTGGTGACAACCCTGTCCGTCCCTTGTAATCCCCCACGTTCGGATACAACATAGAGCCATAGGCCGGTATCGCCTGGCAGACCAAGCGTAAGACGGTGCCCAAAGTGAGTCTGTGAAAGGTCCTTGTTTGGTTTTGGTAATTGAGTGACAACCTTAGGTGGACTAATTGTGTTTATGTGAGATACACAGAAAATTAGTCCACAGGTGATGGTGTCATGAAGGAGCTCATTGCATATGAGACATGACATGAAGTCATGTGACCAAGGTGGAGAAGATCAAGATGAGGCTTGGCTTGATGGACCGGTTGCTAGGGTGAAGGGCAAGTTGTGTGATGGCTTGGCGCCGAAGGACCAAGGCAACGGTGAAGAGCAAGTGAGGTCAAGATTGATGAACCAATATGGTCACGTGATGATATGAAGTGGATCATATCATTTGGTGAATGGTTGGTGCATGTGTTGCATCAACGTCGGAGGAGATGGAGTGGAATGCGCAAGGCAAAGGTATAACCTAGGGCTTTTCCATTTCACCGGTCATAGGTGTGTAGAGAAGTTGATGACCGGGTTTAGGATAGATGGCCGTACTATTAAGAGGGGCAAACTTGTTTGCATATCGGTCATCTAGTGCCACTTGAGCGATCTAACTTTTCATACGTGTTAAGGATCGAGTGGCGAGGCAAGTTGAGTGCCTAACTCCTTGGTGAAAATGTTTGTGAAATACTAACACACATGCACATGGTGGTGTACACTTGGTGGTGTTGGCACATTTGCAAAGGAGAAGGTGTTGGAGTTGATTTTGATCAACTTGGTGAAGGGAGAAAGGTTTTTCGGTGTTCTCCGGACACTAGGATGGCTCTTGGAGTAGAATACTGCTTTGATCCATTGTGAAATGGATCAAGTTCTTTAGTGGGTTGTGTAGCCCTCTGAGTAAGCTTTCCAAAATGTCCAAGATCATCGAAATCGGAGTTCGGAGCTAAGAGATATCGCCGTTTTATCCTCATCCTTGAATGCCACATTTGAACCATCCACACTAATAACTTCCACATCATCAACCCCAAAGATGCATTTGTAGCCTAATGATTTGCTTGGTGAAGTATTGACCTATGACAAATATGATCAAGATGTTGATGACAAGGAGAAGGTGGAAGATGAGAAGAAGAAGACCGTGGCATTCAAGGCCACCTCCTCCAAGGGCAAAGCTACCATCATTGAAGAAGAAGACAACAATGAAGATGGGGAATTTGAAATTGATGATGAGGCACTTGCTCTTGTAGTCAAGAAGATGGGTCACATGTTCATCAAGAGAAGAGGCTTTAAGAAGAGAAATGACAACTTCAAAAGAAATGAGCAACAAAGGAAGTGCTTCAATTGTGATAGCACCGAACACCTTCAAGCCGAATGTCCCTATGACAAGAAGAAGAACAACAAGAGGGACAAGTTCGAGAAGAAGAAGAGAGAAGCCAAGATGATATTCAAGAAAGGCAAAAATGGTGCCTATGTGGTCACTTGGGAAAGTGATGATGATGAAGAAGAAGAAGAATCATCCAACAAAGCTTTTGCTTCCATTGCTATCAACAAGAAGCCATCACTATTTGATTCATCCTCTTCATACTTCATGGCTAAAGAAGCTAAGGTATTATATGATGAGAGTGATAACGAAAGTGAAATGGAATATGCTCATGATAGTGATAATGATAATGAAAATAATGATGATGAACCAACTAAAGAACAACTTTATGACTTGATGCAACAAACTAGAGACATAGCTATTGCCAAGGACAAGGAGTGTAAGAAGCTTTCAATGAAAGTAGCAATACTTGAGAAAGTCCTTAGTGAGCTTAAGACCACTCATGAGAGTCTAGTGGAAGACCATGAGGATCTTGGTAAGGCTCATTCCAAGCTTGAAAAGGCTCACTCATTGCTACTTGAGCAACAAGCAAAGAAGGAGGTTGTTGTATCATGTGATATAGGCATTACATGTGATATAATTGATGAATCCTTTTATGAACCTATCATCATGTCAAATTCTAACCTTCTTGTAGCTCTTCATTCACCACCACCGACTCTACCTTCACTACTAGTGATGTTTTCACTTGTGATGCTTCACTAATGGTTGAGAATGAGACTCTCAAAAAGGAGGTGGATGAGCTCACTCACGCCCTAGGCAAGGCCTATGGTGGTGAGGCCCGCTTGCTTAAGTGCTTGGGTAGCCAAAGGTTCTCTCTTAACAAAGAGGGATTGGGCTACACCCCCAAGAAAGGCAAGTCAGCCTTTGCAACTCTAAAGCCTAGCTTTGTGAAGGGCAATGGTCGGTTTTGCAATAGATGCAAGCAAGTTGGGCACCTAGAGCATAATTGCAATAAAAAGAACCAAAGCAAGAACCTTGTTAATGCTATACCTTTTGATTCTTGCTATGTACTTACCAAGAGTGTGAAGGGTGTGCAAGCTAAGTTTATTGGTACGCCAATTGTGGGCCCAAAGAAGAAGGCTATTTGGGTACCAAAGAGCTTAGTTACTAACCTACAAGGACCCAAGCAAAAGTGGGTACCTAAGCTTCATTGACTTGCTTGTAGGTCAATTACAAAGCCGGAGGAAGGCATTGGATTATTGATAGTGGGTGTACTCAACACATGACCGGTACATCAAGAATGTTTGACTCAATCAATGACAATGATAGTGGTGTTGATTCTATCACATTTGGCAATAACAAGAAAGGCAAGGTTATTGGCTTGGGAAAGATTGCAATATCAAATGACATGAGTATCTCCAATGTGTTGCTAGTTGAAAGCTTGGATTTCAATCTTCTATCCGTGGCACAAATATGTGCTCTAGGCTTATGATATGATATGCTGTACAAATTTCATAAGAATTGGATAAGAGGTGCTTCAGTTTTGGAGTGGATCTTGTCAGCTATAGTGCAGCAGTTTTCAACATATAGTAGTGGTGAAAGATTTAAAATCTGGTAGCAATCTAGATGTCAAATGAATCTCAAATTTTTACAGCTGCTAGATGACTTAGTTAAGCACATCTCCACCAAATTTTATGGCATTTGGATCTGTACATTGGGAGATATGAATTATTCTTTGAAGGGTACAGAATCTGCCAGAAAAGTGACAATCATTGGATTAATCTAGAGTCACTTTGATTGAAAGGTCCTCAATTTGGAAACATGTTTATAAGTGGTTGAGGTACCTAAGTTTGGTTTTGGATTGATCTAGAAGCATGAAGAGCAATGAGTACAAGAACATTTGATTGTGGAATGTATTTGGTGTACATGTTCAGTACTCAAATTTAAAGATCAAGATCAAACTTAGGATGAAGATGAAGTTTAAGTTCTAGTGATGATTAGAGATCATTTGGTAGAAATAAAAGGACTTAAACATGTAGGAAGAATTGGACTCAAATGTAGATTCATGGATTATTCATCAAGATTGAGTTCATCATTTGGATCAATCAAACTATATCATTTCAAGTGAGTATCAAGAGTGGTTCTTTGGAGAAAGGTCACTTCTCCCTAGTGAGGGGCTTGCCGCCATGTGTAGGTGAAACCAAGTTTGGGACTTGGAAGGCTAACATGGAAGTGGTGATCCGAGGAACTTGTGATGCTTAGTTGAAGCAATCAAAAGGGTTGATCAAGAAAAGCAAGCAACACCCAAAAAAGAGCTAGTCATATATTTCAAGCGGTATTCTAAGTAGTTCTCTCATGCAAGCATTGATCAAAAAGATGAAGCAAGCCAACCACAACTCAAGAGATAGTGCACTTGATCGTAAGTGGTTTTCATTTCATATGGGTGAAGAATGGATTTATCTATGATGATTGGTCTTCACCAAGCTTATAAATTGGACTTCACATTGCTATTGAAGTAATGAATTAGAATCTATGTGACTATCCTCTACTCCAACATAGCAAAGGTATCATTGTAATGTGCATGATCATCTCATCCTTTACTTGTATGCGGTTAGTGCATATAGTACATGCTTATTACGATCATGCATTACAAATGAAAAATTTTAAATTCATTGCCTACCACTATTGCTTGAATGATTAAAATGATCTAGTGGTATGTGTATGAATTTGTTCATGAGCTAGTGAACCCAAGTACTTGATCTAGTTTGGATTGCTAACAAGTGACAAGTACAACATTGGCAAGATAACCCTTAGCATGAGGTGTGAAGAAGCTTGTCATTGGATCAAACCGGACTTGGGATCTTAGGAAAATCAACTTAGTTCAAGTCATACTAGAAGCTCATGATGATGATAAGAGTACAAGAAAATAAACAACAATGCAATCGGATATCTAGTTTTTCAAGTGTTATCTAGACTCATTTGATTTCTCACATGGTATTCACAAGTGGTGTCTAGATCAACTTACAAGTGATATCTTACAAATGGTACTCATGAAGATAGCAAATGTTCAAGAAGTGAATATTATTGCCAAATCCTTCAAAGTGGATCCATACTAGAAAATTCTTTCAAATGGTATCACATTCCTACTCATGGTATCTTCACGTGGTATCATTCATGCAAGACGATGGTTTTACAAGTGATCCTCAACTTTAAGTGATCAAATCAAGAAATGCTACCCTCATCTTCAAGTGGTATCTCAAGTGAATGACACATGCTATGACATAGGGGGAGGAGCCCCACCGATTGGTATCAAGGTCAAAGATCCTATGTGGTATCTCAAGAGCAACCATAAAGTTTGTCATTCCAACATATATGGTAATGTCCATAAAAAATGCAAGATTCAAGTCTCAACCATCTACCCCAATGCTAGTCTTTGCATCAATGAGAAGCACACCCTTTATGGAAATTGATGACAAAGGGGGAGAAGTTGGAACAAAGATATGTCAATGCACCGAGAGAGATAGATTTGGGGAGAGATAGATGATATTGGACATGTATATGGACAAAGAGGGAGCAATCAAAATTCTTAGACAAAGAAAACACACAAGTAGAGGGAGCAAGCTCATGAACTTTGATTGATTACATTTGATATGTGCATAATTCATGTGCTTGCTTGCATTGCATAAAGTTCTTAAATTCAATATGCATGCTTGTGTGGTGTATGCTAGTTATAGAACTTGAATGATGATTTGATAACTAGCATGCATAGGATGTTAGCTAGACTTGTGATTATCATGCAAAAACTAGAACCATGCTTATAATGTTGATTTCACGGGGTTTCTAGTGTTTTTGATGTCTAGCTACTCATGATGCTAAGGATGATGGCAAACTTGTGATTTTCAAATGGTATCAAGCTATCAAATGGTATTGAACTACAAAGGTTTATTCTATACACCTTAGCATCACTTAGTAGTGCTAACCCTCCCATAATTTTCATATTCATGCATATGTGTGAGCTTGAAACCAAACCATTTGAGCACATATGTAGGGGGAGTTCTCACTACCAAGTCGGATTTTATGGTGCTTATCCAAATCCTAACATAGAGCTTAAATGTTGGATAAGTGGCATAAAATCCAAAAGAACTTAATTTCCATATCTTTGTAGAGTTGTCATCAATTACCAAAAAGGGGGAGATTGAAAGGTCCTTGTTTGGTTTTGGTAATTGAGTGACAACCTTAGGTGGACTAATTGTGTTTATGTGAGATACACAGAAAATTAGTCCACAGGTGATGGTGTCATGAAGGAGCTCATTGCATATGAGACATGACATGAAGTCATGTGACCAAGGTGGAGAAGATCAAGATGAGGCTTGGCTTGATGGACCGGTTGCTAGGGTGAAGGGCAAGTTGTGTGATGGCTTGGCGCCGAAGGACCAAGGCAACGGTGAAGAGCAAGTGAGGTCAAGATTGATGAACCAATATGGTCACGTGATGATATGAAGTGGATCATATCATTTGGTGAATGGTTGGTGCATGTGTTGCATCAACGTCGGAGGAGATGGAGTGGAATGCGCAAGGCAAAGGTATAACCTAGGGCTTTTCCATTTCACCGGTCATAGGTGTGTAGAGAAGTTGATGACCGGATTTAGGATAGATGGCCGTACTATTAAGAGGGGCAAACTTGTTTGCATATCGGTCATCTAGTGCCACTTGAGCGATCTAACTTTTCATACGTGTTAAGGATCGAGTGGCGAGGCAAGTTGAGTGCCTAACTCCTTGGTGAAAATGTTTGTGAAATACTAACACACATGCACATGGTGGTGTACACTTGGTGGTGTTGGCACATTTGCAAAGGAGAAGGTGTTGGAGTTGATTTTGATCAACTTGGTGAAGGGAGAAAGGTTTTTCGGTGTTCTCCGGACACTAGGATGGCTCTTGGAGTAGAATACTGCTTTGATCCATTGTGAAATGGATCAAGTGCTTTAGTGGGTTGTGTAGCCCTCTGAGTAAGCTTTCCAAAATGTCCAAGATCATCGAAATCAAAGTTCGGAGCTAAGATATATCGCCGTTTTGCCGAAGAGTGGTCTGTGACCGGACTCGTGACCGGACGCGTCCGGTCAGCACCAGCGCGTCCGGTCAGTGTTTTTCATGGGCGAAAGTGACCGGACGCTGCAGCGAGTCCGGTCAGTGATGACCGGACGCGTCCGGTCGCGTCGGGAGCTTGCTGGAACCTCTCTGTGACCTGCGCGTCCGGTCCCGTTAGTGACCACTGCGTCCGGTCAATACAAGTTTATACGCGCGAAAACTAGCTGTTGGAGCACGCTACTGATCTGCGCGTCCGGTCAGTTTTGACCGGCGCGTCCGGTCATCCCGAAAAACGCTCAGTGGAGTGGCAACGGCTCTATTTGTATGTGATGCTTATAAATACTCATTGGCCGGCCCTTGGGGAGGTCCCTTGGCATTTGTAATACTCTTGTGCATCCTTTGAGCTAAAGCTTCTCCTCCCACTCATCTCTCTTGCTTGATTGCAAATCAAAAGTGAGATTGAGTGATCCCAAAGTGCATTGCATAGCTTGAGGGCATCTAGTGGCATTTGTGGGTGGTTTAGCCGGTGGATTTCTTGTTACTCTTGGAGAGTACCGCTCCTAGCCGGCTTGGAGATTGTTGGAGGCGTTGGCAAGAGAAGGTGATTGTTCTTGGCCACCTCCGATTGATTGTGAGAGGTTCTTGTGCTTTCCTCGGCGGGACGCCAAAAGCAACTCTAGTGGAATGCGCGTGTCATTGAGTTACCTCACTTGAGAGTGGTGTCTTGCGGTGCCTTGCGGGGCGTGCCTTGAGGGGCAAGTGACTTGAGGGTCACACCGGGAAACCATCTAAGTGTTGGTCGACACAACCGGTGACGTAGCTTGTCGGTGCACAAGTGAACACCGGGTGAACAAAAATATTGTGTCTCTTGTCTCCCGGTGATTGGTCTTCATATTGTGTTGTTGTCAATATTGATTGATTGTATATCATCTTGGTGATTGGCAACATCTTCTCTTCACCGTCGGTATAAGAATCACAATCCTCTCTCTTGCACTTACTTTTACTAGATTATCTTGTGTAGCTCTAGTGGTAGCTTTGCTAGTAGTGTTGTTAGCTTGTTTTCTAGTGTAAAATTAGTGACATAGCTCTTGTGTGAACTAGAGATCATAATCTACTAGACTTGTGGATAGGAGGCTTGCATCACAACCTTTGGCTAAGCAAAACTCGCTTTACGCCGTTTGTTATTCTAACAAGTTTGCTTAGTGGTATTTGTAGAATTTTTTTATAGGCTATTCACCCCCCTCTAGCCATCTAGGACCTTACAGTCTGTAGTAATGAAGTTATCTTCACTTAAGGTTTCTACCCTTAGAAGAACCTCACTACCCAAGTTACCCTTCATCTTGATCTCCTTGGTAAACTAGCTAAGGGACTACTTACACCTCCGTTCCTTTGGAAAAATGCGATACCCTAAATACTTCCGGGTGAAGTGCTACAACAGTACTTCCGTGCGCTTGCGGACTTTTCTGCTTACACTAAGAAGCACCAACACTACACAAGGTGCTCTGGGAGCTGGATGAGGGGCTCATATGGAGATTGGTGTTGGGGTTGTGGGGGGAGATGCTGATGTTTTTGGTAGTCAGCAGCCGGGGCAGCGCCCATGTGCGGAGCCTCAATCATGGCGGCGAGCTCATCACAATCATGTGGTTGCTTATGCAGCACATGGGCCTAAGCGACATCTATGAGATACAACGAGAGGACCCTATCCTACAGTTATTACCGCAGCCGCAATCATTGTATCCACCGCTGCCACCGCTACAGCTGCTGCTGATAGGGTTTCCTTTATCGGCCGTGTCATTGTAACACCCTCGGTCTTACGTACCTAATTAGCAAATAGATTAAGGCTTAATAAAACTTGATAAATAGTTTCTTATGCTCTGTTAATAGGTTCTTGCTAGTGATGAAAAGCATATATGTAGGGTTTAAACTCTTTCAAATAAGGTAAAACTTAATCTTTGTTAGAAAGAAAGACCAAATATTTGTTACTAATACAAATGTTTGTGAAGTAGTGTTGCTTAAGTGCTTTGTATGAACCTAGAGTATCTTGATCATGAGTGAGTGTTTTATAAAGTTGGAAATTAAAAGAGCACACAAAATGGCAAGGCTTTCTTTGTTTGAATCACCTTTTGTTAATAAAGTCAACATGTGTGATGTCATCCAACCTTGTGTGCTTAAACATCTCTAAGTACACTTTTGAACAAAAGTTGTTCAGGGTCTATATTTGCAAAATGTGAACAAAATGCTAAAAATAACAAAATGCCAACTGTTTGTTTGAGGACTGTTTGACAACACAATAAATAATTGTTTTGTTAATAAACTATTTACACCATATTTTGGAGAAAGACACGGGATTCCAGAATTCGGAGAGACACCTGAAGACCGCATCGCCCACAGAATTGGCTCATGTATGGATTGAGGTCGGAATCGGCTCATGTGCAAATTGAGGTTGAAATCGGCTAAAAGCATTATGAAGGCGGATGACATCAGCGGTATCGGCTTGAGTGTGAAAGAGTTGGACTCTGTTGATTTGAAGCTGAAGCGCCAGCGACATCAGCTAAGGCGTAAACGTGTCAGACTTTACCAGAAAAAGGAAGCGTGGAGTCCAATTTATCTAAATTAGGTTGTTTCTTTTATTACAAGAATTGTAAGTCTTATTCGACTAGGACTCGTGTTAAGCCCAGGGTATAAATATGAACCCTGGCACACTATTGTAAACAGACACCAACACACAATCAATACAATCTTTTTCTGGCTTTCGTGCCATTGCATTAGGAGTAGGAGTAAGGTAGATCTCAATGAGTTCTTCAGTGAGTAGGGCTGTATCGGTTTTCGATCTTTGATTTGCTTGTGAGTACTGTCACGACTTATATCTTATCTTGTGAGGCTGTATCACTCGACCTCTTGCTTGATTTGATATTAATTAGTTATCCATTTGTATCTGATTTAGTAAGGCTGCATCTTTTGGTCTCTTGCTTAATTTGACATCAAATCACCAGTTATCTACTCTATTAAGATTAGTAAGGCTGCATCTTATGATCTCTTGTTGTTTTTAGCAGAATCACCCGTTATCGATATTGCTATATTTAGTATCTTACTAGATTTAGTAATACCACCAATTTACCCAACTAGATTAAGATCCATCGGCTCTTAACATATTAATCTATCGTCTTGCCGTTTATCATGATTAATTTATACATTGACGTCATATTCTGCTATATCGGCTGGTGTATCTTAATTTTAGTCAACCATAGTGCGTGTACAAAGTCTTGATTTGCTATAAACGGATCTATTGACCAATAATCTCTGATTTCTCGTTTGCTATCAATGTTGTATCATTTTGACCTGTTTGATAGTGACATTAGATTAGATTTTGTTAGTTTATGGATTTATTTATTAGGAAATTGAGGGTTTGTTCATTCACTATGCTTCCTGTCGGGTATCAAAATACCTAGGGTACCCAATATGGGGTAAAATACGGCACCCTGCACGTTTGTTAAAACCCCATCGTAGGGGCCCCTAAAAGCACTGACAGCATGACAGCCGCTCAAGGTACGAACGACGAACTCTATCTCACTCGAGCCTCATGGAGAGGCCTCGGGCACGATAGGTGTCTCGGGCGACATTTCTCTGCTTCGCCCGAGCCCCCACGGCGTCATAAAAAACACCCGACCCCCCGCGGCGCAGTTCTGCATCGCCCGAGGGGCACATGGAACCCTCAGGCAAGATGGGGAGCCACGGGGCCCCCAACTACGGCACTCGCTCCCATCGACGGGATGGATGTGACTGTGCGCAGTCAACAGGAGCACGGGAACCATGCCCTGACTCGACATGACCCCAGTCATTCTACCACGACGACATCCATACCTCCATAGCAACGGGGGTGACGGCAGCTGTGCCACCTAACTTCCTTGCTACGAAAATCTAGGCGCACGCGCCGCCCACCTTCACAGCACAGAGGCGTACAGGTCAAGGCATGGCCACGACATGTCGCACCAGTAGATGGAGAGGCCAAAAGTTCAACGCTCGGTATGTCTCCACGTTACAGGGGAACTGCTCCCACCGGATAAGGAGGAGGATGGCCATGCCCGAGGCCACCTTTTTTTGTCTTTCTCTTTCATTCTCTCCGTTTTTATCCCTTTACCACGAATGTAACCCGAGCCCTCCCCTTAGAAGCTATAAAAGGGGAGGCAAGGGCCACATTTAGGGGGATCGAACTATCAAGAGATCAAGCAACAACATCTAGAAGCCCACCTCAATCGAAACCACACATCACCACCACCACTCACAAGAGACTCAGGATCTGCTCCCTCTCTCGAAAGCTTGTAACCCCTACTACGAGCACCCCGGTGCAAGGCAACACGAACCGCAGCGAAATCCACTGGACATAGGGCCGTTCATGCCTGAACCAATATACATCCTTGTGTCCACTTTGCACACCATCAAGGCTTAGACGCGCAGATACAAATTCACTAGTTGCTCTGTTTAGACACCCGGTCCTCTAGACACCGACAGTTGGCGCACTAGGTTGGGGCCTTCTGCAGGTCACGACCCATCTCCTAGCACTACTAAATTTTGACCCTATTGCATCACGTCCCCTTGCATCAAACTCAAATCTGATGCAATAGGTGGCTGCTATTGCATCAATTTTTGGAATCTAATGCAATATGTGGTCGTTATTGCATCGAAAAAGAGTTGGATGCGATAGTAATTCATGTCGATGCAATAGGTATGATCTATCGCATCATTTGGAACAAGAGATGCAATAGGTAGAAATTATTGCATCAGACACATTTGGTTGCGTTAGTATTGAATTTTGATGCAATATGTAGGTGGTATTGCACCAGTTTAGAATATGGATGCAATTAGGAAGTACTGTTGCAACAGATTTGTGTTTGATGCAACCGGTATTTTTTGAAAGAAAATTGACTAACGTGAAAACTTCTTGTGGCTATCTAATAAGTGAATTGTTAATTTTTTTAAAAAGTGACACGTCTAATAATTAAATTGTTAATTATTTATAAAAAAATAACTTTCACCTAATAATTGAACTGTTAATTTTAAGGAAAATTTTAAAAAAGAACTACTGCAAGGGGCCGGGTAGAGGAGTCGAACCTGAGAACCTGTGCCCCTAGGACTATCTAGGTTGTGGACAAACCACTAGGCTAGTTATAAGTTGTTGCATGGACTAGTATATTTTTTCTTTTATACTATTATCTAATCATGTTTTGACATCGACAGAGACAAAGTCACTCGATGTTGTAATTCCTTGCCCTCCGTTGTGGCCTTCTGGCCTTCCTGGCAGTGGCGACAGGCTTATGGCCCATCATCAAATGGAGCGAAGAGGCCAGACCCCAGGATACAAGTGCAGCTCATAGGAAGCATTTGGGCTTTTGGCCAACAGCTATGGTCACGTATGCCAGTCACGTATACAAGGAGACGAGGAAACGTGAGAACGTCGATCAGCACAAGGAGACATTTGGGCTCTTCCAATCTAATTAACGGAATATGGCCGATCAGCACAAGGAGACGTGAGAACGTCGGCCTTTGTTTCCAGGAGACGAGGAAACAGAAGATCGAGCTGCAGCCTTTGACGCCCGCCGCCCGCGCGACGCGAGACGCACGTAGACGCGAGCGAGGCAGACCGCGGCAGTGCCGACACCGATCGGGCGATCAGCGATCTCCACGACAGCACGACTCCATGGTCCACACCGGACGACGGCACTCAGCAGGACCAATCATCTGCACGGACCAGTAGGGCTCCACGAGACAAGGTTATTGCCTTTTCCCCTTTTGCTAATCTTGCCCTAGGTTATTTTTTCTTGTTCAACTTTTGTCTAGTACAGTCTTTGTAATCATATTAGGTCTAAAAGTATAAATATTGTCACACCCGGTTTTAAGGACAAAACCAGACATACACCATATGTGAAATAAAGTAGTCAAATCTCACATATAGCCACAGATAAGTGTAATATCAAGAAACAAATGCTTAATATACATAACACAATGGTATAAAATATACTTTAAAGAGCAACACAGCGGAAAGACAACTCCGAACACCGGGTGTAGACTTCACTCCAGGAATAAACTAACTGGTTGATCACAAGCCTAACAATTCCAGAATCCAACAGTCTGGTACCCTTCCTGAGATGTGGGAAATAGCAAGAGTGAGTCCATGTCGAACTCAGCAAATATATCATGGGGTTCATGAAGCTCAAAAGGTTTGACACGGGTTTACTACAATAGCTTTTAGTGAGTCATCTTTTTAGCATTTGAGTAGCAACAAGTTTACCATAAACCCAAATAACCTCATGATCATGTAAATGAGAATAATGTATAACAAGAAACAATAATCATTAGTGAACATCAATATCATCAGAATTCATCGTTTATTCTGTAAGGGTCCAAGGCCACTCGTGACCGTGAGCACGGCTGTTATAACAGTTTTACACTCTGCAGAGGTTGTACACTTTCACTGTGAGTCATGATTACCCATATGCCCGGGATCGCGACTCCCAAAACACTTCCAAGGTGAGCAGGCTGGGAAACACTATGAAGCCTTTCAAAGGTTCGTCTAACAAGTTAGGGCCGCTAGGTTTCAGAAGTCAGTCTATGTGATATACCACGCAGGGATCCACAGTCTACTTTACCCCATTTGCGCCACAAGGGTAACCTCTAACAAGCTAGAAAAGGTTCTCATACTGAGCTAAAGCCAGAGCCATATAGCCCTCACAGTTGTACTGTAAGTCCTGGATGTTCGCTTACAGATAAGTCCTTATGGAGAGAAACTAGAGCACCATAAAAACAACCAAATATGCTCTAGCCCTCTTGAGCCATATTGCTTTAAAGCATCATTTAAACGTTTATTGCATATATCATTAGTCAAGTTACAGATCATGGTTATTTATCTTGAGCACTAGCATAAATACTACCCAATGCAATGTCCTATGGGTGTCAAGGTACAAGATATAAAAACTAGGATATCCTTAGTGGTAACAAGGTAGACACATGCACATGAATTAAGTATATTAAAGGTGAATAGGAAACAAGGATGATCCCATGCTATACTTGTCTTAAATCAAGATCCTTCCTCAGTCCAAACCTTCAAAGAACACTGCTTCTTGTTCACCACGTATAGCTCACCGACTAGACAAGATCATAAAGCACCACACAAACGTCCATGCATTCATACATGAAGCAAACAATAAATAATAATTAGAATAGTATACCAAACATATGAAACAATATGTGAAAAGGTTTTAAAGATGTTCTACGCATTGCTATGAACACACAGGCGTAAAGATCACGAAATTCGGATTTAAAACGTGAAAGTTATGAATTTTCTAAGATTTCCTATAGATAAATAATTACTTTAATATAAACTCGAAAATTAAAATTTTCAAACCTACTGTACAGTACTACCAACATGTAGAGCTCACAAATACGAATCTAACGCAATTTGAATGCATCAAATCGGAGTTAAAACGTAGAAGATATGGCCTAAACAAGATAGTGGCAGTTTTGTAAATACCTAGTTTCGAAAATAAATCAAAATCTGGTTTTTAATGTGATCTAAACGGTGGAATTCAAGTAAATACCTCTTCTTCTTCTTAGAGTAGAACGCATGGTGGCTTCGTCGAACGGTGACAAGAGAAGGAGGAGAATATATAATTTACTACACGAGAGATTTCCCAAACTAGGGGCTCCTCTACGGTAGTTTTTGGTGTGCATTGCCCATGGGGTAGGTATGTATATATAGGGAGGAAAACTCTCCACCTCCATGTCAACTAGCGATATGGTGCTAATTGACGTTGTACCATCCACCTCCGCTAATAGGCCTAAGTAATCATTTAAGCCCATTAGTAAATAAATGTATGGGCCTTTGAGTTTTATTAGGATTATTACACATGGGTTTTGAGCGTTGGAAAAAAAATGAGAGATTTATTATTTTTGGAATTAATTATTTTCATGGATAAAATAATTCTAGAAAAGTCCAGAATTATTATTTAAGCCGCGAAAAATACTCCGAAAGCTCCGAAAATTCAGGAAAAATTTCCAGAGACATTATGGAACATGAGGAACCCAAATAAAGTATTTGGAGCTCACTAAAAGGTAATTTTGGAGCATCTAAAAATTAGATTATGCTCACAGACAAGTGGAAACAAGCTACAGAAAAAGTCAGAAAAATTCCTGAGAAGTGAGTAGAGGTTGATTGACAGATGAGAAACAAGGAATTTGATTGTATAAAAATAATATATGTATATCGGAGAGGAAAAATTGACCTAAACGCATTTAAAAAAAACAACTTGAATTCATTTTGATCTTTGGTCAAAACCAAACAATACAAAAACATAAATGCATCAGCATGTATGCACAACAATGTTTCTACATCCTAAGATGAATTTTAATTCAATGAAAATTTTGTTTTACTATGTTTTATGAGCACAAAACATTCATAATTAAATCATTTTAGCTCTATTTCCAAAGAAGCAAATTTTAGGGTGTTACAATTCTACCCCTTAAGATGAATCTCGTCCCGAGATTCGGAAGATGATGATAAAAGAGATAATGACACTTCGTCTTTATTCGATCCTCATTTTCCAAATTACTCTTTCGTTCAGAGTCATGAGACAGTTTCTCATATCCCGACTGACTAATCTGCCTAAACATGATCATCTCACCTATTGAGCTCCTCCAAAGTTATTTGTTCCTCTGCTATGACTTCTGTAAACTCATGGTCCACTTTGCTATCCTTGGTGTACCTATCTTCTAATTGATCATTTTCGTCTCCCTCAGGTAAAAGTCGACCACCTTGATACTCAATTCTTTTCCCTGTCGGTGTTGTTAAGAGCATTGTGCACAGACTACCATGAATCACTCCTTTGTGTGCACAGAGCCATCCATTACCAAGAACCACGCGAATTTTAAGTGACTCCAACACAATGAGTGTTGCGGTGAAGTTTTCCTTGTTTATGACAAGACTGACATTCGGGCATATCTGATCTGCCTGCATTTCTCCCACTGGGGTTTGAACTAGCAAAGGCCTCCTCATTGGACACTTCACCATCTTGCACGTCTCTACCATGTCGGCGGAAATGAAAGAATGCGAAGCACTAGGGTCAAATAAAGCAAAAACTTGTACTGAGCTTACTTGAATATAACCTCCCACTACTTTGGTAACTCCATGAATTTTATCCATATCCACATTGCTCAGTCTTCCATTGACATAGTTTTGCTGCGCTTTGCTTCCTTGAACAGGCTTCTTATGGGCTTTCCTTTTTCGCTTTCGTTGTTGTGGATTCTGACTTAGTTCACTCCCAACTTGCTCTTCAACATTGTTGTTTTGATAGTGCTTAGCTTCATCATACCCATAACATTCTTCAATGGCAGAAACATCAGTCTTTTTCCACATATTAGTGCGAGACGTCATATAGGGCTCCTGAGTCATGAGACACTACACTTCCTGTCATCAAGTGACCAACATCAGCAACGCGAACAAGTATAGATGATCATGAGCTATCTAAAGGGACAACTCTCGTCTCCATGGATCCAAAATTGTCAACCTTGTACACAGGACATTTTTGCTTGAGAGTGACGACTCAATCATGGAAACTAACCAATACTTCCAAATAAAGAGTTCAAACTTAATAAACCTTCTTTACATTGGCTACCCCCCTTAAAATAAGAGACACTAAATAGGGTAGCTTGAACCCTTTTCTAGATGAGCTAAAAAGTGTTCTGACATCCCAATGATACTCTTGTGTATGGGTAAGAACAAGAAATCTGAAATTTCTCGCGAGCAGAAAATCAGCAGTGCAGTAAAACAGCTGTAACTCTCATTCTGTTAATCCAATGAAGCTGTAGTTTACACCGATGGAAAGCTTATAAAATTCTCTACAACTTTCTTATAGAACATACTTCCAGATTCTGTAGTTAACTTGGTCGAAAACAGTACATATCAAAAACTGCTCCAGGTTTATGACAGCACAGATACATTGCCTTATGCTTTTTTTGTATCTCCCAAACCAAAGCAGCTTTGGAGATGGTTCTTGCATTTAGAGAAAGATATTGAAGTCTACTCTTGTCCAGAATTTTCTCATGATTTTTGGTCTTTCAAGAACAGAGATATAAGTTGATTAAGACAGGCTGCTCCGGAAGACAAGATATAGAAAGCAGGAGATAACCAAAACCCAGCTATTTATTTCATTAATCCTTATACCTTATACATATAAACTAAATAAAATCATGGACAAAACCCACGAGATCATTCCACTCATTCAAAAATTCCAACTCAAGCATAAACATAAGCACAAAGCAACTAAACACTTACAAGTTCATAAGCCACACATTAAGACGACTCAACTTGGCTACTAACAGTTTTATTACACGGGACATAACTCCTATTTCTTAATCATGGTGTGATTGCAGCAACATCTGGAGTAGATAGAGTCTCTTACATTCCTGAGTCCTCTATATTGACATCTGAATCTCTGCATCCCTCTTTACCATTCTTATAACTCATACCTTAAGATGAGTCAACCTGGTATCCCTCAGGTATAGATTTAATACCCTCATACTCAATCCTTTCTCCTGAAAGTGTAGTTAGAAACACTGAACGTTGGGCATACTCAATCACTCCTTTACAAGTAGATAACCAGTCTATTCCCAGGATAACATCAATGCCCATTAATTCCAAAACAATGAGGTTTGCCTTAAAATTTACCCCCTTTATGTCAAGACTAACTTTTGGGCATACGCGGTCTGCCTTTATTTCACCTCTTGGAGTTTCAACCATAACTGTTTTCCCCCTTGGAAGCATAAGTATGTTATGATCTTTTACATATTGTCTAGATATGAACGAATGTGAGGCACTAAGGTCAAACAAAACCTTGGCGTTTCCTGAACTTACTGGAATTGATCCAAACACGACCTCCTTAGCTCCAAGAATGGTGGAAATATCCACATGTTTCAACCTTCCATGGATGTAATTTCTCTTTAATTTATTTCCCTGCACATGATCCTTTTGGACATCCTGTCCTAGGTCTTGCTGTTGTTGATTCTTCTACGGGCAAGATTTGACATAATGTCCTTCCTGCTGGCAATGATAACACTTTCTCTTAGCTGGATCTTTTGTGATGTCATACTCCACGGAACTGTTGTTTGGTATGCTGCTATCTTGCTGGCCATAAAAGTTCACCTTCGTCCCTTTGGCTTGTTTCCTAGCTTGTTTGGCCTTTCAGGGTTGATACTCCTTATAGGTAATTGTCCACCCATCTATGACTACTTCATGGGGAGTAGTTTTAGCGGGAGGGGCTTCTAACTCTTCAGGGTTTGGATTTGTTTGACAGGGGATCAGGGCTGCATGTGACAATGTAGTATAACTCGATTGCTGATTGCTTTCCACAAGTGGTTCTAATGAGATTGCCTTTCTCTTCTTGTCCATGTTGATCTCAAAATGTGGATCCACCTTGACTTTCCCCTTATTAGACTCATTTTGAAGATAGGGAAAACCATAATGCTTACAGCAGTGACATTGTTCCTGCTCTCCAAGTGCCTTACTATCAACATCTTTATTGGATTTCATATTCGTCCAAGCTTCTGCTACTTGTATCTTCTCTGGCCCCTTGGATATGTTGGTCTGTCCTTGAGATGAGCATTGTTGAGAATTTCCATGTTGAGCCATTTCTTCTAATATTTGATTTTGCATTGCTAATGGCTTCTTGTCAAAAGTGAGCAAGAGCGACACAATTCAGTCCTCTTAACCTCTGAAGTCCAAAGTCTTCTCGTCACGAGCCGTCTAATAGACAAGGAGAAAAGGTTCAAAAATAGAGACAAGGTTTTTATAACAAAACGGGGATAGAATTAAGCATAACTTTGAGAAAATAACAAAGTTAAAGAGAAAGCAAGAAATAGGCAAAATGGAAACATGCTAAACGTCCAGTTCTAACTAGGCTTGCGTCCTACAGTCAGCATTGCTTTGATACCACTCTGTCACACCCGGTTTTAAGGACAAAACCAGACATACACCATATGTGAAATAAAGTAGTCAAATCTCACATATAGCCACAGATAAGTGTAATATCAAGAAATAAATGCTTAATATACATAACACAATGGTATAAAATATACCTTAAAGAGCAACATAGCGGAAAGACAACTCCGAACACCGGGTGTAGACTTCACTCCAGGAACAAACTAACTGGTTGATCACAAGCCTAACAATTCCAGAATCTAACAGTCTGGTACCCTTCCTGAGATGTGGGAAATAGCAAGAGTGAGTCCATGTCGAACTCAGCAAATATATCATGGGGTTCATGAAGCTCAAAAGGTTTGACACGAGTTTACTACAATAGCTTTTAGTGAGTCATCTTTTTAGCATTTGAGTAGCAACAAGTTTACCATAAACCCAAATAACCTCATGATCATGTAAACGAGAATAATGTATAACAAGAAACAATAATCATTAGTGAACATCAATATCATCAGAATTCATCGTTTATTCTGTAAGGGTCCAAGGCCACTCGTGACCGTGAGCACGGCTGTTATAACAGTTTTACACTCTGCAGAGGTTGTACACTTTCACTGTGAGTCATGATTACCCATATGCCCGGGATCACGACTCCCAAAACACTTCCAAGGTGAGCAGGTAGGGAAACACTATGAAGCCTTTCAAAGGTTCGTCTAACAAGTTAGGGCCGCTAGGTTTCAGAAGTCAGTCCGTGTGATACACCATGCAGGGATCCACAGTCTACTTTACCCCATTTGCGCCACAAGGGTAACCTCTAACAAGCTAGAAAAGGTCTTCATACTGAGCTAAAGCCAGAGCCATATAGCCCTCACAGTTGTACTGTAAGTCCCGGATATTCGCTTAAAGATAAGTCCTTATGGAGAGAAACTAGAGCACCATAAAAACAACCAAATATGCTCTAGCCCTCTTGAGCCATATTGCTTTAAAGCATCATTTAAACGTTTATTGCATATATCATTAGTCAAGTTACAGATCATGGTTATTTATCTTGAGCACTAGCATAAATACTACCCAATGCAATGTCCTATGGGTGTCAAGGTACAAGATACAAAAACTAGGATATCCTTAGTGGTAACAAGGTAGACACATGCACATGAATTAAGTATATTAAAGGTGAATAGAAAACAAGGATGATCCCATGCTATACTTGCCTTAAATCAAGATCCTTCCTCAGTCCAAACCTTCAAAGAACACTGCTTCTTGTTCACCATGTATAGCTCACCGACTAGACAAGATCATAAAGCACCACACAAGCGTCCATGCATTCATACATGAGGCAAACAATAAATAATAATTAGAACAGTACACCAAACATATGAAACAATATGTGAAAAGGTTTTAAAGATGTTCTACGCATTACTACGAACACACAGGCGTAAAGATCATGAAATTCGGATTTAAAACGTGAAAGTTATGAATTATCTAAGATTTCCTATAGATAAATAATTACTTTAATATAAACTCGAAAATTAAATTTTTCAAACCTACTGTACAGTACTACCAACATGTAGAGCTCGCAAATACGAATCTAACGCAATTTGAATGGATCAAATCGGAGTTAAAACGTAGAAGATATGGCCTAAACAAGATAGTGACAATTTTGTAAATACCTAGTTTCGAAAATAAATCAAAATCTGGTTTTTAATGTGATCTAAACGGTGGAATTCAAGTAAATACCTCTTCTTCTTAGAGTAGAACGCATGGTGGCTTCGTCGAACGGTGATAAGAGAAGGAGGAGAAAATATAATTTACTACACGAGAGATTTCTCAAACTAGGGGCTCCTCTACGGTAGTTTTTGGTGTGCATTGCCCATGGGGTAGGTATATATATATAGGGAGGAAAACTCTGCACCTCTATGTCAACTAGCGATATGGTGCTAATTGACGTTGCACCATCCACCTCCGCTAATAGGCCTAAGTAATCATTTAAGCCCATTAGTAAATAAATGTATGGGCCTTTGAGTTTTATTAGGATTATTGCACATGGGTTTTGAGCGTTAGAAAAAAATGAGAGATTTATTATTTTCGGAATTAATTATTTTCATGGATAAAATAATTCCAAAAAAGTCCAGAATTATTATTTAAGTCGCGAAAAATACTCCGAAAGCTCCGAAAATTCGGGAAAAATTTCCAGAGACATTATGGAACATGAGGAACCCAAATAAAGTATTTGGAGCTCACTAAAAGGTAATTTTGGAGCATCTAAAAATTAGATTATGCTCACAAACAAGTGGAAACAAGCTACAGAAAAAGTCAGAAAAATTCCTGAGAAGTGAGTAGAGGTTGATTGACAGATGAGAAACAAGGAATTTGATTGTATAAAAATAATATATGTATATCGGAGAAGGAAAATTGACCTAAACGCATTAAAAAAAAACAACTTGAATTCATTTTGATATTTGGTCAAAACCAAACAATACAAAAACACAAATGCATCAGCATGTATGCACAACAATGTTGCTACATCCTAAGATGAATTTTAATTCAATGAAAATTTTGTTTTACAATGTTTCATGAGCACAAAACATTCATAATTAAATCATTTTAGCTCTATTTCCAAAGAAGCAAATTTTAGGGTGTTACAAATATACTCCTATTTTAGAGTACATTGTTTGTGATAACTAGCAAACATGATAAATTAGTATCTGTATATATTATAAGATTATATATATGGTTTAGGGGGGCCATTGCGACGAGGTCGCCAGAGGGCCCTCAAAATTATAGGGCCGACACTGTAAGCAACGGACCAATAAGGATGATCCATTAGTAATTTGTTTTTATTATTTGTTTTGTGTAGACAGTATTTGTATAGTGGTAGGGCTATAAATTTCTAAATCAACGTATTTATTTGAATATGTTAGATATTGTCTAAGAAACGTTTGTCAAGTGCTGAGAGAAAGATTGAATGGCTTAGCTACGTAGGGCATTGCGAAGGCTTAACTATAATTCTTACTATTTTTTAGATTTTTGTTACACAATTGCTATTTACTTTGCCTTTGTTTCCAATATGTAGCATGTTCTTATTTATCTTTGTGTGTGTTTGTCAGGTGTTCAAATCAATGTCACACCAAGGTAGAAGTTGGATGCGGCTGGATAAGGCATCTGCAGAGTGGCAACAAGGATTAACAGATTATCTTGACAGCACCTTTGGAGGCAGCTCTAAAGGAGGAACAGCACCATGTCCATGTTCAGCATGTCGTTCCTCGACATTTATAAAATGGTCGGATGTTCAGAATCATTTGCTTCGGAAAGGTTTTGATGAAAGCTTCATCCGAGAGCAGGAAAGTATATGTGAAGGTTCAGTGATGATGATGATGATGTTGATGATAGGGCTCGTACCACAGAATTGTTACATTCTATGATCAGGGGTGAAATACGTGGAGAAATCGATGAGGAACAGCCAAATGAGATGGCAAAGAAGTTCTTTAAATTGCTACAAGAGGCCAAGAAGGAGTTGTTTCCAGGCTGCACGGAAGCTACCCAGGTGTCTTTCATTATCAAAATGTTTCAGATGAAGTGCATGTTTGGTTGTAGTAATGCTTGCATGGAGTACATGCTTGGGCTATTCTTGCTTATTCTTTATGATTGTGTGTTATTTAGAGGGAAAGAATATGAGGGCCTGGATAATTGCCCAAAATGTGGTGAGACAAGGTGGAAGCAGTCTAAAGAGGTACAGGATGTTGGCAGTAGTTGTGGCTCAAAAAAGTGTGTTCCACTATAAGATGGATATGTAAAATTTGTGAACAATGTTACTACCATTATGTCGGATGAATAAATGAGCAAATGATAAAAATAAAAGTTGTATATCTCAAAAAGTTACGAGACGAATCTTTTGAGTCTAATTAATCCATGGTTAGACAAATTTTACCAAATAACAACGAAAAGTGATACAATAACTTTTCACCCAATTTTTCTCAACTAAACACACCCTCATATCATTTGAAAAGATAAAGTTGTTTTTAGATTAGAACTTTTGGCGCTAGCTAAATCCAAATTCCATCCGAATTTTCCACTCCCGCGTTCAGTTGCCGCCGGCCTAGCTCAAATAACATATCCCCCGCCGCCCAGCGTCAGTTACCCTAGCTGGCTAGCTCCTCCTTCCTCAAAATTCCCCACTGCAGCGGCTGCTCTCTAGAGCGCCACATCCGACGTCACCGGACCCAGCCTTGCAGCTGGTTCGTCGGCGCCCTCCTTTCCCTTTCCCCGAACTCTCTTACTCCTCCATCCACTCAGCTCTATCTATGGATTCATCCATAGCTACTACGCACAGGCGCTGGCGCCATTGTCACTGCAGGAGACCGAGGGCCATCCACAGGCGGCGGTGGCGGATCCACGACCGGCTACTACGAATACACGACCAGCAGCAACGGATCCATGACGAGCGACATCCCACCTGCCTCTCACTGCAGAAGACATGGGGGATGACTGTGGTGTGTGTAGGGCTCATGTTGCACTGAGACCTCAGCAAGGTGAAGGCCCCCTTCTCTCTTCCTCCGTCATGTTCCTGTTTCTCCATTTCTGTATGCATTAGTTTCCCTTGCCACTTGTAACAGGTTGGATAAATCAGGTGCTGGATTTAATATTTATCCTTGCGGGCAAGAGGGGTATTCTGCTTTCTCTCTCCTTGTATCAGTTTGCTATTTTACAAGAGCTGAGTCTACCTTCTATGTTACTTCTATCACAATTTACATGGAAACGTAAGGGGTAAGGATCTGGTACCAAATTTCCCAACCTATTCCCTCAAATTTTCCAACAGACCCCTAACTCCTACTTCCATGCCCCTAATTAAATGTCCTTATACTTCCGATCTTTGTACCTTTGCTTCATTTGTCGGGTCCATTGATTTAATTAGTGTCTCAGATTCCCATTGCAATACACTAGGAATTCATCAAGTTATGAAATGGTTAGTAACTCAGCTCTAAGATACTGAAAACGTCTCTAGTTTTCTATGGCAAGCTATTCAACTCTAATAATTATAGAATGGCATTATGGCCCTACAGGGTTTAGAAAGTATTCCTGATACTTGGGATGAGATTCATGCAGCATGAGTTTTACAAAGTGACTAGTTACAAATTGTTTGTGCTGTCTAGTTAGTTTTGGTGAATTCATGGCATGTTTGACTCTAGATTGTGGCACCAAATTGGGTTTTTTTCTTGTCAATATTACTTTTGGATAACCAAAAAATGATTTATTTCTAGTAGGTGCAAAAATTAGCTACTGGTGACTGGTGAGGTTTATCAAACGTGTCCTGTATGGGCACCAAAGAAACATATGGTGCTACAGCTTCTCACAGTACATGGAATCCTCTTTTCCTTTTTCACCTGCACGTAGTCATCTTTTTAATCTTAGATACAGTAGGTACTCCAAAGGTTGAAAGACTTCCCTAGACCATTTTTGCTAGCGCATTCTGTTGAAGACACACTTTATTGTGAGAAGAGTAACCTTCAGTTGCTCAGTTTGGGTTTGGGAATTTCCTGAGTTGGGGAATAGATAGCTGGGTACCCTGAGCACTTGATCTTGTTTGCATGTACTAGATAGCTAGGAATAGATATTTCTTTTTGCAATTTGTATTTCAACAAATGATAGAGGGTGCGCTGGTATTGGTCCTGCAGGTCTGTTGGCTGATCTTTATATTTGCATTATGTTTTTCAGTGACTGCATTTTCAAAACAAGGGAGCAAGAGTAATGTCAACCCTGGGCACAAGTGGATCTCAAGCAGCTGGAGCTCATGGCGGTGCTAGTGCTTCTCAAGAGGATGATGTTGCTGTTGGTGATAAAAGGAAATAACAACAAAACAACAAGTTGAAATATGTTGTTTCAAAAAAGTTATATGCTATTGAAATTCTACCACGTTTGCACGTACTAGTCATGTTGAATGTTATATGCAGTTACATCAAGTCAATATAGTAAATTTTATCCTGTTTCATGCATGCATATTCTGCTTATTCCTGTCAATTATTGTTGCTTGAATTGTTGAATGGAGACATCTCATTTCTGAAATTGCAGGAGAGGCTGATGAAATTGCAGCAGAGGGCAACCGAGCTGACAGGCTGCATCTGCTTCTTCCATGGCTGCAGCATCTGGCCGTGGCTTCACGAGCACCTCTTCCTCAACCGGATCATTGTAGGCCGTTTTGTCAAAGCTCTTTCCTCTTTATGTTTTTCCTTGTCAGAGTGCAATAGGTTCAGAAATCTTATCAGAGTCCTCAGTAAATTTCTGTGCCGCAAATATTTATTATTCAGCAAATAAAAACGGATGTAATATAAAATGGCAGCCAACCTAATGCCGATGCAATAGTTTGTGTTGCATCGAACCTAATGTGATGCAATAGTTTATGTTACATCAAACTTAATGTCGATGCAATAGGTTGAATTGCATCAAACCTAATGTCGATGCAATAGGTTGAATTGCATCAAACCTAAATGTTGATGCAATAGGTTGTATTGCACCGAACCTAATGTTGATGCAATATGGTCTATTGCATCGAACGTTAGCCGTTGCAATAGAAATTTTTATTGCATCAAATTTATTAGATATATTACATCTACATGATTTTGATGCAATAACCTTTTTGCATCTCTCTATCTTGATGCAAGAGACATCCATGGTCGATGCAATAGTGTTCTCGCATCAAAACGTTTTTGATGCAATAACCTTTTTGCATCTCTCTATTTTGATGCAAGAGACAACGGATAGCTGATGCAATAGTGAACTCTCGCATCGGACACAGCAAACCGATGCAACAGGCTATTGCATCTAGAGCTATTGCATCGGCTCGCATCAAATGCGAAATTGATGTTATACCGAGCTATCGCATCTATTTTAGACCTATAACATCAAAAATTGGCCGGTGCAATAGGGTCAAAATTTAGTAGTCTTGATGGCCAATCCCCGCATCCATTTTACCCTAGGCTCCCATGTCTGGTTCGGGAACCTAGATTTCATCTACACGGGAGTGGACTACGATCTGGTTCTTCTTTCGCCTTCCTTCGACATCAACGCCATCTCTGAGGCCTTATCTACCCTTCGCCTGGGCACGGACGAGGGGCAGGCCCTCAAGAACGATTGCCCAGGAGGTTCCCAAGGCCAAACGATGCTGGCTGGTAAGCCACATGACAACAGGAGGGCCTGTGCCCAGTCTTTGACTGCAATTCATTTTGATCCATCTACGGGGGAGATTCCCACAGATCTACCGACTCACCATGTGTAGGCTATCGCGGAGGTACTCATGACTATCGAAACAACTTCTAGTACTAGCTCTGACGAGGATGACAACAGCTGGGCTGGCGTTGACTTCTCCGGGCTCGGCGACCAGGGGCTCTAAGTCGTTTCATCGACATCTGTGACTACCTCCTCGACAATGGCGACTCTGACGACGATGACTATGAGTTCACGTGGCCATAACGACAAAGGTTGGAGGTCGCGCACAGCGTCGACACGCCATGATCGGTAGATCACCGTATCATCCCCTGCCCACGATCTATTATTCTGTTCGAACACAATATTTTTGTACCGATAAAATCGTTGCATGTTATCTGCTACAATTTATTTCATCATTTACGTGTTAAATCACAAGTTATATTATCAGCGATAATTACGCAATATGTTTCCGCCCTTTACGGTCCAATTACGGCATGGAGTTCAAAGGCTGGCCCGCGAAGGGTTTGACAGCCACTTCGAGCCACCCGAGTGAGGGATGGTATGAGAAGGGGCACACAAGCGGCCAGTACCCAGACGCGCTGAGCGTCATGGGCCTTCTCGAACCATGTTCAAGTCTAGGCTGGTTTACAGTTTGGGAGTTTTTTTTCTGAAAAAAGGAAACAAGCCCTCAGGGACGGTCAAACGACCCCGGGAACTCCCCGAACCAACCGCTAGGAAATTTTGAAGCCAGTCACTAGCTTAGCTCCATCGGATTCCCGTGAACGGGAACCGGGGCTTCACTTGAACCAACCCGATTGCAACTCAACGGGCACCACGGCTTGACCCAGCGAGGGAAGCCGTGGCGTTGCCCAAACCCTCCTCTTTGTGAAAAGGATGCGTGAGAGATATGATAACAAAGCCATTTAACTAGGCCCATGTGCTAGTAAGGACTTCGAAGGACCTAGGGGCAGAAATGCCCGACCCACGAACGAACTTTCCCGAGCGTCCCGATGGGCTTGCGATCCTAAGACTTAGGCAAGAGAGTCCGACCCCTCCTCGTGGCACGGGACCCAGGGGCATAAATGCTCGACCCACGAACGAACTTTCCCGAGTGTCCCGACGGGCCTGCGATCCTAAGACTTAGGCAAGAGAGTCTGACCCCTCCTTGCGGCACGAGACCCGGGGGCAAAGATGCCCAACCCACAAACAAACTTTCCTGAGTGTCCCGACGGGCCTACGATCCTAAGACTTAGGCAAGAGAGTCTGACCCCTCCACGGGGCACGGGACCTGAGGGCAGAAATGCCCGACCCACGAATGAACTTTCCTGAGCGCCCCGACGAGCCTGCGATCCTAAGACTTAGGCAAGAGTGTCTGACCCCTCCTTAGGGCATGAGACTCATGGGCAGAAATGTCCGACCCACGAACAAACTCTCCCGAGCGTCCCAACGTGCCTATGATCCTAGGTAATGGCAGAAGCTTCGATAAGAACGCATCCGTCCCCACCTCGGGACACGGGAAACTGCTACACTCAAATGTTGGATCGATCGGTCAAAAGCCCCGAGAACTACACGCACACGAGTTAGTTCCTCCCCAAAGAAAACCGTCAATAGGCAGGGTCTCGGTGACCTCGCCAACCGCTATTGTCAATCAATGCAAGACGAAATAATAGCAATAGGGAAACAAAACAGGGCCACGATCAGACAAACTAATTTCTTAGATAAATTATTTTACATTTGTAGGGGAAGGGAGTCCTAGACTAGGCCTACAGGTCCTCGTTAAGGACCTGGCCCGCACAAACTAGAGCAGCGATGACGTTCACCGCTGGTTCAAAGCCCTCGAGGAGGTCCTCATAGTCTCCCAACCCCTCTCCCATCGGGAAGCCTTCGACGTCCTGGAGCTCCAAGTCCGTTGCTGCCTAGGCCATCGTCAGCATGATGGCCACCCCTTGACGGATGCCACACTCGATTGCCACCCGGATCAGCGCTCGCGCGTTGAGGAGGCGCTCCTCCTGGCGCCCCGCCGGAGCACGAACAAAGTCCACCAGGACGTCGGCAGCGTTGTGGAGGGACTCCACCTCCGCGAGTAGCTCTGCCCAAAACAAATGACAGACATCAGACATTAGATCAACTAAAAGAATGAAATAAAGACACGGAAGATCACTCACCCGCGCACCGATGGTCATATTCCGTTCGTTGCGAACGGGCGAGCACCGCCTCCTCCTCCAAAGAGGTCACCACCACCTTAATGGTGGCTAACTCCTCCTGGGCTTCCTAGAGTGGGGTAGGAACACCCCAAGCCACCGTGTTCTGGGCCTGCCCGTACCCTGACGAAGAGGCAACGCCGGGGTTAAGGCGACGACGGCGAGAGGGCACCCAGTCCCCTTCTCCCGGTGTACCCACACAAGAACCCCTGGACGAGTCGCCGTGCTCCATGGCTAAGGTGGCAAGAAAAAATAGAGAGCAAGGACAGAAGAAGAGAGATGCTAGGGTCGGGCACCACGACTCAGGTTATAAAGGGCCCCAGGGAGGCCTCTCAACTCCCAGGCATTCAATACACCTAACTGCCCCGCTCATCTCCCAAGGGAAACGCGTCGGTCTCACGCCACACCTCGAGAAGGTGAACTGTTCTCGTAGACGGTCTACACCCCATCGTGACAACGGAGTCTTGTGAGAAGATAATCGACTGAACATGGGTCACCCACCTTCCCACGCACCACAACACGAAGCGTCACAACAACAACTGCTCGGCATGACCCCTCGTCTTCCTTAGGTGGACCCACTCGCTCGATTTAAAGCCCTTGAAGGGATAACTCATCCCTCTAAGGCCTCGAGGGCTACACCCGGTGCGCGTGCTCGCGCGCACCCACCGGATAGTCTTCTCAAAATCAAATAAACCACGATAAGGCCCAAATGGGATGATGAGGGCCCACACATACCCCTCCGTTCTACTAAAGAGCGCAAGGGAAACAATACGATAGTAGAGAGGCCATCTAGTTAGTCCCTTGTAGTGCGCGGGGGCTTGGGGGCTTCTCCCGCATCCTGACCTAGCGAATGGTCAAGGCCAAGGCCACAGGGGCTCCCCGCCCGACCCGTGGTCATACAAGAAATGCTACGCTTGCTCGATTAAAAGCCCTTGAAGGGATAACTCATCCCTCCAAGCCCTCGGGGGCTACACCCGCTGGGTGCGCTTGCGCGCACCCACCGGACAGTCCTCTTCTAAAACAAAAATGAGTCAAAAACTACCCATAGTCACTCGTTCTCAAGCCTCTGAAGGAGTGCTTCACTCCTCCACAGGCTCGGGGGCTACTATTAGGTATCAAAATACCCAGGGTACCCAACAAGGTGTAAAATACGGCACCCTACACGTTTGTTAAAACCCCATCGTAGGGCCCCCGAAAAGAACTAACAGCATGATAGCCGCTCAAGGCATGAACGACAAACTCTATCTCACCCGAGCCTCACGGAGAGGCCTCGGGCACGATAGGTGTCTCGGGCGACATTTCTCCGCCTCGCCCGAGCCCCCGCGGCATCATAAAAAACACCCGACCCCCCCGCAGCGTGCTTCCGCCTCGCCCGAGGGGCACGTGGAACCCTCAGGCAAGACGTTGAGCCACGAGGGCCCCCAACTACGGCACTCGCTCCCATCGATGGGATGGACGTGACCGTGCACAATCAATAGGAGCACGGAAACCACGCCTTGACTTGACATGACCCCGGTCATTCTACCACGACGACATCCATACCTCCACAGCAACGGGGGTGACGGCAGCTGTGCCACCTAACCTCCTGGCTACGAAAATCCAGGTGCACGCACCGCCCACCTTAACGGCACAAAGGCGTACAGATCAAGGCATTGCCATGGCACGTCGCACATGCGGATGGAGAGGCCAAAAGATCAACGCCCAGTACGCCTCGACGCTACAAGGGAACTGCTCTCACCGGATAAGGAGGAGGACGGCCACGGCCGAGGCCCCCTTTTTTGTCTTTCTCTTTCATTCTCCCCGTTTTTACCCCTTTACCGCGAATGTAACCCAAGTCCTTCCCTTAGAAGCTATAAAAGGGGAGGCAGGGGCCACATTTAGGGGATCGAATGATCAAGAGATCAAGCAACAACAGCTAGAAGCCCACCTTAATCGAAACCACACATCACCACCACCACTCACAAGAGACCTGGGATCTGCTCCCTCTCTCGAAAGCTTGTAACCCCTACTACGAGCACCCTAGTGCAAGGCAACACGAACCGCAGCGAATCCTACTGGACGTAGGGCCGTTCATGCCCGAACCAGTATACATCCTTGTGTCCGCTTTGCACACCATCAAGGCCTAGACGCGCAAATACAACTTCAGTAGTCGCTCTGTTTAGACACCTGGTCCTCTAGACACCGACACTTCCATCGGCTATATAGCCGATGGTTTATGCTTTCATTGTTTATATCGTGTTTTAAAGATCCTGTTTGAATATGAATAGATCTATTGGCTTATTAGTTTTAATTTACTATCTTTGCCAACGCTGTGTTAGTCTGACCTGTTTGGTGGTGACAGTAGATTAGATCTGGTTAGTTTGTAGATTTGTCTATACAAAAATGGAAGATTGTTTACATGTTATACATTTAATTACACTGTATCGGTTCAATAGCTGATAGCCTGCGCTTCCATGATCTATTTTGATTTATACTCATGGGCTCTTCGACACATATTATTTATATATGAGTATGCTCTGTTTTAGCCGATAATGTTTATTTTAATTATTTTATATCATCAAACTGCTGGATATCGGCTCTGCAGCCGGTAGCCTTACTCATCTGCTCTTTAGCCGTACATAGAATTGTCTGGACAATAGTCGACGTGTTCTGCCTTAAATTACTGACTATTTTCTCCTTGTCAATTGCACGCCTATGAATCCAAAACCGACTCGTCCTGCATTGATGTTAAGCAGATCTTCCAAGCTTGTCGTGTGTCCTGCGTGATGATCAGATTTCTGCGTCGACATAAACTCAAAACAATGTTTGTGTGAAAAACTTAGTATAAGTTTTATACTTTGCAGTAGAGTGCTTGTTTGTGCCTAGTTTGAATGTTTCGTTTGTTATTTAGTGCTTTAAAGTTTGAATAAAAATACTTCTCATGGACAGAAAATTTTCTAAGTGCTGGCTGGCAACTTGACAGTCCCTGCTTTGGTGCTAATTATCTCTTAATCCGTTCAACTAATAGCCCTGAGGTCTAAATAGAATTGTAGTGTGAGGAGAGCTCAACAACATTGCTTAAGGGTGACGGGTCTGATTCCACCTACAAAATGCCAAAAGGCTCGCCCCAATGCAGTCAAGTGAACACCCTCTAGCTGCTCGATAGAATGCTCTGACACAACAGTGTTTGGGACAATGGGACAGTTTATCTCCTAATATGTTCACTGTTTTACCGTGGTACCTAAACAAAACCTGTAGCCAGTAGTGCGCCCAAAAACTTAGTTTTAGGGATCACGGGCTCATTCCAAATGAAAACGACCAAAATTCGAGCCCCAAACTGGCAAAGCCGTGCTGCCTTGCTGCCGCGCCCGTGTTGCTCTGCCTGCTGCCACGCCCCTGCGCCCTGGTTCGCCACACACACAGCACGCTCGACTAAAATCCAACAAAGTGGCAGTATACATGGTTCACAAATTTACATATCTCTCTTATAGTTTATAAAACTATATGACAAATATGTAAATTTTGTGCATAATGTTTTGAAAACTTTGTCGAATGAAGAAATGACCAAAATAAAAATTGTAGATCTTGATCAGTTCTACAACTTTTATGTTTATGACTTTTTCAGTTGAAATCATTTACTATTTTAAAATGTTGTTTGAAGTTGCCATTTTTGGAAATTTAAATTGTGAATTGATAAAACAAAGTCACGTGAAAAGATGATCAAAATAGTAGCGGTAAGAACACAGTAAATTGATAGAGTATGATTTTAGAAAATTTTAGGAAAAAATCATCAAATTTGAAGTTAGTACGAGGGAGAAAGACTAGATAGAAGTTTTAGCCAGAGATTAAAAAAGAGAAATAAGACTTCTTCAACAATTTAAAAATTAAATTTCAAACGGCAATTTGAAATAGTAAATGATTTCAAATGGAAAAGTAGTAAACAACAAAGTTATATAACTTTTCGAGATCTACAACTTTTATTTTGGTTATTTCTCCATCCGAGGTCGTTCGAAAATTCAAATTTTATTAGTTAATTTTTACTATTTGGCGTCTATTTGTAGGGACGGTTCTATATCCAGATTTGTAGGGGCGGCTGGATATTGAGCTGCCCCTACAAATAGGGTCATTTGTAGGGGCAGCTGATAATACACCAGCAGCCCCTACAAATTAATGTGTAGGGGCGGCTCATTTGAAAACTATTTATAGGGACGACTTAATATAGAGCCGCCCCTAAAATAAAAAGAGGCGTTGCTACGAATCTTTTTTGCAGTAGTGCTATCGACAAACCCCCACAATGAACTATGGTAGGTGCTTGCGCACCCATTAAAGGATATATGCATGGTGTGAGGTGTGTACGTGTCGTCGCCACTTTGATGCATGCATGCATGTTCGTCCTGCCTCGATCTGTTGTGTACCTTGCTCTCCTTGCAATGCAATTGAAAGCGCCGCACCGGAGTCCGGATAGAGAGTAGATATGACGTGATCGAACTTGATGCCTGCTGTCTTCACTGGATCTAGTCCTGCTGTCCTTTATCTTGTCTGTTACATATATGCACTCACACGTAACGTATTATTCCATTTCCTATGCTACACCACACCAACGATGCATGGGAGCATCGGATATATATATATATATATATATATATATATATATATATATATATATATATATATATATATATATATATATATAAAAGTAATTTTGTAGCTGGGTCGCTCCGTCGTGCCGGGCTGGTCCGGTCCAACCATGTTGTGTACCAGCGCCAAATCCTCGTTAAAGAATCCTCATTTACTGTCCTAGCTGGGGCCAGCTCTTGCCGCCTACGCCGCCCTTTCTCAACCGTAGGTCACGCGCGTGGTTATGGATGGTGGTCCCCTTTGACCAATGCATGCATGCATGGATTAATTTAATCCTCTGATTTTTCCCGTTCGTTCCACCGGCCAGAAAAACACCGAACACCTTATTTCTCTCCCATGGTATTTTCTGGCCACATCCGCGCATGGTGCAGCGCCCCTGCCCCCGGCGTCGACCCTCCGTCCACCAATGGCAGCCCTGACAGCGGCGCTGTCTAGCCCGGTGCCATCCCCGACCGGCGGCGCACGGCTTCCCCTCATGGTCTGGCGCCCCTGCAACCGATGACGGCGTGGCCGACGGGGACCTCCACCGCGTGACCGACAGGGACCTTCACCGCGTTGACCTCGCCGGCGGCCCTGTAGCGGATGATGCTCCTAGCGACGGTGTGCCTCGCCCTGCGGCCTGCGCCCCACGACAGCTCCTTCCCCGGTGACAGCGGCGCATCCCTTCTCTCTCCCAGCAGTGGCGATAGCGTCCACTGCTTCCCTGGCGACCAATGGTGGCGTGGCCCGGCCCGGCCCCTTCCCCGACCGGCAGCGCTCCATCCACGGCCAGCCCCCGCACTCCGTCTGCGCTCCGCCGGCAATGCCCCCCGGCTCTGTCCGCGGTCCAGCGGCGACTCGCGCGCATGGCTAGATGCGCGGGCACGGCGGCCCTCGACGGTGACTCGCGGGCACGGCGGCCCCGGCAGTGGCGCAGCCAGACCAGCCGTGGGGCTCCCCTCCATCTCGCGCTGGCCGGCATCAGCCCCTTCGTCACCAGCGACGGCGGCTGCATTCCTATGGCCGGCAATGGCCCCTTACCCACCAACGACGGCGACGGGGAGGCGAGTGCGATGGCGTGCGTCAGGCCAGGCACACCACGTGAAGTCGCCTACAGTCCCGCACATCTAGCAGTAACCCTACAACGGCGGTGGTTCCTCATCGGCGGCAGGTCTCGGCGTTGTACCCAACCACCAGGCGGTGCGACTCCTGTCCTTCTGTTCCGGCGGCGCTGCTTCGGACACAAGCTCGTCCGCACCTTCACCGGTGACTCCCTGATGTCAGGCTCAAGCTATGGCTCTCTGACTGATGTAGGCGGCGTCCCGTTTCTTTCTCGTGAAATTGGAGCACGCATCCAATTGCTCTCGAGTAGCAATTCTCGTAATTAGTTGCAAATTCTTGTAAATGTTATTAGTACTGTCGTAAGCAGAATTTTCGTAAATATGCATAGCATTATAGTAACTTGTTCATGAAATTATGGTAAATCTTTTTTAATGGTAATTTTGTCTGAGAAATTCAAAGTATTTTAATCAGCTTATGACAAAATCGGTCTCGTCACTGTGCTCAGATTCTCGTAACACTTGAACAATTACATGTAGAGTATTCTCGTAACCCATTCCTATTTACTAGAATTGTATATTCTTTACTATTTTCTGTGGACAATAGTATTCTCGTAACCTTACTATTTCAAGGTTTTTAGAAAAGGGAATATATTAATATCCCAGCCTCTGCATCGATCGATGCATATAGCTATTTCTTATTACACAGCACTTCAAACTCACACAAACTCAAACTCAAGGCACGCACACCAAAGTTTCTCGACCTAGTTAACTCATCAAAATATAAAAGTGCTACACACGTCCTCCAGCTGCATGTTAGAACACCTCTTGACGCTGAAAACAGCCGCCACAGTGCGAAACCGTCTGCCGCCAATCACACAGGTCATCTCAGATAACTCAACTGCTGGCCATTGCCTCACACGCCGGTCTCTGCCAATTTCATGGGCGCCTCCCACGCTGGCCTCCTCGCCAAATTCGTGGTCCACTACCAACAGATGTGAGACCGTTGAATTGCCACGCCTACGCCTTTCTTTTGACCGCCTTCCTCCGTCGTTGACACCGCAATCTTGAATCCTCAACTAGGTCTCTAGCTTCGTCGTTACGACGCTGGCCCCCGCAGTAAACTGATCGAGCACCGCCTTCCAAAACGACGCCTCCAAGGAGGAAAGCGACGCCACTGACGCCACGGTCGCCTGACCAGAAGGTCTAGGTTTTCACCCAGTGAAGACAAGCCACACAAAGGGAAGAGGCCCAAACGATGACGCTTCCAAGGAAGAAAACGGCGTCTAGAGACGTCGTCGTCATCGGCCCAAGAGGGCAAAGCTTTCGCCATGGCACCTCAACCCCGTGCACAGCAATGGCCACGATTTGTCCTTTGCGCCAGCCACCGCCCTGCCCGACTGAGCCACCTGTCGTCGTCGATGCCGACAGCCTCAGTCTTTGAAAGCGAGCAGCTCCGAGCACCGCCGCCGACAATGGCACCAGCCGCCACCGCTGCCGACTAACGCCGCCAACAGCCACGCGACGCATGCTCCACCAATGCGTACGTCGCCCCCGGCCCGTCTCCATCCTCATCAGGCTGCCAGGGCGGCCGCCATGCCATGGGCAGCCCTGCCCTAGGCGACCCAGAACGCGGCCTGGCTGACTGTTGCTGGCCACTGGCAGTACTGCCCTGGCCAGCAGCGCGCAGCCACCACCATCGCCGCGAGGGAAGGGGGCAGGCGGAGGCGAAGAACCCAGCCGCCACACCCCCGCGCCTGCACAGCTCCGACCACAGCCCCACCGCCGCCGGCTGCCGCACCTAGCCGGGTCGCCAAAGTTGCTGATCAGCCGCCCAGGCACCGGTTCTGGCAACCCACAGCCCTGGCCGCGTCGTCGCCGTCGACGAGGAAGATGGAGAAGGGGTGGTTGGAGGAGGAGAGAAGCCCTGCCACCGATCCGCCCGATCGGGCCCTGGTCGGCCCCGCCGCCACCATCATGACGATCCGCGCGGCCCTGCCGGCGTCCCGTTCCGATGTCCGGGGTGGCGTCCCACTACGGCCTGCCGTCTGATGTGCACGGCTCGTCTTCACGGCCGTCCGTGCCGATCCCGTCGGGCGGGGTGCCGATCCAACAAATTCAGTTTCCGCACTCCCCGTCCCCGCTGCCGCCCGGGCTGTTCGCGGCATCGCCGGCCTATTCATCCTCCACGACGCAGCCATGGCTCCCACCACCGCCATCCACCGGCGTCGGGTCCTCCTACGGGGGTGCTCCGACCCCGGGGGTCCTCTATGGTGGCACCGACGGGCCGCTGTTCCACGGCAGCAGCATGTCGTCACCCTACACTTCAGCGGTGCCCGTCTCGGATGGAGGGGGGCCTGCCTACGGGGGTGTCCCAGATTATACTGGCGGCTCATCATATTATGGCAGCCAGCCGCCATTCGGCGCCTCCAACTATGGCCACCAGGGTGGCCAGCCGCCGTTCGGTTATGATCCGCAGGCCAAGTTCTACAAGCTTGAGTTTCCGACATACGACGGCACCGTCGATCCGCTGAATTGGTTGAACCAGTGCGACCAGTTCTTTCGCGGTCAGCGCACGCCGGCGGCCAACCGTACCTGGCTTGCGTCCTACCATCTCCGCGGGGGCGCGCAGACCTGGTACTACGCCTTGGAGCACGATGAAGGCATGCCATCGTGGGAGCGTTTCCGCGACTTATGTCGCCTTCGCTTTGGGCCGCCGCTTCATGGCAGTCGGTTGGCTGAGCTCGGGCGACTGCCGTTCGCCACGACCGTCCAGGAGTTCGCTGACCGCTTCCAAGCGCTCGCCTGTCACGCACCGGACGTCTCTACGCGCCAGCGGGCCGAGCTCTTTGTCGGCGGCTTACCGGAACACATCCGGGTCGATGTCGAGATCCACCGCCCGCAGGACCTGCAGACGGCGATGTACTACGCCCGCGCATTTGAGCGGCGGGCGGCTGCGACTCCTCCGGCGCTTCCTGCACGCGTCGCCCGACCGGTCCAGCGGGCGGGCCTTCCAGCGCCGCGCGCACCAGGAGCTGGGCCGGCTGCACCTCCTCTAGCAGCGGGAGCGGGCGCCCCGGGCGGCCGCGCTTTCCGGCGACTCACGCCTGCCAAGCAGCAAGAACGGCGCCGCCAGGGACTCTGCTATAATTGCGACGAGCTGTACACCCCGGGCCACGTGTGCCAGCGCCTCCTCTACTTGGCCGCCGATGACATCATCGAGGAACCCGCGCCGCCATTAGAGGATGTGGGCGCCCCAGCTCTGCAGGAGGACGATGCCGCCCCCGTGGCCGATGTCGCTAATGTCCTTGCGGTCTCCCTCCATGCTTTTGCAGGCATTCGGACGTCAAATACCATGCTGCTCCCGGTGATGATCAAGGGGGAACGCCTGCTAGCATTGCTCGACACCGGCTCCACCCACAATTTTCTCAGTGGGGCGACGATGCGGCGCCTTGGGTTGGCTCCGGATGGCGGGGAACACCTCCGCATCACGGTGGCCAATGGGGACAAACTTCGCTGTGCTGGGATCGCCCGGGACGTCCCCATCACCATCAAGGGGGAGACCTTCGCGATCACGTGCGCCGGCATCGACCTGGGCTGCTTCGACTTCATCCTCGGCTACGATTACCTGCGCACGCTCGGCCCCATCACTTGGGATTTGGAGGCCAAGACTATAGCGTTCTGGCGAGGTGGCCGCCGGATCCAGTGGCAGGGCGTGGGTGGCCCTGAACCACCCGAGCCCTCCCAGCAGGCTGCGGCGGCTGCGGCCACCGCCCAGCAGCCCCTGCTGGATCACCTCCTCGAGCAGCACGCGGCCATCTTTGCCGAGCCGCGCGGTCTTCCCCCGGCAAGGCCGTACGACCACCGCATCCACCTGCTGCCCGACACGGCCTCGGTTGCCGTCCGGCCGTACCGCTACCCCTAGCTTCAGAAGGACGAGCTGGAACGCCAGTGCGAGGCCATGCTCGCCCAGGGCATCATCCGGCCAAGCACCTCGCCGTTCTCCGCACCGGTGTTGCTGGTCCGCAAGGCGGACGCGTCTTGGCGTTTCTGCATCGACTACCGCGCTCTCAACGCCAAGACATCCAAGGACAAGTTCCCGATCCCGGTGGTGGACGAGCTCCTCAACGAGCTCCATGGGGCTCGCTTCTTCACTAAGCTCGACTTGCGGTCGGGCTACCACCAGGTGCGGATGCATCCCGACGACGTCGCCAAGACGGCCTTCCGCACGCACCATGGCCACTACGAGTTCCTGGTCATGCCGTTCGGGCTTTCCAACGCGCCGGCAACATTCCAGGCGCTGATGAATGATGTGCTTCGCCCCTACCTGCGGAGGTTTGTGCTGGTTTTCTTCGATGATATTCTCATCTACAGCTCGTCGTGGGCGGAGCATCTGCAGCACATCGCAATCGTCCTCAACGAGCTTCGGGCGCACCACCTCCACCTCAAGTGCTCGAAGTGCTCGTTTGGGGCCATGTCCGTGACCTACTTGGGTCACGTCATCTCCGCTGACGGCGTCGCCATGGACACCGACAAGGTGGCCGCCGTCGCGGCATGGCCACCTCCTCGCTCGGCCCGGGGACTACGAGGCTTCCTGGGCTTGACGGGCTACTACTGGAAGTTCATCCGGGAGTTTGGCCTCATCACGGCTCCCCTGACGCGTCTCTTGCGACGAGACGCGTTCGACTGGGACGCGGAGGCTGGGGAGGCTTTCCAGGCGCTGAAGCGCGCCCTCAGCACCGGGCCCGTGCTCCAGATGCCCGACTTCGACAAGCTGTTCATGGTGGACTGTGACGCTTCGGGTGTGGGGTTCGGCGCTGTCCTTCACCAGGGCGCGGGACCTCTCGCTTTCTTCAGCCGTCCGTTCGCGGCTCGACATCTTAAGCTTGCTGCTTACGAGCGTGAGCTCATTGGTTTGGTGCAGGCCGTGCGCCACTGGCGGCCATACCTTTGGGGACGACACTTTCTTATTCGCACTGACCACTACAGTTTAAAATTTCTCTTGGATCAGCGCTTGTCCACCGTGCCTCAGCATCAGTGGATCAGCAAACTCTTCGGCTTCGACTTCACGGTGGAGTATCGTCCCGGCCGCCTCAACACCGTGGCAGACGCCTTGTCTCGCTGCGACTCCGAGCGGGAGGCTGAGGGCACGGAGGGTGCAGCGGCGTCTGCTCTCTCGGGCCCCTCTTTCACCTTCCTCGACGACGTGCACCGCGCCACCAGGGAGGCCGAGGACGCCCAGCACCTGCTCCAGCAGCTGGCCGATGGGGCGCTTGGCTGCTCCTTGGCACCGTTGCAGTACCTGTCAGCGCAACAAGACGGAGATGCTGCAGCCCGCCGGCCTATTGCAGCCGCTGGAGGTACCCTCCCAGGTGTGGGCGGACATCTCCATGGACTTCATCGAGGGGCTGCCCAAGGTGGGCGGCAAATCCGTCATCCTCACGGTGGTCGACCGCTTCTCCAAGTACGCGCACTTCATCCCGCTCGGCCACCCCTACACCGTCGCGTCCGTCGCTCGTGCCTTCTTCGACGGCATCGTCCGGTTGCACGGGTTCCCCTCCTCCATCGTCAGCGACAGGGACCCGGTGTTCACCGGGAATGTTTGGCGCGACCTCTTCCGATGCGCCGGCGTCAAGCTGCGCATGAGCACGGCTTTCCACCCCCAGACTGACGGCCAGTCCGAGGTGGTTAACAAGGTTATTGCCATGTATCTTCGCTGTGTCACAGGTGATCGTCCGCGCGCATGGGTGGATTGGCTATCTTGGGCCGAATACTGCTACAACACTTCGTTCCACACGGCCCTGCGCGTCACGCCATTTGAGGTGGTCTACGGTCGTCCGCCGCCGCCCATCCTGCCATACCAGCCGGGGTCGGCCCGTTCCGAGGCTGCCGCGACGATTCTCCGAGACAGGGACATGATCTTGGCTGAGGTGCGTCAGCGCCTTCTCCAGGCCCAGGAGCTGTCCAAGAAGTACTACAACGCCGGGCACCGCGACGTGGAGTTTGCGGTCGGGGACTGGGTCTATCTGCGCCTACTCCACCGGACAGCTCAGTCCCTTGACCCTCGGGCGAAGCGCAAGCTCGGTCCGAAGTTTGCCGGTCCGTTCCGTGTTGTGGAACGCATCGGTTCCGTCGCCTACCGCCTGCAGCTTCCGGAGGGCGCACGGCTTCACGACGTCTTCCACGTGGGGTTGCTCAAGCCCCACCGTGGTGACCCTCCTGCAGCAGCCGGCGAGCTGCCCCCGGTCCTCGACGGCCGGCATCTCCCTGCTCCCGAGCGCATCCTGCAGGCTCAGCAGCGTCGCGATGAGTGGCGCCTGCTGGTCAAGTGGCAAGGCCTTCCCGATGACGACGCCACTTGGGAGTCTCTTCCAGAGTTCCGCGAGCAGTTTCCCGACTTCCAGCTCGAGGACGAGCTGTTTGTGCAGGCGGGGAGAGATGTTATGACCGGCATCAAGTATGCCAGGAGGAGGCCCACTAGTGGCTAGGTGGCGCAGGGGCTAGGGGGCTAAAAGCCCATATTTATCTTTAATTGTTTAATTTCCATAATTATTAGAACAATTAGTTATATATAGGAGTTGTAATACCCGTGGACGGAATTAAGCAAGAGTATCATATTACTCGGCTTCCCTCAGGGAGCCGGGAGTCCCCCAAACCCTAGCCGCCACCTTTCTGCCTCTCTCGCCGATGTGAACAGTACCCGCGGCACTGTAGCGCGCGGGTACTGTAGCTCCACCGCCGCTTCTCTGTCTCTCTCGTGCGACCACGGCGCCTCGCCGCCGCACGACGTTCAAGCCCCAACCACCGATCTCTCACAGCTACAATCTCCGTTCGACAAGGCACAGGGCGCAGTTGCCTAAGTATGTTTGCGGCTGGACAATATACTCTCGTAACCTTTACTATTTTAAGGCTTGTGCATAAGTGCATCTACACTTCTGTGTTCTCATAACACATTCACGATTTTCGTAAATAGAATTTTTGTTGATATGCATTATTATAGTAACTTGTTCATGGAATTATGGTATCTTGTATTCTCGTAACCTTACTATTTTAAGGTATCTTGTATTCTCGTAACAAGAATATTTGCATGGGGCTGGACAAAAAAATAAATTAAAGCTCATAATCTATTCTCGTGTACTTGCATGTGTAGAGTAGTTCAAATATTCTCGTAACAACCACTGAAAGTAGACCGCTACCTTGTTGGGACACCACCGAAATCAGCGTGATCTGCATGCACTAATTAACGTGAAGTAATTACTAATTACGGTTTTTTATTTCCCATCTACGGAGTAGCTCACGGACACGGTGGCAGCTAGGCCTGCATTTACGAGCCTGCTTGCTGTTGGCGCGATGAATGGCTCGCGCTCCACCGGTGAGATGGCCCGGCTACAAAATAAGATATTTTACAGCCTCTATATATATATATATATAAGTATACTCCGTAGCTGGCTATAGAATGTGATATTCTGTAGCCAGGTCCGACTCCCCACCGAACCAGCACACCAGACGTACACAAGCATGCAAGCCGAACCACTGCAATCCCGGCCTGGCAGCCACGATCATTAATGGCTAATAATTAAATCGTAATTAGTACGCATGCATCAATTAACGCACAGTAATTTTGGGGTGTCGGCATCGGTGCATGAAAGCACTTGGCTGAGTGCTTACGAGAACACACATGCATGCATATGATGAGCGTGTCACTAGAATAATATAAGGAGACTATGGTAAATACCAATTGAAATTTACTATAATACATTTACCACAATGGTGATCAAGTTGTAAGGTTGGTTACGATAATACTTTCCATCTATCATTGAAGAAGAAATTTTTACGAGAATCAGCATTAAGTATTTACGACAATATGCTCTAATAATATTTACGAGAATCTGCACGTAGAAATATTTACGAGAATCAGCACTAAGAAATATTTACGAAAATTTTGTACTCTACTAATCTAGCTTAATTTCAATAAATAATTCAAAGCAACAAAGCAAGCAAATATATAGTAAAATATTGGCTCGGATTCCAAATAACAGTACTAGTACAATACGTATGCCATCGATACACATTGTGAAACTACATATGTCATCTCAAAGGTAACTAAACATTGCACGATCTAAATTTAGTTGCTTTTCCTACACATTCTCTATTTGGCACTACTCCAACACTGAGATCAATAGGTCATGTCTGTTTGTTGCTCCGTCGAGACCAGCTGCAGGCTGCTCCTTCACTCCAATTTCCTAAAAAGAACTCCACAAAAAAAGTAGTAAATGATGTGATGTATTTACAATAATGCAATGTGAATTAAGAATTCTATTGTCGTTTAATTTGTTGAGTATGATTTACGAGAAACTAAAATTACTAGAATTATGTATGGTAAGCTATAAAAATTGGAGTCTGAGTTACAGAATGTCGTTCTGAAATTTGGAGGAAAAACAGAAAAAAAAGGACCAATGCTTACGTGACATATATGAGATACGGATAAAAAGTTAATAAGTAGGTACTATGATTCTAGTAATTTACTATCTCAGCGATCTGTCACTAGAGTGTTGTATTACACAGTTTTTAAAAAATATAATCAATCCATGAAGAGAACATAGCCATGAGCTAGCTTGTAAGATCGATGTGCGCAGTAGAGCATTGCATTGCTGAGACAACGCTAGAAAAACAATCCAAACACAGTGAAGCCATACCGGAGTACTCGCATATTCTAAAGGAATGCTAGTGCTAATCCGATGGGAGGCCGGCCTCCAGGTTGAACGAGGACGAGAGATGTTTGCGGCTGCTTACCTCAGTACGTAGCCTGCTTTTGCTGACCCGCCGTACCGGGATCGCGGAAACCGTACCTACGGCCATCGCAGTAGACCGCCGCGCAGGAGCAGCACACGGCGATCTTGGCCGGCCTGAGCACCAGCTAGCGCCGGCTTGCCGTCACCACAGAGCCACGCCGGCACCTCCGCACCTGTACGATAGCGCCGGCCACTAAACCAACGGCGACGCCGTGCGTGCGCCAAGCAACGAGCGCCTCGGCCCTGTGCACCGCCGTGCGGCCCGCATACCCCTCGAGTCGCACGGCCGTCGGTCGGGGAAGGTGCCGGGCCGCGCCGCGCCGCTGTACGTCGGGGCCGCCGGTTGGAGGGTCGACGCCGCGGGTGAGGAAAGAGCAGCAGCCGCCGCCACCATCAGTAAGGAGCCTCCGCCGCTGTGGGGGAGAAGCAGATTTGCACTGGGAGACCTCCGGCCCACGTGAGGAGATGGAGAATGGGTCCGATGTTTTTGTGGTCGATGGAAAAGGAAACGGCAAAAATCAGGGTAATTAGTAATGATGAAGGGGACCACATCCAGCCGAGTCAACGCCGTGGCTTGAATGCAGGGACTGGTTGGGTGCGCTGGGACAGGAACATGTGGTCGGACCGGACCAGTTCGCCGCGACACAGCAACCTGGCTACAAAATACCATATTTTGTGGCCAGCTACAGAGAAACTACTCTATATATATATATATATATATATATATATATATATATATATATATATATATATATATATATATATATATATATATATATATATATATATATATATATATATATATATATATATATATATATATATATATCACACACGCGGCACAAGAGCAGGACCACCAAACCAATACAAGCCCAGCGTGCATTGCATTTGCATGCAGATATTTTACACGCGTTGCAGCTCAAATTTTATCCTGTCCTGCTGTCTTTTATCTTGTCTGTTACATATATGCTAATATGCGTGAAGGACAAATTATTACTACTAGCAAAGAAGCTTGAAGTTGCACTTTAGTGCTGCCGGCCCTTTCTCCGATCCGTCTCTTGCGGAGGCGGAAAAAGACTTATTCCATCCATCCAAGCTAGGAGTGGGACTGTAGTAGTAGTAGTGTCGACAATAAGCTTGTTATCTTGCATGCAAATTGCAATGCGAGGACAGCATGCACTCACGTAACGTATTATTCCATTTCCTATGCTACACCACACCAACGATGAATGGGAGGAGGATATATATATATATACACACACACGGCACAAGAGGAGAACCACCAACCAATACAAGCTAGCACATATACATATATAAGCTAGCTAGGCCGGCCGACACACCACCATTTATTTATATATATATAGCTAGCAGCTCAAATTTTGCAGCCGATGATCTGAGGCGCCAAATAATAAATTAACAAGGTGGGTCGCAAGAACCGACTGCTGGTGTGTATTTTTTGCTTTCCCTTTTTTTTTCCTTTTCGTTTAATTTGCATCTAAAAAATATTGATTCGCAGTGTACCATGCATACAACTTGTCCTTTTCCTTTTCTGATCAACTTGCATTATGTCGATATATGTCCTTTGGAACAAAATTGCAAATTTCTATATAAGCAAACTTCCTATGGGTGCTTTGGAACAAATGAATGCTTCCCAATAATTCATTTTTTAAAATTCCTATGGATGAGGCCATTCTGCATTAGAAGTTACAATTTTGTGTTTAATACCTATACATTTTTTTCCGGAAAAAAACACTTACCTAGTGTTACCTATCTATTCATTTTTAATACAATATCTGTATAAATACTCTGTAATCTATATCTATTTGTGCTAAATTTATGAGCAAAGTTTATTTTCCAACCTCCAACTTTTATGGCAGTCCGATTTTTAACCTGAACTATGAAACTGGGTATCCGACACCCTCCGACTATTGAAACCAAACAAATTTGGTCATCTAGCTGGTTTTCTATTTTATAAAAATAGTAAAAATATGGTTTAATCTCTAAAATTCATAACTGATTTATCTTAAATAGGAAATAACAAGAAACTAGTACTGATTTTGTGCTCTACTTTATGTTGACGCATAACTAGTTGATTGCATGCTATTTGAGGCCTCGTCTTTGTTGAAATCTATAATCTAACCAGACAATCAACATAAAGTAAAGTGGTGCAATGGCTAAATAGGATCTACACATACGGTGGAGCATTGGCATCTGTGACGTTGGTGTAGTCTTCAAAACTCTCCTTTTCTCCTTTGCCTTTTTTTGTTTATTAAAATAAGGATTCATAGGTTGTAATTACCGTATGACATAAATAGTGATTTAAGCTTGCACCACGACCCTCAGGATCAGTGGTAGAGCTAGCTTCAAGTGAGATCTAGAAGATGCCAATGGTGCTAACCTCAAGTGAATGTTAGGGCTGTTTGGTTTGCTTGCTGAATTTCCTCATCTCGCCTCACCCATTAAACCTAGCCATGCCAGCCTAAGTGAGCCAAATTTGGCTCTCCCAAGATAGCAACGAAAAACCTTGCTTGTACTAGAAAACGCGAGGCATGGAGCAAATGAACCAAACACCCTGCCAATTACAGTTTCTCGCCCGGCGGGGTGAGGCAAACTCGATCAAAGGAATGCCCAAAAATGCGCCCTTAATTAATATTTAAGCCTAATATATATTTCATGTTTACTCCAAAGGAATCTCAAAGATCAGGGAGGTGATAGCCACATTTGGTTTGAACTAACCTTCTCTACTACTAAAAATGTTAAATCCTTTTTTATCAAAGAACTACATGTATAATAATATTTTTATGAATAAATGGAGTTGATATAATTATACCTCGCTAGCCTAGAAACTCTTTGGTAGAATAATGCTGCGATCTATATTCTAACCGTGAGCTACCAGCCTACCACATAATGAAAGATGAACAACGAATATATGTGTATAGCATATACTAATATTAACATAATTGATGTCGCAATTATATGTGCATGCATGCATGGTCCATGGATGGCTGGATGTATTCTTGGACCTGGACAGGCCTCTAGAGTATCGGCAACAAACTAGCGTGGCAGCGGGTGATGGGTTTCAACCCTCCGGTGCCGCAACAAGACAGCAACTGGGAGATAAGGGCAGCCGTGCTGCTGAGCCTCTTCTTCCAGGTGCTCCTCATCTTCCTTGGGCCCACGCGGAAGCGCACCTCCGTGCCATTGTTCCGCCTCACCGTGTGGTCCTGCTACCTCCTCGCCGACTGGGTCGCTGACCTCGCCCTCGGCCTCCTCCTCAACAACATGGGCATCGGCACGAGCACCACCGGCACCGGCGGTAGCAGCAGCAACAACAGCAATGACGCCGCCGGCAGTAGCAGCAGCCCCAGCATCTTCGCCTTCTGGACGCCGTTCCTGCTGCTCCACCTGGGCGGCCCGGACACCATCACCGCCTACTCCATGGAGGACAATGAGCTCTGGAACCGGCACCTCATCGGCCTCCTCTTCGAGCTCTTCTCTGCCTCTGTCATCGTCTTGTGCTCCCTGCGGAACAACCCCCTGGTCCCGGCCACCATGCTCATGTTAGTGGCCGGCGTAATCAAGTACGGCGAGCGCACCTACTCCCTCTACTCCGGAAGCAACAAGAGCCTACGCGACAGCAAACTGATGGGGCCCCGAGATCCTGGCCCCAACTACTCCCGGCTCATGACGGAGTTTGACTCCAGGAAGAAGACCGGCATCAGCGTGGAGATCACCATCGCCGACGGCGAGGCCAGCAAGGCGCAGAAGGAGATGGAGAATCAGGAGACGATGTGGCTGGTGCAGGACAAGAAGAAAAGCGTGGAGGCTTGCGCGTACGAGTTCTTCCTCATCTTCCGGCGGCTCTTCGTCAACGTGACCCTGAGCTTTAAGGAGCTGCGGCTGAGCCAGGCCTTCTTCCTGGAGCGCGATGACATGAAGGCGAGCGAGGCATTCGAGGTGATCGAGGTGGAGCTCAACTTCATCTACGACATGGTGTACACCAAGGCGCCCGTCGCCTACAGCACGCACGGCTGGGTGCTCCGCGTCATCTGCTCCTGCTGTCTCATTTCCGCGCTTGTCTTCTTTTTCTTCCTCGACAAGCCTGGGCACCAGATCCTGCCCGTGGACGTCGGCATCACGTACGCGCTGCTGCTGGGCGGGCTGGCGCTCGACGCGGCGGCGCTGCTCATGATCTTCTTCTCCAACCGCGCCCAGGTGTACCTGGAGGAGTCCCCGCGGCTCAGGTGGCTGAAGTGGCTGAGGAAGGTCACCAAGCGGTGGCAGACGTGGCGATGGTCAGGGAAGACCTCGCAGATGAACCTCATGGGCTACTGGCACGGCAAGCGGTGGCAGCGGTGGCTCCACAAGGCCGCCCAGATGCTGTTCGTCGAGGACATCGTGGACGACTTCGTCTTCAACCGCCGCGTGCCACTCAAACCCAGCAGCAAGCCCGAGGAGTCGGCTCTCCTCAGCTTCATCTTCCAAGGTCTCAAGGGCGCGTCCCACGAGCTGAAAAAGAAGGAGGACATCATGGAGGTGTGCAACTGCCGAGGCAAGGGCGTCGTCAAGCGCCTTGACATGCGTATCAAGGAGTCCCTCCTCAGGAATAAGGACGAGGTGGAGCGCCTTGCCATCGAAATCAAGGAGTCCCTCAGGAAGAAGAAGAACGAGGCGGAGCGCCATGGCATTCGCATGGACGATATCAACAACGATGCCATGGACATCAGCAAGATCAAAGCCAAGGTCGTTGAGGAGAAGTTCCAGCTGATCCTGGACAGCGTGGTGCAGAGTGACTTCGACGAGTCCCTGCTGCTGTGGCACATCGCCACCGACCTGTGCTTGCTCAGGGACAAACAAGGGCCGATGCCTGAAGATATCTCACGGAAGCAGGGCATCTCTGAGACCCTGTCGGAGTACATGCTGCACCTGCTCATCAAGCAGCCGGAGACGCTCGCCGAGCTCCGCTACCGGGACATCGGCCTGCTCCGCATCCGCTACCGGGACACGTGCGAGGAAGCGCTCTCGTTCTTTTTCTCCGCGGAGGCATGGATCGACGGCCCCGACGACGCGCGGAGGATGTTGCTCAGCGTGAACACGACGCAGAAGCCGTCGGTGGTGAGCAAATCGGTGCTGTTCGACGCAGTCACCCTGGCCAAGACGCTCAGGGAGCTGGAAGACGACGAGCTCATGTGGGACCTCCTCACGGGGGTGTGGGGGGAGATGCTGACGTACACGGCGGACAAGTGCCAGGTGAGCATGCACGTCCGGCAGCTCAGCCGCGGCGGCGAGCTCATCACGCTCGTCTGGTTCCTCATGGCGCACATGGGGCTCGGCGACATGTACCAGATCCAGGAGGGAACGCCAAGGCTAAGCTCATTGTCAAAGACCGGTAGTACGTAGGAAGCTCAGCTCGCCCAGCGTCGTCTATGCGCGTTCATTCCCTGCCCATCACATCGTTGCTAGCTCATTTACCGAGCGTTGATATATTATCGCACTGATTATTTGGTTGTTTGTCTCGATCTAGTCGTCACTCCTGAGCTAGGACCATAATAAAAGTTTGTTTCTTATATGTATACATCCTATTATATATGCTAAACTAGAAATGTGACTCACACGATTGTTGCTTAATCGTCCCTTTGCCTGGTGCTCATGACGTGCTACTCCAGCGTGCTAGAGTGTCACACCCCAAATTTTTCAATTTTGGGTTGTGAATACAAAACATTAAACAAAATAAATGGTTTAAATATTTGTATAAAACTTGTCAAGGTCAAATTAAGTTTTTGACAATTTAGATACAGAAGAATATGGTTTTCCAAATTTTCTAAATTAATTTGACGGGCTTTTGTTGATGTGGTGCTTGTCTGTTGCTTGTTTTTGGTGTTTTTGTGTGTGGTAAGTTTCAAAAACACGTTTAGACGTCATCCAATCCTTCCCGGGAATTCTTTGGACTTTTCCGGAGCTTTTTCTTATTTTTCCTAGAGCTTAATCCAATTTTTGGATGCTTTAAAATCTCTTTTCATGAGCTCGAAATACTTTGTTTGGATTCATCATCTCTCAAACTATCTCTTGAAGTTTTCCTTCAATTTTTGGAATGTTAGAAACATTTTTCAGGAGTTCAAAATGATTTCTGTTTTTTTTTCTGAAATTGTTTTTTGAACTGAAAATGAATTTCTAGAATTTCCGAAATTAGAAAAAAATACTTTTTTTCAGCAACCCAACACCCTACGTCTATATATACGCCGGTCCTCTCCTCGACGCGCTGTTTTTCAAAGTACGATCCATTTTCACAACCGCCACTCGTAGCCTCCGAGATCTAAAGCCGAAGTTCTGCCTGTCTACATTTCCGGCGAACCTTCGGCGAGGTTTTTCGGCCATCTCCGGCGTCCCCTGCCGAAACCGTCACCACTCGTAGGTTCCTCTCGATCTCCTCTACACTGTCTATGTTCTTGTTCTACGAATCCGTCATTCGTTCATCGTTTCCTAACCCTTCTTTGTCTTCTCCGATGAGGAACTCCATGGACAGCACGAGGATCTTCGTCTCCGGTCACCCCGGCCTTTCCTGATGCTTACGCAGATAGCACGGTCGACCACCACCATCCGTTCGCGGCCGCTACCTCGCCCAGCCTGGCTCCCGGCCGCTGCCCCGAGTGCCTCCTGCGCATGGTCGGCAGGACCGGCCGCCGCCTGTTGCTGCGTGGCTGCAGGCCAGCACCAGCCCTGCGGGACTCGCATGAGCCGGCGCGCCGCCGCTGAACGGCGAGCAGGTCCCAGCTGGAGCCCTTCCCTCCCAGCTGAGACCTTCCCCTTCCTCCCGCGCGAGTACAGTGGCAGCAGTCAGCCATCGACATGGCCTCCACATTCTGTACGACATACACAAGTAGAAGATGAAGCTATTTATGATTTTGCCACCAGACGAGAATAGCTCTAGTTTATTCGTTTTAATTCCATTCTAGTTCATTCAAGTTGCGTTAGTATCGTATCGACGTGATCGTTAGTATAGTCGTTTCTCAGGTCACATGTCTATGAATTTTATGATTTATGTTTTAAATATTACTTTGATTAATGATTATGCAAACACGTTTCTTAATAAAAGGAACATAGGAAAATATCGATCTTTTGTAAATAATTGTTAACTTGGTTAATGTCAAATTAAATATGTTTTATTATAATTTTCTTAGGCTAAACATGGTTATATAAAACACGTTAGATGCTCTCATATGCATGTTTTCTCTTGCAAAAGTTAAACTTTAATTCGCTTGAATTATACTAGAACATTTACAAATAAAACATGATTAGCTTTAACTCGACTTTTGAAGTTGGATATGATTGGATTAATCTGAACTAATATTACTCAAATAGTTTTTCTAAGCCAACATAAATCAACCTTGCAGTTGTTTCTCTTTATAATATATAAACTTCGGATAATCGTTTCTTTTTAACGATAGTTTTGTTATCGGCGTTTCTTGCGTTCTTGAGACCGTAGAAGTTAGTAGTACGTTGTTTTATCTTGTGTGGTGTACTGTTCTTAGTTGTATTTGCTTTGTCTGTTTGTATGTTTCTTTGTGCGTGGTGCTTGCTACAAGTAGAACGAGAACCGTTTGGAGCGTTGAAGATCGGAAGGTGACGACCAGAAGCAAAGTATGAGGAAGTTTGAGAAGTGCTAGGCATATGTACCCCCGGTCAATCGTCCCTGTGGTGTTTGGAGGCTTCGCTTGAAGATTAGAATTTATGATTCCGCTACTTGATGCAAGCTTTGTTCCTATGTAAGTGATAATATTATATAATTATTTGTTAAATAATAAAGCATTGTCTTTTGATACTATTGTAATTTGTCGCTATGTGTGTGATTTGACTTCCTGGGCACACATATGGTGTACATCTGGTTTTGTTTTTAAAACCGGGTGTGACATAGCGGAATTGGAGTATTGGACGGCTGGTATATGTTGTAAGTTCTTATGCCGCCCCCATGGCCGATGTCGCTAATGTCCTTGCGGTCTCCCTCCATGCTTTTGCAGGCATTCGGACGTCAAATACCATGCTGCTCCCGGTGATGATCAAGGGGGAACGCCTGCTAGCATTGCTCGACACCGGCTCCACCCACAATTTTCTCAGTGGGGCGACGATGCGGCGGCTTGGGTTGGCTCCGGATGGCGGGGAACACCTCCGCGTCACGGTGGCCAATGGGGACAAACTTCACTGTGCTGGGATCGCCCGGAACGTCCCCATCACCATCAAGGGGGAGACCTTCGCGATCACGTGCGCCGGCATCGACCTGGGCTGCTTCGACTTCATCCTCGGCTACGATTACCTGCGCACGCTCGGCCCCATCACTTGGGATTTGGAGGCCAAGACTATAGCGTTCTGGCGAGGTGGCCGCCGGATCCAGTGGCAGGGCGTGGGCGGCCCTGAACCACCCGAGCCCTCCCAGCAGGCTGCGGCGGCTGCGGCCACCGCCCAGCAGCCCCTGCTGGATCACCTCCTCGAGCAGCACGCGGCCGTCTTTGCCGAGCCGCGCGGTCTTCCCCCGGCAAGGCCGTACGACCACCGCATCCACCTGCTGCCCGACACGGCCCCGGTTGCCGTCCGGCCGTACCGCTACCCCTAGCTTCAGAAGGACGAGCTGGAACGCCAGTGCGAGGCCATGCTCGCCCAGGGCATCATCCGGCCAAGCACCTCGCCGTTCTCCGCACCGGTGTTGCTGGTCCGCAAGGCGGACGCGTCTTGGCATTTCTGCATCGACTACCGCGCTCTCAACGCCAAGACATCCAAGGACAAGTTCCCGATCCCGGTGGTGGACGAGCTCCTCGACGAGCTCCATGGGGCTCGCTTCTTCACTAAGCTCGACTTGCGGTCGGGCTACCACCAGGTGCGGATGCATCCCGACGACGTCGCCAAGACGGCCTTCCGCACGCACCATGGCCACTACGAGTTCCTGGTCATGCCGTTCGGGCTTTCCAACGCGCCGGCAACATTCCAGGCGCTGATGAATGATGTGCTTCGCCCCTACCTGCGGAGGTTTGTGCTGGTTTTCTTCGACGATATTCTCATCTATAGCTCGTCGTGGGCAGAGCATCTGCAGCACATCGCAATCGTCCTCAACGAGCTTCGGGCGCACCACCTCCACCTCAAGTGCTCGAAGTGCTCGTTTGGGGCCATGTCCGTGACCTACTTGGGTCACGTCATCTCCGCTGACGGCGTCGCCATGGACACCGACAAGGTGGCCGCCGTCGCGGCATGGCCACCTCCTCGCTCGGCCCGGGGACTACGAGGCTTCCTGGGCTTGACGGGCTACTACTGGAAGTTCATCCGGGAGTTTGGCCTCATCACGGCTCCCCTGACGCGTCTCTTGCGACGAGACGCGTTCGACTGGGACGCGGAGGCTGGGGAGGCCATCCAGGCGCTGAAGCGCGCCCTCACCACCGGGCCCGTGCTCCAGATGCCCGACTTCGACAAGCTGTTCATGGTGGACTGTGACGCTTCGGGTGTGGGGTTCGGCGCTGTCCTTCACCAGGGCGCGGGACCTCTCGCTTTCTTCAGCCGTCCGTTCGCGGCTCGACATCTTAAGCTTGCTGCTTACGAGCGTGAGCTCATTGGTTTGGTGCAGGCCGTGCGCCACTGGCGGCCATACCTTTGGGGACGACACTTTCTTATTCGCACTGACCACTACAGTTAAAAATTTCTCTTGGATCAGCGATTGTCCACCGTGCCTCAGCATCAGTGGATCAGCAAACTCTTCGGCTTCGACTTCACGGTGGAGTATCGTCCCGGCCGCCTCAACACCGTGGCAGACGCCTTGTCTCGCCGCGACTCCGAGCGGGAGGCTGAGGGCACGGAGGGTGCAGCGGCGTCTGCTCTCTCGGGCCCCTCTTTCACCTTCCTCGACGACGTGCACCGCGCCACCAGGGAGGCCGAGGACGCCCAGCACCTGCTCCAGCAGCTGGCCGATGGGGCGCTGGCTGCTCCTTGGCGCATGGATGGTGGTCTGCTGCTACATGGCGGCCGGATCTTCGTCCCCGACCACGGCGACCTACGCCACCAGGCGCTGCTGCTAGCTCACTCGGCCGGCCATGAGGGCGTCCAAAAGACGCTCCACCGCCTGCGCACTGACTTCTACATCCCGGGCGATCGTGCGCTGGTTCAGGACTGGGTACACCGTTGCAGTACCTGTCAGCGCAACAAGACGGAGATGCTGCAGCCCGCCGGCCTATTGCAGCCGCTGGAGGTACCCTCTCAGGTGTGGGCGGACATCTCCATGGACTTCATCGAGGGGCTGCCCAAGGTGGGCGGCAAATCCGTCATCCTCACGGTGGTCGACCGCTTCTCCAAGTACGCGCACTTCATCCCGCTCGGCCACCCCTACACCGTCGCGTCCGTCGCTCGTGCCTTCTTCGACGGCATCGTCCGGTTGCACGGGTTCCCCTCCTCCATCGTCAGCGACAGGGACCCGGTGTTCACCGGGAATGTTTGGCGCGACCTCTTCCGATGCGCCGGCGTCAAGCTGCGCATGAGCACGGCTTTCCACCCCCAGACTGACGGCCAGTCCGAGGTGGTTAACAAGGTTATTGCCATGTATCTTCGCTGTGTCACAGGTGATCGTCCGCGCGCATGGGTGGATTGGCTATCTTGGGCCGAATACTGCTACAACACTTCGTTCCACACGGCCCTGCGCGTCACGCCATTTGAGGTGGTCTACGGTCGTCCGCCGCCGCCCATCCTGCCATACCAGCCGGGGTCGGCCCGTTCCGAGGCTGCCGCGACGATTCTCCGAGACAGGGACATGATCTTGGCTGAGGTGCGTCAGCGCCTTCTCCAGGCCCAGGAGCTGTCCAAGAAGTACTACAACGCCGGGCACCGCGACGTGGAGTTTGCGGTCGGGGACTGGGTCTATCTGCGCCTACTCCACCGGACAGCTCAGTCCCTTGACCCTCGGGCGAAGCGCAAGCTCGGTCCGAAGTTTGCCGGTCCGTTCCGTGTTGTGGAACGCATCGGTTCCGTCGCCTACCGCCTGCAGCTTCCGGAGGGCGCACGGCTTCACGACGTCTTCCACGTGGGGTTGCTCAAGCCCCACCGTGGTGACCCTCCTGCAGCAGCCGGCGAGCTGCCCCCGGTCCTCGACGGCCGGCATCTCCCTGCTCCCGAGCGCATCCTGCAGGCTCAGCAGCGTCGCGATGAGTGGCGCCTGCTGGTCAAGTGGCAAGGCCTTCCCGATGACGACGCCACTTGGGAGTCTCTTCCAGAGTTCCGCGAGCAGTTTCCCGACTTCCAGCTCGAGGACGAGCTGTTTGTGCAGGCGGGGAGAGATGTTATGACCGGCATCAAGTATGCCAGGAGGAGGCCCACTAGTGGCTAGGTGGCGCAGGGGCTAGGGGGCTAAAAGCCCATATTTATCTTTAATTGTTTAATTTCCATAATTATTAGAACAATTAGTTATATATAGGAGTTGTAATACCCGTGGACGGAATTAAGCAAGAGTATCATATTACTCGGCTTCCCTCAGGGAGCCGGGAGTCCCCCAAACCCTAGCCGCCACCTTTCTGCCTCTCTCGCCGATGTGAACAGTACCCGCGGCACTGTAGCGCGCGGGTACTGTAGCTCCACCGCCGCTTCTCTGTCTCTCTCGTGCGACCACGGCGCCTCGCCGCCGCACGACGTTCAAGCCCCAACCACCGATCTCTCACAGCTACAATCTCCGTTCGACAAGGCACATGGCGCAGTTGCCTAAGTATGTTTGCGGCTGGACAATATACTCTCGTAACCTTTACTATTTTAAGGCTTGTGCATAAGTGCATCTACACTTCTGTGTTCTCATAACACATTCACGATTTTCGTAAATAGAATTTTTGTTGATATGCATTATTATAGTAACTTGTTCATGGAATTATGGTATCTTGTATTCTCGTAACCTTACTATTTTAAGGTATCTTGTATTCTCGTAACAAGAATATTTGCATGGGGCTGGACAAAAAAATAAATTAAAGCTCATAATCTATTCTCGTGTACTTGCATGTGTAGAGTAGTTCAAATATTCTCGTAACAACCACTGAAAGTAGACCGCTACCTTGTTGGGACACCACCGAAATCAGCGTGATCTGCATGCACTAATTAACGTGAAGTAATTACTAATTACGGTTTTTTATTTCCCATCTACGGAGTAGCTCACGGACACGGTGGCAGCTAGGCCTGCATTTACGAGCCTGCTTGCTGTTGGCGCGATGAATGGCTCGCGCTCCACCGGTGAGATGGCCCGGCTACAAAATAAGATATTTTATAGCCTCTATATATATATATATATAAGTATACTCCGTAGCTGGCTATAGAATGTGATATTCTGTAGCCAGGTCCGACTCCCCACCGAACCAGCACACCAGACGTACACAAGCATGCAAGCCGAACCACTGCAATCCCGGCCTGGCAGCCACGATCATTAATGGCTAATAATTAAATCGTAATTAGTACGCATGCATCAATTAACGCACAGTAATTTTGGGGTGTCGGCATCGGTGCATGAAAGCACTTGGCTGAGTGCTTACGAGAACACACATGCATGCATATGATGAGCGTGTCACTAGAATAATATAAGGAGACTATGGTAAATACCAATTGAAATTTACTATAATACATTTACCACAATGGTGATCAAGTTGTAAGGTTGGTTACGATAATACTTTCCATCTATCATTGAAGAAGAAATTTTTACGAGAATCAGCATTAAGTATTTACGACAATATGCTCTAATAATATTTACGAGAATCTGCACGTAGAAATATTTACGAGAATCAGCACTAAGAAATATTTACGAAAATTTTGTACTCTACTAATCTAGCTTAATTTCAATAAATAATTCAAAGCAACAAAGCAAGCAAATATATAGTAAAATATTGGCTCGGATTCCAAATAACAGTACTAGTACAATACGTATGCCATCAATACACATTGTGAAACTACATATGTCATCTCAAAGGTAACTAAACATTGCACGATCTAAATTTAGTTGCTTTTCCTACACATTCTCTATTTGGCACTACTCCAACACTGAGATCAATAGGTCATGTCTGTTTGTTGCTCCGTCGAGACCAGCTGCAGGCTGCTCCTTCACTCCAATTTCCTAAAAAGAACTCCACAAAAAAAGTAGTAAATGATGTGATGTATTTACAATAATGCAATGTGAATTAAGAATTCTATTGTCGTTTAATTTGTTGAGTATGATTTACGAGAAACTAAAATTACTAGAATTATGTATGGTAAGCTATAAAAATTGGAGTCTGAGTTACAGAATGTCGTTCTGAAATTTGGAGGAAAAACAGAAAAAAAAGGACCAATGCTTACGTGACATATATGAGATACGGATAAAAAGTTAATAAGTAGGTACTATGATTCTAGTAATTTACTATCTCAGCGATCTGTCACTAGAGTGTTGTATTACACAGTTTTTAAAAAATATAATCAATCCATGAAGAGAACATAGCCATGAGCTAGCTTGTAAGATCGATGTGCGCAGTAGAGCATTGCATTGCTGAGACAACGCTAGAAAAACAATCCAAACACAGTGAAGCCATACCGGAGTACTCGCATATTCTAAAGGAATGCTAGTGCTAATCCGATGGGAGGCCGGCCTCCAGGTTGAACGAGGACGAGAGATGTTTGCGGCTGCTTACCTCAGTACGTAGCCTGCTTTTGCTGACCCGCCGTACCGGGATCGCGGAAACCGTACCTACGGCCATCGCAGTAGACCGCCGCGCAGGAGCAGCACACGGCGATCTTGGCCGGCCTGAGCACCAGCTAGCGCCGGCTTGCCGTCACCACAGAGCCACGCCGGCACCTCCGCACCTGTACGATAGCGCCGGCCACTAAACCAACGGCGACGCCGTGCGTGCGCCAAGCAACGAGCGCCTCGGCCCTGTGCACCGCCGTGCGGCCCGCATACCCCTCGAGTCGCACGGCCGTCGGTCGGGGAAGGTGCCGGGCCGCGCCGCGCCGCTGTACGTCGGGGCCGCCGGTTGGAGGGTCGACGCCGCGGGTGAGGAAAGAGCAGCAGCCGCCGCCACCATCAGTAAGGAGCCTCCGCCGCTGTGGGGGAGAAGCAGATTTGCACTGGGAGACCTCCGGCCCACGTGAGGAGATGGAGAATGGGTCCGATGTTTTTGTGGTCGATGGAAAAGGAAACGGCAAAAATCAGGGTAATTAGTAATGATGAAGGGGACCACATCCAGCCGAGTCAACGCCGTGGCTTGAATGCAGGGACTGGTTGGGTGCGCTGGGACAGGAACATGTGGTCGGACCGGACCAGTTCGCCGCGACACAGCAACATGGCTACAAAATACCATATTTTGTGGCCAGCTACAGAGAAACTACTCTATATATATATATATATATATATATATATATATATATATATATATATATATATATATATATATATATATATATATATATATATATATATATCACACACGCGGCACAAGAGCAGGACCACCAAACCAATACAAGCCCAGCGTGCATTGCATTTGCATGCAGATATTTTACACGCGTTGCAGCTCAAATTTTATCCTGTCCTGCTGTCTTTTATCTTGTCTGTTACATATATGCTAATATGCGTGAAGGACAAATTATTACTACTAGCAAAGAAGCTTGAAGTTGCACTTTAGTGCTGCCGGCCCTTTCTCCGATCCGTCTCTTGCGGAGGCGGAAAAAGACTTATTCCATCCATCCAAGCTAGGAGTGGGACTGTAGTAGTAGTAGTGTCGACAATAAGCTTGTTATCTTGCATGCAAATTGCAATGCGAGGACAGCATGCACTCACGTAACGTATTATTCCATTTCCTATGCTACACCACACCAACGATGAATGGGAGGAGGATATATATATATATACACACACACGGCACAAGAGGAGAACCACCAACCAATACAAGCTAGCACATATACATATATAAGCTAGCTAGGCCGGCCGACACACCACCATTTATTTATATATATATAGCTAGCAGCTCAAATTTTGCAGCCGATGATCTGAGGCGCCAAATAATAAATTAACAAGGTGGGTCGCAAGAACCGACTGCTGGTGTGTATTTTTTGCTTTCCCTTTTTTTTTCCTTTTCGTTTAATTTGCATCTAAAAAATATTGATTCGCAGTGTACCATGCATACAACTTGTCCTTTTCCTTTTCTGATCAACTTGCATTATGTCGATATATGTCCTTTGGAACAAAATTGCAAATTTCTATATAAGCAAACTTCCTATGGGTGCTTTGGAACAAATGAATGCTTCCCAATAATTCATTTTTTAAAATTCCTATGGATGAGGCCATTCTGCATTAGAAGTTACAATTTTGTGTTTAATACCTATACATTTTTTTCCGGAAAAAAACACTTACCTAGTGTTACCTATCTATTCATTTTTAATACAATATCTGTATAAATACTCTGTAATCTATATCTATTTGTGCTAAATTTATGAGCAAAGTTTATTTTCCAACCTCCAACTTTTATGGCAGTCCGATTTTTAACCTGAACTATGAAACTGGGTATCCGACACCCTCCGACTATTGAAACCAAACAAATTTGGTCATCTAGCTGGTTTTCTATTTTATAAAAATAGTAAAAATATGGTTTAATCTCTAAAATTCATAACTGATTTATCTTAAATAGGAAATAACAAGAAACTAGTACTGATTTTGTGCTCTACTTTATGTTGACGCATAACTAGTTGATTGCATGCTATTTGAGGCCTCGTCTTTGTTGAAATCTATAATCTAACCAGACAATCAACATAAAGTAAAGTGGTGCAATGGCTAAATAGGATCTACACATACGGTGGAGCATTGGCATCTGTGACGTTGGTGTAGTCTTCAAAACTCTCCTTTTCTCCTTTGCCTTTTTTTGTTTATTAAAATAAGGATTCATAGGTTGTAATTACCGTATGACATAAATAGTGATTTAAGCTTGCACCACGACCCTCAGGATCAGTGGTAGAGCTAGCTTCAAGTGAGATCTAGAAGATGCCAATGGTGCTAACCTCAAGTGAATGTTAGGGCTGTTTGGTTTGCTTGCTGAATTTCCTCATCTCGCCTCACCCATTAAACCTAGCCATGCCAGCCTAAGTGAGCCAAATTTGGCTCTCCCAAGATAGCAACGAAAAACCTTGCTTGTACTAGAAAACGCGAGGCATGGAGCAAATGAACCAAACACCCTGCCAATTACAGTTTCTCGCCCGGCGGGGTGAGGCAAACTCGATCAAAGGAATGCCCAAAAATGCGCCCTTAATTAATATTTAAGCCTAATATATATTTCATGTTTACTCCAAAGGAATCTCAAAGATCAGGGAGGTGATAGCCACATTTGGTTTGAACTAACCTTCTCTACTACTAAAAATGTTAAATCCTTTTTTATCAAAGAACTACATGTATAATAATATTTTTATGAATAAATGGAGTTGATATAATTATACCTCGCTAGCCTAGAAACTCTTTGGTAGAATAATGCTGCGATCTATATTCTAACCGTGAGCTACCAGCCTACCACATAATGAAAGATGAACAACGAATATATGTGTATAGCATATACTAATATTAACATAATTGATGTCGCAATTATATGTGCATGCATGCATGGTCCATGGATGGCTGGATGTATTCTTGGACCTGGACAGGCCTCTAGAGTATCGGCAACAAACTAGCGTGGCAGCGGGTGATGGGTTTCAACCCTCCGGTGCCGCAACAAGACAGCAACTGGGAGATAAGGGCAGCCGTGCTGCTGAGCCTCTTCTTCCAGGTGCTCCTCATCTTCCTTGGGCCCACGCGGAAGCGCACCTCCGTGCCATTGTTCCGCCTCACCGTGTGGTCCTGCTACCTCCTCGCCGACTGGGTCGCTGACCTCGCCCTCGGCCTCCTCCTCAACAACATGGGCATCGGCACGAGCACCACCGGCACCGGCGGTAGCAGCAGCAACAACAGCAATGACGCCGCCGGCAGTAGCAGCAGCCCCAGCATCTTCGCCTTCTGGACGCCGTTCCTGCTGCTCCACCTGGGCGGCCCGGACACCATCACCGCCTACTCCATGGAGGACAATGAGCTCTGGAACCGGCACCTCATCGGCCTCCTCTTCGAGCTCTTCTCTGCCTCTGTCATCGTCTTGTGCTCCCTGCGGAACAACCCCCTGGTCCCGGCCACCATGCTCATGTTAGTGGCCGGCGTAATCAAGTACGGCGAGCGCACCTACTCCCTCTACTCCGGAAGCAACAAGAGCCTACGCGACAGCAAACTGATGGGGCCCCGAGATCCTGGCCCCAACTACTCCCGGCTCATGACGGAGTTTGACTCCAGGAAGAAGACCGGCATCAGCGTGGAGATCACCATCGCCGACGGCGAGGCCAGCAAGGCGCAGAAGGAGATGGAGAATCAGGAGACGATGTGGCTGGTGCAGGACAAGAAGAAAAGCGTGGAGGCTTGCGCGTACGAGTTCTTCCTCATCTTCCGGCGGCTCTTCGTCAACGTGACCCTGAGCTTTAAGGAGCTGCGGCTGAGCCAGGCCTTCTTCCTGGAGCGCGATGACATGAAGGCGAGCGAGGCATTCGAGGTGATCGAGGTGGAGCTCAACTTCATCTACGACATGGTGTACACCAAGGCGCCCGTCGCCTACAGCACGCACGGCTGGGTGCTCCGCGTCATCTGCTCCTGCTGTCTCATTTCCGCGCTTGTCTTCTTTTTCTTCCTCGACAAGCCTGGGCACCAGATCCTGCCCGTGGACGTCGGCATCACGTACGCGCTGCTGCTGGGCGGGCTGGCGCTCGACGCGGCGGCGCTGCTCATGATCTTCTTCTCCAACCGCGCCCAGGTGTACCTGGAGGAGTCCCCGCGGCTCAGGTGGCTGAAGTGGCTGAGGAAGGTCACCAAGCGGTGGCAGACGTGGCGATGGTCAGGGAAGACCTCGCAGATGAACCTCATGGGCTACTGGCACGGCAAGCGGTGGCAGCGGTGGCTCCACAAGGCCGCCCAGATGCTGTTCGTCGAGGACATCGTGGACGACTTCGTCTTCAACCGCCGCGTGCCACTCAAACCCAGCAGCAAGCCCGAGGAGTCGGCTCTCCTCAGCTTCATCTTCCAAGGTCTCAAGGGCGCGTCCCACGAGCTGAAAAAGAAGGAGGACATCATGGAGGTGTGCAACTGCCGAGGCAAGGGCGTCGTCAAGCGCCTTGACATGCGTATCAAGGAGTCCCTCCTCAGGAATAAGGACGAGGTGGAGCGCCTTGCCATCGAAATCAAGGAGTCCCTCAGGAAGAAGGAGAACGAGGCGGAGCGCCATGGCATTCGCATGGACGATATCAACAACGATGCCATGGACATCAGCAAGATCAAAGCCAAGGTCGTTGAGGAGAAGTTCCAGCTGATCCTGGACAGCGTGGTGCAGAGTGACTTCGACGAGTCCCTGCTGCTGTGGCACATCGCCACCGACCTGTGCTTGCTCAGGGACAAACAAGGGCCGATGCCTGAAGATATCTCACGGAAGCAGGGCATCTCTGAGACCCTGTCGGAGTACATGCTGCACCTGCTCATCAAGCAGCCGGAGACGCTCGCCGAGCTCCGCTACCGGGACATCGGCCTGCTCCGCATCCGCTACCGGGACACGTGCGAGGAAGCGCTCTCGTTCTTTTTCTCCACGGAGGCATGGATCGACGGCCCCGACGACGCGCGGAGGATGTTGCTCAGCGTGAACACGACGCAGAAGCCGTCGGTGGTGAGCAAATCGGTGCTGTTCGACGCAGTCACCCTGGCCAAGACGCTCAGGGAGCTGGAAGACGACGAGCTCATGTGGGACCTCCTCACGGGGGTGTGGGGGGAGATGCTGACGTACACGGCGGACAAGTGCCAGGTGAGCATGCACGTCCGGCAGCTCAGCCGCGGCGGCGAGCTCATCACGCTCGTCTGGTTCCTCATGGCGCACATGGGGCTCGGCGACATGTACCAGATCCAGGAGGGAACGCCAAGGCTAAGCTCATTGTCAAAGACCGGTAGTACGTAGGAAGCTCAGCTCGCCCAGCGTCGTCTATGCGCGTTCATTCCCTGCCCATCACATCGTTGCTAGCTCATTTACCGAGCGTTGATATATTATCGCACTGATTATTTGGTTGTTTGTCTCGATCTAGTCGTCACTCCTGAGCTAGGACCATAATAAAAGTTTGTTTCTTATATGTATACATCCTATTATATATGCTAAACTAGAAATGTGACTCACACGATTGTTGCTTAATCGTCCCTTTGCCTGGTGCTCATGACGTGCTACTCCAGCGTGCTAGAGTGTCACACCCCAAATTTTTCAATTTTGGGTTGTGAATACAAAACATTAAACAAAATAAATGGTTTAAATATTTGTATAAAACTTGTCAAGGTCAATTTAAGTTTTTGACAATTTAGATACAGAAGAATATGGTTTTCCAAATTTTCTAAATTAATTTGACGGGCTTTTGTTGATGTGGTGCTTGTCTGTTGCTTGTTTTTGGTGTTTTTGTGTGTGGTAAGTTTCAAAAACACGTTTAGACGTCATCCAATCCTTCCCGGGAATTCTTTGGACTTTTCCGGAGCTTTTTCTTATTTTTCCTAGAGCTTAATCCAATTTTTGGATGCTTTAAAATCTCTTTTCATGAGCTCGAAATACTTTGTTTGGATTCATCATCTCTCAAACTATCTCTTGAAGTTTTCCTTCAATTTTTGGAATTTTAGAAACATTTTTCAGGAGTTCAAAATGATTTCTGTTTTTTTTTCTGAAATTGTTTTTTGAACTGAAAATGAATTTCTAGAATTTCCGAAATTAGAAAAAAATACTTTTTTTCAGCAACCCAACACCCTACGTCTATATATACGCCGGTCCTCTCCTCGACGCGCTGTTTTTCAAAGTACGATCCATTTTCACAACCGCCACTCGTAGCCTCCGAGATCTAAAGCCGAAGTTCTGCCTGTCTACATTTCCGGCGAACCTTCGGCGAGGTTTTTCGGCCATCTCCGGCGTCCCCTGCCGAAACCGTCACCACTCGTAGGTTCCTCTCGATCTCCTCTACACTGTCTATGTTCTTGTTCTACGAATCCGTCATTCGTTCATCGTTTCCTAACCCTTCTTTGTCTTCTCCGATGAGGAACTCCATGGACAGCACGAGGATCTTCGTCTCCGGTCACCCCGGCCTTTCCTGATGCTTACGCAGATAGCACGGTCGACCACCACCATCCGTGCGCGGCCGCTACCTCGCCCAGCCTGGCTCCCGGCCGCTGCCCCGAGTGCCTCCTGCGCATGGTCGGCAGGACCGGCCGCCGCCTGTTGCTGCGTGGCTGCAGGCCAGCACCAGCCCTGCGGGACTCGCATGAGCCGGCGCGCCGCCGCTGAACGGCGAGCAGGTCCCAGCTGGAGCCCTTCCCTCCCAGCTGAGACCTTCCCCTTCCTCCCGCGCGAGTACAGTGGCAGCAGTCAGCCATCGACATGGCCTCCACATTCTGTACGACATACACAAGTAGAAGATGAAGCTATTTATGATTTTGCCACCAGACGAGAATAGCTCTAGTTTATTCGTTTTAATTCCATTCTAGTTCATTCAAGTTGCGTTAGTATCGTATCGACGTGATCGTTAGTATAGTCGTTTCTCAGGTCACATGTCTATGAATTTTATGATTTATGTTTTAAATATTACTTTGATTAATGATTATGCAAACACGTTTCTTAATAAAAGGAACATAGGAAAATATCGATCTTTTGTAAATAATTGTTAACTTGGTTAATGTCAAATTAAATATGTTTTATTATAATTTTCTTAGGCTAAACATGGTTATATAAAACACGTTAGATGCTCTCATATGCATGTTTTCTCTTGCAAAAGTTAAACTTTAATTCGCTTGAATTATACTAGAACATTTACAAATAAAACATGATTAGCTTTAACTCGACTTTTGAAGTTGGATATGATTGGATTAATCTGAACTAATATTACTCAAATAGTTTTTCTAAGCCAACATAAATCAACCTTGCAGTTGTTTCTCTTTATAATATATAAACTTCGGATAATCGTTTCTTTTTAACGATAGTTTTGTTATCGGCGTTTCTTGCGTTCTTGAGACCGTAGAAGTTAGTAGTACGTTGTTTTATCTTGTGTGGTGTACTGTTCTTAGTTGTATTTGCTTTGTCTGTTTGTATGTTTCTTTGTGCGTGGTGCTTGCTACAAGTAGAACGAGAACCGTTTGGAGCGTTGAAGATCGGAAGGTGACGACCAGAAGCAAAGTATGAGGAAGTTTGAGAAGTGCTAGGCATATGTACCCCCGGTCAATCGTCCCTGTGGTGTTTGGAGGCTTCGCTTGAAGATTAGAATTTATGATTCCGCTACTTGATGCAAGCTTTGTTCCTATGTAAGTGATAATATTATATAATTATTTGTTAAATAATAAAGCATTGTCTTTTGATACTATTGTAATTTGTCGCTATGTGTGTGATTTGACTTCCTGGGCACACATATGGTGTACATCTGGTTTTGTTTTTAAAACCGGGTGTGACATAGCGGAATTGGAGTATTGGACGGCTGGTATATGTTGTAAGTTCTTATGATAATGATAGGATGAGGACATCCGTCCATCTAGACGTGTCCCAACCCGTTGTTGGCGGTCCTTAACTCATGTTTTTACCCGCCAACTTTACACAAAATCCATACAAGTAGACATCAAAACTTAGTAAATAGGGTTTTACACTAATGTATTCCATAAGTTTTGGTGAGCTGATCATTTTCAGGACTCATACTTAATACAAGGGAAATATAGTCAAAATACACCATCCATCAAAGCGCAAAGCAGAACATTGGCAAAGGAGAGAAAGGCCCATCCAACTACCAATTCTAGGCAAAGCACCGGCGTAGACGCGGCTCAGGTCCACCCAGCAACCGACTAGAGAAGGGCGGTGGCCAGGTGCGCCAACCAGTGCGGCCGCACCCCCTTGCCGCCTCTCGGGCCCACCTTTGGTAGGGTGGTTCCAACAATGCTCCCAAGGACAGTTTGGGTGGTTTCCTAAAACATCTCAAGGCAAACCGTCCTATTCAAGCTATAAAAGGAGGCCACCCCCTCTCCTCAATTCATCAAACACTTGGAAGATCCAACACAAGAAATACACAATGTAGCAAGTAGAGAGAAGAGCTCCACTCATATCTTAGCTCTCTAGCTAGACTAGTCTAGGGAGTGAGGAAGAGAAAGAGATGGAGAAGTACCGAGGTTGTCGGCTACCTCCATTTGTAGTGGAAGGAATGCCAGGAATGTCGGTTCCCTCTTCACTTGTACCTTGACGGACCTAGTGCTACTTAGAGTGCAAAGGTTCTTGTTTATCTTCGGTGGTGAGTTCTACTTTAAGTAATCTTGTTTACTATTTACTTATGGGTTCGTCGTCCGTCCTTGTGGCGGATACTCTAGTAGAGGGCTCATGATAAAGACGGATAACCCTGTACAACGCTAGAGTAGTAGTCGATAGCATAGACGTGGTGTCTAGGCTAGAGGCTACCTTCGTTTGCCTCGTATCCTTTGGTTGAGGGGTAGGCGGCAGGTGGTGACAAACCTATCCATCCTTCGTAATCCCCCATGTTCGGATACGGCATAGAGCCGTAGGCCAGCAACGCTTGGCAGACCAAGTGTTATCCGGTGCCCGCAAGTCTTTAGTGGCAAAGCTATCTTAACTTAGGATCTCTATCCCTAGAAAACCTCGCTACCCGAGCTATCTTTCTTCTTGTTACCTTAGGTGAACTAGCTGAGAGACTTTTACACATCCGTTCCTCGTGGAAATACGATACTTTGAATACTTCCAGGTGAAATGCTACAACGGTAATTCCGTACGCTTGCGGATTATTTCTGTATGCGTTAAGAAATACCAACAAGCATTTCTGGCGCCGTTGCCGAGGAACGGTTGCTGTAGGATCTCCGAACCTAGTTCACCCGTGTATCCTTATGTTTTACCCTAATTTTTTTCTTTTTCCTTCTCCAATGGAGCAACCCATCATTCAAAAAACATTTTTGCTCCTTAGGACGAGTTCTTAGAGCCACCACCATCAAAGCCAATCATAGCTTCTGGCTATGAACTCCATCCTGGCTTTGGTGGTCAAGCTTATGATCATAAACTAAGCACTGCTGGGAGATACCTCGGATTATCTTAAAAAAACTTATTATTAAAAAAGCAAGAACATGTTGTCAAGTTAGTATGCACCTTCGTGTATTCTTGTCGCTAACCATTTCAGGTTGAGACTAAGAAGAACAAGGGGCAAACGAAACTAGAGAACATGAGAGCTACATCAACTATAAACATTGATGCCTTTTGGTAAGGGAACACACTCAAAAAGGAGATTATGACCTTACACACTTGACTTTTTCATAAAAGTCCAAGTGTGGGGGAGGATGGTGAGAGCCTCACTACAAGTTCCATTCGTATGAAGGGCCATCTAAAAAAATGATGTCAGCTCTACCTTGCTATAAAAAAAGAGAGCTATGAAAAAAGAAAGAAAAAAAGGGGCTAAAAAACAAGAAAAAAATATATGAGATATATGAAAAAAAGAAAAAGAGAAAAAGGTAAAAAAAAGAGAGAAAAGAGTAAAAGAGAAAAGGAGCAGGTTGGCCCCACATAGCCAACATAAACACCAATATGCCACCTTACTCCACCCAGCATTGCTCTCACAAGCAAGAAGGGCTCCCCTCTTAAGCCTTTGCTTACCACCAAGGCCCATGGTCCATACACACTAGCCATGTGTGTGGCCTAGCCTTGGTACCCGCCTAAGTTGAACCATGAATGATCAAGCCACCGCTGCAGCTATCTCAAAACTTCCATCCACATATGCTGCCGGTAAGTATACTTAGGTATGCAAAGGTCACTCATAGTTTACCAACTCATTTTAGTCATAGTTATCTCCATTAGAATAAAACTTAATCATGCAAATCCATGCTTCTCTTGTTTATGACATATGCTCTGATTTGGGTGTATTCATTAATGATACATCCATAGGCTTTTTAAATTGAGCATGATGCTTAGGTTAAAATAGCCTTCTTTAATCAAAGTTTGACATGGTGTTAAAATTTGATTAATGAACTTGGAGTATTATTTTTATAAACGGTGGAAGTAATTTGTAATGGAGATAAATCAAGGCAATGATTATTCTGCAAACTTTACCTTATCCTTGCATAAGTTACGCTAAAATTTCAAAAGTTGGGTGAACAAATAAAAAAAAATAATAAAAATAAAAATAAAATATAATAATCATAAATAATAAAAAGTAATTGAAATAAAAGTTTAGTCTCCCCAGTCTTCAACTGGTAGAGCCCTTGTTGTTTATGTCTTTGTTTTTTTAGAGAATAAAATAGGTACAAAAATAAGTGTGGGGGAGATCTCTCAAGCATAAGGAACACACATTTCAAGATCTCCCACCAACACGTTGCACAACCTCGGATGATCATTATGCAGAAGGACAGGACAAATAACTTCAGAGTGGATTGGCTGAACCTTTGGTTGAGCCAAACCACAACTGAATCCCGTAACTCTTTCCTCTTCAACCGATGATTTGTGCAACACTATTCTCACTCCCTACATCTAGATAAAGGTTAAAATGAACAAAATTTTACAAATCAAACAAAATATAAAACAAATGATGCTCCATCTCCATGCTATCCTTTGATGAGAAGTTTGCAGACTCTTTATTCCTCGCCAATATTCCTAAACTTTGTGAACAATTCATCATAGGGACCCCATGTTATCTAAGTAATTAGAATATGTGATATAGTAGGATGAAAATGATCCTTGCTTTCTCATGTGAAGAAGTTGGGATTTATTTTACAAAATCAAAATTCAGATAGCATGCTCCTCAATGATGTTCAAATTCCTATCAAAGCCATATCTAATGAATAGAACTTAAAACCTCTAAAATTATGCTACTTATTCCTGCATTGAGTTTTGTCAAGTCTTGTTGACCCTTATTGAGAAAGTTATCATGCCGCCAAGATCAAGATCACGTACACCCACATACATAAGCTATTCCTACACTAGGAATACGCTAAAACATGCCTCCATTCACCCAAAACTCTGCTCCTACACTGGGAGTAGACAAAAAAATGTTTGTTAGGAAAACACTCCATGTTTTATAAGATAGTGATCTCTCACAATATATGGTTTAAGAGACATGGGCTATGAAAAAGTATGAAAAAAAGAAAAAAATATGGACACATGAAGGTCCAAGAAAAGAAAAAAATAGGGACACATGAAGGTCCCAAGGTATTACAAAATGAGCACAATGAAGGCTCATAAAAAAAGAAAGAAAAAATGAATAATGATAGCCATGTCTCAAAATAAAAAACTAGAGAGATCACTCATACAAAAGGAGTATAGTATAGATTTAGAATTGTTTTATCTAGACACTTGCACTTCTTGATCTAAGGGTATGACATCTTTCTCCTTGGATTCGAGCTTTGACTTAACAAATATGCAGAGTAAGTATGCCTTCATATCTTTCCCTACCCAAAGATCTGTATAAGCTTTTTAGAAGTAGGAAAAAAAGAAGGCAACACTATGATATGCCTTGGTGAGGAACCAAACACATATTTGAGCGATTTGAGAGAATCATTTGAGGAGCTAAACTATGTTTGCATTTTCAAAATCAAATGAAAAACCTAAGTTTCTGAACTAATTGATGCAAGGGGATTTGAATCCATTCTGTTCCATTATTCAATTACCCAAGATAATGTGGTAGACACTTCAAAATTCACAAGTGCAGGTGAAGCTTGGACTAACTTGTATGCAGATAACATATCAAGGAGATGACCCATCTTAGTCCTTAACTTTATTCGAGGACGAGCAAAGGGCTAAGTGTGGGGGAGTTGTTGGCGGTCCTTAACTCATATTTTTACCCGCCAACTTTACACAAAATCCATACAAATAGACATCAAAACTTGGTAGATAGGGTTTTACACTAACATATTCCAAAACTTGGTAACTCATACTTAATACAAGGGAATTATAGTCAAAATACGCCATCCATCAAAGCGCAAAGCAGAACATTGGCAAAGGAGAGAAAAGGCCCATCCAACTACCAATTCCGGGCAAAGCACCGGCATTGACGCACCCCAGGTCCACCCAACAATCGACCAGAGAAGGGCGGTGGCCAGGCGTGCCAGCCAGGGCACCCCCTTGCCGCCTCTCGGACCCACCTTTGGTAGGGCGGTTCCATCAATGCTCCCAAGGACGGTTTGGGTGGTTTCCTAAAATATCTCAAGGCAAACCATCCTATTCAAGCTATAAAAGGAGACCATCCCCTCTCCTCAATTCATCACACTAGTATATTGCCCATGCTAACGCTACGGTGGCGTCTAGAAAAAATGAATCATAAAACTGAAAGTTTTAGTATTTTTAATGAAAAATACAAAACAATATAATCAAAGGAGCACCAATTTGTAAAGTAGGCTCCTGTCCAGCTGGCCTGCTGAGAAGGATTCCAAGAAGCACAGAAAAAAAATGCAGTTTGTACTTGCTAGCAGCTACCAAGGAAACTACTTCCAAAGCTCATTACGCCTTTGAGATGCGCCTCATCAACCTGGTGTGAAATCTTGGTTCCCTGGGAATTGTAGGAAGCTTCACTGACCTGTATTTTTCACATAAAAAGTTTTAGCTGAAAATAGTTTGAAACAAACAGTAATTGCATTTAATATATGGAAATGTACATGAAACTATGGTTTGAGTTGACTAAGACCTTCTTGGGTGCTGAGATTGTGAGACTTAATGATTGATCGTGCAAAAATTGTCGGCAGATCATCAAAGAAGGCAAAAGAATAGAGATTGAGTACCTTTTTGGCACAAAGGGCTTAGCGAAGTCCGGCATCGGATGTGCTCTTGGAACCTGCTCCTTCCTTAGTTGTTTGATCTCAATCTCCTCATCCACCTGCACAAGAACACATCGTAACATGCATGGGCTTATTTCTTGCACCTGAACAAGATGACTCGTACCATGCTATAAATTCCAGTTTCAGGAGATGGACATAGACAGCAAACCTTTTGTTGCCTTTCCCTCTCCAGTTTCACTTTCTCCATGAAGCTATTGCGCTCAGCAACCTGCAGGAAGGAAAGACAGGCGATGCAAAGCAGTCCTCAGGAATCAGCGACGGCAAGTAAGCATCGCAATGGACAACTTACTTGGCTATCAAACTTGACGCATCTGACCACACGCATTTCGCTGTGCAGCACGTGATTGATTGGTTCCATGGGGTTTCTTTGTTGGAGATTTCAAGGGGATCTGCAGAACAAAAGGATCAGAGAAGGGTTGAGCAGACATTACCACTTGTCAGTGTCGATAACCGATAAGGAAACATGGTCTTCCTTAAAAGTTCAGAAACAGTAACAGAGTAATAACAGACTGAAAATTGTGTGCCAGCCCACTGTAAACCAATCGCGGCAAAGGCAATGGTGGTAGAACTAAAGTACTAAACTGTACACATGAAAATTCCTGTTGGCATTGGCGACCATGGTAAATCAAGCAACAATTCACCCAGTCTAGAAGTGTGAAGTGGACACTATGAACTGAATGAAATTACTGAAGGCGTAGGTGGCATGGCATACCTCTGGTTCATCTATCAGTGGTGTAGGGAAAATTCATCCTGCGAGCAGACACATCTTTGTCGAAAGATTATTGCATCTGTGTCACAGGAGAAAGGTGGGATGCTCGGCTGTCCAATATGTAGCAAAGTAGCAAGTTGTCCATCATCAAACCTGCATGAAGAACCAAACTATTTAATGGCTCAAAAACATGAACAGTTTGCTATAAAAAACATGAATAAAACATAAATTGCTTGCTAATAATGAATTCAGATAGTATAATTTTGGTACAGAAATACAAAGATCTGGCAGTCAAGCAGTGCATTACCCCCACCAGCAGTTGCCTTTGCTGGAGCAACAATAACTTTTGCCTTTCTTAGGATACCACCAGCAGTTCCTTTTTTAGTGAAAATGACTTAAATTTCTTCAAAGACAGAATATATGATTCAAAATTTCTAGCTAGACTAGTTTAGGGAGTGAGTGAGGAAGAGAAAGAGATGGAGAAGTACCAGGGTTGTCGGCTACCTCCATTTGTAGCGGAAGGAATGCCGGGAATGTTGGCTCCCTCTTCACTTGTACCTCGACGGACATAGTGCTACTTGGAGTGCAAAGGTTCATGTTTATCTTCGGTGATGAGTTCTACTTCAAGTAGTCTTGTTTACTATTTACTTGCGGGTTCGTCGTCTATCCCCGTAGCGGATACTCTAGTAGAGGGCTCCTGATAAAAACGGATAACCATGTACAGTGCTAGAGTAGTAGTCGATAGCGTAGACGTGGTGTCTAGGCTAGAGGCTACCTTCATTTGTCTCATATCCTCCGGGTGAGGGGTAGGCGGTAGGTGGTGACAACCCTATCCGTCCTTCGTAATCCCCCACGTTCGGATACGGCGTAGAACCGTAGGCTGGCAACGCTTGGCAGATCAAGTGTTATCCGGTACCCGAAGCAAGTCTTTAGTGGCAAAGCTATCTTAACTTAGGATCTCTATCCCTAGAAAACCTCGCTACCCGAGCTATCTTTCTTCTTGTTACCTTAGGTGAACTAGCTAAGAGACTTTTACACATTCGTCCCTCGTGGAAATACAATACCCTGAATACTTCAGGGTGAAATGCTACAATAGTAATTCCATGCGCTTGCGGATTATTTCTGTATACATTATGAAATACCAACACCCGTGTCTAGCCTGCACTTGGACCCAATCTCCCTGCATCTATACCCCGACCTTGACACGCCTGCACTCGCATGTGTGTCTTATTAGCCACCACTCCTTTCTCTCTTATGCCTCCAGCGCTACTCTCTCCTTCTCTGTGGTGTGGACGAGCGTCCCAGCACGGCGACGCAGCGGCCTCGGTGTGAGCGGGCCACGACAAGGAGGCCCAAGCGGTCCTCCACAAGACGGTCCAACAGTGCTGACGGCCTGGGTCATGGTCGGACTGGCATGGTAGGCCCGCCACAAGTGGCTCCCCAGTGGATCTGGCTCCCTCTCCCTGTCGTGTGGGCGCTGCCTCCTTGTCGTGTCGCGTAGCCGCCGCCGCCGCCTCCAGTGAACTCCACACACTGACGAAGCCTCTATTCTCCTAAGCAGTATGGAGATGTTGTGCTGCGTTGAAAGCGCATGTTACAAGCATATGTTTCAAGTATTTCAGATGTTCCAGAGGTATGTTGCAGTGCTTCATATGGATGTTGCAAAAGTAGATCGGGATATTGCACATGTTGCATATGTTGCAATTGTTGCAGATGAATGTCACAAGCGTTTGTTCAAAATGTTTTATCTGTTTCAGATGTATGTTTGTAAGCGTTTTGATCTGGATATTGCATATATTTCACACATATATTGTAAGAGGATGTCCCAAATGTTTCATCTGTTTCTGTTTTATGTTACAGTAAGTGTTTTCATATTTCAAGTTGTGTTTATTTAGAAGGTGCATATGTTGCAATGGCTATACGCGTATGTTGCAAGTGTATGTTTCAAATATTTCAGCTATTTCAGAAGTATGTTGCAAGTGTTTTATTTGGATGTTGCATATGTTGCGGTGGCTCTACACATATGTTGCAAGCGTATGTTTCCAAATGTTGTGGTGGCTATACACATATGTTTGCAAGCGTATGTTTCCAAATGTTTTATCTATTTCAAACGTACATTGTAACAACTGCTTCATGTTGCAAGTGAATTCATTAACAGGCACGGAAAGCGAGCACAGGCGGAGGTGGTCCCCATGCACATGCACAACAGCATGGCGTGCGTAGGCTCGCAATAGCAGTAGGCGCATGCGGGCGTGTGTAGCAGGAGCATGCTGGCGCGTTCATCAGGTGCATGCGGGTGCATGTAGTAGGCCGGGGCAAGCATCAGCAGGAGGCACATGCGGACGCATGTAGCAGGCTGGGTAGGCGGCAGCAGCATGCGCATTAGGTAGGCAGGCGCGGACGTCTGGACGGGGGCTAGCATTTGAACATCCGGGTGCTAGCCACACTGAATTTCTTATGCAGTTTAGCTTATTGGGGAAAATTAAATATGCTTCCCTAAGGTCATGTGTTCCCGCTCCATACACCGTTTGATGTGTATGCGGATGAGTGCACTGCATGATATTATTGCTTCTCTTGCGGTGCATCTATACCCATACACATCCAATGGTGCATGGAGTGGAAGCACATGACCATACGGGGAAAAATTGTCTTCGTTCAGCTTGCACCATCTTCATTCTTTTCACTCTCATGTTCTCCTCTCAAATCAATTCCTTCGTTAGTGTTTCTTTTGGACAAAAGTAGTTGTTCCACCATAAGCAATATTTATCATACCACTACTACAAGAACCAACTATTACTACTAGCTACATCACTACCGGTTGTTTTAAAACCGCCAATGATACTACTAGTTGTAAAGGGGAAAGGATATCACTTTCTGATTTCTCAATCAACCGACAATAATCTTAGTACCACCACTAGATTTTAACACAAACCGATAGTGATGTGGTTTATGGATCCAAAAATAAAATGAAATAATCTAGCTAATCGTGTCCTTAGCAGGTCCATCCCTCAAACTGGTTAAGTCTGGCAGCCCTCAAATTTGCTCTCGCCTCTCTCACACATATTCTCTCCCCCAATGCTCTCCCCTTATCCTCTCGATCCAAATGGCACGAGGGACGAGCAACGTTGTGGATGGTGGCCTAGGGCATGAGGCTCATCAATGTGGGGTCCCCTGGAGCTAGGGCGACCACTCAAGCCTTCGGTGCAAGGCATAGGGTGTGTGCTCAGCGGCGCTTGAAACCTGGCATCATGCTAGGCGCCAGGTGTGAGGTTTAGCGACGTGATGGCCTACAATGCGAGAGGCTCCCGATAGCATGGCAGCGTGAGGTGAGCCCCTGACATTTGCTATTTTTTGTTTTACAAAATGGAAAACATTGTCGGTTGTTCACCTGGCAATGGCAACTATGGCTATGATTGACATTGTCAACTGTCGGTTCTGCAAACCGATAGTGATGTAGGTTTTACAATTGGCAGTGTTTTGTTGTTTTTGTAGCAGTGTACGTGTACTTGTCTTGCATTACTTCTTGGCTATGACCTCGAGCTATATATGGTGTAGTTTCCCATATCTTCATGTACCATTCACTTATATATTACGCTTCACATATTATATGTTCTTTTTTAGAGTGAAGTCCATTTGACTCCCTAAACTTGTTGTCGAGTCTAAAAACCCCAATCAACTAAAAAACAGACATCTTACATCCTCCAATTTTCAAAACCAAATGAATTACATCCCCCTATAATAGGAGTTTTTAAAACCACAGAAAATATCTTCAAACCTCCAAAAGTTTGAAGAAAAAACATTATAGATACTAACAAATGTGCCCGTCATTACACTAGAATGTACAACTTCTTGGCGGTCACCTAGAAATTTTGTGGTTCGGTGATTTATTTAACCATCTTCATTTGTTCCAATATGTTTCCGAATTGAACTCTGTACATCGCTTGATGCGTCTTGCATTGGAATCAGACTTCATTCGTTGGACGCACATCGTTTCTAACTTATATGAGCACGTGTCATGAGTCCGCGTCGCTTACGAGACATGGAGGGGCGTAAGAGTATTGCGGGATGTAAAGAAAGATTGGCTGAAGAATTTGGTGCTCTAGATATGTTTTTTCAAAGCTAGAGTTCCCAAACAGTGCCTTTATTTGGGCTTCATCCGAGGCCTATGGGAGAATGATAAATTGCTTGCAGTGAAAGATTCTTGATTCACTTTAGTGCCTTTTCTCCGATCCGAGTGCAAGGTTGTTGATGCGTCTATTGCAAGAGGCAGAAAAGGACTTATTCCATGGAAGCTAGGAGCAGCGGTGTCGCCAACAAGCTACTCCCTCTCGTTCCAAATTATAAGTCACTTTGATTTTTTTTGTTCATCCATTTTACTATGTATCTGGACATAATATTATATCTAGATGCATAACAAAATAAATATACTAAAAAGTCAAAGCGACCTGTAATTTGATATCGAGGGAGTAGTTAGCATCACCGAGATCTTGTCTGCGAATTGCATGCAATGCGTGCATGCACACATGTATTAATGTATTATTCCATATCTTGCCACCACACACACACCTAAGTGCCTAATTAACGATGGAGACACTCACAGCGGCAGCACCACCACCAACCAAGCACAGCGTCCATTGTGCCTCTTGCAGAGTCGCAGGTATCGCCGGCAGTGGTCATGGGTTTCAACCCTTTGCTGCCACAGCAGGATGGCAATTGGGAGATCTAGGTGGCCGTGCTGCTCAGCTTCCATCTCCAGGTCCTCCTCATCTTCCTCGGCCCCACCAAGCAGTGGTCCTCCACCATATGGTCCCGCCTTACCCTATGGTCCTGCTACCTCCTTGCCGATTCGGTCTCCGTCCTCGCCCTTGGCCTCATCCTCTACAACATATCTAAATGCACGGCCGACTGCATGACTACGGCCAACATGATGCTCGCGTTCTGGACGCCGTTCCTGCTGCTACACCTAGGTGGCTGTTGATATTTCTTAACGCATACAGAAATAATCCGCAAGTGCACGGAATTACTGTTGTAGCATTTTACTTGGAAGTATTTAGGGTATTGTATTTTTCACAGCGAACGGAGGTACTCTTTAGTCTTCTAGCTAGTTCGTCCAAGAACAACACAAGGGTAGAGTTAGAAAGGGTAGATAAGGATTCCTATGGTAATAGAGTCTAAAGATAGATGAACTTTACTTCTACTTGTTTACTTCGGGCACCAGATCACACCTGGTCTGCCAGGCGAGGCCGGCCTGTAGCCTATGTCGAACCCGGACGTGGGGGAATACGAGGGATGGACAGGGATGTCACCACCTGCCACCTATCCCTCAACCATGGGGAACAAGGTAAACGAAGATAGCTTCTAGTCTAGACACCACGTCTACGCTATCGACTATTACTCTAGCGTGCATGCAAGGGTTATCCGTCTCTATCAGGGCCCTTCTACTAGAGCATCCGCCTCGGGACAGACGATGAACCCGCAAACAAGTAAAGATAAAGCTTAACTAAACAAGAGACTTTATACCATAAGACTCATGAACATTCACTTAGCCGGAGAACCCGTTGAAGTAAAGATGCTCGTTGAGGTACAAGCTGGGGAGATACCGACAAGTCCGGCGCTTCCCCAAGCTCTCCCTCACATCTCTCCTTTGCTACTCTCGCTAGCTACTAGGGCCTAAGCCCTTGGAATGAAACGCAGGTGAGGTGCTCTTGATCCTTGGTGTGGTGTTGTAGAGGGGGGTTGCCCCTCTATTTATACATGGAGGACAGGCGGTGTTGTGGCTATTCCTGGTGCGAAGTCCATGCACCACAACCTTCTGCATGGAGGCATGCAACCGCCACATGAAGGAGAGGACAAGCGGCACCAGGTGGGGGGCGGCTGACCCCAGGGGGCTGCCAGCCCTTGATTGGCTCCCATCGCCACCACCATCGCATGGTGGGTCGGTGAGTGCTCCTAGGCCGCTCCATAGGTGGTATTCTATGCAGATATCTTGAATTGATAGGCCTTTCTATTTATTCTTTGCGCAATTTAGCGTTGAAAAGCGCCTTTTGGTGTATTCTCCCATGTATTTGTGTATATGTCCTACAAAAACAATAATCTTCCAAATACATGTGGAACTAGGTCAGGGGTAAATGCATATGTGTTTAAGTTTGTTAATTTCTCCCCTTTATGTCTTAATTGGCGGTCATATTTGGTCGTTAAGGACCGCTAACAAGTTCCCCCACACTTACCCCTTTGCTCGTCCTTGAACAAAGCTTAGTGTTAATGGTAATCATGAGCATAGCATCCTAAGACATATGGCTTACATAAGAGTTATTCCAACATGTTCCTTATACAAGTGGGATATGTGGAGTTAGCTAACATGTTTCCCTAGGTTGTTGAAAAGTGAAACAGTTCTTGAAACAAAGTCACCTTCCCAATTTCACATCTTAGCAACTTGGAGTTTTGGAAGTTTTTCTCAAGAAAAGCATAGTTGTCGGCATTTCTAAACGTGATTACTAAGTGAGGAGCTTTTAAGTCCATCACCGGTAACGGCGCCAAAAATACCTGACTGACATTTCTAAACATCATCACTCAGGAATGTAGTTCCCTAACATTGGCGCTCATACTAGATAGGGATTTACAGTTGCAAGGTAATGACATTTTAGAAATGCCTAGTTGGCATTCCTAAATGTCACTACTCAGGAATGTAATCCCTCAACACTAGCGCGTATGCATGTTGGGAGTTATAATCACTAGGTAATGGTACTTAGAAACACCAATCATGATAGTCCTAATATATTTACAGACCAAAATCCACAAGTGTACAGAACTATCATGGTAGCATTTCACCTAGGAGTATTCCAACGTATTGTTATTTATATTTACCCAAAGAAGGGCAAGGTATATGCATCTAGCATTGGTATAAACAAGATTACATACTTGCATGATGGACATAGCTTATGACAGGGGTAAAATAGTATATCATGGATAGTGGATACACATCTGGGCCAACCTCAAGGACAAAAGGAAAATAAAGAATAAAAGAATATTCCTAAGCGGAGCAGGCATGTTCTAATATAGCCGTGCAAAGAACAAGATAATGATCATACAAAATATATAATTAGAGTTAGAGCTAAGTTTAGGATGGACGGGGAGATCCCTAGGCCTGGTTTACTAGGTCATAGATACTTAACAAACTCCTACACGAATACCCGAACGTGGGGGATTACAAGGGACGGATAGGGCTGTCACCACCTACCGCCTACCCCTCAACCATGGAGAACCATCATATTCACAGGTTTCCGTGCACCCGAGCACCACGCCCGTGTACAAAGAAACTACCCATGTCCCCCCGGGACTCCAACCCTACGGATTGGCAAGCAAGAACATGGGCAAACCTGAAAGTACAACGAACCGTCACCCCAACCCTAGTTCTACCTCTATCCATACAAGTCATATGAGCGTTGAAGAACGAAGATGAACATGTCAAGATCATAACATACAAACTATAGGCTAGTTCATATGTCATGAATATAACATGAACAAAACTATACTCTAGTTCATATGCATTGCTATATGAAAGATATGAGAGCATGAACTTAGAAGAACTCTTCATAGTAGTATTCATACCAAGTAGCACTTCTTCCAAGGAGACAAGCTCTCCTTGTAGCTTCTAGCCTTGCTCACAAACTACTTAGACTAAAACTATGAAAAGAGTACAAGTGAGGTGGTGTGAGGTGAAGCTCCAAATGATGTGTATGTTGGAGGAGAGCACCACCCATGCTTATATAGTGAGTGTAGGACGGTTTGGCATAGGTAAATTTGGAAACCGCTTGAAACCAACCAAGCATGGAAGCATGCAACCGCCAAAGCAAGGTGGGCCCGAGAGGCGGCGCTGGGGGTGCGGGCGCACCTAGGGTGCGGCCGCACCCTGGCTGGCCCCACTCGCCATCGGCTTGCTCTGGTGGGCTCTGGGCTAGGTCGGGATCTTCTCCACATCGGTGCTTCGGTCCAGGTATTTGTGTAGGTGGGCTTTCCTTCATCTCCCTTGTTTGCGCATTTCTGAAAATGTGTTTTCTGCTTTGCACTTTCTCTTCTGTTTTTGTGCATTTCCACTTGATTCCAGTGATTGTCCTGCAAAACACGTTTTCTCAGAATACTAGTGGAACTAGGTTAATAATATATGCATATGTGTCAAAGTTTGTTTATTTCTCCTATTTTGGGACTATAATTGGTGGTTATAAATGCCCAATAGTGACCGCCAACAAATCCCGCAAGCTTAACCTTTGCTCGTCCCAAGCAAATAGCTAAGTATTTGGTTGTTGATCAGGAGTTGCTAGTATGCCGATACAATTCATAGGTGCCATGCCTATAATAAAGTATTCCATCACAATTTAAATAAGTCGGCATTTTATCCACCCTTTACCTCGATACCTGTGGGGCTTTTAGCTTTTCCAAGTTCTTGAGTGGTTGCAAGATAGAATGGTTATAACAGAATCACCAATTATTTGCTCTTTGATTAACCATCTATCCGGAGGTTTTGTAAAACAAATGTAAGTTCCTCAAATGATTCACTCGGTCACTCAAAGTGTATGATACCTTACAAAAGGCATTTTTGAATTTGCCTTCTTTTCATATCCTACCACTAAGGTTTTGAGTGGAGTTTTGGGTAGGTATGAAAGTGGGCATACTTGCATCACATATATTGCTAAGTCAAAAACCGGGCCACAAGGAGATGCAAGCCATACACTCTGATCAAGACGTGTCAGTGTGTGGGTTTTTTCATAATGTTCCTAATTCTAAATATTTTTGTACTCCTTTGTATCATGATTCTCTCTCTATTTGGATGAGTGTCTTTATTTGAAAGTATGGGCTATCTTTATTTCTTTCTTTTTCTTTTCTTTTCTTCATGCTCTTTGGCATGCATTTTTTTCTCTCATGCCTTTTGGCATGGATATTTTTCTTTTTTTTTTATCATAGCCCATGTCTTTCTTTTTGGCATACTTTGGGTAGAGAGAGACCTCATGATAAAATGATTGGACTATTGTTTTGGTGGACAGAAAAAGTGCATGTTGTGCATGACCCTTAGTGTAAGAGTCGGCAATTATTTGTGGGTGTACGTGTGTCTCGATCATGGGTGCATGACAAGAATCTCAACTTAGGTCTCAACAATTTGACAAAGCTCAATGCTCAAACAAGTAGCATATGACTAAGGTTTTGAATTTGAATCATGTCATATGGCCTTGGTAGGTATTTCATAATCATTGAGGAACTTTTGATTTTAGCATTTTCGAAAATGAAATCTCCGGATGTCAAGTTTTTCTTAGAACGAAGTCATAGCAAATTTTATTTGTATCATATCATAACTTGCAACAACTTAGAAAAGGAGCATGCTTTTGCAACCCACAAGTTTTCAAGTTTTTAGGATGTGACGTTTTTAGCCAACAAACTTAAATTTTGGGGAATACCAAGTTATAATCTAGACACAGATGAATTATACATAGAGCAACTATTCATCATTTCAACATTAGGAGAAACTAACATTCCTTCAACACATACGAGAGTGGAATTCATATTTTAGGTATTTTTGAATTTTCAGATGCTAATAAATAAATAAAATGTGAAAAAAATAAAAAGATACAAGGTACCTCTGCGGGGGTCCTCCCCCAAGCTAGCTCTAGGCCTGGGGTCTGGGGTTGCTTGGTGAAGATTCCAAAGATGGTACATTATTTTATATTTGTATATTTTGTTTACTCGCCCATGTTTATACTTAGTATATTTGGTACAATGATCAATTTAAGCATTTAATTTGATCAAGGTAGGCCTATTAGCCTAAGCACCATGCTTATTTAATAAGCCTATGGAAATATGATTGATTGGTAACCATATTTCAAACCATAACATACTTTGTATAAAACACAGAAGGGTAACAAAGTTATTTGAACTGATTATTTATTCTATAGTTTTATTGTTTATTCTAAGTTAGGTAACTGTTTATTATAAATGTAAAGGATAACTACCGATTTACCTTCGGCAAGGGCTCAACATTTATATTCCATTGGCAAGACTTCTTCCTCCATCATTGATCTACAACTGCATTAACAAATTTAGGGGAACTCTTGGGTTGCCCTATGATTTTCCCCAAATGATTGACAGGAATTGCAGCAGCTATTTGGGCAATTTATGTTTCAATCGTTTTATTAAAACTTAATTGGTTTTTTACGGAGGAAGACAAAGTTTCAAGTTTTGAATTAATATTTTCAATCATTTTATCATTAAACATTAATTTCTTATTAATATTTTCATTAATTTTCACTTGGCCGAATACCAGGTCTTTCAAGGAGAGTGAATTCAAATTATAATTGGAGTTAAAGCTCGAATTACCTCCTTGCGGGCGGTTTTGGTTGTTCCACTTGTTATTATTACCTTGTTGGCGGAACCCGCTATTGATGTACGAGGCTTCCTCATGGGTCTTGAGGTAGTTGTTCCCCAAGTGGCCAACGTCACCACAGACCTCACACGTCATGTGTGAGTCCATGGCCTGGACGGTGCTTGCGGCTTCCTTTTCGGCGATAGGTCGTCCAATCTTTTTATTAGCAAGTCTATTTTCGTGGCAAGCATATCCGCCTCCTTCACGGAATGCATGCCTTTTTGTGTTTTGCGTTCCTCTCCCTAGCTCTGATTTGCCACCATCTTCTCAATAAGAGTTATGGCGTTGGCGACTGTGAGGGAGAGGAATGCCCCTCCAGCAGCGGCATCTACGTGCCCCTTCGACATGGCCGTGAGGCCTTCGTAGAAGTCTTGGAGCACAAGCCAATCTTCCATCCTGTGGTGGGGGCAGGCCCGGACATAGTCTTGGAGCCTTTCTCATGCCTCGGGGATGGAATCGAGTGAAGTTTGTTCGAAGTTCAAAATTTTCCCCCTTAGGGCACTGGTTTTTCCCTTGGGAAAAATTTTTGCGAGGAATGCCATGGAACATTCATCCCACGTGTTAACCGCTTCCTTGCTTTGATAGAACCATTGTTTCGCCTTCCCCGCAAGGGAGAAGGGAAACAGATGGAGCCTTATGCTAGCTGGTACGACGTCTTTGATGTCAATTGTGTCACACACTCAAGGAAGTGCTGCAAGTGAGCACTTGCGTCCTCGTTTGGCAAACCACAGAACTGGTTTGCCTATATGTTGACATCGTTTTTAGCACGTGTCAAAATGATCAGGAAGGGCTAATCAACAGAGGAAAGATTACTGTGTAGATTGATAGCCGAGGAGAATAAGCTTGGTTATGGGTGGTGGCAGCGTATGGATTCAAATTGAAGTGTTGACCGATAAGGTTAAGGGTATTATTGCCGATACCGATGAAAGAGGGTTTGAAGACTGCTACCGATGAAACAGGGAATGTACCGATGAAGGAGGGTATGAAGACTGCTGTCGATGAAACAGGGAATGTACCGATGGAAGGAATTTGAAGGCTGCTGCCGATGGAACAGGGATTGTGCCGATGAAAAGGAGGTCGATGAGAATACCATCGTGATTGAGGCGGACTATGGAATAAAATAGTAGTTAATTTCCTTGTATACGTTTAGTAGAGTCTGAGTTGTATCAAAGTCATGTGTTTCCTTAGATTTGGATTTAGTATCCTAGTCGTATTTGGTTACGTTTCTGTAGATCAGGATATAAATATAGAGTGAAGGGAAATGTAATAAGGGATCAATCAATACATCAAAAAACAACTTTTACTCTTATTTACATCTACTTTCGGCGACTTCGTCAATTTGCATATTTTTCCTTTTTACGAGTTCTCATCGATTCGGCGAATTGCATTGCTCTAGTGCAATCTTCGATGATCCTCGAGTTCCGCGTGAGTACCTCTTGGCCGTGACTTCCGGGCGTATCGCTGTTGTCAGGACCAAAGTGCTCGTATCTTCATCCTTGTCGATTAACAGGTCAAATCGACTGGCACGCTTTGGATATCGACTTCGGGTATTAGCCCTTTGTGTTTGCAGATTTACTTTTGCATCAACACATCTTTTAGCACGCCCAGTGGGACAGATCTAGTCAAGATGCTTAATCCTGAGATCGATGCGGGGAACATCATCGCAGTAACAGAAGAAGATCTTAAGGACGATCAGAAGCAGGCTATGGAGAGGGCTATAGAAGAATACAGACAGCTCTGCTTGAAGTCATTCAGCTTGAACAAAAGTGGACAAGTCATCCAGAAGCAGGACTTGCCGTTGCCTCGGCAAGTTACCTTTGATTCTAATCTGGGTAAACTTCAAGAGATGGTTAATTCTACGGTGAATCATGCTTTAATTAATCACTCCAATGTGCTGTCCAATACTATTCATAATGCTGTGATTCGAACTTTCAAAGAAGGGCAAGCGTCACCTCGTTACGTTGGGCCCGCTTATCATCAACCAGAATCAGCATCTGCTGTTGCTCCATCGGCTCCCCCAGCCGTTGCGGGTATAGAGATTTCTTCTCCTCCAGTATCAGCAGGTTTATCTAACGTACAGTCTACTCCGATGCGTCCGGATTCAGCATTATCAGGATGAGTTCAGCTTAATACAGATCTATCAGCATCGGCTTTATCAGGTCCTGTACCACAGAATAATCAAACTCCTGCTAATTGGTGGGGATATGGTATGCCTCCAGAGCCATCTGCTTTCAATCACGGATTATCTCAAGTGTTTGACGCAGCGGGAAAAACTCCTATGCCATCGGCTGGTTCGCCGATTGCTCAAGCGCCTCAATATACTACAACTACTGTACAACCAACTCTAGGAGGTTTTCAGGTGTCTTTGGGTCAAACATCTAGTTCAAGTCCATCGGCAAATTTGTTACCGATGCAGCAGAAGGCTCCTATCGCCAGTCAACCTGGAGTCCAGGTTATGCCTCAAGTTGGATGTAATTATCCAGCAATGCCAACAAGCTACCAGCCATCGGCAAATTTTGTACCGATGAATACTAATAATTGGTCAGGGCAGTTTCCCACTCAACATACAGTTCAGCCAAATCAGCAAGCCACAGGTGTTCATCAAGGTCACATGCATGCTGGTTTTCAGAATCAAGCATCGGTAGCTCAGCCGATGAACCCTTTTCAGCAGGTTAATGGACCGCAGATAGTGGCAAATGTGCCAATTGCTGGAGATCGTGGGCCACAAAGGTATGCAGAAGGGTATCAGCAGATACCTCCAGTGGAGATTCAACAATATCGTCAATAAGATGTTGATGCTTTTTGGGCCGATAAAATAGCAGAAATTATGAAGGATCAGTTTGGAATCAAGCCCAAAGTTAATACCTATTCTTATCGAACTCCGTATCCTCCAGCATATGATTTAATTCCTCTCCCAAATCGTTACAAGGTGCCAGATTTCACTAAGTTTTCTGGGCAAGACGATACATCAACCATGGAGCATGTTAATCGTTTTATTATTCAATGTGGAGAGGCAGCTTGTAGAGATGAATTGAGAGTTCGTCTGTTCTCATCATCTCTATCTGGATCAGCATTTACATGGTTTATTTCACTACCGCCAAATTCTATTATCACTTGGGCTAATCTAGAAAAGTAATTTCATAAGTATTTCTTTGCTGGAGTTCATGAAAAGAAGCTTACCGATTTAGTCAAGATGAAACAGCGCAATGATGAATCGGTAGAAGGTTTTGTGCAAAGGCTACGAGATGTAAAGAACAAATGTTATAGCCTGGTGTTGGATGATTGGCAGCTTGCCGATTTGGCCTTTCAGGGATTGTTACCACATCTTAAGGACAGATATGCTTCTCTGGAGTTCGAAAGCCTAAGTCATTTAGTGCAAAGGATTTCTGATCAAGACACTAGGGTTTTTGAACCTAAAAGAAATTGGAACAAGAAAGTTTCATTTGTTGAAGAGGTGGAAGATTCTGATTCAGATAACGAACCAGTTATCGGTTTGGCTGAGTGGGTTAAGAATAAGAAGCCGATATCTTGTCCCTTTGGTCACAAAGAGCCAGAAAAGTTTACTTTTGACGTCACCAAAGCTGATAAGATATTTGATCTTTTGCTTCAGGAGGGCCAGATTAAGTTGTCACCTAATCATGTAATCCCATCGGCAGAAGAGTTGAAGCATATGTTGTATTGCAAGTGGCATAATGCAACTTCACACAGTACCAATGAGTGCAAAGTATTTAGACAACAATTGCAGTTAGCTATTGAGTCTGGCAGAATAAAATTTTGCAATTCCAAGATTCAAAAGCCGATGAAAATTGATCAACATCCTTTTCCAGCAAATATGTTGGATGCTGAAGGGAAAATTAAGGTGTTGACATCGGAAGCTGCTGAAAAGAATGCATCAGTAGATCCCCAACATCGGATAACTACCGATGATGCAAAAGGCAAGGGGCTATTGACAGAAAGTGGCAGTTCTGGAAAGCCTCCTCGATCTGGCATCATGATTACTCATCAAAGACAACAGGAAGGCTGGCGTCAGCGAAGGGACCGGTATCAACGACAACAAGAGGAAAGACGTCAAGAAGAGTGGAATCGGCATAAGGATCATTGGAATTGTCTGTTTTTTATTCATTGTTGGGAGGAAGGTATTAAGTTACCTACTGTTGAAGATTGCCCAGAGTGCAATGGTTATTATGGAGTTAATCATCCTGTAAGAAGGTTTCAATCTGGTAATCAAGGTTTGTTCATTAATGAGCCGATCAGAGGGAGAGCATCAGTACATGATCGGCTGGGGGGCAGGCTCAGTGTACATGAAAGGCTTGGTAAACGCGTTGCATATTTTCCGAGAAACCAAGAGGAACTTGAAGAGATGGCAAATGCAAGAGTTTCTGATGAAGAAATATTTTACAGGGATCCTAATATACATCGTGTAGAGACAACTAGGACTTATCAGCCAGTGTGGAAAACTAAGCTTCCTCAATGGTGTCCAGAGGGTTTGACAAAGACACAGAAGAGAAAAATGCAGCGAGAGCGTCAAAAAGATTTATACCAAGAAGAAAGTCCCTCCAATGAGAGATCTGGTAATCAGCAGTGGCAGATAAGGCACAAAAATAAAGGTCCATCGGCAGATGTCAATATGGTGTTTATGTTGCCGATGGAATTTTTGGCTCTGTCTGATAGCGAAGAAGAGGCTGTTTTCTCTGACCAAATAGCTCAATTAACGCTAGATCCAATGATGGCTGTTTTTGAGAAGCCTGCCGATGATGAGAGACAACATCTCAAGGCTTTGTTTGTAAAAGGCAGAGTTGATGGGCAGCCTGTATCTAAGATACTTATTGATGGAGGAGCTGCAATTAATATTATGCCTTATGTGATGTATCGGAAGCTTGGTAAGGGAGATCAAGACTTAACTAAGACTGATATGATGCTAAAGGATTTAGAAGGCAATGTATCACCAGCTAAAGGGGCAGTGTGTGTTGAGTTGACCATCGGCAGCAAAACCTTACCGACAACTTTCTTTGTTATTAATGGCAAGGGTGCATATAATCTGCTCTTGGGAAGGGATTGGATTCATGCTAATTGTTGTGTTCCTTCTACAATGCATCAGTGTCTGGTACAATGGATTGGAGATAAAATTGAAGTTGTTCCTGGTGATTCTTCTTATATCATTGCATCGGCAGAATCAGACACTTATGAGCGAACCAAGTGCATATCAGGAGAAGCTTGGGAAAAAGAGTTCCTCAAGGTTGCCGATTACGAAATTCTACCGATCCAAGCAGTAGGTTCTGAAGAAGAGTTTTAATGGATAGATTTGCCGATGATGGAAAATTAGGTCAAGGATTTACATCGGCAGATGATTTAATAGAAGTAGATATTGGTGAAGGCGATAGGCCAAGGCCCACTTTTATTAGTTCTAAGTTAAATTCCAAGTGTAAACAGCAACTAGTTGATTTGTTAAAGGAATATAAAGATTGTTTTGCTTGGGATTATACTAAAATGCCTGGATTAGACCGATCTATAGTTGAACATCGGTTGCCTATTAAATCTGGATTTCGGCCACATCAGCAGCCGGCTCGCCGATGCAATCCTAATATACTTCCTGATATTAAGGCCGAAATAACCAAATTAATTGAGGCAAAGTTTATTCGGCAGTGTCGATATGCAGAGTGGATTTCTAATGTGGTTCCTGTATATAAGAAAAATGGGAAACTTCATGTTTGTATTGATTTCAGGAATCTCAATAAGGCCACACCGATGGATGGTTACCCAATGCCGATTGCTGATTTGTTGATTGATGCTGCAGCAGGGCATCAGATTATTAGTTTCATGGATGGTAATGCGGGTTATAATCAAATATTCATGGCTGAAGAAGATATTTCCAAGACTGCTTTTAGATGTCCAGGTCATGTGGGATTATTTGAGTGGATAGTTATGACATTTGGTTTGAAAAATGCCGGTGCTACTTATCAAAGAGCTATGAACTTTATTTTCCATGAATATATCGGCACGTTGGTAGAAATCTACATTGATGACATATTGATTAAGTCTGGAGACATCACAAAGCATCTAACCGATCTACGGAAGATACTGGAGTGCATAAGAAAACATGGATTAAAGATGAATCCTAATAAATGTGCATTTGGTGTATCGGCAGGACAATTCTTGGGTTTTATGGTGCATCAGCGGGGTATTGAAATTAGTAGAAAATCTATTGAGGCAATCAACAAGGTTGTTGCTCCTGCCAATAAAACTGAATTACAGTCCTTGATTGGTAAGATTAATTTCATCAGAAGATTCATATCTAATCTGTCAGGTAAAATCAAGGCTTTCAGTCCATTATTGAAATTGAAAGCCGATCAGGAATTTAAATGGGGGATGAACAGCAATTAGCCTTAGATCAGATCAAGAGTTATTTAACAAATCCTCCAGTGTTAGTTCCACCCCAACATGGAAAACCTTTCAGATTGTATTTATCAACTGAAGATACTGTTATCGGTTCAGCTCTTATTCAAGAATTTGAAGGGAAGGAGCATGTTATCTATTATTTGAGCAGACGGTTAATAGATGCTGAAACCAGGTATTCGGCCATTGAGAAATTATGTTTATGTTTATACTTCTCTTGTATTAATCTGAGGCATTATTTACTATCGGCTGAATGTACTGTCATATGCAAAGATGATGTGGTCAAATATATGCTATCAATGCCGATACTGAATGGTAGGATTGGTAAATGGATTTTAGCATTATCAGAATTTGATCTACGTTATGAATCGGCTAAGGCAGTTAAAGGACAAGTTATGGCCGATTTTGTTACTCAACATTGCAACACGGTGGATTCTCTGGAAGTTGCTCCGTGGACACTTTTCTTTGATGGGTCTACTTGTGGTGAAGGGGCAGGCATCGGTATTGTGTTAATTTCCCCTCAGGGGAAGAAGTATGAGTTCTCATTGCCGATCGTTGCTACATCGACAAACAATCAAGCTGAGTACCAAGCCCTGATAAAAGGGTTAGAATTGCTTAAAGAAGTACAGGCTGATGCTGTTGAAGTCTTTGGTGATTCTATGTTAGTTATAAATCAGTTGATTGGGATTTATGAATGCCGAAGTGAAATTCTAATTTTATATCATGAAAAGTGTTTGGAATTGTTGAAAGGGTTTAGGAGTTTTCATCTGGAACATATTTCCCGGATGCATAATGAAGAGGCTAACCGATTGGCTCAGCATGCTTCAGGGTATCAACCTGTTCAAGAAGTATTAATATCAGTAGCTGATACCGATGACTGGAGAAAGGAAATCATTGATTATTTAAAGAATCCATCTAAAAAGGTTGAAAGACGTATAAGGTTCCAAGCTACCAAGTATGTACTCCTCGATGATGAATTGTATTACCGTACCATAGATGGAGTTTTACTCAGGTGTGTTAGCATAGAGGAATCAAAAGGCCTAATGAGTGAAATTCATGAAGGAGTATGTGGGGCTCATCAGTCAGCTTTCAAGATGAAATGGATGATCAGAAAAAATGGATATTATTGGCCGACTATTCTTGAGGATTGTTTTAAATATTTTAAAGGATGTCAAGAATGTCAGAAATTTGGTAATATTCAAAGGGCACCCGCATCGGCTATGAACCCCATAATTAAGCCTTGGCCGTTCCGGGGTTGGGCTATTGATCTCATCGGTCAGATTTATCCACCATCGAGTAAAGGGCATAAGTTTATTCTGGTTGCTACCGATTATTTCACAAAGTGGGTTGAAGCAATTCCTTTAAAAAAGGTGACATCGGCTAATATGGTTGATTTTGTGAAGGAGCATATTGTCTACCGATTTGGCATCCCTCCAACCATCACTACCGATCAGGGCACTATGTTTACATCGGGTGAATTTGATGAGTTTGCTATAGGTATGGGAATTAAAGTTTTGAATTCTTCACCGTATTATGCCCAAGCTAATGGTCAGGCTGAAGCATCTAATAAAGGAATTATCAAACTCATTAAGCGCAAGATTAAAGAGTATCCTAAGAAGTGGCATACAATATTAAATGAAGCTTTGTGGTCATATCGGATGGCATGTCATGGTGCAACCAAGGTAGCACCTTATCAATTGGTGTATGGACACGATGCAGTATTACCTTGGGAGATTAAAATTGGTTCTAGGCGAATACGCTTTCAAGATCAATTGACAGCCGATGATTATGATATTCTTATGAAAGATGAATTGGAAGATGTAGCAGGTCATCGGTTAAAAGCTTTGGTTAGCATCGAGGAGAATAAGAAAAGGGTAGCTAGATGGTATGATAAGAAAGTGAAGGTAAAGGAATTTGTCGATGGTGAATTGGTCTGGAAGTTGATTTTACCGATTGGGACTAAAAGTTCTAAGTTTGGCAAATGGTCACCTAATTGGGAAGGTCCATATCGGATAAATCAATCTGTTCCTGGTAATGCATATATTCTTGAAACTCTCGAAGGAGTTGTATTTCCCAGAGCATTAAATGGAAAATATTTAAAGAAATATTACCCTAGTATCTGGATAGATGCATAAAAGTATAATTGCCGATAACAATCCTATCGGCTGGAGTTAAAACAAAGTATCAGTTGTTGCCGATGCGCTAATTTAACAAAGCCTGGATAGCTGATATCGCACGCAGGCGAATTTCATCGGCTTCTTTCAATTCCTTGGCGTCTTCATCGGCACTTCCTTCCACAGGCTTGAGTTTCTTTTTGAGGACCAAGGCCTTGCGAGCTTGGGCATCTCGTTCCTGTTGAAGAGCCTTGATAGCGTCGGGAAGCTGGTCTTCTTCTTGTTTAGCTTGAGTCAGAGCTGTTTCAACCTTTTCTAGTTCAGCTAGCAGGGCTGCCCTCTTTGCCGATAGATCTAAGATTTTCTGCTTAAGATCGGCACTGGAGGCTTGCAAGTTGTTGATGTTCTTGTGCTTCTCATGGGCAGTTTGCTTCAGCTGCAGCATTTCTTCTTTAAGTTGAGCCTGAGCTGCTCTGTCAGCAATACGATGAACAGCCCTTTGATATTGAAGTTGTCTGCTCTCCAGATGGACTGCTGGGAAGATGGTTTCTTCAACATTGGCAGGGACTTGGCCGCGGATCGTTTTAAAGATGGTCCTTGCAGGGTCCGAATCGATCACCAATTGGCAGTATCTTGTTGCAGTAGATTTAGGAGAGCTTCTAGTTTACCATAGGTATCTCCCGATATTGTTCCCAATGCCAGGGAAGAACTCGCCTCTTCTCCGTCATCATCGGAGACGTCGATAGCAAAAGAGAACAAGCTATCGGGAGAATCTTGTTCCTGTGAAATAAAGAGAGTTAGAAATCCTATCTGTGATATCTGGGGATATTATAAACCAAACAATTAATTGGTTTACCTGCTTCAGGGCAATTTCTTGAGCCTGGCTTGAGGGAGCGGCTTGAAGAGGATCATACGAAGGATCGGCAGAGGATGCCGATGGAATGTCTTCTACGATCTCATCGGTAGTCGGCCCTTGGGGTGTAATGACCGATGATGTATCTTGTGCAGAAGGAGCAGCTTGTTCAGTTACATCAGTGGTTGGAGCAGACGCAGGGGCTGGTGTAGATTTCTGTCGCTTTTGTTGAGCTTCAGCATCGGTCAAAGCTTTGCGCTTTGTTTGGGTCTCAGCGACAATTGGCTGGGGGGCATCGACATGTGTTGATTGGGGAGCTTGCATGCTTGGCGTGCTTGCCGATGTGCTCGTTTGTTGCTACAAAAACGGGTATAAGATTGGATATTTAACAGGGAAAAATGTAAAAATAAGAGAATACCTCTGAAGGAGGGGTAGAGGTCGTGGTGCTTGGTAGAGTTGCCGATGACGATCCAGCTGCAGCTTGCACACCCTGATAGTTGTATGTTAATATAGAGTGTATCGGCAGAAAACAGAATAAGCAAGGTTATTACCTTAAAGGCCTTGATTAGGCTTGAAGTAGCAGCCTTTGGAGTAGCCCTGGATGTTCCCAGTCTTGGTCTGGAGGTGATAGTTTTGGCGCGAGTCCTCTGGAAGGTCAAGGCCTCTAAGGTGGGGGCGTTGTAGCCGATTATTGAGACTGGAGAGGTTGGGTGGAGGTTGAAGGGTTTTCCACTTTTACTTATTGATGGAACTGGATCATCGGCCTATTGCAAGGAAAGTTAGCTACCGATATACATATAAAAGAAAGGAAAGAGGCAAAAGTTAAAAGGAACTTACTGCATTGTCAGGAACGGCATAGTCGAGATCGATCATGTGCCGATATGTGTGAACAGATGTTGAAAACAGCTATTCTTTCCACTCTTGCCACCATTGCTTATATGACTCTGTGATGAAAGATGCTGGTGACCAGGCGGAGAGATCAACATTTGAGATATCGGCATCGGGAGCAAGTCTTACTATCCTGCTCCATTCAGTTCCAGCGGTAATGATTTCTCTAGGCTTGATCACATCGGCAAAGCATAGCTTGATTGGCAGTTGCCCAAAGGCCAGCTGGCGAGATACTGCCGATGGGTTGTAGAATTCATAAGTAATATGGGAAGCTTTCCCGCTGCCAAATGTGTTGACTGGGATTGCTCTGGGGGTGATAATAGCCATCATAAGATCATTGTCTTGGTTCAGATCACTATCGGCAAAATTGAAGAGAAGAGGGAACTTGTTATCCTCATCAATATAAGGTACCCAAGCCCTGAGATCACGAGGGAGACCATGGTAGAAATTCTGAAAAAATCTGCCGATTTGATCTTCATTGGCCTCTGTTCCGGGAAGGACAATTATGGCTTCGCCGAAGTTGAGAGGGGGGCGTGTTGCCGATTCATCGTCTCTAAGGACGTAATCTTTGGGAATCTCTCGTGGGAATTCTTGAGCAAAGAGATCCCACTGTAAACGCTTATGCATGTGAGCGTTTAACCACATATTGATAAACCACCATGGGCCTCCCAGATTGCCGATGGGTTCACCAAGTATAAGCTTCTGAGATACTTGGTGGAGAAGGTGGTAGGTTGAGCTCAGGAGGTATCGGCCAAGTGGGAATCTGACATCGTTGGCTAAGAGTTCTGCTGCTGGGAGGAAAGCGTTGGTTGGTCCTACCGATCGACCACAGAAAATAAACTTCTCCAGCCACATGTTCAGGAATGTGGTGTGTTCCCTTTGATTGACAGTACCAGTCTTTTGGTACTCTTGGATGTATCCTGTCCAGCCGCCGATGTTGTGTTTACTCACTCTATACTCAGCTTTTCTGCCAAAAATGTGGCCTTCATCGACGGTTGAGATGTCCAAGCCTGTGAGCATATATACATCGGCAAGAGTAGGGGCGCATGGGCCATGGCCGAACATGAAGGTATTGGTGGTGTCTGACCAAAAGTGAGCGGCAGCTATCATCATGGATTCATTCTTTTGTATATCGGCAATGGATAGCCTGATACATTGATCTATCTTCCGTTCTGCCCAGAACACTTGCATTGATCTGTTGACCCTCAAGAACCAGTTTTTCCACCCTTTGGTGGGTTTGGGCCAAGAGCGGAACGTATCTTTCCACAGATTCAAAGAGAAATTTTGAGCTTTGAAGGGAATACGATTTGCCTCTGCATTGATCAGGTCAGTTAGATCTGGGTCGCCCATTGGACCTAGGCAATGGAGGGGAGGTTGATTGGTTGGAATCACCAGTGTGTTGCATAGTTCCTGAGTTTGGAGGATCAAGAAAATGGAAGAAATAGGAAAATGCCGACTGTAAGAACTCGCAGGGAACCAGAAGGATTAAAGTAAAGGTAATAGAAGAAGAACGAACCGCAGGGACGTCGAAGTTGACAGCCATTGCTTCGAAAAGATGAGGGCACGAGCTGGGAACTTGAAGATGACGATGAAGGGGGCTCTGGAGAGTCGAGGATGCGCGGTTGTTGGTTAGGGTTGCTGCCGGAGTGAGAATGCCAAAGGATGAAGTTTGAAGGTAGAAGATGAGCAGCCCGGAGAAATCTATTTATAGGCCATTTGGGGTAGGGGTATTCTTGACTTATCTCTATGCCGTACGCGGATGGATCGAGGTGGTTCAGTTGGATATGGTAACTGTTCGCACGACAATCAAGGGATGGTATAGAAGATTTGACGGCAAGTAATCATGACTTGAAGGATATCTCGATACAGGATTTTTCAGTTCTAAAAAAATGATGATGTGCTGTGATAAGATCTTGCTGATGGATTGTTATTTTGGTATCTCAACCATAATTGAGGCAAAGGCAGTTGGAAAGTGTGCGATATTTACTGAGATACATGGATTAGATCTAGATTTGATTAAATCTAGTAACAGATCATGTTATGCTTGGAGAATGGGTTGAAAAATAGGTAATAGCAAGCATTATCTGAAGTAAATTTCGGAGCATCAGTATCTTATACTCTGAAATTGGGGGGCATGTGTTGACATCGTTTTTAGCACGTGTCAAAATGATCAGGAAGGGCTAATCAACAGAGGAAAGATTACTGTGTAGATTGATAGCCGAGGAGAATAAGCTTGGTTATGGGTGGTGGCAGCGTATGGATTCAAATTGAAGTGTTGACCGATAAGGTTAAGGGTATTATTGCCGATACCGATGAAAGAGGGTTTGAAGACTGCTACCGATGAAACAGGGAATGTACCGATGAAGGAGGGTATGAAGACTGCTGCCGATGAAACAGGAAATGTACCGATGGAAGGAATTTGAAGGCTGCTGCCGATGGAATAGGGATTGTGCCGATGAAAAGGAGGTCGATGAGAATACCATCGTGATTGAGGCGGACTATGGAATAAAATAGTAGTTAATTTCCTTGTATACGTTTAGTAGAGTCTGAGTTGTATCAAAGTCATGTGTTTCCTTAGATTTGGATTTAGTATCCTAGTCATATTTGGTTACGTTTCTGTAGATCAGGATATAAATATAGAGTGAAGGGCAATGTAATAAGGGATCAATCAATACATCAAAAAATAGCTTTTACTCTTATTTACATCTACTTTCGGCGACTTCGTCAATTTGCATATTTTTCCTTTTTACGAGTTCTCATCGATTCGGCGAATTGCATTGCTCTAGTGCAATCTTCGACGATCCTCGAGTTCCGCGTGAGTACCTCTTGGCCGTGACTTCCGGGCGTATCGCTGTTGTCAGGACCAAAGTGCTCGTATCTTCATCCTTGTCGATTAACAGGTCAAATCGACTGGCACGCTTTGGATATCGACTTCGGGTATTAGCCCTTTGTGTTTGCAGATTTACTTTTGCATCAACACTATACCATCGTGATTAGGTCAGTCCGGAGCTCAAAGTTTCTAGTCCCAGTGTTGATAGTGGGCCCAATGAGCACATTGGCAACAACAGGGGTGGAGTAGTCGTGGAGTGACTTGGCCATGACGATAGTAGCGGATGGTGCCGAAGTGGTTGGTTTGACTACCGACAGAGTAGCAGAGGAAGAAGAGGTGCGAGACCTGTTCTTCTTTAGGAGTGCCTCCGGATTGTCGAGGAAGTTGTTTGGTAGGTCAAAACCACTCATACACCATCCTATTTTCATTCCACCAAAAAGAGGAAGAAAACAAGTAGAGTTAGTCTGCATAAACTATGGCTAGCATTACATGCATGTGATCATTGTTTATACCATGCTAGATGTTTCATTTTGAGCCTATGCCCTCCTTGGCAATGGCGCCAAAAATGCTTATTGGCATTTCTTAACGCAATTACCAAGTGAGGAGGTTTAAAGTCCATCACCGGTAACGGCGCCAGAAATACCTGATTGACATTTCTAAACATCATCACTCAGGAATGTAGTTCCCTAACATTGGCGCTCATACTAGATAGGGATTTACAGTTGCAAGGTAATGCCATTTTAGAAATGCCTGGTTGGCATTCCTAAACGTCACTACTCAGGAATGTAATCCCTTAGCACTGGTGCGTATGCATGTTGGGAGTTATAGTCTGTAGCACCCGATTTTAACAACAAAAGCAGATACACACTATATGTGAGCCCAGGAAGTCAAATCTCACATATAGCTACAAATAAGGGTAATATCAAAAGACAATGCTTAATATATAACGTACTTATTATAAAAGATATAACCTTAAATAGCAATCAGCGAAAAAGGCAACTCCGATCTTTAGGTGAAGACTCCACTCCACAGGGACAACTGACTGGTTGATCACAAGCCTAACTCCTCCAATTTCTGGCAAACTGGTACCCATCCGGGATTTTTATCCAAAAATAGAAAATTAACAAGTGTGAGTACATTTCATACTCCACAAGCATAACATGGGGATTCATGAGGCTCAAAAGGTAGACACGGGTTACTGTAGTTAGCATTTTAGTATGTCAATATTTTATCCTTCATTAGCATCGAGTTATGCTTAAGCTCCCAAGTTACCCACATGATTAGTTACTAGAAACAATTAGAGTCAGTGGACATCATTATAACATCATCATCATCATGAGTTAACAACATAATAAGTATCCATTTATTATGTGAGTTTTCTGGGCCGCTCGTGACCGTGAGCATGGCTATTATAACAATTTTTAACACTCTACAGAGGTTGTGCATCTTTACCCGTGAGTCGTGTTGCCCAAATGTCCAGGGCCCATCGACCCCCTAACACTCCCAAGGTGAGCAGGCAGGGTACACTATGAAGCCTTCCATAGGTCTCTCTAACATGTTAGGGTCACGAGGTTTCCTCAGCAGGCAGATGTGGGAAGCACTCTTTCTATGGCACAAATCCTTCGTGGCTATACACATAAGAACAGGGGCAGTCCTATACCCAAAGTGGCAAGCCCCTCTTGCGCCATAAAAGTGACCTCTAACAAGCTGGAGAAGATTCTATTACTGAGCTAAAGCCAGAGCCATGTGACTCTCACGGTTGCACTGTTAATCCTAGCTTTTGCCGATAGATAAGTCCTTACGGAGGGTTTAGAGCACTATGATCAACGTCATTTGCACTTTCACCCTATAGATCGGTTGTTATAAAGCATGTTTTACCTTTTGTACCATAGAACCAATAACCAATGTGTAGATCATGTTTAGTTAGAGCACTAGCAATCTACCCATATGCAATTAATCCGTAGGAGTCAAGGAGCATGTCAACAATTACTAGGAAGTCCTTATGGTTGTCAAAATTAGACATATGCAAAATGAGTAGATGGTTAAAGTGAATAGGACATCAAGGTAGGCCCATGCTATACTTGCCTTGGTTCACAAAGTCCTACTGGTCCTGCTGGTCTTCGAAAGAATCTGGGTTCCTGAAATACTCCTCACCATCTAAACTCGCTCAACACGGACCAACAACACACATTCCGGAAACAAACATGCAACCAAACAATCCTAAGGTTAGAACAGTACATCAGCAGTAAATAAGTCAAGATAAAAGGTTTGTAAAATAATCTAGTGTCTCTACGAGCACATAGACACGAAGATCACGAAAATCAGAGCTAAATTACGAAAGTTACGAATTAAACAAGCTTCCTATAGTGAGTTAATTAACTTAACCTAATCAAGAAATTTAAAAGTTGCTAACCCATCTACCAGTAGCATTAACGCGTAGGTTATGAAATTACGAACCTAACGCAAGTTGAACGGGTCAAATCGGAGCTAAAACGGAATTTTTATGAGCAAAACAGTGTAGTGGCAATTCTGTAAATAGATGGAACTATTTTTTAATTTAAATAAATAATCAAAATCGGGATTTTCCACCTGTCGAGGACTGCATGTTCTATTTCCAAATAACTCAGGGGTTCTTTAACAAAAAGACCCATGATGGGGTATCGGCCATCCTGGGCCGTTGATCAAGCGATCGACGCCAGAGAAAAGATGGAAGGGAGAGAGAAAGGGGCGCTGTAGCCGGAATAACGGCCGGCGTGGCGGTGGCCATGAATGGCGGCAGGAAGCTCACTGGCACATAGGAAACGAGGCCTTTGGACCATGGTTTGATGAGCCAAAAGCACTGGGGGAGAGAGGAGACAAAAATGAGCTCACCAAGGACCTCAATCGGTCGGAGGACGAACGGAGACGGTGAATTGCTCACTGGGGCAGTCGTCGGCCTCCTGCGGTGGTTCAGCGTCGATTTGTGAGCAAAAGAGAGTGAGAGAAAGAGGGAGAATGGAGTGTGTGGAGGTGCGCGGTGACTCGCTCAATTCAAAGGTGAAGCGGTGGACGACGATAATGGTTGTGGCATCTCCAGCGACTTGCTCGGTTAGGGTTGCAGTGCTGCGAACTCGAGCAAGCGAGGATGAACTGCAGCATGAGGGTGGCGACGAGGTCTGGCTCCCATTTATAGAGGCCAGGGTGCGGGGAAGGCTCCGACGACACAAAAACGTGGGCGCGGGCGGTGGTTTTCGTCTTGACCGCGTGCGTTCGAATGGCGAGAGGTGGGGGACGACGCTGACAGGTGGGCCCGTGCTGTCGGTGGTAGAGAGGGAGGGAAGGAGTGGCAGCGGTTGCCAGGCTCCATTTTGGGCCGGCCCATGGAGGAGAAGAGAGGGATGGAAAAGGAAGATGGGTGGGCTGGCTAGGCTTCAAGGTGAACAAGGCCGATCGGGCTAGTGGGGGAGAAGCTGGGCCAGTAGGCCAAACACAAGGAAAAGAGGAGGGAAAAGAATTTTTTTCTAAACCAATTTTCCAAAGGCATTTTCAATTGGTTTTTGAATCATTTTGAGTCTTGGATCAAAAACCACACATCACAATAAATAAGAGTATAGCAGCATGAATGCACCAACATGTATCTACCCTTATGATAAATTTTAATTTCATGAAAATTATTATTTCCTACATTTGAATGCGCACATATTTGCAATAATAAATCAAATTTAACTATTTTGAAATGATGCAAAATTTAGGATGTTACACAGTCACTGGGTAATGGTACTTAGAAACACCAAACATGATAGTCCTAATATGTTTACAGACCAAAATTCACAAGCGTACGGAACTATCATTGTAGCATTTCACCTAGGTGTTTTCTAAGGTATCGTTATTTATATTTTCCCAAAGGAGGGCAAGGTATATGCATCTAGCATTGGTATAAACAAGATTGCATACTTGCATGATGGGCATAGCTTATGATAGGGGTAAAAATAGTATATCTTGGATAGTGGACGCACATCTGGGCCAACCTCAAGGATAAAAGGAAAACAAAGAATAAAAGAATATTCCTAAGCGGAGCAAGCATGGTTCTAATATAGCCGTGCAAAGAACAAGTTAATGATCATACAAAATATATGATTAGAGTTAGAGCTAAGTTTAAGATGGATAGGGAGATCCCGAGCCTGGTCTGCCAAGCCATAAAGACTTTATAAACTCCTACATGAATACCCAAACATGGGGGATTACAAGGGACGGATAGGGCTATCACCACCTGCTGCCAACCCCTCAACCGTGGAGCACCGTCATATTCACAGGTTTCTGTGCACCCGAGCACCACGCCCGTGTACAAAGAAACTACCCATGTCCCCCCGGGACTCCAACCCTATGGAATGACAAGCAAGAACATGGGCAATCCTGAAGGTACAATGAATCGTCATCCCAACCCAAGTTCTACCTCTGTCCATACAAGTCATATGAGCGTTGAAAAATGAAGATGAACATGTCAAGATCATAACATACAAACTATAGGCTAGTTCATATGTCATGAATATAACATGAACAAAACTATACTCTAGTTCATATGCATTGCTATATGAAAGATATGAGAGCATGAACTTGGAAGAACTCTTCATAGTAGTATTCATACCAAGTAGCACTTCTTCCAAGGAGACAGGCTCTCCTTGTAGCTTCTAGCCTTGCTCACAAACTACTAAGACTAAAACTATGAAAAGAGTACAAGTGAGGTGGTGTGAGGTGAAGCTCCAAATGATGTATGTGTTGGTGGAGAGCACCACCCATGCTTATATAGTGAGTGTAGGACGGTTTGGCGCAGGTAAATTTGGAAACTGCCTGAAACCGACCAAGCATGGAGGCATGGAACCACCAGATGTCACACCCGGTTTTCTAAAGAACAAAACCAGGCTAATCATATGTGTGCCCAGGAAGTCCACACATATGCCATAATGAAAAAGTATCAGAAACAATGTTATTATATAACGTAGACATAGCTATTTTAAACATTTACATCAGAGTATCGTGGAACGGTGACTAAACTTCAGGCTCCATTCTTCTCAGGGACGGCTGACTGGGGGTAACATATGCCTAGCACTTCTATCAGTCTTCTTGGAACTCCACCATAACACCATCGATCCTTGAGGCAACTTTACTAAAGTCTGGAGTGTGGGGAATAGCAAGAGTGAGTCCATGTCGAACTCCGCAAGCATAGCAACAAGGTAGTATAGATCCCATAAACTCATGATCAATATAACATAAATAATGTAAAGCATAAAACGGTAAACAATGGGCATGTTAGTAATCAAGAGTCATCATCTTAGATGTAAGGATTCCAAGGCCGCTCGTGTCCTTGAGCAAGGCTAGTATACCAGTTTATTAAACTCTGTGCAGAGGTGTACACTTTCACTGTGAGTCGTGATTTACCCTTTCGCCCGAGGTAGCTAATCTCTTGACCCACTTCCAAGGAAGGTTGGCAGGGTTCACTATGAAGCCTTTCAAAGGTTTGTCTAACAGATTAGGGCCGCTAGATTTCAAAACTCAGTCTATGTGATACAACCAGTCCTAGGGATCCACGGTCTGCTTTTCCCCGTTTGCGCCACAAGGGTAACCTCTAACAAGCTAGAAAAGGTCCTTATACTGAGCTAAAGCCAGAGCCATATAGCCCTCACAGTTGTACTGTAAATCCTAGAGATTCTCTTACAGATAAATCCTCAAGTTGCTAAAAAGTCATTTTTATCGTTTGTTGCTTAAACATTAATCAAGTCAGAAGATCATGGTCACAAAAAAAAAACCCAAACTATTCTTGCCTTTTACTTGCTTTACGCCCAAAGCAATTTGCTCAGAAAAGCCTCAACTTTATCTTCCATTCGCAACTTCTGCCACTTAGCTTCTGGTTTCCGGCAACACTTACGTACGGTTCTCGTTCTACTCGTAGCAAGCACCAAACATAGGGAAACATACAATCAACAAATAAAAGCAAATAAAACAATACATCACACAAGATAAAACAACGTACTAAAAGAGGACTACCGGCTATGGTCACGAGAACATAAGAAACATTGATAACGGAACTACGATTAAAAAGAAACGACTACCGAGAGTTTATATTATAAAAAGAAACAATTACACGCTTAATTATCTTAATTGAATAAAAAACACGTGATAGTTATTAACTCAGATTACATAAATTATATTTTAATAACTCAGATTACATAAATTATATTTTAATTCGAGGCTGAGTTAAGACCAATTTTGTTTTATAAATATTGCCATAGGGATTAAGCAAGTTCAACTTAAAGTTTGCAATATGAAAAGGGACATGTGCATACCTAATGGTGCCTAATATATACAACTTGTTTAAACTAAGTAATAAGAAATTAAAAATGCATTTATGTAGCAATTAATCATATTAATATTTGTATAGAAAAATCTTTAAGTACATCACCTATGTTGCTCTTAATTTGGAAAACTGGTTACATGCCTATTAAACAATTTAATATTTGACTATACATGGAAAAACACATATGACATGGTAAACATCATCCCTAACCTGTAGTTTATGGTCGGCACTGTCGTAACGCAACAAGAACTGAGTTAAAATTAGATTGCTTTTAATTGGGAAACTATTAAATAAATATATTAATCTAATCACTATTTAAATTAATAAATTCATAATTAGGTGACATGATAAAGGTTACTGCTACTGCATAGAGCGCGACGACGCGAATCTAACGCAACTGAAATGACTCGAACCGGAATTAAAACGAAGAAACGGTGGAGATCAATTGATAGTTTATGGGTTATGTATTTCTATAGTATTTCTCCATTTATTTTTCTAAAGGAAAGCGACAATATGGTGTGGGTGATGTCATGGTGATGTCGGGATGACGTCATCAAGCTAATAAAGAGAAAGGGCCGGCAGTGCAACGTATACGTAAATTTCTCATGTATTTGCATAGTTATTTTTCTAAAGAAAATAGCCGTATTACACCTAAGCATGACCTCACGATGGTGTCAACAAGCCATCAAGGGCAGGCATGGCTGGATTTCAAGGCTTGCCTGTGTGTGCATGCTGGGAAGGTGAGTGTGATGTCCAGACTGCTTGAACAGGAAACGAGCATCACCATGGACAGAATACCGAGCTCGCCACGGCGACGCGAACCAAGGGTACAGAGAGCTAGCAGGCATGTAGGCGACCTCATACATGGGTTCAGCATGGCCTGGGAAGAAGACCAACGGGACAACAACCATGGATGGCGGCGAGACAGCACGGCAGAGCACACGAACTCATCCCTAGAGGCCACAATTCGATCCAAGACTTACACAAGATAGAAGAGGGAAACGTGGGATTCTCACCGCAACGAAAGATGGAGACGGAGTCGAACCGAAGATGATCAGCAGCTCAACGTGCAGACAACGAGCTCCTGCAAGGGTTCGGCATCGATGCATATAAGCGACCAAAAGCAAAAGGAAATGAATACTAAATACATGCACGACGTCGTCACCATGTCGCGGACCTCGGCATCGATCGAGTTGCAGGCAGCGACGAGAACGGCAGAACGAAATCGGTGACGGCGAACTAGGGCTTCGCGTCGTCAATGCTGCGGGCACGAGATGAGTCGACTGGTAGATGGAAAGGAAAATATGGAGGGACCATACGTGCTTTATAGGGTCACCAAAATCCCAGGAATCTAGGTTTGATTCATGACTGGACTCGGTATAGAGCCCGTCTCGAGTTCGACCTGATGGAATAGGAAGAGTTGACACACGGTCCCTAACTGGCAGTGAGACAAAGAGGGAAGGAGATAAAACTGACGCATGGGCTGCTTGCTCTATTCAATCGAGGCCGGCAAAGCACAGATAAGCCCAGCGGCAAGGAAGTGCTTAGCTACAACTAAGCCCATCTAATTAGTTTAGAAAATTTTTAAAGATTCTCATTTTTTTCCAATAATTAATCGATGCCATCGTAAACTAAACTTGGAAAATTTTATCCGAATATTAAAACTTTTTTAATTAGTGTTTCCTATGCACAATCCAAAATTTAAAATTTTGGAGTGTGACAATTCTACCCCACTTAACAGGAATCTCGTCCTGAGATTCGGAGAGACTAGGGAGAAAGATAAAGTTGATCTGCAAATCTTCACGCTTCTCTGATCAACTCTTATCCAATGATGATGCCACAAGCTCAAAACCAACTTTGTAAAGGTGTCCTTTAGGCACTTACAATCCTTGTAGATGGTTCCAACAGGTTACCAACCCTAAGAAAAGATACCTACGCTCGATAGTGACTTTGCAACCATGTAGATAGCTGATGCTTCTAGGTGACGAAATAGAACGTATAGAACCTCCATCTTGTATCGTCTTTAGTTCGGCAACCCCTCTTAAGAAGAGATCAATTAGAGAACACCAATGGATAGATTATATTTGTTTCTGAGTGATAACTACCATTATGTCCTTCTGGCATCCCAAAGAGATTCATGAGCATATGCAAGAACAAGTAACCTACACTTCCTCGCGAGCAGAAAAATGGCAGTGTAGAGATATAGTTATAACTCGAGTTCTGGGAATCCGGTGATGTTGTAGCTTATACTGTTGGAAAGCTTATCAAATTTACTACAACTTTCTTATAGAACACTTCTCCAGATTCTACAGTTAAGGTATTTTAAAACTGTACACAACAGAAACTATTCCATGTTGCTGACAGCACAGATGCGTCACCTTGTGATTTTCATAACTCCCAAATCATAATAGCTATCAGGGTGGTTCTAGAGTCAGAGAAAGATATTAAAGTTTACTGTTATCCAGAATTTATCCATAATTTTTTTTAGGTGTCCAAAAATAGAGGTATAAGCTAAGGAAGACATACTACTCTAAAAAAACAGGATAAGGTGGGAACGAGATTTAGAGACTAGAGAGATAGATAACGCTAATCTTCAAGTCTTCATACTTCTATGATTTGTGTTGTTGAGATACAAGACATGGATCGAGGATAGCCAAAAGATGACAAGAAAGATAAAGTTTGATCTTCAGTTCTTTGTACCTCGTCGCTTGAGATTGATGATGGTAGCGGATGCTACCCTACTTAACAAAGATTTTGTTCCACCTGGTGATGTCATTGAAGGCAACACTTTCTCTAAGGCTTGCTGCTACTGATGAGTCCTTCATATGTTGATCCTCCATTAAGATGAGATAAATAAGGTAGCATGACAACCAAGCGTAGACAAGGATGGTGTAAGAGAAAATGGCAAGAATTAGGATCGATTGAAAGATAAGTAGAATAGAAGATGACACTACTCCACTTAATATGGATTGAGCTACTCCTCAAGACTTATTCCTTCTGAGCCACCATTAAAACACGAGAACAAGGACAACACACAAGCAACACATCAAGCAAAACAAGCACACATCACATCATCGATACTACACGTGCTTCTTCAACAATGGTGGTCATCCTAATGGCACGTTGAAGATGATGAAAGGCCATCGAACTTTTGAACAAGGTAAGATCAGAAAACTTTTGGTAAAAACAACACAAATCAAAAACCAAGGGAGTAAGAAATAATAGCTCAAAGGAAGCTATCAAGGAAGGGATACAACAGGACAAGGAATAGGAAATAGTCAAAATCAATGAATCAAGGGATGAGAAAATAGTTTTATAGTAAAATAAGTTTTAGACTACGTCCAGTGCTACTTGGCATACGTCCTACAGTCAACACCGCTCTGATACCACTCTGTCACACCCGGTTTTCTAAAGAACAAAACTAGGATAATCATATGTGTGCCCAGGAAGTCCACACATATGCTAGAATGAAAAAGTATCAGAAACAATGTTATTATATAATGTAGACATAGCTATATTAAACACTTACATCAGAGTATCGTGGAACGGTGACTAAACTTCAGGCTCCATTCTTCTCAGAGATGACTGACTGGGGGTAACATATGCCTAGCACTTCTATCAGTCTTCTAGGAACTCCACCATAACACCATCGATCCTTGAGGCAACTTTACTAAAGTCTGGAGTGTGGGGAATAGCAAGAGTGAGTCCATGTCGAACTCCGCAAGCATAGCAACAAGGTAGTATAGATCCCATAAACTCATGATCAATGTAACATAAATAATGTAGAGCATAAAACGGTAAACAATGAGCATGTTAGCAATCAAAAGTAATCATCTCAGATGTAAGGATTCCAAGGCCGCTCGTGTCCTTGAGCAAGGCCAGTATACCAGTTTATTAAACTCTGCGCAGAGGTGTACAATTTTACTGTGAGTCGTGATTTACCCTTTCACCCGAGATAGCTAATCTCTTGACCCACTTCCAAGGAAGGTCGGTAGGGTTCACTATGAAGCCTTTCAAAGGTTTCCCTAACAGATTAGGGCTGCTAGATTTCAAAAGTCAATCTGTGTGATACAACCAGTCCTAGGGATCCACAGTCTGCTTTTCCCCATTTGCGCCACAAGGGTAACCTCTAACAAGCAAGAAAAGGTCCTTATACTGAGCTAAAGCCAAAGCCATATAGCCCTCAAAGTTTACTGTAAATCCCGGAGATTCTCTTACAGATAAATTCTCTAGTTGCTAAAAAGTCATTTTTATCGTTTGTTGCTTAAACATTAATCAAGTTAGAAGATCATAGTCACAAAAAGAAAACCCAAGCTATACTTGCCTTTTACTTGCTTTACGCCCAAAGCAATTTGCTCAGAAAAGCCTCAACTTTATCTTCCATTCGCAACTTCTGCCACTTAGCTTCTGGTCTCCGGCAACACTTACGTACGGTTCTCTTACTACTCGTAGCAAGCACCAAGCATAGGAAAACATACAAGCAGCAAATAAAAGCAATTAAAAACAATACATCACACAAGATAAAACAACGTACTAAAAGAGGACTACCGGCTACGGTCACGAGAATACAAGAAACAAGGATAACAGAACTACAATTAAAAAGAAACGACTACCGAGAATTTATATTATAAAAAGAAACAATTACAAGCTTAATTATCTTAATTGAATAAAAACCACGTGATAGTTATTAACTCAGATTACATAAATTATATTTTAATTCGAAGCTGAGTTAAGACCAATTTTGTATAGAAATTAAAAATGCATTTGTGTAGCAATTAATCATATTAATATTTGTATAGAAAAATCTTTAAGTACATCACCTATGTTGCTCTTAATTTAGAAAACTGGTTACATGGGTATTAAACAATTTAATATTTGACTGTACATGGAAAAACACATATGACATAGTAAACATCATCCCTAACCTGTAGTTTATGGTCGGCACGGTCGTAACGCAACAAGAATGAGTTAAAATTAGATTGCTTTTAATTGGGAAGCTATTAAATAAATATATTAATCTAATCATTATTTAAATTAATAAATTCATAATTAGGTGACATGATAAAGGTTACCGCTACTGCATAGAGCGCGACGACGTGAATCTAACACAACTGGAATGACTCGAACCGGAATTAAAACGAAGAAACGGTGGAGCCAAAGCAATAAGGTGTGGGTGATGTCATGGTGATGTCGGGATGACGTCATCAAGCTAATGAAGAGAAAGGGCCGGCAGTGCAACGTATACGTAAATTTCTCATGTATTTGCATAGCTATTTTTCTAAAGAAAATAGCCGTATTACACCTAAGCATGACCTCACGATGGTGTCAACAAGCCATCAAGGGCAGGCGTGGTTGGATTTTAAGGCTTGCCTGTGCGTGCATGCTGGGAAGGTGAGTGTGATGTCCAGACTGCTTGAACAGGAAACAAGCATCACCATGGACAGAATACCGAGCTCGCCACGGCGACGCGAACCAAGAGTACAGAGAGCTAGCAGGCATGTAGGCGACCTCATACATGTGTTCAGCATGGCCTAGGAAGAAGACCAGCGGGACAACAACCATGGATGGCGGCGAGACAGCACGGCAGAGCACACGAACTCATCCCTAGAGGCCGCGATTCGATCCAAGACTTACACGAGATAGAAGAGGGAAACATGGGATTCTCACCGCAACGAATGATGGAGACGGATTCGAACCGAAGATGATCAGCAGCTCAACGTGCAGACAATGAGCTCCTGCAAGGGTTCGGCATCGATGCATATAAGCGACCAAAAGCGAAAGGAAACGAATGCTAAATACATGCACGACGTCGTCACCTCGTCGCGGACCTAGGCGTCGATCGAGTTGCAGGTAGCGACGAGAATGGCAGAACGAAATCGGTGACAGCGAACTAGGGCTTCACGTCGTCAACACTGCAGGCACGAGATGAGTCAGCTGGTAGATGGAAAGGAAAATATGGAGGGACTGTACGTGCTTTATAGGGTCACCAAAATCCCAGGAATCTAGGTTTGATTCATGACTGGACTCGGTATAGAGCCTGTCTCGAGTTCGACCTGATGGAATAGGAAGAGTTGACACACGGTCCCTAACTGGCAGCGAGACAAGGAGGGAAGGAGATAAAACTGACGCATGGGCTGCTTGCTCTGTTCAATCGAGGCCGGCAAAGCACAGATAAGCCCAGTGGCAAGGAAGTGCTTAGCTACAACTAAGCCCATCTAATTAGTTTCGAAATTTTTTAAAGATTCTGATTTTTTTCCAATAATTAATCGATGCTATCGTAAACTAAACTTGGAAAATTTTATCCGAATATTAAAACTTTTTTTAATTAGTGTTTCCTATGCACAATCCAAAATTTAAAATTTTGGAGTGTGACACCAGAGCAAGGTGGGCCCGAGAGGCGGTGCTGAGGGTGTGGGCGCACCCTGGCTAGCCCCACTCGCCACCGCCTTACTCTGGTGGGCTTTGGGCTGGGCTTGGATCTTCTCCATGTCGGTGCTTCGGTCCAGGTATTTGTGTAGTTGGGCTTTCCTCCATCTCCCTTTTGTTTGCGCATTTCTGAAAATGTGTTTTCTGCTTTGCGCTCTCTCTTCTGTTTTTGTGCATTTCCACTTGATTCCAGTGATTGTCCTGCAAAACACGTTTTCTTGGAATACAAGTGGAACTAGGTTAATAATATATGCACATGTGTCAAAGTTTGTTTATTTCTCTTGTTTTGAGACTATAATTGGCAGTTATAAATGTGCAATAGTGACTGCCTACAATAGTTCACTTTATACTCCTCAAGTAGCACTCTCAAATCACTCAATGTATATAAATCCTTACCAAGGCATAGCAATGTTTGTCTTCTTTTGTTTTCTCCTACTCCAGAAAGACTTATGTGGGGCTTTAGGTAGGGATAAACAATATAGCATACTTGTATTCATATGTTATAAAGTCAAATCAAGGATCCAAGGAGAGAAATGCCATTCTCTTAGATCAAGATGTGCATGTGTGTGGGAAAAGGTAAACTAAAGCTATACTCCTTTTGTAGGTATGATCTCTCTATAACTTATTATTTTGAAACAAGGCTATTTTTCTCCCTTCTCTTTTTAGTACATGAGCTTTCATGTGCTCATCATTTTTTTCTTTTGTATTTGGACCTTCATGTGTCCATTTTTTTCATTACTTGGACATCATGTGTCCATCATAAACTTTTTGCATAGTCTATGTCTCATATTCTAAACCACATATTTAGAGAGAGATCATTATCTTTTTAGAACATGGAGTATTTCCCTAACCAACATATTTTTGTCTACTCCCGTGTAGGAGCAAAATTTTTAGTGAATCTAGATGAAAGCATGTTTTTGTGTACTTCCAGTGTAGGAGCAGCATGTGTATGTGGAGTGTACGTGATCTTGATCTTGGAAGCATGATAAATCTCTCAACAAGGGTCAACAAGACTTGATCAAACTCAATACAATAACAAACAACTTATGTAGAAGGCTTAAATTTTGCAAGATATCATATTTAGCTTTGGTAGGAATTGCTCACCAATTGAGGAGTATATGATACTATGGTTTTATTTTTTGATCAAAAAAATTCTCCAAGTACTTTGAATAGAAATGGTAGGATTTCTAAGCTAGAACTATATCACACCTCACAACAACTTAGTCAACATGATTGTCCTATTAGAATGTTTTCCTAGAAGCATAAGTATATGTATATGGAACAAACTTTATGCAAGCTTTTATCTCAAAATGTTATGAACATGTCACTTTTCAAAATTTTAAATGAAGTGTGGTTTGTAAAATTGCATAGGGGCATTGTTCATCTTGAGGAGATAGCTGGGATAAAATGAGTTTAGTTTTAGTGAACAAGATTTATGTTTGTTCAAACTCAAAATTGCAGGAAGTTGAGGGTTATGTTGCATAAACCGAGTTCGGAACTATTGATCTGTTGTGCATCCTTTGTGGGGGAGATTTTAAATGGTTGGTGGATCGTCTCCCCCACACTTATTCTTGTACCTGTTTATTTAACAAAAAGAGACGAAGGTGAAAACAACAAGGCTCCACCAGTTTGCACACTAGGGAGCCTAAATTATTTATTTATTTATTATTATTATTACTATTATTATTATTATTATTATTATTATTGTTCACCCAACTTTGGATCTTTTTCGCATATCTCAAACAAGGCTAGAGTAAAGTTTGCAAAATAATCATAGCCTTGATCTATCTCCAACAAGAGTCACCTCCATTGTTTATGAAAGTAATTACTCAAAGTTTATTAACCAAAAATGAAACACCATGTCTAAATTTGATTAAAGAAGATCATTTTAACCTAAGCACCATGCTTAATTTAAAAAGATCTATGGATGTACCGTTAACGAGTTCATCCAAACCAGAGCATAGATCATAAAAAAAGAAGCATGCATGAGCAGATTTTATAAATTTAATTTTTTTTCTTCTTTTTATGGAGACAAAAATGAGTAATGGTGTTGGTGAACATTAATTACCTTTGCATACCTGAGTTTACTTACCGGCAGTATATGTAGATGAAGCTTTGAGCCTGCTGCACGGTGGCTTGATTGCGTCTGGTCCAACTTGGGCAAACCACAAGGCTAGGCCATACACACAACTATGTATGGACCATGAGCTTTGGTGGTAACAATGGTCTAGGAGAGGAAAATCTTTTTTCTTCTTTTTTTTATATTTTTTCTTTTCTTTTCTCTTTTTTTCAACGGTTTTTCTTCTCTCTTTCTCTTTTTTCTTAGCAAGGTAGAGCTGACATCATCTCTTTTTTTGGGTAGCCTTTGGAGCATGTAGCGAGCCTCTTATCATCCCCACACTTGGACTTTTATGTAAAAGTTAAGTGTATAAGGTCGGAGTCTCCTTTTGAGTACGTTCCATCACCACAGAGCAGCAGGGTGTACAGATGATGCCGCTCCCATATTCTTGAGCATCGTATGTACCCTCATTCTTTTTGTTCTTAACCTGAAAGGGTTAGTACCAAAGAATACTCGAAGGTGTATACTAACTTGAAAACATGTTCTTGCTTTTATTAATAAGAAAAGTTGATTTTTTATGATAATTCGGGGTATCTCCCACAGTGCTTTATTTATAGTCATAAGCTTGACCTTGGGAATTTCATCTTGCAGCTATCGATGGTGCTGTAGTTCCCACCTTCACCACAAAGAATTGAGCATTTTCATTCAAGTTGCAAGGTTAGTGCCACGATGCAACTACGGGATTTGCAATATTTATGATAAACGAAGGCATCAACAACCATCCTCTTAAAAAGTTTGGAGATAAGGGTCAAGAGCTGGTTGTAATCCTCGTGGAAGCATGCGGCACTAAGAAAAATGTCCATGGCATAGAATTTTTTTGTTCTCAGGAGATATATCGTGTGTTTAGCCTCTAAAGCTAATACTCTCTTGAGTTTAGCCTTAGTTCTCTTGAGTAACGCTTCTGGATCATCAATGAAGTATGTCAACAGGTTAAAACCAATCATACATTACCCTGCATAAGATACACAAGTAGACAAAACAAGGATAAGCCTGTTTGAGCAGAGGTCAATGATTATTTCAATCACATCAAATAATATAAGTTTATCCATACTTCTTGTGCTAGCTACCTTCCCCGGCAATGACGCTCGAAATACTTGTTGGTATTTATTAACTCCTCACTTGTTTTAGTAGTCACCTATTAATTACCTACACCTTTAGCATTACTTGAATTAGGTTGTCATGACCAGTGATGGTACCAAGAATATTTGTTGGTACTACCTAGTATCACTACTAGAATAATACTAAGCAGATGTTTATCATTTTATGTAACTAGAAAGAATATATAATAAGAATAGAAAGGATTCTGCAAGCGGATAGATAATTATACCATTGTAGCACTTTACCGGAGAGTATTCTAGGTATCGTTATTTATATTTTACCACAGGAAAGGTGTAGCGTTGGACATGTATTGATAACTTATAACATTGGAGAAATAAACCATAACCAATCACTTTACTCATAACAGGGGTAAGTCACAAAATAAAATGTATATATGATAAGCATTGATCAAGTCCATAATAATAAATCACTCAGAGCACTCCTATCTATAGCATTAACATGGTCAAGTAGAATATTAGAGGAATAATTCCTAAGTTATCCTTAACTATAAGTCAAAGCATATATTGATTAGTGCAATTACACTTAGTAGTCATTGCTAAGATCACCATTGAATCTACACATGAGGTGCATTACTTAGGGAAGTTTAAGAACAGAACTTTCCCTTCCTTCGTAACCGGGCCCTACTTTTATAACCTATATTCGGGGAGTGGACTATAAAGGACTCAACAGTAGTGTCACACCCGTGATCTACCACATGACCTGGAATATAGAGTGTATTCGCAGGTAAATAACATCTAAGCACCACGCTTACATGATCTCTACCACCCACCCTGTGATCATTGGGGTGAGCGCTATATGAACTTATGCATAAACACAATAATAAACTAACTATACTAAGCATATAATCAAAGTAGACGATGAACATTGCAACCAAGAACATAGATAAGATGAATACTAAGATTGTCATAACAATTATAGCAAGCATATAAAAATAATGGAGATACAATGAGAGAGGGGTACAAAGGTTATACCGAACCAAGCTCTTGACAATGTCAGGAATCCAAGCAAATTTCTGCTTGCCTCCCTCTAGACCTAGCCTAACTAGCTAATGCCCTAGAAACTAGAGGATCTCTAAGGATGGTAAGGTTTCTATCTTCTCAAATGACTTGATGCCTCAGGGGGGCTAGGGTTTGTTTATATAGCCCTGAGGGTGCAACGTGAGCCCTTGGATCAAACCGACTTAAGCAACGGCGTAGATGCATTCCTAGGAGGTGGTGGAGGAACATTCTAGAAGTTGCTGACAAATGGGGCCCACAGGAGGCCAGGCAGCCAAGGGGGGAGGCTGGGCGGCCCCACCTGGCAGACCCTCGGGCTCCGCCGTGGTGTGGTGTCCTCTGGTGTCTTGTAAATCCTTCCCACGTCGGTTTTGTGGTAGAATTACATATTTAACCCTGACATGTAGGGCCTCCTTGATAGTTTTTTGAATATGCCCTGCAGAGATCACAGATTCACCAAAACTCGTGGATTTGTTATTTTAAGTGCCTAGACCTACGTTGGTGATCTCAAATGTGCCCTTTTACATATTATGTTGACAGTTTATAATGGTTGTTAACTACCGTCAACACCTGCTACTTTCTCTCTCTCCCCTCCGTCTCGACGAACCCTAACCCCAAATGCTGCCCTAGGGAGGCTTGATCTCGCTTGTGGACGCTTCCCCAAGGTAATCTTCCTCCCCCTCTTCCATTTTGTCTAGTTAGATTCAGTTGCATTGGTTGTTTATGTGTAGAACCCTAGGCTATGGTTGTAATGCTGGTTTGGTGATGTATAGTATTTGTGAAATGTATGTAGAATGATTTGGTGACCCCTATGTGTGATGTACTAACTTTGTTTCGTTTGCTTAGTTATGGCTAGAACCCTGAAATAGTTGTTCATTGGTGGATTAGGGTTAGTTGTTTCATGTTGGAGGAAATAGCAATGTTGCTTATTTGGTGTTGGCTATAATGTTAGTTGTCATGAGGTTGTTGATTAGAATTTAGCTAGAGGCAAACTTAGGTTCAACGGTCATTGATTAATTAGGTGGTGTGAGGACTCCATCTGACCACAACTAGTACCATACGCCATCCTCTTGATCGACCAACACGCGCCACTAACTCGACGGTCGCTGGAGGACCCCTGAAGTTGCCATCTGCGAACTCCACAAGCACCTCTGGGTATACAGTCTTGGCATGGAGGATATCGTTGGCGAATTTGTCTTCATACGCCGCGTGAAACTCATCACACTGGACAAGCAACATTGGCTTGGCAAGTTCATCAGCGGTAGAAGCACAAGCACTTGTTCCTGGTCGAATGCTGCAATAAGGGGGCTGCAAACGAACAAACAAGGAGGAGGGATGGGGCAGAAGAGTTTTGTATCTCAGATTACATCTTCGATGGTCTGAAGGGTGAGGCTTAGAAGATTTCGAAGATGAAAAAAGTTTGATGAAAAAAGTAGTTGTTTCATCGAAAACAGTACTATTAGCCCTACGTGTCTTGCTTTGTTTCTTGGCTATGACCTCGAGTTATACATGGTGGGGAAAGTTGGCTATGCCAGAGATGGTGGCAGCGACAGCTGGTGATGGGGATGGGATCAGAGCACGTCAACGGTGCAGTTTCTCATATCTTCATATACAATTCACTCATATGTCCTGCTTCATAGATTAATTGCTCATCCATATTCTTTTTAAAGTAAAGTCTATTTGAATTTGACCCCTTTAACTTGTCGCCAAATGTAAAAAACCTGGTCAACTAAAATACCAGACATCTTACTTCCTCTAACCTTTAAATCTAGACAAATTACATTCTCCTCCAACATTTAAAAGTGATGTTGATCCACGTTGTCTTTTTATAGTTCAACAAAACAATTCCGATAAACACTAGATAAGGTTTTTAAACCACGGAAAATATCTTCAAGCCTCCAAAAAATTCAAGAAAAATATTATAGCTATATTAGGACAAGAGGCACCCAAATAAATTATTTGGAGTTCCTAAAACTATCTTTGAAATCTTCCAAAAGTTGGATTGAGCTCTATAAAAATAAAAAAATATCTATAAACTTTTCAAAACATTCTAATCAATGTCTAAACGCAATTTGAAAAATTTCCACCACAAAAACATGAGATGCAAAGGGTTCAGATTTTTGGCCGATTTTCACCAATTTACCAATATGTAAATATACATGCTGGTAGTTTCAGCTCCGTTTCATTCGGGGCTACCAGTCATGTCTCAACCAGTAGGCTGAACCCCGATTGAAACACACGTAATAATGTTATACTAATTGCATTCATGCCATTGCAACTCTTCTTTTATCGTGGAAAGATTTCAAAATGTGTTTAGACGTTTATTAGGTTGTTCCATGAAATTTCTTGATTTTTTTTATACTTTTCCTGTTCTTCTAGAGCTAAATCCAATTGTTGGAAGCTTTCAGAGATATTTTGAGGAGCTTCAAATATTGTATTTGGGCTTCTTGTATCCCAATATATCTCTAGGATTTTTTTCTCAGAATTTTCGGAGGCATCAAGATATTTTTCATAGTTTAGAAACTTAACTAGTGTTTTGTTGATAAGTCACTAACATTAATTTTTTATCTATGTTATTACAGTGCTAGCTTGATTATTATAAGCTATAAGTTAGTGTCAATTGACTCATGCGTTTTTGTCTACGCCAATGACAGTTTATCCTAGATGGCTCCATGTTCCAAGCGTGCTAGATTGTGATGGATAGGCCATTTCGTCCGATCGACAGCTAGCCACAGTTGAATAAGAACAAATATGCTGGTTGCGCAACAATTAAAGGATATACATGCATGGCGTGTGTGATCGCCACTTTGATGCATGCACGCGTATGTTCGTCATCTGTGTGTGTGCCTTGCTCTCCTTGCAATGCAATTTGAAAGCACCGGATACAGTAGATTGGGATCGGACTTATAGCCCGATGCCTGTGCTGTCTTCACCTATGACCTATATATATAGCTGTAGCTAGCATCTATATGGTGCACGACGATGATATATGTACAATTTCTTTTACTATATATCTTGTCTGTTACGTGTACGTGGGTACGTATACCTTGCATCATATGCAGGGCCGGACCGGGGTGGTGTGGAACGGTCCTACAAATTAGGTGTAGCACTTTGTTGTTAGTGCCCTTTATTTCTCCTTCTCTTGCAGAGGCAGAAAAGGACTTATTCTACGGGGGACAATAAAGCTAAAGCTTGCATTGCAAGGTGGTGCATGCACTCGATCACGTTCACGTAACGTATTATTCCATTTCCAGCTTACCGGCCAGCTGCTACACCACCGAGATTCTTCTATATATACAAGACACACCAGGGCCTACCTAGCATGCATGCATTGCATTTGCATATGTACATATATATAAATATATACGCTGATACATATATACAAGACACACCAGGGCCTTTAGCTAGCTGCAGCAGCGACTCTGATCAGGGACCAAATAAATTACCAAATAAAAAGGACCGGCCGGGGGTCGCAAGAACGACAGCAGCTGGTGCGTGTCTTTTCACCCTAAGTTGTTATCTTATGATGATATTATTATCTTTTCTTCTTCTTTTTAACTTATTTTTTTTGCATCTGAAACATTGATCCACAGTGTATCATATATACAACTTGCAGCATGTTTTCTTTTCTTTTTTTCCTTTTTCCAAAATCAACTCACATTGTGCTGAGAATATATATATCTAATGTATACATCTAAATCTTCTTTGTAACCTTTGAAAAGGTTATAAATTACGGCGTGTCCCTTGCTCCTTTATTTAATTTGCAGGCACCTTCATGAATCTCTTATTATTACAATAAACTTCTAGCAATTCAGTGTACCATATATATAACTTGCAGCATGTTTTCTTTTCTTTTTTTTCCTTTTTCCAAATTCAACTCACATTGTGCTGAGAATATATATATATATCTAATGTATACATCTAAATCTTCTTTGTAATCTTTGAAAAGATTATAAATTACGGCGTGTCCCTTGCTCCTTTATTTAATTTGCAGGCACCTTCATGAATATCTTAATATTACAATAAACTTCTAGCAATAAAATTGCACATCTTTGTAATATACTAACCAATATGGAATGCAATTTTAAGTCATCGATCAATGCGAGAACCGAGCGTAGCTCGGGTGGCAAGGTCCAGTTGTTGGGACCTTGCCGGCCAGAGTTCGAGCCCCCGCGGCTGCGAATTTCCGGTCTCTCACCCAAAAAAAAATCCTCCTCGCTGTGCACGAAACCTGGTGACTGCGTCAGCAATGGTGCGCCTTTGGCAACACTGGCCTGATTGATCTGTCCCGGTTCTCTTGGCCCTTCGGGGCATGTGCCAGGGTTCGGGGGGTTTTCTGGCCGGGGTGATATGGTCCCTTCTTAAAAAATGCCATGGGGGCGGTTCTTCCCATAACCGGTCCAGTTGTTTTTTTAGTCAACGATCAATGCAAGGGTTACATTATTTTCTAGAATTCAATAAATTAATAGTGTTTTCAAAATTATAGAACAAGGGCCATGTTTGAAAAATGAGTGTTGGGCCACCTATTTTGTTATGAACAAGATGTGATGGGTGAAGATCTTCTACTCCACTATTTATTTCTTCTCTGGCTCTAGCTAGAGGTCTGGAGGTGTGAAGGTTCAATTTCGTAGTTGGGCCAAGCCAGACCAGGGTTCTTCGGAGACCACTGGACTTAGAGGAAGTGTAGGAGAGGAAAGTATATAGCCTTACCATGGTGACGGGTAGAGCTACTAGTTGGCGAGGATGCTAATGGAACAGTCGGTGGGGAGGGAGGGGGTTATGGGGGATATGACCTTGTTAGGGTGACAGTCTCCTATGTCAAGCAAGAAGTATGGGTCTCCTATGTCAATCAAGAAGTATGGAGCCTGTGGATTTAAGAGCAACTCCAGCAAGAGCCCTCAAATCAGGGCTCCTACATTTGAATTGAGGGCTACTCCTACTATTGAGAGTCTATGTTCTTTCCATCTACTCTAGCATGAGCCCTTAAATGAGGACATTGCTGGCACATGGAACCCACTCATCATTCAGCCATATCCACCGACGTTCTAATCGATTGAGCTATGGGGGTGCGGGAGAGGAGGAGGAGCATCGGAGATGGCATGGGGAGGGTGCGGAGCACAGGGGCACGAAAAGGGGAGTTGTGGTGGGGTAGAGCACCTCGAAGGCAGGAGGGGCAGCTGCATTGAATGGCCTCACCGAGATGGTCATGAGGAGGACAGTCGCGCGAGGGTAGGGGCTTCACAGTGGAGCCATGCTGGGGGTGGAGGAATAGGGCGGTGACGTGGGAGAGAATCGGGATAAAAAAAGACACGGTGCGTGAAAATTTTTCCTGAGAAGAATTAGAATTTTAATACTCTTTCCATAATTTATAATCTTATCTTATTATTACAAATTGGAGGCCTCGATGGAAGCTCAACATTAATTCTCAGGACCAATGTTAAGAACAAATTAATTTTAGAATTTTTCACAAAAATAAGAAACATCTGGATATCTATTTGGTAATAATCCTTAGCAATAATAAGCATTGTATTTGTTCTGTTTTCTAAAGAAAAATATATACTCACCTTTGCTATTATAAAGATAGTTTAAAGTAATCCCCTAAATCTTAATCTAAATTATCCACCATTGGCATTATATAAAATAACCTAAAGTGACACCCTAGTCACCATCTATGTTACATGCCATTATGAAGAAATGATATAAAGTGAATCATAAAGTTGCATCTAAATTACCCACCTCCACTAGTATTACAAGTAACCTAACTAATTCGTAAGTCTACTTGCCTACTTCTATTGTTGTTCATAAAATCTCAAAATACTAGAATGGTCCTAAGTTAGGGGGTGTTTGGATCCAGTGACTAAAATTTAGGAGGTGTCACATGGGGGTGTCGCATGGGGTGTTTGGATACTATTGAAAAAACAAATTACAAAATCTGTAAGTAATCCGCGAGATAAATTATTAAGCCTAATTAATCCGTCATTAGCACATGTTACTGTAGCACCACATTGTTAAATCATGGACTAATTAGGCTTAAAAAATTCGTCTCGCGAAACAGTTTCAATCTATGCATTTAGTTTCGTAATTAGTGTATATTTAATACTCTATGCATGTGTCCAAATATCCGATGGGATAGCGACTAAAGTTTAGGAGGTGGGACCAAACACCCTCTTAATCATTTCTATCATTGCTAATATGAAAATAATTACCTCAAGGTACACATGCATAATTTGTGGCACTATGGAAACCATATAAGCATATGCACAAAGCGATGAGCTATTGTTGATTTCCATGGGAAATGTAATTTTGAAGCTAAGGTTTCAATTGAATACATAAGGAGTACAGATGAATATCCGATGCAAAGGTGGAAAATATTCATAGGGATGCAAAAGTATATAAATGATTGATAACTAAAATATATCACAAGTGGATAAGTATAAGAAAATATCAATATAAGTCCTCTATTAGAATACGTTCATGAGAGTATCAACTAAATACATGCCAAACACACATGGAAGTTTGATGCGAATGGGGAAAATACAAATGAGAATGGAGGAACAGATAAAGTAAATGTGAAACTATGAACACATGGGAGTTTCAACTAAATATATGTCTGACACATATGAAGGTTCAACACAAAGTGTGTCGGAAATTATGAACTAGGATGGAAAATGAAGGTGTGGTGCAATGTGGTTAATTATGAATTGTGATGGAAAAATATAAAGAACAATTGATAGCTAAAGGTTATCAAAATTGGATATAAATAAGAAAGTATTTACATGAATATTGTGTTAGAATATGAGCAAATGTGAGAAAGCAAATTTTGATTAGTCATGGGCCATAAATTTATACATAAATGTGTAATACTTGTATATCTTTTAGAGTTAATAGCCTGTGGGGTAGCACATGTCAATAGACTAATTATATAATTAATTAATGATGCTCATTTTGTATTGTATATTATTTTCTAATGACAGTGGTCCATCCTATGATAGTGCGGTTTCGAACAGCTCAAAATCTGTTATATTTAGGTAGTAGCAATCAATAATAACTGTGCCATGTAAGCTACAAGTTACATAATTTTTTCATGAATATAAAGGAGATATGTGTTTTTTTATTAAGATAAGATAGAGGTGTTTTAAACCAGATAGACAAAGCGGCACCGGAACCATGCACCAACTTACAACCTAGACAAGATACATAATCAACCATCAACCATGAAGATTTTTTTTCTAATTTATTAGATAGTACTAATATGTGAATGGTGTATGAATGCATGGCTAGCTCGACGTCTGGACGACGGCCGTACCAGTGGCTCGATGGGTTTGAACCCTCCGATGCCGCAGCAGGACAGCAACTGGGAGATCCGGGTAGCCGTGTTGCTGAGCCTCCTCCTCCAGGTCCTCCTCATCTTCCTCGGCCCCATGCGCAAGTGCTTCGCTTCTATGATACCCCGCTCAGGGTTAAAAAAACCGACCGGTTTACTGCGGTAAACCGCGGTTACCGCCCTAACCGGGCCGGACCGGTTCCGGTCCGGTCCGGTTAGGTATTCCCCAAATTCAAATTTAAAATTTGAAAAAAAAATGCTGAAAAAATTCCTAAAAATAGTTCATGATTTATAGAAGCCAATGGTGTAAAAATTTTTCAAATTCGAGTTCGTTTAGTATTTATTTATACGTATAGAAGTTTGAAAAAAAGAAAAAAAATCCTGGTCCCGGCCCGTTAAGGCCCCCAAATTCAAATTTAAAATTTGAAAAAAAAACAAAAAAATGCTAAAAAAATTCCTAAAAATAGTTCATGATTTATAGAAGCCAATGGTGTAAAAAATTTTCAAATTCGAGTTCGTTTAGTATTTATTTATACGTATAGAAGTTTGAAAAAAAAGAAAAAAGAAAATTCCAAACTCAAACTGAGCGGTAAACCGGTCAAACCGGCCGGTTACCGCTCCAAACCGGCCGGTAAACCGGACCCGAACCGAACTGAAGGAGCGTTTGAATTTGAATTTGAATTCGGCTGGTTACCGGCCGGTTACCGGTAAACCGGACCGGTTTACCGCTACCGGACCCCGGCGGTTACCGGAAACCGGTCAGTAAAAAAAACCCTGACCCCGCTTCATCGTGTGGTCCTGCTACCCCCTTGCGGACTGGGTTGCCGACCTTGGCCTCGGCCTCATCCTCAACAACATGGGCAACATCAGAAACTCCGGTGACAGCAGCGACAGTAGCAGCCCCATCATCTTTGCCCTACTCGCTCGAGGACAACGAGTTGTGGCTCCGCCACCTCATCGGCCACCACTTCGAGCTCTTCTCTGCCACCGTTGTCATTTTCTACTCCCTGCAGAGCAACCCCCTGGTCTCAACCACCATGCTCATGTTAGTGGCCGGAGTAATCAAGTATGGCGAGCGCACCTACTCCCTTTACACCGGCAGCATCGGGCACCTACGAGACAGCATGATGGCTCCCCCAGACCCCGGCCTCGACTACGCCAAGCTGATGATGAGAGCGTGCACAAGGATCTGGAGATGATGTAGGAGTTGCAATCAAGTATTGACACAGTGAAGAGCCTGGAGGTGCGCGTGTACGAGTTTTTCCTCATCTTCCAGCGTGTCTTCGTTGACATCATCATCAGCTTCCAGCAGCGCATGAAGAGCCGAGCCTTCTTCGTGGACTGACGACCCGACTTGAAGCCCAAGGAGGCATTGGAGGTGGTTGAGATGGAGCTGGGCTTCATGTACAACACGTTGGAGCGCAAGCACTACTGCGGGTGAACACGTCGGAGAAGCCACTGAGGGTGAAGGGAGATCGGAGCAAGTCAGTGCTGTTTGACATGGTCATCCTGGACAAGGTGTAACAACCCTAAAAATCCCAAACCCAAAAATTACAACTTTCAAAAACTTTTCTAAAAACATATGTTTGGTGAGTGATCATGCTAGGAAGCACCCTAGTTGCACAAGTAGAACCCATCATAGATGTCTGAGCATTGCATTTTAATCCAACCTTGATTGAGTTGCTTTTTGGCTTTCATGTATTGATTAATAAACCAATAATCAAACCTAGGTTAAATTGCTTGTGTGTGGGGGCTCAGGCCCGGGCTTGACCCAAAACCCCTAAGGTTGACCTAGGAGGACCCCCTCTAGGGTTGTATACATGTTTGTGGCACAAGTATACATGTTGGAGTGGAGAAATAGGAAATAGAAATAGAAAAGGAGAGGGAAATAGAATAGAAAAGAAGAAGGCAAAGCAGCCCATCCAACCGAGCTGGCCCAGGCCAATCTGGCCCAGCCAGTACCCGCGCCCACACCTACAGCCACGCTGCTGGCCCAGTAGTGCCGCGGCCCAGCTGCCCCTGTGGCCACGGCTGCGTGTGAGCCGGTCAACCAGGCCAAGGCCCAGTCGGCCCGCTCCAGCACCGCACCCGCGCCCCTGCTCCCCTCTCTCACATGCTCGCTGACAATGGGACCCATGGGCCTCGCTTGTCATCCCTACCCCCGTGCCCTCATCTGCTTTTGGCGATAACAGAGCACCGGCGCAGGCAGCCCGCTCACCTTGCCCGTCCGCACCCCTGGCCACTGTCCGTGCGCACACGGATGCGTGCCATGTCCATGATCCATAGCGTGCGCACCTACCACAGCTAGCGCCCACGCCTGGCAGATGACGCACGCAGGTCCCTGTAACACCCTAATATTTGCTTCTTTGGAAATAGAGCTAAAATGAGTTAATTTTGAATTTTTGTGCTCATGAAAACATAGGAAAATAATATTTTTCACTAAATTGAAATTTATCATAAGGTTTAGCAACTTGTTGATACATTCATGCTGATGCATTTGTGTTTTTGTATTGCTTGGTTTTGACCAAAGATCAAAATGAATTCAAGTTGTTCTTTCAAAATGCGTTTAGGTCGATTTTTCTTCTCCGATATACATATATTATTTTTATACAATCAAATTCCTTGTTTCTCATCTGTCAATCAACCTCTACTCACTTCTCAGGAATTTTTTCGACTTTTTCTGTAGCTTGTTTCCACTTGTCTGTGAGCATAATCTAATTTTTAGATGCTCCAAAATTACCTTTTAGTGAGCTCCAAATACTTTATTTGGGTTCCTCATGTTTCATAATGTCTCTGGAAATTTTTCCCGAATTTTCGGAGCTTTCGGAGTATTTTTCGCGGCTTAAATAATAATTCTGGACTTTTCTGGAATTATTTTATCCATGCAAATAATTAATTCCGAAAATAATAAATCTATCATTTTTTTTTCAACGCTCAAAACCCATGTGCAATAATCCTAATAAAACTCAAAGGCCCATACATTTATTTACTAATGGGCTTAAATGATTACATAGGCCTATTAGCGGAGGTGGATGGTGCAACGTCAATTAGCACCATATCGCTAGTTGACATGGAGGTGGAGAGTTTTCCTCCCTATATATACGTACCTACCCCATGGGCAATGCACACCAAAAACTACCGTAGAGGAGCCCCTAGTTTGGGAAATCTCTCGTGTAGTAAATTATATTTTCTCCTCCTTCTCTTGTCGCTGTTCGACGAAGCCACCAGGCGTTCTACTCCAAGAAGAAGAAGAGGTATTTACTTGAATTCCACCGTCTAGATCACATTAAAAACCAGATTTTGATTTATTTTTGAAACTAGGTATTTACAAAATTGCCACTATCTTGTTTAGGCCATATCTTCTACATTTTAACTTCGATTTGACCCGTTCAAATTGCGTTAGGTTCGTATTTGCGAGCTCTACACGTTGGTAGTACTGTACAGTAGGTTTGGAAAATTTAATTTTCGAGTTTATATTAAAGTAATTATTTATCTATAGGAAATCTTAGAAAATTCATAACTTTCACGTTTTAAATCCGAATTTCGTGATCTTTATGCCTGTGTGTTCGTAGCAATGCGTAGAACATCTTTAAAACCTTTTCACATATTGTTTCATATGTTTGGTGTACTGTTCTAATTATTATTTATTGTTTGCTTCGTGTATGATTGCTCGATGTATGTGTGGTGATTTATTGATCAAGTCCAGTCGGTGAGATTTACGTGGAGATTCAAGAAGCTATTAATTGAAGATTTGGATCAGAGAAAGGATCTCAATTTAAGGCAAGTATAGCATGGGATCATCCTTGTTTCCTATTCACCTTTAATATACTTAATTCATGTGCATGTGTCTACCTTGTTACCACTAAGGATATCCTAGTTTTTGTATCTTGTACCTTGACACCCATGGGACATTGCATTGGGTAGTATTTATGCTAGTGCTCAAGATAAATAACCATGATATGTAACTTGACTAATGATATATGCAATAAACGTTTAAATGATGTTTTAAAGCAATATGGCTCAAGAGGGCTAGAGCATATTTGGTTGTTTTTATGGTGCTCTAGTTTCACTCCATAAGGACTTATCTGTAAGCGAACATCCGGGACTTACAGTACAACTGTGAGGGCTATATGGCTCTGGCTTTAGCTCAGTATGAGGACCTTTTCTAGCTTGTTAGAGGTTACCCTTGTGGCGCAAATGGGGTAAAGCAGACTGTGGATCCCTGCGTGGTGTATCACACGGACTGACTTCTGAAACCTAGCGGCCCTAACTTGTTAGACGAACCTTTGAAAGGCTTCATAGTGATTCCCTGCCTGCTCACCTTGGAAGTGTTTTGGGAGTCGCGATCCCGGGCATATGGGTAATCATGACTCGCAGTGAAAGTGTACAACCTCTGCAGAGTGTAAAACTGTTATAACAGCCGTGCTCACGGTCACGAGTGGCCTTGGACCCTTACAGAATAAATGATAACTTTGATGATATTGATGTTCACTAAGGATTATTGTTTCTTGCTATACATTATTCTTGTTTACATGATCATGAGGTTATTTGGGTTTATGGTAAACTTGTTGCTACTCAAATGTTAAAAAGTTGACTCACTAAAAGCTATTGCAGTAAACCCGTATCAAACCTTTTGAGCTTCATGAACCCCATGATATATTTGCTGAGTTCGACATGGACTCACTCTTGCTATTTCCCACATCTCAGGAAGGGTACCAGACTGTTAGATTCTGGAATTGTTAGGCTTGTGATCAACCAGTTAGTTTGTTCCTGGAGTGAAGTCTACACCCGGTGTTCGGAGTTGTCTTTCCGCTGTGTTGCTCTCTAAGGTATATTTTATACTATTGAGTTATGTATATTAAGTATTTGTCTCTTGGTATTACACTTATCTGTGGCTATATGTGAGATTTGACACCTTTATTTCACATATAGTGTATGTCTGGTTTTGTCCTTAAAACCGGGTGTGACAGAGTGGTATCAGAGCAATGCTGACTGTAGGACGCAAGCCTAGTTAGAACTGGACGTTTAGCATGTTTCCATTTTGCCTATTTCTTACTTTCTCTTTAACTTTGTTATTTTCTCAAAGTTATGCTTAATTCTATCCCCGTTCTGTTATAAAAACCTTGTCTCTATTTTTGAACCTTTTGTCCTTATCTATTAGACGGCTCGTGACGAGAAGACTTTGGACTTCAGAGGTTAAGAGGACTGAATTATGTCGCTCTTGCTCACTTTTGACAAGAAGCTATTAGCAATGCAAAATCAAATATCAGAAGAAATGGCTCAACATGGAAATTCTCAACAATGCTCATCTCAAGGTCAGACCAACATATCCAAGGGGCCAAAGAAGATACAAGTAGCAGAAGCTTGGAAGAATATGAAATCCAATAAAGATGTTGATAGTAAGGCACTTGGAGAGCAGGAACAATGTCACTGCTGTAAGCATTATGGTTTTCCCTGTCTTCAAAATGAGTCTAATAAGGGGAAAGTCAAGGTGGATCCAAATTTTGCGATCAACATGGACAAGAAGAGAAAGGCAATCTCATTAGAACCACTTGTGGAAAGCAATCAGCAATCAAGTTATACTACATTGTCACATGCAGCCCTGATCCCCTGTCAAACAAATCCAAACCCTGAAGAGTTAGAAGCCCCTCCCGCTAAAACTACTCCCCATGAAGTAGTCATAGATGGGTGGACAATTACCTATAAGGAGTATCAACCCCGAAAGGCCAAACAAGCTAGGAAACAAGCCAAAGGGACGAAGGTGAACTTTTATGGCTAGCAAGATAGCAGCATACCAAACAACAGTTCCGTGGAGTATGACATCACAAAAGATCTAGCTAAGAGAAAGTGTTATCATTGCCAGCAGGAAGGACATTATGTCAAATCTTCCCCGCAGAAGAATCAACAACAGCAAGACCCAGGACAGGATGTCCAAAAGGATCATGTGCAGGGAAATAAATTAAAGAGAAATTACATCCATGGAAGGTTGAAACATGTGGATATTTCCACCATTCCTGGAGCTAAGGAGGTCGTGTTTGGATCAATTTCAGTAAGTTCAGGAAACACCAAGGTTTTGTTTGACCTTAGTGCCTCACATTCGTTCATATCTAGACAATATGTAAAAGATCATAACATACTTATGCTTCCAAGGGGGAAAACAGTTATGGTTGAAACTCCAAGAGGTGAAATAAAGGCAGACCGCGTATGCCCAAAAGTTAGTCTTAACATAAAGGGGGTAAATTTTAAGGCAAACCTCATTGTTTTGGAATTAATGAGCATTTATGTTATCCTGGGAATAGACTGGTTATCTACTTGTAAAGGAGTGATTGAGTATGCCCAACGTTCAGTGTTTCTAACTACACTTTCAGGAGAAAGGATTGAGTATGAGGGTATTAAATCTATACCTGAGGGATACCAGGTTGACCCATCTTAAGGTATGAGTTATAAGAATGGTAAAGAGGGATGCAGAGATTCAGATGTCAATATAGAGGACTCAGGAATGTAAGAGACTCTATCTACTCCAGATGCTGCTGCAATCACACCATGATTAAGAAATAGGAGTTATGTCCCGTGTAATAAAACCGTTAGTAGCTAAGTTGAGTCGTCTTAATGTGTGGCTTATGAACTTTTAAGTGTTTAGTTGCTTTGTGCTTATGTTTATGCTTGAGTTGGAATTTTGGAATGAGTGGAATGATCTCGTGGGTTTTGTCCATGATTTCATTTAGTTTATATGTATAAGGTATAAGGATTAATGAAATAAATAGCTGGGTTTTGGTTATCTCCTGCTTTCTATATCTTGTCTTTCGGAGCAGCCTGTCTTTATCAACTTATATCTCTGTTCTTGAAAGACCAAAAATCATGAGAAAATTTTGGACAAGAGTAGACTTCAATATCTTTCTCTAAATGCAAGAACCACCTCCAAAGCTATTTTGGTTTGGGAGATACAAAAAGCATAAGGCAATGTATCTGTGCTGTCATAAACCTGGAGCAGTTTCTAATAGGTACTGTTTTCGACCAAGTTAACTATAGAATCTGGAAGTATGTTCTATAAGAAAGTTGTAGAGAATTTTATAAGCTTTCCATTGGTGTAAACTACAGTCTCATTGGATTAACAGAATGAGAGTTACAGCTGTTTTACTGCACTGCTGATTTTCTGCTCGCGAGAAATTTCAGATTTCTTGTTCTTACCCATACACAAGAGTATCATTGGGATGTCAGAACACTTTTTAGCTCATCTAGAGAAGGGTTCAAGCTACCCTATTTAGTGTCTCTTATTTTAAGGGGGGTAGCCAATGTAAAGAAGGTTTATTAAGTTTGAACTCTTTATTTGGAAGTATTGGTTAGTCTCCATGATTGAGTCGTCACTCTCAAGCAAAAATGTCCTGTGTACAAGGTTGACAATTTTGGATCCATGGAGACGAGAGTTGTCCCTTTAGATAGCTCATGATCATCTATACTTGTTCGCGTTGCTGATGTTGGTCACTTGATGATAGGAAGTGTAGTGTCTCATGACTCAGGAGCCCTATATGACGTCTCGCACTAATATGTGGAAAAAGACTGATGTTTCTGCCATTGAAGAATGTTATGGGTATGATGAAGCTAAGCACTATCAAAACAACAATGTTGAAGAGCAAGTTGGGAGTGAACTAAGTCAGAATCCACAACAACGAAAGCGAAAAAGGAAAGCCCATAAGAAGCCTGTTCAAGGAAGCAAAGCGCAGCAAAACTATGTCAATGGAAGACTGAGCAATGTGGATATGGATAAAATTCATGGAGTTACCAAAGTAGTGGGAGGTTATATTCAAGTAAGCTCAGTACAAGTTTTTGCTTTATTTGACCCTAGTGCTTCGCATTCTTTCATTTCCGCCGACATGGTAGAGACGTGCAAGATGGTGAAGTGTCCAATGAGGAGGCCTTTGCTAGTTCAAACCCCAGTGGGAGAAATGCAGGCAGATCAGATATGCCCGAATGTCAGTCTTGTTATAAACAAGGAAAACTTCACCGCAACACTCATTGTGTTGGAGTCACTTAAAATTCGCATGGTTCTTGGTAATGGATGGCTCTGTGCACACAAAGGAGTGATTCATGGTACTCGGTGCACAATGCTCTTAACAACACCGACAGGGAAAAGAATTGAGTATCAAGGTGGTCGACTTTTACCTGAGGAAGACGAAAATGATCAATTAGAAGATAGGTACACCAAGGATAGCAAAGTGGACCATGAGTTTACAGAAGTCATAGCAGAGGAACAAATAACTTTGGAGGAGCTCAATAGGTGAGATGATCATGTTTAGGCAGATTAGTCAGTCGGGATATGAGAAACTGTCTCATGACTCTAAACGAAAGAGTAATTTGGAAAATGAGGATCGAATAAAGACGAAGTGTCATTATCTCTTTTATCATCCTCTTCCGAATCTCGGGACGAGATTCATCTTAAGGGGGGTAGAATTGTAACACCCTAAAATTTGCTTCTTTGGAAATAGAGCTAAAATGAGTTAATTTTGAATTTTTGTGCTCATGAAAACATAGGGAAATAATATTTTTCACTAAATTGAAATTTATCATAAGGTTTAGCAACTTGTTGATGCATTCATGCTGATGCATTTGTGTTTTTGTATTGCTTGGTTTTGACCAAAGATCAAAATGAATTCAAGTTGTTCTTTCAAAATGTGTTTAGGTCGATTTTCCTTCTCCGATATACATATATTATTTTTATACAATCAAATTCCTTGTTTCTCATCTGTCAATCAACCTCTACTCACTTCTCAGGAATTTTTTTGACTTTTTCTATAGCTTGTTTCCACTTGTCTGTGAGCATAATCTAATTTTTAGATGCTCTAAAATTACCTTTTAGTGAGCTCCAAATACTTTATTTGGGTTCCTCATGTTCCATAATGTCTCTGGAAATTTTTCCTGAATTTTCGGAGCTTTCGGAGTATTTTTCGCGGCTTAAATAATAATTCTGGACTTTTCTGGAATTATTTTGTCCATGAAAATAATTAATTCCGAAAATAATAAATCTCTCATTTTTTATTCAACGCTCAAAACCCATGTGCAATAATCCTAATAAAACTCAAAGGCCCATACATTTATTTACTAATGGGCTTAAATGATTACTTAGGCCTATTAGCGGAGGTGGATGGTGCAACATCAATTAGCACCATATCGCTAGTTGACATGGAGGTGGAGAGTTTTCCTCCCTATATATACGTACCTACCCCATGGGCAATGCACACCAAAAACTACCGTAGAGGAGCCCCGAGTTTGGGAAATCTCTCGTGTAGTAAATTATATTTTCTCCTCCTTCTCTTGTCGCCGTTCGACGAAGCCACCAGGCGTTCTACTCTAAGAAGAAGAAGAGGTATTTACTTGAATTCCACCGTCTAGATCACATTAAAAACCAGATTTTGATTTATTTTCGAAACTAGGTATTTACAAAATTGCCACTATCTTGTTTAGGCCATATCTTCTACGTTTTAACTTCGATTTGACCCGTTCAAATTGTGTTAGGTTCGTATTTGCGAGCTCTACACGTTGGTAGTACTGTACAGTAGGTTTAGAAAATTTAATTTTCGAGTTTATATTAAAGTAATTATTTATCTATAGGAAATCTTAGAAAATTCATAACTTTCACGTTTTAAATCCGAATTTCGTGATCTTTACGCCTGTGTGTTCGTAGCAATGCGTAGAACATCTTTAATACCTTTTCACATATTGTTTCATATGTTTGGTGTACTGTTCTAATTATTATTTATTGTTTGCTTCGTGTATGATTGCTCGATGTGTGTGTGGTGATTTATTGATCAAGTCCAGTCGGTGAGATTTACGTGGAGATTCAAGAAGCTATTAATTGAAGATTTGGATCAGAGAAAGGATCTCAATTTAAGGCAAGTATAGCATGGGATCATCCTTGTTTCCTATTCACCTTTAATATACTTAATTCATGTGCATGTGTCTACCTTGTTACCACTAAGGATATCCTAGTTTTTGTATCTTGTACCTTGACACCCATGGGACATTGCATTGGGTAGTATTTATGCTAGTGCTCAAGATAAATAACCATGATCTGTAACTTGACTAATGATATATGCAATAAACGTTTAAATGATGTTTTAAAGCAATATGGCTCAAGAGGGCTAGAGCATATTTGGTTGTTTTTATGGTGCTCTAGTTTCTCTCCATAAGGACTTATCTGTAAGCGAACATCCGGGACTTACAGTACAACTGTGAGGGCTATATGGCTCTGGCTTTAGCTCAGTATGAGGACCTTTTCTAGCTTGTTAGAGGTTACCCTTGTGGCGCAAATGGGGTAAAGCAGACTGTGGATCCCTGCGTGGTGTATCACACGGACTGACTTCTGAAACCTAGCGGCCCTAACTTGTTAGACGAACCTTTGAAAGGCTTCATAGTGATTCCCTGCCTGCTCACCTTGGAAGTGTTTTGGGAGTCACGATCCCGGGCATATGGGTAATCATGACTCGCAGTGAAAGTGTACAACCTCTGCAGAGTGTAAAACTGTTATAACAGCCGTGCTCACGGTCACGAGTGGCCTTGGACCCTTACAGAATAAATGATAACTTTGATGATATTGATGTTCACTAAGGATTATTGTTTCTTGCTATACATTTTCTTGTTTACATGATCATGAGGTTATTTGGGTTTATGGTAAACTTGTTGCTACTCAAATGTTAAAAAGTTGACTCACTAAAAGCTATTGCAGTAAACCCGTGTCAAACCTTTTGAGCTTCATGAACCCCATGATATATTTGTTGAGTTCGACATGGACTCACTCTTGCTATTTCCCACATCTCAGGAAGGGTACCAGACTGTTAGATTCTGGAATTGTTAGGCTTGTGATCAACCAGTTAGTTTGTTCCTGGAGTGAAGTCTACACCCGGTGTTCGGAGTTGTCTTTCCGCTGTGTTGCTCTCTAAGGTATATTTTATACTATTGAGTTATGTATATTAAGCATTTGTCTCTTGGTATTATACTTATCTACGGCTATATGTGAGATTTGACACCTTTATTTCACATATAGTGTATGTCTGGTTTTGTCCTTAAAACCGGGTGTGACAGTCCCGCACCCCTGTTGCGCCCTCTACCACCATCGTACCCCCTTGATCGGGCGCTGCTCTAAATTGTAGGTGTCAAGACACCCACACTCACCCCTACGCCCTAAAACCCTAGCCTGGAGCTTGTGATCGCCCTACACGTGTCCCCCGAGCTCCCAGCACCGTTCGCTGAGCACCATGGCCACCGCCTAGCTATAAAACCCCCTCTCCGGTGCCCTAGCACCGGTCCCACACCCCTGTTGCCACTGGTGATTCCCCAAACCACCCACACCCCAGCAGAGAAGGAAGGAGAAGGAAGAAGGGAGAAGGAAGGAGGAGGAGGCCTGAGCTCGCTGGAGCACCGTCGAGGTCGCTAGAGTGGAGAACGCTGCCCCGATTGACTACACCAATGAAGCGGCTCTCCCTTCATGGCACCGCCATGTCTCTGCCTCGCCTTGCCGCTGCCCCTCTAGCCCGCCACCTTCGCCACTAACGTTGAGCCCCTACCTTGCCTTGCCTTGTCCTCGTCGGCGTGCACGCCATGGTCGCCGCCATGTTCTCCCCACTTGGGAGGGCCAAAGGTGAAGCCTTTAGCCATCACCGAGCACCGCGCACTCACATACACGTGGAATGGCTGCAGCGCAGCGACATCGAGCCACCTGGGCTCGGGAACGCTTGCATCAGTGCACCTCATGCACACGTTTTCGCCGTGGCTGTGGCAGAACTGCCCAAGTCGTGATGATTCACACACACTTATCATTGTCTCAAAGACTTTTGACCAATTGCATGGGACTCACACAACTCCAGTAGTCTGTCGGGTGTCCTCGGGGATCCTGAATCATCCACTTTTCATGTTCGATCAGGATCATTACAGAAGATATTGCAGTATTACAACAATTGATACAAAAATATTACATCAGAGTTAAAAAGAGTGGAAGTATTACAAACACGTGAACTACGGCTTCGCCAGTGCCTTCTCAAGCATGGCCACGCGGACGACCGCACGTCTAGGCGTAGAAGTGCCATGGAGGCGGCTAAACGGCTCACAGAGATGGCGAGGGGCAGGCAGGCAACTGCTGCCGGCGATACACTGTAGTAGTGGCCCATCTTCTCTTCTTCTTCTAGTTTCTCCCAAATTCATGTAGCAACCTAAAAAACTCCAAAAACAAAAGTTGCTCAACTTGACGAGATCTCCAACTTTGCTTTAAGGCTCAACCCCTAATTCGTACTGGTTGAGGAGCTTTTGAAATTTGAAGATAGAATTTGAATTTTGATTTTTGGTTAGGGTTAGGATTTTGCAAACTGTTAATTAGCAAGTTTGGGTAATTAATTGGTGATTAATTAATTGACAAGCACGTCAACTAATGACACCATTGATTAGCACAAACTTTGTACCAATTAATGATACAAAAGTTGATACAAGTATATTTAAGAAATTCATTTTGATAATTCCCCCAAAAATGAATTCAAACTTGAATTCCAATGCCTAACCAATATTAACTAATGAAATTCAATTTCAAATCCAAACTTGGAGTTCAAATTTTTGTTAGTTGGACTTGAATTCATAACCTATACTTGACACTAGTGTAAAGTACATACTTTGTACATCAAATTTAATATTGGTACATTTTCAAGTATTTAAGAAATTTTTATACAATAAAATCACAAAGCTCCTTAATTGACATTACTCATACCATTTCATGCAACACATATAACTCAACCTATGCAACATATACATGCTATCATTGAAACATGAAATGCATTTACATCTTAACACTTAATGATTATGCATGATGATGATTATGATTAGGGTTTTATTGAGTGCTTAACACCTAGGGTTTTACAGTGGCCATACCACGTCACGGTGGTGCCCCGTTCCGACGGATCCAGGATTGTAGAAGTAGAGCCACTACCGCGGTGAGCTTCGCCTCGCCGTGCGACGCATGTAGCCTAGATGCGCTAGCCTAGGAAGCCCTAGAGGCGCTAGACGCGCTCGTGACACCGGCGCAGCCATGCCTTTTGCTGCCGCCATCCTGGAGCTGTCCCGGCCAAATACGGTTGCCCCGCGCAATGAGGAGGGGCCGTCGAGCTTCGCCGTGACCTCGCGCACCTCCTAGCGTAGCCTGTTGAAGGAAAAGCCCGCCTTGACCCTTTTTCCCCGATGCTAGATGCTCGCCGGAGCTCCGCCACGTCCACCACCACGGCGCGGACTCTGCTATAACATCCCGTGATTCTGTGTAATAGAAAATCCCAACATTTTAAAATTTTTTCTTGAATGTGTGTTGCATGTAAATGTTAGGTCAAACTTAAGTCAAATGTTTTCCCCTCCCACCACAAATTCAAAATCTGAGCTTCAAAACTTTTACAAATGAACTGCTTGTCATGAAGATTGGCCACGTATGTGATAAGAGATGTTTTCAAATAAAATGTTTTCAGGGAAAAATTAAAACCTTGGTTGAATTTGAGCCGCACTCGAATTCAACATGCAACCTGCACACATGATTTATTATTTCCTAAAATGAAAACCTAACTCTCTCTCATCTTCTTCAAATTGAGTTTACAAATAATTGATGCACCACATTTAGTGTAAGATGCATGTGTGATTTGGTTGTTCCCTTGTTTGTGCTTGGAGGTAGCCCCTTCTCTTAGAAAATCCCTAGAGATAAATAGAAAAGACCTTCTCCAGAACTTGGAACCAATCAGGCCCTGCCAGCCTATCTCCCTCAAGCCCAGCCGGCCTCCCTACCCTCGTTGCAGCTCGGCTTAGGCAGCAGTTGTAACACCTCAGGTGTTAAGCATGCATTAAGCATTTCAAATCATGCGCATGAGCATCATCTTGCACTCATTATCACATGTAATGTAAGTGTAACATTGAAATGAAACATGTGAAACATAACATTGAAAGATGAATGTTGCAATTGCTTGTTTACATATAACTATGCCATGGTTAAGCTTATTATGCTATTAATACATGTTTGATTATTAGTACAAATCATTTAGAAATGTGTAGCATAAAATTTGGAGCAAGTTTGGTATTCAAAATTTTCCCAAATTTTGCTTTTAAAAATAATGTAGAAAAATAGAATTTTGATTTAAAATGAACTTTGAATTCCCATTTCAAAATCAGTTTGGAATTTCAAAATGTGCCCTACAACAATGTTGTAGAGAATTAAATTTTGAACAACTTTTGTTTTGGGGTTGAGTCTTGAAAATGCCATTTTTTACTTCAAAATTTTGAATTTGGGACTATTAATAAAATTTAGATTTGAAAATAGAAAAGAAAAACATTTTTCTTGCTTACCGGGCCGCTGCCTCGGTTCTCGGCCCACGGCCGAAGCCGCCCTGGCCCGCCTCGCACGCTCGCCCGCACTTGCTCCCACGCGCCGCGCCCGACCGTGGTAGGAGCCCCGCGCCCCATGGCCGCCATGCGCCGGCGCCAACGAGCACCTGGCTGTCCGTGGCACCCGCGCCCCATGCGCCCACCTACTCCCTCCGCACCACGTCCGCTCCTCGGCTCACTCCTCATTCCCTCCCTTCGCTCCCCCCACAGCAGCAGCACAGCTAAGCGGCTCTCCTCCGCCACTGCCGCGCAGCTCCTCACCGGAGTTGCCCATTCCGGCCATCCCAGCTCACCGCCAGCCTCTCTGTCTTGCTCCGAGCTCTGTCTCTCTCTCTCATGCAGCCCGCGCTTGCCTCCGCTTCCCATGGTAAGCTTCCCCTTCGCGGGAATTGCTCGCCGGAGTCCCGGCCGAGCTCACCGGAGAACACCACTACGTGGACACCTACCCTTCACTCCCCCTTTTCGTTCCTCTATGTGCGCATCTCGTTCGCCTTGCTTCCCCGATGCTCGTGCACCTCTCCCCGTACCGTCTCCTGGCCGGAGGTGACCGGCCGCCGTTGAGCCGCGTCGCCATTCCGCCATTGGCGATGGCGAGCTCGCTCCCTTGCCTCCTTGACCGCTCTAGGGAGTCCGCTAGGTCTGTCTCGCGGAGTAGAGTGCGAGGGTGAAGACCTCACCACCGGTGACCTCGCCGACGGCGAGATCTCGGCCAGTCAAACCCACCCCCGGGGATGTGCGACTGACTGGTGGGCCCCGTTGACCTCTGGACCCCGCCTGTCTGTCCCTGAGTGCGGTGTTGGGGGTGAAGAAGCGGGTGTACCCAGCGTTTTCGGTGGCTGATTTTGAAAAGGATTTCAGAAAATCTTTTCCATAAATTGTGAAAATACTTCCAAAAATCATATCTTGAAAAATATTGCCCCAAAAATGATGAAACCAATTTTGGTAGACTTCTTAGGAATAGATCTACAGTATAAAAATATTGTATGTCAAATTTGTGATACTTTTGTATAGGGTTTATTTAATTCTTATAATTGTTGTTTTCTTAGAAAATGCATAATAAATCACAGGTAGCTCAGAAAAATATGGTTCTAGTTTTGTTAATCTTCTTTAGTGATGTACTTTACATGAAAAATATATGTCATGCATGTTCTATAGAAAAATTTGGATGTGTAGTTCAAGTGCCTTTATTGGCTGATTTTTGTTATTTTTGCTAGAGAGAGAAATTTGTATGAAACATGCATATGATAAATTTTGTATAGTGTTTGTTTACTATGTAGATCATGGGAAAATTACTAAATCTGTTGTTTGATACTTTTTGTAGTACAAATTATTTTCATTCTCATTTATAGGCCATAGCTTGTCATTTTTGTGTAGGCTGTTTTACATATCTAAATGTCATGAAAATTTTATGGTAGGCTACTTAGAGTAGGACTATGCTACTGTAATTTTTTTATAGATTTTTCTAGGCACTAAAAATATGGGTTACTGTTGTAACCATAGTTTAAATTGATTATCAAGTAATATCCTTTATGTATATTTAGTTTAATAATGAAGCTTTAGTGTATCTTTGAAGCACCAAATCATTTGTTGGTGTTGCTCGACAAGTTAATGTGGTTGAGTTGATAAAGTGTAGTAGCACTCATGTTAGGGTCATATGTTAGTTGGCATAAAAGTAACTGGAACTAATAGTAGAAGAGAATGCAGTAGATGATGTGTATCCGTAGTGACTGATCTTTGATGATGTGGACTACCTTGTAGAAAGGTTTTACCTATATGCTATCCAATAAGGTCAATGTGTTCATCTGCACATCATGTCATCATGATCGTCACATGCCACTGCATCCGATGCACCATTTGCATATTTACTTATACACTTGCATCATATAGGATTGCAGGAGGAAGCGCTAGTAGCAGTGCAAGAGGAACAGACCAGGTCCGATCCATAAGAAACTCAAGCATAGGAGGTGCCCGAGGTAGACGAGCAAGAAGAGGATCTACCTGAGTGTGTGGACTACCAACCCAGTTCCTTCGAACGAGGCAAGCCCCAGAGCATTTTAAGTCTCCTACTTTATAAAAGCAATCCTTTATATATATAAGTTTATATATTGTTGCATTAAGTTATAGGAGTTTGGTGAAACCGTTGATGCATCTATTACTATCCTTGCCTACATTATTACCTATGTAAGTTTAGGATCGAATACTGCTTAGCCCTGCTTAGACCGGTAGCGATCGGTGATTTCCGGTCACCTGCAATTATAGGTGGTTACTGGAATGCTTTAGCTATAGAATGGATGATATCCTAGAAATAATCATTTGTTGATGGATAATTGGAGACCGAACGGAAAAGTTAGAGGCAACCAGATAGGGTTCTAGGGTGCTATTAGTTTTCCATCAGTGTTCGTTAAGGACCGATCGTTGCTTGTCCCTCTTGTCATGTTGAACGCATGCCTCACATTTAGCTGGCCGAATAAAGTACCTTTCGACCGCGAAGCTAGTGACACTTTTCGGGCTAGGTTAAACTCGGATTGGCAGACTGGTGCCGAAGGGGGTAAGACGGGGACGTGAAGAGTGAGCCCAAGGTGTGTCCTGGCAGTTAGGCGGTCCCTGGGTAGTGCGGTCCATGATTGTTACCCCGCGACATTTACCTGAAAAGTGTCATTGGTGATCTGTAGCTCACTTGATCGGTGAGTGTGGTTTGTGTGAGGAATAAATCACCAGCTGGTTAGGAATCGATTCGAATCGCCATTGCTCCTGGATAGTGAGCACTTGACTTGAGTTACGGCATCATAGTAATGATGGTGGAACACTGATGGTTATATGGATGATGTTGGAAATGCTAAATCCAAGTGGTAACTGGATGTTATTGGTTAATCAAGTGATTGCTATAGCATAGGTGCTTACCTAGATGGATAAGTTATAATAAACATGATGCAAATTACTTAAAATGGTTTAGTCATGATAGCTTATGCTTTTTGCAAATGAGCCAACTACTCCACTAAAAGAAAGCCTTGCATACTCCTTAGTGTCACTTTATTTTGGTTTAAGACGGGTAAGTCTAGTTGAGTACTTTCTCGTACTCAGGGCGTTGTTCCCATTGTTGTTGCAAATGGTCAGATGTACTATGGCTATTGCATCAACTACCTGTATCCGGCGATGGGTGACAACTAAACCAAGAGCAATGGTCTCTCCCTATATCTTATCTGATGCTTTTGTTGGAAATGTCCATCTCCTGGCACTGTATTTGAACTAAGTGTGTGTCGGTGGTTTTTGAAACTATTTGCTTCCGCTACTTTATATTGAACTTGGTTTGTAATAACTTTATGTTCTAAACTCTGATGTATTCAACTGTCGTTGTGAACTTTATGTAATATGTGACTATGGCTGCTAAACTTGTACGATCTTGGTTTGTATGTTGGTTGGTTTGAAATCCTTCGTGGTTTCACGGACTACCGAGTTATACGGGCTTAAGTTGGCTAAATTATCTGCTTCGATGGGTGATTTTCTTACTTAATTTAATATAATTGGTCGGTTCTGTTACAGCTGGCATTGGAGCAAGGTTTAGCAGATTACTGTTCACATGTGTATTTGAAACAAAACAGTGTTTAAACCTGAGATTTAAAATATAATAGTGTGCCAGTGGCCATATTCTTTATGCCCAGTTAAGGACTCTAGGTGGCTTATTTAAGTACTGACTTGGGGGTTCTTGCATCATATTTCTATTTCATTGCTCATACGGCTTGCTATTGTATGAGTGCCATTCACTTGACTGGTATGTATGGATCAATTGCCTCTACACCTCGGTAAGTGAGAGTTGTGAGAGCATGATTGGAAACATTGCCGATCTAGGGAAGTGCTTATATGAAGCCGAATTATGGACATGTTATACGCATGTTTTTATGAAGGTATCCAATGTGTGGGAAATTCCATCCTATGATGACGATGTCGTCAATAGGACGATGGTTCGGGTAGTTGCTACCATTGTACGCATATCCGGCGATGCGTGTGGAGTGAGTAGATTACTTTATGGCTTTTATGCATATTATTCATATTGTCAGGGTTTGGGCATATTATTCATATTGTAGGTACATAACAGCGCTATCGTGTAGTACGTATTAGTTACGTATTTATGAGAGACCGTTGTATGCCACCTTCTATACCGCTAGTAATTGTTATTTTTCTAAGTTTGTGAAAACTTACAGAACATGCATATCATGTTGTTGCGCATATCATTCATGGCATCGTTCCTCCCCTTATAAGTTGGTTATTCCATTTTGATAAAAATGACAACTTGATATCTGTTCTCATGGGGGTAATAAAATTTTGCTACAGATGGCTCACACCAACCAGACAGCTCGCAAGTCCACTGGAGGTAGAGCTCCCTGCCATCAGCTTGCTCCACATACCCATCAGCGACACACTTTCTTGGAGAGTTTGGGATGCCTACGCTCTTATGGAGAGTGCTCAGTCATGTAGGCTATCTTGATGGAATGGAGCCCCATTATTTCTAGACTAATGAGCAGCTGGGTGATGGACTGTTGGTCACTGTGGAGGCCGTTGTTCATCCCCGAGGTGACGGTTCTGAGTGGACCGGTTGGCGCTATGAATCAACTGGCAGGACTGCTGAGGAGGCAGCTGACAGGGCAGCGTTTGATATCCTGAGGGACATCATGGATTATTTTCCTCAAGAGTTGGCAGCCGCTATGGCTAGAGTCTTTTCGAGGGGCAACCCCTCCACTGACTCATGGCAGCAGACCAGAGGAAGACCTCTAGAGATTAGTGCAGCAGAAGCGTAGAGTAGTGACAACCATGCTATGAGTACCATGTTTGCGGTGATGAAGACTTTCAATGGAGTAGAAGGTAGCCTGAGATATGTGTCTAGTGCTCTTGGCTAGGCCCGCGATGACAGGCGTCAGCTTCAAAGGGATCACGACGCTGAGATTGAGAGGCTCAATGCAGAGATGGCTCAGTTGACCCGTCAGAGGGATCAGGCGACCTAGAGGACTGGAGTCTTTGAGGAAGACGTCCGTGCACTGAGAGAGCAGCTTGAGCATCTGACCACCGCTAACAAAGAACACTGAGCGCATGTTGATCCATGTGCTCCACTAGAGGAATGAAGCTTGGTCTACAGAAGATGTTCTGAGAGCTCGATAGGTTGAGCTAGAGCAGCAGCTGGCCAATGCTGAAGAGTACAATGACAACCTGCACGAGGAGGTTCATCAGCTGCACAACCAGCTCCACCCTTACTTTCCTCCGGGAGTAGCAGAGATGGATCTTGATGAGGACGAGGACCCCGAAGAGCCAGAAGCACCGGTTGATGAGGATGGAGACGATGGTGACCATGGCGACGCCTCTGACTTAGACAACGACCACGATGAGTAGGCTAGTAGTTGTGCGCTAGCTACTAGGGTTTCTTTTGCGCTGATCTTTTGCATGGTTGGCATTTTGGCATGTACTCTTGAGTAACTAAGGCCTTGATGTAATTTTGGAAAACTTGGATGTGGTTGTGACAGTATCTGAACGTCGGAAAGTCCAGTGTATGTACGCTGGCAACTTGGTTGTAATGGATGCGATGTGTTGCATTTAAGTAATCTAATTAGTGATGTTGTATTAATTAGAATGACATATTGTGCCTCTATTTTATTGTATGAATTTATTCTCTCCAGTGAATTCAGTACAACATAATTTTTTATTCGACTACAGTTATTGCAACATTGCCTAATAATTACTGTTGCTGAAATATGTAGATGCCGAACACTCACCGTACAGTGTATGACGCCACTGAGGCAGGTGGCAGTGCCACTAGGAATGAGACCATTGATCCACCCCCACCTCCTCCTCCACTATACACCGTGGAACAGTTCTTCGCATAGTTCCTTGAAAGTTAGCGAAACATGGAGGGCATGCAGCAAAATATGAAGGCTGCAATGTGTTGACACTTCTAACACCACTTAAGCTAAGTTGTCATCCCTAGCATGGTGCCAGAAGTGTTGGTATAGAACTGCTCCTCTTAGAATAAAAATGGGATCCACAAGCGTACAGGTAAAATACCATCATAGCACTTCATCGGAAAATATTCCAGGTATCGTTAATTTATATTTAGCTCAAGGGAAAGAACTAAGGACATAAACCTAAAGGGATGGATTTGCAAAATATGACTACTTATGAGAAATCAATTACACAGTCACTTACTTTGGCAGGGGGGATAAACCATGATAAATAAGTATAATTGAATTGTAAAGCATAGGGAATAAATCACGCAGAGAAATAGGGTGCATTTACAGGTAAATAGCATCTAAGCACCACGCTTACATGTGATCTACCACTTAACCCCCTCGTGAAGAGAGCTAAGCGCTTTGCAAACATATACATAAACTCATTATCAATCATAACCATATCAGATATACTACTAGAGCAAACTAGAAACATAATAAATAGAAACATAATCATATTAGAATAAAGTCATAGAGCAAAGATACAAAATAGTACCAATACTTTGATGACGAAGATCCGAATTCCGAGCACAAGTCGCACGACTCTTCCTCTATCTAGTCAAAACCTATGTAGAAGTTAAAGAATTGGAGGAGCTATTCTGATTCTCTGGTGGAGAGAAACTCTCTAAACCCTAGCTCTGCTGATGGCTCCCTCTGCTAATGAATTGCTAATGAATTAGGGTTTCTCCTAGGGTGAGGAGCCTTGGTTATAAAGCCCTTTAGGAAGCACCACAGCGCTCAGATCAAACCAACCTTGATCTATGGTTTTTATTCATCCTCAAAGGTGGTGGAGGCAGGATCTGTGAGCTCGCAGCTAATTGGTCACCTAGGTGGGGCGGGCGCCCAGGGCCAGGGGCGGCTGCCCCACTTGTCAGCCCATTTGGCCCTCCCCTTCGAGGAGGTGCCTTCCTGAGTCTTCTAAATTATTCTTTTTTGTAGTAGGGTTGATTTCTCTCTATGTAAATATGACATGTGGGTCTCCTTTGGTCTTCTCCTGATAACCCCCTGCAGAAATAGACATTCACCAAAACTCATGAAAATTATTAGTTTAAAACCCCTAAGTCTAAGGTGAAGCTCATTTTAACCCTTCTTTTGATTCTTGTTGGCTTATAAAGTTGATGGTTAATTACCGTCAACAAACTCCCCCAGGCTTACCTTTTGCTCGTCCCTGAGCAAACAGCTAAACGTAATATGGATCAGGAGTTGCTGCAATGCTTTCACACCTTAAAAGTACACATGCGTTCAAACAAGAATTCTTCTTTTAGACTAGAGTGGACTGCACTGACTTTCAAACTTACTCATGTTTCTTCTAACCATGGGGCTTTGTCACACCCGGTTTTAAGGATAAAACCAGACATATATTATAAGTGAAATAAAGAGGTTAAATCTCACATATAGCCGCAGATAAGTGTAATATCAAGAGACAAATGCTTAATAAACATAACACAATAGTATAAGATATAACCTTAGAGAGCAACACAGCGGAAAGACAACTCCGAACACCGGGTGTAGACTTCACTCCAGGAACAAACTGATTGGTTGATCACAAGCCTAACAATTCTAGAATCTAGCAATATGGTACCCTTCCTGAGATGTGGGGGAAATAGCAAGGGTGAGTCCATGTCAAACTCAACAAATATATCATGGGGTTCATGAGGCTCAAAAGGTTGACACTGGTTTACTGCGATTAACTTTTAGTGAGTCATCTTTTAGCAATTGAGTAGCAACAAGTTTACCATAAGCCCAAATAACCTCATGATCATGTAAACGAGAATAATGTATAGCGAGAAACAATAATCATTAGTGAGCATCAATATCATCAGTATTATCATTATCATCAGTGTTCATCATTTATTCTGTAAGGGTCCAAAGCCACTCGTGACCGTGAGCACGGCTATTATAACAGTTTTACACTCTACAGAGGTTGTACACTTTCACTGTGAGTCGTGATTTACCCTTTTGTCTGAGGTAGCTAATCTCGACCCACTTCCAAGGAAGGTCGGCAGGGTTCACTATTAAGTCTTTCAAAGGTTCGTTTAACAAGTTAGGGCCATTAGATTCACTCGGCAAACAGATGTAGAGCCCCCCTTCCAAATGGCACAATGACGCGCAACCTATACACATGAGGACAAAGGCCGCACTATACCCGATTCGTCATGCCATTCTTACGCCATTAAGGTTACCACTAACAAGCTAGAAAAGGTCCTCATACTTGACTAAAGCCAGAGCCATATAGCCCTCATAGTTGTACTATAAGTCCCGGATGTTCGCTTATAGATGAGTCCTTATGGAGAGAAACTAGAGCACCATAAAAACAACCCAATATGCTCTAGCCCTCTTGAGCCATGTTGCTTTAAAGCATCTTTTATACGTTTATTGCATATACCATTAGTCAAGTTACAAATCATGGTTATTTATCTTGAGCACTAGCATAAATACTACCCAATGCAATGTCCCATGAGTGTCAAGGTACAAGATACAAAAGTTAGGATATCCTTAGTGGTAACAAGGTAGACACATGCACATGAATTAAGTGTATTAAAGGTGAATAGGAAACAAGGATGATCCCATGCTATACTTGCCTTAAACTATGATCCTTCTTCTAGTCCAAAGCTTCAGAAGAACTCCTTGATCAACATGTAAAGCTCATCGACTGGACAAGATCATAAAGCACCACACAAGCATCCGAACAGACATGCATAGCATACAAATATAACTAAATTAGAACAGTACACCAATCAATAAAAATACTTGAAAACTAATCTACGCATTGGTACGGACACATAGACGCGAAAAGCACTCTAATCGGAGCTACGGTGAGCAAGAAACGTCTATCGTAAAATTTACTTCTTAATAGAAAAAGAAGATTTCAATCTTCATTTTAATCGTGTATAAGATATTTCATATAAGTATTTGAATTGAATTAAGCCAAATTATATTTGATTTGGAAAACTAAAATGGATCTAATCTAATTTTTACTTAATATCGAAGTGGAAAGGCTAAGTTGCTTTTAATTAGAAAATCAATTGCATATGGACTGGTCAAATTAACATTTTTTTTGAAAGCACAAAATATGTTAAACAGTGTTACTAAAAGAAAGTTAAGTGCGATGGTCACAAGATCATAGGAAACGCTGAGAACAGAGTTCGATTAAAAGCACGACTACCGAGAAGTTTTACATTATAAAAGAAAAGAAAAGGCTACTTGCTTGTATTTTAATTTAGCAAAACCATGTGTAAGTTATTAAGAGATCAGATTGTTATAAACATAATTTAATTCAAAGTCAGGTTGAAACTACTCATGTTTTATTTATAAACAATGCCATATGATTTAAGCAAGTTAAACTTTACTTTGCAAAAATAAAAGGGCACGTGAGGCATCTACTCGAACTGCATATGAGATGGTTTAAACTAAACAAGTTATAATTTGAAAACATATTGGTGATAGCTATTAACCATATTAATATTTGTGTAAAAAGCATCACAGTATATATGTTTACCTATATGGCTTTTTTTAAATTAGAGTTGTACATAAACATTAATCACATTACAATTTAAATTCAGAAATATTTAGCATGGTAAAGGTCACTTCTAACGTTTAAATTACGTCAACACAAAACTAACGCAACCAGACTAAACGGAGCTAGGATGATGAATCAGTGGAAGATTTAAGATGCAGAAGCTGAAACTGTATTATTTACACAGGAGGGTTTGCTTCGCACATGCAACGTGAGACACAAGGTCCTGTGTATACGTGATGAATATATTGGCAAAGGAAATTCCACGTGTCCAAAAACAAAGCCAAAATATTGCACACGTATGATGAAGGGATGACATCAGCGGAGTGTATTTATATTTAGCTGATAAAGCAACAGGGCATAGGTCGCACAGACCTCACGAATAGACATAGATGAAGACATGTTCCCGGCAAATAACTCTTCATGCAAGAAAAAGAAGATATATGCATCTATGTCGAGGATGTAACACCCTAAAATTTGCTTCTTTTGAAAAAGAGAGAAATTGATTTAATTTTGAATTTATGTGCTCATGGAAGCATAGTAAAATAAAATTTTCATTAAATTAAAATTCGTCATAAGGTTTAGCAACATGTTGTGGCATTCATGCTGGTGCATTTATCCTTTTGCACTGAGTGGTTTTGACCAACATTCAAAATGTTTTTAACTGCTTTTGAGATGTTTTGAAAAGACTTTGAAATAAAAGGAAATAAAATAAAAAGGAAAACTCTAGGCTTCCTCTGTCTGTTTTTGGGCCGAAGGCCTTTAATTTTCCCTTTCTGCTGCCTCGTGAAGGACCTGGCCTCTACTTGTTGAGATCCTGGCCATCCTGATTCTCATGGGATACGGTGTATCTCCGCTGGCCGTACGTTTCTTTATAAACCGAGGACCCCTGGCTCACGTTTCGCAACTGCTGCATCCTTGCCCTAGCTCCGTCCGGCTGCCGCGCCTCCGCTGTTGCTGTCCGCGCTGCTGCCTCGCTGTCGTAGAGAATCTTTTGCTGCTCCTCGCGTCTAGCTTTGCAGGAAGACCTGGCGTCGCCATACCCGATGTACGTTGTTCGCTCCGTGCTTCGTTGCCGCGACGTACGTACACGTCTTTCCTGGTCACCATAGCTCGCTATGCTCTCCCTGCCCGAGCAGGTGAGGAAGCCAAGCGTTTGCTGCTTGCCGAGCCCTAAGGTACGTGTTCCAACTAGCTAGCAAGCCGTCATGCACATGCCCTGCAAATCTTTCCAGCCCGGGCATCATGTTCATATATTCACCTCGGGCACATGCAGGCCACCGCTAATCGTCTGCTGTAGTTCTTTGCAACTGGTGTTGTGTCTGGCGTGCAGAACACTGCAGGCTGCAATTAAATGACAGGACGTCTATGATCAGTGGTCAGCCCAGCTTCCTTGCCCTATTATTTTATTGGCCGTAAATACTATCAACGTCATGTCTGCGCCATTTAGATGTAATCTAGTAGCGATAATCATGTCATATGTTTCTGAGTTTTATAAATAAAATACTAATTTGATCGGTGTGCATGCTACTAGTTTTCTAAATGTAAAGCAAACGCAAGTTCTACACCACGGTCTTTCATAAGCAAATCTTAATTAATATGGTTAATTGCTGATGAAAAAAAATATATGCTTTAAATTTGCTTGGCTCAAACATGCATCACATAGAATTTGAATAGATATTCTCATGTGTTCTTTTATCTTTGCGAATTTAAAGTTTGATTTGACTTAAATTATATGGCCGTATTTATTAATAAAATATGACCAGTCATAACTCGACTTTTGAATTAAAAGATGATTTGACTAATCTGAATTAATATACTTCACATGACTTTTGTTTAGCTAAAATAAATCAAGCTTACATTTATTTGTTTTATAATACCAAAATCTTCCAGCATTGGCCTATTTCCAGTGCTGCACCCCAGCCAGGCCAAGAGCCCAAATCGGCTCCTCTACTATCTACGCCAGCAAGCCGCGTGGGCAAGTTCCCTTTCCCTCTCTTTGTTTGATTGCCAGGCGGAGCCCCACTAGGCAGCACGTTTTCATCTCCTGTACGTCGTACAGAAGACGGACTCCGTCCATGGAAACGCCGAGCGCCCCTATATAATCCCGAGAACCATCATCACGTTCACGTTTTCTCATCTACTGCTGCCGTCAATGCCATCTGTTGTTGTTTCATCACCGTTCCCGAGGCCGGACGCCGTGACGCTTTACCCTAACCCTAGCGTAGCAGCCTTGCTCGCCTAGCCACAGCAGCCTCCGGTGTTAGACCTCATCGAACTTGGAGTGCAGCCGCCGCGAGGCGCTGCAGACTCGTCGACTCGACTTCGCCAGACGCCAGTTCAGAACTCGCTGCCCTTGCTTCCCATCTCGCCGAGAAGAACGTGGAGCCACCGCTGCCAAGTACGAGCCGCCATCCCGCCGACTCGACGTTGCTGAATTCGTCGTCCGTTGCTAGCCCTAGCTCATCGCCGTCGACGTCGCCCCGCCGTTCCGGTGTTTCTCCGTCGCCTGAAGCTTGTTGACAAGGTCGGCGACGTGGTGACGAAGTCAAGCTTGTCCGTCGAAGCCGCGACAGCGATCTGGAGCCGTGCCATCGTCGCAACCTACTGGCGAGCTCCGCGTCGAGGTTCCTGCTATCAGTCTCTTCGAGCCGCGAGCCATCCCTATCCGCTCTGTGCCATCGGAGACCACCTAGGTGAGTTCGTGATCGTCCGTTCATTCTCCTTGCGTCTTCTATTCGTCAAACCGTGGTCTATAGGCCCTTCTTCTGTGTCGCCAGCGAGCTTCTCGCCGCTGTCAATGGCGCCGCCACCAGCAGTCCAGCACTGCGTCCCAAGTCTGCTGAGCCGGCAGTGTCCCTGCATCCCGCCTTCCGGTGCGCAAGCACACGCGCAAAATGCATCACACCGCGAATGCAAGCCAGAGCAGCCATGCGTGCACAGTTTTCATCTTGCTAGCTTGATGACGTCGTCATGACATCATCCACACATTATGGCCGTTTTTCTTTAGAAAAATAAATCCAGAAATACATAACCTATAATTATCAATCGATTTCCATCGTTCCACCGTTTTAACTCCGATTTGATCCGTTCAAATTTTGTTAGGTTCGTAATTACGAGATCTACATATTGGTACTACTGTTCAGTATATTTTCAACTTTTGGATTTAGAGGCTAGAATTAATTTATTATTTTACCATAGAAAATCTTATTTAATTCATATCTTCTCCGTTATAGCTCCGATTTGTGTGCAATTCGCGTCTGTGTGATCATAGCGACACGTAGGATCGTTTCGCAAACTTTTCATCTTGTTTTGCTATTGTTGGTGTACTGTTCTAATTATGTCTCTTGTTTGCTTCATGTATGATTGCTCGGATGCTTGTATGTTGATGTGGTGATCGAGTATAGAGGGTGAGCAGTACTACGACGATCAGGAGTATTATTTTGAGCCGGACAGCAGTACCAACAGGAAAACTTTGATCAAGGCAAGTATAACATGAGACCATCCTTGTTACCTATTCACTGAAATTATCATACATATGCATGTGTCCTCCTTGACAACCATAGAGATTATAACTTAGCTATTGATATCTTGATTCCTTGTCAACCTTGGGGATGCATTTGGGTAGCTATTGCTAGTGCTTAATTATGAACAATGATCTTGTAATTTGATTAATGGATTAAGCAACCAACCATTAAGATGATTTTATTACTGTTGAAAAGGGGGCTAGAGCAAGGGGTTATATTGTTGCTCTGGTTTCTCTCCATAAGGACTTATCTGTACGTGATCATCCGGGACATACAGTATAACTGTGAGGGCTATATGGCTCTGGCTTTAGTTATTCAAGAGACCTTTTCTAGCTTGTTAGTGGTTACCTTAAATGGCATAAGAATGGCTTGCCACGTTGGGTGTAGGGCGAGCCCCTGTCCTTAGTGTGTATAGGCTGCGGTTGTTGTGCCACTGGGAAGGGGGGTTCTACATCTGCCTGCCGAGTGAATCTAATGGCCCTAACTTGTTAGACGAACTCTTGAATGGCTTTATATGGTTTTCGATGTTTTGGGCCTTGCAAACCCATGCATTTGGAAATCATGACTCACAGTGAAAGTGTACACCTCTGCGCAGAGTTAAAAACTGGTATACTAGCCGTGCCCACGGATACGGGCGGCCTTGGAACATTTACAGATAGATGATCACCATTGTTATCTCATGATTAATTATTGTTGTTACTATTATGCTCATGTTAATTCTATTCATTATCCTTATTACAATTGATCATTGGTTCATTAATGGGAATTGGAATACCTTGATGCTACTCAATTGCTAATTATATGATGATTAAAAGCTAAACGCAGTCAAACAGTGTCTAGCCTTTTTGAGCCTCATGAACCCTGTGTTATACTTATTGAGTTCGACATGGACTCACTCTTGCTATTTCCTCCACACCTTAGTGTGTAGTAAGGTGTTGTTCAGAAGAAGGATAAAGATGTAGTGGAGTCTCCAGAAGTCTTTCAGAAGTGTTTGGCATACGGATCCACCAGTCAGCCGTCCCTGAGAAGAATGGAGCCTGAAGTTTAGTCACCGTTCCGCGATACTCTGATGTAAGTGTTAATATAGCTATGTATACGTTATATAATAACATTGTTTCTGATACTTTTTCATTCTGACATATGTGTGGACTTCCTGGGCACACATATGATTAGCCTGGTTTTGTTCTTTAGAAAACTGGGTGTGACAGAGTGGTATCAGAGCGGTGTTGACTGTAGGACGTATGCCAAATAGCACTGGACGTATTCTAAAGCTTATTTTACTATAAAACTATTTTGTCATCCCTTGACTCATTGATTTTGACTATTTCCTCTTCCTTGTCCTGTTGTATCCTCTCCTTGATAGCTTCCTTTGAGCTATTATTTCTTACTCCCTTGGTTTTCGTTTTATGTTGTTTTTACTACAAGTTTTCTGATCTCACCTTTTTCAAAAGTTTGATGGCCTTTTCATCATCTATAATCTGCCATTTAGGATGACCACCATTGTTGAAGAAGCACGTGTAGTACCGATGATGTGATGTGTGCTTGTTTTGCTTGATGTGTTTCTTGTGTGTTGTCCTTGTTCTCGTGTTTTGAAAGTGGCCCAGAAGGTTTCGTCTTAAGGAGTAGCTCAATCCATGTTAAGTGGGGTAGGTTTTACGTAATACTCCGCATGCTGATTTCTATAGCAGTCTGTAATGTTTCTGTTATATCTCAAGATATGGACATGAGAAATTTATGAAATTTTACTGGGAATAACTAGACTTCTATATCTTTCCAAACCCACTGGACTTACCTTATTATCTATTATGAGCTAAGAGATATACCTGTTCCAAGTTGGGGTCACTGCGCAGTCTGGAATCCTGAAACAGTTTCAGTTAAGTTCAGTTTTTGACTAACTTATTGACAGAATCTAGAAAAGTGTTGTGAATAAAAGTCGTAGATAACTTCGTAAGCTTTCCAACCATATAAAGATCATCTTAATCGGATGTTTGTATCTCGAGATATGTCAGATTTACTGAACTGTTAAAATTAGAATTCGCCCAGAAATTTTCTGCATTACTTCCTTATCTTGTATAAGTGAATATATCATTGGATATCTTTGAATCTCATTGATTTGCCTTGGAATCTTACATTAGAGATGATTATGGTTATCTAGTATAAAAGGAGATGCAAGTTACTTAGGTGTCCCCTAGTTTCTTTTTCTTAAGAGGGGTAGCAAAGTTGTGAGTGTTGCAAGATGAAGGTTTCGTATGTCCTCGTGCTTCACTTGGAAGAAGTGGTTATCTCTATGATTGGAAGTCTACTCATGTGCTAGTGTTGTTTGCTTGGGATCAGTGCTTTGTTGGATCGTCTACAAGAAGCTCGGGTATTCGTCAGGACTGGTCTTCACTTCAAGCTATCATCAGTTGGGAGTTCAACATTCAATTCAACATACTCTATACAAGTTAGCATGGACGACATAGGAAGGAGATGTTGGAAGTCTATAGTTAGTTTCATGAAAACTTAGATGACATCACCCCCATATCAAGTATGTTTAGTAAGTTTTAAGTGAAGGACTTATCATTAGCAGCACGCCTTAAAGTGTTGCCTTCAATGACATTGCCAGGTGGAAAAAAATCTTTGTTAAGTGGGGTAGTGTCCGTTACCATCATCAATCTCAAGCGACGAGGTATGAAGAACTGAAGATCAAACCTAATCTTTCTTGTCATCTTTTGGCTATCCTTGATCTATGTCTTATATCTCATCAACGCAAAGCAAAGAAGCATGAAGACTTGAAGATTAGTGTTATCTATCTCTCTAATCTCTCTGAATCTCATTTTTATCTTATCCTATCTTTTTAGAGCAGTCTGTCTTCCATAGCTTATATCTCTATTTTTGGATGCCCAAAAATCATGGATAAATTTTGGACAATAGTAGACTTCAATATCTTTCTTTGAACGTAAGAACCACCCTGATAGCTATATGGTTTGGGAGTTATGAAAATCACAAGGCGACGCATCTGTGCTGTCAGCAACCTAGAATAGTTTCTGTTGTGCACAGTTTTCGACTACCTTAACTGCAGAATTTGGAGAAGTGTTCTATAAGAAAGTTGTAGTAAATTTGATAATTTTTCCAATGGTGTAAGCTACCATATCATTGGATTCATAGAACTCAAGTTATAACTGTATTTCTGCACTGCCATTTTTCTGCTCGCGAGGAAGTGTAGGTTACTTGTTCTTGCATATGCTCATGAATCTCTTTGGGATGCGAGAAGGACATGATGATAGTTATCAACAAATGCAAGTTATTCTTTGGTGTTCTCTAGTTGATCTCTTCTTAAGAGGGGTTGTCAAACTAAAGACGATACAAGATGGAGGTTTATATGTTCTGTTTCGTCATCTGGAAGCATCAGTTATTTACATGGTTGCAAAATCACTATCGAGCGCAGGTATCCTTTCTCAGAGTGGTAATCTGTTGGAACCATTTATAAGGATCGTAAGGGTCTAAAGGACACCTTTACAAAGTTGGTTATGAGCTTGTGGCATCATCATTGGATAAGAGTTGATGAAGGAAAAGTGAAGACTTGCAGGATCAACTTTATCATTCTCCCTAGTCTCTCCCAATCTCGGGACGAGATTCATCTTAAGGGGGTAGAATTGTAACACCCTAAAATTTGCTTCTTTTGAAAAAGAGAGAAATTGATTTAATTTTGAATTTGTGTGCTCATGGAAGCATAGTAAAATAAAATTTTCGTTAAATTAAAATTCGTCATAAGGTTTAGCAACATGTTGTGGCATTCATGCTGGTGCATTTATCCTTTTGCACTGAGTGGTTTTGACCAACATTCAAAATGTTTTTAACTGCTTTTGAGATGTTTTGAAAAGACTTTGAAATAAAAGGAAATAAAATAAAAAGGAAAACTCTAGGCTTCCTCTGTCTGTTTTTGGGCCGAAGGCCTTTAATTTTCCCTTTCTGCTGCCTCGTGAAGGACCTGGCCTCTACTTGTTGAGATCCTGGCCGTCCTGATTCTCATGGGATACGGTGTATCTCCGCTGGCCGTACGTTTCTTTATAAACCGAGGACCCCTGGCTCACGTTTCGCAACTGCTGCATCCTTGCCCTAGCTCCGTCCGGTTGCCGCGCCTCCGCTGTTGCTGTCCGCGCTGCTGCCTCGCCGTCGTAGAGAATCTTTTGCTGCTCCTCGCGTCTAGCTTTGCAGGAAGACCTGGCGTCGCCATACCCGACGTACGTTGTTCGCTCCGTGCTTCGTTGCCGCGACGTACGTACAAGTCTTTCCTGGTCACCATAGCTCGCTATGCTCTCCCTGCCCGAGCAGGTGAGGAAGCCAAGCGTTTGCTGCTTGCCGAGCCCTAAGGTACGTGTTCCAACTAGCTAGCAAGCCGTCATGCACATGCCCTGCAAATCTTTCCAGCCCGGGCATCATGTTCATATATTCACCTCGGGCACATGCAGGCCACCGCTAATCGTCTGCTGTAGTTCTTTGCAACTGGTGTTGTGTCTGGCGTGCAGAACACTGCAGGCTGCAATTAAATGACAGGACGTCTATGATCAGTGGTCAGCCCAGCTTCCTTGCCCTATTATTTTATTGGCCGTAAATACTATCAACGTCATGTCTGCGCCATTTAGATGTAATCCAGTAGCGATAATCATGTCATATGTTTTTGAGTTTTATAAATAAAATACTAATTTGATCGGTGTGCATGCTACTAGTTTTCTAAATGTAAAGCAAACGCAAGTTCTACACCACGGTCTTTCATAAGCAAATCTTAATTAATATGGTTAATTGCTGATGAAAAAAAATATATGCTTTAAATTTGCTTGGCTCAAACATGCATCACATAGAATTTGAATAGATATTCTCATGTGTTCTTTTATCTTTGCGAATTTAAAGTTTGATTTGACTTAAATTATATGGCCGTATTTATTAATAAAATATGACCAGTCATAACTCGACTTTTGAATTTAAAGATGATTTGACTAATCTGAATTAATATACTTCACATGACTTTTGAGCCGGACCAGCAGTACCAACAGGAAAACTTTGATCAAGGCAAGTATAACATGAGACCATCCTTGTTACCTATTCACTGAAATTATCATACATATGCATGTGTCCTCCTTGACAACCATAGAGATTATAACTTAGCTATTGATATCTTGATTCCTTGTCAACCTTGGGGATGCATTTGGGTAGCTATTGCTAGTGCTTAATTATGAACAATGATCTTGTACTTTGATTAATGGATTAAGCAACCAACCATTAAGATGATTTTATTACTGTTGAAAAGGGGGCTAGAGCAAGGGGTTATATTGTTGCTCTGGTTTCTCTCCATAAGGACTTATCTGTACGTGATCATCCGGGACATACAGTACAACTGTGAGGGCTATATGGCTCTGGCTTTAGTTGTTCAAGAGACCTTTTCTAGCTTGTTAGTGGTTACCTTAAATGGCATAAGAATGGCTTACCACGTTGGGTGTAGGGAGAGCCCCTGTTCTTAGTGTGTATAGGCTGCGGTTGTTGTGCCACTGGGAAGGGGTGTTCTACATCTGCCTGCCGAGTGAATCTAATGACCCTAACTTGTTAGACGAACTCTTGAATGGCTTTATATGGTTTTCGATGTTTTGGGCCTTGCAAACCCATGCATTTGGAAATCATGACTCACAGTGAAAGTGTACACCTCTGCGCAGAGTTAAAAACTGGTATACTAGCCGTGCCCACGGATACGAGCGGCCTTGGAACATTTACAGATAGATGATCACCATTGTTATATCATGATTAATTATTGTTGTTACTATTATACTCATGTTAATTCTATTCATTATCCTTATTACAATTGATCATTGATTCATTAATGGGAATTGTAATACCTTGATGCTACTCAATTGCTAATTATATGATGATTAAAAGCTAAACGCAGTCAAACAGTGTCTAGCCTTTTTGAGCCTCATGAACCCTGTGTTATACTTGTTGAGTTCGACATGGACTCACTCTTGCTATTTCCTCCACACCTCGGTGTGTAGTAAGGTGTCCTTCAGAAGAAGGATAAAGATGTAGTGGAATTTCCAGAAGTCTTTCAGAAGTGTTTGGCATACGGATCCACCAGTCAGCCGTCCCTGAGAAGAATGGAGCCTGAAGTTTAGTCACCGTTCCACGATTCTCTGATGTAAGTGTTAATATAGCTATGTATACGTTATATAATAACATTGTTTCTGATACTTTTTCATTCTGACATATGTGTGGACTTCCTAGGCACACATATGATTAGCCTGGTTTTGTTCTTTAGAAAACCGAGTGTGACAGAGGATGACCAGCGGCCAGCATGGCTTGCCTCTTCATGGCCGATTGTTTTTACTGGGCAACTGCACAGACGGAAACAACTGATGATCGTATAGGCTTAACAGAACCAGCAGGGTGCAGGTTAGGGAGGGGAGACTAACAGGAGGTGCAGAGGTCCCCACCGATGTCAGACGAGGAACAGCGATGCCGGCGTTGAAGCAGAGAGCGGCGAGATCGGGTTTCACAAGCGGGGTCCTCCAACGACTGATCGGCGATGGTCCATCACTGGGCGACGGGAGTCATGTAGATGGAGATCAGCAGATATTCAGCATGTATATCATGTATGTGGACAGATATGCAGGCTCCATGGTTAGTGTACGTGATCATCAGAAGCAATAGGATCAGCAACCGAAGAAGCTAACAGATAATAGACAAGAGCGGGTGTTTCTTACCAAAGCATGGTGATGATGAACTCGGAACGGATCGGGCGCCCTGAAATTTGCAACAACGACATCGAATGTAGGAAGGTGCATGCGACGATTCTCCGGTGGTGGCATGAGAAGGAGGAGAAAAATCTAATTTACTACACGAGGGATTTTCCAAACTAGGGGCTCCCCTTACGGTAGTTTTGGTATGCTTTGCCCAAGGGATAGGTACATATATATATAGGGAGGAAAACTCCCTACCCCCACGTCAACTAGCGATACGGTACTAATTAACGTTGCATCCTCCACCTCTACTAACAGGCCTAATTAATCATCAAAGTCCATTAGTAAATAAATGTGTGAGCCTTTAGGATTATTTCCCACGGCTTTGAGCGTTGGGAAAAATGAGATATTTATTTATTTTCGGAATTAGTTAATTTCATGGATAAAATAATTCTAGAAAAGTCCAGAATTATTATTTAAGCCGCGAAAAATACTCTGAGAGCTCTAAAAATTCGGAGAAATTTTTCAGAGACATTATAAATCATGAGGAACCCAAATAAAGTATTTGGAGCTCATGATAAGATATTTTGGAGCATCTAACAATTAGATTATGCTCACAGACAAGTGGAAACAAGCTATAGAAAAGTTGAAAAAATTCCTGAGAAGTTTGTAGAGTTTGAATGACGGACGAGGAACTGAAATGAGTGATTTGGGTTACAAAGAAAATATTTTAAGAAGCTCCTAATGAAACTTGAGCTGAGAGACAAGGAATTTGATTATAGAAAAATGATAAAGATATACCGGAGAAGGAAAATGGACCCACTAAACGTATTTTAATAAAAACATCTTGAATTGATTTTGTGCCTTGGTCAAAACCAAACAATACAAAAACACAAATGCATTAGCATGTATGCACAAAAATGTTGCTACATCCTAAGATGAATTTTAATTTAACAAAAAAAATTATTTTCCTATGTTTTCATGAGCACAAAAATACATAATTAAATCATTTTAGCTCTATTTTCAAAGAAGCAAATTTTAGGGTGTTACAGGCTTTTACCTGTACTTGGGTCTTGAGTAATTGAAAGACAGAACAATTAAGTCAAGCACTATGTCTCATGCTCTTTGTTCCACCTCTGTCCTGGAGTTTTCATAAATATTTATAACTAAAACTTAGAGTTCCTTGAATATGACTCTCACAAGTCTCTCAATATGTGGTATTTTTGGATCTTTACTAAGGCATTTGAAAGGTTATGCCTTGTCTCTCCTCTCAAAATATGTAGTATCTTTGGTTCAAGGCAAATCTTGGGTATGCCTTCTCTCTCTCATCCTATAACCAATAAGGCTTATGTGGACTTCAGGGGTATGGAGATAGCTCATACATACTTGCAATGCATATATTGCCTAGTCAAACATTGGATCCAGAGGAACTCATCATACAATCAAATCAAGATATGCATGTGTGGTTTGATATGGTGGCCAAAATGATGGGGAGTAAACGAGATAGAAAGAAAGAGGTGAAAGTCTAATTCTACAATGCTCCATACTTGAAAATAACTTCTCTCTTCTGAATATTGAAAATAAATGAAAACTTGGTTGCATAAATATCTTTCTTTTCTTTCTTTTTTTATTGGGACCCTTGTCCATCTTTTTCTTTTGCTTTTGCTTCTTCTCTTCTTTTTTTACATAGAAACTAGATAACAAGTCTCTTATATGAAGAACTAAATTGATACAAGAGAAATGATGATGAAAACTTGGAGCAATTATAAAGATATTTGGCTAGCAGAAAAGGAATCCTATGAGAAACATTTTTGGTGTTTACTCAGTGTAAGGGTAGAACATTTTTGGTGGATCTAAATGGGACAAATATGTGGTGCATACTTCTAGGACAAATATGTGTGAATCTTGATTTTAACCGCATGACAAGCCCCTAAGGGTCGACATAGCCCAACCAAACTCAATACAATTACAAGCAGTAAATATGTGGAAGGTTTCCTATTCTAATAATCATGTATGGCTTGTGGTACAAATTTAACACTCATCATATAAGAAACTCATCATGTGGCATTTTGAGTTTTCAAAATAAATCTCTAAAATTTAGTGTCACTAGGAACAAGATAAACAACAGCTCAGACTATATCATATCATGTCCATCAATTACCTAGACTTAGATTAAGCATATGCTCCCACAGGTTTAAAGTGTAGAGTAAATTCATGTGTCAACAGTTTATCCAATTCTTGGGAGAATTCTAGGTTGAAAACTAGGTACTTGAAAAGAATTACAACAGAGCAATTGTTCATCATTTCCATCATGCATTCTTCAAGTCTACAAACTTATTAACAAATTAAAGTAACAAGATTAAAAACAAATTCTTCTTATTTGGTTTTTATGTTTTTAGAACAAACTAAAACAAGCACACTAAAAAGTAGTAAATATTTATTTTGTTTTTAGGTTTTGCTGATTTTTTTAGATGCATAACAATAACAAAAGAAAATTGTAAAAAGGAAAAGAAAACTTACCATAGATAACGGGGGTCCTCCCCCAAGCTAAATTTTGTCGTAGTCGTTCAATTGAGAGGGAAAAATCCCAACAATGTTGCAATATCCTTGGCCTCTTGTTCTTGACTTTCTCAAATGCTGGTTAAGGTCTGAGTGGTGTTGTAGTTCCACTGGCGCTGCTCCTCCCACATTTGGTCATGGCGTGCTTGGCCTTGTTGGAGGGTCTGGAGAGCGTTGTCAGTGCGCTGGTGGTGCGCCATATGTTCTTCATGGTATTGCAGGGTGTAGTGGAACCCAGTAGCGTCGGACCTACGTCCGTGCTCGACTTCTTGACGTGCTCCACCAGATGATGTTCTTCCACCTTGGTAATCAAATGAGTGCCTTGCACCCCCCTGATGAAGTTCCCTCTCCATAGGGATGGAATGGTCTAGTCGATGGATGTGGCTGCTCATAGCTATCATGCGGCTGATGAGGAGGATACTCCCACGGGTTTAGAACCCGATAGTGGTGATCCATCCACTCATCATAGCAGGCATGAGCTGGCTGTTTTGGTTCAGGGTCAACACCGCGCCAAACTGGTTCTTGATAGTGACGTGTGATTCTTTCAGAGGCGGTTCTCTGGGGCACTCTAGTGTTCACTGGTTGAGCCTGTAACTCAACATGAAAAGTTCAAACAAAATAAAGGGCCAACTCCGGGTTAGGTAACCGGAGCTTGGTCTCACCATATGTCATAAAAAGTTCATTGTTTATTCTTTTCAAAAGGTGAGCATGATAAAAATGTTCATAGCCAAAAGTATCACGATGATCTTCAATAAAATTAAGAGAGGCTCCTTGCAACATATTTAATTTAGTAGCAATGCGAGTAACAAGCGAACAGATAGCAACAGGTCCTACTCGATAAGAGGGAACAATCAACCAATGGGCAACTATAAGACGGATAGGCGAGACTTTGATCTTTTTGATGGCTACATACATCAGTTGTAAGTCTGCAACCCTGACTTTACTAGTATCATCACGTGGAAAGAATGTAAAGCCCAACCATTTATGGAAAAACCTAAGCGTTGGATGTTCTATGTCACTAGTACGATGCGAGTAGAAAACTGTATGCTTAGAAATCTCAATCCAAAACTTATGCTTCTCAAAATCTCCTAAAGCTTCATCAATATCTACTGGGATGTTGAAAGGAAAATTAAGGAGGTCACTAAGCTCTCTCCAAGCGAGGTAAAACTCTTGCTTAAAGAGCCTAAAGTAAACTCCCGACTCTGTGGTCCTTAAGGAGCAAAGAAATTTTATGGTTAACAACTTAGATCCTATTTTAGCGACATCCCAAGCAGAAGCCCATCCTAGTAATGAGAAAATAGTATCAAATTCAGTACTCATACCTGCCTCTTGGAGTAGTGCTAGATCAAATGCAGGTGTATGGGTGAACTCTTTGTCCTTGATTTTCTTGTACACATCCTTCTCGCGGGAATCACGCAAGCCAAGCTGATTCAGCTTGAGAAGGATCTTGGGTGCTGGCGATGAAGAGGAAGCAGGTGCAGGGGCAGTAGGAGGGTTGACGCTCATGTCGGAGCGGGCTCTTGTTGATGCTCGGGTCAAACTCCTGGTTCTGATGTTCTTGATCGTCACCACAGCTCCCTTGGCAAGCTTCTTTAATCCGCTCATCCTGCAAAACTGACAAAGACAAAACTCATGGAGAGAATTAGGGAAGGGGTTAGTTGGTTAGCGGTCTAGAGGTTAGTCATCCAAGAGAATAATTCTTAGTTGGTTTTCCGACAAAACCTCCCCTCAAATTTTAATTGCTCTAGCTTTACTTGGGCAGCGTTACCACTAAATAAAAGATTATAGTAGCACTAAAGAAAACATTCCTTCTCTCAACTCTAAGCTCTAGGACACTCTCCTCTATTCCCTTTTTTTCTCTTCTTTCTTTCCACTCCCTTCCTTCTCTCCTATGCTCTTGCAGGAAACTCGAAACTGAGAACAGATTGTACACTAAAAATCCAGAATGTTGGTGGTGCATAGAAGCAATGGGAGAAGAGGCTTTTATAGAGGAGGAGATGGCTGGGTGGGCGCCCAAGTGGAGGGGGTGGCCACCCCACCTCTGTCCCCTTTTTGGCTGAAGCTTTCAACTCTCCACCTTGCTTTATGGTTAAGTATGAAAAAGTGGTGTGCGGGTGGATTTGGTGGTGGAAAAGAGAAAATGGTGGAGGTGAGTGGAAGTGGATGAAACAATGTGATGTATGTGAGGTGGAGTGTATGACATGTGGGTCCCATGGTGGCGGGTCCACTATGCACTATATATATAAAATGTAGGAGATAAAAGAGTAGAAACTAAAATGCTTAAAATGCATGGAATAAATATTTTTGTACCGCCACAGTAAATACTTTTAAGGGTTTTTACACACCGTAAAAATTATTTACATGGGGCTAGAATTTTTATAATTTAGTACTTGAGAATGTAAATATTCTTAAGAAAAATTATGCGGATATATACCGAGTTACCTTCCTGCAAGGGTTCGATTTTTTACAGTCCTTCGAACTAGACCTTCCAATATTTTATTCTTCTGATGATGCCAGAGATGATGGCTCTGATGATTTTTCCATTTTGTCTTGATCTACCATCTTCGCAAAGGCAATGAGTTCCTGTTTTGACTTGTATGCAAATTGCTCTTCTTGCCTATTTATGGTGAACTTGATTTCTCCTTTCCCAACATCAATGTGTGCATTGGCGGTGCTCGAATAGGGTCTCCCGAGAATGAGGGACACTTTTGAGTTTGGATGCATATCTAGTACCACAAAGTCTACTAGAACAAAGAATTCTCGTATCTTGACTGGAATATTCTCGGCGATGCCGAATGGTACCGAACTGATTGATCTGCTAACTGTAGGCACATTGATGTTGGCTCTAATGCTGAGTGGTCAAGCTTGTGATAGACTGCAGCAGGCATCACACTGACACTTGCTCCAAGGTCACATAGTGCGTGGTTGAAGTGTTGATCTCCAATTGAGCAATCAATAGTGGGGCATCATGGATCTTTCTTCTTCTCTAGTAATTTATTCAGGATAGCTCCACTACACTCTTCAGTTAGCTTGATCACTTCCGTGGATGGTAGTGGTCTCGTCTTGTTTAAAATGTCTCTGATATACTTGGCATATGTAGGGACTTGAATGGCATCCAATAGAGGTATGTTGACATATAGCTTCTGAATAACCTCCATGAACTTGCTAAACTGCTCATCCGATTATGATCTTCTAATTCTACGAGGAAATTGTATATAATTTGTATCATGAAAATTCTGTCTCATCTCGTGATCTTGCAATATGTCTTGAGGTTGTACATCTTGCTCAGCTTCAGTATTATTCTCTTCTTCTACCACTGGTAGTAATGCTGGTGCTCTTCTTGCTCCTTTTGGATAGGGAGGATCCTTGGTGGATCTCCCTCCTTTCGTAGTAATGGCTCTTACTTGCTCAGGATCAGTGGCAGTAGGCAATACCGTAGCTAGCTGTTTTATCTTCTCTTCTATCTTCTTGTTAAACTTGAGCTGATCTTCAATGGCAACTGAGAAACTGTCCATCTTGACATTTATATCCTCCAGGATTCTATCATTGGTGGCAAGCTTTACCTTGATTTCACTGTTCATTCTGATTTGCTGCCCGACTAAATCCCTTAATGTTGGTTGTCGACTCGATTTTTGATTTGGCAGATACAAAGGCTTCTTGTCTGCGAAGTTTGTATCCTGTTTGTATGCTGCTTCAATCGCCCTATGATCTTCCTTGTATTTAGCCCTCTGGTCAAGCCAGTTGAGCAAGTCATCCATCTTGGTAGATAGTGCATTCACTTCTTCAACTATTTCTTCACTCTGATGATAATGTTGAGTGTGGTCTTGGAAACAGCCTTGATTTTCTGATATTTTCTCCATAAGTGACTTTGTTTTCCTAATTGTAAGTGACAAAATTGATCCTCCAGCAGTTGCATATAGGTGCTCACGTGCCTTCTGAGTTAATCCATGATAAAAGCCTTGCATGAGTAACCATTCTTGCAAATGCTTTCATGCTTCTGAAATGGTTTCTGTCTTCTGCTGTTGAAAATTGGTAATCTTTCCTCTTAAGGTATTGGTCTTGCCTATTGGGAAGAATTTTGCTAGAAAGGCCTTTGAACACCTCGCCCATGTGTTGATGTCTTCTTTGTTGGCATAAAACCACTGCTTCGCTCTTCCCACTAGTGAGAATGGAAAAAGGCGAAGTAGTATGATATCTTGATTAACTTATTTGATGACGATAGTGCTTCCAATTTCTAGGAAATTTTGCAAATGTGTACTTGCATCTTCATGTACCTTTCCACTGAATAGGGTAGCTTGCACCATATTAATGAGGCTTGGCTTGAGCTCAAACTCAAGATTGTTTGTTTCCAGTGTTGGACCTGTACGGATATTCTCAACTGTAGGAGCAGAGAATGCACGTAGGGTTTCTGTAGCCATAGCTTCAGGAATTGGTGATAAGCTCCTTCTTGGGTTGATCCGATTCTAATGATGGAGATTTGAGTGAATCAGAATTAATCCTGCTAATACCCTGTATAAAATATAAACATAGAAAAACAACAGGGGTGAACCTTCCAAAGCAGGGGTGCCTTGTTATGATTTCTCATTTCCTAAGTATCTATTTACGCATTTTTTCTCAAAGGTTTATTCCTTCCTTGGCAACGGCGCCAGAAATGCTTATTGACACTTCTAACACCACTTAAGCTAAGTTGTCATCCCTAGCATGGCGCCAGAAGTGTTGGTATAGAACTGCTCCTCTTAGAATAAAAATGGGATCCGCAAGCGTACAGATAAAATACCATTGTAGCACTTCACCGGGAAATATTCCAGGTATCGTTAATTTATATTTAGCTCAAGGGAAAGAACTAAGGACTTAAACCTAAAGGGATGGATTTGCAAAATACGACTACTTATGAGAAATCAATTACACAGTCACTTACTTTGGCAGGGGGGATAAACCATGATAAATAAGTATAATTGAATTGTAAAGCATAGGGAATAAATCATGCAGAGATTAGAGATAGACTACTCATCATAAAGGTAGGTTGACGTCTGATTAGTTCAAGAGATTGAATTCTAGGTAGGTTCTAATCCACTAAGTCATTCATCTACTCTAGCAAACACACTATCATATATAGCATAAAAGACTCTTCATCTATGTATAAGGAATATTACTGAAGAAAGCCACAACATAGCATGACTTCCTACGTAACGTTGTTTCTGCCTATCCTATCAGCGGGGGGTGGACTATATAAGACTCAATAGAACTATCACCTCCACAAACTACCACATGACCCGGCCAATAGTGTGCATTTGCAGGTAAATAGCATCTAAGCACCACGCTTACATGTGATCTACCACTTAACCCCCTCGCGAAGAGAGCTAAGCGCTTTGCAAACATATACATAAACTCATTATCAATCATAACCATATCAAATATACTACTAGAGCAAACTAGGAACATAATAAATAGAAACATAATCATATTAGAATAAAGTCGTAGAGAAAAGATACAAAATAGTACCAGTACTTTGATGACGAAGATCCGAATTTCGAGCACAAGTCGCCCGACTCTTCCTCTATCTAGTCAAAACCTATGTAGAAGTTGAAGAATTGGAGTAGCTATGTAACATCTAGGAAAAAAATTAATTAACATAATGTCTTTTGGGCTTAATGGGCTTAGAGTAGAGGAAAGAAAGGCCTATTTTCAGTCCAACCTTGAGAAGGGGAAGGGGAGAGGTAGAAAGCTACGTAACTTTCCAACTCCCTGTTGGCCGATCGGTCTCTCGGTCTTTGCGAGGGGGTAGTGGCGGCGCTCCTGAGTCCTCTCCCGTCACTAGGGCTAGGCATCTAGGTGTGTGGCCTTTTCCATCTTGGCACAGGATTCACAAGTTTTCTGCTGCTACCCTGATCATCTCTGCTGCCTTCTTGTTGGCCGCAAAACACTGCAGCAGGTTGGGAGGGTGCGTGGTTGTCTAGGGAGGATTGACCAAGGGAAGATCTCCTAGGTAATTATGGATCAAATTATTTTTATCCCCTACGATTAGCTGTTGGTAGTTTTTGGTCCCATGGCTTGATCCCTTCTGTGCCCTTCGGTTGGCCAGGTTCTTTCTGCTGCAGAGTTTTCGGGCTGTGCAGTAGTTGATCAGAGTCTGTTTTGAGGACTTTAGACGTCGAATTGGAAACTGCCATTGTAATGAAAGTTGTAGAACCTTTCGATATCTTTCCAACGAGTATTTGAATACTTCTTTTCGTTGAGGATTATGGGAGATATCTATTTCTGAATGTTTCTGTCAATTTCTAGTTATAGTTTCGACATTTAGATATAGATGTTGGTTTAGGAGTCCTTCGAGGCCATTTTGGTCCAGGGTGCTAAAGAGTATTTTGTAGTACTTTGTATGAACTTTCCACTGAGTATTTAAACTCTGTTTTAGAAGTAATGGTTTGGGCGGTATGGTTCTCTGAATACAGAGTTGCTGCTGTAGAAACTCAGAGCAGTCTGTTTCTTTGTAGGCTGCATTAAAAATAGTAGATGTTGAAATTTTAACTTTTGCTAAATACCAAAGCTGTAGGAGTTTGTTAAGCTTTCCATTTTGGTAAATCTTATAATTTTTGGATTAGTAGATCTCCAGTTATGAATTTTTGAATGTTGATGTTCTGTTTTGGACGTCAGAAAGTACTCAGTTATGTTCCATGGTTAATTACACTATCTTGGAGACCTTTTATGCAAAAGCTTACAATGCAAAAGTTGTAGATAACGGAGTTTTATATAATCTGGTAAAGTTTGGGAGGTTTTGAATGTGTGTTCTAAAGTCTACGAAAAAAAGAGGACTTAGTGCTGCTGTCTTGATCGGTAGCGCAAACGTCAGACGCTTAAATGTCGGGTTTGGGGCGCTCTAGGGCGCATTTGTTGTTGTACTTGCTTGTAATGTTTGTGCTTCTACTGAGTATTGCTTGTGATCAGGTGGTAGCACTTCGGAACGTCGCTAGTGATTTTGATCTCCTTCGATAAAGAGGCAAGTAAATGTAGCGGTGGTTTGCTACTGTTTTGGCTTGTTATTTTCATCACCTATAGTTTAATGTCTATAATAATGTCACACCACTAATATTCATGACTTGTGAACTTGGTTTATTCAACCTTATGTGAATGTGGTCTTATTTATTTATTCATGGTGATGTTACTATTCCACATTGCTATATGTGGCTAGCCCACAACCCTGAAGATGAAGTTGAAGTATCATTGGCGGTGTATATTAATTTTATTGCAGCATGCCAAGCGCATTGCATCATTCATTTGCATTGGAAGTTATGTCGTTGACCTATGGTCACGACCGTACCGGTACAGCATCATGGGATGCAGCTCCACACCTTGTTGGGTGTGCAGGCAGGAGTCATTTTGCATTGCATTCATATGCATTCATGAAGTATATTATTGAAGTGGTCTATCCATATTGTTATGAAGCTCTATCATCTGGCTATGTTTTTAAATGGAAGTCTCATTTTTTTTATACCATGTCAAGTGGAAACTCCGTGTTAAATTGATGTTTAATTCCACTTGTGGTTTAAATAGCCAGTCAAAACAAGTTTGCTTGCTGAGATGTTTCATCTCACCCTTGCTTTACTCAATCCAGGTACTTGATGCTTGCTTGGAAGGGAAGGGGATTAGTTGCACGTCACACACTCCGTTAGAGCCTTCATGTTTAATTCATAATAATTTGGTTATGTTCCTTAGACATAATTGGGAGGAAATGTTTAAAGTGTGGATGTTAAACTTATTCATGTTGGAGCATCTCATATTTGTGTTAGGATTTCGTTAATGTTAGTTTGGTGCTTCCGGTTATTATATATATCTTGCTTCTGCATTGTTTTTAAATACAAGGGAGGTGCTGCCAAATCTTTGTTGGTTATGTGCGGCTGTGGGTTTGTGATGTTTAGTGGCATCCTAGGATGTCTGTGGATTCTGGGGTGTTACAGTTGGTACCAAAGCGGGTTTTAGATTCTCGGAAAAAAATAAAAATTAATTTGACACACTTGCACTTTTAGGATGGGTAATTATTGTTTTCTCTATTCTTGATTGTTGTGACATGATCTGTTAAATATATAATTTGTTTCAATTTAGGTTGGTGTGGGCTTGGTTTTGTTTTTTTTAATGTGGTTGTTGTTTGCTTACCGTGGTGGCTGCAGTTATGCCGCCTAAAGGACGACGGGGTCGACCAGCGACTAATCGTTCTACAAATAATAATCCACCTCTTTATCCAGCAGCAATGGCAGCTGCGATGCAGGTGATGCAGCAGGAGTTGGAGACCTTGAGGCAAGTTGCCAATACTGGCGCTGCTACCGCTGCTACAGCTGGTGCCACTACTAGCACGGTTCTTGCTATGGGTGCTATTTCCACTGGTGTTCCTCAGACTGCACTTCCAGTCAGTGGTATTTCTCTTGTGAAGTGGATCAGCATGAAGTTGGATTCATTTGATGGTAGTGGCTCTCCAGTTGAGGCAGCAAATTGGTTGACCTATGTGGAGGACAAGATGGATGTCTTTGAGGTGGCTTATGGGGATCGTGTTCGCTATGGGACATAGTTGTTGAAGGGTGAGGCTCAGATATGGTGGAGAGGCGTGCAAACATCTCATTCATCTGCACCTGGATCTTTGACTTGGCATGTCTTGGCTAGGGAGTTTGAGAGGAGGTTTTACCCAGCTACTTTTCTGGAGAAGATGAAGATAGACCTGCAAACTTATAGGCAGGATAAGAAAACAGTGGCAGAGTATGAGGTGGGCTTCAACAATATTGTTCGCTTTGTTCCACATGTGGCACGTAATGAGGTAGAGAAGGCAAGCCAGTTTCGTCAGGGTTTGAAACCTTCGATCAGGCACACTTTGGGGGCCTTTCCATTGGTGGATTTCCGCACCACTGTGGAGCAGGCTTTAGGGGTGGAGATGCAACAACAGTACACTAATGAAATTCAGAAACCTTCTAGTGTGGATCAGTCTCGCTCTCAGGATGACAAGAAGGGCCAGTCTGGTGGTCCAGCTCACAAGAAGGGGAAGTTTCAGCGTCACCATCCATATCGTGGCAAGTCCTCTCACTCTAGTTCTTCAGGAGGTAGTACACCTCAGTATCGGGCTATTCCTAAACTAGGTATGGGGCTAGTGTGTTTCCGCTGTGGTGATGCACACCGACGTGCAGAGTGCCAGTGGAGTGGAAGATGTTCTATTTGTGGCCAGGACCACAAGGATGTGGTATGTAGGAAGAATCCAAATGCAAAGCTCCGTTGGGAACCAGTGTCTTCTTCAGCTTCTAGTGGCACTGCCAACATGATGTCATCCACACAGCAGCATGCTTTTGTGCCACCTACTCAGCAGTACTTGGCTGCACCATCCTACCCTCAGTACTTAGCAGCTCCTACTTCTACACCGGCTGCTCCTTCGACGGCTCAGGCTGGGACCCTTCGGCTACCCCAACCTACTGCTCCTCTAGTGTATCCGCTGCCCTGGACTTCTACTCCTACTGGATTTTCGCTAGGTGTTTCTTCCTCTGCGGGTGTTCCTGGAGCTTATGCATTGCCCTCTGTTGATGGCAATAATGGAGATGTTGTTACAGGTACTATCTTGGTTGATTCATTTGATGCATATGCTCTTTTTGACTCTAGCGCTAGTTTCTCATTTGTCTCGGAGGGTTTTGTGGCTCGTGCTGGCCTCTCTGTGCAGAAGATTGGTCAGTCCATTGTGGTCAGTTCCGCTAAAGGTGTTATATCTAGTCACTCAATTTGTCCGGGTTGCTCTATCGTTCTTGCCGATGAGGGGTTTGTTGCTAATCTCGTGGTGATTCCCCTTGAGTCTTTTGATGTTATTCTAGGCATGGATTGGCTTTCTCAATACCAGGCTGTTATCTCTTGTTTCTGGAAGACAGTGTCTTTGCAGGCACCTTCAGGTAGAGAGGTAATCTTTATAGGTAGTGCTATGAAGTACTCCCTTGCTCTTCTATGTCTATTGTTCCCAGATCGCTGGACTAGAAAATCTGGAATTCTCTTCTCTATGGTGGATGACAATGAGGTTGCCTTGCCAGTGGAGGACTTACGTGTGGTGTGTCATTACCCTGATGTGTTTCGTACTGAGCTTCCAAGTATTCCGCCTGAGCGTGATGTGGTTTTTGAAATTAAATTAGTTCCTGGTACACAACCTATCCATAAGACTCCGTATCGGATGGCTCCAAAAGAGCAGGTTGAGTTGAAGCAGCAGTTGGATGATCTTCTTGCTAAGGGTTTTATCAGACCTAGCAAGTCGCCTTGGGCTTTTCCTGTACTATTTGTGGAGAAGAAGGATGGTACCAAGAGGTTGTGTGTGGATTATCGTGACCTTAATTGGGTGACCATCAAGAATAAGTATCCTTTACCTCGTATTGATGTGCTCTTTGAGCAATTGAGAGGTGCCAAGGTATTCTCTAAGGTTGATTTGAATTCTGGCTATCATCAGTTGAGAATACGGGAGGAAGATATCAAGAAGACAGCTTTTAGCACTAGGTATGGGCATTATGAATATATCGTTATGTCTTTTGGACTAACAAATGCCCCTGCTGTGTTTATGGAAGCTATGAATAGGATGCTACATGAGTACTTGGATGATTTCGTCGTTGTTTTCCTTGATGATATCTTGATTTACTCCAAGTCCGAGGAAGAGCATGAGCGGCATCTTAGTCTTGTTCTGGATGCCCTTCGGAAGAATCAGTTTTATGCGAAATTGAAGAAGTGTGCTTTTTGGCTCTCTGAAGTGGCTTTTCTAGGTCATGTTATTAATCAACATGGCATTTCAGTTGATCCCAGGAATGTTGCTAGTGTTGTTAATTGGCAGAGACCTACTATAGTAACTGAGATTCGTAGTTTTCTTGGTCTTGCTGGCTATTATCGGCGTTTTGTGCAGGATTTTTCTAGTATTGCAAAGCCGATGATGAGACTTACTGAGAAGGGTGTTCCTTTTGTATGGAACAATGATTGTGAGATCAGTTTCCAGACATTAAAGGATAAGTTGGTGAATGCTCCTATCTTGACGTTACCCGAGAGTGGCAAGCGTTTCACGGTGTATACATATGCATCCCGTGTTGGTCTGGGATGTGTATTGATGCAAGATGGCAAAGTGATTGCTTATGGCTCTAGGCAGTTGAAGAAACATGAGAGAAATTATCCTACCCATGATCTAGAATTGGCTGCCGTGGTGTTTGCCTTGAAGTCTTGGAGGCATTATCTCTATGGTGAGTCTTGTGACATCTATACTGACCACAAGAGTCTTAAATATATTTTCACTCAGAAGGAGCTCAATCTGAGGCAGCGTAGGTGGCTTGAGTTGATAAAAGATTATGATCTTACAATTCAGTATCATCCAGGGACGGCGAATGTGGTGGCAGATGCTCTTAGTAGAACTGGGGTTCCTAAGGTGGCAATGCCCTTGATTGCGGATTTGGATCGTATGGGTGTCTCCTTATGCTATGCTGGCACTGCTAGAGAGGAGACCCAGTTGTTCATTCAGTCATTCCTTCTTGAGAGGGTGCGCGAGGCACAACAGCATGACCGTCTAATTCAAGAGGTTCGTAAGAGGATAGCGAATGGCAAACCTCGAGAGTTTAGTATTGATGAGAACGATGCAGTCTGGTTTAGAGGACGCCTTTGTGTGCCTCAAAAATCAGATGTGAAGATGGATATCTTGCGAGAAGGTCATCAGACTCCATACACTGTTCATCCTGGTGAGACAAAGATGTATAGAGATCTTAAGCAGAGCTTCTAGTGGAAGAGAATGAAGGTTGATATTGCCAAGTATGTTGAAGCTTGTGGTGTGTGCCAGCAAGTGAAGGCTGAGCATAAGAGGCCTGTAGGTTTATTGAAACCTTTAGAGATTCTAGAATGGAAGTGGGAATATATTACTATGGATTTTGTGGTTAGTTTACCACGATCTCCTCAGGGTAATGATGCCATTTGGGTTGTGGTAGATAGACTCACTAAGGTGGCTCATTTTATTCCAATGAAGACCAAGAATTCTGCTGCAGACTTGGTCCCCTTGTATATGAAGGAGGTAGTGAGGCTGCATGGAGTGCCGAAGTCTATTGTTTCAGATCGAGACTCCAAATTTGTTTCCAATTTTTGGAGGAGTTTACATAGCGCTTTGGGGACGAAGCTTGACATGAGTGTTGCTTTTCACCCTCAAACTGATGGTCAGTCCGAGCGTACTATCTAGACTTTGGAGGACATGCTACGTGCCTGTGTCCTTTCCTGGAAGGGTAGTTGGGAGGATCATCTAGCTTTAGCTGAGTTTGCTTATAATAACAGCTATCAAGCTAGTATAAAGATGGCACCATATGAGGCTTTGTATGGTAGAAGATGCATCTCACCATTGTGTTGGGAAACATTGGGAGAGAGGTCTTTAGTCAGTCCAGATTGGATTCAATAGACATGTTAGCCGCCCAGAGTCGCCAGAAAAGCTATGCGGATGTTAGAAGGTGAGACCTCGAGTTTGCAGTGGGTGATCAGGTTCTTCTCAAAGTATCGCCTACTAAGGGTGTTGTGCGGTTCGGTACTACTGGGAAGCTTAGCCCGAGGTACATTGGACCTTTTGATATCATAGCCCGGGTAGGTAGCTTGGCTTACCGCTTACAATTACCGGATTATATGAAGGGAGTTCATAATGTCTTCCACATTTCTATGCTGAGAAAGTATTTGCGGGATCCTGAGCATAAGATCGACTTAGAGCCGATTCATGTGGAGCAGGACTTGACTGTGAAGTGTCAGCCAGTGCGTATCTTAGAATCATCAGAGCGTGTTCTCAGGAGAAGGATTATCAAATATGTGAGAGTTCTATGGACGAATCAGCCTGAACGTGAAGCGACTTGGGAGCTTGAGGATCAGATGCGTAAGGAGTATCCCGAACTATTTGACACTGGTGAGTTTTATGCAGATCCGTGTAGTTAACTATTCTGTTGGTTTATATCATAGAAGCGGTAGAATTGGAGGACGAATTCATTTAAGGGGGGTAGAATGTAACATCTAGGAAAAAAATTAATTAACATAATGTCTTTTGGGCTTAATGGGCTTAGAGTAGAGGAAAGAAAGGCCTATTTTCAGTCCAACCTTGAGAAGGGGAAGGGGAGAGGTAGAAAGCTACGTAACTTTCCAACTCCCTGTTGGCCGATCGGTCTCTCGACCTTTGCGAGGGGGTAGTGGCGGCGCTCCTGAGTCCTCTCCCATCGCTAGGGCTAGGCATCTAGGTGTGTGGCCTTCTCCATCTTGGCACATGATTCACAAGTTTTCTGCTGCTACCCTGATCATCTCTGCTGCCTTCTTGTTGGCTACAAAACACTGCAGCAGGTTGGGAGGGTGCGTGGTTGTCTAGGGAGGATTGACCAAGGGAACATCTCCTAGGTAATTATGGATCAAATTATTTTTATCCCCTACGATTAGCTGTTGGTAGTTTTTGGTCCCATGGCTTGATCCCTTCTGTGCCCTTTGGTTGGCCAGGTTCTTTCTGCTGCAGAGTTTTCGGGCAGTGCAGTAGTAGATAAGAGTCCGTTTTGAGGACTTTAGACGTCAAATTGGAAACTGCCATTGTAATGAAAGTTGTAGAACCTTTCGATATCTTTCCAACGAATATTTGAACACTTCTTTTCGTTGAGGATTATGGGAGATATCTATTTCTGAATGTTTCTGTCAATTTCTAGTTACAGTTTCGACATTTAGATATAGATGTTGGTTTAGGAGTCCTTCGAGGCCATTTTGGTCCAGGGTGCTAAAGAGTATTTTGTAGTACTTTGTATGAACTTTCCACTGAGTATTTAAACTCTGTTTTAGAAGTAATGGTTTGGGCGGTATGGTTCTCTGAATACAGAGTTGCTGCTGTAGAAACTCAGAGCAGTCTGTTTCTTTGTAGGCTGCATTAAAAATAGTAGATGTTGAAATTTTAACTTTTGCTAAATACCAAAGCTGTAGGAGTTTTGTTAAGCTTTCCATTTTGGTAAATCTTATAATTTTTGGACTAGTAGATCTCCAGTTATGAATTTTTGAATGTTGATGTTCTGTTTTGGACGTCAGAAAGTACTCAGTTATGTTCCATGGTTAATTACACTGTCTTGGAGACCTTTTATGCAAAAGCTTACAATACAAAAGTTGTAGATAACGGAGTTTTATATAATCTGGTAAAGTTTGGGAGGTTTTGAATGTGTGTTCTAAAGTCTACGAAAAAGAGAGGACTTAGTGCTGCTGTCTTGATCAGTAGCGCAAACGTCAGACGCTTAAATGTCGGGTTGGGGCGCTCTAGGGCGCATTTGTTGTTGTACTTGCTTGTAATGTTTGTGCTTCTACTGAGTATTGCTTGTGATTAGGTGGTAGCACTTCGGAACATCGCTAGTGATTTTGATCTCCTTCGATAAAGAGGCAAGTAAATGTAGCGGTGGTTTGCTACCGTTTTGGCTTGTTATTTTCATCACCTACAATTTAATGTCTATAATAATGTCACACCACTAATATTCATGACTTGTGAACTTGGTTTATTCAACCTTATGTGAATGTGGTCTTATTTATTTATTCATGGTGATGTTACTATTCCACATTGCTATATGTGGCTAGCCCACAACCCTGAAGATGAAGTTGAAGTATCATTGGCGGTGTATATTAATTTTATTGCAGCATGCCAAGCGCATTGCATCATTCATTTGCATTGGAAGTTATGTCGTTGACCTATGGTCACGACCGTACCGGTACAGCATCATGGGATGCAGCTCCACACCTTGTTGGGTGTGCAGGCAGGAGTCATTTTGCATTGCATTCATATGCATTCATGAAGTATATTATTGAAGTGGTCTATCCATATTGTTATGAAGCTCTATCATCTGGCTATGTTTTTAAATGGAAGTCTCATTTTTTTTATACCATGTCAAGTGGAAACTCCGTGTTAAATTGATGTTTAATTCCACTTGTGGTTTAAATAGCCAGTCAAAACAAGTTTGCTTGCTGAGATGTTTCATCTCACCCTTGCTTTACTCAATCCAGGTACTTGATGCTTGCTTGGAAGGGAAGGGGATTAGTTGCACGTCACACACTCCGTTAGAGCCTTCATGTTTAATTCATAATAATTTGGTTATGTTCCTTAGACATAATTGGGAGGAAATGTTTAAAGTGTGGATGTTAAACTTATTCATGTTGGAGCATCTCATATTTGTGTTAGGATTTCGTTAATGTTAGTTTGGTGCTTCCGGTTATTATATATATCTTGCTTCTGCATTGTTTTTAAATACAAGGGAGGTGCTGCCAAATCTTTGTTGGTTATGTGCGGCTGTGGGTTTGTGATGTTTAGTGGCATCCTAGGATGTCTGTGGATTCTGGGGTGTTACAGTTGGTACCAAAGCGGGTTTTAGATTCTCGGAAAAAAATAAAAATTAATTTGACACACTTGCACTTTTAGGATGGGTAATTATTGTTTTCTCTATTCTTGATTGTTGTGACATGATCTGTTAAATATATAATTTGTTTCAATTTAGGTTGGTGTGGGCTTGGTTTTGTTTTTTTTAATGTGGTTGTTGTTTGCTTACCGTGGTGGCTGCAGTTATGCCGCCTAAAGGACGACGGGGTCGACCAGCGACTAATCGTTCTACAAATAATAATCCACCTCTTTATCCAGCAGCAATGGCAGCTGCGATGCAGGTGATGCAGCAGGAGTTGGAGACCTTGAGGCAAGTTGCCAATACTGGCGCTGCTACCGCTGCTACAGCTGGTGCCACTACTAGCACGGTTCTTGCTATGGGTGCTATTTCCACTGGTGTTCCTCAGACTGCACTTCCAGTCAGTGGTATTTCTCTTGTGAAGTGGATCAGCATGAAGTTGGATTCATTTGATGGTAGTGGCTCTCCAGTTGAGGCAGCAAATTGGTTGACCTATGTGGAGGACAAGATGGATGTCTTTGAGGTGGCTTATGGGGATCGTGTTCGCTATGGGACATAGTTGTTGAAGGGTGAGGCTCAGATATGGTGGAGAGGCGTGCAAACATCTCATTCATCTGCACCTGGATCCTTGACTTGGCATGTCTTGGCTAGGGAGTTTGAGAGGAGGTTTTACCCAGCTACTTTTCTGGAGAAGATGAAGATAGACCTGCAAACTTATAGGCAGGATAAGAAAACAGTGGCAGAGTATGAGGTGGGCTTCAACAATATTGTTCGCTTTGTTCCACATGTGGCACGTAATGAGGTAGAGAAGGCAAGCCAGTTTCGTCAGGGTTTGAAACCTTCGATCAGGCACACTTTGGGGGCCTTTCCATTGGTGGATTTCCGCACCACTGTGGAGCAGGCTTTAGGGGTGGAGATGCAACAACAGTACACTAATGAAATTCAGAAACCTTCTAGTGTGGATCAGTCTCGCTCTCAGGATGACAAGAAGGGCCAGTCTGGTGGTCCAGCTCACAAGAAGGGGAAGTTTCAGCGTCACCATCCATATCGTGGCAAGTCCTCTCACTCTAGTTCTTCAGGAGGTAGTACACCTCAGTATCGGGCTATTCCTAAACTAGGTATGGGGCTAGTGTGTTTCCGCTGTGGTGATGCACACCGACGTGCAGAGTGCCAGTGGAGTGGAAGATGTTCTATTTGTGGCCAGGACCACAAGGATGTGGTATGTAGGAAGAATCCAAATGCAAAGCTCCGTTGGGAACCAGTGTCTTCTTCAGCTTCTAGTGGCACTGCCAACATGATGTCATCCACACAGCAGCATGCTTTTGTGCCACCTACTCAGCAGTACTTGGCTGCACCATCCTACCCTCAGTACTTAGCAGCTCCTACTTCTACACCGGCTGCTCCTTCGACGGCTCAGGCTGGGACCCTTCGGCTACCCCAACCTACTGCTCCTCTAGTGTATCCGCTGCCCTGGACTTCTACTCCTACTGGATTTTCGCTAGGTGTTTCTTCCTCTGCGGGTGTTCCTGGAGCTTATGCATTGCCCTCTGTTGATGGCAATAATGGAGATGTTGTTACAGGTACTATCTTGGTTGATTCATTTGATGCATATGCTCTTTTTGACTCTAGCGCTAGTTTCTCATTTGTCTCGGAGGGTTTTGTGGCTCGTGCTGGCCTCTCTGTGCAGAAGATTGGTCAGTCCATTGTGGTCAGTTCCGCTAAAGGTGTTATATCTAGTCACTCAATTTGTCCGGGTTGCTCTATCGTTCTTGCCGATGAGGGGTTTGTTGCTAATCTCGTGGTGATTCCCCTTGAGTCTTTTGATGTTATTCTAGGCATGGATTGGCTTTCTCAATACCAGGCTGTTATCTCTTGTTTCTGGAAGACAGTGTCTTTGCAGGCACCTTCAGGTAGAGAGGTAATCTTTATAGGTAGTGCTATGAAGTACTCCCTTGCTCTTCTATGTCTATTGTTCCCAGATCGCTGGACTAGAAAATCTGGAATTCTCTTCTCTATGGTGGATGACAATGAGGTTGCCTTGCCAGTGGAGGACTTACGTGTGGTGTGTCATTACCCTGATGTGTTTCGTACTGAGCTTCCAAGTATTCCGCCTGAGCGTGATGTGGTTTTTGAAATTAAATTAGTTCCTGGTACACAACCTATCCATAAGACTCCGTATCGGATGGCTCCAAAAGAGCAGGTTGAGTTGAAGCAGCAGTTGGATGATCTTCTTGCTAAGGGTTTTATCAGACCTAGCAAGTCGCCTTGGGCTTTTCCTGTACTATTTGTGGAGAAGAAGGATGGTACCAAGAGGTTGTGTGTGGATTATCGTGACCTTAATTGGGTGACCATCAAGAATAAGTATCCTTTACCTCGTATTGATGTGCTCTTTGAGCAATTGAGAGGTGCCAAGGTATTCTCTAAGGTTGATTTGAATTCTGGCTATCATCAGTTGAGAATACGGGAGGAAGATATCAAGAAGACAGCTTTTAGCACTAGGTATGGGCATTATGAATATATCGTTATGTCTTTTGGACTAACAAATGCCCCTGCTGTGTTTATGGAAGCTATGAATAGGATGCTACATGAGTACTTGGATGATTTCGTCGTTGTTTTCCTTGATGATATCTTGATTTACTCCAAGTCCGAGGAAGAGCATGAGCGGCATCTTAGTCTTGTTCTGGATGCCCTTCGGAAGAATCAGTTTTATGCGAAATTGAAGAAGTGTGCTTTTTGGCTCTCTGAAGTGGCTTTTCTAGGTCATGTTATTAATCAACATGGCATTTCAGTTGATCCCAGGAATGTTGCTAGTGTTGTTAATTGGCAGAGACCTACTATAGTAACTGAGATTCGTAGTTTTCTTGGTCTTGCTGGCTATTATCGGCGTTTTGTGCAGGATTTTTCTAGTATTGCAAAGCCGATGATGAGACTTACTGAGAAGGGTGTTCCTTTTGTATGGAACAATGATTGTGAGATCAGTTTCCAGACATTAAAGGATAAGTTGGTGAATGCTCCTATCTTGACGTTACCCGAGAGTGGCAAGCGTTTCACGGTGTATACATATGCATCCCGTGTTGGTCTGGGATGTGTATTGATGCAAGATGGCAAAGTGATTGCTTATGGCTCTAGGCAGTTGAAGAAACATGAGAGAAATTATCCTACCCATGATCTAGAATTGGCTGCCGTGGTGTTTGCCTTGAAGTCTTGGAGGCATTATCTCTATGGTGAGTCTTGTGACATCTATACTGACCACAAGAGTCTTAAATATATTTTCACTCAGAAGGAGCTCAATCTGAGGCAGCGTAGGTGGCTTGAGTTGATAAAAGATTATGATCTTACAATTCAGTATCATCCAGGGACGGCGAATGTGGTGGCAGATGCTCTTAGTAGAACTGGGGTTCCTAAGGTGGCAATGCCCTTGATTGCGGATTTGGATCGTATGGGTGTCTCCTTATGCTATGCTGGCACTGCTAGAGAGGAGACCCAGTTGTTCATTCAGTCATTCCTTCTTGAGAGGGTGCGCGAGGCACAACAGCATGACCGTCTAATTCAAGAGGTTCGTAAGAGGATAGCGAATGGCAAACCTCGAGAGTTTAGTATTGATGAGAACGATGCAGTCTGGTTTAGAGGACGCCTTTGTGTGCCTCAAAAATCAGATGTGAAGATGGATATCTTGCGAGAAGGTCATCAGACTCCATACACTGTTCATCCTGGTGAGACAAAGATGTATAGAGATCTTAAGCAGAGCTTCTAGTGGAAGAGAATGAAGGTTGATATTGCCAAGTATGTTGAAGCTTGTGGTGTGTGCCAGCAAGTGAAGGCTGAGCATAAGAGGCCTGTAGGTTTATTGAAACCTTTAGAGATTCTAGAATGGAAGTGGGAATATATTACTATGGATTTTGTGGTTAGTTTACCACGATCTCCTCAGGGTAATGATGCCATTTGGGTTGTGGTAGATAGACTCACTAAGGTGGCTCATTTTATTCCAATGAAGACCAAGAATTCTGCTGCAGACTTGGTCCCCTTGTATATGAAGGAGGTAGTGAGGCTGCATGGAGTGCCGAAGTCTATTGTTTCAGATCGAGACTCCAAATTTGTTTCCAATTTTTGGAGGAGTTTACATAGCGCTTTGGGGACGAAGCTTGACATGAGTGTTGCTTTTCACCCTCAAACTGATGGTCAGTCCGAGCGTACTATCTAGACTTTGGAGGACATGCTACGTGCCTGTGTCCTTTCCTGGAAGGGTAGTTGGGAGGATCATCTAGCTTTAGCTGAGTTTGCTTATAATAACAGCTATCAAGCTAGTATAAAGATGGCACCATATGAGGCTTTGTATGGTAGAAGATGCATCTCACCATTGTGTTGGGAAACATTGGGAGAGAGGTCTTTAGTCAGTCCAGATTGGATTCAATAGACATGTTAGCCGCCCAGAGTCGCCAGAAAAGCTATGCGGATGTTAGAAGGTGAGACCTCGAGTTTGCAGTGGGTGATCAGGTTCTTCTCAAAGTATCGCCTACTAAGGGTGTTGTGCGGTTCGGTACTACTGGGAAGCTTAGCCCGAGGTACATTGGACCTTTTGATATCATAGCCCGGGTAGGTAGCTTGGCTTACCGCTTACAATTACCGGATTATATGAAGGGAGTTCATAATGTCTTCCACATTTCTATGCTGAGAAAGTATTTGCGGGATCCTGAGCATAAGATCGACTTAGAGCCGATTCATGTGGAGCAGGACTTGACTGTGAAGTGTCAGCCAGTGCGTATCTTAGAATCATCAGAGCGTGTTCTCAGGAGAAGGATTATCAAATATGTGAGAGTTCTATGGACGAATCAGCCTGAACGTGAAGCGACTTGGGAGCTTGAGGATCAGATGCGTAAGGAGTATCCCGAACTATTTGACACTGGTGAGTTTTATGCAGATCCGTGTAGTTAACTATTCTGTTGGTTTATATCATAGAAGCGGTAGAATTGGAGGACGAATTCATTTAAGGGGGGTAGAATGTAACATCTAGGAAAAAAATTAATTAACATAATGTCTTTTGGGCTTAATGGGCTTAGAGTAGAGGAAAGAAAGGCCTATTTTCAGTCCAACCTTGAGAAGGGGAAGGGGAGAGGTAGAAAGCTACGTAACTTTCCAACTCCCTGTTGGCCGATCGGTCTCTCGACCTTTGCGAGGGGGTAGTGGCGGCGCTCCTGAGTCCTCTCCCATCGCTAGGGCTAGGCATCTAGGTGTGTGGCCTTCTCCATCTTGGCACATGATTCACAAGTTTTCTGCTGCTACCCTGATCATCTCTGCTGCCTTCTTGTTGGCTACAAAACACTGCAGCAGGTTGGGAGGGTGCGTGGTTGTCTAGGGAGGATTGACCAAGGGAACATCTCCTAGGTAATTATGGATCAAATTATTTTTATCCCCTACGATTAGCTGTTGGTAGTTTTTGGTCCCATGGCTTGATCCCTTCTGTGCCCTTTGGTTGGCCAGGTTCTTTCTGCTGCAGAGTTTTCGGGCAGTGCAGTAGTAGATAAGAGTCCGTTTTGAGGACTTTAGACGTCAAATTGGAAACTGCCATTGTAATGAAAGTTGTAGAACCTTTCGATATCTTTCCAACGAATATTTGAACACTTCTTTTCGTTGAGGATTATGGGAGATATCTATTTCTGAATGTTTCTTTCAATTTCTAGTTACAGTTTCGACATTTAGATATAGATGTTGGTTTAGGAGTCCTTCGAGGCCATTTTGGTCCAGGGTGCTCAAGAGTATTTTGTAGTACTTTGTATGAACTTTCCACTGAGTATTTAAACTCTGTTTTAGAAGTAATGGTTTGGGCGGTATGGTTCTCTGAATACAGAGTTGCTGCTGTAGAAACTCAGAGCAGTCTGTTTCTTTGTAGGCTGCATTAAAAATAGTAGATGTTGAAATTTTAACTTTTGCTAAATACCAAAGCTGTAGGAGTTTTGTTAAGCTTTCCATTTTGGTAAATCTTATAATTTTTGGACTAGTAGATCTCCAGTTATGAATTTTTGAATGTTGATGTTCTGTTTTGGACGTCAGAAAGTACTCAGTTATGTTCCATGGTTAATTACACTGTCTTGGAGACCTTTTATGCAAAAGCTTACAATACAAAAGTTGTAGATAACGGAGTTTTATATAATCTGGTAAAGTTTGGGAGGTTTTGAATGTGTGTTCTAAAGTCTACGAAAAAGAGAGGACTTAGTGCTGCTGTCTTGATCAGTAGCGCAAACGTCAGACGCTTAAATGTCGGGTTGGGGCGCTCTAGGGCGCATTTGTTGTTGTACTTGCTTGTAATGTTTGTGCTTCTACTGAGTATTGCTTGTGATTAGGTGGTAGCACTTCGGAACATCGCTAGTGATTTTGATCTCCTTCGATAAAGAGGCAAGTAAATGTAGCGGTGGTTTGCTACCGTTTTGGCTTGTTATTTTCATCACCTACAATTTAATGTCTATAATAATGTCACACCACTAATATTCATGACTTGTGAACTTGGTTTATTCAACCTTATGTGAATGTGGTCTTATTTATTTATTCATGGTGATGTTACTATTCCACATTGCTATATGTGGCTAGCCCACAACCCTGAAGATGAAGTTGAAGTATCATTGGCGGTGTATATTAATTTTATTGCAGCATGCCAAGCACATTGCATCATTCATTTGCATTGGAAGTTATGTCGTTGACCTTTGGTCACGACCGTACCGGTACAGCATCTTGGGATGCAGCTCCACACCTTGTTGGGTGTGCAGGCAGGAGTCATTTTGCATTGCATTCATATGCATTCATGAAGTATATTATTGAAGTGGTCTATCCATATTGTTATGAAGCTCTATCATCTGGCTATGTTTTTAAATGGAAGTTTCATTTTTTTATACCATGTCAAGTGGAAACTCCGTGTTAAATTGATGTTTAATTCCACTTGTGGTTTAAATAGCCAGTCAAAACAAGTTTGCTTGCTGAGATGTTTCATCTCACCCTTGCTTTACTCAATCCAGGTACTTGATGCTTGCTTGGAAGGGAAGGGGATTAGTTGCACGTCACACACTCCGTTAGAGCCTTCATGTTTAATTCATAATAATTTGGTTATTTTCCTTAGACAAAATTGGGAGGAAATGTTTAAAGTGTGGATGTTAATCTTATTCATGTTGGAGCATCTCATATTTGTGTTAGGATTTCGTTAATGCTAGTTTGGTGCTTCCGGTTATTATATATATCTTGCTTCTGCATTGTTTTTAAATACAAGGGAGGTGCTGCCAAATCTTTGTTGGTTTTGTGCGGCTGTGGGTTTGTGATGTTTAGTGGCATCCTAGGATGTCTGTGGATTCTGGGGTGTTACAAGCTATTCTAATTCTCTAATGGAGAGAAACTCCCTAAACCCTAGCTCTGCTGATGGCTCCCTCTGCTAATGAATTGCTAATGAAATAGGGTTTCTCCTGGGGTGAGGGGCCTTGCTTATATAGCCCTCTAGGAAGCACCACAGCCCTCGGATCAAACCGACCATGATCTATGGTTTTTATTCATCCTCAAAGGCGGTGGAGGTAGGATCTGTGAGCTCGCAGCGGATTGGTCACCTGGGTGGTGCGGGCGCCCAGGGCCAGGGGTGGCCGCCCCACTTGTCAGCCCATTTGGCCCTCCCCTTCGAGGAGGTGCCTTCCCTAGTCTTCTAGATTATTCTTTTTCATAGTAGAGTTGATTTCTCTCTATGTAAATCTGACATGTGGGTTTCCTTTGGTCTTTTCCTGATAACCCTTGCAGAAATAGACATTCACCAAAACTCATGGAAATTATTAGTTTAAAACCCCTAAGTCTAAGGTGAAGCTCATTTTAAACCTTCTTTTGATTCTTGTTGGCTTATAAATTTGATGGTAAATTACCATCAACAAACTCCCCTAGGCTTACCTTTTGCTCGTCCCTGAGCAAACAACTAAACCCAATATGGATCAGGAGTTGCTGCAATGCTTTCACGCCTTAAAAGTACACATGCGTTCAAACAAGAATTCTTCTTTTGGACTAGAGTGGACTGCACTGACTTTCAAACTTACTCATGTTTCTTCTAACCATGGGGCTTTTACCTGTACTTGGATCTTGAGTAATTGAAAGACAGAACAATTAAGTCAAGCACTATGTCTCATGCTCTCTGTTCCACCTCTGTCCTAGAGTTTTCATAAATATTTGCAAATAAAACTCATAGTTCCTTGAATATGACTCTCACAAGTCTCACAATATGTGGTATTTTTGGATCCTCACTAAGGCATTAGAAAGGTTATGCCTTGTCTCTCCTCTCAAAATATGTAGTATCTTTGGCTCAAGGCAAATCTTGGGTATGCCTTCTCTCTCTCACCCTATAACCAATAAGGCTTATGTGGAGTTCAGGGGTATGGAGATAGCTCATACATACTTGCAATGCATATATTGCCTAGTCAAACCATGGATCCAGAGGAACTCATCATACAATCAAATCAAGATGTGCATGTGTGGTTTGATATGGTGGCTAAAATGTTGGGGAACAAATGAGATAGAAAGAAAGAGGTGAAAGTCTAATTCTACAATGCTCTAGACTTGAAAATAACTTCTCTCTTCTGAATCTTGAAAATACATGGAAACTTGGCTGCATAAATATCTTTCTTTTCTTTCTTTTTTTATTGGGACCCTTGTGCATCTTTTTCTTTTGCTTTTGCTTCTTCTCTTCTTTTTTTACATAGAAACTAGATAACAAGTCTCTGATATGAAGAACTAAATTGATACAAGAGAAATGATGATGAAAACTTGGAGCAATTATAAAGATATTTGGCTAGCAGAAAAGGAATCCTATGGGAAATATTTTTGGTGTTTACTCTCAGTGTAAGAGTAGAACATTTTTGGTGGATCTAAATGGGACAAATATGTGGTGTGTACTTCCAGGGTAGAAGTAGCAAGGATGCATGATGTGTGTGTGAATCCTGAATTTAACCGCATGACAAGCCCCTAAGGGTCGACATAGCCCAACCAAACTCAATACAATTACAAGCAGTAAATATGTGGAAGGTTTCCTATTCTAATAATCATGTATGGCTTGTGGTACGAATTTAACACTCGTCATATAAGAAACTCATCATGTGGCATTTTGAGTTTTCAAAATAAATCTCTAGAATTTAGTGTCACTAGGAACAAGATAAACAACAGCTCAGACTATATCATATCATGTCCATCAATTACCTAGACTTAGATTAAGCATATGCTCCCACAGGTTTAAAGTGTAGAGTAAATTCATGTGTCAACAGTTTATCCAATCCTTGGGAGAATTCTAGGTTGAAAACTAGGTACTTGAAAAGAATTACAACAGAGCAACTGTTCATCATTTCCATCATGCATTCTTCAAGTCTACAAACTTATTAACAAATTAAAGTAATAAGATTAAAAACACATTCTTTTTATTTGGTTTTTATGTTTTTAGAACAAACTAAAACAAGCACACTAAAAAGTAGTAAATATTTATTTTGTTTTTAGGTTTTGCTGATTTTTTTAGATGCATAACAATAACAAAAGAAAATTGTAAAAAGGAAAAGAAAACTTACCTTAGATAACGGGGGTCCTCCCCCAAGCTAAATTTTGCCGTAGTCGTTCAATTGAGAGGGAAAAATCCCAACAATGTTGCAATATCCTTGGCCTCTTATTCTTGACTTTCTCAAATGCTAGTTAAGGTCTGAGTGGTGTTGTAGTTCCACTGGCGCTGCTCCTCCCACATCTGGTCATGGCGTGCTTGGCCTTATTGGAGGGTCTGGAGAGCGTTGTCAGTGAGCTAGTGGTGCGCCATATGTTCTTCATGGTACTGCGGGGTGTAGTGGAAACCAGTAGCATCGGACCTACGTCCGTGCTCGACTTCTTGACGTGCTCCACCAGATGATGTTCTTCCACCTTGGTAATCAAATGAGTGCCTTACACCCCCTGATGAAGTTCCCTCTCCATAGGGATGGAATGGTCCAGTCGATGGATGCGGCTGCTCATAGCTATCATGCGGCTGATGAGGAGGATACTCCCATGGGTTCAGAACCCGATAGTGGTGATCCATCCACTCATCATAGCTGGCATGAGCTGGCTGTTCTAGTTCAGGGTCAGCACCGCGCCAAACTGGTTCTTGATAGTGACGTGTGATTCTTTCAGAGGTGGTTCTCTGGGGCACTCTAGTGTTCACTGGTTGAGCCTGTAACTCAACATGAAAAGTTCAAACAGAATAAAGGGCCAACTCCGGGTTAGGTAACCGGAGCTTGGTCTCCCCATATGTCATAAAAAGTTCATTGTTTATTCTTTTGAAAAGGTGAGCATGATAAAAATGTTCATAGCCAAAAGTATCACGATGATCTTCAATAAAATTAAGAGAGGCTCCTTGCAACATGTTTAATTTAGTAGCAATGCGAGTAACAAGCGAACAGATAGCAACAGGTCCTACTCGATAAGAGGGAACAATCAACCAATGGGCAACTATAAGACGGACAGGCGAGACTTTGATCTTTTTGACGGCTACATACATCAGTTGTAAGTCTGCAACCCTGACTTTACTAGTATCATCACGTGGAAAGAATGTGAAGCCCAACCATTTATGGAAAAATCTAAGCGTTGGATGTTCTATGTCACTAGTACGATGCGAGTAGAAAACTGTATGCTTAGAAATCTCAATCCAAAACTTATGCTTCTCAAAATCTCCTAAAGCTTCATCAATATCTACTGGGATGTTGAAAGGAAAATTAAGGTGGTCACTAAGCTCTCTCCAAGCGAGGTAAAACTCTTACTTAAAGAGCCTAAAGTAAACTCCCGACTCTGTGGTCCTTAGGGAGCTAAGAAATTCTATGGTTAACAACTTAGATCCTATTTCAGCGACATCCCAAGCAGAAGCCCATCCTAGTAATGAGAAAATAGTATCAAATTCAGTACTCATACCTGCCTCTTGGAGTAGTGCTTGAAAAGGATCTTGGGTGCTGGTGATAAAGAGGAAGTAGGTGCAGGGGCAGTAGGAGGGTTGACGCTCATGTTGGAGCCAGCTCTTGATGATGCTCGGGTCAAACGCCTGGTTCTGATGTTCCTGATCGTCCCCACAACTCCCTTGGCAAGCTTCTTTAATCCACTCATCCTGCAAAACTGACAAAGACAAAACTCATGGAGAGAATTTGGGAAGGGGTTAGTTGGTTAGCGGTCCAGAGGTTAGTCATCCAAGAGAATAATTCTTAGTTGGTTTTCCGATAGAACCTCCCCTCAAATTTTAATTGCTCTAGCTTTACTTGGGCAGCGTTACCACTAAATAAATGATTATAGTAGCACTAAAGAAAACCTTCCTTCTCTCAACTCTAAGCTCTAGGACACTCTCCTCTATTCCCTTTTTTCTCTTATTTCTTTCCACTCTCTTCCTTCTCTCCTATGCTCTTGCAGGAAACTCAAAACTGAGAATAGATTGTACACTAAAAATCCAGAATGTTGGTGGTGCATAGAAGCAATGGGAGAAGAGGCTTTTATAGAGGAGATGTCTGGGCGGGCGCCCAAGTGGTGGGGGCGGCCACCCCACCTCTGTCCCCTTTTTGGCTGAAACTTTCAACTCTCCACCTTGCTTTATGGTTAAGTATGAAAAAGTGGTGTGCGGGTGGATTTGGCGGTGGAAAAGAGAAAATGGTGGAGGTGAGTGGAAGTGGATGAAATAATGTGATGTATGTGAGGTGGAGTGTATGACATGTGGGTCCCATGGTGGCGGGTCCACTATGCAGGAGATAAAAGAGTAGAAACTAAAATGCTTAAAATGCATGGAATAAATATTTTTGTACTGCCACAGTAAATACTTTTAAGGGTTTTTACACACCATAAAAATTATTTACATGGGGCTAGAATTTTTAAAATGTAGTACTTGAGAATGTAAATATTCTTAAGAAAAATTATGCAGATAAAAACCGAGTTACCTTCCGGCAAGGGTTCGATTTTTTACAGTCCTTCGAACTGGACCTTCCAATATTTTATTCTTTTGATGATGCAAGAGATGATGGCTTTGATGATTTTTCCATTTTGTCTTGATCTACCATCTTCGCAGAGGCATTGAGTTCCTGTTTTGACTTGTATGCAAATTGCTCTTCTTGCCCATTTATGGTGAACTTGATTTCTCATTTCCCGATATCAATGTGTGCATTGGCGGTGCTCAAAAAGGGTGTCCCGAGGATGAGTGACACTTTTGAGTTTGGATGCATATCTAGTACCACAAAGTCTACTGGAACAAAGAATTCTCGTATCTTGACTGGAATATTCTCGGCGATGCCCAATGGTACTGAACTGATTGATCTGCTAACTGTAGGCACATTGATGTTGGCTCTAATGCTGAGTGGTCAAGCTTGTGATAGATTGCAGCAGGCATCACACTGACACTTGCTCCAAGGTCACATAGTGCATGGTTGACGTGTTGATCTCCAATTGAGCAATCAATAGTGGGGCATCCAGGATCTTTCTTCTTCTCTGGTAATTTATTTAGGATAGCTGCACTACACTCTTCAGTTAGCTTGATCACTTTAGTGGATGGTAGTGGTCTCTTCTTGTTCAAAATGTCTCTGATATACTTGGCATATGTAGGGACTTGAATGGCATCCAATAGAGGTATGTTGACATATAGCTTCTGAATAACCTCCACGAACTTGCTAAACTGCTCATCCGATTGTGATCTTCTAATTCTATGAGGAAATGGTATATAATTTGTATCATGAAAATTTTGTCTCATCTCGTGATCTTGCAATATGTCTTGAGGTTGTACATCTTGCTCAGCTTCAATATTATTCTCTTCTTCTACCACTGGTAGTACTGCTGGTGCTCTTCTTGCTCCTTTTGGATAGGGAGGATCCTTGGTGGATCTCCCTCCTTTCGTAGTAATGGCTCTTACTTGCTCAGGATCAGTGGCAGTGGCAATACCATAGCTAGCTGTTTTATCTTCTCTTCTATCTTCTTGTTAAACTTAAGTTGATCTTCAATGGCAACTGAGAAACTATCCATCTTGACATTTATATCCTCTAGGATTCTATCATTGGTGGCAAGCTTTACCTTGATTTCACTGTTCATTCTGATCTGCTGCCCGACTAAATCCCTTAATGTTGGTTGTCGACTCAATTTTTGATTTGGCAGATACAAAGGCTTCTTGTCTGCGAAGTTTGTATCTTGTTTGTATGTTGCTTCAATCGCCCTATGATCTTCCTTGTATTTGGCCCTCTGGTCAAGCTAGTTGAGCAAGTCATCCATCTTGGTAGATGGTGCAATCACTTCTTCAACTGTTTCTTCATTCTGATGACAATGTTGAGTGTGGTCTTGGGACCAGCCTTGATTTTCTGATATTTTCTCCATAAGTGACTTTGCTTTCCTAATTGTAAGTGACAAAATTGATCCTCCAGCAGTTGCATCTAGGTGCTCACGTGCCTTCTGAGTTAATCCATGATAAAAGCCTTGCATGAGTAACCATTCTTCCATTCTATGATGAGGACAATCTGAGATGTATTCTTGCAAACTCTTCCATGCTTCTGAAATGGTTTCTGTCTTCTGCTGTTGAAAATTGGTAATCTTTCCTCTTAAGGTATTGGTCTTGCCTATTGGGAAGAATTTTGCTAGAAAGGCCTTTGAACACTTCACCCATGTGTTGATTTCTTCTTTGTTGGCATAAAACCACTGCTTCGCTCTTCCCACTAGTGAGAATGGAAAAAGGCGAAGTAGTATGATATCTTGATTAACTTCTTTGATGACGATAGTGCTTCCAATTTCTAGGAAATTTTACAAATGTGTACTTGCATGTTCATGTACCTTTCCACTGAATAGGGTAGCTTGTATTAATGAGGCTTGGCTTGAGCTCAAACTCAAGATTGTTTGTTTCTAGTGTTGGACCTGTACGGATATTCTCAACTGTAGGAGCAGAGAATTCACGTAGAGTTTCTGTAGCCATAGCTTTAGGAATTGGTGATAAGCTCCTTCTTGGGTTGATCCGATTCTGATGATGGAGATTTGAGTGAATCAGAATTAATCCTGCTAATACCCTGTATAAAATATAAACATAGAAAAACAACAGGGGTGAACCTTCCAAAGCAGGGGTGCCTTGTTATGATTTCTCATTTCCTAAGTATCTATTTACGCAATTTTTCTCAAAGGTATATTCCTTCCTCGGCAACGGCACCAGAAATGCTTGTTGACACTTCTAACACCTCTTAAGCTAAGTTGTCATCCATAGCATGGCGCCAGAAGTGTTGGTATAGAACTGCTCCTCTTAGAATAAAAATGGGATCCACAAGCGTACAGATAAAATACCATTGTAGCACTTCACCGGGAAATATTCCAGGTATCGCTAATTTATATTTAGCTCAAGAGAAAGAACTAAGGACTTAAACCTAAAGGGATGGATTTGCAAAATACAACTACTTATGAGAAATCAATTACACAGTCACTTACTTTGGCAGGGGGGATAAACCATGATAAATAAGTATAATTGAATTGTAAAGCATAGGGAATAAATCACGCAGAGATTAGAGATAGACTACTCATCATAAAGGTAGGTTGACATCTAATTAGTTCAAGAGATTGAATTCTAGGTAGGTTCTAATCCACTAAGTCATTCATCTACTCTAGCAAACACACTATCATATATAGCATAAAAGACTCTTCATCTATGTATAAGGAATATTACTGAAGAAAGCTAGAACATAGCATGACTTCCTACGTAACATTGTTTCTGCCTATCCTATCAGTGGGGGGTGGACTATATAAGACTCAATAGAACTATCACCTCCACGAACTACCACACGACCCGACCAATAGGGTGCATTTGCAGGTAAATAGCATCTAAGCACCACGCTTACATGTGATCTACCACTTAACCCCCTCGCGAAGAGAGCTAAGCGCTTTGCAAACATATACATAAACTCATTATTAATCATAACCATATCAAATATACTACTAGAGCAAACTAGGAACATAATAAATAGAAACATAATCATATTAGAATAAAGTCGTAGAGAAAAGATACAAAATAGTACCAATACTTTGATGACGAAGATCCAAATTCCGAGCACAAGTCGCCCGACTCTTCCTCTATCTAGTCAAAACCTATGTAGAAGTTGAAGAATTGGAGTAGCTATTCTAATTCTCTAGTGGAGAGAAACTTTCTAAACCCTAGCTCTGCTAATGGCTCCCTCTGCTAATGAATTGCTAATGAAATAGGGTTTCTCCTAGGGCGAGGGGCCTTGCTTATATAGCCCTCTAGGAAGCACTACAGCCCTCGGATCAAACCGACCTTGATCTATGGTTTTTATTCATCCTCAAAGGCGGTGGAGGTAGGATCTGGGAGCTCACAGCTGATTGGTCACCTGGGTGGGGCGGGCACCAAGGGCCAGGGGTGGCTGCCCCACTTGTCAGCCCATTTGGCCCTCCCCTTCGAGGAGGTGCCTTCCCGAGTCTTCTAGATTATTCTTTTTTGTAGTAGAGTTGATTTCTCTTTATGTAAATCTGACATGTGGGTCTCCTTTGGTCTTTTCCTGATAACCCCCTGTGGAAATAGACATTCACCAAAACTCATGGAAATTATTAGTTTAAAACCCCTAAGTCTAAGGTGAAGCTCATTTTAACCCTTCTTTTGATTCTTGTTGGCCTATAAAGTTGATGGTTAATTACAGTGAACAAACTCCCCCAGGCTTACCTTTTGCTCGTCCCTGAGCAAACAACTAAACCCAATATGGATCAGGAGTTGCTGCAATGCTTTCACGCCTTAAAAGTACACATGCGTTCAAACAAGAATTCTTCTTTTGGACTAGAGTGGACTGCACTGACTTTCAAACTTACTCATGTTTCTTCTAACCATGGGGCTTTTACCTGTACTTGGGTCTTGAGTAATTGAAAGACAGAACAATTAAGTCAAGCACTATGTCTCATGCTCTTTGTTCCACCTCTGTCCTGGAGTTTTCATAGATATTTGCAACTAAAACTCAGAGTTCCTTGAATATGACTCTCACAAGTCTCTCAATATGTGGTTGGATCCTCACTAAGGCATTTGAAAGGTTATGCCTTGTCTCTCCTCTCAAAATATGTAGTATCTTTGGCTCAAGGCAAATCTTGGGTATGCCTTCTCTCTCTCACCCTATAACCAATAAGGCTTATGTGGAGTTCAGGGGTATGGAGATAGCTCATACATACTTGCAATGCATATATTGCCTTGTCAAACCATGGATCCAGAGGAACTCATCATACAATCAAATCAAGATGTGCATGGGTGGTTTGATATGGTGGCTAAATTGATGGGGAATAAATGAGATAGAAAGAAAGAGGTGAAAGTCTAATTCTACAATGCTCCATACTTGAAAATAACTTCTCTCTTCTGAATCTTGAAAATAAATGGAAACTTGGCTACATAAATATCTTTCTTTTCTTTCTTTTTTTATTAGGACCCTTGTGCATCTTTTTCTTTTGCTTTTGCTTCTTCTCTTCTTTTTTTACATAGAAACTAGATAACAAGTCTCTGATATGAAGAACTAAATTGATACAAGAGAAATGATGATGAAAAATTGGAGCAATTATAAAGATATTTCGCTAGCAGAAAAGGAATCCTATGGGAAATATTTTTGGTGTTTACTCTCAGTGTAAGAGTAGAACATTTTTGGTGGATCTAAATGGGACAAATATGTGGTGCGTACTTCCAGGGTAGAAGTAGCAAGGATGCATGATGTGTGTGTGAATCTTGATTTTAACCGCATGACAAGCCCCTAAGGGTCGACATAGCCCAACCAAACTCAATACAATTACAAGCAGTAAATATGTGGAAGGTTTCCTATTCTAATAATCATGTATGGCTTGTGGTATGAATTTAACACTCATCATGTGGCATTTTGAGTTTTCAAAATAAATCTCTAGAATTTAGTGTCACTAGGAACAACATAAACAACATCTCAGACTATATCATATCATGTCCATCAATTACCTAGACTTAGATTAAGCATATGCTCCCACAGGTTTAAAGTGTAGAGTAAATTCATGTGTCAACAGTTTATCCAATCCTTGGGAGAATTCTAGGTTGAAAACTAGGTACTAGAAAAGAATTACAACAGAGCAACTGTTCATCATTTCCATCATGCATTCTTCAAGTCTACAAACTTATTAACAAATTAAAGTAATAAGATTAAAAACACATTCTTTTTATTTGGTTTTTATGTTTTTAGAACAAACTAAAACAAGCACACTAAAAAGTAGTAAATATTTATTTTGTTTTTAGGTTTTGCTGATTTTTTTAGATGCATAACAATAACAAAAGAAAATTGTAAAAAGGAAAAGAAAACTTACCTTAGATAACGGGGGTCCTCCCCCAAGCTAAATTTTTCCGTAGTCATTCAATTGAGAGGGAAAAATCCCAACAATGTTGCAATATCCTTGGCCTCTTATTCTTGACTTTCTCAAATGCTAGTTAAGGTCTAAGTGGTGTAGTAGTTCCACTGGTGCTGCTCCTCCCACATCTGGTCATGGCGTGCTTGGCCTTATTGGAGGGTCTAGAGAGCATTGTCAGTGCGCTGGTGGTGCGCCATGTGTTCTTCATGGTACTGCGGGGTGTAGTGGAACCCAGTAGCGTCGGACCTATGTCCGTGCTCGACTTCTTGACGTGCTCCACCAGATGATGTTCTTCCACCTTGGTAATCAAATGAGTGCCTTGCACCCCCTGATGAAGTTCCCTCTCCATAGGGATGGAATGGTCCAGTCGATGGATGCGGCTGCTCATAGCTATCATGCGGCTGATGAGGAGGATACTCCCACGGGTTCAGAACCCGATAGTGGTGATCCATCCACTCATCATAGCTAGCATGAGCTGGCTGTTCTTGTTTAGGGTCGGCACTGTGCCAAACTGGTTCTTGATAGTGACGTGTGATTCTTTTAGAGGCGGTTCTTTGGGGCACTCTAGTGTTCACTGGTTGAGCCTGTAACTCAACATGAAAAGTTCAAACAGAATAAAGGGCCAACTTCGGGTTAGGTAACTCAACAAAATAGTACCAATACTTTGATGATGAAGATCCAAATTCCGAGCATAAGTCGCCCGACTCTTCCTCTATCTAGTCAAAACCTATGTAGGAGTTGAAGAATTGGAGTAGCTATTCTAATTCTCTACTGGAGAGAAACTCTCAGAACCCTAGCTCTGTTGATGGCTCCCTATGCTAATGAAATGCTAATGAATTAAGGATTCTCCTGGGGCGAGGGGCCTTGCTTATATAGCCCTCTAGGAAGCACCACAGCCCTCGAATCAAACCGACCTTGATCTATGGTTTTTATTCATCCTCAAAGGTGGTGGAGGCAGGATCTACAGGCTCGCAGCTGATTGGTCACCTTGGTGGGGCAGGCACCCAGGGCTAGGGGCAACCGCCCCACTTGTCAGCCCATTTGGCTCTCCCCTTCGAGGAGGTGCCTTCAGTCTTCTAGATTATTCTTTTTCATAGTAGGGTTGATTTCTCTCTATATAAATTTGACATGTGGTTCTCCTTTGGTCTTTTCTTGGTAACCCCCTGTAGAAATAGACATTCACCAAAACTCATGGAAATTATTAGTTTAAAACCCCTAAGTCTAAGGTGAAGCTCATTTTAACCCTTCTTTTGATTCTTGTTGGCTTATAAAGTTGATGGTTAATTACCGTCAACACCATGGGCAATATCATGGACAACACCCATCGTGGGTTGAACCAGGGTGGACATGAGGCGAACCAGCATAGCAGTTTCAAGGACTTCATGGATACCAGGCCACCAATCTTCAAGGAAGCGGCAGAGCCGCTAGATGCCAAAGAATAGATCAACACCATGGAGGATAAGTTCCATGTACTGAGAATGACGGAGGTATTGAGGACTGAGTATGCAGCTCATCAGCTACAAGGCCCTGCAAGAATGTGGTGGAAGCATCATTGCACCACGTTTCCCCTCAATGCTCACATTACTTGGAGAGAATATACTGAGGCTTTTCGTGGGGGTTACATTCCACCAGGTCTGACAGAAATGAAGCTTGGAGAATTTCTAGCACTGAATCAAGGCACCAAGACTGTGACATAGTATTTACATGCATTGAACAATCTAAGTCGTTATGCTTCTGACATGGTGAATACCGATGCCAAGAAGATCACGAGTTTCAAGAGAGGTCTGAATCCCAAGATGATGAAGCATGTGGGTACCAACACGAGGACTGGTTTCAATGACTATGTTAGTGACTGCTTGAAGCAAGAAAAGAACAACAATGTGTATGCTACATCCAAGACACGTAAGAGGGCCTTTGAGTTAGGTCCTGTGGGGGTATAAACCCCTATACCCTTATGGCTAGACTTGGGCAGGCCCAGACCAGACGGTCCGGCACATTACATGACGACGCGCGATCCAGATCATCGGGATGGAGTCTCGCGCAAGGCATCAAACCAGACTTGGGAATCAAGCAAGGTCTTGGTCGGTTAGATTAGGAATCCTTATCTGGCTCTATATGGCAATTGTAACCGGCTAAGATTAGTTTCCAGGTCTGTAACTCTACCTCTCGGACTATATAAGGTGGGCAGGGGACCCCCCTCAAAAACATTGAAACATACTCTAGGGTAATCTAGCTTCTAATACATTGTTTGAGATAGCAATAACAAAGCAGAGCAGGACGTAAGGTATTACGCCCACATGGCAGCCAAACCTGGGTAAACCCGCGTGTTGTTCTGCATCACCATCTCGTTCGTGGCTTGCACACCTGTCTGCTGACAATCTACTACCTTGGGCATACCCCTTGGTAGACTGTCGACCAGGTTTTGTCGACAGTGGCGCGCCAGGTAGGGGGTGTGTGTACTGCTTTTCAGGCGTGCGAGATGGTGATCTTCCCTGACTCCATGGCCACAGCGGTGGGCCTCATGTTCACGATCGGCCAGATCACCTGGACCACCGGCTCCAATGACTTCGTTGTCACAGCCATGGAGGAGGTGCAGATCCGATCTACATCGACTACTTCCCCGACACTGGCGTCGACTACGACTACGCTGGCTCCGGCTTCGCCTGCATCAGCATCGTCACTGACCACGCCAGTAACTCATCGACTCCTTCCTCACTACCAGGGGAGGAAACTCGACACCACTGACCTGATCGACTCCATCGACCGGCTCGGTGGTAAACTCTTGTTTACCCTATCCCTGGTCGACTCGCTCCAAGAGCAGTTTACCGAGCAGAACTCGAATGGCTACAATAGATCTACTCGACCTAGTCGAGCCACCCGTTTTCAACGGTTGGGTACAGATCTAATGGTCACTTCAACTCCTATAGGGTGCTCCACTCGGCCTCGACATCGATGACACAACTTTGTCAATATGGTAGGCTCTGATCAAGTTTCGATCCATACCAACCAGACAGATACTCGTTTGAGCTCCGGATCGAGCACTGAGTCCGACGAGAATACTCAAACCATGGTATTACACCGCGTGAGTAGCGGTGATGAAGAGATGCTACATCCTCTAAGCTTTCCTCGAATCCTGGCCTTCCCTCCATGGCGTGGCGCCATGATCAACATGGTTAGCCAAGATGAAGACCCACCTACCGGGGCTGAGACCGAACAACAGCGATAAGAGCGACAACAGCGCAATGCCGACCGAGCTCAATGTTGCATAGATGAAGATGCACGCCTAGCACAACAGCAAGCAGACTGCGACCAGCAAGAAGCTGACGCTGTAGCTAGGCGTAACCGATTGCAAGGGCACAACCTCAATGATGCTTTCGACATGGTGGGAAACAAACTAGTATTCAAAACCCCAAGCGCCAACGTGGCTGTCGCCATTGAAAGCCTGAAGCGGTTACTAGATACCCTAGAAATCCAAAACATCCGGGATGATTTGCAGGCTTATATCCAGGCGGCCATGGTTCAGACCAATGAATGTGTCACAGGCCCATCGGCATCTGGCGCAACTAGCAGGAGCCGCCAGCACTCCAGTCGACCTTTTAGGTCTGGTCAACGTGGCTTACGCACACCCGCCGACCCAGACCACCATGTAGGCAACGATAATCATGGAAACAACATAGCTCCTGGTGTCAATCCAGGAGCTGACAGAGGCAATGATGGCAATCATGGAAACCCTCCCCACAATGATAATCGCTAGCTCGACCACCGCCGCAATAACAACAACGATGACCGGCGCAGCGACAACCGGCGTAATGACCACCGGGACCACCGTCGTCAGGGACAACAGTACGGTGATGAACGAGATCGCCATGATGGCAATCACGATCTCCATTGCGACCTTAATAACTGTGACCTATGTCCTCGTATTGAACAGAGAGCTCAGGACCGTGCATGCCATGAAACTAGTCATCGCATGGAGTATGATATGGTCCACGGTCCCCTGGGCCCCAAGCAATTCACCAACCACCTACGACAAGTCATTTGGCCTAGAGGTTTTAAGCTTGAAAAGCTTAACCATTACGATGGCAAGGTCAATCCCGAGCTATGGGTCCAACTTTACAAAACCACCTGCAGATCTGCTATGGGCGACGAGCACGTCATGGCCAATTACTTTCCTGTGGTGGTCGGCCCGGTGGGGCACCAATGGCTTGTCAGTCTCCCAGAGAATCACTTCGACTCCTGGTATGCTTTGCATCAAGCCTTTGTCAAAAACTTCATTGCTACCTGTGAACAGCCAGGCAACAAGTACGATCTGCAGCACATCCGCAACGCTAGGGACGAACCATTGCGCGAGTACATCCGACGCTTCTTGGATATGCGCATCAGGATTCCCAGGATCACCGACAATGAGGCTATTGAAGCCTTCATTACTGGTCTACGCTACCACAATGATCTTAGGGACAAGATCCTTTGTAAACGGCCTATAACGGTGGTTGACCTCCTCACCACCGCTAAGAAGTATGCGGATGCCGACGATGCCAAGAAGCTGCTGAATGAGGGCACCGACAAAGCACTGTACTCCCCACAACGCGACGACTACCACGACAACTGCCGCCACGACAACTTTAGAGGTCACAACAACATCAGGGACCGCCGTAACGACAATCGTGATAGGTGCGACAACAGAAATCAGCACGGCGATCGCCATGACAACTTCAAGGGCAAGCGTGCTCACGATGACGATGGCGAGGTCAACACCATGAAAAAATTTGGTGGGCGTCGCAATTATGAAGAAGACTACGCTAAAGCCTTGAAGGGACCCTGCCCAGCTCATCCTCAAGGAGAACGTTGGAAAACTGCAAGGTCCTCAAGGAGATCTACCGCCACAAATAGGCTTTAGAAAATGCCAACAAGCCTAATGACACAACAGACCAGCGTAACCACAGGGACGATGACGAGGATGATCCTGACAAGAACCCTAAGCACTAGTATCAGGAACCAGTGAGGCATGTTGCAACCATTGTTGGGGATAAGGTGTCTGTTGAAAGCAAATGCGAGCGGTAGCTGCTCGCCCACGCTTGCCTGAACGTGGCCAAGGCAGACGACCTCATTGTGGATCCAAGACTACCCCCTGGTCACACCGAGAAATCAACTTTAGCAGGGTGGATCAATGGGCCACCATCCCCGAACCAGGTCGTTTCGCTCTCGTCCTCAGCCCCTGTATTAATAAAGTGCAATTTGACAGTGTGCTCATTGACGGCGGTAGTTCCATCGACATCCTGTTCAAAAATAGCCTCTCAACATTGAACATATCTGAAGCTGGCTTGAAGCCATATGACACACAGTTCTGGGGGGTCCTGCCTGGATAGAGCTCTATGCCTCTCGGGCAGATTACTCTACCTGTGTAGTTTGGCATGGCAGACCACTTCCGTACCGACTATGTCAACTTTGTGGTCGCTAACTTCGAGGGTACCTACCATGCTATCCTTGGTCATCCCGCGATCACCAAATTCATGGTCGTACCTCATTACAGGTACTTGGTGCTTAAGATGCCAATAGAAAAGGGAGTCCTCACTCTCAAAGGTAATGTATTCGTTGCCTATACCTGTGAAGAGGATAGTTTTCGCGTAGCTGAAGCCCACGACCTCTCCCAATGCATGGCGCAACGACGATGGAGGCAAAGAAGACTCCTCCAAGCCAGCTGGAGATTTCAGAGCTCGAAGCACCATGAAAGTCTATCAAGTCCAAGGAATACAAAGAGATCTAGCTGGTCGAGGGTGACTCCAGCAAGACGGCACTGATAGGGTCAAACCATGACCCCAAATAGGAAGACGCGCTCATCCAGTTCTTGAGAGAGAACATAAGCGTGTTCGCTTGGAAACCATCGGACATGCCCGGTGTATCTCGAGATCGGATCGAGCACTCCTTGAACGTCGACCCCAAGGCAAAACCCATCAAGCAGAAGTTATGGCGGTTTGGGAGGGACAAAAAGGAGGCTATTAGGGTAGAAGTTACACAGCTTCTTGCAGTCGGTTTTATCAAAGAGGTGTATCACCCGGACTGGTTAGCCAATCCGGTTCTTATACGCAAAAAGAATAATGAATGGAGAATGTGCGTTGACTACACCGATCTCAACAAACACTGCCCTAAAGACCCCTTCGGCTTACCTCACATTGACGAAGTCGTGGACTCCACGGCCTGCTGCGAGCTACTATCTTTTCTCGACTGTTACTCTGGTTATCACCAGATCGCTCTCAACAAGGACGATCAGATCAAGACATCCTTTATTACACCCTTCAGCGCTTATTGCTACACGACCATGTCGTTTGGGCTCAAAAATGCCGGAGCTACTTATCAGCGTGCAATACAAGAGTGCCTCGAAAAGGAGATACAAGATGAACTGGTCGTGGCCTATGTAGATGACGTAGTTTGAAAACCAAGAAATCCCACTCCTTGATTGACGATCTAACACGTACTTTTGCAGCGCTCAATCAATATCAATGGAAGTTGAACCCTAAAAAGTGCATCTTTGGCGTTCCCTCTAGTATATTACTAGGCAATGTCGTCAGTCATGACGGCATACGCCCTAACCCAGAGAAGGTGCAAGTTGTCCTCAACATAAAGAGACTAGCAAATGTCAAGGATGTCCAGAAGCTTACAGGGTGTATGGCTGCCCTAAGCCAATTTCTATCTCGATTTGGCGATAAGGGCTTACCTTTTTTCAAATTACTCAAGGCAGGCAAGAAGTCTGAGTGGTCGGAGGAAGGAGATATTGCTTTTACACAACTGAAGCAGTACCTTGCATCACCTCCGATCCTTACTGCCCCCAAGTCAGGAGAAGTCCTTCAACTCTACATTGCTACGACTGATCGAGTCGTCTCCACTGTCCTGGTGGTCGAGCGCGAGGAGCCCGGCCACGCTTATGGTGTTCAGCGCCCAATCTATTTCATCAGTGAGGTGCTCAATGAGTCCAAAACTAGGTACACTCAGATTCAAAAATTGATCTACGCCATACTCATTACAACCCGAAAGTTGAAACATTACTTTGACGGGTTCCACGTGGTGATCAAAACTGAGTTTCCCTTGGTACCATTATACGCAACAAAGATGCAATCGGGCACATTGCCAAATGGGCAATGGAGCTATGTCCTTTTGACCTGGAGTTTATATGCCGCGACACTATCAAATCCCAAACACTAGCTGACTTCATGGTCGAGTGGACAGACTTAAGCATCCCGACCTCTCAAGGACCCGTTGACTACTGGAAAATGTATTTTGATGGCTCACTAACTATTGATGGTGTGGCAGTGGGCATACTATTCATATCACCAACCAATGAGCAATTGCGCTACGTCCTCAGGATTCACTTCCTGGCATCTAACAATGCTGCAGAATACGAGGCATGTTTTCATGGTTTGCGCATTGCAGCTGACCTCGGTATCAAGCGCCTTTATGTCCACGGCGACTCGGCCCTAGTTATTAACCAGCTCAACAAGGACTGGGATACAACTAGCGAGAAGGTGGACACATATTGCAAGGAAATTAGGAAGCTTAAAGGCAAATTTTATGGCATTGAATATTTCCATGTGGTCCGAGACAAAAATCAAGCAGTCGATGCGCTGTCGATGTTCGGATCATCTAGAGCTCAAGTACCGCATGGCATTTTTGTTCAAGACCTTTTAAAACCATCAATTAAGCAAGAAGGCAACCCCGTGGTCGAGAAGCCCCTGGACAAGCCTTTGGTAGATATGGTTCCATCATCGACCGCTATGGCACTATCTCCCACAACCGCGGGACCATCTTAGACCTCGACTACGATAGCGGATTGGCGTGTTCCATTCATTAAGTATCTAATAGATGGCACCAAGTACTCTGATCGAAATGAGAATGAACGCCTTATGCGCTACAGCAAACAATACCTGGTGGTCGAGGGTAAGCTGTGGCGCAAAAATGCGAAAGCAGAAGTATTGATGAAGTGCATTAAGCAAGAAGACGGTATTAAACTCTTGGAAGAAATACATTCTGGCACCTGTGGTAATCATGCCGCATCTCGAACACTGGTCGGTAAAGTGTTCCGTGCAGGTTTTTACTAGCCATCCGCAGTAGCTAATGCAGAGAAGCTTGTTAGAGACTGTGCCAATTGTCAGTTTTTCTCCAAAAGAGTTCACGTGCCAGCCCATGAGATCCAGACCATACCAACCTCCTGGCCCTTTGCGTGCTGGGGCCTGGATATGATTGGACCCTTCAAACCAGCACCAGGTAACTTCAAGTTCGTATTCGTGCTGATTGATAAATTTTCCAAATGGATAGAGTACATGCCCTTGGTCAAGGCATCTTCCGAAAAAGCAGTCGAGTTCCTCGATCAGGTCATCCACCGCTTCGGTATACCCAACAACATCATTACAGACCTAGGGACTCAGTTTACCGGGAACACATTTTGGGACTTCTGTGATGAACGGAGCATTGTAGTGAAATACGTTTCGGTGGCACATCCCAGAGCTAACGGACAGGTCGAGCGGGCTAATGGAATGATTCTGGATGCATTGAAGAAACGGATGTACAGAGAGAACGACAAAGCCCCTGGACGGTGGATTTAGGAGTTACCAGCCGTGGTCTAGGAACTTCGGACATAGCCGTCGCAATACTAGTGTCTCGCCATATTTCATGGTTTACGGTGCCGAGGCTGTACTTCTAGCAGACATTGAATTCCGGTCACCTCGGGTTGAGAACTACAACAAAGATCAAGTTATTAAACAACAAGAGCTCGAGGTGAATAGTGTAGAGGAACGACGCCTTGACTCCTGTATACGCACGGCCAAGTACCTTGCTGTGTTATGAAGGTACTACAATAAAAATGTTCAGGAACGTTTCTTTGTGGTCGGCGACATGGTATTGAAATGGAAGACTAGCCAAGATGGCATCCACAAGTTGGCAACTCCATGGGAAGGGCCATACATTGTCAAGGTTGTTACACGATCTACTTCGTACAGGCTTGCAAGACTTGATGGCACTGACGTGCCCAACTCCATCCATATCGACAAGCTTAGGCATTTTTACCCCTAATTCTCAAATACAGATATGTACCTTTTTTCTGTACTACTTTTGTACTTTGAATTATGATATATATATATACTCAACTTCAGTTGACTACACTTGTTTACATTGTTGATTCTACAACTACAACAACTTTTTGAAAAAAATAGTACATCGATCACCAATCCCTTCGGGTTCTCGGAGCAGCTCTATCCTTGACCTCACTCATAGCGTGCACGAGATCTGCCCTCTGCGTTTTGGGTGGTCGACAGATGCTCTTTGGCTAGACCAGTCGTACTCTTACGTGTATACAGGCTCTGACAGTCTTACACTCGGATCACTAGCCTCTCCAAAGCCGTACAGACCTACAGGATGACATCAATTATGCTGGAACAACTAAAAACAGAACATTCCGTTGTTCTAACTTAGTTCTCATCGATTACGCCGAAACAACTAACACAGAACATTCTGCTATTCTAACTTAGTTAAATTCACACGCAATACAAAGCTTTAACATTTTTTCATACAAAAACATAAACAGCTTTACATTGTACTACTCATTACCTTATTACAAGCTCGCCTCTTTACAGGCACAAGTTTACAATAAGCTTATGAAAATTAACTACTCCCATGAACTATTCATAGGTTCCTCCTACTGTTGGCCCTTTGGTAGTTCAGAGACCTTTGGCGTGGTCGAGGATGGAGCAGAACGTGCTTCACTAGAAGCCAGAGATGGCGGTATGGGTATTTGACCGATGTACAACTGAATTGTTCCTCCAGTTTATGGGGCTGCAGCTGGGCACAAGATGATGTCCTTCGTGATTGTGGCAGCATGCTTCATCTCCTCTGACCACAACTCGTCAGCTCACTCCACCCCGACCTCCCTGGGATAACCAGCTTCCAGGCGAGCAATATCCAACAAAGGGTAGTGGGCACGTACCAAGCTAAGTACATGTGCACCCACATACTCCTTGATGTCCTTTGTCCATTGTTGGAGTCATCCCCAGGCTTTTTGGAATTTCTTGACCAGGCCTATTTTTGGTGCCTCCGCTCCAGCTTCGGTGGAGTCGGTGCCAATGACGTCGAGCACTAGTGCGATCCCTTTCACCATCTCCGCGCAGGCGTGCTTCCAAGTCTCTCACTCCTTGATGAGTATCTTGCATTTGCCATTAAGGGCTTCTTGCTCCTTCATGAGCTTGTTGCACTTCTGGGACCACGCCTCGATCTTTTTTGCACCAGCCTAGTTTTGAAGCTCCAGGTCGTCGCAATCTTTCTTCATCTTCTTAAGGTGCATTTTGGCATTTTTCTTTACAACTGCAAGGCGTCACATCGATAAGGATTTAATGCCGCAAACTTCAATGAACGCTACGACAATGCTGAGGAATACTTACTCTCCATATCCTTAGCTAATTTAGCATTCTCTTCCTTCATGGCCTGCTGTGTTTGCAGCCATTTGGTCTTCTCTTCAGTCAGCCGGTCACGCTCAGCAGCTACCTGAGCATTTTCTTCACGAAGCCGGCTGACTTCAATGTCTAGACCTGTATCAATACTCTAATTATGAATAGTATAGTAATACAGCACCCTACAGAGCTCGAGTACCTAACAACAGAAGGGACCCTTACCCGATCTCTGTTTCTCGACCACTTCCAGCCATTGAAGTACTGTGCGCATCTTTTCTTCATGATCAATACTTTGCTTCGCATAATTCTCTAACTGCTGCTACAGTTTTTTCTATTCTGCGCTCAACTGTTTGTTCTTCTCGGACACAGTCTGTAGTATACAGGATCATAAAGTAGTTTTCATGGATTATACAACAACAACAACTTATACAAGTTATGTGAGGCTTACCTTAACTTCCTCCAGGAATATTTTTCCAACAGCTTCTACGGCCTCGTCTCCTACTGGGATCTCCACAGTGTAGGAGCGAGTACCACAAAATCTATTTCTTCTTCATAATGCCCAAGGATTTCTTCCATGGCTGGGGCTAAAGACTCGGCTTCTTCTCCTAGTCTAGCACTTCTAGTTGATTCCTTGGCGCTCCCACCAACTTCTGTAGATTTTGGGACTTGCTGCTTTGAGGATGGCTGGGGCTGCTCCGGGTTTTCTAGGGCTGGCTGGTGCTGTACTGCTGGTTCTAGGACCTTCTGTGGTTGTTCTGACAGCTCTAGGGCCCCACCATCTCCTGCCTGCCCCACAGTTTCAGTCTGTGGACCAGGAGCAGATGCTGATGGCGTTTTCGACTCGGGGACTACCTTCTCTGCTCTGGTCTACCCCAGCTACTGCCACTCAGTGATGGTAGCCTTAGGTGGTGGCGGTGTTGCACCGCCAGACAGTTCTTCTGGCCTTTGCGTCGATGCGGAGCTATACAAATCCATAACAAGTTACACGAGTGATGATATAGACCAATTATGTTATACTCATACAAGTTTACGACGACTTACAGGTCTGTATAGCGGAATACGGTGGCAAATAAAGATTTCTTTGCCTTCTCGGGCCCGGCACCCTTCTCTACCACTGGTCCGGTGGTCGGGACTGGCTTAGCCACGTCGCTTCTAACAGCGGCAGAAAGCTTTGGTATTCCTGAGGCCTGTGCCTGTGGTTGCGGTGGTCGAGGTGGTGGCTCAGTTGTTGGCAACGGTGGTGTTGGCTCCTGCCTTCTAGCCAGCCACTCCCTCTAGCTGCTTGCTATGATGCCGATAACCTCCTCGACCTCCTCATCTTCCTCTTCTGGCCAATCAGCAATAAGGCATCGACGTTTGCTTCCTGGGTCCTCTGCTTCTTTCAGGTCACTTACACCTTCTGGATTCTAATCTGAGGAGGCTCCTTGTGAGGTCTGGCCCCTTTTCTTCATTGGGGCAACAACTCGTTTCTTGCCTGCAAGTCAGCTGGCTTGCTCTGATTCATCCTCAATTGCAAGCCAATCAACTTCGGATGGATCGTCGTCCACGGGCAGCGGCTGTGCATCATGGGCCCGCGGCACGACCTTAGGTTACTGCACGCCAGGTGGGCAAGAGATGAATGCTTGCGCTCTCTCCTGCCTATTAAACTGGGCAACAGATAGCAACACAACTTTTAGAATGATAGCACACCAACTAAGTGGTTATGATACAATACGATGTCCCGATCTTCACGACGTAGGATGAACACCAGATAACTAGCTCCAGAGAAGCCAAGATAACTTGCTGCAAGCAGCGATAACTAGTGCAACCTGGCAAATAAAACTCGAAGCCAACCACCGTCTTTAACCGGCAACCTGAATCGAGGATTCGCCCAACCACACTCTCAAGGAACCAACCAACACAGCCTACAATCAATCAAGGAGAACCTTGAAGGGAGTAGGAGCACCAATTGGGAGCGGATGAAGCCACCGCTTCTGTAATCCCGCAAGGAAATCATAAGAGCAAAGGGGTAGAGATCACTCTCTGAATATTTGTTAGCACACAGCTAAACAAAGGGTTTCTGTATATCAAATATCAAGTTGTCTCCAAATGTTATGGAGTAAGGGGGTATTTATACAAGGAACAGCCCTGTGGATAGGTAGAAACATGAAATAAAAAAGATAAGTTGGACTATGTAAAAGGGCCTCTTCGAACTGGCTTCCTGCTGGGTTCCCGCGTGGCTGTGTGACTTCTGCACAGTCTTCAGTGTTTTAGCAATAACTCTATCTTAGAACCTCCAAATGATGTGTGGCTAGATGCATTGGAAAGCTAACTTGATAAGCATTCACACCATGTACAGCATGTACCACGAAATATTGTACAATGGTACAGTTTTGCATGGGAATTTGATCATCATGCAGACTGATAAACTGTTGACCAGTCTTCACTAAAACAGGTCTGACGTCCGGAAGAAAACTCCAAACAGGTCGGCACTTGTTGCATTGGAAACTAGATTTGACAAGCTTTCCAACAAGTCTTCATGGGCCTTCATAGCTTTTGGCAATCAAAAATGGTGGCTGATTCTTTCTGATGGTTCTGTCATACTGGACTAGCTCGAACGTGATCCTCCTCTTTGGTTCACCCTTGGTGTCTTCTTGTCATCCTCCGTGGTGCACCTAAGCAATAGCAACGTGCACGACTTAGGCAGTATATGATTCTCATTAACATTAAAATGATTTTCAGAAAGTAGCGCGTGCACCTCTTGTTGTAGCTTCTTGGCTCGACTACGTGTAATTGGTCTATCAAAGACTTGGACTGGTGTTGGTGTAGCTTGACTTGGAGGTTGTAACATGTTGTTGGTTAACGTGGTCATATCATCCTCCCCCTCTTGAAAAGGAGTCGTCCTCAACTCTGAAATATCTTCACTTGTGAATGGAGATAGATCAGCAACATTGAAGGTGTTGCTCACGCCATAACTTGCTGGAAGATCTATCTTGTATGCATTGTCATTGATCTTGGACAGCACTCTGAATGGACCATCCCCTCGTGGCATTAACTTGGATTTACGCTTCTCAGGAAAGTGATCCTTACGCAAGTGAATCCACACCAAGTCCCCTGGCTCAAACAATACTTTCTTCCGATGTTTGTTCATACTTGCAGCCTTGCGTGTCGCCTTCAACTCAATTGCTTCTTTGGTCTTCTCATGTACCTTCTTTATATATGCGGCACGCTTTGAGGCTTCCATGTTGGTTCTCTCCTGCAATGGCAGTGGCAATAAATCTGTCAGAGCAATAGGTTTGATCCCATAAACAATTTCAAAAGGACACAAATTAGTGGTAGAGTGTACTGCCCTGTTATAGGCAAACTCCACATGAGGCAAGCAATCCTCCCAATCCTTCAAGTTCTTTTTCACTATGGTTCGCAGCAACATTGACAATGTACGATTCACCACTTCAGTTTGTCCATCGGTTTGAGGGTGACAAGTGGTTGAGAACAAGAGCTTGGTCCCAAGCTTTGCCCATAATATTTTCCAAAAGTAGCTCACAAACTTGATGTCACGATCAGACACAATGGTTCTAGGCATCCCATGCAGCCTCACAATTTCTCTGAAAAACAAATTAGCAACATGTGAAGCATCGTCGCTCTTGTTACAAGGGATAAAATGAGCCATCTTTGAAAATCTATCAACCACAACAAAAATAGAATATTTTCCCCTCTAAGTTCTAGGCAATCCCAAAATAAAGTCCATACTTATATCTTCCCAGGGAATATTAGGAGTAGGTAATGGAGTGTATAAGCCATGAGGGTTCAGTTTGGACTTAGCTTTGTGGCAAGTGACGCATCGCTCCACAAATCTGATGATGTCTCTCCGCATCTTGGGCCAATAGAAATGATCTTGCAGCAGTTCATAAGTTTTCTTTTGTCCAAAATGACCTGTTAGTCCACCTCCATGTGACTCCTGCAACAAAAGCAATCTAACCGAAGAATTTGGAACACAAAGCTTGTTAGCTCTAAACAAAAATCCATCATGTATGTGATATTTTTCCCAACCTTTTCCATCTTTACAATGACTATATGGTTCTGAAAATTCAGGGTCATTTTTATACATGTCTTTCAAACTTTCAAGTCCCAAAACCTTTACCTCAAGTTGGTTCAGCAACATACTCTTTCGTGACAACGCATCAGCAACCACATTGTCCTTACCTTTCTTGTATTTCACGATGTATGGGAATGTTTCGATGAACTCAACCCATTTAGCATGGCGACGATTCAGTTTTGCTTGTCCTTTCAAGTATTTTAAAGCTTTATGATCGGAATGAATAACAAACTCTTTTGGCCATAAGTAATGCTGCCATGTCTCAAGCACACGCACCAAAGCATACAATTCTTTGTCATATACAGAATAATTCAGTTGAGCACCTCCCAATTTTTCACTAAAATATGCTACAGGTTTTCCTTGCTGCATTAAAACTCCTCCTATCCCAATCCCACTAGCATCACATTCTACTTCAAAAGTTTTAGTGAAATCAGGAAGAACAAGTAACGGTGCTTCAGTCAAACGTTTCTTTAATTCTTGAAAAGCATTTTCTTGTGAGTTGCCCCATTTAAAATCAACACCTTTCTTTGTCAATTCATTCAAAGGAGCAGCGATGGTACTGAAATCTTTCACAAACCTTCTATAAAAACCAGCAAGGCCATGAAAACTTCTTACTTGACTTACATTCGTTGGAGTTGGCCAATCCTTGATGGCCTTCACCTTGCTTTCATCCACTTCTATTCCTTTCCCTGAAACAACAAAGCCAAGGAACACAACATGGTCTGTGCAAAAACTGCACTTCTCAAGATTAGCAAATAATTTCTCCTTCCGGAGCTCATCCAAGACTTGACGAATGTGATTCATATGTTCTTCAAAAGACTTGCTATAAATTAAGATGTCATCAAAATAGACAACCACAAATTTTCTAATGAAAGCTCTCAGGACATGGCTCATTAATCTCATAAAAGTACTTGGAGCATTAGTCAAACCAAAAGGCATAACCAACCATTCATACAACCCAAATTTTGTTTTAAATGCAGTTTTCCATTCATCTCTAGCTTTCATTCTTATTTGATGGTACCCACTTCTCAAATCAATTTTAGTAAATATGGTGGAACCAATCAATTCATCAAGCATGTCATCTAATCGTGGAATAGGATGGAGATAGCAAACAGTGATATTATTTATAGCTCTATAATCAACACACATCCTCCAAGAACCATCTTTCTTAGGTACTAAAATCACAGGAACAGCACAAGGACTTAAACTTTCACGAACAAAACCTTTGTCAAGAAGTTCTTGCCCTTGCCTTTGTATCTCCTTTGTTTCTTCCGGATTGGTGCGGTATGGCGGACGATTAGGGAGTGCAGCCCCTGGAATGAGATCAATTTGATGCTCAATCCCACGAATTGGAGGTAGTCCAGCTGGTGTCTCCTTTGGAAAAACATCTTCATAGTCCTGCAAAAGATGAGACACAACACTAGGAAGAGAGGTGATGTCGTTAGCTGAAACTAATACGTCCTTGTACACAAGTACAAAGAGCACTTGATCTGGGTTGTTCCTAACTTCTCTCATTTCAGATTTTGTGGCTAGCATAACTAGATGCTCTCCCTCTCCTTTATTTTATTCTCTCAAGTTTGGCTTGTGGCACCCACTCACCGAGTTGTGGATGGCACTCAATTTCTTTTGCTCTCCTGCCTCTCTACTCACTGGAACAATTTCAGATTTCTTTTGTAAGTGTTCAGCCATGATTTGTTGAGGTGTCATAGGCTTGAGTACAAACTTCTTCCCTTTTAGATCAAGAGTGATCTGATTTGTTCTCCCACAATGTTGGCTATATCGATCATATTGTCATGGTCTTCCAAGCAGCAAGTGACACACCGACATGGGTGCCACATCACACTCCACCGTGTCAACATATTCCCCAATCTTGAATGGAACTTTCACTTTATATGCAATCTTGATATCTCCCAAATCATTCAACCATTGGACATGATATGTATGAGGGTGTCGCAGCAACTTCAAACCAAGCTTGTCAACCATCTCACGACTAGCAAGATTATGGCAGCTCCCGCCATCAATGATCACCTTCACTACTTTATCTTGCACTTTTGCTCTGGTTTGAAATAAATTGTGTCGCTGCCCATTTTCATTTTCTTTCATTTGGACACTCAAGATTTGAGCTACAACAAGAGCAGCACCCTGCTCAAACTTGCAGCCAGTATGGTCCTCATTTTCATGGGCTTCCTCATCATATTCTTCCTCAACTTCCTCTTCACTAGCTGAATCAAAGTCTCCATTATCATTCACAATGATCACCCGATTGTTTGGGCATTCCCTACTTATATGCCCACGGCCTCCACACTTGAAGCACTGAATTCCACTACTCTTGGACGTAGAACCCACTGAATTAGTTGTGGATGCCGCTGGTTTTGGGGCAGTAGTGTTCTTCCCACTAAAAGCACCCTGAAAATTAGAACGTGAGCCTCCATTTGAGCTTTTTCCCATTGATGGTGCAGCAGCAAACTTTGTTTCTGATTTACTTCCTCTAGAAAAATTCCTTGTACCAAATGACAAGGACTTGCTGCTCTTAGCATCTTGCTGCAGTTGACGTTCAGCTTTGGTTGCTTGATGTACCAAGTCAATAAGATGACGGTACGGCTGAAACTCAACAATGCACTGAATGTTGCGATGCAGCCCAGCCATAAAACGTGCAATGGTTTGTTCTTCATCTTCGTGCACATTGGCTCGAATCATAGCCTTCTCCATCTCTTTATAATATTCTTCAACAGAGAAACTTCCTTGCTTCAGATTCTACAGTTTATTAAAGAGATCACGTCGATAGTGCTTGGGCACAAATCGAAGTCTCATTTCTTTCTTCATTTCTTGCCAACTTGCAATAGGACGTTCTCCTTCCTCTTGTTGATCTTAGAGAAGTTGCTCCCACCAAATAAGAGCATATCCATCAAACTCCAGAGATGCCATTGCTAACTTCTTCTGTTCTGAATAATTATGCATGCAAAATATCTTTTCTACCTTCAACTCCCATGTGAAATAATCTTCAGGATCAGACCCTCCATCAAATTTTGGCATAGTGAATTTCAGTTTGCCAAATTTCTCCTCTTGGTTGCCTCTCCTATGACGGTGGCGACCAAAGCTATGTTGAGAATGATTATCATCATCCTCATCTTCAGATTCTTCATCATCATTCCTTCGACCTCGTCCACTTCCTCTGCTATGTGCAGCTCTTCGATTCCTCCGACCCCTTCTTCTTCCATCACTATCTTCATCATCTCCACCATGGATACTGCCACCTTCTTGAGGAGGACGACGTCCTCTGATCTCATTCATAAGGGCTTGAAGATCTCGAGTCAATTGATATTGCTTTTCTTCCATGCTTTGCCGAAGTTCATTAAATTGTGCCGCAGTGACACAATCATCGATCTCAGCATTAGAACTCATCTTTCTGAAATGTTAGCTCAATATGGCAATAGATATTTGTGGAATAGGAATATATATATGGAATCTCACAACCTTACCTCTCTAACCAACCGAAGCTCTTATGAATTCCCTGCTGCGGATTACAGAGAAGCAAATGTGTGGTGGTAACTGAAAGTGATGGCGAGGCGAATACAAGACCAGAGAGTACCGATTACGATGGTTTTTATGTGGAGCTTGGTGGGGAATAATACAAGGAATGCAATCTGAATTCTAGTTATTGTAATATTAAGTAACAATCCAAACTAGAAGTTCTCTGCCTAGTGCTGATCACAGAATATGAATGAGATGTAAATCGATCACACACACATGCAAGGAAATTTCAGATTTGATGCAAACAAGGAGTATGATTGGGATGCAAGTGTTGCGATCAGACCCAACCAAAATTTTGCACCAAACAAGGATAGCACACTGGTTGCACTACTTGATATGAAAACTTTCAGCACTTGTGCACATAAACCTACTGATCGTTCAACCTTTCTTTCTCAGCTTTTCTCTATTCTTTTTTTTTACTTTTCTTTCTTTTTTTTTGACAAACTTTTTTTTATAACTAAATACAGAGACCAGATTAAGACACTTGCACAATTAAGATAAGAACAAAACACAACCGGTAGCTATAATAGGATCAAAGTTTACGCGAAGGACATCATATGCGTTTTCAGATTTTTTTTAGGTATTTTTAGATATATATAGAGGCTCAAAGGACACGCAAAGGATAATGATCAGCAACTAAAACAAAGACTCTAATGAACTGAAACTTGACAAAACTCACTAAAATAATAGATTGAAACAAAGGGCTAAAGCAATGTATTTTTTAGGCTTTTTTGGTAGATAGGACGAAACAAAATATATAAGTAGCTAAGGGAAAAAAATCCTACCGTGGTAACGAAAGCTTTGATACCAGATGATACAATACGATGTCCCGATCTTCACGACGTAGGATGAACACTAGATAACTAGCTCCAGAGAAGCCAAGATAACTTGCTGCAAGCAGCGATAACTAGTGCAACCTGGCAAATAAAACTCGAAGCCAACCACCGTCTTTAACCGGCAACCTGAATCAAGGATTCGCCCAACCACACTCTCAAGGAACCAACCAACACAGCCTACAATCAATTAAGGAGAACCTTGAAGGGAGTAGGAGCACCAATTGAGAGCGGATGAAGCCGCCGCTTCTGTAATCCCGCAAGGAAATCATAAGAGCAAAGGGGTAGAGATCACTCTCTAAATATTTGTTAGCACACAGCTGAACAAAGGGTTTCTGTATATCAAATATCAAGTTGTCTCCAAATGCTATGGAGTAAGGGGGTATTTATACAAGGAACAACCCTCCTAAATAGGTAGAAACACGAAATAAAAAAGATAAGTCGGACTATGTAAAAGGGCCTCTTCGAACTGGCTTCCTGCTGGGTTCCCGCGTGGCTATGTGACTTCTGCGCAGTCTTCAGTGTTTTGGCAATAACTCCATCTTGGAACCTCCAAATGATGTGCGGCTAGATGCATTGGAAAGCTAACTTGATAAGCATTCACACCATGTACAGCATGTACCACGAAATATTGTACAATGGTACAGTTTTTCATGGGAATTTGATCATCATGCAGGCTGATAAACTGCTGACCAGTCTTCACTAAAACAGGTCTGACGCCCAGAAGAAAACTCCAAACAGGTCAGCACTTGTTGCATTGGAAACTAGACTTGACAAGCTTTCCAAAAAGTCCTCATGGGCCTTCATAGCTTTTGGCAATCAAAAATGGTGACTGATTCTTTCTGATGGTTCTGTCATATTGGACTGGCTCGAACGTGATCCTCCTCTTTGGTTCACCCTTGGTGTCTTCTTGTCATCCTCCGTGGTGCACCTAAGCAATAGCAACGTGCACGACTTAGGCAGTATATGATTCTCATTAACATTAAAATGATTTTCAAAAAGTAGCGCGTGCACCTCTTGTTGTAGCTTCTTGGCTTGACTACGTGTAATTGGTCTATCAAAGACTTGGACTGGTGTTGGTGTAGCTTGACTTGGAGGTTGTAACATGTTGTTGGTTGATGTGGTCATATCAGGTTATTATGCAGAGTTTCAATCACAAGGATAAACTATCAGACAATATTTGATTTACCAGTGGTGGTGGGCGAGTAAGCTTGAACGCTGGCTCGATGACTGTTAGCTTTTTGAAGCTGGGATCTTTCAGATTAAACAGGTCTCGGACCTTGATCTTCACTTCTTTCGGTTCGAGGTCTTCATTCTTCATCCTGGTCAGGTCCATGCGACCTTGGTATTCATATGTCGCGTGCAGTCTGGCCTGACACGGTTGCATCTGACGACTGATAAAATTACCGACTACACTTGGTCCATCCAACCTTGACCAAGGCAGCAGCTGCATTATTGCTTCAATCTGGATTGTGCTCTGCGACAGCTCTTTCCAACTGTTAGTCTTCTCTGGGACCAAAGATACGTCACGGTATGAAGCCTGGCTTGGTTCTTAATAGATGTAAAACCAATGCCTGTACCAGTCCTCTAATGTGGTCTTCCAAGGGCAGTGTAGGTACTCCGCCCTGATCCCTTCCCGCATGTTCAGATAACAGCCACCAGCCACATTGGAGCCGCCTCGACCTCCTTTCTTCTTCAACCAAAACAAGTGACGGAAAATAGTCAAAGTGGGGTTGGAAACCACCGTATGCTTCGTAGAGATGGATGAAGCAAGCGACAAGCAACATAGAATTCGGATGCAGATTGCAGATACTGATCTCGTAATAGTTGCAGAGCCCTTGCAAGAATGGATGTACGGAACACCAAATCCATGAGTAAAGTATTCTTCAAAAACAACAATTTCACCTCCTTTGGGATCTGGGAATGGCTCCAGATCGGGTGCACGCCATCTCGCCAGTTCTTGGGCATGCAGCACACCAATCCGCACTAGTCGCTCGAGACTGAGTGGGGTGCACTTTGACATACTCCACTCCTTCATGATCTCCTTGCAAACTTCGGCCTCCGTCTTCGTCTTCCTCGCGGCCATTCTCCGACTCTTTTGACTCTTCCTTTCTATGGAGGAAAAGGAGGGCACCGCTCTTCCCAGTGGCTAGGGTTTGGCGGTGGCGATTCAAGCGGCGGCGGTGCGTGAGGAACTTAGGGCAACTTCATCGATGTCTACGGCGGTGATTGTGGATTGCACTACGGTGGTGGCACTGGGGCTCGAGAGGGCTCTGTGATGACAATGGCACGACGACGGCGGAAGCAAGAAGACGGTTGATTGTGAATATGCGAGTGTGAGTAGATTGGAATCGTTCCCTTTCCTGGTCTTTAAGAGGCAGGGTCGATTCAATTTCCGAAAGAATGGGGCACGTGGCGCGAGATTTGCAGTAACTGACAGATTTCCTCCGCAAAAAATGTGTCCCTTCGATTTTGGCACCGTTTGGTACGCGACCCAAACGTGTCTTGTTACAGACACTGGGTCACTGTTCACATGATGCGCCAGAAAGGAACTGCGTCGCCGCCCACGTCATCCGCGCGTCAGATTGGACCAGTAAAAAATAGAAAAAAGGAAAAATGAAAAGAAGAAAAAAGAAAGAGAGATACCGAGACAGCGTCGCGATGGACTCGCTCGACCAGCGTGCTCTGGAACCTGTAGCCTGAGCTCTGAGCTCTAGAACCTACAGCCAGACCTCCAAGCTCGGGGACTCATTGCCAGACCTCTGAGCTTGGGGACTCGTCGCCAGACCTCCGAGCTCGGCGACTCTTTGCCAGACCTCCAAGCTCGGGGACTCATAGTTAGACGTTCGAGCTTGGGGACTTGTTACACTAGTTCCTGCACCAGGCTTCGTCTTGCTCGACTACATGTACTATGCTTGCATACAGTCAATGGACGCTTGATATTCTTAGACCTTGCTACAAGGCTCGTTTTTTGCCTTCTAGCAAGCTCGGGGACTACATCATATATGATGCACCTGATGGTGCATAATGATCATTGGTTCTTGAGGATTCTTTTTTAGACCTTGGCATCACGTGCCTACGTCACCTGTTACCAGGCTCGGGGACTAAGTGGGTACACTTCACCTGACGGTGAATTGTTTCTATTGTTCGACCCCTACGATTTGGAATTTTTCATAAGTTACTTCCATCAAGTACGCACACTTACATTTCTTCTCAGAAATACAAGTGGGTACACTTCACCAGGAAAGAAAATTTTTCTTTTTTGGACCACTATGCAATCTTCATCGACAACTGCAACCTTCATCAACAATCACGGTTTACTGATTCCTGATCCAGACGGAACACTAGCACATACTCGGCTAACATTTCAAGGTGATGTGAAGACGAACCTCACAAGTTGAAGAAGACTAAGATAGTGTGTCGATACAGAATACATAGTGCTCGGGGACTAGCTGTGGGGGTATAAACCCCTATACCCTTATGGCTAGACTTGGGCAGGCCCAGACCAGTTGGTCTGGCCCATTACATGACAACGCGTGATCTAGATCACCAGGATGGAGTCTCGCGCAAGGCATCAAACCAGACTTGGGAATCAAGCAAGGTCTTGGTCGGTTAGATTAGGAATCCTTATCCAACTCTATGTGGCAATTGTAATCAGCTAAGATTAGTTTCCAGATCTATAACCCTGCCTCCCAGACTATATAAGGAGGGCAGGGGACCCCCCTCAAAAACATCAAAACATACTCTAGGGCAATCTAGCTTGAAATACATTGTTCGAGACAGCAATAACAAAGCAGAGCAGGACGTAAGGTATTACGCCCACACGGCGCCCTAAACCTGGGTAAACCCGTGTGTTGTTCTGCATCACCATCTCGTTCGTGGCTTGCACACCTATCTGCCAACAATCTACTACCTTGGGCATACCCCTTGGTAGACTGCCAACCAGGTTTTATCGACAGGTCCGTCCCAGCCTAGAGCCCCGATGGCCAATCGTTCTGTGTATCATCTACCTACTCCTAGTGCAAGGTTTAGGGCACCGCAGAGGAAGAATCAGAATGCCCAGCAACCTCAGAGGAATCAGAAGCCATTCAAGATGGCGATACCACAGGCCAAGGCAGGACAAGGTAGTTCGTGTGGAGCTGCTACTTCAGTAAGAGGACTATGCTTCAATTGCAACTAGTCAGGACACTTTGCGAAGTTTTGTCCTTTTCCCAAGAAGCAGCAGAACCAATATCAAGCTCGTGTGCACCACACCACCATAGATGACATCCTAGAAGGAGAGCCCATGAAAGCTAGTATGTTTTCTATCAACGACCATCCTGCAGTCATTTTGTTTGATTCTGGATCATCACATTCATTTATAAGCCAAGCATTTGCAAGGAAATACAAGCAAAGGATAGTTGAATTGGAATGTGCTTATCGAATAAGTTCAGCTAGGGCTGATCTGTTAACTAATCAGATAATCTAGGGGGCAACCCTAAATATAGCAGGCAGGCAGTATAAGGTTAACTTGATAGTTATGCCAGGGCTAGTTTTGGATGTAATTATGGGAATGAATTGGATAAATAAGATGGGAGTAGTAATTGATGTTGGGGGAAGAAGTATTTCCCTCAAGGAACCTGTTGGAGAAGGCACGTTTCAAGTAGTCTTACCTCGGAGAATAAATCTGGCCAATACGACCTGTGCAGTTCAAACCACTCTTCTAACCAACATTCTAGTAGTGTGCGAGTTTCCAGACGTGTTTCCAGATGAGTTACCCGGTCTTCCACTGGATAGAGAAGTTGAGTTTGCCATTGAGTTGATCCTAGGAACACCACCGATCTCAAGAAGGCCTTATCGGATGCCTCCAAATGAATTAGCAGAGTTGAAGAAGCAACTCCAGGATCTGTTGACCAGGGTTTGTGTAATGGAACCGTCCAAATTATAAGAGCACAAGTTCAAAAACAATCGTCGAAACGATCAAATTCTCAAACTTGAGCCCATATAACTCCGGTAGTCCACGAAATCGCGAGGGATTTCAAACCAAACCGAGAGCAACCAGATCGTAGTGATTCAACATAACACAACACTTGTTACAACAGTTCAAAAGTAATCTCATACATCGGAGTACAAATAATTTTATTACAAGACCAAAGTAAAGATTAGCGGAAGCAACATAATTTCTGAAACCATTTGAAGTCAAATACTGCCAGTACATAGTCACATCCTGCAAAAGCATACCAGAAGAGATACTACAGAGACCATGCCCATATGGTCTAGTCTTCACGCCCACAAGGCGAAGACAATACTTGCAGCAACAAGGACGAATCTGCTACCTGCAACAGGTGGGAATAAACCCTGTGTACGAGAAGGTACTCAGCTAGACTTACCCGTCAAAAACCAGAAATAAAGTGACACCAAGGATTATGCAAGGCTGATATAAGTGGGCTAGCTTGACTCATTTGCAGAAAAGCTTAATACAGATAAGTAACCATTATATGCTTAAGTATCAAGTTGATCATCATTAACCTGATAATTAGATTAGCACCTGTACTAGAGCACTCACTTTATTAGGATCAAACAATATTAACCATAGCAGGTATAATAAGGCCATCATCATCATTATCATCAATTCTGAACCATCATTAATAATTAGTGTATCTACGCTAGAGATAACCAGTCGAGTTTCTCACTATCCGGGAGAGACGGCGACTCGAATCGATTCCAACTCAGCTGAGGGGGTATTCCTGACACTCACCCGGCAAACCCCGCTAAAGGCAGCCATAGATAACCTTTGGTACAACTCAGGGTGGGCCCGAACAGCGCCGCATTCTCGGGGATACCAGTGGCCAGGATGCTCAGGACTTTTAACTCACCTGCCCTTGGACCCCCTGGCTCCCTTCCGAGGTGACTTTCACTTTTCGACTTCGCAGCCTGAGTTGAGCTACTAGGCTTCACGGTCGGCAACCTCAGGCCGGCCAACTAAATGTCAGGCATGCATTCAAAATGATATAGAAGGCTCCAGGTCTCGGTCCTTAATCGACACAGACGGGGATAGATCCACACCCAAGACCTCCATGCCTTGCTGCTTCACTATCGTTATCCCGCCCGGTCTCATTTCATTTCATTTCATTAACACATGGTTTATTTCCACGATAGCAAAATATAGCCAACTGTGACCTAATAAAGCCCTATATCTCACAGGTGACAGGAAATCACTCGACTTCTACTGGTCTAATTTAGCAGGGCTATGCATAGATACAATCCTGTCTACTTAGGATTCAAGGTTCGAATTGCTGGACAAGGAGTGTTATCAATGCAGCAAGGGTTTTCAACCAACTCCTATCACGTAATGCAACAATACGTATAACTTGTATATATAGATAATTGCTTTGAAAATAAGAGGCTTATAATGCTCCGGGGCTTGCCTTAACCGAAAGAAGAGAGATCGAGGTTTGGCTTCAAGAACGGTTCCCACGTCTTCTCCGGCTTCGTCGGACTGGACCTCCAGCTCTCGAACGGACTTCAACTTCGGGTTCCACGCCCAGCGGGACTTCGCTCGTAACACAATTCTTGGCACACCTATTGCATGTATATGCACCCAATGAATTTCATGTATGCACCCAGGATGACACGATGATTTATGAACATGTATGAATGATGTGAAGATGAATGCAATGACATTGCAACATCGTAAGCACAAAACCAAGTTATGTGGTGCTCTATTCAAATCACTTCAAGCTTAGGTGCAAATTTCCTCTCTGGTATTAACACGTTTGAACACCTCTAAGAAACCACTAAGTGCCACAAGGTTAAGACTAAAAACACACATAACAAGATTCCAGCAATTTAGTATTTACAACATATTATCAACAGTAGCTAAGAAAACTCACAACTGGAGTTCTACCAATCCAAATGACTTGCCAGAGGACATTCTGGAAAGCTTATGAAATTGTCTATATTTCATTTATAAACATCTAAGCATGATTTCATCATTTAGCAAGTTAAAATAGCACATGTACAGAATCTATTCTAAAAGACAGAAAGTACTTCCAAAACTGAACCTAGCTTGGAACAGCTGCCATTTCTAAACTATAAGTCCAAATATTATCAAAATTTACCAGCAACTATTTCATGAAATTCTCAACAACTTTTCTATAGATCACCAAGCATGAAAACCTCATTAACATAGCCTAACTTACTTAACCACCAAATATGTCCAGAAAAGATAGATTTGTACAATTAAATATTAAGTGATGTTGGGAACATCACAAATGACTTACCCAACTTTACTAACAGTTAGATCATGTGTAAGTAACACCAAATCAAGTCATGGCACTAGCATAATTATTTATCTAATCACCCTTTTCTATTTATTTAGAGTGCATGAGCATAAATGGCATCACATATAAAATGTAACTAGAAAATTCTAAAAAAATTACAGAGGAAAATACATGCCACCAAAAGACTACCATAAAAATTTCACTTCATTTTGACAAGCAGATATGGAGATATCAAAAATTATAGATGGCATGTCTATTTCTAGTATAAATAGGAAACCCTATTAAAAAGTATCAAACAACAGATTTCATATTTTTTCTAGCATCCTTCTAACATAAGAACAACACTCACCAAGTTTACCCTTACTGGATCTATAGAAAAATTATGAAAATTCACACAAGATCCATCCATGCAATTAAGATAATTACATAACTCCACCAAACCACATCCAAATTACATGAAAATTTAACCATAAGCTATTCATGGTATGAGCAGTTCACTATAAAATTTCATGTCATTTGGAGCTTCACAGAAAAAGATATCATTTTCTCCTTTTTCCATATGAATAAAAGAGATAAATAATAACCATTTATTTCATCATAAAACATGGCACACATTATATTTTTATAATAAACTAGACCTCACATAGAGCACAACACATTTTGAACCATATCATTTGGAGCTACCAATCAAGAGATATGAATTTTTGAATCTAGCATCAAATCTATGAAATAAATAAAAACAAAAACCACTTCCTAAACCTAACTGGGTCGGCCCGGCTTAACCGCTTGGCCTTGCACGCGGCTCAGCCTAGCACGCGGCTCGGCCCAGCGCGCGGCTTGGCCCAGATCGCTGGCTCAACCGAGCCAAAACCGGGGAGGGGCGCCGACACGCGGGCCCCGCCCGTCAGTCGCACGCAGAGCAGGGGATGGTGGGTCGCCGGCGGTAACTCGCCGCCGACGAGGTCTGGGGCACCGGTGAGGGCACCGGCGTGCTCTACTCACCCAGGCGAGTAGCGGGATGAGTTGGAGCGGAGCGCGGGACCACCAGAGATGCTTGCCGGCGTGGGCGGTTGGCGGCGGTGATCTGGCGGCGGCGTGCCGGCGGTAGAAGGCACGACGGTCACCGGTGAGGGGCTCCCTAGCTACACGACATCCCGGCGACTCCGTTGCGCACAAGCACATGCATGGAGGTGCTATGGAGGGGCAGGACCACGGCGAGCGCTCGCGTGGAGGAGCTCCAGCGAGGTCACCGCGGCGGAACACTGAGCAGTGCGGCCTTGCCGGTGCTCGGATGGCTCCACGGAGGGGATGGCGAGGTGGAGGGGGTTAAGGCGGGGCTTCATGCGGTTGGGATAGGGCAGAGGCATGACAGCAGTGGCTCACGAGTTCGGCAAGCTCGCGGTGGCGGGGGCGCCTCGGTGCTCCGCCCTGGCGAGAGCGGCAAGGGCGAGGGAGGGAAATGGAGGGAGTGGGCAGCAGGAGGGGGCGGCGTGGCGTCTTGGCGAGACGCTCGGCCCGGTCGGGTGGGACCCACACCGGCGTACGGCTGCCACGATGCCTCCATGCGGCGTCGACGGCCTGCGGTGGTCGGCCACCCGGTCGGAACATTTCAAAATCGTGAAACAACTGCAACATTGACTTGCAACATCTGCAACATTGCACTTCCCGGACAGCAGCAATTTTCAGGCTCTGTAGTTCCCAAACTAAGCCGAATCATGAGATAAGCCAATTGACAAAATTGTAGCTCATAAAATTCTATACAACTTTGTCAATATGAGCTAAACCTAGAACAGCATGGTTTGGGAGTTAAAGGTCAAAGAGCAGAATCTGTTTCTGTGAAACAACAGAAATTCAGAGCGACAGAAAAGGGGAATTTTGACAGGCTTAGAAGCTGAATCATGAAATGAGCCAATTGACAAAGTGGGAGCTTATAAAATTTACTAAAAATTTGTTAATGTGTACATGAACTGATTCTACTTCTAAGTTGGAGGTTTAGAGGGTTCAGTTAGCAGCACTACACTAACTAGGCTAGAAAACAACACTATTACTGACTTGTGGGCCCAGTTTGAGTAGGTTCTAGGCATTTTCATGAGATGCTCATATTACAAATTTTGTTCCTTATCAAGTTTGCTACAACTTTGTTAAAGGTTGCACAACCATGCAAGACCTCTAGATACCACTTTTAAATTGGTCAAAGCAGATCAGTGCTATGGTCAAACTGGGGTCAAACCTAGTCAAATTGGATTTTGGTCAAAACATGAATATAGAGCCTAACTCATTTTGCTCCACTAACATATCAAAGATGTTTTCAAGCCCCAAGTCACACAATAGCATCACATATGAGCAAAAGTCACCTCAAGGTGCATTGAAACAACACTAAGAAAATTATTGAAACATTGTGTGGCATGGGTTAATTAGGCATGTGGCATGTGTTGCATGATCATGTTTCAAGGTGTGGTGTCACACATCACACTACAAGTCTAGTACACACATACCATCACTTGCAAGCAACACATATATGTATAGCACATGCACTCAACATGAATGTTGCAGATGTTTCAATGCTATGTTTCAATGACAATGCACATGAAATGATGGTGCACATATTCATGTCATGCTCATATGATGCACAGATGCAAGGCAAACACCAGGGGTGTTATAGTTTGATTCATCCAAGTTCATTTGAATGGGGATGTCCCACACTGTTCGTGAAGAAGAAGGATAACTCTTTACGAATGTGTGTGGACTATAGGTCACTGAATGTGGTGACAATTAAAAACAAGTATCCTCTACATTGGCTTTTGACAATTGGTCAAACAAGATATACCTTTTGACAATTGGTCAAACAAGATATACCCAAGACCGCGTTTTCCACCAGATATGGTTTGTATGAGTATCTTGTCATGTCCTTTGGGTTGGCAAATGCTCCTGCATACTTTATGTATCTGATGAATTCAGTCTTTATGCCGGAATTGGATAAGTTTGTGATTGTGTTCATTGATGACATCCTAGTATACTTAGAGAACGAGCAGGATCATGCAGAGCATCTTAGAATTGTCTTAACCAGACTCAGAGATCATCAGTTGTATGCTAAGTTCAGTAAGTGTGAGTTTTTCCTGAAGACAGTTTCTTTTCTCGGTCATGTGTTATCAGAAAGTGGAATCTCAGTAGATCCTAGTAAGGTACAAGAGGTTATGGACCGGAAGGCACCAACCACAGTTCATGAGGTTTGAAGTTTTCTTGGATTAGCCAGTTATTATTGTCGCTTCATACCGGATTTCTTGAAGATTGCCAAACCAATGACAAGTCTGCTACAGAAGGACCATAAGTTCGCCTAGACAGAGGAGTGTGAGGCAGTTTTTCATACCTTGCGGGAATTGCTAACCACTACTCCTGTTCTGGCACAGCCGGATATAGAAAAGCCATTTGATGTGTTTTGCGATGCATCCAAGAATGGTTTAGGATGTGTTCTTATGCAAGATGGAAGATTCATTGCTTATGCCTCTCGCCAGTTGAGGAAACATGAAGTTAACTATCCGACTCATGACTTGGAGCTCACTGCCGTTGTGCATGCTTTAAAGATTTGAAGACACTACTTGCTTGGGAATGTATGCAACATCTTCACAGATCACAAGAGTCTCAAATACATATTCACACAGTCCGAGTTGAATATGCGATAGAGAAGATGGTTAGAGTTGATTAAGGATTATAACCTGAATGTACACTATCATCCAAGGAAGGCCAATGTAGTAGCAGATGCCCTAAGTAGGAAGTCATATTCTCTTATGGTGCAACCTTTGTTTGAAGATGGGTTCAACTTGTTGCATCCTGCTGTATTGCACAATATTCAGATTAGTTGTACCTTGGAGAGCAAGATCATTGAAGGCTAGAAAACAGACAAGGGAATATTCCATATCAAGGAGAAAATGAAGAAAGAGCCAACTAAGCACTTTAGAGTGTATGAACAAGAAGTGTTATGGTTCAAGGACCATCTGATTGTACCAAAAGATCGAGAGCTCAAGAACCAATTGATGGATGAAGCTCATCATTCTAAGCTATCTACCCATCCTGGAAGTAGCAAAATGTATCAAGAACTGAGACCTCGTTATTGGTGGACAAAGATGAAGAAGGAGATTGCGGCGTATATTGCTCGTTGTGACACGTGTTGTAGGGTCAAAGCTCTTCACATGAGACCTGTGGGTTTGTTGCAACCCTTGTCAATACTAGATTGGAAATGGGATGATATAAGTATGGATTTCATCACCGGTCTTCCCACCACACCGAAGGGAAATGATTCGATTTGGGTGATTGTAGATCGCCTTACCAAATCAGCTCACTTTTTGCCAGTTAAGACGGCATTTCAACCACCTCAGTATGCTGAGAAGTACATTGCAGAAATTGTTAGATTGCATGGTATACCGAAGACAATCGTGTCTGATTGAGGGTCATAGTTTACAGCCCACTTTTGAGAGCATCTTCAGAAAGGTTTAGGTACTAGTTTGGTACGTAGTACAGCTTACCACCCACAGACAGATGAGCAGACAGAGAGAGTTAATGCTATTCTTGAAGACATGCTTAGAGCTTGTGTGTTGTCGTTCAGGGGTTCATGGGAATCATGGTTACCTTTGGCAGAGTTTTCTTACAATAATAGTTACCAAGAAAGTACCAAGATGGCTCCATTTGAAGCACTGTATGGTAGGAAATGTAGGACACCGTTGAATTGGATCGAGCCTAGAGAGAGAAGATTTTATGGGATCGATTTTGTTGACGAGGCTGAGAAAAAGGTTCGTATTATCCAACAAAACATGAAGGCTGCATAGTCACGCTAGAAAAGTTATGCAGATAAGAGAAGGAGACCGCTAGAATTTCAAGTTGGTGACTACGTCTATTTGAAAGTTACTCCAATGAAGAAGAAACAGTTTAGGATCAAGAAGAAGCTTGCCGCTAGATTTGTAGGGTCGTATAGGATAATAGAGAAGAAGGGTCCCGTGGCTTATAAGTTACAACTACCAGAAGCAATGGGTTCGATCTTTCTAGTCTTTCATGTATCGCAATTGAAGAAGGGATTGCGTGTCCCGGAAGAGAGAATAGAACCTCAGGGCATTCGGATCAAATCAGGCTCGAAATACCGTGAGCAACCAGTTTGAGTTTTGGACACTAAGGATTGAGTCACTCAGAATAAAGTGGTGAGAACATATAAGATACAGTGGAGTCATCACGATGACGGTGACGCGACATGGGAAACAAGAGAATATCTGCAAAACGCTTATAAAGATTTTTATAACAAATGGTTCGTAACTCAAAATCTTGGGATGAGATTCTTATAAGGGGGAGGGCTATAACACCTCAGGTGTTAAGCATGCATTAAGCATTTCAAATCATGCACATGAGCATCATCTTGCACTCATTATCACATGTAATGTAAGTGTAACATTGAAATGAAACATGTGAAACATAACATTGAAACATGAATGTTGCAATTGCTTGTTTACATATAACTACGCCATGGTTATGCTTATTATGCTATTAATACATGTTTGATTATTAGTACAAACATTTAGAAATGTGTAGAATAAAATTTGGAGCAAGTTTGGTATTCAAAAGTTTCCCAAATTTTGCATTTAAAAATAATCTAGAAAAATAGAATTTTGATTTAAAATGAACTTTGAATTCCCATTTCAAAATCTGTTTGGAATTTCAAAATGTGCCCTACAGTAATGTTGTAGAGAATTAAATTTTGAACAACTTTTGTTTTAGGGTCAAGTCTTGAAAATGCCATTTTCTACTTCAAAATTTTGAATTTGGGACTGTTAGTAAAATTTAAATTTGAAAATAGAAAAGAAAAACGTTTTTCTTGCTTACCGGGCCGCCGCCCCGCTTCTCGGCCCACGGCCGAAGCTGGCCTGGCCCGCCTCGCGCGCTCGCCCACACCTGCTCCCACACGTCGCGCGCGCCGTGCCCGACTGCGGTAGGAGCCGCGCGCCCCGTGGCTGCCATGCGCCGGCACCGGCGAGCACCTGGCCGTTCGGTGGCCCCCGCACCCCACGCGCCCTCCTACTCCCTCTGCACCGCGTCCGCTCCTCAGCTCACTCCTCATTCCCTCCCTTCGTTCCCCCCACAGCAGCAGTGCAGCCAAGCAGCTCTCCTCCACCACCGCCTGTAGCTCCTCACTGGAGTTGCTCATTCTGGCCATCCCAGCTCACCGCCAGCCTCTCCGTCTTGCTCCGAGCTCTCTCTCTCTCGCGCAGCCCGCGCTTGCCTCCGTTTCCCATGGTAAGCTTCCCCTCCGTGGGAATTGCTCGCTAGAGTCCCGTGGTAAGCTTCCCCTACCTTTCGCTCCCCCTTTTCCTTGCTCCGTGTGTGCATCTCGTTCGCCTTGCTTCGCCGATGCTCGTGCGCCTCTCCTCGTACCGTCTCCTGGCCGGAGGTGACCGGCCGCCGTTGAGCCGCGCCGTCGTTCCACCATTAGCGATGGCGAGCTCGCTCCCTTGCCTCCTTGACCGCTCTAGGGAGTCCACTAGGTCCGCCTTGCGGAGTAGAGTGCGAGGGTGAAGACCTCACCGCCGGTGACCTCGCCGACGGTGAGATCCCGGCCAGTCAAACCCACCCCCGGGGATGTGCAACTGACTGGTGGGCCCCGTTGACCTCTAGACCCCGCCTGTCTGTCCCTCAGTGCGGTGCTGGGGGTGAAGCAGCGGGTGTACCCAGTGTTTTTGGCGGCTGATTTTGAAAAGGATTTCAGAAAATCTTTTCCAGAAAATTGTGAAAATACTTCCAAAAATCATATCTTGAAAAATATTGCTCCAAAAATGATGAAACCAATTTTGGTAGACTTCGTAGGAATAGATCTACAGTATAAAAATATTGTATGTCAAATTTGTGATACTTTTGTATAGGGTTTTATTTAATTCTTATAATTGCTATTTTCTTAGAAAATGCATAATAAATCATAGGAAGCTCAGAAAAATATGGTTCTAGTTTTTTTAATCTTCTTTAGTGATGTACTTTACATGAAAAATATATGTCATGCATGTTCTGTAGAAAAATTTGGATGTGTAGTTCAAGTGCCTTTATTGGCTGATTTTTGTTATTTTTGCTAGTGAGAGAAATTTGTATAAAACATGCATATGATAAATTTTGTATAGTGTTTGTTTACTATGTAGATCATGGGAAAATTACTAAATCTGTTGTTTGATACTTTTCGTAGTACAAATTATTTTCATGCTCATTTATAGGCCATAGCTTGTCATTTTTGTGTAGGCTGTTTTTCATGTCCAAATGTCATGAAAATTTTATGGTAGACTACTTATAGTAGGACTATGCTACTATAATTTTTTATAGATTTTTCTAGGCAATAGAAATATTGGTTGCTGTTGTAACCATAGTTTAAATTGATTATCAAGTAATATCCTTTATGTATATTTAGTTTAATAATGAAGCTTTAGTGTATCTTTGAAGCACCAAATCATTTGTTGGTGTTGCTCGACAAGTTAATGTGGTTGAGTTGATAAAGTGTAGTAGCACTCATGTTAGGGTCATATGTTAGTTGGCATAAAAGTAACTGGAACTAATAGTAAAAGAGAATGCAGTAGATGATGTGTATCCGTAGTGACTGATCTTTGATGATGTGGACTACCTTGTAGAAAGGTTTTACCTATATGCTATCCAATAAGGTCAATGTGATCATCTGCACATCATGTCATCATGATCGTCGCATGCCATCGCATCCGATGCACCATTTGCATATTTACTTATACACTTGCATCATACAGGATTGCAGGAGGAAGCGCTAGTAGCAGTGCAAGAGGAACAGACTAGGTCCGATCCATAAGAAACTCAGGCACAGGAGGTGCCCGAGGTAGACGAGCAAGAAGAGGATCTACCTGAGTGTGTGGACTACCAACCCAGTTCCTTCGAACGAGGCAAGCCCCGGAGCATTTTAAGTCTCCTACTTTATAAAAGCAATCCTTTATCTATAAGTTTATATATTATTGCATTAAGTTATAGGAGTTGGGTGAAACCGTTGATGCATCTATTACTATCCTTGCCTACATTATTACCTACGTAAGTTTAGGATTGAATACTGCTTAGCCCTGCTTAGACCGGTAGTGATCGGTGATTTCCGGTCACCTGCAATTATAGGTGGTTACTGAATGCTTTAGCTATAGAATGGATGATATCCTGGAAATAACCATGTGTTCATGGATAATTAGAGACCAGACGGAAAAGTTGGAGACAACCAGACAGGGTTCTGGGGTGCTATTAGTTTTTCATCAGTGTCAGTTAAAGACCGATCGTTGCTTGTCCCTCTTGTCATGTTGAACACATGCCTCACATTTAGCTGGCCGAATAAAGTACCTTTCGACCGCGAAGCTAGTGACACTTTTTAGGCTGGGTTAAACTCGGATTGGCAGACTGGTGCCGAAGGGGGTAAGACGGGGACCCGAAGAGTGAGCCCAAGGTGCGTCCTGGCAGTTGGGCGGTCCCTGGGTAGTGCGGTCCATGATTGTTACCCTGCGACGTTTACCTGGAAAGGTCATTGGTGATTTATAACTCACTTGATCGGTGAGTGTGGTTTGTGTGAGGAATAAATCACCAGCTGGTTAGGAATCGATTCGAATCGCCATCGCTCCTGGATAGTGAGCACTTGACTTGAGTTACGGCATCGTAGTAATGATGGTGGAACACTGATGGTTATATGGATGATGTTGGAAATGCTAAATCCAAGTGGTAACTGGATGTTATTAGTTAATCAAGTGATTGCTATAGTTTAGGTGCTTACCTAGATGAATAAGTTATAATAAACATGATGCAAATTATTTAAAATGGTTTAGGCATGATAGCTTATGCTTTTCGCAAATGAGCTAGCTACTCCACTAAAAGAAAACCTTGCATACTCCTTGGTGTCACTTTATTTCGGTTTAAGACGAGTAAGTCTAGCTGAGTACTTTCTCGTACTCAGGGCGTTGTTCCCATTGTTGTTGCAGATGGTCAGATGTACTATGGCTATTGCATCAATTGCCTGTATCCAACGATGGGTGACAACAAGGACCAAGAGCAATGGTCGCTACCTATATCTTATCTAATGCTTTTGTTGGAAATGTCCATCTCCTGGCACTGTATTTGAACTAAGTGTGTGTCGGTGGTTTATGAAACTATTTGCTTCCGCTACTTTATATTGAACTTGGTTTGTAATAACTTTATGTTCTAAACTTCGATGTATTCAACTATGGTTGTGAACTTTATGTAATATGTAACTGTGGTTGCTAAACTTGTATGATCTTGATTTGTATGTTGGTTGGTTTGAAATCCTTCGTGGTTTCACGGATTACCGGGTTATATGGACTTAAGTTGGCTAAATTATCTGCTTCGGCAGGTGATTTTCTTACTTAATTTTGTATAATTGGTCGGTTCTGTTATAACAGCAGCATCCGGCCTATCGACCACCCTTTGGCCCAACTCGAGCCCTTTCTCCCACAAGCCCACACCACCGAGCCCACTCCCTACGGATCAGCACAAGGCCACCCTAGCCCTCCTCCAACCCAGCTCCACTCTCAGCCCCTCACGTGCACTGCACGCACGTGGAGGGAGAATTTCTATTTTTTTAATTCTTTTTATTTAATATTTTAATAATAATCGTTCCAAAAATAATTTGTGGATTTGACCCTTTTGGCCGCGCCAGCAGCGCTGCACGTGACCAAATAATATTGTCGCGCCACATGCATTGGCACGGCAACATCCGCCACGTTAGACGGAGTTTTTGATGTGAAAAACGCTGTCACGCCACTCCGGCTGGTGTGACAGTATTGTTCCAGTGCTTTGTAGAATTTTCAAATAGGCTATTCACCCCCTAGACTTTAATTTGTGATTCCAAATTTCTTAATACCTTCAAAATGGTTCAGTCCATGTTGTTGTTGCCAAAATAATACAACTTCAGTTTATCTGATGCATATACCAATGTTAATGATTTTTTTCAGGAGCAAGATAGAGTTTGAGTGGAGCGCACAAGTGATGGAACAGTTAACGTCAAGACAACCTTTGCTACGGTGCTAGACATAGCTCATTACATTTTGATGAGTTCAAAGTAGCTAGTGTGTGTCGGATACTTATGTGTTTCGGCTGTGCATATGTTATCGGCTAAGTTTGACATTGGTTGGTTTCATTAATGATTTGTATGAACAAAGCATATATTTTGGTTTAATGGATGTCTAAATGCTTCATTCATCATATATTGTTTGGCATGCAATTATTGTTTGAAGCTACCAAACACAGCGTTGCAATATGGACTATCAGCATAATAATTTGGGTTGCAATATATGCTATAGCAACAAACAAACAGTGTGGCAAAGAACCTCATACCAATGAAAGAGTGGGTGTGGCAATAGAGTCTCCAAACTGTAGCAACACAATAGTAAGCGTGGCAATAGAGAGTCCAAGTATAGCAACCAAGTATTGGTCGTGGCAATAGAGAGGCAACATCTAACAACTAAATATTTATCGTGGCAATAGAGGGTTCCACCTATAGCAACCACAATGTTTAGTGTGGCAATAGAGAGGCTACCTCTAGCAACCAAATATTTGTCGTGGCAATAGAGAGGACAACTATAGCAACCAAATATTTGTCATGGCAATAGAGGGTTCCACCTATAGCAACCATAGAGATAGCGTGGCAATAGAGGATCCATTTATTGCAATGCTATTGAGGCGTGGCAATAAGGTCTATTGCAACACCCATTGTCGTTGCTAGTGCACCTATTGCCACTCTTTAGGTATGTGGCAACAGGTATCTCTAGCAACACCGAGAACTATTGCAACACCCATGGTGGTTGCTGATACTATGGCTTGTAACACTCTATTGTGTTGCAATAGGGGAAAACCTATTGCAACACAAAATGAACTGTGGTGCAAACTTTAGACCACGGTTACTATAGCAACGCCTGCCAACGAAATTTTTGTGTTGCAATTTTGTCTATTGCAACCATTTTGGTATATTGCAACCATTTTAGGCCATTGCATCAGGGGTAAAACCTTGTAGTACACCCTAACTACCCAGCTTCGCGCTCGCACTTATATATTGCCTACCTGCTTGCATGCATTTACTTTCCATCGTAATTACATATATGCCTTGTTATGTGATGTGATGGTTGGTTGGATGATGTGGTTGCTGTATCGGGGTTGGCCGTGAGGCTTCCCCGTAACGTAGATGGTAGGTTGGCGTGACAGGAGCATTGAATCCCATGTGGGTGGTGGTGATTGAGGAGTTTTAGAGATATTCCTTGCCTTGACCTATTTCTTGGTGATATCGGCCGGAGTGAGAGGATTTACCCTAGAGGGGTGCACTGGGTGGTCATGTGATAGGTGTGTGGTGGTGGCTACCCATGAGAGGTGGGCTACGTGATTTTAGTGGAAGGTGCTTGCTCTGGCCAATTAAGGACCATCGTGGGTTGATGCCTGGAACATGGGACTTTGTCAAACATGCACGCCACAGGCCCTGTATGAGGCAGGGCCCATTCTGTTGAGTTAGTGCGGACTAAGCCAGCTCTGTGGGAGAAGAGGTGCACGAGGTTTTGCCCTAGGAGCACAGTGAGAAGGATGCCGATGGGTTTTCTGGCTACCCTAATCATGATCCCAACCATATGCGTCGTGCAGTATGCTACTCGACTTGGGGGTAGTCTGGTGAGGAATGTGCTAATTCTTGAGCAGTGTTTGCCTAGACCGCGGCCACGGTCGATGACAGTGATCCTAGAGGGTACAGGTGTACACACTCTGCAGATTTAAAACTATACGTATAGCCATGATCACGGTCATGATCATTCCTGTGAACTATTTCATCCTACTAGTCTTCTCTTATGCTTTCTTCTCTCCCTCGAAGATAGGTCCGGCTTGAGGCCGTTGAGATGAGGGGCATGCAGAGGCTGCCTCATCGCTTAGACTGAGAGATTGAGGGTGTTATGAGGGATGATGAGTGGTGAGATGTGATGATGAGTGGATGGCGAGAATGAGTGTTTGGGTTGGGATTGAGAAGTTATATTATATATTGACGCTTCTGCATGTGCTAAGGATGCAAACTACAACCAAACTATTAGGATCCCTAGATCCCTTTATTTTCTATTTTCCACTAAAGCTCATTGGTGTTGACCATGACCTGTACACATCTGATGGTGTGCAAATTTCTTGACTTGCAGTGATGTTGAGACTAGTAGTTGGTTTGCGAATTACTCTCAAGGATGCCCGTGGATTGGAGATTCACCAAGCTTCGCTGCTACAAGTAGATCCTCGGTGTTTTGTTTGACCTTAGCCCAGAGGGCTTGTAATTAGTCTAGTTTTATTCTTTATTTTTTGTACCATGTTGTTGTATGACTTTGTAATTAGCTGAAAAGTGGACGTCCGTGATAGCTGAGGTATCCTGGGACTATCACAGAGGGACAAGAGAGTTAGAATTTCAAGTTTTGGAATCTTGGTTCATTTCATCTGTTGTGGAAAATGGTCATTGGCGCCACCTGCATCGCACCCCTAGTGACCCCAATCGAAGGAAAAGAGCCACCTTTGGCTCTGTTCGCGCGCGTAGCAGCCTCGCCGTGGCCCACCGCCGAGGCTAGTGGAACCCCATTGTAACACCTCTGGTGTTATGGTAACTAAAACTAGCCATGTCATCATATGTACTACAAAACATTCATGAGTAAGTTAACCATGATGTGCATCAACTAAAACAAAGTTACATTTATAGGTTGAATGTGTTTTTGTGATGTGTGAATTGAATCAAAACCCTAGTTTTTGAATGGCATTTCAAACACTTGGATTATGCCCTATGTAATTTCAGGTGTAAAGTTGTGCTCTACACTAGTGTCAAGTTTAGGGGATACATTCAAGTGCAACATTTAAAAATGAACCCCAAGTTTGAAGTTGAAATTGAGTTCCAAAACTCGCTCTGAGTTTTCCAATTCAAATTCAAATTCGAATTGGGAGGTTTATTAAAATGAATTTATAATTTAAAATTGGTTCACACAAATGTGGCATTGGATAGGTCACATGTGATTTGACCCAATGGTACATTTGGATGATAGTTGTGATCACTAATTAATCACCAATTAAAGTAGAAATCAAATCAAGTTGGAATTTTATTCAAAACCCTGATTTCCGGAAAACCCCATTTTACCCCCTTTTGTGTAATTCAAAATCTAAAAGGAATTTGGGGTTGGGTGAAAAAGCAAAGTTGTAGACCTGGTCATGTTGTACAACTTTGGTTATTGGAGTTTTCAAAGTTTTAGTATAAAATTTGGAGTAATGTTGAAAAGATTCAAATGCCAATTTTAACCCCTTTTCAATTCCCTATTCCAATTTCAAAATGGAGGCAAAATTTGGAAAGGTTTACAAATAAAAGTTGTAGATCTTTCCAAGATGAACAACTTTGGTGTTTTGAGTTTTTGAAGTTTTAATATAAAATTCAAAGTAATTTTGAATTTACAAAAATTCAGAAAATCTTCTCTTTTGATTTCAAATTCAAATTTCAAAATCTAGGCTAAATTTGAAAAAGTTTACATTGAGAAAGTTGTAGAGCTTTAAAAATTAAGCAACTTTTGTGTTTACAGATTTTCAACTTCTATAGAATTTTTGGGAGTAATTGGGAAATTACTTTTAGTGGCAATTTCGCAATTAATTCAAAACTCAGTTGGGAGCAGGGCGCCACTCCTGCTCGCCACCGAGCTGCTTGCCGCCGATCCGCCACCGAGCTGCTTGCCGCCGATCCGCCACCACTCTCTCGCGTCGTCTCCGCATGCGTGGCCATGCACCTGCTTGCGTGATGGTCGTAGGCTGCTGCTGGCTGTCCAGAAGCATCACCGAGCAGTTGGGTTGGACCGAGCTGACATCGTCGTCCTCTGCTCACCATTGTCGTTATCGCGTCCCCATGCCTCGCTAAAGAAATTCACCCTCACCGCTTAGCCATCACCCAATTGCTCCCGCAACTCGCTCTGCCTGCTCCTTGCGTGTGTGATCAGTCCGCTCGACTCACCTCTGGTTGCCCAGCGTTCCCACACGCCCTCTTCTTCCTCGGTTCCGGCCGTAGCGCCACCGAGCTTCACCTCTCTATGGTCAGCTCACTGCGGTGAGTTTCTAGTCTGATTGTCATGCGTTTCGGGGCCGTGTTGATGTCGTGGTGCTAATCGGCTTGACCGTTTGATCTCTACCAGCTCAGTCAGTGCCGTGTCACCGGGTTCGCGCCACCGCAGGCCATCTCGTCGTCGGCGACCCATCTTCGCCTTGTCTCTGACCCAACTAGTTAGCGCATCGGTCTCGTGGTGAGCTTCTGGTTCTCATGCGCCCTCCTATTCCACCTCTACCACCTTCTCCTCGCCGGAGTATGGTTGCCGCATCGGCATGGCCGCCATAGCCACCGCCGTGGGTGCTTGGGTGCACTAAAGCTTTGGTTTCCTGTGTCAGAGGGTGCGGGTGAGAAGGAGTGGTTCGAATAGTCATCGTTGCCTCAGACATCGCCGCCGGCGTGAAGCACCGGGCAACCAAGCTTGGCCATGGCCATTGCGCTCGGCCGAGCAGAGAGGGGAGAGGGGGAGAGGAGTTGGGCCGGCCGGCTAGTCGGGCCGCGATGAGCCACGTGGGCCATCTTGGGCCGGGCTGTGAGGGGTAGAGAGTAGGCCGCGGGTGGGTCGACTGGGCCAGAGTGGAGGAAGTGGTTGGCCTGTGATTCATTTTCTTTTTCTTTTTCTAAATTGTTAAATGCTAACATATTTTGTTTATTTGGTTGTGATTTATTTAGAGCTCTCTAGATTATGTACTACTTAGAATAAAATATAAAATGCCAATTTTGATTACTTTTTGTATGTTAATTAATTAGCTCAATTAATTAATAAATAAATGCAACTTCCATGAATTATCGAGGTTTAAATAACTGTCCAAAAATTATGAAATTTTTTTTGCCACTTAGTTAGAATGTAAGCTTCTTAAAATAAAATTTTGGGCTTAATTGGACAAAGTTGATTTTGTACTTCATTTATACTTAATTAATTAATTAGTTAACCAAGTCATTAGTGCCTAATGATTTAGGATTTTTTGACTTTGTGATTGTGTGTTGACCTTAGGTCATTAATTCTTAATGACCTTTGGCACCTTTAGTTAATTGTTTAAGCTCCTTTAATCATGTGCTTAGGGCTTAATTACTAGTATTTCATGTGTTTAACGAAAGTCATTAACGAAGTAGTTAACCTAATGAAACCCTACGTTAAGGTTAGGTTAGTGTTGTTGTTTGCAACCGTACCACGAAGGAAAGTTGTACTCAACTTTATAATCTTGTTATGCATCTACCAAGCATCATGTTTCGCAATTCATCATATTAAGCATACATTATCACCTCGTGTAGTCCCCGTGAACGAGGAGGTTGCCGTGGTCGAACCCGTCCCCGAAGAAGAGTAGACGTCAGTGGAGGTGGGGTTTGACATTTGTGGTACGGACCTGGAGCCTGAACTTCCCGCCGATCAAGGCAAGCCCTAGATGCATCTAAACCTTCCTTGTATTTGAAAAGCTTTACTTCACTTTATTAATGCTTTACTGCATTCGGTGATAGGAGTTGAGTGCTAACCTAGTTACTGCACTACCATCCTTGATACTTCAATATTATCCTTGTTACTGTTTTACTTGAAAATGCTTAGTATGCTTAGCCGTGCTTAATGAGAAAACTTTGAAAATGTTTAACAAAGTTTGAAGGGTTGTTGTGAAACAAAGTGATGGATAATGATGATGGTAATCTGAGACTGGTCGGTGGACTTGCGTCAGGAAAGGAGTCCTGAGGTAGTGTCCCCGTCTGTGTCGATTAAGGACCGTTCGTTGTTGAACTATGTATGTTGAGACATTATAGTACTAACCACATACCCGTGGTAAGCCGTACCTCGGCTATTCTATCCCGTGAACGGCTGACCGCGCACTGGGAGTGGAGAGATGGCGAGAGTAGTGTGTACTCTCATGGCCAAGGGCTGGATTAGAGGCGTACTGTACTCTCGGGCGGCGCTGGACCCGGTCACGCTTTAGAGGATTCGAGTGAAGGTTGATATATGGGGTTTGAGTCCTGCATATATCGTGTGGTTAGGAAGCCCCAGCTGGGTAGATAAGCGGTTCGGATCATCGTTGCTCCTCGGATATGGAGACTCGATTTGCTGTTCAACATCGTAGTTAACAAGTGGAACTTCGGTCGGAGATTATGAAAGAAGTGATATGAGTTACCTGATCTAGACTAGGGTCACTTACATTCTGTAATCACTAACGATGACTTAAAAGGTTGATCCTAAGGACTCAGTCTTAGTCGCTTTTATGCAAAAGAACTTTGATTCTTGCTACATCCTCACCTTGATTCCCCTGAGCCTGCATTCCTGAGTCATTCTCCACCCTTTTTGTCAGTTAAGTCTTGTGGAGTACTTTTGTACTAAGGGTTTGTTAAACCCTTGTTGCAGGTGCGTCTGTGGGGCAGGTCTGTTTCGGACCCTGCTGCATGACTGTTTTCACGGTCAGCAATGACGAGTAGATTGTATGGCTCTTGGGCAGAGCAATCCGTTTTCGTGGTTTATAATAAATTTACCAATGCTACTCCACTACTATGGTTGTAATAACTAAATTTAAGGTTTGTAAGGTTTGAAACAAATGGTTTGTAAATTATGATATGTAAGACTTCTGCACTTTTACTCTGATGTAATTTGTATATCAACTGTTGTAATACTGCAATGTCTCTCTAATGTGATCCTGCTCGGAAGAATCGTGGATGATTTGGGTTTCTCGAGGACACCCGACAAACTTCTTAAGTTCTATGGTACACATGCATAGCCGTCAGAGGTCTTTGAGACAATGATAGGTGCATGTGGGCCATAGTATTTAGGAGGTTCTGCCACAGCTGGTATCAGAGCGATCATTGTCAGGGCTATTATATTGTTACATTTCAAAACTTCAAAACAATTTGAGTCAAACGAATTTAACTTGTTATTTTGGTCCAAATTGCTTATGACGTATCTTTGTTCATCTTGTACTTCTTTAGTCATGTTTAAAGAGTATTGGTGGAATAGCATACTAAAATTGCCCTATGTATAAAGTTTACTGTTTCGTACTCTTGTGCACTTGTTTACTGAAATCTTTTATGCTTAGTTTCGTAAGTTCGATTCATGCATCATACTTAATGAACCTATTAATTACCTTCCCTATTAATGTGGTTTGGGTTAAGTAGTATCAATCCTATTCATGCTAACCTTCAGATCCTCCCTAGCTATCCTTACCCATTCTATCTTACCCTCTACAGGATGGCCCGTACCAAGTTAACACCTCGCAAGTCTACTGGACCCAAGGGAGTTCCTCGTCACCAGCTTGCTCCTAGGGATGACGGTGCTAGCAGCAGCCATAGCAGGCCTGATCCTCAGGCTGAGGTGGAAAGGCTCTCTGCAGAGTTAGCACAGGCTACCAGAGACATGACGTCTTACTAGGCTCATCTAAGCTGTGAGCGTATGATGGGTCGTTTGGTCGAAGAAAGGAATGAAGCTTGACACCGAGAAGATGTTGCCAGGGAGCGTGTGGAGGAGTTAGAGTTCTATGTTAATGACCTAGAGGGGGATAATCAGATTCTCCATGAGGAAGTGTATCATCTGTACTACCAACTGCATCCTCCTCCTGGTGTAGCAGAGCTAGACCCTGGTGTCATTCTAGCAGATGGTGGTGAATCTGAGGAGTCCAAAGAAGAGGATCCTGAGGAGGTAGAGCTTGTTGATGAAAGGTATGATGAAGGGGGTCATGTTTCTAGGATAGATACTGGCCACGAGGAATAAGTTAGTCGAGGCCTTATGTTGAGTTAGTAGTTTACTTTGTTATGTTAGCCTTAGTCGAACTGGGTAGTCCTGCCTAAGTGCAGACTTGTGTAATAAATGAGTCAACTTGTGTGGTGTGTGCTTGTAGTAACTTTTCAAGTTTAATAAAATTTTGTGAATAAAGTTTGGCTTGTTATAACAGATGCCTGCTCGTACTTGTGTAATAAATGAGCCAACTGCATCCTCTTCAAGTGCACTATCATCCTGGCAAGGCAAATGTGGTTGCCGATGCTTTAAGCCGCAAGTCTCATTGCCATTCCTTAGTTGAGACTGATTTTCACCGATCTCGCCTTCTACATGCAGCAGTCTTGTACAACATCACTATCAGTTGTACTCTCAAAAGCAGAATTATTGAGCTCCAAAAGACTGATCCGGGTATATTCCACATCAAGCGTAAGATGAAAGAGGAAGAAACTAAGCATTTCAGGGTAGATGAAGAGGGTGTGCTATGGTTTAAGGATAGGTTAGTGGTGCCTAAGGACCGAGAGCTTAGAGATCAGATCCTGTCTGAAGTACATTCTTCAAAGTTGTCCATCCATCTTGGTAGTAATAAGATGTATTATGATTTGAAGCCACTTTATTGCTGGACCAAAATGCAGAAGGAGATAGCTGCATATGTTGCTAGGTGTGACACCTGCTGTAGAGTTAAAGTTGTGCACATGAAAGCTGGGTTACTACAACCACTTTCTATCCCAGGTTGGAAATGGGAAGAGATAAGTATGGATTTCATCGTCGGACTTCCTCCTACTGTCAAAAATCATAACTCTATCTGGGTAATTGTGGATCGCTTAACCAAGTCAACTCACTTCATTCATGTTAGAGTAGACTATCGTCCCACTGACTGTGTTGAGTTGTACTTCAATCAGATAGTTTGGCTCCATGGGATACCTCGTACTATCATTTCTGACCGTGGTCCCCAGTTCACTGCTCGCTTTTGGGAGCACTTGCATCATCTTCTGGGAACCAAGTTAGTGAGAAGCTCTACTTATCACCCCCAGACGTCAGGTTAGACTGAACGAGTTAACCAAATCTTGGAAGATCTGTTGCGGGCATGTGTAATTTCCTCCCAGGGTTCATGGGAAAAATGGTTACCTCTAGCCGAGTTTTCGTATAATAATAGTTACCAAGAGAGTATTAAGATGGCCCCATTCGAAGCCTTGTACGATCGTAAGTGTAGAACTCCACTAAATTGGGTAGAAGCTGGGGAAAGAAGGTATTATGGTATTGATTTTGTCAAGGAAGCTGAGGAACAAGTCCATACCATCCAAACACATATGGCTACAGCTCAAGCTAGACAGAAAAGTTATGCTGATCGTCGTAGAAAGCCACTCGAGTTTGAAGTTGGAGACTTTGTTTATCTAAAAGTTTCTCCAATGAAGAGTGTACAACGTTTTGGTGTCAAGTAGAAACTTGCACCGAGATACGTGGGTCCTTTCTAGATCATAGGCAAGAGTGGAGCTATTGCATATAAGGTCCAGTTACCTCTTGAAATGAGTGCCATATTCAATGTTTTCCATGTATCTCAGTTAAAGAAGTGTCTTCGGGTTCCTGAGGAAAGAGTTCCTTTATGAGATATCAGGCTTGAATCTGATCTAACCTATGAAGAAAAGCCAGTCCGGGTGATTGATACTCAAGAACGAGTGACTAGAAGTCGAGTAGTTAAGTGGTATAAAGTAATGTGGAGTAATCAGGGTAGTGAGAGTGATGCTACGTGGGAATGAGAGGACTATTTACGTGATGGTTATAAGGAATTCTATAAAAAATGGTATGCTTTCCAAATCTCGGGACGAGATTTTTATAAGGGGGGAGGGCTGTAACACCTCAGGTGTTTAGCTTCCATAATTGTATTGCATTTCATAAAGCATGAACATTCATCATCTCATTATGTTTTACTTTACTTGCAACATGTGCAACTTGGCATGCAACATATTAGGTGTATTAGGGTTTTGGCTTATTTCCAATCATGTGACCCTAGTGTTTTTTTTGTGTAACTAAGGGGTAGAGTGGCTAATTATATCCAACAACACCTTAATTGCACTTAGGATAACTAATGGAGTAATGTTCATGTTGACCAAATTTACCAAAATGCCCTCCAATGTGCTGTTGACCAACATTAGACCCGAGAATGCTTTAGTTCGACCAATTAAAAAGTCTAGCTTAGAGACCTTGCATGGAGGAGCAACCTTAAGCAAAGTTGTAGAGAATTTCCTAGGGAACAAAAGTCTCAATATGGTCATCTCATGAAAATGATCATAACATGCTCAAAAATGGCCCACAAGTCAGTTTGAAGGGTTATCAACACTTAGAATTATTTCTAAGTCTAAAATGTGACATTTCAGTTTCATGGTGGCCTACTTTGGGAGCTTGTAGTTTGAAAACTAGACCAAACCAGCTCTAACCAATATTGACACTTTTGTAGTCCCCACTTAGCTCTACAATATTGTCAATAACATCATCACCTAGTTCTCAAGGGTTTAGGAGATAGAGTGCTTTGAAAAACAGGTTTCAGTCGAAGGGGTTGACTGAAACTCAGTTTCAGTTTTCAGGTGCCTCACTTTAGGGCACTGTATCTCACTAACTAAGCCAAACCAGTCCTTGAGCCAATTGACAAAGTTGTAGTCCTCATGTAGCTCTACAAATTTGGTATTATCGTCTTCTACTAACTCGAGCTGGTTTAAGAGATAATCAACGATGAAATCCCTCTGTCTGTCACCTAATGCAGTCATCGATTCAGAGTTTCAGTCTTCAGTCGGTGGCCGATCGACCGCAGACCGGCGCCGACGCGTGGCTGCGCGGTGGCAGCCGTACGCCGACCGCGGTCCCACCCGTCAGGCCACCAGGTCTTCAAGGTCGCCACGACGTTGATCTCCGCCCTCACTCGCGCCACAGTCTCCTCTCTCTCGCTCTCTCGCTCGGGCGGAACAACCGAGCGCCATTGCCGCCTCCACTCTGGCAAGCTCGCGCGCGCTCCCCACCGCACTTCTGCCCACAAAAACGCGTCCACAGCTCCGCCTTGAAGCCCTCTACCTCATTGTCCTCTCCACGCAGCCAGCCGAGCCTCGGTAGGGTCGCATTTCTGCTTCCTGCCGCCGCAGTGCCTCGTCGGAGTCCCTCCGCGCGACGGCTCTCCGTGGCCAGGGGTCTCTGGGCGTCTCCATCACCTGCTAGTAGGTGCGTTAGGGTCGAGGTAGAATGGGGATGCTCATCGAGGGTTAGGGTTAGGACGTCGGGCTCGCCGACGGCGAGATACGCCACCACCGTCCCGGTGGTCCGCCATGCACGACGGCGAGCACCCTTCCGTTGCTCCGCCGCCCGGTTCTTGCCACCAATCGACGTAGCTCGATGACGTGGTCATGCTCGTCCACTCAATTTCGCCGGCCGGCTCACCGACGGCAAGCTCCGGCGACCACCGTTCATCCCCATCCGCCTCTCTCTCTGTCGGGTGGACCCCATCTGTTAGGCGCGTGCGTGGGCGGGAGACCGTAGCGGGCCGCGCGCGTAAGTGGGCCGCGTCCGCGCGAAGGCCGGCCCAGTAGCGAGTTAGGATTAATTTTGTTTTTCTTTTATTCTCTCACTGTTTTAGGTGATGTTTAGAAATTTCATATCTAGGGTTTTGCTTGCTCAAAAATTATGATTTAAATTTTGTTGGGCTCTGCATGATGTGTAGTATTTAAGAAAAATATAAAATAAGTATGTGATGTTTATTTTCTGGGAGGATAAATTAGGGTTTTGAAATGTGTCTTAAATTGGATATAAAATTGTTAAATGAATAACTGGAGTTCTATTGTCCCAAAAATTGTGAAAATGGGTGGGTAGGTTATTTTATGTATGTACTAGCTCTGATAAAAATTTGGGTACTAGTCCTGGAGTAGTTTTCAAGTTATGAGGATATCATTTTGTTTTAGGAAATAATTGAATGAATTTTAGTAATTTTTCTACATCTGCAATGTTCATATAAATTTTTGAAGAGTGTCCTGGTACCCTAAAGTGTTTAATAAAAATATGAATTCTGTTTTTTGATACTTTTCAATGTGATTTGTTAATTATATAAAAATCAGCCTTTTTGGCTTGTGAATTTTGTGTAGGGAGTTTCTGTGAATAACTTTAGTTCAAATTTTTACAGTAGCCTCTTTTTGGGTCAGAGAGTCTCTTGTAATTTTTGTAGAATTTTATGAGCAGTTTACATATAGGTTTAATTTTCCACTTAATTAATTAAGTAAATTAAGAAAGGGGTGTAAATAAATGTTCTAGGTGGCACACCTTACCTTCTGGTGTTTTTGTGACACATGTGAACTATTGGTAACATTAGTTTGGTCATAGAGGAAGTTTGCCACATAAATAAATATTTAATCTTCACATTTCTAGGTTTTCTGGACAGCTAGTAGCATCTTTGGGTTTGACCCTTAATAAAAGTGTTTTCTGGAAAACTTGTGAATACCAAAGTTGTAGTAAACTTGATAAACTAGCTTGTGTCAAAATTTGGGGGCATTTGGCTTAGTAGTCTAGGAGTTATTGCTGTTTTAAGTGACTGTCCAGAAATGGCTGCTCTCTGTTTAGAGAGGACAGATTTCTGGAACTCTGGAAATTCGACTAGGAAAACTTAGGAATTAAGGGTTGAGGTCTGAAAATGATTTGTAAAGAATTTTATAAGCTTTCCAGATTATCTTGGATCATATCTTTTGGAATTAGGAATCTCCAGTTATGATAGAAACACTTAGCTGTTGTCCACAGTGTCTTGCTTTGATATTTTGTGCTTGGATGTAGTAACTTAAGTAAAGTTGTTCTTATGATTGTTAGGTGTTAGGGCCTTAACAGAGGAGGAACAACTATACCTTAGGTTGAGTAGATTAGGTGAGTACTTCTCTACCGGAGAGGAAATTTGTACTTAATAATTGAAGTGATTTGAATAGAGCTTTAGGAGTGGTTGTAATGCATTTCATTCCGAGCATGCTGCATCCTTCATTATGCATCTATGAAATTTATTATGCACTCATGCAATAGGTATTCTGGAGGGGTGACTCTCCTCGAGTTCGAGGAAGCGATCCCGGAGGAAATCTAGGAGCAGCCGGGGGATCCAGAGGAACCAGCCGGCGAAGGAGTTCCTGTAGAAGATCTGCCCGAGTGTCCTGATCACCGACCGTCTACCTTTCTGAAAGGCAAGCCCCGGTGCATGCTGACCCTATTGTTTTATAAATCAATCTTGAGTACTTTTACTTGTTTACTGCATTAAGTTGTAGGAGTTGTATGAAAACACTTGCTGCATTATACCTGTCCTTGTCCAGATGTCGTACTTAATCCTAAATTAGGTTTAGGCACGTGTCAATGCTTAGCCTTGCATAGTACGGTAGAAGTCGGGTGATTTCCGGTCATCCGCGAGATGTAGGAATGGGTCACGAGTGGCTATATGGCTATCGTGGATGGAACCATGCCTTAAAATGAAATTGAGACCGGGCGGGAGTTCGATAGTACAGCCGTAAGACACTTCACGTCTTGGGTGTGGAGCTATGCCCGTCTGAGTCGTTTAAGGACCGATTCGCTGTACGTCCTTGAGTCATGTTGAACGCAGTCTAACACTTAGTTGGCCGGATAAGTTGTTCCGACCGCGAAGCCGAGTAATATGGTTCAGGCCAGGAATCGAATGGTAGGTTGCATCTTGGAGGAGAGAAAGGATGTGCTTGGGGACATTGGCGTGAGACCAAGGGGGGTTAGAGTCCCTATCACCTGGCAGAGTGTCGCCCTTGGGGTTGCGACATCATTCGGACCCGTGATTCCTGAATCGTACGAAAGGTGGCCTGTGCGACCCTGGCAGGGGTCTGCACGGTGAGTGTTAGAAATACCCCTCCAGCTGGATAGGAATTCAATTCGAATCGCCGTCGCTCCCGGTTAGTGAGCACTTGACTTGAGCAGCGGCAACGTAGATCTTATTAAATTAAATAGATGGTTAAGTGAATGATACAATGTTGTTGCAATTTATACCTGCTATGGATATAATGATATTAATTGTTTGATTATAATCAAGTGAATGTTTAGTACAGGTGCTAAGATAGATGACAGGTAAATGCTAAAAATAACTGCTAGTACAGATTGAAAGAGTTTCAATTACTTATGCCTTTCTGCAAAAATGTGATGTCAGCTAGCCCACTTGTGAAAGCCTTGCATAATCCTTGGTGTCATTTATTTCTGGTTTTTGACGGGTAAGTCTAGCTGAGTACATTCCAGTACTCAGGGTTTATTCCCTCCTGTTGTAGATGATATGCTTTACCAAGGCTTCTGCAAGACCTGTCTCCACCCTGCGGGTGACGAAGACTAGATCACTAGGGCGTGATCATCCTTTATGTACTTTCCCTAATGCTTTTGCGGGATGTTGATCAGTAAGACTGGCAATAGTATTTGAACAACTGTTGTGTGTTATGCTTCTGCTACTTTATGAACTTGGTTTGTAATAATTTGCGACTCCGTGTGTGTAAGTGGATTTCAGAACTACTTGTGAAATGTACGTGTGATGTGTTGTGTTGAATGATGTGATCTTGGTTGTAAGCAAGTTGGTTTGAAATCCTTCGTGGTTTCGATTGACTACCGGGATTATATGGGCTCAAGTTCGAAAATTTGAGCGCTTCGGTGCTTGTTTTTGTACTTGTGCTCTTATAATTTGGTCGGTTCTGTTACAGCTTAGCCATCACCCAATTGCTCCCGCAACTCGCTCTGCCTTCTCCTTGCGCGCGTGATCAGTCCGCTCGACTCACCTCTGGTTGCCCAACGTTCCCGCACGCCCTCTTCTTCCTCAGTTCCGGCCGTAGCGCCACCGAGCTTCACCTCTCTGTGGTCAGCTCACTGCGGTGAGTTTCTAGTCCGATTGTCATGCGTTTTGGGGCCGTGTTGATGTCGGGGTGCTAATTGGCTTGACCGTTTGATCTCTACCAGCTCAGTCACGTTGGAACAGTGTCGTGTCACCAGGTTCGCACCACCGCAGGCCATCTCGTCATCGGCGACCCATCTCCGCCTTGTCTCCGACCCAACTAGTTAGCGCATCGGTCTCGTGGTGAGCTTCTGGTTCTCATGCGCCCTCCTATTCCACCTCTACCACCTTCTCCTCGCCGGAGTATGGTTGCCGCATTGGCATGGCCACCATAGCCACCGCCGTGGGTGCTTGGGTGCACTAAAGCTTTGGTTTCCTGTGTCAGAGGGTGCGGGTGAGAAGGAGTGGTTCGAATAGTCATCGTTGCCTCAGACATTGCCGCCGGCGTGAAGCACCGGCCAACCACCGCTTGGCCATGGCCGTTGCGCTCAGCCGAGTAGAGAGGGGAGAGGGGGAGAGGAGTTGGGCCAGCCGGCTAGTCGTGCTACGGTGAGCCGCGTGGGCCGTCTTGGGCCGGGCAGTGAGGGGTAGAGAGTAGGCCGCGGGAAGTGGTTGGCCTGTGATTCATTTTATTTTTCTTTTTCTAAATTGTTAAATGCTAACATATTTTGTTTATTTGGTTGTGATTTATTTAGAGCTCTCTAGACTATGTACTACTTAGAATAAAATATAAAATGCCAATTTCGATTACTTTTTGTATGTTAATTAATTAGCTCAATTAATTAATAAATAAATGCAACTTCCATGAATTATCTAGGTTTAAATAATTGTCCAAAAATTATGAAAGTTGTTTTGCCACTTATTTAGAATGTAAGCTTCTTAAAATAAAATTTTGGGCTTAATTGGACAAAGTTGATTTTGTACTTAATTTATACTTAATTAATTAATTAGTTAACCAAGTCATTAGTGCCTAATGATTTAGGATTTTTTGACTTTGTGATTGTGTGTTGACCTTAGGTCATTAATTCTTAATGACCTTTGGCACCTTTAGTTAATTGTTTAAGCTCCTTTAATCATGTGGTTAGGGCTTAATCACTAGTATTTAATGTGTTTAACGAAAGTCATTAACGAAGTAGTTAACCTAATGAAACCCTATGTTAGGGTTAGGTTAGTGTTGTTGTTTGCAACCGTACCACGAAGGAAAGTTGTACTCAACTTTATAATCTTGTTATGCATCTACCAAGCATCATGTTTCGCAATTCATCATATTAAGCATACATTATCACCTCGTGTAGTCCCCATGAACGAGGAGGTTGCCGTGGTCGAACCCGTCCCCGAAGAAGAGCAGACGTCAGTGGAGGTGGGGTTTGACATTTGTGGTACGAACCCGGAGCCTGAACTTCCCGCCGATCAAGGCAAGCCCTAGATGTATCTAAACCTTCCTTGTATTTGAAAAGCTTTACTTCACTTTATTAATGCTTTACTGCATTCGGTGATAGGAGTTGAGTGCTAACCTAATTACTGCACTACCATCCTTGATACTTCAATATTATCCTTGTTACAGTTTTACTTGAAAATGCTTAGTATGCTTAGCCGTGCTTAATGAGAAAACTTTGAAAATGTTTAACAAAGTTTGAAGGGTTGTTGTGAAACAAAGTGATGGATAATGATGATGGTAATCTGAGACTAGTCGGTGGACTTGCGTCAGGAAAGGAGTCCTGAGGTAGTGTCCCTGTCTGTGTCGATTAAGGACCATTCGTTGTTGAACTATGTATGTTGAGACATTATAGTACTAACCATGTACCCGTGGTTAGCCGTACCTCGGCTATTCTATCCCGTGAACGGCTGACCACGCACTAGGAGTGGAGAGATGGCGAGAGTAGTGTATACTCTCGTGGCCAAGGGCTGGATTAGAGGTGTACTGTACTCTCGGGCGGCGCTGGACCCGGTCACGCTTTAGAGGATTTGAGTGAAGGTTGATATATGGGGTTTGAGTCCTGCATATATCGTGTGGTTCGGAAGCCCCAGCTGGGTAGATAAGCGGTTTGGATCGTCGTTGCACCTTGGATATGGAGACTCGATTTGCTGTTCAACATCGTAGTTAACAAGTGGAACTTCGGTCGGAGATTATGAAAGAAGTGATATGAGTTACCTGATCTAGACTTGGGTCACTTACATTCTGTAATCACTAATGATGACTTAAAAGGTTGATCCTAAGGACTCACTCTTAGTCGCTTTTATGCAAAAGAACTTTGATTCTTGCTACATCCTCACCTTGATTCCCCTGAGCCTGCATTCCTAAGTCATTCTCCACCCATTTTGTCGGTTAAGTCTTGTGGAGTACTTTTGTACTCAGGGTTTGTTAAACCCTTGTTGCAGGTGCGTCTGTGGAGCAGGTCTATTTCGGACCCTACTGCATGACTGTTTTCACGGTAAGCAATGACGAGTAGATTGTATGGCTCTTGGGCAGAGCAATCCGTTTTCGTGGTCTATAATAAAGTTACCAATGCTACTCCACTACTATGGTTGTAATAACTAAACTTAAGGTTTGTAAGGTTTGAAACAAATGGTTTGTAAATTATGATATGTAAGACTTCCGCACTTTTACTCTGATGTAATTTGTATATCAACTGTTGTAATACTGCAATGTCTCTGTAATGTGATCCTGCTCGGAAGAATCGTGGATGATTTGGGTTTCCCGAGGACACCCGACAAACTTCTTAAGTTCTGTGGTACACATGCATAGCCGTCAGAGGTCTTTGAGACAATGATAGGTGCATGTGGGCCATAGTATTTAGGAGGTTCTACCACAGCTGGTATCAGAGCGATCATTGTCAGGGCTATTGTATTGTTACATTTCAAAACTTCAGAACAATTTGAGTCAAACGAATTTAACTTGTTATTTTGGTCCAAATTGCTTATGACGTATCTTTGTTCATCTTGTACTTCTTTAGTCATGTTTAAAGAGTATTGGTGGAATAGCATACTAAAATTGCCCTATGTATAAAGTTTACTATTTCATACTCTTGTGCACTTGTTTACTAAAATCTTTTATGCTTAGTTTCGTAAGTTTGATTCATGCATCATACTTAATGAACCTGTTAATTACCTTCCCTATTAATGTGGTTTGGGTTAAGTAGTATCAATCCTATTCGTGCTAACCTTCAGATCCTCCCTAGCTATCCTTACCTGTTCTATCTTACCCTCTACAGGATGGCCCGTACCAAGTTAACACCTCGCAAGTCTACTGGACCCAAGGGAGTTCCTCGTCACCAGCTTGCTCCTAGGGATGACGGTGCTAGCAGTAGCCGTAGTAGGCCTGATCCTCAGGCTGAGGTGGAAAGGCTCTCTGCAGAGTTAGCACAGGCTACCAGAGACACGACGTCTTACTGGGCTCATCTAAGCTGTGAGCATATGATGGGTTGTTTGGTCGAAGAAAGGAATGAAGCTTGATACAGAGAAGATGTTGCCAGGGAGCGTGTGGAGGAGTTAGAGTTCTATGTTAATGACCTAGAGGGGGATAATCAGATTCTCCATGAGGAAGTGTATCATCTGTACTACCAACTGCATCCTCCTCCTGGTGTAGCAGAGCTAGACCCTGGTGTCATTTCTAGCAGATGGTGGTGAATCTGAGGAGTCCAAAGAAGAGGATCCTGAGGAGGTAGAGCTTGTTGATGAAAGGTATGATGAAGGGGGTCGTGTTTCTGGGATAGACACTGGCCACGAGGACTAAGTTAGTCAAGGCCTTATGTTGAGTTAGTAGTTTACTTTGTTATGTCAGCCTTAGTCGAACTGGGTTGTCCTGCCTAAGTGCAGACTTGTGTAGTAAATGAGTCAACTTGTGTGGTGTGTGCTTGTAGTAACTTTTCAAGTTTAATAAAAGTTTGTGAATAAAGTTTGGCTTGTTATAACAGATGCCTGCTCGTACTCGTGCTACTGATGGTACTCGTACTATGGCAGAGGCTATTGCTGCTCTTGTCAATGCCACTGCTGAGAATGCCCGGCTGTTGAGGGAAATGGCCCAGAATAATCAGATTGCACCCCAGGGCAATCATGGTCGGTACAACCCTAGAAATGAGACCACGTATGTTGACTTTATGGATACCCGTCCTCCAGTGTTCACCAGAGCAGAGGAACCCCTAGAAGCAGATGATTGGCTCTGTACCATGGAGTAGAAATTTGATCTTATCAACTGCACTGACTACTAGAAACTGGTTTTCACAGCCCAACAACTTAGAGGTGCTGCAAGAGCTTGGTGGGCAAACCCACTTGTCGCACAGCCAGCTGGTCACCGTGTGACCTGGGCAGAATTTTGTGAAGCCTTCCGTGCACATTTCATTCCTGATGGAATCATGCTCATGAAGTTAGAGGAGTTCCTTGGTTTGAAGCAGGGAGATCAGTCTGTCATGCAGTATGTGGGCAGGTTTAATCACGTGGCACAATATGCTCCTGACCATGTCAACTCGGACTGCAAAAAGAAGGCATGCTTCATGAGGGGTCTGAGTTCGAAGATTCACACTATGATGACTAGTTGCCTCAACGCTACTTATCATGAGGCAGTCAATATTGCCATTGCTTCTGAGGAGGAATATCGTAAGCATAAGGAGGCTAAGAAAAAGAAGATTGTGTCATCTGGATCTTCTGGTAGCAACCAAAAGCGCCAGAAGATAGTCTATCATCTGCAAAAACATTTCTGTTCTTCCTTTCGTCCACCACAGTTCCAGGCCCGGCAACAGGCATTTGTCCGTCCTGTTGCAGCTCTACCCTATCCACGACAGCCGAATGCCCCTAGCATTCGTACCTCAACCCCGTAGGGCAACAACAATTATCCCTGCTACAATTGTGGGAAGCCGGGTCACTTCTCGAGGGAGTGCCCATATCCGAAGCAATACAATCCCAATTTCTAGAAAGCTCCTGCAACTCAACAGCAGGGTCAAAACCAGAATAAGGGCAATAATCAAAATGCTCAAAAAGGCAAACTAGAGAAGAAGTCTGGACGAGTCTTCTATACTCAGGTGGAGGCTATACCTGAGGGAGAGCCTGTTATGATGGGTATGTTTCCTGTTGCCAATCACCCCGCAGTTATGCTTTTCGATTATGGTGCATCGCATACATTTATCAATAGAACATTTGTTGTGAATCATGATATTCAAATTGGGGAAACAATAGAAAATTTCCATATACATTCGCCCGGGGGACGTATGTGTATTAGGGAAATGGTACACCAGGTGCCTATAGAGTTGGGTGGTCACTTATTTCCCACATCCATGCTAATACTAAAGGATCAGGATATAGATGTGATCCTGGGTATGAATTGCATGCATCAGCGTGGAGCTATGATAGACACTCTGAATAGACCGATAAGGTTGAACTTACCTGATAGTACATCTCAGCTTCTTATTCAACTTCCAACACCTAAGAGGGCAGTCGAAAGAGTCTATGCAATCTCTGTTCAGGAGATTGAGAACATTCCAGTAGTCTGTGAGTTCCCTGATGTGTTTCCTAATGATCTGCCTGGTCTACCTCCGGACAGAGATGTAGAGTTTGTGATTGAGTTAAAACCTGGTACTGCCCCAATATCTAGAAGAGCATATAGAATGCCACCGAAAGAGTTAGCAGAACTCAAGACTTAGTTGCAAGAGTTGCTGGACAAAGGTTTTATCTAACCTAGTTCTTCACCGTGGGGATGTCCAGCTATATTTGTGAAAAAGAAGGACAAAACCCTGAGGCTATGTGTTGATTATCGTCCATTAAATGAGGTCACTATTAAGAATAAGTATCCTCTTCCTTGCATTGATCTACTTTTTGATCAACTTGCTGGAGCCAAAGTCTTTTCTAAGATCGATCTCCGATCTGGCTACCACCAAATAAAAATTCGTCCTGAGGACATTCCTAAAATTGCTTTCACCACTAGATATGGTCTTTATGAATATCTAGTCATGTACTTTGGTCTTACCAATGCACCAGCTCATTTTATGTACCTCATGAACTCTGTTTTCATGCCAGAGCTCGACAAATTTGCCATTGTCTTCATCGATGATATCTTGATCTATTCCAAAAACAAAGAAGAACATGCAGAACATTTATGCATTGTTCTGAGTCGCTTAAGAGAACATCAGCTATATGCCAAGTTTAGCAAATGTGAATTCTGGCTTGATGAGGTGCCATTTCTTGGGCATGTCTTATCTGCCGAGGGTGTTGCTGTTGACCCTGGCAAAGTGAAGGATATCCTGGACTGGAAGCCACCAACCACTGTTCATCAAGTTCGTAGTTTCCTGGGTATGGAGGGTTATTACTATCATTTCATTCCTGATTTCTCAAAGGTATCCAAACCTATCACTGAGCTGTTAAAGAACCAAGTCAAGTTTGTCTGGTCATTAGAATGTGAAGAAGCTTTCCAGACTTTGAAAAGGTTGTTGACCACTGCTCTAGTTTTAGCTCAGCCAGACATTGAGAAGCTGTTTGATGTATACTGTGATGCTTTTGGCACTAGTATAGGGTGTGTACTGATGCAAGAAGGCAGAGTGACTGCTTTAGTTAATTGTTTAAGCTGCCTTAATCATGTGGTTAGGGCTTAATTACTAGTATTTCATGTGTTTAACGAAAGTCATTAACAAAGTATTAACCTAATGAAACCCTATGTTAGGGTTAGGTTAGTGTTGTTGTTTGCAACTGTACCACAAAGGAAAGTTGTACTCAACTTTATAATCTTGTTATGCATCTACCAAGCATCATGTTTCGCAATTCATCATATTAAGCATACATTATGACCTCGTGTAGTCCCTGTGAACGAGGAGGTTGTCGTGGTCGAACCCATCCCCGAAGAAGAGCAGACGTCAGTGGAGGTGGGGTTTGACATCTGTGGTACTGACCTGGAGCCTGAACTTCCCGCCGATCAAGGCAAGTCCTAGATGCATCTAAACCTTCCTTGTATTTGAAAAGGTTTACTTCACTTTATTAATGCTTTACTGTATTCAGTGATAGGAGTTGAGTGCTAACCTATTTACTGCACTACCATCCTTGATACTTCAATATTATCCTTGTTACTGTTTTACTTGAAAATGCTTAATATGCTTAGCCGTGCTTAATGAGAAAACTTTGAAAATGTTTAACAAAGTTTGAAGGGTTGTTGTGAAACAAAGTGATGGATAATGATGATGGTAATCTGAGACTAGTCAGTGGACTTGCGTCAGGAAAGGAGCCGTCTGTGTCAATTAAGGACCATTCGTTGTTGAACTATGTATATTGAGACATTATAGTACTAACCACATACCCGTGGTAAGCCGTACTTCGGCTATTCTATCCCGTGAATGGCTGACCGCGCACTGGGAGTGGAGAGATGGTGGAGTAGTATGTACCCTCGTGGCCAAGGGCTGGATTAGAGGCGTACTGTACTCTCGGGTGGCGCTGGACCCGGTCACGCTTTAGAGGATTCGAGTGAAGGTTGATATATGGGGTTTGAGTCCTGTATATATCGTGTGGTTAGGAAGCCCCAGCTGGGTAGATAAGCGGTTTGGATCGTCGTTGCTCCTCGGATATGGAGACTCGATTTGCTGTTCAACATCGTAGTTAACAAGTGGAACTTCGGTCGGAGATTATGAAAGAAGTGATATGAGTTACCTGATCTAGACTAGGGTCACTTACATTCTGTAATCACTAACGATGAATTAAAAGGTTGATCTTATGGACTCACTCTTAGTTGTTTTTATGCAAAAGAACTTTGATTCTTGCTACATCCTCACCTTGATTCCCCTGAGCCTGCATTCCTGAGTCATTCTCCACCCTTTTCGTCGGTTAAGTCTTGTGGAGTACTTTTGTACTCAGGGTTTGTTAAACCCTTGTTGCAGGTGCGTCTGTGGAGCAGGTCTATTTCGGACCCTGCTGCATGACCATTTTCGTGGTAAGCGACGACGAGTAGATTGTATGGCTCTTGGGTAGAGCAATCTGTTTTCGTGGTGTGTAATAATGTTACTAATGCTACTCCACTACTATGGTTCTAATAACTAAAAATAAGGTTTGTAAGGTTTGAAACAAATGGTTTGTAAATTATGATATGTAAGACTTCCGCACTTTTACTCTGATGTAATTTGTATATCAACTATTGTAATACTGTAATGTCTCTGTAACGTGATCCTGCTTGGAAGAATCATGGATGATTCAGGTTTCTTGAGGACACCCAACAGACTTCTTAAGTTTTGTGGTACACATGCATAGCCGTCAGAGGTCTTTGAGACAATGATAGGTGCATGTGGGCCATAGTATTTAGGAGGTTCTACCACACCCATCAGAGCTTCACCAACGCCCGAGGAGCCTCGTCGTCATCCCAATGCCACCGCAGTCCATCGTGATGCCATCACCGGTCGCCTGGAGCCTCAAGCCTCCACCTTTAGACCCTCAAAATGCTCGTCGTGACCCTACGATGATGTAGACACCCGTAGCAGCCCCACTAAGCCGCTGTAGCATGCGGCCGAGAGAGCTCGCCGCCGGCGAGAGCGCAGCCGAGGAGGAAAAGAGCAGTCGCGCCCCTGCCTTGCCCCATGTGCACCCGATGCACCGTGCACCACACACATGCACCCTCGCGTAGACCAAGTCCACCCGTAGGTGGACTAGTCTATGGTCCATGGTGCACCGCACCGCAGCACCACCGTGAGCCAGCCGCATGGACCGAGCCCAACAAGAGCCCAACTAGGCCCCAGTGCTTGACACGTGTCAGGGCCGGCCTTGCCCAAATTGGCCCAATCCGGCCCATATTCAGCCCACAACCTAGCCCACTAGGCCTAGTCAACGTTGATCGTTGACCATTGACCCAGACCCACCTGTTACTGACCACGCGTGCCTCAGCCAATCAGGAGCCACCACGTGTCAAGCCCAAAATTAATCTGATCTTTTTCTTTTTAAAAATAGATTTAATCTTAGAATATTCATAATAAATCTATCTGACCTCAGAAAAATATGAAACCAATTCCTAATTTTTTTTCTAAAAATGAGCTCTACGTCATAGGACCTTGTTTGAGTGCATTTGGATCTTCCAAATTTCTATTGCTTCTTCATGGCTATCTATAGGAGTCACTTATCACGGCTATATGCCTTGTATAACAGCCCTGGAGGAGCTAGACCTTGAGGAGGAGGACTATGACTACACGGAGGAGTTGGGAGACGATCAGTCTATAGGTGCCACGTCCCACCCAACCTCGTAGAATCCTCCTAGGCATGCAATGAATGTAGTTGCTAGTGCTTTACTTTATGCAATGATCTATGATAGGTTGCATGGTAGAATTGCTTAAGGCCTTTACCTTGACGCAACCTTTACCCCTACACACCCACTGTTAGGCTAGACGCTCGCTTACTACTTACTACTTGCTTCTACTATGCATTATATCTATGATGTGATGCTTCGTGGAGGATTGTTTGTGAGTGGCTAAGGCACTTGGTGCCAATAATGTGATAACAAATAGGGGGGTCTTGGCATGCATTTTGGGTGTGTGGTGAGGGTCGAGTCGACCGAACAAGATTTTACGATGTGCTGTTGAGCGAGCCATGCCGGAGTGTGACCTAAGTGCTCCTTGAGAGTTGTACCTATGGCGGGTACCGGTTCTGTGGTATAGATTCTGGGGAGGAGTGTCTTCATGGGATGAATCCCCGGAGTAGAGGTGCTGTTGAAACACGGGGTGTCAAGATCACCTTTGTGAAGATATCTTGTTTGGTCACCCTAAAGACTTATATGTCATGGGAACCGGTTCATAGGAACCTACACGCCACTCGCTCCAATGGGATAAGGAGGCGGTTGTGGACGAACCTGGGCGATGCCATTACTACTAGGTTGTAGTTGACAGTGTGGGGGGTTAGGGTGTTTGGAACCCGAACCCCTCTAGGTGCATATTACCCTTGTGGGGCATAGTATTTACGTTTCACAGTCTCAGCGTACCGGTGAACTTCGGGGTGCCTTAGGGTTGAGTGACAAGATGGTATCATTCCATTTTAGAAAGCAACATGGAATCAGCCTAGGTGGGGCACCACCGATGATGGTGTATCTAGTGGATGTAAAACCTCTACAGAGTTATGCTTGATTGATCGATACATATGCCGCCTTTTCATGACTATGGATCTTTCCTATGTTAGTGCTTCACTTGACTAGAGAGAGCAGTCCCTTCTTTTCTTCCCCCTGGGTTATTGTGTGGATCCGACATAAGCCGTTGAGGCAAGCACGAGCGGGAGTTGTTCTTGTCGTCCAAGAGTGAGAGTGTGGTGAGATGTGTGTAATGGGATGGGTGAATGTGTGTGGATAAGATAGATTAAAACTTATGAATTACTTATAAAATATTGATGAACTACGCATAGGAAGACTACAACCACAAATAGGTTCTTTGCTCTACCCTTGCACTCCACTTTCCACAAAGCAATGCAAAGCATAGGATGGGAGCCAGTGGCTAGAACAAATCATACTAAAAGATATTTGGCAGGTGTTGAGTATGACGACCAGCCCGATGGAGAGGAGGATTAGAGGCGTTCGTCCTACGCTCGAGTTTGGAGAAGAAGAAGACGCTTCCGCACCTTAGGTGTTCCACTCTGATGCTGTTATGGATGCTGTGTGAACTTCGATGATTCTGCCAAGTGGCGATGTAATAAATGTTAAACCCCTCTATTTGTACTTCTAAGATAGGTATTGATGAACCCATAGCTCCTCAAGATGTTCATGGAGACATGTCTAGCGATAATTCAAATATAGCCGCTGGTAATTCTCTAATATCATCTGGTCTTCAATTTGGAGCTATTTATTTTGATGAGAAATATGGCAAAAATATGGAGAAATTTACTAGCGCCAGCCTATCGTCAAATATATTTTTTAGAGGTATATTATTGCTTGGAAAAGAGAAGAAAAGGGCAGCCAAGGAAATTTGTCAATATGGAGACCATGCACGTGGAAATAAAGGGACGCCCAATCTGAATACGTGAACTTTATTTGGTTAATTGATTAGCAAGGTGATTAGCACCCTTGCCACATTATTTTATTATTTTCATATCGGGGTCTCTAGTTTGAGTACGTATGGTAGTCTGATTAGCAAGGTGATTAGCATCCTTGCCACATTATTTTATTATTTCCATATAGGGGTCTCTAGTTTGAGTACGTATGGTAGTCCTTGCGTACTGTGCTTGCATGCACTTGAGTTTTGGTCTGGTTGCGTCACGTGTTTTGGTTGCTGAGTTGAACCATGTTGCATACTTTGAGTCCAAGTCTGGTTCGGTCATTTGGCTGGCCTACGTGCCATATAGCCTGGGCATTGCCCATGTACGAAGGGAGATTGGATTTTATTTGGGATATTTCTCGTCGAGCCGCCGCTCGTGAAACCCTAGTTGGGTGTTGCCGGATCCTCGCGGATTTGCGTGGAGTGCGTGATCGAGCTGCTACAGCTTGGACGCGTCACTTGGAATTCCTGGAGTTCCCCCTCTTCTGATCGTGGTCGTCAAGGCTGCGGGTGGAAGGTTTATCTTAGGGTTTGGTTTGCATCATCAATGATTGTAAGCTGATCCCTCCATCTTTCAATATTATTGCAACTGCTTTTGTTGCTTGTCTAGAGAATTTATTTAATCTGTTGGAGATTATTGTCTATCCGGTTTGAAACAACTATTGTCGTGAAATTTATACTTCATTATTCAGTGAGTTGGTCGTGAATTGCTAGTGGTTCCTGTGATCGTCTGAGTTTGAATATTTGACGTGGAGACAAAATTCTTAGGCAAAATATAGTTTGGCCATCACGCTTGCAGGTCTACTGTTCTTGCCTGAAGAAGACATATATTATATTATTTTCTGGTGTGTTTGTTCTTAGTGCTTGAAAGATTAAATACTCCGCTGCGGTTGTCGAGTATTTTGGCTGCTAATTTGTACCGTGAAAGATTGGGCCAATATTGGACATCGTAGGTGTGTCCTTATCAGGTGGTATCTGCTTCTGGGTTGCTCACGGTGCATTTTCGTTGTTCAATGGCTGATTATGGTCTTGCTCACAGGGACATAAAGTGTGTACCCACACTTTATTTAATAACCTATAATCACCGTTACTATGATTGGGAAGATGCCATGGAAAGTTTCTTACAGGGTCGTGGACTTGATTCAAACATGCAGCTGTTCTTTGCAAGGAAGACATTTTCTGATAATCTTTTTGATTGGTGGCGGGACTTACATAAAAGACACATCATGAGAGGTGAAGAACCTTGGAGGACATGGAGTGATATGAAGGCGGTGCTACGACGCCGACTTGCTCCTCCTCTTGAGTCAAAACAGAAGGTAGCTATTGTCCATACACAAAATCCTCGAGGCACTAAGGAAAATGTGCGCTCGTCATGGGCTGATTCTATTGCTGGAAATGAGTACCTCCCTGCTTCTAACCGACAAGTTGTTGATATTAATTCTCATCAGAGGTTGGGTTCTGGTGTTAGTTATGGCAAGTCTATGCATGCTGAATTTATTTCTTCCTCTAAGTTAAAGCAAGATACCAATCAAAGTAATTATGGTGAACAGTTGTCTACTTGTGCTCGCAGTGCTCTTGGTCCCAAGAAAAAATGTGAGGCAGCAAAGGACATTCAATTTGTTGATAATCCGAAGTTCGTGGTGCCTGTTAAAAAGTTGGAGGCTATTAGTTCTTCCGCATTTTCTTGTGCCAAGCCGCCAAAGAGGAAATATGCTAGTTCTATAGCTGAAATTTCTTCTCATCCTCGAGGAAATAGCAAGGAGATTGCTATAGCAGAAAAAGAGATGGAAGACAAATCTACAAAGCCATTAATTGATATTGTTGATGATGCAACAAATGGGTTATCTTTGTTGGCTCAAGAAGTCAAAACTGATGGTACTGTTGTTCATGTCAAAGGGCAGCGGTCCCATATATTTCAATCAGAATGCCAAATTCAGGATAAGGTATGCAAGCTAATTATTGATGGTGGTAGTTTCACAAATGTTATTAGTTCAGATGTTGTGCATGCTTTGTCTTTATCTACGCGGAGGCTTCCAATGCCGTGATATATGCAGTGGATGAATCAAAGTGGTATGCTGAAAATTACTCATAAGGCGAGAGTAAAATTTTCAATTGGTAATTATGTGGATACAGTAGACTGTGATGTTGCGCCGATGAGTGCATGCCATTTGTTGTTGGGTCGACCATGGCAATTTGATCTTGATGCTACTCATGGTGGTCATTCTAATAATTATTCGTTTGTGTACAAGGGAGTTACTCATATGCTCAAACCAATGCCTGAAAGTGCTATTCAGGCTGAGGTGTTTGCTCCTTCGAGAGTGAAGAAAAAGGTTGCCAAAATTACTCCAAAGCCGAGGACGGCTTTGCTTTGAGAGGGAGAGAATAATGTGACTGTAGCTGCTGGGATAATTGCACTAGAGAATTCATATGTGGATCCTAAAGTTGCAGTACCTGCTGTTAGTAGCTCTGATGGGGGAGCCATGATTTATGCAGCTAATAAGTCTAAAACTCAACGTTATTTTAAGGAGTCTGAAAGTGTAGTGATTGACTCAAATAAATCACCCCTGCAATTTGGCACCCTATCTAATTTTGTGAATGATGTGGCTGCAATTCCTCATATTGCTTCTTGTGGGAATTCAGGCAACGACCCTAAAGCTGGTAATACTTCTCAAGATGGGTCAACGAATGCAATCAGTTCAATAATTATTACTCCAGAAAATTCTGGTTGTTCACATGCTAATCAGTTTGGCAACTTGGTTGTTGATAAGAAGAAAGATGAGCAAGTTATGGTTGCTCCTGTGCAAGGTAAGACCATAATAAATGGTGCTGATCACCTCAAGGAAGTGACTCTGAAATTTATCTCAAAGCCGAGGACGGCTTTGTTTCAAGGAAGGGAGAATGATGAACCCATAGCTCCTCAAGATGTTCATGGAGACATGTCTAGCGATAATTCAAATATAGCCGCCGGTAATTCTCTAATATCATCTGGTCTTCAATTTGGAGCTATTTATTTTGATGAGAAATATGGCAAAAATATGGAGAAATTTACTAGCGCCGGCCTATCATCAAATATATTTTTTAGAGGTATATTATTGCTTGGAAAAGAGAAGAAAAGGGCAGCCAAGGAAATTTGTCAATATGGAGACCATGCACGTGGAAATAAAGGGACGCCCAATCTGAATACGTGAACTTTATTTGGTTAATTGATTAGCAAGGTGATTAGCACCCTTGCCACATTATTTTATTATTTTCATATAGGGGTCTCTAGTTTGAGTATGTATGGTAGTCTGATTAGCAAGGTGATTAGCATCCTTGCCACATTATTTTATTATTTCCATATAGGGGTCTCTAGTTTGAGTACGTATGGTAGTCCTTGCGTACTGTGCTTGCATGCACTTGAGTTTTGGTCTGGTTGCATCACGTGTTTTGGTTGCTGAGTCGAACCATGTTGCATACTTTGAGTCCAAGTCTGGTTCGGTCATTTGGCTGGCCTGCGTGCCATATAGCCTGGGCGTTGCCCATGTACGAAGGGAGATTGGATTTTATTTGGGATATTTCTTGTCGAGCCGCCGCTCGTGAAACCCTAGTTGGGTGTTGCCGGATCCTCACGGATTTGCGTGGAGTGCATGATCGAGCTGCTACAGCTTGGACGCGTCGCTTGGAATTCCTGGAGTTCCCCCTCTTCTGATCGTGGTCGTCGAGGTTGCGGGTGGAAGGTTTATCTTAGGGTTTGGTTTGCATCATCAATGATTGTAAGCTGATCCCTCCATCTTTCAATATTATTGCAACTGCTTTTGTTGCTTGTCTGGAGAATTTATTTAATCTGTTGGAGATTATTGTCTATCCGGTTTGAAACAACTATTGTCGTGAAATTTATACTTCATTATTCAGTGAGTTGGTCGTGAATTGCTAGTGGTTCCTGTGATCGTCTGAGTTGAATATTTGACGTGGAGACAAAATTCTTAGGCAAAATACAGTTTGGCCATCACGCTTGCAGGTCTACTGTTCTCGCCTGAAGAAGACATATATTATATTATTTTCTGGTGTGTTTGTTCTTAGTGCTTGAAAGATTAAATACTCCGCTGCGGTTGTCGAGTATTTTGGCTGCTAATTTGTACCGTGAAAGATTGGGCCAATATTGGACATCGTAGGTGTGTCCTTATCAGGTATTCGATGTATGAACTTATGATATCAGCTGTTGACTGATAATGTGATGGAGTGATCTTTTGGGACTATCACATTATGATTTGAATTTGTGGATTTCCCTTTGAGGAAATCGAGGATTGCTACATGTTGGTGGTTCTTAACTCACATTTCTATCACCAACATTTTAATAAAATATAACTAATACGGTTACCAAAACTTAGAATAGGGCTTTATAACTAACATTCTCCACGAGTTTTGGTACTTGTATGTTTTGCAGGCACAAACACGGAAATACATCAAAATGCGCATTTCAGAAGGCGTATTTGGGCAAAACAACAAGCAAAGCCCAACCAAACTATAGCTTCGGGCAAGAATACCAGTGTGAGAGCCCTCTAGGCTCAGCCAGAAGCCCACTAGAGCAAGGCGGTGGTGAGCGGGCTGGCCTAGGGAGCGGCCGCACCCATAGTGCGGGCGCACCGCCCCCAGCTCCACCGAGTCCCACCTTTCTCTAGCGGTGCATTCAATGCACATGGAGGCGGTTGCATGTGGTACTCACCAAAATTATGAGCAAACCGACCTCCTCCAAGCCTATAAAAGGAGCCCCCTCCTCACATTCAAGAAAAGATATACACACTTTGGAGAAGAAGGGCTACACACATTTCCATTAGCTTCTAGCTAGAATAGAGTAGGGAGTGAGAGAGGGAAAGAGTTAGAGGAATAGTGAAGTAGCGGTACCTTCTACCTCGTGTACTCGGCGAGCCTTGTACCTTGGGTGGACGGAGTGCCAGACTTGTCGGCCGCCTCTACACTTGTACCTCTATGTTCGTCTTACTAATTAGAGTAAGAAGTTCATGTTCATCTTTTGGTTTTGATCCTTTAAGTAAAGTTATCATTGTTGCTACTTACTTAAGGGTTCGTTGTCCATCCTCGTGATGGGTGCTCTAGTAGAGGACTCCTGATAAAGATGAAAGTTTCTGGCCAATGCTAGAGTAGTAGTGGTTAGCGTAGACGTGGTGTCTAAGCTACACGTTACCTTCGTTTGCCTCGTATCCCACGGTTGAGGGGTAGGTGGCAGGTGGTGACAGCCCTGTCCATCCCTTCTAATCCCCCACGTTCAGATATGATGCAGAGCCGTAGGCCGGTATCGCCTGGCAGACCAAGCATAAGCCGGTGCCCGAAGTGAGTTTGTAGTAATGAAGTTATCTTCACTTAAGGTTTCTACCCTTAGAAGAACCTCACTTCCCAAAGTTACCATTCATCTTGATCTCATTGGTAAACTAGCTAAGGGACTACTGACACCTCCGTTCCTTTGGAAAAATATGATACCATGAATACTTCCGGGTGAAGTGCTACAACGGTACTTCCGTGCGCTTGCGGACTTTTCTGCTTACACTAAGAAGCACAACAAGCATTTCTGGCACCGTTGCCGGGGAACGGTTGTTGTTTTAGTCTCTGAACCTAGTTTGCCCGTGTATCCTTTGTTTTTACCTTTCTTTTCTTTTTACTCTTTTTCAAATGGAGCAAAATACCATTCTTGACCTTTCTGCTCCCAAGGGCGAGTTCGTTGAACCTCCATAATCCTCGAAGCCAATCATAGCTTCGAGTTACGAACTTCGCCCTGGCTTTATAGCTATGGTTTGGGAACAAGCCTTCTTGGGGTTGGATTATGAAAACCCCTATCATCACTCAAGGGAGTTTGAGCAGCTTTGTGCCTGCCTGACCATCTCAGGCATGTCATAAGAAACACTTCGGTGGAAGTTGTTTCCTTTCTCACTTGATGAGAGGGCAAAATAATGGTATGCCCACAACATAGGGAAGGTAGCTAGTGATTGGGAAGAGTTAAGGAATAGATTTTGTCTTGCGTTCTTCCTTATATCCAGAATTGCTACCCTACGACAAGAGATACTCAACTTTCAACAAAAAGAGAAGGAAACCAAAGGTGCAGCTTGGGACAGATTCTCAATTTTAACGAGATCTAGCCTAGACTTATCTATACCCAAACACGTGGTCTTGCAGCACTTCTGGTTAGGGCTTAGCAAGGAATCTACCCTATAGCTCAACAACTGCCGATGCTTCATTTACCCATAAAACCACGGTGAAAGGAGAAGCTCTCCTAGACCGCATTCTAGGGAACACTCCCCTGCTAGAACCCCTCCGTATAGAACCCGAGCTAAGTCATGAGAAGTCTCTTTGGCTGAGGCCAAACCCATAACACCCTTAGAGAGACCCTCAACCAAACCAGAAGATCCAGAGGAAGGTTTCCAACCTTGGACCTTTTGTATTTTGAGGATGAATTTTTTGAAGATTTCGGAAATACCTTGAAATACTCATGCCAAAGAAGGCCACCAGTCCCTATCATTCCTTGCAATCTTTTGGATAATGAATTCCTTAGGGAATCTATCAAGGAATTAACCACAATCATGAGTAGTGACTGGGTGGAAGAAGGAGAGCGTTCTTCTGAATAAATTCAGATTCACGTTCCTCCTTCGACCATTCGCTACAAAGTTTTAGGGACAATGGTGGATGTGCTTTACTCGCCCACTGTCAGAGCAAACTTGATGTCTGTATCATTTGTGTCTTCCTATTTTGGCAATGAACCCCTTGCTCTGACAAACAAATCTCATAGAAATAACCCACGGTCGGTTCTGAAAGGGCATGGAATTCTACACAACACTACAATTCATCACGATGATGCTTTATTGGCTCTTGATTTCCATGTCTTTGATATTCAGGACTTCGACATTTTGATAGGGCATCCCCTAGAAAAACTATTCGTTAACCCACCAAAAACAGGGGATCTAGATGTAAAGCTGGGGTGAGATACTTTTACCATTCCTATCACTCAAGCTAGAAACTCAGTGGTAGAATCTCTCCCCCATCTTGACCTGCCCAAGGAAGTTATGTCAGTTTTACCCTTCGAATCTCTAGAGTCATCCTTAGAAAAAGATGCAAAGCTCTTTGTAGAAGAATAGGATGACTTAGGAGAAACCATGGATCTTCCCACAGAGGAAGCACCGGCACAACCTCCGGTTGAGCTAAAACCCCTGCCCGTTGGTTTATGCTATGCTTTTCTAAATGGCGACAAAAACACTCCTAATCATTAGTGATAAGCTTTCTGATGAGGAGACATCCAAACTCATCACCATTTTAGAGAAACATAGGTCGGTCTTTGGGTATTCCTTGCAATATCTCAAGGGGATTAGCCTGACACTCTGTACCCATCGCATTCCAATTGACCCTGCAAGCTCACCATCACGCGAACCCCAATGCAGGCTCAATAATGCGATGCGGGAAGTCGTGAAGAAGGAAGTCCTCAAACTTCTTCACGCTAGGATTATTTATCCTGTACCACATAGTGACTGGGTTAGTCTTGTCCAAGTGGTTCCAAAGAAGGGAGGCATGACGGTCGTCGAAAATAACAAAAATGAGTTAATTCCACAACGTACCGTCATGGGGTGGAGAATGTGCATTGATTACCGAAAACTCAACACAGCAACAAAGAAAGACCACTTCCCATTGCCTTTCATTGATGAAATGTTAGAGCAGTTGGCGAAGCATTCTTTCTTTTGTTTTCTTGATGGGTATTCGGGATATCATCAAATTCCCATCCACCCCAATGATCAGAGCAAGACAACATTTACATGCTCATATGGAACGTACGTTTATCATAGAGTGTCATTCGGGTTGTGTAATGCACCAGCGTCATTTCAATGATGCATGATCTCTATTTTCTTAGACATGATCGAAGAAATCATGGAGGTTTTCATGGATGATTTCTCAGTCTATGGCAAACCTTTGACCACTGTCTGGAGAATCTAGACAAAGTCTTGCAGAGATGCCAAGAAAAGGACCTGGGACTTAATTGGCAAAAGTGCCGCTTTATGGTCCGTGAAGGCATCGTTCTTGGGCACCTTGTGTCTGAGAGGGTGATCGAGGTAGACAAGGCTAAGATCAAGGTTATCGAGCAACTACCACCCCCGTGAACGTAAAAGGAATTCATAGCTTTCTAGGTCATGGAGGTTCTATAGGCGGTTTATCAAAGATTTTTCACAAATCGCTAGACCCCTCATGAACCTGTTAGCTAAGGATGCACCTTTTGAGTTCATAGATGAGTGTTTAACTACTTTCCACACTCTTAAGAAAGCACTCATCTCAGCGCCAATCATCCAACCACCCGATTGGTCGTTGCCATTCGAGATCATGTGTGATGCTAGTGACTATGCTGTTGGTGTAGTCCTTGGCCAAACCAAAGATAAGAAGCATCAGGCAATCGCATACGCTAGCAAAACGCTGATTAGAGCATAGCTTAACTATGCCACCACAGAAAAGAGCTCTTAGCAATCATTTTTGCTATCGATAAGTTTAGGTCTTAATTAGTGGGCACAAAAGTTATCATTTATGCTGATCATGTTGCATTAAAATATTTGCTCACTAAGAAAGACGCTAAACCTCATTTAATAAGATGGATCCTCTTACTCCAAGAATTTGACCTTGAAATAAAAGATAAAAAGGGTGTAGAGAATACTATGGCCGATCATCTACATGCAGGAACTGCCAATAAATGACTTCCTACGCGACGACATGCTTCTAAAGGTGATGGACACAAACCCGTGGTACGCAAACATCATGAACTTCATGGTTTTAGGCTATGTACCACCGGGCAAAAACAGGAGAAAGCTGAAAGCAGAAAGCAGATGTCACCTTTGGGATGACCCATACCTGTACATTGATGCTCCAATGTCCTATTGAGGAGATGTGTACCAATGGCGGAAGGATTGAAAATCATCGAGAAATGCCACATAGCACAGTACGGAGGTCATTACGGAGTATTCTGCACACAAGCCAAAATATGGCAGTGCTGGTTCTTCTGGCCTATGATGTACGAGGACACCAAGGAGTTCATCTGAAGGTGCCAAAAATGCTAGCTGCACGGTGGCATTACAGCGCGCAATGCAATGCCCCTCCACTATAACCTGCAAGTGGAGATATTCGATGTCTGGGGCATTGATTTCATGGGGCCATTTCAAATGTCCAATGACAGCGAGTACATCCTTATCGCCGTTGACTACGTGTTGAAGTGGGTGGAAGCTCTACCATGCAGAGCTACTGACGCCAGGCACGCAAGGAAGATGTTTCACGAAGTAATCTTCCCTCGCTTTGGGACACCACGAATGGTGATAAGCGATGGAGGATCCCACTTCATCGACAAAACCTTCAAAGACTTCCTAAAAGAACTTGGCACCAAGCACAACATTGCCACCCCGTACCATCCCCAAACAAGTGATCAGGCAGAAACTTCAAGAAAACAAATCAAAAATATCCTACAGAAAACGGTGAATGCAATGGGAAAGGGAAGGAAAGATAAGCTACCTGATACACTCTAAGCATACAGGACAGGTTACAAGACTCCCATTGGCATGTCACCGTTCCAGCTAGTCTATGTCCATAAGCGTGGTCGGGCTCCTCACGCTCGACCACGAGGACAGTAGAGACGACTCGATTAGTCGCGGCAATGTAGAGTTGAAGGACTTCTCCTGACTTAGGGGCGGTAAGGACTGGAGGTGATGCAAGGTACTGTTTCAACTGGGTAAAGGCAATATCTGCTTCCTCCGACCACTCAAACTTCTCGCCTGCCTTGAGTAACTTGAAAAAAGGTAAGCCCTTATCACCAAATCAAGATAAAAATCAGCTTAGGGCGGCCATACACCCTGTAAGCTTCTGTACATCCTTGACATTTGCTGGTCGCTTCATATTAAGGACGGCTTGCACCTTTTCTGGGTTAGGGCGTATGCCATCATGATTGATGACATTGCCTAGTAATATACCAGAGGGAACGCCAAAGATGCACTTTTTAGGGTTAAACTTCCATTGATATTGATTAAGCGCTGCAAAAGTACGTGTCAGGTCGTCAATCAAGGAGTGAGATTCCTTGGTTTTGACAACTACGTCGTCTACATAGGCCTAGACCAATTCATCTTGTATCTCTTTTTCGAGGCATTCTTGTATTGCACGCTGATAAGTAGCTCCGGCATTTTTTAGGCCAAACGACATGGTCGTGTAGCAATAAGCGCCGAAAGGTGCAATAAAGGACATTTTGATCTGATCGTCCTTGTTTAGAGCGATCTGGTGATAACCAGAGTAACAGTCGAGAAAAGATAGTAGCTCGCAACCGGCCGTGGAGTCCACGACTTTGTCAATGCGAGGTAGGCCAAAGGGGTCTTTAGGGCAGTGCTTGTTGAGATCAGTGTAGTCAACGCACATTCTCCATTCATTATTCTTTTTGCGTACAAGAACTAGATTGGCTAACCAGTCCGGATGATACACCTCTTTGATAAACCCGACTGCAAGAAGCCGTGTAACTTCTACCCTAATAGCCTCCTTTTTGTCCTTCCTGAACCGCCGCAGCTTCTGCTTAACGGGTTTTGCCTTGGGGTCGACGTTCAAGGAGTGCTCGATCCGGTCTCGAGATACACCGGGCATGTCCAATGGTTTCCAAGCGAACACACTTATGTTCTCTCTCAAGAACCAGACGAGCGCGTCTTCCTATTTGGGGTCAAGGTTTGACCCAATCAGTGCTGTCTTGCTGGGGTCACCCTTGACCAGCTGGATCTCCTTGTACTCCTTGTACTTGATAGACTTTCGTGGTGCTTTGAGCTCTGGAATTTCCAGCTAGTTTGGAGGAGTCTTCTTGGCCTCCATCATCGTTGCCACCATGCACAGGGAGAGGTCGTGGGCTTCGGCTACACGAAAACTATCTTCTTCACAGGTATAGGCAACGAATACATTGCCTCTGAGAGTGAGGACTCCCTTTTCCATTGGCATCTTAAGCACCAAGTACCTATAATGAGGTACGGCCATGAATTTGGTGATCGCGGGATGACCAAGGATAGCATGGTAAGTACCCTCAAAGTCAGCGACCACAAAGTTGACGTAGTCGGTACGGAAGTGGTCTGCCGTGCCAAACTGCACAGGTAGGGTAATCTGCCTGAGAGGCGTGGAGCTCTGTCTAGGCAGGACCCCTAGAACTATGTGTCGTATGGCTTCAAGTTAGCTTCAGATATGTTCAATGCCGAAAGGCTATTTTTGCACAGGATGTCGATGGAACTGTCGCCGTCAATGAGCACCTTGTCAAATTGCACTTTATTGATACAAGGGCTGAGGACCAGAGCGAAACGACCTGGTTTAGGGATGGTGGCCCATTGATCCGCCCTGCTAAAGTTGATTTCACGGTGTGACCAGGGGGGTAGTCTTGGATCCGCGATGAGGTCGTCTACCTTGGCCACGTTCAAGCAAGCGCGGGCGAGAAGCTTCCGCTCGTGTTTACTTTCAACAGACACCTTACCCCCCGACAATGGTTGCGACATGCCTCACAGGTTCCTAATACTGGTGTTTGGGGTTCTTGTCAGGATCGTCCTCGTCATCATCCCTGTGGTTAAGCTGGTCTGTCACATCGTTAGGCTTGTTGGCATTTTCTAAAGCCTATTTGCGACGGTAGATTTCCTTGAGGACCTTGAAATTTTCCAACATGTGGTTGGACTTAGGATGGTCTGGGTAAGGCCCCTTCAAGGCTTTAGCATAGTCTTCTTCATAATTGTGATGCCCCTAAATTTCTTCACAGCGTTGACCTCGCTGTCGTCATCGCGAGCACGCTTGCCCTTGAAGTTGTCACGACGATCGCCATGCTAGTTTCTGTTGTCACGCCGATCACGATTGTTATTGCGGCGGTCCTCGATGTTGCTGCGACCTCTAAAGTCGTCACAGCGATGGTTGTTGCGGTAGTCGTTGCGTCGTGGAGAGTATGGTGCTTTGCCGGTGCCCTCGTTTAGCAGTTTCTTGGAGTCATCGGCATCCGCATACTTCTTAGCGGTGGTAAGGAGGTCGACCACCGTTATAGGCCATTTTTAAAGGAGCTTATCCCTAAGATCATTGTGGTAGCGTAGACTAGTAATGAAGGCTTCAATGGCCTTGTTGTCGGTGATCTTATGAATCCTGATGCACATATCCGAGAATCATCGGATGTATTCGCGCAATGGTTCGCCCCTGGCGTCATGGATGCGCTGCAGATCATACTTGTTGTCTAGCTGTTCACAGGTGGCAATGAAGTTTTCGATGAAAGCCTGACGCAAAGCATACCAGGAGTCGAATTGGTTCTTAGGGAGACTGACAAGCCATTGGTGCCCCACCAGGCCGACCACCACGGGAAAGTAATTGGCCATGACATGCTCGTCACCCATAGCAAATCTGCAAGTGGTCTCGTAAATAAGGCTGGGCAAAATACCCGATACCCATTACCCATAACCGAATTACCCGAACCTGGACTCGAATTACCCGAACCCGAGGTACCCGATCCCAATTCGGATAGCGATTTTGATTACCCAAAATTAGTTTGGGTAATTCAGGTAATATCCCCCGGTACCCAAACTACCCGAACTACCCAAAGGTTTACTTTTGTCTTTGTCTTTATCATATGTTGTTAGTTGAACACTTTCACTTGTCACTTTATTAGAATATAATTCTCTCTATTTGAACGAGTGACTATAATATATTATTCTCTGCAAATTGCTGTTGAAATTCTATACAAATTGCTGCTGAAATTATGTATAGATCGCTACTGAAATTTAGTGTAGTTTGTTGTTTTCTGTAAATTTGGGTATATCGGGTAATACCCGAACCCGAACCCGAATTATCGGGTACTCGAATTTGCGGGTAGTTTTTTCGGGGCAAAAATCGGGTAGCAGTTTTTATTACCCGAATTTTGAATTACCTGAATTACCCGACCCGAAAAAATCGGGTAACCCGAACGCCCAGGCTTACTCGTAAAGTTGGACCCATAGCTCGGGATTAACCTTGCCGTCGTAATGGTTAAGCTTTTAGAGCTTAAAACCTCTGGGCCAGATGACTTGTTGTAGGTGATTGGTGAACTGCTTGGGACCCGGGGGGCCATGAACCATATCGTACTCCATGCGCCGACTGGTTTCATGGGACGCACGGTCCTGGGCTCTTTGTTCAATGCGAGGACGTAGGTCACGGTTGTTGAGGTCGCAACGGAGATCGTGATTGCCATCGCGGCGATCTTGTTCGTCACCGTGTTGTTGCCCCTGATGACGGTGGTCCCGGTGGTCATTACGCCGGTTATCGCTGCATCGGTCGTCATCGTTGTTATTGTGGCGGTGGTCGAGCTGGCGATTATCATTCCCGGGAGGGTTCCCACGATTGCCGTCATTGCCCCCGTCAGCCCCTGGATTGACGCCAGGAGCCATGTGATCATCGTTGCCTACGTGGTGGTCTGGGCCTGCGGGTGCTCGTAAGCCACGTTGACCAGACCTGAAGGGTCAACTGGAGTGCTGGCGGCTCCTGCTAGTCGCGCTAGACGCTGATGGGCCCGCGGCACGTTCATTGGTCTGAACCATAGCCGCCTAGAGATAAGCCTGCAGATCCTCCCGGATGTTTTGGATTTCTGGGGTATCTGGTAACCGCTTTAGGCTCTCAATGGCAACAGCCACGTTGGCGCTTGGGGTTTTGAATACTGGTCTGTTCCCCACCATGTCGAAAGCATCATTGAGGTTGCGCCCTTGCAACCGGTTACACCTAGCTACAGCGTCAGCCTCTTGCTGGTCGCGGTCAGCATTGCGCTGTTGTCGCTCTCGTCGTTGTTGATCGGTCTCGCCCCCGGCAGGTGGGTCTTCATCTTGGCTAACCATGTTGATCATGGCGCCATGCCTTAGAGGGAAAGCCGGGATTTGGCAAAAGCCTGGAGGATGTAGCATCCCTTCATCACTGCTACTCACATGGTGTAATACCATGGTTTGAGTATTACCGTCGGACGTAGGGCTTGATCCGGGGCTCAAATGGCTATCTGTCTGGGTGGTATGAATCGAAACTTGATCAAAGCCCACCATATTGATGAAGTTGAGTTATCGAGGTCAAGGCCGAGTAGAGCATCCTTTAGGAGTTAAAGTGACCACTAGATCTGTACCCAACCGTTGAAAACGGGTGGCTCGAGCGGGTGGAGTAGATCTATTGTAGTCGTTTGAGTTCTATCCGGTAAACTGCTCTTGGAGCGAATCGACCAGAGACAGGGTAAGTGAGAGTTTTCCACTGAGCTGGTCGATGGAGTCGACCAAGTCAGCGGAGTCGAGTTTTCTCCCCTGTTAGTGAGGAAGGAGTTGATGAGTTGCCGGCGTGGTCGATGAGTGCGCTGGTGCAAGCGAAGCCGGAGCCAGCGTAGTTGTAGTCGATGCTGGTGTCGGGAAAGTAGTTGATGTAGATCGGATCTGCACCTCCTCCATGGCTGCGATGACAAAGTCGTTGGAGCCAGTGGTCCAGGTGATCTGACCGATCATGAACGTGAGGCCTGTCGTCGTGGCCATGGAGTCGGGGAAGATGACCATCTCGCATGCCTGAAAAGCAGTACACATACCCCCTACCTGGCACGCCACTGTCAACAAAACCTAGTCGGCAGTCTACCGAGGGGTATGCCCAAGGTAGTAGATTGTCGGCAGACGGGTGTGCAAGCCATGAACGAGATGGTGATGCAAAACAACACGCGGGTTTATCCAGGTTCAGGCCGCCGTGTGGGCGTAATAGCTTACGTCCTGCTCTGCTTTGTTATTACTATCTTGAACAACGTATTACAAGCTAGATTGCCCTAGAGTATGTTTTGATGTTTTTGAGGGGGGTCTCCTGCCCTCCTTATATAGTCCGGGAGGCAGGGTTACAGATCTAGAAACTAATCTTAGCCGGTTACAATTGCCATATAGAGCCGGATAAGGATTCCTAATCTAACCGACCAAGAGCTTGCTTGATTCCCAAGTTAGGTTTGATGCCTTGCGCGAGACTCCATCCCAATGATCTGGATCGCGCGTTGTCATGTAATGGGCCGGACCATCTGGTCTGGGCCTGCCCATGTCTAGCTGATGAGATACAGGCCCGATCTTCCGAGAGGTAACCGGTAAGTTCGATTTGTGGAGGTCTCGACGTTGGCGATCCGGCTTCAAATCAGACACGATTCGAACCCTGCAACCATTACACCACTGCTCCATTGGTTATCAACCAAGCACAACTTGATTGACCTCGCCAAGAAGGCTTTTCCTGCAAGTGAATCGAAGAACACAAGCAAGAAGGTAAAAACACGCAATCTGAAATTGTAAATATGAATGATGCGAATATCAATAGAGGGTTCAAGAACTCAGTTCCAAAGGACTAATCGACACACTGGAGGAGATCAAGAACAGGGGCCCTAGATCACTGTAAAAGGATTTGTCACCACAGTTACAATGAACGATTCAGTTTCTCGATGGAAAACTAAACTCTAAACAAAACCCAATTGTCTAGCAGCGGCGGCGCCTGTTTTTATAGTCTAAGACTCGACCTAGGGTTGAGGACGGCCAGGGATTGGGCGCCCACAACTTGGGCTTAAGGCCCGACACGATACATGGCCAAGTTGGCCCAAATAGGTGACGTAGCACCTTGTCATGGTCACACATAATGATCCATGGACCTTATAGAGCTGGAACTAGATCCAAAACGACGGCGTCGTCGTATCCTTTCCAACGCATCCAAGAACACCCTGTTTCGATGTCGTATGAGAGAGTTATGACCAAAACAGTGACGACATGTCTGCTGAATCCGAGGGTGACGTGGCAGCTGAGTTGGGGACGAATTGCAACTTGGGGAAGACCATAGCGTCAGTGTATCCAGCATGGCGATGTCCTCATCACTAGCCGTAAGGGTATAGGGGTTTATACCCCCACAGTCTATGGAAAAAGCTGTCATTTACCAATGGAGCTTGAACACCAAGCTCACTGGGCCATAAAAGCTGGAACATGGATGTGAAGCTAGCCAGAAGAAATCACCAAAAACAAATTGCCAAAACAGAAGAGTGGCGAGAGAAGGCGTATCATAGTGCCAATCTTTACAAGGAAAGAACAAAGAGATGGCACGATCACCGAATCCAATACAAACAATTCAAGGAGGGAGATAAGGTTCTTCTTTTCAACTCCTGAGTCAAACTCTTCGGTGAAGGAAAACTAAGAAGCAAATGGCAAGGACTATACACCATCATCAACACTTCGCCACACGGCACAATCACCATTCAAGACCATGATGGTAACATTTTCAAAGTTAACGGTTAATGTTTAAAAGTTTTCCTAGAGCCTTCACATAACACTAACTTAGAAATAGATACAATAGATTTAATAGCTTTTGATAAATATATTCAAAACTTATAAAAAATTTAAAATTTTGATCATACTAACATATTCTTTCATTTACTTGAAAAATTAAAAATATTTTGTTTATTATTTTCAAGCAAGTCATCATGGTAAAATGACTCTTATGCCCTCACTAGACAAACCATGATTCTTGCTGATCACTCAATATTCCACTCATTAATGCATGATCATATGGAAATGTGCAACTTGAATATTCTTGATTCAACTTGATTACATATGTTTCTTGCTCTATCACACTGTGATATGGTTGAATCGTAATCCGACACCAGCATCACTAGGATCCCCATGCATGCAAATGTATCTAGACGAAAACTCAAACCAAGGGGAGGAGCTAGGGGTGCGGGCGCACCCTGGGTGTGGCCACACCCCACCTAGCTTTGTTGGCCCCCAATCTTCACGTGTATCCTGATGATCCTTAGTGTATCATGTCCATGGCGGTGCTTGCTCTATTTCCTTTGTGGTAGAGGCCCGAGCACCTTTAAAAGCCACCCCATAGCCTCTCCTCTCCTCACACTAAGCTACAAGCCTTCTCTTCTCCCTCCACTAGAACTCAAGTCCTAAGCTCAGCATGGCCAGCCACGCTCTTGCTTTGTACACAGCCTCCAACTCCACCTATGACCCTGAGGGAGTTCCGCTGTCCATTGACCTAGTGCCCGAGAGCTCCTACATGAGAGAGGAAGGACGGATCATCACCGAGGAGCCACTCGCTATCATGCCACCACCTAGCTATAGTGGTGGTTCAAGCCTCAAGACCATGGCATGTTCCAAGGCACCCTAAGGTGGCGCCAAGGAGAAGAAGACGACGCCGACATGACCTACCACCGGTGCCATTAGCCTCAAGCGAAAGGCCACCGATAGTAGTGGACCTAGCAAGCGCTCCCATGTAATGCCCTTGGGAAATATGGTCTCTCGCGCTAGTTCGCCCTTTCATACCGCTAGGCCTAGCCTCTCCTACACTGTGGTAGGAGTACGCAAACCCGATGGAGGGTACGGGAAGACACTCATGTGCAAACTGGCTAAGAAGCTAGTAAGCATGCTGACTCCCTCTGGAAAGGGGTCGAAATCCTCAGGCGCACCCCTTAGAATCTAGAGGTTTAGGAAGCTGCCCTTGATCAGGCGCCCCGCAAGGCGGTATGAGAGCAGCGATGATGAGGACATGCTATCCCAGGGTCCTACCATCGCCTCTCTTAGGGCCAAGAATGCTAGCCTGCGGGAACTCCTTTGGGATCTGAACGATAACCTAGCCGCCAAACTCATCAAAATCAAAGACCTGGTCAATGACATCAACAGCTTACGCTTTAAGCTCGACCAAAAATTAGAAAAGGTGGCTTGGGCAGCAGGAGTGGTAGATGCCTTGGCTGAACCTCTTTAGGCTGCTCCTGCTGCACAAATAATTTAGGCGCATCATTTCCCTTCAAGTTCTTCATTCCAATCTTTGTTTTAATTCTGTCATGTAATACGCCTACCATTTTATAATTGAATAAAGACTTTATTATTATTAGAAATTTTTTATTACACTTGTTTTCTTTTTATGTGAAATAAAAGACAGGTAGGAAAACAAGTGTGAGGGAGGAACCACACTCACCTCCAACTCAAGTTGCACAAAAGACGGTCATCCAAAAATTCGGTTTGTGCAACTCTCACTCTCTCACTCAAATTTAATAAAGAGGCTTTAAAATTGAATTAAAATGATTATGATCCATCTCCATGTCTTCCTATGATTAAAAATCTTGCATACTTTTTATTCCTTGCTAATATTGTAGGGATATGGGGTTGCTACGCTAGCCGGAAAACAAAATTTTTTGACCCCATAAACTAGGAACTACTGCTAGTTACAGGTTGGATTACCACTAGACGCGCAGGTGCAGCGGAAGCGACTCGATGTAGTCGAACGCGTCGTAGCAGTGCCATGTAGTTGCGTGGTCGTCCGTCACGTCCACCCTCCGCTCGTGGATCGTCCCTCTCGTGCGGTTCGTCCTTGTGCTCCAGATGCAGCACCTCCAAGGTATCCCACACGTACGGGGAGGAAGCGTTGCGCCTCTGGACTGCTAGGTCCGCAAGGAACAGTAGGCGTGAGCGTGGGGAGGGTGACGGCGGCGGCTGCTCAATGGCGTGATCCCTGGCCGCGCCCCCTTCCCTCTCTTATATAGGCGCCTCTAATCAGCCCCAAACTGGAGGCCCAATTAGAAAACCCTAAGCCTAGTCAAATTCGGGTCCAACCCGAATTGGGCTTCCAACCCCTTAAGCGTGCGACCCTATGGGTTCATGTACAAATAGACGTGGCCCGAGGACTCCTACTCGGCCATTAGTTGATAGTGGTCTCTAGCAAGACGTGTCAACTCCTATGTGTACACAAAGATCATATCAGACGAACCACCACAAACCATATACATGTCATTCCTTTTGCCACACGATATTTGGTCCAACTCATAGGTTAACACTTAACCTAAGCACGGCCATTCATTTATTGATCCAATCATTAGAGTGTTCCATTGATATCTCTCTCACATAGAGAGGGGCAAATTCCATCTTGATTGTCTATGTCTCACAGCATGTTTCTTGACAAACCCGAAGACCACCTTTATAACTACCCAGTTACGGAGTAGCGTTTGATAATCTCTAAGTAGGTCATTTCACATCTTGAGTACATACAACAATCTCAGGTCTGAGGACATAACGTACATGATGTGAATCGAGACAATAACAACATCTCGTGTTGGGTCAGTCCAGCCTACATGTCACGCATGTGCCCACATTATTAGTTTGACATCTCTATGTCTATGACTTGTGAAACATAGTCATCAACTAATAATGTGCTGATCTAATATTCATGTGCGTCTTAATATGAACTCCGATCAGGGACCATTCTAGAATAACCATACAAGTAAAAGAGTTTCACAAACAATTCACATAATTGCTAATCGATACAAGTTGTCTTTAATGGATATTCAATGGACTCATTATATGTCATGGATACAAGGCAATATAATCATCTCTATGATAACCTCTAGGGCATACTCCCAACAATCTCCCACTTGCACTAGAGTTAATCTCGAAGATATCTAATACCCATAGCTCTCATGTGCGCCTCATGCTTAGGCTGTGGAAGAGCCTTTGTCAAAGGATCTGCAACATTTGAATCCGTGTGTATCTTGCACATCTTGATCTCATCTCGTCTAATAAACTCTCGAATGAGATAAAATTTCCGCAGTACATGTTTGTTCTTTTGGTGATTCCTTGGCTCTTTAGCCTGCGCTATCGCCCCATTATTATCACAATGTAGATTCAATGGGCTAGACGCATCAGGAAACACACCAAGCTCAATGAGGAACCTCCTCATCCAAACACCTTCCTTTGCAGCTCCAGAGGCTGCAATGTACTCGGCTTCTGCTGTAGAATCGGTCACCGTCTCCTGCTTGGAACTTTTCCAACTTACAACACCACCATTTATTGTGAACACAAAACCTAATTGAGATTGTGAATCATCCGTGTCAGTTTGGAAGCTAGCATCGGTGTAACCTGTAACACTCCGGTGTTACGCAAGCATTTGCATGGCAATCATATGCATGGCATTTCATATCATCATAATCATACATGTTAATATTATAATTTGAGTTAAATAAAAGCTTGGAAACGGTATATGTGATGTAATATATTAATATGCTAATCACATTACACCAAAATTTTGCAACTACAAATTTTATATCACTTAGAACCATAGTTCAATTTTTGGAGCAACTAGATGACTCAAAGTTTTGTCAAAAACTTGTTCAAAAATATTGATTTAAAAATATTCAAAAATACTCCCTATTTTAGCTTTTATTCTGCAATTCAAAATCTATTGAGAATTTTTAGTTGACCCCTTAATCAAAGTTGTAGAGAATTTAATTCTGAGCAACTTTTATTTTTGGGTCAATTCCAGAAAAGGTCTTTTTCTTGTTCAAAATGGGGTTTGAAATCTGTGTTTGAATTTGATTTGAAATGAAAAATTCAAAAAAAAATTCAAAACCGGCTTAACAGGCCGCCGCCCCGGTTTCGGCCCGCTGGCCAAATCGGCCCGCGCCACTCCCGCGCGCGCGCCCGCGTCCGCCTCCGCCTCGGCCCGGCCCAGCCAGCCTCCCCTCCCTTCTTCCCGCCCGCGCGCGCGCACGCTGGCGCCCCGGCAGCAAACGCCCGCCGCGTGGCGGACGCATGCCGGCGACGCCACCGCGTGGCCGCCGTGGACCCCGCGCCCGTGCTTCGCTTCAAAAATGCCCGGGCACCTGGTCTCCCTCCCATTGCACCTCGCTTGCTTCCTTTCTTCCTCTCTCCGGTGAAAACCGCAGCGGAACGCCGCTCGCCACCGAGCTCCGCCACCTTCACCGCCCTGTTTCGGCACCGGTGAACCATCTCCGTCCAATTGACCGTGCACAAGGCTCCGCCCCATCCTCCCCTCCTCCGAACGGGTGTCGCCATCTCCTTGTTTGCCCCGGTAGGGCTCAATTTTCCCTCGCCTCGCCGCGCCACCGCGACGGTGCCGCCGAGCCCGTGCTCCGCCACCGCCTCGCTCGCCCTCTCTCTGCCCTCCCGCGTCTCCCTCTCGCGTTCGCCACTCCCTTGCGAACGTCTTGCGCGCATTAGCTGGTCTCGGTTTGGCCGGAGCCGGCCGTTGGCCCTCGGCCACCGCCGCGACGTCGAGGCCACGGACGCCGGCGAGCTCGCTCTGCCCCCCCCTTTCTCCCCCTTCGGTGGACTGGGCTGCGCCTGTGGGCCGCGCCCCGAGCAGGCCGGCTCGGTCGTTCCCCCGCGCGCGCAAGCCAGGCCGAGAACGGCCATGGGCCGCTTGACTCCCCGGGCCGGCCCAGTGCCGTTATGAAAAATTTATTTCTATTTTCTTTTATTATTCTTGATGAAAATGCTTTGGAAAATGTTTTAGAAGTCATTTCAGCTCCAAAAATTGTGAAATAAATTTCTATAGATTCATTGGAATCAGATCTACAATATAAAATTATTGCATGTCAAATTTGAGATACTTTTCTGTAGAGTTTTTAATTAACTATTGAAATGGCTGTTTTCTTGATAAATGCTTAATAAATCCTAGAAAAATCAGAAAAATGTGATTCGAAGTTTGTTGATCTTTTTGTGCCATGTACTTGCTAGGAAAATTTTATCTCATGTCTGTTCTATAGAAAAGTGTGTAGGTGTAGTTCAAATGCTTCCTATCACTAATATTTGTTATTTTTGTTAATTAAATAAATTTGAATAAAACATGCAAGTAATAATTTTTCTATAGTGTTTGTTTACTGTGTAGAAAGTAGGAAAATTTCTAAATTTGTTGTTTGATACTTTTCATAATGCAAAGTATTTTAATATTCATTTTTAGGCCTTAGCTTGTTATTTTTGTATAGACAGTTCTAGTAATCCAAATGCAATGAAAAATTTGTGGCAGGCTAGTTTTGATATTAGTAATCCACTGTAATTTTCTAAGATTTTTCTGTGCTACTAAACTATGTGTTGCTGTTCAAGCATAGGGCTAATTAGGGTTTACATTCACTCTTTAATGCAAGTTTAGTTAGTAAACTATACTTTGGTGTATCTTTGAAGCATCTTGAGTGTCGAAGTGCCTTTGCATGATAGAGAATAATGGTGGTAGTTTTCGAGTACATGTTCTTGGATGACGTAGACTACCTTGTAGAAGAGTCGTAAGTTCCACGTAATCCAAATAACGTAACATGCTCATTTACATCGCATGCATTCATTATCATCATCTCATGTCATCCCTGCAACACACCTAGGCATGAGCCCTTATACTTCTACATCATACAGGATCGCAGGAAGTGACCCTGGTAGCATTTCCCGAGGACCCAGAAGAGCAGTCCGAGGTGCCAGAGCAGGAGTTGACCGAAGCCGAAGAGGAGGTCGGTGAAGATCTTCCGGAGTGCCCCGACCACTGTCCGAGCTCTTTTGAATGAGGCAAGCCCCGGAGCATTTCTCCCCCGGTTTGCAAATAATTTATTACTAACTTTACTTAATTTGATGCATTACGTTTAGGAGTTGTTTGCAAACGTTGCTGCATTATACCTTGTTTCACCTTGCTTTACCCGATCCTTGTTACCCTGGTGTCCGCAGTCAATAATTGCTTAGTTTGCTTAGACCGGTAGAAGTCGGGTGATTGCCTGTCATCCGCAAGCTATAGGGGATTACCTGGATTTATGTGAAAGAATGTCATATGAGAATAACTAAGTGTCGAAATGAATCTGAGACCGGACGGAAGCTTGCAGGGTTTCGGACTGTAGTGTCTTCCGTCTGTGTCGATTTAGGACCGTCCGTTGTTGGGCCTCGAGTCATGTTGAACGCATGCCTCACATTTAGCTGGCCGAATAAAGTACCTTTCGACCGCGAAGCCGGGAGATGATTCGGGCCGAGTGGATTGCCCGCAACGCACTGTACCGGAGCAGTAGTGGCAGGAAACGGGGGCGCGATGATAAGGCCAAAGAGCAGTCGGGCGGCCCCCGGGTACATGTGGTTCCTGGCAAGCTCACGACTTTACCTGAATGGTTGACTCGGTGACCAATACCTCACTTTAGCGGGTGAGTGAGGTTTGTGTGAGGAATAAATTACCAGCTGGTTAATAATCGATTCGAATCGCCATCGTTCACTGGATAGTGAACACTTGACTTGAGCTACTTCATCGTAGTAATATTGATGAACACTTGGATAGTTATGTGAAAGATGACATGGTAATTATTGTTAATGCTCAATGGTAATCCTTACTTGCTTAATTACATGGTTACTCTAGCATAAGTGCAAACATAGTTGACAGGGTAATAAAGATTAAAATACTGCATGCTTTTGTAAAAGAACTATTAAGTTAAAACGCTTTTCTTGCAAATGAGTCAGCTACCCCACCAGAAAGCCTATCATGATCCTTGGTGTCATTTTATTTTGGTTCTGTCGGGTAAGTCTAGCTGAGTACCTTCTCGTACTCAGGGCTTTGTTCCCACTTGTTGCAGATGGACAGATGTACTATAGTTATTGTATCAACTGTCTCTATCCTGCGATGGGCGAAGCTTAGGACCATGGGCAATGGTCATTCACTACTTCTCGTCTGATGCTTTTGCTGGAGATGATCACAAGCTGGCACTTTATCTCAAAACACTGTGTGTGTGCGTGATTTGAACTACTGCTTCCGCTACTTTTATTCGAACCTGGTTTGTAATAACTATGTTTAAACTCCGATGTATTTTGTGCCGCGAAGTTTTATGTAACTTATGACGGTGACCGCTAAACTTAGTATGATCTTGGCTGTTATGTTAATGGTTTGAAATCCGTCAAGATTTCACGGACTACCGGGTTATACGGGCTTAAGTTTGTTAAATTGTCCCCCCGTTGGATGATTTTCTCACTTAATCTCGTATAATTGGGCGGTTCTGTTACAGCTGGCATCGGAGCATGGTTTAGCGTGATTACTGTTCATAAGTGTATTTAAAACAAAATTCTATTTAAAAAGTGTGATTTTCAAACTAAAAGTGTGCCAGTGGTCATATCCTGTATGCCCAGTTAAGGACTCTAGGTGGCTATTTAAGTACTAACTTGGGGTTCTTGCACCATATTTCTCTTTCGTTGCTCATACGGCGTGCTATTATATGAGTGCCACTTAATTGAGTGGTAATGTATGGATCAGTTAACTCTACGCTTCGGTAAGTGTGAGCTATGAGAGCATGATCGGATACACCGCCGATCTAGGGAGAGTGCTTATATGATACTAGAATAATTACATGTTTTTACACATGTTTTTATGAAAGTATCGCATGTATGGGTGTTCCGTCCGTTGAGGCGATGCCGTCACTAGGACGATGTGTTTGGGTAGTTACTACCGTTGTACACGCATCTGGGGATTCGTGTAGAGCGTGTAGGTAGATTTACTGCTTTCATGTATTCATGGGGAATTGGCTGAAATGAATTTTCTGCAGGTACATAACAGCGTTTATCGTGTAGATCGAATTAGTTACGTATATGAGAGATCGTTTGTATGCCACCGAATTCATCGTTAGATGTCCTTATTTTCTAAGTTTGTGAGAACGTAAGACTCGTGCATGCATCATGTTGCCTATGCATTTCATTCATGACATGCATTCCTCCCCTTATAAAAGGATTATCCCATTTTGATAAAAGTGACATCAACTTAAAATATGTTCTCACCGGGTAATTAAAACTTGTGCTACAGATGGCCCGCACGAAGCAGACTGCCCGCAAGTCCACCGGCGGAAGAGTACCCCGTCGTCAGATGGCCCCGCGGGAGCGCCGCAGCACGGACACTTTTCTAAGCAAGTTTGGCATGCCCACCTTGCTTTGGAGAGTGCTCCATGATGTGGGGTACCCGGAGGGTCAAGAACCGGTGTACTCTTGGAGCGAGAGCCAGCTAGCTGAGGATGGACTTGCAGTCGTGGAAATCACCGTCCCTGCTCTTGGTGATGCGCCAGAATGGGATGGTTGGCATTTGGAGTTTGAAGGACGCACTCCGGTTGAGGGTGCAGAGGGCGCAGCTTTTCGCGTCATCCGAGACATCATGAGCAGGTTCCCCAATGAGTTGGCAGCAGCTTTGGCCGGTACTTTCCCGAGAGATGATCCTCGCGATGCCATTTGGGTACAGCCGCAGGGAAGTGCCCTGGTTAGAGGCCCCAGTGAAGGACGGGCTAGCGACAACCACACCATGAGTGCCATGTATGCAGCCATCAGAGCATACCAGGGTCTTGAGAATACCTATTGGACCTTGACTGGCCTACGTGGTGATGACCAGCTTGAAGCAAGGAAGCAGAAGAAGAAGCAAGCACGTGCTATAGCTAGCTTGCAGGAGTAGTTGGCCGACATGAGCTTGCAGCGGGACCGAGCTCTCGAGAGAGGCGAGAGTTCCATGCAGCGGGTGCAGACGTTGACTCAGGCCAACAGAAATGCAGACCGCATGATGGGACAGCTAGTGCAAGAAAGGAATGAAGCCTGGAACGAGAGGGACCTTCTGAGGCAGAGGGTCGAGGAGCTAGAAGAGTACAATGCTAACTTGCATGAAGAGTTTCATGCCGTCTACAACGGGATGGGCCCGTATGCTCCTCCGGACGCCGCCCAGATGGACGTCGACGACGACGCTGCTGCTGAAGATAGCGGTGGTGATGCCTCCAACCTCGACGACGGCCCCGAAGAGTAGGATAGTGTCCTGCGTTAGTAGCTAGGCTTTGTCGCGATGGCCTTCTTTTGGTTTCCATGTATCATGTTGTATCCTGTTCGATCTTGAGACTGACGATCTTTTGGATCTTGGTTGTGTATGCGATGCCCGAACGCATGAAAGTCCAGTGTATGTATGCTGGCAACGTGGTTGTATGGAACGCGATGTTGCATTTGAAGTAACTTAATTGGTGATGTTGTTTTAATTGGAATGGGATTATTGTGCCTCTGTTTTCTTGTATGACTTGTTCTCTCCAATGAATTCAGTATGGCATGATTGTTCATTCGAATACAATTTCTACAACTTCGCTCAATTATTGCTTGTTGCTGAAATATGCAGATGGCAAACACTCGCCGTGCCACGTATGAGGCCGCTGAAACTGGTGGCAACGGTGCAGGAGCTGGTGGGGGTGGTGCAAACAACGTCAACCATCAGGAGCCACAGCCAGAGCCACATTTGCCCCCTCCTCCACCGCTCACTGCAGAGGTGTTCTTCGTGCAGTTCCTTGGAAGTCAGCGCAATGCCGAGCAGTCACAGAGGAATATGGAAGATTTTCTGCGTACCATCGCTGAAAATGTTCAGAGAGGTAATAACCAAGGTGGTGGCCAAGGGGTGAACCAGTACAGCAATTTCAAGGATTTCATGGATACTAGGCCACCTATTTTTAAGGAAGCAGCAGAGCCGCTCGACGCTGAAGAATGGATCAACACTATGGAAGATAAGTTCCGTGTGTTGAGGCTGACAGAAGTTCTGAAAACAGAGTATGCTGCACATCAGCTACAGGGACTGGCAGGAATGTGGTGGAAACATCACCGCACCACCCTTCCTCCCAATGCCCAGATTACTGAAGCATTTAGGGGAGTTTATATTCCCCTAGGGTTGGTTGAGATGAAGCTCGGAGAGTTCTTGGCCTTGAATCAGGGTACCAAGACTGTGACACAGTATCTGCATGCCTTTAACAACTTGTGCCGTTATGCTCCAGACATGGTTGACACAGATGCAAAGAGAATTGCTAGTTTCAAGAGAGGGTTAAGTCCGAAGATGATGAAGCATGTGGGTACCAATACCCGCGCCAGATTCAACGACTTTATCAGTGATTGTTTGAAACAAGAAAAGAACAATAACGCCTACACCGCATCCAAGAATCGCAAGAGGGTGTTTGAGTCAGGACCATCCCAGTCCAGAGTTGTCACTACAAATCGTTCTTCTTATCATCCGTCCGCACCTGGTGCAAGGTTCAGGCCGCCATAGCATAAAACTCAGAACTACAAGGGACCACAGAAGCCGTACAAGATGGCCGTGCCACCAACAAAGATCACCGCAGCTGTAGAACAGAGCAACTCCAAGGGAGCTATAGGATCTGCTAGTACAGTGAAGGGGCCCTGCTACAATTGTGGTCAGCCAGGCCACTTTTCAAAGTTCTGCCCTTATCCGCCTAAAAAGAAGCAACAGACTTACAATGCTCGTGTGCACCACACCACTGTTGATGAGATTCCTGAGGGAGAGCCTGTAACTGCCGGTAAGTTTCTTGTTAACCATCACCCTGCAGTTGTTCTATTTGATTCTAGATCCTCACATTCTTTCATGAGTCAAGCATTTGCACGGAAGCATGAACAACTATGCACAGAATTGAGTTATGGTTATCGCATAAGCTCAGCAGGAGCTTATGTGTTAACCAATAAGATGGTTAGAGGGGCAACCCTTGAGTTAGGTAGTCGGAAGTTTCGAGTGAACCTGGTAGTTATGCCTGGACTAGTTTTGGATGTAATAATAGGAATGAACTAGATGAAAGACTGGGGAGCAGTCATAGATACAAGCAGTCGGATGGTTACCCTTAAGGATCCCCAGGCAGAGGGTACTTTCTGGGTACCATTGCCTAAAAGAACAGACCTTGTGAGTGTGACCTGTGCCATGGAAGTTGTTCCTATCCACCAGATCCCGGTAGTGTGTGAGTTCCCGGATGTGTTTCCAGACGAGCTACCTGGCCTTCCTCCAGATAGAGATGTTGAGTTTGGAATCGAGTTGATCCCCGGGACAGCTCCTATTTCGAGGAGACCCTATCGGATGCCTCTGGATGAGTTAGCTGAGCTGAAGAAACAACTGGAAGAATTATTAAAGAAGGGGTTTATCCGCCCAAGTAAGTCTGAATGGGGATGTCCTGCCTTGTTCGTGAAGAAAAAGAAAGAGGGTACTCTAAGGATGTGTGTGGATTATCGACCTCTTAATGCTGTGACTATCAAGAATAAATATCCTTTGCATCATATCGACGTTCTGTTTGATCAGTTGGCTAAAGCTAGAGTGTTCTCCAAGATAGACCTAAGGTCAGGGTATCATCAGATAAAGATTAGGCCACAAGATGTTCCGAAAACCGCCTTTTCTACCAGATATGGGTTGTACGAGTATCTTGTTATGTCGTTTGGCTTAACAAATGCTCCTGCATATTTTATGTATCTGATGAATACGGTTTTCATGCCAGAATTGGACAAGTTTGTAGTTGTCTTCATTGATGACATTCTAGTATACTCTGAGAATGAGAAAGATCATGAAGAGCATCTGAGAATTGTCTTGACCAGACTGAGAGATCATAAGTTGTATGCTAAGTTCAGCAAATGTGAATTTTGGTTGAAGAAAGTTCCTTTCCTTGGTCATATTCTATCTGAAAATGGAGTTTCTGTAGATCCGAGCAAAGTGCAAGAGGTTATGGATTGGAAAACTCCAACCACAGTGTCAGAAGTCAGGAGTTTCCTAGGGTTAGCTGGTTACTATCGACGCTTTATCCCAGACTTCTCGAAGATTGCCAAGCCGATGACAAGTCTGTTACAGAAAGATCACAAGTTTGTATGGATGGAGCAGTGTGAGACAGCTTTCCACACCTTGCGGAAACTGTTGACCACTGCTCCCGTTCTTGCACAGCCAGACATCGAGAAACCTTTTGATGTGTTCTGTGACGCATCAAAAATAGGATTAGGATGTGTTCTGATGCAAGAAGGAAGAGTCATTGCTTATGCCTCCCGCCAATTGAGAAAACATGAAATCAATTATCCGACACATGATCTTGAGCTTGCCGCCGTAGTGCATGCCTTAAAGATTTGGAGACACTATTTACTTGGTAATGTGTGCAATATTTTCACCGATCATAAGAGTCTCAAGTACATTTTCACCCAACCAGAATTGAACATGAGACAGCGAAGATGGTTAGAACTAATCAAAGATTACAACTTAAATGTACAGTATCACCCTGGGAAAGCCAATGTGGTAGCTGATGCTTTGAGTAGAAAGTCACATTGTCTGAATATGCAACCCTTACTCGAAGATGGTTTTAATCTAATGCACCCTGCCGTGTTACATAGTATTCAGATCAGTTGCTCCTTGGAAAGTAAGATAATAGAAGGTCAGAAAGCAGACAAAGGGATATTCCACATCAAAAAGAAAATTAAAGAAGAACCCTCGAAACACTTCAGAGTGGATGAGCAAGATGTGTTGTCGTTCGACAACCGTCTTGTTGTTCCAAAGGATATAGAGCTTAAGAATAAAATTATGGATGAAGCTCATCTCTCTAAGTTGTCCATTCATCCTGGCAGTAGTAAAATGTATCAAGAGCTAAGACCTCGTTATTGGTGGACGAAGATGAAGAAAGAAATTGCAGCTTATGTAGCCAGATGTGACACATGTTGTAGAGTGAAAGCGATTCACATGAAACCTGCCGGATTGCTACAACCTTTGTCAGTACCTAGTTGGAAGTGGGATGATATAAGTATGGATTTCATCACGGGTCTGCCTACTACTCAGAAAGGTCACGATTCGATTTGGGTAATTGTGGATCGTCTTACCAAGACAGCCCACTTTTTGCCTGTCAAGACAGAGTATAGACCACCTCAATATGCCGAGAAGTATATTGCGGAGATTGTGAGGTTGCATGGCATACCGAAGACTATAGTGTCTGACAGAGGGTCATAGTTCACTGCTCATTTTTGGGAGCATTTGCACAAAGGTTTGGGGACTAGTCTGATTCGTAGCACTGCCTATCATCCTCAAACAGATGGTCAGACTAAAAGAGTTAATGCTGTTTTAGAGGATATGTTAAGAGCTTGTGTGTTGTCTTCCAGAGGTTCATGGGAGTCATGGTTACCGTTAGCAGAGTTCGCGTACAATAATAGCTATCAAGAAAGTATCAAGATGGCACCTTTTGAGGCTCTGTATGCCGGAAGTGTAGAACACCTTTAAACTGGATTGAGCCAGGGGAAAGAAGGTATTATGGTATTGACTTCATGAAGGAAGCCGAAAAGAAAGTTCATATCATCCAGCAAAATATGAAAGCAGCTCAGTCACGTCAGAAAAGTTATGCGGATAAGAGAAGGAGACCGCTTGTGTTCGAAGTTGGTGACTATGTTTATCTAAAAGTCACGCCAATGAAAAAGAAGCGGTTTGGTATACGCAGAAAGCTTGCCGCCAGATTTGTAGGACCTTACAAAATCTTGGAAAGGAAGGGTCCAGTGGCTTACAAATTGGAATTACCAGAAGCAATGGGTGCTATATTCCCAGTTTTTTCACGTATCACATCTCAAGAAGTGTTTGCGCGTTCCAGAGGAAAGAATTGAACCTCGAGGCATAAAACTTAAGTCAGATCTGGTATATCGTGAGCAGCCAATTCGAGTCTTGGATTCCAAGAAGAGGGCTACTCGAAACAGTGTGGTGAAAACGTATAAGATACAATGGAGTCATCATGATGAAGGGGATGCATCTTGGGAAACGGGTGAATACCTACAAAAAGCATACGAAGATTTTTATAATAAATGGTTCGTAACCCAAATCTCGGGACGAGATTTTTATAAGGGGGGAGGGTTGTAACACTCCGGTGTTACGCAAGCATTTGCATGGCAATCATATGCATGGCATTTCATATCATCATAATCATACATGTTAATATTATAATTTGAGTTAAATAAAAGCTTGGAACTGTATATGTGATGTAATATATTAATATGCTAATCACATTACACCAAAATTTTGCAACTACAAATTTTATATCACTTAGAACCATAGTTCAATTTTTGGAGCAACTAGATGACTTAAAGTTTTGTCAAAAACTTGTTCAAAAATATTGATTTAAAAATATTCAAAAATACTCCCTATTTTAGCTTTTATTCTGCAATTCAAAATCTATTGAGAATTTTTAGTTGACCCCTTAATCAAAGTTGTAGAGAATTTAATTCTGAGCAACTTTTATTTTTGGGTCAATTCCAGAAAAGGTCTTTTTCTTGTTCAAAATGGGGTTTGAAATCTGTGTTTGAATTTGATTTGAAATGAAAAATTCAAAAAAAAAATCAAAACCGGCTTAACAGGCCGCCGCCCCGGTTTCGGCCCGCTGGCCGAATCGGCCCGCGCCACTCCCGCGCGCGCGCCCGCGTCCGCCTCCGCCTTGGCCCGGCCCAGCCAGCCTCCCCTCCCTTCTTCCCGCCCGCGCGCGCGCACGCTGGCGCCCCGGCAGCAAACGCCCACCGCGTGGCGGACGCATGCCGGCGACGCCACCGCGTGGCCGCCGTGGACCCCGCGCCCGTGCTTCGCTTCAAAAACGCCCGGGCACCTGGTCTCCCTCCCATTGCACCTCGCTTGCTTCCTTTCTTCCTCTCTCCGGTGAAAACCACAGCGGAACGCCGCTCGCCACCGAGCTCCGCCACCTTCACCGCCCTGTTCCGGCACCGGTGAACCATCTCAGTCCAATTGACCGTGCACAAGGCTCCACCCCATCCTCCCCTCCTCCGAACGGGTGTCGCCATCTCCTTGTTTGCCCCGGTAGGGCTCAATTTTCCCTCGCCTCGCCGCGCCACCGCGACGGTGCCGCCGAGCCCGTGCTCCGCCACCGCCTCGCTCGCCCTCTCTCTGCCCTCCCGCGTCTCCCTCTCGCGTTCGCCACTCCCTTGCGAACGTCTTGCGCGCATTAGCTGGTCTCTGTTTGGCTGGAGCCGGCCGTTGGCCCTCGGCCACCGCCGCGACGTCGAGGCCACGGACGCCGGCGAGCTCGCTCTGCCCCCCCCTTTCTCCCCCTTCGGTGGACTGGGCTGCGCCTGTGGGCCGCGCCCCGAGCAGGCCGGCTCGGTCGTTCCCCCGCGCGCGCAAGCCAGGCCGAGAACGGCCATGGGCCGCTTGACTCCCCGGGCCGGCCCAGTGCCGTTATGAAAAATTCATTTCTATTTTCTTTTATTATTCTTGATGAAAATGCTTTGGAAAATGTTTTAGTAGTCATTTCAGCTCCAAAAATTGTGAAATAAATTTCTATAGATTCATTGGAATCAGATCTACAATATAAAATTATTGCATGTCAAATTTGAGATACTTTTCTGTAGAGTTTTTAATTAACTATTGAAATGGTTGTTTTCTTGATAAATGCTTAATAAATCCTAGAAAAATCAGAAAAATGTGATTCCAAGTTTGTTGATCTTTTTGTGCCATGTACTTGCTAGGAAAATTTTATCTCATGTCTGTTCTGTAGAAAAATGTGTAGGTGTAGTTCAAATGCTTCCTATCACTAATATTTGTTATTTTTGTTAATTAAATAAATTTAAATAAAACATGTAAGTAATAATTTTTCTATAGTGTTTGTTTACTGTGTAGAAAGTAGGAAAATTTCTAAATTTGTTGTTTGATACTTTTCATAATGCAAAGTATTTTAATATTCATTTTTAGGCCTTAGCTTGTTATTTTTGTATAGACAGTTCTAGTAATCCAAATGCAATGAAAAATTTGTGGCAGGCTAGTTTTGATATTAATAATCCACTGTAATTTTCTAAGATTTTTCTGTGCTACTGAACTATGTGTTGCTGTTCAAGCATAGGGCTAATTAGGGTTTACATTCACTCTTTAATGCAAGTTTAGTTAGTAAACTATACTTTGTTGTATCTTTGAAGCATCTTGAGTGTCGAAGTGCCTTTGCATGATAGAGAATAATGGTGGTAGTTTTCGAGTACATGTTCTTGGATGACGTAGACTACCTTGTAGAAGAGTCGTAAGTTCCACGTAATCCAAATAACGTAACATGCTCATTTACATCGCATGCATTCATTATCATCATCTCATGTCATCCCTGCAACGCACCTAGGCATGAGCCCTTATACTTCTGCATCATACAGGATCGCAGGAAGTGACCCTAGTAGCAGTTCCCGAGGACCCAGAAGAGCAGTCCGAGGTGCCAGAGCAGGAGTTGACCGAAGCCGAAGAGGAGGTCGGTGAAGATCTTCCGGAGTGCCCCAACCACCGTCCGAGCTCTTTTGAACGAGGCAAGCCCTGGAGCATTTCTCCCCCGGTTTGCAAATAATTTATTACTAACTTTACTTAATTTGATGCAGTACGTTTAGGAGTTGTTTGCAAACGTTGCTGCATTATACCTTGTTTCACCTTGCTTTACCCGATCCTTGTTACCCTGGTGTCCGCGGTCAATAATTGCTTAGTTTGCTTAGACCGGTAGAAGTCGGGTGATTGCCTGTCATCCGCGAGCTATAGGGGATTACCTGGATTTATGTGAAAGAATGTCATATGAGAATAACTAAGTGTCGAAATGAATCTGAGACCGGACGGAAGCTTGCAGGGTTTCGAACTGTAGTGTCTTCCGTCTGTGTCGATTAAGGACCGTCCGTTGTTGGGCCTCGAGTCATGTTGAACGCATGCCTCACATTTAGCTGGCCGAATAAAGTACCTTTCGACCGCAAAGCCGGGAGATGATTCGGGCCGAGTGGATTGCCCGCAACGCACTGTACCGGAGCAGTAGTGGCAGGAAACGGGGGCGCGATGATAAGGCCAAAGAGCAGTCGGGCGGCCCCTGGGTACATGTGGTTCCTGGCAAGCTCGCGACTTTACCTGAATGGTTGACTCGGTGACCAATACCTCACTTTAGCGGGTGAGTGAGGTTTGTGTGAGGAATAAATTACCAGCTGGTTAATAATCGATTCGAATCGCCATCGTTCACTGGATAGTGAACACTTGACTTGAGCTACTTCATCGTAGTAATATTGATGAACACTTGGATAGTTATGTGAAAGATGACATGGTAATTATTGTTAATGATCAATGGTAATCCTTACTTGCTTAATTACATGGTTACTCTAGCATAAGTGCAAACATAGTTGACAGGGTAATAAAGATTAAAATACTGCATGCTTTTGTAAAAGAACTGTTAAGTTAAAATGCTTTTCTTGCAAATGAGTCAGCTACCCCACCAGAAAGCCTATCATGATCCTTGGTGTCATTTTATTTTGGTTCTGTCAGGTAAGTCTAGCTGAGTACCTTCTCGTACTCAGGGCTTTGTTCCCACTTGTTGCAGATGGACAAATGTACTATGGTTATTGTATCAACTGTCTCTATCCTGCGATGGGCGAAGCTTAGGACCATGGGCAATGGTCATTCACTACTTCTTGTCTGATGCTTTTGCTGGAGATGATCACAAGCTGGCACTTTATCTCAAAACGCTGTGTGTGTGCGTGATTTGAACTACTGCTTCCGCTACTTTTATTCGAACCTGGTTTGTAATAACTATGTTTAAACTCCGATATATTTTGTGCCGTGAACTTTTATGTAACTTATGACGGTGACCGCTAAACTTAGTACGATCTTGGCTGTTATGTTAATGGTTTGAAATCCGTCGAGATTTCATGGACTACCGGGTTATACGGGCTTAAGTTTGTTAAATTATCCCCCCGTTGGATGATTTTCTCACTTAATCTCGTATAATTGGGCGGTTCAGTTACATAACCATTTACAACGAGCTCCTCCTCACCTCCATAGACTAGGAACACATCTTTAGTCCTTCTCAAGTACTTAAGGATGTTTTTAACAAGTGTCCAGTGACTCTCACCTGGATCAGCTTGGTACCTGCTCGCAACACTTAGAGCATATGAGACATCTGGGCGAGTACATATCATGGCATACATTATAGAACCAATAGCCGAGGCATATGGAACCTTACTCATGCGCTCCCGCTCTTCAGCTGTCGAAGGACACTGTTTTTCGCTGAAGTGCATACCATGTGACATAGGCAAGAACCCTTTCTTGGACTGCTCCATGTTGAACCGTTTCAACACCTTGTCAATGTACGTATCTTGGCTTAAACCTATAAGCCTCTTTGATCTATCTCTATAGATTTTTATGCCCAAAATGTATGTTGCTTCTCCTAAATCCTTCATAGAAAAAGTATTATTCAGTGAAGTCCTTACAGATTGCAACATAGGAATGTCATTTCCAATCAATAGTATGTCATCCACATACAAGATTAAAAATACTACAGCGCTCCCACTTTCCTTCTTGTAAACACAAGGTTCTTCATCATTCTGACGGAAGCCAAACCCTTTGACTGCCTCATCAAAACGAATATTCTAACTCCGAGATGCTTGCTTTAACCCATAAATAGATTTCTTAAGCTTGCATATTTTTCCAGCATTGCTAGGATCAACAAAACCTTCAGGCTGTATCATATACACGTCCTCTTCCAAATTTCCATTTAGAAAGGCTGTTTTAACATCCATCTGCCAAATCTCATAATCGAAATAAGCAGCTATTGCTAGAATGATCCGGATAGATTTAAGCATCGCTACCGGCGAGAAAGTCTCGTCGTAGTCAATTCCTTGAACTTGCCGAAAACCCTTTGCAACAAGTCGAGCTTTATTGACGTGAACGTTTCCATCCATATCCATTTTCTTTTTATAGATCCATTTGCTCTCTATGGGTCTAACCCCATCAGGCAGATCAACCAAGTTCCAAACTTGATTTTCACTCATGGAATCTATCTCGGATCTCATGGCACTTTGCCATTTTCTCGGAATCTGGGTCCATCATTGCTTCCGCGTATGTCGCAGGTTCGTCATCGTCTAACAATAACAAATCACCACGTAATGCACGGATTCTAGCTGACCTTCGTGGTTGTGGCGGTGTCTCTATTGCCATAGGTACGTCAACATGTTCTGCTACATTAGCATCACTCGTGGAATCATTCCCTATTGGCTCATCCTGAACTTCTTCAAGATACACCTTCTGTCCACTTTTCTCTCTTTTGAGAAACTCTTTCTCTAAGAAAACACCGTTTCGAGCAATAAACACTTTGCCCTTTGATCGATTGTAGAAATAATACCCTAAAGTTTCCTTCGGATATCCCACGAAAAAGCACTTGTCCGACTTGGGTGTTAGTTTATCTGATATAAGTCGTTTGACATAAACTTCACAGCCCCAAATTTTTAGAAAAGACAAACTAGGACTCTTACCAGTCCACATCTCATATGGTGTCTTAACTACGGACTTAGATGGTACCCTATTTAGTGTGAAAGCAGCTGTTTCTAGAGCGTATCCCCAAAACGATAAAGGAAGGTCTGACTGGCTCATCATAGACCGAACCATGTCCAACAAAGTCCGATTACGTCGCTCGGACACGCCGTTTCTCTGAGGCGTTCCAGGTGGCGTAAGCTGTGGAACAATTCCGCAACTCTTTAGATGATTGCTAAACTCGTGGCTCAAATATTCGCCTCCACGATCGGATCGCAAGGCCTTAATTTTCTTGCCACGTTGATTCTCTACTTCATTCTGAAATTCTTTGAACTTTTCAAAAGTCTCAGACTTATGTTTCATTAAGTAGACATAGCCATATCTACTAAAATCATCAGGAAGGTAATGAAGTATTGAAATCCACCTCTAGCTGTCGTGCTCATTGGTCCACATACATCAGTATGTACAAGTTCCAACAAGTCTGCCACCCTCTCAGGAAAACCTGTGAAAGGCGCCTTGGTCATCTTTCCCATTAAGCAAGCCTCACACGTCTCGTATGATTCAAAAATCAAACGAAGTTAGAAGCCCATCAGAATGGAGCCTCTTCATGCGATTCTCACTTATATGACCTAAACAACAATGCCACATATAAGTAGGACTTAACTCATTAAGCCGAGGCCTTTTAGCATTAACATTACAGACAGGTGCATCATCAAGATTTAAAATAAATATCCCATTCACAATGGATGCAAAAGCCACAAACATGTCATTCTTAAAGATCACACAACCATTGTCTTTACTCGCAAATGAATAACCATCCTTCATCAAACATGAAGGTGACACAATGTTTCGACTTATACTAGGAACATAATAACAATTATTCAATTCCAAAATAAATCCTGACGGCAGGTGGAGTTGCATCATCCCGACGTTCAACGCAGCAACTCTTGCATTATTGCCCACGCGGAGATCAACTTCTCCTTTTCCCACGCTTCTACTTCTTATCATTCCCTGCATCGTATTGCAAATATGAGCAACCGATCTGGTATCAAATACCCAAGAATTAATATAAGAGTTAGCGAGGAAAATGTCCGTAATGTAAACAACAAGTGTATGAGCAACGATAGTACCTTTACCACCATCCTTCTTTAAGGACTCCAAATACAGCTTGCAGTTCCTCTTCCAGTGACCTTTACCCTTACAATGAAAGCACTCTTCATCAGTGGATGGTCCAGTCCTGGGCGCAGGTGGGTTTGGCTTAGAGGTCTCACCTTTGGCCTTGCCCATGCCCTTTTGCTTCCTCCAAGCATTGCCCTTCTTCTTAAAGTTAGGCTTGTTTTGGACCGCCATCACATGGCTAGTGCTAGCACCTTTCTTGATGTCAGCCTCTGCTGTTTTGAGCATGCCACACAATTCATTCAAGCCCTTCTTCGCCCCATGCATATGGTAGTTCGAAATGAAGTTTCCATAGCTAGGCGGAAGAGACGCGAGAATGAAATCAGTAGCCAACTCTTGGCCAATTGGGAAGCCTAGCTTCTCCAACCTCTGAGTGTAACCAACCATTTTGATCACATGTGGCCCAACTGCTGCGCCCTCTGCTAGCTTTGTTTCAGCAAAAGCCTTTGAGACATTGAACCTTTCAGTCCTAGCTTGAGTCTGGAACATATCATTGAGCGCCACGATCATATCGTACGCTGCATGGTTGTTGTCGAACTGCATCTGCAGATCTGGTTCCATATAAGCAAGCATAAGGCAACTCACTTCAAGATCAGCATCACATGCTCTCTTATAAGCGTTTTTCTCAGCAGCAGGTGCATTGTCAGCAGGCTCTTCAGGTAATGGGGTGTCTAGAATTTCTTCCTTTTTCTCAGCCCTGAGAACAATTCTCAGGTTGCAGATCTAATCCGCATAGTTTGTTCCATTCAACTTATCTTTCTCAAGAATTGAACGCAAAGTAAATGGTTGATTGCTAGGCGCCATTTATCTACAACAAAAGTAATGCAAAATACTAAGACAAAGTATCCAAGACAGAGTAAATCATATTAAAATCTTAATAGAATCTACTCCCACTAAAATCAATATCCCTCAATTAAAACTTAGTGATTCAAGACCCACAACTAACAAGTCTACTAGTGAGCTTTATCATCACCGCTAGAAGACATGGTAGATCGGTAAGCAACTCTTTGCTAATCATATCACATATGACTCTTGTTGTTGGGTAGCATCTATATGCTGTGGTACCCAACTCCTTATGCTCCAAGGTCCCTAACCATTAGGATGACCTTGTTCAAGTAACCAACCCTTATGCAGTAAGTATCTGATACGAACCTGCCTAGTCAAGGAAAACCAGTGGCACCCTAATTTCATAGACCCACCACCGATTGTACAAGACACTTGACAGTGCAAGGTTTGGGGAAGCATATAACTTAAACATTACTGAGGGATCATTCTACTTCACTATCGCATATGTAGACAAAAACATTATCACGTGAAAGTAGAACATAATAATAAGAACGGCATTATCACATATATGACTTGGTATAGCCCATTGTCACTTTGGGGATCTCCATCTCCATCAATCTGTACATCATGATGATCTCCATCTCCATGACCCATGTACGCCGTCCATCAGTGATGAATCCACCAAGACTATCTATCACTAACGCAAGGCAACGAAGTAATATTACACAATCGCGGATAGGATCATCACAGTTTGGCACGCAGGCCATTACATCAAGTTGACAATATCTATGTGGCTCTAGCCATATTGTCATTCTCATGACATGCAAGCCATGAATTAATTACATACAAGCATCACATACACATAAGGGCTATACCAGTCATGAATTCCTACAAAACAGAGTTAACCGATTCCGACGTCTAAACTTAAAACGTCCAGAACACCATCTTCCTGGCCTTTTTTCGCAAATCTAATTTCAGCGAACCTGACAAAGTCAGGGAGAATCGGATGTAAAATTTTCTGTAGATCAATTTTGATATAAAATTCGTCTCAATCCGAGGTCGTATGCAAAAGTTATGGCTGTTTTACCGAACAACACTTTTCTTGCACCCCAACGCCCGGGAGTAGATCCAATCTACCGCCGCTGCGCATCATATGCGCTCGGCACTTGACCTAGGTTCGATTCGATCAATCTGATTGATCTCCATCTCGCCATGGCTGGGTTTACATGTATCACTTAACTCGGATGGCGGAATTCCGACCGGTACAAGTAGATCGTTACAAGACCAACGCAGCAAGATCACGAACCATGATCAGAGACTCATCTACAACCGTGCATATCTCCATATGCATACAAACGAACCTATAACGAAGCAGCTACGGCTCTGATACCACTGTAGGGATATGGGGTTGCTACGCTAGCCGAAAAACAAAAATTTTTGACCCCATAAACTAGGAACTACTGCTAGTTACAGGTTACGGGATTACCACTAGACGCGCAGGTGCAGCGGAAGCGACTCGATGTAGTCGAACGTGTCGTAGCAGTACCGTGCAGTTGCGTGGTCGTCCGTCACATCCACCCTCCGCTCATGGATCGTCCCTCTTGTGCGGTTCGTCCTTGTGCTCCAGATGCAGCACCTCCAAGGTATCCCACATGTACGGGGAGGAAGCGTTGCGCCTCCGGACTGCTAGGTCCGTGAGGAACAGTAGGCGTGAGCGTGGGGAGGGTGACGGCGGCGGCTGCTCAATGGCATGATCCCTGGCCGCGCCCCCTTCCCTCTCTTATATAGGCGCCTCTAATCAGCCCCAAACTGGAGGCCCAATTAGAAAACCCTAAGCCTAGTCAAATTCGGGTCCAACCTGAATTGGGCTTCCAACCCCTTAAGCGTGCGACCCTATGGGTTCATGTACAAATAGATGTGGCCCGAGGACTCCTACTCGGCCATTAGTTGATAGCGGTCTCTAGCAAGACGTGTCAACTCCTATGTGTACACAAAGATCATATCAGACGAACCACCACAAACCATATACATGTCATTCCTTTTGCCACACGATATTTGGTCCAACTCATAGGTTAACACTTAACCTAAGCACGGCCATGCATTTATTGATCCAATCATTAGAGTGTTCCATTGATATCTCTCTCACATAGAGAGGGGCAAATTCCATCTTGATTGTCTATGTCTCACAGCATGTTTCTTGACAAACCCGAAGACCACCTTTATAACTACCCAGTTACGGAGTAGCATTTGATAATCTCTAAGTAGGTCATTTCACATCTTGAGTACATACAACAATCTCAGGTCTGAGGACATAACGTACATGATGTGAATCAAGACAATAACAACATCTCGTGTTGGGTCAGTCCAGCCTACATGTCACACATGTGCCCACATTATTAGTTTGACATCTCTATGTCTATGACTTGTGAAACATAGTCATCAACTAATAATGTGCTGATCTAATATTCATGTGCGTCTTAACATGAACTCCGATCAGGGACCATTCTAGAATAACCATACAAGTAAAAGAGTTTCACAAACAATTCACATAATTGCTAATCGATACAAGTTGTCTTTAATGGATATTCAATGGACTCATTATATGTCATGGATACAAGGCAATATAATCATCTCTATGATAACCTCTAGGGCATACTCCCAACAAATATTCCTATAAACTTGTGAACACTTATTAGTAGGGGACCCATTTTTATCTAAGTAATTGATGAATGAGATATAGTAGGATGACATGACTCTTGCTCATTCTTGCAAAGTACTTGGGGTTTATTTTTACAAAACAAAATTCAAATAGCATGTTCCTTGAATGACAATCAAATTCCTACCAAGGCCATATATGATCATTCATGATAAAACCTTCCACATATGCCTCTTTGTGTTGAGTTTGGTCAAGTTCTGTGACCCCTGTCGAGAGTTGTTTCATGCTCCAAAGATCAAAACTCACGTACACACCACAAATAATTAGCTATTGCTACATTGGGAATACACTACAATATGTTTTCCATCACCAAAATAAATACTCCATATTTTACAATAAGATCTCTCTAGCATATTTCTAGAAAGAGATAGCAAGGCTATGCAAAAAAAGTATTGAAAAAAATGGGACACATGAAGGTCCCAAAGTATAGAAAAAAGGGGACACAATGATGGTCCTAAAAGATTTTAAAAAAAATGATGAGCAAAATAAGATAGCCATGTCTCAAAATAAAAGCTAGAGAAAGAGATCATATCCAATAGAGGAGTATATTTCCACCAAAAATTCCACACACTTGCACTGTTTTGAACTAAGAGTATGATGCTTCTCTCTAGTGCGGTCTGTGATTTGACTTTACAACATATGCAAGGTAAGTGTGCCTCAATATATTCATCCCTACCCAAAGCTCCATATAAGCTTTTTAGAAGTAGGATGATAAAAGAGAAGGCAAAACTTTCAAATATGCCTTGATAAGGAACCACTTACAAATACTGAGTGACCTGAGAGAATCATTCAAGGAACAAAAGCTATCTTTATGTTTTCAAAATCATACAAAAACCCAAGTTTTCTAAGCAGGAATAGAGTAAGAAGATTTGAATCTAAGCTATTCCGTTTTTCAATTGCCCAAGATATTTTGGTAGACACTCGGAAGTTCACAAGTTCAGGTGAAGCTTGGAATAACCTATATCTAGACTTTCAAATCAAGGAGATAAATCCGCTTAGTCCTTAGAACTTTACTCGAGGATGAGCAAAGGACTAAGTATGGGGGAGCTTGTTGGCGGTTCTTAACTCACATTTCTATCGCCAACATTTCAACAAAATATAACAAATATGGTTACCAAAACATAGAATAGGGCTTTATAACTAACATTCTCCATGAGTTTTGGTACTTGTATGTTTTGCAGGCACAAACACGGAAATACATCAAAATGCGCATTTCAGAAGGCGTATTTGAGCAAAACAACAAGCAAAGCCCAACCAAACTACAGCTTTGGGCCAGAATACCAACGTGAGAGCCCTCTAGGCCTAGCTAGAAGCCCACCAGAGCAAGGCGGTGGCGAGCAGGCTGGCCTAGGGTGCAGCCGCACCCATGGTGCGGGCGTACCGCCCCCAGCTTCACTCGGTCCCACCTTTCTCTAGCGGTGCATTCAAATGATGTGGAGGTGGTTGCATGTGGTACTTACCAAAATTTGAGAAAACCGACCTCCACCAAGCCTATAAAAGGAGCCCCTCCTCACATTCAAGAAAAGATATACACACTTTGGAGAAGAAGAAAAAGGGCTACACACATTTCCATTAGCTTCTAGCTAAAATAGAGTAGGGAGTGAGAGAGGGAAGCTACACAAATTTCCATTAGCTCCTAGCTAGAATAGAGTAGGGAGTGAGAGAGGCAAAGAGTTAGATGAATAGCAGAGTAGTGGTACCTTCTACCTCGTGTACTCGGCGAGCCTTGTACCTTGGGTGGATAGAGTGCCGGACTTGTCGGCCTCCTCTACACTTGTACCTCTACGTTCGTCTTACTAATTGGAGTAAGAAGTTCGTGTTCATCTTTTGGTTTTGATCCTTTAAGTAAAGTTATCATTGTTGCTACTTACTTGAGGGTTCATCGTCCGTCCTCATGATGAGTGCTCTAGTAGAGGACTCCTCATAAAGACAGAAGTTCCTGGCCAATGCTAGATTACTAGCGGTTAGCATAGACGTGGTGTCCAAGCTACACGTTACTTTCGTTTACCTCATATCCCATGGTTGAGGAGTAGGTTGCAGGTGGTGACAGCCCTGTCCGTCCCTTGTAATCCCCCACATTCGGATACAGCATAGAGCCATATGCCGGTATCACCTAGTAGACCAAGCGTAAGCCGGTGCCCAAAGTGAGTCTGTAGTAACGAAGTTATCTTCACTTAAGGTTTCTACCCTTAGAAGAACCTCACTACCCAAGTTACCCTTCATCTTGATCTCCTTGGTAAACTAGCTAAGGGACTACTTACACCTCTATTCCTTTGGAAAAATACGATACCCTAAATACTTTCAGGTGAAGTGCTACAACAGTACTTCCGTGCACTTGTGGACTTTTCTGCTTATGCTAAGAAGCACCAACACTACACAAGGTGCTCCGAGAGCTAGATGAGGGGCTCATGTGGAGATTGGTGTCAGGGTTGTGGGGGGAGATGCTGATGTTTTTGGTAGTTAGTAGCCGGGCAGCGCCCATGTGCGGAGCCTCAATCATGGTGGCGAGCTCATCACAATCGTGTGGTTGCTTATGCAGCACATGGGCCTCATCGACATCTATGAGATACAATCGTTGTATCCACCGCCACCACCGCTGCAGCTGCTACCGATAGGGTTTCCTTTATCGGCCGTGTCATTGTAACACCCTTGGTCTTATGTACCTAATTAGCAAATAGATTAAGGCTTAATAAAACTTGATAAATAGTTTCTTACACTCTGTTAATAGGTTCTTGCTTGTGATGAAAAGCATATATGTAGGGTTTAAACTCTTTTAAATAAGGTAAAACTTAATCTTTGTTAGAAAGAAAGACCAAATATTTGTTATTGATACAAATGTTTGTGAAGTAGTGTTGCTTAAGTGCTTTGTATGAACCTAGAGTATCTTGATCATGAGTGAGTGTTTCATAAAGTTGGAAATTAAAAGAGCACACAAAATGGCAAGGCTTTCATTGTTTGAATCACCTTTTGTCAATAAAGTCAACATGTGTGATGTCATCCAACCTTGTGTGCTTAAACATCTCTAAGTACACTTTTGAACAAAAGTTGTTCAGGGTCTGTATTTGCAAAATGCGAACAAAATGCTTTAAATGTCAAAAACTCACAATGCCAACTGTTTGTTTGATGACTATTTGACAACAAAATAAATAATTGTTTTGTTAATAAACTATTTACACCATATTTTGGAGAAAGACACGGGATTCTAGAATTTGGAGAGACACCTGAAGACCGCGTCGCCCACGGAATTGGCTTATGTATGGATTGAGGTCGGAATTGGCTCATGTGCAAATTGAGGTTGAAATCAGCTAAAGCATTATGAAGGCAGATGACTCAGCGGTATCAGCTCGAATGTGAAAGAGTTGGACTTCGTTGATTTGAAGCTAAAGTGCCAGTGACATCGGCTAAGGCGTAAACGTGTCAGACTTTACCAGAAAAAGGAAGCGTGGAGTCCAATTGATGAGGTTGTGGTCCCGATCTTCACGACGTAAGATCTTGATCTTGATAACTAGCTGATAACAACCGATAACTTGCTGCAAGCAGCGATAACTAATGCAACCTGACGACACGCACAAGGAGCCAACCACCGTCTCTATATGGCAGCCTGAACCAAGGATTCGCCCAACCACACTCTCAAAGAAACCAACCTACGCAACCTGGAATCAATGGACCAGGAGCACGGATTGGGTGCCGATGACGCAACCACTTCTGTAATCTCCGCGAAGGAAGACACAAGAGCAAGGGGTAGAGATCTCTCTCTGGTTTTTGTTAGCACACAGCTGAACAAAGTGGTCTGTATTCAGATTATCAAAAGTCCCCTTTTCTTTACAAGCATAGGAGTATTTATACAAGGAACAACCCTCCTGTATATATGTGATCACGAGATGGAAAATAAAAAGACTAGAATGTGAAAAGGCTTCCACGAAATGAGTTTCCAGGAGTCCACGCGGCTGTCAGTTTCTAAAGCAGTCTCCACTAAAAGTGTCATAACTCCCTAGTGGGAAGTCCAAATGACGATCCGTTTCTTGAGTGTGAAACTAGACTCAACAAGCTTTCCATCCATATATACCATGCACCATGTAACGTCGTAGACTGGTACAGTTTTGCACGGGAACTTGAACAACATGCATGTTGTCGACCACCTGACCAGTCCTCACTAAATCTGGTCGGACGCTATGAGGAAAATTTCAATCTGCTCGGGGCTTGTTGCATTGGAAAATAGACTTGATAAGCTTTCCAAAATATCCTCATGGACCTTCATAGCTTTTGTGAATCAAAAGTTATGGTCGATTCTTTCTTCTGGTTCCGTCGCGTTGGACTGGTCCAAGCTGGTGGTCGGTGGTCTGGTCCAAGCTGGTGGTCGGATTCTTCCTCCTCTTCATGTATTTTCCTAAGTACAACCAAAGTAGCATTTTTAGGTAGTATAACATTCTCACAAGTGTTAGAATTAAGATCAGTTAGGAACGAATTCACCTGCTCTTGTAGTTTCTTAGCACGACTTCTTGTAAGTGGTCCTGGATTTGTGATATTCATGTTGGATGGTGAATGATTGTCACTCGAGGAAGCACGTATGGCTGAGATGTCCTCATCATCCTCCCCCTCTTGAAAAGGAGTCATCCTCGACTCTGATTCTTCTAGTTCGAAGAATGGTGTCAAGTCAGCAACATTGAAGGATTTGCTAACACCATAATCTTCAGGGAGATCAATCTTGTAAGCATTATCATTGATCTTGGACAACACTTTGAATGGACCATCTCCTCGTGGCATCAACTTGGATTTGCGCTTCTCTGGAAAGCGGTCTTTGCAAAGGTGTACCCAAACTAAATCTTCAGGTTCAAATGTCACCTTCTTGCGATGCTTGTTCGCCCATTTAGCATAGTACTTGGACCTTTTCTCAATTGTTTCTTTGGTCTTCTCATGAATCTTCTTGACATAAGATGCACGCTTGGAGGCTTCCATGTTAGCTCTTTCCTGCAATGGCAAAGGCAACAAATCGATCGGAGCAAGTGGTTTGAAACCATATACTACTTCAAAAGGACACATATTAGTTGTAGAGTGTACTGCCCTGTTATAAGCGAATTCCATATGTGGCAAGCACTCCTCCCATTCCTTCAAGTTCTTCTTGATCAAGGCTCGCAGCAACATAGAAAGTGTTCTATTCACGACTTCAGTTTGCCCATCCGTTTGAGGGTGGCAAGTGGTAGAAAATAGCAACCTTGTACCGAGTTTTGCCCATAACGTCTTCCAAAAGTAGCTCAAAAAATTAGTGTCACGATCTGAAACAATCGTCTTGGGCATGCCATGCAACCTCACAATTTCCCTGAAAAATAGAGAGGCTACGTGGGAAGCATCATCGCTTTTATGACATGGTATAAAATGTGCCATTTTAGAGAACCGATCAACAACAACAAAAATTGAATCCCTCCTCCTGTTTGTCCTTGGTAAACCTAAAACAAAATCCATGCTAATGTCTTCCCAAGGAGCACTAGGAATAGGCAAGGGAGTATATAAACCATGGGGGTTCAGTTTTGACTTAGCTTTGTGGCAAGTGATGCATCTTTGCACAAATCTTTCGACATCCCTTCTCATCTTCAGCCAATAAAAATGGTCAGCCAACATGTCATATGTCTTTTTCCATCCAAAATGACCCATCAATTCACCTGCATGTGTTTCCTGTAACAACAAGAGTCTAACAGAGCAATTGGGAACACACAATTTGTTAGCTCTAAACAAGAATCCATCATGTACATGATATTTTTCCCAACCTTTACCTGTTGTACATTTTGCATAAGGTTCTGAAAAGTCATGATTAGCAGAGTATAATTCTTTTATGTGTTCAAGTCCTGGCACTTTAACATCAAGTTGATTTAACAAAACATTTTTACGAGATAAAACATCAGCGACAATGTTTTCCTTACCTTTCTTATATTTCACAACATATGGAAAAGTTTCAATGAATTCAACCCATTTAGCATGTCTACGGTTCAGTTTTGATTGTCCTTTTAAATATTTCAAGGCCTCATGGTCTGAATGAATAACAAATTCTTTTGGCCATAAGTAATGTTGCCAAGTCTCAAGTGCTCTTACCAAAGCATACAACTCTTTGTCATACACCGAATAGTTCAGTTGTGCTCCTCCCAACTTCTCACTGAAGTAGGCCACAGGCTGTCCAATTTGCATGAGAACTCCTCCAATTCCAATCCCACTTGCGTCACATTCAACCTCAAAGGTTTTTGTGAAATCCGGCAACACAAGCAAGGGGTCTTCGGACAATTTTTTCTTCAATTCTTGGAAAACTTTCTCTTGTGGTTCAGCCCATTGGAAGGCAACACCTTTCTTCGTTAACTCATTCCATGGAGCAGCTATTGTGCTAAAATCTCTCACAAATCTCCTGTAAAAACCAGCAAGTCCATGAAAACTTCTCACCTGGCTTACATTTTCAGGAGTTGGCCAATCCTTGATTGTTTTCACCTTTGATTCATCAACTTCAATTCCTGAACTTGAAACAACAAAACCAAGAAACACAACCTGATCTGTACAAAATGTGCACTTCTCTAGGTTAGCAAATAATTTTTCTTTCCTGAGCACGTCTAACACTTGCTGAATATGATCAACATGTTCTTCCAATGTCTTGCTGTAAATTAGGATATCATCAAAGTAAACAACAACAAATTTTCCAATGAATGCTCGCAAGACATGGTTCATCAATCTCATGAATGTACTAGGTGCATTAGTCAAACCAAAAGGCATAACTAACCATTCGTACAGCCCAAACTTTATTTTAAATGCAGTTTTCCATTCATCTCCAATTTTCATTCTAATTTGATGGTAACCACTTCTCAAATCAATTTTAGAAAATATCATAGATCCACTCAATTTATCAAGCATATCATCTAGCCTAGGAATAGGATAACGATAACGAACAGTGATGTTATTGATGGCTCTGCAATCTACACACATCCTCCATGAACCATCTTTCTTTGGCACCAAAATCACAGGGACAGCACAAGGACTTAAACTTTCACGCACATAACCTTTATCTAAAAGTGCTTGTACTTGCCTTTGAATTTCCTTGGTTTCTTCGGGGTTGGTGCGGTATGCGGGACGGTTTGGGAGTGCAGCTCTAGGGATGAAATCAATTTGATGTTCAATGCCACGCAAAGGAGGAAGTCCAGCAGGTGTTTCTTCTGGAAAAACATCTTCATATTCCTGCAAAACACGTGCAACAACACTAGGGACAGAAGTTAAGTCATTAGCTAAAAGCAATGTGTCCTTGCACACAAGTATGATTAATACTTGATCTAGGTTTCTCCTCACATCTCTCATTTCAGATTTGGTGGCTATCATCACTAAGTTCTCTCCCTCTCTTTTTTTGTTATCTCTCATGTTTGGCTTGTGGTTCTCACTCTCCGATTTGTGGAAGGCACTCAAATTCTTTTTCTCTCCTTCTTTTCCACTCTCATTCCTCACAACAGAGCTCTTTTGCAAGTGCTCAGCTAGGATTTGCTGTGGTGTCATGGGTTTAAGTATCAACTCCTTTCCCTTCCACTTGATGGTGTATTCATTGGTCCGACCACAATGCAGAGATGACCGATCATATTGCCATGGTCTTCCCAACAGCATATGACACACTGTCATGGGTGCCACATCACATTCCACAGTGTCAACATATTCACCAATCTTGAAAGGAACTTTCACTCTTTGTGCAATCTTAATGGAACCCGAATTATTTAACCATTGGACATGATAGGGATGAGGATGTTTCAGCAGCTTTAGACCAAGCTTGTCAACCATTTCTTTACTAGCAAGATTGTGGCAACTTCCACCATCAATGATTACCTTGCACACCTTGTCTTCAACCTTGGCTCTAGTTTGGAAAAGATTGTGCCGCTGTCCATTTTCAGCTTCACTCATTTGCACACTCAAAATTTGAGTTACAACAAGAGCAACACCAGTTTCAAATGCACATACTTCCTTTTCAGGATTATCTTCTCCTTCAGTATCTTCATGTTCTTCATCACTAGCAGATTCATATTCTCCTTGATCATTCACAATGATGGTTCTATTATTGGGACACTCCCGTATAACATGACCACGACCTCCACACTTGAAGCATTGAATTCCACTACTCTTGGTTGAAGAACCCACTGAAGTAGGTGATGAGATTGCTGATTTGTTCTTCTCATTTGGAGCAGCCAGCTCCTTCCCACTAGAAGCACCAAAATTATTTGATCTTGTACCACCACTTGAGTTGGAAGTTGTACCTCTGCTTGCACTACCTCTTGGTGTGAATTTGCTACCACTTGGCGTACTTCTTGTGCTGAAAGATACTCCTCTGTTGGACTTCATGTCCTGCTGCAATTGACGCTCAGCCTTGCTAGCTTGATGTACCAATTCAATGAGATTACGGTACTGCTGAAATTCAACAATGCGCTGAATATTGCGATGCAGCCCTGACATAAAGCGTGCAATAGATTGCTCTTCATCTTCATATACATTGGCTCGAATCATTGCCTTCTCCATCTCTTTATAATACTCATCAACATTAAGGCTTCCTTGCTTCAGATTCTGCAGCTTGTCAAATAAATCACGACGGTAATATTTGGGGACAAACCTTGCCCTCATTTCTCTTTTCATTTCAGCCCATGAACGAACTGCACCTTGCCCAGCTTCTTCTCTATCATTGAGCATTTGTTCCCACCAGATTAGAGCATATCCATCAAACTCAAGAGCAGCCATGGCCATCTTCTTTTGCTCAGAATAATTATGCAAGCAAAAAATTTTATCAGCCTTCAACTCTCATGTAAGATATGCTTCAGGATCAGATCCTCTATCAAACTTAGGCATGTTGAATTTTAATTTGCCAAACCTCTCTTCATTGGGCCGATTACGCCCACGATTACCTCGGTGACGACGGCCATCATTATGGGGCTGTTCAACCTCCTCCTCTTCTTCTTCTTCATCCTCTTGTTCAGTCCCACTTTCTTCTAGGCCAACACTCCCATGATCATGATCAGCACCTCTACCACCTCCTCGACGCCCTGGAGGTGGAGGCCTTCTCGCATGTACAACAGCTCGCTCTCTACGTCTCCGTTGTTCTCTTACAAGTCGAGCAGCAGCTTCTTCTTCAGCTTTATTAGCATCTTCTCCATGATTGCTTACACCATCACGAGGTTGGCGTTGATCTCTGATTTCAGCCATAAGAGTCTGAAAATCCCGTGACAATCGATCTTGCTTATCTTCCAAACTTTGCTTCAGCTCATTAAATTGTGCCATAGTGACACAATCCTCAATCTCATTTCCATTCATCTTCCTGTAAAGTTAGCTAGACCAAACAACAATATATGTAGAATAGGAAATATATATATATATATGGAATCTCTCAACCTCACCTCTCTTACCAACCGAAGCTCTTATGAATTCCTGTGCATTACAGAAGGGCAATGCGAGGTGGTAACAAGAAAGTGATGGTTAAGCAAATACAAGATCAGTTTTCCTATGACAGTGGCTTTTATGTGGAGCTTGGTGGGAAAAAAATTCACAAGGAATGCAATCTGAATTCTAGATATTGTAAGGCTAAATCACAGTCCAAACTAGAAGTTCAATGCCTAGTGCTGACCACAAGTTATGAGTGATGTAAATGGATCAAACACACGCGCAAAGAAAATTCAGATTTGATGCAAACAAGGAGAATGCTTAGGATGCAAGTGTTGCAATCAAACCCAAGCAAAATTTTGTACTAAAGAAAGGATAGCTATCTGGTTGTGTAATTGATGAAAATTTCAGAACTTGTGCATATAACAAACTGATCTTTCAACTATTCTTTCACTATTTTCTCAACTCTCTTTTTTTTAACTTTTCTTTCTTCTTTTTTTTGACACTTTTTTTATATAACTAAGAACAGGATCAGATATAACACGTGCACACTTGTTTTTTTTGTAGAAACAAGACACAACCGTCAGCTATAACTTGATAGGATCAAAGTTAACGCGAAGGATGATACAGGTTTCTGATTTTTTTATATATATGGAAAAATTCAGATATATATAAAACAAAGAGGCACAAAGAACACACGAAGGATAATATGATCAGCAACTAAAACAAAGACTCTAATGGACTGAAACTTAACAAAACTCATAAGAATAACAGATTAAAACAAAGGGCTATAGCAAAATATTTTTCTGGCTTTTTGGTGGATAGGACGAACACGATATATATGTAGCTAAGGGTAAAGATTCCTACCGTGGCAACGAAGGCTTTGATACCAAATGATGAGGTTGTTGTCCCGATCTTCACGACGTAGGATCTTGATCTTGATAACTAGCTGATAACAGCCGATAACTTGCTGCAAGCAGTGATAACTAGTGCAACCTGATGACACCCACAAGGAGCCAACCACCGTCTCTATACGACAGCCTGAACCAAGGATTCGCCCAACCACACTCTCAAAGAAACCAACCTACGCAACCTGGAATCAATAGACCAGGAGCACGGATTGGGTGCCGATGACGCGGCCGCTTCTGTAATCTCTGCGAAGGAAGACACAAGAGCAAGGGGTAGAGATCTCTCTCTGGTTTTTGTTAGCACACAGCTGAACAAAGTGGTCTGTATTCAGATTATCAAAAGTCCCCTTTTCTTTACAAGCATAGGAGTATTTATACAAGGAACAACCCTCCTGTATAGGTGTGATCACGAGATGGAAAAATAAAAAGACTAGAATGTGAAAAGGCTTCCACGAAATGAGTTTCTAGGAGTCCACGCGGCTGTCAGTTTCTAAAGCGGTCTCCACTAAAAGTGTCATAACTCCCTAGTGGGAAGTCCAAATGACGATCCGTTTCTTGAGTGTGAAACTAGACTCAACAAGATTTCCATCCATATATGCCATGCACCATGTAACATCATAGACTGGTACAGTTTTGCATGGGAACTTGAACAACATGCATGCTGTCGACCACCTGACCAGTCCTCACTAAATCTGGTCGGACGCTATGGGGAAAATTCCAATCTGCTCGGGGCTTATTGCATTGGAAAATAGACTTGATAAGCTTTCCAAAATGTCCTCATGGACCTTCATAGCTTTTGTGAATCAAGAGTTATGGCCGATTCTTTCTGCTAGTTCCGTCGCGCTGGACTGGCCCAAGCTGGTGGTCGGTGGTCTGGTCCAAGCTGGTGGTCGGATTCTTCCTCCTCTTCATGTATTTTCCTAAGTACAACCAAAGTAGCATTCTTAGGTAGTATAACATTCTCACAAGTGTTAGAATTAAGATCAGTTAGGAACGAATTCACCTGCTCTTGTAGTTTCTTAGCACGACTTCTTGTAAGTGGTCCTGGATTTGTGATATTCATGTTGGATGGTGAATGATTGTCACTCGAGGAAGCACGTATGGCTGAGATGTCCTCATCACCAATTTATCAAAATTAGGTTGTTTCTTTTATTACAAGAATTGTAAGTCTTATTCGACTAGGACTCGTGTTAAGCCCAGGCTATAGATATGAACCCCGGCACGCTATTGTAAACAAACTCCAACACACAATCAATACAATCTTTTTTCGGCTTTCATGCCATTGCATTAGGAGTAGGGGTATGGTAGATCTCAATGAGTTCTGCAGTGAGCAGGGCTGTATCGGTTTTCGATCTCCGATTTGCTTGTGAGTACCGTCATGACTTGTATCTTATCTTGTGAGGCTATATCATTCGTTCTCTTGCTTGATTTGATATTAGTTAGTTATTGATTTGTATCTGATTTAGTAAGGCTGCATCTTTTGGTCTCTTGCTTAATTTGACATCAAATCACCAGTTATCTACTCTATTAAGATTAGTAAGGCTGCATCTTATGATCTCTTGTTGTTTTTAGCAGAATCACCAGTTATCGATATTGCTATATTTAGTATCTTACTAGATTTAGTAATACCACCAATTTACCCGACTAGATTAAGATCCATCGGCTCTTATCATATTAATCTATTGTCTTGCCGTTTATCATGATTAATTTATACATTGACGTTAGATTCTACTATATCGGCTGGTGTATCTTAATTTTAGTCAACCATAGTGCGAGTACAAAGTCTTGATTTGCTATAAACGGATCTATTGACCAATAATCTCTGGTTTCTCGTTTGCTATCAATGTTATATCGTTTCAACCTATTTGATAGTGACATTAGATTAGATTTTGTTAGTTTATGTATTTATTTATTAGGAAATTGAGGGTTTGTTCATTATATAGCCGATGGTTTATGCTTTCATTGCTTATATCATGTTTTAAAGATCCTGTTTGAATATGAATAGATCTATTGGCTTATTAGTTTTAATTTACTATTTTTGCCAATGCTGTGTTAGTCTGACCTGTTTGGTGGTGATAGTAGATTAGATCTGGTTAGTTTGTAGATTTGTCTATACAAAAATGGAAGATTGTTTACATGTTATACATTTAATTACGCTGTATCGGCTCAATAGCCGATAGCCTGCGCTTCCATGATCTATTTTGATTTATATTCATCAGCTCTTCGACACATATTATTTATATATGAGTATGCTCTGTTTTAGCCGATAATGTTTATTTTAATTATTTTATATCATCAAACTGCTGGATATCGGCTCTGTAGCCGGTAGCCTTACTCATCTGCTCTTTAGACGTACATAGAATTGTCTAGACAACAGTCGACATGTTCCGCCTTAAATTACTGACTATTTTCTTCTTGTCAATTGCAGGGTCAAATTGACTGGCACGCCTACGAATCCAAAACCGACTCGTCCTGCATTGAAGTTAAGCAGATCTTCCAGGCTTGTCATGTGTCTTGTGTGATGATCAGATTTCTGCGTCGACATAAACTCAAAACAATGTTTGTGTGAAAAACTTAGTATAAGTTTTATACTTTGCGGTAGAGTGCTTGTTTGTGCCTAGTTTGAATGTTTCGTTTGTTATTTAGTGCTTTAAAGTTTGAATAAAGATACTTCTCTTGGACAGAAAATTTTCTAAGTGCTAGCTGGCAACTTGACAGTCCCTGCTTTGGTGCTAATTATCTCTTAATCCATTCAACTAATAGCCCTAAGGTCCAAAAAGAATTGTAGTGTGAGGAGAGCTCAAAACATTGCTTAAGGGCTCGTTCGTTTGTCATGGATTGAGTGCCCGGAACGATTCCAGGTGGAATTGGTTCAGTAATTTGTATACTTTTGACGGACTGGAATAGTTCCCGGACCAAATCCGGAATAACCGAATGCAGCCTAAGGGTGACGGGTCTGATTCCACCTACAAAATGCCAAAAGGCTCGCCCCAATGCAGTTACGTGAACACCCTCTAGCTGCTCGATAGATTGCTCTGACACAACAGTGTTTGGGACAATGGGACAGTTTATCTCCTAATATGTTCACTGTTTTACCGTGGTACCTAAACAAAACCTGTAGCCAGTAGTGCGCCCGAAAACTTTGTTGTAGGGATCACGGGCTCATTCCAAATGAAAACGACCAAAATTCGAGCCCCAAACTGGTAAAGCTGTGCTGCCTTGCTGCGCCCTGCTGCCGCGCCCGTGTTGCTCTGCCTGCTGCTGTGGCAGAACCACCTGAATTATATGGCCCACATGTGCCTACCATTGTCTTTCAGACTTCTGATAACTGCAGATGCAAGCCAAACAACTCCGGTAGTCTGTCGGGTGTCCTCGGGGAAACCCAAATTATCCACGTTTTATAACTCATACAAGATCAACAAAGGAGTTGTTACAACATTACAACATATAAAATATCTTACATCGGAGTGCGGAATAATATAACATTAGTTTACAAAACATGTAGAAGTTAAACTTTAACCTAAGCTCCAAAAGATGAGTAGACAGCGGAGGCATCCAAGAAGAAACATCTAAGGTAGAGGAGGTAGCCAGATCATGTCGAGCCCACTGACATGACCTCACTAAGCTGCTCAAGTCAGATCCTGCAATAGGGGTTAACAAACCCTGAGTACTTGAGGGTACTCAACAAGTCTTACCCGACTAAAGAAAAGACTATAAGAACATGCAGGCTTCAAGGTAAGGTAGAAGCAAGAAGTAACTTTTACAGAAAAGCTTACTACAAGTAAATCCTTACTTTCAATATTTTAGTTGTGTATTAGGTTATTATTAGTATCCAATTAGCACTTGGTCTAAATCAATCACTTCTTTAATCATCAAAGCTCAAGTTCAACTCATATCATCTCTTATCCATCAGTATCCAAGTTTCATTGATTAACTACGATGCAGTACAGTTGATCGAGTCTTCTTCACCGAGAAGCTGCGGCGATTCGAATCGGCTTGGCCCATCTGGAGTTTCCTTACCACAGACATATGCAGGTCTAGGTCTGCTGACCCAAACCTACATATATTAACCCTCACTCGGATCCTCCAAAATAGGAACCCGTTGACACCATTTTTGGCACGTGTCAAAATGATCAGAGTGGGCTAATCGGCAGGAGAAAAGTTACTGTATACGGCGATAGAAGGGTGCCGATGAAAATCAACTTGTAAGGGTTGTTGCCGATGAATGGAGGTGACCGATGGGAAGGTAGACTTAGATTCAGAGGCGTTGCTGATAAGATTGGAGATGTTATTGCCGATACCGATGAAGGAAGATTTGAAGACTGCTGCCGATGGAGTCTGTGATAACAGGAAACATGCCGATGGAGAGGAGGTCGATGAGAATTTCATCGTAATTAAGGCGGACAGAGAAATAGATAGGTATTGATTTCCTTTTCTATATTTGTTAGAGTATGATTCATGTAAGAGTCACATTTTTCCTTAGGTATGGACTCGGTGTCCTAGTCGTGTTTGGTTATGTTTCCTTAGATCAGGGTATAAATATAGATTGAGGGGCAATGTAATAGATATATCAATCAATATCAAACCAATTTTACTCCTATTTGCATCTACTTACTTTTTGGCAACTTCGCCAATTTGCGTATTTTTTCTTTTTACGAGTTCTCATCGATTCGACGAGTTGCATCGCTTTAGTGCGACCTTCGGCGATCCTCAAGTTCCGTGCGAGTACCTCTTAGCCGTGGCTTTCGGGCGTATCGCTGTTGTTAGGACCAAAGTACTTGAATCTTTCATCCTTGTCGATCAACAGGTCAAATCGACTGGCACACTTTGGATATCGATTTGGGTATTAGCCCTTTGTGTTTGCAAATCCACTTTTGCATCAACACATCTTTTGGCATGCTCGGTGGGACCAATCAATACGATCAATATGTTCAATCCTGAGATCGATTCGGGGAACATCATCGCGGTATCAGAAGAAGATCTTAAGGAAGATCAGAAGCAGGCTATGGAGAAGGCTATAGAAGAAAACAGGCAGCTTTGCCTAAAATCATTCAGCATAAACAAGAGCAGACAAGTCATCCAGAAGCAAGATTTGCCGTTGCCTCGGTAGGTTACCTTTGACTCCAATCCTGGTAAACTTCAAGAGATGGTTAATTCTGTAGTAAATCATGCTTTCATTAATCACTCCAATGTGCTGTCCAATACTGTTCATAATGCTATGGTTCGAACTTTTAAAGAAGGACAAGTGTCACCACATTACGTTGGGCCAGCCTATCACCAACCAGAACCGGCATCGGTCTATACTCCATCGGCTCCCTCAGTCGTTGTGGGTACAGAAGTTACTTCCCCTCCAGTATCAGCAGGCTTACCTAATATTCAATCTACACCGATACGATCAGATCTGGTACTTTCAGGAGGACGAGTTTAGCTTAATACAGATCTATCGGCATCAGCTATGTCAGGCCCTATGTCTCAGAATAGCCAGATTCCTGCTAATTAGTGGGGATATGGTATTCCTCCAGAGTCATCTGCCTTCAATCCTGGGTTACCTCAAGTGTTTGACGTAGCAGGAAAAGCTCCTATATCATCGGCTGTTTCACCGATAGCTCAAGTGCCTCAATATGCCACATCAACTACTATGCAACCAACTCCAGGAGGTTTCCAGATGCCTTTGTTTCAAGCACCCAATACAAATCCATCGGCAAGCTTACCGCCGATGCAGCAGAAGGCCCCTGCTATGAGTCAACCTGGGGTGCAGTTCATGCCTCAAGCTGGTTATACTAATTGTTATCCAACAATGTCAGCAAATTACCAACCAACGGCAAGTTTTGTACCGATGAGTTCTAATAATGGTTGGTCAGGACAGTTACCTGTTCAGCATACAGTTTAGCAAAATCAGCAAGTTGCAGGGATTCAGCAAGGTCATATGCAAGCTGGTTTTCAGAATCAAGCATCGGTAGCTCAGCCGATGATTCCTTTCCAGCAGGTTAGTGGACCACAAGTAACGGCGAATATGCGATTGTTGGAGATCGTGTGCCACAAAGATACGTGGAGGGATATCAGCAGGCACCTCCTGTAGAAATTCAGTCAGTTCGTCAGCAGGAGGCTGATGCTTTTTGGGCCGATAAGATAGCAGAAATTATGAGGGATCAGTTTGGGATAAAGCCCAAAGTCAATACTTATTCTTATCGGACTCCGTACCCTCCAGCATATGATTTAATTCCTCTCCCAAATCGGTACAAGGTACCAGATTTCACTAAATTCTCTGGACAAGATGATACAACAACGATGGAACACGTCAATCGCTTTATTATTCAATGTGGAGAGGCAGCTAGCAGAGATGAATTAAGAGTTCGATTATTTTCATCATCTTTGTCTGGCTCAGCGTTCACATGGTTCATTTCATTACCACCAAATTCTATTATTACTTGGGCTGATCTAGAAAAACAATTTCATAAATATTTTTTGCTGGAATCCATGAAAAGAAGCTTACCGATTTAGTAAAATTGAGACAGCGTAATGATGAATCAGTAGAAAGCTTTATGCAAAGGCTACGAGATGTAAAAAATAGGTGCTACAGCCTGGTGCTGGATGATCGGTAGCTTGCCGATCTGGCTTTCCAAGGGTTATTGCCACATCTTAAGGACAGATATGCCTCTTAGGAGTTTGAAAGCCTGAGTCATCTTGTATAAAGGATCTCTGATCAAGACACTAGGGTTTTTGAGCTTAAAAAGAATTGGAGCAAAAAAGTATCATTTGTTGAAGAGGTAGAAGATTCTGATTCTGATGAAGAACCAGTTATCGGCTTAGCTGAGTGGGTTAAGAATATAAAGCTAATATTTTGTCCCTTTGGTCAGAAAGAGCTAGAAAACTTTACCTTTGACATCACCAAAGCCGACAAGATATTTGATCTTTTGCTTCAAGAAGGCCAAATTAAGCTGTCACCTAATCATGTGATCCCATCGGCAGAAGAGTTGAAAGATCTTGTACTGCAAATGGCACAATGCAACTTCACACAGTACAAATGAGTGCAAGGTGTTCAGGCAACAGTTACAATCGGCTATTGAATCTAGGAGAATTAAGTTTGGTAATTCCAAGACCCAGAAGCCGATGAAAATTGATCAACACCCTTTTCCAGCAAATATGTTGGATGCCAAGGGTAAGACCAAGGTATTAACATCAGAGGCTGCTGAGAAAAATGCATCAGTGGATCCCCAGCATCGGATAACTACCGATAATGCAAAAAGTAAGGGTCTGCTGGGACAAAAGTAGTAGTTCCAAAAAACCTCCTCGACCTAGCATTGTGATTACCCATCGAAGGCAGCAGGAGGGTTGGCGTCAGCGTAGGGACCGATATCGACAACAGCAAGAAGAGAGACGTCGAGAAGAGTGGTATCGGCATAAAGATCATTGGAGGTGCCCGTTTTTCATTCATTGCTGGAAAGAAGGTATTAAATTGCCAACTGTTGAAAATTGCTCTGAGTACAATGGTTATTATGGGGCCAATCGGCCAGAAAGAAGGTTTCAACCTGGCAATCAGGGTTTATCTATCAATGAGCCGATCAGAGGCAGACTTAGTATACATGAAAGGCTTAGTAAACGCGCTAGATATTTTCCAAGGAATCAAGAGGAGCTTGAGGAGATGGTAAACGCAAGAGTTCCCGATGAGGAAATATTCTACAGGGACCCTAATATATGTCGTGTAGAATTAACTGGGACATGTTATTAGTCGGTTTCGAGAACTAAGCTTCCTCGATGGTGCCCTGAGGGTCTGACAAAGACACAGAAAAGGAGGATGCAGTGTGAGCGTCAGGAGGATCTATACCGAGAGGAAAGTTCCTCCAATGAGAGGTCTGGCCATCAGCAGTGGTAGGTGAAACACAAAAATAAGGGTCCATCGGCAGATGTTAATATGGTATTTATGTTGCCGATGGAGTTTCTGGCACTTTCTGATGATGAGGAAGAAATTGTTCTCTTCGATCAAGTAGCTCAGCTGGCACTAGATCCAATGATGGATGTTTTTGAGAAACCTACTGATGACGAGAGACAGCATCTCAAAGCTTTATTTGTGAAAGGCAGAGTTGATGGGCAGCCTGTATCCAAGATACTTATCGACGGAGGAGCTGCAATTAATATTATGCCTTATGTGATGTATCAGAAACTTGGTAAAGGAGATCAAGACTTGACCAAAACCGATATGATGTTGAAGGATTTCGAAGGCAATGTGTCACCGGCTAAAGGAGCAGTATGCGTTGAATTGACCATCAGCAGCAAAACCTTGCCGACGACGTTCTTTGTTATTAATGGCAAAGGTGCATATAATCTGCTTCTAGGAAGAGATTGGATTCATGCCAATTGTTGTGTTCCTTCTACAATGCATCAATGCCTTATACAGTGGATTGGGGATAAGATTGAGGTTGTCCCTGGTGATTCTTCTTATATCATCGCATCGGCAGAATCAGATACTTATGAGCGAACCAAATGCATATCAGGAGAAGTTTGGGAAAAAGAGTTCCTTAGAGTTGCTGATTATGAAATTCCACCAATCCAAACAGTCGATTCTGAAGAAGAGTTTTAATGGATAGGTTTGCCGATGATGGAAAATTAGGTCAGGGGTTCACATCGGCTGATGATTTAGTAGAGGTAGATATTGGTGATGACGATAAGCCAAGACCTACTTTTATTAGTGCTAAGTTAGATTCCAAGTGTAAGCAGCAAATAACCAATTTATTAAAAGAATATAAAGATTGTTTTGCTTGGGATTATACTGAGATGCCTAGATTAGACCGATCGATAGTTGAACGTCGGTTACCTATCAAATCTGGATCTCGGCCACATCAGTAGCCAGCGCGCCGATGCAATGTTGATATGCGGAGTGAATTTCTAATGTGGTTCTTGTTTATAAGAAAAATGGGAAACTTCATGTTTGTATTGATTTCAGGAATCTCAACAAAGCCACACCGATGGATGGTTATCCAATGCCTATTGCTGATTTGTTGATTGATGCTGCAGTCGGACATCAAATTATCAGCTTCATGGATGGAAATGTAGGTTACAATCAAATATTCATGGCTGAAGAAGATATTCCCAAGACTGCTTTCAGATGTCCAGGTCATGTGGGGTTGTTTGAGCGGATAGTCATGACTTTTGGCTTGAAAAATGCCGGTGCTACTTATCAGAGAGCTATGAATTTTATTTTTCATGAATACATCGGTACATTAGTGGAGATCTACATTGATGATGTAGTGGTTAAGTCTGGGGATATCACAAAACATATAGCCGATCTACGAAGGATACTGGAGTGCACAAGGAAGCATGGATTGAAGATGAATCCTAATAAGTGTGCATTTGGTGTATCGACAGGTCAATTCTTGGGTTTTATGGTGCATCAGCGGGGTATTGAAATCAGTAGAAAGTCTATTGATGCAATTAACAAGGTGGCTGCTCCTGCCAGTAAAACTGAATTGCAATCTTTGATCGGCAAGATTAATTTCATTAGAAGATTCATATCTAATCTGTCGAGTAGGATCAAGACTTTCAGTCCATTGCTTAAATTAAAGGCCGATCAGGAATTTGTATGGGGAGCTGAGCAGCAGTTAGCCCTAGATAAAATTAAAAAGTATTTAACAAATCCTTCAGTGCTAGTTCCACCCCAACACGGGAAGCCTTTCAGGTTGTATTTGTCAACTGATAATACTGTTATCGGTTCAGCTCTTATTCAAGAATTTAAAGGGAAAGAACGTGTTATTTATTATTTGAGCAGAAGATTGGTGGATGCTGAGACAAGGTATTCGGCCATCGAAAAATTATGTCTGTGTCTATATTTTTCTTGTATCAAATTAAGACATTATTTGCTATCTGTCGAATGTACTGTCATATGCAAACGTGGTCAACTATATGCTGTCAATGCCGATATTAAGTGGTAGAATCGGCAAGTGGATTTTAGCATTATCAGAGTTTGACCTACGTTACGAATCGGCTAAGGCAGTTAAGGGGCAGGTTATGGCTGATTTTGTCACTCAACATTGTAATATAGTGGACTCCCTAGAGGTTGCTCCTTGGACACTTTTCTTCGATGGGCATACATGTGGTGAAGGAGCAGGTATCGGCATTGTGTTGATTTCACCTCAAGGAAGGAAGTATGAGTTTTCATTTTCAATTGTTGCTACATCGACAAACAATCAGGCTGAATACCAAGCCTTGATAAAAGGGTTAGAATTGCTTAGGGAGATACGTGCCGATGCTGTTGAAATCTTTGGTGATTCTATGCTGTTTATAAATCAATTAACTGGAATTTATGAATGCCGAAGTGAAGTTTTAATTTCATATTATGAGAGATGTTTGCAATTGTTGAAAGAGTTTAGAGATTTTCACCTTGAGCATATTTCTCGATTGCATAATAAAGAAGCTAATCGACTAGCTCAGCATGCTTCGGGGTATCAGCCTATCCAGGAAGTGCTAACATCAGCAGTTGATACCGATGACTGGAGAAAGGAGATTGTCGATTATTTAAAGGATCCATCTAAAAAGGTTGAAAGGCGTATAAGATTCCAAGCCACCAAGTATGTGCTCCTCGACGATGAATTATATTATCAGACTATAGATGGAGTTTTACTCAAATGTATTAGCGGTGATGAATCAAAAAGCTTGATGGGTGAGATCCGTGAAGGAGTATGTGGGGCACATCAATCAGCTTTTAAGATGAAATGGATGATCAGAAGGAATGAATACTATTGGCCAACTATTCTTGAAGATTGTTTTAAATATTTTGAAGGATGTCAGGGGTGCCAGAGGTTTGGTAATATTCAGAGAGCGTCTGCATCGGCTATGAACCCTATAATTAAACCTTGGCCGTTCCGGGGATGGGCTATTGATCTCATCGGTCAGATTTATCCGCCATGGAGCAAAGGACATAAATTTATTCTGGTTGCTATCGATTATTTCACAAAATGGGTTGAAGCAATTCCTTTGAAAAAGGTGACATCGGCTAATATGACCGATTTGGTATTCCTCAAACTATTACTATCGATCAGGGTACTATGTTTACATCGGGAGAATTTGATGAGTTTGCTATTGGTATGGGGATTAAAGTTTTGAATTCTTCTCCCTATTATGCTCAAGCTAATGGTTAGGCTGAGGCTTCTAACAAAGGGATTATCAAACTCATTAAGCGCAAAATTAAAGAAAATCCTAAGCGGTGACATACAGTATTAAATGAAGCCTTGTGGTCATATCGGATGGCATGTCATGGTGCAATCAAAATAATGCCTTATCAGTTAGTATACGGACACGACACAGTGTTGCCTTGGTAAATTAAAACTGGCTCTAGGCGGATATGTTCTCAAGATCAACTAACAGCCGATGACTATGATACTCTTATGGAAAATGAGTTAGAAGATGTGGCAGGTCATCGGTTAAGGGCTGTAGTTAGCATCGAAGAAAATAATAAAAGAGTAGCCAGATGGTATGACAAGAAGGTGAAGGTAAAGGAGTTTGCTGATGGAGATCTGGTTTGGAAGTTGATTTTACCGATTGAGACTAAAAGTTCAAAGTTTGGAAAGTGGTCTCCTAATTGGAAAGGTCCATATCGGATAAATCAGTCTGTTCCTGGCAACGCATATATTCTAGAAACCCTCGTAGGGGTTGTGTTTCCCAGAGCATTAAATGAAAAATATTTAAAGAAATATTACCCTAGTATCTGGATGGATGCATAAAAGTATAAGTGCCTATAACAGTCCTATCGGCTAGAATCATGCAAGGATATCAGTGTTTCATAAAGTGTCGATGCAGTAGACAAGATTTACAAATTTAATAAAGATTCGATAGCCGATATCGCACGTAGGCAAATCTGATCGGCTTCCTTTATCTCTTTAATGTCTTCATCGGCAGCACCCTCCATAGGCTTGAGTTTTTTCTTCATCGCCAGGGCTTTGCGAGCTTGGATGTCTCTTTCTTGCTGAAGGGCCTTGATGGCATCAGGTAGCTGGTTTTCTTCTTATCTGGCATGAGTTAGGGCTGCCTCGACTTCTTTCAATTCAGACAATAGAGCCATCCTCTTTGCCGATAAATCCAAGATTTTCTGCTTAAGTTTGGCACCCAAAGTCTGCAAGTTGTCGATGCTCTTGTGCTTCTCATCGGTAATCTGTTTCAGTTGTAGCATTTCTTCTTTGAGTTGAGCCTGAGCTGCTCTATCAACAATATGTTGAGCAGCCCTTTGATATTGCAGTTGTCGGCTTTCTAAGTGGGCTGCTGGGAAGAGTGTTTCTTCAACATCGGTAGGGACCTGGCCACGGATTGTTTTGAAAATTGCCTTTGCGGGGTCCGAGTCATCTACCAGCTGGGCGGTATCTTGCTGCAGCAAGTTCAGGAGAGCCTCCAACTTGGACTTGATTTCTGCCAATATTGTTCCCAGTGCAAGAGAAGAGCTTGCTTCCTCTTCGTCATCATCAGAAACGTCGATGGCAAAGGAAAATAGACTGTTGGGAGAGTCTTGTTCCTGAAAAGAAGAAAAGAGGTCAGTTAAGGATAGGTATGAATATTATAAATCGGCTAGGTCAATCGGCTTACCTATTTCAAGGCAATTTCCTGTATTTGACTAGAGGAAGCGGCCTAGAGTGTGCCGTGTGGAGGATCGACTGAGCTTGCCAATGGGATATTCTCTGTGGTCTCATCGGTAGTTGGCCCTTGGGACACGGTGGCCGATGGTGTGCCCTGTGCAGGAGGATTGATTGCTTGCTCAGTTGTATCGGCCGATTCTGGCTGGCTGGGAGGCGCTGGATCAGCTATTGGGATCGACACGGACTTCTGCCGTTTTGGCTGTGCCTCAGCATCTGTTAAAGCTTTGCGCTTTGCTTGGGCCTCAGCAACGGTTGGCTGGGGGGCATCGGCACTTGCTGGTTGTGAAAGTTGGACATCTGGTACACTTGCCGATGTACCCATTTGTTGCTGTAAAACGGGTGTAAGATATGATATTTAACAGATTAAATGTAAAGTTAAAGGAATACCTCTGAAGGTTTATTAGAGATGGTAGTGCTTGATGTCAGAGGAATTGCCGATGATGATCTAGCAGTGGTTCTTACACCCTGAAAATTAGTGTTAATACAATTTGAGATCGACATGAGTTGAAATAAACAGGGTTGTTACCTTAAATGCTTTGATTAGGGTCGTAGCAGCAGCCAATGGAGTGGCTCTAGCTGTAGCTAGTTTGGACTTGGAGGTGATTTTCTTGGCACGAGTCCTCTGATGAGTCAAAGCAGCCAAGGTAGGGGCGTTGTAGCCGATCGATGATATCGGGGAGACAGGCCGAAGATCGAAGGATTTCCCACTCTTGCTTATAGATGGTGCCGGGTTGTTGACCTGTCACAAGAAAGTTAGTTGCCGATATATAAAAGAAAAAGGCAGAAGGGTGTTAAAAGAAACTTACTGCATCATCGGGAATGACATGCTCAGGGTCGATCATGTGCCGATATGTATGAGCGGATGTTGCAAATAGTTGTCCCCTCCATTCTTGCCACCATTGCTTATATGATTCAGTAATAAAAGATGCTGGCATCTAGGTGGATAGATCAACATCTGTTGCATCGACATCGAGAGAAAGTCGTACTATCCTGCTCCAGTCCATTCCGCTGGTGATTGTTTCTCTTGGCTTAATCACATCGGCAAAACAAAGTTTGATTGGCAGTTGCCCAAAAGCCAATTGACGTGATACTGCCGATGGATTGTAAAATTCATAAGTGATGTTGGTGTTTTTCCCACTACCGAATGTATTCACTAGGATTGCCATGGGAGTAATGATGGCCATCATAAGTTCATTATCCTTGTTCAGGGTATCATCGGCAAAGTTGAAAAGGAGAGGGAATCTGGTTTCTTCATCAATGTAAGGCACCCAGGCCCGATGATCACGAGAAAGACCGTTTTAAAAGCTTTGGAAGAATCTGCCGATCTGGTCTTCATTGGCTTCTGTTCCAAGAAGAACAATTATGGCTTCACCAAAATTGAGGGGTGGGCGTGTTGCCGATTCTTCATCTCCAAGTACATGGTCTTCGGCGATTTCTCGCGGGAATTGTTGGGCAAAGAAGTCCCATTGCAAGCGTTTGTGCATGTGGGCATTCAGCCACATGTTAATAAACCACCACGGGCCTCCTAAGTTGCCGATGGGTTCACCAAGCAGAAGTTTCTGAGACACTTGGTGTAAAAGTTGATAAGTAGAGCTCAGAAGATATCGGCCAAGAGGGAACCTTACACCGTTGGCCAAGAGTTCAGCTGCGGGGAGGAAAGCGTTGGTTGGTCCTACCGATCGACCACAGAAAATAAATTTTTCTAACCACATATTCAAAAATGTGGCATGTTCCCTCTAAACAACTGTCCCAGTCCTTCGGTATTCTTGAATATATCCTGTCCAACCGTCGATGTTGCGGGTATTCACTCTATATTCAGATTTCCTGCCATAGATGGAGACTTCATCGGTAGTTGAAATATCCAGGCCAGTGAGCATATACACATCGGCAAGTGTGGGGGTAGCTGGGCCATGTCCAAACATAAAAGTGTTTGTTGTGTCTGACCAGAAGTAAGTAGCAGCAATCATCATTGACTCATTCTTCTGCATATCGGCAATGGATAGCCTAATGCATTGATCTAACTTCTGTTCTGCCCAGTACACTTGCATCGACCTGTTTACCCTCAAGTACCAATCTTTCCACCCTTTGGTGGTTTTGGGCCAGGATCGGAATGTATCTTTCCATAAATTCAGAGAGAAATTCTGGGCTCTAAAAGGGATTCTGTTAACTTCTGCGTTGATCAGATCAGTCGGATCTGGGTTGCCCATTGGACCTAGGCATTGGAAGTGCGGCTGATCGGTTGGAATAACTAACTTGTTGCATAGTTCCTAAGTTTGGAGGATCAAAAGAACAGAGAAAAAGAGAAAAATTTACCAACCATATGAACTTGCAAGGACAAAAGGAATCGAGGTAAAAAGTAACGAAAGTGGAATGAACCGCAGGGATGTCGAAGTTGATTGCCATTGTCCTGAGGAAGATGGGGGCACAAGCTGGAGACTCGAGGTTGATGCTGGAGAAGGTTCTTGATGGTTGAGGTCGCACTGTTGTTTATCGGGGTCGCCGCCGGAAAGAGAAGAATGCCAAAGGTTGGAGTCTGATGATAGAAGACGAGCGTTCCAAAGACCTTTATTTATAGGCCGGATGGAATAGGGGTATTCTGGACTTATCTCTCTACCGCGCGCGTGTAGGTCCAGGTAGTTCAGATGGATATGCTAACTATTCGCACGATAATCAAGGGATTGTACAGATGATTTGATGGCAAGTAATCATGACTCGGAAGAAATCTCGGCCCATGATATTTTAATTCCGAAAGTGGCGGCGTTATTATGATAGGATCTTACCGATGGACTATTGTTTCGGTATCTTAACCATAATCGAAGCAAGAGTGGTTGAAGATTGTGCGATATTTACTGAGGTGCGTTTATCAGGACTAGATTTGATTAGATTTGGTAACAGATTATGTTATGCTTGGAGGATGAGTTAAGATAATGTCACATCCTAAAATTTCTGATTTTGGGTTATGCATAGAAAACACTAACTAAAATAAATATTTTAATATTTGAATAGAACTTGTCATTAGTTTAGATTTCATATATTTTTATTAAAGAAAAATGGTGCTTTTCGATTATTTTAGAATTAACTTGACGGGCTTTGGTTGATGTGATGCTTGTTTAGGTGTTTATGAGTGCAAACGGTTTACGAGTACGATAGAGCGACGTTTATCTCTCTTTGAGAAATTTTTCTAGCCATTTTTTGAATTAAAATTCCAGTTTCCATGAACTTAATCTTTTTCTTTGATCATTTCATCAATCTTTTCATGAGCTCCAAATACTTTATTTGGGTTCCTCATGTTTCATAATGTCTCTGAGAATTTTCCCTAAATTTTTAGAGCTTTCGGAGTATTTTTCGCAGCTTAAATAATAATTCTAAACTTTTCTAGAATTATTTTATCCATGAAATTAGTTAATTCCGAAAATAATAAATATCTCATTTTCCACCAAAGCCCGTGTGCAATAATCCTAAATGCCCATTCATTTACTTACTAATGGGCTTTAATAATTAATTAGGCCTATTAGTAAAGATGGAGGGTGCAACATCAATTAATACTATATTTCTAGTTGATGTGAAGGTGGAGAGTTTTTCTCCCTATAAGTATGTACCTACCCTATGGGCAAAGCATATCAAAACTACTGTGGAGGAGCCCCTAGTTTGGGAAATCTCTCGTGTAGTAAATTAGATATTTCTCCTCCTTCTTGTGTCACCCTAGGCCGAGGCCCTTCAGATGGATGGAGGTAGAAGATGAAATATTTGCGGTTCTGCCACTAGTTCGTAATATCTTTGTCGTTTCTTCGTTTTAATTCTGTTTTACTTCGTTTTAGTTGCATTAGTTTCGTATAGTTGCGCTCTACGTAATAGTGCTGATGTATATCGTGTCACCTAATTATGAATTAATTGATTTACGTGCAATATTTATTTAATGTATTTTTAATTAAAAGCAACATAGTGTAGTAACTCGTTCTTGTGATTTTGCGATCATGCCAACTGAAGCTGCATGTTATCGGCGTAGACGTGTTACATGCTAGTCATATATAAATTAAATATTAATTTAATTGACATGCAATTAGTTCTATGATTAAAACAATCTAGGTTTGTAAATTCATTCTTGTTGTGATAGTTTCATAGTGTCACGCTCTATACAGTAGCGATAGTTTTTGTGATGTCACTCAAGTATGAATTTATCTATTTAAATGTAACTTGATTAATATTTATTTAACAGCTTTCTAACTAAAAGCTACATAGGGATATAATTTTGTTCTTGTTGCTTCGTGACTATGCTGGCGTAAGAGACACATTAGCAACATTGTTTACCATGTCACGTTATGTGTTTACAAATTAAATTATGTTTATTTGATTAATGTTTATGTCATGCTCTTTTAAATTAGAAGCGGCTTAGGTTCATACATAGAACATTCTTAAATAAATGTTAACTTGATTAATATTAACTTAAATGTTTCTTAATCATAATTAGTTTAGTTAAACATGAAGCATGTAGTTAATTTAACTAATATTTATCTACTGTCTTTTCAAATTAAAAGTAACTTTGGTTTATAATTTGTCTTTTATAAATAATCAAATGCTATCATGATTAATAAGAACTTAAGTGTTTCTTAAATAGAACTTGTTTAGTTTATGTAAGAAACATATAATGATTCGATTAGCTGTTATCACCTTCTTTATGCTTTCTAATTTATAAATGTTTAAATGACTTAAACACTAAATAAATATTTATAAATAAAATATGAATAAGGTTAACTTCATCTTTTATAATTAAATGTAAATTGGTTAATTCAACTTTAGGATAATTCTCTAGAAGTCTATCACCTTAATTCATTAACTAAAATAAATCAAGCGTATAGTTTGTCTTCTCTCATTTGCTGTAAACTCCTCGATAGTCGCGTGTCCTCTTTGATGGTAGCTCCGTTATCCGTCGGTCTTACGTTTTTGCGATCATAGCATCATGTCGTATCATTTAGTGCGCTCTTTCAAAGTATCTCCTTTGTTTGATGTTTGTTCTTAGTTGTGTTTGTTGTCTGTTTATTCTACTTGATTGCTAAGAGTAGAAGAAGTATGGTTAATTAGCGCTGAAGACGAGGAGCTGAGGACCGACAGTCGAAGCAAGAGGACTTGAGTCCAAAAGATAGCAACTGGAGATTCTGAGTAGCTAACTTTAGAAAAAGACAAATATAGCATGGGATCATCCTTGTTTCCTATTCACCTTTAATACACTTAATTCATGTGCATGTGTCTACCTTGTTACCCCTAAGGATATCTTAGCTTTTGTATCTTGTACCTTGACACCGGTGGAACATTACATTGGGTAGTATTTATGCTAGTGCTCAAGATAAATAACCATGATCTGTAACTTGACTAATGGTATATGCAATAAACGTTTAAAAAATGCTTTATAGAAACATGGCTCAAGAGGGCTAGAGCATTGGGCTGTTTTTATGGTGCTCTAGTTTCTCTCCTTATGGACTTATCTGTAAGCGAACATCCGGGACTTACAGTACAACTGTGAGGGCTATATGGCTCTGGATTTAGTCAAGTATGAGGACCTTTTTCTAGCTTGTTAGTGGTAACCTTCATGGCGTAAGAATGGCTTGACGAATCGGGTATAGTGCGGCCTCTATCCTTATGTGTATAGGCTGCACGTCATTGTGCCATTTGAAATGGGGGCTCTACATCTGTTTGCCGAGTGAATCTAATGGCCCTAACTTGTTAGATGAACCTTTGAAAGACTTTATAGTGAACCCTGCCGACCTTCCTTGGTAGTGGGTCAAGAGGCTGATCACCTCGGGCGAAAGGGTAAATCACGACTCACAGTGAAAGTGTACAACCTCTACAGAGTGTAAAACTGTTATAACAGCCGTGCTCACGGTCACGAGTGGCCTTGGACCCTTATAGAATAAATGATGAACACTGATGATAATGATAATACTGATGATATTGATGCTCACTAATGATTATTGTTTCTTTCTATACATTATTCTTGTTTACATGATCATGAGGTTATTTAGGCTTATGGTAAACTTGTTGCTACTCAATTGCTAAAAAGATGACTGACTAAAAGCTATTGCAGTAAACCCATGTCAAACCTTTTGAGCCTCATGAACCCCATGTTATATTTGTTGAGTTCGACATGGACTCACTCTTGCTATTTCCCCACACTCCAGTGTGTAGTGAGGTGCTGCTTAAAAGAAGGATGAAAGTCTAGTGGAGTTTCCAGAAGTCTTTTCGAAGTGCTTGGCATACGGAACCCCCAATCAGCTGTCCCTGAGAAGAATGGAGCCTGAGCAGAAGCTTAGCCATCATTCTGTGATACTCTGATAGTTGTAAGTGTTAATATAGTAAGTATTCCGCTTTATATAAACATTGTTTTGATATCTCTATTCTATTATTGTATGTGTGGACTTCCTAGGTACACATATAACGAGTGCTTGGTCTTCTTTGGAAAACCAGGTGTGACAGAATGGTATCAGAGTGATGTTGACGGTAGGACGTATGTCAAGTAGCACTGGACGTATTCTAAAACTTATTTTATAATAAAACTATTTTGTCATCCCTTGACCCTTTGGTTTTGACTATTTCCTCTTCCTTGTCCTGTTGTATCCCCTCCTTGATAGTTTGAGCTATTATTTCTTACTCCCTTGGTTTTTGTTTTATGTTGTTTTTACTAAAAGTTTTCTGATCTCACATTTTTCAAAAGTTCGATGGCCTTTCATCATCTATACTTTTCCCTTAGGATGAACACCATTGTTGAAGAAGCACGTGTAGTACCGATGATGTGATGTGTGCTTGTTGTGCTTGATGTGTTGCATGTGTGTTATCCTTGTTCTCATGTTTCAAAGGTGGCTCGGAAGGTATAAGTCTTGAGGAGTAGCTTGATCCAAGTTAAGTGGGGTAGTGTCATCTTCTATCCTACTTATCTTTCAATCGATCCTAAATCTTGCCATTTTTCTCTTACACTGTCCTTGCCTACCTTTGGTTGTCATGTTGCCTTCTTTATCTCATCTTAATGGAGGATCAACACATGAAGGACTCATCAATAGTAGTAAGCCTTAAAGAAAGTGTTGCCTTCAATGACATCGCCAGGTGGAACAAGATCTTTATTAAGTGGGGTAGCGTCCGCCACCATCATCAATCTCAAGTCACGAGACAAGAAGATCCAAAGACCAATCGCTATCATAATATCATCTTTTGCTAGTCCTTGCCCCTTAACCAGTCTCACCTTCTTGCCATTAATCTTTACTTTTTCTTATCAACATTTGACAACTTTTGACCCTTGTCCTTACATCTTATAAATCCTGATTCAAGGACCTACAAAGACTTGAAGATCAATTTATCCTTCTCACTGGTCTCCCTGAATGGTAAAACGGAAAACTAGTCTTTATCTTTCTTAAACCAATGTTAATCTGTCACTTTTTCATGATGTCTCATAAATTTTGAATCGATGAGTTGTGAGTACCATAAGATCTATCTTTATCTTTTGCTAATCTCCACCCTTGTTTTTACACCTTATAAAGTAAAGACTCGATGATCAACCTTGATCTATCTTTTCAACCTCCTTTGATCTTCCTTTCCACCTATGCTGACCTTCAATCCTTTGACCCTCTATCATTAGCTCGAATCAATCTTAACAATCAATCCAATGTTCTCTTGTCAACCATTGATAATCCTTGACGCTTATATCAGAACTTGTCAAAAGTTTCAAAACAATCTTATTGGTCTGCTTTATCTCTCTCCAAAGACTCTTCGAATCTCGAAACGAGATTCCTGTTAAGTGGGGTAGAATTGTCACATCCCAAAATTTCTGATTTTGGGTTGTGCATAGAAAACACTAACTAAAATAAATATTTTAATATTTGAATAGAACTAGTCATTAGTTTAGATTTCATATATTTTTATTAAAGAAAAATGGTGCTTTTCGATTATTTTAGAATTAACTTAACGGGCTTTGGTTGATGTGATGCTTGTTTTGGTGTTTATGAGTGCAAACGGTTTACGAGTATGATAGGGCGACGTTTATCTCTCTTTGAGAAATTTTTCTGGCCATTTTTGGAATTAAAATTCCAGTTTCCATGAACTTAATCTTTTCTTTGATCATTTCATCAATCTTTTCATGAGCTCCAAATACTTTATTTGGGTTCCTCATGTTTTATAATGTCTCTGAGAATTTTCCTTGAATTTTTAGAGCTTTCGGAGTATTTTTCGCGGCTTAAATAATAATTCTAGACTTTTCTAGAATTATTTTATCCACGAAATTAATTAATTCTGAAAATAATAAATATCTCATTTTCCACCAAAGCCCGTGTGCAATAATCCTAAATGCCCATTCATTTATTTACTAATGGGCTTTAATAATTAATTAGGCCTATTAGCAAAGATGGAGGGTGCAACATCAATTAGTACCATATTGCTAGTTGATGTGAAGGTGGAGAGTTTTCCTCCCAATAAGTATGTACCTACCCTATGGGCAAAGCACACCAAAACTACCATGGAGGAGCCCCTAGTTTGGGAAATCTCTCGTGTAGTAAATTAGATATTTCTCCTCCTTCTTGTGTCGCCCTAGGCCGAGGCCCTTCAGATGGATGGAGGTAGAAAATGAAGTATTTGCGGTTCTGCCACTAGTTCGTAATATCTTTGTCATTTCTTCGTTTTAATTCTGTTTTACTCCATTTTAGTTGCGTTAGTTTCCTATTCACCTTTAATACACTTAATTCATGTGCATGTGTCTACCTTGTTACCCCTAAGGATATCTTAGTTTTTGTATCTTGTACCTTGACACCGGTGGAACATTACATTAGGTAGTATTTATGCTAGTGCTCAAGATAAATAACCATGATTTATAACTTGACTAATGGTATATGCAATAAACATTTAAAAATGCTTTATAGAAACATGGCTCAAGAGGGCTAGAGCATTGGGCTATTTTTATGGTGCTCTAGTTTCTCTCCTTAAGGACTTATCTGTAAGTGAACATCCGGGACTTACAGTACAACTGTGAGGGTTATATGGCTCTGGCTTTAGTCAAGTATGAGGACCTTTTCTAGCTTGTTAGTGGTAACCTTCATGGCGTAAGAATGGCTTGACGAATCGGGTATAGTGCGGCCTCTGTCCTTATGCAAATAGATAGGTGTTGATTTCCTTTTCTATATTTGTTAGAGTATGATTCATGTAAGAGTCACGTTTTTCCTTAGGTATGGACTCGGTGTCCTTTTCGTGTTTGGTTATGTTTCCTTAGATCAGGGTATAAATATAGATTGAGGGGCAATGTAATAGATATATCAATCAATATCAAACCAATTTTACCCCTATTTGCATCTACTTACTTTTCAGCGACTTCGTCAATTTGCGTATTTTTTCTTTTTACGAGTTCTCATCGATTCGACAAGTTGAATCACTTCAGTGTGACCTTCGGCGATCCTCTAGTTCTATGTGAGTACCTCTTGGCCGTGGCTTCCGGGCGTATCGCTATTGTCAGGACCAAAGTACTTGAATCTTTCATCCTTGTCGATTAACAGGTCAAATCGACTGGCACACTTTGGATATCGATTTGGGTATTAGCCCTTTGTGTTTGTAGATCCACTTTTGCATCAATAGAACCGGTCCAGCGCTACTCGAGAGCACACTACCCACTTCATTGTGTCGATCGTCCGTGACGGATTCACAGGAGCGTGCGACATGGTATTCTCGCCATCTCTCCACTCCCAGTGTGCGGTTATTGTTTCCCATAATGGAATAGCCCAGATGTTGGGCTTACCGGAGTATGTGGCTAGTACTACAAGTCACAATCACAGACAGGACTACAATGGTACGGTCCTCAATTGAAACAGGCGGGGTCACTACATCAGGCCTCAAATCATAACGCAAGCCACGATTCCGCCTAGTCTCGTGTAACATCCCAGTTTTTCTGAAACCCAAAAATCACAACTGAAATTTTTTTTCGCAAATATGCCCATGTTTGGTGAGTGTCATATAAGAAAAATGCCCATGTAGTTGCACAAGTAGCACCTACATAGCAGAGTAGAGCATCTGCATTTAATTAAATACTTGTGAGTTGGCTTTTATCGCTTTTTGTTTTGCTAATAAAATCAACCACCTTAACTTAATAACCAATTTGCTTAATTAGATAATCATGCGTAATTAATTAATTAACCTTGTGTGCCAACCCTTGGAAAGGACTCCAAAACCCTAGACCCCTAGTGGACCACCCCTAAGGGTGAATGCTTATTGGCACATAAGCATTTACATATAGGGACCAAGGTATAGTTAGAAAATAGGATGGAGAAGTGGGAAATAGAAATAGGAAAAGCCATTTCGGCCTGGAAGTTCTGGCCGACCTAGGCTTGGCTGCTGCTCCACTCTTGCGCTAGGCCACGGCCAAGCCCAGCACGGCCTGTAACCGGTGCCGGCCCGCTGCTGCCGCTGGCTGCCTCGCCATGCTGTTGGGCCAGCCCAACAGTGCAACGGCGCCCGCCCGCATGATGGCATGGCCACTCGCCCTTCCTCCTTGGTCACTAACGCGTGGGCTCGGAACGTCATCCCCCACCTCTACCGCCACTCCTCTGCTTTTGCCCGGCGGAAGCAGAGCATGCTCGCTAGGGGCATCCAAGGTGCCACCGCGCCATCTCCACCATCTATCTGCGCCACCTCCCGTGATAGCGGCCGGATGGAGGACACACCGGCCATCCGCTTGCCCCGATTTCCCCTCCCCGTTTCAAATTCTGGTCGTGGTGACGTACACCACCGAGGCCTGCCTGCCGTGACGCCATGGTCACTTTTGACCGGCTCGTTTGCAATTAGAAGCGCCAACGCCGCCGCTACATGCCAAGCGGCTGGGAACCCTAGTCTAAGCCACCTATCAGCCCTCCATTTACCCCTCTTGCATCCACCACCGTCCGTCATAGCACCGTGACTAGCCATGGCTATATAAGCCGAAGCCCCAATGCCCTAGCCCTCTCCACCACGCCGCCGCCGCCACCTTGTGGCATCGCCCGGACCTCACCAAGCCAAGGAGGGAGAAAGAGAGGGAGGAGGCCGAGAGAGGAAGGAGGCCGAGAGAGGAGGGGCCAAAAGCCGGAGCCGCCCGTGTCGCCGAAGGCGGAGGCGACACCCTCGTCCTCGCCACCGTCGTGGACCGGACCGGCACTACACGGCTTCCCGTCATCGCTGCACCGAGTCGCCCTGCCCTGCCACCCTCTCGTCACCAACCCCACGGTGAGACCTTGTCTTCCCCGCTCGACCTCTGCCTTGCTACTTCCGAGAGCGCCGCCGGCGTAGCCGCCGCCGCGCGCGCGGCCGAGAATGGTGCAAGCCGCCCCCTTTTCACCACATGCACTTAGCACACACCCATGCGCACCCGCACGAGCCCACTTGGGGTGGCACCAAGCCGTGAGAGCCGGGAACACGGCCACGGGCACCACGTGCGGAGCACACCCACCATGGCCAGAGCACGGCCATGGCGAGGGCGTTCTAGCTCACCGGAGCGGCCGAGGTAGGAGAGAGGTGCACTATCGGTTTTGCCTTAGCGAGGGACAGGTGCCGCATGGGAAGTTGGGGAAAGAGGGAGGCCGGAAGGCCGCGGTGCTGTCCTAGCTCACCAGGGACAGCACACGCAGGGCACGGCCATGGCGCGTCCGTTCTAGAGGAACCCGGCCACCATCAGTAGAGGGAAGAAGGGGATGAGGTTCACCAGACCCTGGCGAGCCTAGCCACCTAGTTTTCCCCGCCACCGGGCCACCGTGCCGCACTCCACGGCAAGCACGCCACCGGCGGGCACCGTCCGGTGAAAACAGAGGAGGTTGGGAGAGGGAAGCTGCGCCCGTGTGCGCCTGGTGCACCATGAGCCTAGAGAGGAGAAAAGGAGGATGAGCTCGGTCCACCGCAGGCCGAGTCGATAGCCTATAGACCGCCCCTACGCGCCCACCATGCACCAGTCCACCGTGAACCGCAGCCCAGTTTGGGCCCAAGCCGCGACGTGGCCTCTTCACGGTTTGACACGTGTCCGGGCCGAGCGGCTGTTGACGGTCCTTAAGTACCAAATATAGTTATCAAATAAATAAAGAAAAGGATCCAAATGCAACCAACACCTAGACTTAGGGTTTTATCTGACAGAATTCCATGAGTTTTGGTGTTTGTCTGTTTCTGCATGGGGTTATCAGGAAATACAGAGGAAAGGCCCACACGTCGGGTTTACATAGAGATAATAACGTGTTCACCGATTTTCTATCATCTAGAAGACTCCAGAAGCCACGAGATCGAACGGGAGGCCGAACGGGCCCGGAGGCAGGGCGCCCGCCCTGCTCCCTAGGGCGCCCACCCTGGCCTGAGAGCCAATCAGGCTCCGTCTCGCGGATTATGCTCCACCGACCTAAGGGATCAAGGAAAACCGTGCGATTAATGTCGGTTTGATCCGACGGCCCACGTTCACTTGAGGGGGCTATATAATCAGGACCCCTGGCCCCTGGAGGAGGCACTCCCTCATTCTCAATTCCTCAAACCCTAATCTCAGGAGGAGAGTCTCTGATCAAGCCCTAGAGCCACCACATCAACTAGATCTCTAGTATAGCATAGCTACATAGGATTAGAACTAGAAGGAGTCAATCTTCGATTGGTTTCCGGATCTGTCAAGAGGATTCTTGGTAATTCCTTTACTGTTCTTCATTGTTCATCTTTGTTCTTCAATATTATGAATACAACTTTGTTCTATTTCAATATATTGATTATGACTATGCTCTACTTGTTTATGTTTGCGATTATATTGTTCTTAGTTTATCGTAGTTATACGCTTGGCTTAGTTAGATTGGAATTATATACATGTTTAGGATCGTATAGCGTTTATCCATCAGATCCATGGGTAAATGATAAATATTGTGTAGGCGTGGTGCTTAGACCATATTTATCTGCGATTGCACCTTATATGCCGGATCGTGGGGTGGTCCGCGATGGTGACAGCTTCGTTTGTTCTTATATAGTCCCCCCTCCCGTGTGTAAGGCAGGCAGAGCAACATTACTACGGGGGAGTGATTGCTATGTTTCTCATCTTCCTTGATAATATCACTATGCATGGGCGTAGTCCTTTCTCGCAATGATTGCCAAGTGTACTTGCACTAACTATGATATGCTAGACTTTATAGTTAAGAATAACTTAGGAAATATCCTTGTAGTTCGTCCTAATACCATGCTAATGACTTGCTAGAATATCTGTTGAGGTGCTTATCATTATTATATGTGGCTAGCTGATCAGATTAATTATCTTTGTCACCATTCATACTTTATCTATATTTTATGTGACACTTACCCCTGTATGCAAGAGATAGATGAATGCTCTCACTTATACATGCAATGATTGATACTCATTCCTATATTCCATTCCATAATCAACATTGATGTTAGTAATCCCTTCCCAGTGGTAAAAATATAAATAACGATACCTGGAATACTTCCCGGTTAAAATGCTACATCGGTATTAATCTGTGCGCTTGCAGATCTTATTTATTATTTATTTAGAAGAGCAGTTGCATATTTCAATACCACGTCTCTCATGTCATGCTGGGGATGACAACTTGGCTTAAGTGGCATGAGGGATAGGTTCGGCATTTTTGGCGCCGTTATTAGAATTAGAAAACTAAGTCTACTTTTGGTAATGACGTTAAGAATGCCCAACAAGCATTTTTGGCGCCGTTGCCGGGGAAGGTTGATTTACTAACAAGGAATGAATACGGAATTTGAGTCATCATTCGCATCATTAAGTGATTGAGATCATCAATTCTCCCATACAGATTTACCCCTGTATTTTTCCATTCTTATTGTTTTGCAGGGTGATGTATGAATAGAGGACATCTTCCAGAAAATTTTGTTGACAACCCCGAAGCATTAATCAGAGGGGCAAGAGCCAAGCTCAAGAAGTCAACACTTCGACGCAACACTTCATCCAATCCAGAAGACCGCCGAAGTTTCATCCGGAATTTGTCAACAGAGTTCGCAGCCATGGCGAACAAGACGATCCGCGAGTTCTCAGCTCCCACTACGGACAACATCCGCACTGGACCTGCCGCGGCCATCGACAAGAACTTTGAGCTCAAGCCAGGGCTCATCAACATGGTACAAGCCAACCAGTTTTGTGGGAAGCCGCACGAAGATGCAAGTGCTCATCTCCAACACTTCCTGGAGATTTGCAGCACATTCACTTTATTAGATGTTCCCAGAGACGCCATACTACTTCGCCTTTTCCCATTCTCACTATTGGGGAGAGCGAAGCAGTGGTTCTACGCGACGAAGGATAAGAACACTACGTGGGCACTCTGCTCTACGAACTTTCTGGCTAAGTTCTTTCCCATGGGCAAGACCAATGCTCTCCGTGGGAAGATTACAAGTTTTCAGCAACAACATGATGAATCCATTCCAGAAGCATGGGAGCGCTTTCAAGATTACATCCTAGAATGTCCCCATCATGGAATGGAGAGCTGGCTACTTATGCAGACTTTCTATCATGGGCTCATCACTAGTGCTCGTGAGACCATGGATGCTGCAGCTGGAGGCGCATTTCTATCACTCACCATACCACAAGCTACAACCCTTGTGGAGAAGATGGCGTCCAACCAAGGTTGGAACGAAGAGAGGATCCAAACACGCAAGAAGGGTGGAGGTATGCACCAGCTCAAGGAGGTAGACATGCTGTCTACAAAGTTAGACCTACTCATGAAAAAGCTCGATGACAAAGCTGGAGACAAAAGAGAAGTCATGAACGTCTACGACTCTCACATGACTTGTGAGGAATGTGGAGATACTGGACACTCAGGCAATCACTACCCTGAGATGCTTGAGGATGCAAGACATGTTTGATGCAGGTAACTATTGGAGTAATCCCGCTGTCGGAGTACATAATGACCTTCTGCCAGTCAAGAGAGGCGATCCAGGACGCCCCGTCATCCCGATCTCCATCGGCATGGTGGACTTCCCAGAAGCACTCTGCGACTTTGGCTCTAGCGTCAACATTATGCCCAGGGTACTCTATGAAAAATTCTTTACATATCCCTTATCAGAAACAACTATGTGTTTGCAGCTTGCAGATCGGACACTAAGCTTTCCTAAAGGAATATTAAAGAACATGTGTGTCCGAGTTGGTACCTCGTACGCTCCAGCTGACTTCGTGGTGATAGAGACCGGGTCCGATGAGAGGTCACCAGTTATTCTGGGAAGGCCATTCCTGAACACCTCGGGAGCTGTCATCTACGCCAGCGCTGCAAAGATCAACTTCAACATCAAGGGGAGGAAGGAGACGTTTTCTTTCAAGAACAAGATTACACAAATCCCAGAGCAACCCCAACATGAACCAAGGAAGAGGACCAACAGGAGGAACAAGCAGAACAAGAACAACCAAGGATGGACCGAATCAGCTAAGATGGTCACTGTAGTTCAAGGAGGTCAAGACCGACGACCCAAGTCGCCGTTCCTAATCAAGAAGGACGACCCAGGCATGCCAAGCATTGAGTGCTCAATCAATGGATACTCCTTTCAGAAGGCGCTCTGCAACACTGGATCAGGCGTCAACATAATGGCCACAGTCACCTATCAGCTCTTGTACGGGACCATGCCCTTAAAACCAACATACACTCAGCTTCAGATGGCAGATCAGACATCCCGAAAGGTCGAAGGTCATTGACATGGGAGACGACGAGTACGATCCACCCATCATCCTAGGAAGACCGTTCCTAGGCACCTTCAAAGCAATCATCTACATTGGAACCGGAGAAGTCCATATGCATTTCCCCTCTGAGAAGGTACGCCGCTACTTTAATGACCCTAACTATATAGTTGAAGATTCTAAGCAGGTCAGGACAAGAAGAAGGCGACGTAATCGTAACCAAAGGAGGCAAACCATCAAGGACGTATGGGCAGACTATGAAGGAGAGGTCATAAGGCCCGAGGATACACAACAGGAGACCGAAGCACCAAGTCGGGTATGGAAAGTGAAGACAGTTACACAAGAAGAGGAGGCGCTGCCGGAACCACCGTCTACGCCACCCAAATCCCAGGACAACTAAGAAGAAAAGAAGTCCTGTTCGGAGGACTTAAAAACACCGAACGCCGTGCCAAGAGGTAAACTTGGTAGTTATCATTTTCCCTTTAATTATTGCTCAGTTAATCATGTTCATTCTGTCTAAAAAAAATATTAAAAACAGTAAGCCCCATGTGAGTATGCGAGTGGCATAAAACCCATAAGTACATTCACTGTGGTGGCATAAAAAAATAATATATATTTTTTCTGTTCTATAAAAATGAAAATAAAAATAGAGAGTGACATTTATCAAGGAAGCTCAAACATGATAAAGGCTAGATATTTATGCTAACGCTTAATCAAGTTCCACGAAGCTTTGTTGTCTATTTGAGCTCCACAGAATTCAGGAAGACTAGCAGATGGAGGACATCCTAATCGCTGTCAGGGTGCTGCCGACATTCAAATACACCTCTGCACCTGCTAGCTACATCAGAAGAAATTACGTCAAGATCCAGCTTGGGGGAGAGCACCCCCATTTATCCCGATAAGTATTTTTATCTACATTTATACCTATGCTTTATTAAAATAAAAAGATGCATAATCATGAAAACCCAAATAAATATTTTGTGTTTATATATATTTGCTTAGTTTAATAAATAAATAAAGTAGCTATGCTAAACTGAATCTTGAAAATAAAACTCTAGCATGGATATGATGAATAGTTGCTCTGCCTAATTTTCAAATTTGTTCTCTCTCTAGTTTAGACATAACTGTTATAATTTAAAACTGGCTCTAAACCTGAACTAGTGGGAAGAGAACTTGATCTGAAGTCTAAGTTGTTAGCGGATATGATATGGAAAGGTTGAGCTGCTGTTTATCTGTTCCTAGAGATGCTAGAATTCTGGAGAATTTTATCTTTGAAAATCTTTAAAATGTTGCATGATGAGTTCCTGTATGATGAGAGTTTAAATTCCTACCACAGCCATATATACATGCTTGTTAGATTAGGAGCCGCACTTTTACTACTTACTGCTTATGGGCATTGAGTGTGGTCAAGCTGTGTAGACCCTTAGGAACTTGTCATGTGGTTAAAATCAAGATTCACTTGCACGTTCACTCATACATGCTGCTTCTACTCCGGAAGTACGCATCCACATATATCCACTCATTTCCATCTCCAGATTCACCCAAAATTATTCTACTCCTGACCCGGGAGAGAATAGCCAAAAACATTATCCCATTCCTGTTATTCCCTGTGAAGTTAATGCTCAAGTCATTTCTACTACCACTTGCTATATTTTCAAAAGAGGGAGATTGCTCTAAAAAAAACGAGGAAATAAAAAGGAGCAAGTGCTCGGAACCTCGAAGAAAGAAAAAGTGAGACGAGAGGTAAAAATGGACAAGTGTCCGACAGTAGAATTAGGGGTACAAGATACCCACCTGAGAGGAAAAAGAAAAGAAAAATATATATATATATATACAGAGCATCTCATTCCCCTCAAAAAGTTTCAAAAAGCAAGAAAGGTATGTATTCCCTCAAAAAGAGCATTAGACTTTTGTTATCACCATTCACCACTCATTCACCACACGTGCACATCTTGATTTGACTTATTGACTTGTTTCTCTGGATCCATGGTTTGACTATGCAATAAATGTTCTATGAGTATGTATACTGTATCTCCCACCTATGAGCTCCAGATATCAAAGCCTTATTAGAGTAGGGTGAGAGAGAAGGCAATGTCACTACGCCTTATACCATAAATACCACATACTTTGAGAGAGAATGCATATACCATTACTGCCTTGGTAAGGATCCAGAAATACCACAAAAGAGAGACCCGAGAAAGTCATACAAGGAATCTCTGAGTTTTATTTGAAAAATTTGCAAAAACTCTAGAGCCATAGCTGATCAAGAATAAGAGACATGGCGTTTGACTAGACCATTCTATCTTTTAACCACTCAAGATGCAGGTGACGGTTGCAAGCCCCATGGTGAAAGGTAAAATGAGTAAGTTTTAAGTCTTGACAGTTTACTCTAACTCAGGGATGAGACCTTATTTGAAAGCATATGTACCGTCAACGTTCAAAGGCGTTGCAGCAACTTCTAATCCATAATGAGTCTATCCTTGCTCAGGGACGAGCAAGAGGTAAGCTTGGGGGAGTTTGTTGACGGTCCTTAAGTACCAAATATAGTTATCAAATAAATAAAGAAAAGGATCCAAATGCAACCAACACTTAGACTTAGGGTTTTATCTGACAGAATTCCATGAGTTTTGGTGTTTGTCTGTTTCTGCATGGGGTTATCAGGAAATACGGAGGAAAGGCCCACACGTCGGGTTTACATAGAGATAATAACGTGTTCACCGATTTTCTATCATCTAGAAGACTCCAGAAGCCACGAGATCGAACGGGAGGCCGAACGGGCCCGGAGGCAGGCCGCCCGCCCTGCTCCCTAGGGCGCCCGCCCTGGCCTGAGAGCCAATCAGGCTCCGTCTCGCGGATTATGCTCCACCGACCTAAGGGATCAAGGAAAACCATGCGATTAATGTCGGTTTGATCCGACGGCCCACGTTCACTTGAGGGGGCTATATAATCAGGACCCCTGGCCCCTGGAGGAGGCACTCCCTCATTCTCAATTCCTCAAACCCTAATCTCAGGAGGAGAGTCTCTGATCAAGCCCTAGAGCCACCACATCAACTAGATCTCTAGTATAGCATAGCTACATAGGATTAGAACTAGAAGGAGTCAATCTTCGATTGGTTTCCGGATCTGTCAAGAGGATTCGTGGTAATTCCTTTACTGTTCTTCATTGTTCATCTTTGTTCTTCAATATTATGAATACAACTTTGTTCTATTTCAATATATTGATTATGACTATGCTCTACTTGTTTATGTTTGTGATTATATTGTTCTTAGTTTATCGTAGTTATACGCTTGGCTTAGTTAGATTGGAATTATATACATGTTTAGGATCGTATAGCGTTTATCCATCGGATCCATGGGTAAATGATAAATATTGTGTAGGCGTGGTGCTTAGACCATATTTATCTGTGATTGCACCTTATATGCCGGATCGTGGGGTGGTCCGCGATGGTGACAGCTTCGTTGGTTCTTATATAGTCCCCCTCCCGTGTGTAAGGCAGGCAGAGCAACATTACTACGGGGGAGTGATTGCTATGTTTCTCATCTTCCTTGATAATATCACTATGCATGGGCGTAGTCCTTTCTCGCAATGATTGCCAAGTGTACTTGCACTAACTATGATATGCTAGACTTTATAGTTAAGAATAACTTAGGAAATATCCTTGTAGTTCGTCCTAATACCATGCTAATGACTTGCTAGAATATCTGTTGAGGTGCTTATCATTATTATATGTGGCTAGCTGATCAGATTAATTATCTTTGTCACCATTCATACTTTATCTATATTTTATGTGACACTTACCCCTGTATGCAAGAGATAGATGAATGCTCTCACTTATACATGCAATGATTGATACTCATTCCTATATTCCATTCCATAATCAACATTGATGTTAGTAATCCCTTCCCAGTGGTAAAAATATAAATAACGATACCTGGAATACTTCCCGGTTAAAATGCTACATCGGTATTAATCTGTGCGCTTGCAGATCTTATTTATTATTTATTTAGAAGAGCAGTTGCATATTTCAATACCGCGTCTCTCATGTCATGCTGGGGATGACAACTTGGCTTAAGTGGCATGAGGGATACGTTCGGCATTTTTGGCACCGTTATCAGAATTAGAAAACTAAGTCTACTTTTGGTAATGACGTTAAGAATGCCCAACAGCGGCCCAACCCGGCCCATGTCCAGGCCTTGCACCGGCCCATCCAAACCCGATCCAGGCCCGGTCAGCGTTGACCGTTGACTGGTCAACGTTGACCGTTGACCTGGGTCCCACTTGTCATCCACTGTTCACCGGGACCCCACCTGTCAATCTATGATTCCCCTCTGACCAACCAGAAGCCGCCACGTGTCACCCCTAGAATAATCAACCTATTTTTCCTTTTTCAGAAATAGTTTAAACCTTCAAAAATTCATAACTAATTAACCGTAGCTCAGAAAAATGCCAAACCAGAGTCCAAATTTTTCTAAAAATGAGCTCTACGTCATAAGCCTTTATTTAAGTGTATTTGGATCTTTCGATTTTCAGTTGCTTTTTTGTGCATCTCTATAGGAGTCGCTAACGCAGCTATATGTTACGTTTGGCAGACCCGGAGAAGCCACCGACTGAGGAGCTCGACCCCGACTACACCGACGACTTGGGTGATGACCTGCCAGGTGCCACACCCCACCCATTCGTAGATCCTATTACGCATTGCAAATACTTAGAATTGCTAGTGCTTTACTTTCTTGCAGTAATATAACTGATAGGATGCATGGTAGTTTACTGCTTTCTGAGCCACTTACCTTGTTGCAACCTCACACCTGCTCACCCTGCTGTTAGGCTAGACGCTGCTATATTACTTATTACTTCTGTCTTACTCTTACTCGCTTTATATCTGTGATGTGATGCTGGTGAGTGAGAGGCATTTGAGATAAGGCACGAGGTGCCGTAAACCTATTAATAAACTGGTAATGAACCCGGAGAGATCTTGGCATGAGTCTTGGGTGTGTTTGGTGAGGGTCGAGTCGACTGAGCAGGATCTGCGACGAGTCGTGAGGACGAGTCTTGCCGGAGGATGCTACCTGGGCGTTCGCCATGTGAAGTGCCTGTGGCGGGTACATGTGACAGGGAGAGGTCTCGGGGTGGAGTGTCTTCGTGGGATGAAGCCCTGGGATGGGAGGTGCTGTGATGGCACGGGGTGCCAGGTGTTTCGCTGAGTGGAAAACGGTTTCCCCTTGTGAAGATATCCTGCTTAGTCACCCTAAGGACTGTTACATCTGTGGACCGGGTCTTAGGAATCCTTGCACATCCCCTCACTTCTGTGGGGAGGAGATGGACGTTCGACTTGCTAGTGCGGTGCCACTACTATTGATGGTTAGCGGATAGTGTAGGGAGGTACGGGCAAGAGGACCCACACCCTTCCAAGATAGCGTAGTACCCAGGGGCCAGGTACTACGTCTCACAGCCTCAGCGTGTCGGTGGTACTCCGACACGGCCCCAGTTCTGAGTGATAGGGTGGTACCGTTTCTAGTCGGAAGGCGGCCCGGAATCAGCTTAGACGAGGCATCGTCGAGGATAGCTATCTTGTGGGATGTGTAAACCTCTACAGAGTTTCTGGTTGATCGATCGATACATATGCCGACCTTTCGGCTATGGACCTTTCCTAAGTATAGCTTCACATGACTAGAGAGAGGAGTCCTTCTACCTTCCCCGGGATTTCAGTATGTGATCCAGCTTTGGCCGTTGAGACATGGACGAGAGGGAGTTGTCCATGCCGATGAGAGAGTGAGATGAGATGTGATGTGGAGATGTGTGCTAGGATGGGATATCGTGTGTGAATGAGATGGGTTAATTTTTGATGAACTTATGTTATTAAAAATACTGGTTCTCGCATAGGAAACCATAGCCAAAGATAGGTTTCTCTTCTCAACCCCAATTGCATCCAGTTCCACAAAGCAAATGCATCATAGGGTGGGCGATGCGTGGCCAGTACCAAGTGTACTGATAGATTTTTGGTAGGCTCGGAGCCTGAGTACGACGAGGAGGACGACTGGGAGGAGTAGGGGTTCGCCCTACGCTCAAGCTTGGTGCGAGGAGTCCTAATTTCCGCTGCTATCTACGAGAAGCTGTTCTAGATGCTGTGTGTGAGCATGTTCCGCCCTGCGTGGCGATGATAATAATTAATGTAAACCTTCTATTTGTACTCTAATATTCATGTATGACTCTGTTTTTTGACTGAGATTTGGGTAATGGCATGAACTTGTTCATCTATTACACGTCAAATCTGTGGCATTCCCTTCGCGGAATGCAGGATCGTTTCATCTTGATTTAACAAAATTAACATCATATTCTTCACAACCCATAAACAAAGTTGAGAAGAGCAAGGTGAATTGTTACTCTCGAACGATGAAACCAACATTTGACAACCATCGCAGACTAAGCATTACTAAGCATAAGAGATAACGACCTTTTTAAACTAACAGGGTATAACTGAGGATATCTGTATATCAAGGTAATCATGCAGCAACGGTATAAATCAACCCCTAGTTACTTAATGCACATCTTACAAGACTTAAAGTGTAATAAATATTTTATAAATTCTATAGAAGGGTGTTATGCACTGGGGCTTGCCTGAGTTACAGAGAAGGTTAGTTCCCAGAGATAGTTCCAATAGACACCAGCACCTCTGGTGGATGGACCTCCTCCAAGACTTGATCAACACACATCTTCTCACTCTCGTACACTATACTTAGTAAATGATGTGATGCTTTAACATGATGGAATGCATGCCGCGTGATGTATGATAAGAGATATACAAATGCTTTAAAGGTAACATAGTAACATTAATTAATTTGAGTACAACTCTCCTTCACGATACAGTTGCAAGTAGTTATCATAAAGCATTTTTAGTTGTTCTTCTAACAAGTCAAAGTTTTACTTATTAAACATGCTTACCAACTAAAGCTTTACTATGGAAAAAGATGTACAAACAACATACAAGGAAACATATAACTTTTACTTTTTACCCAAGAGGTTTCATCTAAGAAACAATCAAGTTTATCAACATGCATTTTGTTTATTATTAACAAGTTAATTATGACCATAATATTTATGTAAGCATTTGCCATGGAACAGCAAAGGTGAAATGCTCCATGGTCTGACAACTCGACGCTTGTGAGGCTAGACCGCGTCCTAGTATCAATACCCTAGGAAGAGATGTTCCCCAGCGCTCACCTACATAGCCTGGGCTCGGATGCATCTGATCATTGCCCACTACTCCTATGTACTAACCTGGGCAGCATGTCTAAACCTTGCTTCCATTTCGAGGTCTTCTGGCCACGCTTTGAGGATTACACCCAAGTGTGGCCAACTCTTGGAACGAAAACGTGTCCGCGCTCGGGCCAATCGACCGCCTGGACACTAAGCTCTGAGCACTTGTGAGAGCACTGCAGAGATGGTCCACCTCTAGGATAGGTGGGATCAAAGAGCAGCTGCTCATGGTAGAGAGCTCATCTACCGCCTCGATGTGGCGTAAGAAACAAGAACACTATCTGAAGCTAAGGGAGCACTAAGGAAGAGAATGAAATGGCAGTGCCTTGGCCTATCTTGCTTGGAACGCACAATGGCTAGACAATGGTCTCACATTCGACACCTGAGCGAAGGGGATGCAAACACAGCCTACTTCCACATGATCGCAAGAGGAAGGAAGAGGCGGAATTTCATACCATCCTTGAAGGTTGATGGTCACCTGATCACTAATCATGCGCAAATGGAGTAGGCCATGTCCAACCACTTCACCGAGGTCTTCGGTAGGGTGGCAAACGGCGGGATGACACTCAACTTCATTGCTCTGGGCATCATGCCAATCAACCTTGACGTCTTGGAGGCTGACATTGGTGCTGACGAGGTGTGGAACGCCATCAAGGAGATGCCGCCAGACCAAGACCAGGCCTCGATGGTTTCACGGGTGCGTTCTACAAGTCCACATGGTCAGTCATCAGATACGACACAATGGCGGCCATCAAGGCCTTCACCGAAGGGGACTAAAGAGGGCTACAAAAGCTCAATAATGCACTAATCATCCTACTGCCCAAGAAGGTTGGTGCGTCAACCCCTACGGACTACTGGCCGATAACGATGATTCATAGCTTCATCAAGCTAATCTCCAAGGTACTGGCATTAAGGCTTGCACCGAAGCTAAATGAGCTGGTGGAAAAGAACTAGAATGCCTTCATTTGTACCAGGACAATCCATGACAACTTCAAATATATCTATAGGGCATCGGTGCTGATTAGGAGGTGCAAGACACCGATGCTATTACTAAAGCTAGACATCTCAAAGGCATCTGATACCCTATCATGGCCGTTCTTGCTGGATATCTTACAGGATAGAGGGTTTGGTCAGCGATGGTGCCATTGGATTACCTCCCTGTTATCCATAGTGTCATCCAGGATCATCTTGAATGGGAACCACAGACCACCAATCAGGCACCTCAGAGGAGTTTGACAGGGGGACTCGCTATCTCCTATGCTCTTCATTATTGCCATGGACGTACTACACAGAATGATATAGAAGGCCTGCAGAGATGGTGTGTTGAGGCCGACAGAGCCACGGGAGATCAAATTCTAGTGCAGCTTGTATGCAGATGATGTCATTCTATTCATCAGACCAACAACCCAAGAAGCAAGGGCAGGCAAGGAAATCTTGAGGCTATTTGGGGAGGCCACTAGACTTAAGACCAACCTGGACAAATGCTCAATCACGTCGATCTTTGGAGGTGAGGAATCCATGCATGAGATCATCAGCATCCTTGGATGCTAGGTGCAGCACTTCCCAATCCGATATCTAGGCTTATCGCTAAGCACTAAGAAAATTCCGAAGGCGGAGGTCCACTCAGTAGTCAAAGCTGTGGCAAGGAAGATGCCTCCTTGTCATGGATCACTCATGGCGAGGAGCGGTAGGCTGGTCTAGATCAAGTCAGTGCTCAGGGCGGTTCTAATCTACTCCATGATGGCAGACAACTTGCCGCCATGGGTGCGAAAAGAAATAGACGCCATCTGTAGAAACTTCCTATGGGTTGGCAAAGATGAGTCGGTGCGCAGCAAATGCATGGTGGCTTGGAAAACAGCGTGCCGACTGACAGAGCTAGGCGGGCTCGGCTTCAGTGATCTCAAGCTGGCCGGACATGCACTATAGACCAGATGGCTTTGGCTGCAAAACATGGACACTACGCACGCTTGGAGTGAGCTGCCAATCAAAACTGACCCCTAGGTTCAAGCTTTCTTCTGGGCTTCTGCATATACTGTGTTGGGCAATGGTGCTTTGACACGATTCTAGGATGATCGCTGGATGCAAGGGACTGCACCCTCTGACATAGCACCAAACCTGGTAACTTACATCCCCAGAAGAACCAAAGCATGACTCACTGTCCGCCAAGGGTTGCAGGGCCACCACTGGACTCAAGCGATCTCCGGGCCCATGAATACTGATGCAATTGCAGAGTACCTGGACCTATGGGAGGCCACCGAGCAGGTCATGCTAAATGACTAGCAGGATAGGTTGGTATGGCGATGGACGCTAGATGGAAGTTACAGCGCCAAATTAGCCCACAATATGCTCCACGCGGGATCAGTCACCTTCCACGGTGAAAGCCCTAGTTTGGTTTTGGCTAATTGATGAAACCTTAGTACTAACCTCTATGCTAAGTGTGTGAATTAGATGAGGTTGGTACAATCCAAGTGTGGAACAAGATTCGAGTCTATGGTGATGAAGGTGGACATGAAATGATGATCAAGTGCTTAACTTGGAAAAGAAGAAAGAGAAAAACAAAACCCGATGGAGATCAAGGCAAAGGTATTGCATAGGATTTTGGTTTTGGTGATCAAGACACCATAAAGGGTGTGATCACATTTAGGATTGATAGCCATACTATTAAGAGGGGAATTCTTGGTTAAAAAGGTTATCAAGTGCCACTAGGTGAGTTCATATGAGCATATGCATTAGGACCTAGTGTGTGCTAACATGTGACCCTTGTAAAATGCTTTGAAAAATGCTAACACACGTGCACACAAGTTCTACACTTTGTGGTTAGCAAGTTGGAAGCAAGGGCAAAATGTTTGAGGAGATAGAAAAAGAAAAGGCGGCGTGGGTACCTGACCAGACGCTAGACCTAATCTAGCGCCGCGTCTGGTCATTCAATGCAGAGAGGGCGCGGGGTTAGCACTGTTGCGACCGAACTCTGGTCGGGCATGATTTATGCGTCAGGTCAAGCTATGGTAGTGCGTGCGAGGCAGAAACAAAGGGACCAAACACTGGGACGCGTCAGGTCACGTTCGTCTAGGCGCGTCCGATCAGCTTTTAGCCGTGCTAGACCCTCTCTGGACTCGATCGTACTCCACGTGTTGGAGCGTCTGGTCATCTTGAGAGCGAGTCTGGTCATTGATTGACTGTGACGCTGACCGATTTTGACTGTTGGTGATCAACGAACGTTATTCAAAGGAGCGCCACATGGATGGCCAGGGACAACCGGGCGCTGACCGACCGAACGCTGGGGTGCATCCGGTCAGTGAGTTTGGTCACCCCTCGAGCAGAGCAATGACTACTTTTCGTTGGGGGCTCTATAAATAGAAGGGGGCGGCTTCAAGCCATATCCCTTTGTCATTTGACATCTTTGATATCCTTGTGAGCAGAGCAAACTCCCTCTCACTCATCTCTCTTGCTTGATTGCTAATTCAAAGTGAGATTGAGTGATTCCAAGTGCATTTGCTTGTGTGTTTGCATCTAGTGGCACTTGGGGATCGTTGTGGCTGCGGATTTCTTGTTACTATTGGTGGTTGCTGCCACCTAGACGGCTTGGAGCAGCAGAGCAGTTGTAGCAAGAGTTGGTGATTGTTCTTGGCCACCTCCCGGTGATTGTGAGGGGTTCTTGTGCCTTCCCTGGCGGAGCACCAAAGGCAACTCTAGTGGATTGCGCGTGTCATTGAGCTACCTCACTTGTGGGTAGGTTCTTGCAGTGTCCAACGTGTGGATGAGGTTCGTGCAACATCTCTTAGCTGCCAAACCACCAAGTGTTGATCGACACAACGGGGACTAGCGTGCCGGCAAGCACGTGAACCTCGGGAGAAAAATTGTGTCTCCATTGTGATTGATTCATTGGATTTCTCTCGGTGATTGGTATTCATCTTATTGTGATTGGTTCATTCCTCGAAATGGTGGTATAAAGATCACATTCCTCTCATTTACATTCTCACAAACTAGTTGTAACAAGTTCTTTAGTGTAATTAGTTTTGAGAGCTTGTCATATCTTTGCTAGTGCAGCTTTCACCTAGTTGAGCTCTTTAGTGTAGGTAGCTTTTGAGAGCTCATAGTGACTTAGCTTTTGATTGTCATAGTGATCATAGCAACTAGAATTGTTGGCTAGGTGGCTTGCAACCCTTGTAGAGCTAGAGCAAAATTGCATTATGCCATTTGTCATACTAATCAATTGCTCCAGTGCTTTATAGAATTTTCAAATAGGCTATTCACCCCTAGCCATATTAGGACCTTTCAAGTGGTATTGGAGCCATGGTCACCATTTGAGTAAGGCTTAACAACTCGGTGCACAAAAGATGGCTCAAGTTGTGTTCAACCATGTGGGAGGCAAACCACCGTTCTTTGATGGCACAAGCTATGACTATTGGAAGAGAAAGATGAAGATGTATCTTCGTTCAATCAATGACCAAGTGTGGAAAGTAACGGAGAATGACTTTGTGATTCTTGACCCCGACAATCTCACCAACAATGACAAGGCCAACAAGCAATGCAACACAATAGCCCTCAACACCATCTACAATGCCATTGATTCAAAGGTGTTTGAGAAAATCAAGGATCTTGACCGTGCTAGTGAAGTATGGAAGAGATTGGAGGAGACCTATGAGGGCACACCGGCAGTGAAGAGTGCCAAGTTGTATATTCTCAAGGACAAGTTGACAAGCTTCAAGATGAAGGATGATGAGAGCATTCTAGAGATGTTCCATCGATTGCAAGTGATTGTTGATGATTTGAAGGCATTGGGAGAGAAGATCAATGATGATGATGTCTCTCATCAGTTTTTGATATGCTTACCTCCAAGATTTGAGACATTGAGATTGATCATCATAAGAGGAGGATTGAAAGACATTACCCCTAACCAAGTACTAGGTGATGTCATGACACAAGAGACATACCGTGTGGAAAGGGAGAGGGTTGAGAAGGATAAGAAGAAAGAGGATGAAGACAAGAAGAAAAAGAGTGTAGTATTCAAGGCTAGCTCATCATCCAAGAACAAGGGAAAGTCCAAGAAAGAATCAAGTGATGATGAAGATCTTAGTGACATTGATGATGAAGCCATGGCTCTTCTAATGCGCAAGATGGGCAAGTTCATGAAGAAGAGAGGCTATGATCTTGAAACTGTGGTGTTATGTACCCAAACAACTTTAGGTAACTCATCCACCCATTTGCCTTTTGGTAGCCCCACGAGGCATTTTGATATTCCTATGCATATAATTCCATTTGCTCGTTCGACTGCACCGTTTGACTGTGGGTGCTTTACTGATGCGAAACATAACTGAATTCCTAGACTTTCACAATACTCTCTGAAATTTTGGCTGTCAAATTGAGTTCCATTATCTACTGTTATGTGCCTTAGAACTCCGAAGCGACAAATGATGTTTTGCCAAAGAAATTTCTTCATTGTGAAGGATGACATGTTTGTCACTGGTTTAGTTTCGATCCACTTAGTGAAATATTTCACTACTACTACTGCATATTGAAGGTTTCCTTGTGTTGTAGGTAGCTTTCCAATGATGTCAATTCCCAATCTCGCCAATGGCCAAGTTGGTTCTATTGTTTGTAAATTTGTTGCTGGAGCCTTTACTTTGCTTGCAGACATTTGGCAATTATGACAAGATTTGACAATTTCTTTGCTATCATTTTGGGCTGATGGCCAATAAAATCCCTGATGAAATGCTTTTCCTGCCATTGTTCTTGCTCCAGGATGTGTGCCACAAATTCCTTCGTGTATTTCTGATAGTAACTTTTTCCCCTCTTCTACTGATATACATTTGAGTAATGGTGCACATATTCCTTGTTTGTATAGCTGATTGTTGATGATCTTGTAATTTCTTGTTCTTTGCTTCATTCTTATGTTGTTGACTTTGTTTTCAGGCTCATAGTGCCCATGAAGGTAAGCCATAATTGGGGCTCTCCAGTCTTCACTTTGTATTATATGGACTTCTCTGGGTGTATCTTGCACTGCTTTGATGGATGCTTGCTTCAAGATTTGATAGAAAACATCTTGAGGGAGGCTTGTATTTTGTGCTGCAGCTTTTGCTAGTTCGTCTACATCTGAATTGTCATTTCTTGAGATGTTTTTGACTGTGAAACCTTCAAAATATTTCTCTTGATCTCTGAGAAATTGCAAGTATTTTGCTAATTCTGGATCTCTTGCTTTGTAGTCTTTTTCAATGTGTCCTGCTATAATTTGCGAATCTGTTTTGATTACTAATCTTTGGATTCCCATTGCTTTTGCTTTGCGAAGTCCTAGTAAAACGACTTCGTATTCTGTTATGTTGTTTATACATTGAAATTCTAGTCTTGCAGCATATTTCATCTTTATGCCTGAAGGCGAGGTGATTATTGCAGCTGCTCCAGCCCCTGCAAAGCCCCATGCGCCATCGCAATATATTGTCCGTTCTAGTTGTTCTCTGAACCTCCTCTGTCTTCAGCTGCTTCACCTCCTTTCGGCCTGCTTAGAAGTGACTGCTGCATACTGCATTTACTATTTTACCATGAAGAAACAAGCTGCTACTGCCTGCAAGTAACTGTAGAAAGAAGGCACCTCAAAAACAACTATAGAAAAAAAAGAAGGGCAGCCGAGTAGGTTGTCTCCAGCTGCAGGTGATGGCAGCGGCGTAGTGGCCTGCTCGAAGCTGGAGAGGGGGCGACGGCAGCAGCGACGAAGCCATCGAGGGGGCAACTTGAAGCAGGCTGTGGAGGGGCTGACAGCAGCAGCGTTGTGGGCCGGGAGGGGCGACAGCAGCATTGTGGTGGTCGGGGAGGGGGCGACTGCAGCGCCGTGGTGGGCGGGGAGGGGTCCACGGTAGCGGCGTGCTGGCCGGCGAGGGGGCGACGACGGCGGTGTGATCACCGGTGAGGGAGACCATAGCGGCGTCATGGCCAGCGGGGAAGCGATGCGGCAGATTGGGCTAATTGCAGCGGATTGGGCGTGGTACCAATTTGAAACAAGGAAAATGTTTGGAGGAGCCTAATTGCAATACGAGATGATGGCGTCCACGGGGTCAGTAGCGGATTGGGCCTAAACGACACCAAAACATAGATTATGGACATAAGTAGTCGTTTTGAGAGTTCATGGACCGGATTGACACACCCCAATAAGTATAGGGGCCGGCCATGCACTTTTCTCTTTGTTTTATATATACATCCTATTATGCTAAACTAGGAAGGTCGCACACAATTGGATGGCGATCGATTATATATATGTTGTTAAGCTCTTATGCGGTTTATAGCTTGCACCATCTTCGTTCAAGGCAACACATTGGCTTCAGTTTTGGGCTCGGTTGCAGTGCACTGAGGACCAAATGGAGGCAATCACTAGTGCAGAAAGGGGCTCCCGGTTTCCCAGCCAGGGTTGCAGCGCACTGAGGACCAAATGGAGGCTATCACTAGTGCAGAAAGGGGCTCCCGGTTTTCCAACCAGGACTGCGAATTCGGGACTAAAGGCCCCCCTTTAGTCCTAGTGTTGACACCATTTTTGGCACATGTCAAGATGATCAGAGTGGGCTAATTGGCAGGAGAAAAGCTGCTGTGTACGGCGATAGAAGGGTGCCGATGAAAATCAATTTGTAAGGGTTGTTGCCGATGAATGGTGGTGACTGATGGGAAGGTAGACTTAGATTCAGAGGCGTTGCTGATAAGATTGGAGATGTTATTACCGATGCCGATGAAGGAAGATTTGAAGACTGCTGCCGATGAAGCCTGTGACAACAAGAAGCAAGCTGATGAAGGAAAATTTGAAGACTGCTGCCAATGATAACAGGTAGCATGCCGATGGAGAGGAGGTCGATGAGAATTGCATCGTGATTGAGGCGGACAAGGAAATAGATAGGTGTTGATTTCCTTTTCTATATTTGTTAGAGTATGATTCATGTAAGAGTCACGTGTTTCCTTAGGTATGGACTTGGTGTCCTAGTCGTGTTTAGTTATGTTTCCTTAGATCAGGGTATAAATACAGATTGTGGAGCAATGTAATATATATCAATCAATATCAAACCAATTTTACTCATATTTGCATCTACTTACTTTTTGGTGACTTCGTCAATTCGCGTATTTTTTCTTTTTATGAGTTCTCATCGATTCGACGAGCTGCATCGCTTCAGTGCGACCTTCGGCGATCCTCGAGTTCCGTGTGAGTACCTCTTGGCCATGGCTTCTGGGCATATCACTGTTGTTAGGACCATAGTACTCGAATCTTTCATCCTTGTTGATTAACAGGTCAAATCGACTAGCACGCTTTGGATATTGATTTGGGTATTAGCCCTTTGTGTTTGCAGATCTACTTTTGCATCAACACATCTTTTGGCATGCCTAGTGGGACAAATCAATACGATCAATATGTTCAATCCTGAGATTGACTTGGGGAACATCATCGCGGTATCAGAAGATCTTAAGGAAGATCAGAAGCAGGCTATGGAAAAAGCTATAGAAGAATACAGGCATCTTTGCCTGAGATCATTTAGCATAAACAAGAGTGGACAAGTCATCCAGAAGCAAGATTTGTCGTTGCCTCGGCAGGTTACCTTTGACTCCAATCCTGGTAAACTTCAAGAGATGGTTAATTCTATAGTAAATCATGCTTTGATTAACCACAACAATGTGCTATCCAATACTGTTCATAATGCTGTGGTTCTAACTTTTAAAGAAAGACAAGTGTCACCACATTACGTTGGGCTAGCTTATCACCAACCAGAACCAGCATCGGTCAATACTCCATCGGCTCCCTTAGCTGTTGTGGGTACCGAAGTTACTTCCCCTCCAGTATCGACAGGCTTACCTAATATTCAATCTACACCAATACGATTAGATCCAGTACTTTCAGGAGGACAAGTTTAGCTTAATACAGATCTATCGGCATCAGCTATGTCAGGCCATGTGTCTCAGAATAGCCAGATTCCAGCTAATTGGTGGAGATATGGTATGCCTCCGGAGTCATCTGCTTTCAATCCTGGGTTACCTCAAGTGTTTGATGCAGCAGGAAAAGCTCCTATACCATCGGCTGTTTCGCCGATGGCTCAAGTGCCTTAATATGCCACATCAACAACTGTGCAACCAACTCCAGGAGGTTTCCAAATGCCTTTGGTTCAAGCACCCAATACAAGTCCATCCATAAGCTTACTGCCGATGCAGCAGAAGGCCCCTGCTATGAGTCAACCTAGAGTCCAGTTCATGCCTCAAGCTGGTTATACTAATTATCCAACAATGTCAGCAAATTACTAGCCATCGGCAAGTTTTGTACCGATAAGTTCTAATAATGGTTGGTCAGGATAGTTACCTGTTCAGTATACAGTTCAGCAAAATCAGCAAGTTGCAGGGATTCAGCAAGGTCATATGCAAGCTGGTTTTCAGAATCAAGCATCGGCAGCTCAGCCGATGAATCCTTTCCAGCAGGTTAATGGACTACAAGTAACGACGAATATGCCGATTGCTGGAGATCGTGTGCCACAAAGATACGTGGAGGGATATCAGCAGGCACCTCATGTAGAAATTCAGCCAGTTCGTCAGCAGGAGGCTGATGCTTTTTGGGTCGATAAGATAGCAGAAATCATGAGAGATCAGTTTGGGATAAAGCCCAAAGTTAATACTTATTCTTATCGGACTCCATACCCTCGAGTATATGATTTCACTAAATTCTCTGGACAAGATGATACATACGATGGAACACGTCAATCGCTTCATTATTCAATGTGGAGAGGCAGCTAGCAGAGATGAATTAAGAGTTCGATTATTTTCATCATCTTTGTCTGGATCAGCATTCACATGGTTCATTTTGTTACCACCAAATTCTATTATTACTTGGGCTGATCTAGAAAAACAATTTTATAAATATTTCTTTGTTGGAATCCATGAAAAGAAGCTTACCGATTTAGTAAAATTAAGACAGCGTAATGATGAATCGGTAGAAAGCTTTGTGCAAAGGCTACGAGATGTAAAAAATAAGTGCTACAGTCTGGTGCTGGATGATCGGCAGCTTGCTGATCTGGCTTTCCAAGGGTTATTGCCACATCTTAAGAACAGATATGCTTCTCAGGAGTTTGAAAGCCTGAGTCATCTTGTACAAAGGATCTCTGATCAAGATACTAGGGTTTTTGAGCCTAAAAAGAATTGGAGCAAAAAGTATCATTTGTTGAAGAGGTAGAAGATTCTGATTCTGATGAAGAACCAGTTATCGGCTTAGCTGAGTGGGTTAAGAATAAAAAGCCAATATCTTGTCCCTTTGGTCAAAAAGAGCCAGAAAAGTTTACCTTTGACATCACCAAAGCCGACAAGATATTTGATCTTTTGCTTCAGGAAGGCCAAATTAAGCTATCACCTAATCATGTAATCCCATCGGCAGAAGAGTTGAAGAAGATCTTGTACTGCAAATGGCACAATGCAACTTCACACAGTACAAATGAGTGCAAAGTGTTCAGGCAACAGTTACAATCGGCTATTGAATCTGGAAGAATTAAGTTTGGTAATTCCAAAACCTAGAAGCCGATGAAAATTGATCAACACCCTTTTCTAGCAAACATGTTGGATGCTAAGGGTAAGACCAAGGTATTGACATGTCACACCCAAAATTTCCTATTTTTGGTTGTGCATGAAAAACACTAAATAAAATAAATGATTTCAATATTTGAATAAATTTATTAGATAAGTTAAGTTGCTGTTAATTTAAATATAGAAAATTTTGGTTTTCAACTTTTTCATATTAATTTGATAATGTGATGTTTGTGTGATGCTTGTCTTTAGTGTTGGTGAGTGCTATTATTTTCAAAATACCATAGGACGACGATTACTTCTCATCAAAAAACTTTTTGACATTTTCTGGATTTAAAATTTCAATTTCTGTGAGCTTAATCTTTTTCCTTGATCTCTTCATCAATCTTTTCATGAGCCCAAACCTATTTAGTTGAGTTCCTTATCTCCCTAAGAGTCTCCAGGATTTTTTCCGTGATTTTTCTGAGCTCCGGGCTATTTTTCGCGGCCAAAAAGGTAATTTTAGATTTTCTAGAATTATTTTATTCGCGGAATTAAAATAATCCCGAAATTAAGAAAATCCGAAAAGTTTCCAATCCCTATGACTATATATATGCCGGCGTAGCCCTCGACGCCTTGGTTTCAGAAGTACAACCCTTATCGCGAGCCGCCACTCGTAGCTTCCTCCACCCCTCGCCGAAGTTCTGCATCTACAGCTTGCGTTCCGGCGAACCTCCGGCGAAGATTCGGCGCGCTTTTCCGGCCACGTTTCTCGTCCCTGGCGAATTCCGCTTCCACTCCGAGGTTTGTCTCGTCGTCCTCTACACCGTCATGCCTTCTTTTTGTCGAATCCATCACCGTTTGACCTTCTCCCCTTCGTTTTTCTTCTCCGGTGTGTTTCCCGGCGAGCTCTCCATCGACAGTTCGAGTTTCTTCATCTTCTGGCGAGCTGCGCCTCACACCGCCAGCTACCGTTGCCCCACGGCAGCCCAGCCCTGGGCGCCACTCCATCGCCGGCCTAGCGCTCGGTAGCCGCGCCCTGTGCACCTGTTGCAACGGTACAGGGTGGGCTGCACCGCTGCCGTCTCGTGCAGGCATGGCCATGCAGGCCTTGTGCCAACCGCCGTGGCCCCGCGTGTGGACCTGCGTGCGCCCGTGCCGTGCCACCGGCCAGCAGGCCAAGGTCCCGGCCGAGCCCCTTCTGCAGTCCTCTCCCATGGCCATGGCTATGTGGTGGTTGTACGGGAGGTCAAAGGATGAAGACGAGGTAATTACGAAATTGCCGCCAGTTCGTAATATCTTCATCGTTTAATCGTTCTAGCTCGATTTTGCTCCATTCTAGTGGCGTTAGTTTTATATCGACGCACTCTACGCAATAGTACTAATGATGTTCGCGTCACATGTTTTTCATAATGTAGTTAAATAACAAATTTAATTAATCTACAAGCAGCTAGTTTTATAATTAAAAGCAATGAAAGTAAACGTCGGTCTTTTATAATTAAATATTAATTTGATTAATGTTCGCTTATATGTTTACAATTATAATCTAATTAGATTAATCACGCTACATGTAATATACTCATATATATCTCTTTTGCAAAGATAATGTTTAACTAGCATATTCCATTATGTAATAATATCTATATAATAAAACGCGGTTAGCTTCAACTTGATTTTAGATGTAAATATGATGTTATTAAGTAAAGTATTAAATTGGATTAATGCTTTATGCAAATGGTTTTCTAAATTAAAAACAACATCGGTTAATACTCAGCTTTTCATATATTTTTAAGTTATAAATTGTTTAGCTTAAACACGTCTCATTCATAATTCGGTGAGATACTCTCACGTGTTTATTCCTTTGCAAAGTAAATGGTTTAATAATATGAGACATGTATATAAATAAAACATGATGATTAGTTTTAAACCTGACATTCAATTTAATATATGTTGACTAATCTGGATTTGTTGACACCGTTTTTTGGCACGTGTCAAGATAATCAGAGTGGGCTAATCGGTAGAAGTGTATGTTGATAGCCGATAAAAGACAGCTTGTGAAGAAGGCTGCCGATGGATGGTGGCGGTGTATGGAGAAGCTAGGTTGGATTGGGGTGTTGCCGATAAGGTTAAGGGTATTATTGTCGATGTCGATAAAGGAGGTTTGAAGACTGCTGCTGATGAAATAGGAAGTGTGCCGATGAAAGAAGACTTGAAGGCTGCTGCCGATGAAATAGGGAGTGTGCCGATGGAAAGGAGGTCGATGGGAATTCCATCGTAATTTAGGCGGACAAAGGAATAAGATAGGAATTAATTTTCTTTTCTATGTTTATTAGAGTCTGATTTGTATAAGAGTCATATGTTTCTTTAGATTTGGATTTAGTGTCCTAGTCGTATTTGGTTACGTCTCTGTAGATCAGGGTATAAATATAGAGTGAAGGGCAATGTAATGAGGAATCAATCAATATCAAAAACCAGCTTTTACTCTTATTTACATTTATTTACTTTCCGGCGACTTCGTCAATTTGCATATTTTTCCTTTTTATGAGTTCTCATCGATTCGGCGAGTTGCATTGCTTCAGTGCAATCTTCGACGATCCTCGAGTTCCGCGTGAGTACCTCTTGGCCGTGACTTCTGGGCGTATCGCTGTTGTCAGGACCAAAGTGCTCGTATCTTCATCCTTGTCGATTAACAGGTCAAATCGACTAGCACGCTTTGGATATCGATTTCGGGTATTAGCCCTTTGTGTTTGCAGATTCACTTTTGCATCAACACATCTTTTGGCACGCCTGGTGGCACCAGATCTGATCAATATGTTCAATCCTGAGATCGATGCGGGGAACATCATCGCGGTATCAGAAGAAGATCTTAAGGAAGAACAGAAGCAGGCTATGGAAAAGGCTATAGAAGAATACAGACAGCTTTGTTTGAAGTCATTCAGCTTGAAGAAGAGTGGACAAGTCATCCAGAAGCAAGATTTGCCGTTGCCTCGGCAAGTTACCTTTGATTCTAATCTGGGTAAACTTCAAGAGATGGTTAATTCTGCAGTAAATCATGCTTTAATTAATCACTCCAATGTGTTGTCCAATACTGTTCATAATGCTGTGGTTCGAACTTTCAAAGAAGGGCAAGCATCACCGCATTACATTGGGCCTGCCTATCATCAACCAGAGTCAGCATCTGTTATTACTCCATCGGCTCCCCCGGCCGTTGTGGGTACAGAAGTTTCTTCCCCTCCAGTATCAGCAGGCTTATCTAACGTACAATCTACACCGATGCGATCAGATTCAGTATTATCAGGACGAGTTCAGCTTAATACAGATCTATCGGCATCGGCTTTATCAGGTCCTGTGCCATAGAATAACCAGACTCCTGCTAATTGGTGGGGATACGGTATGCCTCCAGAGCCATCTGCTTTTAACCCTAGGTTACCTCAAGTGTTTGACACAACAGGAAAAGCTCCTATGCCATCGGTTGGTTCGCCGATAGCTCAAGTGCCTCAATATACTACAGCAACTACTGTGCAACCAACTCTAGGAAGCTTCCAGATGCCTTTGGGTCAAACATCTAATTCAATTCCATCGGCAAACTTGTTACCGATGCAACAGAAGGCTCTTGCTGTAAGTCAACCTGGAGTCCAGTTCATGCCTCAAGCTGGTTGTAATTATCTAGCAATGCCAGCAAATTACCAGCCATCGGCAAATTTTGTACTAATGAACGCTAATAATAGTTGGTCAGGGCAGTTTCCAACTCAACATACAGTTCAGCCAAATCAGCAAGTTACAGGGATTCATCAAGGTCATATGCAAGCTGGTTTTTAGAATCAAGCATCGGCAGCTCAGCCGATGAATCCTTTCCAGCAGGTTAATGGACCACAAGTAATAGCAAATATGCCGATTGCTGGAGATCATGGGCCACAAAGATATGCAGAGGGATATCAGCAAGTACCTCCTGTAGAAATTCAGCCATATCGTCAACAAGATGTTGATGCTTTTTTGGCCGATAAAATAGCAGAGATTATGAAGGATCAGTTTGGGATAAAACCCAAGGTCAATACTTATTCTTATCGGACTCTATATCCTCTGGCATATGATTTAATTCCTCTTCCAAATCGGTACAAGGTACCAGATTTCACTAAGTTCTCTAGGCAAGATGATACATCAACCATGGAACATGTTAATCGCTTTATTATTCAATGTGGAGAGGCAGCTAGTAGAGATGAATTAAGAGTTCATTTGTTTTCATCATCTTTGTCTAGATCAACATTCACATGGTTTATTTCATTACCGCCAAATTCTATTATTACTTGAGCTGATCTAGAAAAGCAATTTCATAAATATTTCTTTGCTGGAGTTCATGAAAAGAAGCTTACCGATTTGGTAAAATTGAGACAGCGTAATGATGAATCGGTGGAAGGCTTTGTGCAAAGGCTACGAGATGTGAAAAATAAGTGTTATAGCCTGGTACTGGATGATCGGCAACTTGCTGATTTGGCTTTCCAAGGATTGTTGCCACACCTTAAGGACAGATATGCTTCTCAAGAGTTCGAAAGCCTAAGTCATCTCGTGCAAAGGATTTCTGATCAAGATACTAGAGTTTTTGAACCCAAAAGAAATTGGAACAAGAAGGTTTCATTTGTCGGAGAGGTAGAAGATTCTGATTCAGATGAAGAGCCAGTTATCGGTTTGGCTAAGTGGGTTAAAAATAAAAAGCCGATATCTTGTCCCTTTGGTCAAAAAGAGCCAGAGAAGTTTACTTTCGACATCACCAAAGCCGATAAGATATTTGATCTTCTGCTTCAAGAGGGCCAGATTAAGCTGTCACCTAATCATGTGATCCCATCGGCAGAAGAGTTGAAGAAAATGTTGTATTGCAAATGGCACAATGCAACTTCACACAGTACAAATGAGTGCAAAGTGTTTAGGCAACAGTTACAATTAGCTATTGAATCTGGGAGAATTAAATTTGGTAATTCCAAGATCCAGAAGCCGATGAAAATTGATCAACATCCTTTTCCAGCAAATATGTTGGATGCTGAAGGAAAGACTAAGGTGTTGACATCAGAAGTTGCTGAGAAAAATGCATCAGTGGATCCCCAACATCGGATAACTACCGATGATGCAAAAAGCAAGGGGCTACTAGGAGAAAGTAGCAATTCTGGAAAGTCTCCTCGATTTGGCATTGTGATTACCCATCGAAGGCAACAGGAGGGCTGGCGTCAGCGAAGGGACCGATATCGACAACAGCAAGAAGAGAGACGCCGAGAGGAGTGGAATCGGCATAAGGATCATTGGAGGTGTCCGTTTTTTATTCATTGTTGGGAAGAAGGTATTAAATTACCTACTGTTGAAAATTGCCCAGAGTGCAATGGTTATTATGGAGTTAATCGTTCAGAAAGGAGGTTTCAACCTGGCAATCAAGGTTTGTCCATCAATGAGCCGATCAGGGGTAAAGCATCAGTACATGATCGGCTGGGGGGCAGGCTTAGTGTACATGAGAGGCTTGGTAAACGCGCTGCATATTTTTCGAGGAACCAAGAGGAGCTTGAAGAGATGGCAAACGCAAGAGTTCCTGATGAAGAAATATTTTACAGGGATCCTAATATACGTCATGTAGAGTCAACCAGGACCTATTATCAGCCAGTTTGGAAAACTAAACTTCCTCAATGGTGTCCAGAAGGTTTGACAAAGACACAGAAAAGGAGGATGCAGCGAGAGTGTTAAGAGGACTTATACCGAGAAGAGAATTCCTCCAATGAGAGATCTGGTAATCAGCAGTGGCAAATAAAGCACAAAAATAAAGGCCCATCGGCATATGTCAATATGGTGTTTATGTTGCCGATGGAATTTTTGGCACTCCCTGATAATGAGGAAGAAGCTGTTTTCTCTGACCAAATAGCTCAATTAACGCTAGATCCAATGATGGCTGTTTTTGAGAAACCTGCCGATGATGAGAGACAGCATCTCAAGGCTTTGTTTGTGAAAGGCAGAGTTGATGGGCAGCCTGTATCTAAGATACTTATTGATGGAGGAGCTGCGATTAATATTATGCCTTATGTGATGTATCGGAAACTTGGTAAGGGAGATCAAGACTTCACCAAAACTGATATGATACTAAAGGATTTTGAAGGCAATGTGTCACCGGCTAAAGGGGCAGTGTGCGTTGAGTTGACCATCGGCAGCAAAACCTTACCAACGACTTTCTTTGTTATTAATAGCAAGGGTGCATATAATCTGCTTCTAGAAAGGGATTGGATTCATGCTAATTGTTGTGTTCCTTCTACAATGCATCAGTGCCTCGTACAATGGATTGGGGATAAAATTGAAGTTGTTCCTAGTGATTCTTCTTACATCATCGCATCGGCAGAATCAGATACTTATGAACGAACCAAGTGCATATCAGGAGAAGCTTGGGAAAAAGAGTTCCTCAAGGTTACCGATTATGAAATTCCACCGATCCAAGCAGTCGGTTCTGAAGAAGAATTTTAATGGATAGGTTTACCGATGATAGAAAATTAGGTCAAGGGTTTACATCGGCTGATGATTTAGTAGAAGTAGATATTGGTGAGGGTGATAGGCCAAGGCCTACTTTTATTAGTGCTAAGTTAGATTCCAAGTGTAAACAGCAATTAGTCAATTTGTTAAAAGAGTATAAAGATTGTTTTGCTTGGAATTATACTGAAATGCCTGGATTAGACCGATCGATAGTTGAACATCGGTTGCCTATTAAGTCTGGATTTCAGCCACATCAGCAGCCAGCGCGCCAATGCAATCCTAATATACTTCCTGATATTAAGGCCGAAATAACTAAATTAATTGAGGCAAAATTTATTCGGCAGTGTCGATATGCGGAGTGGATTTCTAATGTGGTTCCTGTTTATAAGAAAAATAGGAAACTTTATGTTTGTATTGATTTTAGGAATCTCAATAAAGCCACACCAATGGATGATTATCCAATGCCAATTGCTGATTTGTTGATTGATGCTACAGCAGGACATCAAATTATCAGCTTCATGGATGGTAATGCGGGTTATAATCAAATATTCATGGCCAAAGAAGATATTCCCAAGACTGCTTTTAGGTGTCCAGGTCATGTGGGATTATTTGAATGGATAGTTATGACGTTTGGTTTGAAAAATGCCGGTGCTACTTATCAAAGAGCTATGAACTTTATTTTTCATGAATACATCGGCACATTAGTAGAGATCTACATCGATGATATAGTGATTAAGTCTGGAGATATCACAAAGCATCTAACCGATCTACGAAAGATACTGGAGTGCACAAGGAAGCATGGACTAAAGATGAATCCTAATAAATGTGCATTTGGTGTATCGGCAGGACAATTCTTGGGTTTTATGGTGCATCAACGGGGCATTGAAATTAGTAGGAAGTCTATTGAGGCAATCAACAAGGTGGTTGCTCCTACCAATAAAACTGAATTACAATCTTTGATCGGTAAGATTAATTTCATCAGGAGATTCATATCTAATCTGTCGGGTAAGATCAAGGCTTTTAGTCCATTACTGAAATTGAAAGCCGATCAGGAATTTAGATGGGGAGATGAGCAGCAATTAGCCCTAGATGAAATTAAGAGCTACTTAACAAATCCTCCAGTGCTAGTTCCACCTCAACACGGGAAACCTTTCAGATTGTATTTGTCAACTGATGATACTGTTATCGGTTCAGCTCTTATTCAAGAATTTGAGGGGAAAGAACGTGTTATTTATTATTTGAGCAGACGGTTAGTGGATGTTGAAACCAGGTATTCAGCTATCGAGAGATTATGTCTGTGTCTATACTTTTCTTGTATTAAGTTGAGGCATTATTTACTATCGGCTGAGTGTACTGTCATATGCAAAGACGACGTGGTCAAATATATGCTGTCGATGCCGATATTAAGTGGTAGAATTGGCAAGTGGATTTTAGCGTTATCAGAATTTGACCTATGTTATGAATCGGCTAAGGCAGTTAAGGAGCAGGTTATGGCTGATTTTGTCACTCAACATTGCAACACAGTGGATTCTCTGGAGATTGCTCCTTGGACACTTTTCTTCGATGGGTCTACATGTGGTGAAGGAGCAGGCATCGGCATTGTGTTAATTTCCCCTCAGGGGAAGAAGTATGAGTTTTCATTGTCGATTGTTGCTACATCAACAAACAATCAGGCTGAATACCAAGCTTTGATAAAAGGGTTAGAATTGCTTAAGGAGATACGTGCCGATGCTGTTGAAATTTTTGGTGATTCTATGCTAGTTATAAATCAGTTGGCTGGAATTTATGAATGTCGAGGTGAAGTTTTAATTTCATATTATGAGAAATGTCTGCAATTGTTGAAAGGGTTTAGGAATTTTCATCTGGAACATGTTTCTCGATTGCATAATGAAGAGGCTAATCGATTAGCTCAGCATGCTTTAGGGTATCAGCCTATTCAAGAAGTATTAACATCGGCAGTTGATACCGATGACTGGAGAAAGGAAATTGTTGATTATTTAAAGGATCCATCTAAAAAGGTTGAAAGACGTATAAGATTCCAAGCTACCAAGTATGTGCTCCTTGATGATGAATTATATTACCGTACCATAGATGGAGTTTTACTCAGATGTGTTAGCATTGATGAATCAAAAAGCTTGATGGGTGAGATTCATGAAGGAGTATGTGGGGCTCATCAGTCGTCTTTCAAGATGAAATGGATGATCAGAAGAAATGGATATTATTGGCTGACTATTCTCGAAGATTGTTTTAAATATTTTAAAGGATGTCAGGAATGTCAAAAATTTGGTAATATTCAAAGAGCACCCGCATCGGCTATGAACCCCATAATTAAGCCTTAGCCGTTCCAGGGTTGGGTTATTGATCTCATCGGTCAGATTTATCCACCATCGAGTAAGGGGCATAAATTTATTTTGGTTGCTACCGATTATTTCATAAAATGGGTTGAAGCAATTCCTTTGAAAAAGGTGACATCGGCTAATATGATTGATTTTGTGAAAGAGCATATTGTTTACCGATTTGGTATTCCTCAAACTATCACTACCGATCAAGGTACCATGTTTACATCGGGGGAATTTGATGAGTTTGCTGTGAGTATGGGGATTAAAGTTTTAAATTCTTCTCTATATTATGCCCAAGCTAATGGTCAGGCTGAGGCTTCTAACAAAGGAATTATCAAGCTCATTAAGCACAAAATTAAAGAATATCCTAAGAGGTGGCATACGGTATTAAATGAAGCCTTGTGGTCATATCGGATGTCGTGTCATGGTACAACCAAGGTAACACCTTATCAGTTGGTATACGGACACGACGCAGTATTGCCTTGGGAGATTAAAACTGGCTCTAGGCGAATACATTCTCAAGATCAATTGACAGCCGATGACTATGATACCCTTATGAAAGATGAGTTGGAAGATGTGGCAGGTCATCGGTTAAAGGCTTTAGCTAGCATCGAAGAGAATAAGAAAAGGGTAGCCAGATGGTATGACAAGAAGGTGAAGATAAAGGAGTTTATCGATGGGGATTTGGTTTGGAAGTTGATTTTACCGATTGGGACTAAAACTTTAAAGTTTGGCAAATGATCGCCTAATTGGGAGTGTCCATATCGGATAAATCAATTTGTTCCTAGTAATGCATATATTCTCGAAACCCTTGAAGGGGTTGTGTTTCCCAGAGCATTAAATGGAAAATATTTAAAGAAATATTACCCTAGTATCTGGATAGATGCATAAAAGTATAATTACCGATAACAATCCTATCGGCTAGAGTTAAACAAAGCATCAATGTGTCATTGCCGATGCACTCGATGAGAATTATAGATTTAACAAAGATTGGATAGCCGATATTGCACGCAGGCGAATCTCATCGGCTTCCTTCAATTCTTTAGCGTCTTCATCGGCAACCCCCTCCACAGGCTTGAGTTTCTTTTTCAAGGCCAAGGCCTTGCGAGCTTGGACATCCCTTTCTTGCTGAAGGGCTTTGATGACGTCAGGAAGCTGGCCTTCTTCTTGCCTGGCGTGAGTTAGGGCTGTTTCAACTTCTTCTAGTTCAGCTAGAAGAGCTGCTCTCTTTGCCGATAGATCCAGGATTTTCTGCTTAAGATTGGCACCTGAGGTCTGCAAGTTGCTGATGCTTTTGTGCTTCTCATCGGCAGTTTGTTTTAGCTGCAGCATCTCTTCCTTGAGCTAGGCTTGAGCTGCTCTATCGGTGATACGGTGAGCAGCCCGTTGATATTGAAGTTGTCGGCTCTCTAGATGGACTGCTGGGAAGAGAGTTTCTTCAACATCGGCAGGAACTTGGCCACGGATTGTCTTGAAGATGGTTTTTGCAGGATCTGAATCGTTTACCAACTGAGCAGTATCTTGTTGTAACAGATTCAGAAGGGCTTCTAGCTTGGTATAAATTTCTGCCGATATCGTCCCCAGTGCTAGGGAAGAACTCGCTTCTTCTCCATCATCATCGGAGATGTCGATAGCAAAAGGAAACAAGCTATTGGGAGAATCTTGTTCCTGTGAAGAAGAAAGGAAGTCAAAGATCCTACCTAAGGATAGATATGGATATTATAAATCGAATAGGTCAATCGGTTTACCTGCTTCAAGGTGATTTCTTGGGCCTGGCTGGAAGGAGCAGCTTGAAGGGGGCCATGTGAGGGATCGGCAGAGCTGGCCGATGGGATGTCTTCTACGACTTCATCAATAGTTGGCCCTTGGGGTATGATGGCCGATGATACATTTTGTGCAGAAGGGTCAACTTGTTCAACTACATCGGTTGGCTGACTAACAGGTGTTGGAGCAGATGCAGGGACTGGCATAGATTTCTGTCGTTTTTACTGAGCCTTGGCATTAGTTAAAGCTTTACGCTTTACTTGGGTCTCAGCGACAGTTGGCTAGGGGGCATCGGCACTTGTTGATCGTGGAGCTTGAGCGCCTGGTGTGTTTGCCGATGTGCCCATTTGCTGCTGCAAAACAAGTGTAAGATTGGATGTTTAACAGATAAAATGTAAAGTTGAAAGAATACCTCTGAAGGTTGACTAAAGGTAGTGGTGCTTGGTGCTGGAAGAGTTGTCGATGATGATCCAGCAGCGGCTCTTACACCTTGATGATTACATGATTAATATAGTTTGTATCGGCATGAGTGAAAATAAACGAGGTTATTACCTTGAAAGCTTTGATTAGGCTTGATGCGGCGGCTAATGGAGTAGCCCTAGCTGTTGCTAGCTTTGATCTAGAGGTGACGGTCTTGGCACGGGTCCTCTGGAAAGTTAAAGCGGCTAAGGTGGGGGCGTTGTAGCCGATCACTGAAATTGAGGAGATAGGTTGGAGGTTGAAAGGTTTCCCACTCTTGCTTATGGATGGAACTAGGTCATCGGCCTGTCACAAGAAAGATTAGCTGCCGATATATGAAAAAGGAGAAACAAAATAAAGTTAAAAGAAACTTACTGCATCATTAGGAACGGCGTAGTCGGGATCGATCATGTGCCGATATGTATGGACGGATGTGTGCGAATAATTGTTCCTTCCATTCTTACCACCATTGCTTATATGATTCGGTAATAAAAGACGCTGGTGCCCAGACGGAAAGATCAACGTTTGAGATATCGGCATCGGGGGCGAGTCTCACTACCCTGCTCCACTCAGTTCCGCTGGTGATTTCTCTGGGCTTGATCACATCGGCAAAGCACAGCTTGATTGGCAGTTGCCCAAAAGCCAGTTGATGGGATACTGCCGATGGATTGTAGAACTCATAGGTGGTATTGGAATTTTTCCCACTACCAAATGTGTTCACCGGGATTGCCCTGGGAGTGATGATGGCCATCATAAGCTCATTGTCTTGGTTCAGCTTGTCATCGGCAAAGTTGAAGGGAAGGGGGAACTTGTTCTCTTCATCGATATAGGGTACCCAAGCCCTATGATCGTGAGGGAGACCATTGTAGAAGTTCTGGAAAAATCTGCCGATTTGATCTTCATTGGCCTCTATTCCAGGGAGGACAATTATGGCTTCACCGAAGTTGAGAGGGGGGCGTGTTGCCGATTCCTCATCTCCAAGAACGTAATCTTTGGCGATTTCTCGTGGGAATTCTTGGGCGAAGAAATCCCACTACAGACGTTTATGCATATGGGCATTTAGCCACATATTGATAAACCACCATGGGCCTCCCAAATTGTCGATGGGCTCACCAAGCAAAAGCTTCTGGGATACTTGGTGGAGGAGGTGGTAGGTGGAGCTCAGAAGGTATCGACCGAGCGGGAACCTTACACCGTTGGCCAAGAGTTCGGCTGCAGGAAGGAAGGCGTTGGTTGGTCCTACCGATCGACCGCAGAAGATAAATTTCTCCAACCACATATTCAAGAATATGGCGTGTTCCCTCTGGTTAACAGTGCCAGTCCATTGGTATTCCTGGATGTATCCTGTCCAGTCGCCGATGTTGCGTGTGTTCACTCTATATTCGGCTCTCCTACCATAGATGGAAGCCTCATCGACAGTCGAGATGTCCAAGCCAGTGAGCATGTATACATCGGCACGAGTAGGGGCGGATGGACCATGGCCAAACATGAAGGTGTTTGTTGTATCTGACCAGAAGTAAGCGGCGGCTATCATCATGGATTCATTCTTCTGCATATCGGCAATAGACAGCCTAATGCATTGGTCTATTTTCTGCTCTGCCCAGTACACCTGCATCGACCTGTTAACCCTCAAATACCAATCTTTCTACCCTTTGGTGGGTTTGGGCCAGGATCGGAATGTATCTTTCCATAGATTCAAAGAAAAATTTTGAGCTTTGAAGGGAATTCTGTTAGCTTCTGCGTTGATCAGATCAGTTGGATCTGGGTCGCCCATTGGACCTAGGCATTGGAGGTGTGGTTGGTCGGTTGGAATAACCAGTTTGTTGCGTAGTTCCTAAGTTCGGAGGATCAAAAGAATGAGGAAAAAGGGAAAAATTACTAACTATATGAACTCGCATAGATCAAAAGAGTCAAGGTAAAAGTAACGAAAGTAGAACGAACCGCGGGGACGTCGAAGTTGATCGCCATTGCTCTGAGGAAGGTGAAGGCGCCGACTGGGAACTTAAAGGTGATGCTGGAAGCTCTTGTTGATTGAGGTTGCGCGGTTGTTCGTTGAGGTCGCCGCCGGAGAGAGAGAATGCCAAAGGTTGGGGTCTGAGGGTAGAAGATGAGCGTTCTGGAGAAATCTATTTATAGGCTGCTTGGAGTAGGGGTATTCTGGACTTATCTCTATGCCACGCGCGTGTAGGTCGAGGTGGTTCAGATGGATATGGTAACTGTTCGCACGACAATCAAGGGATTGTATAGGGGATTTGATGGCAAGTGATCATGACTTGGAAAAGATCTTAGTACAAAATCTTTTGATTCTAAAATGGTGGCGTTAATTATGTTAAGATCTTGCTGATGGATTGTTATTTCGGTATCTTAACCATAATTAGGGCAAGAGTAGTTGGGGATTGTGCAATATTTGCTGATATGTGTGAATCAGAACTAGATTTGATTAGATTCAGTAAAGGATTATGTTATGCTTGGAGAATGGGTTGAGAAAAATAGGTAAAGGCAAACATTATCTGGAGTGAATTTCGGAGCATCAATGTTTTATACTCCGAAACTGGGGGGCATGTGTTGACACCGTTTTTTGGCACGTGTCAAGATAATCAGAGTGGGCTAATCGGTAGAAGAAAAGTTATTGCGTATGTTGATAGCCGATAAAAGACAGCTTGTGAAGAAGGCTGCCGATTGATGGTGCCGGTGTATGGAGAAGCTAGGGGTTCGATTGGGGTGTTGCCGATAAGGTTAAGGGTATTATTGTCGATGTCGATAAAGGAGGTTTGAAGACTGCTGCTGATGAAATAGGAAGTGTGCCGATGAAAGAAGACTTGAAGGCTGTTGCCGATGAAACAGGGAGTGTGCCGATGGAAAGGAGGTCGATGGGAATTCCATCGTAATTTAGGCGGACAAGGGAATAAGATAGGAATTAATTTTCTTTTCTATGTTTATTAGAGTCTGATTTGTATAAGAGTCATATGTTTCTTTAGATTTGGATTTAGTGTTCTAGTCGTATTTGGTTACGTCTCTGTAGATCAGGGTATAAATATAGAGTGAAGGGCAATGTAATGAGGAATCAATCAATATCAAAAACCAGCTTTTACTCTTATTTACATCTATTTACTTTCTGGCGACTTCGTCAATTTGCATATTTTTCCTTTTTACGAGTTCTTATCGATTCGGCGAGTTGCATTGCTTCAGTGCAATCTTCGACGATCCTCGAGTTCCGCGTGAGTACCTCTTGGCCGTGACTTCCGGGCGTATCGCTGTTGTCAGGACCAAAGTGCTCGTATCTTCATCCTTGTCGATTAACAGGTCAAATCGACTGGCACGCTTTGGATATCGATTTCGGGTATTAGCCCTTTGTGTTTGCAGATCCACTTTTGCATCAACAGGATTAATATTGTTCACATGATTTTGGTACTTAAAATAAATCAAGCGTGTAGGCTTTTCTAATATAAACTTTCGGTAGTTGTTTCTTTTCAATCGTAGCTCCATTTAGTCTAGTTGCGTTAGTTTTGTGTTGACGTAATTTAAGTGTTAGAGAAATTTGTTTTGCAAGTTAAAGCCTAAATGACTTAAACAATTATGATACATATTTAGAAATAAAACATGATTAGTTTAACTCAGATTTGGACTAAGCATAGTTTAACTAATCTAAGTTAATAACCTTTATCAATTTTATTTAATTAAAATAATCAAGTGTGTAGTTGTTTCTTTTATATAATATAAATGTAATTTGATTAATATTTATTTAAAAGCTTTCTAATTAAAAGCAATATAGTCTTATAATTCTGTTTTTGTTAAGTTGCGATCGTGCCGACGTAATCTTCACGTTAGTGGTGATGTTCACCCTGTCTTGTGTTTTTGAATTTAATCATATTAATTTGATTAATGTTTATGGAATATCTTTTTAACTAAAAGCAGCTTAGGTCTTAATCATTGCTTTTTCATAGAGCAAATGTTAACTTGAATAACACCAACCTTAACATGCCTTTGTTAGTTATAATTATTTTAGTAAACGTAAAATATATAGTTGATTAGATTAATGCTTATTTAATGTTTTTTTTGAATTAAAATAGACTTAGGTTTATATCACGACCTTTTGTAAATAAAAAAGCTAACTTGATAAATAACAACTTAAATGTTTCGTTGCTAATTATAACTTTCTTAATTTAATCACAAAACATGATAATCGATTAGTTGCTGTCTCATGATCGGTGCTTTCTAAATTATAAATGTTTAAGTGACTTAAATACTATAAAATATATATTAATAACATATAACTGAGATTTAACTTTTATTTTATAATTTGATTAATTCAACTTTAGAATAATTCTCTGAAATGTCGATCACCTTAATTCATTAACCAAAATAAATCAAACGTATAGTTTGTCTTCTCCGATTTGTTGCAAACTCCTCGATAGTCGCGTGTCCTCTTTGATAGTAGCTCCGTTATCAGTCGTTCTTGTGTTTTTGCGATCATAGCAACGTACCGTATTGTTTAGTACGTACTCTTTTAAAGTGTCTCGTTTGTTTGGTGTGTTGTTCTTAGGTGTGTTTATTGTCTATTTGCTGTGCTTGGTTGCTGCGAGTAAAAGTGTGATTCGCAAGCGCTGAAGACTAGGAGCTGATGACCGACAAGTACCATAGAAGCTGACGATCAGAGATAGAGGTTGAAGACTTCTGAGTAACTAACTCTGGGAAAAAGGCAAGTATAACATGGGATTTCCTTGTTGTCCTATTCACTTTAATCACATAAAGTCATATTGCATGTGTCTATATTGAATTGCCATTAAGGATTTTCTAGTTTTTGGTCTATACCTTGTCACCTATGGGATTTTGCGTTGGGTAGCTTTTGCTAGCACTGAACATAAACTATGATCTTGTAATATGATTAATGGAATATGCAACAACACTAAAAGATGACTTTTTAATTACTGTTTGAAGAGGGCTAGAGCATGGTGCTATTCCTCTTGGTGCTCTAGTTTCTCTCCATAAGGACTCATCTGTGGACGAACATCTGGGATTGATAGTACAACTGTGAGGGCTATATGGCTCTAGCTTTAGTCAAGTATGAGGACCTTTTCTAGCTTGTTAGTGGTAACCTTTTTGGCGTAAGAATGGCTTGACGAATCGGGTATAGTGCGGCCTCTGTCCTTATGTGTATAGGTTGTGTGTCATTGTGCCATTTGGAAGGGGGGCTCTACATCTGTTTGCCGAGTGAATCTAATGGCCCTAACTTGTTAGACGAACCTTTGAAAGACTTCATAGTGTTTCCCTGCCTGCTCACCTTGGAAGTGTTTTGGGAGTCGCGATCCCGGGCATATGGGTAATCACGACTCATAGTGAAAGTGTACACCTCTGCGCAGAGTTTAATAAACTGGTATACTAGCCGTGCTCACGGATACGAGCGGCCTTGGACCTTCACATAATAGATGAACATTTATTGGTTTAATATGTGTTTTGCTATTTGTTATTCATATTTACATTGATCATATGTTTATTATGGGATTAATGCAAACTTGATGCTACTCATGTAATAAAATTGTGACAATTAAAAGCTAAATGCAGTCAAACCAGTGTCTAGCCTTTTGAGCCTCATGAACCCTGTGTTATACTTGTTGAGTTCGACATGGACTCACTCTTACTATTTCCACCACACTCCAGTGTGTAGTAAGGTGCTACTTAGAAGAAGGATGAAGGTATAGTGGAGTTTTCAGAAGTCTTTCAGAAGTGTTTGGCATACGGAGCCACCAGTCAGCCGTCCCTGAGAAGAATGGAGCCTAAAGTTTAGTCACCATTCCGCGATACTCTGATGTAAGTGTTAATATAGCTATGTATATATTATATCATAACATTGTTTCTGATACTTTTTCATTCTGACATATGTGTGGACTTCCTGGGCACGCATATGATTAGCCTGGTTTTGTTCTTTAGAAAACCGGGTGTGACATGACATCAAAGGCTGCTGAGAAAAACGCATCAGTGGATCCCCAGCATCGGATAACTACCGATAATGCAAAAAGTAAGGGTCTGCTGGGAGAAAGTAGTAGTTCCAAAAAACCTCCTCGACCTGGCATTGTGATTACCCATCGAAGGCAGCAGGAGGGTTGGCATCAGCGTAGAGACCGATATCGACAACAGCAAGAAGAGAGACATCGAGAAGAGTGGTATCGGCATAAAGATCATTGAAAGTGCCCGTTTTTCATCCATTGCTGGGAAGAAGGTATTAAATTGCCAACTGTTGAAAATTGCCCTGAGTGCAATGGTTATTATGGGGTCAATCGGTCAGAAAGGAGGTTTCAACCTGGCAATGAGGGTTTATCTATCAATGAGCCGATCAGAGGCAGAGCATCAGTGCATGATCGGTTGGGGGCAGACTTAGTGTACGTGAAAGGCTTGGTAAACGCGCTGGATATTTTCTAAGGAATCAAGAGGAGCTTGTGGAGATGGCGAACGCAAGAGTTTCCGATGAAGAAATATTCTATAGGGACCCTACTATATGTCATGTAGAATCAACTAGGACCTGTTATCAGCCGGTTTTGGAAAACTAAGCTTCCTCGATGGTGCCCTGAGGGTCTGACAAAGACACAGAAAAGGAGGATGCAGTGTGAGCGTTAGGAGGATCTATACCGAGAAGAAAATTCCTCCAATGAGAGATCTAGCCATCAGCAGTGGCAGGTGAAACACAAAGATAAGGGCCCATCGACAGATGTTAATATGGTATTTATGTTGCCGATGGAGTTTCTGGCACTCTCTAATGATGAGGAAGAAGTTGTTCTCTCTGATCAAGTAGCTCAGCTGGCACTAGATCCAATGATGGCTGTTTTTGAGAAACCTACCGATGACGAGAGACAGCATCTTAAGGCTTTATTTGTGAAAGGCAGAGTCGATGGGCAGCCTGTATCTAAGATACTTATCGACAGAGGGGCTGCAGTTAATATTATGCCTAATGTGATGTATCAGAAACTTGGTAAGGGAGATCAAGACTTGACCAAAACCGATATAATGCTGAAGGATTTCAAAGGCAATGTGTCACCGGCTAAAGGGGCAGTATGCGTTGAATTGACCATCGACAGCAAAACCTTACCGACGACGTTCTTTGTTATTAATGGCAAAGGTGCATATAATCTGCTTCTAGGAAGAGATTGGATTCATGCTAATTATTGTGTTCCTTCTACAATGCATCAATGCCTCGTACAGTGGATTGGGGGATAAGATTGAGGTTGTCCCTGGTGATTCTTCTTATATTATCGCATCGGTAGAATCAGATACTTATGAGCAAACCAAATGCATATCAGGAGAAGTTTGGGAAAAAGAGTTCCTTAGAGTTGCTGATTATGAAATTCCACCGATCCAAGCAATCGGTTCTGAAGAAGAGTTTTAATGGATAGGTTTGCCGATGATGGAAAATTAGGCTAGGGGTTCACATCGGCTGATGATTTAGTAGAGGTAGATATTGGTGATGGCGATAGGCCAAGACCTACTTTTATTAGTGCTAAGTTAGATTCCAAGTGTAAGCAACAAATAACCAATTTGTTAAAAGAATATAAAGATTGTTTTGCTTGGAATTATACTGAGATGCCTGGATTAGACCGATCGATAGTTGAACATCGGTTACCTATCAAATTTGGATTTCGGCCACATCAGCAGCCAGCGCGCCGATGCAACCCTAATATACTTCCTGACATTAAAGCAGAAATAAATAAATTAATTGAGGCAAAGTTTATTCGGCAATGTCGATATGCGGAGTGGATTTCTAATGTAGTTCCTGTTTATAAGAAAAATGGGAAACTTCGTGTTTGTATTGATTTCAGAAATCTCAACAAAGCCACACCGATGTTTGGCTATCTAACGCCGATCGCTGATTTGTTGATTGATGTTGCAGCCGGACATCAAATTATCAGCTTCATGGATGGTAATGCAGGTTACAATCAAATATTCATGGCTGAAGAAGATATTCCCAAGACTGCTTTCAGATGTCCAGGTCATGTGGGGTTGTTTGAGTGGACAGTCATGACTTTTGGTTTGAAAAATGCCGGTGCTACTTATCAGAGAGCTATGAATTTTATTTTTCATGAATACATCGGCACATTAGTGGAAATCTACATTGATGATGTAGTGATTAAGTCTGGAGTGCACAAGGAAGCATGGATTGAAGATGAACCCTAATAAGTGTGCATTTGGTGTATCGGCAGGTCAATTCTTGGGTTTTATGGTGCATTAGAGGGGTATTGAAATCATTATGAAGTCTATTGATGCAATTAACAAGGTGGTTGCTCCTGCCAATAAAACTGAATTGCAATCTTTGATCTGCAAGATTAATTTCAATAGAAGATTCATATCTAATCTGTCGGGTAGGATCAAGGCTTTTAGTCCATTGCTTAAATTGAAGGTTGATCAGGAATTTGTATGGGGACCTGAGCAGCAGTTAGCCCTAGATGAAATTAAGAAATATTTAACAAATCCTCCAGTGCTGGTTCCACCCCAGCACGGGAAGCCTTTCAGGTTGTATTTGTCAACTGATGATACCGTTATCGGTTCAGCTCTTATTCAAGAATTTAAAGGGAAAGAACGTGTTATTTATTATTTGAGCAGAAGATTAGTGGATGCTGAGACAAGGTATTCGGCCATCGAAAAATTATGTCTGTGTCTATACTTTTCTTGTATCAAATTAAGACATTATTTGTTATCTGCCGAATGTACTGTCATATGCAAAGACGACGTGGTCAAGTATATGCTGTCGATGCCGATATTAAGTGGTAGAATCGACAAGTGGATTTTAGCATTATCAGAGTTTGACCTACGTTACGAATCGGCTAAGGCAGTTAAGGGGCAGGTTATAGCTGATTTTGTCACTCAACATTGCAATACAGTAGACTCTCTGGAGGTTGCTCCTTGGACACTTTTCTTCGATGGATCTACATGTGGTGAAGGAGCAGGTATCGGCATTGTGTTAATTTCACCTCAAGGAAGGAAGTATGAGTTTTCATTACCGATTGTTGCTACGTCGACAAACAATCAGGCTGAATACCAAGCTTTGATAAAAGGGTTAGAATTGCTCAAGGAGATACGTATCGATGCTGTTGAAATCTTTAGTGATTCTATGCTGGTTATAAATCAATTGGCTGGGCTTTATGAATGCCGAAGTGAAGTTTTAATTTTGTATTATGAAAGATGTTTGCAATTGTTGAAAGGGTTTAGAGATTTTCATCTTGAACATATTTCTCGATTGCATAATGAAGAAGCTAATCGACTAGCTCAGCATGCTTCAGGGTATCAGCCTATCCAGGAAGTGCTAACATCGGCAGTTGATACCGATGACTGGAGAAAGGAGATTGTCGATTATTTAAAGGATCCATCTACAAAGGTTGAAAGACATATAAGATTCTAAGCCACCAAGTATGTGCTTCTCGACGATGAATTATATTATCGGACTATAGATGGAGTTTTACTCAAATGTATTAGCGGTGATGAATCGAAAAGCTTGATGGGTGAAATCCATGAAGGAGTATGTTGGGCACATCAATCAGCTTTTAAGATGAAATGGATGATCAGGAGGAATGGATACTATTGGCCAACTATTCTTGAAGATTGTTTTAAATATTTTAAAGGATGTCAGGGGTGTCAGAAGTTTGGTAATATTCAAAGAGCGCCTGCATTGGCTATGAACCCTATAATTAAACCTTGGCCGTTCTGGGGATAGACTATCGATCTCATCGGTCAGATTTATCCACCATCGAGCAAAGGACATAAATTTATTCTGGTTGCTACCGATTATTTCACAAAATGGGTTGAAGCAATTCCTTTGAAAAAGGTGACATCGGCTAATATGATCGATTTTGTGAAAGAGCATATTGTTTACCGATTTGGTATTCCTCAAACTATTACTACCGATCAGGGTACTATGTTTACATCGGGAGAATTTGATGAGTTTGCTATTGGTATGGGAATTAAAGTTTTGAATTCTTCTCCCTATTATGCTCAAGCTAATGGTCAGGCTGAGGCTTCTAACAAAGGGATTATCAAACTCATTAAGCGCAAAATTAAAGAAAATCCTAAGCGGTGGCATACAATGTTAAATGAAGCCTTGTGGTCATGTCATGGTGCAATCAAAATAACGCCTTATCAGTTAGTATACGGACACGACGCAGTTTTGCCTTGGGAAATTAAAACTGGCTCTAGACGGATATGTTCTCAAGATCAACTAACAGCCGATGACTATGATACTCTTATGAAAGATGAGTTAGAAGATGTGGCAGGTCATCGGTTAAGGGCTTTAGTTAGTATCGAAGAAAATAAGAAAAGAGTAGCTAGATGGTATGACAAGAAGGTGAAGGTAAAGGAGTTTGCCGATGGAGATCTGGTCTGGAAGTTGATTTTACCGATTGGGAATAAAAGTTCAAAGTTTGGAAAGTGGTCTCCTAATTGGGAAGGTCCATATCGGATAGATCAGTCCGTTCCTTGCAACGCATATATTCTAGAAACCCTCGAAGGGGTTGTGTTTCCCAGAGCATTAAATGGAAAATATTTAAAGAAATATTACCCTAGCATCTGGATGGATGCATAAAAGTATAAGTGTCGATAATAGTCCTATCGGCTAGAATCATGCAAGGACATCAGTGTTTCATAAAGTGCTGATGCAATAGACAAGATTTACAAATTCAATAAAGATTGGATAGCCGATATCGCACGCAGGCGAATCTGATCGGCTTCATCTCTTTAATGTCTTCATCGGCAGCACCCTCCATAGGCTTGAGTTTTTTCTTCATCACCAAGGCTTTGCGAGCTTGGATGTCTCTTTCTTGCTGAAGGGCCTTGATGGCATCGGGTAGCTGGCTTTCTTCTTGTTTGGCATGAGTTAAGGCTGCCTCGACTTCTTTCAATTCAGCCAATAGAGCCATCCTCTTTGCCGATAAATCTAAGATTTTCTGCTTAAGTTCAGCACCCGAAGTGTGCAAGTTGCCGATGCCCTTGTGCTTCTCATCGGCAATCTGTTTCAGTTGTAGCATCTCTTCTTTGAGTTGAGCCTGAGCTGCTCTATCGGTAATGCGTTGAGCAGCCCGCTGATATTGCAGTTGTCGGCTTTCTAAGTGGGCTACTGGGAAGAGTGCTTCTTCAACATCGGCAGGGACCTGGCCACGGATTGTTTTGAAGATTGCCTTTGCGGGGTCCGAGTCATCTACCAGCTAGGCGGTATCTTGCTATAGCAAGTTCAAGAGAGCCTCCAACTTGGACTTGATTTCTGCTGATATTGTTCCCAGTGCAAGAGAAGAGCTTGCTTCCTCTCTGTCATCATCAGAAACGTCGATGGCAAAGGAAAATAGACTGTTTGGAGAGTCTTGTTCCTGGTAAGAAGAAAAGAGGTCAGTTAAGGATAAGTATAAATATTATAAATTGGCTAGGTCAATCAGCTTACCTGTTTCAAGGCAGTTTCCTGCATTTGACTGGAGGAAGTGGCCTGGAGTGTGCCGTGTGGAGGATCGGTTGAGCTTGCCGATGGGATGTTCTCTATGGTCTCATCGGTAGTTGGCCCTTGAGACACGATGGCCGGTGGTGTGCCCTGTGTAGGAGGATTGACTGCTTGTTCAGTTGTATCGGCCGATTCTGGCTGGATGGGAGGCGTTGGATCAGCTGTTAGGATCGACACAGACTTCTACCATTTTGGCTGTGCCTCAGCATCTGTTAAAGCTTTGCGCTTTGCTTGGGCTTCAGCAACGGTTGGCTGGGGGGCATCGGCACTTGCTGGCTGTGAAGGTTGGATATCTGGTATACTTGCCAATGTACCCATTTGTTGCTGCAAAATAGGTGTAAGATATGATATTTAACAGATTAAATGTAAAGTTGAAGGAATACCTCTGAAGGTTTATCAGAGATGGTGGTGCTTGATGTTAGAGGAATTACCGATGATGATCCAGCAGTGGTTCTTACACCCTAAAAATTAGTGTTAATACAATTTGAGATCGGCATGAGTTGAAATAAACAGGGTTGTTACCTTAAATGCTTTGATCAGGGTCGTAGCAGCAACCAATGGAGTGGCTCTAGCTGTAGCCAGTTTGGATTTGGAAGTGATTGTCTTGGCACGAGTCCTCTGATTAGTCAAAGCAGCCAAGGTGGGGGCGTTGTAGCCGATCGGTGATATCGGGGAGACAGGCCGAAGATCGAAGGGTTTCCCACTCTTGCTTATAGATAGTGCCGGGTTGTTGACCTGTCACAAGAAAGTTAGTTGCCGATAGATAAAAGAAAAAAGGCAGAAGGGTGTTAAAAGAAACTTACTGCGTCATCGGGAATGACATGCTTAGGGTCGATCATGTGCCGATATGTATGAGCGGATGTTGCAAATAGTTCTCCCCTCCACTCTTGCCACCATTGCTTATATAATTCAGTAATAAAAGATGCTGGCGTCCAGATAGATAGATCAACATCTGTAGCATCGACATCAGGGGAGAGTCGCACTACCCTGCTCCAGTCCGTTCCGTTGGTGATTGTTTCTCTCGGCTTGATCACATCGGCAAAACAGAGTTTGATTGGCAACTGCCCAAAAGCCAATTGACGGGATACTGCCGATGGGTTGTAAAATTCATAAGTAACATTGGTGTTTTTCCCACTACCGAATGTGTTCACTGGGATTGCCCTAGGAGTAATGATGGACATCATAAGTTCAGTATCCTGGTTCAGGGTATCATCGGCAAAGTTGAAAAGGAGAGGGAATCTGGTTTCTTCATCAATATAGGGTACCCAGGCCCGATGATCTTTGGAAGAATCTGTCGATCTGGTCTTCATTGGCCTCTGTTCTAGGAAGAACAATTATAGCTTCACCAAAATTGAGGGGTGGGCGTGTTGCCGATTCTTCATCTCCATGTACGTGGTCTTCGGCGATTTCTCGTGGGAATTGTTGGACAAAGAAGTCCCATTGCAAGCGTTTGTGCATGTGGGCATTTAGCCACATGTTAATAAACCACCACGGGCCTCCTAAGTTGCCGATGGGTTCACCAAGCAGAAGTTTCTGAGACACTTGGTGTAAAAGATGATAAGTAGAGCTCAGAAGATATCGGCCAAGAGGGAACCTTACACCATTGGCCAAGAGTTCAGCTGCGGGGAGGAAAGCGTTGGTTGGTCCTACTGATCGACCACAGAAAATAAATTTTTCTAACCACATATTCAAAAATGTGGCATGTTCCCTCTGACTAACTGTCCCGGTCCTCCGGTATTCTTGAATATATCCCGTCCAACCGCCGATGTTGCGGGTATTCACTCTATATTCAGATTTCCTACCATAGATGAAGGCTTCATCGGTAGTTGAAATATCCAGGCCAATGAGCATGTATACATCGGCAAGTGTGGGAGTAGCTGGGCCATGTCCAAACATAAAAGTGTTTGTTGTGTCTGACCAGAAGTAAGCAGCAACAATCATCATTGACTCCTTCTTCTGCATATCGGCAATGGATAGCCTAATGCATTGATCTAGCTTTCATTCTGCCCAGTACACTTGCATTGACCCGTTTACCCTCAAGTACCAATCTTTCCACCCTTTGATGGTTTTGGGCCAGGATCGAAATGTATCTTTCCATAAATTCAGAGAAAAATTCTGGGCTCTAAAAGGGATTTTGTTAACCTCTGCGTTAATTAGGTCAGTTGGATCTGGGTTGCCCATTGGACCTAGGCATTGGAAGTGCGGCTGATCAGTTGGAATAACTAACTTGTTGCATAGTTCCTAAGTTTGGAGGATCAGAAGAACAGAGAAAAAGAGGAAAAAATTACCAACCGTATGAACTTGCAAGGACAAAAGGAATCAAGGTAAAAAGTAATGGAAGTGGAACAAACCGCAGGGACGTCGAAGTTGATTGCCATTGTCCTGAGGAAGATGGGGGCACAAACTGGAGACTTGAGGTTGATGATGGAGAATGTTCTTGATGGTTGAGGTCGCACGGTTGTTTGTCGGGGTCGCCGCCAGAAATAGAAGAATGCCAAAGGTTGGAGTCTGAGGGTAGAAGACGAGCGTCCCAAAGATCTTTATTTATAGGCCGGTTGGAATAGGGGTATTTTGGACTTATCTCTCTGCCGCGCGCATGTAGATCGAGGTAGTTCAGATGGATATGGTAACTGTTCACACGATAATCAAGGGATCGTACAGGTGATTTGATGGCAAGTAATCATGATTCAGAAGAAATCTCGGTATATGATATTTTAATTCTGAAAGCGGCGGCGTTATTATGTTAGGATCTTGCCGATGGACTATTATTGCGATATCTTAACCATAATCGGAGCAAGAGTGGTTGAAGATTATGTTATGCTTGGAGGATGAGTTAAGATAATTGAGCGAAGGCAATCGTTGCTTGGAGTAAATTTCGGAGCGTCAATGGATTTATACTCCGAAATTGGGGGGCATGTGTTGACACTATTTTTGGCACGTGTCAAGATAATCAGAGTGGGCTAATTGGCAGGAGGAAAGCTGCTGTGTATGGCGATAGAAGGGTGCCGATGAAAATTAATTTGTAAGGGTTGTTGCCGATGAATGGTGGTGACCGATGGGAAGGTAGACTTAGATTCAGAGGCGTTGCTGATAAGATTGGAGATGTTATTGCCGATGCCGATGAAGGAAGATTTGAAGACTGCTGCCGATGAAGCATGCCGATGGAGGAAAATTTGAAGACCGCTGCCGATGATAACAGGTAGCATGCCGATGCAGAGTTGGTCGATGAGAATTGTTGATGAGGACATCGCCAAGATGGAGTCGAGGACGACTCCAATTCAAGAAGGGGAGGATGATGAGGACATCGCCACGCTGGACACACCGACGCTATGGTCTTCTCCAAGTTGCAATTCGTCCCCAACTCAGCTGCCACGTCACCCTCGGATTCAGCAGACACGTCGTCACTGTTTTGGTCATAACTCTCGCATACGACATCGAAACGGGGCGTTCTTAGATGCGTTGGAAAGGGGATGACGACGCCGTCATTTTGGATCTGGTCCCAGCTCCAGAAGGTCCGTGGATCATTCTGTGTGACCATGGCAAGGTGCTGCGTCACCTATTTGGGCCAACTTGGCCATGTATCGTGTCGGGCCTTAAGCCCAAATTGTGGGCGCCCAACCCCTGGCCGTCCTCAACCCTAGGTCGAGTCTTAGACTATAAACACAGCCGCCGCCGCTGCTAGACAATTGGATTTTGTTTAGAGTTTAGTTTTCCATCGAGAAACTGAATCGTTCATTGTAACTGTGGTGACAAATCCTTTTACAGTGATCCAGGGCCCCTGTTCTTGATCTCCTCCACTGTGTCGATTAGTCCTTTGGAACCGAGTTCTAGAACCCTCTATTGATATTCGCATCATTCATATTTGCAATTTCAGATTGCGTGTTTTTACTTTCTTACTTGTGTTCTTCGATTCGCTTGCAGGAAAAGCCTTCTTGGCGAGGTCAATCAAGTTGTGCTTGGTTGATAACCAACGGAGCAGTGGTGTAACGGTTGCAGGGTTCAAATCGTGTCTGATTTGAAGCCGGATCGCCAACGTCGAGATCTCCACAAATCGAACTTACCGGTTACCTCTCGGAAGATCGGGCCTGTTTCTCATCAATTGTATTGTGATTGAGGCAGACAAGGAAATAGATAGGTGTTGATTTCCTTTTCTATATTTGTTAAAGTATGATTCATGTAAGAGTCATGTGTTTCCTTAGGTATGGACTTGGTGTCCTAGTCGTGTTTAGTTATGTTTCCTTAGATCAGGGTATAAATACAGATTGGGGAGCAATGTAATATATATCAATCAATATCAAACCAATTTTACTCATATTTGCATCTACTTACTTTTCGGCGACTTCGTCAATTCGCGTATTTTTTCTTTTTACGAGTTCTCATCAATTCGACGAGCTGCATCGCTTCAGTGCGACCTTCGGCGATCCTCGAGTTCCGTGTGAGTACCTCTTGGCCGTGGCTTCCGGGCGTATCGCTGTTGTTAGGACCAAAGTACTCGAATCTTTCATCCTTGTCGATTAACAGGTCAAATCGACTGCCACGCTTTGGATATCGATTTGGATATTAGCCCTTTGTATTTGCAGATCCACTTTTGCATCAACACCTGGGTAAGAGAACCAGGACTGAAAGAAGACCTTTTGTCCCAGTTGGTATTACTAACTAGGACTAAAGGTGCCTCCAGCCCTTGCCCTGAGGCGGACACATTTAGTCCCGATTGATGTTACCAACCGGGACTAATTATTTTGATTTTTTTTTCCATTTGAACCCCAGAGCGGGGCAAGTTAGCCCCATCCCTGACCCCCAACGAAGGAATTTCCCACGGGTAATCAGGGCTCAGGGGACAGTCCCCATTGTCATATCTAGCTCTTTATGTGTGAAATGAATGTCCAAACATATGATTTATAACCAAAAGCAATCATGGTAACTAGATTAGACATTGAAGAACAGAGTAATCGGTGGTAGGTGGATCCAGCGGCACCAGACCATTGTTGTCGTGCTGCCGTTAGGTTGTGGGTTGACGCGACACAGCTATCCCTAATATCATTGCCAGTTCGTTATCCGGATTATTCTAGGCTTATTACCGAGTGTAGTGAATGGAGCAAACATTACTGTTGGCTCATGCATAGCCGACAGTGGTTATGTGTTCTGCAATAGTTTTACCAAGACACGAGTGCAGATTGGAGGCGCGGTGGTTAATTCTTTTGTTTTTCGAAATCTACAGCTAAAATGAGATATCTCAATTCATGTCATAGATAGTACGTCCAGGATATGCTAGCTGCGTAGCTTGCGCAACAGTTAAAGGATATGCATGCATGCACGCGTATGCACGGTGTATGTGTGGTCGCCACTTTGATGCATGCATGCATGTTCGTCTGTGCAAGTGCCTTGCTCTCCTTGCAATGCAATTGAAAGCACCAGCCGGATAGAGTAGATCATGTGATCGATCGAACTTGATGCCTGCTGTCTTCACGTACCTAGCTACATAGTTTCTTTATATTCAGCTTCTTTTATCTTGTCTGTTACGTACTATGTGCCATGCGAAGCACAGATTGCTAGCAAGAAGCTTGTTGATGCAGTTTAGTGCCGACCCTTTCTCCGATCCTTCTCTTGCAGAGGAAGAAAAAAAAGGCTTTATTCCATCGAAGCTATGAGTAGTAGGAGTGTCGACAACAAGCTAGTTAGCATCATCACCGATATGATATGCAAATGCACTCACGTAACGTATGATTCCATACCATTATTATTATTTCCTGACCACATACACCTACGAGGCTACGATGGAGGAGAGATATATATATGCACAAACACACATCACCAGCGTCACCACCAACCCAGCCCAACGTACATTGCATTTGCATGCATATGTATGCAGATATATAAGGCCGGCCGACACACACCACCATCATATATACTTATAGCTCGATCAAATTTTGCAGCGGATCGGATCTGAGGTGCCAATTAACCAACAGATCGAGGGGGCCGGTCGCAATTGCAAGAACCGACTGCTGGTGCGTATTTTGTTTTTCCCCTTTCTTCCTTCCGTTTAATTTGCATCAATAACAGTGTACCATGCACATATACTTCTTGTCTTTTTCGTTTTTCCGACGATCAACTTGCATTGCGCTGATATTTGCATGTCCAGGTGTAGCTCGAAATCCTTTTTCATCACTATCCTTGAAAAATGAAAAATGCACCAAAACTATAGCCGGAATTTGGTACTTAGGTACCAAAACTGGTACCTCCTTAGTTATAAAAACTATGCCACGCCTCTTTTGTTACTTTATTAATTTGCAGGTACATCACAAAACTCTTACAAAAAAACTTCTAGTGCTAAAATAACACATTTCTCTTAGTAACCAGCCAATATGGGAATGCAATTTCATTAGGTCAGCAGTGCAAGGGATACATAATTTTCAAGGACTTAGAAATATTATTTTCCAAAATTTTATGAATAAAAAAGGGACTTGCTAAAATTCAGCCTTTCAGGCGATGGTTATTGCATATTTTTATAATAAAATTGCAGTTTTAGAGTTAGTTGCAATTTATATAAACATAATCTGCAATTTCGGTTCTAAGAATAAAAAAACTCGTTAGACAAAACTTTAAACCAGACAAAATTTGATTTGTGTTGCACAAAGACAATTAACAATTATTTCTATAGTTTAACAAGGATAAAAATTTGATATGTCATGATACAAAGACAAATAACAAACCACAAAAATAACAATTTACTTGTACTAGTCGGTTGTATAAAAGTGTTGCCTGAAAATCATTTCAAAATTCAGGCGCCTGAGATGTAGAAGTGAAAACAAAAATCTCATTTCACGAATAAGTGTTGGGCCACTTGGTTTTGTTGTGAACAAGAGATGACTGGTCATTCTCTTCTTCTCCTTGGAGCTTTGGGTGTTAGGGTCTATTACAGAAGCAGATCTTGGGGGTTTACCAGGGTTCGTCTACCCCGACGAAATTTACAAATCCTCTTGTTAAGTGTTGTCCAATCCCAAAAAAAAATTATATGATTCATGTAATGAAGTTGACCCCGATGATGGCGGGCAGGTGATGGGATTTAACCCTCCGGTGCCGCAGCAGGACAGCAACTGGGAGATAAGGGCAGCCGTGCTGCTGAGCCTCTTCTTCCAGGTGCTCCTTATCTTCCTTGGGCCCAAGCGGAAGCGCTACTCTGCGCCATTGTTCAGCCTCACCCTGTGGTCCAGCTACCTCCTCGCCGACTGGGTCGCCGATCTCGCCCTCGGGCTCCTCCTCAACAACATGGGCAACATCGGCACGAGCATCACCGGCAGCAGCAGTGGCAACAATGACGCCGCCGGCAGTAGCAGCAGCCCCATCATCTTTGCCTTCTGGACACCATTCCTGCTGCTCCACCTGGGCGGCCCGGACACCATCACCGCCTACTCCATGGAGGACAACGAGCTCTGGAACCGGCACCTCATCGGCCTCCTCTTCGAGCTCTTCTCCGCCTGTGTCATCATCTTCTGCTCCCTGCGGGGCAACCCCCTGGTCCTGGCCACCATGCTCATGTTAGTGGCCGGAGTAATCAAGTATGGCGAGCGCACCTACTCACTGTACGCTGGAAGCGCCAAAATATTACACGACAGAATAGTGGACCCCTCCAACCTCTGTCCCGACTACTACAGGGACAGGCTCACGAGGGAGTTTTGGGCCAAGAAGAGAGCAGGCCTGCCCGTGGAGCTCGCCATCTACGACAGGCAGGAGGTAGATCAATTGGAGTTGTATGGGCGTACGTATGGCTGCAAGAGCGTGGAAGCGCGGGCGTACAATTTGTTCCTCACCTTCCGGCGCCTCCTCGTTGATGTCATCATCAGCTCCAACGAGCTGTGGCTGAGCCAGGCCTTCTTCCTGGATCGCGAGAACTTGACGCCCCGGGAGGCGTTCGAGGTGATCGAGGTGGAGCTCAACTTCGTCTACGACATGGTGTACACCAAGGCGCCCGTCGCCTACACCAAGACCGGCTGGGTGCTCCGCTCCGTCTGCTCCGCCTGCCTCGTCTCCGCGCTGTTCATCTTCTTCTTCCTCGACAAGCCTGGGCACCAGATCCTGCCCGTCGACGTCGGCATCACGTACGCGCTGCTGCTGGGCGGGCTGGCGCTCGACGTGGCGGCGCTGCTTATGATCTTCTTCTCCGACCGCGCCCAGGTGCACCTGGAGGAGCAACCGCGGCTGGGCTGGCTGGCGAGGCTGAGGCAGCTCACCAAGCGGTGGCAGACGCGGCACTGGTCGGGGACTGTCTTGCAGATGAACCTCATCCGCTACTGCCTAGAAAAGCCAGGCCCTTACAGTAGTAACAAAGGTGGCAAGTGGTGGCTCAGGATTGTCAAGATGTTGGGCATCGAGGAGATCGTCGATGACTTCTTCTTCATATGGCCCGTGAGTCTTGGTGAGGAGGAGTCACGTCTATTGGACTTCATCTTCAATGCTCTTAAAGGCCCGGCTCAGAAGCTGCATGACAAGAACGAGATCATGGAGGTGTGCAGCCTCCGGGGCAAGGGTGTCATCGACCGCCTTGCAAAGGAGATCAAGGAAAGGCTCACGGGTCACGACGACGCCGAGAAGGAGGCCAAGTTCGACCTCATCATGGAGAGTGTGACGAGCAAGGACTTCGACGAGTCCCTGCTGCTGTGGCACATCGCCACCGACCTGTGCTTGCTCAGGGACTACCAAGGGCCATTCCTTGAAGATATCTCACGGATGCAGGACATCTCCAAGACCCTGTCGGGGTACATGCTGTACCTGCTGGTGAAGCAGCCGGACATGCTGTCGGCGAAGGCGGGCGTCGGTCTTCGGCCCTACCGAGACACGTGTGCAGAGGCGCGGCAGTTCTTCGTCGTTGCTTCCAAGGAAGGGTGCCTCGGGAGCGACAAGGACATGGAGGATGGTACGCGGAGATTTCTTCTGAGCGTGAACACGTCGTCGGAGACTCGTCCGGCATCGGCGAAGGGCTATCAGAGCAAGTCGGTGCTGTTCGATGCGGTCATCCTGGCCAAGGCGCTCCGGGAGCTGGAAGCGGACGAGCTCATGTGGGAGGTCGTCACGGGGGTCTGGGGGGAGATGCTGACGTACGCGGCGGGCAAGTGCCGGGGGAGGACGCACATGCGGAGCCTCAGCCGTGGCGGCGAGCTCTTCACATTCGTGTGGTTGCAAATGCAGCACATGGGCTTGAGCGACATGTACGAGATTAAGAAACAGGACCATGTACGGCTCATTGTCCATTATTAGATAATTATTTAAATAATAATCCCTCCAGTCACTTTAAGAAGGCATAGATGACGGTACAAGAGATTTGACTCATTTATGACCTCTCATGGTTTTAAGCAGTTTGATTATGAATTTATGATAACTTTGTTTACTTGAAGATTATTAATGGCTTATCTATTTATTGTTTCTTTATGCTGATGATATGTTGTTGACTGCTGCAAAAGATAAATCAGAAATAGCTAAATTGAAATACAATTAAATAAAAAAATTGAGATGAAAGACTTTGGTGTAGCTAAGAAAATTCTTGAAATGAAAATGGTTAGAGATAGAAAATCTGACCTCGTCAGTGACCTCAGGTTGACGCTTAATTAGGTCAACACTCCGATGAGGAGCTAGATCGCTCGATATACGGTCTAGCTGACTTTTAGATTGTCTGACACCTAGGATATGTTCGTAGACGAACCTGATGCCTCCAACGAGGAGTGCAATACGCAAGACACGTCGATGGAGGAGCCTCGTCAGGAGCGCGATATGCAAGACACGCTGACAAGATATCTCTTGAAACCCAAAACCCCACATTTTTTTACCGAATCAGTAGGGGAACCCCCTACCAAATATTTTTTTCTTTTTCAATTAAATTAAAGAATGTTCTGTACAAGGGCAAAAAGGAAACAGGAGTACAGAAAGGGGTAAAAGCAGCAAATATAAGGCAACTAGGCCCAAAAACAAAAGTAAAGAGAAACTATGTGAATCTATCTCTCCAAGTTCTAAGAGCATTCTGTCGACTGGGCTTAGCCTTTGTGCACACGAGACCAAGTTTCTCCTTAAATTCTCTTTTCCAATTGAGTAGATCCACTTGCCCATTATCAAAGATAACTGCATTTCTCGTTGTCCAGATAACCCAACAAGATAGGGTTGCCAAAAGCTGCCCTGGCCTCTAAAACCATGTCTAAGGGTTGAATGTTTGTATTCCAGACAATGGGAATTGAATTCCAGCCCCCGAAACCCCACATGCCCAGAAGGGACTCCGTCGAGGCGTGCGATTAGTAATAGTAAGATCATAGATATGAGTAATTATGTTCATGCAACTAATTTTCCAAATAAAAGCAACTTAGGATTATCCTATCAACTTTTTTGTAAATAAATGTTAATTTGATTAATATAAACATAAATGTGTTCAGTTTTAGTTTGAACATGATGAATCAAGTAGGACTCATTTAGACGCTCAAACATGTTCTTTTCTTTTGCGAGTTAAAGTTTATTTTAGCTTGCGTGTGGTAGCTTGCATTGTGTGAAGGACAAATTACTAGCAAGAAGCTTTTGTTGATGCACTTTAGTACCGGCCCTTTCTCCGATCCGTCTCTTGCAGAGGCAGAAAAGGAATTATTCCATCCATCCAAGCTATAGGAGTACACTACCACAGACCTGAATATCCTTGAGGGTCGAAAACCCTCAAGGAAAGCCCCGAAACCACCAAGGAAATAAATACTGGCGGCTAGCACTCAAGGAATGGACGCCAAGGGTAGAGAGACAGGGAAACAGCTATTTCCTTGAGTGCCAGCCGCCACAAATTATTCCTTGAGAGTTCAACCGCCAAGGAAATACATAAGCGGTCATATTTTTAACACCGCCAAGGAAAAGTAACAACACTCAAGGATATGTATTTTCTTGAGGGTTGATGACCCCCAAGGAATATAGCTAGCCCCCAAGGATATATATTTTCTTGAGGGTTTGCTACCGCCAAGTTATTTGTTGGCCCCCCAAGGATATATATTTTCATGAGAGTTAGCACCGTCAAGGTAAAACAAATGAACCGTGAAAACAATAGTTTTTCTGAGGGCTCACACCCTCAAGGAAATAGCAATTTCCTTGAGGGTTTCAACCCCAAGGAATATTGTGTTTCCTTGGCAGCTAACCCTCAAGGTACTGCATGGCACAGGGGCTTAATTGGCCAAAAAAATATTGATGATTTATTATAAATGTAGACCAAAACAAATATCAGGATAGAGGCTACAATTAAACTAAACCAAGTGCTACATGTCCATTTTGCAACTATAAGACTTAGGTAGCTAGCAACAGTGTATCATCCTACATGTCAGCAGGATAGCAGCACATACACAAGGCAAATACTGCACAAAGTTCATAAGGCAATGTTGCACTTAGCAAAAGATCAGCCTAATATCATCTTAGTTCCTACCAATCAATAAACTCAAAAGAAAGTCCACATCCCATTGTGCAGTCACTTGGAGTTGTTGGAATTAGTTTGTCTGCATGCATAGTCACCGCTCAGTAGAGCGGTGATCATCATCGCTTTGGGAGGAGCTGCTATCATCACCATCTTCAAGACAGCCATCATCATCATCATCCTCAATGTGGTCATCATCATCGTCTTCTTTGGAGTACTGGACATGATCGTTGGCTTGATGGTAGCTGCAGTCATCATCATCACTTTCATGGTAGCTGTAGTCATCATCGTCATCTTCGTCATCAGCGTTGTCGTTGCTGCGCCTTTCATCAACAGAATGAGAGCCTCCATGTGACCCAGTAGCCTGCAAAAGGAAATATTGAAATATTTTTGTACAATTCTAGAATATAAAAGTTTGGTCTTCAATCTCTAAGAGCCTACTATAAACTATCAAATAACTGAGGGCTGTTTTGCTGTATTATTAAAACAACCTAGTAGATGAGAACCCTAAAAATAGACATATGCCAATCAAAGCTTTTCTTCACTACCTTACCATGAACATAAAACCTAAAAATGGCATTTTTAATCAACAAGAATCCACTTGTTCACTGCTGCAACTCGTATTAGCATTCTGCCACGAAACAAATTAATTCTCTAGATGAATTGTGATCGAAATAAAGAATATGAATTGCACAAACAAATTCAATAAATAATGTAACCTGGTGACGATGGGCATCAAGGTCGTGTAAACGTTGAACCAGTTCAGCAGGTGGTTCTACTACTATCCGATCAAACACACTCTGCAATTGAAAGTATCCAAATGAAATTGTATGCTTAGGACAAAGTAATTGCAGATACAATGGAAAAATTATTACCTTGAATAGCTCCCGATGGATTCTATTTTCCTTAGCGAGTATGTCATTATTCGTTTTCAATTGTGCATTTTCTTGTAGCACACTTTCATAATGATCAGGATAAGGTGGCCTAACAGGTACAGATTTGGAATGTGCTAGAACAATTGCCTTATCCACAACACCATCACCTATTGAAACGCAGCCATGCTTCATGCCTTGTCCTATAGTGTACAATGCTCTTCCGTCCAGTTCTTGTGAATTTGCATCTGGAGCTAATGCCATGTACTCATCCTAACATAGAAACAGAAAAATATATCGAAGGATGCCTCAATTCAGTTTACAGAATAAATGAAAGCATGTTGTGCAGAGCATACCAATCTTTTTTGTGCTTTCTGGCTAGGGATTGGAGCACTCCTTCCAGTGCTATCCACTTTTTTAACTCTAGATTTCATTGCAGCAAATGTGTTTATCCCACTCTACGGACGGCCAGATTTATATTCCTATAAGATTAAAACCACAAATTATGCATGCGTTAGTTATAAGCAGCAAGCAGACATTGTAAGCTGCAGATTCTAAGCTGCAGAATTATAAGCTGCACAAGAATTATAAGCTACAGATTTCAACGGTTCCTAACTAAAATAATCAAAACACAAGCATTTGTCACAACTAAAATAAGTTAGCTGCAGAATTATAAGCTGCAGATTTCAACGGTTCCTAACTAAAATAATCAAGACACAAGCATTTGTCATACCAAGAACTGTTGTGTCTCTATAAAATTTCTTGAACCTCCTCTATTTTGAGCTGGATCATCACAACTCGTGCGCGATTGTTGGCCTCTGCGTCTCTTTTCCTTGTACTCATCAGAAGTCCAAGGCCCAAACTACCCTATTGCACCACTCCACCCGACAAGTCAAGTACTGTTCTTCTGTTAGTTCAATGGTGCGGGCTCAAGTATCATCGCAGTCTTCGTTATTTCTATGACACCATTTCTTGACAGCCTCCAAACAAACTTGGTACATCATATTAGTTACTCTCTTGACTAGATAGTTCTCTAGATTTTTTGCAACACGTGCCCTATGCCGTGGATGAGATGTAAACGTGCTCTGCATATGCAAGACAAGTCAAATAAATTGATATATATGCTACAAGTGAACTTAGCTATATTTCTATGGATGACAGCCATGGATGGATGTGCACCAATTAAAATTGACAGAACGGAGATGTCAATATGTATCTAACAATTGCATCTATACAGCTCAAGATAACAATGCACTGACCGTAAATTCTTTAATCTTGCCTAGTGAATATACAATCCTTTTAGAATTATGCAATCAGGATGCAATGCACTGGACTGAAGAAATAAGAAATGGAGAAAAAATATATAAATAATAATCTGAATAAGTTAGTGGAATACCCAGAACTCCTGCTTCACTCTTGTCGCACAGCAGATTCCTTCTTTATTCTTTTTCCAATAATAATCATTCCATGAAAATGCCGGTTTTACTTTCACAATTGTGCCTTTCTCATCATATACTTTGACGATACCTGGGTACTCTCGCTTGAGAATAGTTCCTAACTGTGAGGGGTACTTGCAGCCTTTAGGGTTATAATCAACATATTTGAATCGGCTGTTGTAAACAAGTCAACAAATCAATTATTCAGCTTCATATACAAAAAAATGTAGCAGAATGAAAAGAACTACAATGTTAATCACAATTGATATCATATACTTACCAATGACCTATAGGTTCCAGCTGAACTCTACCACTACGTGGAGGTATTTTGTACTTGGTCCTGCACATTTTCGCTCTCCCTCTTTTTGGAGGATCCTAAGAGGACTGGTTGGAACCAATATTCAGTTGTGAGTTATCAAAGTTCACTTGTGAGTTACCACCTTCAACTCCAACCATTTGAGAGTTAAGACCATTAGCATTGCTCCTTTGTGAGTTACCAACCATTTGAGAGTTAAGACCATTAGCATTGCTCCTTTGTGAGTTACCAGAAACATCTCCAACCATTTGAGAGTTAAGACCATTAGAACTGATCCTTTGTGAGTTACCAGAATCATCTCCAACTGTTTGAGTGTTAAGACCGTTCAAACTGGTCCTTTCTAAGTTAGCACCCTCAGTCCCAACCACTTTGGAGCTGACACCAGCAGCACTGCTCCTTGTAGAGTTACCACCATCAGGACTACATGCTAATTGGCCACCAGCAGCACTGCTCCTTATGAGGTTACTAGACTTCTTACCCTCACCATTGTTTGCAAACTGACCACAAGCAGCACTGCTCCTTTTGGTGTTACTACCTTGAGCTATAGTCCTTCTGGTGTTAATTCTAAACTGCTCACCATCACCAGTACTTGCAAATTGACCACCAGCAGCACTGCACTTTTCGGGGTTACTAGCTTCAGCTCTGGTCCTTCTAGTGTTAAGTTTACTAGACCTCACACCATCAACACTATAGCCTGTTTAGGTGCCTCCACCCTTTGGTGCAGCCTGCTTACTCGAAAGACTTTTGTGTCGAAGCCCATGCATCTCCTGTTTTATAAGGAAAACAATTAGTAAATTGCACATGTGTCAAGGAAAAACCTACCCATAATCATGCAACAACATATGTATATATCACACTTTCTACACATAACAAGGACAAGAAACAGCACATATAACTGGTACTTCAACATAAATCTTGATTAGTTCCATAAGGCACACTAGTTGTTAAGTGAATACGGAGTACAGGTACAATTTATAAATACTCAATAATCATTTGGATCATAAGCTAGATGGTCAGTCAGATCATAGTCATCTTCATCTTGATCCTCTTCATCATCTTCATATGTATTATCATCCATATCTTCAGCTTCAATATTCAATTTAGACAGAAACTCCAAGTCCTTGGGATCAGTTATCTCATCTGAAACAACTGGGGTTGCATTATCTAGCTCAATGTTCAGATCAATCACAAATGTGCCATCCAATCCCTCCTCTTGGAAAAATGAGAATTCTTGTACTTGTGATGGCCCAGAAGCACTGGAGTCATCACTGATGCCATATGGAGGAATATAGCCACGTGGACTAACTTGATATACAACCCACCATTCAGCTAGATCTGGTCTTTTCGTACAGGCATAAGGTAGATAATAAACTTGTTTAACTTGGCTTGCCATTACAAACGGTTCGAAAACTAAAAGTCTAGCAGCATGTTTAACTTCCACCAGCCCTAAATTTTCTGTACGCTTAGTTCCACTTGGTGTTGGATCAAACCAATCACAATCAAATAAAACCATCTCTAGTGGCAAGCATCCTTCCCATTTTATTTTTATTATGTCCTTGATGACACCATAATATTCCGTTTCATTGTTGTCATCATCAACACAAGATACTCAAACACCACTATTAACCGTAGCTAAGCCTGATTTAGCTCTCTCATGCTCTTTTGATCGAAACCTATAGCCATTGACATCATAACCCCCATAACTGGTTACTCTACTACGAAAACCATAAGATATTTGGCATAAGGCAGCATCAACGCTAGTTGTTTGCATGCATTGCAAATTAGTAGTAGGTTGATATGTCAGTTTTATTTATAAATAGATTGGTACATTACTTAATTTGAAAAGGTTTAGTAGGATTACTTCTTTGAACCACTCAAAGAAATTAGGCCCACGTTCTCCTCGCATACCCTTCCACTCCTTCAACCTTAACTCCCTAAGTTGTTCAAGTGTTGATCTTCTCCTGCCCTTCCACTCTGCCTTCTCAAAGTTACTAGGGAAATACAGCAAGTAAGCGTACAGACACAAAAATATACAAAAATGAATTATAGTTTGCAAAATAAGTGTGTGTGTATTACTTGAAGTGTTCGTCCATCTCAGGCATGTTCATCAAAACATATAGGAAAGCAGCCTCATACTCTTCTATTGAGAGCGGACGAACACCACGAGAGCTAGTACACTGGCTAGGGTATTGAAAGTGTTCAAGGTTGCATGAATTATGATATGTAGAAGCTCCATCATCATATCGAGCAGCTTTATTTCTAACTGATCGGACATGGGACTTGAAATAAAGAGAGAGGAAATTTGTGGCCTCCTCAACTAATTCAGCCTCGATGATGCAACCCTCAACACGGGCCTTATTCCGAACCTTCTTCTTAAGTTGTTGGATTTTCCTATAGGAAAGAAACAGAACTGAGGAAAGAATTATAAAAGAAAGCTCTATATATTTTTCTGTTTCGCTGTTACCTCTCAAATGGATAGTTCCAATGGGCTTGGACAGGACCTCCTAGCCGAGCCTCGTAAGGAAGATGAATAATTAGGTGCTGCATTGGATTGAAGAAACTTGGTGGAAATATCTTCTCCATTTTGCAAAGAAGAACTACTATTTGTTGTTCTAGTGAGCGAATGTTGTCCTTGTTCAATTCTTTGGCACAAAGCTGCCTATAGAAAAAGCTAAGCTCAGCCAAACACAACCATACACTTTCTAGAAGGAACCCTCGAAAAGCAACTGGGAGCAAGCGTTCCATGAAGATGTGGTAATCGTGGCTCTTTAGACCCAAAATATTCCTTGAAGTCAAGTTGACCCCTCTTCTAATGTTGGCTGCATAGCCATCAGGAAACTTGAGTTCTTGGAACCATTGAAGGATTGTTGGTTTGTCATTCTTGTCAATGCAAAATTGGGCCCGAGGCCTGTCCTACTGGCCATTTGGCTTTAGCCTCAAATGCTGTGAGGGACGGTGGCAAATTTCAACTACATCTTGTCGAGCCTTAGCATTATCTTTAGTCTTATCGAATATGTCAAAGCATGTATTCCATATAGCTTCCCCTAAGTTCTTTTCATTATGCATCAAGTCAATGTTGTGGCGCAACAATAACTTACGGAAGTATGGAAGTTGCCAAAAACAACTAATATGGGTCCAATTGTGCAATTTGCCATAGTTTTGTGTGTGTCATCCACCAATGTGTTCATTTGGGCTAAGATTTCCTCCCCCGTTAAGTGCCTTGGAGGCTCATCATGCACGACTGTGCCCTTTCTAAATCCATTAACATCAGATTTGAATACATGGTCCATAGGTAAGAAGCGCCTATGGCAATCAAACTAGCATGCCTTGCAACCATTACGGAGTCGGAATGCTTTAGTGTCACACAAGCATACTGGGCATGCAAGCCTACCATGGGTGCTCCATCTAGAAAAGTTACCATAAGCAGGAAAATCATGGATTGACCACAAATAAGAGGCCCGCATTTTAAAGTTTTGCTTGAGTGAGGCATCCCAAGTTTCAACCCCTTCCCATAAGTTCAGTAGTTCATCAACTAAAGGTTGCATAAGTATGTTAAGTTTCTTTCCAGGATGTTCAGGACCTGGGACTACAAGGGCAAGGAATATGTACTCTGACTTCATGATAATGCCGAGAGGAAGATTCAATGGAGTCACAAAAACTGGCTAGCAAGAATAAGGAGCTGCATTTATACTGAAGGGTGTAAAGCCATCTGTAGCTACAGCAAGGCGGACAAAGGCGGACATTTCTAGGATCAGAAGCAAAATCAGGAAAGTCTTCATCAAACTGTTGTCATGCTTCCCCATCACATGGGTGCACCATCTTATTTGATGTGGACCGCTTGTGAGACTGCATCAACTTTGCAGTTGTTTCATGTGCATATAATCTTTGTAGCCTATCTTTGATGGGAAGGTACCGCAATACTTTATGTGGGACTCTATCATGTCCTTCCTCATAGCGCGAGGTACCGCAAACAACACACTTCTCTTTACTTATATTGTCCTTATAGTAAAGCATGCAGTTATTATAACACACATCAATTTTCTGATATGGCATGCCTAGGCCCTCCAATAATTTCTTTGATTGGTAGAAATCTTTGGGAATCTTACTGTCTAAGGGCAAAAATTCATGGATTAATTCTAAATTTGCTTCAAAGTGTGCAATTGACATATTGTACTGTGATTTCAAAGCTAACAAACGTGCTGTAGCAGACAGAGCGGAGTGTGTTGAATTCTCAAAGGCTGGTTCATTGGCACTATCAACCATCTTATAAAAAGCCCGAGCTGAGGCTGTAGGCACCTCATCATTGGTCAATGGATGACCATCAGCTAGGTCAGCTAACATATCATGCATGTGATCATATTCTTTGAAACTCTCATCACTTCCAACTTCTACATCAGTCTCTCCATGTGCTGTCCATGGTCTGTAATCTTCCCTAAACCCATGTTTACACAAGTGCATCTCTACATCGAACCTTTTATGCCTAACATAGTTTCTACACAAGGCACATGGGCACTTAATGGTGTCATTTTCAACCAGGCTAACCATGGAGAATGCACGGTCTTAAAAGTTGTTTGTGTTTTCAATCCACTCATTAGAGGGGGGGCTTCCCACGTGACCAACCACTATACATCCATTCACGATTTGCCATGACTCTAAATCTGTGTATGAGAGAATATGAACAAGATGATATATTTTAGTTTCAGAACAAATTGGCACAGGAATCAACCAATAGAGGCATTGTAGTTAATGGCCGAAAAAGATATAGCGAAGCATGCAGCTTACAAGCAGATACATTCGACTTAATGTCTAACACACAAATGCCATCTCAATCAAATGCACAATTGATGATACTTACTGTTTTGTTGCTTGAAGCCGGTCAATGCTGGTACTGTTACCATACTGTTACACGGTACACAGATCGTTGCCTCCACAGATCCTCAATTCATACCTAAAAAGTTGCTAGAGACAATCAGATTCTTACATAGGAGGAAGCTATAAATGAATGACAGTCACCATTCACATGGGCAATGAATGGAGCTTACCAGCCAAGCAAAAGGCACAAGCTACTCAGATCAAACCTGAAAAAAGGCACAACAATCTATTTAGCTATGGATGTTAACTGCAGACATAGCAAAATGTCCAGTTGCTACCATAAATATTTTAGTTCACAACTACCGATCCTAAATATATAGACTGTTGCTACCATAAAAAGAACCTTTTTCAGATCACTACACAAAATATGCACTCACAAAAAAAATACACTTCCTCATCAATGCACTGCATGCATTCTACTACTACTGTACTTGTTTAACATGCCATCACCAGCCTATATATATTAACTTCGGATCAGCAGCTCCATTGGAAGGTTAGCTTGGATAACCCAGTTTACAGTGCAATAACCTGGTTTCAGAGGTGTCATTCTGTTATTCCTAGTTGATTTATTATGTACAAGTCACAATGTTATGATAGTCTTCATGCCACAATGTTATTGCCAGTTTGCAATCTAATTAACATTCTCAAACATAGAAAGATTCTCAGGTTTTCATATCTTGATCTGAGGCATGTAGAAAGTATCGTACAAAGGAGTGGTATCTGCATGTAAGTGGTACACACAATGCTGACAACACTTAACTTTTGTTAACTGGTTGAAACTTAACAGTCTTGTAGTGGTTCATGTAGAGAAAGCCTTGGCGGTTCCAAAAGGCTCCAGATGCATGGTGAAAGGCAATGTCATAGCAGAGCATGCAAATAGATGCTGGAATACAGATTTTATTGTCATGAAGTGATTTCCTGGCTCATTATCAGAGGAAATCGGTAAGTTGTTGCCTGAATAAACTATAATTGGTAGTGATATAGCATGGTTCATTGATTGAGCTAGTTTATCAACTTTCTCCTCACATGACAGAGACATGCATCATTATATATTGATCAACTTCAATTTATCTCAAATCACTGATTATATTTGGTCAAAACTGTTATTTGCAGTAACAACACTTGTTGTACATGTTCTCATGTCTACCCCTGATGTGCATGCAGCTAACTTCTGCTAGTACTTGTAGATGCTCAGAACTGCACTACTAGTATGTTAATGAATACATGTTAAAGAATACAGACATGTTGCTAAAAAGATTTTCATCGTTAATCCCTTAGCTAATAGCCATTACTTTGGTAATCATGTGATATTCTGTTTGAGTTAATAATATTCTAACCTGCTTTTTCTAACATATAAGCAGGGCATTCAACAACACCTAGGGTCTAGCGTACCCTATCATGCACTGCCCGGATCAGTTCCATTATCAAATGGATTGGAGGTAGTGTGAGCAAACTTGAGATACTTTTTATTTTGAAAACTGATGCCAATATGACATGACATGCTATCTTACGTTGACTTGTTGTCTTTCAGTTCACTTCCAACTCGAGGATTGGCTCAAATACTGGCATAATTTTGAGCTCATGAATTCCATATCCGCATTAAAATTTTAGTCTGCTTGAATCTCTAGGGAAAGGCTGGACATATATTTGTTTGAGCGGGCGTAATGTCTTCTTTTGCATGTTAGACATGGAAGACATGTTGAAACTAGGATGTTAAAGTGCATGTTATAACAATTTGTTTTCCCCTGAAATGGATTGGTTTTTATCAGTTAATTGATGTTCTTATCATATATGTCATGTTCAGTGCATGGTTGGATGTGTTCTATGGTTGTATGGTGCCTAAAAAATCTCCTAGAATGCCTGCAAAAGAACAGGGCATAATAGAATGATATGATCCATGATTTCCTGAGTGTAATTGTTATATAACATTTGCACGTGCTTTCCCGAGTGCTATTGTGCCCAAAGCACACAGAATAAGCAGCCGTTAGTGTAATCAAGCTGCCGTTACAGTCTAACTTCCCTAGTGCAACACGCTCTCCCAAGTGGATGGGCTGGGCACATGGAACTCTCAACTTTCCCTAGTGTGTAGGAGTAAACACTCGGTGAAGCCCGCATTTTCCCGAATAAATGCCTCCGACGGAGGAGTTCCAAGAGCCAGCGCTCGTAGATAGATTTACCGTGTGTTTTGAGCCTTTTCCCGAGTGTTATTGGCACTAGGGGAACTCCACTAATCTGGTAGTGATTGTTTGCTTATTTTCAAAGCCAGCCTAGTGTAGATCAGAAGGAGAATATAGGCAGACCGGGTTTCTTTAAAGATCACCTATAGAAGTAAGATGCAATACTTGCGATAACAATATAAGATGCTTCAGCTACCTTCTTAATTGCAAATGCAGTAATTCATTTCTTATATTACACTTACTCGTGATGTTCTCGGTTGGCAGCAGTGGTGCTCTAACTCCTACAGCCACAGGCTAGCTTCCATCTTAAGCTTGATGGCACTAATTTCAACCTTGATGCTATCTGCAGATACAGGCTTCTTGGTCTCAGGTGTCAAATTCCCTTTAGCAACTTCCTTTGATCCTTGAGACTTATCCAAAATTGGGCCAAATGTTAGAAGAGTGTCTTCCAGAAAATCACATCAGGAGGGGAAAAAAGGGACAATACAGTGTAAGGTCTGAGATCCAGAACTACCAAACATATGCATCGAATCTAAAAACATCATCCTACATACCAACAGATCACTTGTGAATCATTTTTATTAGCTTCATTTTCATTACAGATTGTACAAGGTTTGATACAAAGAACTACAAAACATATGCAATGGATCTGAGGAGATGGTCTTACATATCAATACGTCACTTGCATATCATTCTTATTAGCTTCATGGAACCTAGAGATTTATAGACGAATCCAGCAATGCAACTACTTTTGAACCAAAACTGAAATCAAAACAATACCATGTCCCCATCGCCAGGACTGAACTTGGAATCTGTAGGTTTCAAGTCCTACTATAAAATCTGATAAAAAAAAGAAGGAACCTATAGCAACTAAAAGATCGAACTTGAGGGCGCCGTCAAGCCAGAGGGTAGTCTACGCTGCGCAGACCGGCAGCCCTCGCAGGAGGACGGGGATGGCCGTATGCAGGGTAGGTCGGCGCTGGGGCTCACCTCATCAACAGTGGCGGCGTGGTCCAGGTCAGCACCGAGCACTCCATGACTTGAGCGCAACTGAGCAGGAACCGCTGCCCGCCTCCCGCCCGCCGCAGGAGCTGCCGCCGACCGTGCAGGAGCCGCCACTGCCCGCCAGCACAGGAGACACCGCCTGCCCGCCCACCGACCGCGCAGGAGCCGAGATTTGGGAGGGAGACGGGGAGGGGGCGCGATTCGGGACGAGATGGGGAGGGGGCGCGCTCCTAGAGGGAGATGGAGAGGAGGCGAGTGGATAGATAGGGTTGGTCGTGTGTGTGGTGGATGGTTAAACAGGCCAGTGTTGGGCTTTTGTTTAGGTAGGCCAAAATCCAGCGCGGGAAGTCTGGCATCTTCGTTTCCAAGCGCGGCAAAGCGAAAAGAAATTATTTGACGGTTGGCACTCCAGCGCTCCCGCAGCCCACCTCCGTTTTTTTCCCACATGCCCCGCTGTACGTCCATGGCACCACAATCCCTCCCACCGGTTTTAGTCCGCACAACTCCTTTGACCGTTTTTTTTCTTTTTTTCACGGAAGCAAGTTTTGCAGCATTTTTTATTTTTTTCACGAGAGCAAGTTTTGCATCCTGGACCGTAACTATTTTTTTCTTTCCATTTTTCTTCACACCGTCTCTGATTTTGTCATCCTTTTTTCACGCAAACAGGTTTTGCAACCTTTTTTTAAAAAAATTCTGTTCTTGCTTTTTTTCACGCAAACAGTTTTGTAGCTTATTATTGCTTTTTACACACGAACAAGATTTGCAAATATTAAAAGACATGATTGACTGTCCTGTTTACCTTATAGTTTAATATTTTTCAAGTCTTCTTTTGTGACTAAGATTATTTTTTCTCTTTTTGCCAAGGATTAGTGAAACCATATACTTTCCCTTTGATCAACAACTGATCCATCATAATGAAAACAAACTTTCCATTTGATCTACACAATTTGCTATTTGAATTGGTGAAACTTTTTGGACAAATTTTCAGCAAGATCAAACACTCCTAACAAATTACTGTCAACTATAATAATTCATTGTGCAAACCACAAATACATTATTTGATCATTTGCCTTCTAGGATACAGCTATTTGATCTTCTCATTTTTCTTCACACCCCAGGTTTCTCATGATGGAAACCTGTCAACTATACTAATTCATAACCTAAACCATAAATAGTAATTTAACTGGATTATAAAAAAACATATGTTGCATCGTCAATCCTTAAGACAACATAACAGTGTTGGTCATGAGCCACGTAAGATGCTGATCACAACTTTCTAAAATGAGCTTGCTTCAAGGTAATGCAGCAGCAGCCTTCATATCTGTTAAGAAATCTTGCAAAAAAAAGTATCACTGATATAAATCGTGAATCTTCGAGAATGAATTGATAGTAGCATACACTTACACATCGAATTAATAGTAGACTTGTAAAATAGAAACAGCAAAAGGCAAACTGCTAGTGAGTGCAAGCTCCAAAAAATTCAGCATCAATAGAAACTAGAGGCAAAATAATTAAGAATCGGATGTCACTGCACTAAAAAACAATGACATATCAGGCCAGCTACTACATTCAACAGAGAGCCAAAATACATTTGCTCCTACTCCCTCCATTTCAAATTGTAGTTCGTTTGACTTTTTCAACTCCAAGTTTGACCACTTATCTTATTCAAACAATTTGTACAAACATAGCCAAATTTGAGTCATTCTCAAAGAACTTTTATTATTAAAGCATGCCACAACAAAATAAGTAATATTTTGCACAAATTTTTGAATAAGACGAGTGGTCAAACTTGGAGTTGAAAAAGTCAAACGAACTACAATTTGGAACGGATTTAGTATTAGTTTTCAGAGTCCTCTAACAGAACACCTGGGGACAATTGTTGTTGGAAAAAATGGTATTTGAAATAATGTTTCATTGAAGAATTAAGCATTTGGTTGTCTAACAAAATTTGTGAGAAAAGAAAGCTAAGATCAAACAAAAGCATCCATGACCACAGATAGAGGGTAGAATTCAATGGGTCCAGTGTCAAGTTAGTTTCTTATGCACATAAAAGATGCATGTGACTTCAAATACATCTGATATATAAATCGATACTAGTAGTACCTTATCTCAGGCCACGTGAGGTTATTGTCAGAACTCCTAAAACACTTCCACAAAGACGATGGTCCTCTCGCTTAGAACCTGTGCGGTGGCTGCTCTGCATACCATGTTCAAATTAGAGTCAGGGATTGGGAGCTTCATGGCACGTTGGCGGGCATCAGCTCATCACTAGTGTATGAGAGCATAAGGCAGGACCAGTATCATCATCCCTGCAAAGACACGCCTCACCACGTTAGTGAATGAAATAGCAATAGGCATTTAGGAGGAGAGGGCAGCGATACATATACATAAACCTATGCAAGAGATATTTAGCACAGGAGAAGATCCTAAACAAGCATTGCCCAGAAAACTACACTAAAAAAATTTGGAATGATTTCATGCACCACTAAAGTTTATGGTACAATTTTTGTCACGGAAAAAGAAGAATTCAGCTTACTACGCACCATTTGAGATTATATTTATTAGATTTTAGTTAAAATCTAAAATCTTGGTTGTTTGGTCAACCTGCTTGTTCAGCTCCTCCACACAGTGGCATTCTCAGCTCATTGACATTATATTTTAGATAACAAAAGTGACAGAATATTTATAATACATTCTTTTAGATAAACCTAGGCAATTATGATCAAACATTTGCACTTTACAGAACTCTAAAGTAAGGCATTTTCTTGTAATAGATAAACCATGGTGGAACTATTAAGATGGACCAGAAGAGCTTCCTAATCTGCATGAATTAAATCATTCGCATATTCTAGTACAACACCAGTCTTAGCGTTACACTGAACCTTTAGCAGAACAGGGGAGACAAAGCTCATGAAATCTAACTACTACTAATTAGAAGCAGAAGCTTAGGAGGCATCCATGTTATATGTGATACATGAAGCTGAAAATGCCACGTCTGATATCATTGTTTCTTAGGTGGAGTCTCGAATCTGATCATCTGGATTCTGTTTTCTATATCATTTGTGACATTGTTGCCTCACTAAACAGCTCACTACCACTACCAATTATTATTATCATTTGTGACATTTGTGACATTGTTGCCTCACTAAACGGCTCACTAAACATGCACTATAAGGTATGCATATGCACCATGCTGGATTGTTGGAAAGAAGTCACCTATCTTGGATCACAGTTGCAAATATTATAAGGCTTATAGTGCAAAAGGACTAGGTATAGTCATATGCACGAATAATAGACATAGCATTCCTAAGGAATTGCAGCCATGGCATGAGTTTATATAAATGACTTGAACAAAATTATAGGCGACTTCTAAAGTTGCAATAGCAGTCACTACTAAAATGGATCCTGGTCCACCCTGCACATACTTGTTCGGCCAGCTAGCTCAGAGAACTAGGTGCAAGATGATTTCAGATTATATGATGAAAAAGGAACCAGGAAACATGACCAGAGAATCCTAATTAGAGGACAAAAAGAGTGTCACTAAACAGGGAGGAATCTTGGCAAAGACAGTTGGTACAGAAAAAACCAGTAGTAAGAGATAATCTCAGGCTCTTCTCAGTTCACTAGGATGAAAACAACATAATACCTTGATGAAGAGAGCCTACAAAGTAAAAACTGAACAATGAATCAAAGTGGTGATTGAATTCTTTGGAAATCAGTAACAATACATTGATTTGTCTGAATACCACCCAGTAACAATAAAGGCAACAACAATAATGGCCAGACGGGGAACTGGATAGCCATAACAAAAAATAAAAATGGAGAAAGAGTGTACGTACAGGGTGCATGCAATGCAATGATTTGTGGCTACAATTTCCATCAACAAGCTAGAAAAATGGAAATGAATTACAATGCAAGTGACTGCTGTTTCCTATAATATTATGTTAAGTACAGAAGCATAAAACAACAAAATTTCAGAGACTCAGAACTAGACTCAACATGTCCATTCATGTATCCAATTGATAGAGATCAATCAGGTGATGACAATCTAGAGCATTTCAATGGCCACATAAATCATACAACAGACATGATGGATTAAAAAGTGTGAAGTATAGCTAATTGAATATGACAGTGTGAAATGATGTGACAAACAGAACCTAAATCCCATCCCCAATGGAAATATAAACCACACACAACTTTAGAAGAGATCCAACACAAAATAGGACTGAACTCAAAATACACAATTTAAGAAGAGATGCTGTCAGGATCCAAGAAACCTAACCAAACATGAACTGAGTTAGGTTTATTGGAATTACATATGCGCATTAAATCTTTAAGCACAATTGCAGATCATATACTCCTATAAAGATAAACCCCACTAGAGATTTCTCTCAACATGCAAGCTATCCACATCAACAATCCACTAGAAGTTGCAATTATAACCAACTAGCACATATAATTATGATAGTTTCTCTTCATCCACTAACATGCATTTAGTTGTCCATAACGATGTGTCGAACCAATCACCAAAATTAATTTAAGATTGTTTCATTTATATAACTATAAATATAAATAGGTAATTTCTTTTAAAATTGTTTGGAATACCTGCAACAACACCCGGGGTATCCACCTAGTTACATATATTACCATGTACCAGTTTCATGAATGAAAACAACTCATGACTGTAGTAATAAAGAAAACAGGCACATTAAGAGAAAGCTTATCCTGAGGCAAAGCATGCAGCAGTCACAAAGCATAAGGTGATGAAGATGTGACATAGCTGCCAGATGCCGTCGGGTGTGGCCTATGGCCTTCGGCGATCTTGCCATGCCACACAACACTCACCCTGGAGATGAGGGGGGCTTCAACTAGCATGGCTGAACTAGGGGGTGCACGACATCCATGGACTTGGTTGGGGAGTAAGTTCAGTTGACAGTGCGGTTTACTCAAAAAAAAATTAAGAAGGCGCATATGCATAGTATTATCAGCCGTGGATTGCATGATACAAGCCTATGGGAAAAAAGCTAGTTGATTAATCAGGGAATCTGAAGAAAAATATGTTATGCTTCAGAATCAAGAAAAAAATTGCCAGGCCTCTATAGTGAAAAACACCCAAGTATGAAATTGCTTAATTAACATGGAGCTAGTCAACATTCGCCACATCCATGACCATTTAATTTACAAAACATTCTAATAGAAAGAGAACGACTAATCAACTGAACCAACAGTGTAATATTCTAATTAGATATCTTTTGCTCACAACACCTTGTATCGACCCACAAGTAAATAGAGAAAGAGAACAATGAGAAAGAGATTGATCATACATATTTGGTGCTTCCGTTCTAACTGCCATCAGGATGACGTAGTGTAGTCTTCTAATAATTAGATAGTTTTTTCTCACAACATGCATCAACTTCAAAAAAATAAAATAGCCAGTGAGAAAGAGAAGTGTGTGCTCTAAATAAAGAGCAAGAAACCTAGGCATATTATAAATGCAAAATTCATTTAGATTTATGCTGTGCCACAAGCAAGAACCCTGAATTATATTTACATGGACAAGGTCTAATCCCACCATATAGTCTAATCTAATCTAATCTAATCGCAAATAATGTCCTGTGAACATAAATAATTAGTTACTACTAAATTGTTGTAATAACTCCAATACTAATCCACAACAATAGCCTCATCTGAACCAGAATTGGAAGATGTGAATTAATTTGGTTAGTTTTAGTCGCCCAAAATATCACTGATTGGTGGCTGCAATTTTAGTGGACAAAACCAGAGGCAGAAGAAAACTACCTTCAGGGAAGAGCTGTATTCGGGTTCTTGCCATGACTATCAGGACGGCTAGCGTGGGCGGGTTGACGGCACACATAAAAGGCATTTATACATGCATAAAAAATGCAGCCTAAGGGATCTGTAAACTCAACAGAACTCAAACTGTACTATTGTCACAAATTGTTCATATGTTCATTCACGAAGCATACTACATTCCACTATTATTCATAGGTTAAAAATGGATAATGGGCTGTCAGCAAATTCTGCCTGATGCAGCTTGTCCTATAGCTGAAGGGATGTTGGCATTACTCTATAATTCATCATTGACTAGAAACGACATTTATTGCTCACATGTTCCTCCTGCTTATCCCTGATGATCAATCCCTCATAAGAAGGCTGGAAACAAATATATTACATTGGTTAGAATTAGAGCCATTAGGAAGAGACATAGAAATGATACCTGAAGAAAACTCTTTATTGAAAATCTTGGATTGATCCTGAAGAAGCTTGTTGAAGACCATTATTTGATTCTTAAGCATTAGCCACATATAGTATGCCTTGAAAAGCAGAGGATTCTATTGCTCGAGTTGTCACCAAACTGAAAAAAAACAGACAAGAAAGCACCAATTAGATAGCAACCATAAGAGATTTGTTTAAGAAAAAAATAGCCACAAAATGCAAGGATGGAGGTGAGCATTACTGGAAAGTCCGGGAAAATTAGCAAAACAAATGGAACTTCAAAAGTTAACTTTTCACTACCATACTATTTGTTGGTATCTTTGCGGAGATGCAGTTTAGTAGAAGCACAGATTCAATTTCAAGTTTTCAACACAATAAACTGTGAAATAAATTTTCATAAAAAAAGAGGGTCGTATAACTAGAACTTGGTGGTCCAGCCATCCATTTTGTCATTAAGGTAAGATATTGGGTCTAAAATTTTTTTACACACTGAGACTGACATAATTTTGCGCACGGATGATGCTTTTCTTTATCCTAGTATATTTTGCATCAGTCAGCGTCAGAGCTATTTAGTGAAATCATATGTTGCATGGCTAAATCAAATACTGGAATAAATAAAGAACCTTCTAGCTGAGCAATCAAGTGGTTCTGTTGGCCGATGATCCTCTGGCAGATACAATCTCCAATCTGCACACACATGAAATTCGTAGGAGGAATAAACTTATGAATCACAAAATCAAAGAGGAAAACTAGCAAATGAAAATCAGAACTGGAAGCCCTAATCAGTATAGTTAAATGGGAACCTATTAGCATGTAATAGACATAAGTACTGGAACAATTAATGGCATGCTTAGAGGATAAAAATGAAGCCCAGATACGGATCATATAGCTATCAATGACAACAATCCAAGATGTATTTAAACCCAATCGATTGTGTACCTAAACCTCTCTAAAATTGAGGAACACCTGGACCGATGAAAACACACCTCACGCCTCCATAGATGTATGGAGCCCTTGGTGCCAGTGGAATGGAACGGATGCAGAAATGCAAGTGGCGGGGAGATGCTCCAGCTGCCGCCTGGGGAAGGTCCACGCTGTCCTCACCACTCTAGTGCCCACGGATCTCATGGCACTAGGCACGTGAGTGGATTTGAAGGCGCATCCAGATCGGGATTGCCTCTGGTGGAGATGAATTTGTGTTTTCAACGAAGGACATGGTAACGGGAGGGGTGAAGGAGTGGGGCATTGTGACTGATGAGCTGGATCTGGATGGCCGGAGCAACGGAGGAGCTAGTGGCCTAGTGGGAATTGAAGCTGAGCCACCGCATCCGGCACCACCGCCGATGAGTACATCCTGCAAACCGTCGCTGAGGGAAGCACGAGAAAAGAAAAGAATCCTCCCCACGATCGATTTGAGGATAATCTCGGTGGAAAAGGAGAAAAAGAAAACACATATAAGAGGAACGTGGGACGGTCGGCGACGGCGGGGGCGGATTGAGAGCGACGACGGCGTGGATGGGCAGAGGAGCAGCGCCGGTGGTGGGTGGGCAGCAGCGCCGGATGCAGATGAGTCGAGGCCGCTGCCGGGGATTCAGAGGCAGTGGTTGAAGGCTGCAGAGGCGTCGGAGGCCGTGGAACCCGCCTCTCAGGATGCGGAGGCGATGGGGAGAGGGGCAAGCTGGGCTGGTGGCAGAGGTGGCGGCGAGCTGTGCTCCTGCGGCGGAGGGGGAGGCGAGCTGGGTGAAATCGGCGGAGGGGGCGGCGAGCTGGGTGAAACCGGCATCTCCTCCCCACGATCTCGAAATTACGACAGAAAAAAACATGATAATAAAGAGGTGGAAGCGGGGGGAACCGGCGCGGGGAGCGCTCGGTGGTTGGCTCGGGTCCTGAGCTGGGAGCGGGGGACCGGCGCGCCCGTGGTTGGGTTGGTCTGGTGCGTCGGGCTCAGTGATTTGGGCTGAGGGACTGATTATTAATTACTACCCAGGTAATATATATACTCCCTCCGTCCCAGAAAAAATGTCGTTTTAGGTTTTTCAGACATCGTGTTTGACCATTCGTCTTATTCAAAATTTTTTAATAAATATTATTTATTTTGTTATGACTTATTTTATCATTAGAGATACTTCAATAATGATTTATTTATTTTATAATTTGCATAAAATTTTTGAATAAGACGAACGGTCAAACACGATGTGTGAAAAACCTAAAACGATACTTTTTCTGGAACGAAAGGAGTACATACATATTATATATATTTATATATATATATATGGTGAGTTTTCTATACTCCCGACAGCAGTTACTCCCACTGAGAGTATGCACAGCGTGGGGATCCAGCCAGTTATGAGAAGCTAACGGGTTGAGAATAAAAATCCAATAGGGAGGATGGACTGTTGCGCAACTGGATTCTCGGCTATATGCGTGGAAGGCAACGTTTGACTGCCACCAACCAACAAAAATCTGTGTAGCAGATCTGATCTGCCTAGGTACGTGTAGGTACTTTAAAAATGTGTTCATAACTAGTATTGACTACAGATCTGCGTACGTATGTGTACGTACTTTAAAAATGTGTTCATAACTGGTACTGAATACACATATTCTTAATTAGGAATAGTGCCATACACTGGTAGTATGAATTCATACATGCGTGTACATGACTTTTACCGAGTATGTTCATATACTGATATACGTCGGAAGGAGTATGAGTACATACACATTATCAAAGGAGTATGTGTGCATTAAATAGTAGTATGTCTGTATGTGGAGTATATACCTAATTTTTTAAAGTATGCATGGATACGTCTTGCGCCGATGGGTATGTATTCATACTTTGTTTAATCTAAGCAACAAGCTGACCAGGTTTGGTTAGCGACGTCATTAGCATATTTCGACGAAAATATCGCACACATGCTTTTAGTTAAAAGTAGTATAAACAAGTACTACATATTAGTATGGACCAATACTTCATAATAAAAATAGTATGAACAAATACTGCTTCAGAAAACAAGCACACATATTTTATATTGCAAGTACGAACACATAGTTCATACTCTGAGTATGTACACATACTTGATACTCTGAGTATGTAGCCATACTACTTGGCAAGTTCACTTCTTCAGGTTTTCAGCTGCTATCTTAACCATCATCTAGATGGCAGGGGGCGGCGGCGGTGCATCAGAACAGGCAGCATGGGCCATCTTGCCTGCAGCGTCGTCTCGACGTATTTCCTTGTGATTCATTTTAGCACAAAGCAAGAGCACCACTAATAGACCTAGATTGTAAAGGTGGATGCTTCTAGAAGTCGCCAATCCAGTATCAAGTGATACGTACTCCAATCTGAAAAAAAATTGGATGTTAAGTAATGTTAAAAGTGTGTTTAGTTCTCCATTTCATCCAAAAAAAATTTAGGTTTTGGTCCATTATTTTGCAGAATAGAACTAAACACTATGCAAAATTTTTGACAAAAATGTATTCATTCTCTATTTTGAATTTTGGCCTCAAGAGGTCAAAAAAAAGCTAAAAAGCACAAAAACTCTCACCCACCCTATGAAAAAATTGACATTTTAGATGAAACTAAACACATCCATAAAAATTTTGGCATTTTGCATTTCATCGTTCCATCGGAAACTAAACACAGCCTAAATAAATATTGAAAAAGTACCGAGTGATACTCTAGTCATTAGTATATGCTGTATCAAGTGTTACTCCTATAAAAAGGAAACCAAGGCATCAGATCTGGGTAGGAGGGACAGGAAGGAAAAGGCAACAGAAGCATCTTTGAATCCACCGATCTGCTAGCCTTCAGTGCCGCGTCCGATGGGAAGCTACCAGCACTTGTAGACACAGATCGATCTTGACCTGGAAAGGGATGGGGCAACAAGCAGCGGACGATATGGGGAAGTGGATGTAGGGGGTACGGGTACCTGGATGAGGAGGAGGCAACGAGGAGAGCCTAGCGTGTCTGGCCCGGCGGAGTTGTAGTAGAGGTGCGGGACCTCGGAAGCGTACATCACGGCGTCGACATTGAATGCCGAATCCATGTGTGCGCCCTCCATCTCTCAGGTGCGCAGCACACGTTCCCGCTTCGCTGATCTCGCAATCTCGGAGCGGTGGGAGGCACGAGGTCTGTGGAGGTCGAGGGCAGCGGCGGCGGCGAGGAGGTGTTCGGGACAAAAAGGAATATAAAATAGGGTTTGGGTGAACACACGTCCCGTTGGTCGTTTTGTTCAGATGGGGTGACTGGTGTGGGTTTGGCCAGGAAGTTTCTAAACCCGTTAGCTCCGCTAGCACCCTTCTAATGTGTGTATATATGTATATATATATATATATATATATATATATATATATATATATATATATATATATATATATATATATATATTACCTTATAGTTGGCTACAGAATAACTTATTTTGTAGCCACTTAGAGTTACGATAATTGCTATGCTAAACGAGATTATAGTAACTCCTTACTATGTGATTTACTATAACATTATAGTAAATATTCTCATGTGTTATAGTAATTCAACTATCGTAAATATATACTGACATTGTCGTAAATTAGTATATAAAATTATCATAAATAAAGCTGGCTACAAAATAACTTATTTTGTAGCTAGAGTATACTCTCCCTATATATATATATATATATATATATATATATATATATATATATATATATATATATATATATATATATATATATATATATATATATATATATATATATATATATGTGTGCATGTATATCTGGATGGATGGCTAGCTAGCCCGGCCGACGCCTCGGCCTAAGGAAAACTGTATAGCGGCCAGCGTCAGTGATGGGTTTCAATCCTCCGGTGCCGCAGCAGGAGCTGGGAGATCCGGGTGGCAGTGGCACTACTGCTGAGCCTCCTCCTGCAGGTCCACCACATCTTCCTCGGTCCCATGCGGAAGCGCTCGACCTCTCCGATAACCCGCTTCATCATCCGGTCTTGCTACCTCCTTTGCCGACTGGGTCACTGACCTCGCCCTCGGCCTCCTCCTCAACAACATGGGCAACATCGGCGGGGGCGGAGGGAGCTCCACATCTAGCATTAGCCTCGAGCGCGGCGGCGGTGGTGACACAACTAGTACTACAGGCAGCAGCGATGATGCCGGCAGCAGTAGCAGCCCCATCATCTTCACCTTCTGGACGCCGTTCCTGCTGCTCCACCTTGGGGGCCTGGACACCATCACCGCCTACTCCCTGGAGGATAACGAGCTGTGGCTCCGCCACCTCGTCGGCCTCCTCTTGGAGCTCTTCTCCGCCGTCGTCGTTATCCTGTGCTCAGTCCGGGGCAACCGCCTGATCCTGGCCACCACCCTCATGATGGTTGTGGGCGTAATCAAGTACGGAGAGCGCACCTACTCGCTTTACTGCGGTAGCATCGAACGCTTCCGCAGCAACGCAGCGGGTCCCCCGGACCCCGGACCCAACTATGCCAAGCTCACGACGGTGTTCGACTCCAAGCAGAAGGCCGGCCAGGTCGTCGAAATCGCCATAGCCAATGGAGAGGCCAGCGAAGTGCAGAGGGAGATGGAGTCCATGGAGAGACTACAGATTGCGCGCCAGGTTATGGCCGCCGGCAAGAGCCTCGAGCTGTGGGCGCACGAGTTCTTCCTCATCTTCCAATGCCTCTTCGTGAACCTGAGCGTGAGCTTCCGGAACGTACGGCTGAGCCAGGCCTTGTTCCTGGAAAGCAGCAACTACTTGAACTGGAACCCTAGTGAGGCCTTGGGCATGATCGAGATGGAGCTCAACTTTGTGTACGACACGATGTACACCAAGTCCCCCGTCACGCACACCGGGGCCGGCTGGGCCCTCCGCTACGTGTGTTCCGGCTGCATCGTGTCCGCCCTCATCATCTTCTTCCACCACGACAAGGGAGGCATCGCACGCGTCGACGTGGGCATCACGTACGCGCTGCTGCTGGGAGCAAGGTTCTGGGATTCGACCGAATTAGTCTGAATTTCGGCGAAATTCGTCCATTTCGGTGTGGTCCGAAACGAATTTTACGCTTCACATTCCGAAAATTCTCCGAATTGAGTCCGAAATTCATCCGAATTTTTCCGAAATTCGTCCAATTCGGTTGGGACCGAATTTTTTTCCAAAACGAATCCCAAAACCTTAGCTGGGAGCACTGGCGCTCGACGTGGTCGCGCTGGCCATGCTCTTATTCTCCGACCGTGCGGCAGTCGTGTTCCAGACCTACCGCCGCCGGGGGCGCCGGCAGCTCCGTTGGCTCGCGCGGCTAACCCAGGCGGTGACCAGGCGATGGTGGCGGCCACGGTGGTGGTCGCGAACGACCTCGCAGTTCAACCTCATTAGCTATTGCCTGGGCAAGCCAGACCATTGCCGATTGTGGCACAGGCTCGCCAAGGTGCTGCGCGTCGAGGGCATCCTGGAAGACCTCATCTTCATACGGCGCGTGAGGCTCAAGAAGGACGACGGGGAGGACCGGTACGGCCGCCTTCGCCGGTTCTTCCGGGAAACACTTGTTCCAAAGTGCTGCAGAAACAAGGAGAACGTGTCGGAGTCCCTTCTCTTCGGCTTCATCTTCCAAGGTCTCAAGCACGAGCTCCACAAGCTCAAGAAGGAACAAGAAGAGAGGAAGAATGCGGCCGCCGCCACTACCGGAGAACGGAACTTTGCCGAGTGCTAAATGGTTTGCCGAGTGTTCTTTTTCGGGCACTTGGCAAAGAAGTTCTTTGCCGAGTGTCAAAAAAACACTCGGCAAAGCCCTCTTTGCCGAGTGTTTTTTTTTTTGCACTCGGCAAAGAGCTTCTTTGCCGAGTGTTTTTTCTTGACACTCGGCAAAGAAGGTCTTTGCCGAGTGTTTTTTTAAAGCACTCGGTAAAGACAAATTTCAAATTAAAATTTGAAGCAGTAAATTAAATCAAATGAAAAAGTTTTCAACTACAAAGTTGTAGAACTCATCAAGATGAACATTTTTTGTTTAGGTCATTTCTTCATACGAGAAAGTGAAAGTAAATTTGTACATAAATTTTAGATCTCTCTCTTGTAGTTTATAAAAATAAAACAACCAAAATAAACTTTGTAGATCTCGAGAAAGTGAAAGTAAATTTGTACATAAATTAAATAACCAAAATAAACTTTGTAGATCTCGAGAAGTTAAGAAACTTTGTAGTTGAAAATTTTTTAATTTGAAATTATCCTGTCATGCAAAACTGTATCTAAATTTCAAAATTTTGAAATTCGAATTTTTCAAAAGACCTCGGATGGAAAAACAACCTAAACAAAAGTTGTAGATTTCAAAAAGTTATGAAAGTTTGTAGTTGACAACCTTTTCATTTGAGTTCATTTTGTCATGCAAAACTACCTTCTCGTGAGTTCATTTTGAATTTCAAAATTTTAAAATTCGAATTTTTCAAATGACATCGGATGGGAAAACACCCTTAATGAAAGTTGTAGATCTCGAGAAGTTATGAAACTTTGTTTTTGACAACTTTTTAATTTGAAATTATTTTTTCATGCAAAAGTATGTCTGAATTTCTGAAATTTGAAATTCAAAATTTTCAAACGACCTTGGATGGAAAAACACCCTAAATGAAAGTTGTAGATCTCGAAAAGTTATGAAACTTTGTAGTTGACAACTTTTTGATTTGAGATCATTTAGTATATCAAATAATCACTTTGGTATCAGAGATAGATAACATAACAAGAGCAAATATCATATCTGTACATGAAAATGAAATGGGTCAAGTGGTCAGCAGAGGCGGTGGTAAGTCTCAGGGGCGCGGTCGCAGGATCAAATCTTGTTGGCCGCACGTTTCCTGATTTTCAAGCAAAAACATACGTGGCATACGTGGTGTTGGTGGGTGCACATCTGCCTAGAACTGGGTCCTCCCGTAAAAATTTTTTTTTTGCTTTTTTTCGGTTCAAAAGAAGGTTTTGCCGACAGTTTTTTTACCGAAAAGTTGCCCTGCCGACAGTCAATGACCTTTCGGTTCAAAAGAACGAACACAACTTGAATTTTTTTTGGAAAAAGCAAATTTGAGCTACAGGTGCATAAAATAATGGAACTTACCAATTCAAAAAATGATATTCAAGCTTTTGAGTGTATTTTGACGCCGTATCCAGGGACAGACGCGAAAATTCAAACATCTTGTGCACGAAACATAGCGACCAACTTGCGTGCGATTTGATTTTAAATTATATAAAATACAAATGAAGCCCGAAAATCACGAAACTTGACGAGATGTCGTGACATTGCATGTGGAGGATGTGATAAAAAAATTGAGAAGATTTCGAGCAAGTGGTGACGCACGATGCTTGAAACCCAGACATCTCCATATATGACCACATGTGATCACATGCGGAGATGTCTGCGTTTCAAGCATCATGCGTCACCACTTGCTCGAAACATTCTCAAATTTTTATTAGAGCCTCCACATGCGATGTCACGACATCCCAACAAGTTTCGTGAATTTCGGACTTCGTTTGCATTTTATATAATTTAAAAATATATCGCACGCAAGTTGGTCACCATGTTTCTTGAACAAGATGTTTAAAATTTCGATTGAGTTCCTAGATACGGCCTCAAAAGACACTCAACACCATAAATATCATTTTTGAAATCCCTAAATTCTATTATTCTATGCACCTGCAGTTTAAAATTCTTTTTTCCAAAAAAAATCAATTCAAAGAAATAAATTAACTAAATATAGTAAAAAACAACAAAAATATACTAAATTTGAAAATTAAGCTTATAATACTGTATCAAGGCACCACAAAAAATTTGGGCGCAAAAAGAAAAAAAAATAAAATTATTTGCCGAGTGTCTATAATGGCACTCGGCAAAGAGATGATTTGCCGAGTGCCAAGTATAGGGCACTCGGCAAAGAAATTGTATAAAAAAATAAAGGAAATAATATTTGCCGAGTGCCTGGACAGGGACACTCGGCAAAGGAGTCATCAGCCCAATTCAAAAACTTAAAAAAAAAGAAAAAGTGCTATGCCGAGAGCCAGATCCGAGGCCCTCGGCAAAGAAATTCAAAAAACACGTTGCCGAGCGCTGGATCTTGCCAGCACTCGGCAAAGGCCGAGCACACACACGCCACGCACCTGCACACACGCCACACACATGCACACAGAAATTCAAAAAAAAACAAACACGTTGCCGAGAGCTGGATCTTGCCAGCACTCGGCAAAGGCGAGCAGGCACACAAATGCCACACACCAGGGCAGGGCCAGCTGTCGTCTCTGCCTCCGGCATTTCTGAGTGGGCCAACGTGGGGGCAGACACCAACGCGACTTCCTCCTCACCCTGGGCGTCAACACACACACGCACGCCACCCACACAAGACACACGCACGCACGGCCGCCGGCTCCCTGCCCACCGGCAGCCCGCCCGCCGCCTCCGGCCACCTCCGCGCTTGCCCGCCGCAAGCTCGGAGCGACAGGCACCCCCACCGGCGGCCCCTCCTGTTACGCGGTTTTCCCCGCCCGCGCCGCCGCGAGGTCGGAGCGACAGGCGCCCCCGCCGGCGGCCCCTCCTGCTGCGCGGCCTTCCCCGGCAGCGCGGCCGGCTGCCCCGGCCGCCCGGCGATGCCGGCGCCCAGCCACCGCCTCCGGCGCTCCCGGCTGCCCCCGGCGGCGCGGCCGGCCCTTCCCCTAGCGCCAATAAGGTATGCCAGAGAGAATCAAACTAATGTTTTCAGTGATTAGCAACTGACAGTTTGAACAGTTGAATCACAAATGCTTGAAAGTGACATGCTACAAGGAATGGAATTAGTCCCAAGCTTCTTCTGCTGCCATGTATTTGAATTGCAATGACAAAAACTACCAGCGAATGGGGATGAGCTGCTGCTGCACTAGTTCGTCAGATCAAACTGTGGTGCATGCAGCCAGCAGTATCTGAACCTGAGTATTTAAAGGGCTAGAACAAATGGTCAAATTGGATTGTGTCCTCCTCTTTATTACCATCACAAAAAAAAGAGGTTAAAATTTTTGATTGGTTTACAACACCATACAAAGGGGGAAAATGGGCAGAACATGAATGGCATTGTTCAGCTTCCATTTCCATGCTCCTGCCGTCCAAACCTTATGCCATTAGATAACCTCCAAACTCATTGGTTCTATACTAGCTATGTCCCGCTGCAGACACTTATGTGCATCCACATAATAGCCAAGAAAGGAAGCCAAAAAAAATTCCCCGAGGAGAGCTGGAATATTAGGAATGTTTGAAGGGGAAAAAAAAGAAAATGAGAGCTACACTCAAAGTTCGATCCACACCCGTTTTCAAGACTAGTGACTCTCCCCATACTGGGAGTGTGAGGCTGCAAGAAGAGCAGCTCCAATGCCAGAGCCATCGTTGGCTAGCTTGGTAACCACGGAGGAAGAGGCCTCTTCGCCAAGCAAGTCTGTAAGAGTTGATTCTACGCAACTGCTGAACTTCTTCACTACTACAGATTCAGTCATCAGTGCCGGTCACATCACTGCCAAAACTAGGACAACCGGCAGTGATGACCCTTCACTGCCGGTTCTAGGCTCTGACAACCAGAAAATAATTGGGGGGTGCGAGAACCGGCAGTGATGACAACTATCACTGCCGGTTTGTGCCTCCCGCCGGCAGTGATGACAACTCCACTTATCACTGCCGGTTCAAGCCACGAACCGACAGTGATTTGATTCTATCACTGTCGGTTCTAGGATAGAACCGACAGTGATGAGCCTGACAGCACAAAAAGGTTGTAGCCGTCATCTTCTTCCTCCACTCTTTTATCCCGAGAACAGAGGCGCGCGTTTGGGCCACTCCCTCTAATGTTGCGGTCGCCCAAATCCGTGAAGCTACCACTTAGATTTGGAAGAATGGCTTGATCTTTTTGCTTTAAGGTTAGTAACCAGCCTCCATTCCTTCGATTTTGTTGCTTAATTAGCTTTGTTTTGATGGCTATAATGCTTGATTCTCATTCTTATTTCTCCATTCTTCTACAGAGCACTTTTCTAATTCATGGCTATAATGCATTGTTAGTATGTGATGTTATAATTGGTTCTTAGGAGTAGAGTAGATTCTTTTACAATGTTGATGAGCAAATTAACCCATGTATCACCAAACAATGCATTGTTTGGAGCAGTAGTGGCGGATCTACAGGGGGCTGGGTGGGCTCCAGCCCCCCTAATGACTTGATTTACTACTAGAAACACTGTAGCAAAAATCTCAAATCACCATTAAATCTTCATGCAAATCGACATCTCCATTGTTTTTAGCCCCCCCTTGATTATCATCCTGCATCGGCCACTGGTTTGGAGCTACATTGTTGTTCATGATCATGTCTCCAATTTTAGTATTTTTTTAAATTAATGTCTCTATTTTTATGTGGCATGGAGTAGAATAATTGTTCTACAATATTGTGCAATAATTATTTTTTATGGGGCTGCGATTTTTAATTTATATGGGCATTGTTTGGAGCTACATTGTTATTCATGATCATGTCTCCAAATTTAGTCTTTTTTTAAATTAGTGTCTCCATTTTTATGTTGCATGGAGTAGAATAATTGTTCTTCAATATTGTGCAATAATTGTTTCTTATTAAAACTTTCCTATGTTTCCTCTGCCCGGCCCATTTTACCTGTGCAGACATGGATCGAGGGTGGATGTACGATCTGTCATGTACAGACCAACGGTACTTGACGGGCATCGACGATTTCATCAAGCTCGCTAGAGCCAATGCTGGGGACTCACAGCCTGTATTCTGTCCATGCAAAGATTGCAAGAATACGAGAAAATGGGGCGATGTGGAGCATATACGATTGCACTTGATTACCAGGGGGTTCATGAGAGACTACATGATTTGGACTTTGCATGGGGAGGTTGGTTAAAATGTTGCACAAGAAAACAATGATGATGTGCCCATGCCTAGCGTATCCCTAAACGCATTTCTGCCTATTGATGATGACCAATGCTACACAGTACCTGTGCCTACCAACGATAATGTGTTTAGGAATACATTAGTTGACGACACAGAGGAAAATGATGGCATTTCACAGTTTCTACATGATGTGCATGGCAGATTCCTTAGTGCTACACAGTTGAAAAAACTGGAGATCATGAGAAAGGATGCAAAAACACCATTGTATCCGACCTGCCCAATAAGCAAACTGGAAGCCAACATCATGCTATTAGAGTTCAAATCAACGAATGGATTGAGTGATAAAGGCTTCGATAGCTTGTTAGGTATACTACATAAACTGCTCCCGAAGGGTAGCGAGTTACCAGAAAAGACTTACCTGGCCAAGCAAATGATTTGCCCAATCGGCCTCGAGGTTGAGAAAATACACGCGTGTTCCAACGATTGCATATTGTACCGTGGAGAAAAATACAAAGACTTGGATGCGTGTCCCAAGTGTAAAGCTCCTCGATACAAGCAAGGGCCGTCAAATCAGGGAAGCAAGACCAGAGGAGGGCCCATAAAGGTCGTATGGTATTTTCCTATAGCTCCACGAGTGCATAGGTTGTTTGCAAATGCAAAGTCAGCCAAACTGTTGCGTTGGCACGGCGAAGAGCGTAAGAAAGATACAATGTTGAGGCACCCCGCCGACGGGTCGGACTGGAGGACTATCAACACTATGTTCTATAAGAACATCGGTGGAGAGGTAAGGCATCTTTGGATAGGTTTGAGCACAGATGGGATGAATCCGTTTGACCAGGTTAGAAGCAATCATAGCACTTGGCCAGTGACGCTATGTATATACAACCTTCCACCCTGGCTTTGTATGAAACGGTCATACATCCAGATGCCACTACTAATCCAAGGGCCAAAACAACCTGGTAATGATATCGATGTGCTTCTACAACCAGTGATCGATGAACTACTACAGATGTGGGAGACGGGTGTGAAGGATGTTTGGGATGAGTACAAAAAAGAACATGTCACGATAAAGGTTATACTTATCGCTACAATCACTGACCTGCCAGGGCGAGGTTGCTTGTCTGGAGAGAAGACAAAAGGATACACTGGGTGTGTCGAGTGCTTGGACAAGACTGATGCTATACATCTACCAGAAAACAAGAAGATGGTCTATATGGGACACCGTAGGTTCCTACGAAGGGATCACCCTTACCGCAGGAATAGAAAAGATTTTAATGGGACTACTGAGAAACGTGGACCTCCAAAGTATCGAGACGGGAAACAGATACTTAAACAAGTAAGCAAACTCACAGATGTTGTCCTTGGGAAGGGGGAAGGTGCAGTACCAGCGCCAGCCGGTAGTATCTGGAAGAAAAAATCAATCTTTTGGGAACTACCTTATTGGCCACTTTTGAGTGTACGTCACTGTCTTGATCCAATGCACATAACTAAAAACGTGTGCGGTAACACACTTAACATGTTGATGAACACCGGGGGAACAACAAAGGATTCTCTCACGACACGCTTGGACATGCAACACCTGGGCCTCAGGAAGGAGTTGCACCCAATAACTCTTGAGGATGGCCACTTGAAACTTCCGGTGGCATCATGGACACTGAAAAAGGAAGAAAAGGCCATGCTTATTTCTTTCTTCAATGATCTCAAAGTGCCAACTGGCTACTGTGCGAACCCGAAGAGGCTAGTTAACATGAGAGAACTTAAGTTTAACTATGGTTGTATGAAGGCCCATGACTGTCATGTCATTATGACTCAGCTGCTCCCAGTTGCCCTGCGAGGTATCCTCCCTGACAAGGTCCGTGCCCCAATCATAAAGTTGTGTTCGTTCTTCAACGCGATCTATGAAAAGGTCATTGAAGGGGCCAAGCTAGACCAGCTGAAGCAGGAGATAACCGAGATTCTATGCAGGCTTGAGATGCATTTCCCACCGACTTACTTCGACATATCAGTGCATCTACTTGTTCATCTTGTGGACCAAATTAATGCCCTTGGCCCAATGTACCTACACCAGATGTTTCCTTTCGAGAGGTTGATGAAAGTTTTCAGGCGGTATGTTAGGAATAGATTTAGACCAGAAGGGAGCATGGTAGAAGGATGGACAATGGAGGAGGCCATTGAGTTCTGCACATATTATATGGACATCAATCGGGTCGGAGTTCCAGTATCTCGTCACGATGGAAGACTAGGGGGCAAAGGAACGATAGGTGAGAAAGCTGTCAAAATAGTCGAAGTGGTTTCCTTCAGACAGGCACACTTCGCTGTTCTCCAGCAGGCCGACGGTGTGATGGCATACATTAATGAGCACAAGCAGTTACTGCAAAGTAAGCACATCGGTAGGTCACAGGCTTGGCTTGAGAAAAAACATAAGGAGGAATTCGGTGACTGGTTTCGACGCCGCAGGCTAGGAATGGTGACGGGATGTCAGCTAGATCTCTTAGCTCCCAGACCTTCGACTACGGTGATGATGTACCAAGGTTATGATATAAATGGTTTTACATTTTACACAAAAAAACAGGATGGAAAGAGCACCAACCAAAATAGTGCTGTTCGTTTCGACACCCACGATGAATACGGCACGGTGGAGGCAACATACTATGGTTTCATAGATGAGATATGGGAGCTAGACTATGGACGATAGTTGAAGGTCGCTCTTTTCCGTTGCCAGTGGGTCCGGCTAGATGAAATCAACACCGACAATGATGGGTTCACTACCGTTGATCTATCCAAGACCGCATACAGAGATGACCCCTTCGTCCTTGCAAAGGATGTTTTGCAAATCTTCTATGCAAGGGATAACAATACAAAGGGAAGACTACAAGTAGTCATGCAAGGCAAAAGGAAGATTGTCGGTGTTGAAGGAGTGACGGACGAAGAAGAGTACAAAGGTTATCAAGAAATGGCTCCTTTTGGGGCAGACATTACCCTACCTATCCTTGAAGAGGGTGACGAACCTGCTTACCTCCGGAGTGATCACGATGAGGCCATCATAGTTAGAATATCATAAACTATGTAATCCTTAATGAAATGTTGTTTTAGTAATTTGCATCGAATTTGAGATCATGTGGAGTTGTAGAGATTGATGAGTTCTACCACTATTATTTTGGAATTTGTTGATATAACGGATGCCATGTTTCCAACAAAGTGACATAACTTTGTGTGAGACAGAGCACTTTATGAGACATGCCTAATAAAACTTTCTCAAATTGAGAAATGACTAAAATAAAAGTTGTAGACATTCATGAGTTCCACAACTTTGTTGTTTACAACTTTTCCATTTGAGATCAATTGGGGACCCAAAATGTTTAAAAATAATCAATATCACTGCCGGTTCTAATAACCAACCGGCAGTGATGTCACGCATCACTGCCGGTTGGTTATTAGAACCGGCAGTGAACCGGCAGTGATATGGGACATCACTGCCGGTTCTAATAACCAACCGGCAGTGATGTGTGGGTTATATAAGGCGCTAGCGCTCCAAGGCCAGTGCACGACGCTCGACACGCTGTTCGCCAGTGCACGCCGCCGCCGCCCGACGCGCACTGCACGACGCCGCAGCCCGACGCCGCCGTTCACGACGCCATTCACGCCGCCGTTCACGACGCCGCAGCCCGACGCCACCGTTCACGACGCCGCCAGGAGCTCCTCCACGTCGTTGTCGCGCCACCCCTGCTTACTCGGTGAGTGCCCATAAGGTGTTCGATAGAATGCCTCAAGCAGTGTTGCTCTTTCAGAAAATTATTGTACTCTCTTCTTCTCAAGGCATGGTATCATTTACACCTTAACACTTTATTTTCCTTGCACTAAACATATATATAAGTGTTGTTCTTTCTGAAATTATTATATAAAGTTAGGGGCTGCACTCTTGAAATCTGCCCTTAAGCATCCTTGAAGCTTACATAGCAACCACCTGAATACCATTAAGTTTCAAAACTCTGATACGGAGGTAATAGAAAGACATTAGAATATAGTTTTTTGTTAGTTGGTCGATCTTTGATGTTCTTTCCATAGAAATTTTGCTGCTTCTATGTTTGATATCTAAAGACAGTGATAAAGAAATGTCAAACTTTGATAGGGATGGTTGGCACGAACTTCATATGCTCAACTATAAATTTAGCTACAGAAAATATTTAGTTTTTAGCTATAATTACATGAAGCCTGTTTCATCATCATTTGCTTTATAACTCATCTTCTCACCTTGAGATGATTCGTTACCCTGACGATTACTCATGAATATGTAGTACACACATGTTAGGCTACTATTGAAGGAATAGCTTGGTAATGCCTTACTCATCACGTCAGATTGTCAGAAAATTTGGCCTCAGACAATGTAGGCCTTGTTTAGATTGCAACCTTTTGTAATCTGGGCTACTGTAGCACTTACGTTTGTATTTGGCAATTAGTGTCCAATCATGTACTAATTAGGCAACATAGCTTATGGGCAATTCAGCCACCCTCAAGCAAGCTTGTTAGGTTCGTGATGCCTTTGAATGCCCACCTCAATGTTCGTGATGCCTTTGATTGCATGTCCAGAAACATGACTCGTCATCGCCAATTCACCACCCGTCGCCGAACTACCGATACCCCACAAGCAGAGAGCACTGCGACAGGAGCGCCGCAGGATCCAACTAATGGTGGTGGTAATCAGGACGATTGGAGCCCTAGCCATTATCTGCAGCTAGACCAATGAGACGAGGTAATAACTTAGGTCATACCTAATAATGCGATAGTAAGAAATCACTCTAGATAAGTTTGATGGGGACTTATTTATGAATTTTGAAGCAGGTTCCGCCGCAAGAGCCAAGTGGTGAGGGTACCAGCAGGACTAAGCGTGGTGCAACAAAGCTTCCTCAAACAAGTAAACATTGGCACATCTCTGAGTTCGACCAAGTAGGGGAGCCGGTGGAGCCTCTTACAGCATTAGGCCCATACAAGAGTGTCATCGGGGCACTTGTAAGAGACTTTATCCCGATCAAATACAGGAAATGGACTGGTCGTGAGGATGACCCATGGAGGGTTCCAGAAAGTGAGAAGGAGCTAGTTTGGAACAAGTTGAAAGGGTATTTCACTTTTCCTAATGACTATGACGAGGCGACAGTCAAGAAGAAGGCCAAGGAAATCATGGGTCGCTCGTTCAAGACTTTCAAGGGAACCTTGTACAAGTTAATCAAGGAGGACAGAGAACTGAATTTTGAGGGAGGTCAATACACCAAGCAGAGAGACTTCTGGGAGGAGTTCAAGGCTTACAAGCTATCCGAAGAGGCCAAGGCATCAAGCGAAAGAAATAGAGCAAACTCGCTTAAGGCAAAGGATCCTCATCGCCTAGGATCGCGTGGCTTTGTACGGAAGATTCCGGAATGGGAAATGGAAGTCCAGAAACTAGAGCAGCGTGGCGTTAGGCCTCAGACAAGCGATTGGCAGCCCAGATCAGTAAACTACCTACTCGCAAGGGGGGCACAATACAATAGTGACGGGAGCCTTAATGCCAGTAGTGAACCCGTCAGCAATCTCCTCCAGAGGATTTCAACCTTAACTGAGGAAGTGAATAGAGGTAACCACAAGTCCGATAGAGAAAATGACATGCTCACACAAGCACTTGGAAACAAGGAGCACCCCGGTCGCACTAGAGGAGCCGGGAATGTTCCTTGGGTGAAAGCATTCGAAGGTGAATCTTCATCCTATAGGAGCCGGGCGAGGGCTAGAACGCAAAGAGAAGAAGAGCTCCAAAGGTTTCGAAAGGAAATCGAAGATAGCATGGAAGCACGGATAGCTGCTCAAGTTGATGCACGAGTTATGTCAGCTATGCAATCCATGTGTTCGACACAACCGCAGCCTATCCTGACTTTGAATAGCCCAGTGCCCAAGGGTCGCAGTAGCTGCGGCTCAACCCCTATGCTTGACGAAGAAGAGGTCAATGCTCCTCATCCGGTGGACAACATCACTGGACCTATTAATGTCAGGTTGTACATCCGTTAGTAGTGGACAAAAGACAAGGTGGCGGTCGGACAAGCATTTCCAAGAGGAGACGGCATCATTCATGGCAAGCCAATGCCACCCGGGTATGCCAGGGTCAGCATTGATAAGATCTTGGATAAGAAGTACAATAAGATACACATTGATTTCCCAGTGGAGGAAGATAGGCCGCGTCTTGTTCACAACTTGGGCACTCATGTGGCTTGGCGCAAACGCTTCATCAAGCTGGATGAGCAGCCATCTTCGGATGATGAGGATGGCAGTGAATCATCGGCATCGCCGCCGCCAAGAGGTTTCTCTCCTCTGCAAGATCCTCATTCTCCCTCTCCTGCCTCGAAAGAGAAGACACCTCCTCCACCACCAAAGGAGAAAACACCTCCTCTACCTCCTCCACCGCTAAAGGAGAAAACACCTCCTCTACCTCCTCCACCGCCAAAGGAGAAAACACCTCCTCTACCTCCTCCACCTCCTCCACAGCCAAAGGAGAAGACACCTCCTCCTCCTCTGCGAAAATCCAAAGTGCGATTAGGTTCGACCTCGCAACACAAGAGGTCATCAGTTTCGGTTGGTAATGCTCCCCAGACAAGTAAAAAGAAGGTGGATGCTAGCATTACGAGTAAGATGAAGGACCCGACTGTGGAGCCTCCAAGCAAGAAAGCCGCCGTTGCCTTCTTTAATCAAATAGCCAGTCTACCTAAGTGGAGACAACAGACCGAATTTGAAAGGCAACACAACAAAGAAAGTAATCAAATCAGAGCTAGAGAAATACACACCAAAGAATTGCTAGAGATACAGAACTTGGCCAACAACATGGGCATATCCATGGAGAGGGCCACGGAGTTGTATAACGGAACGAGAGATTTTGAAAAAGCCACGGTCGCATACAAGTATTCAAGAGGCAAACCTTTGGTCGCCACCGAACAAGAGTATAGAGATTTGCCAACATACATGCGACAGTTGCATGATTATTACTCCCTGGATACTGCCAACGGAGACTGTGTCGGTTTTGAAGTTTGCATCCCTCCCGGAATGGTTTTTAATCATCCTGAAGAAACGGTGCATATTATTTATTATGAACACCTCTTTCAGCTCTTCCAACGGTGCTCGCTCGATACGCAGATTTTGATGATATGGTCTATGTAAGTACCCTACCCTCACAACGTTATAATAAACTACGTGATTTGCATTTGAATATATCATATGTTTATTATGCAGGTGTATGGCAAAATGGTGCCTAAAGAAGCAATTGAGCAATATAGACTTCTTGGATCCCATATTTGTAAATGAGACAACATGCACGCCCCTGGTGAAGATGACTATGTACCAACAAGTTTGAAGATTGAGTTTGAAAGGATGTTCAGAAACAACAAAACAAATGTACTCCTACCCTACAACTGCGAGTATGTGTTCTCGACCCTTATTTTAGTGTTTCTTTTCTTGATATGTCATTCAATAACATGGACTTTGTGATTGCAGCAACCATTTCATCCTCGTAGATATCTATCTTCAAGATTCACATATCGAGGTGTGGGACTCAAAGAAAAAGCCACTTTCTCTTATCGACCCCCTAGTCAAAGTGCTGAATAAGTAAGTGAACCCAATATCACAACACTTTCTAATCACATAGGATATTGTAATGTCCTCGGTCTTCACACTTCATTTACAATGTAACATAGAATGAAGGCATTACCGAATTGGAAAAATCTCGATAGCAAGATGCAAAAGCAATGGAGTGCCCCATTCAGTGTAAAGTATATGGAGGATCTCAAGACCCTAGATCAACCGATGGGGAACAACGAATGCGGGTTCTATGTGATGTGGGCAATGCTAAAATACTTTGGCGCAAAAACAAATAAGGGAGATGACATGGTACGTAGGCATCCCATTTCTATTGTTTTGTCTTACGTTTGTGCATCTCAATATCATCTTGCTTCAATTACAGCGCAAAGCAAACAATCACAACCAGTTGCTAGATTTTGAGATGAGAGGAATTCAAGAGGAGGTAGCAAGGTTTGTGATGGACGAGATATTGACCAAGACAGGATCATTCTCCATTGCGAGGACTAAGAAGTACAATGCGCAGTACGGAAGAGACCACATTGATAGGCTATTGTAATGCGACTCTTAATTCGATACTTAAAGTTTTTTTTGAAACTTTTGTAATATAAATGTTGATGGGTTTGTATTGTCGCTGATCAACAACCACCTTCACATCGATATCAAATTGATCGATAGCAACCACCTCCACCTCCCCGACCTCCCACCCCACCACCTCCCCTCGAAATGAAAATAAAACAATTATTAAAATGCAAATTGTGAAAAGTATATCACTACCGGTTCAAAGAAAACCGGCAGTGATAATATAATCTACACAACCGGTTGGTTAAAACAACCGGCAATGATGGCTCAAGTATCACTGCCGGTTTGGCATAACCGGCAGTGATGTGATCAGCTCATCACTGCCGAGTTGGTTATGGCGGTTCAAAATCCGCCAGTGAAGGGGGGTTTTGAACCGCCAGTGATGTTCTTCTCTGCTGTAGTGCTTGTAATGCTCATAGAGCCCACCATCCAAGGCAACTACAGTCCTTGGCATTTTACTGCCACTGCTTGGTGCTTTGTCCCGGCCTATCAAATTTCACGAGCATAGTTGCAACTGAATCATTCTAGTGCCATTTAAACACCCTGCAGTTTTGATTTAATTTCACTGAACAGGGACCATATTGGCTGTCAACCAGGAAAAATGTTAGGTGGCTGCCAATTCTAGTAGCTCAAGGGGGGCTCATGATCTCTTCCTCAGTTGCACCGAGGTACTCAACGCCCAGCACCTGGCTGTTGAACCTGATGTGCCTGTAAAGTTAGAACTCAGAACCACTATCAGTGGTCCCTGATATTGTGCTGAGATTAAAGATAATAGTCTATAATGTCAAAAGGTAATTGGATAAATTGAAACTTACTCTTAAAATTGTCCAAGTCTAATCTTCTCAAAATAGTTTCAAGACAGACCGAGAGAGAGGCTATGATGGTTGACAAATTAATGGCTCTACAGTTGTCCGTGGCTCATGCCAGCATTTTTACAGAAAAATTAATAGCTCTACAGTTGTATGTATCCTGTACCAGACACCTATTTAAGTTGTGTACACATGTACATGTAAAAGGACACAATATTTGCAAGCAGGTTTTGGAAACGTTACCGTGCAGGGGAGATGTTGCCGAAACTACTATTGGACACTAATCTCTTTGCTTTTTATGCAGTAGAGGGACCTGTCCGAGCCGAGCCGAGAAGGAGTACCTGGGCGACCCCGGTCGTCTTCGTCGCTGTGCAGGTCTCCCGGCACCGTGTCGCTTCGCCACTGCACTGGCTCGCCATGGCCCCGCTAGCCTAACTCCACCGCCACCCTCGGTATTACCCCTCTTTTCGTCTTATGATCGTAGGTCACGTAACCCAGTTAGGCGTCTCCCGTTCGAAAGAGATACGGTTGGAGGTGTGCAAACCTTTGCATATCTGTAACCGTATCTGTTTCGAATCGTCCACGTTTTTTGGACGGCCTACGGATGCGTAGATGGGTTAGTTTCCATGGTCTACTTCGATCCGAGATAGAGTTTCGGCACCACCTCTCTGTTGTTTTCCGGATACACACTCCCTTTCTAGGACGTGTATCTGGAGAACAGCGGGGAGGTGCTGCCGAAATTCTGTCTTGGATAGGAGTAGAGCATGAAAACTAGCCTCGTCTACGCATCCGCAGGTGGTATTAGGACCTATCCTCACCTATTAGGCAGTAGGACCACCTTGCAGATGCAGTTGATGGTTACTTTGCTCGATGTTATATATGTTAGAGGATGGATGACCGAGAGTGGATGTACACGGGCCGCCGAAGTGCGGGTGATTTCACCGATGAATGGATGATGAAGACCAATGATTTCTTGGAGATGGCATTTGCACAACCATTTCTAGTTTTGTGTCCCTGCATGATTTGTGCAAACAAAAAAAGGAAGAACAAGGTGGACATGGGTAAACATCTTGTGAAGAATAGATTTACGCCGGGCTATACTCGGTGGGTCCACCATGGTGAAGCCCATCGTCTGAGAGAGGAGGTGGTGAGACCCCGTCTCGTGGATTTTGATGCCGAGGCCGGGGTAGCAGACATGATAGAGGACTGGCACGAAGGGCAGTGCGGTGAAGGACGTACGGAGGAGGAGATGGAGCCTACCACAAAGGCGTTCTACGATATGATGTCTTCAGCACAGAAACCCCTCCACGATCGGACAATGGTTTCTCAACTAGATGCCATTGGACGCTTGATGGGGTTCAAGTCGGAGTGTAACATGAGTCGAGAACACTTCGATGGTATGTTGACCGTGATTGGCAGCCTGCTTCCGGATGGCCACATTCTACCAAAGAACATGTACGAGTCACAGAAACTCCTTCGTGCACTCAAGATGCCGTATGAGCAGATACATGTTTGTCCAAAGGGGTGCGTCCTGTTTAGAAAAGAACACAAGGATGCAAAATACTGTCCGAAGTGTAAATCCTCGAGGTTCTTGGAGGTAGACTCTGTGGAAGGCCAGAAGAGGCAGCTTGAGATTCCCGTGAAGATCCTACGGTACCTTCCGTTCCTACCGAGGATCCAACGGCTATACATGACCGAGGAATCCGCGAAACAGATGATATGGCACAAAAAGGGCATGCGATACCATGAGGACAACATGGTACATCCAGCCGATGGTGAAGCATGGTCCCACTTTGATGGCATCCATCGTGAGAAAGCAGATGAGGCTCGTAATGTACGTGTTGCGCTGGTAACAGATGGGTTCAATCCTTATGGACTGATGGCTGCCGCATACACATGTTGGCCAGTGTTCGTTATCCCCCTCAATCTACCACCCGGCGTCTGCTTTCAACGCCAGAACGTATTCTTGTCCTTGATAATTCCTGGACACCCGGGGAGTAACATGGGTGTGTACATGGAGCCTTTGATTGATGAATTGGTCCATGCGTGGGAGGAAGGGATATGGACATACGACCGAGCTACGAAGAAAAACTTTAAGATGCACGTTTGGTACCAGTACTCCCTGCATGACTTCCTGGCGTATGGGCTATTCAGCGCCTGGTGTGTTCACGGCAAGTTCGCATGCCCAATATGCAAGCAAGGCTTGAGGTTCATTTGGTTACAGAAGGGTGGCAAGTATTCGGCCTTTGACAAACATCGTCAATTCCTCCCTCCTAAGCATCCATTTAGACAAGACATCAAGAACTTTACTAAAGGTGTCGTAGTGACAGACCTTGCACCACAGATGATCACTAGTGCCGAGGTTCATGCTCAGATAGATGCTCTCGTGCCCAAACCAGAGGGTGGTGGTTTTGTGGGGTATGGTGAGGAACACATGTGGACTCATAAGTCGGGCTTGACGAGGCTCCCCTATTTTGATGACCTCCTTCTCCCACATAACATTGATGTAATGCACACTGAAAAGAATGTCACCGAGGCACTTTGGGGAACCCTCATGGAAACTGAAAAGTCAAAGGACAACCCTAAGGCTAGAGTGGACTTGGCAACGTTATGTGATAGACCAAAGCAAGAGATGCAGCCCCCTAGAGGCGGCAAGAAATGGACAAGGCCTAAGGCAGATTTTGTCTTGGCCAGGAAACACAGGAAGGAAATACTTGAATGGATCCAGACGCTCATGTTCCCTGATGGGTATGCAGCGAATCTGAGGAGGGGAGTGAACTTATCTACTCTGTGAGTCAACGGGATGAAGAGTCATGACTACCACATATGGATTGAGCGGCTTCTTCCGGCGATGGTTCGAGGCTATGTCCCTGAGCATGTGTGGCTAGCGCTGGCAGAGTTGAGCTACTTCTTCTGCCAGCTTTGTGCCAAGGAGTTGTCTCGGAAAGTGGTTGAGGACATGGAAAACATGGCGCCGGTGCTGCTCTGTAAGTTGGAGAAGATCTTTCCACCTAGCTTCTTCAATCCGATGCAGCATTTGATATTGCACCTCCCGTATGAGGCACGAATGGGGGGGCCTGTGCAGGCCCGTTGGTGCTATCCAATCGAGAGATGTCTGAAGACTCTTCGCAAAAAATGCAGAAACAAAGCCAAAATTGAGGCTTCCATTGCAGAGGCTTTCATTCTGGAGGAGGTGTCAAACTTCACAGAAAAATACTATGGCGAGAACCTTCCTAACGTGCATAATCCACTGCCTCGTTACAATGCTGGAGAAGATGAATCGAACCTCAGCCTTTTCCGAGGGCAACTCGAAAGTGCAAGTTCATGGACCACTAAGACCTTGACACATGAAGAGTGGCACTGCATCATGCTATATGTGTTGCACAACCTTGAAGAGGTGGCGCCGTACATGGGGTAAGTTCTCAACGAGCTTGTTTCAATTCATCGTCACTATTCCTCATCCAACCCCTTGTTTCACGTTGGTACAGGGAATTTCTTCATCACTTCTGGAATTAATTGAGGGATCCTACCCCGCAGGAAACTGATACCCTCCTTTTAAAGGGTGCGGGACCGGGCAGGCCCGATTTCATTTATTGGTTCAAAAACAAGGTACATTCCAATTACGCTCGTACTAAGTTCGACTTTTGAAGTTGCTCGTACGTTCAAATAATATAACGATCTATCCTGTACCAACTTGCAGGCCCAAACCGATGCCTCTATGAGTGGCGAGTTGAGACAAGTTGCAAGTGGATGTGCCTATAGGGTCAAGTCATTTAATAGTTACGACGTCAATGGCTATCACTTTCACACAGCAAGCCATGAGCAGAGTCGGCCCAGTCGAAAAACCACAAATAGCGGAGTTTTTACCCCCGGCACTGATGACCATGACTATTATGGAAGAATTGAAGAAATATACGAACTTTCATTCGCCAAGGCCATCGGTTTGAAACCTGTGCGTCCTGTCATATTCAAATGCCATTGGTTTGATCCTGGAGTAACGAGACGGACCCTTCATATTGGGCTAGTCGAGATTCGACAGGATTTCGTCTATCTAGGAGATGATGTCTATATTGTGGCTCAACAGGCCACACAGGTTTATTATACCTCTTACGCATGCCGCACCAAAGAGCATCTTAAGGGTTGGGATATTGTGCACAAGGTATCGCCACACGGTAGACTGCCTGTCCCGAACGATGAAGATTACAATTTCAACACAACCACATATGACGGAGAGTTCTATCAAGAAGAGGGGCTACAAGGGAGGTTCGAGATAGACTTAACCGAAGCGATAGGAATGGATGTAGACAATGATTGGGTTGATGACGAGGATGATGGGGATGAGGTGCAAAATGTGAAGGACTTAGCAATGCTTGAGCGATTACGCTCAGACAATGACTCCGAAGACAACATTCCTCCTTCGGATAGTGTTGATTATTTTGACATGGTTGATAGTGATGATGAGACTTATGATTCAGCTAATCCCGATCATGCAGATTATTTCTAATACATGTAATAGTACTTTACTTTGTAATTATGTTATCTTTATTTTGCATCTATTTCTAATTACTTCTTGTTTATTCATTTTAATTTCTAATTAGCTCTTGTTTATTCTTTCCACTTGCAGGTGATTGAACAAAGATGGTGGGCGGCCATCAGAGGGACGTGTTCTCTATTTACCGGAGGACACCGCGTGTGGCGGATGCAGAAGAGGAGCCGTCGGAGACGAGGAGGAGGAGGAGGAGCCAGAGGCCGCAGTGTCGTCCTCCCACACCGCCGGAGGACGAGGTGGAGGAGGAGAAGGAGCAGGAGGTGGCCGAGGACGGGGACGGGGACGGGGACGAGGACGGGTACGAGGAGCTGGCCCAGCAGGCGGACGAGGAGGAGGGTGGTGGGGACGAGGACGATGAGGAGGCGGCGGAGGAGCTAGAGGCCGCTTCCTCTAGTTCGTCGCGTGTCTACTTGCGAGGTCCCGCAACCCTCCCTGATCCGCCACCTCCACATCAACGCCCGGTGATTCATCCCGAAGGGCAAAAGTAAGTAACTTTATATGTTATCCGTACTTCTTCATATGATATGCTGAAAATTGAATTATCAACTAATATTTTGTCTTAATCACTTATTCAGGAACTGGAGGGTTGTGTCGGGTTCTGGTAAGTCACGCCATGTTAATGGCATCCTGGGTCTTCTGTTGAAGACCCACTTCCCTGGTATAGTTGACTACGCCGGTAGGAGGGAGCCGGCGTACACCTTTAAGCACTACTACAACGGCGACGATGACCGGGAGGCGAACAAGGCGGTGCGGGTGATGCGGGACTTTTGGGTCAGTCTTCATCGCACTATATTGCTCAGTACATCGCATTGATTGGAAATTTCTTAAAATAATGAATTGGTACATTGTGTCTGTATGCAGCTTTATTTCAAATGCGAGGAGAGATTTGAGGTCAGGGCGGAGGCGGTGCTTCAACAAGCCTGCAAAAAGCTCACTGTGGACATGCATTACGAGGCGCGCCCCCAGGCTGTGGTCACTTACCACAGGTCGATCCTTGGAGAGGACATCAAGAAGCCAAAAGCAAGACAAATGATGCTGACCAAGGAGCAGTTCATAGCGGTACATAAAGAATATGAGTATTGATTCCTTTTGAGATTAAGTACTCTTAATTTGTTTCTCTTATGTGTCAAATACTTGATGACGTGCAGATGTGTCCATGGTGGTGCACCTCGTATAGCGACGCCTGGCAGCAGATGGTGGACAAGTGGTTCACCCCCGAGTGGACCGAAGCGCACAACGCTGCTCGACAGCGGCGTGCGCTGATGACAAGTGTACCGCACCATCAAGGTAGCCGCAGCCTCGCCTCATACGCAGAAGCATGGGTACTCGAATCGACTTCTTTATTCTAACGCTTAATTCTATCTGAGTGCTAATCATCTTGTTGTCTTTCTCGCAGTCAGCGTCACATGGGGGCCGGGAGTGCACCGGTTTCATGGCATATGCTATGGCCCACAAGGGCAAGGCGACGTCCAACGTCTCCTACAACCCGGACGACCCGCCCGAGGCCTATAGCAACCCGACAGCCTACAACCGCATCAGTGAGTACGTGTCGGCGACAAGGACTCTCCATGGAGATGACTACGACTTGAGCTCCCAGGACTTTGATTCAGAGGTCGTCATGAGGATTGGAGGAGGCAAGAAGCATGGGCGGTACTACCTCGGCGACGGCCTTATCGACGTGACCTCTACTCCCTCCCTCTCCTAGATCCGAGCACAGAGCACCGGCGCAAGCATTCCTATACGCCCACGGCCGAGCCCTGCACTGGCTCAGGTCGAGGCACTCAAGGTTACTCCTGTTCCATTCGTCGTACATTGATATTTATATACCTTAGCTTTGCATTATATAAACATTGTGGTGAAATGTTGCAGGCCCAGGTCCAGGCTTTGGAGGCCACTATAGCGGCTCAAAAGGAGGAGGAGCGGCTGAGGCTGGAGGCGATGGAGGCCCAGCGTGTGGCGGAGCTGCAAAGGCAGCAGCAGTAGATGGCGGAGTTTCTCCAGTACATGCAAGCAGTTGGGAAAAAAACGGGTGTAGATGTGCCAGCTTCGCTATTGGCTATGCCGCCACCTCCACCTACACCTCTCGTGCACGCTACTCCTGTAAGTATGAGTATGATTATTTAAGTTTGTATATTCATACTTAGGGTCAAACCACAACACTACTTGTCTGGCACATGTAATGTCTTCTTCTTTGTGCAGCCTCAATCGGCGGGTTCGAATAATCCACTTCCCGGGCCCTCGAATGATGCAGCTCATGGTACACCACAGTCTCAGTGGGGAGCTCCTAGATCTCGGTAGTTGTCTTTGCTTTGCTTGGTGATGGACTTGTGGGTTTGGACTTGATGATGGACTTTGTGTTACGTATTTGGACTTGGTGATGGACTTGTGGGTTTGGACTTGGTGATGGACTTGTGTTAGTTATTTGGACTTGTGCTTGCTATTTGGAGTTGTGGTTATATATGTGATATATATTATGATGCATGTGATCTATGTGAGATATATGTGACATATGTGAGATATATGTGATGGATGTGATGATGGATGTGATATTATGTGATATATTATTTTTGTCGTGATGAAATGCAAAAAATCAAAAAAATAGAAAGTTTATGGTCACTTTGCCGAGTGTTACACTCGGCAAAGAAAATCTATGCCGAGTGCAGTGCCTGAAACACTCGGCATAGCTGGGAAACGAAGCCAATTTTAGGCTGATTTCTCAGCTTTGCCGAGTGTCAGGTGGCTTGGCACTCGGCAAAGAATTTTCAAAAAAAATATTTCGCCGAGTGTCAGGTGCCTTGACACTCGGCAAAAAATTTTCAAAAAAAAAAAGAAAATTTCTTTGCCGAGTGCCAGGTTTCTGGGCACTTGGCAAAGAATTTTCAAAAAAAAAAAATTCTTTGCCGAGTGCCAGACGCCTGGGCACTCGGCATAGAATTTTCAAAAAAAAAATTCTTTGCCGAGTGCCAGAAGCTTGGGCACTCGGCATAGAATTTTCAAAAAAATAAAATTCTTTGCCAAGTGCCAGGTTTCTGGCCACTAAAAATTCTTTGCCAAGTGTCATGTGGAGTGGCACTCGGCAAAGCAACCGTTAACGGAACGGCCGCCGTCACGGCCACTTTTCTTTGCCGAGTGCCGCGCCTGGCACTCGGCAAAGCCTTTGCCGAGTGTCCGACAAAAAGCGCTCGGCAAAGAGGTCTGTGCCGGTCGAAAATTTACCATGTGCGCTTTGCCGAGGGCGGCCCTTGGCAAAGGCTTTGCCGAGGGCAAAACTGCCATGCGTATCCTGTAGTGCAGGCGCCGGGGTTACGGTGTCGTCAAGAGCCACAAGGACGACGTCATCTATAAGGCGACGACGGACGGCGGCGGTGTCGTCAAGAGCCACGAGGACGACATCAAGCGGTTCAAGGTGATCCTGGATCCTTGTCAAAAAAAAAGGTGATCCTGGACAGCGTGGTGAAGAGTGACTTCGACGAGTCCCTGCTGCTGTGGCACATCGCCACCGACCTGTGCTTGCACAGGAACTACCAGGGGCCAATGCTTGAAAGGACCGTGGAGATGCAGGCCATTGGCGAGACCCTGTCGGAGTACATGCTGTACCTGCTCATCAAACAGCCTGAGATGGAGTCAGCGAGGACGGGCATCTGGCTGATGAGATACCAGGACTCGTGCGCCGAGGCGCGGCGGTTCTTAGACTCCATGGCGGCGTGGAATCCCGACCACGAGGACGCGCGGAGGATGCTGCCGAGCGTCAACACGACCAAGAAGCCTGTGCAGGTCGGTTCTGTTCGACGCGGTCATCCTGGCCAAGGCACTCCGGGAGCTGAACGAGGAGGTCATGTGGGATGTCATCGCGGAGGTGTGGGGGGAGATGCTAATATACACGGCGAGCAAGTGCCGGGGCACCACGCATGTGCGTCTGCTCAACCGTGGCAGCGAGCTCATCACTCTCGCCTGGTTCCTTATGGCCAACATGGGCTTAGCCGACACGTGCCAGATCCAGGAGGGGGACGCCAAGGCCAAGCTCATCGTACACGACCAGTAGGTAGGGGGAATCTCTGCTCATCGTCGTCTACTCGTCTATGCTGGCGCATGCTTCCTTGGCGCTCCATTCCTGCCTTCCCTTCCCAAGCATCGTTGCTCATGCATGTACTGTATCACGCTTTGGTTGTCTGTGGACACTGTGGGCTAGTCATCAACTAAGAAGACCATAAAAGTTTGTTGTGTGTGTGTGTGTGTGTGTGCACATACATCCTGTGCTAAACGTTCAAGAGAGATGACGACCGACCCGTCCAGTTTGACACGGCTAGCTAGCTAGTATGCGGTTCAGCTCTTAATAAGCAATTTATTAGCTTGCACCTTCTTCAATTCGTTCTTTTCACTCTCATGCCCTGCTCACAAATCGGTGCCATCATTACTGCTTATTGTGGGCTTGTGGCAAACAAAAATGGTTGTTCATCGCAAAACCTCTCGTCAAATAAAAAAGGACATGCATCAACACCACTTCCTCTAATTTTTACAAGCTTACAAATTACAGCCCCCCCACCCCCCCCACCCCCCACCCCCAACATTTACAAGTGGTGTTGATTCATGTCCTTTTACAGTTTGAAAACAATTTCGATAAACACGTTCACATATTAATTGCTCTATCCATTTTCTTTTAAAGTTAAGTCCATTTGACACTTCAAATCTAGTGGAAAGCGAAGAGCAACTCTAGTGCATTGAAGGTTTGTGGAGTGCTTTGTGATCGAGCCAGTTCATAGTCTAACGCTCACGTTGGGGCCTACCTTGTGGGGTAGTTGAGCTAGTGGAGTCTGGACTTGCTGAACATGCACTAGGCAACCGGCTACGGGATACATCATCGTGTGTCTCCTTTTCATGTGGTTTGCTTCATCTACATTGGCCTTTACTGTATGCTATTCATCTTGCTAGTGTAGTTGCCTTCTATTGTGTTGCTCAGTTGCTTTACCTTTGATCATTAGAATTTTATAGGAGTGTGGTTTACTTTCCTAGATATATCTTGCTTGCTTGTCACCCTAGGACACAAACCTCAAGCTATGATTAGTTTGCTTGTGAACTAAGGATTTGGAGGTGACATCGTAGTTTGGCCATTACATTAGTTTAAATTTCTGCATTGCATAGCTAGGTTCGTGATTAGTTTTAAAAATGACTATTTTTTGAGGAAACTGGAGGGGCCGAGGCCCCTACAGAGCTTTATTAAAAAGATGAACAGTCACAAAAGGAGAAAACAAAAACAAACGAAACAACAGACTGATAGAGCATAGCAGAGCAGAAGCTAGCGGTTAAACTGCTAAACTGCTCAAGAGACAAAGAAAATGAGCCTAGTGCTCTGAACAATTACGGACTCTGGATCCATAACTCAAAGTTTATAGCCAGGCTAACTTTAACCCTTAGGGAAACTAGTTTCACTTCCTTGAAGAAGAATTGTCTGCAATCCTGAATTCCCACCTGATTATTGTTGAAAATTAATTCATTTCTAGCCCACCAAATGGTCCAGCACATGAGAATGATTGCCACCATGAAGAATTGACTCTGCATTTGAACTTTAATGGCTTCCACATTTTCAAAAGTTCCACCTTCCAGAACTGTTTGCAAATCTATGATCCCCCAACAGTGCTGGGCAAAAGGACAATGCCAGAAGAGGTGTTCCACAGTCTCTTCTACTGCAGCAAAACAAAACTCACAATTGTAGGAGTCAAGAGCCATGTGCTTTCGCCTAAGAACGTTCCTCGTGCTCAGCCTGTCTTTTAGAAGTAGCCAATAAAAGACCTTGTGCTTGGGTTGGCAAAAGGATTTCCATACCCATCTGAAAGCTTGGTCGACATCATTGTGCACAAGCATCTTTTTGTAGGCTACTGCAGACTTGAACTTCGTTGCTCCACCAGAATAGGTCCAAACATCATTGCTAGGCTCAGAAAGGACAGTACTGTCCATAATCTGTTGAATGTTTATGACTTGATCAAAAGCCACCTGGGAAAGGGGCAGGTTGAAAAGTTCTGTAATCTCATTAGTGGCAAAAGCCCTTTTGACAGATATGACTTTATTCCTTGCAAAAGAGTGTGCCTGCGGGAACTGCTCATCAAGAATTTGATTCGTCCACTTATCTTTCCAGAAAAAGCACGTAGTCCCATTTTTAACTTGGATGTGAGCCATTTTCTTGAATTTTGGTAGGAGTTTCACAGTGTCTCTCCACCAAAAAGATCCTCTCTTTACTATTCCCCGTAGCCTCCATTTTTGTAATGTTTCTCCCATATAAGATGGACCCAAGGAATGTCCCTTTTATTAAAGAACTTATCTAAATTCTTCATTAGTAAAACTTGATTTTGGAGTTCCAGATCAATCACCCACAATCCTCCTTCCTCCTTTGAAGTGCAAACCATTTCCCAAGCAGCCTTGGGGAAGCTCCCACCATTTATATTTGATCCTCTCCAAAGGCAATTCTTCCTGAACTTATCAATGTGTTTGATCACAGCTTTGGAAAGTTCCAATGTACACATGTAAAAGGTGGGTAACACTAGTAGAAAAGAGTACAACGCCGACGCCCCTTTTTTATACCACAGGCGGTTTTAGTTATCACGCGCCTGTGGTATAAAAAGAACGGTCTCAGAGCTGCCAACCGCCTGTGAAGATGTATTATCACAGGCGGCCTATGTAAATGTTTCATTTACATAGGTGTGGTAATGCATCTTCACAGGCGGTTGGCTTAAGGCCTGTGAAGAAGCATGTGATTTCTCTGGGTGTAAATACCACTTCTTCCTCCCCGAGCAGCACTGTATCTCGCAGCCACCTTCCATTGGAGGCGATTTTGGAGGTCCAGATTTTACAAAATACAAGGGGAGGTTTTGATCTTGATTTCTTGGAAGAGGTTGCCAAAAAAGGTTAGTTTATGTCCCAATTGCCTCAATTTTCTCATTAATGCTCAATTAGAGCCACTTTTTGGATCTAGGGTTTCACCATGAGTGTGGGAGAAGAATAGCTAGCTTCTTGTCTTTATTTCTTAAGATGGTTAGATGAGGTTGCTAAAGATGGTTGGATAATGCCTCTCCTCTCTCTCTTTTCATGTTTGCTTCTCAATTTTTAGCTAGTTTATGCAAGATTGAATCAATGGTGTGTTCTTGTATATTTATGTAGAGAGAGAAATGTAGATTTTTTTATTTTTCAATTATGTGGTACTTTGGTTTTTTACTTCAATATCTCTCCTTATTTATCAATTTATTTTTTCCACATCTATACATTTCTAATGAATTGTGTGTTTCTATAATTATGCTATATACTTAGATTTTTTTTAATCATGCAACTTAGGTTTTTTCCTTTAATCCCAAGCTAAACCATAAACCCTAGATAATAAACCCTAGATAAATTCTATCTAAACCCTAGATCATGAATGGTGTTTTACAGGTAGTGATGGAGAGGTCATTCTGGATGTATAATTTATCAAGACTAGATCCATCATACATAACTGAGGTCCAGAGGTTTATTGATGCTGCTAAGAACCATGCTTCAAGAACAAGAAAGACACACATACATTGTCCATGCATGGATTGTAGAAATTTTGCTGTATCTGATGACATCCAACAAATCCTTACTCATCTGGTCTGTCGAGGATTTATGAAGGATTACTTGATTTGGACAAAGCATGGAGAGGGTAGCTCTGCTCCTTATGCAACTGGAATTCCTACGAACATTGATGCCGATGGTCCAGAAGTGCTTGTTGACGGGTTTGAGTTCATACATGAGACACAACAACCTGACACCGATGGTCTAGCCGCTGAACATGTTGTGCCAAATGTTCCTGATCATGGTTTCGCTAGAGGAAATGAAGATGGCACCGAAACTAATATGGCTGCGGAAGATGCAGAATTTCTAGAGGCAATGTTGCGTCGTCATGCGGACGATCCATCAGTGTTCTTCATGAAAGGTATGGAGACCCTGATGAAGGCAGCAGAAGAGCCTTTGTACGATGAGTCCAAGGGTTGCACCAAAGAGTTCACGACGCTGCGGTCTGTGCTAAAGTTGTTGGTGTGCAAAGCTAGATATGGTCTTTCTGATGCTGGTTTCGATGCGTTCTTGAGCATTATCGCAGACATGCTTCCTAAGGAGAACAAAGTGCCTGCTAACACGTACTATTCAAAGAAGCTAATCAGTCCACTCACGATGGGTGTTGAGAAGATTCACGCTTGTAGAAATCACTGTATCCTATATCGAGGTGATGATTATAAGGACTTGGACAGCTGTCCGAAGCGTGGTGCAAGTAGGTACAAGACAAATAAAGAATACATAGAGGAAGAGTGTGCTGCCTCTGTGTCTAAGGGAAAAAAATGAAAGAAGACCCAACAAAAGACCTAGAAGAGTAGTTCAAAACCCACCGGCAAAGAAAAGGAAGAAGTAGACTATTATGCGCAGAAAAAGATTCCTGCTTTGGTGATGTGGTACCTTCTTGTGGTCGATCGATTGAGGTGTTTGTTCGCTAACCCAGAGGATGCCCAACTTATGAGCTGGCATGCTTCTGATGAGCACAAAGACGATGGGAAGCTTCGGCACCCAGCCGATGGCCAGCAGTGGAAAGATTTCAATGAAAACCACAAGGACTTTGCAAGGGAACCAAGGAATGTTAGGTTCGCACTGAGTACTGACGGAATGAATCCATTTGCTGAGAGGAGCAGCAAGCACAACACATGGCCGGTGATCCTCACCATCTACAACCTTCCTCCATGGTTGATGCAGAAGCGAAAGTACCTTTTGCTAACCATCCTTATCTCTAGAGCTACACAGCCTGGAGTTGATATGGATGTTTTCTTAGAGCCCTTAATGCAGGACATGAAGATACTGTGGGAAACAGGTGTTCAAATGTTGGACGAGTACCGCAAAGAATCATTCACGCTCAGAGCAATTATCTTTATTACGATCAACGACTACCCTGCTCTCTTTACATTATCAGGGCAGTTCAAGGGGAAGCTTGGTTGCGTGGTATGCATAGATGACACCGCTTACGTGTACCTTACTGCATCTAAGAAGATAGCGTACATGAGGCACAGACGCTTCTTATCGAAAGGACACAGGTACCGGCAGAAAAAGATGGATAAGTACTTTGACAATAATAGTGAACTACAATCTACTGCTCCATCTGGTAATAGTAAAGGCAAAAAAGTTTTCAGCATAGTCAGTAAACTCAAATTTGTTTTCAGGAAGAAGACAAAAGACGGAAAACCAAGAAAGAATGTCAAACTAGCTCCAGGGGCTACATTCAAGAAGAAGTCTATTTTCTTTGAGTATTTGGAATACTGGCCAGAGTTAGACGTACGCCACGCGATCGATGGTATGCACGTTCAGAAGAACGTGTTTGAAAGTCTAATTGGCACCTTGCTAGACATGAAGGGCAAGACAAAGGAAGGACTAAATTCACGCCTGGACATGATACAATTAGGCATAAAAAAAGAACTTCACCCTGTTCGGCTAGAAAATGGCAAGTACCACCTCCTTACAGCAAGCTACAACCTCAACAACGATGAGAAACATGCAATGTGTGTGTGGTTAAAGAAATTGAAAGTTCCATCTGGATTCTGCTCTAGCATACGGAGTATTGTGTCAATGAAAGACCTTACACTCACCAACTGCAACTCACATGATTGTCATGTCATGCTAACTACTTTCCTCCCTATTGCCATCAGGACTATAAACCCAGTGTGGATAAAGGTTGCAGTCACACGGTTCTGCTACTTCTTCAACAGGATCTCACAGAAGGTGATAGACTGTGATGAGTTGGTATCTCTTAAGGAATTTGCAGTGGAGACAGTGTCACAGTTTGAGATGTGTTTCCCCCAGCATTCTTCGATATGATGGTTCACCTTGTCGTGCACTTGGTTCCACAAATAGAGGCACTGGGTCCCATGTACTTGCATGAGATGTGGACGTATGAGCGTTTCATGTCAATACTAAATGGCTATGTATCAACTCGTGCTCGTCCAGAGGCGTCTATGGTAGAGGGGTACTTAACCGAAGAGGCTATTGAGTCCGGAGGTCCATTCTGCAACAGGGTCCTAAAAGACCAGGTTGCAATAGGTCTACCTCCATCACAACATGAGGGTAGGCTGACTGGAAGAGGAAGGATGGGAAAGAAAACATTGCTCCCAAACGATTACAATACAGTTCTCGAGGCACATCACAGCGTCCTACATCAGCTATTGATAATGGAGCCTTTGATCAACGAACACATTAAAGAGGTTCGCGAACATAATCATGGGCGCACGGAAGAATGGTTAATGAAGGAATACAAGAATCGGTTCACTTCATGGCTAAGGGAGCAGGACATACCAAATGGGGAAACACTCGAGGAACGCACCATCAAGGTGTTAGCATCTGGACCATCATGCCAAGTCACGACATGGTAGACCTATGACATTAGTGGCTTCATGTTCTGTACCAAGTTAAGGACCAAAAGAGCATGACACAAAATAGTGGGGTTCGATGCGACGCCATAGACTCTAAAACTGGTGAGGAAACTACATACTTTGGCTTCGTTGAGGACATATGGGAACTAGACTATGGTCCATTTTAGATCCCTGTGTTTCGATGTCAATGGGTTGAAGACAAACATGTCACAGTGGACAACTATGGGGTCAGAGTTCTTGATCTAAGTAAGGTAGGCTACAAAGATGATCCATGGATAATGGCTAATCGCGCTGCACAAGTCTTCTGTGCTGAACAGATCCTATCTCCTAATGATCAAAAGAAAAGTACCGACAAGCCAAAGCATGTAGTTTTCCCGGGAAAGCAACAAGCCATAGGAGTTGATGGTGTATCTGACCTGGATGAATTTAACCAGTTCAGTGTCATGTCCCTCTTTGTGGACGATTATCCAGTAAAGATAAGGAATGTTGAGCGAAGCATTCCACAGAGCTCATTGCCCTGGGTGCGTCACGATGGACAAGGAAGAATAGTAGCTGCCTAGATTTTATTTGTCATTTGCCATGTAATCCATTTATGATAAAATGTGTGTTATGTGCCCTTCTCTATTTCTACATGTAAGACCCTATGATTATTTCACTTTTTCTAAGGCTTACTAGTGCCATTGATGTTCAACTCACCAAGTTTGGGATTTTTCTGATGTGGTTTGGTACTTTATCCGCTTTAATTGAATTTCTATGTGACGTCACCCGGTAATTAGCGCTTGAACCGAGTCTACCCCTGAAACGACTCCAAATGGTGCCAAACTTCTCCACAGGGTCTCATCTACCCTAGGAAACAAAACTTTGTTGCGGTTGATGGAAAACCTAATGGGATCTAGATGTAGTCCACCATTTTTCATCTCATTTAGCACGAAGAAAAATGTAATAATAGCTTGCATGACTAGAAAATCCTGAGATCTTGTGTTGGGCCATCATTTGGGTGTAGGAGATTGCCAAAAAATTTCAAGACATTTGGAGATAGGCATAAGATACATGCTTCACATACGTAGAAGAGCCCTTCCACCAAACATGATCAAACATATGGGTTCCTCAACTTTATATTGTCAACGATAAATTGCACCAAGGACTATATTTTTTTGTAGCATTTACACAAAACAATAAAGATAACAAAATTGGATTCATATTTTTCTGGTATTCCTAGAATTATTTATGTATAAACAAGATATTAGGCACATATTCAATTTAAATCATTTTAAATAAAGCGGCATACAAAAGTACCTCAAACATGAAATTTTATATTTTTAACATGTATATCTAGTCAAGAGGAATACAACAACAGTTTTTTCACTAATTTATAACAAATATTTTTGAAGAAATGATTTTTTGAATCATTTAAACAATTTCTGAAAATATATATAAGGAAAACTTAAAATAAATTGAAAATTATTTCTATAGGCTGTTTTCTTTGGGAACCGCCTGTAGAAATGTGTTTCTACAGGCGGCCCTTGTAGTGAACCGCCTGTAGAAATGCATTTCTACAGGCGGCCCTCGTAGTGAATCGCCTGTAGAAATGCATTTCTACAGGCGGTGGTCAATACCAACCACCTGTAGAAACGTCCCCTTATATATTTCATCTTTTTCACCCGAAATTTTTCTAAGTCCTGGTGCCCAGTTCATTTGAAAGAACGCCGGCAGGCTGCCCGAAATTTCCACGCCACCCTCAACGCCGTCTAGCCGGACCCCTCCGTCTTCGTCGCACCCGTCGAGCACTGCGGTGAGTTCTCCTCCTCGCTCTCTCTCTCTCTGCGCGTGCGCGCGTGACGGCGGCGGCGGACGGGGAAGGGCGGGCGCGGCGGCGGTGGCGGCATTGCGTGCGGCGGCGTTGGTGGCGGCGGCTATGGTGGTGGCGGCGGTGGTGGGACCGAACGGGGAAGGGGCGGGCGCGGTGGTGGTGGCGGACGGGAAAGGGGCGGGCGCGGTGGTGCGGCGACAGACGGCGGGCGGGCGCAGTGGCGGCCGGGAAGGGGAGGGAGGGGAGAGGAAGAGGCAGTTTTTTTTACTTTGGCAATTTTTTTAGTGAAAAATTGAATAAAACCATATAAAAAAATAGTTAAAAAATTATAAAAAATCAGAAAAAATATAAATAAAATCAGAGAAATATTATTATGTCTTTTACATGTAATTTTATATATGTATGTATTATTTGTGTCTTTGTATATGTAATAGGATTCATAATTATTATTTCATATGTGATTATGATGTATGGAAATATATGTATGTATTATTTGTGTCTATCCTTTTATAAATACTTGTTATTATTTCTCTTTGTATATGTAATAGGATTCATAATTATTATTTCATATGTGATTATGATGTATGGAAATATATGTATGTATTATTTGTGCCTATCCTTTTATAAATACTTGTTATTATTTCTCTTTGTATATGTAATAGGATTCATAATTATTATTTCATTTGTGATTATGATGTATGGAAATATATGTATGTATTATTTGTGCCTATCCTTTTATAAATATATGTCCAATGAATTATAGGCTTAAGACCTCGAGGAGACTCTACATGCGATCGATCTAGGTCCAATGAATTCGATATGCAATATAAACCGTGTTTCTCGTTTACATAGATTTCTACGATGAGTTCTTCGCACAAGGACGAAGCACTACAGTCCCATCCCACGAAGCAAGTAGAAGGGTCATCCCACCCTATGGAACAAGATCCAGGGGTCATCCTGGGGTCATCCCACCCCACGAAGCAAGTAGAAACTGTAACGGAACCGTCCAAATTATAAGAGCACAAGTACAAAAACAATCACCGAAGTGATCAAATTCTCGCACTTGAGCTCATATAACTCCGGTAGTCCAACGAAATCACGGGGGATTTCAAACCAACCAACATACAAGCCAAGATCGTAGTGATTCAACATAACAAGTCACATGTTACAACCATTTCACAAGTAATTCAATATACATCGGAGTTCAACAAAGTTATTACAACTTAACTTGAAAAGTAGCGGAAGCAAAGTAATTTGAAACTAACATTAATCTTATTTCAAATACATGCCAGTACCACGGTCGACTTCCAACAAAAGCATTAGAGAGAAGATAAGTCAGAAGGATCATGCCCGTGATCACACTCCGCCACTACGGCAGGAGCCAACCAACTCTTGCAGTCGCCAAGATACATCACAACCTGCAACAAGTGGGGATAAAACCCTGAGTACGAGAAGGTACTCAGCTAGACTTACCCGTCAGAAACCAGAAATAAGGAGACACCAAGGATCATGCAAGGCTGATATAAAGTGGGCTAGCTTGACAACATTTTGCATAAAAGCTTATTATGGATAAGTAATCATTAATGCTTAAGCATCAAGTTAATTATCATTAACCTGTCATCTATATTAGAACCTGTACTAGAGCACTCACTTTATTAGGAGCAAACAATATTAACCATAGCAGGTATAAATTGAGGCAACCTTTCCATCGTTATCCAATTAACCATCCGTTCAATTTAATGGAATCTACGTTGCCGCTGCTCAAGTCAAGTGCTCACTAACCGGGAGCGACGGCGATTCGAATCGAATTCCTATCCAGCTGGAGGGGTATTTCTAACACTCACCGCGCAGGCCCCTGCCAGGGTCGCACAAGCCATCTTTTCATATGATTCAGGAATCGCGGGTCCGAATGATGTCGCGACCCCAAGGGCGACACTCTGCCAGGTGATAGGGACTCTAACCCCCCCTTGGTCTCACGCCAATGTCCCCAAGCACATCCTTTCTCTCCTCCAAGAAGCAACCTACCATTCGATTCCCGGCCTGAATCACATTACTCGGCTTCGCGGTCGGAACGACTTATCCGGCCAACTAAGTGTTAGACTGCGTTCAACATGACTCAAGGACGTACAGCGAATCGGTCCTTAAACGACTCAGACGGGGATAGATCTACACCCAAGACCTCCATGCCTTGTTGCTTCACTATCGTCATCCCGCCCGGTCTCATTTCATTTTATTAACACATGGTTCCATCTCACGATAGCAATTATAGCCAACCGTGCCATATATGAATATCCCTACATCTCGCAGGTGACAGGAAATCACCTGACTTCTACCGCTTAAAGCAGGGCTAAGCATCTACTCGATCCTAGTCTAGGTAGGATTCAGGGATTCATATATCTGGACAAGGAATGATATAATGCAGCAAGGTTTTCAACCAACTCCTACCACTTAATGCAACAATACTTATAACATATATATAATTAATTGCTTTGAAGGTAGGAGGCTTATAATGCTCCGGGGCTTGCCTGGGATCCGACTCGAGTTAGAGTATGTCAGAAGAAACTCGCTTGGCGAGCATTCCCTCCGTCTAACACTTGTTCGGTCCTTCTATCTTCGGGATGGATCCACCAAACACCGTCTTTGGGTTTGGCTCCAACGCCACATCACGTCCTTCACGTTTTTCCGCTAGCGTACCTAAATGAAATGCAAGATGCAAGTGCATGAATACAAGGAAATGCAATAGATGATGCATCACACGTCAATCAAGGCAAGTATAAGGTTATAGTAAAGACACGTAAGCACATCACATTACTTAAGTAACCTTACACAAACAAACATGCTAAAATAGCAAGGAAAGCAATACCAAGCATGACATAAGATTTACAAAGTCTCAGGTGTACTAGCTTAATCACCAAAGACATGAATCACACTTAGCAATACGCAAGCAAAGTAACCAAACAATCATGTATTTTTCAACAATTCTGGACATCAGACCAACAGCTAAGTAATTTAATCATAACTGGAGATCTACAACTCCAAATGACTTGCAAGAAGACATTATGGAAAGCTTATGAAATTATCTATATTTCATTTATAATCATCACAGCATGATTCCAAAGTTTAACATATCGAATTTACATAAACACAGCAACTGATCTAACAAGACAGAGAGCAAGCAATTCTGTACCCCAACTTTAAACAGCTATAACTCCTAAACCACATGGCCAAATGCCACCAAATTTTAACAGCAGCTAGATACATAAATTATCTACAACTTTTGTATAAATAAGTTTCACAACAAAGCACATTATCATGAAGAACTTTGCTAAGTTTCCAGATCTGTCCAGAAACCTCATTTGCAAGAAATAATTATTAACTTATGTTGCAAACATATAATTAGACAAAACCAACTTTACTAACATTTCATACATGACTAATAAACACCAGAAAACTTAGTGTCCATTTCTAAATAAATTCTTTTAATGCCTTTTCTTAATTCATTTAGATAATTAGGTGGAATTATGAACACCTATCAAAAGTGCATAATAAATTCTACCAAAATTACAGAGGCCTACAAATGCTCCCAAAAGTCTACTGTCCAAATTTCAAGCCATTTAGCCAAGTATATCCACCTCTATGAAAAAGACAAATTGCTATTACAAGAATTCATGTGAAAGCAAGATGAATCAATAACTCATTCATACTACCACCAAAATTCATGAAATTTTTACCACACATCAAATATCACAGGAGTAACATGCCACCAAAATTTTCACTTCATTTGGAGCCCTATATTTGCAGTTATAAAAATGACAAATACAACTAGCATTGAAAACCTAATCTGAAAAATCTATTTTTACAGCAAAAACTTTAAACTAAAACATGACATATTATAGATCTAATGCATATATAATTTCACAAGGATTCCAAAAAGTCCTCATTTGCTATTTTACGATTTTCCTATGAATTGCTATGAATTTCCAAAGTTTCAGCCATAATATGCATAAAGGAAAAAGGAAAAAGAAAAACTGCACTATGCGGCACTATTTAACTGAGTCATGTACTTCGCAGAAAACCCCCTGGACTTGTTCTCTTCTCGCGCGAGGTCCCTGGTCGCAGTTGAGACAGAGGAGGCCAGCGGGCCGGCTGGTGGCCGATTTGGCCGGCTGGAGAGGGGCGTCGGCGGCGAGCGGCGGTGCAGACGCTAGCCTAGGCCCACGCGCACACACGTAGTGGCACAGCATGGTCCACGACAGCCTGAGGCAGTATGGCCGCGCTCAACAGCGGCACCCGCGATGGGCACACCGGCGGCCATGGCTGCAGGAGCCAGACGACGGTGTGACGGCAAGTCGCGAGCATTGCGGCTGCGGTTTCTGCTCGCTGCTCAGCTGGTGGTGGCGCGGTGGTCGGCTGCGGCCCTGCTGTGGGAGCTGCGACGGCCGGCTGGAAGCTCCGCTCGACTCGGCCATGGCGCCGGCACTCCGGAGAGGCAGACAGGGGCAGAGAGGGAAGAGGGAGAGGGATGGGAGAGCGAGTGAATGGAAAGAGCAGGGGACAGGCTCGGGCTCGGCTGTCCAAAACGAGGAGAGCAAGGCGAGGTGGCGCTCATGCGACGAGCGAGGCCAGCCACGCGGTGTTCAGTTCCTGCATGGAGACAGCCATGAAGCCACGGCAGCACAGTTCAAAATTTATAATTCTACCTCAAAAACGCGACTGAACATCCATCTTTGTCCTTTCATATCTCCTAACACGTTTAGTTTAGGTACAAACGGTAGTAACAAATGTTGTAGAGCTATATGAGGGTTACAACTTTTCTTAAAGGTTTTTGGTCTAACTCGGATTATATTGGAAGATAGAGAGCTGCAAAGTAGCGCTCATGAAACTAAAAATTCAGTTTTCAGTTACCCAGACTTAGCAAAATTTTCGGACTCTGAAAACAGCAGTAGATTCCAAGTTTGAGCTTCGGTTTGACTTAGTTCCAAGTTGATCTGGCTCTTGGTCCAAAAACAAAGTTTGTTCTACTCCACTCAAACTTCAACTTTTATTTAAGGTACAACTCCATGCAAGCACTGTAAGTGATTGGTCAACACTGGTCAAAGTAGCATCACGGTAAAGCTTAAATTACACTTTTTGATCTGTTTGAGCATTTTCTGGCCACTTGCTCAACATGAACCCTTCGTAACTTTTGTTCATGAGTGTAAGTAGAGTTGTTTGATCAAGGTTGCAATGTTTGTTTGTCATCACATGTTCTCATTCACCTAATAAAGCAATTCAGGCGAGAACATAACTTGTCATTTCATGTGACTTCTTGATTCCAAACTTCACGAAACTTTTCCAATCGCCCATGTGGGTGGAAATTGATATGAGGAACCTGAAAGAAGCACATCCAACATTACTCAAGCATACTTTTTGGAAAGGGCAACATGTAAGCAATGGTGCAATATCCAAGTTTAGGTTAGGGCTTATTTCCATAGGTTTGACCTTGACATCATCACCTCCACTAATCTAATGATTGAGCTTAAACCCACTGCCTAATTGGTGATAAACACCTGGGGTGTTACAGCCCTCCCCCCTTAAAAGAATCGCGTCCCGAGATTCGGAATGGAAGATCTTTTAAGGAAGAGAGACACGTTATCTAGTTCCCAACATCTGCGATAGCATTCAGCTATAAAGCTTCAACATCGGTGAACAATTTGGTCCAAGGTACTTTCTGATACTTACTCTTTATGGTAAAATTTGTCTGAATAATTTCCTTCACTGACTTCCATGAAGCATTGTTACTTTGGGAGGAATCTAAGATAGCACGTACTGCATTCTCAGTGTACGGAGATCATTTGGTCCATGAGTGAACCACTCACAAGTATCTGACTCTGTAATGAGCACAACATAGGCCATCTAAACTTGACACTAGACCAAAATTTTCAGAAGTATACTCGTTGAAATGGCTCTATGTTCACATGGTTTTGAAAAGCAGTTCTCTACCAAAATGGCTTGAGTACAACCTTCCAAAAGGGTGAGATCATAGACGACAAACATTCTCTGAGGCCATAGGATACTGACTAACCAATAGACAAGGTCTATGTTGGTCGTAAATGTTCATTCATTTAGACACCAACTAATGGAAAACTACTTGCGGTTCCATGCGTGCAGTTCTCTTTCTCTGACGACAATACTGTATTATCTGAGTCTATCGATGGTCAGTGAATGTGATAGCTGACTTGTCGGCTTCCTATTTCTGCCAACAGTTATCTAAGAAGATTCTTCTATCCAAAGGCAACAGTTATCTGAGTTGAATCAGATGCAACCTCTTGGGTAAGAACACCTTAAGGTACCAAAGATCAGTGAGTATTAGCAATTATTGCTAAAGAAAGATATAGCAAGGTCTGGTAGACAGCAAAAATTGCAAGTATTTACCAACTTCGGTAATTAACTCACTACCGAGCAAGTTGAGTACAATCCCCTTCGTGAGGCAGTTGCACAGTAAGTTGAGTTTGACTTGCAACATAGTGAAACTAGCTTTGTCAGGCTAACTTTTCACCGGGAGGCTTCCTCTTTAGGATCAACATCAACTCTAAGCTGGGAAATCTGTTGTTTGACACTTCTCAAATTGTTTTCGAATATTCCTCAACACTTTGTCCAATAAAGTTATGAACAAACCGGTTGTGGCACCTAAGGCACAGGATGATGATTAAACTAGGGTATGCTTTCTCTAATTCTTTACTTTAGCTAATAGAACACTTTGCACTATCTGTATGATTGTCCAAGATGGAATTGACTTGGTCACAATGGTTCTGGAAGATAGAGTATCACTCAAGTTGTTGGCCAGTTGATTAACTTATTGTTGGTTATTGCTTTGTAAGACATAGCCTTTGTAGCTACCAAGGAGTTGTTACCTAGCTGAAGATTAACCTTCCTACTAGTACTAATTAGTTGTCATTCAACACTAAAAGTTCCAAATCTTCTCTATTGACCACAACAATTGTGGTTGATGCAGAACAGATGGTTGCCATCGAAGTTAACAGATAAGGGGTCACACCAGAGATGGTTGATTTCGACGGTGTGGTCATTATGCATACAAAGGTTAAGATTTACATAATGTGACGATTGATTCTTATCCAACGAATGACTTGTCCAACCTTAAGTGTTGTGTGTCCTTTCTATCCAATAGGGATGAGATATTTTTCTCACTAGATGGTGGTCGTCAATATTGGGACAACTAATTAGAGTCACTTGTCTACCACCTCTTGCGGTCTGTTAATGTTTATGTCGGTGACCTATTCTTCAAAGATTTTCCTCTTAGCAACTTTAGAAGGAAGTTCCACTACTTTAGGTCTAAGATATGGATCTTACGATACGATTTGGAGAGATAATCAAGAAAAGGAACACGAGAAAATAACACATCGACTGTCGTTTCATAGTGGATCATGACTAGAAACCGTGATACCAGCGCGTGCCAAGCAGCCAGCCATGTGTCTGCAGCCACAGGAGGCCCTTGGTTTCGTCGCGGCACCATCAGCGGCTACTCATAACACCATTACTAAACGCACAACGAAAGTGAAATTTCAAGTGGCACTAATGGGTTGTAAGAACAAGCGTCATTCAAGGAGGGATAGCAAGCAAAGATAGTTACAAGGTTTAGAATCAACGAGGAGGCTATCCATAGATCAAAACACCTCACAAGAGAACATAGCTCAATTACCGAAAGCGACTAAGCACGAGATTTTTTTTTAATTCCCCGTACGATTTGCGTCGACCAAGGAAACCACTAGACAATTAGTTAACATGAGACCCAACCATGTTGGGCAGGATCAAGGGATCAAGGCTGATAAACATTCCGAGACTTGGGAAGGTTGAGGATGGATTAAGCAAAGTTCAAGGGCGAAAACCAATATGTAGTCAGAGATTGAGTTGATAAGGTATATGCACGAATTTGCAAGCACTCGATTTGGAAGCCATAGCAGAGAGACGTTGCGTCACACTAACCTACCTTTGGGAGAGGTAACCGGAAGGTCCAACACGGATTTGGGTACGGTCTCCATAATTGGCAACGTACGAACCATGGTCAAAGGCTAGCGTTGATAAAAGTTAACTTGGTTGGTCAGTCGATAAAGGTCTTCACAAAAGGGTTGCAAAACATCCGCAACTTATGCAAACATATAGGAGAACTAAACTTTGGACTTTCAGTTAAGCAAAGGCATGGATACAAACATTCAAGGGCTAACCACAAAGTCTACAGGCTCAAGCTCCTAAGAGAGAAAACCTAATTAAAGACAACAACCATATAATTACATACGTGAACGTTGTTCTAGGATAAAGCTATGTGACCCTCGTATGCTCACCGAGGACAAACGAGGTGATAACTATGGCACTACCTAGATAACAAGCATACATACAACATCACAATCAAGCAGTCATTTGAGAAAATTCAAATGAATAGGCTTAAGCAACCAATACAAGGCACAAGGCTCACCCAAAATAAGCATTTATCTCAAGCACGAACTAACTACAAGTTTAGCTCAAAACAAACGCTAGTTAAGGAGGCCAACTTAGCAGGTGCCCAGAATCTGGACAGCAATATAGTAGTTACTTAGTTTCAACCATAACTGAGGTTATAGACATCCCATAAAGGTGATCCTAGACTTTCTGGAAAGCTTAGGAAGTTTTCCATGTGTTTGTTATTCATACCAAAAGCTAAATCATAGGTTAGCATGGTCAAACATGCTGATGTTTCAGATCTGTACCAATATGGACAGAAAACTGACAAGAACTTCAAAAATGCATAACTGGAGCTCTAGAGACACAATAAGGTTGATCCTTAACTTTATGTAAAGCTTATTAAGTTGTCTATAACTTTCTTATTATCATATTAAGATAATTCTACAGCTAACAAGGCCAATCAAGATAAAGAAGACATCTCTGCCCAGATTTGGACAGATTCTGTCATTCCACTTTATAAGCTCATAAGTAGAGATTTAGACTACCCCAATTAGTGCTATAGGACATTTTGGAAAGCTTAGAAAAAGTACTATACTTCTTCTATTATCTCCAAGACATGATTCCACATGCACATAGGTCAAACAAACCAAGCATTCAGATCTGTTATGAACATAAACAGAATCTTGACAATGAACTTCTAAAATTCATAACTCCAAAACCGTAAGGCCTGGGGTCATGAAATTTTAGGACCAGCAAGACAAGCAAGTTAGCCACAACTTTGGTATTCTCCATAATGACAGAAAACACCAATATGATCATAAAAGCATCACTACAACAGAAAATGTTCGAGCAGCCAACATTCAACAAGCAAAACAAACTTGCCTTTGTTCTAGTTAACAAGAGAGCACACAAACATGTTATTCTATTTGCTCTAAACATTGTTACCTTAGACCAACCAATTTAATTCATTAATAAGAATCACAATTACTTAGGTGAGGTCTAAAGCATGTGCAAACGCTTGGGTGAACAACATATCCACCACTTGGCTAAACTAGAGGACATCTATAGGTTCAAGCATGTAACCATAATCATTTCTAACAAAGCTAAGCACACACTTTTCTATTCAAGCAACATGGAACAAGGCATTATCGTTTAACTCCACACAAGAAAGATAGCGTAACATATTGATCACAAGTTACTTATCATTTGAACAAGGGTGAGAGGAGCATAGCTATGCATAAAGCAACAATCATGATAATGCATGCTTCGTCCTATTCGTCCTCACAAGATTGCCAACCTAAGGTGGCAATCACGTTCTATGTCGGTGGCATAACACGCACTCTCTCGGTATATAGCTAGTCGATAACTACTTCGACTTACGCATTCATGGTTAGCGTACCTGCATAAAAATTTCATTGCAGCCCAACATTTCCTCAAATATAGCACACCATAAAAGCAAGAAAGTAAAATTCTAAGTACTTCCATGTACATATACCCCCGTATATATACATGTAGCACCAAAACTACCCGAATCATTCGATCACCCACAATTAAGTACCTTCATATATACATGTGTGTAACATGTAAATAATCCAGTAACCAAAACTAGCTCTCCCCTAGACCATAGTTTGTACGGTCATGCTCTCACAACTCACACTTACCTCAGCGTAGGTGCGATGTTGCATAAAAGTAAACTAGCGACATATATGACTATCTCATATATGAAGGCTACCTCTAATCTAACACACCGGTAGCATAGTGTGGGAGAGCCATCACACATACATACCTTAGCCTGGGCGTAGATGCATAATGGAAAACCCCCCAAGTTAGTACTTATATAAGCCACCTAATAATCCTTATATGGGCATAAGGAAATTGACCACTGGCATACTTAGGTTTAGAAATCAGATTTCACAAACCTATATATAGCTATAAGTTGGAAAAAAACTGATTTTATAAAACAAAACCTTTGTTTTAAATACACATACGACAAGTTTAATGTTGAATCTTGCTCCGATGCCAGCTGTAACGGAACCGTCCAAATTATAAGAGCACAAGTACAAAAACAATCACCGAAGTGATCAAATTCTCGCACTTGAGCCCATATAACTCCGGTAGTCCAACGAAATCACGGGGGATTTCAAACCAACCAACATACAAGCCAAGATCGTAGTGATTCAACATAACAAGTCACATGTTACAACCATTTCACAAGTAATTCAATATACATCGGAGTTCAACAAAGTTATTACAACTTAACTTGAAAAGTAGCGGAAGCAAAGTAATTTGAAACTAACATTAATCTTATTTCAAATACATGCCAGTACCACGGTCGACTTCCAACAAAAGCATTAGAGAGAAGATAAGTCAGAAGGATCATGCCCGTGATCACACTCCGCCACTACGGCAGGAGCCAACCAACTCTTGCAGTCGCCAAGATACATCACAACCTGCAACAAGTGGGGATAAAACCCTGAGTACGAGAAGGTACTCAGCTAGACTTACCCGTCAGAAACCAGAAATAAGGAGACACCAAGGATCATGCAAGGCTGATATAAAGTGGGCTAGCTTGACAACATTTTGCATAAAAGCTTATTATGGATAAGTAATCATTAATGCTTAAGCATCAAGTTAATTATCATTAACCTGTCATCTATATTAGAACCTGTACTAGAGCACTCACTTTATTAGGAGCAAACAATATTAACCATAGCAGGTATAAATTGAGGCAACCTTTCCATCGTTATCCAATTAACCATCCGTTCAATTTAATGGAATCTACGTTGCCACTGCTCAAGTCAAGTGCTCACTAACCGGGAGCGACGGCGATTCGAATCGAATTCCTATCCAGCTGGAGGGGTATTTCTAACACTCACCGCGCAGGCCCCTGCCAGGGTCGCACAAGCCACCTTTTCATATGATTCAGGAATCGCGGGTCCGAATGATGTCGCGACCCCAAGGGCGACACTCTGCCAGGTGATAGGGACTCTAACCCCCCCTTGGTCTCACGCCAATGTCCCCAAGCACATCCTTTCTCTCCTCCAAGAAGCAACCTACCATTCGATTCCCGGCCTGAATCACATTACTCGGCTTCGCGGTCGGAACGACTTATCCGGCCAACTAAGTGTTAGACTGCGTTCAACATGACTCAAGGACGTACAGCGAATCGGTCCTTAAACGACTCAGACGGGGATAGATCTACACCCAAGACCTCCATGCCTTGTTGCTTCACTATCGTCATCCCGCCCGGTCTCATTTCATTTTATTAACACATGGTTCCATCTCACGATAGCAATTATAGCCAACCGTGCCATATATGAATATCCCTACATCTCGCAGGTGACAGGAAATCACCTGACTTCTACCGCTTAAAGCAGGGCTAAGCATCTACTCGATCCTAGTCTAGGTAGGATTCAGGGATTCATATATCTGGACAAGGAATGATATAATGCAGCAAGGTTTTCAACCAACTCCTACCACTTAATGCAACAATACTTATAACATATATATAATTAATTGCTTTGAAGGTAGGAGGCTTATAATGCTCCGGGGCTTGCCTGGGATCCGACTCGAGTTAGAGTATGTCAGAAGAAACTCGCTTGGCGAGCATTCCCTCCGTCTAACACTTGTTCGGTCCTTCTATCTTCGGGATGGATCCACCAAACACCGTCTTCGGGTTTGGCTCCAACGCCACATCACGTCCTTCACGTTTTTCCGCTAGCGTACCTAAATGAAATGCAAGATGCAAGTGCATGAATACAAGGAAATGCAATAGATGATGCATCACACGTCAATCAAGGCAAGTATAAGGTTATAGTAAAGACACGAAAGCACATCACATTACTTAAGTAACCTTACACAAACAAACATGCTAAAATAGCAAGGAAAGCAATACCAAGCATGACATAAGATTTACAAAGTCTCAGGTGTACTAGCTTAATCACCAAAGACATGAATCACACTTAGCAATACGCAAGCAAAGTAACCAAACAATCATGTATTTTTCAACAATTCTGGACATCAGACCAACAGCTAAGTAATTTAATCATAACTGGAGATCTACAACTCCAAATGACTTGCAAGAAGACATTATGGAAAGCTTATGAAATTATCTATATTTCATTTATAATCATCACAGCATGATTCCAAAGTTTAACATATCGAATTTACATAAACACAGCAACTGATCTAACAAGACAGAGAGCAAGCAATTCTGTACCCCAATTTTAAACAGCTATAACTCCTAAACCACATGGCCAAATGCCACCAAATTTTAACAGCAGCTAGATACATAAATTATCTACAACTTTTGTATAAATAAGTTTCACAACAAAGCACATTATCATGAAGAACTTTGCTAAGTTTCCAGATCTGTCCAGAAACCTCATTTGCAAGAAATAATTATTAACTTATGTTGCAAACATATAATTAGACAAAACCAACTTTACTAACATTTCATACATGACTAATAAACACCAGAAAACTTAGTGTCCATTTCTAAATAAATTCTTTTAATGCCTTTTCTTAATTCATTTAGATAATTAGGTGGAATTATGAACACCTATCAAAAGTGCATAATAAATTCTACCAAAATTACAGAGGCCTACAAATGCTCCCAAAAGTCTACTGTCCAAATTTCAAGCCATTTAGCCAAGTATATCCACCTCTATGAAAAAGACAAATTGCTATTACAAGAATTCATGTGAAAGCAAGATGAATCAATAACTCATTCATACTACCACCAAAATTCATGAAATTTTTACCACACATCAAATATCACAGGAGTAACATGCCACCAAAATTTTCACTTCATTTGGAGCCCTATATTTGCAGTTATAAAAATGACAAATACAACTAGCATTGAAAACCTAATCTGAAAAATCTATTTTTACAGCAAAAACTTTAAACTAAAACATGACATATTATAGATCTAATGCATATATAATTTCACAAGGATTCCAAAAAGTCCTCATTTGCTATTTTACGATTTTCCTATGAATTGCTATGAATTTCCAAAGTTTCAGCCATAATATGCATAAAGGAAAAAGGAAAAAGAAAAACTGCACTATGCGGCACTATTTAACTGAGTCATGTACTTCGCAGAAAACCCCCTGGACTTGTTCTCTTCTCGCGCGAGGTCCCTGGTCGCAGTTGAGACAGAGGAGGCCAGCGGGCCGGCTGGTGGCCGATTTGGCCGGCTGGAGAGGGGCGTCGGCGGCGAGCGGCGGTGCAGACGCTAGCCTAGGCCCACGCGCACACACGTAGTGGCACAGCATGGTCCACGACAGCCTGAGGCAGTATGGCCGCGCTCAACAGCGGCACCCGCGATGGGCACACCGGCGGCCATGGCTGCAGGAGCCAGACGACGGTGTGACGGCAAGTCGCGAGCATTGCGGCTGCGGTTTCTGCTCGCTGCTCAGCTGGTGGTGGCGCGGTGGTCGGCTGCGGCCCTGCTGTGGGAGCTGCGACGGCCGGCTGGAAGCTCCGCTCGACTCGGCCATGGCGCCGGCACTCCGGAGAGGCAGACAGGGGCAGAGAGGGAAGAGGGAGAGGGATGGGAGAGCGAGTGAATGGAAAGAGCAGGGGACAGGCTCGGGCTCGGCTGTCCAAAACGAGGAGAGCAAGGCGAGGTGGCGCTCATGCGACGAGCGAGGCCAGCCACGCGGTGTTCAGTTCCTGCATGGAGACAGCCATGAAGCCACGGCAGCACAGTTCAAAATTTATAATTCTACCTCAAAAACGCGACTGAACATCCATCTTTGTCCTTTCATATCTCCTAACACGTTTAGTTTAGGTACAAACGGTAGTAACAAATGTTGTAGAGCTATATGAGGGTTACAACTTTTCTTAAAGGTTTTTGGTCTAACTCGGATTATATTGGAAGATAGAGAGCTGCAAAGTAGCGCTCATGAAACTAAAAATTCAGTTTTCAGTTACCCAGACTTAGCAAAATTTTCGGACTCTGAAAACAGCAGTAGATTCCAAGTTTGAGCTTCGGTTTGACTTAGTTCCAAGTTGATCTGGCTCTTGGTCCAAAAACAAAGTTTGTTCTACTCCACTCAAACTTCAACTTTTATTTAAGGTACAACTCCATGCAAGCACTGTAAGTGATTGGTCAACACTGGTCAAAGTAGCATCACGGTAAAGCTTAAATTACACTTTTTGATCTGTTTGAGCATTTTCTGGCCACTTGCTCAACATGAACCCTTCGTAACTTTTGTTCATGAGTGTAAGTAGAGTTGTTTGATCAAGGTTGCAATGTTTGTTTGTCATCACATGTTCTCATTCACCTAATAAAGCAATTCAGGCGAGAACATAACTTGTCATTTCATGTGACTTCTTGATTCCAAACTTCACGAAACTTTTCCAATCGCCCATGTGGGTGGAAATTGATATGAGGAACCTGAAAGAAGCACATCCAACATTACTCAAGCATACTTTTTGGAAAGGGCAACATGTAAGCAATGGTGCAATATCCAAGTTTAGGTTAGGGCTTATTTCCATAGGTTTGACCTTGACATCATCACCTCCACTAATCTAATGATTGAGCTTAAACCCACTGCCTAATTGGTGATAAACACCTGGGGTGTTACAGAAACGGGCAAATCATCAGAGTCGTCATACAAACAAGAAGCTAGCGACGACATGGAGCCTCCAGAAGTGAGGAAGGCTCGTCGTGAATTGGCACGTGACCCTGATTACAATTCAGAAGCCGATGATGTAAATTAGAGACATTCATGATTTCGATTCGTAGTTTCTACATAGAAACCCGTCCATGATTCACATGTCTATACTCAGGAGGCAATGTCTCAGTTTAGAGAGATCATGTCTTAGGAGGAAGTGGCACACGAAGACGCACCGGAACCGATGACCGCGACGACGAGCACTGAGAGGCCATGTCGGCCTAGGAAAAGGAAGCGACTAGGTTTGAAACGAGGCGAGAGAGGGCTTAACCAATTTCCAGATGACACATATGCCATCACAGATGTGAGCCCGATCGGACAGCCCCTATCTCCAGAGGAAGCCCTACCCAAATACCGGAACGCAGTTGGTTTCTGTGTGAGGGACATTCTTGACATCACAATTAAAAACTGGTCCGGTGTATCCGATGATGACAAGACGAAAATTTGGGATAAGATGAAGACGAGGTTCTAGTTTCCTTGGAACGTGCCAGATGATCTAGTGAAGGCATATACAATGAAGCAGTGTGCAATTAGTTTCTGAGGTTGGAGGTCGGAGATGAATGTCAAGTATGCAAAGACAGGGATGGATCCGACAACAAAATACAAGATTTCTAAAGGGCAGTGGGCTGTTTTTCTAGAGCAGAGGAATGACCCTAACTTCATAGTTCGGAGCGAAGCCAACTCCCAGCTCGCAAAGAGGAACAAGTACCACCACCATCTAGGCACAGGTGGTTACCAGCGCCAGGTTCCCAAATGGAGGCAAGAAGAGGCTGCAAAAAAAGATGGTAGGGTTGCCGGTGCTGTCCGAGCAAGTCGGTGAAAGGTCCGCGAATTGGATCCGTGCTCGGAAACCAAAGGAAACCGAGACCGGTGTGTCCTTTGAAGACCCAATACTTGACAAAGCATCGAAGAGCATCTTTGTAGTGGCAGGCATGCAGCAGGAAGGCAAGTTCACGCCACGAAGGGAGAGGGACATCTTGAGTGTTGGCCTCGGTAACCCCGAGCATCCTGGCCGTGTTCGAGGCATCTCATCCAAAGAAGGATGGAAGGATGGATTTGGCCCTTAGTGGAAAAATGAGTATAAGAAACGTGATCGGTACAAGGAACAAATGGCAACTTATTTTCGGGAAGAGGCAAAGAAAGACTTTCAAGAGATGATAGGGAAGTTGCTAGAAAACCCTCCTCCTGAGTTGATGCAGAAACTGGCGAGTGCGGTGTCAAATCAACAGATCAGCACTCAGGCTCCCCAAATGCAGCTAGTCCCAGTGGTGTCACAACTGTTGGTGGCACAGAGTGAAAGAATCATTCCAAGCAGTGTTGCATCTATAGCAAACAAGGATCACTATCCAGTTGACAACATTGTTACTTGTACGCCTTGCTCCCTAGTCATAAGATATGGGATTAATAATCATCGTACAAGGGAAGTAGCCACGGGCAAAGTGATCCCAGGAGGACCTAAATACCATGGTGCTGACATTCCTAAAGACTACTGCAGAGTAGAGGTATCGACTGTGGTCCAAGGATATGAGGACGAGATTCTAGACATCCCTGGTCCCGAGGACATTGTGAAACTCGGACAAGCAATAAACAATTTCATCCTTTGGCCTCGGAGGGACGTGCAACTGAGGGAGCCACCACCACCCTCTCAAGAGATGCCACTCACCCAGGAGTCGTCAGCTCATGTCGATCCTCTTCCTAACCCACCGCCTTCACCTCCCCAGTGTCTTCCCGACCCACCAGAATCACCTCTCCATGTTTGCCCTGACCATCAACCATCTCCTCTCCATGATCTTCCTACCCCACAGTCAACACAATCTCCACCACCATTCAATTCCACCCCTTCCCCACAACTCAAAGATCCAGAACCAAGAAGTGAGCCACCAAAGGTGCCAAAGAAGAAATTTTTGATACCCAAGTTGGTTTCACCATACGAGCCGAAGAAAAAATCAGCTGGGCAAGTGAGATTTTTGTCAGGCATTGCTTCGAAATGCACTGTACAAGAGCATGAGATTTCTGAGCTAGCGAAGTCAGAGGTGTCGGCGCCTGAGGTCATAACTCCTATCAAATTCAAGGTGCCAACTGCAGAAGACTACAAGCATATCCCTAAAAAGTACATGTGGGGAAAGCCTCTACTCAGTCGGGCCAAACTCTTGAAGAAACCAAGTGGTATAAAAAGGTTTCATGACTGGTACATGAGAGCCTCTTCTGCTGGCATCGACACCATCAGCATGTGCATACCACAAATAGCATTTCTCAGCAAGAGTACTAAGAAATGCATGCTTACATTCGATGACATGTGGACACTGATGAACCACGAGATGCTAGACGTACAGATCGTAACGACATTTGCATTGTAAGTGTTACATAGTTACACACATTGTAGTTGCATCAATTTTCAATATCTAACATGCTTGTGCCTTGCAGAATGTTATATGATCAACATGATATGTATTTTGGTTCGGACTTTCATTATTGTGTTGAGGAAAGGAATGCCTATCTCTGCCCAATAGATATAGCCGAAGATCAGCACACATTCCGAATCGGGGATGGCAACAAAGAGTTAGAGGGTTTGGAAGGTGCAGAACGGGATGAGAAACTCCGAAAGTTGAAAATTGATTTTGAAGCCAAATACGCCTTCTACATTGGAGATTCTCTAAAAAAGTTTCAAGATAGGAAAGCGGTGGTGGCCCCGTACCACTTTGGGTAAGTGTGAGTTTGTATTTATCTATCTAAACTATTCCAATGCACAAATGCATCATGAATTTGATTCGAGCAGGAACCACTGGATATGCTTCATCATTTATCCCAAGGAGGGATGGGTGTTGGTACTAGACTCTGCAGATTACCCGAAAGAAAGCTATGCTCCATTCATCAAACTGCTAGAGCTGTAAGTCGAGCTATGCATGCATACTTAAGCATAGTGAGAGTTTGAGAATAACATGGTGATTCTATTTGAGATCATAGGGCATACAGGTTCTATAAGATAAATAATGGAAAGTGTGAGTCCAACAGACCAGGGCAGCCATTGGAGGTTATACATAACTGGCCGGTACGTATGAAAATTTACTCTTATGAATACAAATCATACACATAGGACCATGGTTTCAACTATAAATAACCACTCTCCTGTTATACAGTGCATGAAGCAACCACCCTTATCTGTCCTCTGTGGCTACTACGTGTGCGAGAACATGAGAGAGAACGGACGATATGAAAGGAACCCTACCAAGGTAATATAAGTAATAGTCCTGTATACAGTTCCGACATTAAAGTTGCAAGTCATACAATATATGATGTTTATAAACTTTCTTTGCAGGTATATAAGCAAGGGACGGCGGAGCGTATGGACGAACGTGCTTTAGACAACATAGTTGAGGACATCTGCTTGTTCCTCATGAAGCATGTCATTCCACGTGAAGGCAAATATCATGATGATGAAAGCCAATTATCCATGCCACAGTTCTGGGTGCTAACAGAGATTAGTAAGCTCAAACTTACTAGAGAGGGTTATTAGAGGACAGAAACAAACTTTGATGTATATATAATGTGTGATGATGTATATACTCTTGTAATTAACTTTATGTCTTTGAGCACCAAACTTTGATGTATATAAATGTATGTATGAAATGAAATATTTAAATTGCATGTTGCTATGTTTGAACACCAACCAATATCAATATATTTAAATAATAACAATATAAATAAATAAATGTATAATAATACAATTTTAAAATATGTTTCCACAGGCGGCTCTCTTAGGGAACCACCTGTGTAAATGTCAAATTTACACAGGTAGTTCCCTAAGAGAGCCGCCTGTGGAAATGAACATTTACACAGGCGGTTCCCTAAGAGAGCCGCCTGTGGAAATGTTTTCTACAGGCGGCTCACAAGGAACCGCCTGTGGAATTGGCCCATTTTTACTAGCCTCCAGCGCAGGCGGTGCTGGAAAACGCCAGTAGAAATAGGTTACCAACCGCCTGTATAGTATGAACGTGTACTAGTGTAAAGAGGAGAGGACTACATTGGTGACTTGCAATCTTCCTGCTTGATTCAACATATTGTTAATACTCCCCAACCTTCTCTCACACTTATTCACCAGTGGCAAGAAATCAATGATTTTTGGTTTGGTAACTCCTAGGGGAAGACCCAAATAAGTGAAGGGGAGACTACCCTTTGAGCAGCCAAAGGTCCTTGCCAGCAATCTAATCTATCTTCAGAAATGTTTATGGGCACCATCATTGATTTGTTATAGTTCACCTTCAGCCCAGTTGACTCAGAAAAGTTATACAAGAGAGTCTTTAGGAAGAAGAGCTGTCTAGGATCTCCTTCCATGATGATGAGCGTGTCATTAGCATACTGCACAATGGGGAAGTCACTATCTGCTTGAATTGGCAATGGCAACCTGAGCAGCCCCATATCCTTTGCCCTATTAACAAGAACCTGTAGGAAGTCAGCAGCAAGTACAAACAGAAGGGGAGAGAGGGGGTCCCCCTGCCTAAACCCTCTCCTGTAGTGAAATGTCTTCCTTGGAGCTCCATTCAACAGGACTGAGGAAGTGCCAGAGGAGAAAATAGCATTCATCCAATCTATCCATTTCTGACCAAAACCCTAAGCTTCCATGATAGCAATCATAGCCTGATGCTCAATTTTATCGAAGGCCTTCTCGAAATCTAGTTTTAGGATGACCACTTTCTTTTTTGACAGATGGCAAAAATGAATGTACTTGAAGGCCCAAGCAAAACAATCTTGAATGGTCCTATTCATGATGAAGCCATATTGATTTTTATGAACCAGAGGTATTATAAGAGACTACAACCTGTTGGCTAACAATTTAGTCAGGAGCTTGACTGAAGAATTGAGCAAAGAGATTGGCCTGTAACCACTGACATATCTGGCATTCTCAGTTTTTGGCACCAAAGTGATGAAGGAGGAGTTAATACTTTGCAGACAACAGCTGTTATTAAAGAAACTATAACAGAGATCATAGAAGTCATGTCTAATAACATGCCAAGAGGCTTTCAAGAATTCATTATTAAAGCCATCAGGTCCTGGTGACTTATTATTGGGCAAAGCCTTGACTATCGAGTCAATTTCATCAGCAGAGAAAGGAACCTCAAGGCTTTGGAGATTTTGACTTCCCTGGATCAGACTAGCAGGGCTTATTGTGAAGCTAGTGAAGCCTGAAGAGCCCATTCTCTCCTTGAACTCTTTCCACAACAGATCTTCTTTCCCCTTATGTTCTATGACAATAACTTCATCTTTGGTGGTTAACTCTGATATCAATTTCCTTCTGTGCCTCAAAGTGGCATGTGCATGGAAAAACCGAGTACCAGCATCTCCAAGTTGCACCCATTTGACATTCCCCCGCTGTTTCCAGTAGATTCTCTGCCTTTCTAGTAGATCCAGGAGATGGTGCTCTAGAATCTTCTTAAAGTTCCACTCCTACAAACTCAGGCCCTGTAGTCAGCTAGGATTTCAAGAAACAGAATAACAGTTCTGACATTGACAATTATTGTCTTTAGGTTACTCATTGAGGTCTGCCATTCTCTTAGCCTTTTCCTCAAAGACTTTAGCTTGGCTGTGATCAATTTGGCTTTATCACTTATGGCCAGACTGTTTTCCCAGCTTTGGTTTAGAATTTCCTAAAATTGTTGGTGCTTAAGCCAGTGGTTCTCAAACCTAAAAATTTTATTTCTAGGAATAGTACTGGAGATATTAACAATACAAGGGCAGTGATCAGAAGGTAACATGTCTAAAGCACTGACTGTAGTGGTGGGATAAGCAATGGCCCACCCACTAGAAGTAAAAACCCAATCAAGCTTCTCATGTAGAGGAGAGGGTTGCAAGTTGGACCAGGTGTATTTTCTGCCCTGCAGTACAATTTCCTGGATACCCAAGTGACTAATAGCAGCATTGAATCTAAACATGTCATTCAGATCACCCCCAGGCTTGTTTCTATCCTTAGGCCCCTGATTAGATTAAAATTATCAAGAAAAAGCCAGTCCATGTTGGGATCCATCTGTAAATTCTTGAACCAATTAAAAAAATGCCCTTTTCCTTCAGATGTACAAGGCCCATAGACACAGGTAAGGGCCCACTTACTATTATCATACATAGAGCAGAAAGCCATAGAAAAAGCATAAGCACAGACCCCGGTTCGATTACCACTAAACAAGGAACCATTCCAGGTTATAAGGATACCCCTAGAGGCCCCATTGGAGGGGAGGAAATCAAAAGAGTCAAAAGTGGCAGGGCAAATCTTCCTCAAGAAAGAAATATCAAAGTCATCTTTCTTAGTTTCCTGAAAACAGACTATGTCACATTGTGAACTTAGAATCTTGTTTTTTATGGAGACCCACTTCCAGGAGGAGTTAATCCCCCTGACATTCCATGTCATCACCTTCCAACTCCTGACCCTGTTCTGATTCATTACAGATACAAATAAGAAGAACTGAAAACAGGCCAGTGCACAACACTGCCTAGAACCCTTCTTACTCTTTCTAACAGAGACCAACAAAAGATAAGGCTACACCAGCAGCAGTTAAAGAAAGCAGTTTTTCCTGACATTAGACCTATTACAAAAAAAATATTCATGATGACATCAGTGTCCTCATGCCCTGCTGGAAGAGCTGCCTTCTACCTTGCTGCCCCCTTTTTTCCTTTTTGCTGTCACCTGCCTTGACATCACGGCCAGCCTTGTCATCCTTGCCACTTGCATTCTTGCTCTTCTTTCTCCCCACTGGCTCCTTCCTCCCTTCATAACCCGCTTCATCATCTGGTCCTGCTACCTCCTCGCCGACTGGATCTTTGACCTCGCCCTTGGCCTCCTCCTCAACAACATGGGCAACATCGGCGGGGGCGGAGGGAGCTCCACATCTAGCTTTAGCCTCAAGCGCGGCGGCGGTGGTGGCACGACTAGTACTACAGGCAGCAGCAATGATGCCGGCAGCAGTAGCAGCCCCATCATCTTCGCTTTCTGGACGCCATTCCTGCTGCTCCACCTTGGCGGGCCGGACACCATCACCGCCTACTCCCTGGAGGATAACGAGCTGTGGCTCCGCCACCTCGTCAGCCTCCTCTGCGAGCTCTTCTCCGCCGCTGTCGTTATCCTGTGCTCAGTCCGGGGCAACCGCCTGATCCTGGCCACCACCCTCATGATGGTTGTGGGCATAATCAAGTACGGAGAGCGCACCTACTCGCTCTACTGCGGTAGCATCGAACGCTTCCGCAGCAATGCAGCGGGTCCCCCGGACCCCGGACCCAACTATGCCAAGCTCATGACGGTGTTCGACTCCAAGGAGAAGGCCGGCCTGCAGGTCGAGATCGCCATAGCCAATGGAGAGGCCGAGGAGGCGCACAAGGAGATGGAGATACAGGAGGTTGCGTGCCTGGTCTTGGCTGGCGGCAAGAGCCTCGAGTTGCGGGCGTACGAGTTCTTCCTCGTCTTCCGACGCCTCTTCGTGAACCTGAGCATGAGCTTCGAGAACTTACGGCTGAGCTCGGCCTTCTTCCTGGGACTCCCTGACCTGGAGGCTAGTGAGGCCTTCGGCGTGATCGAGAAGGAGCTCAACTTTGTGTACGACGCGATGTACACCAAGTCCCCCGTCACGCACACCAGGGCCGGCTGGGCCCTCCGCTGGGTGTGCTCCGGCTGCATCGTGTCCGCGCTCGTCATCTTCTTCCACCACGACAAGGGAGGCATCGCACGTGTCGACGTGGGCATCACGTACGCCCTGCTGCTGGGAGCTGTGGTGCTCGACGTACGTGGTCGCGCTGGCCATGCTCTTATTCTCCGACCGTGCGGCAGTCGTGTTCCAGAGTCGCCGGCAGCTCCGTTGGCTCGCGAGGCTAACCCAGGCGGTGACCAGGCGATGGTGGCGGCCACGGCGGTGGTCGCGAACGACCTCGCAGTTCAACCTCATTAGCTATTGCCTGGGCAAGCCAGACCATCTTCATTACAGTGGCCGATTGTGGCACAGGCTCGCCAAGGTGCTGCGCATCGAGGGCATCCTGGAAGACCTCATCTTCATCCGGCATGTGCCACTCAGCGAGCTTACCGACCCAGACCGCGAGGAAGAGAGAGAAATCAGTGTCCTCAATTTTATCTTGGACGGCCTCATCCCCGCGGCCCAGAAGCTCAAGAAAAAGGAGGACCGCATGGAGGTGTGCAACAGTCGTGGCGAGCGTGTCATCCAGCGCCTTCACATGCGTATGCCATTGCCACGGATATTAACAAGATGGATGAGGCGGAGCGCCTTGCCATGGAAATCAAGGAGTCCCTCAGGAAGAAGAAGGATGAGGCGGAGCGCCATGCCATTGCCACGGATATTAACAAGATCAAGGCCGAGGTCGCTGAGGACAAGTTCATGCTGATCCTGGACAACGTGCTGTGGAGTGACTTCGACGAGTCCCTGCTGCTGTGGCACATCGCCACCGACCTGTGCCTCTACCGCGCCAACGACATCATCATGGTTCCAGGACGAGAAACCGTGTCCGTGCGGCCTGTGGGACCGCTGAGCCAAAAGACCACGGAGATGCAGGCCATCGGCGAGACCCTGTCGGAGTACATGCTGTACCTGCTGGTGAAGCAGCCTGAGATGGAGTCAGCGAGGACGGGCATCTGGCTGATGCGATACCAGGACTCGTGCGCCGAGGCGCGGCGGTTCTTTGCGTTGTGGAACCCCGACCACGACGATGCGCGGAGGATGCTGCTGAGCGTGAACACATCGGAGAAGCCATCGGTGGTGAAGGGCGACCGGAACAAGTCGGTGCTGTTCGACGCAGTCATCCTGGCCAAGGAGCTCCGGCAGCTGGACGAGGAGCTCATGTGGGATGTCATCGCCGGGGTGTGGGGGGAGATGCTAACATACACGGCGAGCAAGTGCCGGGGCACCACGCATGTGCGGCTGCTCAACCGTGGCGGCGAGCTCATCACCCTCGTCTGGTTCCTTATGGCCAGCATGGGCTTAGGCGACATGTGCCAGATCCAGGAGGGGGACGCCAAAGCCAAGCTCATCGTAGACGACCAGTAGATGGGGAAAGCTTTGCTCATCGTCGTCTACTCGTCTATGCCGTGCATGCTTCCTTCGCGCTCCATTCCTACCTTCCCTTCCCAAGCATCGTTGCTCATGCATGTACTGTATCACGCTTTGGTTGTCTGTGGACACTGTGGGCTAGTCATCAACTAAGAAGACCATAAAAGTTTGTTGTGTACATCCTGTGCTAAACGTTCAAGAGAGATGACGACCGACCCGTCCAGTTTGACACGGCTAGCTAGCTAGTATGCGGTTCAGCTCTTAATAAGCAATTTATTAGCTTGCACCTTCTTCAATTCGTTCTTTTCACTCTCATGTCCTGCTCTCAAATCGGTGCCATCGTTACTGCTTATTGTGGGCTTGTGGCAAACAAAAATAGTTGTTCATCGCAAAACCTCTCGTCAAAAAAAAGGACATGTATCAACACCACTTCCTCTAACTTTTACAAGCAAACAAATTACAGCCCCCTACAACATTTAAAAGTGGTGTTGATTCATGTCCTTTTACAGTTTGAAAACAATTTCGATATACACGTTCACATATTAATTGCTCGATCCATTTTCTTTTAAAGTAAAGTCTTTTTGACCCTCCAAATCTAGTGGAAAGCTAGCGAAGAGCAACTCTAGTGCGTTGGAGGTTTCTGGAGTGCTTTGTGATCGAGCCAGTTCATAGTCTAACGCTCACGTTGGAGCCTACCTTCCTTGTGGGGTAGTTGAGCTAGCGGAGGAATCTGGACTTGTTCAACATGCACTAGGCAACCGGCTACGGGATACATCATCATGTGTCTCCTTTTCATGTGGTTTGCTTCATCTACATTGGCCTTTACTGCATGCTATTCATCTTGCTAGTGTAGTTGCCTTCTATTGTGTTGCTCGGTTGCTTTACCTTTGATCATTAGAATTTTACAGGAGTGTGGTTTACTTTCCTAGATATATCTTGCTTGCTTGTCACCCTAGGACACAAACCTCAAGCTAGGATTAGTTTGCTTGTGAACTAAGGATTTGGAGGTGGGTTCCGGGCCCTTGTGTCGCTGCTCGCCATGGTCACCTAGGAGTGGGCCGCTCCCCTAACTTCTTGTCGCGCAATTTGTTAACCCCTTAGTACACCTTCTTAGCGCCACCGTTCAAGCCGGTGTTCTCTGTCTGTGTTTGTTCCGCTTGCTGACTGAGGCATCTCGCCACCGTTGGCAACAGGACATGTAACATTTCCCACTTCACTTAATGAAACACGTGCTAATGCACGCTTTCGGAAAAAAGGATTTGGAGGTGACGCCGTAGTTTAGCCATTAGTTTTAAATTTCTGCATTGTTTAGCTAGGTTCATGATTAGTTTTAAAAATGACTATTCACCTCCTCTAGTCGGCCTCCTTGATCCTACAAGGTTCTTCACTTCGAATTTGGTCGTAGTGCGCACATCTTTGCTAGGGTATGCTTCTCCCTGGTCTAGGGTCATGGTGGAGGGCGGCGATTGAGAGATCTCGACACCCGAGATCTTGACACTAGAGTGCGGTGAGGGTAGGCGGTGGCCGAGATGATCTAGCGCTATATGGTGAGGTGGAGGGGCGGAGCTCTCGGGTGGAAGCAGGGGAGAGAGAGGCAGAGGGGCGAAACTCTCGGGAGAGGATCGGAGGAGGGAGATGAGAGAGGCAGCTTCACCTGCTTTTTAGGGCTGGGGTAGCTTGGGCCGTCTGGGGAAGGCTTTCCAAAGGCGTACTTTTTAACACTTGACTTTTAAAATGCCCAGGCGGTGATGCTTATGGCCACCTCTAAAAAAATAAGTAAGTTAGACTATCTCTAAAAATCAATTTTGTTATAGTGGACATGATGTACATCAGGTACAACAGACGTCGGATTTCGGTCAAACCGAGACACTGAGAGTACGGATTGGAGACACGGCGGTTCTATGGTTTTTTTTTGAAATCTACACAATAATATAAAGAGATTGCTCAAAAATGCATGTCGTAGATAGGCCGGGACATTTTCGCCGATCGACAACCCCCACAATGAACTATGGCAGGTAGGTGCTTGCGCACCAATTAAAGGATGTATGCATGGTGTGAGGTGTGTCCATGTCGTCGCCACTTTGATGCATGCATGCATGTTGGTCCTGCCTCTGTTGTGTACCTTGCTCTCCTTGCAATGCAATTGAAAGCACCAGAGTCCGGATAGATCGAGAGTAGATATATATGATGTGATCGAACTTGATGCCGCCTGCTGTCTTCACTCCCAATTCCACTTTCGCAGTCGTTCACCGCTTTCTATTCGAGCAAACGATCCCACAGCCCTTCTTCTTTCCTTTCCTGTCCCGTTCCCTTTCCCTTTCCGTCCAGTGCCGTTTCATTTCATCTTCTTCCTCATCGCTCTCCTCTTCGATCCGCTCTCCTTCCTCCAGATCTCACCACCGTCGCCTCTGCCTGCAAATCCATTCCTAGACTCGAGCTATTGCTGCGAGCGAGCTCGGTTGGGGTTCAGGTCTCTAGGGTTTCGCCTCCCCGCTCCTGGCGCCCATCGCCTTGGACCTTGGCCTGTCAGGTTAGGGTTGGGTCACGGCTGCGGGGGTCATGGGTCGGGGGGTGCGGCCGATGCGGCGATTGCCGGAGATCAGGAGGCTGTAGCGGCGGCGGGGCAAGGGATCTCCTGGGTGGATTCAACCCCCAAAGCCGAGCGAGCGAGCGAGCGAACCACCCCGCCCGCAGCCGCAAGCAAGCAAGCAGGAGCCGCCTTCTCGGCCTTCTCGGCGTCGTGAGACTGGCCAACCGACCGTTCCGTCCAACACACCATGGAGGTGCCGCCAGGACCAGAGCCCATGGAACTCGACGCGCCATCGTTTCCCAATCCTAGCAATGGTGCAGCGGCATGGAAAGGTGGAGAGGATCAACACCTGTGTGGAGGCTAGAGTGGGGCTTCGACAAAAAGGTTTGTACCGTGCTGTGGCCCTGGATGTTGTAGGCATACAAAAGTGATTCAAACATGATCTGTTGGTAGATAATGAGATTTGGCATGTGATCTTGCACACCATGTGTTTATAATATGGCCATGAAAGGTTAAGTAGTTTCTCCTCTGTTTCCTGCAGGTTATGGCTGAGGCACGAAGAGAAGGCATTTGTGATTTATGGTTGCATGCATCAGGTATGATCTCCATCCCTTTCATACTAGGTGGTTCTATTTTTGTTTAAACCAATCTTTGTTTCCATCTCACTATATGGAATCAAAAAGAGCATATTTGCATGCTTGCAGTAATAGGAGGAAGCCAAAGAATAAAAGGGCTAAGTGGCATTTCATGTGCTGAAGGTGATCACCAAGAATAGGAGAAGATCAATGAACTTTTCAGGAAGCCTCTCTATATGCAATATAGACCTTTGGGCCGGTCCACAGGCTCGCCCCTTTGCCTATGCGTAAAAAATCATTTTGTTGAATGCTTTAGTTCTAGGCTTTCTGTCCACCTGAGAGAGCATTAGGATCAGGCATTCGCATTACATTGAATCTTTAGATGATACATCTATCACTGTTGTAGTGAATTTGTGATTTTTAAGAAGGTTCAGCATTTCGGACCATGATGGCTTATACACCTTATGCAGAGACTTGCCATTATTCCAGAAGATTTTGGTGACTATGGATTCCTACCTGCTGGTCGTGATCACATTACCCCTTATCCTTCAGGTGATGTTGTTCTTTTCTTGTATAGTTTGATACTCTGGATTAAAGAGAATTTGGCTCTGTTCATTCTTTGTCACCATGTATAAGCTGTCTGTATATTTTCAAGCCAGATGATTGACAATGATATGCTAAACCAAAATTGCGGTCACAGTTCATGTAACAAGATGTTTCTAGGCACACAACATTTATTGTTTCTTTATCGAACTTTAAATCTTACCATAACTACATAAGACATAATAGATAATTTTGTGCACTCTATAATCATGACATGCATTTCCTCTTCCTCTGCGTGATATACAAACAAAGTGCACTTATAGTGGCTGCCACATGGATATTACCACATGGATACTTGAACTTTCAGTTTGATTGTTTCAGCATTCTTCTAGAGAAGAATTGTCATGAATTTTGACTGCTCTATTCAGTAGATGTATAAACTATATAGTAGCTGCAGTATACCTATGCATTTTTGGAGGATGACTATGAAATTAGTGTTTCTATGGTGCAGCTACAACATCTGTGCATCCATAATTTCTGATTTTACATTTTGAATTGGCTCCAATGCTGGGTTTCATGGTGCAGCTAGCACCCTGGATTTTTGTAGGCTAACAGTGATGCAGCCTGCAGGTTAGGACGGGCAACCTGGCAATAGATAGTTGCTTGCATCCTGCAAGGCAGGCGGAGCAGGCAGGAATTAGGTCCATAGTCAGCTCTCAATGGCAGGTATCATATATAAATTGTGCCTTACATATCGTTGTCTTGAATTCTTGATTCTTCATATGTAGCTGGCCTGCAACAGACTCATTGTGCCTTTTTCTAATATGCATATGCAAAGTTGTCACACTATTAAATATAGTCTACTCCACCATATCAGATCAGATATAAGGAGAACGTGAATGTTCTAAAGCCTTTTTTTATACACAATTCTGTTTACATTCGATTTTCATGGGCGCATGCATCTTATCATAGTCGTATCCATCCCGGCTATTAAACATCTCTGCTTATTAGACATGCCAATAGTACTTCGGCTTTTTACTTAGCAAATTGTGTTCTTGGTATGGCTAAAGGACATTGAAGTGTTAGTATTTTTGTGGTGCATGTTAGATTGCATGCTTCCTGCTCAGCCATCTCTGAAGTAAATAAATCTAAAAGGCATCAAGACATAACCTTTTTTTGCTTATTACACATACCAATAGTCTTTCAAGTTTTTTACTTACGATATGTAAGCAGGCTAAAAGGTGTTGAAATCTTGGCATTTGATGCTTCTTACAAGGATGTTGGAGTAGTCTGCATGGAAACCTGTAGTAATCTGCATGGAAGCCTTTTAGCTTGCTTAACTCCAGGCCGCTTACAAGGATGTTGGAGTAGTATGCATGGAAGCCTGGCGGCCAGCAGTTTGCTCTAGCAGCTAGCCAGGCTGCAGCCAGCCGCATGGAGGGCGTAGCCGAACGCGCAAATAATCTTTGAATTGCATGCTTCTTGCAAGGATGTTGGATTAGTCAACATGGACGCCTATAAGACAATTTCCTTGGTTGCAGAATGCTCTCTGTGATGGATGTATCAATGTTTTTTTTGGTGATAAAGGAAATGTTATGTTTTTATATCGCTATCAATCTTTTAACAGTTTAGACGTAAAATACATTTGTAGGATGCCTATTCCTTAAGTTATCCTTTTACTTTTTGTATAAACTCTTAAAGATTGCCTTATTTTTTTATGCTTTCAATGCTGATGATCATAACTTACATTTGGCAACTTGTTGTAATTTATGCAGATTGGTAGAGGCAAGACTGAAAACACATTTGGCCTCCCAGAGGACTACAACGTTGTTAATGACATGAACACCAGAGGGAGTGGTCTAAGGGGTGATCCTATATTTGGGGAGTTGTTTGCTTAAAAGGCTAAATGTTGGTACACGAACTAATGCATACTGAATATGTGGAAATTCTGACTATGTTGATTATTTTATTGCTGATGCTAATGGTTATATAGTACTGATTTGTGTTCAGAGCTGGATATAGTGGACAGTAAATTTTTTATCTTTCAGAACTTTTGGTCTGAAATCTCAAATCGGTCATTAGTGGACGTCTCTATTTGGAGCAGCTATTACTATGTTTATTAATTGTGTCATTTTTATTTTACTTGTACCGGTTTTATCCGGTTGCAGGTTATTTTCTATATTTTTTCGGTACCTTTTACATTTGATACTGCAATAGTGCGATCTATCATTCGATTTGCTGTTGGAAGATTTGTCATAGCAATTAATGGCCTACTACTAGTCTTGTGAATTGTTTGCTCTACTGCACTACTGTCACACCCGATTTTAAGGACAAAACCACACATACACTATATGTAAAATAAAGAAGTCAAATCTCACATATAGCCGCAGATAAGTGTAATATCAAGAGACAAATGCTTAATAAACATAACGCAATAGTATAAGATATAACCTTACAGAGCAACACAGCAGAAAGACATCTCCGAACACCGGATGTAGACTTCACTCCAGGAACAAACTGACTAGTTGATCACAAGCCTAATAACTCCAGAGACTATCCTGAGGTGTGGGAAATAGCAAGAGTGAGTCCATGTCGAACTCAACAAATATAACATGGAGTTCATGAGGCTCAAAAGGTTAGGCACTGGTTTACTGCATTTAACTTTTATTCATCATTTACTTAGCAATTGAGTCGCATCAAGATAACCAAATTCCCATTATAAACCAATGATCAATTGTAATAAGAATAATGAAATAGCAATTTAACATAAGCATAAACATAACAACAGTATTAAGCATGATATAACAATGGTGATCATTTATTCTGTAAAAATCCCCAAGGCCGCCCATGTCCATGGGTCCGGCTCGTATACCAGTTTTTAACTCTGCGTAGAGGTGTACACTTTCACTATGAGTCATGACTTCCAAATGCATGGGGAGGTCATTCCCAAAACACCGGAAATCATATAAAGCCATTTAAAAGTTCGTCTAACAAGTTAGGGCCGCTAAGGATTCTCAATTGAAAAATATGAACCCACCTTGGCAAAAGACTGCTCCCACCTTGGCAGGCCAAGATCATACTAAACATGACCCCTCTTGCGCCTTTTGGTAACCACTAACAAGCTAGAAAAGGTCTCTTAAACAACTAGAGCCAGAGCCATATAGCCCTCACAGCTGTACTGTCAATTCCGGTTATCACTTACAGATAAGTCCTTACGGAGAGAAACTAGAGCAACATAAAAATAACATAATGCTCTAGCACCCTTTAACAGTAATTAAATAATCTTAATGGGTGATTGCACAATTCATTAGCCATATTACAAGATCATTGTTTATAAATAAGCACTAGCAATAGCTACCCAATGCAAAACCCATAGGTGACAAGGAATCAGGGTATCAACAGCTAAGTTATAATCTCTACGGTTGTCAAGGAGGACACATGCATATGTATAATGATTTCAGTGAATAGGACAACAAGGATGGTCTCATGCTATACTTGCCTTAAACTCGGGTCTTCTGCTGGTTCTTAACCTCCAAACGATTACTTCTTGATCACCAACGCAAAGCTCACCGTCTGGACATGGTCATAGAGCACCACACAAGCATCCATGCAATCATACATAAAGCAAGCAGTAGGACTAAATTTAGAACAATACACCAAGTATAGGAAACAATAAGTAAAAAGGTTTTGGAGACGTTCTACACGTTGCTACACACATTCGTGATAGACACACTAATCGGAGCTACGGTAAAAAAAAAAAGAAACAACTACCGAGACTTATATTATATTAAAGGAAAAACCTATATGCTTGATTTGTTTTAATTAAGCAAAACCACGTGTAATTTAGACCAGATTAGTCAAAACATAATTTATTTCAAAAGATGGGTTAAAACTACTCATATTTTATTTATAAACAATGTCATATATATAATTTAACCAAGTTAATTAAACTCTATCCTTGCAAAAGAGAAAAAATGTGAAAGCATCTAATTGAGCTTATCACATATACAACGTACTTACTAAGCAACACAGAATTTTAAAAACACATGTAAGTGAGCAACTAATCACATTAATATTTGGTGTATAAATTACCAAGTTATAAAACCTATATGGCTTTTAATTATAAATCTTATTATATAAATGTTAATCAATTTAACAATTAAATTAACAAAAAAAACATAAACACTGACATGAAAACATTAGCACTAGTGCATAGAGCATGTCGACACAAATCTAACGCAACTTAAACTGAGTAAAACGGAATTAAAATGAAGAATCAGTGAAGATTGACGGCTAATTATGAGTGATTTGTTTTTCTGAAAGAAAGCGGCCATAATACATGTATGACATCAGGATGACATCATTTAGTTAGCAAATCAAACTGGGCGCGTGCATGGCCGGGCTGCTCTGCCGTTGGATAAACGGGTGGTCATGACTTTGCATCTAACATGAAGCATCACGGTTGCATAGTGGAGCGCTAGCTAGGTGCTCGATTTGGAGAAGACGGTAGTGCTACATGTAACCGGACTTGGACGGTAGGGATGCAAGCGGCGCGGGCCTACCTGCAAACCTGCTCTGCCCCCCCCCCCCCCCCCCCCCCCCCCCCCCCCCGCAAAAAATGCCTGCTGGATAACTGCAAACAGTTTGTTTTTCTATTGCGGATCGAAGCGGGTCGTCCTGCTAATGTAAGTGGGCAATTAGCAAAGCCTGCAAAATCCTGCACAGGCCCGCAAGGAGATTCTGGTACGGCTCCGAGGACGAGGAGTATCGCCGCTGCCCACCTCCGGCTGACTATCTACGTTATCGCACCCTGGTCCGCCGCGCACGCTTCACCTTCGAGCTTCGAGGTGCTCTGCAGCACCAGAGTCAAGAGACCTCCACCGGCGTTCGTAACCTCCGTACCTCCACGCCTCCAGCAAAATGCTCTCCGCCGGCCACTGGCAACAGCAACAGCAACACCGCGAGGTCCGCATCGTCGGTGACATCCCCGGCATCCTCGTCGGTGACGCCTCCTACTACCCCGCCGACATCTTCGTCGTCGGCCTCCACACCTCGCTTTAGGCCGGCATCGGCTACATCTCCGGCAGCCTCCTCGACGAGGGCTAGCCCGTCGCCATTAGCATCGTCTTTTTCGAATGGTACCTTGACGACGAGAACACCTGGTGACGTCCTCGTCTACACCGGCAATGACGGCTGCCGGCGCAATCTCGTCAACCACCACGCTGACCAGACGCTCGATAGCGGCAACCGCGCGCTCCACAGCTAGTACCTTCGGAACGCTCTGCTTGCAGGCTGCTAGGCTGCACTAGACAAGCGGGCCCTGCTAGACTTCGCAGGCTCCACCACTTAGCCTGCAGAAACATGCAGGCTTGCGTGCTTTGGCAGGTGGACGGCCGCAAGGCCTGCAAAACTGAGTTGCGGCCAGAGTGGCGGCGTGTGGGCTGTCCGCAGCCCGCCCCGCTTGCATCCTGATTGGACGGGGAGCAAGCGCGGGCGACCACGGACTTACCTCCGCCTTTAATTTGATCGGAGGACGAGCAAGGACGGTGCGGGGCTCGGTCGGGCGGATGACTGCTTCCTGTTAGGGACGATGACGACGACGTGGGAGCCGCAGAGACCTAGAGGTGGAAGGGTAAAGGAACCTACGACTTCTGCACCTCGGTGCGGAGCTCGGCTTCAGGCTGAGGGCGACGGAGAGGCTTTTCAATGACAGAGAAGTAGCAGACGGCGAACACAGCAGCGGCGTGTCTTCTCAGCCAGCGATGAGTAGATGATCGATATAGCGTACAGCTCGACGATGGCAACGGCTGCGGCGGCGGCTTGCAGCTCGGCGAGATCTCGAGCGACCGAAATCGAGGCCAGTGCGTCTCCTGGCTGCGTAGATCGAAAAGAGAGAGCGAGGCGGTCCTGGCGTACTTATTGGAAGGCTATGTAGATGCTGCAGGTAGGAAATCCCGGGGAACACGGGATGCGGCGGCGTCGGTTCAACGGACTCAGAGTCCGGTTCGTGCATGAGCAAGAGGAAGGTGGAGCAGCTGACATGCGGGGCCACGGCGTCAGACATAGAGAAAGGGGAGCTGGCGAGCGTGGGCTTCAGAGCTGTTGCCGAGCTGGGCCTGATGCCTATGCGTCGGAGGTAGCTGGTCAAGGCCGCTGGGTCTGCTGGGGCCAAAAGTCAAAAAGACAGGGAAAAGGAAGACAAAAAGAAAAGCCTTTTATTTTTATTTCAGAGCCATTTTCAAATGTTTTGAAATCAGTTTTGAGTTTTGGCAAAGATCATTCAATCCAATAAACCCAATGCAACAGCACGAATGCAAAAAACAAGTTGCTAATCCTTATGATAAATTTTAAATTAATAAAAAGTTTATTTTCCTACGGTTTTATGATCACAAAAATACAAAACTAAATCAATTTAGCTATATTTCTAAAGAGACAAATTTTAGGGTGTTACAACTACTTTTTTACCGGAATGGATATGGTATGCTTTTCTCTAATATGTGTTTTACCATTTTTTATTTTTTGCCAAATAATTCTTCATTTTCCATGTTATGTGTATTTCTAGTTTCACATTATATTTTGTATTCTCTATTTTTCTTGTCCTATTATTCTATGGTTTTCGTAAATGAATTGCTTTTGGTTCTATGTTTTCAGGAAGTGAAATCAATTAAAATTAAGGCTACCTTTGCTTACTTTGCAGAGATGTTGAATATCAGTTAGATAATAACTTGCATAACTTGTGCTCTTTAACTTACGAATATAAGTTGTGTAGTGTAATTTATCTACATAAGTTTTATGGACTAACTTATGTGCATAAGTTGTCTTTCCAAATTATGCCATGAGTTTAATTTCTTAAGTTATGGTCATAACTTGTCTCATAATTAGGACAAGTATAAGTTCTCTATATACCAAAATCATACTTATAGTTCCATATGGACTTCTCATATACTATTTAATAATTAGGACAAGTTCAGTACATAATATTCTGTATAACTTGTGTCTTATAACTTACGAATATAAGTAGTGCAGCGTAACATATCTACATAAGTTTTACGGACTAACTTATGTGCATAAGTTGCTGTGAATAACTTATGCCTTCCTAAGTTATGCCATGAGTTATTTTCATAAGTTATGGTCATTACATGGCTCACAATTAGGACAAGCATAAATTATCTATATACCAGAATCCATACTTATAGTTCCATGTGTATTTTTCATATACTATTTCATAATAACTAGGACAAGTTTACTAAATAATATTTTGCATAATTTGTGTTGTATAACTTACGAATATAAGTTGTGCATTGTAACTTATCTACATTTTTGCATAGTTGTTGTAAATAACTTTTGTTTTTCCAAGTTATTGCATGAGCTACTTTCATAAGTTGTGGTCATAACTTGTCTCACAATTAGGACAAGTACAAGTTCTCTATATACTAGAATCCATACTTGTAGATCCATATATGTACTTCTCACATAGTAGTTCATAATTAGGACAAGTTCACTACATTACTAAATAATAGACTTATAGTTTGAAAGGTAATTTTGCGTATCCTGAGATGGTGTTGCTGAATTAGACAACCTATTTGTATTATTTGTATTTTTCTTCTCCTTGTTCTATGAATTCTTACAGTACTAGCTATAGTGTTTTATTATATACTTATTATGTACAACTACAAATAAATTTGGATTTCTCCAATACGAGTTCTTTGATTTTGTTTCTCGCCGAATAATTCTTTATTTTTCATGTTACGTGAATTTCTAGTTTGAAATTATATATATTGTTTTCTTTTTGTAGGTTTTCATGCCTGTTTGCAATGGTCGCCACTGGTGGGTTATCGTTGATAACATGAGGGATAATCATTTTGATATTCTGAGTTCATTACCTTTTCATGGGGAAGAGAAGCTTGTTACTCAGAATGTTGTTAGTATCTCCTATTGTATTTTTTGTGCTTAATAAATTGTTTATCTAGAAATGAAATATGGTGCATAGTTTTTAATGTCTTTTAAATTATAGCATGCAAATTTTGAAAAGTTGTTTGTAAGCATGAAAGGTGACGATAATGTTATTAACTTGAAACGGTTTCCTTCTTCAACGCATAGTGCACCATAGCAGCAAACAACGTAAGTTTATTTCAAGCTATACCTTTTTGTGATTTTTTTGGTTTTTCATGTATTTATATTCGAATTTATTCTTTTTCAGTAATGATTGTGGTATATATGTTATGAATTTCATGGTTTCATAGGATGGCTGGCAGCTTCTTCCTATGGTTTCTCTAATATTATCAAAATGGATATGGTATGCTTTCTCTAATACGTGACATAGCTGAGCAATATATAGATTTTATATTGTACCAATGGTTTTGTGTTTGAAGGAATCCTTATATTTGCTTCTTCTTAAACTTGTCATGGTATAAAGCTTTCAAATTCTGGATCAATAAGGTATAACAGATATGATTTTCTACTTAACTTTTTTACATTCATTGCTATTTAAATATTTTCTTTTTATAGATTTGTTCTACATAGTTTTTTTGTGCTATGTTAAATAATAGAGTTATTTATCTGTCTCTTTTTGTTTTTCATGTCTATGCTACCTAACCTAGTTCATTTTGTATCTAGGTCCTCTTTATATATATATATATATATATATATATATATATATATATATATATATATATATATATATATATATATATATATATATATATATATATATATCTACTATTCTGAAGCCTAGGTGATGAATAATATTAAGCGCCACGGTGGAGCGCTGCATCCCTCCGGCAAGAAATAAATACACTAGCATATTTATGTAACCCGGCATTATTACTGTGCTTCTATTTTAAGTATAATATAATAAATCACCAGCGCAATTAGATTCCCCCACATCATCCGCATTTATTGCCCCAAAATCACTCCCTGCATTTGAGGCAGGTCAAGCATAGCTCCAAAATTACATATACTACTATAAATATCCCCAAATCCTATTTCTTCCTCATTTTCTTTCCTCGCAGCGACGTCGTGTTGTATGCGGGCAGCGGCGGCATGGTGCGGTATGCGGGCAGTGGCGGCGCCGTCGTCCCAACCAGCTGCGACGGCGGCTGGGCCAGGGCATCGTCGTGGTTGTGACCGCAGTGGCCCCGATCCTCCCGGCCGGCTGCGATGGCGGCGACGCGGCCATCCCTGCACGGACGGCCCTTCCCCACGGCACCATCCCTACAGCGACCATCGACGGCGACGCTGGTGGATCCTCGCCCACCACGGCGACACCTCACGGAGGCCGGCGGCAGGGCATCCTGGGCCTAGAGCAGCGCCCACGAGCAAGGACCGGTGGCGCGGTGCCCGACGGCGGGAGGCCTAGCGGTGCGGGGACGGCGGCGGGGAAGCCGCTGCGCTAGGCGACCGACCATCGGGCGTCCGCGCGAGGCGTCCCATTCCTCTCCAGTGGCTGTGGCCTGCGGCTTCCTCATCCCTGATGTGAAGGTACTTCTTCATCACTGATGTAGGCAGTGATGTCTCGCTTCCTTACAGTTGGCGGCAGCGCACGCGTGCTTGGACGGTGACCCCAGAGGTGGATGTGGGCTGGCCGGGATGCAGTGGATCCATGCGTGGAGCGGATCCATGGCGATGCCCTCCCCTCTGCACCCTCCGGCCAGCCATTGGGTGAATCCCATGTAATGTTTTTCCGATTTTCAACTTCCTCACGCGGCCTTTGGATCCAAACTTTGCATAGTAAATGTCACGTCACACTGTAGCAATTTTGTTTTTATTTGGTAATAATTGTCCAAATATTGATTAATTAGGCTTAAAATATTCGTCTCGCAAAGTACAACAAAACTGTGCAATTAGTTTTTGATTTCATCTATATTTAGTACTCCATAAATGTGCCGACATTTTGATGTGACGGGGAATCTTCTTTTTGCATAGTGAAATTTAGGGTGAAATTTGGGACCTAAACAAGCCCGCAGTTTGCATTGATTCCTTTGGCGATGCAATTAGTTTGCATATATATATATATATATATATATATATATATATATATATATATATATATCCATGATTGTGTATATCTATTTTTTTAATTGCTTAGAAAAGGCTGCAATATGATTTTTCTGTGGGTGATAGTTTTCCTGGTGGTTTGTCACCGACAGGGAATATAGTTTTCCTGATGGCTCATAGTCGTCAGGGAAAATAGCACCGACAGGGAAAAGCAGTTTTCCTGATAGTTAAGAATCGATAGGGAAAATGAAAAACCGACTGGGAATAACATATTTTCTTGACGGTTTAAGAACCCACATGATAGTTGTGCTTATATCTTGTCGGTTCTACACCATCAAGAAAATTATTTTATCTGACGGTGGTCTATGTTTTCTTGTCGGTTGAAACCGATAGGGAAAAGAATTATTCCTTGACAGTTTTTAATTTTTCCTATCGGTTTTCAACCGTCAAGGAATATAAAAACAATTTCCCTGATGGTGAACCGTCAGGCAAAATCGAATTACCCTGTCGAGCTAGCCCTGACGATTATTCCCGAAATTCAATTTTCATTTCCTTGACGGTATTTTGATTTTCCCTGACGGTAAGTGCACCGTCAGGGAATTTTGATTTTCCAGTAGTGATAAACTGCTACAAAACCATAAAACACCGCCGATTGTAAAACCTGCATCACTATCGGGTTTCAGAACTGACAGTTGACAATCGTCAATCATAGCCATACTTGTTACTACCAGGTGAACAACCGATAGTGTTTTCCATTTTGCAAAAATAAAATGGCAAATGTTAGGGGCTCACCTCACGCCGCCATGCTATCCGGAGCCTCATGTCGTAGGCCATCACGCTGCTGAACCCCACACCTCGCTCCTAGCATGCCACCGGGTTTCGAGTGCCGCTAAACCCCACACCCCGTGCCTTGCGCTACAAGGCTTGAGCTGTCGCCCTTGCTCCACCGAACCTCGCATCGCCGAGCCCCATGCCCCAGGCCATTAGCCCTGCGTCGCCTAGCCCTCGTGCCATTTGGATCGAGAGGAGAAGGGGAGAGCATTGGGGAGAGAGAATATGTGTGAGAGAGGTGAGAGCAATGGATTTGAGGGCCGCCAGACAACCGGTTTGAGGGGCCGATCTAGGGCCAGGATTAACTATATTTCATTTATTTTTGGGTCTAGAAACTACATCACTATCAGTTTGTGTTAAAATCTGGTACTGGTACTAAGATTATTGCCTGTTGATTGAGAAATCTGACAGTGATATCCTTTTTTCCTTTATAATCAGTAGTATCACTGTCGGTTTTAAAACAACCGGTAGTAATCGTTGGTTCTTGTAGTAGTGCTATGGAAAATATTGCTTATGGGTGGAACAACTACTTTTGGCCACAATAAACAATAACGAAGGCATTGATTTGAGAGCAGGACATGAGAGTGAAAAGAATGGAGATGGTGCAAGCTAAGCGAAGACGATTTTTTTGCCATTAAAGGTACATGCTCTCACCCTAATGCACCATTGGATGTGCATGGGGATAGGTGCACTGCATGAGAGAAACAATATCCTTCAGTGCACCCATCCCCATACACATCCAATGGTGCATGGATTTTTTTTTTGTGTAACAATGTCGAGGCGAAGAATCTACATTTTGGTTCCGCTTTTGCTCTCCAAATCGGCATAATTCTCAATTTACTGAAGGCGCCCTAAAACTGGATATTATAGGCGCTCATGGTTGTGTATTCACCATCTGATGTCCATCGGCAATAGATGCTATCTTCCCTATTTTCAACAAGCTGAGTCTGGCTGACAGCTTCCCATAGCGCTACATAGTCGTTTAGTTCTTGTATTGTCAGGATTGGAATGATATGGGATATACAACGATTATCCTGTAGGGCCTTTTGCACTGTGATGTTCTTTCTTTTTGCTTTGCTGAATAAGGACGGTGCTATCCAGGATGACGTCCAGAAGCTAGCAATTTTACCATTGCCAATTGTTACGACTGTTGATGCCGCGAAAAGCTCCTTGTCTTTATTATCACAGGGCAGCTCAAGTTTGATCCATGCTCTTTCCCTTTGCTTCCAACGGTACCAAAGCCACCGCAATCGCAACGCCCTTGCAAAACGTTCTAGGTCTAAGATCCCCAAGCCACCTTTGATTTTCTGGCGACAGGTCATTGGCGCTAGTTGATGATCGAATGACCCCCCATAGACTTTATCCGGTGTTTCTCCCCTCCATAGAAAGCTCCGTCTCAGTCCATCAATCTTCTTTATGAGCCATTTGTGTTCCTCGAAGATGGTCATGTGATAAATCGGTTGAGACAAAAGCACAATTTTAACTAATGTCTCCCTGCCAGCCGTGGAGAGAAAGCGGCCTTTCCACCCTGGGAGCCTAGCTCCTATTTTGTCTATCAGCGGCTGTACCTCTACTCTACGCAGTCTCCTAACATGTAGAGGTAGACCAAGGTATTTCCTTGGGAATCTGCAAATTTTTCATGGAAAGTTCTGTAGAAGATGGTTGACCATGCTTTCGTCAAGCCTGATGGGGAAGATTTCTGTCTTAGAGATGATGTTGACCTTGAGTTCCGAGCACTCGCCAAAGAACTCGAGATTCCTACGAAGGTGATCCAATTCTGAGCTGTTTGGTTCTGCAAAGATGGCCACATCGTCTGCATATAGCGAACACCTTAAGTAGGCCAACCTGGGCAATACCAGTTGCAATATGCCTTGTTGTGCCGCAGCTTCAATGATTTAGTGCAGTGGGTCAATGGCGATTATGAACAACAGCGGTGACAGCGGATCGCCCTGTCATAAACCTCTAGCATTCCTGATTTTCTTTGTGGGTTGACCGTTAATTAGATTTTTTGATGACGACGTGCCCAGGCAGCTATCCAGTCCCTCCATTTGGTGCTGAACCCTAGAGATTCAAGGACCTCCAACAGGCAACTCCAATTTATTGAGTCAAAAGCCTTTGAAATGTCAAGCTTTATGAATAGGGCAGGTTTTTTCTTTTTGTGGAGAACCTGGATCACTCTTTGTACGTAGATGAAGTTATCATGTATGCATCTCTTTTTGATGAAAGCGGTTTGAGCATTTGAGACCAGTGAGTTCATGTGTGGCACTAGTCTATTTGCTAAGATCTTCGTGATGATTTTGACAACGCTGTTGATTAGGCTTATGGCCTATAATCCGACAAAGAATTTGCGTCCTGTTTTTTTTGGAAGCAGTACGATGTTCGCTTCATTGACTAGGCTCAACTTTGAAGTTCTATTGCTGTAACATGATCGCTTGTACCAGATCTTCTTTAATAGTAGTCCAACATTTTTTGTAGAAGACACCTATAAATACATCAGGGCCCGACGCCTTTTCACGTGGCATTTCCTTGATGACAGCTTCATTCTCCTGTTCGGTGAAAGGAGCATACAAATCATCTAGATCATGCCGAGCGTAATTGAGTTCATTCCAGTTTATGGCTCTGGTCCTTGTGTTCGGAGTTCCCAAGAGGTTGGTGAAATGAGAGTGTGCCAAACGAGATTTGCTTTCCTGTGACATTACCGGGCCAGTCTCACCAATGAGGGTGCTGATGAAAGATTTTTTTTTCTTTCTTATGTTAGCGTGCAGCTGGAAGAAACGTGTGTTTATATCTCCATTACGGATCCACGTTAGCCTGGAGTGTTGCCTGGCTCTTGCCTTCTGCATGGATGCGATCCCTAGGGCCTTTAGCTTTAGGTATTTCTTAAAATCTAATTCCTCTGGTGTTAGCGTTCCGGATTCTTGCGCTTTTTCCAAGTTTGCCAATGTGATATTTAAAATGGCCCAAACTAGTTTCTAGTTGCTGATAGATTTGCGCCTCCAATTTCGCAGTGCTTTAGTGGCACGCAAAAGCTTGACATGAATACGCAAAATGGCGTCGGGTGTTCACCGGTTTGCTCCAGGCTTATCGGACTGTGTCGAAGAATCCTAGCATGTTTGCCCAGTGTGCTTCAAATCTAAACCCTCTGTAAAAAACAAATTTGACGTCTCCTTGGAGGAACAGAGGGCAATGGTCTGACCCAAGCGACGCCAGTGCTTGTAGGTGTGTCCTCGGGAATAAATGAAGCCAGTCAGCCGATGCCAACATGTGGTCTATTTTTGTCATTGTAGGCGCTTGCTAGTCATTGCACCATGTGAATTTCTTTCCTCTTAAATCGATCGGCGCCAATTGTAGATTATCTACCATGGCTCTGAATCTGTTGATCATTGGTAAGTTGACTCTTGAGTTGCTTTTGTCCTGCACTCTTAGGATTAAGTTAAAGTCTCCTAGAATAAGCCACGCCGGAAGAACATGCTGTTTGAGATCTGTTATCTCTTGCATGAAGAGCAGTTTATCCACATCGGCTTGGGGCCCATACACGCCCGTTATCGTCCATTGTCTGTTCTCTGCCAACATCGTGATCGTTACAGACACCGTATTTGCCGTTAGTCGGTAGTCCTATGCTGAAGAAACGATCTGAAGCGGCTATTAAAATACCCACTTGCTCCCACCGACGGCAAGTCTACTGCATTGCCCCCCCCCCCCCCCCCCAACTCTGGGCCAACCGCGTAGGTTACTCATATCTGTCATTATGAGAGATAATTTAAAATAGGGAAAAGTCTACTTCACCCCAAAGTATGGGGGTGGACTACTTAACCCCTCAACTATGAAACGGTCTATTCTATTCCCTAAACTTTTCAAAACCGGTCAAATTACCCCTACACGGTTTTGAACGCCGCTATTTGGTACAGTAACTACGGGTTTGGTACAGTAACTGCGGATTTTAATTATAAAAAAATAGATCAAGATCTACAGTAAAAACTTGGTACTAAAGCATACCATATTATATATTCACTGTGTAGATCTACTCATGTGGAGTCCAACAAAATTGGATTTTTCATTTTATGATTTTTCTGTGATTTACTATGATTTTTCAAAGATTCAGCCGAAATAAATGAAGAAAAAGACAAAACGATGTTACTGTGGCAACCCCGTGGTTACTGTAGCTAATACCGCTATTCAAAACCGTCTGGAGTAATTTGACTGGTTTTTGAAAAGTTCAGGGGTAGAATAGACCGTTTCATAGTTTGGGGTTAAGTAATCCACCCCCATACTTGGGGTGAAGTAGACTTTTTCCATTTAAAATATGACCCACTAAAGTTGTATCTAGATTACTCACATATGTCATTATACAAGATAATTTAAAATACATAATAATAATTTTATAAATTATCCACCTTTGTAATTATAAAATATCATGAAAAATAATCTCATAAACTTACATTCAACCTACCCATTATATTTGTATCTACCTCAGCCATTATAAAAAAAACAAAGATATTTCTCAAATCTACGTGTAAATATAGATGCCCCAATAAAGACACCACGTTAATTCTCACGAGGTGCGCTAAGAAATAAGATAAATCTTAAAAATTCTCACAATAATCAGAAACATCTGTCCTTTAATTTGGTAGACTCTATTCATCATCATCGATAATAGCCATTAGATCTATGGTAATTTGTAAAAAAATTATCCACCTCTGCCATTATGAAAAATACATAAAATAACCCCTTAATTTTGTATATAAATTACCCACATTAGCCATTACCAAAGAAAATTCAGAATAACCACCTAAATCTTTTTTTGTTATGGAAACCACCTAAATCTATTACCACCTGTAAAACAGGAGACACTTTCATCCAACGCGCACGTCTCCAGCCAGAAACCGCGGGCCCCACCTTTCCTCTGTAAATTCCGAGTGCAGCCAGAGCCTCCGTAAAAAAAACCGATTGCAGACAGAAACCGCGGGCCCCACCTTCCTCTGTTTCCCTAACAAAAATACTAGCCACACGCTTGTTTTCCACTCGTTCCAAAGAGAAAAAAATACAAATCGGAAGCAGCCCCCGTCGATCCCTCCCGAATCCGCGTGCGCCACCATGCCGCCACCACAACAGGGGAGGGAGCTGAAGCTGACGCGCCAGCTCGTCGCCCGCCAGGTACAGTCGCGCCGGGTCCGATTTGCCCCCGCCGGCGCGGGCAGCGGTTAGCGCAGGGAGCGATGGAGGTGTCGCAAGCGGAGGACGGCACTGGGAGCGGTGGAGGCGGGCGCAACCAGAGGCCGTCGCGGGAAGCAGTGGAGGCAGCTTGAGCAAAGAACGGCGGGAAGCAGCGAGGCCGCGGCGCGGCCCGAGCGGAGACTGGTGCAGGGAGTAGAGAGGCGACGCGTGGTACAGAAGCCGGTGCTGGGAGGAGGCGGCGCGGGCGTCGCCATCGTCGGGCGGAGCGGCACGGCGTCGTGTGGGAGCAGCAGAGGCGGAGAAGAAATGGACGGCTTCAGCGTACTTGTCAATTCCATTCCCGACGTCATTGTGGTTTTTCTTTTAAAATAGAATGTTTCGGTACCGTACAATACCGGTTTGAAACCAAACTCGGTTGAAACTTGGGCGGACTGCCGGCACCTCTTGCTACTGTAGCTCTCTACTGTAGCTCTTGCTCTCCTCTCCACCGCTTTTCCTTGTTGTCCCCAATCTCCCACCATTCTTTTCTTGGATCTTTCGCTCTTCTATTGCTCCTTGGCTCCCTGATTGTTTTATCTTCATGTCCTCTCTCTCCCTGCTCTATTTTTATGTGTTAGTCCTGGTTTCTCTCCTTGCCTTGTCTTCTATATTGTTCTTGTATCACTGTGCTTCTTTGTGCTGTGGTTCCTTATTGTTCTTCTGGTTTCTTCTTCCTTCTAGGTCCTCCTCTTCTTCATCTTTCTAGGTCCTTTTCCTTGCTTCGTTTTGTCCTCTCCGAGTCCTTGCTGCCTTTTTAGTCCTTCCCTTGTCTCTTCAAGTTTCTTGCCATAGCAGTTTCTTTCCTTGTATTGGCCCAAGCCCCTTTTTTTCCCTCATGGCTTCCGATTTCACACTGGCTGGGGGCCACTCCCCGGCTCCACTCATTCCCCCTGACCCTCCCCCTCCTAGTGAGGACGCTTTTGATCCTGATGCCCCTGAAGTTGACCTCACTAGTGCCTTGCAATCCCTCCAAATTTCCACCCGTTCATATGATGATGGCTGGGAGAACGAAGATGAGGCGGAATATGAATTTTCCTTGCTTGTTAAGGTAGCCGAGGGTATTCCTGCTCCTAGAATCGTTCCTATCCAGGGCATGAGAGCCGATATGAAAAGGGCCTGGGGTCAAAACTATGGTGCCATCTCTGAGGTCCAACCCAACCTTTTCCTTGCTACTTTCAAGACCCACGAAAAAATGCTTACCATCCTTAAACGTCAGCCTTGGGTTGTGGGTCGCCGTGACACTCTCTTGCCCCTTGTTTAGTTCCCCCAATTCTCCCCCAAATTTCACTATGAAAAAGAAGATTCCCCGTCACATCAAAATATCGGCAAATGCATGTAGTACTAAATGTTGATGAAATCAAAAACTAATTGCACAGTTTTGTTGTACTTTGCGAGACGAACATTTTAAGCCTAGTTAGTCAAAATTTGGATAATTTTTACCAAATACAAACGAAATGCTACAGGAATTCTGATATAGTGTTTTTCTCCCCAATTCACTGAACTAAACGAGGCCTTGTTTGAGTGGTATGAACCTACCAGAGACATTTCCAGCTATACCTTTCAATACCTTTACACTACTGTCAAATTCTTTGGGGTTCCCTCCGACCTCAGAGATCCTCGTTTTGTTAAAATCCTCCTGGACCAAGTTGGTGAACCCTCTGACCTTGATCAGATCAGCAATGGAACCCTCTTCAGAGACCCCTACAGCATTTCTGCTAGAGCCAAAATTGATCTCGTGATTTCCAACTAAACTGTGTAATTAGTTATTTTTTTACTTACATTTAATACTCCATGCAAGCGGCTAAAAATTGATGTGATGAAGAGAGAGTGAAAAAACTTGGAATTTTAAGGGGAACTAAACAAGGGCCAAGAAAGCCGTTGATCGCATAAAGATTTCTGCTGGTCCTACATCCCCACTCACTATCTTCGTCCACTACGAAAAAATTAACAAAATCTGTACCTTTTGTGCTGGTTTCTTTCATAATGCCATTCATTGCCAAATCCGTGAGAACCTGGTCATTTCTGCTCCTAAAGATATTCCCAAAAAAATCCCCTTTGATAGATATGGCACTTGGATGACCCAGGCTTCTGACATCCCCTTGGACCAAATCAAAATCCAGCTTCATGCCACTACAGTTAATCGCCCAACCACCTCATTACTCCTTCGTCATCTGAGACAACAGTTTGGCCCCCATGATGTCACTGTTCCAGCACGCTTGCAAATTTCCTCTGCGGCGCCCTCTCATGGTGGGGGTCAACAGGCGCATGGCCTGATGACTCATGGGCTGGGCCCCGCCGCCTTCTTTTACCCCATGCCCAAAGTGTTCATTTGAGGGCGGCCAGTGTTCAACATGATGCACTGCCGGGTCAAGCGAAGCCTGATGCAGAGTCTGCTCTGCGTCTGAACGACGAAGGGGGCCGCACGCTCGGTCTGCGTCTGAACGACGCAGGGCGCGGCACGCTCGCTCCGAGTCTGAATGACGCAGGGCGTGGCACGCCTGCTCTGCGTCTGAACGACGACGGGAGCGGCACGCTCGCTCTGAGTCTGAACGACGCAGGGCGCGACATGCCTGCTCTGCGTCTGAACGACGACGGGAGAGGCCACCTACTCCCACACGGAAGCTCTGGCGCTGGCATTAATGCCATAGGTGCCCTTGCCCATGACACTATTGCTAGTCTCAGCAGTGTGAACGGGCACGCCGAGACTGGCAACACGGCTGCAGCGCATGCAGGGGCTGACAGCACGGTGGCCTCTGATAACACGGCAAAAGGGCCCCCCACTCAATTCAATATTAAGGGGTATGGGAAGGAACTCAATACAACCCAGGCCTCCTCCTCTACCTCTCATCACTCCTTGCCTAAGGTTCCTTTGCATCAACTTAATACAGTGCAGGCCCAATTTCCTCAGAAGAACAGTGCTGCTCCTACCAATCTTCCATCGTTCTCTCAGCCTCATGAAGCCCAACGCTCCCCTACCATGGCTGACAGAGCTCAACATTTCCTTGTCCACGAATCTGAGCGGCCCCCTTCTCCTCGGCAAGAAACTGCCACTGCTGACAGTACGGCGGCGCAGCCTCACAAATGCGGCTCCTCCCTGCCCCCCCTCCGGCATCCTGCTTCCTCTGCTACTAGCACTCATCGGAGCAACACTACTACCCGTAGCCATGGCCAACGCCGGCAACCTGCTCACCGCCCCAACTCTTCCAGATCCGGAGAAGACCTCCTCAGGCCTGCCCATGGTCAAGCCCCCCCATCTACGCACCTTCTCATGGCCTCCCCTGCCAGATCCTTTTCTGGCAAATTAGCTCTGGGGAGACAAGATCCCTCGGGCTCCCGTCGCCCCGCCCGCAGATCCGCTACCAGAGGAGGTCGACCACCTGGCGAGGTCCTGGATCGGGTGGCAAGCAATCAGAGCAAAAGTGCGGGACATCGTCGGCCTCGCTCACCTTCGCCAGAATGTGGAGACTCTGCCACCTCCACTCGTCGTCGAGTTGAGGGCCAAGAGGGCAGTGGGTCAAAGGCAAGGCTTAGGCCTAGTCGTTGGGACTCACGGTCTCCAGCCCTCTCCCGAGGTGTCAGCGACAGCAGCCCATGGCATCCTCACCATGTTTTTCTTCCCCCACTTCATGGACCTCTACAACAATACGATAAGGGCGGTCCTTCAAGTCACTCTGGCCCAAGTTGTTGGGGGGATGTGGGAGTCCGTGTGGGTGTGGGCTCTGTCGTCACTCTACATGAGACTTTTGCTTCTTCATTGGGCGATGGTCAAGAGCAACAACTCCCAGAGCTCGCCGCCATGGAAGTTGAAGGCGAAAATTTGGGGCTTGATGACGGCGCGACTTGCTATACGCCTCTGGGCGTCCAGCAAGTGGATCTCCATACTCGTGATGGCGGCGACCTCCGACAGGCAGGGGAGTCTGTTGTGGAGGATCAAGGTGCCCTACCCAACGGAGTTCTTCTTCAACCAAGGGTTTGCCCTTCTCCCCTCCCTCTTCGTCAAGCTTCAGGGGCTTCGGCGCCAGCCCACAAGGCGCCACAGGCGCCATGAGTCTTCTCGCGTGGAACTGCCAGGGGTCGGGCGGGAACCTTGGCAGTCCTAAGATGCTGCACCTCGCCCGCTTGATCAGATCGACAAATGCGCAGGTAATATTTGTTTCTGAAACTCGCAATGCTCGTTTTACAAAATCTGATCTGTGTAACCGTTTTAATGTTGATGATGTGCATATTGTTCCAGCTCAAGGTCAGTCAGGTGGTTTGTGGCTCCTTTCCAAGAATGTTGTTGAATTAGATGTCCTAGAGTCTAGTCATCACTTCTTCTTTGCTTTGTGTGTACATAAGCAGTTTCAGAAGAAGTTTGGGTTAGTCTGTGTGTACGGTGATCCTCATCACCTCCAAACTGCTAGCATCTGGGGGCAGGTTCAAAATTTTGTTGTAACATATCCGAGCTTGCCTTTTATCTGTATGGGGGATCTGAATAATATTATGCATGTAAGTGAAAAAGTGGGTCCTAGGCCTGCTAATGATCGTAATATCTCTGAGTTCTGTTGCTTAGTCAAAGATTGTGGTTTCTTTGATTTGGGTTATAATGGGCCGGCTTACACTTGGTCTAACAAACGGTTCAGTACGATTCCGACTTATGAGCGTCTTGATAGGTTTCTTGCTAATGTGGAATGGTACTCTCTTTTTCCTAACACTATGGTTTACAATTTACCTATGATGAAGAGTGACCATGCTCCCATTCTAGCGATACTCAATGCTACTCCTCGTAAGCGTAATAAGCCCTTCAAGTTTGAGAATTGGTGGCTTTTAGAAGATGATTATGAAAGCACTGCGAAGCAAAGTTGGCATAAATCTGCCCACCGCCCTTTCCATCTTAAAACTGCTTATCTTGCCAAGGACCTCCAAAGATGGCGCAGAGGTAAACCCAAGATCTTTGATCAGCTTCAAGCCCTTGAGGATCAAATTGCTCAGCTGCAAATGCGTCCTTTCCACCAGCAGCACTTGGGTCTCCAGAAGGATCTGGAGTTCCAGCATCATTCTACTCTTGCTAAAGATGAAGCTTTTCATAGGCAACGCTACAAAAAGAATTGGTCTGTCTACGGTGACAGAAATACCAGTTTCTTCTATCAATCCATCATCAAAAGAGCCAGAAGAAATACTATCACTCATCTCCAAAACCCTGATGGCTCCTTCTCAACTACCCAGGACCAACTTGCTTGTACTGCTAATAATTATTTCACAGGTATTTTTAGATCCAATGGTCCTAGGGCTGCACCTACTGATTTGCAGGATTGGACGAATGACGACGAGCAGAATCAGGAATTGAGGGAGGATGTTTTTACTAACTCTGTTCCAAGCATGCAGGAGCTTCACAGCATAGTAAAGAATATGAGAAGCAATGCAGCTCCTGGCCCTGATGGTCTCAATGCAGCTTTTTACAAATCCTCATGGAACTGGATAGGTAAGGATGTCTTTGACCTGGTAACCTCCTTTTATCAATCTGCCTGTTTACCTGCTGATATCAATAGTACTCATATTGTTCTCATACCTAAAATCAATGTACCACTCACACCTAAAGATTATAGACCAATCAGTCTCTGTAATGTGGCGTATATGGTCATTGCTAAATCTCTAGCTGACAGAATTAGGAACCACCTCCCTCATATTATTCACCCTTCACAAGCTGCTTTTGTCCATGGGAGGCACATTGCATCTAATATTATTATAGCCCAAGAGATTATTCACAGTTTCAATCTAAAAACTTGGAAGCAGAAAGCTTTTTTCCTTAAGCTGGATCTTGCAAAGGCTTTTGACAGGATAGAATGGCATTTCATTATTAGGGCTCTCAAAAATCTAGGCTTCAGGGATCATTTTATTGATATGGTTTATGAGTGCATTTCAACTACCAATCTTTCTATAATTATTAATGGTGAACCTACGCCTAACTTTTACCCTCAGCGCGGCATCAGACAGGGCTGTCCTCTATCTCCCTATCTTTTTATTATTGCTGTTAATGAGCTTTCCAGGTGTTTGCAGAATCACTCAAGTAATCAGCATATTAAGGGCATCACTCTTGGTCCGGATTGCCCTCGCATTCATTCGTTGCTTTTTGCTGATGATCTTATTATCTGTGGTCAAGCTACTCAGGCGGAAGCTGCTGGAATCAACGCCATCCTCCTTTCTTTCTGTAATGCTTCTGGCCAAACCCCCAATTTCTCTAAATCCTCCATCCTTTTCAGCAAGTGTGTGGACGAGCAAAGCAAGCGAGCCATCAAGAACATCTTTCCAGTCCCTGATCTCACCCCCAACACCTTTTACCTTGGCCATCCGCTCATTTTCAATCACAATGATAGAACCAAAGCTTATGAATTTATTCTCCAAAAGTTCAGGGCCAAGCTTGCCACCATCAAAGCTAATAAGCTAAACCATGCCGGTCGCCTGGTCTACATCAATTCAGTACTTGCATCCATACCTATTTACTACATGTCCACCATTCTGTTCTCCAAAACCTTCATTTCTAAGATCACTTCTATCATCAGGAGGTTTTGGTGGACCGGTGTTCAAGAAGACAACTCTACCTCTCCTTTCCATTTTAGATCTTGGGATGATATTTGCAGGCCCAAAAAGGACGGCGGCTTAGGTGTCCGTGATCTGCGCACAGTCAATCGCAGTCTCATTCTTCATGCAGCCTGGAATATAGCAACTGGTAAGAACAAATTTCTCTCTGATATTCTCAAAGCTAAATATTTTCACAATACTAGCTTTTGGTTGGCCCGCAATGTTTCTACAAAATCTGCTTTCTGGTCTTCTGTAATTCAGATCAAGGATAAATTGATTGATAATTGCATTGTTCAAATTCACAAAGGGGACTCTAGCATTTGGTCCACACCCTGGTGTTCCATTTGGAAAGAAATTCACTCTCACATTAACCTTCCAGTTACTGTGCCTCATTTGCCTAATAATATCTCTGATCTTTGGTCCCCAGACACTCAAAACTGGAATTCTGAGTTCATCTCTCAAATTTTTGATCATCATGCAACTGCAGAAATTTGCAGCACCCCTATTGTTCCCACTGATAGTAATGATGTCATCACTTGGAAACCTTCTGCCAAGGGTGTTTGCACTTCCAAAGAAGCCTTTAGGCTTCTCAACTCTCAATTGCAGGTTCAACGCCCCAACCGGGGCTCCAGAAGCATTGGACAGCGCTCTCTTGACATCTTAACAAGGGTATGGACTCACAAGCTTTTGCCTCCTAACATAAAAACTTTTGTCTGGAGGCTCGTCAGGAAGGCCATTGCAACAGGCGTGCGTGCTGGGAACCTTTCTGACAGGATAAGCAAAAACTGTGCCAATTGCAATCTTCCTGAAAATGACTCGCACTTGTTTTTTCACTGCAACTTTGCAAGGGCTGTTTGGTTCTCCTCCAAAACACCCCTGCATTCTTCTTTGCTCCCCTTTGAACAGGATGGTGTGCAGGAGGCTCTCTCCACAGTCGTCACCACCAACACTACGGATGCTGATCTGCAAAGATTAATGACTACACTTTGGTACATCTGGATAGCAAGGAACGACTTGCGTTTCAAAAAAAAGCGATGGTCTGTTTTGCAGGTTCAATATGCAGTGGACGCTGACATCAGCGTTGTCATGCAACAAAATGACAAGGCTCAGAGCATTTTCAACGCCTCCGCACTGCAAATGAATCTTTCCTCTAATGCAGGAGCCCAGGAAATGGCGACAAATCAAAGCTGTAGACATCAATATGTTTGCAGCCTCCCAGGCTTACTTACAGGGGCAAGATGCTACACTGATGCTTCAACTTCGCCTGATGGTTCAACCCCGACGTCGACGAAAGCTGGTCTAGGAATTTTTATCCTAGACCCAACTGGTCCAAGCAAATTCTTCATAAAAGCTCAAATCAGCCATGTAAACTGTGTTCTTATGGCTGAAGCGGTTGCAATGGCGCTGGCTGCTATGATTGTCTCGAGTCTCAGCATCGGGAATATCTCTTTCCTGACAGACAACCAGCAACTTGCAGCTTAGGCCTTGTTTAGATTTCAAAATTCATCCCCAAATTCCACTATGCAAAAAGAAGATTCCCCATCACATCAAAATGTCGGCACATATATGGAGTACTAAATGTAGATGAAATCAAAAACTAATTGCACAGTTTTGTTGTACTCTGCGAGACGAACATTTTAAGCCTAATTAATCAAAATTTAGACAATTATTACCACTAAAAAACAAAAGTGCTACAGTGTTCGGGGGTGGCACTGTGCAAAGTTTGCCGCCCCCGATTCGGGGAACTAAACGAGGCGTTACTTCAATGGCTCGGATTTGAGCTCTCCTCCAAGATGGGACATCAGGCCATTCACCCAGAGATTCCTTAATGCCATGGTCAGCTCAAGCTACAGAGTGTTGAAGATTCATAGAAGCTTAAACACTACTGCTCATCTCCTTGCCCGCCAATCATTTAGAGCTACTGTACCTCAATGTAATCTGGCAAATTTTACCTGCTCTAATGTATCTCACGTGAACTGCTGTCCTCTGCGTGAGATACTACATCTTGTAAATGGGGAACACATTTTCCTCATAGCAGCTTCATGCTGCTAGTAATAAAGTTGTCCTTCGGTAAAAAAAAAACCGGTTTACCATTTTAGAGTGTAACGAATAATTTTTAAATATCTTTATCTATATGCATATTTATTAATTTTCAAGGTATATTTATTAATTTATACCTTATATATACATGCATGATATACATGTTTCACCAAAATTACTATTCTTTAACCATGGCTGCATGTAGTCAAATCAAAATACACTCCTTTAGGTTTTTTACTCGTGTACTAGGGCCATACTCAAATTCACCTCCAAATTTCACTATACAAAAAGAAGATTTTCCATCACATCAAAATATCGGCACATATATGGAGTACTAAATGTAGATGAAATCAAAAACTAATTGCACAGTTTTATCGTACTTTGTGAGACGAATATTTTAAGCCTAATTAATCAATATTTAGACAATTATTAACAAATAAAAATAAAAGGCTACAGTAAATCTGGACAGTACATCCGGCGCCGAATCGGCCGATGCCTAGTGCAGAAACTAGGGCCTTGTTTAGATTCCAAAATTCACCCCAAAATTCCACTATGCAAAAAGAAGATTCCCCATCACATCAAAATGTCAACATATATATATGGAGTACTAAATGTAGATGAAATCAAAAACTAATTACACAGTTTTGTTGTACTCTGCGAGACGAACATTTTAAGCCTAATTAATCAAAATTTAGACAATTATTACCACTAAAAACAAAAGTGCTACAGTATTCGGGTGGTACTGTGCAAAGTTTGCCACCGCGATTCGGGGAACTAAACGAGGCGTAGAGAGAGGATCGCTCTGTGAAATCTTGGGCAGTGTGCGTTTGCTAAAGGCTGCCATGCATGCAGTGGCCGGTACCGGCACAACTAGTATTTTAATTCCGGCCAGTACAAAGAGGAATGACTGGTACGGCCGGTAATTTAAATGGTACGGGGCGAAGTTACTTGCACGTGGGTTCGACTGCTGAAATGAAATATACCGGTCATTCCGGCTGATATCGGAACGGAATTCATAAATGTGGTCTTGAGTGTGCGGTCAATATAGGAGGAGAGAGAATAGAGAGGAGAGAAATAAGAAAGAAAAAATAAAAAAGAAAAGAAAAATAGGAAAAAAAATGAAAAAAAGGTACAATGGACATTCACTCTTTTCAATAGCCGGACAAAACCGTTTTACCAAATGTCTTCAAAAACAGCTTCCGCTCCACATGGATTTTTAACTATGGTTCTCATCTGCATTTGTATTTACAAAAATAGAATCGTCTCTAATAAAAAAAATAGAGACTTCTCTATAAATTATTTTTGTAGTACTCCCTCCATCCCGTAAGGACCGCCATTCTATGACCCGGCATGTTTGCCAAGAACAGTAGGCACGGCTGATTGATGGGGAGTGGGGAGGTGTGGGAGCAGGAAATGAGTGGATAAGAGTGTGTCCACGCGTGCGGCTCTTTTTTTCGAGAGAGGATGGATTTGCTGGAGCAGGAAATGAGTGGATAGAAAACTTTCTTGTTTTTTTATTACTGGTGCGGTCAGCGCTCAACTCCTCAGCGACGGTCTTTCTTGGACAAATTTTAAACTCCCCAGCGATGGTCTTTAGCTCCATAGCTTCGTGTGGAGCTCGAGCGCCTCCCCTGTTTCAAAAATCAGTAGCCTACCGGTCTTCACCGTGGCGTGGACGGCGTCAACATCGGACGAAGGAAATTCACATGATTGTCCCCGTCGAGCTGTCACAGAACGGCTTGGCCGACACAGGCCCACGCCACATGAGTCAAAACTAGCGACGATCTAGAAATAGTATAGAGTTTTCAATGCAAAATCATTTATTACTTTTTCATTATTTTTCAAAAAAATGACCAAATTAGCTTAACCTTGTAAGATGCAAATAATAACTCACGCAAGTATTAAAAAAAAGTAAAACCATTAAATCTACACGATATGTATGATAAAGACTATGAAACAAGCTTTATATTTTCGATGAAATTAGATTTGAAGATTTCATAATATGTTCGTCGAAAACGTAAATCATGTGTGTTGTCATGGGTGTGGGCAAAAAATTGTGACCCCCCGTGCAATGCACGAGCATATATCTAGTTTGTATATAAATTACCCACATATGTCATTATGAAACATAATTCATAATAACCCCCTCACATTGTATCTAAATTATCTAGATTACCCACATATGTCATTATGAAACATAATTCATAATAACCCCTCATATTGTATCTAAATTATCTAGATTACCCACATCTGTCATTATGAGAGATAATTTAAAATATAACCCACTAATTTTGTATCTAGATTGCTCACATATGTCATTATGAAAAATAATTTAAAATACATAATAATAATTTTGTAAATTATCCACATTTCTAATTATGAAAGATCATGAAAAATAACCTCCTAAACTTACATTCAACCTACCCATTATATTTGTATCTACCTCAGCCATTATAAAAACAAAGATATTTCTCAAATCTATGTGTAAATAGTAATATATGCTATTACAAAAAATAAATCGATATCCATAAAGTACAAGACATAGATATTTCTAAATTATAAACTTCTACAACCATGAAATAAAATAACCATAATGTTATACTTCACCATTTATACTAAGTAAACATATATATATATATATATATATATATATATATATATATATATATTATAATATATATTTATTTTAATAGCTTATGAAGCATAGAAAATATTTAATTGACAAACCACACAGAAATTTTATAAGTTTTTATTTTAAATAAGTTTATATATTTTAATTAAAATATTATGTCATATCAGTATTAGTAATTTAATTTTAAGCCCTCGACAAGTTCAGTGCTAGAGTGCAATCTGAGTTTTAACTTAATTGATATGTGGAAAACAATACTACTACAACATAAACTCTTTTTAATCAAAAAATAATTTTTGAATAAAAGATGGAAAACACTAGAGTTTCTACGTAACATGTGAAAAAAATTTGCACGACTCAATTGAAAGTCGAAAGCTAAACTATGATTTATGAAGTCACATAAAAGGATGTAAATAGAGTTTATATATCTTAATGTTATGTTTCAACTAAATACATATCATGCTAGAAAAAAGATAAATACTAGAAATTCTAACTAGAGGTCTCTAATGGAGCCTCGATGTTAATTCTCATGAGACATGTTAATCCTCATGAGAGACGATAGGAAAAAAAGATATATTCTAGAAATTCTCACAAAATCCGAAATGTTTGACTATCAATTTGGTATAACCTAATTACCATTATTAATAATAACAACTATTGGATCTATTCATTAAATAATTACCCACCTCTGTTATTGGGTAAAAATACATAAGGCAACACATGACCCTATATTCTAACTACCCACGTATGCCATTAAGAAACATGATCTAAAATATGTCTAATAAATTTGCATCTAATTACCCATGTACTCTTATTATGATAGATGATTCACGTAACCCAATCTTTACCTTTTTATTTGAAAAATAAATATCCTCTAAAATCTACATCTAAAAATTACCAACATCTTTTATTAAAAATATTAAAATAACATAGAGCATGTATATATTTATACATTACCCATTTCTATTAATATTAATATATTAAGATTTGATCAAAGTAAGCACGCATGTTATGCAAGCATGCTTGAGCGATAAATATATATGTTATGTTTCATCACAAAAAATATTTTCTTAACAACTGATATCCAGTGATACTAACAAATTGTTTAAAACCACATTGGTAATCATGACATATAATTTATGCAGGTTGTTGCTTTAGATATATTGATGTATTTTAACTAAATTTTTGGCATTTCTATATTGAGAGTATAGTCATAATTGCCCATATAACTCCTTGACATGAAAATTCAATCATTGTGAGAAGTATGAGAGACCACTAATGGCTATATTTTCTCAACCCTGTACGATTACTTTAGAGTAGAATGTCGATCATTATATAGCTTATAAGTATTAAAATTCTCTTGAGGTTAGCACTACTACCCCTATCTGAGATCTTACTTCAAGCTCTATCACTTATCTTAAATGACATGGTGCACGTTTCAAATGATTGCTTTTTCTATTATAGTATTTAAGAACGTACTCTAAGACCAAAAATCCTTATTGTTAAAAAGTGCAAAAAGTAGGTTAATAAAAAATACAATAATCACAAGAGTTTCAACTTGACGGCAAAAAATCTATAGCAGTCAAGAAGAATAAAATTTAAAAAATTAAGTTGAGATTCATGACTTCATAAGATATGTGATGCAACAACAAGGACCGCCATAGTTAAAGGCAAGATTTCAAAGTAATTACAAATTTAAAATATAAAAAGATGTCATGTAATGTAAAAATTCGAATATGGATAGAAATCATATAAATCAATCCCTTGCAAAAAAAAGTGATTAATAAGTTTATGATAATTGGATATAGACTATATGAAATATCTATTATGTCTATTTTATAGAAATAAACAAGGATAAAAACATTCAATTTAATACAAATAATTCTTTATTAGTCAGATGTATTAACAATATATGTCTAATAAAATCTACCCCGTGCGAGAGCAAGGTTGATGGACTAGTGTGTACTAAAGAGTTGTTTAGCCTCTCCTAATTCAGCCTAAACGTTATATGTATTTGAGCCCATTAACAAGCCCATCTAGACCTATCCGATGGCTCCACAAGCTTCATTTGATGACGATGAATATGAAAGGCGGCCGGACGCATGATCTGAATGTTTATCCTCTCTTTTGCTTCACCTTATTCTTGGCGTTCTAGCGGATTGCAGACAGCTCGACGAGACACCGTGGAACTGGAACGTGATACACAAAGCTCGATGAGATTTTGAGGGCAAGAGGAAGAAGGAACACGGTGCTGGTATCTAGAGGGTTGGATTATGTTGACCCTCAAAAATATCTATTTTTGTGCAGTTGTAAAAATATAGAACGGACTTCATCATTGCGTTCCTCTCGTCGAGACGGTCAAAAAACATATATGCAACGTTTAATTCGAAGTCCGGATGAAGGAGTTATGCCCCCGGGAAGATCCACCACTATCGGCAGTTCTGACTCACGTCGGTAGTTCAGACTGTCGGCAGTTCCGACTCACGTCTGCAGTTCTGACTGTTGGTAGTTCCGACTCACGTCGGCAGTTCTAACTGTCGGCAGTTCCAACTCACGTCGGCAGTTCTGACTGTCGGTAGTTCTAACTCATGTCGGCAGTTCCGACTGTCAGCAGTTCCGGCAGACGTCGGTAGTTCCGACAGACCTAATAAAAAGGCCTGTTTGGATCTGGCATTCTGAATTCCGATCTGAACTGTTCCAAACTCGTGGGAAACATGAAAAATAAGTTTTAGAGAGGTTTCCTACTGGGATAAGACCACCCCCTCTATATATATGAGAGGATCATGGCCGATTGAGTTCCCATCTATCCAATCGATAAAACAATAACCAAAACTCCTATCTTACCTTAGTTTTCTCCTCTCAACCCTCTACCCTGCTGTTCGGCAAGCCTCTCCACGAGATTTTTCGGCATCCTAGGTGGCCTTGCTGGTCCTAAGAGATCCTCCACGTGCTTCTCCCCGACGGATCCTTCCGGGAGTGGTTCGGGAGCCATTTCGGCCGAGAATGAGCTCTACATCGGCCCTATCGATCTCTATATCGGTTAGGCCGGTTATGCTTTGTCTCTTGCTGCGTTGCAGGTCTTTTGAGACCTCTTGGGTGTCCAAGGCCCTCGCTGGTATGTTGGCTTAGAGCGATCTTCAACGTCGATATACTTTTTGGCGACTCCGCTGGGGAACGCTAGGCGAAAGATCAAGTTTTCCTCCAGCAACATGGGATGTAACGTTGAAGATACTGGAGATAGGACCCAAGTCCCTCATGAGGGCAACATCAACCATCCCATGAACATCGATGAGCTTCCTGAAGAATCGAAGCAACAAGTGGAGGCCAAGTTCAACGCCGTTCTAAAGGCTTTTCTTCAGAGTTGCACTAAAGATCGGCGGAAAAGGTCACTTAATTCAGGGAGCCGGATTTCAGCGAGTTGATCACTTCTACATCTTCTACACCCACTGCACCTAAGGTAAGATCTTTTGAACCTAGGTATGATGACATTGTCGATCCTTACCCTACACATGCCAATTATGCTACTATGATGGATGATCATAAGAAAGTAATAGATAATAATCTTCTCACTGCTGTAAACATGATCATGGCTCGTTTTGATAAGTTAGAAGGGAAAACAACCGATGGCAATCCATCGGGTGTTGATTCTTCTTCTAAAAATCCTGAATTTGGCATGCCTTTGAATTTTTATGACAATCAAGGTTTATATGCGGTAGCAAATAAAGGCAAATCGGTCTCTTCGGCAATTGAAATCGATAAGACCGGTTTAGCTGGAAGTGCTCCATCTAATCAAGTGGTTGTCCATGGTCAAAATTCGACTCGAAACACTTGAACCGATCAAAGACCAACAACAAGTCGAGCTTCGGCGGGGCAAAACATTCTCCCCAACCCGCCGATGTCACCAAGCCAAGTCCCCATACTTGATGATATACCTGCTGCACCTATTGCTCTCTCTACCGATTTCAATGACACTTTGAATCGGTTTAGGGAGGAATTAACTAAATCAGTTGAAGAGAGTTTAGGTGTACAAATCAAGCCTAGTAGGACTACTTACCGTAAGCCATACCCTTCACACTTTGATTTCATGAAAGCACCTGATGGGTGGAAGGTACCTGATTTTAATAAATTTAGTGGTGATGATAGTAAATCTACCATGGAGCATATTAGCATGTTTCTTGTACAATTGGGTGAAGCTAGTGCTTATGATTTTATGAAAGTTCATAATTTTCTATTGTCCCTTACTGGCACAGCTTTTGCATGGTTTACTTCATTACCAGCTTGTTCTATTGGCTCATGGGCTGAACTAGAAGAAAAGTTTCATAGTTATTTTTATACTGACGTCTATGAAACTAGATTGTCTCATCTTGCATTGGTTCGTCAAGATCATGATGAGTCTGTTCTTGATTTTGTTAAGCAATTTAGAGAAATTAATAATCGATGCTTTCATTTAATAATTTCTGAAAGAGATTTAACTGACTTATGCTTTGCTAGTTTACATCCTAGTATTAGGGATAAACTAAAGCATTTTGAGTTTGTGAATGTTAATCAACTATTGTAAAGGGCCGTTTCAGCTAAATCGCGCCTTAAAGAATCTCGTGAAACTTATAAGTCTAATCGTCATATTGTGCATGTTGTTGATGATCATTTCGATTGTTCTGATGATGATAATAAAAAGTTTGTCCTGCTGAAATTAAATGGCCAGCAGAGAATAAGATGGTTACTTGTCCATCTCTCAAACTGATTCATAAGAATCGGGGTGAAGAGATGAAATTTACTTTTGATTTCTCTAAATGTGACCGAATCTTTGATGAATTGTTGAAATTCGGTTATATTAGAATTAATTATACATTGCCTTCAACTGATGAGTTAAAAAGAAGAGCTTATTGTAAATATCATAATTCGTTTTCTTATGCCACTAATGATTGCAATGTTTTTCGTCGGCAGGTCCAATCGGCCCTTAATGAGGGACGATTGAGTCCTTCTGATATGCAAGTTGATAAGGTCCCTTTTCCAATGCATACAATTGAAGCAGGACCACCCGCTATTTTGGTTTGTCCCGAGCAAGCCGATACAACTCAAGGCAAGAATGTGCTTATCGGCGAACCACGTGTAGCACCGAATGTCGAAATGAATTCGGGGCGCAAGGTGGTGCTAGAGAAGGACGATGAAGGCAAGAATAAATTAAAGATCACCGCTGGATCAACACAGTATTTGAGAAGGCAGCGGTGGTACAAAATGGTGGCGGCACAGCAGAGGCTGACTAGGCCGACTGGAGCAGTCGGCCAGGCCGACTCCACCCAGCAGTAGGGCCAGTCGGCTAAGCCAACTCAGGGTGTCGGTTTAGCTGATTCAGCCTCCTTCTTAGCCAAGTCAACTGAGTCGACTGCCCCAGTCGGCTTAGCTGACTCCCCTGGTTCCAGTAGCCTCGGCCCCTCCGGCGTTCAAGTTTTGTGCACATTTGTTCCACATAGGCTGGAGATTGGTACTTGGAAGACGAATGAGAAGAAGAACTAAGGGGAGCTTGTGGTGAGACCACCATGCACTTTTGATAGGCTCATGGCCAAGTATAAGCAAGAAAAGGTCGATTCCAAGAATCGGCCGTTAAAAAAAAGAGAATCTACTCTGCCTAAGCGAGAAGATGATAAGGTTAAGCAATTGGCGGTGATGCAACCAGCAGCTCCAGTTCAGAGAGTTGCTCCTCGTGTATCTCATTGGGGACCCCCGATTCCACCTCTAGTCACACCACAATGGGGAGTTTGGGTGCCGTATCCCTCGCCTGCACCTATGCAAGGCCAGCAAAGAAGGAAAGAGCCTGCTGGTCTAGTTCAAAAACCTTCCGTCTTTAGCCGATTGAACAATGGTGAATCGAGCTCTAGCGGTGTGAATCAAGGTCAGATGATTACATTCAAGACTCCGGCTTCACAAGGTTTAGAAAGGGCACCAATGCGACAGGTCAACGTGCCTAAGAAGGTTGAGGCTCCTGTTATTCCTCCACCAAGAGCTAGGCCTCAATCAGTCATCACAATCGGCTCTATGGAAGCTCCTATCATTAACCATGATGGGCCGATTATAATTGAAGAAACTCCAGCGCAAAATCAAGATGAAGTTCCTAAAGAAGTTGCTGAAGATAAGAAGAGAGAGCTCGTCGAAGGAGATTCCAAGTATCGCCAACCCGTGTGGTGTCCTCGTGGGTTGAATAAAACCCAACGGCGCAAGTTACAGCGCGCTCAGCATAAGCAACAGAAGCAAGAGATGCTTGCCAAGATGGGGGGTGAAGTCCTAAACCCCGCTGCCACTGGCCAGTCGGCTAAGCCGACTCCTGTGCTGAGCTAGTTAGCTAAGCCGACTCCAGAGTCGACTAAGCCGACTGCCCCTGTTCCTGCCGGCCTGGATGTGCCAGAGTTGGCTAAGCCAATTCATGAGTCGGCTAAGCCGACTCCCCCTGCTGATACTGCTCCAGAGGCCCCAGAATCGGCCTGGCCGACTTCAGAGTTGGCTGAGCCGACTCCTACTGTCCCGATGGCCTCCGAGGTGTCCTTCAATGATTTTGCTTCCACTGTTGCTACTATGGTTGGCATGGAGGTGCTTGAGGTTTCTGATGAGAAGATGGTTGACTATAAAGCTACTCCGGAAAGAGGAGAGATCAATGTGGTTATTTTGTCCATCGATTACTACATCGTTGAGGATGATTCAACCGCAGCGATGTTCAACTTCCTGATACAAGATGCCACATTCAAGAAACCAGAACAGCCTATCAATCATCTCAAGCCTTTGCATGTGAAGGGCCATATCAATGGTACTTTGGTCCATAACATGTTGGTGGATAATGGGGCAATTGTGAATGTGATGCCATATGCGCTTTACAAGAAGCTTGGTGCTGATGAGGAGCTGGTGAAGACCAATATGACGATCACTGGAGTTGGAGGAGGTGCTCCTATTCCAGCTAGAGTGATTGCTAATATGGAACTCACTATTGGAAGCAGGACCCTAGCCACGGTATTCTTCGTTGCAGATGTGTAAGGTAGCTACAATTTAATACTTGGGCTTGATTGGATCCATACTAACTGTTGCATACCATCTAGTATGCACTAGTTTTTATTCAATGGGTGGATGATGCCGTGGAGATTGTGTATTCAAATTCATCGGCTGAAGTAGCTACAGCCGATGCTCCTAAGCTTGGGGGTCATGATGCTATTGGTTGCTTGTCTGGTAGAGATCTTTCTAGCTATGAATTTATTGGTGTTACCAGGCAAGGTGGTTTTATTCCTATATCTTTGAAGCCAATTGATAATCGGCTCAATATCATCATGTAATTGTTTATTAATGGTTATAAATATTGAATGGTTGAAACATCGTGTTGATCAGTATCGGGCTAATAAGACCGATGTCTGTGAAGCGATTGATGATTTTGATGAGCTCGATAAGTTGGGCCGAGGATTTACGTCGGCCGACCCTTTGGAGCAGGTTGATATTGGGGATGGCTCTGTGTCCCAGCCGACATTTATAAATCAAAACTTAGAAGTCGATTACAAATTTGAGCTAATCGCGCTTCTCAAGGAATATGTTGATTGTTTTTGCATGGAATTATACAGAGATGCCTGGGCTAAGCCGAGAGCTTGTTGAGCATCGGCTCTCCATCAAGGATGGATTCAAGCCATATAAGCAATACCCCTGCCAATTTAATTCTACAATTTATGATCGGGTTAAAGAAGAGATTAATCGGCTCTTGCAAGCGGGGTTCATTCTATCATGCAAGTATGCGGAGTGGGTCTCTAATATTGTGCTTGTTGAGAAGAAAGATTCTGGGAAGATCAGAGGTTGCATTGATTTTAGAGATCTGAATAGAGCTACTCCGAAAGATGAATATCCTATGCCTATAGCCGATATGCTTATCAATGATGCTTTAGGACACCGGGTTATTAGCTTTCTTGATGGTAATGCCGATTATAATCAGATTTTCATAGCTGAAAAAGATATGTCAAAGACAACCTTTATATGTTATGGGTTTGTTGGTCTCTTTGAGTGGGTTGTGATGACATTTGGGCTAAAGAATGCAGGTGCTACTTATCAAAGAGCTATGAATTTGATTTTTCATGATCTAATTGGATGATTATGGAGGTTTATATTGATGATATTATGATTAAATTAGCTGCCCATAAATCTCATATGGCCGATTTGCGTCTTGCTTTTGAGAGGATGCGCCGTTATGGATTAAAGATGAACCCACTCAAATGTGCTTTTGGAGTATCGGCTGGAAAGTTCTTAGGCTTCATAATTCATGATAAAGGCATAGAGATTGATCCCAAGAGGATAGAAAAGATCAAGGGAGTTCAGGCACCTACATGCAAGAAGGACTTGCAAAAGTTCTTGGGAAAAGTGAACTACTTGAGAAAATTCAATGCTAACTTATCTGGGAAGATTATTCCTTTTACCCCCATATTGAAACTGAAGGATGAATCTGAATTCACTTGGGGGGCATAGCAACAAGAGGCATTTGAGAAGATAAAGGAATATCTGTCAACACCACCAGTTCTTCGTGCACCAAGGAGAGGAGTTCCTTTCAAATTATATATTGCTGTTGAAGAGAAGATAATCGGGGCTGTTTTGACTCAAGAAGACGAAGGTAGAGAATATGTAATTGCTTATCTTGGTCGCCGTCTTCTTGATCCCGAGACAAGGTATGCCCATATAGAAAAATTATGCTTATCACTATACTATGCTTGTTCCAAGATGAGACATTATCTTTTGTCTAGTACATGTGTTGTTGCTTGCCAGGCCGATGTGATAAAACACATATTATATCGGTCAATTCTTCGTGGAAGGATAGGCAAATGGGCATACGCACTAATTGAATATGACTTGACTTATGAACCATTGAGAGCTTTAAAAGGTTAAGTTCTTGCTGATTTTATTGTTGAGCATAGTATTGAATTGGATAATGAAATCAATTACCTTACTTTTATTCTCTGAAAATTATATTTTGATGGATCGGTTTGCAAAGATGGCCAAGGTGTTGGTATAGTGCTTATTTCCCCTAGTGGTGCTGAAATTGAGATGTCAAGCCGGTTGAATTTTCATTGCACTAATAATAAAACTGAATATCAAGCTCTATTATTCGGGTTGATTATGTTACGGTCCATGGGAGTAAAACATGTTGAGGCCTATGGTGATTCCTTGCTGGTGATACAGTAGGTTGTTGGTGAATTTCAATGCTTAGAAGGATCACTAAGAGTTTGTCTTGATGCTTGCCCCGATATCATTGGTTCTCTTGCTGAATTTCAAATTCGGCATGTTCCAAGGCATGAAAATCAAAGGGCCAACATGTTAGCTCAACAAGTATCTAGCTATGACGTCGGTGGGTGTAACTTTCACATTCAAGAAAAGCTGATGCATGAAGATTTAGAATTTTTTCGTGTAGGTACAGACGAGTCGGCTAAGCCGACTGCTCTAGTCGGCTTAGCCGACACCTTGATGGATGCTAGCTAGTCGGCAAAGCCGACTGGACCAGTCGGCTTAGCCGACTTCCCCTGTGCAGCAGCCCAGTTGGCTTAGCCGACTCACCTGTGGTCGACCCGGATAATTTGCCCGAGGAGCTTTCAAATCGGCCTAGCGGAACTTCTAGTGATGTTGAGGCCGATTTATGTGATTGGAGGACTCCCTTGTTGGCATATCTATGTGATCCAAGTGCTAAAGTTGATAAAAGTATTTGATGGAGTGCTTTCAAGTATGTGTTGCATAACAATGAGCTCTACCGAAAAACCGCCGAAGATTTGCTACTAAAGTGCTTAGGATCTGATCAAGCAAGAGTAGCTATGGGGAAAGTCTATGAAGGCATTTGTGGTACGCATCAATCGGTCCTGAAGATGAAGTGGTTGTTGCGTAGAGCCAGTTTCTATTGGCCTACCATGATGGCCGATTGTTTTCGATACTACAAAGGTTGTGAAGGGTGCCAAAGGTTTGGGAATGTTCATTTGGTGCCTGCTGCTATGTTTCATCCTATTATCAAGCCATGGCCTTTTCGCGGGTGGGGGCTAGACTTCATTGGCCAAATTCATCCCTCATCTTACAAGGGACACCGCTTTGTGTTGGTTGCTATAGATTACTTCACTAAGTGGACCAAGGCAGTTCCTTTTAAGAATATGACACACAAGGAGGTTATTGAGTTCATTACCAAGCATATCATACATAGATTTGACATCCCTCAGATATTAACTACAGATCAAGGGACATCATTTATGTCTAAAGAGGTGAGGGAATTTGCCGAATTATATAAGATCAAGTTGCTCAATTCATCTCCATACTATGCTCAAGCTAATGGCCAAGCTGAGTCTAGTAATAAGACTTTGATCAAGCTCATCAAGAAAAGATTGAGGAGAATCCAAGGAGGTGGCATGAAGTTTTGTCTGAAGCTCTATGGGCGCATCGCATTTCAAGGCATAGTGCTACAAAAGTTACTCCTTTTGAGTTGTTATATGGTCAGGAGGCCGTGTTGCCTGTCGAGGTGAATTTAGATGCATACAGGCTTGCTAAACAGAATGATCTACCAGTCGTTGTGTATCATGATTTGATGATGGATAACATCGATGAGGTAACTGATGTAAGATTAAAGGCTCTCAAGGAGATAGAGAGAGATAAAGCTCGAGTTGCCAGGGCATACAACAAGAAAGTCAAGAGCAAATCCTTCCAAGTAGGAGAATTAGTCTGAAAAACCATACTACCTATTGGATTGAAGAGCAACCAGTTTAGAAAATGGTCACCTAACTGGTAGGATCCTTACAAAGTGATCAAAGTCATATACGGTAATTCCTATTTGCTAGAGACATTGCAAGGTAAACGTCTCAATAGAGCATTCAATGAGAGGTACTTGAAAAAGTATTTTCCAAGTGTTTGATAAGAAGCCTAAGTGCTCTCCAAGCAATGGCCGATACATGTATCGTCCTTAGAATAAAAATGGCTAATATATACATCGCCCTTAGTCGCTGAGCAGCCAATGAGATGGTATCGTTGTTGTTCAGTTTTATTGTATTTGGTTTGATTAAATGTTTTCAGGTTCATGCATCATTCACCTTAAAACAGGGGGACATATGTTGACACTAAAAAATGTCTATTTTTGTGAAGTTGTCAAAATATGGAACGGACTTCACTATTGTGTTCCTCTCATCGAGACGGTCAAAAAACATATATGAAACGTCTAATTCGGAGTTCGGATGAAGGAGTTATGCCCCCGGGAAGATCCACCAGTACCGGCAGTTTCGACTCACGTCGGCAGTTCTGACTGTCGACAGTTCCAACTCACCTCGGCAGTTCTGACTGTCGGCAGTTGCGACTCACGTCAGCAGTTTTGACTGTCGGTAGTTCTGACTCATGTCGGCAGTTCTGACTGTCGGTAGTTTCGACTGTCGGCAGTTCCGGCAGACGTCGGCACTTCCGGCATACCTAATAAAAAGGCCTGTTCGGACCTGGCCTTCTGGATTTCGATCCGAACTGTTCCAAACTCATGGGAAACTTAAAAAATAAGGTTTGGAGAGGTTTGCTACTGGGATAAGACCACCCCCTCTCTATGTATATATAAGAGGATCATGGCCGATTGAGTTCTCATCTATCCAATCGACAAAACAACAACCAAAACTCCTATCTTACCCTAGTTTTCTCCTCTCAACCCTCTACCCTGCTGTTCGGCAAGCCTCTCCACGAGATTTTTCGGCATCCTAGGCGGCCTTGCTGGTCCTAGGAGATCCTCCACGTGCTTGTTCCCGACGGATCCTTCTGGGAGTGGTTCGGGAGCCGTTTCGGCCGAGAACAAGCTCTACATCGGCCCTATTGATCTCTAGATCGGTAAGGCCAGTTACGCATCGTCTCTTGCTGTGTTACAGGTCTTGTGAGACCTCTTGAACGTCCAAAGCTCTCGCTGATGTATTGGCTTAGAGCGATCTTCAGCGTCAACGGATCCCATGTTCACGGTTCATGGACTGAAAAAAACAGTCATCTTAAAAAAGAGCATCTCCCTACTACATATAATAGTATTCTGTAACTAATAATGGACGATGAGCTGTACACTAGGGTCCCCTTGCTGAATCTCGTACCTGTCGCTCAAGCCTAAGTGTTGCATTAGCAACCATACGAATGTGATGAGCTCGCCGCCACGATTGAGGTTCCGCACGTGCGTCCTCCCCCGGCCCTGACCGCCGCAAACGACATCATCTCACCCCACACACCCGCGATGACATCCCACACCACATGAGCTCCTCGTCCAGCTGCCGGAGCGCCTTGGCCAGGATGACCGCGTCCAAGCCGGACGAGTCTCCGACGTGTTCACGCTCAGAAGAAATATCCGCATACCGTCTTCCTGTCTATTTTCATGATTTTCCGACTCCGTTCGCATTTTATATAATTTTAAATCAAACTTACACAACTTGGTCGCCATGTCTCGTGTACGAGATGGTCGAGTTTCCGCGTTTGTCCCTGGATACGGTGTTGAAATACCCTCGGAAGCATGAGTATCATTTTTTGAATCGCTGAGATTCATTATTTCATGCACCTGCAGTTCAAATGTGCGTCTTGCGGAAAAAATAAAGAAAATGAAGAAAATGCACGAAATATAGCGAGAGGAATGGAAAATACACCAAATTTCAAACATGGCCTCCTAGTACTGTATCAAGGCTGTAGGATAAAATTGAGAGCATATATATATATATATATATATATATATATATATATATATATATATATATATATATATATATATATATATATATATATATATATATATTGCCGAGAGCCTTCTAAAGCTCTCGGCAAAGAGCCTCTTTGTCTAGAGTCTGGGCTGGGGCTCTCGGCAAAGAAAATAAAAAAAAGAAAAACTCTTTGCCGAGAGCTGTCTGACCTAACTCTCGGCAAAGAAAAACTCTTTTTTTATAGGATATATACGATGACTTAGTTAAGAAATTTTTTAAAAAATATATATATTTTGCCGAGAGCCTCCTAAAACTCTCGGCAAAGAGCCTCTTTGCCGAGAGCCTGAGCTGGGGCTCTCGGCAAAGAAAATAAAAAAAAAGAAAAACTCTTTGCCGAGAGCCGCCTGATCTAGCTCTCGGCAAAGGGGTATCTGAAACAAAACGAGCACCCGCGCCCCTCACCCCTCACACGCACGCCTCACACCTGCCCGCCCGGCCACGCCCCCGCCCCCGCTCCGGCGCCGATGCCCGGCCGCGTCCTCGCCCCGGCCCGATCGCGCCCCCGCCCCCGCGGCGCCGCCGGCCGCCGCCCCCGTCCACGGAGGGGTAGCCAGGGAGGGCCCGACGGGAGGAGCGACCCGACGTGTTCAGGTACTTCCTCCCTCTCCCTCCCTCCCTCTCCCTCCCTGGCTCCCTCCCTTCCTCCCTCCCTCCCATGGCCAACAACCAATTAGGGGGTGTGCTCTGGAGCCTCCTTCTTTCACCATGGACTCCAGAATCTGTGCCAATAACCAGGCTTCCTGTGAAATTTCTCTCAGAATCAATGCAATGCATAGGGTTCCCTGCTATGCTGGGTACTTATGCATTCTTTGCTGAAAAAACGTATGTCATTGTTATTCAGTGGAATGTGGATTTGAATGTGAGTGCCTGCTCTAACACATATAGCCTTTTTGTCATATTTTTTTAGGTTGTAGTGTGGCTTGTACAGTTGATGATTACAATCTGACCATGTTCAGTGATTTTTTTGGTGTTGGGCAATGCTCTACATACTGAAGTGTTTGGAAAATATGTGGCAATAATGATTATAGATATGTTAATATATTGATGTGTACCTATCTATAATATTTTTGAATGCATTACAGTTCATCTATATTGGTCAGTTTACACTCTGGTGCCATTCTTTCATTGTATGCTTGCAGCCATGCACTTGTCTATTTAATTAGTTGACTTTGATTCGTCCAGCTTCATTTTCTGGGAATAAATACCTGCAGAGTAGAAATAATCCTTGCATGGATATTATTTTGGCAAAACGGGGTACTAGTATGTAATATTCTTTAGGCTTCCAAATTTCCCTAGTGTCTTTATTTTGAATGGAAAAGGTTTGTTTTGCTTTTCTGTAGTAGCACAACAGCTGATCAACATGTTCTCAATTGCAGTGGTCACCAATTTGTGCAGAACTATGGTTAAGAAATCATGAACTGCATACTAGATTAGGCATCCTCAATCACTATTCTAAATGTTCCCTGTACATTATTTCTTTACTAGTGAGTAGCAGTGGGGAAAATTCATGTTCGGAAAGAGGCATTAGGGTTAGGAACTTAGGATCGCCATATATACATTGCTGCGTATACCTTGGACGAAGGCTGTTCTTGACAACCTTCTGGCCGTACTTCCTCCACTTGTAGCCGTCGTCCAGCACATTCCAAAGCAACTAACTCAAAACAAACTTCCTAGCTAGGACATTTCAGGCAATTATGGATGTCTGAGCCTGCTTCTTGCACCATGCATATGTTTTTCTACAGCTGTGTCCACAACACAGTACAGTAGTAGTCTTTCAAATATGGATTTGTGGTGATATGATTGATATTTTCAAAGTTATGCAACATGTAATGGTCAAGCTTATCCATGCGATTTGTTTCATAGTGATGAAATATCTAAACTAGTGATTTTGTCATTACATGCTTTAGAGAGTATACAGGTGGCCATTTTAAAGGTTCATAGTAAAACATATCTATATGCAGTGGCGGACCCGGCCGGGTTTTGGGTAGGCCCAGGACTACCCCAGATTCCCGATGACCAAGGTAACGGAGCACTGTAGCGAGAACTGTAGCGTACTGTGGAGCACTGTTTCTATACTGTGTGCCTACCCAAAGAAATGATTCTGGGTCCGCCACTGTCTATATGCTGTAGCATCCTCTATAGAATTGCAAAAAACAGGGGGGTGGCATAGCCCACTATGGCCCCAATGAAGCTGCTACCTTAGACAATTCACTTTGTATGCACCCTATATTAAAATATCAACTCAACTGACTCCATGAACCATTCCAGTTTGTCCAGTTCATCCCCTAATGATTTTTTCTCCTTTTTGTTACTCCTTATACAGGTTGTATATCGGTTGATGGGTTAGTAGACGAAATTTGTAAAGTATGTTAAGAAAAAACTTGAAAATTGTTGTTGCCGTCTTTCACACATTTTCATGTCTCACTATTCTAAATCTTCCCTTTTCCTTGCTTTGAAATCTTTTTTTTAATCTGGACTTATTCATTTTATTTATGTGTTTTGGGTTTATGTGTTTTGAAATGTGCGAGAGTGAGATGGATGGATGGATGTAGCTAGCACAGCAGCAGCAAAGAGTGGGAGGGTGATGAAAGAAGCAAGGGGGGGCCGGTTTTTATGCATGAGAAAAGTTGGAAACCCTAGGGAGGCAGCAAGAAGAGGTGGTGATGCCTATTGTGCTACTGTTTGGGTAGAGAATTCCTATTCTACTACCACTCTACCTCTCTCTCCCCCCAACCCAAGACCAAAGTTAACAAGTATAGCTAGACAAGTAGACAGTGCTCTCATGTATGTACAGTTCTATATGACTAGGCAACTTTAAGTACATAGGGGTAGATAAAGCAATAAAGTACGTACAGGTCTTTGTGCAATGTACAGAGGAGCAGTAGAGATGGCCGGCCGGGAAGAAGAGCTGCTAGCTAGGTAGAGAGAGAGCTATACGGATCGATTTATAATTAGATCATTATATTCTCCTAATTGGCTGTCTTGTCATCAGGTCCCAATTAAATAAATAAACCTTGCCATATCCTCCTTCTGCCCTGATTATATCCTCAAATGCTAACCTCCCATCGAGTCTGTTGTTTTTGGTGTTAAGGAGAATTAGTTTGGTTCAGCCTCCCAGTGACTTGGGTATTAGAAAAGGTAGTGTATGTAGGTAGTGCCACAGTATAATACATAACTTCAACATATGGTACTAAAATTGAATGAATAATCCTTACAACCCACCAAAGCATAGCTAAGTTACATGACCTTTTGAAATCATCCCTCACGCAATTTGGTTTCACTTTGCTTTGCGTGTTGAAATTGCCTTTGATGAGAAATGTTGTTAAACTAAATAGGTATAAATAACACATCTCACTTGTTTTGCTACATTATATGTAGTTGCAGGATCGTCCACTGCGGGTCTGCCTGCACCGCTTCGTCTCGCCACTGCACTGAGTCGTCACTGCGCCGCTAGCCTGACTCCACCGCCACCCTAGGTATAAATAACCTCTCCTCCCAGATAAGGGTCGTAGGTCATGAACCCAGTTAGGCGTCTCCCGTCCGAAAGAGATACGGTTGGAGGTATGCAGATCTCTGCATGTCAATAACTGTATCTGTTTCGGATTGTCCACGTTACATGGACAGCCCGCGGATGCGTAGATGAGGCTAGTTCCCATGGTCTACCTTGATTCGAGGCGGAGTTTTGGCATCACCTCCCTGTTGTTCTCCGGATACACACTCTCCCTACAGGGACGTGTATCGGGAGAATTAATAGCGGGGAGGTGTTGCCGAAATTCTGTCTTGGGTTGGGGCAGACAATGGGAACTAGCCTCGTCTACGCATCCACGGGTGGGATTAGGACCTATCCTCGCCTATTAGATGACAATAGGATGTAAGTACTCGGATGTAGATGTAAGTACTTGGATGGATGACAGTAGGATGGATAACCGTCAGTGGATGTACTCGGGCCGTAGAAGCAAGAGTGATTTCAGTGATGAATGGTTGCACAAGACAGATGCTTTCTTGAACCATGCATTTGGCCCGGCTCGGCGAGGAGAGATGAAAGTATTGTGCCCGTGCTGCAGATGTGGGAACCGGAGAAGGCAAGACAAGGAGAACATGGGTAAACATCTTCTGAACCATGGATTCACGCCGGACTACACCCGGTGGATCTACCATGGTGAAGTAGATCATTTGAGAGAGGAGGCGGTGCGACCACGTCTGCAGGACTTTGATGCTGATGCTGGGGTAGCAGACCTGTTAGATGACTTCCAAGAAGCACAGTACGCTATAGGACGTACGGAGGAGGAGATGGAGAAGACCGCAAAGGCGTTCTACGACATGATGTCTTTGGCACAGAAACCCCTTCATGATCGGACAACGGTTTCTCAACTGGATGCCATTGGCCGTGTGATGGGGTTCAAGTCCCAGTTCAACCTGAGTCGAGAAGCGTTCGATGGTATGTTGGCCCTATTTGGTAGCATGCTTCCGGATGGCCACATATTGCCAAAGAGCCTGTACGAGTCACAGAAACTGCTTCGTGCACTGAAGATGCCGTATGAGTAGATACATGCATGTCCAAATGGGTGCGTCCTCTTCAGGAAAGATCTCAAGGATGCAGGTTACTGTTCGAAGTGTAAAGCATCGAGATACATGGAGGTAGACGATGGTGAAGGCCCGAAGAGACAACTTTCTATCCCCATGAAAGTCCTGCATTACTTGCCGTTCACACCGAGGATCCAACGTCTCTACATGACCGAGGAATCCGCGAAAGAGATGAGATGGCACAAACAGGGTACACGATACAGTCCTGAGAAGATGGTACATCCCGCCGATGGTGAAGCATGGGCCCACTTTGATCGCATTCATCATGACAAAGCTAGAGAGGCTCGTAATGTTCGTGTTGCGTTTGCAACAGATGGTTTCAATCCCTATGGACTCATGGCTGCCCCCTACACCTGTTGGCCCATCTTCGTTATCCCCCTCAATCTTCCCCCCGGCGTCCTATTTCAACGTCATACTGTCTTCTTGTCATTGATAATTCCTGGACACCCGGGGAATAATATGGGTGTGTACATGGAGCCTTTAATTGATGAATTGAAAACTGCTTGGAACGAAGGGGTATTGACATACGACCGAGCTTCAAGGTCAAACTTCACAATGCATATCTGGTACCAGTACTCACTGCATGACTACCTGGCATATGGGATATTCTGTGCCTGGTGTGTCCACGGCAAATTCTCATGCCCGGTTTGCAAGACAGCTATGAGATTTATCTGGTTGAAGAAGGGTGGCAAGTATTCGGCGTTCGACCAACATCGACAATTCTTGTCTCTTGACCATCCTTTCAGACAAGACACCAAGAACTTCACCAGAGGTGTCGTGGTGATAGATCCTCCACCCCGGATGCTGACCGGTGTCGAGGTTCATGCTCAGATAGATGCTCTCAAGTTCAATGAAAGAGACGATCGTTTTGCGGGGTATGGTCAGGAACATATGTGGACTCATAAGTTAGGCTTGGAAAGGCTCCCCTATTATGATGACCTTCTTCTGCCACATAATATTGATGTAATGCACACTGAAAAGAACATCATCGAGGCACTTTGGGGAACACTCATGTACACTGAAAAGTCCAAGGACAACCCTAAGGCTAGACTAGACCTAGCACTCTTGTGTGATAGACCAAAGCAAGAGATGCGGTCTCCTCAACCTGGCAGGAGATGGACACGGCCCAAGGCCGATTTCATCTTGAGCAGGCCACAAAGGAAAGAAATACTTCAGTGGATTCAGACATTGACGTTCCCTGATGGATATGCATCGAATCTAAGGAGAGGAGTCAACTTATCTAGTCTGCGAGTCCTAGGAATGAAGAGTCATGACTTCCACGTACGGATCGAGTGGCTTCTTCTGGCGATGGTTCGAGGCTATGTTCCTGAGCCTATGTGGGTTGTCCTGGCAGAGTTGAGCTATTTGTTCCGCCAACTTTGTGCCAAGGAGATATCTCGGTCCGTCATTGATGACTTGGAGAAAGCTGCACCTGTGTTGATCTGTAAGCTGGAGAAGATCTTTCCACCAGGCTTCTTCACTCCGATGCTGCATTTGATCGTACACCTCCCTAATGAGGTTCGAATGGGAGGGCATGTGCATTGCCGTTGGTGCTATCCAGTCGAGAGAAATCTAAAGACTCTTCGCAAGAAATGTAGAAACAAAGCCAAAATTGAGGCTTCCATTATAGAGGCATTCATTCTGGAGGAGGTGTCAAACTTCACTGAACAATACTACTTCGAGAACCTTCCTAGCGTGCATAATGCACCCCCTCGTTACAATGCTGGAGAAAATGAATCGAGTCTTAGCCTTTTTTGAGGCTAGCAAGGCGCGGCAAATGGATCCACAGTTAAGCAGTTGAACTATGAAGAGTGGCGAAAGATCATGCTATACGTGCTTACCAACCTTGATGAGGTGCAGCCGTACATAGGGTAAGTTCTCAACTATGTTCATTCAATTCACCGACACTATTCTGCTTCCAACACCCTTGTTTTTCTTTCGTACAGGGAATTTCTTCATCAGTTCTGGAATGGACCAAGGCCTCCTCCTGACCCGGTAGCCGAAACCCTAATTGCAAACGGTGCGAGGCAAGGGAGGCCTGATTTCATTTCTTGGTTCCGACAGAAGGTCCTGTCCAACCGAGGTCGTACTTAGTCTGACGTTCCAACTTCCTCTTATGTTCTGACCGTATAACGTTATACCTTGCTTCACCTTGCAGGCTCAGACCGATGCGTCTATGAGTCAAGAGCTGAGACAGGTTGCAAATGGCTTTGACCGTAGTCGGAGGGAGCCGATTCCACCGGAGGAGGAGACGGTCGAGGATGAGGTGTCGGCCATGCCCGAGGCCGAGGCTCGGGCGGACGAGGGGCAGGAGGAGCCCGAGTAGGAGGATGAGCCGTCGGCCAAGGCGGATGAGGGTTCGGCTGCCTCAAGGGCGTCCACGCCCTACTTACAAGGTCCCACCAGCCTCCCGACGCGACCGATACCATGTCACCAACGCCTAGTGATCCGCCCCGTTGGACAAAGGTACATGTTCTAACTACTTGTTCATATGATATGTTTAAAATTGAAATAGGAACTAATAATCTTTATGAATCACTTGTGCAGGCATTAGGAGTTTGTGGAGGGTCGCGGCCGCAAACCCAACGGCATCCTGGGTCTCCTGTGCCGCGAGCACTACCTTGGCATAGTACAATATGCCAGGAAGACAGAGCCGGCCTACACCTTTGACCACTACATCGTCGCCCCAGATCCGGACTACCCCAATAAGGCGGCGAGGGTTAGAGCGGAGCTATGGGTAAGTCTTCGTCACACAACATCGCATTCATCATACTTTTCTTAAATTACTCAGAGTTTGTATTGCGTCTGTATGCAGGACTTCTACAAGTACGAGCAGGGGAAGGATGCATAGGCAAAGGTGGTGAGTACCAGGGCCTGCAAGAAGCTCGTCACCGACATCATCTACGAGGCGAGACTTCAGGCCATCGTCAACTACAACGCCACGATCGAAGGACGGAGGGTGTCGAAGGTCGAGGTGAGAGGCATGATGCTGAGCCGGGCGCAGTACATTCAGGTAAGTGATTCCTTTTAAGAGTAAGCTATGCTCATTTCATCTGATGCTTATATGTGAAATACTTGATGATGTGCAGATGGTCCCCCAATGGTGCCAGTCATTTCCCGAGTGCTGGGAGATGATCGTGGACCGGTGGCTATCCGAAGAGTGGACCGCCTAGCATGCCGAGGCCCGGGAGGCGCGTCTGCAGATGCCAGGTGTACCACACCACTAGGGCAACCGCAACGTCGCCAAGTGTTGACGGTCCTTAAGTATCAATTATAACTATCAAATAAATAGAGAAAAGGATCCAAATGAAACCAATACCTAGACTTAGGGTTTTATCTGACAGAATTCCACGAGTTTTGCTGTTTCTCTATTTCTGCAGGGGGTTATCAGGAAACATGGAAGAAAGGCCCACATGTCGGGTTAATGACGGGATAAAGACCGAACACGTGATTATTTTACATCTAGAAGACTCCAGAAGCCACGGGAACGAACGGGAGACCGAACGGAGTCCGGGACAGGGCGCCCGCCCTAGTCCTTGGGGCGCCCGCCCTGCCCTGGTGGCCAATCACGTTCCACTTCGCGGATTATGCTCCACCGCCTTTGAGGATCAAGGAAAACCGTACGTTCAAGGTCGGTTTGATCCGACGGTCCAGATTCATCCGAAGGGACTATATAAGCAAGGCCCCTGCCCCTGGAGGAGAGGCCCCTGTCTCATTATTCAAACCCTAATTCAGGAGGAGAGCCTCTGATCAAGCCCTAGAGCCACCACATCAACTAGATCTCTAGTTTAGCATAGCTACATAGGATTAGAACTAGAAGGAGTCAATCTTCGATTGGTTCCCGGATCTGTCAAGAGGATTCTTGGTAATTCCTTTTCTGTTCTTCAATTGTTCATCTTAGTTCTTCAATATTATGAATATGACTTTGTTCTATTTCAATATATTGGTTATGACTTTGCTCTACTTGATTATATTTGCAATTATATTGTTCTTAGTTTATCATAGTTATATGCTTGGCTTAGTTAGATTGGAATTATATACATGCTTAGGATCGTATAGCGTTTATCCATGTGCGCAGTGGGTGAATGATAATTATTGTGTAGACGTGGTGTCTATACCGTATTTATCTGCGATTGCACCCTATATGCCGGATCGGTGGGTGGTTCGCGATAGTGACAGCTTCGTTGATTCTTATATAGTCCCCCTCCCGTGTATAGGGCAGGCAGAGCAATACTATTACAGGGGAGTGATTGCTATGTTCTTCATCTTCCTTGCTAATATTCACTATGCATGGATATAATCTTTTCTCACCATGATTGCCAAGTATAATTGCACTAACTATGATATGCTAGACTTTATAGTTAATAATAACTTAGGGAATATCTTTGTAGTTCATCCTAATTCCATGCTAATGACTTGCTAGAATATCTGTTGAGGTGCTTATCATTATTATATGTGGCTAGCTGATCAGATTAATTATCTTTGTCACCATTATCACTTTACCTTTATCCAATGTGACATTTATCCCTGTATAAAGAGATTGATAAATACTCTCGATTACATATGCAATGATGTGTACTCAGTTCCATATTCTCATTCTGTTATCAACCATGATACTTAGAAATCCCTTCCCAGTGGTAAAAATATAAATAACGATACCTGGAATACTTCCTGGTTAAAATGCTACATCAGTATTAATTTGTGCGCTTGCAGATCCCTTTTATTATTTATCTTGATGAGCAATTGCATATTTCAATACCGCGTCTCTCATGTCATGCTGGGGATGACAACTTGGCTTAAGTGGCATGAGGGATAGGTTTGGCATTTTTGGCGCTGTTATCAGAATTAGAAAATTATCTACTTTTGGTAGTGACGTTAAGAATGCCCAACACCAAGTACGCACAAGCTTGGGTACGTGAAACACTTTATGTATTCTAACGCTCAAATGTTGCCTGATTACTAATCATCTTGTTGTCTTCCTCATAGACGGCGTCACACGGTGGCCAGCCTTGCAACACGTTCACAGCATACACCATGTCCCACAAGGGCAAGGCCACCGCACCGGAGACCTCCTACAACCCCGATGACCCCCCCGAGGCGTACACCAACTCCAGCGTCCACACCCACCTCACTGAGTACACAGAGGCGGCAAGAGCGGTCCATGGGGCTGACTTTGATCCGGCCAGCAAGGACCTAGACGGAAGCATCGTGATGAGGGTCGAAGGAGGCAAGAAGCACGGGCGGTACTGGCTTGGCGACGGCGTCATCGACTCGTCCTCCACTCCCACTCTGGCCCAGCTCCGAGCACAGAGCACGAGCGGGAGCGTCCCCATACGCCCACGCCCGTCGCCTTCGCAGTCGCGGGTCACCGAGCTCGAGGTTATTTCTATTTTACTCATCGCACATTGATGTTTAAATGTTTGCATTGTTCTAACATTCCCTTTGTATTATCATAGGCCCGCCTAGAAAGAGAAAGGGAGGAGTGCCAGCATATGGAGGCCCAGATGCGGTCCCAGATGGAGGTCCGGTTGGAGGCCCAAGCTAAGCAGATGGCAGACCTTATCGTGTTCATGGCCTCCCAGGGCATGCAGGTGCCCGTGGCGCTCATGGCTCCTCCACCGCCGTCTCAGAATGCGGATGCTACTCCTATGAGTATCGATTCTTTAGTGTTTTGTTTCTGCATTTGCTTGTCTGACATAGACGTCTACTTTTTGTAGCCTCCGTCGACGGGTTTGAATATAAAACCCCAGGTGTTTGTCACTCACTAAGCAGTGGGTTTGAGCTCAAACATGATAGATTAAGTGGAGATGACGATGTCAAGGTCAACCTATGGAGATGAGCCTAATCTAAACTTAGATGTTGCACCCTTGCTTTGCATATAGGCCATTTTCAAGATATATTCTTGGGTGGTGTTATTGCAATATCTTCATGTGTCTCACCTTAATACCTATCTATATTGGTCACTGGAAAAGTTTCGTGAAGTTTGGAATCAAAAAGTCACATAAAATGATAAGTTATATGCTTGTTTGGTTTATAACTGAAACATGTTTCGGAAACAATGAAACATTGCTTTGTACTAATGCAAGTGATGGCCATGAGTGTTTGTAAACACCTTAGGAGTACTTAATTAGTCGTTTGGAACATTTCTCATGTTGGGTGGTTATGCTAATTAAGCACCCAAGTGCTGTTTTCCAAGTTGATTAGTGGAGTGATCCAAACTGATCCTTCTGAATCTCCAACTTAGGTTTTGAATCTGTACAAGTCAACTATAATAAAGTTGTGGAAAATTTTATAAGCTCCAACTTTGTCAATTGGATCATCTCATGATTCAGCCTCTAAGTCCCTCAAAAGTCCAATTTTCTGTTCTGCTGGAATTCCAATGTTTCCTCAAAACTGATTCTGTTCTTGCTCATTATCTCCCAAACTATGCTGATCTGGTCGTAGCTCATATTAACAAAGTGGTAGAGAATTTATTAAGATCCAACTTTGTCAATTGGCTCACCTCGAGATTTGGGATGGATTCTGAGTTACAGAGCCAAGAAGTAGCTGCTATTCTTGAAGAGCAGAAAATATTTTCAAGTCTGAATTCAGTTTTGGGTACCCATCTTTGGAGCCTGGTGTCTTCCTAACCAGGCTGATCTAGTAAAAGGCTCTTTAATAAAAGTTGTAGTACATATCATGAGAAACAAACTTTATTATATGGGACAGAGTTAGTTCAGTTTCTAGATTGGTCAAATCGAGGTCACAATATCGAATCCAGTGCTGTTTTCAGGATTCGAAAATCAGCTAAGTCTGGGATGACTGAATTACTGGATTCCGTTTCCATGTACCTATATTTAGATAATTGTAGTTTGCAAACCATTTGGAATTTGGCCACACTTATTTAGTAAAAGTTGGAGTGCTCATATAGCTCTACGTATTGGTGAAATCGGTTGATCAAATCATCAAACGGTTTATGAGTTATGAGGTGGAGAAGACGACAGTTTCAGTCGATTGAAACTAAGCTGCAGGATTTAGTTTCGGGGTACCCTCCTTTGGAACTCAATATCTCTCAATATAGGCCGAGTTAGCTCTGGATCCTTAAATCAATGTTGTTCACCTCGCAAAGCTCTACAACTTTTTCTCTTGTGCCAAAATCAATAGACAACCGGATTAGGAGATAGTGGGGGACGAAAATGGTGTTTTCAGTCGAACTTTTGCGGTGGTATTTGTTAGTCATTCAGATTTTTGAAACGCCTGAGACTCATGGCCGACCGGCCTCAGTTCGTGTACGCCGCGTGGCCCTTACCTTGCCCAAGCGCTCGCCACCTCGCGCCCACGCGTCGTCGAGCCGAAGTAGAAAACCGGCGCCCTCTGCTTCCTATTCACTTGGTCTCTTTCTCTTCCTTGTGCTTGCCACATCTATGGCCGCCCCGAGCTGCCGCTGCTGCGCTACTCCTTCTCTGCAGCCACCACCGCTCGCTGCTCCTCCCATCTCGCTGCATCCTCGAGCCGTCACCGCCGTTGGTTGCCACTGGCCGCCACAGCCGGTTGACCGGGCTGGGTGCAGCAGGCCGCTGCCAGCCACCGCCATGGACAGGAAGGAAAGCTCCGAGCTGCCACTGACGTTCCGCCGTTTCAAGCCACCACGTCCGCAGCCGCATACACCACCGCATTCGCCTTGTCGTGCTCCACCTCGTGCACACGCTCTCCCGGACCCAGCATCGCCGGAGCGCGCCCCCGCCGGAGATGCCGCGGGCTTGGCCGCCGGCGCACGTGGCCGGGCCACCTCGGGCCATCTCGGGCCAAGCCACGGGCACCGGTGGATGCGCCCGGTGATGGAGATGCTTCCACGCCACTCCAACGCCGCCGGCGAGCCCTCTTCCGGCCTCAACCGCGAGCTCAGACGCCTCCTCTGTTCAAATTCGCGACCAGGGACCTCGGGTTGAAATTTGACTAAAGCCAGGGATCTAAGTGTACACCCAAAGACTCATATGAATAGTGCCACGAGGACTGTTTTGTGATGATTTTGCAGGAACTTTGAAAATATATAGAAAATTATAAAAAATTCGTAAAATAACAAATGATGACTTTTTGGAATCCTTGTGAAATTCTCTATGCAGTGGATCTATAATATGTCATGTTTTAGTTTAATGTTTTTGCTGTAAAAATAGATTTTTCAGATTATGTTTTCAATGCTAGTTGTATTTGTCATTTTCATAACTGCAAATGTAGGGCTCCAAATGAAGTGAAATTTTTGTGGCATGCTACTCATGTGATGTTTGATGTGTGGTAAAAATTTCATAAATTTTAGTTGTATTATGAGTGAGTTATTTATTCATCTTGCTCTCACATGAATTCTTGCAATAGCCATTTGTCTTTTTCATAGTGGTTTATATATATGTCCAAATGGTTTTAAATTTGTACAGTAAACTATTGGGAGCATATGTAGGCCACTGTAATTTTGGTAGAATTTATTGTGCACCTTTGGTAGGTGTTCATAATTCCACCTAATTATATAAATAAATTAATAAAATGTATTAAAATAATTTATTTAGCAATGGACACTATGTTTTCTGGTGTTCATTAGTCATGTGTGACATGTTGGTAAAGTTGGTTTTGTCCAATTATATGTTTGCAACATAAGTTAATAATTATTTCTTGCAAATGAGGTTTCTGGACAGATCTGAAAACTTAGCAAAGTTCTTCATGATAATGTGCTTTGTTGTAAAACTTATTTATACAAAAGTTGTAGATAATTTATGTATCTAGCTTCTGTTAAAATTTGGTGGCATTTGACCATGTGTTTTAGGAGTTATAGCTGTTGAAAGTTGTGTTACAGAATTGCTTGCTCTCTGTCTTGTTAGACCAGTTTATGTGTTTGTGTAAATTCGACATATTAAACTTTAGAATCATGCTGTGATGATTATAAATGAATTGTATATAATTTCATAAGCTTTCCATAATGTCTTCTTGCAAGTCGTTTGGATTTATAAAGCTCCAGATATGATTGAATTATGAAGCTACTGTTTGCTTATCCAGAAATTGATAAATTCCAATTATAGTTGTTTGCTTGTATATTGTTAAGTGTGACTTATGCCTTTGAGGGTAGTTAAGTCAATACACCTGAGATCTTGTGAAACCTTGTGTGCCATGCCTAATATGCTTGTCATCTTTTATATTAGGTTGGGTGATGTTTATTTAAGCAACATGAAGTGTCTATGCATGTGGAGTGTAATATGGTGTTTGTCTTGCTTACTGTATGTGATGCATTGTTCATTGTACTTCCATGTATTCATGCACTTGCATCTTGCATCTCATTTAGGTACGCTAGCTGAAGCACGTGAAGGACCTGATGTGGAGCCAAACCCGGAGATGGTGTTTGGTGGATCCATCCCGAAGATAGAAGGATCAGACAAGTGCTAGATTGGAGGATGCTCGCCAAGCGGGTTTCATCTGACATACTCTAACTTGAGTCGGATCCTAGGCAAGCCCCGGAGCATTATAAGCCTCCTACCTTCAAAGCAATTAATTCTATATATGTTATAAGTATTATTGCATTAAGTGGTAGGAGTTGGTTGGAAACCCTTGCTGCATTATATCATTCCTTGTCCAGATATATGAATCCTTGAATCCTACATAGACTAGGATCGAGTAGATGCTTAGCCCTGCTTTAAGCGGTAGAAGTCAGGTGATTTCCTGTCACCTGCGAGATGTAGGGATATTCATATATGGCACTGTTGGCTATATTTTCTATTGTGGAAAAGAACCATGTGTTAATAAAATGAAATGAGACCGGACGGGATGACGATAGTGAAGCAACAAGGCATGGAGGTCTTGGGTGTGGATCTATCCCCATCTGAGTCGTTTAAGAACCGATTCGTTGTACGTCCTTGAGTCATGTTGAATGCAGTCTAACACTTAGTTGGCCGGATAAGTCGTTCCGACCGCGAATCCGAGTAATACAGTTCAGGCCGGGAATCGAAGGGTAGGTCGCATCTTGGAGGTAGTAAGGATGTGCTTGGGAACATTGGCATAAGACCAAGGGGGATTAAAGTCCCTATCATCCTGGCAGAGTGTTGCCCTTGGGGATGCGGCATCAGTCGAACCCGCGCTTTCCTGAATGGTACCAAAGGTGACCTGAGCAGCCCTCGCCAGGCGTGTCTTGGTGAGTGTTAGAAATACCCCTCCAGCTGGATAGGAATTCGATTCGAATCGTCGTCGCTCCCGGTTAGTGAGCACTTGACTTGAGCAGCGGCAACGTAGATTCCATTAAATTGAACGGATGGTTAATTGGATGATGATGTAAATGTTGCCTCAATTTATACCTGCTATGGTTAATATTGTTTGCTCCTAATCAAGTGAGTGCTCTAGTATAGGTGCTAATATAGATGACAGGTTAATGATAATTAACTTGATGCTTAAGCATTAATGATTGATCATCTATATTAAGCTTTTATGCAAAATGTTGTCAAGCTAGCCCCACTTTATATCAGCTTTGCATGATCCTTGGTGTCACTTTATTTCTGGTTTATGACGGGTAAGTCTAGCTGAGTACATTGTCGTACTCAGGGTTTTATCCCCACTTGTTGCAGGTTGTGATGTATCATGGCGACTACAAGAGTTGGTTGGCTCCTGCCGTAGAGGCGGAGTGTGATCACGGGCATGATCCTTCTGAGTTATCTTCTCTCTAATGCTTTTGTTGGAAGTCGACCTTGGTACTGGCATGTATTTGAAATAAGGGTGTTGTTAGTTTCAAATTACTTTGCTTCCGCTACTTTTGAACTTAAGTTGTAATAACTACGTTGAACTCCGATGTATATTGAATTACTTGTGAAATGGTTGTAACATGTGACTTGTTATGTTGAATCACTACGATCTTAGCCGGTATGTTGGTTGGTTTGAAATCCCTCGTGATTTCATTGGACTACTGGAGTTATATGGGCTCAAGTGTGAGAATTTGATCACTTCGGTGATTGTTTTTGTACTTGTGCTCTTATAATTTGGACGGTTCCATTACAGGTTCGAACAACCCGCAAGCGCCTGGATGGAACACGCCCGGGGTCAAGGCGGCACTACTTCTCCGGGGTGGCCAGGGCAAGGTTGGCCATGAGTGTGTTTAGAGTGTTGGCTCTAGTAGATTGTGAACTTTAGATTGAAAACTTATCATGTTTCGATGATAACTTGTAATGGTTAACTTTCGTTTGCTTCAAATATTGTGATCAATGTGATATTTGCGTGGTGTATGTGAACGTGACATATATGTGATGAATGTGATATGTATATGTGATGAATGTGATTTGTATATGTAATGAAATGGAAAATTAAAAGAAAAAAATTTCAAACTTTGCCGAGGGTTGCTCTCGGCAAAGGGTGTCTTTGACGAGCGCAATGGCCATCGCACTCGACAAAGCTAGGAAACAAGGTTGTCAGGATAGCCATTTTCCAGCTTTGCCGAGCGCAATGACTGTTGCACTCAGCAAAGGATAGGGTTTGCCGAGAGCTTGGCAAACTGACTCTCGGCAAAGAGTTTTTTTATAAAAAGGAAAAATGTTTGCCGAGAGCCACACCAGCAAGGCTCTCGGCAGATTTTTTAAAAAAACAAAAAGAAAAGCCTTTGCCGAGAGCTTGGCCAGACTGGCTCTCGGCAAAGAGTTTTTTTTAAAAAAAAGGAAAACTCTTTGCCGAGAGCGAGCCAGATGGGCTCTCGGCAAAGAAGGCGTCAATGGCAACGGCCCGTTAGCAGCGCCTTTTCATTGCCGAGAGCCACGCAGGCTCTCGGCAAAGCCTTTGTCGAGAGCCCAATAAATGGCTCTCGGCACAGAAGGCTTTGCCGATCAGATTTTTGCCGAGGCCGCTTTGCCGAGGGTCTGAGAGGCTTTGCCGAGAGCCTGGGGCCCTCGGCAAAGCAGCCGGCTCCAGTAGTGTTGAGTCCACCGCCATCACTTCGAACACCTCTTTGATGATGGTTCTCTCACTACTACACAACTGACCTTTCGTCGATCGCCCAAAATGCCTTTAGTCTCGGCGATTTCGGTGACCAGGACTAAATAGACTTTTAGTTCCGGTTGGTGTTACCAACCGGGACTAAAGGTCCCTCGCCAACGGCTCTGTTGTCAGGCGCTGTCGGGAGGGACCTTTAGTCCCGGTTGGTAACACCAACCGGGACTCAAGCCCTGCCTTTAGTCCCGGTCGGTGCCACGGACCGGGACTACAGCTTTTGTCTTGGTCCGTGGCACCGACCAGGTCTATAGGACTGGGTTTAGTCCCGGTTGGTGTTACCAACCGGGAATAAAACCTCCCCCTATAAATTGAATCTCCCTCTTCTTCCTCCCTGCCCGAGCCCTTCCTTGTTCATGTTCTTGTTGCTTGTTCTTCCATTGTTCTTGCTTGTCTCATCTCTGGCGATCAATCCACTTCAAACGCTTCTACACCGTCGTCGATTTGTTTGAAAGGTTGCTAGCTTCATCCTCCTATGTTTTAGCAGCACCATATGTAAATCCATGTTATATATGGCTATTTTATTTCATATTGCTAGCTCCAATCACTTTTCATGTTTGAATTTTTATGAACGATGCTAATTATAGTACCTAGAAAGTAGTATACACATATAATGTTTAGTTCTATTATAGACTTTTTAGGATACTTTTTACTTTAATTTGTTCATGTTCTCATTTTAAAATATTAAATAATGTTGATTCTTTGTAATTTTGAAACAAATTTATTTTAACTTTAAAAATTCTTCAAATTAATTTTATTTAGAGATAAAATTACACCTTTTAATAGAAAAATACTTATACGAAGCACTTATAAAATTTTGAACTCAATTAGACAAGGTTGTGCCGCGCTCTTTTCTCATGCTGGGCTTTTAATTATGTGATGCCATATAATGCAGATAATGACACGCCATTGGATGTACAATGCCGATCGCCGCTCCAACGAGTTCATTGAGGGCGTGCGAGAATTCTGCAGAGTGGCAGAGGAAAACAAGCGGGATGGTTTTATATGCTGCCCATGTGCCGTGTGTATGAATTTGAAAGAATTTTGTAGCTCAAGAAGTATTCACTTGCACTTGTTCAAGTCGGGTTTCATTCCAAACTACATTTGTTGGACCAAGCACGGAGAGACCGGGGTTATGATGGAAGAAGGTGAAGAAGAACAAGCGGACCCTGATGATGTTTTTGCTCAATACTGTGACTTCGCGATGGAGGAAGTTGAAGAAGAGGCGGATGCAGAAAACAGTATCGCTGAAGATGACGATGCTCTTGGTGATATCATTTGTGATGCACAGAGAGATTGTGAAAGTGAAAAGGAGAAGGCTAAGTTTGACCAAATGCTACAGGATCACAAGAAGTTACCTTATCCGTCGGTCGAAGATGGGTAGAAAAAGCTAGGCACGACACTGGAGTTGTTACAGTGGAAGGCAGAGAATGGTATATCTGACAAGGCATTTGGGAAATTACTGAAGATCCCAAAAAAGATGCTTTCGAAGCCTAATGAATTGCCCACCACTACATACAAAGCAAAAAAGATCGTCTGCCCTTTAGGATTACAAATCAAGAAGATACATGCATGTCCTAATGACTGCATCCTGTACCATGGCGTTCACGAGAATTTAGATGAATGCCCTGTTTGCCATGCGTCACGGTACAAGATCTTGCGAGATGATCCTGGCAATGTTGAGGATGAAGAACATCCGAAAAAGAGAATCCCTGCCAAGGTTATGTGGTATGCTCCAATAATTCCACGCCTAAAATGACTGTTCAGAAATAAGGAGCACGCAAAGTTGTTGTGATGGCGAATTCCCAGACTTTACAGATGACGCAAGAAACCTAAGGTTCGCATTGAGTACGGATGGATTTAATCCTTTTGGGGACCAGAGCTCTAGTCATAGCACTTGGCCCGTTACTCTATGTATCTACAACCTTCCTCCATGGTTATGCATGAAGCGGAAGTTCATTATGATGCCAGTGCTCATCCAAGGCCCGAAGCAACTTGGCAATGACATCGATGTCTACCTGAGGCCATTAGTTGAGGAACTCCAGCTGCTATGGAGCAAACCAGATGTGCGTGTGTGGGATGAGTACAAATAGGAAGAATTCGACCTGCGAGCATGTTGTTCGTGACAATCAATGATTGGCCAGCTCTAAGTAATCTTTCAGGACAGACAAATAAGGGACATAATGCATGCACCCATTGTTTTGGTGACCTTGAGGCTGTCTATTTAAAAAAATGTCGAAAGGTCATGTACCTTGGCTATCGTCGATTTCTTGCTAAGAACCACCCGTTGAGAAAGAAAGGCAAACATTTTAAAGGTACGGCAGAATACCGGTCCAAGCTAGGTAACCGAGATGGGGCAGAGGTATTCAAGATGGTCAAGGATTTGAAAGTAGTGTTTGGAAAGGGACAAGGTAGTGAACATGTTCCAAAAGATGCTTCGGGGCGCGCCCCAATGTGGAAAAGGAAGTCAATATTTTGAGGTCCGCCACTCGATCGACGTGATGCACTTGACAAAGAATCTTTGTGTCAATCTCCTAGGGTTCATGGGTGTGTTTGGAAAGCCTAAGGATACCCTTGAGGCACGAGAGGACTTGAAGCGCATGAAAGAACGAGACAACCTGCATCCAGAGAAGACAGATGATGGACATCATTACTTAAGACCTACTAGCTACACTCTTAGCAATGAGGAGAAGGAAAGCATGTTTGAGTGCCTAAGCAGCATCAAAGTCCCTGAAAGCATCTAGGCCCCGAGAGTTGGTTTTGGCAATTGATGACAACGCTTTATTACCATGACTAACGTGTGTTTTGCAGAAACTTTGGTAAGTTAGGTCATGGGGTTGATAACTGCTTTGGGCACTATGGTATTCATGCCCTTTGATGGAAATCATTTCGGTTTTCAAAGGATTGACGTCAAGATTAAGGACGGTTAGTTCCGGATGTCAAGGTGTTGAGTTACATTCGGAATAGTCGTTAGGATCTTCGCTTTTTCCTTTGGCCATACTATAAAGGGGGGCATGAGCGAGTAGCTTGACCTAGGTGAGTCTTTTGTTTAGGTGTGGTGCTGTTGGGCATTCTTAACGTCATTACCAAAAGTAGACTTAGTTTTCTAATTCTGATAACGGCGCCAAAAATGCCGAACCTATCCCTCATGCCACTTAAGCCAAGTTGTCATCCCCAGCATGACATGAGAGACGCGGTATTGAAATATGCAACTGCTCTTCTAAATAAATAATAAATAAGATCTGCAAGCGCACAGATTAATACCGATGTAGCATTTTAACCGGGAAGTATTCCAGGTATCGTTATTTATATTTTTACCACTGGGAAGGGATTACTAACATCAATGTTGATTATGGAATGGAATATAGGAATGAGTATCAATCATTGCATGTATAAGTGAGAGCATTCATCTATCTCTTGCATACAGGGGTAAGTGTCACATAAAATATAGATAAAGTATGAATGGTGACAAAGATAATTAATCTGATCAACTAGCCACATATAATAATGATAAGCACCTCAACAGATATTCTAGCAAGTCATTAGCATGGTATTAGGACGAACTACAAGGATATTTCCTAAGTTATTCTTAACTATAAAGTCTAGCATATCATAGTTAGTGCAAGTACACTTGGCAATCATTGCGAGAAAGGACTACGCCCATGCATAGTGATATTATCAAGGAAGATGAGAAACATAGCAATCACTCCCCCGTAATAATGTTGCTCTGCCTGCCTTACACACGGGAGGGGGACTATATAAGAACCAACGAAGCTGTCACCATCGCGGACCACCCCACGATCCGGCATATAAGGTGCAATCGCAGATAAATATGGTCTAAGCACCACGCCTACACAATATTTATCATTTACCCATGGATCCGATGGATAAACGCTATACGATCCTAAACATGTATATAATTCCAATCTAACTAAGCCAAGCGTATAACTACGATAAACTAAGAACAATATAATCGCAAACATAAACAAGTAGAGCATAGTCATAATCAATATATTGAAATAGAACAAAGTTGTATTCATAATATTGAAGAACAAAGATGAACAATGAAGAACAGTAAAGGAATTACCAAGAATCCTCTTGACAGATCCGGAAACCAATCGAAGATTGACTCCTTCTAGTTCTAATCCTATGTAGCTATGCTATACTAGAGATCTAGTTGATGTGGTGGCTCTAGGGCTTGATCAGAGACTCTCCTCCTGAGATTAGGGTTTGAAGAATTGAGAATGAGGGAGTGCCTCCTCCAGGGGCCAGGGGTCCTGCTTATATAGCCCCCTCAAGTGAACGTGGGCCGTCGGATCAAACCGACATTAATCGCACGGTTTTCCTTGATCCCTTAGGTCGGTGGAGCATAATCCGCGAGACGGAGCCTGATTGGCTCTCAGGCCAGGGCGGGCGCCCTGCCTCCGGGCCTGTTCGGCCTCCCGTTCGATCTCGTGGCTTCTGGAGTCTTCTAGATGATAGAAAATCGGTGAACACGTTATTATCTCTATGTAAACCCGACGTGTGGGCCTTTCCTCCGTATTTTCTGATAACCCCCTGCAGAAACAGACAAACACCAAAACTCGTGGAATTCTGTCAGATAAAACCCTAAGTCTAGGTGTTGGTTGCATTTGGATCATTTTCTTTATTTATTTGATAACTATATTTGGTACTTAAGGACCGTCAACAAACTCCCCCAAGCTTACCTCTTGCTCGTCCCTGAGCAAGGATAGACTCATTATGGAGCAGAAGTTGCTGCAACGCCTTTGAACGTTGACGGTACATATGCTTTCAAATAAGGTCTCATCCCTGAGTTAGAGTAAACTGTCAAGACTTAAAACTTACTCATTTTACCTTTCACCATGGGGCTTGCAACCGTCACCTGCATCTTGAGTGGTTAAAAGATAGAACGGTCTAGTCAAACGCCATGTCTCTTATTCTTGATCAGCTATAGCTCTGGAGTTTTTGCAAATTTTTCAAATAAAACTCAGAGATTCCTTGTATGACTTTCTCGGGTCTCTCTTTTGTGGTATTTCTGGATCCTTACCAAGGCAGTAATGGTATATGCCTTCTCTCTCAAAGTATGTGGTATTTATGGTATAAGGCGTAGTGACATTGCCTTCTCTCTCACCCTACTCTACTAAGGCTTTGATATCTGGAGCTCATAGGTGGGAGATACAGTATACATACTCATAGAACATTTATTGCATAGTCAAACCATAGATCCAGAGAAACAAGTCAATAAGTCAAATCAAGATGTGCATGTGTGGTGAATGAGTGGTGTATGGTGATGATGGTGATAACAAAAGTCTAATGCTCTTTTTGAGGGAATACATACCTTTCTTGCTTTTTAAAACTTTTGAGGGGAATGAGATGCTCTGTATTTTCTCTTCTTCTTCTTTTTTCTCTCAGGTGGGTATTGTACCTCTAATTCTACTGTCGGACACTTGTCCATTTTTACCTCTCGTCTCACTTTTTCTTTCTTCGAGGTTCCGAGCACTTGCTCCTTTTTATTTCCTCGTATTTATATATTTTTTTTATTGCAATCTCCCTCTTTTGAGAATATAGCAAGTGGTAGTAGAAATGACTTGAGCATTAACTTCACAGGGAATAACAGGAATGGGATAATGTTTTTGGCTATTCTCTCCCGGGTCAGGAGTAGAATAATTTTGGGTGAATCTGGAGATGGAAATGAGTGGATATATGTGGATGCGTACTTCCGGAGTAGAAGCAGCATGTATGAGTGAACGTGCAAGTGAATCTTGATTTTAACCACATGACAAGTTCCTAAGGGTCTACACAGCTTGACCACACTCAATGCCCATAAGCAGTAAGTAGTAAAAGTGCGGCTCCTAATCTAACAAGCATGTATATATGGCTGTGGTAGGAATTTAAACTCTCATCATACAGGAACTCATCATGCAACATTTTAAAGATTTTCAAAGATAAAATTCTCCAGAATTCTAGCATCTCTAGGAACAGATAAACAGCAGCTCAACCTTCCCATATCATATCCGCTAACAACTTAGACTTCAGATCAAGTTCTCTTCCCACTAGTTCAGGTTTAGAGCCAGTTTTAAATTATAACAGTTATGTCTAAACTAGAGAGAGAACAAATTTGAAAATTAGGCAGAGCAACTATTCATCATATCCATGCTAGAGTTTTATTTTCAAGATTCAGTTTAGCATAGCTACTTCATTTATTTATTAAACTAAGCAAATATATATAAACACAAAATATTTATTTGGGTTTTCATGATTATGTATCTTTTTATTTTAATAAAGCATAGGTATAAATGTAGATAAAAATACTTATCAGGATAAATGGGGGTGCTCTCCCCCAAGCTGGATCTTGACGTAATTTCTTCTGATGTAGCTAGCAGGTGCAGAGGTGTATTTGAATGTCGGCAGCACCCTGACAGCGATTAGGATGTCCTCCATCTGCTAGTCTTCCTGAATTCTGTGGAGCTCAAATAGACAACAAAGCTTCGTGGAACTTGATTAAGCGTTAGCATAAATATCTAGCCTTTATCATGTTTGAGCTTCCTTGATAAATGTCACTCTCTATTTTTATTTTCATTTTTATAGAATAGAAAATATATATTATTATTATTTTTAGATAGAATGAACATGATTAACTGAGCAATAATTAAAGGGAAAATGATAACTACCAAGTTTACCTCTTGGCACGGCGTTCGGTGTTTTTAAGTCCTCCGAACAAGACTTCTTTTCTTCTTAGTTGTCCTGGGATTTGGGTGGCGTAGACGGTGGTTCCGGCAGCGCCTCCTCTTCTTGTGTAACTGTCTTCACTTTCCATACCCGACTTGGTGCTTCGGTCTCCTGTTGTGTATCCTCGGGCCTTATGACCTCTCCTTTATAGTCTGCCCATACGTCCTTGATGGTTTGCCTCCTTTGGTTACGGTTACGTCGCCTTCTTCTTGTCCTGACCTGCTTAGAATCTTCAACTATATAGTTAAGGTCATTAAAGTAGCGGCGTACCTTCTCAGAGGGGAAATGCATATGGACTTCTCCGGTTCCAATGTAGATGATTGCTTTGATGGTGCCTAGGAACGGTCTTCCTAGGATGATGGGTGGATCGTACTCGTCGTCTCCCATGTCAATGACCTGAAAGTATGTATGGACAAAATGATCGTTAATTTTAACAGGAACATCGGTTACTATACCTTCGACCTTTTGGGATGTCTGATCTGCCATCTAGAGCTGAGTGTATGTTGGTTTTAAGGGCATGGTCCCGTACAAGAGCTGATAGGTGACTGTGGCCATTATGTTGACGCCTGATCCAGTGTCGCAGAGCGCCTTCTGAAAGGAGTATCCATTGATTGAGCACTCAATGCTTGGCATACCTGGGTTGTCCTTCTTGATTAGGAACGGCGACTTGGGTCGTCGGTCTTGACCTCCTTGAACTGCAGTGACCATCTTAGCTGATTCGGTCCATCCTTGGTTGTTCTTGTTCTGCTTGTTCCTCCTGTTGGTCCTCTTCCTTGGTTCATGTTGGGGTTGCTCTGGGATTTGTGTAATCTTGTTCTTGAAGGAAAACGTCTCCTTCCTCCCCTTGATGTTGAAGTTGATCTTTGCAGCGCTGGCGTAGATGACAGCTCCCGAGGTGTTCAGGAATGGCCTTCCCAGAATAACTGGTGACCTCTCATCGGACCCGGTCTCTATCACCACGAAGTCAGCTGGAGCGTACGAGGTACCAACTCGGACACACATGTTCTTTAATATTCCTTTAGGAAAGCTTAGTGTCCGATTTGCAAGCTACAAACACATAGTTGTTTCTGATAAAGGATATGTAAAGAATTTTTCATAGAGTACCCTGGGCATAATGTTGACGCTGGAGCCAAAGTCGCAGAGTGCTTCTGGGAAGTCCACCATGCCGATGGAGATCGGGATGACGGGGCGTCCTGGATCGCCTCTCTTGACTGGCAGAAGGTCATTATGTACTCCGACAGCGGGATTACTCCAATAGTTACCTGCATCAAACATGTCTACAAGATTTGAAGATTCTAATCCTTCCGGTTGTGATGGTATACCGGGGTTAGTAGCAGGAACAGCAGCAGCTATTTGATTTAACTGAGATTCAATCATTTTATTAAAGCTAATTTGGTTTTTGATGGCAGTAGAGAAATTATCCATTCTATTATTTATGTTTTCTAGTATTTTATCATTGGATGCCAAATTCTTAGACAAGTTATCCATTAGCTTTCCTTGATTAGACACTAACTCTCTCAGGGGTGGAAAATTATTATTGTTGTTGTAAGAGTTATTACCTTGATAATTACCTGAGTAGTTACCTGAGTAGTTAGGCCTCTGTTGATTCCAACCTTGATTTTGTTGAGGACGGTTGTAGTTGTTGTAGTTGTTGATGTACCTTGCATCCTCAAGCATCTCAGGGCAGTGATTGCCTGAGTGTCCAGTATCTCCACATTCCTCACAAGTCATGTGAGAGTCGTAGACGTTCATGACTTCTCTTTTGTCTCTAGCTTTGTCATCGAGCTTTTTCATGAGTAGGTCTAACTTTGCAGACAGCATGTCTACCTTCTTGAGCTGGTGCATACCTCCACTCTTCTTGCGTGTTTGAGTCCTCTCTTCGTTCCAACCTTGGTTGGACGCCATCTTCTCCACAAGGGCTGTAGCTTGTGGTATGGTGAGTGATAGAAATGCGCCTCCAGCTGCAGCATCCATGGTCTCACGAGCACTAGTGATGAGCCCATGATAGAAAGTCTGCATAAGTAGCCAGCTCTCCATTCCATGATGGGGACATTCTAGGATGTAATCTTGAAAGCGCTCCCATGCTTCTGGAACGGATTCATCATGTTGTTGCTGAAAACTTGTAATCTTCCCACGGAGAGCATTGGTCTTGCCCATGGGAAAGAACTTAGCCAGAAAGTTCGTAGAGCAGAGTGCCCACGTAGTGTTCTTATCCTTCGTCGCATAGAACCACTGCTTCGCTCTCCCTAATAGTGAGAATGGGAAAAGGCGAAGTAGTATGGCGTCTCTGGGAACATCTAATAAAGTGAATGTGCTGCAAATCTCTAGGAAGTATTGGAGATGAGCACTTGCATCTTCGTGCGGCTTCCCACAAAACTGGTTGGCTTGTACCATGTTGATGAGCCCTGACTTGAGCTCAAAGTTCTTGTCGATGGCCGTGGCAGGTCCAGTGCGGATGTTGTCCGTAGTGGGAGCTGAGAACTCGCGGATCGTCTTGTTCGCCATGGCTGCAAACTCTGTTGACAAATTCCGGATGAAACTTCGGCGGTCTTCTGGATTGGATGAAGTGTTGCGTCGAAGTGTTGACTTCTTGAGCTTGGCTCTTGCCCCTCTGATTAATGCTTCGGGGTTGTCAACAAAATTTTCTGGAAGATGTCCTCTATTCATACATCACCCTGCAAAACAATAAGAATGGAAAAATACAGGGGTAAATCTGTATGGGAGAATTGATGATCTCAATCACTTAATGATGCGAATGATGACTCAAATTCCGTATTCATTCCTTGTTAGTAAATCAACCTTCCCCGGCAACGGCGCCAAAAATGCTTGTTGGGCATTCTTAACGTCATTACCAAAAGTAGACTTAGTTTTCTAATTCTGATAACGGCGCCAAAAATGCCGAACCTATCCCTCATGCCACTTAAGCCAAGTTGTCATCCCCAGCATGACATGAGAGACGCGGTATTGAAATATGCAACTGCTCTTCTAAATAAATAATAAATAAGATCTGCAAGCGCACAGATTAATACCGATGTAGCATTTTAACCGGGAAGTATTCCAGGTATCGTTATTTATATTTTTACCACTGGGAAGGGATTACTAACATCAATGTTGATTATGGAATGGAATATAGGAATGAGTATCAATCATTGCATGTATAAGTGAGAGCATTCATCTATCTCTTGCATACAGGGGTAAGTGTCACATAAAATATAGATAAAGTATGAATGGTGACAAAGATAATTAATCTGATCAGCTAGCCACATATAATAATGATAAGCACCTCAACAGATATTCTAGCAAGTCATTAGCATGGTATTAGGATGAACTACAAGGATATTTCCTAAGTTATTCTTAACTATAAAGTCTAGCATATCATAGTTAGTGCAAGTACACTTGGCAATCATTGCGAGAAAGGACTACGCCCATGCATAGTGATATTATCAAGGAAGATGAGAAACATAGCAATCACTCCCCCGTAATAATGTTGCTCTACCTGCCTTACACACGGGAGGGGGACTATATAAGAACCAACGAAGCTGTCACCATCGCGGACCACCCCACGATCCGGCATATAAGGTGCAATCGCAGATAAATATGGTCTAAGCACCACGCCTGCACAATATTTATCATTTACCCATGGATCCGATGGATAAACGCTATACGATCCTAAACATGTATATAATTCCAATCTAACTAAGCCAAGCGTATAACTACGATAAACTAAGAACAATATAATCGCAAACATAAACAAGTAGAGCATAGTCATAATCAATATATTGAAATAGAACAAAGTTGTATTCATAATATTGAAGAACAAAGATGAACAATGAAGAACAGTAAAGGAATTACCAAGAATCCTCTTGACAGATCCGGAAACCAATCGAAGATTGACTCCTTCTAGTTCTAATCCTATGTAGCTATGCTATACTAGAGATCTAGTTGATGTGGTGGCTCTAGGGCTTGATCAGAGACTCTCCTCCTGAGATTAGGGTTTGAAGAATTGAGAATGAGGGAGTGCCTCCTCCAGGGGCCAGGGGTCCTGCTTATATAGCCCCCTCAAGTGAACGTGGGCCGTCGGATCAAACCGACATTAATCGCACGGTTTTCCTTGATCCCTTAGGTCGGTGGAGCATAATCCGCGAGACGGAGCCTGATTGGCTCTCAGGCCAGGGCGGGCGCCCTGCCTCCGGGCCTGTTCGGCCTCCCGTTCGATCTCGTGGCTTCTGGAGTCTTCTAGATGATAGAAAATCGGTGAACACGTTATTATCTCTATGTAAACCCGACGTGTGGGCCTTTCCTCCGTATTTTCTGATAACCCCCTGCAGAAACAGACAAACACCAAAACTCGTGGAATTCTGTCAGATAAAACCCTAAGTCTAGGTGTTGGTTGCATTTGGATCCTTTTCTTTATTTATTTGATAACTATATTTGGTACTTAAGGACCGTCAACAGGTGCACACTTGTCAAACTTAGCACTAAGTAGCTCTAGAATAGCTCAAAGTTCAGTTGGAAGCAACTTGGTTCAAGTTGCGTCGCGTTTCGAAGTGTTTAGAGACGTTTTCCCATGACCGGACGCGGTGTCTGGTTTGACCGGACGCGTCCGGTCAGTTCTAAACCGCTACTGCGTCTCAGCGCTGTTGACCGGACGCGGTCCTTGCGAGGACCGGACACGGTGTTCAGGCTGACACGTGTCACTGGAGGGAAATCACCTAATCGGACCCGACTGGGGTGTGATCGGCGCGTCCGGTCACGTTCCAGTAAGGTACTCTGACGATCGGACGTGTCCGGTCATCATTGATCGGACGCGGTCGCGCGTCAGGTCAGAGTACAGTAAGCTCCCTGCACGACCGGACGCGTCCGGTCACCCTTGATCGGTGCGTCCGGTCACTCAGCTAGGGTTTCAGGTTTTTGACCGTTACGATCGACCGGCGTGTCCGGTCACGTCGACCGGCGTGTCCGGTCACGTCATGTTTTGCTGAGTTGGCAGGTAACGGTTGGATTTGATTGTGGGGTGTATAAATACATCCCCTCCACCTCTTTTAGAGGTCTCTTGCTCATTTCTTCAGCTGAGAAACACCTTTGAAGTGCAAGGGAGTGCAAGAGCTCTAGTGAGGATTGTGATTTGAGAATCAAAGCTTGAGAGTCCCTCACTAGTGACTAGGGAGTAGCAAGTGTGCATCCATCTTCTCATTAGGCTCGTTGTGGTCAAGTGAGAGTTCTAGCTTGTTACTCTTGGTGATCGCCATCACCTAGATGGCTTGGTGGTGATTGGGAGTTTGATGATCATCCGGCGGAGCTTGTGGATGACCCAACTCATCTTGTGAGCGGTTTTGGGCGATTCACCGCGACGGAGTGTCGAAGAATCAGCCCGTAGAGAGCACTTGATCCTTGCGCGGATCAAGGGAGAGCTACACCCTTGCGCGGGTGCTCCAACGAGGACTAGTGGGGAGTGGTGACTCTCCGATACCTCGGGAAAACATCGCCTTGTTCCTTGCCCCTTACTTTCAAGCATTTACATTCTTGTATTACTTTCATTTCTTGGTTTACTTTCCTAAAATTGCCATGCTAGACTAGGATTGGAACTTAGGGTGCAAAACTTTTACCGGTAGAATCTCTAGGAACACAAGTAGGCACTAGGGGTGAATTCCGGCTTGTAGGATTTAATTCTTGCAATTAATTTTTAGAAAAGCCCAATTCACCCCCCTCTTGGGCATCTTGATCCTTTCAGTCCCATCTGGGTTCTCCTCTAATATAAAGCGTATAATAAATGTGCCGAAGAAGAAATTTGTCAACTTAAAATCGCACGACTGCCACGTGATTATGACGCCACTGCTTCCGGTTGCCTTGAGAGGAATTCTACCTCCACATGTACGTCTAGCCACCGTGAAGCTGTGTGCATTCCTCAATGCAATTTCTCAAAAGGTAATCAATCCTTTTGATCTAGCTACTCTACAGAATGATGTGGTTCAATGTCTTGTCAGCTTTGAGTTGGTGTTCCCTCCATCCTTCTTTGATATCATGACACATCTCCTAGTTCATCTGGTCAAAGAGATTAATATCCTAGGTCTTGTGTTCCTACATAACATGTTTCCCTTAGAGAGATTTATGGGTGTACTGAAAAAATATGTTCACCAACGGGGTCGGCCAGAAGGAAGCATTGCCAAGGGATACAGGACAGAGGAGGTCATTGAGTTCTGTGTGGACTTCATTCCTGACCTTGACCCGATTGGTCTTCCTGAATCATGGTATAAGAGGAGACTTGGTGGAAAGGGTACACTAGGAAAGAAAACATATATCAGCCAGGGTGATGATTCTTTCAATAAAGCGCACTACACAGTTCTTCGAAACTCCACTGTGGTGGAACCGTATATTGAGAAACACATGAATTTTGTACGATCCGAGAATCCTAGGAAGAATGAGGCTTGGATTATGCGTAATCACATGGAGACATTCGGTGATTGGTTGCACAAAAAATGTCAGGGTGATAAAACTATTGGAGATGAACTGTATTTGTTGGCTAGGCAACCAGCGTGGCACGTCCTCACGTACAAAGGGTATGAGATAAATGGAAATACATTTTACACCGTATCCCAAGATAAAAAAGAGTACCAACCAAAACAGTGGTGTCCGCGTGGATGCTACGGAACCGAATGGGAACATAAACACATATTATGGTCGCATAGAGGAGATTTGGGAACTAGACTATGCACATAATTTTAAAGTTCCTCTATTCCGATGTCAATGGGTGAAGATGAACGGAGGGGTATCAGTCGATAAGGAGTACGGAATGACAATAGTGGACCTCAACAATATTGGGTATAGAAATGATCCATTCGTCTTTGCTGCTGATGTGAATCAGGTGTTCTATGTGAAAGACATGTCTACAAAGCCCAAGAGAGGGAAACACGACGAGAAAAAAACCAACGAGCCAAAGCGCCACATAGTTCTTATAGGGAAAAGAAACATCGTGGGAATTGAAGACAAGTTAGACATGTCAGAGGATTATGAAAAGGATGAACGAATCCCACCCTTCTGTGTGGCCAAAGACCCAAGCATCCTGCTCGCTGCTGAGGACACTCCATGGTTACGGAAAGATCATAACCAAGGGCATTACGTCAAGAAAAAGTTTACCACTGTGCCCGCTTGATATAGGTAGTGAACTCAAATTAATAATGTGTATTTGACATCTTGTGTAATATAATTGTAACATTATGTGTTGAAAATTCAAATTAGAGTGGTTCAAACTTTGCTATATGTGGGAATTATGGATTTTCAACTACACTTTGCCAACACTTTGTCAAATGCAAAAATGGTCTATGTATGAAATGTAGATCTTGATGAGTGGAACAATATTGGTATTCATGACTTTTCCAGTCGAGACCATCCAGGGTTCCGAAAACCGGCGTTTGGCTATGAATTCTTTCAAAATTCAAAATTGAGTGGTTCAAACTTTTACAAATGAAAAGTTGACCATTAGACCAAATGTAGGTCTTGATGAGTGGAACAAACTTTGTATTCATGAGTTTTCCATTCGAGACCATCCAGGGTTCGGTCAAAGTGTGTGTTTCTAAAAACCAATGTTCTGACTTTGGTCAAACTTGGTCAAATGACCTATTTGATGACTTCAAATGAAAAACTTTTGAATACCAAGTTGTTAGAGCTTATTAAGATCTACATTTGATACATGGACTATATTTTCATCTGGATAAATTTTAGCAAGGCCCAGACACATGTTTTCAAAATCGAAGACGGGTTTTGGTCAGACTTGGTCAAATGACAGACTAAATGACTTGAAATAAAAAACTTTGGAATACCAAGTTGTTAGAGCTCATCAAGATCCAAACTTTTTATATAGACCATTTTTCCTATTTGAAAAAGTTTAAATAAACAATACTCACCAAATCTTGAATCTCACACAAACTATATGAAACTATATGTGGAAATTGTGGATTTTCAACTTCACTTTACCAACACTTTGTCAAATGCAAAAATAGTCTATGTATGAAATGTAGATCTTGATGAGTGAAACAAACTTTGTATTCATGAGTTTTCCATTCGAGACCATCCAGGGTTCCGAAAACCGACGTGTATCTCTGAAAATTTTAAATTTTCAAATTTAGACAATTAATGTCGCGCATTTGGATAATTATTATTGAAGAAACAAAAGTTTAACGTCCAAATGACCCAAAAACAAATTTTCTGTCGAAAGCCAACAATTTTATATATTTTAATTGCCCATTATATTTTTGCATTAACACAATATTCATTATAAATAACATTTATTTTGGATAATATGAAATATTTGAAAAAAAATAGTGTTTATAATTTATGTAATGCACAATAGAGTCAAACTAAACTAATGTGTATTTTTGAAAAAAATTCTGATAAATATTTAATTTACTATGCATTTAGAAAGATGAAAGGAAAAAAAAGTGAAAAATAAAATCCACCAAATTCTGGCGCCTAAACAGACGCCATATTTGGTGGAAGGACCTTTAATCCCGGGTCTGGCCACCGCCCGGGACTAAAGGGGCTTTAGTCCCGGTTCCAGCCATGAACCAGGACTAAAGGTCTCACCCTGGCCTTTTTTAAAAGAATATTCGTTTTGGTAGTATATATTTGGCACCAAATGATTAATCGTTCTTTATAACAGCCTATTTGTGTGGCAGGAGGGAATTATTTGCTTAGCAAAATAATACTAATAGTAATAAAAATTAGTCTTGTTGGGGCTCGGACACGCTGGTGATTAACACAGGCAAATTTAAACGTTCACACGTTTGGAGGAAATTATTTGCTTAGAATAATGATACTAATAGTAATAAAAAACTCATCCGGAGTTTGGACGCTTAGGCAATTAGCACAACCAATTTTACTTTACTTTGGCCCTTTAGAATTATTTATCGAAGCAAATGACAGTAAAAATAATAAAAAATCACATTCCGAGTTCAGACGCCTAGATAATTAGCACAACTAATTTTACTATGGACAGACGTGTCCGTAATTATTTATGGAAGCAACTGATATTAAAAGTAATAAAAAAACTAATTTTACTGTAACTAGTCCCCATCGGAATTATTTAAGCGCAGGATCCAATGGCATGACGTAAACAAAAGTTGACATGTTCCGTGGAAGCAAATGTTAATTAATTGTGGTTGCCCTCAATTTTCGCATGCACACATGTGGGTCCCACCACAATTAATGCACATATGACGGCATTGGTCAAAGTAACATCCATGCGTCATTTATGTTAGGCCATGCACGCTAATGACAGGGAGTAAATTGGTTGCCTTAATTGCTAGTGTGTTTCAACTTTATGTCTCGCCGGAAAAAATCAATGGCTGCCGTCAGGGTGCTCCACGGCGGTGGGTGATGAACACTATTCACAGTGCAGGATGTTAAATAGTAAGGTCCTATATATATATATATATATATATATATATATATATATATATATATATATATATATATATATATATATATATATATATATATATTAGTCTAACATAAATCCATTACATACAAAGATGTCATTTGCATAACATAGGTCATAAGATGTCCAAATATTTAGCACTCATCTGTCCAAAATAAATTCTCCAAACATTTGGCATCAACATAATTCTCTTCCAGACCACCAGTACTATCTAAGGTTAGTACTAGCTAAGGGTTAGTACCAACCTAAGTGTATGCGCAGGCAAACACTTCAAAAGGTGAAACAACCAACATGCTACAACATTAGTCTCTTTCAGACCACCAATACTAGCTGAGGTTAGTACTAGCTAAGGGTTAGTACCAACCTAAGTGTATGCGCAGGCAAACACTTCAAAAGATGAAACCAACATGCTACAACCATTCAGCCTTGAATGAGACCAGCACCAGCACCTTCACATGTGGCTTGATTCCGACAGTTCCTGTTTTCCAATGCAACTCTACTTCCATCATGGAGTCCCTCATCTGCTGCAACATCATCGTTAGTCGATTCGGAGCCCACATGAGATGATCCAGTCACCTGCTGCATGTGAATAAGTTCATTTAGTTTATAAAATGACCAAACAAGAACAGTTTTTTTGTGTCATGAACAAAATATCAAAAGGGAACAATCCTACACGTGTGCATTCCATTTGGTAAAATAATACCAGGTTATTCTCAACAGCTAGCATGGTGATCGATACTATTTCCCAAACCAGTATGAGCAAAAGGAAGAATACAGACAACCTAGGTTTGCCACGCTAATGAACCAAACACCCAGTCTTTTGCCTCTCTGGTAAGCTTTCAGCTTTATGTTTACATTATTCACCCACACTTATTGGAATCATGAAATTAACTAAATGAGGGACTTGCAGAACCATGAAACCAAAGATAGATATTGCTGAACCATGCAATTTAAAATCAACACGTTTTGCATCAACTATGGAGCAACTAAAAATTGGATCTGTTCAGCTAACAGAAGTTAATAGCTTACTAATTATTTCAATATCACTAGTCCAGAATATGTTCAGCTAATAGAAAACTATGTTTCTCATTTGCATAACATACTAATTGCTCTCTGTTCCTCCAAACTGAAACAGTGTGAACTTCTACCTTACCACAAGTGAACATTGGAATCACAATGTTACATGATTCTGTGCAACTAAAGTCCATAGCTACAAGAGAATCAATATGAGGCCACTTCCTCACTGGTGCACTGGATACTGCCATTCTGAATACCATAATAAAGCTCTAGTTAGGCTAATTGAAACAATCTTACATAAGAAACCAAGTGCCTAAATTGTATGCACAGCTAACAGAATTTCCTTCTACTTTTATATACTCACAGTTGCTTGTCCTGCTAATAGAGTAAAATTTTCTTCTACTTTTATTATTTTCCATCTATGGTTTACAGATAATAGAATATTATTTATATACTCACAGTTGCTTGTCCTGCTAATAGAATGCTCAGCGAATCCTCTGGAATTTCCTCGCCCATGCGCCGATAAAGTCGCTGCACATGAACAAGTACCTCATGTTAATGTGAACAAATGCTTTTCTAGACAACAAATCATAGGTTTAGATATTTGCACGTACCACTATCAAGTCTATTGCCACTTTGCCTTGCAGTTGTGCACTGTCCTTTTCATGTCGTAGTCTTGTGTTTTTCAGTCGTAGGTGTGCAACTTGTTGTGCCATGGTTTGCATAGAAACTGAATTTGATGGTCGGATGTTGTTTTCCTTTGCAGCTGCCCTGATATCAGCTGCCCTAACAGCACCATTTGCAATGGCAAATTGTCCATGGGGTGTGCAACCAGAGAGGTCATACAAGACCTTACCATTCAGTTCTTGCTCATGCACTTGCTGGCTTTCCGCTTCCACATCCCCTTCCCCTTCCATGTGCTCATTCTCTCCATCCACTTCATTTGGGCGTGCAACCCTCCTAACAGCTGACATATAGTCATCCTAGAAACATTGTTCATACATAAAGTAGTCACTTCCACTATAAAAGGAGAATGTGAAAAATAAATGTTTTCCATATATCAAAGTATAGCGTGCTTACAATGAGCTTTTGTGCTTTCTGACTACTAATTGGACCACTACTGCCAGTGCTATCCACACTTTTGAAACCAGATTTCATCACAGCAAATGTGTTCATAGGTGTTGCTTTTGCTGGACCGAATTTCTTTCCCTACAAAGATAGAATAGGATTTCTGGTCACAGCAAATTTTTGCAAGAAATTGCAGCACACTAAACATCAGCACAATAATTAACATTGACCTTGCAAGATCCATCTAGAAATATTCAGAAAATATAATATCATAGTTTGTAGCCAAGATGACAAGAATGAGTAACTAGACTGAACACTAGTCAATCAGTAACTGGACTGAACTACATTATCATTGCTATTTTCTGCAATAATGAGATGATGGTCAGAGTGTTCACTCAGATCCTGCTACTACAACTCTTATTTTAGAAACCTAATTTGCTTACGAAGTTTGGAAAGGGAGCTTTTTTGACAGATATTTTAGTAGCCCTTCTATATTTGCTCGAACTGAATGGTCTCTTATGATATTTATTGTACCAACTATTGCTTAATGCTATTGTGTCATCTAAACTCAGATCACTGCAATAGTATTTTTTTTTAAACGGCACTACAATAGTATTCTGCAAGCACTAAAAAGGCATACCGCCTGGCCGAGGAAGCGGACCAATAGTGCGAGCATAACAAGAGAAGCCAGCAAGTAAGATGAAAAATAAGAAGTGCTTGTGCATATGTAAAACTCGTTTGATGACATCGTGGATGAGCTCCTACATCTTTGAATACAATGCCTGCCAATGCTTTAAGAAGAGAAATGCTTGCTAAACATATATTGTCTTTACGTAGTATAGCAATTGTTGTAGGCAGCAGCAGCCAACTGTCATGGGAGCTAAAGAAAATCTATAGTGCCTAATAGCAGTTGCAGCTTTACTGCTAGCCACAGTACACGTCAAAGAGGCTATATATCTTAGTACAAATTGTACTAAAGAAACCTCAGATTTTTCATGTTATTTTTAGAACTTACATGAAGAAATCTTCCATCTTAGGCATAAAAACCAAGCATACACTATCTTTGACATGCACTATTTCAGATCGAGAAGCAATCAAAGATTTTTTTTAATTAATATAGAACTAATTTCAGGGCTCAAAACTCCACTTATCACCACATCAGGGGCAGGGCCAAGCCTAAGGGTGTGCAGGAGGTGCGACTGAACAGGGCCTCAATTTTGTAGGGGCCCCTAACTTCCAATGCTTGAGACCATAAAAAAATGATTGGCTAACAGGATAAAAAAATTGATTGCCTAACTAGTTAATTAAAAAATGATTGGGTAACTTACTGTTAGGAGAATCAGAGTTCAAACGCTACCTGCAACATTTACGTGACTAGCTATAGTTAGTATGCTATAGTAATATATAGTATGTGTTAGAAGAGTCAAGGGCCTATTGGGCCTTAGTCCGTTAGGGTTAATTAGTCGCTTGCTTAGGGATTAAGTAAGACATCTTCTCTATATAAGGAGAGAAGATGTATCAATCTAATCAAGCAAGAGATTAGAAGGAAAAACCTTCTCTCTTGCCGGCCGTGGGCGAAGCCCCGCGGCCGGCGTTCCCAGCGCCCCTCACAGCCCTAGCCGCCGGCCCTCCGCCTCTCTCACACGTGAACAGTACCGTGGGGGTACTGTAGCACCACCGTTCCTCCGCGCGGTACTGTAGCTCCACTGCCGCTCCTCTAAATCCTCCCAATCCCAACAACGTCCATAACAGTATGTTCCACTGGTTGGCCAAAATTTCCTATGAGACCATGAATTTGATAATGTGTGTTCTAAATTGAAAGCCAACAAGTGAGTGGCGACCGAAATAAATGCCTTTTCTTCAAGCGACTCCTACATTGCTGTCTGCTTCAGGCTGTAATAAAGGCACAACCGCACAGCACAAGCTGAACAACAGCCTTTGGCCTCCTGCACTGCAGACCAATAGCACACCGCCGCGGCCGGCCAGAGCAAGCTAGCACTAGCAGTCAGCAGATCGCCCACTTGTTCCTAATTTCCAAACATGCAATGTTAAATGTTTCATTTCCAATTTTGTTTTTAGTTGTTTCTGGCCTAAGTAGCAGGCTGTTTCTGGTCGAAGTAGCAGGCTGCCAAAGTATAATATATGCAGACATCACAAGGAGAAAAAGAACATAGGTTAACCTTGATTCTGGAACCAGGAAGCTCCTCACGGGTCCTTCACACCTCCGGCGTCGACATCTTCAGCTGGCTCTCCTCTCCCTAACCTAGGCTCCGGTACCAATTGTTGGAACCGAGGATCGACGAACGATCATAGTAACACGAACAATAGACAAGGAATATATCGGCGACGAACGCCGCGGCGACAAACGCCTGTATCTTGGCTATTATTACTGAATTACAACACAACTCGGCTCAAGTTGAGCTGAAGCATTACATCGGCTAATATAGCCCACGCCCTGAGCTCATGCAAGAGCTACGAACTCATGTGTGCGCAACGGACGCACACCATCCACATGAACCGGTCACACTTCTCATGCCAGCGCTTTCTCATCCACAGATTCAGTCACACGAACATACGGTGAGCTATTCTCCTGCACCTACGCTGCATGCCTCTAATGCTTCCTTGACTCAACTAACTAGACCCTAAAAATAGCACTTGACGCAGTACACACATGCATCAAGCTGCCATGTCCACACACGTGCACACACGCGTTCTAATCCGGCGCACATACACCGATCAAGTTCATGTTTATTTCCAACAAAAAGGACTTATTCCATCGAAGCTAGGAGCAGCGGTGTTGCCAACAAGCTTAGTTACCATCACCGACATGGCAACATCTTGTCTGCGAATTGCAATGCATGCATGCACACACACCTAAGTGCCTAATTAACGATGGAGACACACACACAGCAGCACCACCACCAACCAAGCACAGCGTCCATTGTGCCTCTCGCAGGTATCGCCGGCGGTGGTGATGGGTTTCAACCCTTCTCGCTGCCACGGCAGGATGACAATTGGGAGATCCAGGTGGCGGTGCTGCTCAGCTTCCTCCTCCAGGTCCTCCTCATCTTCCTCGGCCCCACGCGACGGCGGTCCTCCGCCATATGGTCCCGCCTTACCCTATGGTCCTGCTACCTCCTTGCCAATTCGGTCTTAAGCGCGAGGCCGACGGCATGACTACTGCCAACATGATGATCGCGTTCTGGACGCCGTTCCTGCTGCTACACCTTGGCGGCCCGGACACCATAACCGCCTACTCCCTGGAGGACAACGAGCTGTGGCTCCGCCACCTCGTCGGCCTCCTCTTCCAGCTCTTGTCCGCCGCCGTCATCTTTTTCTGCTCCCTGCAGGGCAACCACCCCATGATCCACGCCACCGTCCTCATGTTCGTCGTCGGCATCATCAAGTATGCGGAGCGCATCTACTCCCTCTACTCCGGCAGCATCTACGGCTTCCGCAAGAAGATCCTTGGCCCCCGGAACCTGGGCCCAAGTGCCCAACTACGCCAGTCTTATAACCGAGTACGACTCCAGGGAGAAGGCCGGCCTGGCATCTATGGCCGTCCAGATCGCCATAGCTGACGGTGAGGCCGAGGAGGCGCACAAGGACATGGAGACTGCTAGCAACAAGAGTGTGGAGGCTCGGGCGTACGAGTTCTTTCTCATCTTTCGGCGGCTCTTCGTCAACGTCATCCTGAGCTTCAAGGAGCGGAGGTTGACCCAGGCTTTCTTCTTCAAGCGCCAAAACTTGAAGGCGGTTGACCCAGGTCATCGAAGTGGAGCTCAACTTCATGTATGACATGGTGTACACCAAGGCGCCCGTCGCCTACACCAGGGCAAGGTTTTGGGATTCATTTTAGGAAAAAATTCGGAGCTCACCGAATTGGGCGAAATTCGGAAAATTCACAAAATTCGGACCGATATCCACTCAAAATTTGAATGAAATTTGAGCAAATTTGAACAATACTTCCTCAAACTATAAGACATGTCAGTGGGCTTGGAGAGGGTGCACGGGGCGCCGGCGTGGAGCTCGCAGGTGCCAGGGAGGGCAGCGACGCCGCGGTGGTGGAAGCAGGTGGCGCATATGGCAGCGACGACGCGTCAGATGCAGTGATGGACCGATGGCGCGGCAGAGGGCGTCGAGGAGCGGCCATGGCATGTGGGTGGCGTCGAGGAACGTACCTAGTGCGAGCTCGGATGGTGGGAAGCAACTGCAGATCTCGCGGTGGCTGCAGCAACGCTAGCGCAGGGGCGAGCAGTGGAGACGACGCTGCCGGCGGCGGCGAGGAAGAAAGATGTGCCGACGCCTAGCTAGCCTGAAGGAGTTTTCAGTATGGAGGAATGTTTATGGACTCTTGTTGGACCTAGAATGGGCTCCAAATTTAAATTGGGCCGAAATATTTTGACCGATTTAGTTTTATCTCGGGCTGGGCCGAATTGGGCGAAATTCGCTGAGATTCGGGCCATTCGGGCCGAATCCCAGAACCGTGCACCAGGGCCGGCTGGGTGCTCCGCTCCATCTGCTCCGCGGCTCCGCCTGCCTCGTCTCCGCGCTGCTCATCTTCTTCTTCCTCAATAAGCCCGGGCACCAGATCCAGCGCGTCAACGTCAGCATCACGTACGTGCTGCTGCTGGGCGGGCTGGCGCTCGACGCGGCGGCGCTGCTCATGATCTTCTTCTCCGACCGCGCCAAGGTGTACCTGGAGAAGTCTTTGTCTTCCCGGAGGCTGCACTGGCTGGCGTGGCTGCGGCGGGTCACCAAGCGGTGGCAGACGCGGCGCTGATTCGTGCCAGCGGCGGCGGGAGACGCAGGTGGAGAAACCGTGTCCGTGCGGCCTCTGTGGGAACTCTAAGCCAAAATATCATGGAGATGCAGGCCATCGGCAAGACCCTATCGGAGTACATGCTGTACCAGCTCATCAAGCAGCTGGACATGGTGGCGGCGACGGCGGCCATCGACCTGCTCCGCTACAAGGACACGTGCGAGGAGGCACGGCGGTTCTTCGGATCCCTGGAGGCGTGGATCGACGGCCACGACGACGCGCGCAGGATGCTTCTGGGCGTGAACACGTCGGAGAAGCCATTGGTGGTGAAGGGCGACCGGAGCAAGTCGGCGCTGTTCGACGGGGTCACCCTGGCCAAGGCGCTCCATGTGGGATGTCATCACGGGGGTGTGGGGTGAGATGCTGACGTACGCGGCGGGCAAGTGCCGGGGCAGCATGCACGTGCAGCAGCTCAGCCGCGGCGGCGAGCTCATCACGCTCGTCTGGTTCCTCATGGCGCACATGGGGCTCGACGACATGTACCAGATCCAGGAAGGGAACGCCAAGTCGCCAAGGCCAAGCTCATCGTCAAAGACCAGTAGTAGGAAGCAGCTTGCTCATCGTCTATGCATGTTCATTCCCTTCCCTTCAAATCGTTGCTCATTTTTACCAAGCGTTTTTTTTTCTTTTTAGGAATACCTCATGTACCAAGCGTTGATTATTACCACACTGATTATTTGGCTGTTTGCCTGTTTGTCGCTAGTCATCCATCAGCTACGACCATAATAAAAGTTTGTTTTTATATACACTAGTCCATCGACCTGTCCTCTCGCACAGGCTAGAATTTTAGGAGATATAAGTATTACTAACAAAACATATCCGTGCGTTGCTACAGAAGAATAATTTATTGCATTATCTGTAGCACGAAGTTTTCACACCCACAGAGGTTACAAATAAGAAGTTGCTAAACTTCTTCTCCAACTAACTTTCCACGTTCAATAGCAAGTTGTTTCATCCTATCTTTGTGGTTTTTTCGTCACGTGCCTATTTCCTTTCTCCTAGCCCCTTTGTATTGTCCGTGCCATTTAGGGTGGGGGTTGCAATAATTGCACATAGCTGTCGCTAGCTTTCGCAAGGTTGCCCCAGCTGTGCTAGCTAGCCACTGGCTATGGTCTGATCGGCGACCCTCTAATTACCCAGACCAAGTTAAGATGCCACCATTGGCTAACACAAAACTTAACCATCTCTTGGACATGAGTTGTTCTAACTTGTATAAATATGGTTCATCAGTCCGGATCATATACACAACTCAATACTTCTCGGAATTGGACTCCGTATCACGCTAGATGTGAGCTATTCTAACTTGCATGAACACACGTTATATAATTTTGGATGAAAGAAACTACACTGTCAAGTAGTTAGGGGGAGGTGGATCAATAAAAGGGTCTGAAATTTTGACTCTTTAATAACTATATCTACAACGCACGGTGAGAGCATACATATATAGATAAAAATTTCACCACAACAGGACTACATAAACTCCATCTATGAATTAATTACATAAAAGTATAGATAGATACAACAAAAACTTTATACTAAAGCATATCATAATATATGTTTACTGTATAGCCCTAGTCAAAAGTAGTTTAACAAAACTGGTTTGCAATCCCTGGCCTTAGGGAGAATGATAAATTGCTTGTAGTGCAACTTGTTCATGCACTTTAGTGCCCTTTCTCTGATCCATCTCTTGCAAGAGGCAGAAAAGGGTAGGACTGACTACTCCCTTCCTACCTCCCCCTTGAGCTCCCCAACGGGTGACTCGGGGGGCGCCTCGCAGGTGTCACTAGCCCACTCCCTACCTGCCTCCCCTCCGGCGTGCGGCGGCGGTGGTCCTGGTGGCCCCCAAAAATGGGATGCTGTCGCACTCCCCCCTCCCCCACCCCTCCACCACCTCTCCTCTCCCCCCTCAACTCCGGCGGTGTGGGCAGTAGCGGTGGCGGGTGATGGGTTTCAACCCTCCGGTGCCACAATAGGACAACAACCAGGAGATGAGCAGTCGTGCTACCAAGCCTCTTCTTCCAGATGCTGGGAGATAAGGATGACAACTAGGAGATAAGGGCATGGCATGTCAGGCCACTAGGACGTGCAAAAGAGGGCTTCGTGCCCGACCATCGGCCCAAGCATGGCACATCGAGCCGATTTTTGGGCTAGGCTGGCTCGATAAGCATGGCCTACAAAGTAGGTCGGGCTAGCTCAATGCCCGCGTCTCGCATGCCGGCGCCGCCACTTCAGTGGCCCCGCTGCGGCACCGCGAAGCTGGGGGAGGTGGTCGATGCAAGTGCCTAGAGAGACAACCCATGGGATGGGGGAAGCGGCAGTCAACTTGCTGGAGGTTGGTGCCCTCACGGCTGGTGGGGCGGCGCGCTTGCTCTCATGGCCGATGCGCTCGAGTCTAGCCTCTGTGTCCGCAAGATAGGATAGGGAGGAGGCAGAGGTAGCCCGGTGAGGTGCCAAGGTGGGGAGGGAAGTTGGGTGGGGAATTAGCAATGCATGTCGCCCACTCACTCGTCAGTGGTTCCGCTTGACGCGGCTGATAGGAGGGGGTGCGAGTGGGGAATCAAGGAATGGTCAAGTGGTGAATGGGACCAGTTAGGGACTTAGGGTTGGGATTTAAGGTGTTAGGCTATAGGGATATTGGCATGTTAGTCTATTAGCGGGCCTGGTATCGGGTTGAAGCTATCTAATGGGCCGGCCGTGCCACTCGGCGTGTCTAGAGAGTGGCCTAGGGATAGCACTATGCATCTGACCGTGCTGGTCTAGGCCCACACAACATCAGGTCTGCATGGCCATCTATAGTGATGAGCCCACGGGTGGTGTACAATAGGTGCGCCATGTATTTTTTTATTTTTTAATTGATCGCCACATTCGACCATTTGTGTACGCTAGTGGTGATATAATTATCACTGTCGGTTTGCAACCAGCGGTGATGAAGTTGATTATTAGTGCCGATTTTTACCATCAAAGTCCAAAACTGATAGTGATAGAGGGTTTAGAGCTGTCGTAGGATTTTTTGTCCGACAAGTAGATCAATGTTTTGTGCGTAGGGAATCAGAGGCGTAGCACATGGTTTAGGTACATGGTAACTTACGTCTAGTAGAGAATGCTTCTCTTGCACCGTGCGCTTGGGTTTATAGGGGCGTTGATGAGTTGTCAAGGGTTCTAAGCTATGGGTTGCCTAGATGGCGAATGGGATGCGCCTTTCCTCCTCTTATATAGTCAATGGGTAGGGTTTACCGGAGGAATGCCGATCAATCTGTATCTACGGTTTCCTAGTTTATTACAAGGAATCTAATGGATATGAGCGGATCATCCTGCTTTACTTGGACAGGGGGATCATCCCCGATCCCACTAGACCCAATGGCGAGGGATTTTTTTCCATTTGCATCCCAGTTGGGGGCAAGTTAGCCCCAGCCCTGATCCCCAACGAAGGAATTCCCCACGGGTAATCAGGGAACGGGTCCACATTATCATATGTAGCTCTTTGTGTGTGATATGCATGTCCAAACACATGGTTTATAACCAGAAGCAATGATGGTAATTGGATTAGACAATGAAGCACAGAGTAATCGATGGTAGGTGGATCCAGCGGCACCAGAACACACTGCTGTCGTGATGCATTGCCAAGTCAAGCAACGACCCAACATTGTCATAGCACTGCCGGGTTGTGGACTAACGCAACACTGTTATCCCTACCATCGTTGCCAGTTCGTGGTTTAGCCCGACAGTGATAGGGGCTTCACCGTTGAGTTAATAGGATGTCCAATCATTATTCGGATTATTCTAGGCTTATTACCCAGTAGTGAATGAAACAAACATTACTGTTGGCTCATGCACACCGACAGTGATTGTGTGGGTTCTGCAATAGTTTTACCAAGACACGAGTGCGTATTGGAGGCGCGGTGGTTAATTCTTTGGTTTTTCGAACTGTCTACAGCTAAAGAGATATATCTCAATTCATGTCATAGATAGTCCTGGGTATTTCCGCCGATGGACAGTACGTACAGCCACAATGAAATATGCTAGCTGCTTAGCTTGCGCAACAGTTATAGGATATGCATGGTGTGTGTGGTCGCCACTTTTGATGCATGCATGCATGTTCGTGTGTGTGTGCCTTGCTCTTCTTGCAATGCAATTGAAAGCACTGGCGGCCGGATAGAGTAGATCATGTGATCGATCGAACTTGATGCCTGCTGTCTTCACCTGGGTAGCTAGCTAGTTTCTATATATTCAGCTTCTTTTGTCTTGTCTGTTACGTACTATATATGTGTGATGTGAAGGACAAATTAGTACCAAAAGAAGCTTGTTGATGCATGCACTTTAGTGCTGCCGGCCCTTTCTCCGATCCGTGTTTTGCAGAGGCTGAAACAGCTTTATTCCATCGAAGCAAGCTAGGAGTAGTAGGAGTGTCGACAACAAAAGCTAGTTAGCATCCCCGATATGATATGCAAATTGCTATTATAATGCAAAGTGGTGAATGAATGCACTCACGTAACGTATGATTCCATTATTCGTATTTCCTGACCACGCTTACCGACGAGGCTACGATGGAGGAGATATATAAACACAACACTAGCGTCACCACAAGCCAATTCCAGTACACATTGCATTTGCATGCATGCATATGTATGCAGATATATAAGCAGGCCGGCCGACACACGTACACTACCATCATATATACGGAGCTCAAATTTTGCAGCGGATCGGATCGGATCTGAGGCGCCAAGTAAACCAACAGATCGAGGGGGTCGCAAGAACCGACTGCTGGTGCGTATTTTGTTTTCCCCTTTCCTATTCGTTTAATTTGCATCCACACATGGTTCAAAAAAAAATTTTGCATCCACACATTCTACAGTGTACCATGCATACAACTTGTCTTTTTCCGATCCTTTTCCGACGATCAACATTTGCTCATATATGCATGTCTACTAGGTGTAGCTTCAAATAATCTTTCATCATTATCCTTGAAAACGCACCGAAACTATAGCCGGGATTTGGTACTTAGGCAGTGCCCCCAACCCAACCGGCCAAAATTTTTTGGACCCCTCAGCCGCCCAGCCCGGCCAGCAGGGAAGCAGAAACGTCGCAGAGAGCAAATATGGTAGACTCCCCACCGCCTCGCGTGTAAGGGTGGGCAAAATACCCGATACTCAATTCCCAGACCCGAATTATCCGAACCCAGACCCGAAGTACCCGAACCCGAATTACCCGATCACAATTTCGGATAGTGATCGTAAAAACCCGAAATTAGTTTGGGTAATTCAGGTAATGTTTTCCGGTACCCGAATTACCCGAAATATCTCAAATATTTGCTCTTCTATTCCTAACATGAAGACATGAGGTAGTTCAATGCCATATAAATATATTATTTGGTATGAATTAATGTAGATTTATGCTAACTTGATAAGTGATTTGTTGGTAATTGATATGAAGACATGATGCGATTTAAAGGACTATTGTTTATTGCTTTAAAATGGTACTTGAATTCTTCTAAAATGATTGGTTTTGTCAATTTCGGATATATCGGGTAAAACCCGAACCCGAACCTGAATTATCGGGTACCCGAAATTTCGGGTAATGCTTTTTCGGGGCAAAAATCAGGTAGCAATTTTTAATACCTGAATTTCCAACTACCCGAATTACCCGACCCGAAATTTTCGGGTAACCCGAATGCCCAGCCTTACTCGCGTGACTCATGTCGCTTCCAGTTCTCCGCGCGGTCAGCAGATTGTGGCCGAGAGCAGAGTTTTGTCGAGGCGTCGAGCCGCCAAAGGCCAAACGCCATCCCGCCGGCTGTCGCAGCCTTGCTGCTCGCGGCCGCGCCACACGCCCACTCATATATCGGCGTCATCGGCTTGCACCCTCTCGCCGGTGCGAAACTGCCAAACTGGGCCAACTGGAGCAGCCGAGGATCAGGATTCAGGAATCAGGAGCGAGCAAGTCTACATGTATTACCAAATTAAATAATTGTTTGTTTGTTTGGCCGGCTGCCCCCCTATCATTTTGCTGGTTCTGCACTGTACTAAGCTGCTACCTCCTTAGTTATAAAAACTTTGTGACGCCTCTTTTGTTACTTCAATTTGCAGGTACCATGCATCACAAAGCTCTTACAAAAAAAATCCAGTGCTAAAACAACACATTTCTATTAGTAACCAATATAGGAATCAATTTTATTAATTAGGTCACCAGTGCAAGGGTACATAATTTTCAAGGACATAAAAAATATTATTTTCCAAAATTTTATGAATAAAACAATCTAATTTGACGCATAAGTGTTGGGCCACTTGATTTTGTTGTCAACAAGAGATGACTAGTGATTCTCTTCTTCTCCAATGTTTCTAACTCTCCCTGGAGGTTTGAGTGTTAGGGTTTACTTTCTGGCAGTTGTTTCTTTAGATCCTTAGGAATGTTGGAGAGCGAGTTAAATAGCCAGAGACAGTCACAGCAGGCATATGTGCTCCGATTAATTTGGATTTATGCCGTCCCAAATAACTTGTCCAATATTTTCACTTGTTTTAGATGAAGGCCCACAGTTTTTTTTTTTTGCTCACCGTTAACATATAAAAGAGAAAGATGCGGGGTTCATCAAAGAAACCAGAAATTATACATATATTAGTGAAGCTTTGTAGCATGCTTTCTTTCCCTTTAAAAAAAACACAAAAGAAACCTGCACTATATTTATGTGTACGTAGCTCTAAATCTATTTTATCATCATTGAAAAGATACTCAAACTAATTATGTGTGCATGCATGGTCCATGGATGGCTGTGTAGCTGGACCTGGACACGCCTCTACACGCCTCTACCGTATCGGCAACGGCAACGAGCGCGGCGGTGGGTGATGGGGGGATTCAACCCTCCGGTGCCGCAACAGGACAGCAACTGGGAGATAAGGACAGCTGTGCTGCTGAGCCTCTTCTTCCAGGTGCTCCTCATCTTCCTTGGGCCCACGCGGAAGCGCTCCTCGGCGCCATTGTTCCGCCTCACCCTTTGGTCCTGCTACCTCCTCGCCGACTGGGTCGCCGACCTCGCCCTCGGCCTCCTCAACAACATGGGCAACATCGGCGGCAACAACGACAACAATGCCACCACCGGCAGTAGCAGCAGCCCCGTCATCTTCGCCTTCTGGACGCCATTCCTGCTGCTCCACCTGGGCGGCCCGGACACAATCACCGCCTACTCCGTGGAGGACAATGAGCTCTGGAACCGGCACCTCATCGGCCTCCTCTTCGAGCTCTTGTCTGCCTCCGTCATCGTCTTCTGGTCCCTCCGGAACAACCCCCTGGTTCCAGCCACCATGCTCATGTTAGTGGCCGGCGTAATCAAGTACGGCGAGCGCACCTACTCCCTCTACTCCGGAAGCAACGAGAGCCTGCGCGACAGCATAATGGACCCCCCACCAGAGCCTGGCCGCAACTACTCCAGGCTCATGGCGGAGTACGAGTTCAGGAAGAATGCCGGCCTGCCCGTGGAGCTCGTCATTTATGATGCACAGGAGGAGGCGGATCGACTGGAGATGACGCACGAGTTGTATGCCAAGAGCATGGAGGCGCAGGCGTACGAGTTGTTCCGTCTCATCCGGCTCCTCCTCGTTGACGTCATCATCAACTCCAAGCAGCGCCGCCTGAGCCAGGCCTTCTTCCTCAGCGACCGCCCCTGCTGGGTCTGGGACAAAGATAACAATGTGATGGTCCCGTTGCCAAGGCTCCCGTTGCACAGATTGGCGTTCGATGTGATGGAGGTGGAGCTAAATATCATGTACGACATGGTGTACACCAAGGCTCCCGTCGCCCACAGCATGGCCGGCTGGGTCCTCCGCTGCATCTGCTCCGGCTGCCTCATCTCCGCGCTGATCATCTTCTTTTGCCTCGATAAGCCTAGACACCAGATTCAGCGCGTCGACTCTGGCATCACGTATGCTCTGCTGCTGGGCGGGCTGGCGCTCGACGCGGCGGCGCTGCTCATGCTTTTCCTCTCCGACCACACCAAGGTGTATCTGGACTCGTCGCGCCACCGGTTGTTGCGCTGGCTCAGATCACTGAGGGGGTGTTTAGATACAAAATATTTGGAATTTTGATACTGTAGCACTTTTGTTTGTATTTGGCAATTAGTGTCCAATCATGAACTAATTAAGCTCAAAAGATTCGTCTCATGATTTACAACCAAACTGTGTAATTAGTTATTTCTTTTACCTATATTAAGTGCTCCATGCATACGTCTAAAGATTGATGTGATGGAGAGAGAGTGTAAAAATTTGGAATTTTGAAGGGAACTAAACACCCCCTGAGGCATGTTGCCAATCGGTGGCAGAGGCAGATGCGGCGCTGGTCGGGGACTGTCTCGCAGATGAACCTCATCCGCTACTGCCAAGAAAAGCCAGGCCGCCCTTATAGTAGTAGTAACAAAGGTGGCAAGTGGTGGCTCATGATTGTCAAGATGTTGGGCATCGAGGAGATCGTCGACGACTTCTTCTTCATACAGCGCGTGAGGCTCAAGAAGGACGAGGAGGAGGAGCGCTGCGGCTGCCTTGGCCGGTTCTTCCGGGAGAGACTTGTTCCAAAGTGCTGCAAAAATGACAACAGCGTGTCGGAGTCCCTTCTCTTCGGCTTCATCTTCCGAGGTCTCAAGGACAGGCTCCACAAGCTCAAGCAGGAACAGGAAGAGAGGAAGAAGGCCGCCGCCCAGAGGCTCAAGATGGAACAAGAGACGAAGGCGGCTGCGGCTACTGCTGGAACTGGAACTCTAGAAGAAGCGACGAAGGATGAGATCGAAGCAAAGGCAGAGAAGGATGCGATGGCGGAGAAAGATGCCATCGCGGAGGTGTGCAGGCGCCGCGGCGACGGTGTCATCAAGAGCCACAAGGACGACATCATCAAGCTGGTCAAGGCGACGATGGACAGCGACGGTGTCGTCAAGAGCCACAAGGACGACATCATCAAGCTGGTCAAGGCGACGACGGACGGCGACGGTGTCGTCAAGATCAAGAGCCAGGAGGACGACATCAAGAGGGTCAAGGGGACGACGGACGGCGACGCTAGGTTCAAGGTGATCCTGGACAGCGTGGTGCAGAGTGACTTCGACGAGTCCCTGCTGCTGTGGCACATCGCCACCGACCTGTGCCGCTACCGCTACCGCGCCAACGAGACGGCGGGAGGCGGAGAAACCGTGTCCGTGCGGCCTGTGGGACCGCTAAGCAAAAAGACCATGGAGATGCAGGCCATCGCCGAGACCCTGTCGGAGTACATGCTGTACCTGCTCATCAAGCAGCCGGACATGCTGTCGGCGACGGCGGGCGTCGGTCTTCGACCCTACCGAGACGTGTGTGCGGACTATGCGGAGGCGCGGCGGTTCTTTGCCTCCAAGGAATCGTGGCTGGGGATCGACAAGGAGGACGACATGCGGATATCTCTCTTGAGTGTGGACACGTCGAAGAGTCGTCCGGCATGGGTGAAGGGCCACCGGAGGAGTTCGGTGCTGTTCGACGCGGTTATCCTAGCCAAGGCGCTCTGGGAGCTGGACGAGGAGCTCATGTGGGATGTGATCACAGGGGTGTGGGGGGAGATGCTGATGTTTGCGGGGGTCAGTGGCCGGGGGAGGATGCACGTGCGGAACCTCAACCGTGGCGGTGAGCTCATCACATTCGTGTGGTTGCTAATGCAACACTTGGGCTTGAGTGACATGTACGAGATTCAGTGGGACCCTATTGTACGGCTCATCGTCCATTATTAATTTCATAATACTCCTCTGGTGCACTTGGTTCTCTTATTTATGTAATGGTATGTTCTCATCCTGATTTATCTCATACATTGAGCAGTAGATTCATGCCTAATCTTGATAAGAAGGATTCGAGGGCTGTTCGGATATTTGCGTGGTACTTTTAATGCCCGTTTGCAGTTTTGAAAATCAAGAGATGAACTTAGTGATTATGTTGATTCTGATTATGCTGGTGAGATTTGGATAATTGGATGCCTCTCACAGGTTATGTTTTTAACATAAGGGGTTGTGCTGTTAAGCTGGAAAGGAAGTTTGCAGGCTACTGTTGCTCTATCTACTCATGGTTGGTCTATTCGATATAGACGCTTTATAGACAGAAACTAACATTTTCCCCCGCTTTGGAGTGAAAACATATAACGACCAGTTCTAGCATATGTGCAGATCTAAAAACAAGTAGCAACATTTATACAAATAGACAATGATTAATTACTGTGGGGGGAGATGCTGATGTTTTTGGCAGTCCGCAGCCGGGGCAGCACCCATGTGCAGAGCCTCAACCGTGGCGGCGAGCTCATCACAATCGTGTGGTTGCTTATGCAACATATGGGCCTAAGCGACATGTATGAGATACAACAAGAGGACCCTATCCTACAGTTATTACCGCCACGGCTGCAACTGGTGCCGCCGTCGTCGCTGCCACCACCGCCAGGGTTTTCTTTATCGACAGTGTCATGATCCGGCCATGACTTGTTCTTAATCATCATCATCATGAGCATCATATGCATTTGAAATCCAAATTTAGAAACTAAGTTGTGAAGAAACCAAATAATTCTAGGCACTATATGTCCCAGTGGATCATCTGCCGTTTCCGCACAACCTTCCGCTGGAACATTTACACAGACTTACAGTTGTCAGACCAATTCGTGCTCTGATGGATCGTCCGACACATCGGCAGATCGTCCGCTAGAATATGACATGCACAGATCTGAGGTGTCACTTGTGAAGCTTCACTGGTCCCACAAGTCAGGCCACCTGTTGCTCAATCGTGAGCATGTTTTTTTTATCGGCCGAAATTCACCGATATTTCCGTTCTATCCACAGGGTCCGATAAAATTTGATATCGGCCAAAATTTTCCCTTCTTTCCTGCTTCCACACAGACAACCCAAATTCAGCCGCGCGATGATCCCGCACTTATAATGTTTTATTCTTGTTTTTATTTGTGAACAAGTGATGTTTAATACCTTAGGAATAGTTTCAAGTCAAATTCTACGAAATTTTTTCAAAACAATTTGAATTTTTTTTGAATTTGGTCCGATATTTCCGATATATCCTGCTTATCCTATTTATCCATGACCTCCGATAAATTTTTATTTCCAATAACAAAAACCTTGATCGTGAGAAAGCCAAACCAAGCCACCAGGAAACCCTCTCACTCTCATGCTCTCTCTCTCTAGTTCATCACTCTGTCTACACTCTTTCACACACCTAGAGCAAGGAGGAGCAAGGGGAAGGGAAGGAGAAGGGATTGGAGGACTTCATCAGCTGCTAAAGACCATGGAGACTACCTAGGACTAGGAGCTGCTGTCCAATAGAGGTTGGGGATAGAAGAGGGAGGAGCCCTCTCTCCTAACCATTTGGAGCTAGGAGGAGGTGGAGCTTTCAAGAAGGAGCTCGAGTGGCTAAGGGTTGGAACCAGCTTCTCTACTGCCACTTTGTTTAAAATTTTGAGACAGAACTATGAATTATAAAATTTTCAAATAATATTAACAATGTATAGTGCCACTTTGTTTAAAATTTTCACAAATGGATATATCTCTCATATAGTTACATAACTACATGAGAGATGTATCCATTTGTTAACAATGTATACTGCCACTTTGTTTAAATCATTTTATTTTTTTATACAAAGATTATACATCAAAATCATGTTGTCATGCAAGTTCGTAGAATTTTCTAGCAAAGTTTAGATATTATTATAAATTATTTTATGGTAGTTTGGAGATAGAACTATGAATTATCCCTAGCAAACAAATGATTTTTTTTTGCCTAACTCCAATATATTGGCTTCAATGAAATGTATGATCCAAAATATATTTTTATGAATTTTTTTGAATCTAACTAGAGCCACGGGTAGTACAATTCGGAATTACTTCTAATGAGCACATAGAAATTCATTTAACTGTAGAAAATAGTAAATCTATTTAAAAATTTCTAAAACTCCTACACTACAACATAGATATAGGTTGTTGCTTGTAAAAAAAGTTTTGGATTATAAAAGCCATTTTTAGGTTGATTCACATGGTGCCTTATCTATTTATTTTATAATAGGAAAAACAAATAAAAAATCATTATTAGAGAGTAAAGGGCTAAACAATTTCATATTTGGTCCATCAGAGATTCAGCCCGTCTCGATCCATGTCAAAGCATACTTGTTTGTCACCGTTGGATCGACTTCGAACGGCTGATCCCAAACCCGCCCGCCCCAATCCCCCAATCCCTATCCGCACCTTTTCCCCGCTTCCTGACCGCACGACACCCCTGCGCACGCACCACACCGAACTGCTCCGCTAGTCTGCCACCGCCACCGCCACTGCTCCGCCATCGCCGCCGCCGTCCCCACGCCTCCCCTCCGTGACTGGACGCCGCCGGTGCGGCCCTCGACAGGATGCCGCTTCTCTGTCCCACCCTAGCCCCCATGCCGCCGGCCGATTCCGACAGCACACCGCCGCTCCAGCCGTCTTCTCGTCCCTTGCTGTTGTGCTTCGCCGGTGATGAGCGCACCCACCAGGTATGCGCGCCCCTTCTCTTCCCTTGCTGTTGTGTGAAAGCCAACACCCGAACCCTAACTTAAGCTATTCCGCTATTTGCATCCAGATCTGATCTAGTTGTGCCATGTAGCTTTTGTATATGTGTTTCAGTGAGAATGTCACTTTATTATACTATTTTTTTTATCAACACTTTATTATACTATTGAAAATCTTTGATTGCTTCTGGATCTACGCATAGTGTTTACTGGGTGAGGCCATACTCTCTGGATTGTTTTAGAGCATGTCCATCTAAGTCATTCGTAAGAAATGGGTCTGCAGTTTGCTCCATACAATTTAATCTGTATTGATTTTTGAAGTTCAGGTTTATTGTTTTATGCATAGGCTATTTATATCTAAACTAGGTCTGTTACATAATGTAGCGATAGCAAAAGATATATTTTGTAGTGCTTATAACATACAAATATAGATTTATCAAAGCAACAGCTGTAATATTAGTTCTTGGAAAATTCTCTCAATAAAGTTGAAACAATTTTTGCCTTGGCTAGGATCTATTCTGACTAAACAAACTAATTGGACCAAATTTACCAGGCTGAGGTAACCAGTTTGACTCGAGATTCAAGTCTTGGAAGCCCAGCAGAAATTATCTGGGATTCGTTGAAAACTTGACTCTAATTTCAGAATAATCTTTGAACCCCAGATTGGAAATTATCTGGGATTAGTTGAAAACCTATCAAAACGGCTTGTTCCATTGTCAAAATGAGCTATTTTGAACAATTTTGTGTAATTCCCAGATGTTACTTATGCAATTTGTTGAAAGTTAACGCGCTCTGTTATTTTTCTATACTTGTATTCGGATCTTGAAACTAAAGAAAAAGCTATGATGGCATGGCTTATACATATATATAATACTAGCGGGTAACCCCGCGCGCAGAGACTTAAAATATGCAAAATGTATAAGAGATTTAGATGCAGTGGCAAAGGCGGTATAAGTGGTACTCATGAAGATAGCAAATGTTTAAGAAATGGCTCTATTGACAAATCATTCATACACATGGTATCACATCTCTACACACGGTATCAATCATACAAGATGGTGGTTCCACAAGTGATCCTCAACTTTAAGTGATCATCAAGTGAAGAATGCATCCCTCATCAACAAGTGGTACACAAGCTCAAAGATTATCAAGTGTTATGACCCATGTTTGGACATAGGGGGAGGAATCCCACTACAATTGGTATCAAGGTCACAAGATCCTACACATGGTGTCTAAAGAGCTATACAAGTGGTGTCCATAAAAAATGCAAGATTCAAGCCTCAATCATCTACCCCAATGCAACCATTTGTATGAAGAGATGCACACCTTTTATGGAAATTGATGACAAAGGGGGACAGATTGTACAAAGATATAAAAGCTTTAGGAGAAATTGAGACAAAGATATCATGGGAAGTTGGATTTGGACATGGACATGGACATGGACAAAGAGGGAGCAATATTGAGGAATGGAGAAGGATCAAAATTCTTGGACAAGAGAAGCACACAAGTGGGGTGTTGGTATAAATTAAATGCACACTAGAAAAGATAACTATCCGTAAGCGCACAGATATAATACCATTGTAGCACTTCACCAAGATAATCCCAGTTTTAATATCGAACCCAAAGGAACGGTTGGCGACGATGACTGAGCCTATAAACTTAACCCAATTCACAATCAAGCTCAGATAATAGTGAAAATAGGGAGACTACTAAGGACTATCTAATTCCAATCTCGATAAACTATGTTCTTAATCATTCATTTAGTGGGTGATAACTTTCAATAAGGGATGAAATCAGAGCTCTCCTCTACCAGCATGCATAAGCCTACCTTTACCTGTTAACTGGAAGTGGACAACAGAGGATTCAACGAAGCTATAAAGTCACCTTTGCGAGCTACCACTATCCAGCAAATTAGGGGGCATTCACAAGTAATCCTAGCCTAAGCACCACGCTTACACTACGAAAACAACTTCAACCTAGGTGCTACCAAGATCAAAGTACTCAAAAGAGTTGCAAACTTGAAGAACAATACGAACAAATTGCTTACTTGAATCAGAAGTTGATTACCAAAGAGTCTCAGAAGAAAGCCCCCTGCGAAGGAACTTGATCCCAACGAACACAGCAACGAAGAAGCACCTATAGGCCGGAACTCCTTCAGAACTCTGCTCTTCTACTCTATCTCTCTATCTCTCTATCTCTAATTGAGACTAATCCTAAGATGAACTAGTCTACTCTTGATTGCTAGCCTAGATCTCTAGATATGGAATTGGAACTCTGGATCTTCAACTCTTGATCTGGCTTTCTTTCTTTAGGGGGGTCTGGCTCTTTATTTATACTGCGGTGGGATGCACGTGAGCCCTTCGATCAAACCGACTTAAGGGACAGCCTAGATGACTCCTCAAAGGCGATGTAGGAATACTCCAGAAGCTCATGGAAGGATGTTGAGGAGGGTGGCTGCTCGGCCACCCCTATGGCCGGCCGGCCCCACCTGGCAGGGGCTGGGGCCCCAGCTCGCTCTAGTGTCTTCTAGTGTCTTCTATAGTCTTCTAGTATATGTCTTGTGGCGAAATTCCGTGAATTATTTTAATTCCTAGGTCCCTTTTGTCGACTTTCTGGATAACACCCTGGAAAATTATAAATCACCAAAACTCGTGGAATTTGTCAGTAATAACCTCCTATTCTATGATATTTGTGCATACTTGCAAGGAAATTTATTGGTTTGTAATGTACATTAACGACCGTCAACAAGATTCCCCCACACTTAGGCTTTTACTCGTTCTCGAGAAAAGGTTGGTTCACAGGATAAATTATTTAAGACATTACTCTATAACAAAACATCAACACAAAACTATTCCTAGTTATTCATGTACTGTAGGATTTAAAGTGTCTACCATAAATCTTTGAGCGGTTGAAGAATAGAACATCTGAAACATATTACTCTCTTCCTTCAGTCAAGTTAATTGGACAATTAGTTTAAAATTTTGAAAATAAAACATAGCCTACCTTCTCCTCTTGTAGTACTCTTGAATCACTCATATATGTATAATTTTTGGATCCTCACCAAGGCATAGATGATTGCCTTCTTTATCCTACTTCTAAAAAGCTTACGTGGATCTCAGGTAGGTATGAAGAATGTAAGAACATACTTATATTGCATATATTGTAAAGTCAAAACAAACATCCAAGGAGAAAGATGTCATACTCTTAGATCAAGAAGTGCATGTGTGTGGAATATATATAGTGGCTAACCTAATTCTACTATGCTCTTTAGAACTTGTCTCTCTTATTTCGAACTTGAAAACTTTGCTAGAGCATATGGGCTATCTTTTCAAACTTTTTTCTTTTTCTCTTTTTTTACTTACTTGGACACTTGTCCATTTTTCTTATACATTATTTTTGCATAGCCACATACCTCTCTCTTGCACTTGGGATTTGAAGAGAAGACAATTACAAAGAACTCAGAATATTTATTCCTAACAAATATTTTTATGGTTTCTCCCAGTGTAGAAGTAAAACATTTTTAAGTAGATGAACAAGCATGTTTTTGCGTACTCCCAGTGTAGGAGAAACAGATATATGTGGAGTGTATGTGATCTTGATCTTAAAAGCATGATAAATTTCTCGACAAGGGTCAACAAGGTTTGACTAAACTCAACACAAATACAAGCAATGAATTGTAGAAGGTTTATCTATCCTATATATGGCTTTGGTAGGACATTGCTTTTACTACTAAGGAGAGGTAATGCTATTTATTTTTACTTTTGAAATAAAAGTTCTCCAAAGACAAGACATCAAGAATCAAGTTCTCATTAATCTACTATCTCATATTCCTCAACAACTTAAGTAATCATGGGGTCCCTAATAATTAGTTCCCAACAGTAACATGTTTACCAGGAAAAGTATTATGTGAGTCTATTCTTAAGTCATGAATTAAATAATTTTTCATGTCTATTTAAGTGTTTTAACATGTGATTTTTAATTCGGATAAAAACGAAAGAAGAAAAATATATAATTAAAGTATATTGGGCTCAAACCTGACCGTGGATGAAGCGAGGTGAGAGAGGAGGAGGTGGTGGGCCGGCCAGCCATGAGCCTAGTCGTGCAGCCACCCAGGGGGTCCGCTCGGGGCCCACTTTACCTTACATGGTCCTCAATCGATTATCTTCTGAATTGCATAATTTTTGCGATAAATTTTGTTTTGTGGTCGCGGTGTGTCACCCCCACACTTGTTTTCCTATATATCTTTTCTGCACAACATGTAGAGACAAGTACATACCAAAAATAGACAGAACAGGTAATCATAACAAAATAATAATAACAATAAGGCACTTTATTCATTCCAAACTAATACAATAATTAATAAACCGAGCAAATCACAAACTTAACTTTAAATTACGAACCTAAATCAAACTAATTTAACACACTTGTGCCTTATTGCTATGATAACTAAGACATCTACTCCTTATTCTTATTCTTCTCAGAGAGTGCAGCGATGATCCTAGTCAACCTACGGATCTCCTTAAGATCATCGGACCGCTGATTCTGCAGGTTGGTGATTGAACCGGCTTGGAGCTTGCTAGATATCTTCATAACTTCAATCGTCTGGTTGAGAGCATTAAACTTTTCTTCCATCATAGCCATGGTCATTCTAGGACGCTTTGCTTCTCTCTTAATCTGGGGTGCAGCAGATCTCTTGCCAGTTTCTCTTAGAGAAATATACTTCACTTGGCTAGAAGGTGCTCGGATTCCATCAAGGGAGACACGAGAGGTAGCGTACTTTGCACAAGTCATATCCCCGAATCTGTTGGTAGTCACCTTGATGAGCTTCTCATTATCTGCAGCAGGTAGCAACTTGGTGCCTTGAGGGACAGCGACTTTCGAGCCTTTTAGGAACAACTTTGTAGGAGGTGATGGGAGAGCGGGCTGGCGAGCTTGAGCAAAATAAGCTTGGTCATAATGACAACGTGGAGGAACTGTTGCCAGCTGCTTCGGCAGGATGACAGCAAGAGGCTTGGGATCTAGCACAAGGACAATGGCCAGAGCTTCTTCCTTTGACTGGATCTGCTTGAGGTCAGATCTGTAGACGACGATCTCTTTTCCGGCCATTGGAGCTTGGAGATGGAAAGGAGCAGAATTTCTCTAAGGAGAGGAGAGGAGGCTTGAATAGGATGTGGTTAAAGGAGGCATGGGTACATATTTATATGAGGGTTTGTCTTGCAGAGTGGGTCAAGATCTAGGGAGTAATGGATCTGTACGGAAGAATATGCGATTTGTCGGTTAAATCTACGGGATTTGGATGAGGAAGGGTGTAGAAGACTCGCGAGGATCGAGACAAGGGGGGATAAGGAGGTGGGTGGCCGAGCGGCCACAGGCCTGGCCGGCCAGTCCGGCCAGCCCCATAGGTCATCCCCTCTGGGTGATCTCGTGCGCGGTGTCTTCTATTATTATTTACTACCCGATAAGTATTATTTCGCATATTTTCTCATAGCGGAAAAAAGGATATCTAATATTGAGGCAAAATAATAAAATCTAATTCATCAACTACCTCAGAGGGTCTAATAGGTTCTAGAAAGATCTTGAGACGTTGGCCATTTACCTTAAATAATGTACCTTTGTCTGTGCGTAGAGTTACCGCTCCATGCGATGACGCGTTTACCACCGTAAATGGTCCTTCTCATTTGCTCCGTAATTTTCCATGCCTGAATAATTTGACCCAAGAATTAAAAAGTAATACCTTGTCTCTGGGTGCAAACTCCTTGATTCTCTTATCATGCCATTTCTTGGTTCTTTCTTTATAAAGCTTTGAACTATGATAAGCTTTTTCTCTCCATTCTTCTAGCTCTGATATTTGCATCTTTCTCTTTTCTCCTGCAGCTTCAAAATCCTGATAGCCCAATGAGCCTTGTGTTCTAGCTCCACAAGTAGATGATAGGTCTTTCCATACACCAATTGGTATGGTGACATACCCAATGGTATCTTGTAGGCAGTCCGGTAAGCCCAAAGTGCCTCTGGTAAACTATCTTTCCATGCAGTTCCCATCTTATCTACCGTCTTCTGTAGAATATTCTTGATCTACTTATTTGATGTCTCTGCCTAACCACTTGTCTGAGGATAATATGGTGTAGCGATGTTGTGACGAATTCCATGATCTTTCAAATATAAGTGAAACTTCCTGTCAGTGAAATGTGTTCCTCCATCGCTAATCACCATCCTCGGCATTCCAAACCTTGGTAACATTAGTTCTTCAAATATCTTCTTGAAATGTATTGCATCAGCATTCTTGCATGGCATGGCTTCTACCCACTTGGATACATAGTCAACTGCCACCAATATATACTCGCAATTCTTTGATTTTGGAAATGGTCCCATGTAATCGATTCCCCAAACATCAAAGAGCTCTATCTGAAGATTGTTGGTGAGTGGCATGGCATCTCTTGTGTTGATGTTTTCATGCTTCTAACATGATACACATCTCTGGATAAAGTTCTTGGTGTCTTCATACATGGTTGGCCAAAATAATCCACTATGTCAAATTTTTGCATGAGTGCGAAATGCCCCATAATGACCTCCATATGGTGATGAGTGGCATTTCTAAATGATTTGAATGCCCTCCTCCGCCAGTACACATCTTCTTAGTAGTCCATCAGCACATATTCTGAATAGGTACGGTGGATCCCTTAGGTGTTGACGACTCTTATAAATAAGTTTTCTTTTATTGTCCCCTGGTGGTACATAACCTGCAACCATAAAATTCACAATATCTGAGTACCAAGGGTCTGATTTTGTTACTTTAAAAAGCATGTCGTCCCTTAGTGAGTCATTAATAGGTAATTTCTGTGGATTTTTAAATTGTATTCTAGACAAGTGATCGGCAACAAGATTTTCTACTTTCTTTTTATCTTTTATTTCTAAATCAAATTCTTGGAGTAATAAAATCCATCTTATCAAACGTGGTTTAGCATCTTTCTTAGTGAGAAAATATTTTAAAGCAGCATGATTAGTATAAATAATAACTTTTGCTCCTACCAAGTAAGATCTAAATTTATCTATAACAAAAACAACAACTAAGAGTTCTTTTTCAGTTGTTGCATAATTAGGTTGAGCTCCTGTCAGAGTTTTACTAGCATAAACAATGGCATGATGTTTTTTATCCTTTGTCCTAGAACTACCCCCACAGCATAATCACTAGCATTACACATAATTTCAAAAGGTATTGACCAATCAGGGGGTTGAACGATTGGTGCAGAGATAAGTGCTTCTTTAAGAATATTAAAAGACTTCAAACATGCATCATCAAATTCAAAAGGAACATCCTTAGCTAACAAGTTAGTCAGTGGATTTGCAATATGTGAAAAATCTTTTATAAACCTATGGTAAAAACCATAATGACCAAGAAAACTTTGAATCCCTTTTATATTCACAGGTGGAAGTAATTGTTCAATTACTTCAATTTTAGCTCTGTCTACCTCTATACCTCTTTCAGACACTAAATGTCCTAGCACTATTCCTTTTCTAACCATAAAATGACTTTTTTCCCAATTAAGTACTAAGTGCTTTTCTTCACATCTTTCTAAAACTCTATCTAAATTTTTAAGACAATCATCAAAAGTTTTTCCATAAACAAAAAAATCATCCATAAAAACTTTTATAATTTCTTCAATCATATCAGAAAATATAGACATCATACATCTTTAAAAAGAAGCTGGAGCATTACATAATCCAAAAGACATTCTTCGATAAGCATAAGTTCCATATGGACATGTAAAAGTGGTTTTGCTTTGATCATCAGAGTGGATTGAAATTTGGTGATATCCCGAATAACCATCAAGAAAACAAAAGAAAGAATGATTCACTAAATGCTCTAACATTTCATCAATGAAGGGTAGCGGAAAATGATCTTTCTTTGTTGCTTTATTAAGTTTTCTATAATCTATGCACATTCTCCATCCAGTGACGGTTCTTTGGGGTATTAATTCATTTCTTTCATTTTTAACAACAGTCATTCCACCTTTCTTAGGTACAACTTGAACAGGACTAACTCACTTACTATGCGGCATAGGATAAATGACCGGCATGCAAAAGTTTCAAAACCTCCTTCTTCACAACCTCCCTCATCGCATTATTAAGCCTACGCTGGGGCTCTCTAGATGGTGTAATTTCTGGATCAGTTGGAATGCGATGGGTGCAAAGAATAGGACTAATTCCTTTAAGGTCGTGGAGTGAATAGCCAAAAGCCATACGATGCTTTTCTAACACAGTTATTAAGCGCAAAGATTCTTTTTGAGATAATTTATCACTTATGATTACAGGAGAATCCTGATCATTATTCAAAAAAGCAAATTTAAGTCTAAAAGGCAAAGGTTTAAGTTTAATAGGGGGCTTAGGTGGCTCTAGCAATTCATTGAGAGGTTCAGGATCAATAGGATCCTCATCCTCTACCTCATTGGTGAAAAAGTAGGCATCATCTTCTAAATTTGGTTCGATTAATTCTTCAAGAGATGCTACTTTAACCTCTTCTATTGATTCTAACTCAGGAAATGGCTCTACCTTAGTTTTCAAAGAGTGAATTATAGGCACAGAGAGCTTAAATCCTTTCCCAAGTCTAACATTTATTTTTTCTGTTTGTCCTTCTTGGATAAGTCTTTCTATAGGTTCCCCAATCAACACATTAAACTTCCAAACATCAAAGATATAGAAATTCAATCGGACTCGAAAATCATTCACATAAATAGGAAGGGCACACAGAATTCCTGAACTTAGAATAATGCGTCATGAAAGACTTTTTAACAATTTATTAGTCAGGGCTAATGGTATGTCTTTTAATAAATGTTCAACAAATGTAGCAGACATAATAGTAATACCAACTACTGGATTATAAAGAGTTTCAAAAGGATATTTATCTAATTGACATTGAATAGTGACAGAGGCTAAATTTATACGAATAATTTCATTTGAAAACTCTGATTCTTCTAACCACTCATCACTCAAAATAGATATTAATTCTTTTGTTATCTTTTTAAGAAAATCTATCTCATCAGAATGTGTAGGATCTATAGTTGCAAAATTTCTAGGCTGCTGCGGTTTCTTTATCAAATGATAATTTGAGATATTTCCAAAATCAGTAAACAAATCATCCTCAATATCAAACAAAAAGTTAGGAAGCGGAAATTCTTCCTCTTCCTTTTGTGGTAGTTCAGGTTCTACAATAGCTAAAGGTTAAGATGTTTCAGGCAAAAGTTTAGGTTCAGCTATTGAGATTTCTTCTTCTTCTAACAACTTCTCTTCAGGAAGATCATTTAAAATGTTCATAAGAATAGTTTTTGCACGCTCAGCAGTAAAATGCATGAACGCTCCTCCTGAAGCCAAATTAAGATATTTTTCTAGTTTTTCTATTAAGACCTATAAAGAAATGTTGCAAAAGCATAGGTTCTAAAAAAGCAAGACTAGGGCCTGAATTAACTACAGCATCAAAATGTTCCCAAGCCTCACCTAGTGATTCAATTTTCTGTTGCTCAAAACATATGATTTCTCTACGAAGTTTAGCAACTTTAAAGATAGAGAAAAATTGTAAACAAAAATTTGAGCATAAAACTTCTCAATCTCCTTGACTACTCCCAACATGATGATTATACCAATGTTTAGTCTTTCTCGTTAAAGAAAAGGGAAAAAGTTTCCATCTTAAAGTTTCATTGGACATGCCTTCAATGCTTAGGCATGCACAGGTTTGCTCAAAATCACCTAAGTGGGAATAGGGGTTTTCATTATCACTACCAGAAAAGACGTTTTCCTGAACTAAGTGAATTAATTTCGGGCGTAGCTCATAGCCAGATGATGTAATGGGTTTAGATGATTCTAGTGGCTTAAGGCATGATCCCGGTGGTACTTCGTATAGATATAAAGGTGTAGGTACGGGTTCCATGGTAAAATAATAAAACTAAATTTAAAAACTAAAAATAAATAAAGATAAAAGTATAATACAAGATTAAGCTAAACTCAAAGTCAACTCAGCAAAGAGAAAAAACAACCGTTCCCTGGCAACGGTGCCATAAATGCTTGTTGGTATAAATTAAATGCACACTAGAAAAGATAACTATCCGCAAGCTCACAGATATAATACCGTTGTAGCACTTCACCAAGATAATCCTGGTTTTAATATCGAACACAAAGGAGCGGTTGCCGACGATGACTGAGTCTATAAACTTAACCCAATTCACAGTCAAGCTCAGATAATAGTGAAAATAGGGAGACTATTAAGGACTATCTAATTTCAATCTCGATAAACTATGTTCTTAATTATTTATTCAGTGGGCGATAACTTTCAATAAGGGATGAAATCAGAGTTCTCCCCTACCAGCATGCATAAGCCTACCTTTACCTATTAACTAGAAGTGGACTACAGAGGATTTAATGAAGCTATAAAGTCACCTTCGCGAGCTACCACTATCCAGCAAATTAGGGGGCATTCACAAGTAATCCTAGCCTAAGCACCATGCTTACACTACGAAAACAACTTTAACCTAGGTGCTACCAAGATCAAAGTACTCAAAAGAGTTGCAAACTTGAAGAACAATACGAACAAATTGCTTACTTAAATCAGAAGTTGATTACCAAAGAGTCTCAGAAGCAAGCCACCTGCAAAGGAACTTGATCCCGACGAACATAGCAGCGGAGAAGCACTGACAGGCCAGAACTCCTCTAGAACTCTGCTCTTCTACTCTATCTCTCTATCCCTAATTGAGACTAATCCTAAGATGAACTAGTCTACTCTTGATTGCTAGCCTAGATCTCTAGATATGGAATTGGAACTCTGGCTCTTCAGCTCTTGATCTAGCTTCCTTTCTCCAGGGGGGTCTGGCTCTTTATTTATACCCCGGTGGGATGCACGTGAGCCCTTTGATCAAACCGACTGAAGGGACGGTCTAGATGACTCCTCAAAGGTGGTGCAGGAATACTCTAGAAGCTCGTGGAAGGATGTAGAGGGGGTGGCCGCCCGGCCACCCCTATTGCCGGCTGGCCCCACCTGGCAGGGGTTGGGGCCCCGGCTCACTCTAGTGTCTTCTGGTGTCTTCTATAGTATGTCTTGCGGTGAAATTTCGTGAATTATTTTAATTCATAGGTCCCTTTTGTTGATTTTTTGGATAACACCCTAGAAAATTATAAATCACCAAAACTCATGAAATTTGTCAGTAATAACCTCCTATTCTATGATATTTGTGCATACGTGCAAGAAAATTTGTTAGTTTGTAATGTACGTTAACGACCGTCAACATAGGGGGAGCAAGCTCATAAACTTTGGTTGTTTGCATTTGTTATGTGCATATTCATGTGCTTGCTTGCATTGCATAAGTTTTAAAATTTGATATGCATGCTTCTGTGGTGTATGCTAGTTGTAGAACTTGAATGATGACTTGATAACTAGCATGCATAGGATGGTAGCTAGACTTGTATTTCTACATGTGGTACTAGAACCTTGCTTATAATGTTGATCTCATGGGGGTTTCTAGTATTTTTGTTGTCTAGCTACTCATGGTGCTAAGGATGGTGTTAAAAGTGCAACTCCAACTGGTATCATGCTTCAAAGGTTTATTCTATACACCTTAGCATCATTGGTAGTAATTATTATCCCATAATTCCAATCTATGCATATGTGCGAGCTTCAAACCAAACACTCTAGCACATATATAGGGGGAGCTAATACTACCAATTCGGGTTTGTGGTACTTGTCCAAAATTGTTTACACATGGTAAAATTGCTTGGGCAAGCAACATAAATCCAAAAGTGCTTAATTTCCATATCTTTGTAGAGTTGTCATCAATTACCAAAAAAGAAGAGATTGAAAGATCCTTATTTAGTTTTGGTAATTGAGTCACAACCTAGGTGGACTAATTGTGTTTAATGTGAGATACACAGGTGATTAGTCCACAGGTACATGTATGTGAGCAACATATGCCATAGAGGTGAAAATGGCTCAAAGATGTTGCAAAGCTCACACATGTGATGAAGGAGCTCATTGCATATGAGACATGACATTGAGTCATGTGATCAAGGTGAACAAGATTAAGACATGACTTGGCTCGACGGACCGGTTGCAAGTGTGAAGGGCAAGTTGAGTGATGACTTGGCACCAATAGATCGAGGCAACGATGAAGAGTAAGTGAAGTCAAGATCGATGAACCAATACGGTAACATGATGATATGAAGTGGATCATATCATTTGTGATTGGTTGGTGCATGTGTTGCATCAACATTGGAGGAGATGGAATGGAATGCACAAGGCAAAGGTATAATCTAGGACATTTCATTTCACCGGTCAAAGGTTATGTAGAGAAGTGCATGACCGGGTTTAGGATAGATTGTCGTACTATCAAGAGGGGCAAACTTGTTTGTATATCGATCATCTAGTGCCACTTAAGCAATCTAACTTTGTATATGTGTTAGGATCGAGTGGTATTGTGAAAAGAGTGCTAATCCTTTGGAAAAATATTTGTAAAATGCCAACACACATACACATGGTGGTGTACATTTGGTGGTGTTAGTATATTTGCAAAGGTGAAGAAGTTTGTGAAGAAGAGGAGCTAAAACTAGGCTCGGGGTGCTACCTAGGTGGCATCACCACCCCCTATCCGGTGCACTGCCACCCCAGTGGCAGTGATCGTTTGGCCGAGGCTAAGAGCAGCGTGTTGGGGGCTGGCACCGCCATGCCTTGTCCGGTGGCACCGCCACCCCTATGGCGGTGCCCACCTAGACGTGGCCGAGGAGAGCCTAGGCTAGGGCTGGCACTGGAAGTGGCGGTGTGCACCACCACGGGCGTGATGGTGCACCACTGCGGTCACCACCACCCTATGGCGGTGCACCACCCCCGTTTTCTAGAGAGGAGGGAAAACGAGGGGCTGACCTAGGGTGGCACCGCCACCCCCTGTCCGGTGCCACTGCCATCTATCCGGTGACCACGGCTAGTCAAACTAGCCATTGGATTCGACCGTTGGGGGGCACCGCCACCCCTAGGGAGATGCCACCACCGCTGTGTCCGGTGCCCTCGCAAAAAGTGCAGCATTGCTCCAACGACTCTATTTGGCTTAGGGCTATAAATAGAGGTGGAGCTCGGGCATTTGGCTGATTGAGCACCCTTGGAACTGAGTGTCCATGCTTGGGGAGTGCTTGGATGCCCTCTAACTCACTTGTGCTTGCAAGAGTGCGATCCGATTGCGAGTGAGTGTGATTCTAGTGCGTTGCATCGTGAGGTTGCGTCGAGTGACACTAGGTGATCAAGTTGCAAGCCTATGGTGCTTGTTACTCTTGGAGGTTGCCACCTCCTAGATGGCTTGGTGGTGTGATCTCTGTCGAAGTCTGCAAGAAGATTGTGCGGTGCTCTGGAGAAGAGCTTTGTGAGGGGTATTAAGCTCGCCCCGCGTGAGCCGCGAAGAGCAACTCTAGTAACGCATGTCATTGAGCTACCCTCACTTATGGGTAGGTTCTTGGAGTGCCCAACATGCAGGCTTGGCGGATGATGCCAATTAGCTGCCGAACCACCAAGTGAGCGGTCGACACAACAGGGACTAGCGTATTGGCAAATACGTGAACCTTGGGAAAAAATCATCGTGTCAACATTGTTCTTCCCATTGGTTTGCAATTCCCTAACACAAGCTTGTTCTTACATTCTATACATTGTGCTTGTGTAGTTGCTATTGTAATTAGTTAGCTTGTGTAGCTTGCTAGTTACCTTCTTGCTTGTGTAGCATAGAAGTAGCTTTCTTGCGTGTCTAATTTGGTTTTAGTAACCTTATTAGTCACATTGCTTAGTTTGTGTAGCTAAGTAATTTGTGCTCTATAATTTGGCTTGTGTAGCCTTGTTATTGAGCATTGCTAGTGAGCTTAGGTGGTTTTGTGCTTTTGCTTACTAGATTGTGTAGGAGCTCCCTCGGTTGGCAAAATACTAGTTGCATAGGTTTATGTGATCTTGCTCCTAGAATTGGTTAGGTGAGCTCTAATTAGCTCGGCACTTTAGTTGCATAATTAGGATCTTTGTAAGGTGCTAAAGAACATAGATAGAGGGGTGTAGTCTTGGCTAGACTGATAGTTTTAATTTCACACTTGTATCGGTTAGCCGACGCGATTAAGTTTTTAGAAAGGACTATTCACCCCCCTAGTCCACCATCTCAACCCTACACAGGTGCTAGTGGGTCCAGTCAGTTCAAGAGTCGAGTCTAGTCAAACATTAACTTCGCGAGCTGATCATCTTGACCGTTGGAGATAAACGACTGAGGTTTGAAGGGGCACCACACGGATGCCATCCGTGGACCGGACACTCTGACCAGATGCTGGGTGCGTCCAGTCAGGCGAGTCCAATCAGCCCGCGAGCAGAGCAACAACTCTATTTCATTGGGGAGCTCTATAAATAGAAGAGGGTCGGCTCCAAGGCAACTCTCTTGGCACTTTGACATTCCTAACATCCTTGTGAGTCTAAGCAAACACCTCCCACTCATCTCCATCATTGATTCATCATCATAGAGAGATTGAGAGTGATTCCAAGTGCATTTGCTTGGGTGATTGCATCTAGTGGCACTCGGAGATCGTTGTGGCTGCGGATTTTTTATTACTCTTGGTGGTTGCCGCCACCTAGACGGCTTGGAGCAGCGGAGGAGCTTCGGCACGTGTTGGTGATTGTTCGTAGGTTGCAATCCTTGTAGAGTTAGAGCAAAATTGCATTACGTTGTTGTTATACTAATCAAATGATCTAGTGCTTTGTAGATTTTTTAAATAGGCTATTCACCTCGGCTCTAGCTATATTAGGACCTTTCAACACCAACGCACGAATAGCTTGAGCAAAAGAAAAAGAAGAAGAAGAAGAAGAAGAAGAAGAAGAAAAGAGAACTCATCCAAATGACCAAAAGCCAATGAAAAGCAAAAACAGGGTCATTTGAAATGAGCAAAACTTGCAAAGCTTGGTCCCCAAAGACATGGACAATGGCTCGACGCAACCAAGTAAAACACATCTAGACCTCAAGAAGAGGCAATGGGCTCAACACCACTAGCAAAGCTCAAAATGCCAGAAAACTGCTAGACCCTCTGTTGATGCAAAAGTGGATCTGCAAACACAAAGGGCTAATACCCGAAATCGATATCCAAAGCGTGCCAGTCGATTTGACCTGTTAATCGACAAGGATGAAGATACGAGCACTTTGGTCCTGACAACAGCGATACACCCGGAAGTCACGGCCAAGAGGTACTCACGCGGAACTCGAGGATCGTCGAAGGTCGCACTGAAGCGATGCAGCTCGCCGAATCGATGAGAACTCGTGAAAAAGGAAAAATATGCAAATTGACGAAGTCATCGAAAAGTAAATAGATGCAAATAGGAGTAAAAGTTGGTTTTGATATTGATTGATATATCTCATTACATTGCCCTTCAATCTATATTTATACCCTGATCTACTGAAACATAACCAAATACGACTAGGACACCAAGTCCAAATCTAAGGAAACACATGACTCTTATACAAATCAGACTCTAACAAACATAGAAAAGGAAATCAACTCCTATCTATTTCCTTGTCCGCCTTAATTACGATGGGATTCTCACCGACCTCCTTTCCATCGGCATACTTCCTGTTTCATCGGCAGCAGCCTTCAAGCCTCCCTTCATCGGCATCGGCAATAACATCTTCAACCTTAGCAACGCCTGAGTCTAAATCAACCTTTCCATCGGTCACCACCATTCATCGGCAACCTTCTTCACAAGCTGATTTTTATCGGCCGTCAGTATATACAGTAACTCTTCTCCTGCCGATTAGCCCACTCTAACCATCTTGACACATGCCAAAAAACGGTGTCAACACATGCCCCCCAATTTCTGAGTATAAAACATTGATGCTCCGAAATTCACTCCAGATAATGCTTGCCTTCGTCCATTTATCTTAACCCATTCTCCAAGCATAACATAATTTGTTACTGAATCTAATCAAATCTAGTTCTGATTCAGGCACCTCAGTAAATATCACACAATTTCCAACCATTCTTGCCCCGATTACGGTTAAGATACCGAAACAATAATCCATCGGCAAGATCTTAATATAATAACGCCGCCATTTTTAGAACTAAAATATCTTGTACCGAGATCTCTTCCAAGTCATGATTACTTGCCATCAAATCTTCTGCACAATCCCTTGATTATCGTGCGAATAGTTACCATATCCATCTGAACCACCTCGACCCACACGCGCGCAGCATGGAAATAAGTCCAGAATACCCCTACTCCAAGCGGCCTATAAATAGATTTCTCCGGAACGCTCGTCTTCTACCCTCAAACTCCAACCTTTGGCATTCTCTCTTTCCGGCGGTGACTTCGACGAACAAACACGCGACCTCAATCCAACAAGAACTCCTTCCGGCGTCAACCTCAAGTCCCCAGTCTGTGCCCTCATCCTCCTCAGAGCAATGGCGATCAACTTCGACGTCCCTGTGGTTCGTTCCACTTCCGTTACTTTTACCCTTATTCCTTTGGTCTTTGCGATTTCATACAGTTGGTAATTTTTTCCTCTTTTTTCTATTCTTTTGATCCTCCAAACTTAGGAACTACGCAACAAATTAGTTATTCCAACCGATCAACCGCACTTCCAATGCCTAGGTCCAATGGGCAACCCAGATCCAACCGATTTAATCAACGCAGAGGTTAACAGAATCCCCTTTAGAGCCCAGAACTTTTCTCTGAACCTATGGATAGACACATTCCGATCCTGGCCCAAAACCACCAAAGGGTGGAAAGATTGGTATTTAAGGGTAAATGGATCGATGCAGGTGTACTAGGCAGAACGGAAGATAGACCAATGCATTAGGCTATCTATTGTTGATATGCAGAAAAATGAATCAATGATGATTGCTGCTGCTTATTTCTGGCCAGACACAACAAACACCTTCATGTTTGGACATGGCCCAGCCACCCCCACTCTTGCCGATGTATACATGCTTATCGGCTTGGATATCTCAACTATCGATGAGGGCTCCATCTATGGCAGAAAAGCTGAACATAGAGTGAATACCTGCAACATCGGTGGCTGGACAGCATACATTCAAGAATACCGAAGGACCGGGACAGTTAACCAGAGGGAACACGCCACATTCTTGAATATGTGGTTAGAAAAATTTATCTTCTGCGGTCAATCGGTAGGACCAACCAACGCCTTCCTCCCCACGGCTGAACTCTTGGCCAATGGTGTAAGGTTCCCGCTTGGCCGATACCTTCTGAGCTCCACCTATCACCTCCTTCACCAAGTGTCTCAGAAACTTTTACTTGGCGAACCCATCGGCAATTTAGGAGGCCCATGGTGGTTTATCAACATGTGGATAAATGCCCATATGCACAAACGCCTACAATGGGACTTCTTCGCCCAAGAGTTCCCACGAGAAATCGCCGAAGACTACGTCCTTAGAGATGAGGAATCGGCAACACGCCCACCTCTCAATTTTGGTGAAGCCATAATTGTCCTCCCTGGAACAGAAGCCAATGAAGATCAGATTGGCAGATTCTTCCAAAACTTCTATGATGGTCTTCCTCGTGACCATAGGGCTTGGGTACTCTATATCGATGAAGAAAACAAGTTCCCCCTTCTCTTCAACTTTGCCGATGACGAGCTGAACCAGGATAATGAGCTCATGATGACCATCATTACTCCCAAGGCAATCCCAGTGAACATATTTGGTAGCGGGAAAAATACCAATACCACTTATGAGTTTTACAATCCATCGGCAGTATCCCGTCAATTGGCTTTTGGGCAACTGCCAATCAAACTCTGCTTTGCCGATGTGATCAAGCCCAGAGAAATAATCACCAATGGAACAGAATGGAGCAGGGTAGTGAGGCTTTCCCCCGATGCCGATATCTCAGACGTCGATCTTTCCATCTGGTCACCAGCATCTTTCATCACTGAATCATATAAGCAATGGTGGCGAGAATGGAGGGGACAACTATTTGCAACATCCGCCCACACATATCAGCACATGATCGACCCTGAATACGCTATTCTCGATGATGCAGTAAGTTTCTTTAACTCCCTTCTATTTTTTTTTATATATCGGCAGCTAACTTTCTCATGACAGGTCGACGACCTAGTACCATCTATGAGCAAGAGTGGGAAACCCTTCGACCTTCGACCTGTTTCCCCAATATCACCAATCGGCTACAACGCCCCCACCCTAGCTGTTTTAACTCACCAGAGGACCCGTGCCAAGACTATCACCTCCAGATCAAAACTGGCAACAGCTAGGGTTACTCCATTGGCTGCCGCTACAAGCCTAATTAAGGCATTTAAGGTAATAACCTTGTTTATTTCTACTCATGCCGATACAAACTATATTAACATTTAACCATCAGGGTGTAAGAGCCGCTGCTGGATCGTCATCGGCAATTCCTCCAACATCAAGCACCACTACCTCCAGCCAGCCTTCAGAGGTATTCTTTTAACTTTACATTTTATCTGTTAAACATCCAATCTTACACTTGTTTTGCAGCAACAAATGGGTACATCGGCAAGCATACCAGGCGCTCAAGTTCCACAATCAACAAGTGCCGATGCCCCCCAGCCAACCGTTGCTGAGACCCAAGTAAAGCGCAAAGCTTTAACAGATGCCGAGGCTCAGCAAAAACGATAGAAGTCCATGCTAGTCCCCACATCTGCCCCAACATCTGCAAGCTAGCCAGTCGACGTAGCTGAGCAAGTTGACCCTTCTGTATAGAATATACCATCGGCCATCATACCCCAAGGGCCAACCACTGATGAAGTCACAGAAGATATCCCATCGGCAAGCTCTGCCGATCCTCCACATGGCACCCTCCAAGCCGCTCCTTCCAGCCAAGCACAGGAAATCGCCTTGAAGCAGGTAAGCCGATTGATCTAGTCGATTTATAATATTCATATCTATCCTTAACTGACTTCCTTTCTTCTTCCCAGGAATAAGATTCTCCCAATAGCTTATTTTCCTTCGCTATCGATGTTTCCGATGATGATGGAGAAGAAGCAAGCTCTTCCCTGGCACTAGGAATAATATCGGCAGAAATCTACGACAAGTTAGAAACTCTCCTGGATTTATTACAACAGGATACTGCTCAGTTGGTGAATGATTCAGATCCTGCAAAGGCCATTTTCAAAACAATCCGTGGCCAAGTTCCTGCCGATATTGAAGAAACCCTCTTTCCAGCAGTCCATCTAGAGAGCCGACAATTGCAATATCAACGGGCTGCTCACCGTATTGCCGATAGAGCAGCTCAAGCCTAGCTCAAGGAAGAGATGCTGCAGCTAAAACAGATTGCCGATGAGAAGCACAAGAGTATCAGCAACTTGCAGACCTCAGGTGCCGATCTCAAGCAGAAAATTCTAGATCTATCAGCAAAGAGGACAACTCTACTAGCTGAATTGGAGGAAGTTGAAACAGCCCTAACTCACGCCAGACAAGAAGAGAGTCAAGAAGAAACTTAAGCCTGTGGAGGGTGTTGCCGATGAAGACATTAAAGAAATGAAGGAAGCCGACCAGATTCGCCTGCGCACGATATCGGCTATCCAATCCTTGTTAAACTTGTAATTCTTGTTTACTGCATCGGCAATTTATGAGACATCGATATTGCTGTATAACTCTAGCCGATAGGACTGTTATCGGCACTTATACTTTTATGCATCCATCCAGATACTAGGGTAATATTTCTTTAAATATTTTCCATTTAATGCTCTGGGAAACACAACCCCTTCGAGGGTTTCGAGAATATATGTGTTACCAGGAACAGATTGATTTATCCGATATGGACCCTCCCAATTAGGAGACCACTTTCCAAACTTTGAACTTTTAGTCCCAATCGGTAAAATCAACTTCTAGACCAGATCTCCATCGGCAAACTCCTTTATCTTTACCTTCTTGTCATACCATCTGGCTACTCTTTTCTTATTCTCTTCGATGCTAACTAAAGCCCTTAACCGATGACCTGCCACATCTTCCAATTCATCCTTAGTTGCACCATGACACGACATCCGATATGACCACAAGGCTTCATTTAATACTATATGCCACCTTTTAGGATTTTCTTTAATTTTGCGCTTAATGAGCTTGATAATCCCTTTGTTAGAAGCCTCAGCCTGACCATTAGCTTGAGCATAATATGGAGAAGAATTTAAAACTTTAATTCCCATACTTACAGCAAACTCATCAAATTCTCCCGATGTAAACATAGTATCCTTATCGGTAGTGATAGTTTGAGGAATACCAAATCGGTAAACAATATGCTCTTGCACAAAATCGATCATATTAGCCGATGTCACCTTTTTCAAAGGAATTGCCTCAACCCATTTTGTGAAATAATCGGTAGCAACCAGAATAAATTTATGTCCTTTACTCAATGGCGAATAAATCTGACCGATGAGATCGATAGCCCATCCCTAGAACGGCCAAGGTTTAATTATAGGGTTCATGGCCGATGCAGGCGCTCTTTGAATATTACCAAATTTTTGACACCCCTGACATCCTTTAAAATATTTAAAACAATCTTCAAGAATAGTCGGCCAATAGTATCCATTCCTTCTGATCATCCACTTCATCTTGAAAGCCGATTGATGTGCTCCACACACTCCTTCATGAATTTCACTCATCAAGCTTTTTGATTCATCACTGCTAACGCATCTGAGTAAAACTCCATCTATGGTTCGATAATATAATTCATCATCAAGGAGCACATACTTGGTAGCTTGGAATCTTATACGTCTTTCAACCTTTTTAGATGGATCCTTTAAATAATCGACAATCTCCCTTCTCCAGTCATCGGTATCGACTGCCGATGTTAGCACTTCTTGAATAGGCTGATACCCTGAGGCATGCTGAGCTAGTCGATTAGCCTCTTCATTATGCAATCGAGAAACATGTTCAAGACGAAAATCTCTAAACCCTTTCAACAATTGCAGACATCTCTCATAATATGAAATTAAAACCTCACTTCGGCATTCATAAATCCCAGCCAATTGATTTATAACTAACATAGAATCATCAAAGATTTCAACAGCATCGGCACGTATCTCCTTAAGCAACTAACCCTTTTATCAAAGCTTGGTATTCAGCCTGATTGTTTGTCGATGTAGCAACAATCGGCAATGAAAACTCATACTTCCTTCCCTGAGGGGAAATCAACACGATGCTGATACCTGCTCCTTCACCACATGTGGACCCATCGAAGAAAAGTATCCAAGGAGCAACTTTCAAAGAGTCCACTGAATTACGATGCTGAGTGACAAAATCAGCCATAACCTGCCCCTTAACTGCTTTAGTCGATTCGTAACGTAAGTCAAATTCTGATAATGCTAACATCCACTTGCCGATTCTACCACTTAAGATCGGCATTGACAGCATATACTTGACCACATCGTCTTTGCATATGACCGTACACTCGGCAGATAACAAATAATGTCTCAATTTGACACAAGAAAAGTATAAACACAGACATAATTTTTCAATGGCTGAATACCTTGTCTCAGCATCCACTAATCTTCTGCTCAAAAAATAAATAACACGTTCTTTCCCTTTAAATTCTTGAACAAGAGCTGAACCGATGACAGTATCATCAGTTGACAAATACAATCTGAAAGGTTTCCCGTGTTGAGGTGGAACTAGCACTGGAGGATTTATTAAGTATTTCTTAATTTCATCTAGAGCTAACTGCTGCTCATCTCCCCATCCAAATTCCGATCAAAGATTGCAATTCAGTTTTATTGGCAGGAGCAACCACCTTGTTGATTGCATCAATAGACTTCCTACTAATTTCAATACCCCGCTGATGCACCATAAAACCCAAGAATTGACCTGCCGATACACCAAATGCACATTTATTAGGATTCATCTTCAATCCATGCTTCTTTGTGCACTCCAGTATCTTTTGTAGATCGGCTAGATGTTTAGTGATATCTCCAGACTTAATCACTATGTCATCGATGTAGATCTCTACTAATGTGCCGATGTATTCATGAAAAATAAAGTTCATAGCTCTTTGATAAGTAGCACCGGCATTTTTCAAACCAAACGTCATGACTATCCACTCAAACAATCCCACATGACCTGGACATCTGAAAGCAGTCTTGGGAATATCTTCTTCAGCCATGAATATTTGATTGTAACCTGCATTACCATCCATGAAGCTGATAATTTGATATCCGGCTGCAGCATCAATCAACAAATCAGCAATCGGCATTGGATAACCATCCATCGGTGTGGCTTTGTTGAGATTCCTGAAATCAATACAAACACGAAGTTTCCCATTTTTCTTATAAACAGGAACCACATTAGAAATCCACTCCACATATCGACACTGCCGAATAAATTTTGCCTCAATTAATTTAGTTATTTCAGCCTTAATGTCAGGAAATATATTAGGATTGCATCGGCGTGCTGGCTGCTGATGTGGCCGAAATCCAGACTTAATAGGTAACCGATGTTCAACTATCGATCGGTCTAATCCAGGCATTTCAGTATAATTCCAAGCAAAACAATCTTTATATTCTTTTAATAAATTGACTATTTGTTGTTTACACTTGGAATCTAACTTAGCACTAACAAAAGTAGGTCTTGGCCTATCACCATCACCAATATCTACTTCTACTAAATCATCAGCCGATGTGAACCCTTGACCTAATTTTCCATCATCGGCAAACCTATCCATTAAAACTCTTCTTCAGAACCGACTGCTTGGATCAGTGGAATTTCATAATCAGCAACCTTGAGGAACTCTTTTTCCCAAACTTCTCCTGATATGCATTTGGTTCGTTCATAAGTATCTGATTCTGCCGATGCGATGATATAAGAAGAATCACCAGGAACAACCTCAATTTTATCCTCAATCCATTGTACGAGGCATTGATGCATTGTAGAAGGAACACAACAATTAGCATGAATCCAATCCCTACCTAGAAGCAGATTATATGCACCCTTGCCATTAATAACAAAGAATGTTGTCGGTAAGGTTTTGCTGCCGATGGTCAACTCAACGCATACTGCCCCTTTAGCCGGTGACACATTGCCTTCAAAATCCTTTAGCATCATATCGGTTTTGGTTAAGTCTTGATCTCCCTTACCAAGTTTCTGATACATCACATAAGGCATAATATTAATTGCAACCCCTCCATCGATAAGTATCTTGGATACAGGCTGCCCATCAACTCTGCCTTTCACAAACAAAGCCTTGAGATGCTGTCTCTCGTCATCGGTAGGTTTCTCAAAAACAGCCATCATTGGATCTAGCGTCAACTGAGCTACTTGATCAGAGAAAACAATTTCTTCCTCATTATCAGATAGTGCTAAAAACTCCATCGGTAACATAAATATCATATTAACATCTGCCGATGGGTCCTTATTTTTGTGTTTCACTTGCCACTGCTGATTGCTAGATCTCTCATTGGAGGAATTTTCCTCTCGGTATAGGTCCTCCTGACGCTCACGCTGCATCCTCCTTTTCTGTGTTTTTGTCAAACCCTCTGGGCACCATTGAGGGAGCTTAGTTTTCCAAACCGGCTGATAACAGGTCCCTGTTGATTCTACATGACGTATATTAGGATCCTTGTAAAATATTTCCTCATCGAAAACTCTTGCATTTGCCATCTCTTCAAGCTCCTCTTGATTCCTTGGAAAGTACCCAGCGCGTTTACCAAGCCTCTCATGTACACTAAGTCTACCTCCCAGTCGATCATGCACTGATGCTCTACCTCTGATCGGCTCATTGATAGACAAACCCTAACTGCCAGGTTGAAACCTCCTTTCTGACCGATTAACTCTATAATAACTATTGCACTCCGGGCAATTTTCAACAGTAGGTAATTTAATACCTTCTTCCCAACAATGGATAAAAAACGGACACCTCCAATGATCCTTATGCCGATTCCACTCTTCTCCGCGTTTCTCTTCTTGCTGCTGTCGATACCGGTCCCTTCGCTGACGCCAACCCTCCTGCTGCCTTCGATGGGTAATCACAATGCCAGATCGAGGGGGTTTTCGGAACTACTACTTTTTCCCAGTAGCCCCTTACTTTTTGCATCATCGGTAGTTATTCGATGTTGGGGATCTACTGATGCGTTTTTTCTCAGCAGCTTCTGATGTCAACACCTTAGTCTTACCTTTGGCATCCAACATATTTGCTGGAAATGGGTGTTGATCAATTTTCATCGGCTTCTGGGTCTTGGAATTACCAAACTTAATTCTCCCAGATTCAATAGCTAATTGTAACTGTTGCCTGAACACTTTGCACTCATTTGTACTGTGTGAAGTTGCATTGTGCCATTTGCAGTACAAAATTTTCTTCAATTCTTCTGCCGATGGGATCACATGATTAGGTGACAGCTTAATCTAGCCCTCTTGAAGCAGAAGATCAAATATCTTGTCAGCCTTGGTGATATCAAAAGTAAACTTCTCTGGCTCTTTCTGACCAAAGGGACAAGATATCGGCTTTTTATTCTTAACCCACTCAGCTAAACCGATAACTGGCTCTTCATCTGAATCAAAATCTTCTACCTCTCCGACAAATGAAACCTTCTTGCTCCAATTCTTTTTAGGTTCAAAAACCCTAGTATCTTGATCAGAAATCCTTTGCACGAGATGACTCAGGCTTTCAAACTCCTGAGAAGCATATTTGTCCTTAAGGTATGGCAATAATCCTTAGAAAGCCAGATCGGCAAGTTGTCGATCATCCAGCACCAGGCTATAGAACTTATTTTTTACATCTCATAGCCTTTGCATAAAGCTTTCTACCGATTCATCATTACGCTGTCTCAATTTTACCAAATCGGTAAGCTTCTTTTCATGAATTCCAGCAAAGAAATATTTATGAAATTGCTTTTCTAGATCAGCCCAAGTAATAATAGAATTTGGCGGTAATGAAATAAACCATGTGAATGCTGATCCAGACAAAGATGATGAAAATAATCGAACTCTTAATTCATCTCTGCTAGCTGCCTCTCCACATTGAATAATGAAGCGATTAACATGTTCCATGGTTGATGTATCGTCTTGCCCAGAGAACTTAGTGAAATCTGGTACCTTGTACCGATTTGGGAGAGGAATTAAATCATATGCCGGAGGGTATGGAGTCCGATAAGAATAAGTGTTGACCTTGGGTTTTATCCCAAACTGATCCTTCATAATTTCTGCTATCTTATCGGCCCAAAAAGCATCAGCCTCTTGTTGATGATATGGCTGAATTTCTACAGGAGGTACTTGCTGATATCCCTCTGTGTATCTTTGTGGCCCACGATCTCCAGCAATCGGCATATTTGCCGTTACTTGTGGTCCATTAATCTGCTGGAAAGGATTCATCGGCTGAGCTGCCGATGCTTGATTCTGAAAACCAGCTTGCATATGACCTTGATGAATCCCTGCAACCTACTAATTTTGCTGAATTGTATGTTGAACAGGCAACTGTCCTGACCAACCATTATTAGAATTCATCGGTACAACATTTGCCGATGGATTGTAATTTGCTGATATTGTTGGATAATTATAACCAGCTTGAGACATGAACTGGACTCTAGGTTGACTCATAGCAGGAGCCTTCTGCTGCATCGGTAGTAAGCTGGCCGATGGACTTGAATTAGATGTTTGAACCAAAGGCATCTGGAAACCTCCTGGAGTTGGTTGCACAGTAGTTGTTGTAGCATATTGAGGCACTTGAGCTATCGGCGAAACAGCCGATGGCATAGGAGCTTTTCCTGCAGCATCAAACACTTGAGATAACCCAGGGTTGAAAGCAGATGACTCTGGAGGCATACCATATCCCCACCAATTAGCAGGAATCTGGCTATTCTGTGACACAGGGCCTGACAAAGCTGATGCCGATAGATCTGTATTAAGCTGAACTCGTCCTCCTGATAGTACCGAGTCTGATCGTATCGGTGTAGATTGCATATTAGGTAAGCCTGCTGATACTGGAGGGGAAGTAACTTATGTACCCACAACGGCCGAGGGAGCCGATGGAGTATTGACAGATGCCGGCTCTGGTTGATGATAGGCAGGCCCAACGTAATGTGGTGACGCTTGCCCTTCTTTGAGAGTTTGAACCACAGCATTATGAACAGTATTGGACAGCACATTGGAGTGATTAATTAAAGCATGATTTACTGCAGAATTAACCATCTATTGAAGTTTACCTGGATTGGAGTCAAAGGTAACTTGCCGAGGCAATGGCAAATCTTGCTTCTGGATGACTTGTCCGCTCTTGTTCAAGCTGAATGATTTCAGGCAAAGCTGTCTGTATTCTTCTATAGCCTTTTCCATAGCCTGCTTCTGCTCTTCCTTAAGATCTTCTGATACCGCGATGATGTTCCCCGCATCGATCTCAGGATTGAACATATTGATCAGATGTGTCCCACCGAGCGTGCCAAAAGATGTGTTGATGCAAAAGTGGATCTGCAAACACAAAGGGCTAATACCCGAAATCGATATCCAAAGCGTGCCAGTCGATTTGACCTGTTAATCGACAAGGATGAAGATACGAACACTTTGGTCCTGACAACAGTGATACGCTCGGAAGTCATGGCCAAGAGGTACTCACGCGGAACTCAAGGATCATCGAAGGTCGCACTGAAGCGATGCAGCTCGCCGAATCGATGAGAACTCGTGAAAAAGGAAAAATATGCAAATTGACGAAGTCGCCGAAAAGTAAATAGATGCAAATAGGAGTAAAAGTTGGTTTTGATATTGATTGATATATCTCATTATATTGCCCTTCAATCTATATTTATACCCTGATCTACTGAAACATAACCAAATACGACTAGAACACCAAGTCCAAATCTAAGTAAACACATGACTCTTATACAAATCAGACTCTAACAAACATAGAAAAGGAAATCAACTCCTATCTATTTCCTTGTCCGCCTTAATTACGATGGAATTCTTACCGACCTCCTTTCCATCGGCATACTTCCTATTTTATCGGCAGCAGCCTTCAAGCCTCCCTTCATCGGCATCGGCAATAACATCTTCAACCTTAGCAACGCCTGAGTCTAAATCAACCTTTCCATCGGTCACCACCATTCATCGGCAACCTTCTTCACAAGCTGATTTTTATCGGCCGTCAGTATATACAGTAACTCTTCTCCTGCCAATTAGCCCACTCTAACCATCTTGACACGTGCCAAAAAACGGTGTCAACACCCTCCAGAAGAGGCAAAGGCTCAACACATCTAGCAAAAGCAAATTAAATGCAACTCCTCCTGAACAAATGCAATCTCTCCCAAATGAATGCATGCACTCAGCATTAGGTGGATTTGAAATATCTCTCTCCTTCATATGTGGAATAATTCTCCCCCTTGTTGACACATGCACTTATCAAGTCCTGAAACACTGGCACTCTCCCTCAAAATATGCTATGAATGTAAGGGAATGCAGAAATGTAGAAGCTTCAGGAGTATAGCAATCAGAGTAAAAAGATGCTCGAACTAGTGTTGTTATATGTGTATAGTAACAAGTACAAGCGCTAGCAAATGCTCAAACTGATCAAGTGAAACAAAATATGAATGTTAAGCATTTTTTACCAGTTTTAAGCAATTCAAGGGTAAGCTCACCACTGAAGGTAGCACATAGCAGGTATAAGCAGAAAATCAACCTAGTGCTAACAAATGTATACAAGGTGAACTACCCCAAACAATGGTCACACATCATGTCAAAGACGAATCTAAAACTTGTGTTTTGATCAAATTTTTATTTTATCGGAGTTTGCAGTTGTTGGTATTTCTTAACGTCTACACAAATTAATCCATAAACGTACGGAATTACCATCGTAGCTTTCACCCAGAGGTATTCAGGGTATCGTATTTTTCACAGGGAACGAAGGTATTTCTTCTAACTAATTCGTCCAAGGACAACACAAGGATAGCTGACGAGGGCAGAGAAGGATTCTTATGGTTTTAGGGTCTAAGGATAGATAAACTCTACTTCTACTCGCTTACTTCGGGCACCGGAGAATACCAGGTCTGCCAAGCGTTGCCAACCTCCATTTCTACATTGTACCCGAACGTGGGGGACTACAAGGGAGGAGACGGACAGGGCTGTCACCATCTACCACCTATCCCTCAACCATGGAGTACGAGGCAAACAAAGATAGCCTCTAACCTAGACACCACGTCTACGCTATCAACTACTACTCTATTGTCAATCAGGGTGATCCGTCTTTATCGGGAGCCCTCTACTAGAGTAGTCACCATGGGGACGAACAAAATGTGGGGAACTCACGTAGGAGATCTTAGAGGAACAAATGTAGCAGATGTGCCACATACGGCAACTAATTTTACCTAAAAATTTGATAGTACGAGGCACTGGTTGCTGCCGAGCCGTTGTTGTCCTTTTCAACCGCGCGATTGGAAAAGATTACGAATGCAGACGAAGTTTTGGGTCGACCAACAGCATCTTCAGGTACAACATTATCTTCTTCATCCATGATATTGGGAGAAGACGAGATTCGGATCTTAGAGAGGTTCAGAGAGAGAGGGAGAGGGATGTCGGACAGCAACGAGATCTTGACAGCAAGAGAGAAGGTATTGAGATGCAGACCTGGAAGGTGAGAGAGAAGGATGAAGAGAGTTAGTGGCAGCACGATGGGTGAAGAGAGTCCTCGTATTAGTAGGAATCGAAGCAATGGATTCGACAGAAGGGAATGAAGCAACGAATGGAGAAAGAGCATGAAGCAAGCAACCACGGAATCGAACGCGCCAGCTGGAGTCTGGGAATCCAATCCTGGATAGAGATAGGCTTATTGTGAAAATATATATAATCATCAAAGAATGTAATAATAATTATTTGGTATATCATAAGTGTTATTATTTTACTATATAAATTTGGTCAAACTTGAGATTTTCCAAGAAAGTTATAATTGTTATAAAACATGTTGTCAGCGGTTCGGACCTTTCCCTCTCCGTCTCTCATAATCAACATAGTAGATGAAAGTAGAACACATAGACACAAGATGTAGGGAGACTATTCTTTATTCCTCTGAATATTGGTAATTACAACATAGAGCTCCCACGTATATATAGTCCTGCCAAGGGCTAAGAGTTTTGGTAAGAGCCCACATACAAACGGACTAGGATTAGGATTCCTCCTTCTCCTTTCCTTCTAGGATAGAGTCCTTATGTTTTACAACACTCCCCCTTGGGCGATTACCACGATATGCATATGCCTCGTTAAAAACTCCATCCGAAAACTCAGTGGGAAAAAAGGTTCTTGGAGAAAAGAGTACATCGCATTCGTTAATTGCATTGCACATGTTGTCTCATTAAAAACCTTGTGTGAGAAACCTTCAAGTAAAAACTCACATAGGGAAAAAGAGTACAACATTTAACCTTCTTGGTCATGTATTCTTCATGATATTCTATCCTTGATGAATAGATATTGATCTTCATGATCTATGCATAAACTTCAGGGTTTTAGCATAAATGATCTACTTGATCTTTGTAATTCTAGTGGTTTTAATAACCTTCAAGGTATATTCAATCAAATTGCTCCCCCTCATAAAGCCATCCTTTGAACTTCATTGTTCAAAACACACTTTTCATAAATGTGTGCATAATAATGGTATAGTACCACAATACTATATCTTTGGAAATTGGCTCATAATTCTTCAATGAATTATAATATGAGTATAAACAAGAGCGATGTGCTTCATGCATAATGACCACTTATTAGTTGTGCAAAACAAATAAATTTTATTCTTCAGGAAAATAAATCCTTTTGGAGGATTATGGGGATAAATAAGTTACAATATTCAATATCTTCTAGATAGTGCATCAAACTTATAATTCTTCCTTAGTGGATTTTCAAATTATATGTTGTACAAATCTTCAGGACTTTGATTGTACCACTAAATAATAAATGCAGTCTTGCATTTGGCATGTAGGGGATAATTCAATTGCCAAAATCACCATTATTCATATACCTTCTATGGTATTTAGAGGGTATCAAAACTTAATTTCTAGTTTTATGATATACACTTTCTGAGTGTTTGCACCTTCATAGTGCTTCAAATTCCTCATTTTCTTTCTCTCGGGTCTATATTCACTCCAGAGATCAATGGTGTTCAAGAATCGACCGGTAAATCCTTCAAGGATGTTCTCATTTATAGTGAATAATAATTCTCTTCTAGATATATTCTCTACTACATGAGATTATAATGTGATATACACAATAAGACAGTAATATTCACTACAAATTCATTCAATTCATTTGCCAGAGACATAGCAGAACATTTATTTCTTCTTAGTAGGAGATTCAACCTCAATTGCTTCCTTCATTGACCCGATATAATCGCTACAGGCGACTTTGCCATGGACTTTGTTTTCCGGATCCGGGTTCTCATAAGAGAAACATTTACAATTATAGAGGTAGTGTTGTCGACAACTATTATTTTCTCCCAATATTCTCAAAATATGAGATCATTCTGTCTCTTTGTTATTTCCTAGACAAGAGATGATTTATTGTTCTACGTACCCAACACTATGATGCGCGCGCTTAGTATGTTAGATTTCATCTTCGTGATGATTCTCTTCATGAGGTGCTTGACCTTCTTCATGAGGTGTTCTCTTCATGAAAATGGAGGAGTTTGTTCTTATTTTATTTCACAAGTATACACTAAACTAGAATCCACAGGCGTCCCCATAGATTTTAGCTTAATAGTATACAATATTTAGTTTACTACTAGTAAACACAACTTCTGGTTTATAACTTCAAATTACTCCTCTCATTTTCAAAAATACCTGGCATATGCTCTGCTTCATGCTTCACAAGAGCATTAGTCAAACTATTGTTTGATTTAGTGCGTGATACTATTCTTGTTTCAAGCTTCAAGGAATATTTTCTCTTAAAATCATTTTCCTTCCATAGAAATAATATTTGGCATTCAACATAGGCTTTCTCTCCCCCTAATGCCAATATTAGATCTTTAATAGCATACTTCAAAAAGATATCCCCTATGATGGGCTCAAAATAATTCAAATTCATGTATCTCCAACTAAAAGTGGAGGCCCATTCATGTATGCTGTGATAAAATTTTATGAAAAATATTCACGCACATATTTAAATATGGGGGTTATTATACATTATATGCAGTGAGCTAGAATACATAAATAAAGTGCAATAAAGAATGTTCATCATTCCTATAAACTCTGGAGTGTTCTCCCCCTAATTTGCACATATCGTAATTCAAAAAAAACTATTTCATTATCTAGCTTCTTTATTGTTTAGCCAAAAAAATGATCCAATTACTCATACATAAAAACGGACCATATACTTCAAAAGTATAGATATGCAACATTCAAACTTACAAGGAATTTCTTCTATAATTTTCTAACCAAATGCCTTTTCTTCATAAATCCCAAATCATCATTAAGTGTTTTATCCATTAACTCAATTTCCACTATAATTCAGCCCATTCAAGTGGGTCACTTCTCCATTTAATCAATTTCAATTTAAGCAACTTCCCCTGATCTTAGGCTACTTGGACATAGACCAATATATTGCTTATGCATGCAATACATTGAAAGCAAAATATTTCTTAGTTCAACGAGAACTATGTAGACATAGCGTGCTAGCTAGCCAATTTAATTATGAGGGAAGTACAAACGTAGCTACTAGCTACAAATATAGCTGCTATGCTAATATTCATGTAAGAGTGGAGATCGTTGTAGCTCGACGAAAGTACAACATAGTGATACACATTCATGTGTAATGTGGAACGTTGATATGCAGTCCAACGTAATAGATAACAACAAAATGCTATAAGCTTACTTGCAATTAGTGCAATGTAGAGAAAGTTAATTCTGCCGGAAAGGACATGACTAGAACTCCAAGTCCTTATACATGCACTTCACTTAAAGATAGATTTAGGAAGGCTATGCCTACTAAATATATATTACCCATATTTTCTTAGGCCTTTACCCGAAATTCCTCCCCCTTTTCATGCCATAACTACTTCAAGTAGTAATATGCTTCATGCATCATCTATGAATAATCATTTCTAATATTTCATACAATCCAATCATACTTCTATTATTCATTAGTTATGGCATGAAATTCACATATTAAGTGCACTATTCGGTGTGTACAATAACATATCCAGGGTAGGACATAAACTTCTAGCTTTTGGGTTAAAGTATTAAATACTTAGTTTATGGATTATACTATTTCTTGGCTAAATAGATCCTTCAAAGATCAGTTCATATGCCAGTATATTCCAATTGTTCAAGTGCTTCTAGGAAATTCAATTTCCCTTCTACCTATGAGGTAGTATTGCACAGAAAACTATAACCTACATGGTTAATTAAGGCTTCTTTGTGGATAAAATAATGCAAAATTTATTTAGATAGGCTATAGGCAATAGACAATTGTTTATATGTAAAACATAATTTATTCCATGCAAGATTAACATATATTACTGCATGTAAAATTGCAACTATAAATATTAAATGCTTTACATTAGTCTTCAAGCCAATAAATTAACCATTAACTCTTCTATGAGTATACGAGAACCACTTAATTCAACGGGAGTTAAAACTTAATGCACCACCACTACTACTAATATTCTCGGATAGTAATTTCAAAGATAAAACAAATATGTAAGCACATGATTCAAGTTCTTCTTCCGGAGAAACCTTAAAAATTCTTATCCGTTCTTACATGTCTTAGCTTCTATGCTTGACATTTAGCAGCTTCATGCATGCTCTACTTCATAGTTAGGAGTACAACATATGCAAGTCATATATCCTGATTCATAATGCTGTCTAAAAATTTCAACTCAATTCTACTTGATATTGAGTAATTATGGATGATAAATTTGAATACTTCTAGTACTTCAATGCTCTCGGTCTTTCTATTTCAAGAAATATTTCTTCTAGAATTAGGCAAAGTCTTATTTACCATCCTGTCTTCTATGACTTTTAATCACAAAGCTTCAAGCTTATTGTATTTTTTCATAGAGCAACACTATATCCCGTATGGTTATATAGCTTGAAAATTCAATTTGCTTTATGCAGTCATAATGTAGGATATCTTCTAGAATTTCTCATTCAGCGAGTCCCATAAGACCTTCGGGATTTAGCTTAGTCACATACTCATTCTTTGAGAGTAATATAAGAAATTATCCACCACTTCAGTGGTAATAGAATATCCTACTAGGATTTAATAAATGACTATGCTATATAATTCTGTCATTCAGGACAAGTTCAGGATATTCCTTCTTCATGAAGGTATGCATATATTATTATTACAGAATCATCATGTGCGTATGAGTTTACTACATGTAAACAAGTAGCAAAGTGCAAAAAGATAGTGGATTGTTATGCAAAATATTCTTAGACGCATCCTAGCATTTTTTAGATAATGATATATGCAAATTTCAGATTAATACCAAATATTCATTCATCCCAAAAATTCAACATGCTAGGAAAAACAAATATGAGCCTCTCAAAGGTGATAAGTCTAAGGTCTGCAGGATTTAGAGAGCTCATATACCTTATACCATGTTTCTAATATAATCATTGCAATTACATGGTATAATTCATAACAGAGTTGGAATTTTTTTTAGAATTAAATTCAAAGCATAGAAAATTTTTAGAATTAATCTACTATATAATTCAGAAAATAAAATTAGGCAACACAACTAAACTGCAGATTTAATAATGCCAAAATAATTTTCTTCAAGAAATTGGTATAATTTGTGGTACATGTAGCTGCAAGCTTGCTGGTTAGCCACGGTGTTTAACAATTCATCGTGCATGTTGGAACTGCTGGTTACAAAATTTTGGGATTCGGTCCGAGGTGAGCGGCCAGCGGCGTACAGGCCGCGATGAAGAAACAGGGCAGTAGTGCAAACAAGCGGAGTGCAGAGACTGCTTGCAGCGTGCGGGCCACGTGCAGTAGGGGGTGCGACAATGCCAATGGCTTCGAGCCGAGGATCATGAGCCGTGTGGACTGCAGGATGTCCGGCGACGGCATGCAGGTTGCAGGAAAAACGGTTTGGATTCGAAACCACGTGTGACTCAGATGCAATCCGAATTTGACTAGGACGTCAGTATCTTAATTGTTGATGGCTTCTTGCCGACATATGCTCGTGGCTCTTCTTCGAGTCAAATTAGAGTTGCTGCATGAAGGCAACTTTAATGACGATGAGGATGGATCATGCTGGATCGGCCTCTAACCCTAATTTGCATGGCACTGTGGTGGCTACTAGGCCCATCGCACAAGGTTTCTTCATGCATACGTACTGTTGATGTATACATGTATATTCGTACTTCATGTACTAATTCACACTGCATGTATGGATGCTACGTAAAAGACCAACAAAAATCTAACTCAATGGCCAGAACAAACACATGCAAATTTGTCACCGTTGTCAGGTTCCATGCTATCGGCCGGCAGCTTCCATGCTGGTGGCGCATCAGTGGATGGATCTTGAATTTTATGTGTATATATGCACTGTTCATGTACATATGCGTGTATGAGTTTCGAATATATGTACTTCCAGTACAATTCAACGTGCATAATTTAAGTATGTAGACCGGTTCGATGGCCGGCATAAGCAATCTGCAACATATTTTCCATACCTCAAAGAGGATGCCAATTTGATCTACGTTACATGCCGCATAGGGCAGTAATTAGTAGATACATACCGCGCGTAGGGCATGGCATTGTCGTAGATCCGTCTGCTTGACAGCGACGGCCCATGTCGATGTAGTGCAGATCGGTAGATGTAGCAGATCCGTTGCGCTAACAACGTCGGGATGTCGACGTCGTCGAAGTCGCGGCGGGGACGTTGGCATGAGCGGCAGCGTCGATGGCGACGGCTTCAACGTGATGTCGACGTAGAGCTTGTCGTGCTGATAACGTGTTATAAAACATGTTGTCAGCGGTTCGGACCTTTCCCTCTTCGTCTCTCATAATCAACATAGTAGATGAAAGTAGAACACATAGACACAAGATGTAGGGAGACTATTCTTTATTCCTCTGAATATTAGTAATTACAACATAGAGCTCCCACGTATATATAGTCCTGCCAAGGGCTAAGAGTTTTGGTAAGAGCTCACATACAAACGGACTAGGATTAGGATTCATCCTTCTCCTTTCCTTCTAGGATAGAGTCCTTATGTTTTACAACAATAATAACTTATAATTTAAGATGGCGGAGGCAGTAGATATAGTAAGCTGACACACAACCAGGAAGAAGTTGCTGACACACATACAGAGAGAGATCACAGCAATGCGCGCGGCAAATGCACTACGCATGACGAGTTCAGTTAAGTATTAGTATTAATCTTCATTCAGACTCATGAGCAGCCTGTGCTGCTCCAGCTGCTGCTACTTCTTCTTCAGCCTGATGGATGCTCTCGCTGCTCTCTGTGCGAGTGTCACCCCCAGAGGCTGCTGCTGCAGGTGCAGGTTTAACTTCTGCCGCAACTTCTTTCAGATTCAGGGCACTAGTATCATCCGGCAAATCTAGCAAGGGCTCCAGGCCGGCGAAGCCCCTGGCCACCTCGATGATGGCCATCGGCAGGCCGAGGCACTTGTCCACGATCTCCTTCTTCATCTCCTCCAGCTGCTTGAGGAGCAGGTCCTCCTCCTTCTTGCCGCCTTCCTTCTTGCGCTTGTCGTCCTTGGCCTGCTCGTACTCCCTCTTGAAGAGCTTCCAGGCGTCGTCAACTTCCAGCTTGGGCGGGCGGACCACGAGGCCCGTGCGCGCCATGATCTTGGTGTCGTCCTCCTTGCGGCAGGTGACGAGCACGGCGCCCCTGTGCTCCCCCTTGGGCAGGCCGTAGGCGAGGCGGTCCCCCCACTCGCCCTCCGCCGGCGGCTGCAGCGTCAGGTTGCTGTACCAGCACCCGTGTGTGTGCACGTCGTCGTCATCGCGGCGGTATGCCCGGATGTCGTCGAACACGATCATGTACGACGTCTTGGATAGGGTCATGTTGAGGATGTAGAGCAGCACCCCTGTGCGTCGCATCGCATTGCATTGCATTGCAGTCATGAGTCATGTACGTGCAACACTGTGTTTGTGACTTTGTGTGTGAGTATATTCACGACGCCTACCGATTTTTGATGTCTCGACGGCACGGCTGTTGTCGATCTTCTCCTTGAGCAGCTCCTCGAAGATGCGATCCTCCTCCTCCTTTGCCTGCCTGTTGGCATCTTCACCAGCGGCGGCGCCGGCCTCGGTGACGACGTTCCCCTCCTCCTTCTTCGTGCCATCGTCTGATGTCTCCTTCTTGGCGGTCTCCGCCGCCTGGCTCTGCCCGGCAACTCCGGCTGCGGCGGCAGGGCGGCGGGCCACCATCCCGGCCACCTTCCTCTGGAGTTCGGCAGTGGCTTCCGGCTTCTCCATGATCCTTTTTTTCTCGTCGTCCTTGGCTTTTGTGACGACCTTGGATTTGTCGACGATGTCCTCGACCTTGGCGGTGTCGAGGCCGAGGTTGTCGAGCATCCGGTAGAGGAGGTTGAAGCGGTCCTCCGAGTCCGGCGGGCCGACGCACACCCAGAGGCGGAGCGCGAAGTTGTCCTTGGCCTTGTCGTGCACGAACACCTTCTGCGCCAGTGCCGTCTTGCCGCTGCCATGGATGCCCGCGATGCCCGCCGCCCGGAACATCCGCTCCGAGTCGTCGGAGGCCACGAGGGCGTCGATCACCTCCCCGGCCTCCTTGTCCCACCCGTAGATCCTCTCCTCGTCCACGTAGCTGGTCGTCCACTCGTAGTACTGCTCCGGCTCCAGCACGTTCTGGGTCAGCCGGAGCAGCAGCTTCAGTGACACGCCATCCTTATTGCCTTCCTTTTCTTCCTCCTGCTGCTGCTTCTTGCTTTGCTGCGACGCACGGGGCCTGCAGGGGATGCAGCCGGTCGTCACGGACGCCGGCTTGCTGTCGTCAGCGCCGCCGGCAGAGCTCTCTGCGGCGTCCTGCTGCCCACGCGGCCGCTTGCTGCGTTGCTCCAATGCAGCCCTGATGAGGGGCAGCAGGTTGCTCAGCTCCTCCCTCTTGCTCCGGGGAAGAAGCTTGTCGTCGTCGTCGTCTACCTTCTTGTCATCGTCTTGCGGTGGCGGCAGTGAGATCTTGGCCCTGATCTGTTCGAGGACCTTGAAGATTGCAGCCAGGTCCTCCCTCTCATCCAGAGGTCTGTCGACCAGGGCGTCAAACTCCTTGCACAGATCCTCCACTTGGGGCCGCAGTTTCTCCAGCTTGTAGCTCTCTTCTCCACTCTCAGTCTGCTTCGCCATGTTTGTTTTGTTCAGTGTATAGATGGAGATGGATGTCACTGATTGCCCATGCTTCGTTTATATAACAGTAGCATGACATGTCATCATCAGATGCTTGCTCACTTGATAAGCAAAGCAAAGATGCGATGCTATACTATGCTCCTCTTCCTCTTCCCAAGACTTTAGCTTTAACCTTGGACAAGATACAAAAAGACCTTGCATTGCACACCTGCTTCTTCGGCTTCTTCTGCTCGTCCAGCAACTTTGAACAAATATGTGTACCCCTACCTACCAAAGAGTGGCACCCAAGTAAGGAACCAGCATTTGATCTCACCAGGATCTTTATCTAGCTTTCGGCCTGTTTTGATGGATCTCTCAACAAGCGATCCCTTATAAAAAAAACACCGTTCATGACAGGCTAAATGTACCAGGCTGGATCATCACATGGTTCCTGACCAGCAAGCCAAAAAGGAGAAAACAGAATAGAACCAATCTTTAGTAAATTGATGAAACCATTCATCCAATTGCTTTTTCAAAACATTCTTCTGTAACACTATAGTTCTTTTTTTGTTACATTCCTTTGATTGAATACAAGCAGTATGCAGCAGGTGAATTTTCTTTCTACACATACAGATTACAATGCTGCAGGTGAGGTCAGTAAAGCAGGGACGCCGACAAGGGCAGATAACCCAGGTCCACCTAAGTTGGCTGGATGTGGGATCAGATCATCAGAAACAAACACAACAGTGTGTGATGAAGCTATTTATTGTTAATTTTTATAGCTAGCAGTAGCAACTCCTCGGAACAGCAAGGGCTGCAGAATCAGGAAGAAGGCTCTGTATCTGGGGTTCTTGTTCTTTCAATGGTGAAATGGTCAACAACCCGTACAGATCTCACAGGGTCCGGTGATGAGGCTGACCTCCACTTGCTTGGATGCTTCCGGTCATGGCTGAGCTGATGAGGCCCTCTTCCCTCTGATTCCCACCTCGGATCCAATTTCCAGCCCTTTGGGACCTGTTTATTCACAGTGGAGCAAAGAAACATTTTGTTACCAGTGTGCAGTTGCATAAGGCGTTTATGAGCAGATGGGAGCAAAGGAACGCAGTCTGATCTGTTACCTTGTCAACTGCAAGAGTAAATATTTCCAGATCACCATCCTTCTTAATATGAAACCTTGTGAAAGATTTGTAGTTTGCGATGCGCAGTGATGAGAAGGCTTCATCAAAGTGTATGTGGAACCAGTTGATGCAGATGTACAGGTAGCTACCAAATATGAGGGAAACAACTGGAGTCGAGAAAATCCAGAAATAGATAAACACAGAAGTGTAGTACATGATCAGAACACTCCGTGAAAGAGACATCATTCCGTTCTTGCATATATTTATTCTTGTCACCGCCATGACCTGAGCAAAGGTATAAGCTGTTAGATACTCTGTACTTGATAAAATCTACAAAACGTGGATTGGAAATGAAACAGTAACATGCACCAAGTCTTGACAAATTAATCTTCTGTAGTGTAATGCATCACATTTTCAAAATAGTTAAATTCTGAATTTGTGAAGTTAGATTACTAGTTCTTGCCCATACAACATATAAAAATTCTTTACAGTAGATCATAGTTTATTCTACAACTGCAGATCCATTCCTCAAGGAATGTCCAGACAAGCACACTGTAACATTTCCAGAAAATCTTATTACCTCAGGGACGTCAAAGGCTGACATAAGGTATTTTATACATGCTGGGTACAGTCCCAGAGTCCATTGCTCCAAACGAGCACGAAGACCAGTAGGATCTGGAAAATGCTCACTTTCCATGGATCGATACCATTCATACAGAGTGTGATAACCTACAAAAAAAATATTTGTAATAAAGCTTTCACTTGGGTTTTGACCCATCACCTATGATAAGAATTCAGGAAGCACCACTATGGCATGGCATACCTGAAGTTGCCAATAAATGATTACGAATACAAATTTCAATGCCCAACTCCAGCAGCAACATTAAAAGTAGCGCTGCAGTTAAATGGGCCAAAACATGGAGGCCGCCTATAATAGCTCTTCTCCTCCTTGATAGTTTGGATGGTACGAATGAATATGATGCCATCAGTAAAGTAAGACTTCCTACTGAAGAGACATAAGAGTGCTCAAAAATATAAAGCAAAGCACTCCATATTGTGCCTGAGAAGCTTTTCAGACGCCCAGACCAAGTTTCTTCATTTAAGATATGAACAAGATTACACTGGAACAAATACAAATAAAATCAAGAATATGAACACAAATCGACATGTTGGTCAATTTGACCTTCCACGTGATAGTAGCAATATGAATACAAATCAAGAGACCATAAAAGGTAACGGATGATTCATATGATGCAAAGTATTCAACTGAGGCTGGTACAAAGAATATGACATGTCCAGTACCAACCAGCTAACTTTTGGTCAACAAACATACTTCAAGATTTACAGTAATTACTAACATTCTTCAAAAAGAAAAGGCAGAAATAAGCAAATAAAAATAAATCCATAACAGAGGTCAGCCCACAGAAGCAAGAAAGGTGCAAGTACTACTTAGTTTACAAATCAGGGAATAAATTTGCTAGTGGTGGCCGACTGGTACAGTCCAGCTGATGAGGACTAATTGCTCTATTCTCAGTTATTTAGCCCTTCTTGGATGAGTTGAAACCCTTTGATGTTGTCGGTTGTTCATCTTCTTACATGAATATTTTACAGATGTGTTGGGAAAGTTCTAAATTCTTCAAGAGATGATTAGATAATTTATTAGAGAGACATTTAATGAAGTGGAGCTCAGTTTTTTGAAGATGAAAGTGAGAACAATTTTACTATGAAAAAAATGCTTCCAGGTTTTGATTTCAGAAAAATCAGAGGAGAAAAACTGAGGCTCAAGATTACTATTAGCAACTAACCTCCACAGTTACTACTAATTCAAATGTGCGACAAAGGATAATCTTTAAAATAAAATGGCCATTTTGAGAATCTGCAACTAACCTGCGGGAACATTGAAAACACCAGTATGAAGTATATAAAACCACCAATGATGTCAAACTGCCAATTCTTTTTGCGGAACTTCAATATGTTACCCAATGCAATCTGTGAATTTAGTAAATTAGACCGTGCTCATCTCACAATTGATGGTATAGTACACAAAAGCTCCTTAAGCTGATCACTGAACTAAATAAGGAAGAATTACTTCATCAACATAGGAAAAAAAAACATACCCCACTAGACTCATCATAAGATGGATAAGCTGCCTTGCATTCATAGGTGGTTCCAGAGAACCTCTCAAAGTTTCTGAAAACATGTGTTGGGTGCAAAAAGGCGCCACCACATCCATTGACAAGCAAGTGTTGCACAAAATTAGTTTTTTCTGATCGAGTGGCAGAGTGCCTCAAAAAATGGTGTAAATCCCCTGCCATGCGAAGTTTACATCTACCTTTCAGGTATTCCTGAATTAAATGTGATACATTCTTGCCTGTAGTCTCGTTCCAATACCAATCAAGAAGCCAGTTTGGCTCATGTGTTACTACAATCACAGAATCATTCTCTCCAACCTGCACAGCTTTAGTATTGAAATCAATCAATTAAATCTGGAAATATTACCTGCAACTTCCGAGTTCCAAGAGATACTCTGGAAAGGTAACAGGGATTCCTTCCAACTAGAAAGCAAAAGGGGCTAAGAACCTATTAGCCTAAGACTACAAAGAATTTGCAACAAGTCTTTTTGTGTTTACTGTACATGTAAATATTAGCCGGCATACATGGTTGAAGACTTGAAGCAATTACTAACGCATGTTGTCCCATGTGAAACCAAAAATAAGGAAATGAAACTCGTTTAAAAGAAAAAGGATGAGCAAGCAAAGAAAAATGCACCTTATTCCGACAAACATCAGCAAAGAACTTGAATTGGTACACATCAACATCGCCATGGAGAGATAAATCAAGACCAAATATCCACCAACCCTTGGGAAGATGCAATGCAAAATAACTCTTCTTCTGAGGCAGAAACCATCCACCTAACCAGCTTTTATGACATATATATCTCATAAAAGTATGAAGCCCATCAAACCAGTCTGTTATAAAAAAAGTATCAGAAATTGGGAAAGGAACAAAACACAAACATGCATTGTGTATTCCTTACATCATTGACCAAGTACACAAGAAAGAAAATAATATGAGATATTATTAGTTAATCAAGAATGTTTACAAACCATGGTTTCCAGGAATTATGAAACATTGTGGTCCATCATATTCAGTCATCTTTGATACACCAGGAGGAAGCTCAGGCTTATCCAAAGCTATATGTTCATCCCTGTACCAAGGTGGAGGTTGTAGAGCATACTCAAAAGGCCTAAAGAAGCGCCTCTCATATGTAAATGATGAAGGGTTTGGGTACCTGCAAATTCGAAAGCGACAGATCTATGACTATGATGCACTAATGCAATGGACTAAGTCATGTCTAGTTTATAGATTATGCCATATGTATGGGCAATATTCAATAAAGATACAGATCTCAGCATGCAAGTGATATGAGATGATATCTAGTGACTACAGGCCATACAAGCATTAGGAATCATAAACTAGAAAAGGTTAAGCTGTATGGAGCCAACAGAGAATGCCGAAGGCACAAAGAATCCTATATCTAAAATAATATCAGATTTTCCTCCTGAAAAAGAAGCATGTCATCTTATCCACAAGTACTATTGCTTGAATCATACAGAGGCAACCAGAATAACCTTTTTCGGTCAGAAAACAATATGCAAAATATCATGGTGCACAGAGATCAATAAAGCATTTCCAAAAATGGGACGAAAACTCAAGCCAGACTAACTAGATATTCCAACACTCAGTTAGAACTTAGTTACATATAATTCCCAAGGTATTAGGAAGAAGTGAATCATGTGTTCCTAATAGCCAAGCAAAAGCAGACAAGAAATGCTTTGCAAATACGCACAAGTAGATTGACTGCGGGGAAGAACCAGGTTTGATTAAATATGGTACAATCTTACGCAAGATCTCCGCCGATAATAAGTAAGTTCCCACGTGGAAGAGTATGCATAGAGCCACCGATAACTGTCCTAATAGATGGTTGGGCTAACAGCCGGGCAACTGTATATGACGAATTCCCTCCATCACCAGTGTCTGCAACAAAGTCAAACCAAAGGTCTTCCCTTTCATTGAAGTAGTCATACAATAGGTCATCATTTGGAGTGTTGTCTGTTGGTCCTTTCATTGCAGCCTACAGAAGGATGTAAAAAGTAGTTTGAGAAAAAGAATAATTTGACACAAAAATGTGCGAAGACTCAGATAATAAAGCTGGAAATTGGAAATTTACCTGCATCATGCGCATGTCAAATCGCCCAACAAAAAGAGTCACAGAGACCATAAGATCAAATGCTGTCTTGAATAAATCAGCTGATGTCCTGTGTAAATATAAATTCAACATGTCAGATCTTTTCTGTTGGTTTCATCTAACTTGATGTAGTTAAAGTTGTAGAAGGGCCTACCCTGAATACCAAGGTACCATGTCCAGGAAATCTGGTTTCATATGCCTCTTCAGCTTCTCATCCTCCAAATCCGTTGATGGGTGGGTAAGAGCCCATCTGACGTATTTACGGAACATAACCAAGAATTAGAATTACACAATCACTAACCATTCAGAGAGAGAACTTAAGGTATCAGAAAGAAACAGTAGTAGCCTCCACGTGGCAACAACTATTTCAGCAATATTAGTACGCACAGTGTGAAAAACTAAAGGCATACCCAGTTGATCTCTCCACAACAAAGTTAGCAATATAGAGGCCAACAAATGTAGCCCACAATGAGTACAAAGGAGATATTTCATCCGATGGGCCAGCACAGGATCCACTGCAAACTAACTGGAGAAAAACATGATCAAAGAAGTGCAACATGGATGTCACCATAAGAAAGCGTGACTACAAATAATAGATGAATAAAGGAGAAGCAAGCAGTACCTCCCCGTAGATAACCCATTTTGCCAGAATAGGATAGTCACTTGCAGATCCAACAGGAGCAAACCAAGACGAACATATCTCATCTTTCAACTGATTCATACGGAGAAAATTTGATATCCAGGTACTTCCATTTTCATTTTTAAGGAAAGCAAGCAAATTGGGATCAGAACTACTACCAAAAGATTTGCTCTTGTGCACAGCACGATTCCCACAATGACTGTAGAATACACAACATGCAATACTGATTACCTGAAAGAAAAAAGATGAATCTTGCTAGGATCAATACGGAGGAAAAGATCAAAAGAATATGATGGGCACTCTAGAGAACTTACTGTACAGTTCTGGAGAATTGTCCATATTCCTGGCCTCGTTCCTGCCATGCGTGCAACCAAACCAATGTACCAGAGACCAATAAATATGATATGAAAGGCAATGATGAAAAGGACCGAGGAGAAATATATTGTCAAGAAAAGCGAAAGGTTCATGCGCATATCAACCCCCATTGACTGGAAACTAGGAAGATGGTACAGGGATGCAAAGCAAATCCAAGCGACATACCTGCAATTGTACAATTTTACTATATGAGTAGCGTACATAACAATTAACATAGAGCTTTCTCTGGCCAATGAAGAAAAGCCAAAGGAGTAAATATTGAATTTTGAAGAAGCCTGAAAGCGGATACGTACCAGCGGTTAAAATTTGAGTAGCTTGGCTGAATGGTTCTTCCAAGAAAAGGAGATGAGAAGAAATAGAAGAAGCCAATGAGGCAAACATACATGGACCACCACTTGATATTTTTGTCCAGTTTATGTATGAGTGTATGCATGTTGTCAGACGATATAAAAAAGAGACAGGCAATAATCACTGCAGTCATAATATGCCTGGAGTGCTCGTGAGGGTACGGGTATGTATGTGTCAGGATAGTCCTGACTCTGCCCATCTTGAGGGTTCCCAAGAGTGGACGTGGGCTACCAATCTGCTTGTCTGAACCCATCTGGACCTGGATACTTTTGCACAAGCAGAACAGCTGTTTTGGTGTAAATGGTGTGCTACTGAACTTCTCCTTCAGGCATCAAGCTGAACTGATGTGATGCTTTCCTGAATGAATAATTACATATTATAATGTCAGATCTGTGCTAAAGTAAAAAAAATGGTTATACCAAATCGGAAGCATCAGAGGAGGAAATGATTGATAGTTAATGCCTATGCCTATTTCATATTTCTGAACTCATTAATAGCTATGCTTATTGCACATTCCTGAAGCACACAAGGTACCAGTATCAGGATGGGGATACTTATTTCAGAGTTTGACCACAAAGAAAACGCAATTCTTAAAACCTAGTATAGAGAAGAAGACAAGAAGGAGAAATGGCACCCTAGTACCATTTGTAAGCAAGGATCCAGAAGTGTAGAGCGAGCCAGTGGTAGCGCGTGCTGAAGCAAGGTATCTCGTACCAAAAGTCAGCTGTGCCGAAGCAAGGTATCATGAGTTTACTCAGCAACTAATAACTAGTGCAAGGTGGGAAGATATTATAGTACCATTGTTTTGTTTTACTTATATTAATAATACAAGTCAACTTTTCGGTTGCATTGTTGTAACCACCAGCACCAGGGAAAAAAGGAGAAAAAAAAACTCTTCTTATTCCGGAAGGAAAAAAAGGAGAGAGAGAGAGAGAGAGAGAGAGAGAGAGAACAGGCACTGCACATTGGATGGTTCCGAAGTCCTACGCCGTGAATCGATGAATGGAGTGAGACGGATGTATTAACGATGAGAAGCCCGCTCTCTGTAGAGAAGGGGGGGCCTAGCCTGCCCAATCGCCCCCAAGTGTGTGGATGGATGCAAAAGGAGTAAATTTTAGTGCCGCAATGCAGCAAGAAAGAAAATCCTGAGCAGTCGTGCCGTGTCTCTACTGCTAAGCAATAGAGAGTGGGGGTTTCGGATTGGATTGCTCACCACTGTACGCCTGTTATGTTTGTATATAGTGGAAAAAGGAAACAAGAAGAGACGCCGCAACGGAATGGAAGGGGGTGCGTTACCAAGAAAGCGCGGCGGGAACGAACCGGAGTCCGGATGGATCTCCACCTCCACTCGACGGCCGGCAATCCAATCCAAATGCTGGCGTGGCGGGGCAGGGGAGGGGAGGGGAGGAGGATGCGCGGCTGTGTGATTGGGACCTCGCTTCGGCTGGCTGGTTGGGTCCGGAAGAGAAGAAGGGGAGGAAGGAGAAGAGAGGTGCGCATCGGCATCCGACCTCCGCATCGGTGGGCAGGGAACACAAGAGAATATCCCTGCCTCCCTCGCTCCCGGGCTGTGGGACTGCGGCCCACGGCGAGCCCAAAAAAGATTAGGAACAGGTCTTTAATGCAGCCCAACAATGTCCCATAGGAATAGGCAGCCCCACCGCACCAGGCCTGCTCGAATTATCCGTCGACTTTTTTGAAGAATATAAATAGTATACCAGGCTGTTTATTATTATTTTCTATTTGACACGGACTCTCCGGTTCGCTATACAGGACATTAGGTGAATTCTCCGCGCATTGCTGCGGGAATACAAGAGTAATTTGAATTGAGTCAGGAGAAATAGGATGTAGAAGGAATCTCGTTAGTATATAATACATAAGTATATATGCGATATAAGTAGAGAACAGATTTAGTTTTTTTTTGTTAAAGGTGTAATTAAAGACAACAAAAACCATATAAAAAAACACGGTCACTAACCTATAGGATCGACCAGTACGGGAGACTAATCTCATCCACCCTCACCCCTCACCCCTACTATACCTGAGGGTCATTCCCCTCCCAAAAGTTTTAGGAGTTTTCCTTCACAAAATCATGCATATTTCGGAGGACCACATATAATCCATGTGATATGTAGTTTTACTAGATTTTTGCTTAAAAACGGACTTTTGCTTAGAAACAGTTATTAAAGAAAACACAGTCACTAACCTATAGGATCGGCCAGTACGGGAGGCTAATCTCATCCACCAGAACCCCTCACCCCTACTATACCTGAGGGTCATCCCCCTCCTAAAAGTTCTAGGAGTTTTCCTTCACAAAATCATGTATGTTTCAAAGGACCACATGTAATCCATGTGATATGTAGTTTTGCTAGGTTTTTCTGAGAAACGGACTTTTGCTTAGAAACGGTTATCAAAGAAAACACAGTCACTAACCTATAGGATCGGCCAATACGGGAGACTAACCTCATCCACCCTCACCCCTCACCCATACTATACCTGAGGGTCATCCCCCCTCTCAAAAGTTTTAGGAGTTTTTCTTCACAAAATCATACATGTTTCGGAGGACCACATGTAATCCATGTGATATGCAGTTTTACTAGGTTTTTGCTTAGAAATGACAATTTTGTTAAGTTTTTCTTAGAAACGGTCGTTTAAATGTTTGTAAAAAAGTTATCGAAATATATTCATGTGGGGTCTTATTTTTAAGAGTTTATTGCGAGGAACACCATGGTGCAATTGGATTTTAATTACGATACTTGGTTTAGGTGCTACGACTTTTTTCTATTTTAAAAGAAATAGCTATTGGAAGATAAATGAGGCTTAGTGGACGGATGACGTCACTTAGTGGGCGGATGACATTATTTTGCTGATGTGGCCCAATGAAAAGCCAGAGAAATAGGCTAGTGGGTCTTTGCTTTATAGGAGGTATAGATTAGATAATCAATAAATCATGCAGTGCTCGTGTACGCATTATTATATTATATTATATCGATCCTAGAGGTATAGCTTTCCTAGTGCATCTCAGATTCCGAGTCAAACTCACATCAACGTAACAAGTATGGAAACTAAAATAATGTGAGCTTGATAATAAAGTTTAGGAACAAGCATGTACATGTAACATTCTCTCGATTAGCTTTTTAATTCCAAATTTGACTAGTTTTTTTTTGGACATGGACTCTCAAGTTTAATGTATTGCATTAGATTTTTCTCGAACGTGCATGAGCACGGTATTCATTAAGCAGGAGTAGAAAATACAATGAAAATAAACGTTGAAGCAACAGTAATCCACCGATTACTGAAGCTGCTAGGCCGTGCGGCACCACGACCCTATGGCCTAGTAGCGACAACAGGTATCTGCATCCTGCTAAGCACCATTCGCTTGCCTCCTCCTGGATACTGAGCGGAGAGCTTGGTCTCTTGACGACGTCTTGGAAAACTCGGTCCCAAACGACATTGCGACGGGTGCGACCGTTCAGGCCACACACATTCCGTACGAAAGCAGTTGCCTATTGCCATTTAAACAACAATTTTGCGACGGTATCGGTTCCAGGCCTTCCCCTTCCAGATCGGCCAGGTTCAGGTTCCAGGCCACGGGATCGAAGTCGGGTGAGAACAGAGTCTGAAGAGCCTCTTGTTTCGACGGTGTCATCGGATCGGCGAAGGTTGCTAGATACGTCTGAAACGCCTCCAAGTCAGCAGGTGGTCCCTACTGGTCGAGGTCCCTCCTTGGCGCCCTAATGGGGGACCGAGCAGCCCAGCTCGGCCTCCAACTCCATCGGGTCCGCACGGGAAGGGCCCCCTATTTGGCCGCAACTTTCAGCGTTGTCAGCGACATGGCCAGGCGATGGCTCCAGCAGGTCCCCTCCCCTGCCCCCAGGGGACCAGGAGGCTGTGTCAGCGGCTAGTCACCCGGCCTCCTGGTCCCCTCGGTCCAAGCCTCACGTCTGCCCTTCATCGCTCCCGATCCATCGACACGACACGTCCTCCTTGACTTTCACCTCGCGGTTGACTACCACCTTCGAGTTCCACACCTGCACAACACAAGCCAAGAGACATGTCACACACATAGCTTTCGCGCATGGTAGGGTTAGTCACCACTCAACCTACTTCGTGGATCATATTGATAATCACTCATCATAAAACGAACACATAAGGGTACTTGTCAACCTTGTGTTCGCAAAACTCATGAAAGCTTTTGACTCCAACATGCTCTGCTGTCATGTGTTGCGTGTCTCTTGAAAACCCCTCTGCAATCCACCTCGCGCACCACATGTGCTTACGCTGGATTATATGATCTTCCGGAAAATTGGACAGGTATAAGAAACTAGCCTTTAGATGATATGGCAGGCCATCATAACTCCGCATAAGGACTGTTTTTATCATCTTAAGACTAGGATTGATCTCCAGCTCAGCACTCAAGCCATCATTCAGCTTCCTCCATTCCACTGAAGTTTTTGGCTCATTTGCCAGAGAGCCACCAATGATCAATATAGCTAGGGGAAGTCCATCGCATTTCTTTAAGATGAGTTTAGCTTGATCGAGCATACCAGAAGACAAGTCAAAATTTGCAGCCTCCTTAAATACCTAAACAACACATATCATTCAAGATGCTTAGCTCACATTAACATATATATATGTATGAAACGAGGACAATCCCGCTTCATCAACTAAAACATCTGGCCAGCTGACCAGGGATGTATTGGCAAGAATTCGGATTAAAGAATGGCAAATGCACTTTACCTGCTTAGAGGTGAAGGTAGGTCAATTATTTAGGAACTTCGGTTCTCAGAGAACATCTTAATTAAGCATTTAAGCTCCATTTTCTTTTTCTAAAACCATATAAACCAACCTCAACAATCAATTCAATGAACTGCCATTCATCTTACGTAAGACAAAATCCAAAAGAAGTTCACTTGTTCACAAATTTAGTAGTAATGTTTTCCAGACTTTAATATTAAATGTACTTTTATATATGCTAACTCATTGTCATGTCATTGCCACAACAGCTACCATGTCTAGGGTTATATAGATGTATCACATTGTTTATTTCACGCAGAGATGTATTACACAGTTTACTTAGATGAAACTTTAAAGTTCAGGGGGCTGATTGACACTTTCAACAAGTCAAACTGATGGACAAATACTTGTAGGTTTTCTTTTTGGAATTTTGCGTTCATTTAATGCTTCAAACAAATGTGACTGCACAGTTACACCTCTAACAAAAGGGTGATTGTGTGCCCTTGATATATTCTTCATGCTTAAGGCTTATTTTAATTTGTTCTAAAAGTTAATATAACTATAAGAATTAAATGAAATAGAAAAGAAAGACAAAAAGAAAGAATAGTGGATTCAGGACTACCTTCTTTTTGAAGAGGTCAAGTGCAACATCATTGTCAAGACCTCTAAGGTTGTAAATATTCCGGTCATCCTCAGAACAATGTTCAGCAATAAATTTTTCCCTTGTAGTAACTATGATCCGTCTAGCTTCATCCAAGTGATGTTTGATGGAATTTCATTCTTCAGTGGAAGATAGATCATCAACAATAATGAGGCACCTCTGCTCATGAAGAAGCCTAGATAATTCACTAGCCAATTCCTGGTATCCCATAGATTCAATATTCTTCTTGTGTGTGACCCAACCAGCTCCAGCCGTTGAATCTTGTTGAATATCTTTCTGCAGTTGCAAGGCCAGGTTTCGAAGAAGCGCATCACGGTTGAAAGGGCGCAATGCGGTTGCCCAAGCACGCTTCCCGCCACCAAGCTGTTGGCTGCGGTAGATCCTCCTGACGAGAGTGGTTTTCCCATTGCCACCCATCCCCCAGACAGAGATCACCTTGCAGCCATGGCCGTCGTCGTGTGGGTGACCAACCAAATCTATAACTTCACGTTCTTCTTGTCGGCGTTTGGTCCTGCGGGGGTCCTAAGCCAACGAGTGAATCAAATGCTGTGTGACCCTAATCTAGATGGTGATGCAAGGAGAGTACATGGAGGTTTATCCTGGTTCGAGCAAAAGAAGGCCCTACGTCCAGCGAGGAGGGGGAGTATTGTATTTCCTTGCACCTAAGTGCTTGCGTAGGGGTTACAAACTATGAGAGAGGGAACCGAGCCTAGGTTTCAGAGAAAAAGTGAGAGTACAAAGGAGATTGCTTGAGATGTTGATCTTCTATGGGGGGATGGTGACTGGTTTTTCGTCGTTCGTTGTTCGTTGTTCGCCCCCTTGTAGAGCCCCTGCCTGCCCTTTTATAGGGTAAGAGGAGGCAGGGACGCTGGGGGTGCCTTTGAGGTTAAGTTTTATCGATCCCTGTGGAGGTGGCTGTAGCGACGTGCCCCGAGAATGGCCGGCCATCCCCGGACACTATGGTGACGTAGAGGATGAGACGGTGAAAAGACTCCAAGTCTTGTGTCACCTCGGCCTTTCTTCCCTGTTGACCGGCGGTGGGTCGAGAATGGGTCGATGTGGATCGACGGTGAGCGGATAAGGCCGAGTCCCCGGGATCGCGGGGTACGGTCCTTGTCGTATTCTCCCTCGAGGGTGATCAGTGGTGAAATAGTGCACGGTATGGTGCGCACAGTGATAGGTTTTCACCTCCCATCCCGGGATGGGCAGTAAAAAGTGAGATTTGACACCGGTACTGCTTCCATGTCGGTTACTGCTATAGCCATGATGGTAGGAAGTAGTTGGTAGTCGCATTAAATGCTCTGACTTTTGTCTCAGAGTTGGTGAATAAGGTGGGTCGAGTGGCCCGACCCGGGGTCGTGCGAGTCAGAGATTTCCCAGTAGTCGAGGCGTCTTGTCGAGCGAGCCTCGTATGAGTCAAAATGCGGTCAAGGCATCCCGTCGAGCGTGCCTCATACGAGTCGAAACGTAGTCGAGGCGTCCCATCGAGCGTGCCTCATACGAGTCGGAACGTAGTCGAGGTGTCTCGTTTGCTATTTTGGCTCGTCCCGTTTGTGGGTAGCGGTTTTGTTTTTCTTAATCGTTGATTGTGGGTACCCCTAGTTTTTGGTACCCGACACTTCTATCATTCTTCCAAGAACTATCTCTTCAGGAAAGAGTACTGCCCTTGTTCTTATGCGATCAAGCTTCCTTTCAACTGTAGGTACTGCATTTCATGTCTCCTGGATCTCATTGATGGTGGACATCGCTGAGCTGCTCCCTGAAGCACTTGCATTTGCTGTCGAATTTGGGATGGACTTGAGAGAATCCGTTTCTGGTCTCTCAACCTAAACATGCATGAGTTAAGTAGTAATTAATACATATATTTAGATAAAGAGAAGTAGCAATTGGTATTTTTGCATGCTCTATATATAAGTATTATTGATGCCTCTAGGTTCAGTTGATGTTGATGTGTGACGAACTACTAGCTAGTAAGTTTTAGTAGTTACCTTCTTGTGAAATAGATAGAGGATTTGATGCGCTAACAATTGCTTTAGCTCCGACACTTGGTGTGGTTGCTCTGTGCACAAGCTTGCGATTTCAACTTGTTGCGCAGCGACGACGATTCTGCTTTGATTCTTCTTGTCGGGGAAGTAGGTCTTGATGCAGTCCCACTCTTCTATCGTGGAAAGGTTATTGATCACAATCAGGTAACTGTTTCTACTCACGTGTGCTTTGAACACATGGATCAAATCTGTATGCCCCATCTTCTCCATCTCCAGCAAAATATCAGCCCCAACGACTTGTTGGGCCACGCTGTTGTCTTGCTCTTGAGAAGAATTTGTGTAAAACTGCCTCACAAGGCTCTTGATGAATCCCCTTGGATCGAAAGGGTGCATTACTCTGACCCAAGCACGGCACCCAAATCTCATCTTCACCTTTGGGTCATCATGGGCCTTCCTGATTTAAGACATCTTTCCTAGATCATCACTTGTTCCCCACACCGTGACGACTCTAAGGCCCACCTCCTCCTCATTCTCGCTGAGGATGAGCTGGGCAAGGTCCACATTTGGTTTATCATGCTCCATGGCGGCACACCATGCTGCTTCATCGACGCCGAAGCCGAACATGGCAGCCGCAGCCGTTGCACCGGCAGGCCCAGCCGCCCCAAGGGAAAGGGAAGAAGCGCCATCCTTTTCCTTTATGAGACGGTAGCGGTTGTTCCTGCTGCTCACATCCTCCACCTTTGCCCTGAGCTCCTTCACCTCCATGGCGATGCGGCGACGGTTGTAAGGGTTGCGGGGAATGCACCACAGGCAGTAGGGCTTCTCCAGATCCACATGGATTGCAAAATCCACGAGGTTATCTTCGACATTGTAGGCCAGATCTCAAACCTGTTTCACCCAGGTCGTGCGCACCCGGTTGTGCTTGTGCTCCCGCTGTGCTCCCGCTCCTCCTCTTCATCAGCCATCTTCAGCAAGGACTGCATCATCTCCAGCTCGTCAGTGATGAAGCTCACGTCGCACTCCACGCCAAACTGCAGTGCTATCTCCTCTGTCGCCATGGACTTGGCGTAGCCTAGCACGCCATCCAGCACGGCTTTGCTAAGGCTCACCGCCATTGTCTCCATTTCTCTAGCCCGGCTAGCTAGCTCGCCGCACTCTCAACTCAAGCTTGCAAATCTAATTCAGTCTATCTGGATTGCGTTGTCATCAATTCTCTTAGGTAAATGACGACTAATATAATATAAGCAAGGGTGAGACATTGAAAGGTCTTGATGGCTAGAGGGGGGTGAATAGCCTTTTAAAATTTTCTACAAAGACAAGCTAAACAAGTTTATCAATACAACAAATAGCGAGATGCGAGTTTTGCTTAGCCTACGGGGTGTTTGCAAGCCACCTATCCAATTCACAATTCTAGTATAATGGCACTCAACCGCACAAGTCAAACCGAGATGGTAACTACAACTACAACTAGCAAGCTACACAAAAGAGCTACTCTAGCAAAGCTAACTAGCTAGCAAAGATAACTAAGAAAGTAATGCGGAGTTGAGTTAGGAGAGTTTCACCGAGGGGCGAAGTATTGAGCCAACCAATATGATCAACAATGAATACCAAGACAACCGAACACCGGGATCAATCAATCACAATATGAAAGTGATGACACGAAGATTTATCCCGAGGTTCACGTGCTTGCCGGCACGCTAGTCCCCGTTGTGTCCCTCTTCACCATGTGGTTTGGTGGCTAATCGGTCTCTCACCGAGCCTCTCAAAAGGCGCCACAAGAACCTACCAAATGGCAAAAGGTTGCAATGACACGAGCAATTTACTAATGTTGCCTTTGGCGCTTCGCCGAGGTAGGCACAAACCCCTCACAATCACCGGAGGTGGCCAAGAACAATCACCAACTCTTGCCAACGCCTCCAAGCTGCTCCAAGCCGTCTAGGTGGCGGCAACCACCAAGAGAAACAAGAATCCCGCAGCAAATCAACCACCAAGTGCCAACTAGATGCAATCTCACAATGCAAATGCACTTGGATCACTCAATCTCACTTCGAATATGCAAAGAAGCAAGAGAGATGAGTGGGAGGGGAGTTGCTTAGCTCAAAGTGCTCACAAGTATGTCAAATGTCCAAGAGGGAGAGCTTTGAGCCGGCCAACGAGTATTTATAGACGTACCCCCTTCGAATATAGCCGTTACTCACTTGAAACAGCTGCAGTCGCGCTGACCGGACGCGCTGGTCCAACTGACCGGACACGCTGATCACACAACGGCTACTCACGAAGCACCGACCGGACACGCTCTACGCACCGACCGGACACGCTCTACGCAACGACCGGACGCGCTGGGCTCGACCGGACGCGCTGGTCTCGTAACTGACCGGACGCGCTGGTCAAGCCTGAGCAGCGCACAACGAAACAGCGACCGGACGCGCTGGAGAATTGACCGGACGCCACAGTGCCCGCGTCCGGTTGGAGTCCAGTAAGCTCCCTCAACGACCGGACGCGTCCGGTCGGTCATGACCGGACGCACTGTGCGTCCGATCAACAAACTGAAACTCGCGCAGACGCTGAACGCTGACCGGACACGTCCGGTCAAACAGAGACCGCGTCCGGTCCAGCGTCCGGTCACCACTGTGACCTCCGTTCGCTTCCGTTCGATTTCCGACTTTCGGCGTAGTGGAAAATAGTCGTTTCAACTCCTCGAAAACGCCTGAATCCCGCCTCGCAAGCTCGGCGGGAGGGAGAGAGGACTCCAAACCCTCTCTACCGCTCAAACTCCACCGCCATCGTAAATGTGCTAACACCACCAAGTGATCACGTCATGTGCGAGTGTGTTAGCATTTTCACAATCATTTTTCGAGGCGTTATTAGTTCTATCCAAATGCATATGATTATGACATGCACACCTAGAGGCACTTAGGAGTTAAATAGCCGCGTCATTCCCCTCTTTATAGTACGGCTATCTATCCTATAATGTAACCACACCCACTAGGTGTCTTGGTTACTAAAACACAACCCTTAAGCATATACCTTTGCCTTGATCACGTAGGGTTGCGTCCAAATCCAAGTGTGGCCATCATGATCACCATGTCCATCTTGCCACCAACCTTGGAATGTACTAATCCTCATATGCTACATACAACTTAGGCATAGGATTAGTACTTAGGCATTGTCACTAATTACCAACACCAAACATAGGACTTTCAATCTCCCCCTTGTTGGTAATTGGTGACAACCCTTTCACAAAGATATTATGATAAAATTTTGATTGAACCCATGTCACATTGTCCAAGTATATTACCATGTGTAAGAAGTATGGACAAGTGATCATGAATTCAAATTGATAGCAATGGCTCCCCCTACATGTATGCTATATGTTTGGATTTTGGAAGCATACATGTTAGATAGGAAAGATTAGGAGCATTGACTACCAATAGGTGCTAAGTGTTTTAGATTATAGACCTTTGAAGCGTGATACCATCGGAGTAGCGATAAACACCATCTTAGCACCTTGTGTAGTTGGATACCACTTGGAAAAGCACAAACATAACTAGAAACCTCACGAGATCAACATTATAAACAAGGTTCTAGTACCGCTTTGAAAAACATGAAGCAAGAAAAATCTAACTACTTCCTATTCATGCTAGTACTTCAATACATCATTCAAATTGTACTAGCAAGTCACCACACAAGCAATGTATCGAAGAAAAAGAAATACATAACTATGCATCATACATATGAAGTGCACAAGGAAATGCAACATTCATGTTTAAGAGCTTGCTCCCCCTACTTGTGTGCTCAAAGTTTTAGTTGTTAGTTGATCCCCTTCTTTTATTAATTTTTCCTTTAGGGTTTTCTCCTCCTTTAGAATCTATCTTTATGAACAATATTTTCTCCCCCTTTGGCACCAATGACCACAAGGGACCAATTTTAGATAGAATATCATGTTGAATTAAGGGGTGAGGGTCAAGTTTGTGGTTCAACCTAGATTGCTTGCATAAATGAAATGCTTCGGTTTGATCCAAGGGCAAGCTTCTTCACACCTCACTAGAAGGGTTATCATACACCATGTTGAAGCAAATATTTAGACAAGTGATCTAGATTAAACACTTAGGATCACAAGGTACTTAAACAAGTTATATGCTACCACTAGATCATACAAGACATGGAAACAATAGTGGCACCATATAAACTTCAAATTCATTTGATTTTCATGAATGAGCCTAGAACATAAGAAATCATGACTAGATGCACTAAACATGTCCTTAGTATAGAATGTATGACATGTCAACCAATTGTATCTTGGGGCTCGAAGGAGAGGCATGTCATATATGGGGTGCATCAACTCATGTTGGAGAAGTCAAGTATGTTCAACTCATTCTTTAGCTTGTGAAATCTCTTCTCATCAAGTGGCTTGGTGAATAGATCGGCTAGTTGATCTTCGGTGCCCACACTCTCAATAGCAATGTCACCCTTTTGTTGATGATCTCTAATAAAATGATGACGAACATCAATATGCTTTGTTCTTTGATGTTGAACCGGATTGTTGGTTAGCTTCACGGCACTTTCATTGTCACATAGCAATGGCACATTCTTGAAATTGATTCCAAAATCCTTCAATGTTGCCTTCATCCACAAGATTTGTGCACAACAACTACCCACGGCGATGTATTCGGCTTCGGCGGTAGATAGTGCAATACTATTTTGCTTCTTGGATGACCATGAGACAAGTGATCTTTCCAACAATTGATAAGTCCCGGAAGTGCTCTTTCTCTCCACTTTGTCACCGGCATAGTCGGAATCCGAATATCCAACTAGCTCAAAGCTTGCACCTTTGGGATACCACAATCCAACATCTTGTGTATGCTTTAAGTACCTCAATATTCTCTTTGTTGCCTTCAAATGACTTTCTCTTGGTGAGGCTTGAAATCTTGCACACATACATACACTAAACATTACGTCGGACCTTGATGCCGTCACATAGAGTAGGCTACCAATCATTGATCTATATAGCTTTTGATCCACCATGTTGCCACTCTTATCACTATCCAAACTTCCACTAGTGCCCATTGGGGTTGTAATGCCCTTTGAATCTTCCATGCCAAACTTCTTGAGCATATCTTTGATGTACTTGGTTTGGCTCACAAATATTCCTTCCTTCATTTGTTTGATTTGAAGTCCAAGAAAGAAACTAAGTTCACCAATCATTGACATTTCAAATTCCTTTGCCATCATTTTCCCAAACTCATCACAATAATCTTGATTGGTTGAACCGAATATGATATCATCAACATATATTTGCAACACAAACAAGTCTTTCCCAATCTTCTTAGTGAATAGAGTAGTATCCACTTTGCCCATGACAAATCCTTTGGTTAGCAAGAAGTCCCTCAATCTTTCATACCATGCTCTAGGTGCTTGCTTCAATCCATACAAAGCTTTTCTCAATTTGTAGATATGATTGGGTTTCTTGTCATCTTCATAACCGGGAGGTTGCTCCACATACACCTCCTCTTGAATATACCCATTGAGAAATGCACTCTTCACATCCATTTGATATAGCTTGATATTATGAGCACAAGCATAGGCAAGTAAGATCCTAATTGCTTCCAATCTTGTAACCGGGGCATAAGTTTCACCAAAGTCAAGCCCTCTATTTGTGTGTAACCTTGAGCCACTAGTCTTGCTTTGTTCCTTACTACTATTCCATCTTGATCTTGCTTGTTGCGAAAGACCCATCTTGTTCCAATGACATTGTGATCTTTAGGCCTCTCAACTAGTTCCCATACTTCATTTCTCTTAAAGTTGTTGAGCTCTTCATGCATTGCATTTACCCAATCCGGATCTCTCAATGCTTTATCAATGTCCTTGGGTTCTTCTATTGACACAAAGGAAGAGTGAGCACAAAATGATGCCAATCTTGATCTAGTTTGAACTCCCCTTTGTATGTCACCAATGATGGAATCCAATGGATGGTCTCTTGCAATTTTAGTTGGTTGAAGCACTTGGACTTGATTGCTTGGATGTTGATGTTGATCATGAGTTGGAGATGATGAACTAGCCACTTGTTGATCTTGTTGCACTTGAGATGATGTACTAGCTTGATTTTGCATTAGAGACCCACTAGCTTGTGTAATTGGACTTTGGAGCACTTGGTCTTTGTTGTCATCCACATCAATCACTTGCTTTGGCCTAATATCACCAATATCCATTTCTTTCATAGCATTAGTCAATTGAGTTTCTCTCACATCATCCAAGTTATTTTCCTCATCTTGAGAGCCATTTGTTTCATCAAACTCAACATCATGAACTTCCTCAAGTAAACCACTAGCCAAATTCCAAACTCTATAAGCTTTACTAGTAGTGGAGTAACCAAGTAAGAATCCTTCATCACATTTCTTCTCAAACTTGCTCAATTTAGAGCCCTTCTTCAAGATGTAGCATTTGCAACTAAATACCCGAAAGTATGCAATGTTGGGCTTTCTTCCATTTAAGATCTCATATGGTGTCTTCTCTAGAAACTTGTGGCAATAGAGGCGGTTGCTATAGAAGCAAGCCGTGTTGATTGCTTCGGCCCAAAATGAATGACTCACATTATACTCATTTAACATTGATCTTGCCATATCAATCAAAGTTCTATTCTTTATCTCAACTAGGCCATTAGATTGAGGTGTATACTTGGCCGAGAATTGATGCTTGATTCCAAGCTCCTCACATAGCTCATCAACTCTTGTGTTTCTAAACTCACTTCCATTGTCACTTCTCACTTTCTTGATTGTGGTCTCAAACTCATTTTGTACTCTCTTGATGAACTTCTTAAATATGTCAAATACATCACTCTTGTCCCCAAGAAAGAATACCCATGTATATCTAGTGAAATCATCCACAATCACAAAGCCATACTTGTTGCCACCAATGCTTGTATATGTAGTTGGCCCAAATAAATCCATGTGCAACAACTCAAATGCCTTGGAAGTACTCATAATGCTTTTCAATGGATGAGTGTTGCCTACTTGCTTTCCGGCTTGACATGCACTACATAGCTTATCTTTCTCAAATGTTACATCCTTCAAGCCTCTAACTAAGTCATGCTTCACTAACTTGTTCAATTGCTTCATGCCAACATGACCAAGTCTTCTATGCCATAACCAACCCATACTTGATTTGGTGATCAAGCATGTTGAGAGTTGAGTGTCACTAGCATTGAAATCAACCAAGTATAGATTCTCATATCTAAAGCCCTTGAAGATCAAGTTGGAGCCATCAACACTAACTATCTCCACATCATCAACACCAAATATGCACTTGAAACCAAGATCACACAATTGAGCAACCGAGAGAAGATTGAAGTTCAACTTTTCAACTAGGAGCACATTGGAAATGCTATGATCATTTGAGATTGCAATCCTTCCAAGAGCCTTCACATCACCCTTGCTATTGTCACCAAATGTGATACTATCAATGCCACTATCATTTGATTTGAGAGAGTTGAACATTCTTGAATCACCGGTCATATGTTGAGAGCACCCACTATCAAGCACCCAATGCCTTCCTCCGGCCTTGCAATTTACCTACAAAATAAATTAATGTTTCTTAGGTACCCATACTTGTTTGGGTCTTTGGAGGTTAGTAACTAAGCTCTTTGGTACCCAAATGGCCTTCTTCTTTGGACCCACAATTGGTGTACCAACAAACCTAGCATGAACACCTTTCTCACCCTTGGTAAGCACATAACAAGAATCAAAAGGAATGTAATCCATTTTAGCATAAAACTTGTTGTTGTTCTTGTTCATTTTATTATAATTAATCTCTAGATGCCCAACTTGCTTGCATCTATTACAATAATGACCATTGCTCTTCACAAAGCGAGGCTTTAGAGTAGCAAAGGCCGCCTTGCCCTTCTTGGGAGTATAACCCAAGCTCTCTTTGTTAAGAGAGAACCTTTGACTACCCAAGCATTTTAGCAAGCGGGCATCCCCACCATAGGCATTGCCTAATGCGCGGGTGAGATCATCCACCTCTTTCTTGAGAGTCTCATTCTCAACCACAAGTGATGAATCACTAGTAGTATAGGTAGAGTTGGTTGTGGTGGATGATGATGAGCTACATGAAGCATTAGTAGGACCAACAAATAAAGAATCATCAATAATATCACATGTTAGTCCAATATCACAAGTGACAATCACTTGCTCCTCCTTAGCTTCCTTCATGAACTTCTCCAACTTGAGGTCCTTTTCCTTGATGAGCTCAAGTAGAGTGGAGTGGGCTTCCTTAAGCCTAGTGTGAGCAACTTCAAGGTCCTCGTGGTCTTCCTTTAGACACTCACGAGAGGCCTCTAGCTCATCAAAGGATTTCTTAAGAGCTTTAAGCTCTTGTTCAATTCCTTTGCACTCCTTACTCTTTTTGAGAGCAACAAGCTCCTCCATCAAGGCATCATTTTCATTGCTCTTGGCAATGAGCTCTTGTTCCAAGATTTTGTATTTCTTGGTGGTCCTCTTGTAGCCTTTGCTCATTTGATCTATTATGCCCAATAGATCATCCTTGGAGTAGTCCTCATCCTCCTCATCATCACTCCTACAACCATCACTAGCACAAGAATCATCATCACTATCATCATATTTTACCTTGGTGGGTTTGGCCATAAGGCATGTCGATGTAGTGTCGAAGATGGATGGCTTGTTGGAGAGGGCGATGCTTGCAATGGCTCGCTGAGTGGTCCTCTCATCATCACTAGAGCTATCATCATCACTATCGGAGTTATCACTATCCCAAGTGACCACATAGCCACCACCCTTCTTCTTCTTGTTGATAGTGAAGCTCTTCTTCTCTTTCTTCTCCTTCTTATCCTTCTTGTTCTTCTTCAACTTTAACTCCCCATCATGATATCTTTTGTCTTCATAGGGGCACTTTACCACTACATGATCGGGGCTATTGCAATTGTAGCATAGCACCTCCTTTGCCTTCATGAAGTCCCTTCTCTTCCTTGCCCCATATCCTTTCTTCTTCATGAACCTCCCCATCTTGTGCACTAGGAGGGCCATGGTCTCATCATCGAATGGATCATCATCATCACTCTCCATCTTGCTCTTGCCCTTAGAAGATGAAGCCTTGAATGCAATGGGCTTCTCTTGCTTGACCTTGGTCTCCTTCTTCCCTTCTACCTCATCTTCATCATCGTTGTATTGGGCATCGGTCATTATATCTCCAAGCACATCGGTTGGTTTGACCTTGTCCAATCCCTCTCTAAAGATCATTCTTCTCAAGGTGGCAAACTTCTTGGGTAAGCACATCAAGAACTTGTGTGAGAAGTCCTTGTCCTCAACCTTCTCTCCAAGCCCCTTGAGATCATTGACAATGACTTGGAGCCTATAGAACATCTCCGGGATGGATTCATCATCCTTCATCTTGAAAGTGGAGAACTTGTCCTTGAGCATATATAGCTTGGCACTTTTTACCGTTGAAGTGCCTTCATATGTTTCTTCAAGCCTTATCCAAAGCTCATTTACCTTTTCAAGATCTTTGATTTGCTCAAATACTTTGTCATCAATGGCATGGTAGATTATGTCAAGTGCCGCCGTGTTGCATTGTTTGTTGATGCGGTCATTTGGAGTGAGATTTTCTTCATCAAGAATGATGTATCCTTCTTTGGTCACATCCCAAACCTTCTCATGTATATTACCTAGATATTGCTTCATCTTCCTTTTCCAATGATCAAAGGAAGAGATGCCATCAAAGAATGGAGGCTTGCCATTAACATGATTGAACATAACTTGAGCCATCTTGCACCGAGGTTGTTAAGCCTTACAAACGGTGACCACAGCTCCGATACCACTTGAAAGGTCTTGATGACTAGAGGGGGGTGAATAGCCTTTTAAAATTTTCTACAAAGACATGCTAAACAAGTTTATCAATACAACAAATAGCGAGATGCGAGTTTTGCTTAGCCTACGGGGTGTTTGCAAGCCACCTATCCAATTCACAATTCTAGTATAATGGCACTCAACCGCACAAGTCAAACCGAGAAGGTAACTACAACTACAACTAGCAAGCTACACAAAAGAGCTACTCTAGCAAAGCTAACTAGCTAGCAAAGATAACTAAGAAAGTAATGCGGAGTTGAGTTAGGAGAGTTTCACCGAGGGGCGAAGTATTGAGCCAACCAATATGATCAATAATGAATACCAAGACAACCGAACACCGGGATCAATCAATCACAATATGAAAGTGATGACACGAAGATTTATCCCGAGGTTCACGTGCTTGCCGGCACGCTAGTCCCCGTTGTGTCCCTCTTCACCACGTGGTTTGGTGGCTAATCGGTCTCTCACCGAGCCTCTCAAAAGGCGCCACAAGAACCTACCAAATGGCAAAAGGTTGCAATGACACGAGCAATTTACTAATGTTGCCTTTGGCGCTTCGCCGAGGTAGGCACAAACCCCTCACAATCACCGGAGGTGGCCAAGAACAATCACCAACTCTTGCTAACGCCTCCAAGCTGCTCCAACCCGTCTAGGTGGTGGCAACCACCAAGAGAAACAAGAATCCCGCAGCAAATCAACCACCAAGTGCCAACTAGATGCAATCTCACAATGCAAATGCACTTGGATCACTCAATCTCACTTCGAATATGCAAAGAAGCAAGAGAGATGAGTGGGAGGGGAGTTGCTTAGCTCAAAGTGCTCACAAGTATGTCAAATGTCCAAGAGGGAGAGCCTTGAGCCGGCCAACGAGTATTTATAGCGTACCCCTTCGAATATAGCCGTTACTCACTTGAAACAGCTGCAGTCGCGCTGACCGGACGCGCTGGTCCAATTGACCGGACGCGCCGATCACACAACGGCTACTCGCGAAGCACCGACCGGACACGCTCTACGCAACGACTGGATGCGCTGGTCCCGTAACTGACCGGACGCACTGGAGAATTGACTGGACGCCACAGTGCCCGTGTCCGGTTGGAGTCCAGTAAGCTCCCTCAACGACCGGACGCGTCCGGTCGGTCATGACCGGACGCACTGCGCGTCTGATCAACAAACTGAAACTCGCGCAGACGTTGAACGCTGACCGGACGCGTCCGGTCAAACAGAGACCGCGTCCGGTCCAGCGTCCGGTCACCACTGTGACCTCCGTTCGCTTCCGTTCGATTTCCGACTTTCGGCGTAGTGGAAAATAGTCGTTTCAACTCCTCGAAAACGCCTGAATCCCGCCTCGCAAGCTCGGCGGGAGGGAGAGAGGACCCCAAACCCTCTCTACCGCTCAAACTCCACCGCCATCGCAAATGTGCTAACACCACCAAGTGATCACGTCATGTGCGAGTGTGTTAGCATTTTCACAATTATTTTTCGAGGCGTTATTAGTTCTATCCAAATGCATATGATTATGACATGCACACCTAGAGGCACTTAGGAGTTAAATAGCCGCGTAATTCCCCTCTTTATAGTATGGCTATCTATCCTATAATGTAACCACACCCACTAGGTGTCTTGGTTACTAAAACACAACCTTTAAGCATATACCTTTGCCTTAATCACGTAGGGTTGCGTCCAAATCCAAGTGTGGCCATCATGATCACCATGTCCATCTTGCCACCAACCTTGGAATGTACTAATCCTCATATGCTACATACAACTTAGGCATAGGATTAGTACTTAGGCATTGTCACTAATTACCAACACCAAACATAGGACTTTCAGACATGCACTCAACCCTGCATATATTAGACATATGATGGTGGACGGAGACATGCGCACAAAACTAAATCAAGGACTAATTAAATTAAGTCAATTCGATTCATGACCTCCTTTTCACTTTATTTATACTCTTTCGCTTTAGCTTTAGCTTTAAGATTAAAAATATTGTGAAAGCACATGCATTCGATGCTGAGCAATGGTAGCATGACATCTAAATCGAGGAATCGGAACGGTGAAAAAGGGGGCCAAAGGAGCCTATAAACTTCAATTTTCTCAAAAGAAGTAACAGAGTATGTCCGGCCGGCCCCAAATTGGCCACGGCCCTTCCTTCTACTAATCGCCAAGTTCATGTTTGGATCCCTCCGGCTAACAGTTGGCCGCTAATTTTTAATCAGGAGGGATCCAAAAGTGGAGGTCATTAGCTGCGGAAGAGCTAGTAACTCTGTGATGCTGCAAAGACCAACCTGCCCCTCGTTAACTTCATACCATACCAGATTACCAGGCGGCGGAGAAGTGGCGTGGATTTGCTCGCCTAGGCCATCGATCCGGTCGCCGCAGCCTTCAATCCGGTCGCCCGAGCCGTGCCGTTGAAGGAGGCCGCTCGAGCGTTTGTGGATGGCACGCGGCGAGCTGCCACATCCGAGCGAGCATCGGCCGCCTCATCGTGGGGCGGCAGGCACGGGGGCGGGTGCGGGGACGAGGCGATGATGCTTGGCGTGCAGGTGGGGGCGGCTGCTGCTGCCGCGGCCATGAGCGGCGAGCTCCACCAGACCACCACCACCAGGTCCGCGAAAGGAGGCGGACAGGCTAACACCGTTTGCTGAAAACATGACGGAATGCTATTTTTGGTTAAGCTTTTTTCTACGTTTTGGCGGTATTTCACGTCAGTGTTTTTTCAATGGTATTTTCCAAATTGTGTTATATATATCCTTCAAAGATACAAAACTAATTTTCTCCTTGTTGAAATCCCACAGACACGACAATTCTCTTGCACATTCTCTTGTAGAAAAAGAAAATTCTCTAGTTGTAACTATCATATTTTGAAGTCGAACGATACATTCAGTTAGTTTGGACAAACTGCCCCTCATGGCATGTCTGTTTGGTTGGCGGACCAGGCAGCGTTGCTTGGCAGGCAGCAGCTTTAAGCCATCGATTTCGATCACCTGATCGTTAGAAATGATGTCTGGGCGACGAGCTGTTTGCCAAGCTCCCAACCAAACAGATCCTAAAGATGTGTTTGGACAGTATATAGATAAATTTGCCTGGCGAAGATAGCTCACCTAGACGTCCGTGATGAGAAGATCCATGCCTAACGACACTCCTACCTAGGAGTGTTACGCCCCGAGGCCGTCGCCCGTCGCCGGCGTCGACGTGAGCTCGCAACAGTGGACAAACAGAAGGAAGTTTGCGACGAGGAAGCAGGTCGGGCAAGCCCCCTGACCTTGGCTTCACGAATGATATTACTGAATGAACGGCACCGTTCTCTGCCTCAGGCAGCAATACAAGTAGTTCTTATTACAGACGCTGACCGATTGGCCCCACACGTCATAGGTCTGGATAATGAAAACGTAAAACGGTTAACCACGCCTACTGATCAGTCTTCCCAAGTGCGCTGCACCTGAGCCGCGACACCTCCCCCGCCTTGAGAATCAGCTTGGCCCCAAGCTAGTGCTTTAGGGAACCTCTGCTTCAGCACAGTGTAATCCTCCCAAGTTGTGATGTCTGGAGATAAGCTCGTCCAGTTTACCTTGATTTGAGATATAGCGGCATTGCCCTTCCTGACCAAGTGCCTGTCCACGATGGAGTTGGGTACAGCAGTTGAAGCCTGCAAATCAGTGGTGACTGGCAATGTGTCAAACACTGGTGCAAAGTTAGGAGTGAATGGTTTCAGCTGTGATATGTGGAAAACATTATGAATCAAAGATCCTGGTGGGAGTTGCAGTTTGTATGCTACTGAACCAATCTTGTCCAGGACTGTGTAGGGGCCATCATATTTGAAAGCCAGTTTGGGATATGGCTGGTTTGCAACCAAAGATTGTGTATATGGTTGTAGTTTGAGCAGGACTTGATCACCGATTGCGAATTGAAAATCGTTTCTTGTCCTGTCAGCCAGTTGCTTCATCCTATTCTAAGCTCTAGCCATTTGCTGTTTCAGAGCTTCCAGATGCAGTTCCCTGTTTGCCACTATTTTCTTGACATCTGATGGTGTGTTTTCAGGAATAGTAGGGACTACCCCCAGGTTGGCCTCATAACCATAAAGTGCCTTGAAAGGAGAACATCCAATGGCAGTATGAAATGATGAATTATACCAGATTTCAGCTAAAGGTAGCCAATCTTTCCAAGTAGTTGGTGCATCTTGTACTGAACATCTCAGGTACATCTCCACACATTGATTTACCCTCTCAGTTTGGCCATCTGATTGGGGATGATAAGCAGTGGTTAGATGGAGGTCCACTCTGTAGATCTTGAACAGCTCCTTCCAAAAATTGCTAACAAAGATGGTGTCCCTGTCTGTCATAATAGAATTTGGTAATCCATGAAGTTTGATGATGTTGTCTAGGAAGAGTTGAGCAATGGTCTATGTAGAATATGGATGTTTGACAGGCAGGAAATGGGCATATTTGGTTAATCTGTCAACTATAACCAGGATAACACTGAATCCCTTGGATTTCGGTAAACCCTCTATAAAGTTCATTGAAAGGTCTCTCCAAATGCCTTGTGGAATAGGCAATGGTTGCAGGAGCCCAAAAGGATGAGTATTCAGGTGCTTAGATTGCTGACATATAGTGCATTGCCTTACATAATTTTCAACATCTTGTTTCATTGCTTTCTAAGCAAAATACCTTTTCAGTCTTTGATATGTTGCTGCAATACCAGAATGTCCTCCAATTGCGCTAGAGTGGCAAAATGCAATGAGTTTAGTCTGGAGAGTAGAATTGTGGCCTATCTAGACTTTGCCAATAAACCAAATGAGTCCTTTATCCAAAGACTAGCCTTGTTCATCAGGGCTATGGATGGTCAATTGTTGAAGTAATTGCTGGGCCTTGGAATCTGTGGTGTATGAGTTAAGGACTTCTTGAACCCATGCTGGCTGGACCACAGAGACTGCTTGAATGGACAACAAATGTGCTACCCTTGAAAGTGCATCAGCAGCAGCATTTTCCTTCCCTTTTCTGTAGACTATCTTGAAATTGAGGCCCATGAGCCTTGTCATAGCCTTTCTTTGCATTTCAGAATGCAGATTTTGCTCATTGAGGTAGGATAAATATTTATGGTCAGTGAGGATGGTGAACTCATTTCTTTGTAAGTAGTGTCTCCACCTCTCCACTGCCATGATGAGGGCCAAAAACTCTTTTTCATAGATGGAGATGTCTTTGTTTTTTCCTGTTAGTGCCTTGCTTAGGTATGCAACAGGTTTGCCATGTTGCATTAAGACGGCCCCAACACCATCCTAGCATGCATCAGTTTCTACTACAAATGGTTCCTTGAAGTCAGGGAGAGCTAGCACTGGTGTGTTTGTCATAGCTGCTTTAACAGTTTCAAATGCTTGTTGTGCTTGAGTAGACCAAGTAAATTGCTTGAGTTTAAGGATTGAGGTCAGTGGTTTGGCTAGCAATCCATAGCCTTTGACAAATCTTCTGTAATATCCAGTCAACCCTAAGAATCCTCTGAGTTCTGTCATAGATGTTGGTACTGGCCACCTTTGCATATCTTGTATCTTGGTTGGCTCAGTAGCCACTCCATGTGCTGATATGATGTGACCCAAGTAATCCAAGGAGGGCTGAGCAAATGAGCATTTTGATTCCTTGAGATATAGCTGATTTTTCCTCAACAACTCAAAAATTGCTTGCAAGTGATTTGTGTGATCAGCTAGAGTGGGACTGTAAACCAGAATATCATCAAGAAAAACGAGCACACATTTTCTGAGCAAAGGTTGCAAAATGTGGTTCATAAGACACTGAAATGTAGCTAGTGCATTAGTGGGCCCAAATGGCATCACTTTGTACTAATAATGGCCCTGATGGGTTTTGAAAGCTGTTTTGGGTTCATCCTCAGCTTGCATTCTCACTTGGTGATAGCCAGCTTTCATATCTAGTTTGGTGAAGAATTTGGCTCCAACTAATTCATCCAGAATTTCTTCTATCACTGGCATAGGAAATCTGTTTTTGATTGTTAGGGCATTCAGTTTCCTATAATCAACACATAGCCGCCAAGATCCATCTTTTTTTTGACTAGTAGCATAGGTGAAACAAAGGGGCTTGTGCTGTGTGTGATAAAGCCAGACTGTAGAAGCTCTTGGACCTGGTGTTCTATCTCAGTCTTATGATGGGGAGAATAGTGATAAGGCTTACTGTTAACAGGGATGGATCCAGGTAATAAAGGAATGGAATGATCATGGATTCTATGAGGTGGAAGAGTGGTTGGAATCTAAAAAATGTCTTTGTATTGGAGAATAAGATGTTCAATGGGTTCAGGTAAAATGTGAGTTGGGTTGATGGTGGGTTTGTTATCTGGCTGCTGTTGCTGCTCTAACAAGACAAAAACCCATACATCATTACCTTGAACAGATTTGTAGGCCTTTGTAGCAGAAATTGCATTCATTTCCATAGATGGAGTTTGTAATCCTTGTAGTGTAATATCTTTGCCCTGATGCATGAAAGTCATTGTTTTGGCTTCCCAATCAAATGTCATCTGCTTTTGAGCCCTCAACCAATCATATCCGAGTATAGCATCATAAGGCTGCATATCTAGCACAATCATGTTGCTAGATAGAGTGTGGCCCTAGCAGTACCATTGCATATTGGCAGTCATGAACTCTGTGGTTATAGAATCTCCATTGGCCAACTGTACTTTCTTTGGTGCTATTGGTACAAGAGGGATCTTGGCCATATCCACAAACTGTTGACTGACAAAACTATGGGAACTGCCACTGTCCAACAGTATGAGCATTGTTTTGTCCTTGACTCTTGCTCTAAAATTGAGACAAGAGATTGTGTCTTTGGTTGTCAGAGCATTGAGGCAAAGTTGGCAGAATTGTTCATGTAGTGTGTAACACCTCAGGTGTTTAGCTCCTTAATTCCATTGCATGGCATAAGCATAAACATGCATCATCTCATTTTATTTTACCTTGTTTGCAACAAACGTGGATGTTTTAGGGTTTTGATTTGGTTCACATCTTGTGGCACTAGGAATTTGGTGTAGCAAAAGGGTAGAGTGGCTAATTAGATCCTACAATAACTTAATCTCACTTAGAGTAACTAAGGGAGCAAGGTTCATGTTGACCAAAATTACCAAAATGACCTCCAAGGTGTGGTTGACCAGCATTTAGCCCTAGGATGCCTTAGTTTGACCAATTAAAAAGTCTAGCTTAGAGACCTTGCATGGAGGAGCACCCTTAATCAAAGTTGTAGGGAATTTTATGGGGAACAAAAGTCTCAATATGACCATCTCATGAAACTGACCAGAACATGCTCAAAATTGGCCCACAAGTCAGCTAGAGGGGCTGTCTCAGCACTTAGAATTTTTCTAAGTCTCAAAAGTGTCCCTCCAGTTTGATAGTGACCTACTTTGAAAGCTTGTAGTTTGCAAACCAGACCAAATCAGCTCCAACTCATGTTGACACTTTTGTAGTACTCACTTAGCTCTACAACATTGACAACATCACCATCACCTAGTTCTAAATGGTTTAGGAGATATGATGTCTAGAAAATCGGGTTTCAGTCGGCATTGTGACTGAAACTAAGTTTCAGTTTCCAAGTGACCTACTTTGGAGCTCTGTAGTTTCAAATCTAGGCCGAACCAGTTCAAGCTCCAATTGACAATTTTGTTGCCCTCACATAGCTCTACAAAGTTGTTGTTACCACTTATCACTAACTCTGGCTAGATTGGGAACGGTGATCGGTGGAACTTTGGCCGTCAGTCGGGCAATGGGCGTCGAAGCCGTCGGGTTCAGGGTTCAGACAGCGACCGTGTCGTGGCGCTCGGGCAGAACGGCGCTGCCGCGTGGCGTCCGAGCGCTGCTGTCGCCTCCACGTCGCGAGCCCAGGAGCGAAGATGAAGATCGAGCCGACACCTCAACCCCCACACTCGCGCTCACCCTTCTCCCTTTCACTCTCGCTCTGGTCGTGTTCACCGAGGCGAAAAACGGAGGCGCCATTGCCGCCGCATCCTTCTTCGTGCTCGCGCAAGCTCACCGTCTCACCACCGTCACCCAAACCCCGTCCACCGCTCCGCCAGAGTCCTCTCCACCTCCTCCACCCGTTGCCTGAACCGATTGTGCTGAGGTGAGGGTGAATTTCCACTTCCGCCACCGCGAGACCTCGCCAGCGTATCGTCCGTGCGGCGGCTCACCGTGGCCAGCTCCCTACGTCACCCTCCCTTCTTGCTAGTTCCTGTTCTGGGTTCCGGGTCGGGTAGAGAAGCTTAGGCGATGACGTTACCGGATAGGGTGGACGGTACACGCCGAAACACCGTCGTGCGCTGCCGCGCCATGGCCACCGATGCGGTGCTCACGCGGTCAGCCGCACTCGCCCCACCTCCGTCCTTGTTCTTAGCATGGAAAGGTCCGCCATCTCCTCTGGAAGCCGTAGCGCACCCAACCTGGGTCCCTGGCTCCCGGAGCTCGCCGGAGCGCCACCGGGTGCCGCCTCCGAGCCGCGGTCGCCATGGCCGTCATAGCTAGGGTTGGGTAGGATCCGCGAATCGAGGGTTGGTCGATGCGGGAGATCACGTGGAAACCGTCGATGCTCTTCCCGTCGCCGGAGACGCCGTCGTCGGCGAGCCAGAGCTCGCCGGAGCCCGCGGCCTTCCCTCTTTGCTTCTCTCTCTCTGGCAACGGACCCCACCTGGCAGCGCCGTGCGCGGGCGGGATGGCCGAGCAGGCCGCGCGCACGCCGTGGGCCGCGTCTGTTTCCGGGCCGGCCTAGTACCAAATGAGATTTATTTCATTTTTATTTATTCTGTCTCAGTTTTAGTTAAGTTTTGGAAAATGTATATCTAGGGTTTTACTTGCTTAAAAATTATGAAGTAAATTTTGTTAGGCCCTGCATGATGTGTAGTATTTTAGAAAAATATAAACTGGATATGTGATGTTTAATTTCTGGGAGAATTAAATAGGTCTTTGAAATATGTTGTAAAAGGGAGGTAAATTTGTTAAATGAATAACTTGAATTGTAGTGTTCCAAAAAATATGAAATTTGGTGGGTAGGCTAATTTATACTTGTATTAACTCTGGTAAAAATTTGGGCACTACTGCTTGATTACTTTTCAAGTTATAATGTCATCATGTTGTTTTAGGGAATACTTGAATAAATTTTTGTAATTTTTCTACATGTGCAATGTTCTTATAAATTTTTGGAGAATGTCCTGGTACCCTAAGGTGTCTAAGAAAAATATGAAATCTGTTGTTTGATACTTTTCAATGTGATTTGTTAATTATACAAGAATCAGCCTTTTTGGCTTGTGAATTTTGTGTAGGGAGTTTCTTTGAATAATTTTAGTTCAAATTTTTACAGTAGCCTCTTTTTGGGTCAGAGAGTCTCCTGTAATTTTTGTAGAATTTTATGAGCAGTTTACATATATGATTAAAATTCTACTTAATTAATTAAGTAAATTAAGAAAGGGGTGTAAATAAATATTCTAGGTGGGCACACCTTACTTTCTGTTGTTTTTGTGAACCATATGAACTTTTGGTAACATTAGTTTGGTCTTAGGGGAAGTTTGCCACATAAATAAATATTTAGTCTTTGCAATTCTAGGTTTTCGGGACAGCTGGTAGTATCTTTGGGTTTGACCTTTGATAAAGGTGTTTGCTGGAAAACTTGTAAATACTAAAGTTGTAGTAGACTTGATAAACTAGGTTGTGTCAAAATTTGGGAGCATTTGGCTTAGTAGTTTGGGAGTTATTGCTGTTTTAAGTGACAGTCCAGAATTGACTGCTCTCTGTTTAGAGAGGACAGATTCTGGAACTTGGGAAATTCGACATGGAAAACTTAGGAATTAAGGGTTGAGGTCTGAAAATGATTTGTAGGGCATTTCATAAGCTTTCCAGATTGTCTTAGATCATATCTTTTGGAGTTGGGAATCTCTAGTTATGTTAGAAGCAATTAGCTGCTGTCCAGAATGTCTTGCTGTGATATTTTGGTGTTGGATGTGGTAACCTAAGTAATGTTACTCTTTGTGATTGTTAGGTGTTAGGGCCTTAACCAAAGAAGAACAGCTATACCTTAGGTTGAGTAGATTAGGTGAGTACTTCTCTACCGGAGAGGAAATTTGCACTTAATAATTGAAGTGATTTGAATAGAGCTTTAAGAGGGTTGTAATGCATTTCATTCCGAGCATGTTGCATCTTTCATTATGCATCTATGAGATTTATTATGCACTCATGCAATAGGTGTTCCGGAGGGGGCAACGCTCCTCGAGTTCGAGCAAGTAATACCGGAGGAAGTCCAGGACCAGCCGGAGCAGCCAGAGGAACCAACCGGAGACGAAGCTCCTTCAGGAGATCTGCCCGAGTGTCCTGACCACCGGCCATCTACCTTTCTAAAAGGCAAGCCCCGGTGCATGCTGAACCTATTATTTTATAAATTAATCTTGAGTACTTTTAATTGTTTACTGCATTAAGTTGTAGGAGTTATATGAAAACACTTGCTGCATTATACATGTCCTTGTCCAGATACCGTACTTAATCCTATATTAGGTTTAGGCATGTGTTGATGCTTAGCCCTGCTTAGTTCGGTAGAAGTCGGGTGATTTTCGGTCATCCGCGAGATGTAGGAATGAGTCACGAGTAGCTTTATGGCTATCGTGGATGGAACCATGCCTTAAAATGAAATTAAGACCGGGCAGGAATTCGATAGTACAGCCGCAAGACACTTCACGTCTTGGGTGTGGAGCTATGCCCGTCTGTGTCGTTTAAGGACCGATTCGCTGTACGTCCTTGAGTCATGTTGAACGCAGTCTAACACTTAGTTGGCCGGATAAGTCGTTCCGACCGCGAAGCCGAGTAATGTGATTCAGGCCGGGAATCGAATGGTAGGTTGCTTCTTGGAGGAGAGAAAGGATGTGCTTGGGGACATTGGCATGAGACCAAGGGGGGTTAGAGTCCCTATCACCTGGCAGAGTGTCACCCTTGGGGTCGCGACATCATTCGGACCCGCGATTCCTGAATCATATGAAAAGGTGGCCTGTGCTACCCTGGCAGGGGTCTGCACGGTGAGTGTTAGAAATACCCCTCCAGCTGGATAGGAATTCGATTCGAATCACCGTCGCTCCTGGTTAGTGAGCACTTGACTTGAGCAGCGGCAACGTAGATCTCATTAATTGAACAGATGGTTAAGTGAATGATACAATGTTGCCACAATTTATACCTGCTATGGATATAATGTTAATAATTGTTTGAGGATAATCAAGTGCATGTTTAGTACAGGTGCTAAGATAGATGACAGGTAAATGCTAAAAATAACTGCTAGTACAGGTTATAAGAATTTCAATTACTTATGCCTTTCTGCAAAATGTGATGTCAGCTAGCCTCTTGTGTAAGCCTTGCATAATCCTTGGTGTCATCTTATTTCTGGTTTTCGACGGGTAAGTCTAGCTGAGTACATTCCAGTACTCAGGGTTTATTCCCTCCTGTTGCAGATGATATGCTCTATCAAGGCTTCTGCAAAACAAGTCTCCACCCTACGGGTGACGAAGACTAGATCACTAGGGCGTGATCATCTTTTATGTACTTTCCCTAATGCTTTTGCGGGTTGTGATCAACAAGACTGGCAGTAGTTAAACATCTGGTGTGTGTTATGCTTCCGCTACTTTATAAACTTGGTTTGTAATAATTTGTGACTCCGTGTGTGTGTAAGTGTATTTCGGAACTACTTGTGAAATGTAACGTATGATGTGTATGTTGAATGATGCGATCTTGGTTGTAAGCAAGTTGGTTTGAAATCCTTCGTGGTTTCGATTGACTACCGGGATTATATGGGCTCAAGTTCGAAAATTTGAGCGCTTCGGTGCTTGTTTTTGTACTTGTGCTCTTATAATTTGGTCGGTTCTGTTACATAGTGCATCCTCTGTTGCCAGATCGTTGAGGACATCATCTGATAACTCTCTATGCAAATCCAAGTCATTTAGAACTAAAGTATGTAACTGGGGCTTGTTTCTTTGCTTGCACACGGCCATATGATCAGGAGTAAAAGGTTCTCCACAGTTGAAGCAAAGGTTGTTTGCTTTTTTATAGTCTCTGAGCTGTCTGTCCTTCCATAAAGAAGTAGACTGTTGGTTTGGTGGAGTTTCAGCTCTGGGCTGGTTGTATGTCTTGTGAGGGTATTGTTGTCTGCCATATCGTGGTTTAGACCTCTCAAGGATCTGTTCTTGAACCTTTGCTAGAGTAGAAGCTTTGAGAACAGTAGTAGGCATTTGTGCCTCCACCATGCCCGTGGCATCATTTTTGAGTCCCTTGACATACTGCTGGGTGAAGAACATGTCATCATAGCCAGCCTGGTGCATTGTGATGCCATATTGTAGGGTCTGAAACTTGGTTGTATAGTCCTCCACAGTTGTAGTGTGTCTGAGGTTCAAGAGGTCATGCATGGCTGATCTGAAATCATCAGAGCCAAATTCTTGCTCAACCTCATGACAGAAATGAGTCCAACTTCTGAAAGTGTTTTTCTGCTTGAAGGCTTGGTACCATCTGCTAGCTTTTTCTTTCAAATGTACTCTAGCTACAGTAATCCACATTCCCTCTGGGATCCTGTACAAATCAAAGTAATCTCTGCAATTGTCTAACCATATTTTTGGATCTTCCCCATAGAAATCAGGAAAGTCCATCTTTGGCATGACATGCTTTGGTAATCTGTGATCCCTGTCTGTTTCCATTGCTCTGCCACCCTGTCCAGCAGTGTAGGTGTCAGCTTCAACTCTATTCTGTCTGACAGTGTATGCTTCATTTGCCCTTCTGTGCTGTCTTGCAGAGTATTGGTGGTCTGATTTGAGTTGCTTGGATGTTGTAGCTGCCTTGTGCTGCTTATCCATTGCAAAGATGTTCTCAAATGGTTGCTCATTGATGAAAGAATCCAAGTCTGCTTCATCAAATGCTGGTTCTTCATCATACTTTGGTAATTGAGTTTGCTTGTCCTCTTGTTCCATCTGCCGGAGAGTTACCTTGCCAATAGCATCTCCATTTGCCTGAACATGTTGAGCAATAGTGTGTTGCTCCTTATTGTACTCATCCATGACCGATCCATACAAATCCAGTTGGGCTTTCATCTCCATTTGTGCAGTGCTCATCTCATTCATTTGACTAAACAGTGTGTCAAAATTTTTCTGTAGCTGCTCCCACTTGTTGTTTTCTTCTTCAGAGCGCCTTGTCATGGCTTCAAGCAGGAGCTGGGTCTGATTGGATGGAAAAGTTGGTACCTTTCGTGAGGAAGCCAGTTGTGCTGAGCAGACGGTTTGGTCAAGACCTCCCCGTATCAACCTGCAAAGCACTGTCGCCGCCGCTTTGGAAAGAGGCAAAGCCGAAGGATTTAAACCTCAAGCTTTGGACTTTCCGTCGCTGTCGCCACCACACAGCAATCAGCTTCTGTGACTCTAGAATTTTACATGGAGACCTGCTCCGCAACCCTTGTCACGACCAACTGCCGGCCAAGAGTGAAAATATGTGCTTGATCGAGCTCTGTTTGTGCGCCGCCTCCCAAACCAGAGCGATCGAGCCGTCAAAGTGCAAAATTGGAGATCGGTGAACATGCGATTTGGTGGAAGGTTTGCTGTTCGACTTGCGCTAGGTTACACGGACGCCGAGGCTAACCCAATTCTACCAAAGGTGAACCTTGTGGGATCGCCACTCGGGCACCTTGTGGGCGCAGTAGGAGATCGCCGGCACCCCGGATTTACGAATCGCGGTCGGCTACGGGGCTGCAATCCTAGGAAGAAGAACAAGCGTACCCGTGCGGTGGGGAAAGGTGGTGGTTGGGGTGGTGGTGGTGGTTGCGTCGGCGATTTGCCGCCGCCGATAACTAGTGTTGGCGCCGAGTTGGGAAGCTCGTCACCTCCGCCGAGAACCGATAGGCTCTGATGCCAGTTGTTACGCCCCGAGGCCGTCGCCCGTCGCCGGCGTCGACGTGAGCTCGCAACAGTGGACAAACAGAAGGAAGTTTGCGACGAGGAAGCAGGTCGGGCAAGCCCCCTGACCTTGGCTTCACGAATGATATTACTGAATGAACGGCACCGTTCTCTGCCTCAGGCAGCAATACAAGTAGTTCTTATTACAGACGCTGACCGATTGGCCCCACACGTCATAGGTCTGGATAATGAAAACGTAAAACGGTAAACTACGCCTACTGATCAGTCTTCCCAAGTGCGCTGCGCCTGAGCCGCGACAGGGAGGCGTCGAACCAAACAGGAGGCTCTCAAGGGGTTTGTGTGGCTAGAGGTTCCCACCCAACTCAACATCTAACTCTTAACTCATGGAAGCCATTGTATACCAATAATTCATCGGAAATTTTCGACCAAGAATTTGGTACCTTATGCTTCATTTTGTACCATTTTCTCAATGCTATTTCCTATTACTCTCTTATAACTCCTCGGTAATCTTCTATCATCTCATGTTCTTATCTAGAATCTCTTTATATACAATCTATTGTCCATTGCTCTTTGTAATAACCATAGACATATAAAAGGTTTTGACGCCTAATTTTAGAGTTTATTTAAGGTGAAAAATCAAACTACGATGATAGTTGAGGGTGCTCATAGACTTCTTTGGTCCTATTCGTTTCGCTAAAATTTGGCTGATGCTGCTGCAGATACTGATCTTTTATATGAGAAAACCATTGTTCGATGAAAAGTACCGTTAAAGTAGTGCTGAAGAATAGGATGGAAATCCTTAGCCATAATCCTCTACTGCCTTTTCTTGTTGCACGATCCAATTCATCCCATCTCCTCTCACGATGGGCCAAGCCCATATATTTCCATTCATTTTTACCATTTTTTCTCCTGGCCCGCTCCCTTTTCCTGCCTAATTAATAAGGCAAAACCGAGAGCACGAGCCTCCATGCCTTGTTGGGCCGCAGCCCATATTAGGCCAAGCCCGGGCTAACCCTCGCTTCCCCTCTCCCTCGTGTGCCATGCGCAGGAAGTAGTGCGTCGTCTCCCTCTCCGGCGTGTTATGTTGTTGTCAGCACATGGCCATTGGACATTCATGTCTGGCCGGCAGCTGTCCCAAACCCTAATGGTGAGATACTCGTGCTTCTAGCGCACATGTACTTTGTCAAACGAGCCGGGAATCCGGATCTTTCAAAAAAAAAAATTGTCTGGCCAACGAGCTGCCACTCATGACTCGTTTTGTACTCTTGTGTCCTGCGGCGGCAGGCCGGTAAGCCAGCCCTGTGCTTGGAAGCCCTCCCGAACCAAGTCGCCGTCGTGGTAGACGTCACGGAAGCCCTCCGTGGCATCGCGCATGCTGTTGACGGACGACCACAGGAGCTCCTTCTTCCAGTCCTCTAGCCGCGGGAACCCGCAGCGCGTCTCCCCGAACGCATCGCAGTACTCCAAGTCGAAGATGTCATGCGTCAGGCGCTTGGGCACGCCGGCCGCCTCCCTCGCGCGGTGGTACTCCTCCGCGGCGCGCGCCATCTCGGCCTCCGGCGGCAGCGTCCTCCGGCCGGACAGCACCTGAGCCGCCCACCTCGCCTGCGCCTCGATCGTAGAACCGCGGCACGACTACCCTCTTGGGTACGCCCACGAAGGACAGCGATGGCGCCAGCGCCGGTGGAACGTGTGCTCGAACAGCGGGCCGACGCGGTTGTCGTCGACGGTGACCAGACCTCCCATGTCCAGGAACGGGAACGAGTAGTCGTACCTTCAATTCAGACGATTTCATCAGCAATCAGCTGGTAATCTTTTTTTTGAAGGAAAATCAGCTGGTAATCTCAGGCGTTGTCAGTTGTCACCTGTGCGCTGTGGCTGCGCTCACCCAGTGCAGTAGATGACGGCGTCGGCGACGATGCAGGAGCCGTCGGCGAACACCACCTGCCCGTCCTCGCACAAGCTATCGATCCACATACACACATCCATTTTTGTCGGATTATATGCATGTTGTTCATGACACTGAATGAGCAGAAACTTGCCTGGAGGTGCAGGTGCAGGTTGTGGTGCCTGGACACAGCTTGCCTCATGCCGGGGAACACGGCGACGCCGTCGTCCATGGACTTGACGCTGATGTGCACCTCCCTCGCCACCTCGCGGAGCTCCAGCGCGATGTCCGTGCCGCTCGGGCGGCATCCGACCACCAGCACTTGGTCCTTGAATGAGTCCGGTGCCCGGTACGAGTGGGAGTGCAGCTGCCTCCTGCTCCACTTGTCCATGCCTATACTAGAAGCAGTAGCACATTATTGGCAAATTCAGTTGTCCACGCGGATGTGTCGTTCATCAGTTCACCAAGAGCACAAATTCAGTTCGACAGCGAGGAGGAGCAAAAAGAATCTCAAATCGATTAATCATCCTTCGCAATCAGTGCACGCAGTGATATATTGGCAACGACTTAATCGATCAGAAGTCAGAACCTGCCATTGATGGTAAGGAGCCTTGGCTGGTTGTGTTGGCCGACGGCGACGACGACGGCGTCGAACACGTCCTCCGTGGTGACCGCGTCGCCCTCACATCCACCACGTCTCGACGAGCACCTCACCGTCCACCGCGTTACACCGCCATCGTGGCCGCGCGACGCCGCCAGGCCGACGTGCAGGACCTTGGTGTTGAGCCTGAACGCGTCGCAGAAGTCCCTGATGTACCTCAGGAACTCGCCGTGCACCGGGTACCGCGGGGCGTCGCCGGTGCCGTCGTTGCTGGGGAAGAAGGGGAAGTCGGAGAAACCCATGCTCTCCCTGGGCGTGTTGAGCCGGAGAGAAGCGTAGATGCTGCTCTGCGCGGCGGCCATGCCGAGGGGGTCGGTGGCGTCGGTCCTCGGGTCGTACAGCCACTGCCCGCCGACGCCGCGGCTCTGCTCCATGACCGTCACGTCGTGGCCCTCGCGGAGGAGCTCGCGGGCGGATACCAGCCCGGACACGCCGGCGCCGACCACGCACACCTTCTTGTTCTTGGATGACACGTCGACACCATCATATCTCGCATCGCCGCCGAACCGATGGACCTGCAGCTGCAGACATGCTACTCGTGCGTTTGATCGTCTGTCGTCTCTGTTTTCATTTTCCTACTCACTTCAACTGCTCTGCTATTATTTATTGTATGTTTCACCTCTGCTCTGGTGCTACAGGTTCTGAACTCACAGAAGCCATTGTATATTTACCAACGATTCATGCATGGGAATTTTCAAACCACGAATTTGGAACCTTATGCTTCATCTTATACCAGTTTCCAAATTTGATTTGCTATTAGGGCGTCTCCCACGGCCGTCCAAGCGCTAGCTCGGAGCAGATTTTCCACGCTAGCGCGTGCGCAAGAGATTAGCTCACACGCTTCTCGAAATTTTCTGAGTCACTAACATGTGTGCAGCCGTGTTACACTGTCTAAGTTTTATTTTTCTTTTTTTACCGATTCTAGCCTCCACGTCAGCCGGCGTCCCCAACAAGCAGCTAGGAGCTGGCTATTCTCTGACGTGGACGAGAGAAGTAGAAAAAAAAACTCGTCGCTAGGCTCCCACGCTTCCCCAAGAAACACTGGTCTCTGCTCTTGTGGCCCACGTCATTAGTTGTGCAGTCTAGTAAGTATTTTATTGTTTTGTTCGTACACCTCAGCCAGTGATTTACCGGCGTTGTTGGGATGCCCTTACTCTCTTATAACTCCTCAGCAATCTGCCAATCTTGTTGTCAAAAAAGAAAAAAAAAAACCTTATCAATCTTCCATCTATCATCTCGTGTTCTTATCTAGAATCTCTTTATATACAATCTATTGCCCCAATACTCCTACTCCCTCCGAATCGGATTTAGAAATCGTTTTGGACAAGGTTTGGATCGAACATTGGGAATATAAATCATCAATAACTTTTAAGTTGTTGAGTTTGCAAATGTAAAAATTATATGAATAGATTTGTCTTGAAAAATACTTTAATAAAAGTATACATATATCACTTTTTCATAAATATTTTTTATAAAAACACGAGGTCAAAGTTGTGTTTTTGAAAACGTGATACGAAGGGAGTACGCTTTAGCTTTAGCTTTAGGATTAAAAAATTTATTGTGAAAGCACAAGCATTCGATGCTGAAGAATGATAGCACGACAGCTCAACCGAGGCATCGGAACGGTGTGTCCGGCCCTAAATTGACCACGGCCCTTTCTTCTACTAATCGCCAAGTTCATGTAAAGCTTGTTTGGATCCCGTCGGCCGCTATTTTTTTTTAAGAAAACAAGAGAGGTTTCCCCCTACTGAATTTTTAGTTGGCCGCTAATTTTTAATCAGGAGGAATCCAAAAGTGGAGGTCATTACGTGCAGAAGAGGAGGTAGCTAGTAACTCAGCTAATAGATGATAAATATTTTTTATAAAAACACGAGGTCAAAGTTGTGTTTTTGAAAACGTGATACGAAGGGAGTACGCTTTAGCTTTAGCTTTAGGATTAAAAAATTTATTGTGAAAGCACAAGCATTCGATGCTGAAGAATGATAGCACGACAGCTCAACCGAGGCATCGGAACGGTGTGTCCGGCCCTAAATTGACCACGGCCCTTTCTTCTACTAATCGCCAAGTTCATGTAAAGCTTGTTTGGATCCCGTCGGCCGCTATTTTTTTTTAAGAAAACAAGAGAGGTTTCCCCCTACTGAATTTTTAGTTGGCCGCTAATTTTTAATCAGGAGGAATCCAAAAGTGGAGGTCATTACGTGCAGAAGAGGAGGTAGCTAGTAACTCAGCTAATAGATGATAAATATTTTTATAAAAACACGAGGTCAAAGTTGTGTTTTTGAAAACGTGATACGAAGGGAGTACGCTTTAGCTTTAGCTTTAGGATTAAAAAATTTATTGTGAAAGCACAAGCATTCGATGCTGAAGAATGATAGCACGACAGCTCAACCGAGGCATCGGAACGGTGTGTCCGGCCCTAAATTGACCACGGCCCTTTCTTCTACTAATCGCCAAGTTCATGTAAAGCTTGTTTGGATCCCGTCGGCCGCTATTTTTTTTTAAGAAAACAAGAGAGGTTTCCCCCTACTGAATTTTTAGTTGGCCGCTAATTTTTAATCAGGAGGAATCCAAAAGTGGAGGTCATTACGTGCAGAAGAGGAGGTAGCTAGTAACTCAGCTAATAGATGATAAATATTTTTTATAAAAACACGAGGTCAAAGTTGTGTTTTTGAAAACGTGATACGAAGGGAGTACGCTTTAGCTTTAGCTTTAGGATTAAAAAATTTATTGTGAAAGCACAAGCATTCGATGCTGAAGAATGATAGCACGACAGCTCAACCGAGGCATCGGAACGGTGTGTCCGGCCCTAAATTGACCACGGCCCTTTCTTCTACTAATCGCCAAGTTCATGTAAAGCTTGTTTGGATCCCGTCGGCCGCTATTTTTTTTTAAGAAAACAAGAGAGGTTTCCCCCTACTGAATTTTTAGTTGGCCGCTAATTTTTAATCAGGAGGAATCCAAAAGTGGAGGTCATTACGTGCAGAAGAGGAGGTAGCTAGTAACTCAGCTAATAGATGATAAATATTTTTTATAAAAACACGAGGTCAAAGTTGTGTTTTTGAAAACGTGATACGAAGGGAGTACGCTTTAGCTTTAGCTTTAGGATTAAAAAATTTATTGTGAAAGCACAAGCATTCGATGCTGAAGAATGATAGCACGACAGCTCAACCGAGGCATCGGAACGGTGTGTCCGGCCCTAAATTGACCACGGCCCTTTCTTCTACTAATCGCCAAGTTCATGTAAAGCTTGTTTGGATCCCGTCGGCCGCTATTTTTTTTTAAGAAAACAAGAGAGGTTTCCCCCTACTGAATTTTTAGTTGGCCGCTAATTTTTAATCAGGAGGAATCCAAAAGTGGAGGTCATTACGTGCAGAAGAGGAGGTAGCTAGTAACTCAGCTAATAGATGATAAATATTTTTTATAAAAACACGAGGTCAAAGTTGTGTTTTTGAAAACGTGATACGAAGGGAGTACGCTTTAGCTTTAGCTTTAGCTTTAGGATTAAAAAAATTATTGTGAAAGCACAAGCATTCGATGCTGAAGAATGATAGCACGACAGCTCAACCGAGGCATCGGAACGGTGTGTCCGGCCCTAAATTGACCACGGCCCTTTCTTCTACTAATCGCCAAGTTCATGTAAAGCTTGTTTGGATCCCGTCGGCCGCTATTTTTTTTTAAGAAAACAAGAGAGGTTTCCCCCTACTGAATTTTTAGTTGGCCGCTAATTTTTAATCAGGAGGAATCCAAAAGTGGAGGTCATTACGTGCAGAAGAGGAGGTAGCTAGTAACTCAGCTAATAGATGATAAATATTTTTTATAAAAACACGAGGTCAAAGTTGTGTTTTTGAAAACGTGATACGAAGGGAGTACGCTTTAGCTTTAGCTTTAGGATTAAAAAATTTATTGTGAAAGCACAAGCATTCGATGCTGAAGAATGATAGCACGACAGCTCAACCGAGGCATCGGAACGGTGTGTCCGGCCCTAAATTGACCACGGCCCTTTCTTCTACTAATCGCCAAGTTCATGTAAAGCTTGTTTGGATCCCGTCGGCCGCTATTTTTTTTTAAGAAAACAAGAGAGGTTTCCCCCTACTGAATTTTTAGTTGGCCGCTAATTTTTAATCAGGAGGAATCCAAAAGTGGAGGTCATTACGTGCAGAAGAGGAGGTAGCTAGTAACTCAGCTAATAGATGATAAATATTTTTTATAAAAACACGAGGTCAAAGTTGTGTTTTTGAAAACGTGATACGAAGGGAGTACGCTTTAGCTTTAGCTTTAGCTTTAGGATTAAAAAAATTATTGTGAAAGCACAAGCATTCGATGCTGAAGAATGATAGCACGACAGCTCAACCGAGGCATCGGAACGGTGTGTCCGGCCCTAAATTGACCACGGCCCTTTCTTCTACTAATCGCCAAGTTCATGTAAAGCTTGTTTGGATCCCGTCGGCCGCTATTTTTTTTAAGAAAACAAGAGAGGTTTCCCCCTACTGAATTTTTAGTTGGCCGCTAATTTTTAATCAGGAGGAATCCAAAAGTGGAGGTCATTACGTGCAGAAGAGGAGGTAGCTAGTAACTCAGCTAATAGATGAGATGTGATGTTGCAACTTGCAAATTAAGACCAATCTGCCCCTCGTTAGCTTCATAACATACCAGGCGGAGAAAGAAGTGGCGTGTTGCTGCCTCATCCGAGCGACGGCCGCGTCATCGTGGGGCGGCAGGCACGGGGGCGGGGACGAGCGGCGAGCTGAGCTCTACCATTCAGGCACGAGCGCTAGCTGTGCAACCTCCGTCCGCCGGACATGAGCATTGCCCATGCGGGCTGCGAAACCTTCCAGACCTAGGAATCGATCGAGGAAGACGACAGGCTTGACACGTGCGTTCACCGTGCAGCCTACCAAGTCAAACTAACACCGTTTGCTGAAAATATGACGGAACGCTATTGTCGGTTAATGTTTCTACGTTTTGGTGGTATTTCACGTCAATGTTTTGTCAATGGTATTTTTTCAAATCGTGTTATATATATCGGTAGTGCTAACGCCCAGACGCCCGCGTGCTGCACTTCGATTCGCACTCCACGTGGGGCCCATGCCGCCCGAGCGACAAGAAGGGAAGCGCGCGCGGCGCCTCTAATTCGGAAGGACCCGGCCGTGACGTCGTATGGATGCCTTGCCGGCACCGAGAGAGACGATGCAACAGAAGGTGGGGAGGAGAGATGTAACACCTGATCTACTTTTGAAACATCCAAATACAATAGTTGCAACGTACGTACGTTTGAAGGCAGTTGAAACACTTAAAAAAAACACCTGAAAACACTTGAAAATCATTTAAAACCATACGCAACAACCAAATAAAACACATGCAACCTATGTGTGAAACATATGCAACATCCAGATAAAACACATTTACGACATGCGTCCGCAAAACACAAATGAAATATACCTCTGAAACATCTAAAACACTCAAAACATATGCTTGCAACATGCCTCTGAAACATATGCAATATGTGCAACATCCCCCAATCTACTTTTACAACATCAATATGAAACAAATAATGCAACATATTTCTGAAACGCCTGAAACATATTTATGCAACATTGGGGAGAGGAAGGTTGGGCCGGTCGATTTCAGTCGTCGGGGTGAGGGAGAGCTCGGTCACAAGGGTGAGAGAGGGTGCCATGCCGGAGTAGAGGAGAGCCGCCCACTCCCCTGCAACACCATCACGCCACCTCCATGGATCTCACTCGTACACCATGGATCACGCTGGGGTGGGGGAGAGGGCCACCGGATCTGCGGTCGTTAGGCACTCCCGGTGGGTGAGGATGCCGAGGTGAGGGGAGGGGTGTTGCCGGTGTGGGGGAAGAAGGGGCTGCCGGGGTGGAGGAGGAGGCCGCTGAGGTGGGGGAGGAGGACATCAGGGTGGGAGAGCGCGCACGCCAGGGTGGGTGAGGAGCGCCGCCACTGACCAGAGAGGCAGCCATGGCCGTGTTGGGGTGAGGCAGGGCACGAGCACAGAAGAGATAAGAGCAGCTCTAGGCTATCGATTTTGGTCACCTGGTGGCCGGGTTTGATGGCCTGGCTGACGAACTGCCTGTCAGGCTCCCAACCAAATACTGCCAGATAAGAATGTTTTTCGCTTGTATCTAAACAAAACTGCCTAGCGAACGAAGCTCGGATGAGATCCATGCCCAGCGATGCTCCTGCTTGGGAAGCGTCGAACCAAACAGGAGGCTCTCGAGGGATTCTGGTGACTACAGGTTCTCACCCAAACCGACATCTAGTTCATAGAAGCCATTGTATACCAACGATTCATGGGAATTTTCAAACCACGAATTTGGAGCCTTATGCTTCATTTTGTACCATTTTGCCGATTTGATTTCCTATTACTCTCTTATAACTCTTCAGCAATCTTCTATCTATCATCTAGTTATTCTTATCTAGTATCTCTTTATATATAATCTATTTATTCATTGACAGAAGGAGTATTGTGTTGTTGCTTCGTTGGATGTTGTGTTTCAAATAAAAGTCATTTATCTAGTATCTCTTTATATACAATCTATTTATTCATGTCGGACGCGGACGCATGTGCACTGAGTGGAGGACGATTTATATCGGACATGGATATGTGAACAGAGATCAAGACTGGAATAACTAGGTAGATGTTGATGTTATAACATTTTTAGGTGTATATAAGGGCACTCACAATGCAAGACTCTATTATAGAGTCCAAGACTATTTATTACACCTTATTTATGGTATTTTGCTGACGTGGCAACATATTTATTGAAGAAAGAGGGAGAAAAAACAAGACTCCAAATCTTATTTAGACTCTAAGTTCACAATATTCGAGGTAATAAATAACTTTAGACTCTACGATAGAGTATTGTGAGTACCTAACAAGAAGAGATAACAGAGACTCCCTTCGAAATTTTTGTCCGCTAGTCTCTGGAGCCACTTGACATCGAGCAAGCAAGCACGTAACGTACGTACATAGTACTATATTATTCAGTCGCAAATACAATAAAATAAACATTAATCAATAAAGTAGGGAATTATTTATCAAAATCAAATATATCAAGACAGGCTGAGGCATGACGAAATGAATATCATCAAGCTGACGCTGACGCTGAGGCTTCGGCGTCAAGGGCCACGGCTCCGGCCTTGAGCTTCTTGGCGATGCCGGCGAAGTAGGTGCCCTGGTGTCTGGCCACGGCGAGCTCGACATCCGAGGGCGTCCTGCTGCCATCGGCACCGGCGAAAGTCCCCGCGCCGTAGGGGCTGCCACCCCTGACCTCATCGACGCCGAACATGCCAGCGCCAAAGGTGTACCCCAAAGGCACGAAGAGCATGCCGTGGTGCACGAGCTGCGTGACGGCGGTGAGCGCGGTGGTCTCCTGGCCGCCGCCCTGCGTGCCCGTGGAGAGGAACACGCCCGCGGGCTTCCCCGCTAGCGCCTGGCTCTGCCACAGCCCGCCTGTGGCGTCCAGAAACGCCTTCATCTGCGCCGCCATCATGCCGAACCGCGTCGGGAAGCCGAGTAGCACGCCATCGGCGTCCGCGAGCTCGCGTGGGGAGATGACACGGTGGTCCTCGCGCGCCGGCGCCGCGCCCATCTTCCCTAGCACCTCCTCTGGCAGCGTCTCGGATACGCGCCACACCGTGGCCTCTACGCCGGACACCTCATCCGCGCCCTTCTTGATCTCCTCCGCCAGCGTCGCCACGTGGCCCCACGTCGAGTAGTACCTGCAGGCGGATCGTGCATGCATGCATGGGCATAGTGTTTTCTGATAAAGCATATTGTGATATATACTGTGCATGGAGATGGAATGGAAGAAGTGCTCGATCGTATTATCATATACTAGGTCCATCCCAAATTATAAGACGTTTGACTTTTTGACATCAAGTTTGACCACTCGTCTTATTCAAAATTTTTTGCAAAATATCACTTCTTTTATCGTGGCTTGCTTTATTAATAAAAGTTCTTCAAGAATGACTTAAATTTGACTATGTTTGTACAATTTTTTTGAATAAGACGAGTGGTCAAACTTGGGGTCAAAAAAGTCAAACGTCTTATAATTTGGGATGGAGGGAGTATATAGGAAATCGGTGCGAATTGCAGGGTGCTTACACGATGTAGATCTTGGTGGCCATTGCTTTGCTTGACCTGTGATGTTTTGCTTGCAGCTTGATCTTCTGCTTTGAGTTGAGCTCAAAGGAACTGTCCTGTCTTGCTCATGCTCTGCTCTGCTCTCATGTGATGATGATGATTATTTATAGAGGAGCGCAGGCAGGGCAGGAGGCAGGCGCAGAGACGGAGGAGGGATGGTTTGACTTGGACCACGATGCTGATTGTCGACGGCTGCCTGCCGTGCCATCTCTGCTCTCTGAGTTTGTCAACCGTCGACGGCTTCGATAGTTCTTTCATTTCATTTGTCATGCTGCCACGTTAATTCCAACAAAAGTGCATGAACTAATTAAGGTGGCAGACGTTATCATGGTGTCATCCTGACGTCTTTTTTTTTGAGCCTGTGGCATCCTGACGTCTCCGGGAGTCTCGCTGCCTCGTTTCATACGGTAGCAATTGGAAATGGTTCCTCTCACTGAAGTTCAAGGGATTCAGCGTAGGATAGGTGTTGTGCCTCTGATTAAACCAGATCCACCTGCCATAGGTTCACGTCTCTCTGACTTTAGTTACACACTACTCATCCTACTCACACTGTTTTAGCCTTTAACTAAGAGCAAGTATAATAAGGTGTTTGAGTCAGCGAGATGTGCAAGTATAATAAGGTGTTTGATATGGGATGCGGAAGCACTGGAGTTGTAATCAGAGATCACTTAGGGGGGTGATCGCTACCGCGCATAGCTTCGTTACTCATGTGATAGATGCGACTATGGCTGAAGCATATGCATCAAAGGAAGGTCTTTTACTGGCACAACACATTGGAAGCAATAGACTAATCATTCAGGTGATTGCATGGAAGTGGTAGAGACTACGAAGGAAGGTGGATTTTCGGCAAACTCGGCGTCTGCCATCTAGAACGAATGTAACACTATTTGGAGCTGTTTCTAGGATATTTCTGTTGAGCATTGCAGCAGAGATGCAAACCGTGTAGCGCACGAGTTGGCCAGACGAGCTATGCAAACCAAAACAAATTGTATTTTGGACGATGAGCCCCTAGCTTTAGCTTGTACTAAATGATGTAACTGTCTTCAATTAACAAAGATCGCGGTATGCATTTTGTAAAAAAAACAGTAATTAAGGTGCCAGACGCTATCATGGTGTCATCCTGACGTCTCCGGGAATCCGGCTGCCTCGTTTCGTACAACCTCCATCCGCCGGACACGAGCGTTGCCCGTGCGGGCTGCGAAACCTTCCGGGCCCAGGCATCGATCGAGGAATACGACAGGCGCTTGACCGCTTGACATCGTGCGTTGACGGTTGACCGTGAAGCCTACCAAGTCAAACTAACGCCGTTTGCTGAAAACATGACAGGACGCTATTTCCAGCTAACGTTTCTACGTTTTGGTGGTATTTCACGTTAGTATTTTTTTCAATGGTATTTTCCAAATCTTGTTATATATATCCTTCGATGATACTCCCTCCATCCTAAATTATAAGTCATTCCAAGAATTTTGGAGAGTCAAAATATCTCAAATTTGACTAAATTTGTATTATAAGATAATAATATTTATAATACTAACTAAGTATCATTAGGTTCTTCATTAAATATATTTTCATAGTATATTTATTTGATGTCATAAATCTTTATAATTTTTCTATAATTTTGGTCAAACTGAGATGTTTTGATTCTACAAGATTCTTAGAATGACTTATAATTTAGGATGGAGGGAGTACTAAACTAATTTTTCTCCTGAAATCCCGCGGACACGACAATTCTCTTCTAGTTTTTCTAGGAAAAGAAAATTCTAGACACAACAATTCTCTTCCACTTTTTTAGGAAAAGAAAAATATGTAGTTCCAAGCAGTGTCAGGTTTTGAAGGAGCTCGTGGATCTATTTAGTCAGCTTCGACAAATTGCCCCACAAGTCAAGGGCCTGTTTGGTTGGCCGACCAAGCAGCACTGCCTGCCAGGCAGCAGCTCTAGGCCGTCGATTTTGGTCACCTTAGATTCTTGCCTAGCTGACGAGATGCATGTCAGCCTCCCAACCAAAACAGACCTAAGGACGTGTTTCAATTGTATCCAAACAAAGTTGCCTGGCGAATGGAGCTCGCCCATACATCCGCAGAGATGAGATCAATGCCCAGCGACGCTCCTGCTTGGAAGGCATCGAACCAAACAGGAGGCTCTCAAAAGGATTTTGGTGGCACAACTTCATCAGAGGTTTTTTGTAAACTCGTCTTGCAGATGTAATTAACCGGACGCACCCAAATGGTCCTGGGAATCAGTAAACTACGCAATCACTATAAGTCAAACCTCTCCTTAAGCATGACGCTGAAGATAGAAGAAGACAATATTTTTTGATGATCATGTATTTTGTATATTCAAGAAACAATTAATAAAAATATTGTTCTCGAATATGTGTATGTGTCTCCTTGCATTACAATTTATTTTACTTCTTTTCTTCATTTTTCACCAAAACAATATAATATAGATTCATGGGAATTTTCAAAACAAAAATTTGGAACCTTATACTTCATTTTGTGCCATTTTTCCAATTTGATTTCCTATTACTCTCTTATAGAGCATCTCTAATAGTTCTCAAAGAATAATTGGTAAATTAATGAGTTTTCCAAATGGCTAAAAAAAGTGGGGAGCACATTTGTTGGGTTCCTTCAAGAGTTTCTAAAATATTGCTCTACACTGGAGAAGACAATTTTGCATTAGAAATCCCAGACTATTTGCAAATCACTTTAACCACTTTTATACTCTCTTTCTCTCTTATACATTTACATTGGGAATTTTGTCCTACTCCTTATTCTTTCCGGTGTCCTTTCACCTCTAGATTGGCTGACCGATATGTGCGCACATATTTCCACTTGATTGGGTCGATTTTTTCAAGTGCGAAAAGGTTGAGAGTTGAGCTATGGAATTAATGGAGAGTAGTTTTTTCAATCTTGCTAAAAAATTAATATTGGAAGTGGGTTTTGAAAACTCTTGGAGATGCTCTGACTCCTCAGCAATCTTGTATCTATCATCTCAGTTGTTCTCATCTAGAATCTCTTTATATGCAATCTATTGTCTCCGTAACTATATAATATATAGAAAAAAAATATGTGAAACTTATTCAGAATGTAAACTCTCATCCACTCTTCTATAACTTGTGTTCTCAGGCACAACTCTTTGGGCAACGTCTCTTCCCTACCAAACTCGCTTCGGCACCCGTGGTTAATGTATCAGGTGGGAATTGTTTGTCCCCGTTGTCCCATCAAAAAATATATATGTGAATTGAGTGCTTAACTAAAACCTTAACCCTAGTAGGACTCAAATAAAACTAATATAAAAAGAACCTACAATGTAGGAGTAGTTCTTGGTATGACGTGCGCCTAAGATCTTTTTTTTCCTTTTAATGTGGATATATGCCCGTTGCACTAGGGCTATAATTTTTTCGATTGAAACACAGTAATCGGACATGGACGCGTGAACTTCGAGGATTTTGTATCGTATGCGAATACGTGGATTCGGTCTTCGTATCGGAACCGGGTAGGACTTGGACGCGTGTGCTCCGAGTAGAGGACGATTCGTAGACGTGGACACGTGAACTCTTAGAGATGCTCTAACTCCTCAACAATCTTGTCTATATCTGTCATCTCAGTTGTTCTTATCTAGAATCTCTTTATATGCAGTCTATTGTCTCTGTAACTACATATTACAGAAAAAAATATGTCAAACTTATTCAGAATGTAAACTCTCCTCCACACTCTTCCATAATTTGTGTTCTCCGGCGTAAGGCTTTGGGCTACAGACTCTCCTCCACCCAAGCTTTGGCATCTGTGGTTAATATATTAAGTGAGGACCATTTGTCCCAGCAGTCGCGGAGATAGGATTTGAAACTTGGGTATTCCTACTTGCACCACTACTACAAAAAATCTTTCGCGAAGCGTTTTGGAATTTTTTTCAGAGGCGGACAACATTGAAAGCTATCTCGGTTAATGCCTCGATTAACCGAGGCAGTCACTTTTCATTAACCGAGGCGGTTACAATTAACCGCCTTGTAAAATCAATTTATCGAGGCGGTTATACATAAAAGACCCGCCTCGGAAAATAGAGCTATTTTCCGAGACGGTTATTTGTAAGGAGCCCGCCTCAGTTAAAAGGCCAAGCCCACTCCAATTTGGAAAAGCCCATATCGGCCCGATATATGACTCCAAGTATATATACAGCAGCTAGGGTTTCACCCTCTCTCACTCATCCTCTCCTCCCCTCTCCCTCAGCCGCTCACATCGACGCCCCCTCCCACACTCAGTCTCTCTCGTGACTCTATCTCTCTCTCTTTCTCCTCTCTCGATCCTTCCCCACCCGAGCGCCCCTTCCCACACTCCGAGCAGGCCACCGCCGACGCCCCCTCCCCAACCCTAGCAACCTAGCGGCGGCGCCCCTCCCACCATATGCGCAGGCCGGCAGGCGGCGCGGCCTCCCTCGCGTGGGCACGGCCGACGCAGGCATCGCGGCCTTCCACGCGCGGGCGTCGCGGCGGCGCGGCCTCGCCCCTGCGGCTCCATCGAGGTCGAGGGCGGCTCCACCGGAGGAGAGGAGTCTGGTTCCGGTGAGGAAGAGCCCGATCCGGCGAGGAAGAGCCCGGATCCGGCGAGCACGAGCCTGGCGGCGGCGGATCCTACGGGGAGGAGTAAGCCGGCGGCGGATCCGGTAGCAAGGAGCTCTCCGGGGATCCAGCGGCGGCGGGGGCGGATTCGGCGGCGGTGGCCCAGATCCAGGCCCGGTAGGGCTGGTGTGGGCTTTTTCTTTTTCTTTCTTTTTTTATTAACCGAGGCGGGTAGCAAACCGCCTCAGAAAATAGGTCATTTACCGTGACCTTTGATCCAAGGCGGTTGCTAAAACCGCCTCGGTTAATCATATTTGCCCGCCTCGGATGTTCTTTTGTGTAGTAGTGCACATCATAAAAAAACGAATCCATAGGCTTAAAATATAGCCAATAGCACTGTAAATAAGTAAACTCTAAACCAATATTTGCCTTTTAGAATCCGGACTTCTAATTGAAAGGCCAGTTTTTTATCAGCTTTGGGCTGAAATGCGCGAAAATATTATAGATTATAGCATTATACATTTATATATAAGTATATATACATATATATACATAAAAGTGTATAAAAATAGTTGGGTATTTCCAGGAATACAGGGAAATACCCTGAAATTTAAATCCACCCATGTGTTCACGTAGTCCCATCATCAATATATATATATATATATATATATATATATATATATATATATATATATATATATATATATATATATATATATATATATATATATATATATATATATATGTGTGTGTGTGTGTGTGTGTGTGTGTGTGTGTGTGTGTGAAAGGTCTCCGTAATCGTCTAAAAGGGAGTGAATTGAGTGCTTAGCTAAAACCTTAATCTTAGCAATCAGGGCTCATATAAAACTAATATAAAAAAAACTACAATGCACGAGTAGTTCTTTTTTTTTTTGAATCTGTGTACGAGTAGTTCTTGGTAGGACGTGCGTCTAAAATCTTTTTTCTTTTATTAATGGACTAAATACATGTCCATGCGTGCACTAGGCCACAATTTTTGAAAATAAATCTCAGTAATTGGACGCGTGAGCTCGTAGAAATTCGTATCGAATGCAGACATGTGGATCCGGTATTCGTATCGAAACCGAGTAGAACAGGGACGCGCATGCTTCAAGTGGAGGACGATTTATATCAGACGCATACGCATAGGGATCGAGACTTGGTATCACTGGATAAACAATGACGTCATAGTTTTTTAGGTGTAGAGAAGAAATAATATTGACTGCCTGGGAAATTTTTTGTCCTCTGGTCTCTGGAGCCACTTATGACATCATGTTTAGAAACAAGCAAGCACGTAATACGTACGTAGCTATATTATTCGGTCGCAAATACAATAAATAATCATTGATCAATAAAGTAGGGAATTGTTTATCAAATATATGAAGACACGCTGAGGCATGACGAATGAATATTATCAAGCTGACGCTGAGGCTTGGGCGTCAAGGGCCACGGCTCCTGCCTTGAGCTTCTTGGCGATGCCGGCGAAGTAGGTGCCCTGGTGTCTGGCCACGGCAAGCTCGACCTCGGAGGGCGTCCTGCTGCCATCGGCGCCGGCGAAGGTCCCGGCGCCGTAGGGGCTGCCACCCCTGACCTCATCGACGCCGAACATGCCGGCGCCGAAGGTGTAACCCAGAGGCACGAAGAGCATGCCGTGGTGCGTGAGCTGCGTGACGGCGGTGAGCGCAGTGGTCTCCTGGCCGCCGCCCTGCGTGCCCGTGGAGACGAACACGCCCGCGGGCTTCCCCGCCAGCGCCTGGCTCTGCCACAGCCCGCCCGTGGCATCCAGGAACGCCTTCATCTGCGCCGCCATCATGCCGAACCGCGTCGGAAAGCCTAGCAGCACGCCGTCGGCATCCGCAAGGTCGCGTGGGGAGATCACCGGGTGGTCCTCGCGCGCCGGCGCCGCGCCCATCTTCCCTAGCACTTCCTCTGGCAGCGTCTCGGACACGCGCCACACCGTGGCCTCCACGCCGGACACCTCGTCCGCGCCCTTCTTGATCTCCTCTGCCAGCGTCGCCACGTGACCCCACGTCGAGTAGTACCTGCAGGTGGATAGTCCATGGATGGAGGAGATGGAATGGAAGAAGTGCTCGATTATATATCATATAGGAAATCGATGCGAATTGCAGGGTGCTTACACGATGTAGATCTTGGTGGCCATTGCTTTGCTTGACTTGTGATGTTTTGCATGCAGGAAGAGCTTTGAGTTGAGCTCGAAGGAACTGTCTTGTCTTAGCTCACCTGCTCCTGCTCTGCTAGTTGTTTTGTTGTGCTCTGCTCTCATGTGACGATGATTATTTATAGAGGAGCGCAGGCAGGCGCAGAGACGAAGGAGGGGATGGTGTGACTTGGACCACGATGGTGATGGTCGATGGCTGCCTGCCGTGCCATCTCTGCTCTCTGAGTTTGTCAACCGTCTAGTCGGCGGCTTTGATAGTTCTTTCGTTTGATTTGTCATGCCACGTTAATTCCAATAAAAGCCAATAAGGTGCCAGACGCTAGCATGGCGTCATCCTGACGTCTCCGGTAGTCCGGCTGCCTCGTTTCGTACAGTAGCAGTCCGAAATGGTGTTGTCCGCCTGACGCCCAACGCTCCATGCTGGATAGTGGCTTCGTCAGGTCACGTAGGATCGGACAGAAAAAGCGAGATGAATGGTGTACTCGCATAGCTTCAGAGTCACAACTAACAAAATTCAGAACCACCACCGAAGAACGCGATGTGAGCAAAAGAAATGCCCCCTGGCAAGCGCTTTTCAACTGAAAAAGCTGATACTCTTTGGAGAGAGAGACTTGTGAGGGTACATACATCTGAATAGCCTACAATGGAGGGGTGGTATTTTTCAATTGCTCTGCTCCTACGTATATATAGGGTACCAATTTCCTGAGGCTAACGTTCGTACGCGTTGGGCTCGCTCTACGACAGGTGTTGTGGCTCTGATTAAACCAGATCCACCTGACGTAGCTTCAAATCTCTCTGACTTGAGTTACACGCTACTCATCTTACTCACACTGTTTTAGCCTTTAAATAAGAGATCTAAGCTACAGATTTACTATAATTGACTAAATTGAAGTTGTTTCGATATTATTTTTGGTCATAGCTATTAATAAAAACAATTTGTCTAAGGCGTGCCCCAGCTACACATCTAAGAACCCCTAGAACTACAAATGTCCCACTCTAGTAAGGCCTCGTTTGGATAGCTCCTCCACATACGCTTCGGAGACGGAGCCGGAGCCCTTCCCGCAAGCTAGTTTTCATGGCTCCATATTCGTACATGAATTTGGCTTCGGCTCCATGCTTTCCTAGCCAGAAGCGCTCCTCCTTGATCGCTCCACAGCGCCTGTGGAGAAGCCCGTGTGGGACCGGGGAGGAGGGACAAACAGGTCATAAATCGTCGTAGTTCTCTTCATAGTCATAAAGTCTGCACCTTATTTCACTCCGATCCTGTTAACTATTCATCCCATATATTTTACATGAAATTTAACTCATTGAAACTAGTACTAGTGACAAGCTGCTTTCGGCTCATTGACTACTGGATTACATTAGTGTCAAATCAACAAACTAACCTGCTACTCTACACACGCGTACTCGCCAGCAGCACTGATCAAAGCAACAGACTTCGCCCCTCTTGTGCCACTCGCCCTAAGCGCCCCCCTTCTATCACCAGACCACCCCCGCCCGCCCCACCCCCTCCCCCGTCACCCCCGCCTTCTACCACCGCTGGTCTCCCTTCCTTCCCCTCTGCCATCTTACCGAAGGTCAGAGAGAATGGAGATTCATCGTTTCCCGCCACCCCCGCCTTCTACCACCGCTGGTCCCCCTCCCTTCCCCTCTGCCATCTTACCGGAGGTCGGAGAGAATGGAGATTCATTGTTTTTAAGTTTTCTAGCAGATCGAATCCTTAGGGTTAGACTTGATATTGGGGATATATCTCCTCCTCCTCCTCCTCCTCTCCAGCAACAGCGAAAGGGAAGGGTGGAATTACTTTCTCCATGGCGGCTCTACTGAAGATGAGGGCGACAACAACGACGTCAACAACTTCACCGGCATGACGACATGGAGACCTTTCTTTCCGGACGACAACGTCAATGTGAAGATGATGTCGTCGCCATAGAATAATCTTCTCTGGTCTCTTCTTCATTTTGTGGTGGTTAGATCTGGCCATGATGAAGGACTAGGGAGAATAATTTTCATATCAGTCTTCCTTATTTTTCGGTGACAGAAAGAAAAAGCAAGACACAAGGAAGAAGAAGTTTCTCAACTCCGCCTGCAGGAATGTTGGTCGTCGTTCGTTGAACATCTGTTCTTAGGGCTTTTGGCTGAGTGTTTGCCTATGCGGTCATCCATACGAAGCGTCTTTGGTTTGTTTTGAGATTTAGAGCTATTCTCAGCGTGGGTACAGTTTAGATCAAAATCAGTTTCTGGATAAATGTAATATATTCCAGAGTGCTTGTAACATGTTATGTACCCGGCTATATATTGATGTACCTAGCCAGCTATTATCTAATATAATTTTTCTTTCGTCTAAAAAACCTGCTAAGACAGCCCCCGAGCATTTTGCTTAGGAAGAAGATATTTCCCCACGTGTCGAGTTTTTTTTAAATAAAACCTGCTACTCTACTCACGTGATCCTAGCCGATTGGGACGGCGGTGGCCACAGCGACATCTAGCTATAGCTTGCCCTTACCCCACAGTTGAATTATATATGTACTCAGTTGAGTAGCAAATTTTAATTGTTATATAAAAGATGAACTATTATATATAAGTTGAAGCCTCTATGAATGAAACCAAATATGTACATATTTTAACTATTTCTCTTTGCAATTAAAACAGAACTTTGAAATAACCTTAACCACTTTATACTCTCTTTCTCTCCTATACATTTGAATTGGGAGTCATGTCCTACTCCATATTCTTCCCCGTGTCCTTCCACCTGTAGATTGGCCGATGGATACGTGCGCGTATATTTTCACTTGATTATTGGGTCGGTTTTCCAAGTGTAGAAAGATTGGGAGTTGTTGAAGAGTAGTTTTTCAATCTTGCTAAAAAAACTCTTAGAGATGCTCTAACTCCACAGCAGTCTTGTATCTATCATCTCAGTTGTTCTTATCTAGAATCTCTTTATATGCAATCTATTGTCTCCTACATATTACAGAAAAAAATATGTCAAACTTATTCAAAATGTAACCTCTTCGCCACTCTTCTATAACTCGTGTTCTCAGGCGTAAGGCTTTGGGCTACGACTCACCTCCACCGATGTAGTCCCATCAAAAAATATATATGTGAAAGATCTATGTAAGCGTCTAAAAGGGAGTGAATTGAGTGCTTAACTAAAAGCTAGCTTAATCCTAGCTATTAGGACTCACTAGTCCATCAATCCATGCTCTTGCAGGGGCTAGAACTTTAGAATATATAAGTATTATGTATTGTTTAATAATCCCTTCATTTCAAATTATAAGACCTTTTGGCTTTTCTATATATATTGTTTTTATTATGTATATAGCAGTTTATCTAAATGTATAACAAACGCTATGTATTTAGAAAACTTAAAATGTCTTGTAATTTAGAATGGAGAGACTACATCTGACTAATAAAGAATTGCTTATATTAAATCTTATGTTTTTTCTCCTTATTTATATTCTAACATATTATATGTAATAGATACACGGTACTTTATATCTAATTATCATAAACTTATTCATTACTATTTTTAAGGAACTAATCTATATATTTTTTATCCATATTATTTTTTTATTTACATGGCACCTCTTGATATTTTAAGTATGTAATTACTTTGAAACCTTGCCATTAATCATGGTGGCTCTTGTTACATCATGTATCTTATGAAGTCATGAATTTAAATTTTTATTTTTCAAATTTTATTCTTATCGACTGCTACAAATTTTTTTCTTTGTCCTCAAGTTAAGTTGAAACTCCTGTTCTTATTGTATCTTTCATTAACTCTCTCTTTTGTTTTTTAAAATAATAATTTTAGGTCAGAGAGTATGTTCCTAAGTACTACAATAGCATATGCTATTATTTGAAACATGCACCATATCGCTTAATATAAGTCATAGAGCTTGCAGTGAGATCTTAGATAGGGGTAGCAGTGATAACCTCAAGAGTATTTGAGTACTTAAACCTTATAATGATCGACTTTTTACTCTAAAGTATTCTGAAAGGGCCAGAAAAATATATCCACCAATGGTCTCCCATACTTCTCAAGATGATTAAAGTTTCCTATCAAGGAATTATATTTGCATATTTGGTTAGACTATCAATATAGACATGTCAAACAATTTGGTTAAAATACATAAATATATCTAAAGTGACAATATATATAATTATATGTTACGATTACTAATATGGTTTTAAATAAATTGTTAGTATCTTTACTATATGAGTGGCTAAGAATATATTTTTATGTGATAAAACATAACATATATATTTTACTGCTCATGCATGTTAGCACGACACTTATATTTATTTTAATTATATCTTACTATATTAATATTGATAGAGGTGGGGTAACCTAGAAACATATATCTACTCTATTCTTTATCTGAATTTTTTTGTGATAGGAGATGTTGATAATTTATATGTAGATTTGAGGGGGCATTTATTTTTTTCTAATTATTCTAAAAATAATAATAAAATTGAGTTATGTAAATTATCGATCATAATAAGAGGACGTCGATAATTAAATAAAAATTTAGATCCACTTTAGACCATGTTTCTTTAACGACAAATGTGGATAATATGATTGGAGTCATGCATGGGTTAGCTTATATTGTTTTACCCAATAGCAGAAGTGGATAATTATTTTGAAAATAGAATAGACCAGATAGCTATTATTACTATCGATGATGATTAGGTTATACCTAATTGATGGTAAATTTTTTTGATTTTATGAGAATTTTTAGGATTTATCTTTTGTTTTCCTATCAAGTCTTGCAAGGATTAACATGCAGGTTCCAATGGGGACCTCTAGTTAGGCTCCAATGGGGACCTGTAGTTAGAAGTTATAGCATTTATCTTTTTTTAAGTATGATATGTATTTTGTTGAAATCTAGTCTTAAGATATATAAACTCTTGATACAGCCCTTTTGGTGACTTCATAAATCTATAGTTATCTTTTAACCTTTAATCAAAGTCATTGCAATTTTTCACACATTAATTAGAAATTATATTATTCTTTATCTTTTATTCAAAAATTATTCTTTATTAAAAAGAGTCTAGGTCCTAGTAGTATTGTTTTTCACATAAGTTGAAACTCGGCTTGCATCCCGACACTAAACATGTTGAATTTGTTATATCACAGGATTATACAGGTGTAGTATTATTTATATATCATAGAGTGCATGAAATTAAATTAATAATATTGATATGACATAATATTTTTGTAAAAATGTATAGACTTAGGGATGTTTGGTACAGACACCGCGCCACACTTCAGTTGAGGCGAGTTGTGGCGGAGGCGCCAAAAAAAAAAAACTCTGCCACAGACTCTGGCGTGAAATCAGTGCGAGGAATCTATGGCTGCCTTGGTCTACGTGCAAACCAAAAAACATACTCCCTCCGTCCCATTGAAAGTGTCGTTGGAAAACCGTGTCCCCCTCACAAACACGTTTCCCGGGCGACACTTTCAATGGGACGGAGGGAGTACTCAGAAACCGTGGCGAGCCACAGACTATGGCAAGGCGTGCTGTGGCCACCATCCAAACACTCCCCTTATTTAAAATAATAACTTATGAAATTTATTATCATGGAGTATTAACATAAAGTGTTATTGCTAAATGGTTTCTTAAGTGAACATTTTTCCATGTTTCGTAAGTTATTAAAATAAATAATTATCATAATGTATACTTGTTTATTTTGATATACATGGTGGAACATAGCATTATAGATATTTTATTATTTCACCATTATAGAAGCCTTTAATTTAGAAATATATATATCGTATTTTGTGATACCAATTCATTTTTTGCAATAATATACATTACTGTTTACATGTAGATTTTAGAGATTTTTTGTCAATTTTTTATATCTTTCACAACGACATATATGGATTGGCTTAATGCGAACTTAGAATATAATATTACTTTACATTATCTTTCATAACAATAAAGGTGAATAATTTATAAAATCATTAGGAGGCTTTTAAAATTATTTTTCATAATGGTAGTGTGGGTAATCTAGACACAAAGTTAGAGGATTATTTTAAATTATCTTTCATAATAACAAAGCCGGATAATTTAGAAGCAATGTTAGGGTTTTATTTTAAATTACGTTTCATAATGGCTAAGGTGGATAATTTTGATGCAAATTTAGTGGATTATTTTGAATTATTTTCATAATGGCAGAAGAGGTTAATTTATATATAAATATAGGGGGTTATTTTGAATTATCTTTTATAGTGGCAGAGGTGGGTAATTTATATGCAAAATTAGGGGGTTACTTTATGTATTTTTCATAATGACAGCGGTGGGTAATTTTTTAATAAAGCGCAATAGATCTGATGGCTATTATCGATGATGATGATTAGTGTATACCAAATTAAAGGTCAGATATTTCTGATTATTGTGAGAATTTCTAAGATTTATCTTTTTTTGCTAACGCATCTGGTGAGAATTAACGTGCCTCCGTTGGGGCCTCTAATTAGTAACAGTAAGATATAAAATTAATATAAAAAAACTACAATGTACGAGTAGTTCTAGGTATGACATGCGTCTAAGATCTTTTTTTTCTTTTATTAATGGACTAAATACATGTCCATGTGTTGCACCAGGCCATGTGAAAGCGTGAGCTCAGAGGATTTCAGACGCAGACATGTGAATCCAGTGTTCGTATCGAAACCGAGTAGGACAGGGATGTTGTGCTCAGCGTGGAGGACGCTTCATATCGAACGCGGAAAAGTGAGACGTTATAGTTTTTTTTTTCTAGTGTAGAGATAACACATGCTCCCTTCGAGTTTTCATGACCTCTGATAATTCCGGTCTACCCTGTTAACAATCAACTGGTACAAGGAGGGATTGGGGGAAGAACAGAGGAGGGGATTGGAGGAGCAGAGGGTAACGAGATCAGGAGTGCTTGTAATTTCAACATAGGTTTGTTACAGAATGGTGCATAGTCCTCCCTCCACTCTCACATCTACTACAAATACTCAGAGTTTCCATTCTGGGCCGGCAATGCGGACACTGGGCCGAGCGGATCTCTTGGGCCGGGCTTCCACCAGATGGCGCTTCCCAGGTTCAGCTGTGCCTTCATCAGATAGTAGCTGGTCTTGAGGATCAGAGTTGCTGACATTCCCCCCAGCTTGAGAAGCGGCTTGCCCCCAAGCCGGCGCCCTGGGAAATTGTTGTTTGATGTACTCCAGGGGTTCCCAGGTAGCAAGAGAGGCTGGCATATGCGACCACTCCACCAATACCTGTTCCACCGGATGCGGACCAGAGGACCAGCGCCGCTGCAGAATACGCAATGGCACCTGAAACTCAACCAAGTCAGTAGGAAGAGTAGAGCTTACGGTCTGGTTCCCAACTGAGAGCTTTAACTGGGAAACGTGGAACACGGGATGGACTGATGCAGAAGGTGGGAGCTCCAGGCGATAAGCAACATTGCCGATGCGCTCCAGCACACGATAGGGCCCGAAGAATTTGAAAGCCAATTTTTGATAGGCACGCCTGGATACTGAGGATTGGATATAAGGCTGGAGCTTGAGGTAGACAAAATCTCCAACTGCAAACTATCGCTCAGAGCGGAATTTGTCAGCCTGCCTCTTCATGCGGTCCTGAGCGCGCAACAGGTGTTGTTGAATCAGACGATGCATCAATTCACGTTCCTCTAACCACTGAGACAGCTCAGGAACCGGAGCAGCCGTTGAAACATCCAAACCAATGTGGCACGGAGGATATCCGTAGAGGACCTCAAAAGGCGACCGACCCAAAGCAGAATGAAATGAGGAATTGTACCAGAACTCCGTTAAGGACAGCCACTGACGCCAACGCCGAGGGCAGGCTTGAGTAAAACAGCGGAGGTAAGTCTCGAGGCACTGGTTGACGCGTTCAGTTTGCCCATCCGTCTGGGGATGATATGCAGTGCTCATACAAAGCTCAGTGCCGGCCAGCTGAAACAAGAGTTGCCACAACCGACTGGTAAAGACTCGATCTCTGTCAGAAATGATGGCCTTAGGTATGCCATGGAGCTTGAAGATATGATCCATAAAGAGACGAGCCACTGATGCTGCTGAAAACGGGTGCTTTAATGGGATGAAATGCGCGAACTTAGAGAATTTGTCGACAACAACCAAGATAGCATTGGCAGCATCCGAAGGTGGCAACCCTTCCACAAAATCGAGGGAGATGACTTCCCAGGAAGCTTTTGGAACGGGCAAGGGTTGGAGAAGACCTGGGTAAGCTGAGCGGTTGGGTTTGGCTTGAGCACAAATAGAGCAGGCTTGAACATATTTAAGGACAGCTGATCTCATACCAGGCCAATAGAATAACTTCTTGAGCTTCTGATAAGTGGCAGGTGCCCCAGAATGGCTGCCCACTGGACTGTTGTGCAAAGCAGAGATAACCTGACTATGCAGAGCTGAATCGGAACCCAACCAAACACGATCCTTGTATAGGATAACTCCATTCCGCAACTGAAATGGTGGGCGAGAAGAACTATCAATGGACAGCTGAGTGAGCAGCGTCGTGGCTTCAGAATCAGTAGAGTACCACTGCACCAGAACCTCCAGCCATGAGTGAACCGGAGATGAAACTGCCAAGAGCTCACAGGAATGATCCCGGCGAGATAATGCATCCGCCGCACCATTGTCAGACCCTTTACGATAGGCAATTTTATACCGCAGACCAAGCAGCTTAGTAAAGACGCGCTGTTGCCAAGGCGTATGAAGCCTCTGTTCATTGAGATGGGTGAGGCTGCGGTGGTCGGTATGAATAACAAATTCCGACTGAAGAAGATAATGGCGCCATTGCTCTACAGCCAATAGTATTGCCAGGTACTCCTTCTCATACGCAGATAGACCCAAAGTGCGCGGTCCCAATGCTTTACTAATAAAGGGCAAAGGGTGGCCGTTCTGAAGTAAAACGGCACCCACACCGGTTCCAGACGCGTCGGTCTCAATATGAAATGGTTGAGAAAAATCTGGTAGACCGAGAACAGGGGCAGCACAGAGAGCAGCTTTCAGCGCATCAAAAGCCGACTGCTGAAGAGATGTCCAAATGAATAGGGAATCCTTGCGCAACAGATCAGTCAACGGCTTGGCAATGAGGCTGAAGTGTCGAATAAACTTACGATAGTAGCCAGCCAGGCCGAGGAATCCCCTCAAAGCTTTGACATTCACGGGCACTGGCCAAGAAGATATAGCCTGGATTTTTGCAGGATCTGTAGACAAGCCACTCTCTGACAAGACATGGCCCAAATATGCAATCGTGCGCTGCGCAAACTTACACTTGGACAGCTTCACTCTCCACTGATCCTTAGCCAACCACTAAAATACCAGATCCAGATGATGGAGTGTTCTTCATAGGAATGACTGTATACCAAAATATCGTCAAAGAAAACCAAGACGAAACGCCGGAGGCCGAGCGCTAGAGTTGAATTCATAGCCCGTTGAAAAGTTCCAGGAGCTCCAGTCAAACCAAAGGCCATGACATTGAATTCATATTGGTCGCAATGAGTTTGAAATGCTGTTTTCGGTTCTTCGCCAGGCTGCAATAATATTTGATAAAAACCAGCACGGAGATCCAGTGTGGAAAACCAGCTAGCAGAGCCAAGTTCATCCATAAGCTCATCGAAAACAGGAACTGGGAATTTAGACTTCGCAGTAATAGCATTAAGCTGGCGAAAATCCACACAGAAGCGATATGACCCGTCTTTCTTCTTGACCAAGAGCACTGGAGAAGAAAACGGGCTAGAGCTTGGCTTGATGAGGCCCTGAGACAACATCTCATTGACTTGCTTTTCAATTTCGTCCTTCAACCTAGGAGGGTACCGATATGGCCTAATGAACACCGGCTGAGCCCCTGGTATTAGTGGAATGGTGTGGTTGCACGACCGGGATGGAGGTAGCTCAGTAGGAGGATCCAGAACAGAAGGGTAGCAATCCAATAACTGTTGTATCTCAGGAGGGTAAGATAAGCCCACAGACTGCTGCTCAGTGGAAGCCGAAGTAGCAGGAGCAACAGAATGATCAGCAACGTGACAAATATGTAAGAGCAGCTTATCAGGCATAACAGAATTGAGGCCCTGCAACATAATCCACTGGCCCTGATAAGGTATCATCATCCATTTCCGAAAATCGCTGACAAAAGTAACCTGCTCAATGGTCCAAGGCACTTGCACAAGCAATTTAGAGCTCTGTAACAACCCACCACCAGCTACCCTGACAGTGCTAGGAACCAGCATCTCAGTAACATCAACAAGCTTGGCAGTTAAAGATGCACTGATAAACGAAGCTGAGCTACCAGAATCAATTAACACTGAGACTGCATGGGACTGGATAGATCCGACAAAGCAGATAGCACGACCAGACTCCACTGAACCAAAAGCAGCCTTCGACAGAGCCAGAAACAACTGTGCATCAGCAGCATCAGATGATGTAGAATTAGAATCCTCACCAGACTCCAGCAGAGAATCCCAAATGCCTTCAACGGCCAGCAACACCTCAGGTGAGCATTTGTGGTCCTTAGACCATTTGGCGCTGCACTTAAAACAAAGTCCCAGTGCACGCCGGTACGACTTGAGCGCAGACAACCGGCCCTCGGGGGAAGCAGCGACAGCTTGATCCGGCGGTGGAGCGGCCGGCTGAGTCTTGTCTTGGCGCGGCTGTGGCGGCAACGGCAAAGGTTGCCGATGCTGCACCGAAAAACGAGCCGACGAAGACCAATCACCAGAACGACCCGCGCGGGGAACAGCGCCCGGAGCAACTTCTTCCTGCAACAATGCAAGTGTAGCGGCAGTATCCAAATCTTTTGGTCGTTGCAAAAGAACAACCGACTTAATGTCATGTCTCAAGCCATCCACAAAACGCATAGTGAAGTATAGCGGATCATGTGTAGAAGAATAGGCTTTAAGCTGGTCCACCAACGATGTGAAACGGGTAAGATAATCGGAGACAGAGGTGATTTGTCTGACATGGAAAAGCTGGCGGATCAAGGACTCATGCTGATCGCGATCGAAACGATCGTGCATCATTTTGCAGAAGTCAGACCAGGACAACTCAGGGATTTGATGCTCGATAGACTGGTACCAAAGAGAGGCAGGACCATCAAAGTGCATCTCAGACACGCTAATCCACATAGACTGCTCAGCCTCATACATACGAAAGTGCTTTATAGATGTTAAGTCTGACACTACTCATCATACTCACGCTGTTTTAGCCTCTAGCTAAGAGATCTAAGCAACAGATACCCCCCCCCCCCCCCCCCCCCCAGGCCTCCATTTGGGCAGGTCCTCCACATGCACTCTGCGGCCACAACCGGAGCCCTCGAGGCAAAGCCAATTTTCATGGCTCCGTGTCCGTACGCGAAAATGGCTTTGGCTCCTTGCTTTATTGGCCAGATGGCCAGAAGCGTTCCTCTACATAAAAGTATTTGGTGTACCTCCACCCGCACCAACAGTAGTGGAGAATAAGCTGGTGCGGGGGTGAGAGGGAGGGAACAAACAAGTCCTAAATCTCCATAGCTCTCTTAAGATAGAGTGCTGCCAAAGAAGATTTACTATAGAATAGTTATGTCTTAGTCATAAAATCTGCACCTTGTTTCATTCTTATCCAGTATTTTACATGAGGTTTAATTCATTGGAACTTTGGTTTCGGCTCATTGGCTACTGGATTACATTAGTGTCAAATCGACCAACTACCTCCTACTCTACACACGTGATCGTAGCCGATTGGGACGGTGGCCACAGCGACATCTAACAGTAGCTTCTCCATACCCCACGGTTGAATTATATATATATATATATATATATATATATATATATATATATATATATATATATATATATATATATATATATATATATATATATATATATATATATACTACCCTATAACTGGCTACAGAATAACTTATTCTGTAGCCACTTGGAGTTACGATAATTGCTATGTTAATTTACGAGATTATAGTAACTTCTTACTATGTTATTTACTATAACATTATGGTAAATATCCCCATGTGTTATAGTAATTTAACTATCGTAAATATATACTGACATTATCGTAAATTAGTATATAAAATTATCGTAAATAGAGGTGGCTACAAAATAACTTATTTTAGCTAGCTATAGAGTATACTCTCCCTATATATATATATATATATATATATATATATATATATATATATATATATATATATATATATATATATATATATATATATAGGTTCAAGCCTCTGTGAATGAAACCATATATGTACAGATTTTAACTATTTCTCTTTGCAATTAATTAAAATGAAACTTTGAAATGGATTTAAGTTCAATTTCATATGAACTTTACTTTACTTTGCATTGAGAGCCAAATATCAATTCAATCAATATCAATCAGGTGGGGGATCCTCCCCTCCCCCGGTTCGTTTCAATCAATTCACTTTTCTGGTGTTGTGGACAAATTAGGGACTACATGTAGCCTCGGTTTTAAACGCCTACTAGTAATTTGCGCGCGCCCATGCGCGCTGTGATAACAGCTTTGGGATTAGAACCATTAGACGTTAATAGCATAACTTCTAACATAGCCAAGGTAAATGTTCAAAGGCACAAGCTTAGTACACACTGATACATTGATCCTAAGGTAGTACATTGGACGTACGGGATCACAATAGCCATCACATGCGGGAGAGAAATAGTAGTTCCTAGGGGATGCTACCGAGCCATGGCGGCGTGGTGCTTCATGGCTGGTTGGATAGGTCAGCACCGTCAGACTCACAGGTTGGAGTGGGCGAGAAGGCTGTAAATGAAAATGCATAGGAGCTATATAGCTGGGTTCGAAGCTGTACCTATGGTTTCAAAGCAAGGATTGTAGCTTGTAATTTCGTTGTCAGTGTTTGAATGGTGGTGGATCAAACCGACGCCATAATAGCTTGGCCACTGGCATGCCTGATGAGCTGTATATTAGAGAGAATAGTGTCTAGGCATGTGATGAGGGCGCAGCCGATAGTATATGGACTAACTAAAAGAACAGAGCAACACTCTAAGGTATGGTGTATAGGGTCTGAGTGACATCACCTTCGTGCTGCTGTCTGTAGGATTCGTCAAGAGCCTCTCTATCCACATTGAATTCATCCGCTGTTAAAAATTCAAGGAAAAGCATGCATTGGATGAACGTCAAAAAAGCATGCATTGGAGCTAAGTATTAGGAACTATGGTATGCATCATCTACATGAATACTGTGATGTTACATGTGTCCAAAGAAGACATACAGCCAGAATTATCAGATGTTTCGTCGCCATCCTTGAAGTCTGGTGGTGCTTCAGAAAGGTGCGTGGAGCGTGATAATTGGCATCCTAGGCGTCACAAGATGTCTAATTAAACCACTAAAAGAGTAGTATACCGTAAAGGCAAGCAGAAATCAAAACATCATAAAATTGGCATCTTAGGCATCATATAATGAATATATTGTCAGTAAAGGGAACAAATGGCTCACATAAGCTGCAAACATAATAAGTTTGACTTTAAAACATTTTTTAAAGGGAAAACACAGTTTCAATCTACACAGTTGAGTGGTATATAAAAATTTGGAAATCAGGCTACAAAATGTATGCAAGGACATCGAACAGAAGATAAAGCAATAATTTGTACAATAAACTGAGAACGTAACACTAAAGACTTTACAACCAGGAAGATAAATAAGACATAGAAGAGTTGATATTAACCCAAAAGGCAGCTATAATTACCCAATGGTAGAATAGTTAGGTAACACATCTTATATTACGATCGGTCTACGTCTGCTGCCATTTAAAATCTCTGAATCACCGAGTAGAAGCACTGAATCACCAATACTAATTAGATATCTAGAAAGGCATTAAAAAAGATACAATTGGAATAACCTCACCTTTTCGTCTACTCAAACCAACTGTTCTGGAAAAAAGGAAGACTTTCTTATGGCTACAAAACGAAGATGTTACAGGTCCAGGCATCCGGTAACTACATATGTGGTCAAATGTATGATCCTGATCCATCAGCACCAGCATGCATACAGAATTTTTGACTTGTTATTTGGACCATAAATGAATGACAAATATTGGTTGAGTTAAAGGAATCAAAGGGACAACTGAAATAATTTAAAATACAAGCGGATTGTTCTAAACTGATTTATGAAAAGTTAGAAACACTCACACACCAAATAAGTTTCTTCAAGTTAGAAAACAAATTGCAGGGAATGATTGAAATTTCCAAGGTAACTAATTTTTTAGTCATCTAGAAACCACACAATAGAAACCTGAGTCAACTTGACCAATTCAGATTGGAAAACACCACAACCAAGTGGTAATGTATTCTGAAGGTTTTCTATGCAACCGAATATACATCAGTTCCCATCTAGCACTAAGAACTTAAAACTGAAATATACATTAGGCATAAAAAAGGAGAGCATTTACCTTGCAGCTGGTAATTTACAGAAGCAAACAATAAGAGCAAAAAAAAAGACAGCATCATTTTAGGAAGGAAAATAACTTAGTACTATATATGTTGTAGACTAACAGTAAAGAGTAATAAGAATAAATGCCAAGCTTAGGTGAGGAATACAAAGATTGTGGTACAAGAAGCATGATGTGTACAGGGTACTCCAAGGGTGACATAAGAGAAATTCACAGAAACATTATAGGGGTACGGCACGAATCTTACCAGGACAAATGAAGCCTGCATAGATTGGCGCGCCAGGAGCTCCTTGCCGCAGCAGTGCTAATCGTGCTAAATCTTGCACACCTGCATAATGGTAAGTCTAAATTGATAATCTAGCAATGGCCATTGTGGCCATGAAAAAAATCAATCATGAGACCTACAAAGTACCCAGAAGAAATTTCAGAATACATAGGCCATCATTTTCACTCCATATGAACTATGCACTTCGAAGCTGTTTAACACACTGCCTCTTTTTTGTTTCAGGTAACGTCGCACACCTCACTGCAATAAAAATCATGTTTCAAATCACATGGACCTGGAGACCATTCCTTGGTTCGTTAAATTTATTACTTCTAAAGTAAACAACCATGCCGGACGTATGCAAGATGAAGACAACTTACATTGGCAACATGCTACTGCTGCATATGCAAAGAAGAGAGGGCAGCAATAGCTACAAAACCCAGCAAGCAGCAACTAACAACCCCTTCGGCACAGTGACCTAAAAATCAGTAGCAGTGGCTCCTAAGGACACACGTAAATTCAGTAAATGCAGCTGCAGTCTATAAACACCATGTACCAAGCACATATCAGCAGGACGCCCCCATGCCGCATCCCTCGACGCCGGACGCTGCGAGAGCCTTCAAGCTAGATCCGGTGGGGGAACGAACGGATCCGTCCATGGAGGCCCTGGATCCGGTCATGGAGGCCCCGGATCGACCCCAGCAAAGGCCGACACCCGTTTACCCCGGGGAGCACCCTCGCACCGCGCCCGGGGCAACAAGAGAGGAGGAGGGAGGTGGGAGAGGTAGGCACGCTCGCCTTGCGCCGGCGGCCGCAGCTGGAGCGTGCCCACGCCGGGGCACCGCGCCGCCGCCACATCGGGGCCCGCCCGTGCAAGGGCTGCCGTGCCCGGGGGGGCCGTGCCGAGCCACCGCGCCTGGGGCCTTCCTCGCCGGGGGCCTTCCACGCCGCCGCCACCGGGATGTGCGCGACGGGCCCCGCCCTAGCCAAGAGAGAGGGAAAGGGAGGACTAGAGGAGAGGCGGGCACGAGAGAGAGAGGAGTGTGTGCTGTGAATCAGAAGCCGGATATATATTTGGTGTTGAGCAGAAGCGGAAGCAACAGAAGCTAAAAAAGATGCTCCGGACAGAAGCGGATTCGAGCAACACCAGCCGTACGATCGAAGATCGGACGGTCAGAATTAATCAGGGTGACGTGGACGTTCTCATTGAGGTTGAGCTCCAAATGCTCTCTTGTCTTTAAATATAGTGCAAGAGGTATATTGTACTCTTGCTTATACTAGTTCATGAACCCGAGTTCCTGCTGGGGCCATAATTTTGTTGGATTGAATCTCAGTAATCGGACACGAAAGCGTGAGCTCTAAGGATTTCGTATCGGACGCGGACATATGGATCCGGTCTGACATCGAGCTGGGTGCTGGCCCAAAATTTTCCATCACTCCATTACATCGAGCTCCATATGTTTTATGTGTTTTAGATGTATGTTTTCATCTGGATGTTCCATATGTTGCATTGGCTATATACATAAGTTGCAAGTATATATTTTAAATATTTCATCTGTTTCAGACATATGTTGCAAGTGTTTTATCAGCATGTTACATACGTTGCAATGCCTTTACACGTATGTTGCAAGTGTTTTATTTGGTCCCACCTGCATGCTCGTCCACGAGCGCGCAGCAACATGCGGGGGCATGGGGCGCGCAGCTTGGAAGCGTAGCGAAGCGCACAGCCGCAGGCACAGGCGTGCGTGCATACGTGCAGCATCATGTGGGGGTGGGCAGGCAGGTACACAGCTGCAGCCGCATGCGGGACAGGCGAGGCAGACGGTGGCAGGTACGTGCAGCATGTGATCAGACTCATCAGCACGCGGGGTGGGCGCAACAGGTGAGGCAGGCACGGGCGTCCGGACGGGGCTAGCGTCTAGACGTCCGAGAACTCACCACACCCCTTTTGGACTGAACCTCAGTAATCTGACGCAGACATGTTAGCTCAGAGAACTCCGTGTCGGACGCGGACACGTGGATCTAGTCTTCGTATTGGAACTGGGTAAGACAAGGACGTGTGAGCTCCGAGAGGAGGAGCATCTGTATCGATCATGGTTACATATGGGTAAGGATCGAGATTTGGTGTCACCAGGTAGATAAAAGTCTTTTTAGAGGTAGAAGAAAGAAAAAATAAAGATATAGACACAGATAACACAAACTCCCTTCGAATTTTTTTCTGACATCATGTTTAGGAGCAAGCAAGCATGTATACGTAACACTATATTATTCAGTCGCAAGTACAATAAAATAAGGAAAATAAACATTAATCGATAAAGTAGGGAATTATTTATCAAATCAAATATATAAAGACAGGCTGAGGCATGACGAATGAATATGATCAAGCTGACACTGAGGCTTCGGCGTCAAGGGCCACGGCTCCGGCCTTGAGCTTCTTGGCGATGCCGGCGAAGTAGGTGCCCTGGTGTCTGGCCACGGCAAGCTCGACCTCGGAGGGCGTCCTGCTGCCATCGGCGCCGGCGAAGGTCCCGGCACCGTAGGGGCTGCCACCCCTGACCTCATCGACACCGAACATGCCGGCACCAAAGGTATACCCTAAAGGCACGAAGAGCATGCCGTGGTGCACGAGTTGCGTGACGGCGGTGAGCGCGGTGGTCTCCTGGCCGCCGCCCTGCGTGCCCGTGGAGAGGAACACGCCCGCGGGCTTCCCCGCTAGCGCCTGGCTCTGCCACAGCCCACCTGTGGCGTCCAGAAATGCCTTCATCTGCGCCGCCATCATGCCGAACCGCGTCGGGAAGCCGAGTAGCACGCCATCGGCGTCCGCGAGCTCGCGTGGGGAGATGACACGGTGGTCCTCGCGCGCCGGCGCCGCGCCCATCTTCCCTAGCACTTCCTCTGGCAGCGTCTCGGACACGCGCCACACCGTGGCCTCCACGCCGGACACCTCGTCTGCGCCCTTCTTGATCTCCTCCGCCAGCGTCGCCACGTGGCCCCACGTCGAGTAGTACCTGCAGGTGGATGGTCATGCATGGGCATAGCGTTTTCTAACAAGCATACTGTGATACTGGACATGGAGGGGAGATGAAATGGAAGTGCTCGATCGTATGAAATAGGATATCGAATTGCAGGCTGCTTACACGATGTAGATCTTGGTGGCCATTGCTTTTGCTTGACTTGTGATGTTTTGCTTGCAGAAGCTTGATCCTCTGCTTTGAGTTGAGCTTTGCTCTGCTCTGTTAGTTGTGCTCTGCTCTCATGTGGTGATGATTATTTATAGAGGAGGAGGGCAGGGCAGGAGGCAGGCGCAGAGACGAAGCCACTGGATGGTTTGACTTGGACCACGATGGTGATGGTCGATGGCTGCCTGCCGTGCCATCTCGCTCTCTTGAGTGTGTCAACCGTCTAGGCGGCGACTTTGATAGTTCTTTCATTTGATTTGTCATGCCACGTTAATTCCAACAAAAGCGAATAAGGTGCCAGACGCTATCATGGTGTCATCCTGACGTCTTCTTTTTTTTTCTTTTTTGTTTTGTTGAGCCTGTGTCATCCTGACGTCTCCGGGAGTCCGGCTGCCTCGTTTCGTACAGTAGCCGTTGGAAATGGTTCGTCTCACTCAAGTTCAAGGGATTCAGCCTACGAGTGGTGTTGTGGGCTTGTGGCTCTAATTAAACGAGATTCACCAGCCGTAGGTCCAAATCTCTCTGACTTGAGTTACACACTACTCATCCTATTCACACTGTTTTAGCCTGTAAATAAGAGATCTAAGATACAGATTTACTATAGCTGACTAAATTAAAGTGGTTTAGATATTATATTTAGTCATAACTATTAATAAAAAACAATTTGTCTAAGGCCACTCTGTATTGCCCGTCTACACATCTAAGAACTGCTAGTAGAACTGGAATACCCCAGCTCTAGTAACTAGTAAGCCCTCGTACGGGCAGGGGTAGCTCCTCCGTATGTGCTCCACGGCCAGAGACGGAGCCCTTCACGCAAAGCCAGTTTTCTTGGCTTTGTATATGTACGCGAAAATGGCTCTGGCTTCCATGCTTTACTGGCTAGAAGCGTTCCTCTGTGCAAAAGTGTTTGGTGCGCCTCCGATCGCTCCGCAGAGCCAGTGGAGGACCCGGTGCGGGGCCGCGGAAGGGGAGGGACAATGCAAATAAGTCCTAAATCTAGGTAGTTCTCTTTAGAGCATCTCCAACATTGGTACCTAAAACAGCCTACCTATTTTCATGTTTAGGTAGTCAACCATTTTAATACTATCTATTTTTTATTTTCAACTCCAACATCACTACTAAACCATGACTTCCAAATTCATTCTACCAGTCCATGACATGTGGAGCCCACATGTCATCCTTTTCCTCTCCTTCTGCCATCGACGAACTCGGCAGCCGCACCACGCCAGGGAGGAAGCCGCGTGTAGGGAGCTCCGCCCACTGCCCCGCCCGTGCCGGGAAGCTCCGCCCGCACATGCCGCCACCCGCGCAGGGAGGCTCTGCCCGCCCGCCGCTGCCCGCGCCAGGAGGCTCCACCCGCCGCCACCCGCGCTGGGAGGCTCTGCCCACAGATGCCTGTCCATGCCGGCAGGTCGCGCCGGAGGGGCTCGCCTCGAGACGGCGGGGATGGCCGGCCGTGCCTCCTTCCGTGCCACGCTGGAGGTCCGCCAGCGGGGATGGCCGCCCGTGCCATCTTCCTCGCCACTGGGCCGCCGAGGAGAAGCGCCGCCGGGGAGGAGCCGAAGGAGCCGCGCGACGGGGACGGGCGCTGTGCGAGCCACGTCGTCTTTCACACCGCTGGACCGCCGGGGAGAAGCACCGCCGTGGAGATGCGCCGCTGGGGAAGAGCCGGAGGAGCCGCGCGACGGGGACGGGAGTCGGCATGGGGAGAAGAGAGGAAGGAAAAATAGGTAGGATGGTTTGTTGGTTCAACAAATGTAGGTAGTGAGAGGAGAAATTTGTTGGGCCAACAAAAGTAGGTGGTCAAGTAGATAGCTTGTTGGAGTGTGTTTTTTTGGCCTCTGCTACCCAGATATAAGATAGGTAGTGGATTTAAGTAGTCTGTTGGAGATGCTTTAAGACAGAGCTATGTAAAAAAATACTCTAAAATATAGTTACGTCTTAATCATAAAGTCCGCACCTTGTTTCACTCTGATCCACTTGATTATTCGTCCCATATATTTTACATGAAATTTAACTCATTGGAACTAATACTAGTGCCAAGCTGCTTTCGGCTCATTGACTACTGGATTACATTAGTGTCAAATCGACCAACTAACCTGCTACTGTATACACGTGATCGTAGCCGATTGGGACGGTGGCCACAGTGACATCTAACTACAGCTCGTCGCCCTTACCCCACAGTTGAACTATATACCTACTCAGTTCAGTACCAAATTTTAATTGTTATATATAAGATAAATTATTGTATATAAGTTCAAGCCTTTGTGAATGAAACCAAATATGTACAGATTTTAACTATTTCTCTTTGCAACTGAAATAGAACTTTGAAATGGTTTTAAATTCAATTTCATATCAACTTTATATGAAGTTTACTTTGTTGCATATCATTGTTTTCACTCACTAGTGTTGTTCCCCCAGTGTTGTGGACAAAATAGGGACTACATGTAACCTCAGTTCTGAACACCTCTACAGTGCTAGAAGTATACCACACTTTTGCATACAGTAGTTAATCAACTCGTGCTCTTGCATGAGATAGAATCTTAGGAGATAAAGTATTAGAAAACTTCATGTTTGGTACCTTACAATAATAAAAAAATTCAAAATTAATTATGTTTCCCCTCTTTCTCAATTCATTTTACATAACATAAGACATATATATATATATATATATATAGGCCTGCTTGCCATCCACACCAGAATAGATAGAGTTTTCCGAAGAAACCTGCTAGTGGAGGAAGGCCTCCTAGGGATAAGAGACATAGGGCTAAAGAGAGAGCCAAAAAAGGATCTTTCGTGTATAATCCTGCATAATCTCGAATGTTATCAGTTCCGGTACGTAGACCAAATAATACAATGCAAGCAAAAGTTCCTAGATTCATGGAGATATAGAACAGCATATAAGTTATCATGCTTGCATATCCATCATTTGAGTCTCCAACAATTATTCCAATAATTACATATCCGATTTGCCCTATGGACGAATATGCAAGCATACGTTTCATGCTTGTTTGAGTAATAGCAAGGAGATTCCCCAATATCAACCTATGTATGTATATATATATATATATATATATATATATATATATATATATATATATATATATATATATATATATATATATATATATAAAGTATTACCCTACAGCTGACTACAAAATAACTTATTCTGTAGCCACTTTGAGTTACGATAATTGCTATGCTAATTTATGAGATTATAGTAACTCCTTACTATGTGATTTACTATAACATTATGGTAAATATCCCCATGTGTTATAGTAATTCAACTATCGTAAATATATACTGACATTGTCGTAAATTAGTATATAAAATTATCGTAAATAGAGGTGGCTACAAAATAACTTATTTTATATATATATATATATATATATATATATATATATATATATATATATATATATATATATATATATATATATATATATATATATATATATATATATATATATATATATATATATATATATATATATATATATATACCATACAATATTTGCTGACTACAAAATAACTTATTCTGTAGCCACTTTGAGTTACGATAATTGCTATGCTAATTTATGAGATTATAGTAACTCCTTACTATGTGATTTACTATAATATTATGGTAAATATCCCCATGTGTTATAGTAATTCAACTATCGTAAATATATACTGACATTGTCGTAAATTAGTATATAAAATTATCGTAAATAGAGGTGGCTACAAAATAACTTATTTTATAGCTATATATATATATATATATATATATATATACCATACAATATTTGTCCGGTTGTGATAAATTTATTAATTATCTCATGTTTTTGCATCTATATTCATAGGTTTTCTCCAACATAGATAGCTTTGTATGTTTTCAGTATGTCTTTATTAAAACCTCAACCTAACCTATGCATGGGAAGCGCATGAGCTAATTTTTTTTTGTGGCCAACCCTTCTCTCTTTATGACAAAAGACAAATTTAATTAGTCTAGTGACATATAATCAATATCAAAGGTGACTAGGTGAGGTAAAATGGGAAGTATAATATATTTGTATCCAACCAAAACAACCTTGTCTTAAAATGGGCCAGTTTTGTTCACACAGGCAAAAAGGTGAGGCAAAGCTTACCCTATTAATAACACGGTAATGCCTCGAAAAAGTCCAAAAGAAATACGGCTAATCTAGCGCCCGGACGTCCGGCGCACCACGCGCGTCCGGACGCCCCTCAAAGTGCTCAACCCCCGCGTCCGCTTCCGCCCCCGACCCGCATGCCCCCGTCCCAGTCAGCACGCCCCCTAGCGCCCTTGACCCAGTCCACACGCCCCCCCAGCTCGCCTCGTAGCCCGCCGCGTCCGCCCTACGCGCGCGACGAGCACGCCCCCAGCACACCCCCTGGCTGTAGCACCCGCGTCTGCCGGCCCCAGCACCTCCGTCCGCTAGGCCGCCAGCGAGCCACGTGCCCCCGTCCACCCGGCTCGCCCCTCCCCGGCCGAACAACATAAAAAGCTCGAATAGAACACTTGCAACAACTTGAAACACCTGCTGCAACATTAGGTTGAATGAGTTGAAACATTTGGAACATATTATTGCAACATTTGTGTGAAGTATATGAAACAACGATCGAATAAAAACACCTTCAATAACATGGAGCAACTGCTGCAACATAAGACTGAAGCAACTGAAACAGTTGGAACGTATTATTGCAACATTTGTGCGAAGCATATAAAACATCCCGATCAGAAACGATTGCAACATCGTTTAGAAACAGGTGAAACATTTTGAACAAAATGCTTGCAACAATCCTTTGAAACACTTGCAACATCTGCAAATAAGTGCAACATCCCCCGATCTACTTTTACAACATCCATATGATTCAACTGCAACATACCTCTGAAGAGTCTGAAACAATCAAAAGATACTATTGCAACATGGGGAGGAGAGAAGAGAGTCTGGCAAGGGGAGCACCATGGCCGTCAAATTTGAGGGCGTCAGGAGCTCCTTGTGGGGGAGGACGCCGGTGTGGGGGGCGCCGCCGGGGTGGAGGAGGAGGACGCCAGGGTGCGGGAAGGAGCCGCCAGGGGTGGAGAGGAGGACACTGAGGTAGGGGAGGAGCCACCGGTGTGGGGGAGGAGGATGCTGCAATGGGGGGAGGAGGATGCCGTGGTGGGGGAAGAGGACGTCGGAGTGGGGGAGGAGGATGTCGGAGTGGGTGAGGGCGCCGCCGCCGGCCAGGGTGGGAGCGTGCGGGGCACACGCAACGGGAGGGGCGCACGCGACGGAGAAACGCGAGAAGAGCGAGAACACGAGCCGAGAGTATAAGGACGCCCCATCCGTTTTAATTAGGCGTACGTGTAAGGTCCTAGATGGCTAGAGGGGGGGTGAATAGCCTATAAAAAAATTCTACAAGTACCACTAAGCAAACTTGTTAGAATAACAAACGGCGTAAAGCGAGTTTTGCTTAGCCTATGGTTGTGATGCAAGCCTCCTATCCACAAGTCTAGTAGATTATGATCTCTAGTTCACACAAGAGCTAGGTCACTAAATTACACTAGTGAGCAAGCTAACAACTACTAGCAAAGGCTACTACTAGAGCTACACAAGATAAACTAGTGAATGTAAATGCAAGAGAGAGGATTGTTATTCTTATACCGACGATGAAGAGAAGATGTTGCCAATCACCAAGATGATATACAAACAATCAATATTGACAACAATACAATATGGAGACCAATCACCGGGAGACAAGAGACACAAAATTTGTTCACCCGGTGTTCACTTGTGCACCGACAAGCTACGTCACCGGTTGTGTCGACCAACACCTAGATGGTTCCCCGGTGTGACCCTCAAGTCACTTGCCCCTCAAGGCACGCCCCGCAAGGCACCGCAAGACACCACTCTCAAGTGAGGTAACTCAATGACACGCGCAATGTAATAGAGTTGCTTTTGGCGTCCCGCCGAGGAAAGCACAAGAACCTCTCACAATCATCACATGACCGTCTCGATCCATCGACCTTGATTTCACTTGCTCTTCACGGTTGTACTGGTCCGTCGGCGCCAAGTCTTGCTCAAGCTTCACCATCGCATGGTCCTTCGCTTCGAAGCCTCGACTTGCCCTTCACCTTCACAACCGATCCATCGAGCCAAGCCTTATCTTGGTCTTCACCATCTTGGTCACATGAGTCAATGTCATGTCTCATATTCAATGACCACCTTTATCTAAATCATCCACTTAGATACAAAGGTTAGTCCTAGGTTTCATCAATTAGTCAAAACCAAACTAGGGACTTTCAGTACGCCAACTTACTTTAGCCCTACTAGTCCATTCGATCAATGAGTAGTAGGTGTACTAATTTGTTAGCCAAACATGCAACTGATTGTTAGTTAACTAGGTGTTGAACTCTAGCTAATTTAGGTTAATTTTAAGAGCAGCTAATAAGGAGCCATAACGTATCAAACAGGTCCTATATCCAAGCAAAATGAAATTCATACACGCTTCTTCATAGTTTGGTGTGCTAATAAATGTACTAAAACTTATATAAAAAATAATAAATAAATGTACTAAAAACAGTTGGAGAAGCGGGACCAACAGTGGTATATATGGGGAAAAGAATTTATGCACGTGTGGCATAGATGCAGATGAGCCCTGGACAGGACAACACCTCATCGGCGATCTATGGTCCCGCCCCATATTTTTGTCCATCACAAATCTCGCATGCGAGCTGATCAGCATCTCGCTTGGACGGTAGGGATGAGCAGCTGCTGTACGCGGGCTCATGTGTACCACACGTGTTTTCGTTTGTAAAAAGAAAAAGACAACCCATGGATGGATCTTTAGAAATTGGACTAAATTGCATATATGGGACATGGCATGGATGGCCCATATTCCTAATCAATCAACAACAAAAAGAAAGAAAGCAAGAAAAGGCGCAGCAGGCTCTTCTTCCCTCGCTCGCGTCCCCGCCCCACGTTCGTCTTCCTCTCTCTCTCTGCCGCCGCCGGTCCCCCCTGCCCTGCCCCGAACTCGAGAGGAAGCTCCTCCTCCGCCTCCAATCGCGCCACCCCGATCCATCTCATCACCCCACGTCCACGGACGGAGCCGTCGTTCCCGTGCCTCTTGTCTGGAGATCCATCCAACCGGACTTGGATTGCTTTCGAATCTCCTGGTAAGATTCCCTCCCCCCTCCCCTCGCTAACCTAGATTGTTACTCTAATAATGGTCATGGACGCCATGGATGGCGGGTGCTTGCTTCCTTCCCTTCCGTTCTACTACTCTCCTTCCTTCTCGCCCTCAGGTATCCAATCGAAGTGAAACCACCACATCTTGCTTTCTTGCCGAATCCATGCATCGACCCGGATCTCCTTTCTTGCTACGCGCTGCTGTTGATCAATTCATCCGCGAGACGAGATTTCATTGCCGTATTTTATATAAATAACTGTCTAATTTCGATTACGCGATCTGCAAACAGCATCCTTCCATTCCAATTCCATTCAGCTCTTCTCTCCTGCTCCTGACGACAGGAAGGAATCATGTGCGATTGACGCAGTAATTGCGCCGTCCCTGTCCCAGTACAATGCGCGGCCCACCTCTCGCGTCTTTCCCTTGCGCTGTCGCCGACGCCGGCCCCCCTGAGATGCGTTTGGCTCCCCGCACGGGGGAGCAGTCAAAAGTGCAGACCCGCGTCACGGGGGAGAGAAAAGGAGACCTCTCGTTGTCCTGTATGTCAGTGCGTGTGTGCTGCTCGTGCTCTGGTGGAGCCGAGCCTCCGCCTGTGTTGGACCTACCTCTCGGTTGTGAACAATGATTGACATCCCCCCTAGTACTAGTGCACACGCCTTTTCGGTTGCAAAGCAAACTGTGATGGTTGATGGGGGTTCCTTTTTCAAATCCTAGGATCTTGCCATCTAAAAACAACACCCTTCCATCTGAAACAATTCAAGATGGGGTGAGCGTAATATGCCTAGTAGTGCCCTCAATGCGATGTCTGCTCTACGCTGAGGAGTATTATGCCATCCTAAATGACGGTTGGAATTGGATAGGTTCATAGTTACTCAATTGCCTTAGCCGTATGCTCTGATCCCAAATTTTGCATCAAGTGATTATTCAGTCTTTTTTGCTATCTCCTTTTTTTTTTACATTAAACTGAATAGTTTCGGATGTACTTTGTTTCAGTTGGATGCTAATTGATCCCTGGATCAGTAGTGAATGCTTGCTGCTAGTACTAACTGAATTTATTCATACCTCACTGGCTGCACTGCTCCTAATGTAGCGGTAGCGCAAAATAATCTGCGCATGTTTGCATTGTAACAATGATTTGCAGGGTAGAACTCAGCTTCATGAAAAATTGTATAATGTGGCAACCTTAACTTTTCTTTTTGGCCTCAAGCCCTCAACCACAAATTTCATATCTGCTTTGTGCATCAATCTTTTTCTTCTTTCAAGTAATGCTTGCTCCCTCATGTATGTCTTTTTTCCCCTTTTTGCAGGATTTTCCACCACACACATGCATCCTTTTGGATTTGTCTAGTTCCTAAACCCTTCTTTCAGACTGGCAGGTATCAAGAGGCCATACACATCTCGCACCTCTAAGTGGGTTTGGGCCTGCAACAATTCTGCAACCACCCTATCCTTGCCTTTGGGAGTAAGCCCGACTTACATCTGGAGGCTGCGCCGAGCCTTGGAAGGCCTTTTTGTTGATTACGGCTAATTCCCAATGGCAGCTGAGATGTAACAAGTTTGCTCAGTTCAGTTCTCTAGAAAAAGTTCCTGTGCTTCAGCAATGTGATTGGTTTCATAGGGTTTTTGGTGTTTTGGTGATCAAAGCAATCTGGTGTAAGCTTGCACAGTTGGCATAAGAGTGTATTTCTTATGGTTAGGTTCTTTTGCTTTTCATCCTCTACTGCACAGCACAGATCCAAGGTACAGACAAATACCTCTTGTATTTTTACTGCTTCCCGTTGCATTCCCACAAAGAAGCAACTTGTTTAGATCATACTATACTACTACTCAAATCTTGTTTTGTTCTCTTGTTAGGAGGGGTTTTCCCCAGCAGATGAAACCATGCGTGCAGCGTCAAATAAGGATTCTCAGTTGAAGACCATGACTGCCTCAGCTAGCCCAAACCAGATGGCAGATGAAAATAACCGTTCAGCTGTGAGCGGGCATTGTGGCACTAGCCCATCATCTCATCAAGAATGCTGCAGATCTGAAGACTTGAATAGATATATATGCTCTGATGAGGGCAAGGAGGTTGGGCACCTAAAGAAGAGCCAGTCTCTTGGAAACATGCTTCAGAAGGATCATGATCATAATTCTAGCGAAGGCTTTGAGTTTGATGTTACAAACCATGAACACAAATGCGACCCCTCTAGTTTCAAGAGAGGTGAAGTTGTTGGAGAATCTACTAAGGCGTGCAGCCCGAAAAATGAGAACGATTTTGATGCCTCATCTGACCTAATCAGCCATGACTTTTGTGAACCTTTGGGTGATCACACTGTTGATTCCGATAGACATCATCACATGTCTTATTCCCAAAGCAAATTCCCAAGATCACAATCTGCAATATTTCAGAATGATTCCACCAGTGATCCAGAAGGTTCTGTCGATTCTGAGATACTAGGGTCTCGTTGCAGATCTGTTGATGGTTTATGTTCACTGGTTGATGAGAAGTTTGACAACCTGAGCGGTGGTGAAATGCATCGCTGTAAATCGAATTTGGATGTTTATTGTGCACCTTCTTCTCCAAATGTGTACCGGGCATCAAACATCGACGACCATGGCTCAGTGGGTTGCTCTGATGCTGCTGCAGAGGGTCAACGGTCCACTGGAAGCACAGAAGAAAATTTTGTCAGGGATGGGATCCTAGTAGGTCATGAATACTGGGATGGCAAATACATTTGTGGCGATCACTCACTGGATCCAGTTGCCACTTTCTGTGCAGATCCAGGGGATGTTTATCACTATTCTGGGAATGACGGTGACCTCAGTGGAGCTACAGATCAAGAGAGAGAGAAGCTGTGGAACAGAGATAGCACACTCCACGAGTCCCTTGTAGTCGAAGTGCCTGAGTCGGTGAACATTTCTGATACAAATGACATTACTGGGGAACCTGAACACAGTAAAACTGATATTGATGAGGAGCCAAGTGAACTTACTCCAAGAACCTACAATATGAAAAGAATTGAGGATTGGATCAACCAAATTGATATCAATGATCTCGCTTTGGATGAGCAAGGAGAAAGTTCAATTTCTGCTTTGGCCAAATCTAGTGAACCAATGGCTGTTGTTCCTGCTGTGCGGCCTGATGCTAAAAGCCCACTTGGCATGGAGATAGCTTACACTTATATTTCAAAGTTAACTCCTGCTTCATCATCGGCACAGTTGGCCAACCTTGGCTTGGTTGCGATCCCAAGACTGAGCGCATTCTCAGGTTTGCGCGTATTGAACTTATCAGGGAACTCGATTGGTAAGCCCTTTTTCTTTATTATTATTTTTATTAGTTCAGCATTAAGTTATTAGCGTCATGCTGTATGCTGTTTTCCTATCCTCCTTTTCTTTTGCTGCTGTACTGCTCATCTGTTTCAAGAAGATTACACCATCGCATTTCTAATGTTTGGGTCTTTCTGTGCAGTGCGAGTAACCGCAGGAGCTCTTCCAAAAGGCCTTCACATGTTAAGCCTGTCGAAGAATAACATATCAACAATTGAAGGCCTCAGAGAATTGACACGATTACGCTTGTTGGATATCAGCTATAATAGGATATCTAGAATCGGTCATGGTATGTGTTTTAGCATCTTATAGTTTGCTCCTTACTTTATTTATGTGCTTCTCCCTGGTTGTAGTCACTTGATAGAATCTTATGTCGCTCATACCCCCTTCCCCCCATTTTCATCTTCTGACTTGGCAAGTTGTTATGCTTTAGATTCTTAACTATCTTGAGGGGTGTGAGAAACCATTCATGAATGTTTCCTGAAACTGAATTATATATGATTATTCAACTGAAAAGATTTCTTTGCTTGCATTGACTTTGTTTTGGATTATTTGTTAGGACTGGCCTCCTGTTCGTCATTGAAGGAGTTATATCTGGCTGGTAACAAGATCAGTGAGGTAGATGGTCTTCACCGGCTGTTGAAACTTAAGGTTCTGGACTTGCGCCACAACAAGATTTCTACATCAAAGGGCCTTGGGCAGCTAGCTGCAAATTACAACTCTCTAGAAGCCGTTAACCTTGATGGCAACCCTGCACAGAAGAATGTAGGTGATGAGCACCTGAAGAAGTACTTGCTTGGTCTCCTGCCAAACCTTGTTGTGTACAACAAGCAGCCTATCAGGGTGACTGGTTCAAAAGATGTCTCAGACCGCCATACCCGCAAGATCTCTTCTTCGCATCGCTCTGACCGTGGTGGTAGATCGGACCGCAAATCTTCCATGTTGGTGGGTGCCTCATCTTCTCACAAGCCACAGAGCTCACGGTATGCACGCTCTGGATATGCCTCAAGCTCATCGCTGAAGTACACGAGAGCCCGCAACATGCCCACGACTTTGCTGGGGTCAAGACCTGTTGAACATGCGAGTGCCATAGATCTGGCGAATCAAACTCAGACAGAGGGAAAGGTGCAGTAAGATCAGTCAAGCACGACCACCATGTCAATGTTTTTGCTGATCGATTTTTTCCCACGTGAATAAAGCTCAAAACAATAAGCAGAGCAGTGCTTCCATACCAGCACATATTTTTCTAATATTGTTGAATGGTATTGATGACAATTGGGAATTGTATGATTTTTTCCCCCTTACGAATAAAGCCTGAATGAAACAATAAGACTGTAAGGTTGCTGGGTGATAAATTTTGTGAGCATTATTTGAATTTTGTGAGTTCTGAGTCTATGCTTTGATAGATATATAGTACAACTACAAGTACCAATGGGATGGGCAATTGGTGGTACATTTATGTTGTTTATGTATGTATGGCTAATTGGTAGTACATGCTGAAGGCAAATAATCCCTTTGCTTCCATCCATCTGGAATGTGTTTACCTACTGCTGCTGCTAGCATTGTACTGCGGCGATATACTGCTCTTGTATGGAATGGAACACCATCCAGGAAATGATTGATTCACCTTGTAGTTCATCCATCCTCTATGTTCATCATACTCTTGCATCATATTAGAAATGGATCTGATTGAGGTGATAATTGACAGTGGTACGGTACATGTTTTTTTCATCAAGAATTAATGGGCGTAACAAACACTACACAAACAAATACTAGTACTAGGAGCGTATGTAACTACTACTTGATGGAGAATTAACTCAAGTACGTGATGAAATGGAATAGGAGTCTAAAAGGGGAGGGGAGGGATTCCACATGTACAATCGATCGATCAATCCGGACATTTCAGTTCTGACGATAGTTGACATAGATGATCAGGCGTCGGCCCCCTTGGTGTCGCGTCCGTTTTTGGCCATCTGCAGGTGGTTGCCGCCGACGTGCACGTCCTCGTCGGCGATGAACTTTTTCCAGAACCAGTGTGACTTCCAGACGAGCACCATCTCCTCGATGGGCACGTTCTTGGTCTCCGGCAGGAAGAGCGCGATGAAGACGGTCATGATGACGACCCAGCCGGCGAAGAAGTAGAAGAGGCCGAACTTGAAGTGGCAGAGCATGGTGAGGAACGCCTGCGCGATGCAGAAGGTGAAGAACATGTTGACGGAGACGTTGATGCTCTGCCCCGCCGGCCGGATCTCCAGCGGGAAGATCTCCGACGGCACCAGCCACCCGAGCGGCCCCCACGACCAGGCGAACCCGGCCACGTAGGCGCAGATGAACACCACCACCACCGCCGCGTAACCCCTGGCGATGTCGCCCGTGCCGCTGGTCCCGAACTTGGCGGCGATGAGCGTGCCCACCACCAGCTGGCACACGATCATCTGCGCGCCGCCCTGGAGGAACAGCTTCCGGCGCCCGACGCGGTCGACGGTGACGATGGACACCACGGTGGCGAAGACGTTGACGAGCCCCGTGATGACGGAGGACATGAGGGAGGCGTCGTTCTTGAACCCCAGCGTCTCGAACAGCACCGGCGCGTAGAACATGATGACGTTGATCCCCGTCAGCTGCTGGAAGAAGGGGATCATGACGGCCATGGTGAGCTGCGCGCGGTACCGGCGCTTGAAGATGTTCCGCCACGGGTGCTGCACCTGCCGGGCCTCCTCGCTCGCCGCCACCAGGTCCGCGTACTCCTCGCCGATGTCCTCCGTGCCGCGGATGCGCCGGAGCATGCGCCGGGCCTCCTCCGGGTGGCCCCGCTCCAGGAGGGAGTTGGGGGTGTCGGGGAGGAAGAGGGAGCCCAGGGTGATGATGGCCGCCGGCACCGCCGCCAGCGCCAGGCTCACGCGCCACCCGTACCCGGCCTTGATCTTGTTGGTGCCGTAGTTGATCAGCTCCGCCGCCAGGATGCCGATGGTGATCATCAGCTGGAACCCGATGTTGAGCATGCCACGGAGACGCGCCGGCGCCATCTCCGACAGGTACACCGGCACAGACTGCATACATGAATCCATGCGTACGTTAGAAATCAATTTTCATTCGTTCATTATTGCTAGTACTTGCCAAAATCGATCATTAGCATGCAGTTTATTTGTGTTAGTCACTTAGTTGTAAATTACTCCCAGTCCTAGTAGTAACCAAATTGATGCGATTGCGAATTGCGATCATTCAAGAACACAAGTAAGGCATTGCGTTGCAGTTTACTACACTATTACTGGTCATGCATGCATGCATATGCCGACATGTTTGACAGGCAAGCAAGCAAGCAAGTCAAACGTGTGACGTCACTATTTGATTCATTGACCATGACCTGAACTCGCATGTTTTAAGCTACTAATATATATACGATTTTGCAGAAACGTTGCTTCTGTAGATCCAGTTGTATTATTATTTTGTCAGCTAATAGTAATTTTGTTACTAATGATTTTACTATTATTATGTAACTCAATAGTCTAGTAACAATAATGGTTGTCTGCCTATCTCTGTCCATGTTTCTAGATGCAGTAATATCTATCTTTTCTGTATACCTATAGTACATATGTGCATGCACTGAAAAGGACATTGTAAGTTTGCAACGCAATAGTCCAAGTCAAGTCTTTGAAGGAATCAGGATAATAAAGAAAGCAATGCCTGCCTGTGGAATAAGAATTCCTTGCTGCAACTTAATTGTGTCCATATCACTGCTAATCGATGATCACTTTAACAAACTTTGATTAGTTTGACTAGATAGCTAGACACCGAAATTCCCAGTAATAATGGTAAATAGTGGTGCTATGATAGGGAGACAGCAGACAGGATAATCTCCCACAAGCAGGACGGTTTAGTCCACGAAAAATTTGCGTGGTTGGAATTTGAAGCTGGGAATCCCAGGTTCAAATTGTTCAAGAATCAGGATATTTTTTTCACACCATCTTTGCATTGCTTGCGTGGACAGTGACCGGATTCACAATCACATTGCTGTCTGATTTTTATTTATTTATTTATTTATTTATTTATTTTGAAAAGCAAAAGGGCATGGACTGTGCCATTCAGTCATTGAGAAGAAATGCTCAGCAAGCTAATAAGGTTAAATTGAAGGTACCCACCAGTAGGTGGTGGTTGCAAATTGAAATACGCAGTACGTACGTAGTAGTCGACTAGTGGTAGGTGGATGTGTGTTTTTTTTAATAATTATCTGCTAGTCTGGTCTGATCTTATCTCTTGTAATCCATAGTGTCACATGAAACCTTGCGTTTGAATGATCTTTGGAAGGGAAAAGAAGTTTGCTTTTGAATGAAATTAAGTGTTGCACGTGAACCTTGGCGATGTCGACCGACCTTATTACATACGTACTGTTACAGCTAGCTAGCCAGCTAATAACGACCACGGAGTATATATACAGTCAATGGACACAACTCTATAGTCTATATAGAGTATATTGTATATGCAATTAACAGCTCGTCGTTGCCGCCAATGACATGCATGAACATAATAATGTCGTCGAAAATACAATTAACACTTAGCTAGCTAGCGGCTCTGGTAACAGGTCAACACTTTTCTTTTTTTAAGATGAAGAAGCAAAAATGCATAGTTTACATTAAACCAGATGAGATGCTAGCAAGCTGCTCTCTGGTATATATGCTTGAGAGATACTCCTATAATAAACAAAATTGTTGGCAACAGGTAGCTAGCATATATAGTAAAGGGGTCAAGATCAGCAACTAGCTAGCTGAGAGCGAGGCCGAGGAGGAGGACAATGAACAAGCAAAGGCAAGAGCCAAGAAACCGGCGGCAAGCTAGCATAGTGATGATGTGAACATGCATCTAGCTAGCTAGGTGTGGCAGATAAACATACAAAAGAGTCAACTTCCATGGTATACAAGTGAACATCTTCAATTTGGCTCACTCTCTCTCTCTCTCAAGAAAAAAAAAGAAGAGAAGAGAAGAAAAGTAAACATCTTTGAATGGTGTTGGTACGACCTACGACTTTGGGAAGCATGCATCCATAGGCTTCCAGCGGGGTATCAGGACAATGGAGAGACTATATATATATATATATATATATATATATATATATATATATATATATATATATATATATATATATATATATATATATATATATATATATATATATATATATATATATATATATGAGCCGTGATTGTTGCCAAATAAACTAGCCTACCAGCTTGGACTTTGCACATGCACGCTCTGTGTATGTATTCAAGTTGTTAATATATGCATGTTTGCGAAAAAACAAGTTGCATGTTAATATATATGATCATCTATTGAACTACTAGTACGTACTGCTTGTATATTATACACGTATGTATGTATGTATGTATGTGTATAGTTTCGGTTGGTTAACTGGCACCTAATGAAGAGAATCTCATGTCGATCATCTTTTCAAAACTCAAGCAACCGTTGGACAGCTATGTATGTCCCTATCATGTACGTAAGATATCATTGACGGAATCGCTACGGCCTCGCTCTTAGCTGTCACTACTGCTAGTCACGACAAGGTAGAATTCATGAAGAGAACATTTATGGTGTAAATTGTTATCATATATATACTCTTCTATATATAATTATCTTATATAAATATATATGCCTTGTCTCATTAGATTAGGTATAGTTATTTTTGTTACCTGCCGTGCAAAAAAAAACAAGCAGCAGGACAGAGTAGCCGCATCTCGATCGTCTCTACCGAGAGGAGGCGTCTCGGTAATTAGTATCTCGAAAAAAGATAGCTAGTACGTACGTATGCAGGCATCCAATATTACCGTATAATAATTATACTTTGTATTATTACTACGTAAAATATACTGTACGTACTCCTTTTTATATTAAAAAGTAGTATAGTATATAAAATGCAATCGTTATGTATGTACACTAGCAGAGTAGTAGCAGTAGTAGTACGTTGACGGTACCTGATTGGCGAATCCGACGCCGACGCCGAGGAGGATGCGACCGATGATGAGCATGGCGACGTTCTGGGCGGCGCCGTTGAGCGCGGCGCCGACGAGGAAGGTGAGCCCCCCGACGAGCATGGACCACTTGCGGCCGAGTACGCGGGTGACGGTGGCGGCGAAGAAGGAGGCGACGAGCGCGGCGAGGTAGAGGGAGGAGGTGAAGGTCTGCAGCAGCTGGTTGTCGTACTTGCAGTACTGGTTGGTCTTGGCCTCCTGCTTCTTCCGGAACACCTCCGGGAAGAACTTCTTCAGGAACGGGTCCATGGAGGTCACGCCGCCTGCACGCACGCACGGGCATCCATGTCATCGATCGATCTCAGCAAGCAGGTTTTGCACCGGCCGGCCGGAGAAATTAATTAAAGAAGAATTGAAGCAAATAAACGTACGACGACTCACCTGAGATACCGATGTCATATCCGAAGATGAGACCGCCGGTGGCGGCGACGATGCAGGTGAGCAGGACGAAGAGGGTGAGTTTACCGGGGTAGTCCTTGCCGCCGCCCGTGTTCACGATGGCACCGCCGGCCATCGTGTCCTCTTCCTCTAGCTAGACGGCCGCCGGAGAGGCAGCTGGCTGAGAAAACAAGGAGCTGAGGGAGGCCGGGAGAGACTATGTATTAGCTGGAGCGAGGGGCTAGCCCAAGCAATGCATTCAGGTGGAGGAGGGTATGAGGACAGAGTGCTCAAGGAGACGGAGGGCTGTGTGCTCCTTATATAGGCACGGGAGCATGGACATGTATTTACATATATGGAGTATGGACACAACACAATAGAAGATACATATATGATGGATATGATTGACGGCATCATGTAGTTGCATGATGCTTGTGTGTGTACATGGTTTAGTGGTCCATCACTGGTTGCAGCTAGGTAGCACGAAGTCTCTGATCGAAATGGATGATGGTTGGCAAAATGGCAAGTCAACGCCAGCTTATCTTGGGATGCATACACACACATGTGGTGATTATTGCTTATATATGGATGCATGGCCGTCAGAGCAAGCAACAAGTTTAAGGCCCAGTTGGAGTAACCGTTACGGATGGAGAGACCTAGCTGTATGTACGTGCATATATATGCGGCTGCTGAGTTGGAGGAATTATCTAGTCCGTTGTTTCAGTTCCCATATCTACCATCGTCAGATTATGAGGTGATGATATGCATGAGCTAGCTAGGGTTGACTTGCTGCTGCCCTGCTGGTCTTCCGCCCGTTGCGTTTGCATTTGCTTAATTAATAATATCTCAAGATATATATCGATTGACTTCTCTGATTGGTTAATTGAATGATTAATAATTAAGAGTAATGAACAACAATATATGTACACCCACATAACATGGGATATATAATGCATGTAAAGATTCAATCCGCGAGATCCCCACTCCTCCTATCAAACGGTATAATGCGTTCTAGTGTTGTCTGCATTGTCGCATTATTGTTCTTCCTTTCTCTTGTCTGTTTTAGCACTTTACATAGCTTTCAAGGATGTCCACTTCTATTTATTTCTGATTTATTTGTTACAAAGTCCTTTTTTTTCAAACTTCAACTATTATGGTAGCACGATTTTAAAAACTGAAGGCTGAAAATTTAATTTTCATGATAGCTAGGGGTTGAAATCTAGATGTCACATTAGTAGAATTGTGTTACATTACATCTGGAAAAAATCTAAATAATATATTTTCCTTTAAAGTCCATTTAGATTTTACTTTTGACAATTACTAACACATGATTTTTGTCATACGAAGTTTATTTTATTAGATTCATATTATTTTCATGTTGTTATATGGACCGATGAATTGATGGATGGAGGCCGAGCTCCCACCATTACTTTCAAAAAATGAATTGATGGATGGAAGCCCTGTGTCAGTCTACTATTAAAAAGCCAGCCCAAATTTTCAACCTTGGTTTGTTCAGACTAGAAAAAGTCTGTTGAATGTATCAACGGATATATAGATACTTTAATAGGGGTACATGTGAAAGCGAGAAAATAGATATGCATGCTTATTGGACATATCCAATTAAGAATAGTAGTAGCTGAACAATCTGAGCCTGTCACATCACTAGCTTGCGTAACCGGCGATCATTTACTTGTACTCCCTTTAAAAAAAACGTAATTCTAGCACAGTGTCATAGTTTTGTGTCTTAAGTTCAATCATAGATGAAAAACTATCAATATCTATGATATTAAATAAATATCATTAGATTAATTACGAAATGTATTTTTATAGTAAATTATTTTGGAGCTGTAAATGTGAATAGTATTTACTAGAAATTTGATTAAACAGAAGGAGTACTTCGTATATGGCGCCTCATATTCTGGACCTTGTTCTTTCGGTCTTTCACAATAGGACATGACAGATCACGTCATGAGACAGGTTAGTAATTCTTTAATCTAATATAAATGATACTCCACCAATCCTAAAATACAAGCCATCTTAATTAAGAACTCTAAAACATATTATGAGTTAAACTAAAGTAAATGATACATATAATCCTCTCTTAATCGTGAGAAAAATATATGTTTACCAAATTTGGGTCAGTGATTACACACATTGGTCGGTATGCATGTATATGAGTGCTGAGTTTTTAAAGTGAGCTAGAGATCAATTATATTTAGAACAAATTTTAAATACTTATACTACCTTGTAAGATGGAGGGAATCTTTTTAGTTTTGCTGGATAGTGACCGAATTAACCTGAATAGGAACTACGTTTGGCAGAATATACTCCTACTATCATACTCCCTCCGTCCCAGAAAAAGTGTCGTTTTAGGTTTTTCAGACATCGTGTTTGACCGTTCGTCTTATTCAAAAAATTTTAATAAATATTATTTATTTTGTTATGACTTATTTTATCATTAGAGATACTTCAATAATGATTTATTTATTTTATAATTTGTACAAAATTTTTGAATAAGACGAACGGTCAAACACGATGTCTAAAAAAACCTAAAACGACACTTTTTCTGGGACGAAGGGAGTACGCTAGCTAGTACTGCTTACGAGACATAGAACAAAAGAACAAATAACACCCCGGATCGGACCTGGAGTATATGGCTATATAGATAGGATCATCATTCATGGATGTAATTATAATGCCTGTCGTACAAATACAAAGATAGAATCTGCAGTGCAGAAGCAGTTTCCTCGTGACTGGAAAGGCAAAAAGGCGATACCTTTTTGGTTTTGCTGCATGCATCAAGCATAAATTCTGATCTGATCCTGGCCCCAAAAGCTGGAGGCTATCTCGTGTGTCATGCGTGCACGTAGGACATACGTATTCACGCTTATCCTGCTCCAGTTTTCTGTGTGTGCATGCATGTTTCTCTGGTTTTGTTATTATCGTTACTTCCTTCGTTCCTGAAAAGATCAACGTTTAAAGTTGTTCCTAGCCAAACAGATTAGACGACGAAGCGCGTGTTTGGGGCCATTTAAAATCAGTTTCTAAGTGAAAATAATTAATCAGATTCTTGGAGAAAATAATCGGGAATCTCACCCAAACTACTTGATTTCTCGATTATCTGAGAATCAAGACCTGAAAAGAATCTGGAATTGAACTAGCACCCGACAATCCTGTACCACGAGGGATTGGCCGCATTTTCCCCACCGCCACCGATTTTCTTCTGGTGCTAATTCTTTCGACAGGCTATTCCCTCCACTAGAACTAATAAAAGGCTTATTTCGCCTTCACTAGAACAAGAATTTAACTAAATAAAAATACTGTTAACACATAATTTATAAATTTGCTATTGTTCAGATCATATAATTTTTTTATAATTGCAATTTTATAATATAAATATTTCCCTTCATCTTGGACAAGCTTAAAGTCAAACTTTTAAATACAATTTATTCAATCCCTCCATCCTGTAATACAATGAATTTTTAAAAAACAAGATAACTTAAGGGAATACTCGAATAACACTTGTACCCATTAATTAAACCCAGTTAAAGAGTTTCTTCTCAAATCATGATTTCCATTAACAAACTTTGCAATTCTAAGCATGGGCACCCGTATATAATGCCTTACATTTCAGCATAAATTTTGGAAAGTCATAATAAACTGTATTATAAGATAGAGGGAGTAGCTTGGAGACACTCAGACTCTTTAAAAGTACTTTAATAAAAGTTTTATTTTACATATATCCTAATAGAAAATCATAGTAAGCCTATATTTTTGAGAGTTTGTTGCAGTCCAAAACGACAAGATTTATGGAACCAAAGGAATTTTTGGTCAATAATACTTTGTCCTAACAAAACAAAATACCTATCTGGCGAGGTGGGTGGGTTCATCCTGTCCATCCCTTTTCCCTCCTGCGTTTCTTTTCTTCTATGGAACTGCATGGTCCTATTGCTACCGGACCTAGATTTACGTACCTTCTTACTTTTAGAAACTAAACTAAAATGTGTTGACATATTGTTTTTTAGAAAATATAATGGATACCTATGCATGTACCTGTATTGAAGCTACATAATAGCTGAAAGGACCTTTCCCGCAATAAATATTATCAATATGTTTATTATTTAGACCGCAACTTATAAGAAAATTATGATTAGATCTTGATTGTTTTTACATAAGCGGTTCCAAACGGGCAGATTCTTTCTCGATTAAGAATCTGGAATTGAACTGGAATGGGAGAATCTTGTGCTTATTTCACCTTCACTAGAGCAAAAATTTAACTAAGAAAATACTTTTAACACATAATTTGTAATTTTTGATATTATTTAGATCAGGAGGTAAAAAGAATCTAGAATTCTTTTGACAGGCTATTGCCTCAACTAGAACTAATAAAAGGCTTATTTCGCCTTCACTAGAACAAGAATTTAACTAATAAAAATACTTTTAACACATAATTTATAACTTTTCTATTGTTTTGATCATATTAATTTCTTTATGATTACAATTTTATCATATAAATATAATACTACTCCCTTTATCTTGGACAAGATTAAAGCCAAACGTTTAAATACAATTTATTCACTCCCTCCATCCTGTAATACAATGATTTTTTTTTAAAAAATAAGATAACTTAAGGAAATACTCAAATAACACTTGTACCCATTAATTAAACCCAATTAAAGAGTTTCTTCTCAAATCATGGTTTCCATTTTAACAAACTTTGCAATTCTAAGCATTGGCATTCATATATAATGCCTTACATTTCAGCACAAATTTGGAAAGTCATAATAAACTGTATTATAGGATAGAGGGAGTAGCTTGAAGACACTAAGACAACACCTTTAGCTTATACTCTTTAAAAGTACTTTAATTAAAGTTTTATTTTCTATATATGCTAACAGAAAATCATAGTAAGCCTATATTTTTGAGAACTTGTTGCTGTCCAAAACGACAAGATTTATGGAACCAAAGGGAGTGATAGTACAATTTTTGGTCAATATTTTTGTCCTAACAAAACAAAATAAAATACCTATATATCCGGCGAGGTGGGTTCATCCTGTCAATCCCTTTTCCCTCCTGCGTTTTCTTTTCTTCTATGGAACTGCATGTTCCTATTGCTACCGGACCTAGATTTATATTCTTACTTTTAGAAACTATAAACTAAAATGTGTTGACTTATTGTTTTTTTAGAAAATATAATGGATTCCTACCTGTATTGAAGCTACATAATAGCTGAAAGGCCTTTCCCTCTATAAATATTATCAATATGTTTGATGCTTGGCTTAATGATTCAATGGTTATAATTTGCTGCATTGAGCGAAAGATTAGTTCTGTGTTCTATGTACTTTGATTTTACACCTTAGTTTATTCTCTATATATTATATATCGACTTCATCATACATTAGATTTATTCCGTCCTCTGCCACTGTGTCCAAGAGGGAGTACATCATCAAGTTAACGTGGAGTGTAGTGGAGGTTTAGTCTGCCGCTAATAACGTATAGAAAGCTGGCTTTATTTTCTTCGTCAAGCGTGGATTCTGAAACAGCCGATAGGTAGAAGTACTGTACAGTGGTTTCAGCTGCAATTATATTGTTTATTATTGGCTGTGCACATGCATATATTCATTCGATCCGAGTTGAGGTTAATTAGCTAGGATGATAATAAAAATATGGTGATTAATAATAATGTACACGAATCACGGAGCACAATTAGGACAAGCTAGCCAAAGTAAAGCATATAGATATACTACTGTATGTGGCAACTTGAGGTTAGAGTATATCCAGAGGCACAAAGCTGTATGTAGCCTGCAGGGAGCTAGAGAGGAACATCAAAGCAGAGGATGCATGCATGATGGACATGGATCAGGGTCAGATCAGGGGTCAAATATATGTATGCATGGTCATTAGCCGCCAGTAACCCTATCGACGATCCATTGTCACAGAAAACTTTATATATACTGATACTGGTGGCGCAGAATCAAGTGCAAGTGAAGGCAACGGCTAGCTACTGTTGTATTTTGTGCCTGTGCTGTAAGTGGATAATAAGGTAACGGCAACTTGTTGGATACTATCCGTGCCACCACCCACTCATCTACCATTGCTTCCTTTCGTCGCACATACAAGTGTATTGTTCTAAATTGAATCATTTTTAACAACGCACTTGTATGATTTGATAGTATAGTAGGCACGCCGAAGGCACACACACGTATCTAGGAGTTACCAAGTGCATATCTCTAGAAATTTGTTTTACAAAATATTGGAGAACCCTTTCTCCCCTTTTGCCAAAAAAATAAATAAATTAGGGAGTTGTTTTAAGGAGCTTTTGGAGATGCTTTAAATTATGAAAACATATGTCAATGTCATAATGTGTTATCAATGAAGCAAATTTGATTTCATAAATATTATTTTCTTTTTTATAAACTTGGTCAGACTTAGTAGCATAGTTTGATTTGATACAAAAAGGGAATATATTTTGGAGACGAGGACAGTTTAAATAATGTTTGGCTTAATTAAGGCAAGCACATAAGAATGAACTCACAGTTAGGAGAGGAGCACTGCTGCACAACGGGGCTGTAGTCCCGGTCCAAAAGAACCTCTAGTCCTGGGCTGCGAGCCGGGAGTAAGGTTTCGGGACTAAATGTCCCACCTTTAGTCCCGGTTCTCAGGCCCAATACCAACCGGGACTAAAGGTGCTGTCAGGTATCGACGTGGCGCATCACCTTTTAGTCCCGGTTGGTATTACCAACCGGGACTAAAGGTTCTTTTTTCTTTTTTCTTTTTCTTTCTAATTCATTATTGATTTTGGTTTTCAGTTATATTGTTTTCCAATTTATTCTTCGCTGCTACTATCCATATACGTTGCACCTATACGAGAGCGTTATTATTGCACACAAATAAAGTATGAAATTATATATATGTATATATATATTATAGAGCTATACATATACGTACATACACATTACATTTACAATAATATACAAGTAATCAAGTGTTCGGCCGCCGGTTAATGAGTTACACAAATGTTTGTCCGCCACTCAAAGCTCATACAAGTGTTCGTTCTTGTTTGGACTCTTCAAATTCAACCTAGGGTTGTGGTGGAACTCGCCGTCTTCCGGGATGACATGATCGTTGATGAAACCTGCGATCGTCTCCTGGATTGCGACGAGTATTGTGTGCTTGATCACTTGTTCTTTCAATTCCCACTCCTTCCATTTGCATTAATTAAAGGAAAAGATATTAATATACATAAGATTTATTTAGTTTTAACAAATAAATAAGATATGAATTTACTGTATACACATGTTACTTACTTTTAGCATCTCTTTAGCAGGTGTAAATTTGCTACACCGCATGTACTTGCAAACGTAATATCCACATAAATTGGTTCCGTACGGTTGTCTGGACATCCACTTATGTAGAATAGGAGGGGGGTGGCACTTTCAGATCCGTACGATATCTTTGTTGTAACCAAGCCCAAGCCCTGCCCAATAAGTCGGTCGTTGATTAGGTATAGCATAGTAAATTAAAGGAGCAGACAACGATAATTAACGAATGATAGAACTTACCTCTGGATCATGTCTATCATGTCTTGGTATATTGCCAGCTCTTTTCTCATTGAGTCCCACACATTTATAGTTTGTTCCTTGATCTTAATCTCAATGAGTATCCAGTGATCCCTGCATTTGTTTATAGAGTCAACTTATATATATATATATATATATATATATATATTAATGTTGGATTGACTAAGACATGATATAACACAACACTTTACCCCATATTGTAAGGGAAGAGTATTAACTCCTTATGCCTTTGGTTATAAAAGAACCTCCGGAGGTTTTTCTCCATTTCCTTGATCTTCAGATTGAATGGATCTTTAGTCTTTGTGTCCTTGTACACGACATACGGATCGATAAAACCAATTTGATCGTCTTGTTTCAATCTGAGTTCTCTCATCATGTGTCTGCACATCGTGAGCATAGTTATTACGAATACGTACATATGCTAGAGTGGGATTATTGATTAAAAGGAAGAATCACTTACAGACAGTAGCAGCTTATGAGAGATTTGTCAAGAACATCCATATAGAGAAGCTGGTGTATTTCACTAAACTGTACCCAGATGACGTCATCTCCACGAAAGTAGTGACGGTCTCTGACTTGGACGCCCAGATATTGTTCACTTTGATGTTGTGCACAGAATCTCAAGTAGTACTCGTGCAGCTTGTACATTTGTGTACCAAGATTTTTTACCTTTGCAGGGTCGCATAGACTCCTGCCATATACGTACTTCCTCCGCCATTCATCAACAACTTCGGCCTCTTTAACAGTTGTCAGTTCCTCCCGACCGAGAAGTTGTTCTAATGAAAGCCCAGTCACATTCATCCACTTGGCGAGTTCATCTAAGTCCACATCATCAGGTACCGACATTTGCATCAAGTTCATGTTGGAACCATATTGATTCTCAACCACTAGTGGCGGCACTGATTGCTGCGCTTGTTGGCCGAGCTGTGCAACATCTTTCCCGACCGCCTTCTGTTTCCTTTTGTCCTCCTTGATTTTCTTTGTGATAGTACGCTCATAGTCTGATAGTGGCGGCGCTGGTTTTTACTAGCGGCACGCTTCTCGTCTTGCATAGCCTGCACCACTTGACGTAGCTTTACACGAGGATACATTAGGTATGGCTTCTCTTGCTTTGCTCATGCGTCAGCTTTGGTCTTTTCGAAGAACGCTTTCACTTCTGCCTTGACTGGAGCATTAAGTTCTTCATCAGTCTTCTCATATGGAAGCTTGGTCATCTTTGGGATCTTCGTGACCACAACTTGTTTCTTCGGCGGAGGTGGTGGGACCGATCTCTGTGAGCTAGCGGGCCTCTTGTTCCTCGATGGACCAGCCGGTGCCGATGAGGCGGCCGTTGTCGGCATTGGCGGAGGCGGCGGCGACGCGGTTGGAGCTTGCTGTTGTGGAGGAGATTGGGCCGCTGGTGGCGTTGGAGTATGTCGTGGAGGAGATACGGCCAACGGTGGGGATGCAACCTTGTCTGGTTGTATGAAATCGTCGTCGTCATCGTGTCCCACGGCACTGTGGTCATGTGGTGAATGGATAGACGGACTTGGGGAGGTCCTGGATTTGAAAAAAAAATGAACAAGGTATATACATGAGTGAACCGTAATTAGATACAGTACATAATTATTGAAAAGCAATTGCGTTCACAATCATCCACACCTAGGGTTCGGTTGTGGTGGCGGCGCCCCAGGAATAATGATGTACCGTTTCTTCTAACATATAAATGTCTTCTCCGCTTCACCTAGAGTCTTCTCTCCATCACCACCTTTGATATCCAGAGCCATATTTTCATGGCCTTTGACCACTCTATCCACTGAGACACTAGCATATCCGGTTGGTATTGCGACCGAGTGGATCCTTAGTGTCTTAGTGGGGTCGATAGGAGATATAACACCGGTAGCCACCTTGACTGTGGCATTCCCCTCTGGAATATGCAGCTCACAGGACGTCAACGGAGCGGTGACGTCATCCACCGAGAAGCGTATCCCTGTGTCATCATCTTGCCTCACAGGCACCTCCGTAGAAGCACAACTGCTTTTTAACTGAGCTGAGCCGGGGCTGATGTTGGCGGTCGGCTGTGACAAGCTCTGGAGGCGGGAACTTACAACTTCCTCCATGGCCTTTCTGATTTGCTCATTCATAGTGGCCTTAAGCGCTTTCTCCCGCTCTAGTGCCTTACGAGCCACTTCACTAGTCTTCATAACAGCCTCCTCCAACTGGCGTAGCCGTTCCCTGTCCTCTTCCTTCTTTCTCTGGCGGCTTCTATAAGTTTCTCTGTCCCGAGGGAAGGCATGCTCCCACGACACGGAGCCATAGCCTCTCGTCCGTCCACCGTGCTCAGGGTTCCCTAGGGCGTATGTCAGCTCATCTTTATCTCTGTTTGGCTGCCACTCTCCACTTTGAGCGACGGAGCGGGCTTGATGAAATCTTTCTGCTACAGCTTGGATGCGTTCCCCATACACGACCTTTCCGGTCTCTAGGTCCAGGCGGCCTCCGTGAGCGAAAAACCAGTGCTTGGCGCACTCAGGCCAGTCGAGGGATTCTGGTACCAACCCCCTGTCAATTAGCTCTTGCTCGGCTTTTTCCCACTTAGGAATGGCAGTAGGGTAGCCACCTGATCCCATCCTATGGTGGTAGATCTTGTGTCGGGCATTCTCTTGGTTCCTTCTCGCCCGTTGCTGACCCTCTTCCGACATCTTGAACTGTACAAATTCATCCCAAAACGGCCGCAGCTTGACAAAGTGCTTACAGTTAAAATCCGGAGTCTTGTTCTTCTTGATATAGTCGTTATATAGATTCTTCTTATAGCACTGGAATTGTGTGGCCATCTTCTTCATAGACCAATCCCGAACTCTTTCCTTCAACTGTTCATCGTTTGTGTCTAGCGTGAAATATTGCAACACGTCACCCCAAACTAGTTCCTTATTACGGTCGGAGACATAACTGATTTTCTGGGCGTTGCTTATTTTTCTTCCATTCACGGACATTGATCGGGATCCTATCCCGGGCAAGGTACCCTAAGTGGTTGACAAAGGCCCTTGCATGGGGTCCATGTGGCTGGCCTGTTCTCTCGTCGAAATCCATGATAACCAACCGGCCCTCCATCGGCTTCTTCGGGTCTCGTATTTTTCTGCTGGTCCCCGTGGTTGTTGTTGAGACAGAGGGCTATGTAGGCAGAAGCAAGACAATTAATAAAGGAAATTTTTTTGAATTTCATGTATATAAACATAGGAGGCTGCATATATTACAGACCTCGCCAACATTGTTTTGGTCATTCAGGTCGACCAAGTACTGAGAACCGTCATCGATGCCCTCAGGGTTCTCATCGCCTTCACGATCGTCATAACGACCTTCTTCAGCTCTACCGCGGATCATGTTCAACAATATTTCTTTGTCTTCTCTCGGGTCGGCCATTTCTGCAAAAATATGTGCGTACGCGTGACAGGGGCTTAGGGCTTAGGGTTTACGGCCTAGGGTTTAGGGTTAAGGGTTAAGGGTTTAGGGTTTAGGGTTTACAGTATATGGTTTAGGGTTTAGGGTTTAGAGTTTAGTGTATGTCATTTGATTATGAACATCATTTGCTAACAAATATACCACTAATTTATACCACTAATTGTACCACTAATTATAGCACTAATTTAAACAATACCGTCATCGATGCCCTCACGGTTCTCATTGCCTTCACGATCGTCATAACGACCTTCTTCAGCGCTACCGCGGATCATGTTCAACAATATTTCTTCGTCTTCTCTCGGGTCGGCCATTTCTGCAAAAATATTTAGGGTTTAGGGTTTACAGTTCAGGGTTTAGGGTTTAGGGTTTAGGGTTTAGGATTTACAGTTTAGGGTTTAGGCATTACTAAGCATAAGAGATCGACTTACACATATTAGTGGGATATCATCTGGATATAAGTGTAGATCAAGGTAATCATGCAGCAACGGTATCGACCAACTCCTACTAACTTAATACTTCTAATAACAAGTAAGTCTATCACAAGTTGTATTTCTTAATTAAAATAGATAATTTTAACTCATGGAAAAACTATTCAAATTTCAGGTTTAATAGTTTTCCTAGATATATATATGCAGGTAGTGAGGAAGAGTGAAGAAGGGCTAAAAATGATAACGTCAACACAATTATCATGCAAAATTAAGTGCTAAGGTTGAGGCTTCCAAAATGGACACAACATGTATATTAACTTAAATATATATACATATATATATATACATATATATATATATACATATATATATACATATATAGATATATACATATATACATATATATATATATATACATATATATGTATATATATATATGTATATATATATGTATATTTGCATCGATTATTCATGAACGATATGTATATATATACATATATATATACATATATACATATATTCATATATATATACATATGTATATATATATATATCCGACGCAGGCGGGGCGCCGGCGCCGGAAGCAGCAGCTCGACTCCGGCAATGGGGCACAGCAGCAGCGGCCTTGGGGCAGCAGCAGCGCCCAACAGACGCGCGCCGAGACGAACCTGGCGGCGCGTGGCGGTTCTCGGGGCGGCGCACGGCGGTGCTCGGGAGATCGAGATCGAGGCGGCGGTTCGTGTGTCTGCGCGCGGGTGGGGAGGAGGAGGAAGAAGGCGGGGCTTTATAGGCCAGAGACCTTTAGTCCCGGGCGGTGGCCAGGCCCGGGACTAAAGGTCCCTCCACCAAATTCTGGCGCCTGTTTATACGCCAGAATTTGGTGGATTTTATTTTTCACCTTTTTTTCCTTTCATCTTTCTAAATGCATAGTAAATTAAATATTTATCATAAATTTTTTAAAAAATACACATTAGTTTAGTTTGACTCTATTGTGCATTACATAAATTGTAAACACTATTTTTTTTTCAAATATTTCATATTATCCAAAATAAATGTTATTTATAATGAATATTGTGTTAATGCAAAAATATAATGGGCAATTAAAATATATAAAATTGTTGGCTTTCGACAGAAAATTTGTTTTTGGGTCATTTGGACGTTAAACTTTTGTTTCTTCAATAATAATTATCCAAATGCGCGACATTAATTGTCTAAATTTGAAAATTTAAAATTTTCAGAGATACACGTCGGTTTTCGGAACCCTGGATGGTCTCGAATGGAAAACTCATGAATACAAAGTTTGTTCCACTCATCAAGATCTACATTTCATACATAGACCATTTTTGCATTTGACAAAGTGTTGGCAAAGTGTAGTTGAAAATCCACAATTCCCACATATAGTTTCATATAGTTTGTGTGAGATTCAAGATTTGGTGAGTATTATTTTTTTAAAATTTTTCAAATATGAAAAATGGTATATATAAAAAGTTTGGATCTTGATGAGCTCTAACAACTTGGTATTCCAAAGTTTTTCATTTCAAGTCATTTAGTCTATCATTTGACCAAGTCTGACCAAAACTCGTCTTCGATTTTGAAAACATGTGCCTGGGACTTGCTAAAATTTATCCAGATGAAAATATGGTCCATGTATGAAATGTAGATCTTGATGAGCTCTAACAACTTGGTATTCAAAAGTTTTTCATTTGAAGTCATCAAATAGGTCATTTGACCAAGTTTGACCAAAGTCAAAACATTGGTTTTTAGAAACACACACTTTGACCGAACCCTAGATGGTCTCGACTGGAAAAGTCATGAATACCAATATTGTTCCACTCATCAAGACCTACATTTGGTCTAATGGTCAACTTTTCATTTGTAAAAGTTTGAACCACTCAATTTTGAATTTTGAAAGAATTCATAGCCAAACGCCGATTTTCGGAACCTTGGATGGTCTCGACTGGAAAAGTCATGAATACCAATATTGTTCCACTCATCAAGATCTACATTTCATACATAGACCATTTTTGTATTTGACAAAGTGTTGGCAAAGTGTAGTTGAAAATCCACAATTCCCACATATAGTTTCATATAGTTTGTGTGAGATTCAAGATTTGGTGAATATTGTTTATTTAAACTTTTTCAAATAGTAAAAATGGTCTATATAAAAAGTTTGGATCTTGATGAGCTCTAACAACTTGGTATTCCAAAGTTTTTCATTTCAAGTCATTTAGTCTGTCATTTGACCAAGTCTGACCAAAACCTGTCTTTGATTTTGAAAACATGTGCCTGGGACTTACTAAAATTTATCCAGATGAAAATATGGTCCATGTATGAAATGTAGATCTTGATGAGCTCTAACAACTTGGTATTCAAAAGTTTTTCATTTGAAGTCATCAAATAGGTCATTTGACCAAGTTTGACCAAAGTCAAAACATTGGTTTTTAGAAACACACACTTTGACCGAACCCTAGATGGTCTCGACTGGAAAAGTCATAAATACCAATATTGTTCCACTCATCAAGATCTACATTTCATACATAGACCATTTTTGCATTTGACAAAGTGTTGGCAAAGTGTAGTTGAAAATCCATAATTCCCACATATAGCAAAGTTTGAACCACTCAAATTTGAATTTTCAACACATAATGTTACAATTATATTACACAAGATGTCAAATATACATTATTAATTTGAGTTCACTACCTATATCAAGCGGGCACAGTGGTAAACTTTTTCTTGACGTAATGCCCTTGGTTATGATCATTCCGTAACCATGGAGTGTCCTCAGCAGCGAGCAGGATGCTTGGGTCTTTGGCCACACAGAAGGGTGGGATTCATTCATCCTTTTCATAATCCTCTGACACGTCTGACTTGTCTTCAATTCCCACGATGTTTATGTGGCGCTTTGGCTCGTTGGTTTTTTTCTCATCGTGTTTCCCTCTCTTGGGTTTTGTAGACATGTCTTTCACATAGAACACCTAATTCACATCAGCAGCAAGGACGAATGGATCATTTCTATACCCAATATTGTTGAGGTCCACTATTGTCATTCCGTACTCCTTATCGACTGATACCCCTCCGTTCATCTTCACCCATTGACATCGGAATAGAGGGACTTTAAAATTATGTGCATAGTCTAGTTCCCTAATCTCCTCTATGCGACCATAATATGTGTTTATGTTCTCACTCGGTTCCGTAGCATCCACGCGGACACCACTGTTTTGGTTGGTACTCTTTTTATCTTGGGATACGGTGTAAAATGTATTTCCATTTATCTCGTACCGTTTGTACGTGAGGACGTGCTACGCTGGTTGCCTAGCCAACAAATACAGTTCATCTCCAATAGTTCTATCACCCTGACATTTTTTGTGCAACCAATCACCGAATGTCTCCATGTGATGACGCGTAATCCAAGCCTCATTCTTCCTAGGATTCTCAGATCGTACAAAATTCATGTGTTTCTCAATATACGGTTCCACCACAGTGGAGTTTCGAAGAACTGTGTAGTGCACTTTATTGAAAGAATCATCACCCTAGCTGATATATGTTTTCTTTCCTAGTGTACCCTTTCCACCAAATCTCCCCTCATACCGTGATTCAGGAAAACCAATCGGGTCAAGGTCAGGAATGAAGTCCACACAGAACTCAATGACCTTCTCTGTCCCGTATCCCTTGGCAATGCTTCCTTCTGGCCGACCCTGCTGGTGAACATATTTTTTCAGTACACCCATAAATCTCTCTAAGAGAAACATGTTGTGTAGGAACACAGGACCCAGGATATTAATCTCTTTGACCAGATAAACTAGGAGATGTGTCATGATATCAAAGAAGGATGGAGGGAACACCAACTCAAAGCTGACAAGACATTGAACCACATCATTCTGTAGAGTAGCTAGATCAAAAGGATTGATTGCCTTCTGAGAAATTACATTGAGGAATGCACACAACTTCACGGTGGCCAGACGTACATGTGGAGGTAGAATTCCTCTTAAGGCAACCGGAAGCAGTTGCGTCATAATCACGTGGAAGTCGTGCGATTTTAAGTTGACAAATTTCTTCTCCGGCACATTTATTATACGCTTTATATTGGAGAACTCAGATGGGACTTTGATGCTGCTTAGGCACTCAAACATGCTTTCCTTCTCCTCATTGCTAAGAGTGTAGCTAGCAGGTCTTAAGTAATGCCGTCCATCATCTGTCTTCTCTGGATGCATGTATCTTCTCGATTTGTAATCCTAAAGGGCAGACGATCTTTTTTGCTTCGTATGTAGTGGTGGGCAATTCATTAGGCTTCGGAAGCATCTTTTTTTGGATCTTCAGTAATTTCCCAAATGCCTTGTCAGATATACCATTCTCTACCTTCCACTGTAACAACTCCAGTGTCGTGCCTAGCTTTTTCTGCCCATCTTCGACCGACGGGTAGAGTAACTTCTTATGATCCTGTAGCATTTGGTCAAACTTAGCCTTCTCCTTTTCACTTTCACAATCTCTCTGTGCGTCACGAATGACATCACCAAGAGCATCGTCATCTTCAGCGATACTATTTTCTGCATCCGCCTCTTCTTCAACTTCCTCCATCGCGAAGTCACAGTATTGAGCAAAAACATCGTCAGGGTCCGCTTGTTCTTCTTCACCTTCTTCCATCATAACCCCGGTCTCTCTGTGCTTGGTCCAACAAATGTAGTTTGGCATGAAACCCGACTTGAACAAGTGCAAGTGAATACTTCTTGAGCTACAAAATTTTTTTAAATTCATACACACGGCACATGGGCAGTACATAAAATCATCCCGCTTGTTTTCCTCTGCCACTCTGTAGAATTCTCGCACGCCCTCAATGAACTCGTTGGAGCGGCGATCGGCATTGTACATCCAATGGCGTGTCATTATCTGCATTATATGGCATCACATAATTAAAAGCCCAGCATGAGAAAAGAGCGCGGCACAACCTTGTCTAATTGAGTTCAAAATTTTATAAGTGGTTCATCATTTCATAAAATTAATTTGTGGACGTTAATAAAAAGATAGCAAAATCATAAAATTTGTATTTTTCTATTAAAAGGTGTAATTTTATCTCTAAATAAAATTAATTTGAAGAATTTTTAAAGTTAAAATTAATTTGTTTCAAAATTACAAAGAATCAACATTATTTAATATTTTAAAATGAGAACATGAACAAATTAAAGTAAAAAGTATCCTTAAAAGTCTATAATAGAACTAAACATTATATGTGTATACTACTTTCTAGGTACTATAATTAGCATCGTTCATAAAAATTCAAACATAAAAAGTGATTGGAGCTAGCAATATAAAATAAAATAGCCATATATAATATAGATTTACATATGGTGCTGCTAAAACATAGGAGGATGAAGCTAACAACCTTTCAAACAAATCGACGATGGCGTAGAAGCGTTTGAAGTGGATTGATCGCCGGAGATGAGACAAGCAAGAACAATGGACGAACAAGCAACAAGAACATGAACAAGAAAGGACTTGGGCAGGGAGGAAGAAGAGGGAGGTTCAATTTATAGGGGGGGTTTTAATCCCGATTGGTAACACCAACCGGGACTAAACCCAGTCCTATAGTCCCGGTCGGTGCCACGGACCGGGACAAAAGTTGTAGTCCCGGTCCGTGGAACCGACCGGGACTAAAGGCAGGGCTTTAATCCCGGTTGGTGTTACCAACCGGGACTAAAGGTCCCTCCCGACAGCGCCTGACAACAGAGCCGTTGGCGAAGGACATTTAGTCCCGGTTGGTAATACCAACCGGAACTAAAAGTCTATTTAGTCCCGGTTGCCGAAATCGCCGAAACTAAAGGCATTTTGGGCGATCGATGAAAGGTCAGTTGTGTAGTAGCGGAGGAAGCTAAGTACTATCAACTAGACATGGCCGCCAGCTAATGCAATTCGTGGGAACAAAGCTAAGTACTATCAAATAGCACTTCATTTTGTTGACCCGTGTGTGCGTGTGCCCAGCCGCCGCCATATGCATGCATGAGTTCAGTTGTAACCACCACAGCACCTTGATTCTAGCACGCATAGAATTAATAATCCTTGCATATCCCGTAAACTGAAATTTTCTCTTAGGAGATCTTTTAGACAAGGATTCATCTGCTACAGTTGAAATGTCGTTGGGTTTGGAGATCTTATGCTTGAATTTGGGGGGTTATTTGGACCTTGATCCTTGAATACCAAGACGAGCTCGGGCGGCTATTTTTTGTCATGTTTGGTATGACTTAACTCTGGCGGATGATGATTAACCAGGGATTTAGCTTTGCTAGAAGGCAGACTAGCTAGAAGAGGGTGTGTTACCTGGTTTCAAAGTTTCATAGTTTAAGGTTAAAAATTAAACTACACTATAAGGGGGTGTTTAGTTTCCAGTGACTAAAGTCCAGGAGATGTCATATAAGGGTATCGAATGAGGTGTTTGGATACCAATAAAAAAATAAATTACAGAATCCGTCAGTAATATGCGAGACGAATATATTAAGCCTAATTAATCCATCATTAGCACACGTTTACTGTAGCACAACATTGTCAAATCATTGACTAATTAGGCTTAATAAATTCGTCTCGTAAATTAGTCTCAATCTGTGTATTTAGGTTCATAAATAGTCTATATTTAATACTCCATGTATGTGTCAAATATCTGATGGGACAGCGAATAAAGTCTAGGAGGTGAAACTAAACATCCCTTAAGTGTTGAAGGTTGAAAATATAGTCACTGCTCCGTTCCAACCGTAAGTCAGCTTTTTCAAAAAAAAGTCAAAGACCGTTTGGAAGAAGGGCACACTAGGAATTAATGGTACTGTACTTTCAACTGGTCATGGATCAGTTCAATTAGTCATTAGCCAGCGTGACTATATAGTAGCCCGAGGATCGATCCATTTGACTAGAAAAGAAAACTGGACGCTGCTGGCACACACAATATAATCATCAAGTGCAAGTGAAGGCAACGGTTAGCTAGCTGTTAGCCTGTTATGCTAAAGAGTTATTTTCTCTCTCTTTTATAGAAATGAACTAGGAGCCAGAGAAGTCGTAAAAAAACTGGCTGACTCATCCAGAGCCAAAAGAAGTCCTGTCAAACAGACTCTAATATTATACTCCCTTCATTCAAAATTATAAAACATTTGGCTTCTATAAATACTTTTTTTTGTCATCTATTTAGATATAGTTTATATCTAAATGCATAAAAAATTACGTATTTAGAAAAGCCGAAATGTCTATAATTTAGAATGTGAGTAGTATATATAGGCCTGAAAATTGTGAATGATACTATTTGAAAACCACGACTAATTGTTAGCCGTTGGGCATTCAAATGGACCGACTAAAAAGTGAGGCTAACAATTAGCCTCTATCGAACCGACAAAGATTATGTAATTAACAAAGAACTAAAATAGCTCTCAGTATGCAAAAAGTTTATATCATGTATTCAGAGAATTTAAAACAACTTATAATTTAGAATAGAGAGACTTAACACGAGAGCATGTGCATATGGATGGGAGGCCCCTATATGTAGAGGTGGGGACTGCATGACAGAATCTTTTTTTATTTTTAACATTTTTTAAACTATTTTCAAAACTGACACTGTTTGTTTTTTTCTTCAAAACTAACATTTTTGGTCACGTCTAATGCTATGGCGCGGCCAAATCAAGCCGCCGCGCCATGCATGGCGGCACGACGAGGTTGTCATCGTGGCAGCGACCAGGCTACTGACCGCTGACGTGGCGGCCGCTGCCGCGCCTCAGATCGGGGCGTGGCGCGGCCAGGACGCACGGCGCGTCAAGGCCGGACGTGGCCTCCTCTTTCCCCTCTCTCCGGCGATCAACGGCACACCACGCCTGCTCGCTGCGAGACTGGGTGGAGATGGCGTGCCTGCTGCTGCAGCCTGCAGGTGCACGGTGGTCAGGCGCCTTGTTTTTGCAGTCGGTGCTGTGTTTTACAATCAGACCCTGTTTAGTTGGTGAAAAATTTTGAATAAATTCTTGTATCACTTTTCGTTGTTATTTGGCAAAATTTATCTAATTATGGACTAACTAGGATCAAAAGATTCTTCTTGACATTTACAGATAAACTGTGCAATTAGTTATTTTTTACCTACATTTAATGCTCCAGGTATGCGTCCAAAGATTCAATGTGACGAATACTGCGCAAACTTTTTTTGGCTTTTGTAGCCCGGCCTGTTTAGTTAGCCAAAGAGGCCAAAAAAGTTTACGCAGTACCCGTCACATCGAATCTTTGAACGCATGCATGGAGTATTAAATGTAGGTAAAAAATAACTAATTGCACAGTTTGTCTGTAAATATCGAAACGAATCTTTTGAGCCTAGTTAGTCCATAATTAAATAAATTTTGTCAAATAACAACGAAAAATACTACAGAAATTTACCCAAAATTTTTCACCATCTAAACAGACCCTCAGAGATGTGCATGCTGTGCGCCTCGTTTTTTTTTTGCTGCCCCAAGACCACCGGCTACCCACCCCCACTAGCTAGGCATGCATGTGTACTTAGAACACTCGAAACTAGCCGGCTGATAGAATCGAGTCCACGAAACACTCGAATTTTATAACCACAGTATTGATCAAAATTAATTGAAACAGATAGAACATATATAAAATAAAAAATTATCTAGATTATTTTTATGAAAGCTAATTTAGAAGATTTCAAAGGAGAACCAAATAAAACATATAGACAAACAACAGGATTTAGATCAAATGATCAAAGTTAATTCAAACATATAGAACATATAAAATAAAAAATTAACCAGATTATTTCTATGAAAGCCAAATTAGAAGATTTCAAAGGGAACCAAATAAAACATACAGACAAACAAACAAAAAAAGCCAAAAAATGATCTGACAACTGTTTGACTAATTTTGACTACTCTCATTTACGGATAATTAGTTTACATCAATTGAATATAGAATTTACGCCTAAATAGAAAATAGTAAAGTGTGGTTCAATACAATGTAATCTGCTCTGTTAAAGTTATAATGGGGTGTTTGGTTCCCGCATCTAAACTTCAGTCCTTATCACATCGAATGTTTAGACACATGTATGGAGTATTAAATATAGACTATTTACGAAACTAAATACATAGATTAAGACTAATTTGAGAGATGAATTTTTTAATCCTAATTAGTCCATGATTTGACAATATGGTGCTATAATAATATGCGCTAATGATGGACTAATTAATCTTAATAAATTCGTCTCGCAGTTCACTGACGAAATCTGTAATTTATTTTTTTTATTAATATCTGAACAAATATGTAATATCTGATGTGACACTAGCTCAACTTTAGTGCCTGCAACCGAGGGCGAGGTGACGTGATAGGGACGGATCAGCAGCGAGCTGGTCCACCAGCCTTTGCTGCAGGTAGCTGTACACATGCATGCCTAGCTGTGGGTAGCCGGTGGTCTTGGGGCAGAAAAAAACGAGGCGCACAGCATGCACATCTCCGCAAAACACAGCACCTACCGTAAAAACGAGGCGCCCGACCGCCATGCACCTGCAGGCTGCAGCAGCATGCATGCCATCTCCACCTCTCCACTGTGTCGCAGCTCAGCGTCCCGTCCAGTCCCGTCCCGTGTCGGAGGGGAGCGGGCGTGGTGTGCCGTTGACCGCCGGAGAGAGGGGGAAGGGGAGGCCGCGTCCGGCCTCGACGCGCTGTGCGTCGTGGCCCGGCAGTGCCACGCCCTGATCTGCGGTGCAGCAGCGCCCGCCATGTCAGCAGTCAGCGGCCCTGCCACGGTGGCAGCATCGCCGCGCCGTCATGCATGGCGCGATGACTTAATTTGGCCACGCCATGGCATTAGGCGCGGCTAAAAATGTTAGTTTTGAAAATAAAACAAACAATATCAGATTTGAAAATAGTTTAAAAAATGTTAAAAATAAAAAAATTCGCATCTCGTGCTTCGTGCCATTTCGAGTCATGCTCTCTAGGCACGCGAGACACGTCGGGTCATGCCGGCCGGTATGGCATGGTAAGTTTTGGCTTCGGTCCAAGAAAGACCCATGGCATGCCGGTATGCCTTCATGTCGTGCCGGCCTAAACACGACTCTCAAAATATCTTTGTTAGTTTTATTTATCTGCTTGTGACATAAAAAAATTATGTTTTGTATGTCCTATTTCCATGAAAGTTTCAATAATTTCATAATCCATTCAAGAATTAGATTTTTTTAGAACAATCAAGAATTAGATGAGATCTAGTATATTAAATACTAGAAAATTATATTATATAATTGTAGATGTGCTTAGGTGATTTCCGTGCTATGCTGGTCCAAACATGGTCCAAAATATGGGCCAGTTTGTACAGCTTGTCGTTCTTACATGCTAGACACGGCACGACCCTCATGTTTGTGCCGTACCGTGCTTAGGGCCGTGTCATGGCCCACCCTCAAATGATACGGTCAAGTCTCAGCTCTGGCTATATATCACGCAATTGCATCATGTGAGTATGATAGTGTATATATATATATATATATATATATATATATATATATATATATATATGTCTGAAAACTCTGAATAGTACTATCTGATATATAAATGGTGATGGACGTGAATATATATAATAAATTTCAGACAGACAGAAAGAAAGAAAACAACGACGCATGCACGCTGAATATTCGTTTAACACAATGGTATGGATAATAATAAAAGTCTGCGGTCAGAGGCACGCGCGGGTGAACACGATGGTCAAGTTTCTCCGGCCGGCCAGTCGGCCACTGTCCTGTCCTGTCTCGTCCCAGCATCCATCCATGGACTATGGTGCTGGTTTTTCTTTTTTCTTTTTCATTCACACCGACAACAATACATACATACTCCCTCGGTATCGGATTTAGATGTCGTTTAGGACAGTGACACGGTCTCCAAAATATAACTTTGATCTCTTGTTTTTATAAAAAATATTTATGGAAAAATGATATATGTATACTTTTATGAAAGTATTTTTCAAGACAAATCAATTCATATAATTTTTACATTTGCAAACTCAACAACTTAAAAGTTATTGATGATTTATATTCCCAATATTTGACCCAAACCTTATCCAAAATGACTTTTAAATCTGATACGAAGGAGTACGTACATACGGTGGTGGTGATTGGTAAACGAGTTGAGCCCAAAAATAGGCACAGGAGAAGAGGGCCCAATGCAGCAACTTGGTGATGGGTATATGTATATATACTACTAGTAGCAAAATGGCACTGTGGCAGCGGTTGGTTTTGGCCTCGTTTAGATACCAAAATTCACCCCTAAATTTCACTGTGTAAAAAGAAGATTCTCCATCACATCAAAATATCGGCACATATATGAAGTACTAAATGTAGATGAAATCAAAAACTAATTGCACAGTTTTATTGTACTTTGCGAGACGAATATTTTAAGCCTAATTAATCAATGTTTGGACAATTATTACCAAATAAAAATAAAATTGCTACAGTGTGATGGGACACTTACTATGCAAACTTTGCCTCCAAAGTTTGGAATCTAAACCAGGCCTTTGCATTTGTTGCAAGTGCAGGTCAACTCTTTGTGGAGGGGAGACCTATCACCTCGCGAGTCGTCTCGTCGTCGTCTACCACCTTACGCTGTCACAGTGACAGCCCCAGGACCAGCGATGGAGATGGAGATGGAGATGGAGGGTCATTGCTAGCTGTTGCCTGTTGGTCGCTTGGTCTTGCAGCCTGCCTGCCTAGCTGACCATATGCACGCATTCCGTTTGACAGTAACATGGCCGGCGGACGCGCGGTTATTGGTCCCGTCGTACGTCACTTTCAGGTTTCAGCCAATAACGATATGCACACCCATCACTGACCGTCTGCAAGCACGCTGCACCACGTCGGTCGTCAAACTGTCTACAGTACAGGTACAGTTTTACACTGACGACACTGAAATCCATGAAACAAGGGAAGAAATGCTGTTAAACAGTCTTCGCTTGGGCTGATACTGTTGGCTAGTTTTATTTAGAGAGAAAAAAAATTACTGGCTGACCGGCTGATTTGGCTCAAACGAACAGGCTCTTTGTCCCAAATAAAATAAAAGATCAGGCGACGTTTCCTGGCTACGAGACGATTGCAATCCAGCAGTCATAGGCTCATAGCTAAGCCCTTGTCTTCATCCTTCACAGAGACAGACTCGGTGCTACTTTTTTTTAACGCCTCTCATCTGGATACTGCTGTAGCATCTGTTCATACATACGCACGTCCACTTAACACATGCACACTACACACACCCTCTGATTTCATAGGCGACGGGCACGTCACGATTCCTTCGTGGCTTCACGCGAGAGAGACAGATGCTTGAAACATGTCAAGCAGAGACTGTTTATTTTAGGAAACTGCTGTTCCCGGTAAGACACCAGTGTCGAAGCAGGGCTTCGAACGCTGGCGGGCAAGCAGCCACCCACCGGCTCTTGCCACCCGCACTACGTGCGCTCCTCGACTCGGAGCTACTTGTTTGCTCTTATTGGCGCGGTGACGTTGCATCGTGGTCCTTCTATCTCTATATATGTGTGCTGGTGCTATCCATATGTGGAAGACGAGACCATTGTGGTTTTGGCTATGATATACCATGTGAAGTTGAAGCTATTTGGTCGCTATTGTGATGAAGCTCGACAACAATAGCACATCCCGTGTGATGGTTTGCCGCCAAATGGTCATGGGTGTTTGGTTTTGTCGTTTTTTTATTAAACAAACTATGCGATTGTTTGTTTTTTTATCCAATTTTCATCATAGATCAACTCTATTAGTTTTTTTTAGTAAATTGCAGGACTTCCTGACCTTTTTTTCAAGGTTCTTTAAGAAAAAGGAAGAGAACGAGGAATAAAGGAAAAATTTGCATCCCAACTCTTGTTGCTTCTCCTCGCGTTTGTTGAATTGGGCACATTTTACAATTCTTTGAGACGAGCCAGACAATTCAGTAGGGTTCCCAAGCGGCCCAATCGATATCACGACCGGGCCTAATATCTACTGTACTGTACTATAGATTCCAGGTCCAGGACCGAGGCCTGGTTTAGATGCATTCCAAATTCTAAATTTTTACACTCTTTCCGTCACATCGAATCTTTGACACATGCATGGAGTATTAAATATAGATAAAAAATAACTAATTGTACAGTTTGGTTGTAAATCACGAGACAAATCTTTTGAACCTAATTAGTCCATGATTGGACACTAATTGTCAAATACAAACGAAATTGCTACGGTAACCAAATTCTTTTTTTTTTTTTTTGCATCTAAACACCCCTGAGTAATTTTGGGCCTCTACGGCCCGTTTACGCACGTTGTTGCCCTGCCGTGAGGGCTGCTCTCCAACATCTCGCAGCGCCCCCAACCGGAACCCCCCTCTCTCCAGCAGCCAGCAGCCCAGCACCACCACCACCGCGGCGGCGCGAGCGTCACTGTCCCATCCTGCTCCTCTTCTCTCCCCTCCCCTGCGCCGCCGCCGCCGCAACTGAAACCCTAAAACAGCCCCCCTCCCTCCGCCGCCTCCACCGCCGGGCGCCATGGCGGACACGGTGCAGTACCGCCTGGAGCGGATGACCGACGAGCTGGACGACCTGGAGCGCCGGGGCCTCTTCACGCGCGCCGAGCTCTCCGACGTCGTCCGCAAGCGCCGCGACTTCGAGTACCGCCTCCGCCGCCACTCCCCGCTCCGCCAGGACTTCCTCGACTACATCGCCTACGAGCTCCGCCTCGACTCGCTCCGCAACCTCCGCAAGCGCGCCATCATACGTGCCGTCGCCGACGAGGAGAAGCCCCGGGACGACGCTCGCAGCAGCGACGACGAGGGAGGCCGGAGGAAGAGGAAGAAGGACAAATCCAAGAAGAAGTGGAAGAAGTCCGTCTCCGACGTCGCGGGCGTCCTCCGCGTCCTCGACATCTACCGGATGGCCACCGTCAGGTTCAAGGGCGACCTCGACCTCTGGTTCCGCTACCTCGAGTTCTGCCGCGACAAGCGACACGGCAGGATGAAGCAGGTATCCAACACCAAATCGGTTCCTTTAGTATCATTCCCTTGCGAATTGGATGCCTTAATATCTGTATAGTTGGTTGTTAGGTTCAAAGTTCACCTCTGAAACTTGCTGCTGCTCTGCTCGATTTCAACATTTGCTCTCGTTTTGGACTATACACTGACATTGTGCTCTGCTCACAAGAAATCGGGAAAAGCTGAAACCTTTCTATGCCCATAATGTGCTATTACAGCTACACATTTACATGGTGTTTGGTTTGTGCTCGGGTAACGTAACTGAAAAAGAATCAATTCACTGGGGTTTGATTGGTGGGATCATTGATTCCAGACTTTGTTTGGAGCGGACGTGGTAACGGTATTGCAGAGAGATATCAGCGATGTAATGAGAAAAGGGTCGAGGAGTGGCGGTATCGGCAATGAATAGAGTTCTATTTGATGGTATCTCATAACAGGAAGGACCGAAACAAGCAGCTGTATCGTTATACAGTCCCGGGAGTAATTAGATTACGTTACATTCAACCAAACCAAACGCTATCTTAGTATCTTTAGTTGGTTGCTAAGTTCAAAGTTCACCTCTGTAAGTTGGTGCTGCTCTGCTTGATTTCATATACATCTAGAAAGCCGTATGCTTTGGAAGAAGCTTGTACAGTTTGGGAAGGGGTTTTTTGATAAAAAAGAAGAATCTACTTCAACCGATATGCCGTGAAAATTCCTATTTTCCATTCATTAAGGTACGAGGGCTTCTTATTCCACAAGAACGAAAGCACCTTTTCAACATTTGTTTGTGCTCTGCTCACAAGAAATCGGGGAAAGTTGAAACCTTTCTGTACTGTAACCATAATGTGCTATTTCTGCTGCACATTTAGTATGACTTGGAGCCAGGCGCTGTAATCTTGAAAAGTTGTAACCTTTGTATGCTACCCATTTAAGTTCAAACTTACACCTCTGTTACTTACTGCTCCTCTGCTCAATTCCAATATTTGTTCCCCTTTACGCTGATATTGATGCTCACAAAAATCTGGGGAAGTTGACACCTTTCTATGCCCATAATGTGCTATTTCAAGCTTTCAGCTACTCATTTAGTATGACTTGGTGCCACACACTGTAATTTGGCCAACAAGTTGCCAAATTTAAATTGCATTGTTGTACATTCTTTCATGTATTTCTTATCAAGTAGGAAAGTTCAATTTGAGCTATGATCATAAGACGACAACAACAACAACAACATAGCCTTTTGTCCCAAGCAAGTTGGGGTAGGCTAGAGATGAAACCCAAAAGAGACGAGAAACAGGGAGACACATAAAGGGACATAAAGGGCACAAGACAAAAAGAGGTCACGGTTCAGGCACGTTGATTGCCAATCTCCAAGCGCTCCTATCCATAGCTAAATCCTTGGAGATATTCCACTCCTTAAGATCTCTCTTAACGGACTCGTCCCAAGTTAGTTTAGGTCGACCTCTACCGCTCTTTACATTATCGGCCCGCTTTAGAACTCCACTACGCACCGGCGCCTCAGGAGGCCTCCGTTGGACATGTCCAAACCATCTCAGAGCTATGATCATAAGGACGACCTTTATTTGCATATACTAGCAAACTCTAATGTTGTGTGTCCTTGCGCTTGTCTTCGCACTTCAGGTTCTGGCACAAGCTATTCGCTTCCATCCCAAGGTTCCTGGGCTTTGGATCTACGCGGCAGCATGGGAATTCGATCAGAATCTGAACGTCGCCGCGGCACGTGCACTGATGCAGAGCGGTCTCAGGTCTTGTCCTCAGTCAGAGGATATGTGGATTGAGTATCTTCGCATGGAGCTTACCTACCTTAACAAGCTCAAGGCTCGGAAGGTTGCTCTCGGAGAGGATGTCAAGACGCTGCAGAAGAACGATAATGATGCGGGCCAGTGGAAAGAGGAAAACAAGGAATTGTTCATGCCACTGAACGAACAGGGTGAAGATCCCAAGGAGCCGGGCTTGGCTGGAGATGCCCTGGAGGAGAAGGAAGACCTGTTTTGGCGTCAAGGATTGTTAATCATTCAGACCATATATCATGGTGCAGTGGAAGCTCTTCCGTCAAGCTTAAGCTTGCGGAAGAAGTTCTTGGAAATATTAAACAGTGTTGACTTGGCACATTCTGATGAGTTGAAACTGGAGGTCCTGGATGACCTTAAGAGAGATTTCTCTCATAGCGAGGACTACTGGGATTGGTTTGCTAGGCTTCAGCTTAGCAACTCGAACAGTTCCAGTAATTTGAATAGAAAGGATGCATTGTCGAATAAGTTGAACAGATCAATTCAGGTAAAGGAATTACATCACCGCTTCCCTATGAATATAAACCTCCATCATGATTATTAATGAATAATGAAATCTCATACTTGCTTGCCATTTAGCAAAAGAAAATAAATAGATGGAGAATGTAGTTGAATGCACTGTGGCTGTCTTGCAGTAATATTTTTTTCAATGTCAATTCACTACAGGCAATTCATATCATAGGTCCGAGATTTTAATTGTGGTATTGTGTACTCACATGCTCAGTCCATGTTAGTTTGTGTATGTTTATGCACTAGATTGTTACCTAATTTGTTTATGAGGTAATTGTTATTGATGCTTGTTATGAAAGCTTACTTTAATGCCATTTGCAATTATAGTATTAGAGCTTGACTAATCTGTACAGCATATTGTGTACCCTTTAAAGCTGTCCTTTTATAATAGCCTTGTAGTATATGTGTCTGTTGCAATTTAGAGCACCAATGGTAGTTTTCCCATTTCTCAGCCAGGATCTGCACTGCACACTAGGTCTGATACACCTTTCTGAACATTCTAAATTTATATTGTCGTATGGATTCTAGGTGTATGATGAAGCTGTCAGAAGGCTACCAAATTCCAAAATGTACTCATTGTATGCAAAGTTTTGGATGGATGTGCTATATCCTGACAGAGAAGATTCCATCACATTATTCCAGGATTCTGAATTTGATGCTTCAGAGTTCACTTCATCCATACTGAAACTTTATGACAATGCAGAATCATGTGGGTGTCTTACTGAGGATCTTGCTTGCCAATACATATCACTTTACTTGAAACTGGAAAGACTGGAGGAAGCTAAGACTCTTGCAGAAAAGCTTTGTGATGGTCCTCTTTCAAATGCTGCAAAATTGTGGAGTCTGAGAGCTTCTATGGAGATAAATTCGATTGCGACTGCTCCTGGTAGTTCTCTGTTGAGCAAGGAGAACTTGAGCTCTCTGTTTGATCTATTTAGCACTGTACTTTCTAAGTTGTCTGTAACTGAGGCTGAGGGATTGTGGCACATGGTAAGTTCTCTAGATTAATATTGGCAGATTAACTTTGGTTTTACCTTACTACTATGATTGTGTTTGAAATTGTTCGTGATGCATTTCAGGCCATGAAATTGTTTTTCCATGATAAGGTCTGCTTCGAGAAGTTGGTGAAGATTGCACTGCTATCATTAAGTTTGGCAGGTGGCAGTGATTCAGGAGCATCTGTTTCTTCTGCTATCGTAGGGTGGTATTTGCAAAGAGATGGTATGAAGCATGCTAGGAAGATATACAAGAGGTATGAAAACTAACTGTGCACTTGCCATGTTGCATACAGTATGTAATTGTGTGCTCTCGCATGATGATGTTCTTCAACTATAATTTCGAGCAGCATGTGTAGGTGATATTGACAATGTGAACTGGCATTTTAGATTTCAGAGCAGATGCCATTCATCTGGCTGTTGTTTGTCTCATTGAAATAACAATTGTTCAGTGCATAGTTTCTTCTTTAAATATTTGTAGTATTGGCTTAATAGGCCATGTTTATTTTCCCGTCTTTCTCCAGAGTCCTTCCCATTGCTAGTGCATTTTAGTTAAATAAAACAGAAAAATGTAACTGCAGTCAATATTGCCTCTTTAGTGTTGGGACCTGATGACACCTTGGCCTTTGCTTGTTGGATCCAACACAGATTGCTTGCTTTACCTCGGCCAAGCCTCAGGTTCATGCAGTACTGCATAGAGCTGGAGGCAAACCTTGCATCACTCGGAGACCATGGCGCCCTCACAAATGCTCGACGACTATATGATTCAGTGCTTGACCTGTATCCCCAGGAAAGGGAAGTGTGGAGAAACTACTTCAACCTAGAGCTGAAGGTGAGACCGCACATTACTACTATATATATGCTGCCTCATGTCATAAAAGGCTAAATTGGTTGCCATCTTGATTCACTGACATGGCGCTCTTGATTATATTACCAGATGGGAACATCAGAGTCTGCCAACGCCGTGTACTCGCGTGCTCGCAAGGTGCTCGGTGACTCCACTGCCCTGACGGCTCCCCGGAGCTAGCTAGCAGCATGCAATGTATTCCAACATGTAATGCATTTTTTGTTTGGATCTGATTTTGAATCCTCTCTGTGAGCATGTTTAGTTTGGCCTGTTTGGGTCAGCAAGTAAGCTGATGCATCGAAATTTTGGCTCTAAATCGGTGGGGTGGTAATTTGTGGCTTGCAATATGCTGGGGTGCTGCAGCTGCTCGTCCACCTCTTCGTTGTTGTCCCTTTTCTCCTTGTTGAGCAGTAATAGCCGGACTGCTGGTGTTGGTGACGCTTTTCCCTAGTTGATTTGAGTTGCTATGGAGTAACAGTGTGAATTGCAAGTGGTGCTATGCATTGTTGCTCGTTTTGCATGGACCAGAGAGGTGATAAGCAGTGTCCATGGACCCGTCTTCCTCGTGGCAAAAATTCCTTTATGCATTATTGCTCGTTTTGCATGGACAAGAGGCAGATAAATAGTTCAAGAAAACCCGTTTTTGTCGCGGCAATAACTAGAGTACTGGGAGCTGAATGCTGATGGATGGGATATGCTCCAGCAACCAGCCAATCAAACACCACCACAGTCCACACATTAGCAAAAAGATGGGCACACCGCAAGAGGGAATCTCACTCGTTTCTGCTGGTGGAGCCTGGCTTAGGGTCGGTGTTCGCAGACAAGCATGTCACTGAGTGTCTCTGACGATGAGTGCCATATGTATGACATGTTGCAAGAGGGAATCTCACTCGTGAACGCAAACCGCAATAATACACACCGACGATGAACAAGGTCGCCCCCAGAGCGTTGTAGATCGTCATGACCCTGTGAACTAGGCTGCAATGATGGGAGGTAGAAAAAGTAGATGGAAAAAAATGAGAAAAAACTTGACAAAAGTACACTATTGCCTAAAGTCTTGGTAAAGGCGGCTGGTAAAGATTCGTAGAGGTGGCTCTCTGTAAATCGATTTCTAGGGGTGGCTCAAAACCCAACGCAGAAATCATTTTCCATAAATCACAAATCGGGCTAAAACACACTTTTAAAAAAAATCCAAGGAAGCTAGATCGTCGTAGGTCATGGCTCATACAAATTTTCACACGAAATACACACACGTGCAGCCATAGGTGCTCGAACACGCAATATCATGTCCCGCGCGCACTCCCTCCCACACAAAAGTCACTTATGATAGATACATTTCTTTTGTATTCACTTTATTAGATTTTGAATTGCATAATTATGACTCTAATCAAATTCAAATAAAATGGTTTCAATTGGAAAGTTATAGATATTTATCAAGTACTACAACTTCCACTAGGTTGTTTCTCCATCCGAGACCGTTTGGAAAAATGAACATCAAAATGTGAGAAATTCAAAGACAATTTTCCTTGGATAAATAATTTCAAATGAAAAGTTTTTTTTGCGGGGTTCAAATGAAAAGGTTGGCAACTATAAAGTTGTATAGCTCTTTGAGGTCTACAATCTTGGTTTTATTGTTTCTCCATTCGAGGCTGTTTTAAAAAAATTATATTTCAAAATGTGAGGACTACAAATTGAATTTTGGGGCCGTAAATTATTTCAAATGAAAAATTTATCAACTGAAATATTTTAGAACTTTTCGGATCTATAACTTTTATTTTAGTCATTTCTCTAGCTGAGATCCTTTGAAAAAGTCAAAAAGTTTGAATTTCAAAATTTGAGAACTCCAAACAAAATTGACAAGATCTTATGATTTGAAATGAAAAAGTAGTCATTCACAAAGTTGTAGATCCCTTCGATGTATACAACTTTGTCTTCATCCAACTTAGTTTAAAAAAGTTATGAGTTTTACTGTGTTATACCTATTTTTTAGAAGCAAGCCGGCTCGTAAACTAAATTTAGAGGAGGATTTTGATTATGCCGCTTCTTTCCAAAAATACCTCTGTTGCTAAAAATCGTTTTTGTAGCAGTGTTGAAAGATCAGATCAATTGTATGCTGTCAATTGAGAGTCACCTTCTCTGTTTATGAGGGTGGCAGGACTCCTCAAGGTGTCCCATTTAAGGAGTGCTCAAGAGTTCCTCAACAAATCGAAATAGGAATATATAAATTCCTTTTATTTATTTATTTTCATCAAGCTAGCAACAATGGGATCGGAGAGGTAGACAGAGAAAGAGACCACGCATGCATGTCTGTGTGTTACTCATCGCTGCTGCTGTCCTCGTCGTCGTCGTCGGGCAGTGGCACGGACGCGTGCACGTCGAGCTCCAGCACCAAGTGCACGTCCGACCACTTCTTGGCCGTCGTCCACAGCACGTACCCGGAGGCGCCGCGGAGTTCCCCGGTGCCGCCGACCACGGCGAGCTCCCTCGTCTCGTCGTAGATCCTGTCGCGGCCGGCCACCACGATCGTGCTGCCGTTGTACGGGCCCGCGGTGAGGACGACGGTGATGGACACCACGATCACCTCCTCGTGCTTCGAGGTCAGCATGTACGTGCCCTGCGCCCGGCCGATTGGCCTGGTGTCGCCGTCGCCGACGATGCCTGGCCCGTCCGTGATGAGGTCGTCGATCGCCACCGTATCGCCAAAGGTGCGATCCGGCATGGACTCGTGTGGCGGCCCCACGCCCCAGATGAGCCGGATCGCCGTCCGGTTCGGCCCGCCGATCACGTCGTGCATGTACAGCGGCAGGTGCACGCGCCGCCGGCCACACGCCGCCGACGCCACGTCCGCGGCGGCTAGCAGGCCGACGGCGACTGCGGCCACGAGGAGCATCGTCAGCTTCTTGTTCGTTCTCCCCATTGCTGCTGTAAACGAATTTGCGTGTGTTTTGCTGCTGGTGTTCAATTATTCACAGTCCGGCCATCTGTTGTTTGTCCTGCAGGTTTTAAAGCCGGCCGGGCACGGGGTGGATGCAAGTGACGAATGGGATGGAGCCACGAGAGACACGAGGTTAGCTCGGATGGAGCCACGAGAGCCTAGTGATGAAAACGGAACTGATATTGTATTTATTTTCATATTTATGTCCGGATTCGGATTCAAATACGGATAGTATAAAAAATACTGGATAGGATATGATTAGATATCGACATCATAAATATATGATTTAAATATTCGGATACGAATACGATATCGGATGTTAAATATCCGGACTAGGATACGGACGGATTAAAACCCCTCTAAACGGATTCGGTCTCGAATACGGTCGGAAAATATCCGTACCGTTTTCATCCCTACGAGAGACACGAGGTTAGCTCAGACAGAATAGGACACTTACGCTTTGTTTAGTTGGTAGGCTAGAGTTGAAATTTTTTCACTCTCTCTCCATCACATCAACTTTTGCACGCATACATAAAGCATTAAATATAGATAAAAAATAACTAATTATACAATTTAGTTATAAATCACGAGACGAATCTTTTGATTCTAGTTAATCTATAATTGGACACTAATTGTCAAATACAAACGAAAGTGATACAGTTAGAAAAATTCTAACTCCACCAACTAAACAAGGCGTTAATTGGGCCATGTTTATGTTTTGTGGGGGCTCAAGGGGCTCCATTTCTGTTTGTACTTCCTTCGTTTTAAAAATATAATAAAAGATTAAAGCTTATCCTAAATCAAACTATCAGTAGTTTGACTAGATTCATAGAAAAAGACAATAATATTTATAACGTCAAACTAGTATTATGAGGTACATTATGAATGTAGTTTCACAATTTACCTTTTAATCTTGTAGACATTGATATTTTTTATTTATAAACTTAAACAAACTTATTTAGCTTAACTTCGGACAAACTTTGATCCGTTAAATTTCAGGACAGTCGGACAGAGGAAGTGTAGCAGTAGGCGCCGATGAATGCAGAGCCAGTTTTTTCACTTCGCTAGTGTATTTTGTGAAGAGAGAGGAGAAAGGCTCCATGCTATTAAGATTATTTGTGATCATATTAAAAAAATATTTATGATCAATTAAAGGACAATCTTATACTCCTTTCGTGCATAAAAGGATGCAACTATGAGATTTATGTCAATCAAACTAGTTTAAGTTTGATCAGGTTTGTAATGAAGAATTAGATCATTTCATCCATGTTTTTCAGCACTACTTCAGCAGTACCTTTTCAGTGAAGGAACAACGTTTTCTCTCACAACAAATTAGCATCAGCATCAACTAAATTTTAGCAAAACGAACAGGATAGACGGAGAGAGTATTGGCAAACCACTAATTGCATTCTTCAAATAAGTTTATTATAAAAATAGATTCAACTATCTGTCTAATGATACTAATTATGTAACATAAATATTAATATTTTTTATATATATTTGGTCAAGTTAAGTACGTTTGACTTCTCGAAAGTGAGAACAATAGTTAAAAAGGTATGGAGTGAGTATCAGGTAAACCCCAACCGAAAGTTTGGGTAGTGCTTTTTTGGGTAGACATCGGGTAGTTACGTGACTCGAAATTTTGGGATTACCTACATAGCTTGCACTCTAGCTCTAGCTACAATTGGGCTTGTTCGGCAGACGTTAGGCCGCAGGCCGTCACCTCCACCTTATTTGCTTGAACTACTTTCGAGTCATGGAACAGTGTTTTTCTCTCACAATATTTCAGTATAAGCATTAGTATAAGCCAAATTTCAGCATGAGCAAACTGGACTAGCTGCAGCCAGCAACAGCGGCAGATAAAAAGCAGCTGATGAACAGGCTAAATAATCGCTAGTATGAATGATCGAGGGGTGTTCAGTTCAACTGAATGGAATAATGGAGCATGCAATTTGACTGGGTAAACATTGAATGAACACGGTTGAGTCTGGGTAAAAAGAAAAGAGCAGAGGAGACAGATGGTTCAATAAGCATCTACTCCAAAGAGTAGGATTAAGGCCCTGTTTAGTTCCAAAAAATTTTGTAAAATTTTTCAGATTCCCCGTCACATCGAATCTTTAGACACATGAAGCATTAAATATAAATAAAAAATAAAACTAATTACACAGTTTAGACGAAATGGACGAGATGAATCTTTTAAGCCTAATTAAACTATGATTGGACACTAATTACCAAATAACAACGAAATTTGCTACAGTATCGTTTTGCAAAAATTTTTACAACTAAACAGGCCCTAAGTTTACCCAAATCGATACAAAAGTACTAATATTTATAATATTAAATAATTATTTTTTGAATAATATGAAATCTATTTTTATATATAGTAAAGCTATTTGATTGGAGATATAAATGTTGATAGTATTTTTTTAGAAATTTAGTCAAGCTTAAGAAAATTTATCCAGCCCAAACCTGGTTTTTTCATATATTGTAAAATTATTTAAAGATATAAATATTTTTTTACGAATTACACAAGTACAGACGCAAATGTTCAACACACACGCACGCTCACCTTTATGAACACACGTACGTAAAGTATACTTGTCAATTCCGTTCCGGTACCGTCCGGAACGGCCGGTATGCCTCATGCCGGCGTGTAGACCGGCATAGAAGGAGCTGCGTCCCGTACCGGCCAGCATATACCGTTGTAAGGTCCTAGATGGCTAGAGGGGGGTGAATAGCCTATAAAAAATTCTACAAAAGACACTAAGCAAACTTATTAGAATAACAAACGGCGTAAAGCGAGTTTTGCTTAGCCAAAGGTTGTGATGCAAGCCTCCTATCCACAAGTCTAGTAGATTATGATCTCTAGTTCACACAAGAGCTATGTCACTAATTTTACACTAGAGAACAAGCTAACAACACTACTAGCAAAGCTACCACTAGAGCTACACAAGATAATCTAGTAAAAGTAAATGCAAGAGAGAGGATTGTGATTCTTATACCCACGGTAGAGTAAAGATGTTGCCAATCACCAAGATGATATATATATCAATCAATATTGACAACAATACAATATGAAGACCAATCACCGGGAGACAAGAGACACAATATTTTTGTTCACCCGGTGTTCACTTGTGCACCGACAAGCTACGTCACCGGTTGTGTCGACCAACACTTAGATGGTAACCCGGTGTGACCCTCAAGTCACTTGCCCCTCAAGGCACGCTCCGCAAGGCACCGCAAGACACCACTCTCAAGTGAGGTAACTCAATGACACTCGTATTCCACTAGAGTTGCTTTTGGCGTCCCGCCGAGGAAAGCACAAGAACCTCTCACAATCAACCGGAGGTGGCCAAGAACAATCACCTTCTCTTGCCAACGCCTCCAACAATCTCCAAGCCGGCTAGGAGCGGTACTCTCCAAGAGTAACAAGAAATCCACCGGCTAAACCACCCACAAGTGCCACTAGATGCCCTCAAGCTATGCAAAGCACTTTGGGATCACTCAATCTCACTTTTGATTTGCAATCAAGCAAGAGAGATGAGTGGAAGGAGTAGCTTTAGCTCAAAGGATGCACAAGAGTGTTAGAAATGCTAAGAGACCTCCCCAAGGGCCGGCCAACGAGTATTTATAAGCATCCCAAACAAATAGAGCCGTTGCCACTCCACTGACCGTTTTTTCGGGACGACCGGACGCGCCGGTCGAAACTGACCGGACGCGCTCAACCGCGTCTGATCACCCTGCAACATCCACGTGTCCATCCAGTTCAAACGCGACCGCCAAATCCTCCAACGGTCACTGCGCGCCAACGGTCAAACGCAATGACCGGACGCGCTGCTCAACCGACCGGACGCACCGATCGCACAGCACCGCGCGCCCGTGAAGCATCGACCGGACGCGCTCCAGACAACGACCGGACGCGACAGTGCCAGCGTCCGGTCGGAGTCCAGTAAGCTCCCTCGACGACCGGACGCGTCCGATCGTGTGTGACTGGACGCGCACCGCGTCCGATCGACCTTGCGAACTGCAGTTCCCTCAGGGCGCCTGACCGGACGCGCCGGTCCCGCGAGTGACCGGACGCGCCGGTTGCAAACCCTAGCCCGCGCGCCTGACTGCTGCGCTGTACTGACCGGACGCGTCCGGTCACACCGTGACCGCGTCCGGTGCAGCGTCCGGTCACCTCTGTGACCTCCGTTCGCCTCCGTTACTTTTCCGACTTCCGGCGTAGTGGAAAATAGGCATTTCATTTTCCCGAAATCGCCTGAATCCCGCGCTCGCACGCTCGGCGGGAGGGAGAGAGGAACCCAAACCCCTCTCTACCCGCAAACCATAGCACGACCAACGCCACCTTTGCAAATGTGCCAACACCAACAAGTGTACATCTCCATGTGCTTGTGTGGTAGCTTTTTCTCAATCATTTTCAAAGGTTTTCCAGTTAGCTCACTAGGCCCTACATGCAATGCACTTCATGAATTCACCTAGTGGCACCCGTGCGTCGAATAACCGATAAGACTTTCCCTCTTAATAGTTCGGCTATCGACCCTAAACCACTCACACCCTCTATGGTGTCTTGAGTGTAAAACAAAATGGCCCTATGGTTATACCTTTGCCTTGAACCCATTTTGTTTCTCCAAAAGATATGATCCACTTCATATCATCACATGACTGTCTCGATCCATCGACCTTGACTTCACTTGCTCTTCACCTTCACAACCGGTCCACCGAGCCAAGCTTCATCTTGGTCTTCACCATCTTGGTCATATGAGTCAATGTCATGTCTCATATTCAATGACCACCTTTATCTAAATCATTCACTTAGATACAAAGGTTAGTCCTAGGTTTCATCAATTAGCCAAAACCAAACTAGGGACTTTCAACCGTTCCAAGAGCAAAACCGGAATGGCCTCCGAAACGGAATTGACAAGTTAGTCGTAAACCCCCTATAAGCACCTGTGAAAGACTATGCTGACATATCTCGAGACTAACGAAGTCACCACACACGTCTCACCGTCGAGAAAAACGTCGCCTACTACTGAAAGCACAATGATGTTAAATTTTGAAATAAATCTAGGAAAATGTGACTACCCGTGCCAAGTTGAGGGCTTGAACCCGGGTGGGCAGATTCCACCAGAAAAATATGAGTACCCGTGCCAAGTCGAGAACTTAAATCTGGGTGGACAGATTTCACCGTAAGCAAGTGGGCTCTGTTCGCAAAGATATAAATATAAAAACTTGTCTTCGTCCAAGACTCGAAGAGCGAGCACATGCTATAGCAGGTGAAAGACAGTGACAATGTAACAACTATCCACGAAAGCAAGAGGGTGAAAGACAGTGACAAGAAGCTCCCCCACCAGTAGAATACTGTATGAAAGTGTTTAGCAGCATAATTGCAGATCACATCACTCAGCCTTGGCTCAGATAACCAAGACGGGCAACCGGACCACCCATCTCGGAGTCCCAAACTGAAACGCTGTGGAAAAGATTTTCTGCAGTAGTGATTGGCAAACCGCAAATGGCGATTCACAGTTGCATGAACTTGGATTTACCTAGAACTGACAATCCGTCACAGCTCTGGTGCCACAGTTTCATACGTATTTGGGGAAGTAAAATCTGCCCTTGAGGGCACATGCTCTCCTGATGTGCATGTATCCCAATGCACATCCAGTGGTACACATCAAGAGAGCACATGCCCTTAAGGGCAGATTTTATTGCGTTTGTTTGTTTGGTTCGTGACCTGTGTCATGGCGCCCCCACACCTTGCCAACGCCACAAGTCATTTTTTGCGCTAAAGCTCGCCAAAACACAGGTGACAATAGGCACGCCTAGCGCCCGGACGTCCGGCGCCAGGACGCGTCCGGACGCACCTCCAAAAATGGCACCCATGTACAGAAACAACGCCAGCATGTGCGCGCGCGTTCCCATCCGCGGCCTATCTCCTCTACATTCCCATCTCGCCACTGCGCTACCATCTCAGGCACACTCCCTTTGCAAGCCCCCACCGCGCCACCTCCGCAGGCCCCTACCGCGCCATGCAACGCCGCGCCCGTTTTGCGCTGCACGCAGGGCCCGCGCCGCCCGAGCAACAAGAGGGGAAGGGTGCATGGCGCCTTCAATTGGGAAGGACCCGACTGCGGCGTAATATGGATGCTCTGCTGGCTCCGGAAGAGATGATGCAGCAGAAAGGTGGGGGAGGAGAGATGCAACATATACCCCGATCTACTTTTGAAACATCCAAAAACTACAGTTGTAACATATGTCTGAAGGCAGTTGAAACACTTGAAACATGCTTCTGAAACACTTAAAAAAACACATGAAACACACTTGAAAACTATTGCAACCATACGCAACATCCAAATAAAATACATGCAACGTATGTGTGAAACATATGCAACATCTAAATAAACACACTTGCAACATGTGTCCGGAAATCACAGATGAAACATACCTCTGAAACATCTGAAACACTCGAAACATACGCTTGCAACATGCCTCTGAAACAATTGCAACATATGCAACATCCACTACAAGAAATGTGTTGGTTTATGACGTTTATGACATGACATTCAATCAAAAGGTCACTAAATCGGTCTGTTTATGACGTTTGCTTTGGAAGCATTTCAACTTAGTGATATAACTAAATAAACGTCACAAAAAACATCTTAAAGGTAGGCAAATTCCATATTGTGACATTTTTGTCATGTCAAAAACACCAATTACAGTCGTCATAAATGTATGAAAATGATAGTGTGTCAAAAAATATTTTGTATGACAAGGATGGTGTGTCATAGCTTCTTTTATTAATTTTTTATGAAAAGGATGTATGAAAAGCTTCTTTTATATTATTGCCTGCCACCAGGGCTTCCCAGGGGGTGTCGGCAGTGTGAGCCGTGGGCTCTGGACCAGAAGTAGCGGTGCAACACGGTCAAAGTCTGAAAGAGCGCAGCTGAGGACCAAGCAGGAGCCACTGTAATAATCACTTCACACGTCTTTTTTTTTGAAACTATCACCTCACACGTTAGTTCAACCGGAATCGAGTATATCGGTACTGATCACCAACTTGTCCTTTCAACTGTAGGAGAAAAACGAAGGCACCGTTTGGATGCCAAAATTTTTGGCAAAACACGACGGTAGCGTTTTCGTTGTTATTTGGCAAATATTGTCCAGTCTAATTAGGCTTAAAAGATTCGTCTCGTCCATTTCGTCTAAACTGTGTAATTAGTTTTATTTTTTATCTATATTTAATGCTTCATACATGCGTCCAAAGATTCGATGTGACGGAGAATCTAGAAAAATTTGGCATTTTGGGGTGCAACTAAACAGGCCCGAAGTATGGTCGCTACGTATATGTGTGTGCATACCATTGTCATTAAATGAATCTTTCTACTATGAGAAGCCTGCAGCTCAAACGCACTCAGGCCCAGCTTCCCAGCGGACGGCGCAACCCCCGCCAGACGCCCAGCCAGCCAGCCTCCCAGGGGACGGAATTTAAAAAAACAAAAAAGTTGCGCCAAGCGCTCGGGCTCGAACTCGTGATCAAAAATCCGGTGGCGCTGCGACGGCTCCCTGCTCTTCACTCCCTCTCTGCTCCTTTTTCTTAGTTTCAAAAATTCATCAAAAATCAGAAAAAATGCAAAACAAGTTTAGTTGGGTTTATAAAATCGTGATCCGTCTTCAGATGACAGTTTAGTACTAGGTCGTGTGTTATCTGTAGGTGTAATTAAATCATCCTTGCATTCTTGTATATGCTTTCATAAAGTCCATGCGTCATTTCGAAGAACCCTGACTACAAGGGATGTGTCTCCACATGACTCGTCTATTCCGATGTCGTAACATGCTCAAACTTTTTCTCAATCTTGTGCGTGCCTCGGGATGAGGAAACGCTAAGTTTTAGATTTCCCGGAGGTGCTTTGCCATTTTCTTTCATTTAAATGAATTTCTGCGCGGCAGGACGTCGTAATTGTAGGTTGAACTGAGTCTACCCCAGAAACGACCCGGAACGGTGCCATATTTCTACGCCAGGTCTAACATTCCCTAGGAACCGGTTATGGTGGAGGCGGATGGTAAAATATCTTATTTTCAATGCGTAACTCGCCCTTCTTTCTCAATTTTAGCGATAAATAAATTCAGCAATTACTTAATTTGATCAGAAAAATCTAAGATTCCATGTGGGGCCATGCTCTGGGCACTCATGCATACAAAAAAAGTTTCAAACCATTTCGACAACGATGTATTGTACATGCTTCACAAAGTTCATACGCCATTTCGAAGAACCGTGACTACAACTAATGGGTCTCCACGTGACTCGTCTGTTTCGATGTCGTAAGCTGCTCAAACTTTTTCTCAAACTTGTGTGTGCCATAGGATGAGGAAACATTAAGTTTTAGATTTTTCGGAGGTGCTTTCTTTCATTTAAATAAATTTCAGCGCGGCGAGACGCCGTAATTGTAGGTTGAACTGAGGTTACCTGAAAACGATCAGGAACAGTGCCAAATTTCTACACTAGGTCTCACATGCCCTAGGGAACCAGTTTTCATGGAGGAGGATGGTAAAATATCATATTTTTAAGGCGTAACTCACCCTCCTTTCTCGATTTTAGCGATAAATAAATTCAGTAAATACCTAATTTGATCAGAAAAATCTAAGATTCAGTGTGGGGTCATGCTCTGGGCTTTCATGCATGCTGAAAAAGTTTCAAGCCATTTCGACACCAGCGTATCGTACATGGTTCACAAAGTTCATACGCCATTTCAAAGTACTGTGACTACAACTAATGGGTCTCCATGTGACTCCTCCGTTTCGATGTCGTAACCTGCTCAAACTTTTTCTCAAACTTGTGGGTGCCATAGGATGAGGAAACACTAAGTTCTAGATTTTTCGGAGGTGCTTTGCTGTTTTCTTTCATTTAAATGAATTTTGGCGCGGCGGGACGCCGTAATTGTAGGTTGAACTGAGGCTACCCTGAAACGATCCGGAACGGTGCCAAAATTCTACACTAGGTCTCACATGCCTCAGGGAACCAGTTTTCATGAGGCGGATGGTAAAATATCATATTTTCAAGGCGTAACTCGCCCTTCTTTCTCAATTTTAGCGATAAATAAATTCAGTAATTACCTAATTTGATCAGAAAAATCTAAGATTTGCTGTGGGGCCATGCTCTGGCCCTTCATTCATGCTGAAAAAGTTTTCAAGCTGTTTTGACACCGGCATATTATACATGCTTCACTAAGGATGAAAACGGACGGAAACGGACAGAAAAACCCTATTTCTACTTCCGTTTCTATATTTTTTGGCGGAAACGGGAGCAGGTTCGAAAACGGAATCGAAATATGCGAACATACGGAAATGGACAAATACGGATGGAGAGCCGAAAAATTAAATTAAGATCACATAATCTAATATTCTCAAAGTAACATATATAAAATCATGTAATAATATATACAAAGTTTAATATTCATTTATATGCTACGTACGTGAATATAACATGCATATTTGGTGATTCGTAGTTATATTAACATAACATAAGGACATGTAATTGTTGAACATGTTGAGCATAGATTGAAAACAGGATAAAAACGGAATAGATACGGGTCTATTCCGTATTAAAACGGGATTACTCGGAAACGAACGGAAAACACAATTTTCTACTTCCGCAAATATGAAAACGGGATCTCGCAAATACGGAAACGGACGGGAAAATGTAGAAAACGGAACGGGACGGTACGGGAAAAATTTCGTCCGTTTTCATCCCTATGCTTCACAAAGTCCATGCGCCGTTTCAAAGAACCCTAACTACAACTGATGGGTCTCCACGTGACTCGTCTGTTTCGATATCGTAAGCTGCTCGAACTTAATTTATTTGATATGACAGGCGGTCTAGTTTTTAGGATGTGAGATCAAATGGAACAAAATTCAAGTTCGAGTAATCCCTGACAAAACACTTGATTTTTGACTAATTTTTAGGATATGAGGTCAAATGGAACGTGTCTTGTATAATTTATTTGATATGACATGTAGTCTAGTTCACGTTAAACTTGTGTTTGGACGCATAGAGATCATCGAGACAAAATTATTAAATTATGATTTGCATTTATAATTAAATGTATTTTTAAGGGAGAATTAAATGTATTTTGGCTAGCTTTTTTTTTGAGGAACATGTACTTTGGCTAGCTAAAGAAAAGGAAAAAGAAAAACCTAAAATCAGCCCAATAGCCCAATAGCCCACCGGCCCGCAATTTTCTAACCGTTGATTCTTGATCGTATGGATGAAAATGAGCTGAGATCCACCTTGTGCGTATAAAACCTCCAAACCCTTGTCTTCCCAGTCTCCTATCTCATTCACGCATGAGTGGGCGCGACCAAGGCTGCCCACGCCGCCGCCTCCACCGCATCCGACACTAGCGGCCGCCCCCATCCCACCCCATCACGTTGCCCTACCATTCCATTCTTCCATGGTAGCCCTCCATTCCTCCTGGCCTCCTAGGGCTCGGCGGATCCGGTCCTCGGAGTGGCGGATCCAGCTGGCGGCACAGCGCAGAAGGTGGATCTCGTAGGGCAGCCATCCTATGGGGAGGTTGTGGCACGAGGCAGTGGCACTCTAGGAGACTGCAGTGGCAGTGCTCGAGGAGGCCACGGTGCGCGGCAGCGGCGCTCGCCTCGGGCCTCGCTAGAAGCCCTAGCTCGGTGCGAGTGCACCGGTGGTCGGGCGGCGGAGGAGGCCAGCGCGGCCGTGAGCCCTCCAGCCCTCCTCTCAAGGTCGGCAACAGATTCCCCATTCATGAGGCTGGCAGTGGATTCTCCATCTTCCTCCTTGTTGTCTCTTCCTCCCCCCTCACTCTGTAACGGCTGAGGCGTCCACGGGATGAAGAGGCGGCCTAGGGTGCAAGCGCTAGCAGAAGAGAGAAGCGTAGAAGTAAAATGTGTTTTCCTTTCTGTGTATGACAAGTGGGCCCGAGGCCATGTTTTGTATCCGGCACATAAGTGCCTAACCCGAGGGGAACGAGACTTATTCAGACAATTAAAGAAATAGAAATCGCTGGACAGAGGAGATTCCTCGCAGCGCTCTTACCTGACCTGTGCCATCTCGATCGCTCACGTCGACGGCGAGTTCGCCGGTGGCCACGGGTGTGACAGTGGTATCAGAGACGGTCGTTCCTCGGCTCCGCTCAGATCCAATTCGCGTTGTCCTCCGCTCGGATCCACCTCGCGTCGTTTCCGGTAGCGTTCCGATCCGACTGCTTCGATCTGCAGTGCATAATTCCGGTTGGCGGGTTGATCTCCGTTCAGCATCAGAGCGGTGTTGCAGCTGAGGCCCGTAGGTCCATCCTTTGGGTTGCACTGGGTCAGCGTCGGCCTCGGATTCGTCTTTCCCCAATCGACAGAAACCACCTCCATTCCCCACCACCAACCTGAGCGGATCCAGCGTCCACACCACTAACCTGTTCGATCTCGGTCTTCACCGACACCAACCTCTACGGCACGTTGCTCAACTGGGGGACTACATTGACACACTGGGATTCGGCGGCGTGAATCCACTGTGAGAACCATTCCCTATTCTCACATCTTTTTACTCTAGCACGGTTGATTCAGTAGCGAGGGTTGCAGGACGTCTGTTCTCGTGTAAAATTCCATAGCTATCGGAGTCAATTGCGGTGGGGTGGCGTCAGGCGGGGAAGTATCCATCGATTTGGGTTGCGGGGAAGTGTTCCCGTGTAAAATTCCTCGATCGAGCCTCACTTCCAGGCGGCGGTGAATTGGGGTGAGCAGCATATAGGGGAGATCTCAAATCAAACCTGTTGCTTCCTCCTACGTCAGTCACGGCTCCGATCAAGCCATCGAAGCAGACCCAACTCTTGTTGGACGAAATGTTGAAGAATTCTGATGAGGAGAAGTCCAAGTGGGATCAGGTTATGGACAATTTTGATTTGCTATACAATCGTATGACTGACCTGGGGCTTGTCCAACAAGAGCTCAAAACCCAAATCGAGCTGAACAATACCAAGGTGGACAAATGTACTACTGAGCAACAGTTCATATCCCAACAAGTGCGGGCCAACGGCCAGGCGGTGGCTCAACTGACCTTGCGTCAGTTCGAGGATGATAAGGAGTCTGTGAGTAATACTTCTGGGTCAGCCGTTTTTGAAGAAGAAGAGCCCTTTCAGAACATGTTTGCTAAGAACACAGAGACCATGCAACCAGCACATTCCAGAGCACATAGGCGCCACGGTGACCAGTAGAAGGATGACTCGGTACCTCATCATGCTTTACCCAAAATGCTCTTTCCTAAGTTTGATGGCAGTCACCCCAAGATATGGATTGACAATTGTGTTAGTTACTTTGATATCTACAAGGTGCCTGAGCGAGTTTGGGTCTCCTCTCCACTATGCATCTGGAGGGCAATGCTGTCAAATGGTTTCAGGCCTACAAGCAAACTCATGCTAAGATCTCTTGGCTGACATTTTATCTAGCTGTAACAGAAAAATTTGGAACTGATGATTACAGAGCTGCTCTAGCGGATCTGGTGTCCCTCAAGCAAACTAGCACTGTGGAGTACACAACTCAGTTTCAGTCACTCCAGTTTGACATTACCATGCATAGCTGTCATTACGATGATCTCTTTTTCACCACTCATTATGTTAATGGCCTCAAAGATGATATTCGAGCAGTGGTTGAACCACAGGTACCAGCCACAGTGGAAAGAGCGGCTATCATTGCAAAGATTCAGCAAAAGATGCTAGAGCGCGGCAAGTATAAATACCAGAGGGCCAATGTTCACAACAAACCAAATTCTCCACAGAAATCTGACACCAGACCTATCCCAGCTCCAGGTACCTTATGGAGGGACAAACAACTCAGAGACTATAGGAAAGCAAATGGACTGTGTTATACTTGTGGTGAAAAATTTGAGCCTGGCCATATTGAAGTCTGTTCTAGGAGAGCGAAGCTCCAGTCAAATGCACTAGTTTTGAATGAATTGGACTGCGAACTCAGTGATGATGTCCTCAATCAAATGGCAATTGAAGATTCTCTACAGGAGCAATTTGGTCAACTATCCATTAACGCTATGTCTGGCAATGACAGTACCAACTGCATCAAGCTTAAAACACGAGTCCAAGATAAAGTGATGTTGATTTTAGTGGATAGTGGCAGCTCTCATAGCTTTGTGAGTTCTCAATTTGTCAACCTCACCAAGCTTCCAACAGTACAGACTGCACCAAGAAGGGTTCAACTGGCCAATAGCGAATGGATGGTTACTGATAGGAAAGTCCCTAATCTACAGTGGTACTGCCAAGGTCAAACATTGACATCTGATATGATTGTCCTTGACATGTCCCCTTATGATGCCATTTTGGGGTATGACTGCGAAAACACAGTCCAATGACTTGTGACTGGGACAACAAAATACTGGAATTCATTGAAGCCGGCAGACACATTAAATTGAAAGGCTTGCAGCAACAGCAGATGGCATTGCAATATATCTCAGCACAAAAAGTATATAATTCCACCAAAGGGAATGAGGTGTGGGCTTTTGTCTTGGTGGATCAGCTGTCTCCTCCACCTGTCAGCTTGCTAAACAAGCCACCAACACAACCACCGGATGATGAGGACATCCTCCATTATTATCCGCTGGCAAAGACGTAACAAAAAAGGCCATGTGGCCTAGTTGTAGTCGGGCGGCGATCGTGTGAGCCTCTGAATAATCCCACCTTGCTTAGCTTGGGAGGAGGAAGCCACCTTAAAAGAGAGAGCCACCCTTCCCCTATCGGACTAGTCTTTTAGGGACGTTGGGCCTTTCCCCGAGTGGGTGTGCATAAGAACTGTTGGGGTCCGGACAACCTTAATTTATTGGGCCTCGGCCAACCCCACCTGGGCCGGATGTATCATTTGGTATCAGAGCTTATGCACACCCGGCCCAGGTGGGGTTGGCCGAGGTCCAATAAATTAAGGTTGCCCGGACCCCAACAGTTCTTATGCACACCTACTCGGGGAAAGGCCCAACGTCCCTAAAAAACTAGTCTGATAGGGGAAGGGTGGCTCTCTCTTTTAAGGTGGCTTCCTCCTCCCAAGCTAAGTAAGGCGGGATTATTCAGAGGCTCACACGATCGTCGCTCGACTACAACTAGGCCACATGGCCTTTTTTTGTTGCGTCTTTGCCAGCGGATAATGGTGGAGGATGTCCTCATCACCGGAGCTCACAGATCTGTTAGCACAATATGCAGATGTGTTTATTGATCCCAAGACATTACCTCCTCAGAGAAGCTATGATCATGCTATATCTCTTCTCCCTGGCTCTATTCCTGTGAACTCTAAACCCTATCATTACTCTCCTCAACATAAAACAGAAATTGAGCACCAAGTGAAAGAATTGCTACAAGCAGGCCTTATTGCACAAAGCCATAGCCCTTTTGCTTCCCAATCTTACTAGTTAAGAAGAAGATGGCACATGGAGGTTCTGTGTCGACTACAGACGACTGAACAATATGACAATCAAAAATAGGTTTCCAATGCCTATTATTGAGGAGATTTTGGATGAGTTGCATGGTGCAACAATTTTTACAAAATTGGACATGAGGTCCGGGTACCATCAAATTAGGATGCTGCCGGAGGATGAGCATAAGACCGCTTTCAAGACACACTTTGGCCACTACCAATTCAAAGTCATGCCTTTTGGGCTTACAAATGCTCCTGCCACGTTCCAGTGTGTCATGAATGAAATACTGCAACCTTTTCTTCGACACTTTGTGCTAGTATTTTTGGATGACATTCTTATTTATAGCAAGAACCTAGCAGAGCATGTCCAACACTTGAATCAGGTTTTAGCAGTTATGAGAGTCCACAAGTTGTATTTAAAAGCATCTAAGTGTTCATTTGCTCAACATAGTTTGGACTATCTGGGCCACATTATTTCTGCACAAGGAGTCTCTACAGATCCCAGTAAGATTGTGGCCATGCTACATTGGCCAACACCAACCAATTTCACTGAACTCCGAGGGTTCCTAGGCCTCACGGGGTATTACAGAAAATTTGTGAAGAATTATGGAATTTTGGCCAAACCTCTCACTAACTTGCTGAGACTAAAGACTTTTGAGTGGTCACCGTCTGCTCAAGTGGCATTTGAGGATCTGAAAATAGCCATGACTAAGGCTCCAGTGCTTACTCTACCCAATTTTCAGCAACCTTTCACCGTGGAAACTGATGCCTGCCAAGATGGGCTTGGAGCAGTCTTGATGCAACAGGGGCAACCAGTGGCATACCTCAGCAAAGGGCTGGGTCCTAAACATCAGTCACTTTCTATTTATGAGAAGGAATTTCTTGCACTTATCATGGCCATAGAAAAGTGGCGACATTATCTTCAAAGGCAAGAGTTCACTATTTTGACAGATCACAAATCCTTGGCTTATCTCAATGAACAGAATCTTCATTCAGAGATGCAACAGAAGGCCATGACAAGGCTGATGGGCTTGCAATTTAAGATAGTTTACAAGAAGGGTAAGGAAAATTTGGCAGCAGATGCTCTTTCTCGAGTAGCTCATCTTCTAGCTATACAGGCTGTCTCTACAGTCCAACCAGTTTGGGTTCAGGAGGTGTTAAATTCATATGCCACGGATCCTCAGGCCCAAGCATTACTCACCAGATTGGCAATAGCCATTCAAAGCTCTGTATGGTTATGAACCCAACCTTGGGGCTGTTCCAGAGGTGTCTGATACTACTCCACCATCAGTAACTGAGGTCATCAATCACAGGGCAGCTCACTTACAGTCTCTAAAGCACAATCTATCCAGGGCCCAAAACAGAATGAAAGTTATGGCTGATCAAAAGCGTACTGACTACCAGTTTTCAGTGGGTGACCAGGTGCTGCTCAAGTTGCAACCGTATACTCAGTCAACTGTTGCTAACAGACCCTTTCCCAAATTGGCTTATAAATATTTTGGACCCTATAAGGTGCTGGAACGTGTGGGCTCTGTGGCATACCGGTTGGAATTACCTGACGACTCTCTCATCCATCCTGTTTTTCACATATCCCAGTTGAAACCTTTCATTGCAGATTTTACTCCTGTTTATGCAACATTGCTTGTTACTACTGATCTGGAAGCTGCCGCGACCACACCGAAGCAAGTGATGGATCGTCGGCTGGTGAAGAAAGGTAATACAACAATACCTCAGGTGAAAGTCACATGGACAGGTTTACCAAGCTCGGCGGCAACTTGGGAAGACTACAATGTGCTCAAGCGTCGTTTTCCGGCTGCTCCAGCTTGGGGACAAGCTGAATCTTCAGCGGGGGGAGGTGTAATGGCTGAGGCGTCCACGAGATGAAGAGGTGGCCTGGGGTGCAAGCGCCAGCAGAAGAGAGAAGCGTAGAAGTAAAATGTGTTTTCCTTTCTGTGTATGACAAGTGGGCCCGAGGCCATGTTTTGTATCCGGCACATAAGTGCCTAACCCGAGGGGAACGAGACTTATTCAGACAATTAAAGAAATAGAAATCGCTGGACAGAGGAGATTCCTCGCAGCGCTCTTACCTGACCTGTGCCATCTCGATCGCTCACGTCGACGGCGAGTTCGCTGGCGGCCACGGGTGTGACACACTCTCCCTCTTCGCAGGCCAGATCTGGCGAGCCCATGTGCGGGGGCTGCTGCTGGTGGCAGATCGACGCGGAGGACGGAGTGGTGGTGCCTAGATCGGCGCCGACGCCGACTTTGGTGCGGTTCTCGTTCGGTCCAGTGCTTGCTGGTCTACTTCTCGGCGGGGGCTGCTGCAGGTTGACTACTGGCGTTGTTATTCTCAATTCTGAGCATAGACTCGTACTAGTTAATTTCTCTCATAGAAGTATGGTTTTTTTTTTTTCTGAATTAGTTGCCCTGATGGAATAGGCTTAACTCTGAATAACATGTATTAACATTTTACGACATTGCAAGTGTCTATGAGCCCATACAGAAGTGTGCCTTCGTTGCTTTCTTGTGAACGCATTCTGCAGAGTACTCTGGTTCTTTTAGTGAGTCAATGACTCATACCCCAACTATTCCATGCCTTCCATGCCATGCCAGTACTCTAGCTGATCTGAAATGGCTGCAATCTCTCTCTTTTCTTTCAATCAGATATATTACTGTTGTAGTATGAGAAAAATAGCATATGTGAGCTTAAGTACCTTCCTTCTGAATAATCTCGTGTTGACGTGATGCACTGTGAACTTAAAGATTTTTCTTTCATGTTAGAGAGAATAGCAGATGATAGCAACAAGACAACTGCATCAGTCTCCCATTATTGAACTCCAGAAGTGCATTGTAGATTTGGCATGTTTCTCATGGACTAAATAAACTTTTGAATGAGTTGTCACATTAATATCTTGAGGTGATGTTCGTTCTGAAAATTTAAAGCTAAATCTAATCTGAAGCTGATTTTTTGCCTGTTAGGTTTGTGCAAATCTTGGCTTCAAATGAATGTCTACTTAGAATTGACTAATGATTAATTAGTTTGCTGTTCTTAAGAGGCATATGTGCATCTGATAGCGTATCATTCATTCTACTAACTGGTAACCGTGTATCATGCACATGCAGAAAGTAAACGACCACTAATATTTATTTTTTCATGGGTGTGCAGGGTGATGAAGATCTGTAACATTGCTTAAGAAGTGCAACGGTGTGGAACTTGATGGTAAGCCCATGAACAAAGAGCTAGTTGGGACAATACTACTACATCATTGTGACTTGATGGTAACCACTTTCTGGCAGATGTTGTTTTAACCCTCTGCTGCTAGGAATACTATTACTGTTAGTCTGACCTGTAATCCTGTATGTGATGACCCAAAATTAATCTATAGCTGCATGTGTTCGCTCAATTACAAATGACAGCTGTGGGCTCACCCGTGTCTTCGTGATGTCCACTTTGATCTTCTGATAACCTGGTATGTGAACGTGCAGTGCTATTATTGCTAAAAATAAAATGAAATTTAGCAAAATCAGATTCTTATTCTCAATAAAACACTATTGAGGACTGGATTGATACATATTATTTACATTGTTTCAGTAATGCTAGTTATTGTCTTTGGTACATCTTATATTTTTTTTCTGTGCAATAACATGAATTAAGCCATTTAATCACATTGTGTTTGTTATTTGTTTTGCTGGTGTTTCTTAAGTGTACTCGGCTTAGCAATTTTCCACACGCATTGCATTGTATTTTATTTCTGAGAACTGTAGGCTTTCTAAATACGTGTTCTGAAAAGATCAAAGATTTTTTTGATTGAAATAAGTGACGTTATAGGATCAACTATATACATGTACAAGCTTCATCCAAACTACCGATCTTTTTCCTTTGTGCATTGCTGGCAGCAGCAGACATGGGCAGGTTCCCTAGACCTGCTCCTCCATGCTCTATTTCTTTCCAATTTCTACATGCTCTACATGTTGTGCACCTATCACTTTCTCTGTCCGAGCTCTATTTCTTTTCAGTTCACAAGACCGGCAACTCCTCCATGAATTACTTGTTGTGTCCTATTACTGTCCTATTAGATTTGTAGTCTCAGTATTTTCTTTACAATTCATGGACAGGTTCGAAGCCTAACAACCTTGGTGATGACATGGATGGAGAGGACAAGATCTTGGTGCTTCCTAATTTAGAAGAACTAAAATCTATGTATGTGTTATTATTATTATTATAGCTGATGTACTTCTCATCAGATGGAATGCATATATGAATATGGATTTTTTTACGTTTGCAAATTGATATCAGTTGGAATGCATATATGAATGTGTTTTATGTTTGCAAATTGTGTTTTCTGGTTGGCCTAATAAAAAGCTACGTGGTTTGTGGCCCAAATAAGTTTTGGGTCGGCCCTAGACAGGACTGAAATATTGTGGATTGGATCAATAAATTTTGTGTGGGCTCAAAATAACATAAAATGATCTGCACGGGCCCAAAGAAACCTTACGTGGGCTTAGCCTGAACTTGTTAGGTTGGGCTAGAATCAATACAAATTAGTCATGGGCCAAAAGAAGCTTCAAAACAAGAAATGAGCTAGGCCAAAATTCAGCCTCAATAATGGGCTTAGCCCACTATAAGGCTGCTGGTTGCATGGACTTGGTGTAAGGAATTGTGACTTCAAATCAAATGTCATAAAATTTTGTGACTTCAAAACTAATGTTATAAATTTGTGACACCAACGTCTAAACGACATAAAGCATGGTTTAAGGCGCATGGTTTTTGACGCAAGCATTTTCGTCAATTGGGTGTCATAGATCTTAACCTATGATATAAATTGCAGATATTATGACATCAACAAAATGACATAAATCAACACATCTCTTGTAGTGATCCCAGAACGAGTTGTGTAGCGGTGGCCGCACGTGAGAGAGTTAGGCGAGTTGTGTAGCGATGGCCGCACGTGAGAGAGTTAGGCGAGTTGTGTAGCGATGGCCGCACGTTGATGTTGGGACGATCGCCGCACAGGCCCAGAACGGCGCGTCCGGCGCGGACACACCCGAACGGGCGCCCTCACAAAAGCATTATCGGTGGACAATTGGCTCACCGAACTCTTGGCGCAGCCTTGACCTTGGTGTGGCATCCCTAGGCATCGTCCAAACAAACCCTCAGTCTCATATAAAAATAAGGAAAAAGCCGACCAACCCTGCTTGCACTATATATGGCTCCAGCTACAATAATCACTAGTGTGAATGTATATATGATCGATGGGTGTTCAGTTCAACTGAATGGAATGGAGCATGCAATTTGATTGATTGAGTAAAGACTGAATGAACACAATTGGGTTTGGTTGAAGGAAAAAAAAAGTAGAGGAGACACAAATGGTTCAATAAGGGAAAATAGTCTATATGATTAAGTTTAACTCTACCGATGCAAAAAGAACTAATATTTATGATATTAAATAAGTGTCATGCAGTTGATTAACCACAAAATATTTTTTTCCATATATAGTACTAAAGCTATTTGGTTGGAGACATAAATATTGATACGGTTCTTTTTATAAAATTCAGTCAAGATTAAGGAAATTTGATCTAGTCTAAACCTGGATTCATATATAGTAAAACTATTTAATTAAAGATATAAATATTTATACAGTTTTTAATAAATTGGTTTAGGGGGTGTTTAGATGAAAAAAATAGAATTTGGCTATTGTAGCACTTTCGTTTGTATTTGGCAATTAGTGTCCAATCATGGAATAATTTGGCTCAAAAGATTAGTCTCGTGATTTACAACCAAACTATGCAATTAATTATTTTTTAATCTATATTTAATGCTCTATGCATGTGTCCAAAGATTCGATGTGATGGAGAGAGAGTGTAAAAATTTAGAATTTGGAAGGCATCTGAACAAGTCCGTCAAGTTTAAGAAAAAAATTGTCTTAGTCCAAACCTTGAAGAGTGAGTACATGCTATAGCAGGTGAAAGACAGTGACATTGCAACAACTTTCGACATATACAAAAGCTAAAGGGTGAAAGACAGTGACAAGAAGGTCCACCAACAATCCAATATATGTATGGTTTGATTAGCAGCATAATTGCAGATCACATCACTAGTCATTTAGTCCATTCCACACAAGGCTGGAGAGCACGCAGCCATGGCCATCAGCATCAGCAGCAGCTCGGTCGCCGCAAGCAACAAGCGCCTCCTGCTCGTGGCCGTCGTCTCTCTGGCCCTCTCAGCGTCGCCGTCGGCGGTGTCGGCCCGCCGGCGCCCCGTGCGGCTGCGGCTGTACATGCACGACATCGTGGGCGGGCCAGGGCAGACGGCGGTGCGGCTGGTGAAGGGCCCGGGGCCGGAGAACCCGTCGATGCACCCGGGGAACTACTTCGGCGACACGGTGGCGGTGGACGACCTCCTCACGGAGGGCCTCGCCGTTGACTCCGCGCCCGTCGGCCGCGCGCAGGGAACCTACATGACGGGCTCCATGCGCCACCCGGTGTTCGTGGTCGCCGTCACGCTGCTGCTCTCGGCGGGGCCCTACAACGGGAGCACGCTCGTGGTGGCCGGCCGCGACGACACCTCGCTGCCGGTGAGGGAGCTCGCCGTGGTCGGCGGGACGGGGGCGTTGAGACGGGCAGCAGGGCACGTGCTGTGGAGCACGGCCAGGGTGGAGTCCGCGCTGCACGCCGTGCTGCTGCTGGATGTGCACGCGTCCGTGCCGGCGCCGAGCAAGGCGGCTGCTGCTGTGGAGTTGCTCGTCAGTTCTGCCTGACCTGACTTTTGTGTGATGTGTGATTCAGATCGAGATCAACGGCGGGTGATCGAATCAACCACTTTGCGATGAAATTAACGAACTGTGTGCTCAAGTGATTATATTGTTGGCCGTTCTTGTTCCAATGTCCTCTTGTACGCTGTACAGGTGTGCTGTGGTCATGTAATAAATAAGTGACCCTTTGGATTGTCCTAAGTCAATGGTTCAAACCTTTTTTTTTATGATTACACACTACAACTCAGACACTCATAATGCACGCACATTCATCCCTATGAATATATGCATGCAAATCCTACCCTTTAAGCATCTTCAAAGACTGAGCAGATAAATCCTCAAGATTAACGAAGTCACAACAAAGGCCTCGCTGTCGACGGAAACGTCGCCTACCACCTAAAGGCTCTTGTAACCACTAGGCTACAGGCCCTTTCACGTTAATAGTTCAAACTTAATTTGTTGCATATATAATATTATTATTTTGGACGGTGTGATTTATAAATATATTTTTTTAAAAAATATAAAATCAGATTACTCTTGTAACATGGATTCGTAAAGGTATAGTTTGCCAATGCCAATGTTGAGTGACAGTTAGCTATGTTTTGAGGATGTGTCGATAATTAAATCCCAGGTAGTAATAAAATGCTGGTGATCGAAATATCTTTTATTGGCACAGAATTTTTTATTAAACGGCCGAATCCAAAAGTACTAGGTACACCATCTTATTTTTTTTTCAGAAATTTTTAACGAGTGAAATTCACCAACAATTCTCAAAGTTGTCTTAGCGTGTCAGCTAGATCCCCTAAGTTTAAAAATGCATGTTTGGCTCCATGGAATTATAACGGGTCTTATTCAGGTCTAAACGTATGTTTGTCTGTTGCGAATAGGATAGTTGTGCTGTCTTTTTTTTCTTGGTCTTGTCAGGTGCATCCTTTGAACATTTGGGGCGTGTTTATTTGCCTGGATGTCGCCAGCCAAGCCCAAGACCCCCAGCCAGACTGTGCAAGGCCAGGCCCAACTGGTGCAAGGCACCTTGTTTGGTTCTTCTTCCCAACTGGGCAGGCTGGTGCGGGATTGTGTTTGTTTGCCTGCGCTGCGTCGAAGGGCCCATAAGTCAGCCACACCCACCAACTACTTGCGCCTACACCGGAGCCCAAGCGAGCCGAGCCCGGGAGAAATGACCCTCACCTCCGTTTCCTCCCAGCCTGGCCCAAGGGTGCTTTGGATTTTGTGTTGCGCAGGTTCCAATGAAGTCCAGGCAAACAAACAAGTGCTATTGCACGTCCTCAGCCAGGCCTAAGGCCTCGTCCAGGCAAACAAACACACCTTTGTTTCTCCTCCTACCAGAGTGGGTTTTTAAGAGTGGTGGATTAGGTTGGACACAATAGGCCAGGGAAAGAAGAAAACGGGCCGGGGTCGGCCCACTATTGTTACCGTCATCTTGGGCCTTGTTTAGTAGCGCACTGTAACATTTTATTTTTTATTTGGTAATAATTATCCAAACATTGACTAATTATGCTCAAAACGTCCGTCTCGCAAAGTACAACAAAACTGTGCAATTAGTTTTTGATTTCATCCATATTTTGTACTCCATGCATGTACCGGTATTTTGATGTGATGAAAATCTTCTTTTTATATAGCGGAATTTAGGGGCAAATTTAGGGTACTAAACGTGCCCTTGCATTCCAACTTGTTGGCAGGGCAGCGCCGCCGCAACACAGCAACTTGTTTGAGATCAGAAGATGGCGATGCTCGGGCGGCGGTTCGTCAACATCGTGGCGGCGGGCAAGTACAAGAGCGGTATGTTGTCGGTGCACCGCCTCGACGTCTCCAAGCATCTCTTCTACCCGTCAGCAAACGAAGCAAGATTCGTCGGTGGTGACGGTGAGACGCTGCAGGAGCTACCTGCTCCGTGCGCCATCTTCTCCGACGCGACGACCGCCGCGGCGCCGGCGCGCAGAAGGTCCACCGCCTTCTTCAGCCTCGTCAGCCCGCGCAGCAGCGACGGCAGCAGGATCCGCTTTACCAACGAGGCCGGCGACTCCATCATGTACGACGCCGACGAGGGTTGTTTCGCCATGCCATGCCCCGACCTCGAAGAGTTCGCGGGCCCCGTGGTCGCCTCAGTATCCGTCGTCGCCCAGCAGGCCGGCGGTGGCGGTGCCGCCGCCAAGGAAGAACCGAAGAAAGCATGTACATCGTGCATGGCGTGCGTGACGGGGTCGCACGCTTCCACGTCCTTAGGTTCGGCACGCCGCCGCCGAGGCGGGAGCACCTATACATATAGGAGCACCCGTGTTGGTGAGGGATGGTTCTGGCAGTCTCTTCCACCGCCGCCCTTCGTCTCCGACGACGGACCCGACGACGTCATCAGCTCCTACACGGTGGTGGAAGGCGGTCGCACCATCTGCGTGTCGTCGTCGTTGTACGCGGCCGCGGCCGGCACCTGGTGCTTCGACACGGTCAGAGGCGACTGGTGGCACGCCGGCGACTGGGTGATGCCGTTCGACGGCAGAGCCGAGTATTTACCCGACCTCGACCTCTGGCTGGGCTTCTCCTCCGATGCCAGCCCCGGGAGGGAGCTGTGCACGACGTCAGGCCTCTCCATATGGGCCATGCCCATGGCCATGAACCAGCCACCGACGTTGCTGCAGCGTGTTTGGCGAGATGACAACACGCCGAAGCCTAAGCAGGTCGAGCTTATCAGCCTGGGCTCAGGCAGGTTCGCCATTGCTAAGGTCTTCAACTTGGATCACGGCTACACTTCTGACTTTGCCCTTGATGATATTGATTATATGGTTGACGATGACGAGCTTCTTGACGTCACTGGCGTGGAGATCCATCTTCGTCACGATAGCTGTTATATATGGAGCTGCAGTGATGGCCTTGAGTTGATCCGTCACAAATCCATTAGTTACATATGTGACAGCCATAGGATACACCAGGTGCTATAAACATAATCCCTGCGTCGAGTGCTAGAAGCGCGGCTTTCCGATTACTTGTTTCTTTTTCACATGAAATTGAGTTTTAAGTTGGCCACGTACGAACGATTTCTAATAAGTTTTTTTTAATAATTGATCTGATTCCTTTACTTGCAACTGTAAGGGATGAAGTAGAATTTGTCCGTGCGACAGTGCGAGCACGTGAAAGCAAGAAGGAAAGGGGAGGAGCAAATGAGGAAGAAAATTTCGTTTTCCATTTTTTTTCCAAGTCCCAAACACATCATATGACATTTTGGTGGGTTGGTCACGTTTCATATATAATGGCGTTCCAGGGAAACCCGCTTTTCCATAATGACACGACTCAAATTTTCTCCCCAGGCAGGTGATGCTCAGGAGCGGGCGTCCGATCGTCCGGACGCCGCATTCCTAGGCTTGCGCAGCGGTCCGGCCCAACAGACAACCGGCCTGCTCACCTATATGCTCTCCCCCATCTCACACTACGACAGAAATTCCCTCCTCGTTTCGCCCGTCGTGGCTTCATGGTTGTGTCCACCCACACAGCTCCGTCATGCTGCCGCCACCATCCCCCGCAATGCCTCCATCCCATGCCATGCCCCACTTTGGTGCGCCACCACTGCCATCCCCACGGCGCCTCCGTCCCCCACCGCGCCATACTGTGCCTCGTCCTCCGCCGCGGCCAGGCCAAAGCTGCCAAGAGAGGGGCCGTCGCTAGTCGGACCCAGGCCAGCCAGGATGCACCACCATCCTCTGCCACCAGCTGGCCGGACTTGACCGTTCTGTGCTTTGCTCTGCATCGCACAAAAGAAGAAGGGCGAAAAATGCATGTTGCAAGCATATATTTTGAGTGTTTCAGATATTCTATAGGTATGTTGCAAGTGTTTCAGATGGATATTGCAAAAGTATATCGGGATGTTGCATATGTTGCAAATGTTTCAGATGTATGTTGCAAACGTTTTTGATCTGGATGTTGCATATGTTTCACACATATGTTGCAAGAGTATGTTTGAAATATTTTAGCTGTTTCAGTCTTATGTTGCCATAAGTGTTTTCATGTTGCAAGTTTCAAGTGTTTTATCTGGATGTTGCATATGTTTCACACATATGTTACAACAGTATGTTTTATCTGTGTCAGACGAATGTTGCATCCAAGTCTTTCATGTTGCAAGTGTTTCACTGGGTACGGTGAGTGATGGGGCATGACCCAGGTGCTGGGGATGGGGGCGCGGCGAGCTCAGGGTCGACGGATGGGGGCGGAGCGAGCTAGGCCAGCTCCTGTGCCCCACCCACATGGAGAGAGAGGAGCGGGTCAGGGAGAAGGAGCAGGGCATAGCGACGGGGGCTGAGTGCGTTGGCGAGGCGGGGCGACGCACACAGGGGCGGGTTGCGGTCATCCCCACGTGAGGAGCGGCGGGCACATCATTGAGGGCGGGGCGTGTGTGCAAAGGGTGGGCAAAATACCCGATACCCAATTCCCAAACCCAAATTACCCGAACCCAGACCCGAAGTACCCGAACCCGAATTACCCGATCACAATTTCGGATAGTAATCGTAAAAACCCGAAATTAGTTTGGGTAATTCGGGTAATGTTTTCCGGTACCCGAACTACCCGAATTACCCGAAATATCTCAAATATTTGCTCTTCTATTCCTAATATGAAGACATGAGGTAGTTCAATGCCATATAAATATATTATTTGGCATGAATTAATGTAGATTTATGCTAACTTGATAAGTGATTTGTTGGTAATTGATATAAAGACATGATGTGATTTAAAAGACTACTGTTTATTGCTTTAAAATGGTACTTGAATTCTTTCGAAATGGTTGGTTTTGTCAATTTCGGGTATATCGGGTAAAACCCGAACCCGAACCCGAATTATCGGGTACCCGAAATTTGGGGTAATGCTTTTTCGGGGCAAAAATCGGGTAGCAATTTTCAATACCCGAATTACCCGACCCGAAATTTTCGGGTAACCCGAATGCCCAGCCTTGTGCAAGTCAGAGGGAGGCGGAACAAGACGGAAAAGGCTGAGTGGGTACCGTCCGACGCTAGCGCCCCGGATCGGACATCTGGACGCTAGCAAGTCCCTTTTGAGCACTCTTTGAACCCAATTTTCCAACAACATATTTTAAGCATTTTTGATAGGAGTGCAACATCCAGACCTCCAACATTACAGTAAAAAAATGATGTCAACTTGATCATAGCACACAATTTAAACAAGCTCATCATCCTAAAATTTCAAAAGGGGCACATAGCACATAATTCAACATAGTGTTCGGCACATACATCATTTTCACACATCAGTTTCACAGTGCACTATATCAACACATAGTTCGACACATACATCAATTTTATATTAAAGTCGTCATTCCATATGGAATTAAAACGAAGGCACATGAAACTCTCAAACTGAGCCTTTTTTTTGCTTCTCGTGCTTATTGCAGGGCTAGCAGGATCACATTTTTTTGGTTCTTGTGCCCATCGCAGGGGCATTGTTTTAGTTAAACTTTGAGAGTTGTACAATTTAGAACTAACAACTTATTGATTAAAAACTGTGACAAAATCAGATCTACTCATAAGCCACTTTATGTGAATTTTCATGCATTTGACGAGAAACATGCCATTGCATACAAAATTGACATATTAGTGGAACAACTTAGTGATTGTACCAATTGATTATTTGAGTCAAAAACAATAGAAATCAATAGTAGTACCTTACTAATCTTGTAGATTCAATCGTACCATGTTTCGACTTTTTCTTAGTTGCAGGCAATGCTTTGGCTCATCCTGTAAATTTAAATTCTTCGGTTGGCTTGCGATTCATAACTGAGTTTGGACCACCGACAGATTAGAAGCTCGGAGGTGGCTGAACCAAGGAACCTGCACACTATGTCGGCTTCATGTGGAGACAGGCCTCCACCTTTTTCGGGATTGCAGGTTCACGAAGCGCCTTTGGAAGGAAATCGCCACCTGGACTCAAAACTCCAACTTACACCTGAGTGCATGGCCACCTAGTGAAACGCTTGAGAAGTGGTGGACGGCGATGTCAAATGCGCCGGGTACAAGTAGGAAAGGCCTACGTTGTAGCAGAACCTCCTAAATTATATGGCCCACATGCACCTGTCATTGTCCCTAAGACCTCTGACGGCTATGCATGTACACCAGATAACCTAAGAAGATCTGTCGGATGCCCTCACAGGACCCCGATTCAACTACATTTGACAACTCATACCAGGATCAACAAAGGAGTAACTACAACATTACAACATTTGTACAAAACTTTACATCAGAGTGCGGAAGAATAACAATAATGAATTTATAAATCATGATTAAGTTAACTTTTTACAAACTTAACTTGTATTGCGGAAGTCGAGTAGAACTACAGGAGACAACTTAGGCAGAGTACCTAAGTTAGGAGAGATCGACCAGATCATATCGAACCCACCGACATGACCCCGGTTAGCAGCACCAGTCAGTATCTGCAACAGGGGTTAACAAACCCTGAGTACTTGAGTACTCAACAAGACTTACCCGACTAAGAAAAAGACTCCAAGGGCATGCTAGCTTTAGGGAATCAAGGTACAGGTATTCAAGAATCAAAATTATTTTGCAGAAAAGCTTACTAAAGTAAGTCCTTACCTTCGATATTTTACTTTTACCATTGATGGTTCATTAACCAATTCTAAGTGATCCTAATCTAGATCAAAGTAATTCTCATCAAGATTCTTTCCTTATTCTTTCTTTCAATTCCATTTCTTAACTACGATGCAGGACAGGTGATCGAGTCTCCATAACCGAGGAGCAACGACGATTCGAACCGATTATACCCAGTTGGGGATCCCTAATTTCACGATATATGTAGAACCAAAACATGCATATGTCAATCCTCATTTAGATCTCCCAAAACCAGAACGTGTCCATCGCCACCCGAGAGTACAGTACTCCTCGAACCCGGCCTGATTTCTAGCCCCGAGGGTACACGCTACTCCGGCCATCTCTCCACTCCTAGTGCGAGGTTAGACGTTCTCGAAATGGAATCACCAACATTTTGGGCTTATCCAAGGCATGAGGCTAGTTGCAAAGTCTCAAAACACAAGCGGGCCATACAACGGACGGTCCTTAACTGACAAGGTGGAAACACTACATTAAGACTCCTTTCTCAATGCATGTTAGCAGTGGCCAAACCACCCGCCCGATTTTTCGAGTTCATTCTCATCTTTCAATATTCATTAAGTATGCTGTCATGGCCATGTAAATATTCATTTAAAAAGCTTAATTCAGTAAGCATGGCAAAGCATACTACGCATTTTCAGTAAAACAGGTATCAAGGGTGATATCGCAATAATCAAGGATGATAATGCAGCAATTGTGTTATCACTCAACTCCTAATTACTTAATGCAATAAACCATAGTATAAATAATAAAGATTTGTAAAACTCAAGGTAGGGTTTAAATGCACCGGGGCTTGCCTTCGTTGCAGCGGTGGTTAGTTCTCGTAGAAGTCAAGTTTGACACCAACACCGCGAGTGGATCACCTTCTCCGAAGCTTGATCGACACGATCCAAAACACTCTCGTATAAACTACACGTAATAAAAATGATGCAATGTTTAATATGATGGAATGCATGCCATGATGCATGATGATGAACAAGGCATATCATGCAAGAGACATTTAGAAAGGATAAACATTAGTTATCTACTCGAGTACAACTTTCCTTCACGGTACAGTTGCAATCCAACAGAATTATGAAACAACTTTAATCACCTTAAGATGTTGTTAAGAAAACTACTTAACTTTACTTTTTACCCAAGAGGTTGCATCTAATAACAAGTAATTCTACCACAAGACCACTAAGTATTAACATAAGTAAGTTATTAACTACTACTGACATATGCTAATTACATTAATCACATATCAATAATTCTTTAATTAACAAGTTAATCATGAACTCAAATAATTAATTAAAGTGCCAAGGGTCTTTACATGTTAATGACCCAAGGTCATCACTCAATCCCAAAATCACACCAACCCTAAATTATGATTTATTCTAATCATATAAGCATTTATTAAATAATAAATAAAAGGCATGAAATAAAGTATATAATTAAAAGTTATCAAAATAGTACCAATATTTTTTTGAAAGTATATCTTACCATGCAAAGCATATTCACAAAATTTCAAGATTTTTGGATACTTATTTGACTCACTAAAATTCATGGAATAAACATTTATTAATTAAAAGAGCTAATTAAATAACTTTCAAAAATTAAACAAAATTGATATTTCATATTTTTACTAAATAATAAACATCACAGGGAGGCTACACAAAAAATTTCACCATTTTTGGAACCCTAAATATTTCACAACGAAATAAACAAAACTTGTTATTATTTAACATTTTCAGAAAAAGAAAAAAAACTAAAACTCCATTCTAGGCCCGCTCCTCTCTTCTCGTTCCCACAACGGCCCAGGTCACAAACAACAGGGGCCCGAGCCAAACCGGCCCGATCCTGTGCAGAGCACGGCCAACGCCGGCGAGACGACGGCGCTGCCTGTCGCCGACGAGCTCTCCGACGGTGGTGAGGCTACCGGCGAACACTCCCCAAGACCCCGTGCACCTCCCAGCGGTACCAAACGAACGTCTGTGGCATCACAGCATGCATGACGACGCACCAGGCGCTCCGGCGGCGCTCCGACGAGGCTGGGATGACCAGCGGCGGAATTAGCAGCGACGGGGAGGCAACAACTAGCTTCCTTGTGCTCACGTGGACACAAAGCATCTATCGCTAGAACAAAATAGTACCAGCAGCAAGCTCGCCTGTATCAATGGCGGAACGGCGGGGCAGAGCATGGTGGCTCGACGGCGAAACAGCCACTACGGCGCAAGATCGGCTCAACTGGGGTCACGGGAGGCACGGAGGGGCTCACTGCGACCTGATTAGGCAGACAGATGAAGAGGAACCGGCTCGCTCAAGACTGCCGGCGTGGAAGGTGGATGCGGCGGCGCTACGCACGCCGAGGCAGGGGATTGAGAGCTGCAGCCGGCTCCGGCGGAGTTGGACAACGTGAACGAGCTCAGCGGGTGCGCAACAACGAGACGAGCCTACATCTGCAAGGAATTTGGCTAATCGGCTGTGACGACGACTAACTGCGTCGGCGGAGGAAGCTTGCCGACGGCAGAGCGGAAGAAGCGAGGAAGGAGATGGCGACTGGCTTGGTGAGATAAGGGCGCGGGCGAAGCTTCACGGCGTCCAGCAGCTGCCTCCTAGTGCCAGCGCGAAGCAGGAGGTGGCAAAAGACGCGCGGAGAAGCGGCCAGAAGCTCGGCGGCGACAGCAAGCAAGCAAGCAGGTCACTGGGCACTGTAGCTTACTAAAACCACCTCATTTCTTCTGTTTTTATTTTTTTATAATTACTCACAAAATTATATGTAAACTTGAAAGATTCCCAAAATAAAAGTTGTTCAAAATAATAAGAGCTACAACTTTGTTTTTTTAACCATGGCCAAATTCCAAATATTTTTGAAAGTAGAATTTTGAATTTTGAATTTGTATTTAGAGTTAATAAATAATTCATTTACAAATTTGGTATTTAATTAGTGATTAAGCATTAATCAACATTACATCCATCAAAACCATTTCAAATTCTCCATTTTGGAATTTAAATTCAAACTTTTGCAAACTTTGGCAATTTAAAGAGACTAAACAAAGATCAAACAAGTCACCCAAAAGCACAGTTACATATGGCAAACATCAATCCAAGGAATAAGTAAAGCATGGCATTTACACACACAACATGATATAAACTTAAACATGAAATGCAGCTTATGCCTTAATGCATAATGATAATACATGATCATTACTTAATCAAGTTTTAATTAATATAGTAACACCAAATATGCACATGTGAAAGCTATAACTGAAACATGGTAAGTTTTTATGTCATAAAGCTTGGTGATTATGCTTGATGATGACATGATCAAAATTTTAATTGCTCAGTAACATCTGGGTTGTTACATACGTTCGCTCATCATACTAGTTTGCTAGGAAATCTGGAAAGAAAGAAATGCGAGAGTTTTTGAGCGCATAGAGTCCACAAATTTTTGCGGTACTTCAGAAAATCAAAGACGAGGCGAGTTGTGGATCTTGGCAGGAGCGAAGCACCTCTCTACATTCATCCAACAACCACTTCCCTAGTTTTTGATCGGACTCCTTTTGGAGGTGTCCCTTCTGTTTTTTATTAGCCGTAGAGTGCTTAGTTTGTCATGTTGCGGATATACAAAGCCAATTTGGCTAGGGTTGTACAGTGCCTGTCTGAGTGATCTTTTCTTTTTAATATAGAGGGCAGCTCTCCTGCCGGTTTGTTTCAAAAAAAATAGTAATTGAAGATTTGAGCAAAAAATCAGTATGAACAAGAACCATACCCTACTGATCTTGTAGATTCAGATGCACTACGGTTGCCTTTTGTCTTAGTTTCTGGTTCCACACTTAGGCTATGGTCTCTAAAAATAAAGGAAGTTACATTAAAAGCATGTTTTCATATAATGATTACCACAAGATTGTTAGGTGACCTTTGTGGAAAAGACATGGAGCATGTTGTTGTTCGGTCATCCATAGACACAATGCTAGATTGAGATGCTATTGTCTTCTTCTTCTCCTTTGGTTCCTACAAGTGAAAATATTAAATTAGGGCCACTTGTCTAGAGCTTCCTTCTCTTCTTTGGTACTGAATATAGAGACTTAATTATCTCAGTGCTGCTAGAGCTTTCTAGTCTTGGGGATTACCCTTTTTACATGTATGCAAGTGATGCCCAACATCCAAACAAATAGGACACTTGTGTTGTCTTTTTTTCTTGTTCTTGTCAGTGCATCCTTTGAACATTTGGTTCCTTCTCCCACCAGAAGTGGGTCTTCAGAGTGGAGGATATATACATGAAAAATCCATGGCTTGCTTTAGGCCATTGAGTTTTGTCAAGCATAGCAGGAATTAATTGAGCATATGCTATTCTAAATTTTTCGAAGGTGACAGACCCTGGTACGCGATTAATACGCTGCTAAAACTTTATATTATTTTTTAGCATACTAATGGTCTCCAATGAAAAAACTCAAAACTATATCTCATCAAAAGCTACAATTTTTATATAAAAAAATCATCTTTATACGAGGTCGTAATGTCATATTTATAAAAAAATAATACGATTTTTATAAGATGTAGCATTGTCTCTTTGGACCTAGATGAGACCCATTACAACTTCAGAGAGCCAAAAATATATTTTGACACTTTGATGATCTAGACGATAACTTAGAACAACTTTGAAGACCGCGGGTAAATTTTACTCAAAAACTTAATATATATTTGGGACTGTCTATATATCTGTTGACAGATTTTTGCAGCCCAAATCTGTCACTTTTTTTGACCAATCACAGCTTTAGAAAAACTGACAGATAACTACATTAAAAATCTGTCAAATATGTCAAGAACCCAAAACGGGTTTCCCAAACCCATTATCCATTAACAAAACACACAATACAAGGGTGTGAACCTCATAATGCTGTTGAATTCCGTTAGAATACACAGGCTCCAGAACTGATTCACTACTTCAACATTAGCTGACAATGAAGCCAAGAAACTTACAAAAACCAGTCTTCTTACAAAAAATTAGCTAACAAAAAACATAATTCACAAATACATAGCGGCCAATCACATGAAAGCACCCAAATCACACAAATAATTCCCGATGAATCACCCAAACAATTCACAAATGCATAGCGGCCAATTCACAATAATTCCCAATGAATCTGCAGGGTACGATGTTGATCTGGTGTTGTACGATCTACAGTGGATGCACTTGTTGCCAATCACATGAAAGTTCACCTCTGAGACCTTGTTGCAGTCGTTGCAAAGCACCCAAATCTGCCAGTTTTTCCACACAGAGGAAAAAAGCGTAACTTACATCAAATGAATCAGCATGGCAATATTATCTTTTGATCTATTCAAATGGCTAGCCTAAATACAACAGAACGTCAATATAAGGGAGCTCGCTCCTTTATTAGGATGGTTATTCCACTAGCATAAATGATTCATCGGTATAAGACCGCAGAGAGGTTTCCTAGGTAGGTTATGGAAAATGACTATCAGTGAAGGTTTCTGATTTACATAGCAACAAGATCATGAACTTATTATCCTTGGGTTAATGTACTAAGCTAGCTAAGAGTTGGGCTGCATAGATACACCAGAAAAGAAATACCTTGTAACGATATACAGGAGGCATGATCGTGGCTTCAATCTACAAAATGACAAGGAGCTAACCATCAGTCAATCAGCAAGCACCAGGAAACATATATAGTTGCCCAGAACAAAACAAATTCAGCATAACAAGACCTAAGAATACAGATAAAACCATAAAACCATGCCTTATCAACAAACGGATACACCAGGGATGGAAAAATAGATAGCAGTACCTCAACAATTTGATTAGCAGCAACTTCAGCTGGAAGACCCTTGATGGCAAAAGCGCAGTGCATCCCACACACCATCACTGGTGATAGCAAAAGCTGCCCACCAGTATAGAACAACTGCAATAATGTAGGCATCAAACATCAGATCACACATAAAGGACACTTTGCTCCAAACAAAACAAATACATATAGGCCACATGACCATCATGCAGTACACAAGTAACACAAATAACCAATACTCAAGCAAGCGCAATCAGCGTCAACCTAAAAACAACCAAACAAGAAAAAAGCACAAGCAAAGTCATGCAAAAGTACTAAATCTTAACCAATCCACATCTACATCAAATGAAAACTAACCTAAAAAGGCTGCTCATCCCCCTCTCACACCCACACATACACAACAAGGTGAACCTACTCAAAAACTTGCAAAGAAAGAACTCAAAAAATTATAAAAAAAACCAATTGGCACATTCACTACTAGCTGAAAACTTGTCTACATAACTGTCGACAGACACAACCCATAGGACACATGAACATCATGCAGTACCACAGCCCATAGGGCACATGACCATCATGCAGTACCCCAAAACAAAACATCCTGCAGCTCAAAAAATCCAATCAATTATCTCTCCATGCAACTCCCAGTAAAAACAAAGCTAGCACCCACACAAACAAAGACACCCACACAAACAGACACATTCGCACTCACACAGAGACCCCAAAGCTAGCATACAAATGTACAAAGAACTAAACTAAAAAAATAAAAAAAGAAAAAGAAAAAGGCCCAAAAAACACACACACAGAGGGAGAGAGAGACACACACACAAACACACCAGAAGCGCTGGAAAACACAATCACAAACCCCCATACACACACCACAGGCACACTCACACTCACACCAAAGCTAGCAACCACACACACACACACAGGGGAGAGACCAACAGCTGTCATAGACACTGCACCCACACCCACACACACAAACAGAGAAAAAGACACACACACAGACAGACACACACAGAGACAAACTCAAAAGGCAAATGCAACTCAACTAAATAGACAATCACAACTCTGAAAATTACAGCTAATGGCAAAAGAAAAAGAAAAAAAGGAAAAAGAAAAGCACAACTGCACATCACAGACACGTGATTTGATGCAGAAGGCAAATCAACTTTGATGGAAGATTTGGGTAGCTTGGAACATGTCCATCAACATCCTTTTGTATAGAAGCAGCAACCTATAATAAGAGCCAACCTTAAATCTCATACTCCAACTGTCTGCTGAGGGGAAAACGCAGAATGAAAAATCTTCTTCTGAAGAGTGCATTTATAAATTCCCAAAGTATTGTGAACCATCAAGGAAAAAAAAGGAAAGAAGCTACTGAGTGAAGTCATACAGTGTAAAACTAATATCTATTGTGTAAATCAGGTTGAAAATCCCAGTACAGTGTAATACTAATATCTACTGTAGAAAGTTTCAAAAAAAAAAACTACTGTAGAAGCCAAATAAGAAAGTTGTGATGGAAAATCGTTGGGATTTGACAGCAAAAACCGCAAGTACATACATTGCACCAAAAGAGCTATTATAACCACCATGTGCATGTGAAGCCATCAGCCAATCATAACTGAAAAGGTTCCATTTTCCTTCATTGAGCAAAATGGAAAGGAAAAACCAAAGCTGAGCACCTCCTAGTACCTGTACTCAAACAGAGAATCTCTTCCAAATCTGAACATGTGATCGCTTCTTTGGTGACAAATCCATGAAATTTGTGACAGAGGCTAATGAAAGCATCACCAATAAAAGCTAAAATTCCATCGTACTTGGTTCCTTTCATCCACCAAACAAAAGGGAGTGGTGCAGCACACCAGAAAACCATAAAAAAGAGTGGGGGTAGTAGGCCCATTACTCCCAACTGCTTTGGCAATAAACCAAAAATCAACAGCAAACAAAGCAAAATATACTACCAACCAAATGAACAAATATTTTAAAGCACAACATATCTTCTCTTTTTCGTGGTAGCATGTCCATATTTCAACGAATTCCTATTTCAAATGTACCAACTTATTTCTTTCATTTGATAAAAAGTACCAAACTTACAAGATAAAGTAAATAGTCATGATATGATATAATAAGGGTATGCTAAAGTACAGGACACATATGCTTTCAAAATTCATAAATGAAACATTCCGATAAATGAATATATGATACAAAAGTGTACATTTCCGAGAAAAGAAATAATGCTTCCTTGAGACAGTTGGGCGCTCATCCATAAAAAATTCCCGACACAGGCAATTAACAACAAAAGTACAGACTTCTTTTCCGGGGCCCATGGAATCACCAAGAGAGAAATATTTCAAGCTGCACCCTCCAATATCAACTACAACAGACCTATGATAGAAAAAAGTTCAAAAATAAATTCATTACTATTGGTCTGGGAAGAAAAATTCAGACCCATGACAAAAAAAAAAGCATCTACAGAAAAAAGTTTCCTGTTAGGTTCAACCTCACACATAGCCAATAATATTATCTGGTAGTCCAACAAAAAAAAACAAGTCTTACCTAGCATGTTTATGCTTGATGCTAACGAGCAGACTGCATTGTAGTATCTCTTCTCTTGAGGTGTCACAGTTAATCTACTCGACTCAGGTGCAGATACAGAGGCACCATCAGATTTCAGTCCATCTTCACTCACAAAAGACATAAATGTTTGGTGCTGGGGAACAAAACATTTGGCGCACTATCAAGATCAGAATACACGCAAGGCCACAGTGAACAGTCGAATGTGGAAACACATGTACACAGGAAATCAAATGAAGGCATCTCAACGAAAACTTGTCGGTCACTTGCGGTGTGCATGCGCCCCCAAATGCAAACATGTGGTTTCTGCTAGTTTCTCGTACAGGGCAGAAACATACATAAACATGCAGATCGAAGGTGTTGCGGAACGAAACATGTTTGACATTCGACACCAGCAGGTCACTTGTGGCAAAAACATACAGAATCTGCATTGCCCATCACCTCCGGCAAGAGCCGCGTCTCCTACAGGGTTGCCAGTACGTCGCTCCCCATATATGGCTGGGCCGCGTAGGCCATGGTCGGCTTCGCCTCGCCTCAGCATTCCCCCCTAATCTCCCTCCTGGGGTTCGGGCCGTGGCGTCAGCGCCCAAGCAAGCAAGCAATCGAGTGACCGGCAGCACGCACAGCGGCAACAGCTCCTCAAATCAGCAGCAAAAAAGCGAGCATCGGTCTTAAACATCTACAGGAATGGCAAAGGTACACTTACGAAGAATAGCAGCAACAGCTACTCTGCGGCCGCCGGCACCGGGAAAGCGGCAGCGAGGACCGCACCCCACCCAGAGGCCAGAGCCCGCCGCGGCATAGGGGAGCAGCGGCGAGAACAGCGCCCCACCCCAACACCCGCCACAACTAAGGGGAACGGGCGGCGAGGACTGCGCCCCACCCACCGCCCGACGCGGCGCAGGGGAAGCGGCGGCGAGGACCGCGCGCAACCACCGCCTGCGCGACCTCGCGTGCGTGGATAAGACGAGACGCGGAGGAATTTGGGGAAAAATCAGAATGGTCCGTGGAAGACAAAAAAGATTATGGGCGCGGATTTCGGGTTGGTGGGTTTCATATGCACCGTTTTGGGATCCACTACTGGATGGATATGACCAAGAAGCAGCACGCATCCTGAAGCAGATCGAACGGCTCAAAATCTGACAGATCCAACATCACAAAAACAGTCGACAGACAAATAGCAAAATTCTATATATTTTTAGGGCAGTAAGGATTAGGTTGGGTACCACGGGCCAGGAAAGAAGAAAACGGTCCGGGGTCGGCCCACACTGTTGCCGTCATCTTGCATTCCCACATGTTGGCAGGGCAGCCTGCGCTGCGCCGCCGCCACAACACAGCAACTTGTTTGAGATCAGAAGATGGCGATGCTCGGGCGGCGGTTCGTCAACATCGTGGCGGCGGGCAAGTACAAGACCGGTATGTTGTCGGTGCACCGCCTCGACGTCTCCAAGCATCTCTTCTACCCGTCAGCAAACGAAGCAAGATTCGTCGGTGGTGACGGTGAGACGCTGCAGGAGCTACCTGCTCCGTGCGCCATCTTCTCCGACGCGACGACCGCCGCGGCGCCGGCGCGCAGAAGGTCCACCGCCTTCTTCAGCCTCGTCAGCCCGCGCAGCAGCGACGGCAGCAGGATCCGCTTTACCAACGAGGCCGGCGACTGCATGATGTACTACGCCGACGAGGGTTGTCCGACCGGTCACACTCACGCCATGCCCAGGCTCGAGGAGTTTGCGGGCCCCGTGGCCGCCTCAGTCTCCGTCGTCGCCCAGCAGTCCGGCGTCAAGGAAGAAAGCTTGTACGTCATGCACGGCGTGCGTGACGGGGTGGCACCACGCTTCCACGTCCTCAGGTTCGGGAGCACCCGTGTTGGTGAGGGATGGTACTGGCAATCTCTTCCACCGCCGCCCTTCGTCTCCGACAACGACCGACCCGACGCCGTCGTCAGCTCCTACACGGTGGTGGACGGCGACCGCAACATCTGCGTGTCGTCGTACGCGGCCGCGCACAGCACCTGGTGCTTCGACACGGTCCGAGGTGAGTGGTGGCACGCCGGCGACTGGGAGATGCGTTCGACGGCAGAGCCGAGTACTTGGGCGACCTCGACCTCTGGCTGGGCTTGTCCTCCACTGTCGTCGGCCTCGGGAGCACCAGCCCCAGAAGCTACGTATACGGCGAGCTGTGCACGACGTCGGGCCTCTCCCTATCGGCCATGGCCATGAACCAGCCACCGACGTTGCTGCAGCGTCTTTACACGCCGCCTGACGAGTGGATGATGGCAACAAACGCTAAGCAGGTGGAGCTTATCAACCTGGGCTCAGGCAGGTTCGCCATTGCTAAGGTCTTCAACTTGCATGACGGCTACACTTCTGACTATTATGGCCCTGACTATGGCCTTGATGACGATATTGATATGGTCACGGATGACCAGCATCTTGTCGTCACTGGCGTGGAGATCCGTCCTCGTCAACCTCGCGATAGCTGTTATATATGGAGCTGCAGTGATGGCCTCGAGTTGATCCCTCACAAATCCATTAGTTACATGTGTGACAGCCATAGCATACACCAGGTGCTATAAAACATGGGTCCAGCTAGCGCCCGGACGTCCGGATCCGGGCGCTAGCGCCAGACGCCGCAGCGAGCGGTACCAGCCCTGCACCCCACGGAAAAAGAAAAAGAAAAAAGAGCGTGACCCCGCCCCCCGCTCTGCACGGACGCGACCCCCCCCCCCGCCCCGTCCCCGCACGGAGAAGAAATACGACCCCGCCCCGCACGGACGCGACCCCCCGCCCCGTCCCCGCACGGAGAAATGCGACCCCCCCCGCGCGCACAGGTCTACCCCTGCTACCAAACTCGCCGATCCCCAGCACCTCCGCCCCCCGCCACCAGCTCACCACCATAGTCCACCCCCGCCCCTCAGCTGCAACAAAGGAAAAATGCTATTGCAACAACGAAGGACACCCTAATGCAACAAAACGAAACGAACTGGTGAAACAAACGAAAAAAGCTATTGAAATATCGAAAAAATAACTAATGCAACAAAACAAAAAAAATACGAACTGCAACACCAAAAAAAAGTCTAATGCAACATTCAAACACATCCACTGCAACAGCGAGGTAAAACTACTACAAGGGAGAAAAATATATTGCAACAAAGCAGAAGCACTGCTAATGAAACAATGCAGAGGAGCTGCTGAAACTTCCAAAAAAATAGTAATGCATACATGTTGAAACAAAGTGACTTACTCGTTAAAACAACAAATCAAAATAACTGAAACAAACATAACAAAACTACTACAACATCCGAGAAAGTGCTAATGCATACTTGTGCAACAGCAACACAAAGCTACTGCAACAAACTGCAATGCAAGAATGAAACATCAGCAAGAAACTAGTGAAACAAAAAGAAGAAAAAGCTTGTGCAATAGCAAAAAGACACTACTGCAACAACATAAACAGGCCTGTTGCAACAAAAAATCGCCACAAACCCTAGCCCCACCGCTGCGTCTTAGATCCAATGGAGGAGTTGAAGGAGCAGGAGGAGGAAGGCCAGATCCAGAGGAGGAGGAGGCAGGAGACCTCAGATCTAGAGGATAACGGGGGGAGGAGGAGGGGATGGCTGCAACATCAGAGAATTCATGCAAAAAAGTATTTCACATCATCTATTGCATGTAGATCTGAATCGCCACAAACTCTAGCCACCATCAAAACCATAGATCCAGAGAGGGGAGGGAGGAGGAGGAACAGGAAGAGCAGGGGGAGTAAGAGGAGGGAACAGATCGAGAATCAGAGGGGGAGGAGGGGGAGTCGTGCCTCAGATCTAGATCCCTCCTTACCTACCTCGTCAGAGCCCATGGAGCTATCGGCGCGTGAGGGCGAGAGCACCAAGGAGGGAGGGGGAGGTGCGTGGGCTCACCGGATGCTGCCGCCGTCGCCCCCAACTCCGGTGGCGAGGAGGGCGTGCATGTCGCAGTGGTGGGGAGGAAGAGGGGGAAGGAGGGGAGGGGAGGGAGGAAGGGAGGGGGAGGGGAGGGAGCACCAGACGCGTGTGGGGGGAGGAGCGCGCACGCGGGGGAGCGACGGAGACGAAGAGAAGAGAGAAGGCGGAATAGATAATGCGGGGAGGAGGCGAGCGAGTCTGCGAGTGGAGGCAAGGAGGAGACGAGCGAGTGAAGGCAGGGCGTCCGGCGCGGGTCGGACGCCCTGTATGTATCATTACCGATAAAACATATATAATCCCTGCGTCGAGTGCTACAAGCGTGGCTTTCCGATTGGTTCTTTGTTTCTTTTTCACATGAAATTGAGTTTTAAGTTGGCCACGGATGATTTATAATAGTAAAGATATTTGTTTTTAATAATCGATCTGATTCCTTTACTTGCAACTGTAAGGGATGAAGCCGAATTTGTTTTCTCACCTATTTTATATTGTGTCACATCTCACCTGAATGCTATACATGCACCTGAAATTGAGATGCGCTGTCCTCCTTGCCAACGAAGCATTCTAGGTTCGGGCTGCTTGTGCTTCGTGGGCTTACAAAGGATCCTGCGCAAGGCAAACCGGTCCGAACTTTTTTAGAGACATGCCTTAAAAAAAATTGGGCCAGTTTGCCCGAACTTCTAAAATTTATTTTCTAGACAAGAGGGGTGAAGTTTTCGTTCACTTATGGAAATGACCTTGTTTATAGAGCCTACAGGTCCAGCAGCTAGTTCTTCCTAATAGAATGATCATTCGAGTTCTTACAGTGGAAGAGGAAGAGAGATGATGATAGGAGAGCGCTAGCTCGTAGTGATCTAGAGTTTTCTGGGATTCGTTCCCCTCAAAGGGAACCTCTGCCCTGCCTTATATACTGGAGGGCGAGAAAAGTACAATGAAAGTGGGTTATTTGGAAGCTCCCTTTCCGGGAAAGGGAGCGCTAGGATTTCATGTCCTAATCTTAGAGTCGTTGGTGGTGCTGGACGTTGTCCTCTCCTAGTGATCGTGGCCGACAGCGTTGTACTACTTATGACACCGCCTGCAGGAGCCTGGGGATGACCGAGGGACCTGAGTTGTCATTGTGCCTCACCTGAACTTGCAATCCTTGTGCTGTCCGTCGTACGCTAAAGGGAGCGGGCACATGCTTGGGAGAAAATAACTAGCGGGCCCATGCTCCCTCCTCTTTCCTCATGTAGAGGCCTTGGGCTCGCCCTTGTCGTGTTGCGTCACGCCCTAGGCGTGACCCTAAGCTGGGAGTGGTTGACACAGCTTCGTGAGGGCGAGGAGACAGAGCTCCGACAAGCCCTGGAGCCCTATGGCTCTACCCGCGTGTCAGGCTCTGGGCTTCTGTCGGAACCTAGAGCAAGATTTCCCCCATCCACCTTGAGAGAGCAGTTGATCAGGTCAGCGCTTTGGGAGCGCACGGCTCCCGGCCTTCCATGGTCGGTCAGGGCTATCCAAGGCCAGGAATACCTCCAAGCCCTAAGGCATGGTGACATCGCTGTGGGCTTTGCTCTAGGGCTTCCTTCTAAGGCTTAGACTTGATGGGCCGTTCCGTTATGCAGTTTGGGCGTATTAGCATACACGCCGGGTATACAACCCTTGAGCCCCTAGTTGATTAAGGAAATCAGTCAGGGGGTTAATTATACTGTCATGGCGTCCATTGAGGAGTTTAGGTAACTCATTTATTAGATACTCAACAGTAACTCGTACCTAAAAATACGTGTCTCTTGTGCTACCCCTGTATTTCCCTACACACAAAAAAGATGATCTATCCTTGGACTTTAAATTTTATGACACACATTAATAAGGCCGATGTAATAAACAACATAGTAGAGTAATAAGCAACCAAAAGAGTCGTGTCTTATTAGTTTTGTGTTTTAATTAGTTTCCGATGAAAAATAAGATACACTATATACCTACTATGAAAATTAATTTTTAATCATGATCAAAATCAATTTTAAGATATCATTTCTTTTGTTGCCTCTACCTATGTGTCTCTATGAACCAATGATTGCAAAAAAAAAAAGTAACCTACGAAGGTGTCGATATCTTTGAGTTCTATAACTTTGGTATAAAGTTTGTCTTCATCTAAGTTAATTAAAAAGTATGTTTTTTTGTTGCACATGTTTGGATCATATTGCCAACCGTTCCTAGAAAGTAATTTCTTATTTCTAGAGATAGGTGAAATTTCCCGTCGCTTCTAAAAATGTCTCTTTTTTTTAGAGGTAGCAAGAAACACCAACAACCTTTTATAAATTGATTTTGTAGAGACAAACTGTCTCTTAAATTGCTTTAGAGGCAGTTTTTGATAGAACGGTCTATGCAAAGAAGGGTCTCTCTAGTAGTAAAATGTACTAGAGCATGCATGCACGAGCCACGAGGATGACTGACAACAAAAAAGCAAGGAAATAAAGCCTCGTTATAGGCCTCGTTTAGATGCACCTTAAAAGTTATAATTTTTTCACTCTCTCTTCATCACATCAATCTTTGGACACATACATGAAGTAGTAAATGTAGATAAAAAAATAATTAATTACACAGTTTAGTTGGAAATCACGAGATGAATCTTTTGAGCCTAGTTGGTCCCCAATTGGACAATATTTGCTAAATAAGACGAAAATAATACTATTCATCGAATTTTTTTTTTACAATCTAAACAAAACCATAGTAAAAATCACATATTGCAAGTAGCAGAGGAAAAAGCTACTGCTAGTAGAGATATGATGGGCAGCGCAATGCAACTACCATCCATGTGGGTCCACGCACCCATACACACCGCACCAAATAAACCCCACTACACCGACATCTCACCTAAAGTTTCGGACCGACCACGCACTCGCTGTCCAATCCAACCAATCATCGCTGTCCAATCCGACCAATCATCGCTGTCCACCAGTCATCGTCAACAGGTTGCTCACCAAACCCAGCAGGATCCAACCACCGCAACCACTACGGCGACGACCCACCCGCCGGTCATCCTCCTCGCCGTCGCCGCACCGGAGCTTGACTTGGACCCTCCTGACCCCGCCGACCCTCCGGACGAGGATCCTCCGCCGTCACCACCGGGCGCGAGCGCGTCGACGCCGCTGCCATCCGTGGTGACATACACATCCAGCTGGACGGTGGCGTCGGTGCCGTTGATCCCCTCCGGCGTCTTCCACAGCACGTACCCGGTGGCCATCCGGAACGTGCCCGTGCCGCCGACGACGGAGATCTCCCTGACATCCTCCCCGGTGTCGTCGCGGCCCATCACGGCGAGCGTGCTCCCGTTGTGGGCGCCCGACGTGAGCAGCAGGTTGGCGCACACCATCAGCGCCGCGCCCGACTGCGACGCCAGCATGTAGATGCCCTGCATGCGGCCCAGCTCCGCGGACGTCGGCGAGGACGTCGCCGTCACCGGGTCGTCGATCACCGTCGTGTCCCCGAACGTCATGCCTAGCGTCGGGACCGTCGGGGTGGAGCCCGGACCCTTGATCACCTTCACCGCCGTTGGGTTGGCGCCCGACGTGATGTCGTGCATGAAGAAGCTCAGGTGGGTGGTGCCGTTGCTGTCCGCCGCCAGCGTCAGGACGGCGAACGGGGCGGCGGACATGGAGAGGAGGAGGAGGAGGAGGACGGGCGCGGTGCTGGTAGCCATGGCGCACGGCCGCTAGCCGCGTGAAGGAATGTGCGTGGTTGCGGGCGATGTACGTGCTGCTAGCTAGCTTGTGATAAGGGTGGCCGGAATGGATTAGCTGCTTGTGTTATGTATGGGCGAATCGGAGGTGGTGCTGGTTGTTGGGTTAGTTTAGGAACGAAGAGGACATATGATGGATGATTTAGATGACATTGACAGCATGTGCAGCTTGCCAGCAATTGTGTGTAGGCCTCGATCTACTGACTACTGTCTCTTTCTTTCTCTGTGCAGGTCAATTAGCTAGTGTGATGGTTGTTGAGCTAGTAGTGATTTGTAGTAGCAGTAACCAGCAACCAAACCAACAAATCTGAAGATCGACTCGATGCAGGAGCTGTTGAGCTCACTACCACTATACGACTAGTACGACATGGATGGATGGATGGGCAGGGCCCAAGGGCATTGCTTGCTTGCTTTGTGCGCTACCTCATCCCTCCATGTCCATGTCCATGTCCATGTGCCGTCACGTTCACGTTCGCTTTATTTTTTTTAATCTCCCTTTTCCTCCTTTTCCCATTCATTCGAGAACACTTTATTGTTGTTTATTTATTTATCGATGCGAGGCCCACGGCATTATTACAGCAACTGGCGATGTTGTAATCGGTCAACTGCCATGTCCCTTCGCACCAACTTTTGTACCGCATTCGATCGGCGGGCGCTTTTCGACACGGCTGCTATTTTCATAGTTGAATATATTATATTATGAGTAATAATTATTATAAAATTCATAGTTCATAATAAATATGTTATGAGATACAAATGTTGACAATGATTTTTATAAATCTATTAGCTAAATTTTAATATGTCAGAATAGATGTGTAATTATTTTGGAAAGGAAGGAGTAAGAGATCTGTCCGCTATTTTTTAGAACGACAAGTGTTTTTGATTGAGGGAGTAACTGCCAGTAGGGAATTGAACCTACCTAACAAACATTTATAGCGGGGGTATTAACCCTCCAATAATCTGAGACCTCCGTTAATTAGGATCCTCCTACTAATAGTTACTCGCTGGTACTCAGCATGAGGGGAAAAAAGCCACTTAATAATTTATTATAATGGGCAATTCATCTTAAGCTATTACTTGGACTATTACATAGGGTGTTTACATCCACTAATGCTAATTTTAGCAATTAACAATTAGCAGGTGGAGACCAAATGATCCCTTAGTGTCCAAGTTCATTTCCAGAGGCGCGCTTTTCTCAAAATATTGTTACATCATTCTGGTAACCTTTAATCATATTTGTCAATTAGTCTGTATTAACCTCCTAATTATAAAAAAATAGCCTACAGTAATCAACCATTCCTAAACTACCCACTATAGTGTTATGGCAACGACCAAGATAACAACTAAATCTTCAAATAAATTACCTACCTATGCCATAACAAAAATTATCTAAGGGGCCTAAATTTGTATCTAATTAAATCAACACCTTTACCATGAACAAAAAACTAGCAAGGTGACTCGTGCAAATTGTGAGGCTAGTAAATCGTCATTAGATTTTTGTGCAACTTAGGTTGCACTCATCTCACCTATTTTTATTTACTCCCATGTCCTACTTTAAAGTCAATAGTGTTATTAGAGTTTGTTATCACCACAACAGTTGTTCAACATGATTGACAGATCTATGCATTATGTCTCTCTTTATGGGTTGGTTAACACCATAACCTCGAGTTATATGGATCAAAGTTTGGTACATTCATATCTTTTTGTATAATACACTGCTACATCTGCTTTGCATGTTTATGACGATCTGTTGGTGTCTCTTTTCATCGCTGGATGTAACTTTTACCACTAACTTTACAAATTACACCTGTCTTATTTTTAAAACTCTGGGTATTAAACCATGATTATTTTTATATTATATCTGATACCAAAAGATAATTTGATTTGTAACTTTAATTTGAGTCCCCTTTTATTCCTCCAAGGCGAAGATTCAATCACTTAGACAATATGAAGAAGCTACTTTTAATAATGACATGCATTGGTAATAGAGAAATAGATATAAGGATATTCTCAGGTTAAGTTTTTAGTAATGCAACGATGGGTAATATATCAACATGTATAAAGAATCTATTTTTAATAATGGCATGCATTGGTAATAGAGAAATAGATATAAGGATGTTCCCAGGTTAACGTTTCCGTAATGCCAATGATGGGTAATATATCAGCACGTAAACGAGTACTTCAATTTTGTTTTCTCTGATTAACATGGTAATTTTGAGGCCTTGGAATTGATGTGGAGTCTTCTTTTGTTCGCTAAATACTGAGACAACAAGTAACCCTAAATTACCCACCTCTGCATTTAAGAAAAAACCAAAGAAACTCATATATACACCTCTAGTTACATGCTTATGTCATTCTTAGTATATGAATACAACCTCCATATTAATCCCATATCCTAAGCTAAGGTTTCAACTAAACTCATATCAAAACACATGCAGAATTTATGAGTGGGTATGAATTGAAGGACATACAAAAGTGAAAACTAAAGTATTGTATATCACAACCTGATGATAATAAATATTATATAGGATTTATGTTAGAATATGGGTAAACGTGAGAACAAAGATAAACAAAGGTCCAATAACCATCATGTTAACTTAAAAAAGGTATACATGCATACTTAGAAATTACTCATAGTCATTATTGAAACTTAAAGAAAAATATTTTTTTATTGAAACCCTTAAATACCCTTACCCCTATTTATAAATTATCAACGCTGCCACATTTTATAGACAATAAAAACCACAAAAGCACATATATTCATAACTTTTTTTTACCACAAGTAAAAAAAGAAAACCACCGAAGATACATTTACACATGGCCCGCAACATGATCCACCTCTATGGTAATTAAAAAAATAAGTTCAAGTGCTAGGTGTAAAAACAACATGATTTAGTCATAGAATAAGTTCATTAAATTGAACTGATAGGTGAAATCCAGTAAAATCCCCTCCCAAATCTAATTTGAACGCTTAATCTCAACTCTATGTAACACAACTTCCGGTCGATAGTGCTCTGCTCAGCACTACTCTCTCTATCCTAAAAATGGATTATCAGTTGTTCAAAGTCAAACCATACTAAGTTTGACCAAGTTTGTAGAAAAACAATAATGTTTACATATTAAATGAATTTTACCAAATACATTATGAATTATATTTTTATAATTTACCTCTTTAATTCAGTAGATGTTACTACTTTTTTTTGTAGAAAGTTGATCAAAGATGGTTTGACTTGAAACTATAGATGGCCAACGGGCCGGCCCGGCTCGGCACGGCCCGTAGGGTGTCGGGCCGGCACGGCACGCCGTGCCTCTCGGACCGTGCCTGGCCTTTGGCCCAAGCACGGCCTGTTGGACCGTTTTTCGGGCCGAGCCGGCCCGAGGCCCACGAGGGAGCATCCGCCACACAGCGTCGACCGCCGGAGGAGGAGGTTGTGGCTGTAGATGGAGTCAGAAAAGGGTGAGCCTCCACGCGCACGCCGAGGCAGGATGGGAGCTGCCGCCACCGCGCTCTGCTCCCACGCTGTTGGATCTAGTGGAGATGAAGGCGTTCCCACCCGCCGCCACCACGCTCTGCTCCCACGCCGTCGAATCTGGTGGAGACGAAGGCGCGCCCACCTACCGACGACGAGTCTGGTGGAGTCGGGATCAAGGAAGGAGGAGAAGGCGTAGCGCTTGCCCAAGCTCGAAGAGGGGAGCGGGTGGGGGGCTGCGGCCCCTCAAAGCCGGTGTGCTGATGGGTGGGCGGTGGTGCAAGGCCGCAAGAGGAAAGCGAGAGCGAGTGACTCGGGGCCTCGGGCGGAGTCGCGACCGCGAGCGCGAAACCGAGAGGGAGAGGGAGTGCGGTGTGCAGCGGGGGGTGGGAGGGGGAAATGAGTAGGACTTAGGGTTAGGGATGAGGTGGGCTCTTAGCAGGCCGCAGAGAACTGGAGTCACCGGGCCACCACCGGGCCGTTCTTTAAATGTCGTGTCGGGCCGGGCTGGCCGGCGTGCCTGAGTGGCAGCCCAGGCACGGCCCTATACATCGGCCTGGGCCCGCAGAGCACCGTGTCATGCCGTGTTCGGACCGGGCCAAAAATCGTGCTTCAGCCCGGGCGGTCAGAGGCTGCGGGCTGCATATATATATATATATATATATATATATATATATATATATATATATATATATATATATATATATATATATATATATATATATATAACAACTGAAAATACGTTATAGAGAGGGGAGAATGAGCAAGTGGGCCGAGAGCACGAGGAGTTTCAGCCCACAACAGAAGGCAGTAGTGAGTGTGTTTAAGAAATGACTTTTTTTTCCACAAAACAGTCGACAAGAGATTTTCCAAGGTAATTTATTAGAAGAAAAGTAGGGATTTTACAAAACAAAACACAAGAGAAAAAAAATGAATGAGCAACTTTTCGGATGCGAAGTAAATTTGCATTCACCAGCTTCCACTCGACAGCTCGACCCAGAATGACAACAGGACAAAAAGAAAACAGCGAATAATAATAAGCAACTAAAAAAACAACCAGAAACTAAACCAACACTAGTAATCGGGAACATCCGTTCACAAGGACAACTTGATGATATAAAGGAGAAGAGTACATGACCTCCAACGTAACCCCACATGAAGCAAGTACATGGAGTCATGGACATGTCACCAAACTTTGCACCGCTGTCCACTGCACGCTAGCTAGCTGTGATCACCAGACGCCGGATCCAACCACCGCAACAACAACGGCGACGACGCACGCACTGACCCACCCTGCTCCAACCCACTTGGCGGCGGCGCCCGAGGTGGCACCAGTGGTGGTGCTGCCGCCGCCGTCGATGCCGCCGGTGGTGCCGCTACCCGTGGCTGTCGCCGTCCTCACGTGCACGTCGAGCTCGATGGTGGCGTCGGGCCCACTCAGGCTGGACGTCTTCCACAGCACGTACCCGGTGGCCATCCGGAACTTGCCCGTGCCGCCGACGACGGAGAGCTCCCGCACGTCCGCGGCCACGTCGTCCCGGCCCACCACCGCGATCGTGCTGCCGTTGTGGTCCCCCGAGGTGAGCAGCAGGTTGGCACACACCATCAGCACGGGGCCCGACTGCGACGACATCATGTAGAAGCCCTGCGCGCGGCCCACGGCGGCGGACGTGGGCGACGACGTCTCCGTCAGCGCGTCGTCGATCACCGTGGTGTCGCCGAACGACAGCCCCGGGACGATCGACGACCCTGACGCGGCGGGGCCCTTGACGACCTGCACCGCCGTCGGGTTGCTCCCGGCCACGATGTCGTGCATGAAGAAGTGCAGGTGCGTGGTGCCGTCGTCGTCCGCCGCCAGGACGACCGACGGCGGCGATGACAGCGCCGCGAGGAGGAGGAGGAAGAGGAGGGAGGATGCCATCGCTGCTGCTGCTGCCGTGTTGGACGATCGATGGAGCTCGAGGTGGGTAGAAATTGAAAACTTATAAGCACCGTGAGTGTGTGTGATGCATGTTTGGTCGAATAGCCAGTGTTTGATGCAAGTTGTTGTAGGTAGGTTTCTCCATATACTCCAGGTGTGATATGATGTCCCAACCCACAAACACATTGGCAGATTCACGGGGGGGCTGGGGGGGGGGGGGGCTGCAGCCCCCCCGTGGGCCAAATTCCCAGGGAGCACCTCTTCAAGCCCAGTCTAGAAATCGGGGATGTGTGGGTCAGCAGCCGCCGTCTCCCTCAGGGAATTTTTTTTATTTTTAGCCCAAATTTGAAAAAAATTTTAAATTTAACCTGTGTTTGAAAATATTTTTAAATCTAACCCGTTTGGCCCCGCCACCATGCATGGCGGGGCAAATGCACTGAACCCCGCCATGCATGGTGGCGGGGTGCATGTCCCGCGTGGCACGCTGACGTGGCAGCCACCCGGGCGTACCCCGCCATGATCGGTGGCGGGGTAGGCCAAACCCGCCACCCATCATGGCGGGGTGTACCCTGCCACCCATCATGGCGGGGCGCAGCGTAAATAAAAGCCGCGCCCCGCCACGCCCGTCGGCCGACGCCCGCACACTTTCCCCTGCGCCTCCGCCGTTCCCCGCGCCGAGCCGCCGCCGGAGCCGCCGCCGGAGCCGCCGCCGGAGCCCGGAGCTCCTCCCCCGCGCCCCGGCCGCCCCGGCCGCGCCCCGCGGCGCCCGGCCGCTCCCCGCCGCGCCCCGCCGCGCTCCGCCTCGACGCCGCTCCCCGCTGCGCCCCCGCCGCCACGCCGTCGCGCTGCCGCTGCCGCGGCCGCCGCGCTGCCGCAGCCGCCGTCCGCGCCGCCGCGCCGTCTCGGTGTCTTTCTTGCAGGAGACCATAGTCACATTTGTTGGGTATGAGGTCACGTATGGAAAGGCTTGGCGGGCAAAGCAAATTGCCTTGGCAATTCGGTGGGGTAGCTGGGAGGAAGCCTATAACAGGGTTCCACGCATTTTGTGTGCGATGGAACACTTCAACCCTGGCATGAGATCGTTCATATACACAGGAGGGTTGTATCTTCAGAACCCGTTGAGGCATATTCTGTACCGTGTGTTCTGGTATTTCGATCAGTGCAAACATGCATTTCAGTATTGTCGGCCAGTTGTTCTTGTTGATGGCACGTTCCTCACCGGCAAATACAGGGGCACATTGATGATGGCTGCTGCTGTAGACCCAGAGAACCAGATAGTGCCAATGGCTTTTGCTTTGGCGGAGGGGGAAAACAATGATTCATGGTCATGGTTTATGCGTCTACTCCGTGTTCATGTGCTTGGCCCTTATCGCACCATTTGTCTGATTTCGGACCGTCACATTGGAATTCTAAATGTAGCCGATGAACACATTGATGGTCACCCGCCCCTAGTGCACCGTTGGTGCATGCGGCATTTTGCCGCCAATTTCTGGCGGCGTCAACGCAAGAAGGATGTGGCTGACAAGTTAAAGGAGCTTTGTAATAAATGTACGGAACGCGAGTTCAACGAGACTATGGTAGAACTAGAGAAGATGCTCAACCAAACTGGCAAGGCATGGTTAGACCAGCAGATGAAAAATAAAGCCAAGTGGGCATTAGCATTTGATGAGGGCGGCTTCCGGTACGGCATCATGACAACAAACTCCTCTGAGTCTTTCAATCGTGTGTTCAAAGGCGTTCGATCTCTTCTAGTGTCTGGTATTGTCGAGTTCTCTTTTAGGAAGTGCAATGAGTATTTTGTTAAGCGGTATGGCCTAGCCCTGAGGAATGAAGAGGAGCTTGGAAGATGGGGGAAGGCGGCACACGAATATTTGAAGGAGGCTGAGGAATTGGCCAAACAACAGGTTGCCGAGGCTTATGGACGGGACATGCTTGTTTTCTGCGTACGAGCTAGAGGGGGCACAAACCTGGGCGGCGAACGATTTGGTGGCCGAACGTACCGTGTCGATCTTGATAAAGCAGAATGCAGTTGCAACGTCCCTCAGATCATGCATGCCCCTTGCTCACACATGATCACCTCTTGTTGGCTTAGAGGTTTTGACCACACAGTTGCACCATACATGTCACCCTTGTATCTCCGTGCCAACACCCTCAAAGTTTGGGAGAAGAGTTTCGAGCCATACCTTGACGAGTCGCAGTGGCCTCCATATTATGGTGAGGACTACGCGCCTTATCCGGACCTGAAGAAGGTAGGGAAGGGAAGGAGGAAGAAGAAGCGATTGAAAGGCGATATGGACAATATGAAAGGTTACGGCGCCGACATGTATGGTGGCGGGGACTTTAACGAAGAACGTGCGCAGAACCTTTGCTCCATTTGCAAGAATCCTGGTCATAACGCTAGATTTCATAGGCGGGCGAGACAAGAGGTGGTCTATATTGTAAACATGCATTTATGATATTTTAATCTTCAAATTTACTTGTCTTTGTTGTTTTATAACGTTATTATTGTTCTAATGTTATTAATGTTTTCTTTGTTTATTCAAACAGGCAGGTTCAGGGTTGCAAGATGGAGGCGCGGGCTCCTCATCCGCGCTTTAGCCTCATTGAGGTTGACTACGACAAGGACCACCGGGCCCAGGCCTTGTCGGAGCAGCAGAGGCCGTTGCGTGCGCTCCGTGTTCGCACGCACCGCGTACATAGCTGGGACGAGCGATACGCGCCCTACATACAGCGGGCGGGCTTCCTTGAGATCGTTCGGGTGTACAACAGTACACTCCCCACACTAGACCCTGCACTTCTTACTGCCTTTGTTGATAGGTAACATTGCATTTTTCATTTATTGTATTTGTTTTGTAAAATTGGGCCGTCAACTTACCTATAACCAGAAACTTGTAATGATGCAGGTGGAGACCGGAGACACACACCTTCCACACACCATGTGGGGAAATGACTGTCACGATGCAGGATGTGAAGATGATATTGTGTCTCAGTTTGGCTGGTCATCCGGTGACTGGGGTCGTCGACGAGTCTAATTGGGTACAGTTGGTGGAGCAGTTCTGTGGTAGGAGGCCATCAGAGGCTGAAGTTAAAGGCACAAAGTAAGTTCATATTTGCGCCCCATTGAAATCACTGATACAACCATTTCAGCTACATCTATTTTTGTACAATAATACTTCAATTGTAATTACAGGAAGACCTCAGGAGTGTCGACGTCATGGATAACCCAGCACTTTGGTGCAGGGCCTCCGGTCGGTGCTCCAGATCACGAGGTCGAGGTGTATGCAAAGGTGTGGTTGTGGCACTTCTTGGGCGCTTTCTTGTTCCCCGACTCCTCAGGCGACAGCATCAGCTGGATTTTCTTGAGGATCCTTATCCAGCCACTTGAGAATATTGCAACCTATAGCTGGGGTACCGCGGTCCTTGCTTGGACATACCGTCAGCTTTGTACCGCCTGTCGTCGCTAGTCGAACAATGCCAACCTAGGTGGCTGCTCATACCTACTTCAAGTATGGATTTGGGAGCGGTTTCCGGTTGGGAGGCCTACTAAACCTCCGCATTTGCCTGTGAGTACATTTACTACTTTGATATCTTCATACGACTAAAGAGTGTGACACCGTGTTTGTGTGACTTGCAGGTTTGGCAGCACCAAGACGTTTGACCCACCGCCCTTTTCATCTGGAAAGACGCTAAGGTAGTGAGGGGCGAGTTGGAAAGGAGGTACAAGCAGTACACGGATGCGATAGACGTGTTGACACACAACTACGTAAGTTATATCCACATTTCCTACTAAAGGCACTATCAATGAGATTGATACTAAATTAAGTTTCTTTACTTTGCAGGTAACATGGACACCGTGGTCTAGGTGGGAGCTAGAGGACTACCTTAGTCCGCGCTGCGAGGAGGAAGGGGACGAGTGGCTTTATGAAGGGCCACTTATCTTCTTCCATGTCGTCGAGATGCACTACCCTTTCAGGGTTTACAGACAGTTCGGGAGGTTGCAAGGAATTCCACCGCTGTACTCCACCAATGCTCAGCTGCATGGGTACGATGCCAATATGTTTATTCTACTTAAGCGCCTCATTTCTAATGCAATATGGCAATGCAGGATCGATCGGAGGCTTCGGACCACGCAAAAGGATTGGGCGTTGACGCACGAACCACATTTGCTTAGTTGGTACAACAGGCATCGTCGCCACATCAACGAACTTCCGCAGCACCACCCGGCAAGATGGATGGAGTACCTGCAATGGCTGCAGCGAAGTACGAGGACTCATCTCATGGTCCCGTACACCAACATGCCTGCAGATGTGGCCGGTGAGGATGACATCGCCGATGCGTTTGACGATGCGCAAAGGGTGCAAACACAACTTCTTAGGGCCCCTCTTAATAGATACGTGGTAAGTACTTTGCACTTACATTCTCAAGCGACTGCACGGATTTTAAAATTCAATTGAAATGATCGAGTTAACCTTGTGTGATGTTGTAGGCACAACAGTTGTCGAACTACTCCGAGGAAGCTTCCAGGCAACTTTTTCGGACTAGGGACGACAAGACCAACCCTCTTCGCGCCTTTGTCAAGGTACTTTTGATAGTAACATTCGTGACTACAACTCAGTTACCTTTAAAATTCACGCTTAATAATGCTTGTTGTCTTCTAAACCTGTAGAGAATGAAAAAAGGCTGCAAAAAGTTGGCTCAGAAGCTGAGCTGTGCGGATACGACTTTGGACGTACCGTACAACCCCACGTGGTCCAGGAGCCAGACGATGTCCACTGCAGCTGCTTCTGCTAGCGACACCAGGGCTGCGTCCTCGTCTATTCGTACTCCGCAGGATAGAGGGAAGGGTCCAGCGGCTCCGGACGATTTGGATGAGGCACTTCAGTATGACACGACGAGTGGCGATGACGACGACGACGATGAGGACGTTCCCCAGTGGGATTACACCGATCACGACGAGATGGGTGCCTCACAGCTGTACGGTGCTCCTTTTGATACACAGGGGGTCGACTACACACAGCAGGAGAACTACACACCAGCCGAGCAACAGGTCCCTATGCTTTGCTTTCTCTTTAATTCTACTCTTCGTAGCTCAACATTTAGAGTAGCTCATCAGGTTGCTTGCTTGCAGGGGCCGTCGTCGACGCAGCAGTTCGATCGTGGACATAGGCGGCAGCGCGAGAGGCAGCAACGGGACCGCACAGACGTTGGCTGGAGAAGCAACGTGGTCCCTACGAATCCGAGGAGGCGACGGAGACCACGAGACCCCTACACCCCTGGCGATTAGTAGAGTAGTCATATTTAGCAGGCGCCGGACACATGTTATCATAGTTATGTAGTGCTAGAACAATTAAATTATGTGTACGTGTAGCAGCAGTACTGTACTTGGTTATTTCGATTCGACTAATGTAGTTGGTAACACTCGTTCAATCTTTGGCGTAAACGCAATTATTTCTGCCATACCTTCCATAAACTTGCTGTAAATGACTAAACATGGCATGTCTGCATTTGTCACGATTATTTAACGCAAAATGAAGGCATAGTTCCTGCGCGGCCGCAGTTTCAGAGCCACCCCGCCATGGGTGGGGGCGGGTTAGGGGTACCCCGCCATGTACCATGGCGGGGTACCCCTAACCCGCCCCCACCCATGGCGGGGTGGCCCTGAAACTGCGGCCGCGCAGGAACTGCACTAAGAAACTGCATTTACAAACTGCACGGATAAACCACACAACAATCTTAGTGAGTGGACCAACAAATGAAACGAATGAAGATGTGATAATGAAAAATATTACAATGACATGTTTCAAAGTACAACACTGACAAACTACACGACACAAAGTTTCTAAGCCACTACAAACGACAAACACTAACAACGACAACGTGAAGACGTGACAATGCAAATTATTACAATGACACTTGTACGTCAATCAAATTGCGTGCACCACTGCGTAAGCAACTCGTCTTCGGAATCTGAATCCTCCACTACCACCTCCTTACCCTTGGTGGCCTCGACTGCCTTGGCTTGAGAGGCCTGACGCCGGTAGTAAGCCGCCTCCGCCTCGTCCGCGGCCTGAGAGTACAACTCGGCCTCTTCTTGGGTCATGTCTGTTGGCCCCCATGCGTCGAACAGCGGTGTCTTATGGCTGTGGTACGCTGCCTGACCCTCCTCTACTTCAACATCCTCCTCGGGCATCGGTCCTAACTCCTCTGCAAGACGAAGTAGCTCGGCTATCCTTCCCATGTCGTAGGCATCCTCGTCCTGCGGGTACCCCAATTCTTCGGCTAAACGAATGAGCTCGCCTATCCTCCCGGTGTCGTCGTCTTCCTCCGGCTCGGCCTCCTCTTCAACCACAATCGGACGGCTTGCGGTGCCACCAACTCATGCGTCCCGCTTTACTGTCCTATTCTCCGTGTACCTAGCACAAGCCACATCTGCTTGCCAGTCGCCGGTGCATCCAATCTCTGCAAGTACAAAATGCAAACAATTAACAGGATCTTTGCAATGACTTTATTGACAGTCAAACAAAGAACATTGACTTTCCAAAAACGCAATGACTCACTCGCACATAATGAGTCAATAGTATCGTTCAAGCCTTGCATCTGTGCTCTCGCAGCCTCCTCTGCAGCCTTCCTTGCATCCTCTTCAGCCTTCCGTGCCTGGTACTCCTCTACATCCTTCTTCTTTTGCTCGTACCACTTCTTCCACGCAATACTCTCCGGGTTACGAACACGTAGGTCTTGGGCCCGTCGTAGCATTTTCTTCTTATGGTTCTTAACGAAATTAGTGACGTAGCTTGCAGGATATCCTCTCATCTTGCGAAGTGCTACCATTGTCTTATACTCATCCTTGAACTTATACACATCATCATATGATTCTCAGTTGCATTTCTGAGTGCTCTGTTGTAACAAATAGATGAATACAAAGTTAGCGTACCAAAGTAAACAAAATAAAACATTAGCACTAAGTGTCAACAGTCCTAGCAAACCTCGTCATAATCGATCATGTGGCCACAGAAGTGCCCAATACCAAGGCCTGAAGGGACAAGGCCGTAGCTAGCTTCAACACCACATTTGCACATCACAGGAGGCGCAATAGACCTCCTCTTCTTCTTCCAGTCTGGCACCTCCTCATTCTTCTCCGGCTCCGGCCAATGGCTCTTTGGACCATAGATCCATTCCTTGAAACGACACTTTGGAAAATCATGATCCTACAAAATCAAAACAGTAAAACACACATATAGGACATGACATTCCAAGGTTCACTCAAACCTTACCTCATGTCGTAGAGGACAAATGAACTCTTGTTCATTGTGTGGGTTTATCACGGCTTGCTCTCCGCAAAGGCACTTTGGAGGATCCTCGAGCCGCCGTGCCGATGCTACGGCCTTCTCTTCCTCCGTCATAGGAGGAGGGTTTGGAGGGGGCGGAACCCAGCGAGTAAACACCTCACGCTTGCAATGATCAATGCCGGGGTAGAAAAGGAGAATCCTTGGGTCAAACTTGTCCGGGCCGTCGATCCATTGGAAGAAAAAGCACCGGAAGTAGGGCTATACAAAAGTTTCAATTATCTCATCGCGAATACAACATCAGAAACCAATCAGAACAACAAAGGGCACAATTACTTACGCTACAACTATAACATGTGTAGAAGCAACGAGCCGCAGTATCCGGATGTCTCGACTGGCCCACGTGTGCCGGATGACCACAGTCATAGTTAGGTAAAGGTTCCTCGGGATGAACGGGCGCATCCTTGTAAGACACGTCGGGGTACATCTCTCTAGGACGACCCTTTTTCCTCCAAATCGACTCACGATACGAGTCCTCCATCTAATAACACGAAACGATTTCAACACAAAACACATTTCACTTATATAATGTACAATACCAATACGATAAAAACTAATATAACTTTACTAACTACATTAACCAAACATACTACAACGATGCACGCAGAGAAGGGGTGGCCGGAACAAGGTCCGACGATGGGCCGATACCCGACGGGGAGGAGCCCTAGGAGGGAGGGACGCCGGAGAAGGCCGCTGAGGGGAGGGGAATGGATGAATGGCCAAAAACATGAAGTGCCCGGGCTTTTAAATGGCCGGGGTTGTACCCCGCCATGCATCATGGCGGGTTAGGGGTACCCCGCCACGGATCATGGCGGGTTACACCCCTGCCACGCTGGCGAGGCGCCCTGCCACCCCTGCCACGTGGGCCATGCACCCCGCCACCATGCATGGCGGGGTTCAGTGCATTTGCCCCGCCATGCATGGTGGCGGGGCCAAACGGGTTAGATTTAAAAATATTTTCAAACACGGGTTAAATTTAAAATTTGTTTCAAATTTGGGCTAAAAATAAAAAAATCCCCTCAGGCTGCTTGGCGCTGCAGTACATCTGAAGACCGCTAGTAGTACACTCGGAAACCTCGCGAGGATGAAATACACAAGCGCCGCGCTCTTCCAACTAGTACTACTGGAGTCAGCACCAACTACTGGAGTGAGCACCCCTGAATCAGTACTACACTACACCATTGCTGCAGGCTGCTTGGCTGCCTACAAATAGGCCACCAGTGACCTGCAAAGCCATCAGCCATGGCAGGTCGAGCATCTCCTCTACCCCCCCACCCCCCCTTCCCAGGGAGCACCTCTTCAAGCCCACCAGTGACCTACAAAGCCATCAGCCATGCCAGGGCCCAAGTCGGAGGCCGTGCCCACGCCTCGGCCCTCCGGCCTCCGCGGCTCCGCCCTTGGCCACAGCCCGGTGGCCACAGCCCACGCCCAGCTCACGCCGTCTCCGTGGTTGTCGCTGGTAAGATTTCTAGCCTTTAGTTATTTAGCCCCCCCCCCCCGGTTGATTTCTGGATCCGCCACTGCACAAACAGCACCATTTGGTGAGATGGGACCTAGGCTAACAACATCATATTGTCTATAGTAAATTAAGTACCCTTTCTGAATTACAATTTATTTTCGTTTTTTCATAAAAAAAATTCATTTTAGTTTTTATAACCATGTATCTAGATGTAACGTACATCTAACTATGTATCTAGAAAAATCAAAACGCGGTATTGCCATTTGGAATCTAGGGAGTGGTAAAACCTAGAGCTCAAATTATATTCTGCGATGGACCACTCTGCAATATTTATGAAATGTAAATTTTCAGATGAAGGAGTAAACATTTTGGCTAGATTGGTGTATGCTAGCTATTTCTGGTCTGCAAATGACATGGATGAGCTGCGTAATAAGAAGCCCACAAAGATCATATTGTTCGAGGCATCTGGATCAACAGCTCATCAAGCATTCTCGATATTTGCCACAAAACTAGGGTAGACATAATTAACCAAAACCGAAAAACCGAGCCGAATGAATTGGAACCGAAAAAACCGGTTCCTTATTGGATTCTAGATAGGAAGGAACTGAAATAACCAAAGAAATTTCAGTTCCTACTCTCAAATAACTGAATTAACTGAAAGAACAGAAATACATGAATTTTAGTTCACTTATTGGCATTTTGTAAGACTGTGTTTGGTTTATGTGCGACATCTCATATTGAATTGCTATGTATTTGTGTTACTATATTGCTATTGTTCCCTCATCAATTATTATTATTATCTAACCTAGAGGTAGTTTGCCTAAATTTGATTTAGAACCTGAATATTTTTTTTGTCTTAACCTCTGCTAAAAAAATATGATTAATTCGGTTAGAACAGAAACCAAACCATAATCCGAAATGCTCAACTCCTAATTTTTTTAGAACCGACTGAATTCCTATTTTCTAGAACGAAATGTTTTCAATAACTAAAGAACCGATCCGAAACCGAACAGAAAACCAAATGCCCACCCCTACTTGAACATGGTGACGCCATCGATGATGAAGCAGTAGGACTCCATGGTCAAGGTGTTGATGTCGTCCGTGCCGAGGGGCTTGCCGTCCTTGCCCGGGCTTGGGCAGCTGCGTCAAGGACGGAAAGCCCCTCGGCGCAGACGGAAGTAGCACCGTGGCCGTGGAGTCCGGACGACAAGAGTATGCAGTAACTTCTTCTGTTGTCTACTCATCACCAGCATGGTCGACATCAATATATCGCTATTTAGTTTTAATTCCTACTTCTTCATTTCATTCCTCGATCAGCTGCCTCCTCTTATATAGAGACTGAGATCCAGCGACGAGCAATGCAATGCAAGCAAGCAGCGGTGTTCCGCCACTTTTGTTGCATGCATGCATTGCCAACAGGAACGGAAGGTACCATTATTAAATTAGCGGCTATTCCTGCTCGATATAATAATAACCTAGCTAATTTTAGATCGATCCTGGCCAGTCCGCATCCATGGCGCTGGTGCTGCACGCTCTCTTGACGTGTCACCTACTGACTCAAAAATTCCCTTTCAATAAAATAAAAAACAATAATGGGCCAAGAGACGGTATCTATCCACTTATATTTTTTTAGGCCAGAAACTCTCGGCACCTGACAAGGTTGTTGGGCCGCGTGCATTTTGTTCAAGTTGGGCCGAACCAGAATGTGCCCAAAATGTATGTGTCGTCGTTAATGAACAAGATAATTGTTGGGCCAACATGGCGTCGAGTAGTGCCCGTGAACAAAAGCAGCAGCTCTTCCTGCTTTTCTACCTGTTGTCAAAAGGGCACGAAGCCAGGCATTAAAATCACCGGGGCCAGCTTTATCGTACAAAATGTACTACCAAACAATGAATCTTTATGTGATTTACCAAAAATTTATAGGGATCAGCTGACCCCGGTCAGCACACGTACCTATGGCTAACAAAGACAGATTTGTCACTAATAACATTTCTCTAGATGTGTATTGTACTCACCGTGCACTATATATGTGCAGCAGATAATCTAAGGCAAATATTCCCCACTGGATCGAGCATGTTACACAAATACAGATAGGTTAATATTCTATTCATTTGTATATATAGGGGGAACCACACAATACAACATCATTTCTAATCGGCACTCCGTTTCTTAAATAAATTAAAATGGTAGTTAAGAAAATCTGGTAAGCTAACCAAGTGTCCACTATCTATAAAGTTGTAGATTAATTTTATCAAAAAAAATGCACAAGTCAAGTGCTCCTTCTTACTCTTATTTTACTGATTAGAGACATGAACGGATGCATCACGTTAATGCATGCTAGGAAAACAGATAAATTATAGAAATTCTCACTATAACTAAAAACATCTAGACTTTGAATTGGTAGAATCTAATCATCATAGCCGATAATAGCCATTGTATCTAATGTAATTTATAAAAAAAAATTCACCTATGCCATTATAAAAAATACATAAAGTAACCCTTAAGTTTGTATCTAAATTACACACCACTACCATAACAAAAGATAATTCAAAATAACCCCTACATTTGTGTTCAAATTACCCATGTCTGCTATTATGAAAAATAATGCAAAATGATCTCCTAAGTTTGCATCAAAACTACCCACCATTGTCATTATGAAACATAATTCAAAATAACCCCATAACATTGCATGTAAATTGCCCAGCTTTGTCATTATGAAAGATACATTAAAATAACCCTCTAACTTTGTATCTAAATTACCCCATCTACCATTATGAAAGATAATTTAAAATACCCCTAATGATTTTATAAATTATCCACCTTTGTCATTATGAAAGATAATGCAAAGTAACCTTCTAAGTTTGCATTCAACCTACCCATACAGTTGTGAAAGATAATATAAAGTATTACCTTTATATATGTATCTACCTCAACCATGATAAAAAATTGCATAGGTTATTATTTTCAATATGTTTATACACTTTGACTGAAATGTTATGTCACATCAATATTAGTACTTTAATTTGAGCACTCTATGATTTATAAAAATAATACTACACAAATAATCTTGTGATATAACAATTCACTTAACATAAGGAGAATAATGCTATTGGGACCTAGATTCTTTTCAATAAAAAACATTTAAAAAAAAGTAAGATAAGAACACTAGAATTTCTACTTAACAAGTGAAAAAAGTTGCAACAACTTGATTAAGCTAAACCATAGATTTATGGAGTCATAGAAAGGGATGCAACAAGAGTTTCTATATCTTAATATTAGGTTTAAGCTAAATACATATCACGCTAGAACAAATTCTAAGTAGAGGTCCCCAACAGAGCCTACATGCTAATCCTCACAAGACCCAATAGAAAAACAAAAGATAGACCCGAGATATTCTCACAAAAAACATCGGACCATAAATTCGGTATAACCTAATCACCATTGATAATAATAACTATTGGATCTATTCTATTTTCTAAATAATTATCCAACTCTACTATTGCGTGAAACAATATAATGTAACCGATGACTCTATATTTATATTACCCACCTATCCTATTAAGAAGCACGATCTAAAGTTGTTCTAAATTGACATCTAATTACCCATAACCTCCTATTATGATCAATAATTTACATAACTTAATTTTTATCACATTATAAAAAAAATTAAATAACCCTCAAATCCACATATAAATTATTAACATCTTCTATTACAAGAAAATCGTTTAGATTAGTGTAGAGCATATATATGTTTCTACATTGCCCACCTTTATCAACATTAATATAGTAAGATCAAATTAAAGTAAACATACGTGTCATGCCACCATGCATGACCAATAAATATATAAGTTTTATTTTGCCACAAATATTTCGCTAACAATTCATAAACTAATGATACTAACAAATTGTTTAAAACCATATCAGTAACAATGACATAATTTATAGGTTGTTACTTTAGATATATTTATATATTCTTAACTAAAATGTTTGACATGTCTACACTAATAGTATAACCATAACTGCATATATAATTTCTTGATAGAAAATACAATCATCTTGAAATGTGTGGGAGACAATTGGTGGCTATATTTTTCTGGCCCTTTAAGAATACTTTACCCAACATCCAAGATCTCACTTCAAGCTTTGTGAATTATCTTAAGTGACATGGTGCACATTTCAAATGATGTCTTATACTATTTTAATATTTATAAAATATTTAAGAACGTGCTCATGACCTAAATTTCTTATTTTAAAAAAGTGAAAAAGGAGAGCTAATGAAAGATATAATAAGCACATGAGTTTCAACTTGAGAGGGAAAAATTATGTTATAGTCAATAAGATAAAATTTGAAAAACCAAAATTTAGACTCAAGACTTAATAATATATGTGATGCACCAAGAGCAACCACAATTAATGGTAAGGTTTCAACTAATTTCATATTGAAAATATATAAACGTACCGTGGAAAGGAAAATATAATTATGGTAGAAAAGAATATATAGATTAGTCACTTGAAAAATAGTAATTAATAAGTTTAAAATAACTATATATATAGACTAGAGAGTATCTATTATGTCTATTGTGTTAGAAAATAAAAAAGAGAAAATATATAATTTAATATAAGTAATTCTTTATTAGTTAGATGTATTTAACTGTACTAATACTTATATCACCTAAAATTTTAGGTCATGCGAGAGCACAGGTTGATGGACTAGTTAACTCATAAAGAGTACATTTCTAACATAGCGTCAAGTGAAACCATGTTAAGTTTTAATCAAACTTATATAAATTCTAATATTTATAACTATGAATTTATAGTTGTAGTTGTAGACATCGATATTATCTTTTATAAACTTAGATAAATTTGAAATACTCCCTCCGTCCACAAAAAATACAACTCTAACATAGTACCATTAAGTTAAAATATCTTGAGTTTGACTAACTATAAATAAAAAATATCAATGTTTAAAATATTAAACAAGTGTCATTAGATTCGTCATGAGATATATTTTCATACTATACTTATTCGATGTCATAAGCATTAATATTTTTACCTATATATTTGGTCAAATTTTAGACACGCTAACTATGAGTGCAACCTAGAACAACCGTATTCTCTCGTGGACAGAGAGGTAGTAACTTGATCGATTCAGATCAAACACAGAATTCTATCCTTTTCTTGATGCAGATAGTATACAATATCGTATTATAAAATCCATTATCTTTTGAATAAAGTTGGGTGTCAGAAATCAAATCGCACTATGAAAACACATGTGGCGAGTTGTCTTTTATGTCGAGGGTTCAGGGATCGCACAACTCGCAAAGGAAAGCAGATTTTTTTTTTTTGAGTAACGCAAAGGAAAGCAGATGAGCTGTCCTGCATGTCCAGTTTTCCTATTATGGCAAAAGCAGAGAGTGTGTTTCGGTGAACTTGCGCAAGCAAAAGCAATGGACATCAAGCAATAATGGAAAGTGACGGCCGATACTCATGCATGTGCATGTTGATCACTGCATGCTTTCACCAAAACTAAATAAAAGTAGAAAGAGATAGGGTTGATCCCATGCATTCTTGTCTGCAATGGAACTCTAAAAATTCTTGACTGCAATGATGCACCTGCAGGTGCTACGTGTACATATATACTGCCACAATGGCCACACATCTCTGCGATCAAGAAGACACGATGATGTATCCTCGCTTCACACGCGCAGCAGCCCTGGTGGCGGCCATTGTTGTTGTGCTCCAGCTGCTGCAGCTGGCCGCGGCCGTCCGCCCCGCTCCAGCCGTCGCCGGCGGAAACGGCATGCAGCACCTGCACTTCTTCATGCACGACGGGTACCCCACCGCCGTGCTGATCGTGAACGGCAGCACGGCGGCTCCGATGCTGCCCGGCAATCGTCGGTTCGGCGACACGACGGTGATGGACGACCTGCTGACGGAGGGGCCGAGCCGGGCGTCCAGGCCCGTCGGCCGCGCGCAGGGCACCTACGTGCTGGCGTCACTGGACGAGGCCCGCGCCCCGCGTTGCTGCTGTCCATGAACCTCGTGCTCGCCGACGGTAGCACGGTGGCGGTGATGGGCCGGAACGACGTCATGGCGCCCGTGCGCGAGCTCTCCGTCGTCGGCGGCACCGGCCGGTTCCGCATGGCCACGGGGTACGTGCTCTGGAAGACGGCCAGCTGGCGCGCCGACAACGACGCCGTGCTCGAGCTCGATGTCTTCCTGCGTGCCTCATGAGCGACTATGCAATGCAAGGATCGTGCATGCATGCATTCGTCTGTGTGTACGTGGTGTTATTGGTTTTTCTTGCGTATATGGCACTATGTTATGTATCCACCCACCTGCACCTGCTGAATAAATAAAACTCGGCCTGTCAGCGTTTCATGGTTTTCTTAAGCAATTGCTCGATCCTTTTAGTGAATAAGTGTGAATGAAGGAGCATGCTTACTTGAACTGTGAGTTTGCTCAATTATATTCTTTCGGCCTAATAAGGAAGTACTCCCTGTTCAAAAAAAAACTTTATGTTTAGGATTTTTAGGACTAATTATAACTCAATGTATGGGTATGCACACATACAAAATAGGGTTTATTGAAGATGAGAGTAACTACTGTCGGGAGTAGAAAAATACACCCTGTGTGTATTAAACCATAACATGCGGTCTATTAAAAATACAAAACATTATGTTTAAACTAACAACAAGATCAACTCGATTGTTTTTGCGAATAAGTTAGTATGCATTATAATCAATATACATCCTACGATCCTAATCAGTGCGGTCATTAAAACCCTAATCATTGTGAATGCTTCATCACTAACAACTATGTAAGTATACAGGAGCCGTGTTATGGGAATTATAAGAAGTACGTACTCCGTACGTCCTAGCTAGGTTAGCAGGGAAAACACCGTTACAATAATCAATATAGATGCTTAAATAAAAATCACTATGGGTGCTGCAATCGTACCCAATATGTTTAATGCAACCCTAATCAATGTGCATGATGCAGTCCTAATTAGTACAGATGCTGCCCTTGCGGCCCTAATCAATATCAATGATGCAACCTTAATCAGTATTGAATTGGTCAATGCAATACTAACCAATATACATGAGTATACGACCTCATGTTTGAGAATTCTAGCAAATAGCAATATGAAAAGAAAGTAGGGCAAACAAATAATTCTAATCAGTATGCCACCTACGAGCATTAATCGTTGTGGTTGTTGTGGCCCTAATCAGGAAGCAACCAAAACACAAATTCCTGCATTTCAAACATATAAAAGAACGAGCTACAAACTGGAGGAGATTACAAAACCACCCCTAAAAATTAATTCAAACAAAACACAAAATATTGCATTGAAAACATAAAAAAGCTACAAACTAGGGGATAAAATATAAAAAGCCACCCATAAATAAAACAATATGACAAATCACAAATTGTTATGCCAGCCGTGGCCCTAATCAAAGAGCAATACAAAACATAAACTCCCGCATTGTCTGTGTGTGTGTTTTCAAGCGCTGCTGCTGCATCTTGGATGCTGGAGTTATAGTAAACTGGAGTTGTTGTTTTGTTAAATTGTTTTGTTTTGCATTACTTAGAAGGTGTAGCTCAATTGCTGTTGTTTTTTTGTGACTGTGTCTCTCTCTTTGTGTGTGAGCTGCTACTGCTGTGTTTTGCAGATGTCACTGCTTGCTGATGCTGATAATTAAGCTGTTGTTTAGAGTTGATATTATTTTTTATTTTTATATTTGACTTGTTCAGTTATAGGTGTGCTTGACCAAGAGTTGTTCAGTTATAGACGATTAAGCAGTTGTTTGCTACGTTTGATTTGTTTGCTAGATTTAATCTTTTTTAGGTAAACTATATGTGGGTAGTGAAGTTGTCTAGAGCCGTGGCATTATTCTTTTTTTCTGATTAAGCTCTTGTTGTTGCTACTACTTTTTGAGTTGATATTGCTATTGTTGCATTTGTTGCTGCTAATCAAGCTACTAGAGCTACTGGTGTGTATCTTTGTGTGTTTGTGTCTTTCTCTCCCTCTATTTGTGTGTGTGTGTCTCTCTCTGTTTGTGGTTATGGGTGTGTGTGGTTGGTGGGTGTGGGTGTGGGTGTTTGCTTGAGCTGCAGGTGCAGATGCTACTGCTGGAGCTGCTCCTGCTACTAGAAAGCGAGTGTGAGTGTGTGTTTGTGTCGTTGTCTCTCTCTATGTGTGTGTTTTTGTGGGTGAAAGTCCTATGTTTGGTGTTGGTAATTAGTGACAATGCCTAAGTACTAATCCTATGCCTAAGTTGTATGTAGCATATGAGGATTAGTACATTCCAAGGTTGGTGGCAAGATGGACATGGTGATCATGATGGCCACACTTGGATTTGGACGCAACCCTACGTGATGAAGGCAAAGGTATATGCTTAAGGGTTGTGTTTTAGTAACCAAGACACCTAGTGGGTGTGGTTACATTATAGGATAGATAGCCGTACTATAAAGAGGGGAATGACGCGGCTATTGAACTCCTAAGTGCCTCTAGATGTGCATTTCATAATCATATGCATTTGGATAGAACTAATAACGCCTCGAAAAATGATTGTGAAAATGCTAACACACTCGCACTTGACGTGATCACTTGGTGGTGTTAGCACATTTGCGATGGCGTTGGAGTTTGAGCGGTAGAGAGGGTTTGGGGGTCCTCTCTCCCTCCCGCCGAGCTTGCGAGGCGGGATTCAGGCGTTTTTGAGAAGTTGAAACGACTATTTTCCACTACGCCGAAAGTCGGAAAAGAAACGGAAGCGAACGGAGGTCACAGAGGTGACCGGACGCTGCACCGGACGCGGTCACGGTGTGACCGGACGCGTCCGGTCAGTGTTCAGCGTCTGCACGAGTTTCAGTTTGTTCATCGGACGCGAGGCGCGTCCGGTCACAGTCAATCAGACGCGTCCGGTCGATCAGGGAGCTTACTGGACTCTCACTGGACGCTGGCACTGTGGCGTCCGGTCAGTTCTAACAGCGCGTCCGGTCATTGTTTCGCTGTGCGCGACTCAGACTTGACCAGCGCGTCCGGTCAGTTACGGGACCGGCGCGTCCGGTCGTTCCCGGCGCGTCCGGTCGTTGCGACCGGCGCGTCCGGTCAGTGCTTCGCGAAAGAACCGTTGCGCGACCGGCGCGTCCGGTCAGTTGGACCAGCGCGTCCGGTCAACGCGACTTCGGCTGTTTAAGTTTCTAACGGCTATATTCGAAGGGGTACGTCTATAAATACTAGTTGGCCGGCTCAAGGCTCTCTCTCTTGGACATTTGACATACTTGTGAGCACTTTGAGCTAAGCAACTCTCCTCCCACTCATCTCTCTTGCTTCTTTGCATATTCGAAGTGAGATTGAGTGATCCAAGTGCATTTGCATTGTGAGATTGCATCTAGTTGGCACTTGGTGGTTGATTTGCTGCGGGATTCTTGTTTCTCTTGGTGGTTGCCGCCACCTAGACGGCTTAGAGCAGCTTGGAGGCGTTGGCAAGAGTTGGTGATTGTTCTTGGCCACCTCCGGTGTTTGTGAGGGGTTTGTGCCTACCTCGGCGAAGCGCCAAAGGCAACGTGAGTAAATTGCTCGTGTCATTGCAACCTTTTGCCATTTGGTAGGTTCTTGTGGCGCCTTTCGAGAGGCTCGGTGTGAGACCGATTAGCCACCGAACCACGTGGTGAAGAGGGACACAACGGGGACTAGCGTGCCGGCAAGCACGTGAACCTCGGGATAAATCTTGTGTCATCACTTTCATATTGTGATTGATTGATCCCGGTGTTCGATTGTATTGGTATTCATTGTTGATCATATTGGTTGGCTCAATACTTCGCCCCTCGGTGAAACCCTCCTAACTCAACTCCGCATTACTTTCTTAGTTATCTTTGCTAGCTAGTTAGCTTTGCTAGAGTAGCTCCTTTGAGTAGCTTGCTAGTTGTAGTTGTAGTTACCTTCTCGGTTTGACTTGTGCGGTTGAGTGCAAATATACTAGAATTGTGAATTGGTTAGGTGGCTTGCATACACCCCGTAGGCTAAGCAAAACTCGCATCTCGCTACTTGTTATATTGATAAACTTGTTTAGCTTGTCTTTGTAGAATTTTTAAAAGGCTATTCACCCCCCCTCTAGCCATCAAGACCTTTCAGTGGGCCTTTTTCTTTTTTTTCTTTTTTAGTTTAGTTGTTTGTACGTTTGTATGCTAGTGTGACTTTCTTTGTTTTGTGTGTTTTTTTGTGGGTGTTTTTGTTTGTTTGTGTATGAGTGTGGCTATGTAGGATATTCTGTCAATTAGGGAAGGTTTTTGGTGACAATACGTGTTTATGTGTTTGTGGGTGGACTTTCTTTCTTTGCTCAAATGCAGATTTTACACATCTTTGGTGAAAAGGAGTATTCATTCTCGTCCTGTCACCCGATGAGCATTCATTGTCGTCTTGTTGTTTTGTTCCATCTATGAGTACTTAGAAAGATGAAAATACATGCAGTTAAGACCGTAGCTTTTTACCTGTGAACATGCATCCATTTGTTCTGTTCAGTATGCATGCTTAGATAGATGAAGATATATGTGGCTACTGCTTGATAATTCTTTGGCAATAATCTGTTCAATATGCATGCGTGAACATAGCCAGCAGCGGGGAGTGGGAGCAGCAGCCCGCCGTGCGCATCGTTCAAGCTACTGCGGCGGCGGTGCACGCAGGAGCGTGTGTTCGTGCCCTACTTCCCTCTTGAGGACCCCCACAAGTTTGCCATCGTGCACAAGGTCTTCGGTGCCATCAATATCAGCAAGATGCTACAGGTTCGCTTAATTCTCCAATTCCTTAGATCATTCAGGATGTGAATGACCAAATAACATTACAAACTGTTTTTTTCCACCGTAACATGCATGACGGGTGCAGGGGATCCATGAGAGAGAAAGCATTGGGCGCTCTTATCAATGCTTTTCGAAAGTTTTGTGCTTCTTGTTAGTGGAAAACAAGTAAGTTAATATGATTCTTTAATGATGCCTTCTTAGTAGTGTATATAAATAGACCTTTGAACAAGTGGTTGCACCCAAGTTGTTACTTCAACAATGCAGTTATGCTCTGTTTTTTTTTAAAAAAATAGTGAGCTAACATACGCATGCATGAGTGGACAGGATCATAGTTTGCTGGGGAAATGGGATCCTTCTTTGTGTTAACTCTAACTGATGGGTTATTTTTTCTCTTTAAAGATATGTCACCCTATTGAGCCAGTTCATCAATTCAATTAAAAAGGGATCTACAATGGAGGTGTGTCTGGCTTGTCTTTGCATTGGTTAGTATTCTTTATTGCAGCAGTAGAATATGTGATATGCTCTTATTGTTCCTTTTCCCTTCTTTTTGTACCTGCAAGGCTTACTGGCAATTACACTAGGTGCTGGAAGTACGTAGTTCGCACTAAATAATGGATGAGTCATCCACACCTTTTGAGAGTTCTCCAAACTTGTCCTGATGCATCAAAAATGATCTCTGTATGTGTGTGGTTCTAGCAAATTTATTTGTGCTTCAGGCTAGTTAAGTTGCACCGAATGATTGTAGGTACTTGATTGCTTAGCAGTTGTCACATTTGTTGGTGCAACCGACCTTGCTGAAACCTAGCTATCTCTGAAAGCCATCTAGGATGTGATCCATCCAACATCAGGATCAAATGTAAGGCTGACTGACCTCCATTGATTTTTTTGTTATAATAATAAAACGAAAGTATGGCATCCAGTTTATTCTAAGCTTTATTATTTTAGGTGTGGTTTACAGGTTGGCATTGTCAGAAAACCGAAGCCTCCTTTGTTAGCAGCTGCCGTATCTACATGGGCATTTCTTTTAACTGTGGGTTCATCTAGAAGAAATACTGATTCTTGGAAAGAGTTAGTGAAAGCTTTCTTAATCACTGTTCTCTATTATATGTCAAATTGCTCATGAAACTATATGTCCGGCCAGACGCAGCACGACGACGGCCATGCACAGTCAGCTTCAGCTGCTACCGCGCCAGCACCGGTGAAGCAACAACTCCATCGTCACCACCACCGGCAGGAGATGGAATGTGAGGCTTATGGCAGCCTGCTTGTGCAAAACGGCCTGATGATGAACACGTTGAACAGCTGGTGCAGCTCATCAGCAGCAGATGCTGGGCAGCTTCGGCTCTGCAGGGAACACTGCAATGATGCTGCAGGAGGTGTGCCCTTTGGGACTTCTTTTAGTTGTTTGAGAGTTGACAGATTTGTTTCTTCAATATTCTGTCATGTTTCTTTTCTTCCCAGCTATTGGATGTTGGGTTTAGAAAACCCGCTATTGGGTGTTTGATGGCCTAATGTTGGATTTGACACTGTCAGATTTTATTTAGTGAGCTGTCTTCTTTTGATTTGGTAAAAATCTGACAGATTTTAACACAAGAAATCTGTCAGCAGATAGCTAGACAGACCTTATTAAAAACAATACCAATATTTATATCTTTAAATAATATTATTATATATGAAAAATCCAGGTTTGGACTGGATAATTTTTCTTAAGCTTGCCTAAATTTCTAAAATAATAGTATCAACATTTATTTCTCCAGCCAAATAGCTTTACTATATATGAAAAATATATTTCATAATTAATCAAATAATATTTATTTAATACTATAATATATTAGTACTTTTGCATCGGTTTGGGTAAACTTAATCCTACTCTTTTTAGAGTAGGAGTATGTGCTTATTGAACCATCTGTGTCTCCTCTGCTCTTTTTTTTCTTTTTACCCAAACTCAACCGTGTTCATTCAGTCTTTACCCAATCAAATTGCATGCTCCATTCCATTCAGTTGAACTGAACACCCCTCGATCATTCATACTAGCGACTGTAGCTAGAGCCAGAGTGCAAGCTAGGTTGGTAATCGGAAATTTTTTAGTCGGGTAATTACTACCCGACGTCTGCTCCAAAAAAGCACTACCCAAAATTTCGGTTTAGGGTTTACCTGATACTCCATCCATCCCTTTTTAACTGTCGTTCCCACTTTTCGAGAAATCAAACGTACTTAACTTTGACCAAATATATATAAGAAAATATTAATATTTATGGTACATAATTAGTATCATTAGACAGATCGTTGAATCTATTATTATAATAAACTTATTTAGAGAATGCAATCAGTGGTTTGCCAGTTTTCTCTCCGTCTATAAAAGGATCCAATTCTTCATTACAAATCTGGTCAAACATAAACTAGTTTGACTGACATAAACCCCATAGCTGCATTCTTTTGTGGACGAAGGGAGTACAAGATTGTCCTTTAATTGATCATAAATAATATTTTTTTTATTATGATCACAAATAATCTTAATAGCATGGAGCCTTTCTCCTCTCCCTTCACAAAATACACTAGCGAAGTGGAAAAACTGGCTCTGCTGCATTCATCGGCGCCTACTGCTACTGCTACATTTCCTCTGTCCTAAAATTTAACGGATCAAAGTTTGTCCAAAGTTAAGCTAAATAAGTTTGTCCAAGTTTTTAAAATAAAAATATTAATGTCTACAAGATTAAAGGGTAAATTGTCAAACTACATTTCATAATGTACCTCATAATTCTAGTTTGACGTTGTAAATATTATTGTCTTTTCCTATAAATCTAGTCAACCTAATGAGAGTTTGATTCAGAATAAGCTTTAATCTTTTATTATATTTTTGAAATGAAGGAAGTACTAACAGAAATGGAGCCAGGCGATGTAAACTTTCTGAAGCTAGTTGGGGATCAGCGCCTGCGTGCGCCAAGGATCTGCTTATAGCTGATACATTGTGTTGCCTAGTTAAATAAAGCCCTCTCTTTACTCGCAAAAAAAAAGAGAAAGAAATGGAGCCCCCAAAAAACATAAACATGGCCCCCAAGTGTCTTATTCTGTCTGAGGTAACCTCGTGTCTCTCGTGGTTGCATCCGATTCGTCACTTGCATGATTGCATCCACCCGGCCGGTTTTAAAACCTGCAGGACAACAGATGGCCGGACTCCATCCACCAGTCAAGCGAATAATTGAAATTGAACACCAGCAGCAAAACACACGCAAATTCGTTCACAGCAGCAATGGCGAGAACGAACAAGAAGCTGATGCTCGTCGTGGCCGCAGTCGCCGTGGGCCTCCTGCTAGCCGGCGGCGCGGACGTGGCCTCGGCAGCGTGTGGCCGGCGGCGTGTGAACCTGCGGCTGTACATGCACGACGTGATCGGCGGGCCGAACCGGACGGCGATCCGGCTCATCTGGGGCGTGGGCCCGCCGCACGAGTCCATGCCGGGGCGCACCTTCGGCGACACGGTGGCGATCGACGACCTCGTCACGGACGGGCCGGGCATCGTCGGCCACGGCGACACCAGGCCAATCGGCCGGGCGCAGGGCACGTACATGCTGACCTCGAAGCACGAGGAGGTGATCGTGGTGTCCATCACCGTCGTCCTCACCGCGGGCCCGTACAACGGCAGCACGATCGTGGTGGCCGGCCGCGACAGGATCTACGATGAGTTGAGGGAGCTCGCCTTGGTCGGCGGCACCGGGGAACTCCGCGGGGCCTCTGGGTACGTGCTGTGGACGACGGCCAAGTTGTGGTCGGACGTGCACATGGTGCTGGAGCTCGACGTGCACGCGTCCGTGCCACTGCCCGACGACGACGACGAGGACAGCAGCAGCGATGAGGAACACACAGACATGCATGCGTGGTCTCTTTCTCTGTCTACCTCCGATCCCATTGATGAATTAGTTGTACAACTTTACAATAAGCTGCTGTCGAAGAACAAATTTATATATTGCTGTTGTACTCAAGCTGTGGCCTTGAGTTATGTGAGAGAAATTAAACAGTGGATGGGCTTGGTAATGCCTCAATAATCAATGTTCCTTGCATCTCGCCCATCATGCTTACCGCGTGACGAATAAAATAAAACTCTAGTACATGTAGAATAGCTTGAATATTCTTTCTAATGAGTACTATATTGTGTCTCGCCCATCATGCTTACCGCGTGACGAATAAAATAAAACTCTAGTACATGTAGAATAGCTTGAATATTCTTTCTAATGAGTACTACTAGTAAATACGTCCGTACGTTACAACGGGATAAAAAAACTATCTAATGTTACTAGAAAAAATACAATCTTAATATTTTTTTCTCAGTCGTTAGGCAAAAACAAATTACCCATAATGATATCAGAACTTATGTTTTCTACTGTATATATATGTCGACCTCCGTATATTAGTGAGAGATGGACAAAAAAGAATAAAGAAAAAATTAAGTATAAATTTAATATTAGATCTAGATTAGAGAAAAAACGGGTTGGGGGAAAACTTAACCTCTTTATTATTAGGTATAGATAGACTCGCCGCCGACGTCCAACGTCATGTCCGCCCAATCCTCGCTGGCGAGGAGGTCGCCGAATTGCCGGCGCAGGTCCAGCGGCGGCGGCGCACCTGCCGACAGGACTGTCATGTCGCACCTTAATTATGCAGAACTCGTCGTCTTTCACGTAGGACGACTCGAATTCCTTCCGCTCCATGAACCATGCGTGGCAACATGACTGGCCTATTCTTGAGAAGGTCCATACACCACATGATACGGTGAGAGATGGCGCTGGACCTCCGGCCACGCCGAGCAGGCTGAACGTAGTCCGTACCATGACGGCCTCTCTCCCGGTCCCGGCACAGCGATCTTCAAGACGTAGGGCGAAAGAGATGCAGTCGGCGGTGTCCTCGGTGACACCATCGGGGAAGTAGGCGATGCACCAGGCGTGCCCTCCGACGACGAACGGGCATGATTTCAGGCGCCTGGCGACGCCGAGACCACTGATTTGGCAGTAGCTCTCGACCTTGAGCACGTGCCACCCGGTGGCTGTCTCGGTGAACTTGGCTGACGACGCGCTGCCGTCCTCCTCGTCGTTGTTGCGGAGCTTGGTACGACGACGAGACCTCGACATTGCGGCCGGAGCTTGGTACGACGTTGTCCTAGCCACTTACGTGTGCAGTACATATATACTCAGCCTGTTCGCTTGGCTGAAAATAAGCAGCTGAAAATACTGTTGGCTGATTTGATGTGAGAGAAAAACACTGTTGGTTGACTGAAAATAAGCGGCTAAAAGCTCAAGCGAACAGGCTGAACTACTGCATGGGATGCACAAATTGAAAGCCACGGAGGGCCCGACAACGTTTTTATATACGGGTGTGCAGGTCGTGTTCATATTCCTCTGCTGAATAGCACACAGAATAGGACACATCTCGTCATATTCTGGGCATGCATACATGGCCGTGTTTTTGTTCTAACACATATGAGCACAGACCCAATATGTTTTGGAATTAGACTCTGCCTCATGCTAGACAAGAGCTATTCTAACTCGTATGACTACGGGTTATATATATAAGTCTAGATACGAAAGAAAAAACTCTTCATTGTACGGTAGTTAAAAGCAGACAGACCAAACAAATGGATGGACGAAAAAAAAGAGCCTGAAATTTTGCCTCTTTTTTATTAGGCAAAATTTCAGGCTCTTTTTTTTCGTCCATCCATTTGTTTGGTCTGTCTGCTTTTAACTACCGTACAATGAAGAGTTAGAATAGCTCTTGTCTAGATATGTTAAAAACAACATATAATATAGAGATATATCTTTCAGTTTGTTTTTCACATATATACGGATCGGAACCGTTTTGGAATATGGGACGTAAAAAGAAAACAACGACAAAAACCGTTATGGAATATGGGACGTAAAAAGAAAACAAAGTCCGAACTTGATCCGTCAGAACAGGAGAGGCAAAACTGGTAAAAAGAATGGATAGAGATATATCTTTTTGTTTGTTTTCCACATATATACGGATCAGAACCGTTTTGCAATATGGGACGTAAAAAGAAAACAACGACTAGAACCGTTTTGGAATATGGGACGTAAAAAGAAAACAAAGTCCGAACTTGATCCGTCAGAACAGGAGAGGCAAAACTGGTAAAAAGAAACATGAATAGGAATTCGAAACTTTCAGACCTGAAATCACAAAAAAAAACTAACTAACTCCAACCATCGGAACAACAACGTAAAATAAAAAAAATCAGAATAGAAACTTGGATGTTCGGACCAACAACACGAAATTGGAAAAAAAAAATCAGATTTAGAACTCGGACGTTGGGACGTAGAGGTGAAATCAGGAAAAAAATATGATATAACTTGGATTAAAAAAATAAAATAAAAAAATCAGAATAAAAACTCTTTTTTAGTCAATGGCCAAATTGGAGTTGGACGGGGATCGTTCGGATCTAAACAATAAAATTAGAAAAATATTTTTAGTTCAATGGGCGAATAGGAGTTGGACAGGGATCCCGTTCGGACTAAAAAATAAAAACAAAAAAATAGAATTGGACGGGTGCTGGATGTATGACGGAAAAGATAGCAATAAAATAATATAAAAGAAAATCGAAAAAGGAATTGAAAAGGAATTTGAATTAGGATTCTATTCAGGTTACTATAATCAGATAGATATATTTAGATTAGGATTCCAATTTATATGGGTGGTTTGGAATTGAATTCCGTATCGCGCTTGACAAGAGCTATTCTAACTTGTACGAGCACGGGTTATATATATAAGTCTGGACGTAAGAAACTCTCCATTGTTCAGTGGTTAGAGGGAGATAGACCGAAACAAATGGATGGATGAAAAAAAAAACCTGAAATTTTGTCTCTTTATTATTAGGTATAGATATTGTGTCTCGCCCATGAAGCTTACCGCGTGACGAATAAAATAAAACTCTAGTACATGTAGAATAGCTTGAATATTCTGTCTAATGAGTACTATATTGTGTCTCGCCCGTGATGCTTACTTATTCTTTGTAATCATCAAGCGCGCAATGCAATTAGCTCGAGATAGACGACGACTGAAAACAGGCCATTAAATGCCCTAACAGTTCATTAAATTTTGATCCCAGGTGGAGCGCACAAACAAAAGCTCAAATATTACAGTTTGACATACAATAGTTAGAATTCTAACTGTAGTGAGAGCCCAGCATTATTAGTCTCTCATAGGTTAGCTGGTTAGTTTTTTAGTACTTTATGTCCATTAAATCAAGTTCTCAATTTGATACTTTTATATTTAAGACACGTGGTGGCATCATGAAATTTGAGGTATCCGTGCACATGTTTATAAGGAAACTCACAATTTGTAATTCATTTTTCCAAACGATCTCAGATAGAGAAACGACCTAGAGGAAAGTTGTAGTACTCGATAAATATCTATAACTTTCCAGTTGAAACCGTTTTATTTAAATTTGTTTAGAGTCTTAACTGTGCAATTTAAATTCGTTTAGAGTCTTAACTGTGCAATTTAAATTCTAGTAAAGTGAATACAAAAGACATGTATCTAGTCATAAGTGATTTTTGGGTGGAGTGTTTAGGGGACGTGCGCGAGACATGAGGTTAGCCCCTATGGTTGCACGTGCACGTATTTCGTGTGAAAAATTGTATGACCCGTGACCTGTGACGATCTAGCTTCCTCGGGTTTTTTAAGTGTTTTTATGGAAAAGGAACAGTATACTAAGGAACAAGTGCTCGTAATGTACACCACAATTATCAGAGAAAAAATAGGGTAAATAGCTGAAGCATCCTTCCTAAATTACACGTGCATAACAAAGGAGGACTCTACTCAGGGTATATGTTCGGATTTCTATTGACTACCACTGAAACAATTCTGATGCACACGAAGCAAAATTAAACAAAGACAGGCTGATTGTGCATACATTTTAGGCATCGCGACTAGATTCAACACTGCATCTCTGAAGAATTCACCAGATTAGTGAATTCAGTGCCAGTTCTTGGAAACCTAGTTCAGACAAATATCCATCCAAAATCAATCAACCAAAAATCAAACAGAGACTTGATAATAGCATGCTACTAGAATAATATTTACAGTCTCCAACTGGAAACAGAGAAATGAACTACAGATCATTAATAGGATTGGAATCACATTTACAGTAGCTGAATTCAACGCCTGCATCGCATTGGATTGGAGTTGGAGAGAAGGAGAAGAGTTCAAACCAATCAATATTTAATGGATGCACCTTCCATGCCACACTCTGCATCTACTTGTGGCCTGCTGCATCTCATCTACCTAACAAGCAAACAACTAAAACCACAAAAAAAATACACGTTCACAGGACTGAGGCCCTGTTCATCCGGCTTATAATCCATACTTTTCAGCTTATTTTTTTAGCCGGAATAGTGTTTTTCTCTCATGACAAATTAGCCAACAGTGTTTTTCAGCCGGCTTATCAGCACAGCCGAACGGGGCCTGAATGAGCGTCAATTTCAGACCACCTACAATTAGCTATATTCAGCTCCACTAGGCAATTTAAAACCATCAAATGAAAACTGAACTCTACAACCCTACCTGACAGCCTAATAATCAGTGCAGAGATAAAAAAAATCTAGTGTCAGTTCTTGGAAAACCAAGTTTAGACAACTAGATCTACAGAAGAAACAACTAAAAACATCTACTACATGTGATTTGTCGCCAGATTAAGCAGCAGCATATATATGAATAGCCCGCACCACATTAGCAAAGAATAAAATATAAATTTATGACAAATAATCTATGAATCATGTATTTTCTAAAGTAAGCAATATGTTGCTGGTTCTAACACGGCGTCAGAAGTGGGTAGAATTTCAATCAGCTGGGAAAATATAAATGATCAATCCTAAATTATAAAACAGAGTCACCTCATCTAGATCTCAAACAGGTACAATGTATTAGATACCTTGTCCCTTGCAGCTTAATTGGACAATTATGTCCAATAAAATATTTCACCTAATGTGATATGAAGACCCCAAATGGAGAAATTTGCAGAACCTCATCTAGGCACATCAACCTCCAAAGACGAAGATCCATCAAATCAAAGCTACTAATGCTCAAGGGAGCAACCAACTGCACGCAAATGCACCGTTCCAGGTGCAGTCCACAATCCACGGCATGGAGCTTGCTCGAATCTAGAATATACTAGCAAAAATTACAAGCCAAATCATGTCGAATTCCACAATGCGTAACAAAGCAGGGCCCCAAAAAGCGCTGTGTCAACGACGCAGCCGCATCGACAAGCTGCCGTCTCAATCTAAGCGCCAAAAGTCAGTCTAGCATCACGCTGTTCCTTCCTAAACCATCAAGACTATCACATAACAACAGCACACATATTCCTAACATGATAATAATAGTTTAGTTTGAAGGTTCCTGACGTCAAAAATCAATGACAACACCTGTCTTCACCCTCCACCTATTGCTACTGCTTCACAGCGACTCCACAGCGATCCGCAAGTTCAAGCTGTTGCCACCCATCCAACAAAATAGACAGTCACCCATCCCTACCCATTCGTCTGCCCCTGGTGCTCCACCCATCCCTGCTCAAGATGCGGCAACGGAGCGGCACCACTGCAAACCGAATGGACCCAAGCCACAACTGCACCTCCTTGCTGCAACCCTTCTCTGTTGCGATGGAGAGAGGATGAAGGGATTTGAGACCCTTCTTGGGCCTCTACATCTCGTGCCAGGTTGCCAACCCCACAAACCAATAAAATCCTAGACAAGCAAAACCTAATTACCGGAACCAACTACTACATAAACCACAACATCCAAAACCAGATCTACAAAGCCACACCACACTCAAAATAAACATCTGAGCCAACCCAAAAAATCAAATAAAATAGAAGTAAATCGAACACAGCGCCTCACCAACGGCTGGCCACAGGTCGCCGGAACAAGCCGCCGAATTCCGACCACCGCTCGCCGTGGCACAGGGGGAAGCACAACACCTGGACAATGCCCCACCAACAGCTCGCCACAACTCAACGCAGCAGCAGCGAAGGCTCCGCCCCACCCACCGCGCACGGCGCAAGAGAGCAGAGAGTGGTGCGGCACGGTGCGCAGCGCGGAGCAGACAACGAAGCGGCACGGCGGGCAGCAGAGAGCAAAAGCAGCGGCGAGGAGTTCACCCCAACCCCCGCCTGCGCCACCGCACATGGAAGCGGAAACGTTTGGGAAAAGAAAAAAGTTTGTGTAACCTCCTGACGTATTTAGGGTGGTCTACGTAACTCCCTAAACTATAAAATCAGTTATTGTGCACATTAAACTTTATGAAATCGGACAAATAACCCCCTGAGGTGGTATTGAAAGTTGGTTTTGCTGATGTGGCGATCCACGCTGGCTGGATTTGACGACGTGGCGTCCAGGCCCACCAGTCAGCCAGGATGGTAGCTCCATTCTTCAACCTGCCCGTTTTCATGGGCCCTGTTGAGCGCTTCACCGCGACACCGCCCACCTCCTGCCTTCTCCTCCCTCTCTGCAACGCTGCACGGTTTCTACTTGCTGCTTGGTCGTGTCCTGCCAAGCCCAGACGTGGCGGTGGGTACCAGTTCTGCTCCATGGGCGGGGACGGGAGCGAAGCCGTCGAGCTCACCGTCACCTACAGCTTCGATGACTTCCACAAACTCTCCGTCGGCGAGCCAAGGACCTTGCCCAGCCAGCTCTACGCGCTGGTGCCGCAGCTCCCGGGAACGCGGAGGACGATGGGTCCTTCACCCTCGCGGCGGTCCAGTCCTCGCCGCCTCGATGCTCGACGAGATGCGCCAGCTGGCGGCCAACGCCCATCTCCGCCTAGCCCGTCGGTGGCGACAGGCAGCAGCAGGCCTGCCGACGACGACGGCATGGGGCGCATCCACTGCTCGGTGTTCACGGTGGCGTGCACGCTCGCGTGGGCCTGGCATGGAGGCCCCGCGCGTGCTCCTGCTGTTCTCTGTAGAGTGCCGGCGCCGCCGATCCAGTACCTGTGCAGTGGAGCACTGGAGCGGCATGTCGCTAGCTGTTTGGCACCCTGCAGGCTGCAGACTGGAGCCCGCGATCGCATGTGCGCCATGGTCCTCTCTTCTCTATCCTCTCGCCTCATGAGCATGGCCTTGAGCTGGACGTGTCTGGACCTTGGGCGCCTGGACGCAACCCGCCCCTAGCTGTTGCCATTGATGAGGACAACTTGCTTCGCTTCAGGGCAGGCATTGCCATCCAAGCTCAGCTCAGGCAGTCAGGTGAGCCAAGCCTAGCCAGGCCGTGCTGCTGCCGCCATCTTGACCGGTTCGACTACTCGTGTGGCGCCGTGGTCTGGATCGACGTGGCTGACATCTCTCTCTCTCACACACACACATTCGCGGTGCCATGGCATCCATGACCATGAGCCGAGACCAGCCGGTACGCGTCACTGCGTCAGATACTCAAATGAGATGAGTCTGGGGCGGACTGGAGTGAATCGTTTTGGCGCTAGCGTTATCCTGCTTGCTTGGGCACCTCCAGTGTGCAGGCGAACCGTGCGAGCAGCAATAAAACGAACACAACTAAAGTTCGATAGCTGTAGTGTGCACATGATTTGCGGGCCCGCATGAAACAATAAAAAAAATGTATCTGTGAGTAGGTGGCGTAGATGAGCATGTGTTGGGCTCAGTTCTCTGTGAACGCAGCGGCTGTATCGAATATTTTAATCGCCTCGGTTCGCATTCTCAGCAAAGTTCGCTTTCCAGCTCTGACAGCCTCGGTTCGACACCTCCAGTGTCTCGGTTCGTTTGCCACAGCCCTCGGTTCGATTCCACCTGAACACTGGAGGTGCTCTCCGGTGGACGAGCGCGGCAGCGAGCGCCAGGAGCCCAAGAGGTTGTCGTCAGGTCGTCGAGGGTGCACTAATCTAGGCTGACAGGTGGGCCTAGATGCCACGTCATCAAAACCAGCCAATGTAGATCACCACATAAGCAAAACCACCTCCCAATACCACCTCAAGAGGTTATTTGTCCAATTTCACAAATTTTAATGTGCACAATACCTGGTTTTATAGTTCAGGGGTTACGTAGACCACCTGAAATACGTCAGGGGGTTATGTAGACTTTTTCCATTAGGAAAATGCGGTGGGAGATGAAACGGGTTTGCGGGTTTCAACGTTTCTATTTCACAGACCCGTCAGCTTGCATGCCTAAAACAGCAGCACAAATCTCCAAACAAAATCAATGACCCAAAATCTGACAGATAAAAAACAAGAAAAATATGTTGATAGATATATAGCAAAAATCAATTCAAATTTTGTTTCACAAAGTTTTCAAATGTAGCCTTGACAGCCAGTGAGGTCCATGTATATATATCAACTCAACCATATCACACGTTTGTATTTTCCTAATCCTCATGGTTGCATACAAATTCCTTAATTAGAGTTCCATGCATAATTAACTGAGCCAATTATCCATATGGCAACCAATCTTTCTATATGATATGTCTAATAAACAAGACAGCATGATCAATTTTCTTCCACACTAATCTATATGAAATAAGACACCATGGTAATTTCAAGGCCCCGAGAATTAACGTGGAAACATCTTTTCTTGGCTAATACTGATACAACAGATAACCTAAAGTAATTTAAAATTTACATCCAAATTACCTAGCTCTGTATTTAACAAAAAAAAACAGATTACTCCTATATAAACCTCTTATTACCTACTTAGTCATTTTTAATGTACAAATAACAATTTCCATGTTAATTACATGTCCCAAGCTAAGGTTACAACTAAACCCATATCAAAACACATGGAGAAATTATGAGTGGGTATGAAGAAGGACAGACATAAGTGAAAACTAAAATCTATTGCAACCGGATAATAAACATCACAGAGGATTTATATTGTGTTAGAATATGGGTAAACGAGACGAAGCAAAGATAAACAAAGGTCCAAGAACCATCATGTTAACTTAGCAACGTATCCATGCATACTTAGAAATTACTCATAGCCATTATGAAAACTTAAAGCAATATATTTTTATTGAAAACCTAAAATACCCTAACCCTATTTATAATTATCAACGCTTCCACATTGTATAGATGATAAAAAACACAAAGCACACCATATATTCATATTTTTTTTAACATAAATAAAAATAAAACCACCCGTACATTTTCACATGGCCCTCCAAGATCCACCTTTGCGATATGTGTAAAATAAAGTCAGGTGCTTGGTGGAAAAAATGGAATGATTTAGTCAAAGAATAAGTTCATTAAACTAAAATGATAAGCAAAACCCAGTAAAATAACCTCCCAAAACCTAACTTGAATGCTTAATCTCAACTCTATATAACACACTTCTTGATAGTTCTCTGCTCAAAACTACTCTCTCCATCCTGAAATATAATGGATTTTCAGTTGTCCAAAGTCAAACCATGCTAAGTTTAACCTAGTTTGTATAAAGAACAATAATATTTATGATATCAAATGAATTTCAATTGATACACTATGAAATATGTTTTCATATTTCACATCTTTAATGTAGTAGGTGTTAATATCATTCTCTAGGAAATTGATCAAACTTAAGATGATTTGATTTAGAATAACTAAAAATTCATTATATTTCAGAACCGAGGAAATATATTACTAATAGAGGGGGAGAATGACTGAATGAGCTAGTTGGACCGAGAGCATGAGGAATTTCAGCCCACAAGAGAAGGCAGTGGTGAGTGTGTTTAGAAAATGAGTTATTAGAAGAAAAGTAGGAATTTTTACAAAACAAAACACAAGAGAAAAAAAAGAAAGGAAACAAGAGAAAGAGCAACCATCTCCCATACACACGACCAACACCGTACCACTACAATGCAAGCAAGTACGTACATTCATTTACATTCAAAACAACAAGTTTTGTTTATGTATTTGCATATATTTAATCATTTGAATTCAGTGTCCTCGTTTCTTAGCAAATGTTCTTTGTCTATGATAGGTGAGAACCTGCAAACGAACAACCTTTTTGACTGAGTGTTTTTGCTTTTCACAAAACAAAGCAATTATGCTTAGACACTTTTGGCTTTTAAAAGCTCAAGAGCACAGGTGCGTAAATTCAGAGTTATCACATGCATGTGCTGTCAGTAGTCGAGCGTAGTGTTTTCCTCGAGGCTAGGGTGAACAGGTTGCTCTTCAAATGCAGGCCTCCTAGTATCTCAGGTTGCCTCTGCACCTTAAATACCAACTAGTGGAAAACGCGCACCCCTGCGCGCGATCGGAAGGGATACTGATCATTGTTGTTTGGAGAAGATGTAGAGGGCATGATTACGGATATGCGTATTTGCACTGCTGGTTCTGAAATTAGGTTATATACAGAGAGTAGCGTACACAGCAAAGGTAGCTATGTAGAGCAGTCCAGGCAAGAGTGGTACATATGAGGTCTATTACATATGTAGATATAGCAGCAGTGGTCATTTGAACGAATTGTAGAGTGGCAGGCAGCGATGTCACAGAACATTAGTCGTCCTGGCAATGACTAAAATATAAATGGCCAAGCAATCATATGATCAAGTAAAGGAAAGTAATATGCTGAAGATGTTAACCAAAAAAAAGTTGGGCTTAATAGCAACATCAATAATTCAGTAATATAATGGCAGTTGTAATTTCCTGTGTTCGTTTTTAATATATTAACTGGGGAGCAAGATCCACATTTTTTTCAAAAAAAAAGGCACTCTAACTCTGAATATTGTTGGGAAAAATGCATGGCGATACAAAAATAAAATGATTTCAAAAGTTAGTGGATGGAACTTTAATGGGAGCCATCAATTCGTATGATTAGTCACTCTTTTTTTTGCATAATCTTTGCCATGACAATAGAAAAGTCCATCACTCTCAAATCCTAGGTTTGTGTAATAAAAATACATGAAAGAAAGATGGAGATGGGAAAGTAATAAGGGGGCATTACAGAGGAGACCTGGGTTCAGAAGGGGTGGACTGCTTGAATCATAGTTGTAGGTCCGCCTGGCAATCTGCTGCCTTGCACCAGGGATGTGAGAAACATCAGCTGGAAAGTTTAGGTACGGTAAAACGACAGAAAATTTATGAGGCAGAAAAATTGATTGAGTTGTTATAAACAGGGACGACGTGAACACTACTGCAGCCATGTGAGTTGAGAGCCTTTGATTTCTATAAAGAATTAGCCACTGACACTGCAGAGAGGATGGAAACATGTATAGTTGTATACATACATAGGATGAGAAAGGAAACAACATTTGAACTAAACACTATGTTTAACACTTGGGAGGAAGAGTATTAAAATGCGGATTTTTCCTACCGAACATCTTATAGCAAAAGAATGAAGTCAAACACCGAAAAACAATCTGAAATACAGGATGTCACTGTGAGAAAGGGGAAATGAATTGATCAAAAGTTTGTTTGCCTATATAGCCGAATATGTTTCAATATTTGTGATCCATGAGACCATGACCTCATATCCCATCTTGACAAACAAAGATCAGTTTGAAAAGAGTGAAACAAAGATCAGGTCATCAGCATAGGTATCTCCAATGGGAAGTATACAAAATATATATATAAGAATCTAGATGCCAACAGGATGGTTGTATGTCCTCAGGTACTCTATATATAAGATGCAATACAGGTAGGTGGTTGGTTAAGACACAAGACAATCATCTATGACTTCGAGCACGAATAGGATATTTTCTGTGTGTCATTACAGAGCACAGTCACTGTACAATAATTTTGTCATCTTTGGTTTGAAGGAAGGAACATTATCATTATATCATAATACTGAATGGAAGATCATACATGCTGATTGCAACTCTTCACCTCCTCATAATCAAATAGTGTGCACGTTATCTCTGAATCAAAGGCTAACCCAACAAAAATTAGCAAGGTTGAGGACATTGCTTGGAACTAATGCCAATGATGTTAAGAACAACGGATTTTCGGAGAATGTATGAAACAGTTGCATATAAGACACTGAGAGCATATAGAAAAGAAAGGTTGAGACTTAAATAGTGTCTAATAAAATCCATTCTCAGAGAATGTATGAAACAGTTGCATATAAAAGAAGCAAGCAATCTAGAATTCGTTGATGATAAATATTTTGGGAATACCTCTGTCACATAAGGGTAGGACCAGGCATTCGATCACCAATAGACTGTTGCAGCTTTTGTTGCAGGTATGATTCCTTCGACTGTTCCTTTTTATCAGGCCATCCATTTTTTACCTAAGTGGATTCAAAAAATGTGGGACTACATATTGATATGTGTTGTTTCCATCTACAATCAAACACTCATTTCATCATATTTTACTTTGGTAAATATAACAGCAGGTGTAATAAACTGACGCATTAAGATGCAAATATTCTGAATTACTTTGTGGCCTATTTTCAAGGTTAAAGAAAAATAGAAGTGTTCTAACCCAAAAAAACACATGCGGGCAGTCCACCTGGTGGGGTTGCTGCAGGCTGACTTGGATTAGTATACAGTTGAGGCCTGGATATCAATAAACATGATATCAGTTATTTGAGAACAAACCCTAGACATCAATAATTGAGTTGCTTCAATCTATCGTTCTGTATATCAACTTTCTTTAGTAAGACATCTCTAGGATAGAAGTGGGCCTCACGCTTACTTTTTTTTATTTGTGCAAGAAAAAAAAACCAAACTGAATAAAAATCCTCCCGAAACAATACACCAGGATGTAGTCTGTATTGACTATAGCTGTAACTCAAACAACTTAAAATGACTTTGTCTAAATAAATGGCAGTTAAACTTTTGATATCTTCAGTTCGAAAGAATAAGAAAGAGATACACTTACATGAAAGCCAATAAGTTTGAGGATTTAAAAAAGGGGATATATACAGCGAAAGATATAAGATTTAGGTGTACAGCGAGGTAAGACTCAGAATCCGGACATTCACATGCATATGTCATCAACTGTCACCCTTTCCATTGATGGGGGTAGGGCCGAACCAATGTAGCAATCATCTCTATCATATTACGAACTCATGTTGTTAAGAAAACGAATTCATCTTGTTGTCCAAAAACGGATTCATTCTCAGATGCCCAATGAGAAGTATGGGATCATAGGAAAGCAGTACATACCCAATTTGATAGCAGACATACGTGAAGCAAACAGAGCATGGTCAATGTGCAACAATAATAATTGGTTAAGGGGCATCATGAGAACATAATAAGCATCAAAGCATTAGTAAATCTGAGCAAAGCAAACACCACGTTTAGTACAAGGCAAAAGTATGTAAAGCAGCTGATTCAGTAAAGACAGTTTGAGGCGGTTCCATGTGGAGCAGGTGACTGACGTGGAAACCAAGAAGTCTGGGTAAGCCTTTAAACAGCAAAAGGAATCAACTGATATCTGATGAACCAAAAGGAATGTAACTGCTATTTGATGAACCAAAAGTAATATATCTGATGAAGGCCTACCCTTTGTTACCTTTTGGCCAGCCCTCCATTTGTGTAAACCACGGGGTAATGCGGAAGCAATAAAAGAGCAGTTCACAGCAGCAAGGGTCAATGCACAGCTGCGTAACCCTCAGCATGGATATCCATATGAACTAAAACTTATATTTCCTATCACCTGTAACCCTAATGGTCTGTAGGTAAACTAAACAACCTTTTTTCCCCTCTGAAAACAAAAGGGTTACTGAACCACAGCGCAGAACCTTTAAAAACTCATGTTTCTGTAATCATAGGAATTTGTAAAATTTTCCTTATAGCCTGTAGATCCATACCTTCAGTTAATAGAACTAAGATAGAACTGAAATAGCCTGCACCACGACGCCAATTCTAGCACAGCATTGCTGCAAAAGATGGAGACAAAATTAATATATTTGAAACAGAGACCAGAGGGATTCAGTAATAGAACTGAAATGAGTATCATTACGATATTTAGAGCAAAGATAGTTGTTTAATTAGGTAATTTATTAACTCATCATGTCAATTATCAACATAGGCTTTTAGAACTAAGAGATAATTAACTGCAGCAGGATATTCGGGCTTCCTAATCTAGAGAATGTGCTACAAAATATATGAGCACTCTTCCTATAATATTGCTATTCTGTAGGAAGGATCAGCGTTTAGGACAACTACCTATGTCAAAGAGCGACATATTATAAGTAATGATGAGGTGTTAAATGCAGAGGCCAACCACCATGCTATGCATTCAGTAGATCGTGTTTACATTTCAGATTTTTTTTGTCACCAACATGTGTTACTACTCATGTCAAAAGAGCGGCATATTATAAGATACGATGAAAGCTACCAAACGGACTATATGACAAAACAATGAAATAATAAATCTCCCAGAAAAAATAAGAGGAACCATCAAAATCCATGGCTGCATGTTTCTGATGCCTAGGACCATATATCTATATATGTGGTATTCATGAAGTCTATAACTAAAATAACCATCTTATCTGCAAATACATATATGTACCCAAAATTAATTTAATGACCAAATGTGATAAGATACAAAATTTAAGGAGCAATACGGTCAGGTCCTGTCCTGCTGAAGTTTCATATAACAGTACTCCCTAGTATTAAAATGACACATTAGTCAGAAAATAGAAAGAGAGGTTGACTCACTCAAATTTCAGAAATCTTACCGGGATGAATCAGAGACATAATGAGTGGAAAATTATTGAGTAAAGCTGATGGTTTTGGTAGTGCTTAAATGTCATGGAATAAACCTGTAAATACATAGAGAAACTATGAGTAAGCAATAGATCCACCCAAAATGAAGCTCATTTGAGGGAAAATAATATTGCAGGAGTATAATGGCTGTTATTAACAAAATAATACTGCAGGAGTATAATGGCTGTTATTAACAAAGAAGCTATGAGTAAGCAATAGATACAGCAAGGAGCCAAGTCTGCTACACAAACATGGAGACCTTGATGAAGCCAATGTCCTTGGCATTGGTGTGGAAGCACTGGCTACAGCACATAAAGCCCACACTTGCAGATAAGACCATGACAGACCCGATTGCTCAAAAAAAAAACCATGAGAGACCTGGTTTGGAAAACAGAAGCATATTTAGAGAAGCAAGGCTGTGATGATGAAGTTGCTGGTTTTAAAAATATCTGGGCATGAAGTATCAACCATGAGCAGCAACCGCTTAAAAGGACGAGGAAGTTGTGACAATCCACATGCTGTTTAGCACAACAGAAATAGGAGGAAGATGTATGTATTAATTGATAATCCACACCTCAGTTACTGGAACTAAAAGAGCATCTCCCATGAACCTGCGTCAAATTAGAGAATAGTGAAGACAAAATCTAGAGTTATTTTCGCAGAACAAATAGTAGTGCAAATCAATATAGGAAGCCGTTAGATAACCATGCATCACAACGAAAGATGAAATGATATTTTGAGAAACATTTTTTTTACTTTATAAGGTGGGTAAGGAAACTCTGAGCATATTCAAGTAGTTCGATTTCGTAACAATGACACCAACAGTGTAAATTGGCCGGCGCTAATTCAGAAATAACAGAAATATTTCTTAACCTGGCTCGTACGGTTATCGGTTCTTTTTGAACTAAGTGAATCATGGCACTTAAATTCATGTCGAGGCTAACCAAACAGGATGGGCAATAAATAAAAACGATAGATTCAAGCAGGGCGACAGTACCCTGCAAATCATAGTAACCATGTTTTTTTTTGTAGCAACTTCCTCAAATAATATCAACAACCATCATTACTTTAAGACAAACTCCACGCTGCATAAGAATTGCGCAGTTGGTTTGAACGTAATAAGGGGCACACTGTAGGCGAACTAACAGTGGAAACTATGAACACAGAGGAACCACTACTATGTTGACTAACCTTGATAATAAGGTTGAAACAAGAAGACAATAATAAGTTTCTGAATTATTGTGTGAAAAGAGAAGAGGAGGGTGTGGGAACTTACGCTGGCTCCAGAGCCAAGGAACTCCCAAGTACTGTGCAAACCCTAGGCAGGGCGGGCACGGACGAGCAGCCGGGACCAGGACGCGCCACAGGAGGAGGCGGCGGCCACCAGCGGTGCCCGCTGCCGCCGCACCGTGGCTGGGGACGGCGACCGCCAGGCCAAGGCAGGGCCTGCATCCGTACGGCGCCAAACCCTAGGCACGCAGGGCACGAACAAGCAGCCGGGACCAGGAGGAGGCATGGGGAGGAGGAGGCGGCCAGCAGCGGCGGCCGCTACCGCCGCGCCGTGGCCGGAGACGGCGATCGCCAAGGCGGACGCAGGGCTGCGTCCGTACTGCGCCCGCGCGGTCGCCGCCGTCACATCGGCCGCGTCAGGAGGGAGAGAGGGAGAAAAGAAGAGAGAGGAAGCGGAGAGGGGAGGCGGAGGTGGAAGCGCCGGCGCCGGCGGTGGCCTCCCGCGACGGCGCGGCCTGGGGTGAGGCGGAGGCGGAGGTGGAGGCGTCGCGACCCGCGAGCTCTGGAGAGACACAGAGAGCGGGTTTTTTTTTTCTGAGGCGAGGGGCTGGCTGCTTATATTTGGAGCTGGCCTTGCTGAGGTGGACCAATGGAACAAGGCAAAGATGACGCGGCTCCGAGCTGGCCCAATCACCGATTTCGGGGAGACGTGGCCGGCTGGCTGCGCGGGGGACGACTGCCAGTTCTAGGGGTTAACTCCATAATGCGTTGTTATCTTTCTTCTTAAGGGTGATGCTGAGGGACTGTTTAGTTCCTAAAATTTTGCAAAAATTTTTAAGGTTCCCCGTCACATTGAATCTTTGGACGCATGCATGAAGAATTAAATATTGATAAAAATAAAACTAATTACATAATTTAGACAAAATTCACGAGACGAATCTTTTAAGCCTAATTAGACCATGATTGGACACTAATTGTTAAATAACAAGGAAAGTACTGCAGTACCATTTCCAAAAAAAAATCGCAAACTAAACGAAACCTGAGATAGATAAGGTCTATGTACAGAACTAGAAACAACATTGCACCCACTAATATAAGCCCGGTAATAAAATTTCTCATAGAGATATTGATATTTTGTTCATTGAATATTGCGGTGATCTTATATTCTTATGATGTTGAAAACTTAAATGGCCATAAGATTTGTACCCTTACATCAACAATTAGATTTATTGTCTATAACCCAATATTGATAATATAGTTAATATCTAAAGCTTAAGATCAACGCCATCCAGCTCAAACATGGCGCGGCTAAGTTCTCTAGTTGGCTGCGGAGCCTATTGGAATCCCTGTCGTATTGCCTGCGGCTGCTGCGGTCGTTACGGCAAAAACGGCGACTGCTACTCGGAAAATCACTGTCGTCGAAATGCCCATGGCTGGCATCTGGCACTGAGAGAGCTGGTGATGATGTGCTGCTAATGCTACACAAGCTTCAGATGATAAATGGGCGTCTATTCTTGTTAGTGAGTGAGTGAGGACTTAATTAATGGCGATGTCAACGGTTTATGCGGCATCCAGGTAGGGGCGGCGCCGGCCTGGGAAAGCTGCAGCCACCACCCGATCTATGGTAATTTTGTGACCAACCTGCCTAGGAAATGGTGTTCACTTCATCAGATCTTTATATGATAATAAGTTTTTAAAAAATAAGTACTGTTCAGCGGAACTTGATAGAAAACATTTCACAGTTGTGTATTATTAATACTGTTTACTTGTTGAGTGAAGCTAACATCACTTCTGTGTCGAAAATTTCTTACATGAAGCTGATTTGGAGCAACGCCAGGCATTTTGTTTTGATAGTTACTGTGTATTTACCTCACAAATGTCAGATTCACATACAACAATGGGGGCATGGTTCTCGTACAATCATCATGTTTTCCGAGCTCATCATTGGAGCTGGCGGTACTGGTGTAGCCATGTTCCTGTAGTCTGTAGCTGTGGATCATCTTAACAGTTTTTACGTGTCTGATTTGTGAGTACTACACAATTCAAGTTTCTAAGTACCATAGCAGTGGAACCCTTGCTGTGAATTGAACCCTTGCAAAGATGCCATGCCTGGGACCTGCTGTCGTGTTTCAAGTACTGATTGACTCAGTTACCAAGATGACATAGCGACAGGGTTCATTTTTCCCGCTCAGAAACTAGGACTTGTCCTTTGCACATCAGCTCTTTAGATCTTGAATACAGAGCTTCTATAGGAAACTAGTAATAACTTATTTTTAGAGTCCAGTCAATCGCTGTCCCCAGATCCATCTTCACTCTTCGAGTCACTTAGCATAGCCATGAACGCTGCAAGAAGAACAGCAATCTTGTTTGCTAGGAACCCTGCAGTGCCAACAAAGAGCTCGGTCGGTGTGAGTTCAAAACTGTCACCTCCAGCACCATACTTCAGAACAACTGCACCTGCAACCAGTACCAGTGATAGTATCAACCATGGCCTCCTTACACCAGCAAAACCTTTTATGGAGGGCTGCGCACTGCCAGCTTCTGAAGGTGAACTGATTACGGGCAAACCATCAACCGATTTTTGGAGCAGCAAAAGATAGAGGAACCCACCAATGCCACCTATCAGGAACGAATAGGCAGCGCTGTCATTTGAAGCCAAGGTGAAGGCGGAGAAGCCTGTCAACACTATAGATGCGTCGTACAGCAGCAAAGATTGTTTGAGGCCAGCGTACTCTCTCAACCCATCCTCTCTTAGTTCCTTAACGTCTGAAGCTGTGCCTTTTGAGGCTAACAACCCTTCTTGAAGATCGGAAAGGCTAACTCCTAAGAGGTCAGTGACAGCCACAGGCCTTGCTTCAGCTACTGAAGCTCCATCATCTCCAAGAAGCGTATTTATTTTCTCAAAAGTGTACTGCAAACTGTTGAACTTTTGTTCAGGTGTTCCATTAAATTCTTTAGGTCGATCTACCGGTCCATGTATTACTTTCAAGCTCAAACCATCTAATCTCCATGAACCTGACCTTCAAAGGTAAGATTAAAAAACAAAGGACAGAAAACACTCATCAGGTGAATATACTGCCATTACATTATATTTGCAAAGAACATGAAATGGGATGTACCTGATTCAAGACCGATCCAGACTTCTTTAATTCTATTCAGTTTTGAGCCCTTGAAAGTGACAACATCAACTGAACCACTTTGGAAGGGTATCAGTTGCTCTGTCTCAATTCCATATGTAGGTTGATAGATTGCCGGTATTCTTTGTAACAAGGAGTCACCATCAACATCAATTAAGCAGATTAAGATTGCAGAATTTTTCTCCAAAGAGGAACTAAATTCTCTACTTGTGCTAAGCTCTATCACATAGAATGCATCAGAGTCCTCTAATATGATTGTGTTAAATATCTCCTCAGGAACAGTATTGGGATATGTCTTTAGTTCCTCTGCTGGAAGAAGGCGTGAAGGCTTTACAGAGGGCACCGAATCTGCAGAGTTGAAGGAGCAATGGTCACTGAATGGTGTGGATAGAATGTAAATTTTCACAAACCAAGAAAACGAGCTTTCATGTTGTCAATAATAAAATAAAATGAGAAATTAAATAGGAGATAACAAACTACAACTACATTGCAGCCGGTAAAGTGAAATGTTAACATGATTCATTGTGGAAGCAGAAACAGTTGCATGAGGATTCCATGCCCTAGGAAAGCGAACTACTACACAATATGAATGCATACTATATTGATGGGTATATTGACAAAGAACAATCACATTGAAATACATTGTTTACCAGTGCACAGAAATAAGCTTGGAGCGACAATATCAAAAGTCTGGTCAGACCTATTGTACAGTACCTTGAAACCAAGACCCCTTGGAGAAGCAAGCCATCCACTGATGTCTGTTTTGTCCTTTTGGTTTCATTCTGTCTGGAAAGACATGGCAATACATTCTTGAGCTGTTGTTCAGCAGGAACCATCTGGGCAGAAAATTATGGTGAACTGAAGGAGCAGCACGCCCGACACAGAGGATCACCATTCTCTGTAGTAACAATAGCAAAACGGACTTATTAGCTGTGCTACATTCGACACTCGTGATGACATAATACTGTAGCAAACAGGGGGCAGATAGCCCTGAAACTGATATTTTTAGAGAAAAGTTTCCCCCGCTTTATATATAACAAAGCGTAACAGAGCTTGCAAGTTCAAGTGTATTCTAGGAGCGCCCGCCAACCCTGATACTGATATACTCTTAACAACGTCCTCCATATTAAATATCAATGGCTCAATGCATACATGATTTAAGCTGATTGACAATTGGTAACCGAACCTACGGGAGCTGAAGTACAAAAAAAAAAAAAGGCCTCATTTGTTTTTGTTCCACCTAGAGCAAAACTGTGAGATTAACGGGGGCAGAGCATACATGTGAAGGTAGCAAATGGCCACCCGTGCGCTAGTATTCGATCATGGGATCAGGATCAGTGTTGGATCCTGAAATGGACCAAGAGGGGGGCTAAATAATAGAAGGCTTGGAATGGTGCTAGCCATATATATATACTAATAGATAATAACAAAGGGTGTAAATCATGATATCGATTCAAAGTGCATGTTTCTACCAAAATATTTTTTCCCCTTCTAATAACTTACAATATGACTGAAGTGAATCACTGAATACTGAAAATCGAAAAATAGAATGAAGCAGAAGTGCAGGTGTATCACCGAGTCACTCTAGTAGGGGGCACCTCGCTCCTGGACTAGGCACCTGGCCGGTTGGCCCTGGCGGGCTGGGGCGCTGGCCAGTCGCGCACCTGCCGTGGGAGCGCCGTGCGCCTGCAGGGGCCGGGGCGCGGGGGCTGCCGGCGGGACTGGAGCGGCTCAGAGGCACCGAGCTCGAGCGGGGAATCGGGCGTCGCAGCTCGGACGGCCGGACGGGGACGGGGAGTACCTCCTGCCTCCTGGTGCGGACGGTTTCTGAAGGTCAGGTTTAGGAACAGAGAACAGGGCTGTTGGGCACACCCCAATTGATCCCGTCTTACCAAAGGCGCCGTAGGAGGTGGAGCTAGTGGCGTGTGATCCGCTTCTTCGTGGGAAGAGGCAAGAGGCGTGCCGCCTTCGAGGTCGGCGGCGGAGAGAGACCCGTGGCAGAGGAGACAGAGTCGCGGTCTCGCGGAGAGAGACCCGTGCGAGGGTGTTTTCAGGATTTCAGGCCTTATATTTTCTGTTCGAAGAGAAATTCTGGTTGTGGCGGCCCAGTGCAGTTAGAAGAGCTAAGGAGGCTCCTTTTCTCTCTCTCTTTTTATTTCACTTGAGCTTCACCGATCGGAAGAGGCGGGTTAGACGGTAGAGACAGGTCTGGCCCAGTCTTTGGGGAAAGCTCGAGATTGTGAGATTGTCATGCGCGTGTTGGTTCGGCTGACAGAAGGGGCCTGGAGAGAATGCAATTTAGGATGCCAGCAATGATGGATTTATCCATCTCAAGAAAACTCTGGATTGGATACTCTCGCTCTATACTAATGCATCACTGAGACTTTTGCTCTGCAGAGTTCAATATCCCTTAGACAGTGTGCGTATGTGATTTCATTTTTTGCATATTATTAAGTTTCTCAGTGCAAACCATGTTGTCGCACACTTGATCGTGCAGATCCCTTCCTTAATTGCATTCTAAAGTGTTTATCTCTTTACGACCTTGCTTCTTGAAAACTTCCCACGGGGTATGATGCAAGCTTTCTGATACTGACTATGGCTAGTTTTTTTACTGAGGCATACAAATAGCACCCCTCAAAGTAAAAGTAAAATTATCTACGCCCTCCGTCCCAATTTAACTGCATCTATGCAGTTCAAAAAAAAAAGTCCCAAAAGGGTTTTGAAGAGGAGCAGTGCGCCTTTGTATCGTACGAACCTGTGCTAGCGTACAGAAAAGTAATGGCGCTTTGGAACCATGATGGAGAAAATAAAAATAAAAAAAGAACCGATGCAGGCTTCTATCCACGTGTTAGCAGCGTGGGATGAATGAAAGAAATAAAAAAGAAAAAACTGACAGGACTCCAGAAGCTTCACGGCTCATGAGATCCCATTCATTGTTGCATGTGACCTAAATGCTCAGCTTTTTATAGGGGTAGAAGTGTAATTTTATCACCACATTGGTTTACGTGCCCAAACCTAGAATGTTAAGTTATTTTGGGACGGAGGGAGTACCATATATCATGTCCTATGCTTGCTAGCCCACGGAGAAGTGGTAAACAAACAAACATGCTAAGGTTGTAAAGCAACATAGAATTAGACTTCAAAATTCATGGCCATAGAACCCGTCTTACCAAAGGAAGGAGGAATTGAGGCGCGGATGTGGGATCTCTATTCTCTACCGGGTGGTGCACCAATCCACAGGAGAAGAAAGAGGAGGATGAGGCCGTAGGATTCCGTGGAGGTGGAGCTGGTGGCGCATGCTCCACTTCTTCGTGGGGAGAGGCAAGAGGCGTGCCACGTTCGAGTTCGGCGACGGAGAGAGACACATGGGAGAGGGGATGGAGTCACGGTCTCGCGGAGAGAGACCCGTGCGACGGTGTTTTCGGAATTTCAAGGCATGATATTTTCTGCCCGAAGAGGAATTCTGGTTGCGGTGGCCTAGTCCAGTCATAGGAGCTAAGGAGGCTTCTCTCTCTTTTTATTTCACTTGGGCTTTCTCGATCGGAAGAGACGGGCTAGACGGTAGAGACGGGTCTAGCCTGTTCTTTGGGGAAGGCCCAGGACTGTGAGATTGTTATGCGCATGTTGGTCTGGCTGACAGAAGGGGCCCAGGGAGAATGCGATTTAGGATGCCAACAATGATGGATTTATCCATCTCAAAAAAAAATTGGATTGGATACTCTTGCTCTATACTAATGCATCACCCACACCTCTGCTCTGTAGAGTTCAATATCCCTTGACAACATGCGTATGTGATTTCATTTTTTGCATATTAAGTTTCTCAGTGCAAACCATGTTGTCACACACTTGATCGTGAAGATCCCTTCCTTAATTGCATTCTAAAGTGTTTATCTTTTTGCGACCGTGCTTCTTGAAAACTTCCCACGCGCCATGATGCAAGCTTTCTGCTACTGACTCTGGTTTTTCAACTAAAGCACACAAATAGCACCCCTCAGGTAAAAGCAAAGTCATCTACCATATATCATGTCCTATGCTTGCTGACCCATAGGGAAGTGATAGACAAACAAACACGCTAAGGTTGTACAGTAACAAATAATTAGACTTCAAAATTTATGGCCATAGAACCCGTCTTACCAAAGAAAGGAGGAATTGAGGCGCGGAGGTGGGATCTCTATTCTCTCCCTAGTGGCGCACCAGTCCACAGGAGAAGAAGAGGAGGACGAGGCCGTAGGATTCCGTGGAGGTGGAGCTGGTGGCGTGCGCTCCGCTTCTTCATGGGGAGAGGCAAGAGGCGTGCCGCGTTCGAGTTTGGTGGCGTTAGAATATTTAGTGTTCAAATATGCCACTGAAAAATAAAAATTTTCATGTGGTTCATCGAGAGAGGAGTGATTTTAACTTGAAATATTTTATTAAAGCAGAACTGGATTGGGAATAAGTCTTGCATATTTTGCAGTAGGGATAAAACTATAACATATCTTTCTTTGTGTGTTTATATATATGCTAAGTTCCTATAGTGGACGATACATCATGTTTTGGGTTTCAAACCTCCTCTGAATGTAATGATGTCTTTCATGATTGGCGCAACCAAAGAGGTATATCAAATAAGACGTTATCGTTGATAGGTCGTGCATGAATTTGCTAGACATATGGCTAGAAAGAAATGAAGTGATTTTTTATAAATGGCAACCCAATTCTTTTATGCATGTTTTGTTCAAATGAATGCATTGGCTATGATATTGGACACAGATGCAAAATGTGTGATGAAATCAAGTAATTCTTATCGGTTTGTTGCTTCCTTTGGATGGCCAATTAATGCTAGGATTGACATTTGAGTGAGTTTGGTTATACTCCCTCCATGTTGGTAAAAGAAGTCGTTTTAGACAACGACACGGTCTCCAAAGCATAACTTTGACTTTATTTTTCTATAAAAATATTTATTTAAAAGTGATATATGTATACTTTTATGAAAGTATATTTGAAGACAAATCTATTCATATAGTTTTCACATTTCCAAACTCAATAACTTAAAAGTTATTCATGATTTATATTCCCAATGTTTGACCCAAACCTTGTCCAAAACGACTTCTTTTACCAACATGGAGGGAATATGTGTTACTGAATTTTCATAATAATTGTCTGATTTTCTTGGTTACACGAGATGAATTCAGATTATTTTCTTTAATGAAAAAGACAGTGTCACTGTAAAGTTACACTTTTCCTATATATATATATATATATATATATATATATATATATATATATATATATATATATATATATATATATATATATATATTTGAGATGGACTACAAAGCTAAAAAAATGAAACAGTAAAAGCTAGTACGTATAAGAATCACCAATCTCGATAAACTAACTGATCGAGTCATGTCAATATCAATATAATAATCATTATTTTCTATGATTTCAGATTTGTTGTCGCCGGGTGTTTTGATTCAGGCAGCTAACTACTAGTTGTGTTTGCTAAAAGAAACCAACTAATAGCTAATTGTTAGCTGGTTCACAGATAGCTGAGTTTATTAATTAAAATATAGTCTAGTAATTATTAGTAGTTTTTTTAAACTAAAATTTTAGTAGCTAATTATTAGCGTGTGGCAATTGCTAGCCACTCGCCACAACTGACTAGAGAAGGGGGCTTCCATAATATGTAATGTAATGGGCTAGGAGCCTAATCTGAGTGGCTTTTGGGCTTTAGTTTGATGGATAGCACCGTAGCAGCCACAGTCTTGGGCCGGGCTGTACTCAAGAAATCACAACAGAAGAATGAACAAATAAAAAGCCCACGTCAAACATTTCCCGGAGAAGAAAAGAATACACAGGCTGAAGACGACAAAACCCGAGTGATGGTTAGAGCTTTCATTTGTTTTAAAAAAAGGCATCTTTTTTTCTAGTGGGAGTTCATGGAAGGAGCAAAATATATAACCTTCCTTATCGTTTTAATTTCAAGAAAATTCCTTGTATGCCTGTCTTGTTGTTTAATTAGTTTCTTGGCACTGAAGGAAGGAAGTCCTGACTCCTGAATGTGTGTGTGGGAGCTGGTGGAGCTCCCTGAGCCAATCACAGCCCATCCAAATGCAGCTCTGGAGCAGCAAGGAGATATTTGGGGGAGAGAGAGAGAGAGACGTAGCCTTCGTCCCAATCACAGTTTGTTTTGTTTCTTTCCCCTCTCTCTCTTGTCTCTCTTTGTCTGTTTCAATTCAGTCCATTCATGATTGCATGAAACTAATGGAAAGAGACGAGAAATGCAGGCGCAGCATGCAGTTTTGTGATGAAAAATGTGTGGCGGCTTGTCGATGTCACCATCACCAACCAAATTGCTCTGCTCCGAATCTTGTGTTTTGTATGTATCCAATATATATATACGATTCTGTCCTGTCCACGCCGCATAGTGTAATGTAATGTATTTGTTTCCCTGGCCGGCGTATTGTTTGTCCAAAGAATCAAAAGGCACTACTCTCTGTTTGTTTGTTTTAAGCTAAGAAAACGAGAAAAAGGCTGCATCTTTCGTTATATTTATACTGTGAGATTGTTATGCGCACATTGGTCTGGCTGACAGAAGGGGCCCAGGGAGAATGCGATTTAGGATGCCAACAATGATGGATTTATCCATCTCAAAAAAACTTTGGATTGGATACTCTTGCTCTATACTAATGCATCACCCACACCTCTGCTCTGTAGAGTTCAATATCCCTTGACAACATGCGTATGTGATTTCATTTTTTTGCATATTAAGTTTCTCAGTGCAAACCATGTTGTCACACACTTGATCGTGAAGATCCCTTCCTTAATTGCATTCTAAAGTGTTTATCTTTTTGTGACCTTGCTTCTTGAAAACTTCCCACGCGCCATGATGCAAGCTTTCTGCTACTGACTCTGGTTTTTCAACTAAAGCACACAAATAGGCTGTACTCTCTGTTTGTCCAAAGAATCAAAAGGCACTACTCTCTGTTTGTTTGTTTTAAGCTAAGAAAACGAGAAAAAGACCGTGTTTTAAGCTAAGACAACGACACGGTCTCCAAAGCATAACTTTGACTTCATTTTTCTATAAAAATATTTATTCAAAAGTTATATATGTATACTTTTATGAAAGTATATTTCAAGACAAATCTATTCATATTGTTTTCACATTTCCAAACTCAACAACTTAAAAGTTATTCATGATTTATATTCCCAATGTTTGACCCAAATCTTGTCAAAACGACTTTTTTTACCAACATGGAGGGAGTATATGCATGGTACAATAATATAATGAAAAAGCTAAAGGTGTAGGAAAAAAATCTTGGAAAGTAGTGGCACCCGTAATATTTTAGCTTTTCAGTCGGTGTGGAGGGAAAAGGAGAAGAGAGGAGAGGAAGCGAAGGTGAGATTGGATTCGTGCACCATCCAATCCAACCATGGCAGCTGAGCTGAGCCGCTGAAGCATTAACCTTGGGAGTTGGGACTTGGTTGCTTTGCTTCTCTACCCTAGGCGTCTCTGTCACTCCTAGTGGCAGTGAAAATGGATGGATGGAGGGTGAGCAGCCAGCCACTCAGCCCACTCGCATTTGGGCCGCCCGTTAGCATACCACGAGTGGTAGTGGCCCATCACTCCTTCCCCCGCCGCCGCCGCCCTCCTCCTCTTCTCCCCTCAACCTGAACCTTCCCGAGAGGATAGATAGGGGGACGGAAAGCACCCGCATCGAGGAAAGCAAAAGAGGCCGTCCGGCAGGCACTCTCTAGAACCCTCTCTTCTCCCTCCCCAATCCAATCCATTCGAATCCCCTCCACACCACCCAACCAAACAATGGCGTCGGACGGCAGCGGCGTGGTCACGGTGTACGGCAACAACGGCGCGGCGCTGCTGGAGCCCTCGAAGCAGCCCAAGTCGGCGACTTTCTCCGTCAAGGTGGGTCTCGCGCAGATGCTCCGCGGCGGGGTCATCATGGACGTCGTCACCCCGGAGCAGGCGCGCATCGCGGAGGAGGCCGGCGCCTGCGCCGTGATGGCGCTGGAGCGCGTCCCCGCCGACATCCGCGCGCAGGGCGGCGTGGCGCGCATGTCGGACCCGGGCCTCATCCGCGACATCAAGCGCGCCGTCACCATCCCCGTCATGGCGAAAGCCCGCATCGGGCACTTCGTCGAGGCGCAGATCCTGGAGGCCGTCGGCGTCGACTACGTGGACGAGAGCGAGGTGCTCACCCCCGCCGACGACGCGCACCACATCAACAAGCACAACTTCCGCGTGCCCTTCGTCTGCGGCTGCCGCGACCTCGGCGAGGCGCTCCGCAGGGTCCGCGAGGGCGCCGCCATGATCCGCACCAAGGGGGAGGCGGGGACCGGGAACGTCGTCGAGGCCGTGCGCCATGTGCGTTCCGTCATGGGCGACGTCCGCGCGCTCCGGAACATGGATGACGACGAGGTCTTCGCCTACGCCAAGCGCATCGCCGCGCCCTACGACCTCGTGATGCAGACCAAGCAGCTGGGCCGGCTCCCCGTCGTGCAGTTCGCGGCGGGGGGTGTGGCCACGCCCGCCGACGCCGCGCTCATGATGCAGCTCGGATGCGACGGCGTCTTCGTCGGCTCGGGAATCTTCAAGAGCGGCGACCCCGCACGCCGCGCGCGCGCCATCGTCCAGGCTGTCACCCACTACAGCGACCCCACCATCCTTGCCGACGTCAGCGCGGGGCTCGGGGAGGCTATGGTCGGCATCAACCTCAACGACCCAAAGGTCGAGCGATACGCCGCCAGATCCGAGTGAACAATAATCCTTTTCCGCTCCACCGCATCACCCATCACTATGTCATGTTTCTTACATATTTCTATCATCCACCCACCCATCCATCTGCCTTCGATATGCATCTCCGCTCCCTCCGCCGACTCCGCCCTTCTCTTCTTAATAATTTTTGCATTCCATACAGTAGTTATTTCTCTCTCAATCAGTAATAATGGAATGAATGAAGGAATGGTAAGAAACAAATCTATGGTACTATGCAGAACCTCTTTAATTTTGTGTCTTCTTATTAGCTACTTTGCTAAGTTAGACTAGGCTCCCCTGGTTTATCATGTACTCAAATGTTGGATGGTTTGTATGTCTGTCACTCTGCCAGCCCTGCTTATGGCTTATGAATGATGAATCAATGAATGATTTCACCTGTTCTTGATCTCGTTGCGGCACATTGATTTATTTGCGGGATGTTTGTTTCCTGGATGGGAGTACTGAGTTATTTTTAGGATGATTTGATTATACTCTTTGACATCGCTACCATTTTATCCCCAAATTCTGCCCATGGCTCAAAGTCTGGATACATTAATTCTTGCTGCATTTTCCTTACAAAAGCTGGATGTATGTGTTCTTTTTTGTGTATCTGATTGAACTTTGTACTCTTTCATACTCAAAGCTGCATTTCAATGAGGCCAGTGGCCTTAAGGCTTGGGAAAAACTAGTTGAGTGAAGTTGCTCTGGAAATACAATCATCACAACAGTTTAATTTAAACATCGCAGGCTTTATTGGAGTTCTGTCATGATGTTCTTTCAGTCTGAACATTCTGTCAGACAGAGATACACAAGTTGATTGGAGTTGTTCAGTTGCAGTTTAATTTCAGTAAATAGATTTTTTTTATTTCAGTTCAGCAGAGCTTGGTGAGAGATGGTTAGGACATGTCCAACGGAGGCCTCCTGAGGCGTCGGTATGTAGTGGGGTTCTAAAGCGGGCCGATAATGTAAAGAGCGGTAGAGGTCGACCTAAACTAACTTGGGACGAGTCCGTTAAGAGAGACCTGAAGGAGTGGAATATCTCCAAGGATTTAGCTATGGACAGGAGCGTTTGGTGACTGGCGATCAACGTGTCTGAACCGTGACCTTTTTCTGTCTTGTGCCTTTTATGTCCCTTTATGTATTTCTCTATTTCTCGTCTCTTTTGAGTTTTATCTCTAGCCTACCCCAACTTGCTTGGGACAAAAGGCTATGTTGTTGTTGTTGTTGTTGTTGTTGTAGAGCTTGGTGATATGTTGTTGTGCAAGGTCTAGGGACACATAATCTGGTGTAAGTAAAGTATGTATAGAGTTTGTATTCAAATTTGGAGATGGAGAAGAGATTGAGGGGGGATTAATTTGGTTTGGAGCTGAGAAAGAGAGGAAAGGGATCAGGGAACAACTGGCAAACAGAACCTTGTTAGCTAGTGTGTGTATTAAACAGAACCTTGTTAGCTAGTGTGTGTATTAAATTAGGATAGGCTAGCTCCGTCACTCAGCCAGCCCTGTTGGTTGCTTATGAATGAATTGGCTTCAGACTGCTGTTGATCTCGTCGGCCTGCATTGATTTGTTTGTTGGTTGTGTGTTTGCCTATTCTTGGATAAGTGTACGTGTTATTTTTAGGAGGATTGATGCTATATTTTCCATAAAGCGGCTTGGATGAGTATGAAAATTTGTGTCCTTTTTTGTATCTCGTTGAGCTTGTACTCGATACACAAGTTGCATTTTTCAGTGAGGCTTGGGAACAAAATTAACACAGCTGCTCTGGAAATTAACACAGTTGCTTAATTGCAGTTTAGTTCTTTCAGTTTCAACAGGGCTTGGTGATACGTTGTTTGTGCAAGGGCTAGGGTCTAGGGACACATAATCTGGAATTAGTACATACAGATACAGATATTCAAGTTTGGAGATGGGACAGAGATCTGGGCGATTAATTTGGAGCTTCAAAAGATAGGAGGGGATTAGGGAACAGATATGTTTATGCGTGTTAAGGTGGTTAACCCACAAACAGATCAATTCCTTTGTCCAAACTGATTTGAGGCTGCCTGCTAACAACGTTAATTTTCCTGTTGACAGCCTCACTTTGATGCAACCTTGCCTAAATTCACATTCTACCTGTGAGTGCAGGTTTTACCTGTATCTCTTTCTCGAGGCTAAGATGGTTTTTTTTTTGATCGGGGCTAAGATGGTTAATTACCTTAATTTAGTTGTGATATTCGAAAGGTGCACTAAATTATACTATGAGCAATCTTGTGTGCATTTTTCTCAGCCACACATCAGTTTTTAACTTTATGTGGTGGGCAGGGATTCCAGGTCGGTCACATGAGTGGTTGCAACTTGGAAGTCTGAAATTTGAGTTCAGCTTGGGCAACATGTTGGTTGAAATGCATTCCTAGATGAGTGTAATCCGTGGCAGCATGGTTCCCTTGTGATTTTTCATGAACTGAATTTCTTACATATTTCTTCAGTCAATTTCTTGTGCCCCACATGCTTTAGTGACAGCAAGTAAAGTAGCTGTGCCAAATTGCGACATGCTTGATATCCCTTTGCTTTTTTTTTTGTCTAGCTTGTGGTGAGTAAGAACATTTTTGGAGAACCCCTGTTGTTCCAATTACGCAGGTTTGCTGAATCTGAAAACAATACAAGATTTACTGAAGCAGGAATTGGTACAGAACAATGAGAATTGGAGGGTGTAAAAACTCGCCGGACTAGTAGTCGATCCGTTCTCCTTATGCGTAACTGTTGCTTCCATCTGAAGTAGCTGATCTGTGGTTGAATTGTGGTCATTGTTCTTATCGATTCATAAGCCATAAAAACTTGATTGAACGAACTAGAGCTGGACGTAGCAACTCTGTTCAATTGATTTTGCCGACCTCCTGGCAGGAGAGGGGTACTTTTTTTTTTTGAAAGGCAGGGGTACATTGAGATGAAACCACGAACATTAAAGTCGGTCAGGGTTCTTTCATAGAGCCGGTTTAGTTGCCAAAAATTTGGCAAAATGACACTGTAGCAAATTTCGTTGTTATTTGGCAATTAGTGTGCAATCATGGTCTAATTAGGCTTAAAAGATTCGTCTCGTCCATTTCGTCTAAACTGTGTAATTAGTTTTATTTTTTATTTATATTTAATGCTTCATGCATGCATCCAAAGATTCGATGTGACAGAGAATGTTAAAAAATTTTGCAAAATTTTTTGCAACTAAATAGGGCCAGTTTATCTCATACATGGAGACATTGGCAACCCTGTTTCTTAAATATTCAAAATTAAAAATTAAAAAGAGAGAAAGAAACCTGAAAATGCACTGGATTCCAGCCGCCAATAACATTTCAGACTTAACAGTTAGGAACTGATAGATTAGGGACACTTGAACGATGTGAGCTCATGTTGTAGTCTGAGTAGGAGTCTGAAAAAGATGACAAGAGCATCTCTATTTTAGAGTTCCTTCAGCCTGGCATGTTTTCCGGAACATTGGTTTATTCCTTTCTTGGCCCAAACGGGGTATGTCTGTCGCTCATCCGTCCTATTTATGCATGATGAACGAATGATCTCGTCTGCTTGCACTGATTTATTTGCTGGAAAACGCAATGCTTTGAGTTACCTTCAACTCTGATCTCATCTAACCACAGTTCAGTGTACACCAGTTTAAAAATGCAGAGTCCTCGAGTCGTGTCCTGAACAGTCGGATGCGTTTACGTTTCACCAAGCTGAGAATGAACGCTAAAACAATGCACGTCTAACTCATTTGCCCTATCGGAGCAGGCACCTTATAGATTTCTGCAGCTTACTACTTCCTCTATTCCAAATTATAGACATTTTGGATTTTCTAGACATATTGATTTTATTATTATATATCTAAACATAATGTATGTTTAAATGCATAACAAAAGCTGTGGGTCTAAAAAAGCCAAAATATCTTGTAACTTGAAATGGCAGGAGTAGAATTTGGCGGTAGGCAAGGACAGACAATGGATACAATTGCTGAACAATAATGATAGTATCCTATAGATTGTCCAAGTGCCATCACCCATTCCAAACCTCCAACCAAATGCACCCATCAGATGCAACGCGATATCACAAGGGCGAGGTTTCTTCTAAGTTCTAATACTGCTGTTTTGTTCGCATCCATCGCTAATGCCAATGTAAAGGATACATATATACTATAGATTCGGAACAAATGCAATGCAACCAAAAATCCCGAAAAGGGGAGTGAGGTGTGAAATTGATAATCTGAATATCCAGAACTCATCTCAACACGCTTTACAAGCAACGAGGACAACATTATGCAAAGCAAGATACATGCTGCTTCAACTAACCCAGACTACCTATGTTCCTATTCCTCATCAGAAGAGTCACTTAAAGGAACCTTTTTTTCCTCACTGGCCGCAGAAGAATCCTACCCATAAAACATAAAAGGTCAGTTAGAGACAAAAGGCAAAGTGTGCATATATGAATTACCACTTTTGGGCGAACAGGAAAAAGAACACATAAATGAGGAGACATTACCTTCATTTTGTCCCAGTCCTTCAATTTAGAACCGAGCATGTATGTGTCACGAAGAGGTGCCCATGCTGGTTCATCTTCATCTTTGCCAGTATGCTAGAAAGGGCAGATCAATTATGAGAAAGACAGCTCAAGGCATTAAGATTCACTTACAAAGTAAATATTGCACCAGCTAGTACCTAGTAGCTAGTAGCAAATATTGCACCAGCTAGTAACACCTGTTAGGCTAAAGACTAACCATACAAACTGTCACCTGACCTCTATAGTTCTAGCTAAGAAGATCATGAAAATCTAGACTGATAATTTTACCACTACAGCCCAGCTGTGTTATCCATGCCACAAGGGAAACAACTAATCTCCAGATCATCTTTTCTAACAACAAATCATTTTCAAACCAATGAAAATTTTAATCTAAAATTTGAATCTGAGGCCATTGAAACATGTGCACGATGGTAAACTGCAATGAAATAATACAACCTAGGCATAGGAGCCTGGGTACTGCGTAGCACAACAGGAAAATTAGGCATGTTGTCTTTATCAGTAAGAGCCTGGAGCACAGAAACAAGAGGATGGTGCAGTCGTGGTTGTTGGAGTATATGTAAGCCCATGAGGCTAAGGCCCATGTGGCCCATGTAAGGAACCTATATAGCTACCCTTCTAGGGTTAGCCCAAATCAATAGAGTCACTAATTCTAGCATGGTATCAGCAGCCTCTCTATCTTCTTCCTGGTAGCAGCCGCCGCCCCCTTGGTGCAGCCGCCGCCGCTGCCTTCCTGGCCGGCGGGCGCCACCATGGCTGGCCGCCGCGATCCTCCCCCCTCCCCTTCCTACTTCCACTCTTTTCCCTCTCTCCCCACACCCTCCTGGGCCACGGTTGCTGGAGCTGGTGCTCCACCCGCCGCCGCAGGGCCCCAGGCACACCACCACCCGCCGCCGCTGGGGACCCAGCCGCCCCACCTCCAGGCGCCGCTGGGGACCCAGCCGCCCCACCTCCAGGCGCCGCTGCTGGGGCTGTCTGCCCGGCCCACCCTACCCCTTTCCCCTGGCGCGGCCGCCTTCACCCATCCCGCCGTCGGTTTCCCTCTGGCGGGCACCCCTGTACCCAGCGCCTCCCCCTCTGCTGCTGCCCTCACAGCCGCTCCTGCTGTTGAGGGCGCAGCCGGGGGCTCGGGCTCCTCCTCCCTCACTGCTCCGGCGGTTGGGGGACATGGGGGGGCCCCTGCTGCAGCCCTTCCTGCAGGGGGTGTTGAGGATGAGGGCGTTGATGCCCTGTCAGAGCGCCCCGCCGACGCCGTCCACCTTCCCGGCGCCGGGACGGACACCGGCAACCACCTTCCCGCCGGTGCCCCCACTTTCCCGGCCTCGACACCGCCACTCCTCTCCCAGATCTACGCCGGCTCTCAACCCTATGATGGCCGTGACACCTCTTCTCTCGCCGCTGCTCTCGTCGCCGCGCGTGCCGCCGCCGCGGAGGGGCAGGCCCGGGTGCGGGCAGCCGCCCTCGTGTGGGAGCACGAGCGCGAAGCGGCCGACGCCTTGGCTCGTCAGATTGCCGAGGCGGAGCGGCTCCTCTCTCCCGCCTCTCCGGCTGGTGCCCACTCCTCTGCTTCGCCGGGTCGTCGTGCATCTCACCCTGCTGTTCTCTGGCACGATCCGGCTGACCCGCTCGTGGCACAGCTTCACTACCAGGCCGGGGGGGTCCAGAACATCCGCCTCCTCGTGCCGGTCGTTCTCGAGCCGGAGTCATCCTCCTACGCTCGCTGGCGGGACCTCGTGGTTCTCACTCTTCGCCGCTACGCCCTCGACGACCACGTCCTCCTCGACGCTTCGGCCGCTGTCCAGACCCCGTCGTGGCTCCGTCTGGATAGCATCGTCCTCTCCTGGATCCTGGGGACGATCTCCCTCGACCTCCACGACCTCGTCCGTACCTCTCCTGACGCGCGCCGGGCTTGGCTTGCCCTTGAGGGCCAGTTTCTGGGCAACGCCGAGGCCCGGGCTCTGCGCCTCGACGCGAGTTTCCGGACTTTCGTCCAGGGGGACCTCTCCGTCGCTGAGTTCTGCCGCCGGATGAAGGGCATGGCGGACTCCCTGGGGGACCTTGGGTGGCCCGTGGAGGATCGCATCTTGGTCCTCAACGTCCTCCGGGGGCTCAGCGACCGCTACGCCCACCTCCGGACGTGGATCACTCGCCAGCGGCCCTTCCCCACCTTCCTGGAGGTCCGCGACGATCTCGTCATGGAGGAGCTCACGCAGGGCCTCCAGCCGGTCTCCACTCCTGCAGGGGCCTCGGCCTCCTCGACGGCCCTGGCTGCTACTCCTCCGCGCCCCCCTACCCCACCGCGGACCACTGCACCACCACCGTCGTCTCTCCTGGGTCCTCCTCCCTCCGGGCCGAGCGGAGGCGGGGGGGGCCGTGGCGGTCGCCGACGCCGCGGTGGGGGTCGAGGGGGTGGCCGGAGCGGCCACACCCAGGCTCAGGCTCCCGGTGGGTTACCGGGGGGGGCACCATGGCCCTCCTTCCAGCACCCATGGGCAGGGCGCATCTCTATGTGGCCCTACCACGCCACTGGGGCCGAGTCGCGCCCACCGGTGGCCTTCCTCACCGGGGCTCCTCCTGCTGGTACTCCACCTGGCGCCTTCCCTGCTGCAGCGTGGACTCCACCGGGGGTCGCCGGATGGGACCCGACGGCCCTGGCTCGTTCGTTCTCCACCATGGGTCGGACACCTCCGGTTGGACCCGAGTGGATCGCCGATTCAGGAGCCACCTACCACACCACTCCTGACCCTGGTATACTTTCGTCGCTCCATTCTCCGTCCTCCTCACTTCCTTCGTCCATTATGGTCGCAAACGGCTCTTGCCTTCCTGTCACGTCTGTGGGTACCGCCGGTGCTCATGGCTCCTTTCGTCTTCCTGATGTTCTTGTTGCTCCTTCTATGGTTCATAACCTCCTTTCTATTCGTCGTTTTACAGCTGACAATTCTTGTTCTGTTGAATTTGACTCTTCTGGTCTTACTGTCAAGGATTTGGCTTCCCGGCGTCCTCTGCTCCGATGTGACAGTACCGGGCCCCTTTACACCCTTCGCTTTCCGCCGGCGCATTCGTCTTCTTCGCCGTCCCTTTTGTCAGCTGCCTTCGCCGCTTCTACTTCCTCTACTACCTGGCACCGGCGCCTCGGCCATCCTGGACGTGATGCCCTGATACAGCTCAGTCGTAGCTCTGGTCTTCCATGTACTCGAGCTCATGATGAGCAACTGTGTCATGCGTGCCAATTGGGCCGACATGTTCGTCTTCCTTTTTCTAGTTCTTCTTCTCATGCGGCCCGCATTTTTGATCTTGTCCATTGCGACCTATGGACCTCTCCTGTTATCAGTATTTCTGGTTATAAGTACTATCTTGTGGTTGTTGATGATTTTTCGCATTATTCGTGGACTTTTCCCCTACGTGCGAAGTCGGATACGTTCACCACGCTCCTTCACTTCTTTACTTGGGTGTCTACTCAGTTCGGTCTCACCATCAAGGCCGTCCAGTGTGACAATGGTCGCGAGTTTGACAACTCCACCTCCCGAGCTTTCTTCCTCTCTCACGGTGTTCAGTTGCGCATGTCTTGCCCATACACTTCTTCGCAGAATGGCAAGGCAGAGCGGATGATTCGCACCACCAACGACACCGTGCGGACTCTACTGTTTCAGGCCTCTCTTCCTGCTCGCTTCTGGGCTGAGGGCCTGCACACCTCCACCTACCTTCTTAACCGCCTTCCTTCCGCTGCCTGTCCCGCTCCCACCCCTCACCACGCCCTCTTCGGTACCCCGCCTCGGTACGATCACCTACGCGTGTTTGGGTGTGCTTGTTACCCCAACACTGCCGCCACCTCCTCTCACAAGCTGGACCCTCGTTCCACGCTCTGTGTCTTCCTCGGTTACTCCCCTGATCACAAGGGTTACCGATGCTTCGACCTTGCCTCCCGCCGTGTTCTCATCTCGCGCCATGTGGTGTTCGATGAGTCCGTCTTTCCCTTTTCCGGCACCTCTACTTCTCCGGTCCCTGACCCACCCACCCTGCTTCCCACTGACCCGGTGGTCCAGCCACCTTTCTTGTGGTCTCCTGCAGGTACCGCTTCACCGCGCTCCGCGCCGGCCACCGGTCCCGGCTCCCCTGTGAGTCCGGGCCCCTCGTCCTCCGGCGCGGCCCCGTCTCCTTCGGTTGGTGCAGACCCGGGGCCTTCGTCCCCCGCTTCTGCCCCGGGGGGGTCGTGCCGGCTGCCGACGCCGGATCCCGTCTCGGCACCCGCACCGGCGCCTCCGTCGAGGTTCGCCGCGCCGGTACGGGTCTACCAGCGCAGGCCGCGGCCTCCTCCGATCGCGGTCCCTTCTCCACCGGGGACACCGACACCGCCGCCACTGTCTCCACCGGCCCGTGGTCCCTCGCCGGTCTACCATCCGCCGCTGCTTCACCGACACCCGCGGCATGTTCACCCGATGGTGACACGACACGCGGCTGGCACCTTGCCGCCTCGTGTCCTCGCGGCTTCGACCGACGACGCGGTGGTCTCTCCGGTACCCTCTTCCGTCCGCGACGCCCTGCTGGACCCTCACTGGCGCCGCGCGATGGAAGAGGAGTATGCCGCGCTACTCGCCAACCAGACGTGGGAGTTGGTGCCCCGGCCGCCGGGCGCCAATGTCGTCACCGGCAAGTGGATTTGGACTCACAAGCGCCGAGCGGACGGCTCTCTCGAGCGCTACAAGGCTCGATGGGTCCTTCGGGGTTTCACTCAGCGCCCTGGCGTCGACTACGATGAGACCTTCAGCCCGGTGGTCAAGCCGGCCACAGTCCGTACAGTGCTATCGCTGGCGCTTGCTCGGTCTTGGCCCATCCACCAGCTGGATGTCAAGAACGCCTTCCTCCACGGCCTTCTTACCGAGACGGTGTACTGCAGTCAGCCGGCGGGGTTCGTCGACACCACCCGTCCTGACATGGTCTGCCGGCTCAACAGGTCCCTCTATGGCCTCAAGCAGGCACCTCGGGCATGGAACCACCGGTTTGCTACTTTCTTGATGACCCTGGGATTCGTGGAGGCCAAGTCTGATACGTCCCTGTTCGTCTACCACCATGGGACCGACACTGCATACCTGTTGCTCTACGTTGATGACATTGTCCTTACCGCCTCCAGCGAGCCACTTCTTCGGCGGATCATTGCAGCTCTCCAGCAGGAGTTTGCGATGAAGGACCTGGGTGAGCTCCACCACTTCCTCGGTGTCACTGTTGAGCACCGTCCTGCTGGGCTTCTTCTTCATCAGCAGCAGTACACTCGGGATATCCTGGAGCGGGCTGGGATGTCTGACTGCAAGCCCTGCTCCACTCCAGTCGACACCCAGGGCAAGCTGTCGGAGACTGAGGGACCTCCGGTGGCCGACCCCACTGCATACAGGAGTCTTGCCGGGGCCCTTCAGTACCTCACCTTCACCAGGCCGGACATCACCTATGCAGTTCAGCAGGTCTGCCTCCACATGCATGATCCCCGGGAGCCTCACCTCACGGCTCTCAAGCGTCTCCTCCGCTACCTCCGGGGCACCCTCGACTACGGCCTCCTCCTACACCGGACTTCCTCCACCGACCTCGTCGTCTACACTGACGCTGACTGGGCCGGGTGCCCGGACACTCGCCGCTCCACCTCCGGCTACGCCGTCTTCCTGGGCGGCAACCTGGTGTCCTGGTCGTCCAAGCGCCAGCCGGTGGTCTCCCGGTCCAGCGCCGAGGCGGAGTACCGCGCCGTGGCTAACGGCGTGGCGGAGGCCGCCTGGCTCCGGCAGCTACTTACTGAGTTGCACACTCCACCCTCCCGGAGCACTCTGATCTACTGCGACAATGTCAGTGCAGTCTACCTCTCCACCAATCCCATTCAGCACCAGCGGACGAAGCATGTCGAGATCGACCTCCACTTTGTCCGTGATCGGGTGGCCATGGGCGAGGTGCGGGTTCTTCATGTTCCGACGACCTCCCAGTTCGCGGACATCTTCACCAAGGGCCTCCCGTCCTCGACCTTCGCCGAGTTTCGCTCCAGCCTCAACATCACCGGTGGCTAGTTGCGTCTGTGGGGGGGTTGTGTGTGTTCTTTCTTGTTCAGCCTCGAACTCCGCTGCGACGGTAGTTCAGACTGCGGGGGGGTGTTGGAGTATATGTAAGCCCATGAGGCTAAGGCCCATGTGGCCCATGTAAGGAACCTATATAGCTACCCTTCTAGGGTTAGCCCAAATCAATAGAGTCACTAATTCTAGCAGTGGTGCTCATGGTTACTACTACTAAACTAGTTACTCCAACGGTTATGGTTGCCAGGTCTAGTCAGCCATCCTGTCCAGTTAGCCTATTAAAGCAAAATCACAACACCCAAGTGGCGCCCAGCACCTAAGTGGATACCTTTTAGAAAATTGATTAAGTGTGGTTACTCTTATTGCAATGAACTTGCCCAAACAATGAACTAGCAAGTTAAGCTAGTTTTATCAGTAAGTAATACAGCTTTAGTACAAAGCCTATAGATATATTGTGGCTAGTACAAAGCCTGCCATTCAACAAATCCTGATCTCCTAATGCTGCTCCTCATCACAACAATAGAACACTCAACAGAGAAGGGAGTGTACAATTTAGCTTGATCTCCATGATACTAAAGATTGAGATTCAAGTGCATAGTGGGTAGTGTGCTATATAGATTGAAATTCATGTGAAGTCATAATAAAATTTCTCAGGCATCAATCAATATATGTAGATGTGGAAACTGGAAAGTGGGTGGTGCGTTCCTGTAACTAGTTTGGCAAATGCCATGGCAGTGAGACATCACATATTGTCCAAATAAGGAGTCACCCAAGAAATAATTTGCAGTAGGTACCTTGGAGAAATTGGAAGATGCCTTCTTTTTATCTTGACGAGATGGCATATCCAGTTCCGCAAGGAAGGTGTTTTTTCTTTCTTTTTCTAGAACTGCCAGGAGTTATCAGGAAATAATTCAGAATATTAGGATATGATCATTGCTGGCGCATCTCAAAATGAAATGCATAAACATAAACACAGTGTGTACGACAAAGTTTGATATAACAGTATTTCACAGTACTGCACTGCATGAAAGGCAGCAGATGCTGTCGTTGTGTGGACCTCTTAATTTGTATGTTTGAGTAATCAAGCGAGCATGCATATATTTGCATTCATTGAATCATATATAGAAGAATATTCAGTGGTCCATCATTTGTGGGTTTTGTAGGTCCAGCTAACATAGTCCTACACGGCTCAAGAACAAGAAGAATACAAACCAACCGCAGTAAGAGTTCAAGTTCTAGATAAGATCAAATTTGATAAGTGCCTATTTCATGAGAAAAATGTTCTGCTGGAGAAATGAAAATGCTCTAGCTTTATATAAGAAAAATGTTTCTAGTTAAAGTAAAAGAGAATTTATAATACCACATTGGATTTTAAAATCTAAAGGCATACAAACACTATCATATCCCATATTCCGTGCTGGCTATGTGCCCAGGACTTTCCTGGTATAAGATCAAGGAACACATACATTCTGTCTTGTTTGTAGCAACGTTTTGTAAGTCGCTGTTGTCCAGGTCACTCATGTGTAACCTGGACAGCAGCAACTTACGAGCCGTGGCTATAAGCAATACAGAAATACAGAATGTAGCATTTCTTGATTTTGTACCAGGAAAGTCCTGTGCACATAGCCGGCATGGAACATGGCACTGAAGTCGTCAAATACATATGATAGTGTCTGAATGCATTTAGAAGTTAAATCAAATGTGGTATTATAAATTCTCTTACTTTATATAATTCCTTACTATGAATCCAATTAGAGAGATGTGATACTATGCATCCATTTCATTTCTCACTTCTAGAATATTTTTATTTAACTTGAAACAATTTTCTCATAAAGCAAGAGCATTTTCTTTCTTTGGGACAAAAATTTGGTTTCTTAGCTTAATATTTCATTTCTTGAGCAGAACCTTCTTCTTATCATGAAGAAGAGCGACTCATTCATATGCTCAACTGTTGAAGTAGTCCAGGCCCTATTACTCTACTAGCTGTACAGGATTTTTCTAGTATAAATAAATCCACCCTCCACCAAGTGTTTGGATAGGAACTCTGCATGTTGGATGTTAGTCACTTAGTCTTTCCTTAATTTAACACAACAAGTCAACAACATTAATTATGACATCTATAATGCAGAAATAGCTAAAAGCCTCTAAGAAGGCATGTAAGAAATATACTATATAGCTTTCCGCCAAGCATAACTTTATATATGGCACTGAAAATTTTGAGTTTTAGCAGATGCAGTATAGAATAAAATGAACAGTGCAATTCATACTCCAAAAAAAGGCGAGGAGGAACGGCTATAGCATAGTAGAGTGAGGAGGTCAACATCATACCTTTGGCATCTTTAGTCCTTGATGGGTTCAAATCTTTCCGAGGTTTCTGTGCCTTGCTCACCTGGAAAGAAAAGGCGATTTCAATAACTATCAGCCCATTGGTGCAAAATATACTCATATCCATATAAGTTGTTTTCCACTGTCATTTAGTATGTAAGTGAAGCCATTTTGGACATTGGACAAAATAATTATATCTGTTGAACAAACATGGAGTGCTTAACGGTTCCCTGTCCTGAGACCTATACTACCTACTTTCATATAATCGATGAACACCCAAAACCATTACAGAAGCAAGAATAGGTGGAGGAAACGCAGTTCAGCGCACTACAATGAAGAAAAGTAGCATGTAGAGTTTAAAAGTCACAGGGAATGAGATAAGATTGGTGTGCTTACTGCATTGAAAAGCCTGACAACTGATTGACCGGCAGCCAAACAATCCATGGAAAAAAAACACATTTTGGTCAACAACACATTCAATTCGGTAAATCTACAATCTGAGAGATGCAAAACGACATGGCATTTTAAACAGATCATTACCCCCCTTGGTTGCAACCTTGATGAGCTCCTTCTCTTTGCTGTCCAAGTGATCTTTAGGTATGACATGGCCCTTCTCTGCTGCCTAAATTTTCCGTTTCCACCAAGCACGAGCAAATTAATTAATGGCTTGCAGTAACCATAATTCAAGGAGAGTGCACCTAATGTGCAAGGAGTGTGAGAGCCGTACCACTCGCTTCTCCTTTCGAGCCTCCCCCTTGGGCTTGTGCTCCTCCACCTCCTCGGCTAACTTGGCGGCCACCAATGTCTTGTGCGCTGACATGATTGGACCCTAATGAGAGAGAAACTTGTTAGCCGTCTAGCAGAGACAACCCACATTTTCCTTCCTCTGTTTCGTCTCAATTGATTGCCCGTCATACGCCAGCCAGACAGACAGACAACAACAAATGACGAAATGCAGCAAACCTATATCGGAAGAAATGAACGCTGAGTATTACCAGGGGGTTGTCCGGGAGTTTCTTGGCCATGATCTTGAGGAAGGCGACGCGGAACGCCCTGCAGCCTTGCTCGAACCTCGTGACGGCCGAGCTTGAGGCCCCCTCCTCTTCGTCCTCCTCGTCCTCGTCCTCCTCCGGCTCGGAGTGGGAGAGGGCCTCGTCGTAGTCGTCGTCGTCGCCGTCGTGACCGCGGCGGCGGCGGGGATTCGGCGGGTGCTCCTGCTGCTGATCGTCATCTTCTTCCTCTTCATCGTCGGAGTTGTAGTCGCGGGCCCGCTTCCGGAGCAGCTTGAGGAACTTGGCGCTGGGCTTGTTGCGGCGGCGGCGGACGGAGTCGTCCTGGTCGGAGCGCGCGAGCTTATTCTTCTTCTTGCCCTTAGGTTGCCTCTTGCGCTTGCCGGGGTTCGGGGCGGCCGCGGCGGCGGGCGGAGGAGCTGACAGAGTCTGGGGAGCGGCCGCCATGGATGGCCTGGCTAGGGTTTAGGGCTCTAGCGGCGGCAGCGTAGCGCTGGCGGCGGCGGCGCTGCTGATGCTTCTCCCTTCCCTGCTTTCTTCTCCCCACACACTGCCGCGCGGCCCCGGAATATTAGTCAGCATGGGCAGGCCTGGGCCTGGCTGCTGGGCTGAATCTAATGGGCCGGGCCGGCTTGGTTTTCTTTTCTAAAAAAAAGGTGAATCGTTTTTTTTCTTCTTTCTATAAAAAGCTGAATCATTTTAGTTTAAAAAATGCTGAATCGTTTTCTATTAGTATATAGGAGCAAATTGTAAGCTTGTGTTCCTTGTAGGGTTCCTTCGGCTGATGTTCTTTTAGTAGGTTCTAGATCTCATTGTCAAGAACGAGTGGATTTTACGGTCTTCAAAGCATGTTTACAAGTGTCCCTTTCCCTTTTTTTTTGAGGGAATGTGTCCTTTTCCTTTGCTGTCTCTTCAGTATGTTTTTCAATCTTCAACAAGCAATGAACGATCAAAGGAAGAAGATGGATTGGTTTGATCTTCAATGTACTCTTATTTTTTTAGAGGCTATTTGTGTCAATTTGTCTTTTTGTACGAGCTATTGTTTTTCTTGATATATATCAGATATGAGACACTCTTTTGAGTGTCTTTCTAAAAGAAAGAAAGTATATAGGAGCAAACAGGAAGTAAATATAGCATTAGTAGTTTCATTTTTCATAAAAACATGGTAAACCTTAAAAACAAGCTCAGATAAAATATAGTTTGAAATGCACCGTTTGGTCCTTAAACTTTTCCCATATTATTGTCTAGATCTATAAACTCTCAAAGTGATCATCTAGTTCCTTCAAATTTCCAAAGGATCCATTCTAAGTTCTCAACAATAAACTTGAACTTGAATGCATACCGCTTCAGGTCTTGTTTTGGCTACTCTCGTCTTCACGTCAATCTACATGTGTCAAAGTGGATTAGGTTGGAAATTCGTTTATATATGAATTGAAGTGGATACAAGAGTAGCCAAAGCCCTAAAAGCTGAAGGACCTAAGATAACCACTTTAAAAATTCATGAACATAAATGAGAATAACGGAAAAGTTTAGGAACCCATGCATTTTTCATCACTCTATAGTCGAAACGATATGTTCTGTTTCTGATTTCATCCTCATCCCTACTAATATCCACTCCGACCGGGCGCAAGTTTTTTTCCCCACCGAGGACTACCGGGTGCTAGTCTGCAACTCATTAAAAAGAAACATTCTCAAAAAAAAAAACCAAATGTTTGCCAAAAAAAAAAGAGGCCTGGATGATTGGCTGTCAACTGGGCAATGGGCAGCAGTATTTATTATTTGAGTATCATCATCCTCGCAATGACGACAAGTTGAGCAAGAGCATCTTCAGCAGTCCACCAATATGGCCTCTCGTCCCATAAAACTATCGTATTGAGGGAGATGGTCACTTTTTCCTTCTCTGACAATCCCCTAATATGGCCTCCTTTTTTTTGGTGGCCTAAAAAAACCACTCATCTCCCCTCAAATGAATGGCGGCCGCCGTCGCCGTGGCCGCTTGCGGCGGCGGCACCACCTGTAGGTGCGTCTTGACCACCACGGCCAGGTACAGCACCACAGACACGCCCGAGAAGAGCGCCGTGCGGGCTCGAAGAACCGCGACTTGTCGAGCATCTCCCAGTTCACCTAGGCTGGCAGCCGGACTTCCTCTGCCACTGCAGATCTCCTCTGCCACAGCACCGCCTTCAAGCTCCGTGCTGGGGTGGGGAAGCTGCGGGCCTGGACAAGCTGCGGGCGGCGCGGTGGGGAGCTGCGGGCTCGCTTCCGCGGTGTGGTTTGGCGGCGGCGCATATCGCAGTCCCGATGCGGGAGAGGATGAACGAGGGGAGAGAAAACAAAAAGGAAAAAAAGGAAAATAAATAAACTGACAGATGGGTCCCACATATTAGGGGAGATTACCGGTGGTCTGCTGCAGCATCTCCTCCCATAATCAGAAAAGAAGTATCGGGGTAGCCCCATTAGATAGCCCCATTAGCACTGTATTAGGGAGAGTTGTATTGGGGAACTGCCGGACATGTTGGTCTAACGCCGGCCACATCATGCAAACAGTGACAGCCAAAGGTACGTACTCCTGTTCCCATTCTAGTATTATTTCTTAATTCTTATCACCAGACAAGCCAGCCGCCCAGCCCTCTTGGGCACTTGGCCGGTTTGCCCTTGCCCGCGGTCAACCGACTGGAGGTCATCAAGGTGCCGCCGACCCAATCAATCAGAGACAGCTGAGTCACCCAACAACAACTCCTGTCCACGCATATTAGCAGCCGGAACAGGCAGGCAGGCAGGCAGCTTCTTCACAAGTCACAACTGAAGCAAGACAGCACAAGCTTGAGTCAGCTCTCACCTCTGCCAGCAGCAGCCCGTCAGCTGAGGCCCAGAGGCGCGGCCAGAGGTCAGGTCAGTAGCTTCTCTTCTGCTCTTTCACTTCATGCAGCATGCCCTTCCACTTTGATACTTCGATTCAAGTTTCCGTAGCGTTCCATGCTAATTCCCAGGGAAAAAAAAAACACTCCCATCCGCCTGCAAATACACAAACAGAAAGGCAGCACTTATGAATCTTCTTTTGCTACCTTTTTTCGTCTTAAAACTTGATTTCGTGTTGCCATCTATTTGTAACTCAGTGCTCAACAAGGTTCTTATTGTCCCTGTTCTGTTATGACTGGACAGGAATCAAGGCCCTGGACCTACCAGTTAAAGGTTCCTACTAGTTTTGCCGTCAACAACCTAGGACCACAGATTTACTGGTGCTAGCACCTCAAAGGCAAGCCTATTCGCTTGAGCTTTCAGACGCTTATTTTCAGCCAGCCAGCAGTATTTTTCTCTCACATAAATCAGCCAACAGTACTTTCAGCCGCTTATTTTCAGCCCAAGCGAACAAGCCAATGAACTGAACTACTAACTTCAGTTCCGGAACTCTCAAAATCAGCCACATGGACTGGAGAGAACAAGCATTCAACATTTACGAACAAAATCCCCCAAAGCAGCTGCCAACAAGTCCTCCATTCGGTGGCACCACCACCACCAGCAGCGGCAGCAGCCAAGCATCATGGAAGCAAATCCCTCCAAACCCTTATCAAGTTCAGCGAAAGAAGATAAAGTTCATCTGCAGCTTTGGCGGCGTGTTCTTACCAAGGCCAAGTGACGGGGAGCTCCGGTACGTCGGTGGCGAGAGGCATCTGGTTCGGATTGACCGGGACATGTCATGGCGCGAGCTGACCTGCAAGACAACAAAGCTGATCAGGCGGGATCACACGATCAAGTACCATCTCCCAGGGGAGCAACTGAACATGCTCATTTCCATCACCTCCGACGATGACCTTCGCAACATGATTGATGAGTGCATATTTCTAGAAGCAAACAGAGAGAGACTTACCATGTACCTTTTCTCCACGAACGAGGATGAGCACAGTGTGCACTTCCTTGTTAAACACTCATCATCTGAGGCGGAAAAGGAAGTGCACTTCATTGCTCTCGTCAATGGACTCACTGCACCAATTGTGGCATCAAGAATGCACAGCCTTGGCAGCACGTCAGCCAGTGATCTAGATCAGGTGATGCTTGGTGCCAAAGAGGATAGGTTGCCGGCAAGCATGGAAGAGGAATATTCAATGCATATCAAAGGTAAGCCCTCACAAAGGATGGATGTAGAACTGCCAAAAACATCAAGTGGACCACTGGAGAAGACAATTCCAACTCCAAAATTCCTGACACGGAAGGCCAGAAAAGATAATGCACAAAACAGGGAAGGCAACCTGATCACCTCTGGCAGAAATGTTCACTTTGGTCCATCTGTGCCATCTGAATCCATACATGCAGCTACGAGAGGGATCGGTAGTGATCAGGCTGTCTCAAGACATCAGCCAGAACTGCAGCGAACTACTACAACCATAACTGGAAAAGGCCATCAAGCTACAGGATCTCAGGAAAAAGGATCACTGAGAAAAGAGCTGCTGATACCACTAGACAACAGCAATGTGAACATATCATCATCTAATTCAAGTCCAACACCCCATACAAATCGATCCGTGTTTGACATACTTGAATCTTCATCAAGGGGCTCCCAGAAAACAGTGGATCAACAAACAAGCTCTGACAATAACAAGATGAGACCAGAAAGGAATAGCACCCAGGAAGAATGTATATCTCATTCAGCAGCAGCAACAGAACCACCAAGGAATAACAACAACTTCCAATTGCATAATAAGACGGAGATACCCAAACATAGTCCTGAGTTTGCTTCTCCTATGCACTGCCATGATGATATGGACATCAGTTCAAACTTGCATACTATGGAGAAGTCAATTGCAACCAACAGCATGAAGCAGCAACAGCCTGCAGTTCCTAATACGTGCGGTAACACTCCAGAGAAAGATCATCCATCCAAGCCTACCAGCAATAGCAGTGAAACATTACTTTCTAGCCCTTTTACATCTTCAGACAAGAGAACTGAGCTGAAACCAAATACTCTAGTGCGTGCTTTGAGCGAGAGACAACAAGAACGGCCCAATGAACAATCGTCAAAAATGATCAAGTCTCGGTCGGTTGGTGCTAATAGTCCTCAGATCATAGTTCTGCCACAAGAAGCTAAAGACAACATCGCACCGTTGATCTCAGAGCATGAAGTACAACTGCACATTTCTTTTTATATGCTAATTTGAAAATATTACCTTGCTGCATAACTTAAAAATATGTTTTCCCTGGTAGGAACATGAAACCAAGAACAGTGAACAAGATAGTCTGAAAAATGCAGAGTTGGGCAGAGGTCTTACAAGTAATGTCCAGGTTTGTAGTCAACTTCTGTAATATGTAACATAGCCACTTGAAGCTCAGGAAAAATAACTGAAAGGATCAAAAGAAACAGGTAAAAATGATAATTGGTTCGTAAAACAAGACTTAATGCGTGTATACAAAAGAAAGGGTTTATAAGCAAATATCCAAGGACATTCCTACATTTCCGCAATAAATAGAAATTATGCAGTACTTATTCATGAAATTAGTGACATGTATGGCAGATAATAAGCAATGAGGACCTTGAAGATCTCCGTGAGATGGGAGCCGGTGCATTCGGAACAGTTTTCCATGGAAAATGGAAGGGGACTGATGTTGCTATTAAACGGATAAAGAATAGTTGCTTTATGTTACCATCACCTCAAGCAGATAAGCTGGTAAGCCTCTAAAATTCACCAGCATTTTTTGAGGGCACAGCTAAGGGTCTTGTCCATGGTCAGTTTAAGAGGTATAACCTATAGGTTTGTACTCTAAGTAACATGTTAGAGAAGTCAAGGGCCTATTAGGCCTTAGCCCGTTAGGGTTAATTAGTCGCTTGTTTAGGGGTTAAGTAAGACCTCTTCTCTATATAAAGAGAGGAGATGTATCAATCTAATCAAGCAAGAGATTAGAAGGAAAAACCTTCTCTCTTGCCGGCCGTGGGCGAAGCCCCGCGGCCGACGTTCCCAGCGCCCCTCACAGCCCTAGTCGCCGGTCCTCTTGCCTCTCAGCCCGTGAACAGTACCCGCAGGACTGTAGCGCCACGGGTATTGTAGCGCCGCCGCTCTTTTCCTCCTCAATCCTCCCAATCCCATAACAATCTGGTATCGGAGATGCCAGGTTACGATGAGCCGCTGCCGGTCACTTCCTCACCGATGACGCCAGATCAGTTGACCGCGGCCATCACCGATCTCGTCTGTTCCGTCGCCACCATCCAGTCCTACCTCGGCATACCGCCGCTGCAACTAGCCAGCAGGCCGCTGCCGCAATCGGCCGTGGCCTCTCTGCCACCGGTTTTCCCCTACGGGATGCCAGGTTATGGCACGACGCTGCTGCCGTTCCAGGACGTGCAGCAGATCGAGCAGGCGATGGACATCACAACGGAGCCGGCAGGGAAGATGCTTACCTGCAAGGTGTCTGCGGCGGTGCGGCTACAGGCTGCGGCGCGCGGCCTCCTAGCGCGCCGGCGGCTGCAGGAGATGCGCCAGAAGATGCAGGAGGCGGTCCTGGCGGCGGTACGGTTATAGGCTGCAGCACGTGGACTCCTGGCGCGACGGCAGGCGCGGGAGATGCGTGGGTTACAGCTGGTGCCTGTGCCCCGTGCCCCTTTGCTTCGCCACCAGGCTGCGCTTCGCCACATGGAGGGCCCCGATCTCGTCCGCTGCGTCATGGAGATCGGGCGTGGCATCGCCACCTCGGGTGGCGAACTCGGCGTCTACAGCGCCGGCGTTTGGGGACGCGGGTGTGTGGCCACCCATAGGCGGACCTTAATTAGCGCTGCCGTGCTCCGGCACCGGCCGCCGCGAGGACGTCTCCGCTGGTCGCTATCGCGACTAATTCCTGGTGGCTATACCCGTGCACCCCTCTCGTTCCGGTGGGCTCCTTGGGATCCAGGTGGCTACACACGTGCAGGTCCATCACGCGGAGGGTGTCCGCCATATCTTCAAGAGTAAAAAATAAAGAGTCGTAGTCTATTTCAGGTCAATAAAATAAGTCGAGATGTAAAAGACTAATTTTTAGGTGTTAGGTTTGTGTCTAGCAGAGTCGAGTTAGGTTGCAGCTCGAGGACGAGCTGCATGTCTAGGTGGGGTGTAGTGTTAGAAGAGTCAAGGGCCTATTGGGCCTTAGCCCATTAGGGTTAATTAGTCGCTTGCTTAGGGGGTCAAGTAAGACCTCTTCTCTATATAAGAAGAGGAGATGTATCAATCTAATGAAGCAAGAGATTAGAAGGAAAAATCTTCTCTCTTACCGGCCGTGGGCGAAGCCCCGCGGCCGGCGTTCCCAGCGCATCTCACAGCCCTAGCCGCCGGTCCTCTGTCGCTTTCGCCGACTGAACAGTACCAGCGGCACTGTAGCCCCGTGGGTACTGTAGCGCGTCCGTCACCGGCGCTCCCCTCGACTCTCTCCTCTCGATCCCAACAGCCCACATAACATAACAAAACACTGTCAATATTCTTCAAGGGTATCATGTTATGTACTGATGTTTCATATTATTATCTGAACCGAGAAATAAGGTTACATCTCCTCTAAACAACCTAAACTGCATGTTATTGGACATGAGCCGTACAGGACAAGCAGTCAGCTGCTATGTTTGGCCACAAATATTAGCTAATATGGGATCAGAGCAAGAACTGTAGCAGCCACAGAGTTATTATCTTGATACAGGATTCAGAATCAAATATTCCATATAGAAATTATTCTCACTAAATGCTAATCAAAAGAACTCAAGGACTGTTGCTTTATCCATCATAAGAAATACAACATGTGCAAACATGCAGATTACGGAATTTTGGAGAGAAGCAGCCATCCTCTCGAAACTTCACCACCCAAACATTCTGGCATTTTATGGAGTTGTAAATAACGGACCTGAGGCAACATTAGCTACTGTAACAGAATTCATGGTCAATGGATCTCTCAAGAAAGTCCTCCTTCGCAAGGACAAGTATCTTGATTGGCGCAAACGGATAATGCTTGCAATGGATGCAGCCATTGGGATGGAGTACTTGCACTCCAAGGACATTGTCCACTTTGATTTGAAATGTGATAACTTGCTAGTGAATGTTAAGGATCCATCTCGTCCCATTTGCAAGGTAAGTTACAACACAACTCAGTAAAATTTGTTTCGTCTCAACTTCTAAATGCATTGCTGACAAAAGATAAGTTCAGTATGGTATGTAAGCTGAAATTTAGCATACAGCTGGAGTTGATGCACATAACAGAGAATCAATTGCTACAGGTTGCTGATTTTGGCTTATCGAAGATGAAACAAGCCACCCTTGTTTCTGGTGGAATGAGAGGAACACTTCCATGGATGGCCCCGGAGTTGCTGACAATGAGTGGCACTAAAGTATCTGAAAAGGTACTGTTCTGACTCTTTGACATAGTTAAAGCCTAACAGCAAGAAATTCACCAAAATTTAAGTTTACCAATGCAAAGTTGCAGACAGAAATAATAAGGTGAATTGCTTGGTTCCTACTTGGACATTCTTTTTCTAATTGCTAGACCAAATACATGTTTTTTTTGTGTTGGCACAGATTGATGTCTATTCTTTTGGCATTGTAATGTGGGAAATTCTCACAGGCGAGGATCCATATGATGGCATGCACTATGGAGGAGTGATAGGTATGCTTATGTTAAGATGAAACCTTCCTTCTGAACAAGGACGCAACACCTTTGTTATGAGTGATTTGCTTGATGCAAATTTAAAATATGGACTTTCAAAGCAACTTGATGTCCCACAGGACACAACCACAGCATTCAATGTATAGACAGCAGCTATTGATTTCACACAACTAGAGGCTTTTTGAAAGTTTTTATATGCCACTTGCTGTCTCATTTCATAGATTACTGATGCTCACATTATCACAAAACCAAAGGAATAACATATATCCATTATATTATATCCATAAAGCCAGAATGACGCATTAACACTCCCTCATATAAATTTCCTCTCACCCCATTCTATATTTCACTTGACTGAGAAGCCCAGGTAGGTGAAATGTTGTGCCTTGACCAGTTTGATTTCCAAAATCATCAAAGTTATCATAAAGAACTTCCAGGGAATATTTTTGTCTGGGTTGTCAATGGTGCCAAAGATGGCTTGGATTATGTCCTAGTTTTTAGGAGTCAACTAACTAGCCAGTTCCAGGCCTAGTGTTGAAAACCAGCAGCCTTATTGAAGTTGCTGGATTCAAGAAATTGATTGAGACAATATACAGCTTTGCATATTCTTCTGGATGCATTCTCATATAGATAGTGATGGTATCTAAGGATACAGAATCATATATCATACCTTTTGTCTACTCCACTAATAGCAATTGCTGATGCGTGGTATGCAGGGGGTATTTTGAGCAACACGCTACGGCCACCAGTGCCAACTTCATGTAACCCAGAATGGAGGAAACTGATGGAGCAATGCTGGTCAACTGAACCTGAGAGACGCCCTTCCTTCACCGAAGTTGCATCTCGTCTTCGTGCCATCCTAGAAGCAAGCCAGAGGGAATCTCCACGTTAATAATCTGCACGGACAACACTCTGCATATGTGTACATATTACCTCCCAGAGCATGACGCAGTCATGGATATTTGTTCTGAAACTGTTATCAAGTCTCAGCATGAAAATGTAAACCCCAGTTTCCCCAAAGTTAAATACGGGCAGTGTACATTGATTTGGCACCCCCATGTACTGAATTTGAATGCTGCTGTGTTGTTACTTTTTTTTAAAAAAAAAATCTGCTGTGCTGTTACTTAACCTGTAGATCCAATTATCCAAATGAGACTAGAACTTTCACAAATATTTGCCTATTCTTTTATAATATGCAAACTTGAATGCTTCTCTAAAATCAATACGCAGTCGATTCCCGCAGAGGAACAAAACAAAATATATCGAGGCAGCAGAACTGAAGTCATGTACCTGCCAGCCAAAGAAGCGGGGCTTGCTGAAAAAAAAATGGTGCCATCGACCTGGCACTGACCCTGACCCCGGCCACTAGTGCCTCGCCTCCGACCACGACCGCGACCAGCGTGGTGGCCGGTGCCGGAGTGCCGGTGGCGACCCACCTGACTTGGCACCGTGGGTGGCTTCGGCGTCTGAATGGTGTCTCCAAAATCCAAACTGTGGATTTGCGTGCGACGATGCGGGAACGGAGGAGCTGGTGCGCCGTACGTTGGGGGTAGTGACCGTGGATCCGTTGGAGTAAAAAAAAAACTGATCTTCTTTACTCTGTCTCTTCCAGTGGCGGTGGTGAGGCCACCGGAGACGAAGGAACAGGCTACAGGCCGGCGGTGCGGGGGCGGAGCGGGAGCGCGGCTGGAGCAGAAAACCAGGCGGCGGCGCTTGTTGGTAGACTAGAAGAAGCCAGTGTGGTGTGGGCTGTGGCCGCGTATCGACTATCGTAGCCAGAGCTCTCAAAACCGTTTAAATTGTCTCGTTTCAAAGATGGCTTTATTCTTTTTATTATGAAAAAAATCAACAAATACTTGATAATGTTTTTTAAATGCCAAAAAAATATCTCTAAAGTTTTGAAAATTCCAAAAAAAATATATAAAGATAGATTGGGATATGATAAATCCAAAAAAACATTTATAGCTCGTGAGAATATCTCTAGATACTTTGAAAAAAAATAAACTTAGGTCTAGGATAGTAGAAAAGGTATCCAAAAAATTGCCAAAACATTCTAACGGACGTGTAAACGTGTTTTGAAAACTTTACATAACGGACAACATAACAAGCAACCAGTACAAATGCATAGCATAAATGCACTCGACACTAATGTATGTTTACATCTTATGTTTATGTTTTGCAAAGTTTTTTTAAAAAAAATAAACATGTTTATACATCGATTAGAATATTTTATAATTTTTCTAGAAGTTTTTAGAGATAAACCCAATTTGTTGAAGTTCATAAAGATGTCTTCGTGAGCGCTAACATGTGCCAACCTATTTATTGAATTTTTCCTACCTTAAAAACGATAATACCGTGTCTTTAAAATCACCTCAAACTAATAACTAGAGCATATAGAGGTAATTTTAATCGTGGAATCGACCTATCTCTCTCTTCCAGTTTATCCTGAATCAAACACACATGGCGCTGATATATAGGGCAATGAATCAGTAAACTAGGGGAATAGCCTGGTCAATTGTCGGATCTACCGTCCAGACTTTTCCAACGATCAGAGCTAGTATTTCAGGTGGAGAGGGGAAATGAAATGCATGTCGCACCGCTGTGTTCAGTGAGAGAGTAGTAGTAGGGCGGATGGCCGCAGAGAATCTTGGATGTTACAGGACAAGAAGCACTGCAGCAGGCAGGCTGCCCCGCCCCGGTGACTGTGGCACCCAAGCCGCCGGATCTATTGCGAGTCGAGTCCACTCCACCGGACAGTGGCACTGCCTGAGCCTGACTGTATAAAGCCAGGGCGCGGCACTGCCATGCCATGCTGCGCGTGCACGCGCACGTGCTCGGCTCGACTCGCTCACCAACGCAAACAGTGCGGAAGCCTACCCCGCATACAACTCTACGTCTGCACGTCCCGCGTGTAATTACTGCGCCTGCACATCCACCCCTGCATGCTAGTGCACCTACACATGCAGTTGTGCGCCTCGTGCGTGCTAATGACCGACTCATGCCTGATGATGCCCGTCTTGTGCCAGCTGATACGCATGCAGGTGAGGACCACTACGCCCGTGGGGATCGCATCTGCGTGAGCCTGCTTTCTATGCCTGCTAATGTTGCAACATGAAAGCACTTCTGCAACATACGTATGAAACAAGTGAAACATTTACAATCATACGTTTGCAACATGTGTATAGCAACTACAACATCCAGATAAACACATTTGCAACAGACATCTAAAAAATGAAACATTTTGAATAGACGCTTGCAACATATGTCTCAAACATATGCAACATCTAGATGAAACACTTGCAACATAGGTTTAAAACAGGCAAAACATTTAGAACATACACTTGCAACATATATGTATAGCAACTGCAACATATGCAATATCCATATAAAACACTTGCAACATACAGATGAAACATTTGAAACATACACTTGCAACATACATGTATCGCAACTGCAACATATGTAATATCCATATAAAACACTTGCAACATACAGATGAAACATACACTTGCAACATACACTTGCAACATACATGTATCGTAACTGCAACATATGCAATATCCATATAAAACACTTGCAACATACAGATGAAACATACACTTTCAACATACATGTATAGCAACTGCAACATATGCAATATCCATATAAAACACTTGCAACATACAGATGAAACATACACTTGCAACATACATGTATCGCAACTGCAACATATGCAATATCCATATAAAACACTTGCAACATACAGATGAAACATACACTTGCAACATACGTGTATAGCCATTGCAACATATGCACACCAGATCTACTTTTGTAACATCCAGATGAAACATATGCAACATAAAGATAAAACATTTAAAACATACACTTGCAACATACATATATAGCAACTGCAACATATGTAATATCTATATAAACATTTGCAACATACAGATGAAACATACACTTGCAACATATGTGTATAGCCATTGCAATATGTGCACACCAGATCTACTTTTGTAACATCCAGATGAAACATATGCAACATAAAGATAAAACATTTAAAACATACACTTGCAACATACAGATGAAACATACACTTGCAACATATGTGTATAGTCATTGCAACATATGCACACCAGATCTACTTTTGTAACATCCAGATAAAACATATGCAACATACATCTGAAACGCATGAAACATACGGTTGCAACATGTGCTGATCTACTTGCTGTCGCCCAATGGAGGCTAGTTGACGCGGCACGTGGGAGCACAGCACGAGGCACAAGCGAGGGCGCGAGGCACGGACGACGTGAGGCATGAGCGGGAGGAGCGAGGTGTGGAGCGCACACGGCGCGAGGCAGGTTTGGTGCGACCATGCGAGGCGCAGGGGCACGCGGCGCGAGGCGGGTCCGGTGCAATCGTGCGAGGCGCGAGTTTTTTTTTAGGAAAGTGCGAGGCGTGAGATGCAGGGACACACGGTGCAAGGCAGGAGGTGTAGGGACGTGAAGCGCGAGGCGAGTGGCGGGTCCGTCCCGTTCGGACAGACAGACGTCCTGATAGGAGCATTACCGTTCTTCTTGGCCCAATCCAATCTAATCAATTTTTTTTCTCATCACACTTTCTGCCTACTCTAGGTACGAACTACTACGAGTAGTGCAATGCAGTGCAGCTATCGCCTTCGCCTCAAATTATTGTGCCTTGTTAAAAGTTAGTAACTCTTCTTCTCCGCGCCAAAGATGCTAAAAGTAACCTAACTTTTGATGTCAAGAGAAAAAATTGCAGGGTCTGTCTGGACCACTTCGAAATTATGATGATAGTTTTTGGATTTTACACAGTGACGGTACAACTTGGATTTTAGATGGAAGAACAAGGGATGTTTGGATCATGTGATTTTTTTAAAAAAAACGGATCATGTATTGTTTCTAGAGAATCCTGTTCGGCTTACTAAAATTTGGCTTATGTTGCTGTTGATACTGATTTGTTATGAGAGAAAAATATTATTTCTTCGCTGAAAAGTGCTGCTGAAGTAGTGCTAAAAAAACAGGACGCTAGTCGGTTGTATATATATGCTGCTACGTAAATCTGGTCATGGCTCCTTGGTCACACACAGTCCTCTGAAAACTAGTTTTAGGAGACCCAAACAATTCCTTGCTGTACCTCAGGACAAACCAAATTCAAGCTGGATGGGTGCATACGGTGGCAAACCTTGGTCCAGCGGTCAAATTAGCACTCTATAAGTTCAAGTGGCAGTTACACCCTTCCCTCCCCTCGTCCAAAACATATTTTAAATGTGCTTTTATGAAAATTGATTTGTAATAACTCTGATTTTGTAACTCTGAGATATATGAAATGGTTAAGAACGTTGTAAGCTTTATTCACTTATTTATGATCCTAACGAAAACGTGGATTTTCGAGTTCTCCCTTGGGATGGGCTCGGCAGACTACCGGGTTTAAATTGGTCTCTTGTGTGCTTAGTGTTAAATGGCTGGCAAGCACACTTGGGATTATGTTAAATTGGGTGGTTCTGCCACACCGCGCTTGCCGGCACGCTGCGGCCAGATTTGGCTGCCAGGGTTGCCAGCGGCCGGCGGGCTTCTTGTCACCTCTGTGATGGTGTGGTTGTTGCTGCAGTCGTGGTGCCTATGCGGGTGGCTTTCGCCCTTTGCCGTCAGTGCCGCCGCTTTGAGTGCCATGGGTGCCGCTAGGACGTTCAGTCTGGGTGAAAAACCCTGCCCGGTTCCTCCGGGCCGGCGGTGGTGGCGCGCCTGCGCCATCTACCTTCTTGGAGGTGTCGTCGAAGTTCCTATTTATCGGAGCAGGCTGGGTCGAAAGACCGACCAGTGTGCTTCTACTAGCGTTGTTGCCGTCTGTGGATGTCAAGTCCTTCCTGAAGGCATCTTTGGAGCACTACTACAGCCCATCCCCTGCTACTCTTGCGCGGAGTCGCTCCTTCCTGTGTTGTGTCTGTGTGTGCTTCAAGCTCGTCTTCGCAATGGTCTGTCCAGCCTGCTTGGTATTGCCATCGTCGATTAGTTCTTTGTAGCGGATACTTTACCGTTGTCTCTCTTCTTTGACGGACACTTCGCGTCGTTGCTGCTCGGGCTGATACTTTGCCGCCGACGTCGCTTCGGGCGACCCCTCATGTCGGCAGCTAAGGGCGTGATGGCCCCCCTTGTGCAGATACTTTGCCGTTGTGTTGCTCGGGTGGGTACTTCGCACCGTATGTATAGACCGCACACAAACTGAACACCAGCAGGTACAATTCAAATACGTAATTCACAATACACAAATACAGTTCCACACCATGGACCCTACTATGCAGCATACACACACGTATAACTGGTGACGTGAGTTGCTACTGACACACCGACAAATACATATTATACATAAAGAAACAAGTTCCAAGTTCAGGGAGAGGACAGAGATTTAAACCGAACACAACAACTTACACGCAGAAACACATTTGGAATTGGCAAATGAAAGACCAGTTTGGGTTTGGGATGCAAGAAGCTGACACAAGACAACCAGAGCTTTCGTTCGTTCGGTTGCATCTTTATTCGAAGATATATATTGTATTGGAGGGGGAAAAAATACCTAATAAAGCTTCCACCAATCCACCTGATGGAGAGTAATTCTCTTATTATGTACTACTCATGGAGCTGATGAAGAAACTTAATTGGTGATGATGATGTTGATTATGCTGCTTTCGTTCACGATGGTTAGGATGCTGCTCAATTGCTGCGGGCCTTCACTGGATCCAGGTTGCAGTCACCATTCAACAGTCAGCACCAGTCTCTTCAACTTTAGGATCGGAAGTGGTTGACTCCAATAAGCGAGTCCAAGGTGGAAAATGACTAAACGACCATCTCGATTTTTGGAGCTGCACCAGCGTAGAAGCTGACGGTGGTGGTGTTACCCTCAATAACAAAGAAACCTGAGGCGCTGGAATTTATCTACCTTGAAGCTGAGCTTGCTCCCAGTGTATGGCTTGTGCACAAGTCTAAGGCTATCCGCACTCATGATCCTCTATTTTCATCCTCTATACATCCTGGTCATCAAGATTCTCTCCTCTATACTCATTTCTCCTGCATCCATCCATCCTCTATATCATCCTCTATCCACTGTGGGGTCCACTTGTCACTTTATCTAAATATATTCATGTGAGATCTAGTTTTGAAAAATTTATTGAAACGAATTTAATGGTGCAATCGGAATTTAATTTGAGTTTTTGGTTTATGAGTTATAACATTTTTTTTAAGAGAATAAAGTGGGGCCCACGCTGCATATTCTCCATCTCTCCTCTCTCCCTCCCGCGCGCACGCTCCGTCCTCTCTCGGGCCCGCAGCATCGGATACCGGAGGCTCGCTACATATAGCGGACCGGGAGTCTTCAACTGATTTAGCGTACGATTTAGAGGAGACCGGTGCCGTGTTTTGCTACGCTATCCAGTATCCCGGATGGCATCCCGGAGCGCAGTGCAGCCAGTCTAAGGCAAACGCTCATACAAAAGTAACAAACAGAGTATACATAGAGGGTTTTTTTTTCTTGTTTCTGTAATTTTTGCACTCTGCAAGGCAGGTTGCTCGGAGGTTTGGGAGAGCGTGCATAAACGTTTGAGATTGACAACGTAGCTGGAGTGAAAAAAAGAAAAGAAAAATAATGGCAGTAGTAAACCCTCAATTCAGTCAATTGGACGACCCACTATAATACAATCCATGAGCCATTTGCCATTATTTTCATTTTTTTTTAGACAAAAGGTTTCCCCTGCTTTAAACTACTACCAGTTGCTGCCATTATTTTCATGACTCCCTGTCACGGCGATTGGCGTGTGTCGATTTTTAATACTAGTAGCTAGAAGATTCAGCCGTTACTCGAGACCACTTTGCAGGTATTTACATCTTTTTTGTGTCCATCTTTTCCGACGTTAACTTTTTTTTTGGGTGCCAGGTACCAAATGATGCTGTCACACGGGTTGGCAAAGCGGCTGCTAATTACTGTTGAAACATAGAGGATTAGAGGTGTGCATCTGCTCTTGGTTCAAATTTGCATAAAAGTGATGCCGGATAGGCACATCAGCTATTCAGCTTTGTTCTCCATCCATCATTTCATTTGTGCATAGATAAGCTTATTCAGCATGAACTGAAAATAATTCAGCTCGGGGTGGGGGATGTCCAGCTAATGTTTCAACGACTAAAAATGACCAAAGTAAGGATACATTCTGCGTAACAAGCCCTCACTAGTCAGTAGTACTAATTTCTTCCATCAATTGGTACAATAACTCATAAATTTGCCCTTAATATAACAACACAAACGATAATGGCATCTAATGCTGCCATAGAAAGCCAGTGGTCCTTGTAGCAATCAGCCTTTTGCTTTATTTTTAAAGAGGTGCTACTATTTTACCTTTGCTTGTTTTTGCCATGAGGTGTCCTATATGCCATTGTGGGCCTGTTTGTATTGGGAGCCGAAAAGCTCAGGTGAGATTTGTTGGCGTTAGCTGCATGACTGTCGGAAACACTGCTCCGTCAAATTTTTCTTTAACAATACTCCCTCTCTCTCTCTCAAAAAATCAATTCCTAAAATCCGTGCCAGTCAAACTTTTTGAAGTTTGACCAACTTTATAGAAAAGAATAGCAACATCTGTGACATGAAATGAACGTATTATGAAAATATATTCTAAGATACATCTAATGATACTAGTTTAATATCATAAATCTTGATGTTTTTTCCTATAAATTCGGTCAAAGTTTGACTTAGGACAACTCTAGAAATTGATTCTTTCAGAAACGGAGAGAGTAATATATGACTGTCCGAACACAATAATGCATTATACTCCAATCACAAACACAAGCAATTTAGGACATCGACATGGTCTACAAGGTAAAGCTTTAACCAAACGTTTATTTAAAAATATGTTATTTTAAATAGAGAGAATTATATATTATCTTTTGTTTTCATGGTGAGTACGTGTAGTAGCATCAATGTTATGTATTGTAAATTTATTTGTCTTTATCATTAATGGTCAAAATTTAGAAAGTGTGACTTGGGACAACTAATAAAACTACTACTCCTCCGTCCCAAAAAGAGTGACGTTTTTTACTTTCAGACATCATGTTTGACCGTTCGTCTTATTTAAAAATTTTATGTAAATTATAAAATAAATAAATTATTATTAAAGTATATCTAATGATAAAATAAGTCATAACAAAATAGATGATATTTATATAAAAAATTTGAATAAAACGGATGGTCAAATAAGATGTCTGAAAGTAAAAAACAACACTTTTTTTGGGACGGATGGAGTATATATTTATAATGGGAGGGAGTTCTGTAGATCTAGGACGTAGCTCCACCGGCAAAGTAGTCTCGTTCATCCCTTCCGTGATACATATCTGGTCCCATTTGATATGGCTTCTCACTGTTTTTAGGAGTTGTTTGGAGACGTTTGTTTGTCAAACGGGATAAAACAAAACGGCTTCACCCAAGAAGTCCCTTAAATTATACTCTCACAGAGGTCAGAGGTGAGATGGAGCCAAAAGTAGTGGCTTCAATTCATCTTGGTGGGCCTTGCATGGAGTTATGTGAGAGTATGTTTTAAAGATCTCTATATGTAGAGTTATTTTGCTAAACGGTTTACCAATTTACCAATATGGCTCCAGCTCCACCGATGGAGCTATTCATAGAGCTGAAAAAAAACGGCTTCACTAATGAAGTGAAACTGTGCCAAACGGGGCCTTAGCTAACACCATACTTATCTTCCTCTTGACCAGGGGCAGATGCGCGCAGGGGGGGAGGGGGGAGGGGTGGGTGGGGGGGTTGCATGCCTAATTCTACGGGAGTGATTCTTTAGCCCAGCCCAAAAACTCCCCATGAACCCTAGCATCAGCCTCTGCCCCTTGCCTTGCTCCGGCTAGATTCCTCGAGTGGCCGCATGCCCGCACCCGCGAAGACGGTGAAGTCACGAGCACTCGCGAGTCGCGATAGCGGACTGAGCCCTCCATCCACGTGTAAGGTCCTAGATGGCTAGAGGGGGGGTGAATAGCCTATTAAAAATTCTACAAATACCACTAAGCAAACTTGTTAGAAAAACAAACGGCGTAAAGCGAGTTTTGCTTAGCCAAAGGTTGTGATGCAAGCCTCCTATCCACAAGTCTAGTAGATTAAGATCTCTAGTTCACACAAGAGCTAAGTCACTAAAGTTACACTAGAGAACAAGCTAACAACACTACTAGCAAAGCTACTACTAGAGCTACACAAGATAATCTAGTGAATGTAAATGCAAGAGAGAGGATAGTGATTCTTATACCGACGGTGGAGTGAAGATGTTGCCAATCACCAAGAAGATATATAATCAATTAATATTGACAACAATACAATATGGAGACCAATCACCGGGAGACAAGAGACACAATATTTTTGTTCACCCGGTGTTCACTTGTGCACCGACAAGCTACGTCACCGGTTGTGTCGACCAACACTTAGATGGTTCCCCGGTGTGACCCTCAAGTCACTTGCCCCTCAAGGCACGCCCCGCAAGGCACCGCAAGACGCCACTCTCAAGTGAGGTAACTCAATGACACGCGCAATCCAATAGAGTTGCTTTTGGCGTCCCGCCGAGGAAAGCACAAGAACCTCTCACAAACAACCGGAGGTGGCCAAGAACAATCACCTTCTCTTGCCAACGCCTCCAACAATCTCCAAGCCGGCTAGGAGCGGTACTCTCCAAGAGTAACAAGAAATCCACCGGCTAAACCACCCACAAGTGCCACTAGATGCCCTCAAGCTATGCAATGCACTTTGGGATCACTCAATCTCACTTTTGATTTGCAATCAAGCAAGAGAGATGAGTGGGAGGAGTTGCTTTAGCTCAAAGGATGCACAAGAGTGTTAGAAATGCCAAGCCTACTCCCCAAGGGCCGGCCAACGAGTATTTATAAGCAACCCATCCAAAAAGAGCCGTTGCCACTCCACTCACAGAAAACTCGGGACGACCGGACGCGCCGGTCGAAACTGACCGGACGCTCCGGTCGCCCAACGGCTAAATTTCGAAACTGCGACCGGACGCGCCGGTCGCAACGACCGGACGCGCCGGTCGCTCAACGGTTCTTTCGCGATCCACTGACCGGACGCGCCGGTCGCAACGACCGGACGCGCTGGTCACGACCGGACGCGCCGGTCCCGTGACCCACCGGACGCGCCGGTCAACACAGAGCCGCGCACAGCGAAACAACGACCGGACGCGCTGAAGAACTGACCGGACGCCACAGTGCCCGCGTCCGGTGGGAGTCCAGTAAGCTCCCTGGACGACCGGACGCGTCCGATCGTGTGTGACCGGACGCGCACCGCGTCCGACGTCTTCGTGAACCGCTGTTCGCATGACCGGACGCGCCGGTCCCGCGAGTCACCGGACGCGCCGGTGGCAAACCCTCGCTCGCACGCCTGACCTCTGCGCAGTACTGACCGGACGCGCCGGACGCACAGAGACCGCGTCCGGTGCAGCGTCCGGTGCAGCGTCCGGTCACCTCTGTGACCTCCGTTCGCCTCCGTTTCTTTTCCGACTTCCAGCGTAGTGGAAAATAGGCATTTCATTTCCCCGAAATCGCCTGAATCCCGCGCTCGCACGCTCGGCGGGGAGGGAGAAAGGAACCCAAACCCTTCTCTACCCGCAAACCACAGCGCGACCAACGCCACCTTTGCAAATGTGCCAACACCACCAAGTGTACATCTCCATGTGCTTGTGTGTTAGCTTTTTCTCAATCATTTCCAAAGGTTTTCTAGTTAGCTCACTAGGCCCTACATGCAATGCACTTCATGAATTCACCTAGTGGCACCCATGCGTCGAATAACCGATAAGACTTCCCCTCTTAATAGTTCGGCTATCGACCCTAAACCACTCACACCCTCTATGGTGTCTTGAGTGTAAAACAAAATGGCCCTATGGTTATACCTTTGCCTTGAGCCCATTTTGTTTTTCCAAATGATATGATCCACTTCATATCTTCACATGACCGTCTCGATCCATCGACCTTGACTTCACTTGCTCTTTACCGTTGCATCGGTCCATCGGCGCCAAGTCTTGCTCAAGCTTCACCATCGCATGGTCCTTCGCTTTGAAGCCTCGACTTGCCCTTCACCTTCACAACCGGTCCATCGAGCCAAGCCTCATCTTGGTCTTCATCATATTGGTCATATGAGTCAATGTCATGTCTCATATTCAATGACCACCTTTATCTAAATCATCCACTTAGATACAAAGGTTAGTCCTAGGTTTCATCAATTAGCCAAAACCAAACTAGGGACTTTCAATCCACGACTGTGTTGGCCGTCAGCATGCACCCCACAACCTCCGCCCTTCGTCGGAGTCCACCCCTCGGCGGCTCCCCTTCTCCCTCCCCCTCCGGTGCCTGCTCGGCCGCGCCAGGCCGCCAGCTGCCTAGGCGGCTTGGCTGGGCGGCCGGCGCCAGGCGGTCAGGCCATCCTCTGCCGCTGCCGGCTGCCGGCGGCCATGAGCCCAGCTAGAGCTGGGAGCTGGCAGCTGGCAGCTGCCCTTCCCAGGACCAGGAGGCCAGGGCCAGCGCCCAGGGTGCTAGTTGCCTGCCTCTGCCTGGCTTCTTTCTCAGTGAGCCAGTGAGGTACTGAGGTGATTGTGAGATACTGAGATCTGTTCTAATTTTGAGTTTTGAATATTCAGTGGTTCACTTTGCAATCCATAATATTATCTTGCTTTTAAAGAACTATAACATTTGTATTTTTGTATGTAGAATTGAGGATGGTGGTCCAAGTGGTGTGTAATTATGAAGACAAATTTGATCATTTAGTTATCGGAAGCTCTTTTTTAGGTACCTTTGTATCATCAATGATGTCTTATTTGTTAGAGCACTTTGAACTGAGTGTTCTTTGTTATACCTATTAGTGTGTAGCTAGTATGATTTTTAGCCTTGTATTATTTTGCGCCCCCTGCTCCGTTTCTAGATCCGCCATTGCTCTCGATGGATTGTGAAACTGCCATAATGGTGTTTTGATCACAACACTATGAATTCGCACATTATTCTTTTTTAACTCCATGCCATATACTAATCTCTACCTATTCCTTCCGTCCAAAAAAACAAGTCATTTTATGATTCAAAATTTGTCAAAAAAAAGCATCTATACTATTTGGTTTGTGTATATGTACATGCAACAGTCAATTAGCGCTAAATATGGCTAATAAATCGGGGCGGATATGATCATTTTACTTTCTCGTTAATTTGTCCTAGAATCTCTTGAATGACTTATTTTTTTTTGGGACGGTGGGAGTAGAGGTGGCAAGAAAATTGACAGACGACATCAGTGTACAAAGCCCACATGGATTGCCTTAATAAGGGCATGTTTAGTTTAGGGGTTGTAAAGTTTTCGGGGGGGGGCTGTAGCACATGTGTAACTATAGCTATTAGTGTCCAATCATAGACTAATTAGGCTTAAAAGATTCGTCTCGCAAAATACATGCAAACTGTGCAATTAGTTATTTTTTATCTATATTTAATGCTCCATGCATATCTCCAAATATTCGATGAGATGGGATGTAAAGTTTTTGGGTGGGAACTGAACACCCCCTAAAGCTTATTCTCTCATCTAAAAAAAGCTCAATTCCTCGCCCCCCCTGGACAAGGCACGTAAGGTTCTGTCCTCATTGTTGTGTATATATATATATATATATATATATATATATATATATATATATATATATATATATATATATATAGGGAGAGTATACTCTATAGCTAGCTACAAAATAAGTTATTTTGTAGCCACCTCTATTTACGATAATTTCATATACTAATTTATGACAATGTCAGTATATATTTACGATAGTTGAATTACTATAACACATGGAGATATTTACCATAATGTTATAGTAAATCACATAGTAAGGAGTTACTATAATCTCGTAAATTAGTATAACAATTATCGTAACTCAAAGTGGCTACAGAATAAGTTATTTTGTAGCCAGCTGTAGGGTAATAGTTATATATATATATATATATATATATATATATATATATATATATATATATATATATATATATATATATATATATATATATATATATATATATATATATAGCCAATAATATAATCCCTATATGAAATACAGACCGCTGTTCATATGGGCTACCTCAAATGAAGCCGGTGGCCCATCTGTCATCGGTTCACAAATCATACATGTAAGTAGCTTTATTTATTTCGCTCTCTAAACACCTGTGTCTACTAGTTTCTCCATTATACTGTAGCACTAATATATTATTGCCCATGTGCTAAATGATCTCACATGAACTAAGCCACCTGTAGACTTAGCTTTTGTGAAAGAAATAAAAATTGGCTTTGTATGTAAACAAACTGGTAGATTATTTAGCACTCAATTGTTGGAAAGATTGAAGTCTACAGCGATGTAAAACATGCAAAACCCGGCCCAATATTAATATTATTTGCAAATCACCATCTATTTGTAAAAAAAAATTATTAAAGTAATATTATTTCCAAAAAAAACTATCTTGCATTGAGCTAATCCATTTACCACACATATGGCCGGCCGTTTCAGACATCAGACGAGACCAACAAGTCAGTAATGGCCGGATCGTCTGTAGATCCGCTGGAGGAGCTATGGAACACCATGGTTCCCGCGTTGGTACTGCTGAGCTTCACGATGCAGGTGACGCTCCTCGTGACGGCGGAGTTCCGGCGTATCCTGGACTACGTCTGGCTGAGGGCCTTGGTGTGGTCCGCGTACATGCTGGCCGACTGGGCGGCCATCTACGCGCTGGGCCACCTCTCCGTGGCGAGCGGTCCCGGCCAGGGTCAGCACCACCTGAGGCTGCTGTGGGCGCCGTTCCTGCTGGTGCACCTGGGCGGGCAGGACAACATCACCGCCTACGCCTTGGAGGACAACCGGCTCTGGCTGCGCCATCTACAGGCAGTGGCGGACCTAGGATTTTACCACAGGGTATGCCGTACAAAATTTTTCATATTCAATTAAGTAAAGGTATGCCGCACAAAATTTTTCATATTCAATTAAGTAAAAATCATTTACCAAGTCGGTAAAAAATTATAAAGTTCACAACATAATTTATTGTACAGGCACTAAATGACATAACACCCTGTTCGGCTGGTCGTTTCTACGGCTGATAAGCCGGCTGATGCTGTTTTGTTGTGAGAGAAAAACACTGTACCATGACTGATAAGACCAACCGAACAGGGTGAATAAGTCTTAAATTTACCAATATGCAATGCATATAGTTCAAAAATATAGGAATAAAAGAGATTTACAATGCTATTCATCTGGTTTTTTTCGTCCTGTGCTTTGAAGGATATGAATGTCTCAATTATATTATCTTCGTCCGTCCTCCCTGGAGCGAGGGTGAACGGCGCATCGTTGCAAAACTACTTTCTCAACCTTTAATACAAAGATGTGCAGACCTTTTTGTCTATTTAAGAAAATATTTATCTTCATCCACCTCGAAGAAACTATCCCACTTAATAGATGATTCAGCAACGCCGGCAACAAATCTGAGGTAGACGGTATGGGTTCCAATGAGAGGAAGCAGTGAAGCAGCGAACTCCAAAGCAGCTTCCGCTGGCAGCGTCGGCGTTCAGCAGGCTGGCGGCGAAGCAGTCTCTAGACGCAGTCCCTTGACCCCTGTCCAGACATCGTCGTCCAGTACCTGGTCGGGCGCTGATGCCGCACCGGCAGGGACAGCCAGAGTGCCGGACAGACCTTCAGACCGCCACACCCGCACAAACAAACCATGACGGGCAGCTGCAGACGCAGATGCCAATGTCGGAGAATCCAGAAAGAGACGATCGGGGTCTCCTATTCAACTATGGGAGCGCCACCGATGACTACTCGAAACTGGAGTCTTGAGCCAAACCAAAGACGCGACGCGGCTACGGTGGTTTCCAAGCGTCAGCCAATCAGAGTGATGGAGCAGCAGCGGATTAGATCGGCATTTTTTTTTGCGTAGATTATATACTTTGACTGTCATTAGGCCAGGGTATGCCGGGGACCCGCTGTAGGTCCGCCCCTGCCTGCAGGCGCTGGCCGTGCAGGCCGCCGCCGCCTACGTCCTCTACCGGTCGTGGTCATCCTCATCCTCCACGGGCAAAGGCGGCAGCGGCGGAGCCGTGGTCCGGTTCCGGCAAGCCTCAGTCGTCCTGTACGTGGTCGGCATTCTCAAGTACGGGGAGAGAGTGGCGGCGCTCTGGTGGGCCAGCAGCAGCCCGCTGGGGAACAACTACCTGTCTCTAGAGCATCCTACAGCGGGATGGCCAGTATGTACGGAGATGAGCGGCCTGCTGACCACCACCCAGCTATGCGGCGAGGCCGAGGGGGAGAAGAAGCTGCTTCTGCTCACTCCATTACTGGATCCGACTTCTTTGCCGAGAGCCGGGAGTCCTCGATAAAGGCCTAAAAGCCCTCGGCAAAGTCTTTGCCGAGAGCCTGTCACGTGGCTCTCGGCAAAGAGCTATTGGCAAAGAAGCTCTCGGCAAAGAATTTTTTACCGAAAGCCACGCGGCAGGCTCTCGGCAAAGACTTTGCCGAAGGCCAGAAGCGCCCTCGGCAAAGCCCACGGCGCCGTCGAGGAACGTTCTCGGCAAAGACTTTTTAATTTTTTTTTAAAAAAAATCTTTGCCGAGACCCTACCTGGACGGCTCTCGGCAAAGCCCTTCTTTGCCGAGAGCCAGCCTGACAGGCTCTCGGCAAAGCTGGAATTCTTGTGAGCAGCTTTCTATCTTTGCCGAGTGCCAGCTATCCTAGCTCTCGGCAAAGCTGGGAATTTTTTTTTGTTTTTTTGTTTTTTTCCTGTTTTTACATGCACAGCCACACACACACACACACACATATATATATATATATATATATATATATATATATATATATATATATATATATATATATATATATATATATATATATCACAAATCCACATGTCTATATCACAATTCCACATATATATCACACATGAAACATATCAAAGTCCACAGATATCACAAATCCACATAGATATGACAAATCTAACATAAAGTCCAACTTAAACCACAAGTTCATAACATAAACCACAAGTCCACATGGATATCACTGCTCGAAGTCGCTAGCGCCTCACCCCTGGTGCTGTGACTCCGACCCGTCGTCGCCGTGGCCTCCGTCATGTCCCGAGCCCCCATCTGGCCACGCCGACCAGGGTGTGGAGAGCTCCCACTTGCCCACGGCGCCCACATGGCCTGCCCTGGCGCCGACTGGTACGGGTACGAGTACCCGGGAAACGGAGGAGGACTATCGGACAACCCAGGGTGGCCGTGCTGCGGATGGACACCAGGCCACGTGTGTTGCGTACTCGGGTGGCCATAAGGACTAACCTGCCACCCGCTGCCTGGTGAAGGGGTCGGGTTCGAACCCCACAACTGATGCGCACAATATATAAGCGATCTCATTAGTACCTGCAGGACGGCCGCACAAGCCAAAGCAATAGACAAACATATATATACTCACCGGACTCCCTACAGGGGGTGGAACAGGGGGTGGAGCGAAGAGCGAGGCAGGCAGCGGAGGCGCTCCAGAGCTCTGAATGGACTGGAAGTAGCTGACTAGGTCCGAGATCTGACGCTGCGTGTGCTGCTGTTGTGCCTCCATGTGGCGCCAATGGGCCTCGTCTCTGGCCGCCAGCTCTCACCGATGGACCTCCTGCAACTCGTCCTGCCTGGCCCGCAACTCCTCCAGCTGCGACTGCAATATTACACCCGCGATGGTTAAACAATGCAAAAGGAGATGTACATATGTAAAACCAATGGACGATGGATAAAACTGTAGTTACCTGAAACGCCGTCTGCATCACAGCCATCTGCTGCACAGAGCTCGGCTGACGAGGTCGTATGGGGACGTCAGAGGTCGTGATGCTCCCCTGCCGAACCTTGCGGAGCGTGGGTACGGTGGCCAGGTTGATTGCGCTGTGGGCAATCATGTACCGGCCGTGCTGCTTCCCTCCTCCCATCCTCATGAGCATGTCCGTGTCCAGTGGCTCGGTGGTAAGGTCGAAGTCATCCCCATGGCGCGTGCGAGCTGCAGTGGCGTACACGGACATCTTCTCGTAGGCGACAGTGTTGGTGTATGCGTCGGGCTCGTCCTGCGGGTTGTAGACGTTGTTTGGATCCGACGCTCGCCCCTTGTTAGCCAGGGCGTACCCAACAAACTCGCTGATGGGCACGTTGCCGTGGGTCTTGCGCTGCGAGGAAAACACAAGGTTGATTAAACGTAATGAGAACAAAGCGTTAGCAAAAATAAATAAACAAACAAAAAAACAGAAACGTACATATGTGTCCATGTACCCTGGGAGGAGCACGCTCCCCTGGTGGTGTGACGCCCCTCTCATCGCGGCCAGGTGGTTCTCCTGTCTTTTTCTGCGCTCCACGTACGCCTTCGGCCTCTGCCACGAGTCCACAATCTGGGCCCAGCAGTCCATGTGCGATTTGCACCAATTAGCAGGAAACTGCATGGCAACGTGTATTTGACATGTCAGAAGATGAATGAGAATTAATGTTTCGTCTGAAATCATGGTCGTCATCTAGAAATTGACGATGCTTGTCGAACGAAAAATACTTGCCACCCTTGTTCAGCCAGGTGAACATCACAGAGGCCTTGCATACTGGGCAAGGGAACTTCCCGTGAACACACCACCCGCTGAATATGCCATATGCCAGGAAGTCATGCATTGAATACTGGTACCACACATGCATTGTGAAGTTCTACTTTGTAGCTCGGTCGTATGTTCGTACCCCCTTTTCCCAAGCATGTTGCAATTTATCCCACAGTGGCTACATGAAAATACCCATATTACTCCCCAGGTGTCCAGGTATTATCAGCGACAAGAACACGTTCTTGGGATCGAACATGACGCCAGGGGGAGATTGAGGGGGATCACAAACACGGGCCAACATGTGTACGGGGCCGCCATCATTCCATACGGGTTGAACCCATCTGTTGCAAAGGCTACACGTACATTCCGAGCCTCCGACGCTTTGCTAGGATGCTGCTCATCGAAGTACTTCCATGCTTCACCATCCGATGGATGTACCATCTTGTCACTGTATCTCTTGCCTTTCTTGTGCCATGTCATCTGTTTTGCGGACTCCTCTGTCATGTACATCCGTTGGAGCCTCGGTAGGACAGGAAGATACTGTAGGACCTTCTCGGGGATCTTAGACTGTTTCTTGTTGCCATCACTGCCCTCTACCTCCACATACCTAGAGGCTTTGCACTTTGGACAGTGCGTTGCTTCCTTAAGGTCGTCTCCCCTAAATAGGACGCACCCTTTAGGACAAGAATGGATCGACTCATACGGCATCTTAAGTGCACCAAGGAGTTTCTGTGACTCATAAGTGTTCTTCGGCAGCGTGTGACCCTCTGGAAGCATTGTGCCCAAAACTTTTAACACGAGATCGAAGCCATCTCGGCTCAGGCTCAACTGTGACTTCAATGCTAAAAGGCGTCCAATGCCATCGAGTTGCGACATTGTTGTATTCTCGTGAAGGGGCTTCTGTGCCGAATCCATCATCAAGTAGAACGCCTTTACGGTTTCCTTTGGATCCTCCTCCACCAATCCTTCATTGTCACATGCCTCGTTGATGTCTACCATCATGTCGGCCACCCCGACATCTTCATCAAAATCCTCGAGGAGTGCTCTCACATCCTCCGCTGCCATACGATCACGCTCACCATGCAAGGTCCAGCGGGTATAGTTTGGCATGAATCCATTCTTGTGAATATCTTTCCACATCTCTCTGGGCAGTTTTCTTTTTGAGTTCTTACAGTCGCTGCAGGGACACGACATCCGTTTCGACCCTTTAGCAACAGCCGGGTCAAATGCTTCATTCACGAAATGTTCCACCCCCCTAATCCATTCATCACTCTTACTTGCAAAGCCCGTGTACATCCAGTCACGGTTAGCCATCCTCTGTCATATACATGTGTAAGTGAGTAATAAAACCAACAATTGCATCTACATGGCGTTTCTACCATCTAATAGGTGAAGGACAGGTCCTAATCCCACCCGTGGATTGCATCTACATGGCATTCCTACCATCTAATAGGTGAAGGATATGTCCTAATCCCACCCGTGGATGCGTAGACGGGTTAGCTTCCATGTTCTACTCCCGCTCGAGTCAGAATTTTGGCAGCACCTCCCCGCTGTTCTCTCGATTCACGTCCTGGCAAGGAGAGTGTGTATCCGGAGAACAACGGGGAGGTGCTGCCGAAACTTCGACTCGGACGGGAGCAAAACATGGAAGCTAACCATCTACGCATCCACGGGCTGTCCAAAAAACATGGATAATCCAAAACAGATACGGCCGACGAATATGCACAGACACGCATACCAACGGCCGTATCTCTTTCGGACGGGAGACGCCTAACTGTGTTACACGACCTACGTATGACAACGATAAGGGATGGAGGTTAATTATACCTAAGGTGGCGGTGAAGACAGGCTACCGGCGCAGTGGCGAGACGGTGCAGTGGCGAGGCGGCGCTGTGCCAAGGTGCTCCGAGTCCCCTCCGACAGGTCCTGCTCTGCAAAACAAGAAAAACAACACTATAAGTACAAAATTTCGGCAAAACCTCCCTTGCACGGGGAGGTTTCCAAAACCTGCAAAAAAAGCCGGCTCGCCGACAGCACATATATGGCACGAAGGCCACACATCCAAGCAAATTTTAAATTAAAGAAAGGCGCATTGCAACAAATACACATATATGGCACTAGTGGGAGCCTGCCCACGAGACCAACCACTATACATCCACTCACGGTCTGTCATTACTTTTGTTCTGTTTAAAAATATATAGCAAGGAGATATATTTCAGTTTCATCACAAATTCACATAACTATCACCCAAATCTAGCTATGCAGAAACATGTGCATTCTAGTAAATATTGATAGATATTCAACCGACTAATAACAAAGTTTGCATCCTACTAAACAGAAATATTCTAATCAATGCGTTAACACACAAATGAAATTGACAGATCTGTGCTAATATCCATCTGATCCATTCACACACACCAGCAAGGTTACTTAAGGAGTGACCGGATTGCAAAAAAAGTACCATTTTTACCTCTGCCTGCTGACGTGATTTTTGCAACAAGAAGCAAGGTGCATCCGAGTATCAGTAGCAGGAGGGAGGTTCAACGGCCTGGACTGTGCTCACGGTGGGGGGCATCGGTCCGGAGGAACCATGAGGGCCTAGGGCACGCGGCAGATGGGGGCGTATGGAGGGGATGCGGGAGATGGGGGCTGAGTGCAGAACAGCCGGGGAGAGGACGGCGTGGAAGCGAAAAACGGCAGGGGGAGGATGGCCAGCGAGCCAGGAATGGCGGGGGAGGTTGGGCTTCCGACGGGGGAGCGAGGGAGAGCGAGAGCGACGGGGGGCGGGGGCGGGGGTGGTGTCGGCCGGCGGCGGCGGATTTGGTCGGCGGCGGCGGCGCGCGGGGTAGGGGAGGGGCGGGCCAGGGGCGGGGGGCGGTGTCGGTCGGCGGCGGCGGCGCGCGGGGCAGGGGAGGGGCGGGCCAGGGGCGGGGGCGGGGGCGGTGTCGGCCGGCGGCGACGGATTTGGTCAGCGGCGGCGGCGCATGGCGTCCAGCGTCGGTGGGGCGCGGGCGGCGGCGGGTTGGGCGCGTGTGTGCGGGCAGCGCGGGGGGATAAGGAGGATTTCTTTTTTATATATATATAGAAAATACCCTTTGCCGAGAGCACAGAGACAGGCTCTTGGCAAAGACCCTTTGCCGAGAGCTTGATGGGCAGGCTCTCGGCAAAGAAGTGTTGACTTTTTTATTCTTTTTTATTTTAGAGCTGAGTTTTTTTGTGTCCTTGTGACCCAATTTCTAAATACATTTCAAAATTTGGCATTAATTTGACTTTTTTTTTGCTATATTTAACTAATTAATCTTGTTTCTTTAAATTTTTTCACATAATTCAAATTTGAACAGCAGGTACATGGAATATTAGAACTCAGTGATTCGAAAAATGATAGTCAAGATATTTGGTGTACGTTGAGGCCGTATCCACAACCACACATGAAATCTCAACCCTCTCGCTGACGTAACATGTCGAGGAATGTGAGGGAAAAGTGATTTTTAATTATATAAATTCCAAATGAAGTTCAAAAATCACGAAACTTGGCGACGTGTTGTGTTATCGCATGTGGAGGGTGTGGTAAAAAATTCATAAGGTTTCGAGTAAGTTGCGACACCGGATGTCTAAAAGCCATACATCTCCACATGTGATCACATTTGAATTAAAGATATAACGGAAATACATCATTTCAAGAGTATATCAAGTAGAAAGAAAAAAAAATAAGAAACCATCTAAACGGCTAATTGTGGCCTACCCAGCGAGTTTCACCTGCTTACTTCAGATGAAACACAAAAGAGGTAAGGTAACCAGAAAGACCATCACGGTAGCAAAGGGATGAGACAGGCACAGAAGTAATTATCAAATTTTTTTTGAACTTAAAAAGGGAAATCGTCTTCAAAATATCCTCACTAGTAGAGCATAGAGGTAATTTGAGGTAATTTGTTCACAGTTTCACCGCTGTGAACTGTGAGAGAGTGAGTATAGGTAGGGCGAGGCTAGGGCGGATGGCCGCAGAGAATCTTGGATGCTACAGGACAAGAAGCAGCCCCGCCCCGGTCCGGTGACCACTGGGCACTAGCGGCTGAGCGGCAGGGCACTGCCGCGCTGCTCCACGAGCGTGCCGTGGACTTCACTTGTGTGGACGTGTCCCTTCTCTCCCAACCTTTCTTCTGCCTTTCTGGGCCCAACCCCAACCCAATCCGGTCACTTTTTTTCTCATCACACTTCGGGTGTGTTTAGATCAAAAAAAAAAATTTCACGAAAAACCACGGTAACGAATTTTGCGGCATATGCATAGAGCATTAAATGTAGAAAAAAAAACTAATTGTATAGCTTGGTTGGAAATCGCGAGACGAACATTTTGAACCTAATTAGTCCGTGATTTGACACTACAGTGCTACAGTAACAAATATGCTAATAACGGATTAATTAGGCTTAATAAATTCATCTCGCGATTTTCAGGCAAGCTATGTAATTGGTTTTTTATTAGTATCCAAAATCTCCTCCCGATATCATATGGAATATTCGATGTGACATTTTCTCCAAAACTTTTTACCCCAGGCCTTATTTAGTTCCAAAATTCAGAATTCAAAAGTGCTACAGTAAACTTGTGGCATATGCATGGAGTACTAAATGTAGACGAAATAACAAACTAATTGCACAGTTTGCCTGGAAATTGCGAGACGAACGTTTTGAGCCTAATTAGTCCGTGATTTAACACTAAAGTGCTACAATAACACTTTTGCTAATGACGGATTAATTAATCTTAATAAATTCGTCTCGCTGTTTCCTAGCTAGTTGTGTAATTAGTTTTTTTTGTTAGTATCCGAAAACTTCTTCCGACATCGCACGAAACATCCGATGTGATATTTTCGTCAAAAACTTTTCAAAACTAAAGGAGGCCCAACTGTGCCTACTCTACCAGAACTGCTACCACCGTACAGCAACTAGTGCAGCTAGGCATAGTGTAGATTGAAAAAAAAGTGAACTCGATGAATAGTACCACTTTTGTCTTATTTGACAAATATTATCCAATCGTAGACCAACTAGGCTCAAAAGATTCATCTCGTGATTTCCAACTAAACTGTGTAATTAGTTATTTTTTTTACCTATATTTAATACTCCATACAAACAGCTAAAAATTGATGTGATGGAAAGAGAGTGAAAAAACTTAGAATTTGGATGACATCTAAACAAGGCCCTAGTATCGTCTCAAATTATTATTGTGCCTTGGTGCGGAGTACTAATAACTCTTCCGTGTCAAAGATGTTAAAAGTAACCTAACTTTTTATGTCAAGAAGAAAAAAAAGGTGTGTATCTGTTTGCATGATTGCCCCTATTTGGTTCACGTCTCCTAAAATTTAGTCACTAGAATGCCAAACATCCCACTAAAGGTTAGGGGTCACTAGTCGCAAAAAAAAAGTTTAGGGGTCACTAAAGTTTAGCGGCTTTTAGTCACAAAGGGAGCTAAAAATGACTAAAGTGTATATGAGATAACTGCTTTAGTGGGTGAAATCAAACAGGAGATCACTAAACTTTAGAGGAATCACTAAACTTTAGTGGATGGAACAAACATGCCTCAGAAAGCACGAGAGATGTTTGGATAATTGGATTCTACCTAGTGACGGTACAACTTGAGTTTAGATGAAAGAACGAGAGTGTTTGGATCATGTACGTATTTCTAGACATTCTACAGTATTTGGTTGTATAAGCTGCTATGTCCAAAAAGCAGGGGCGTGATGGGCAGTCGATTTTCAGAATCTGGTCGTTACTCCTTGGTCATGGTCCTCTAGCATATGGTTTCAGGGCCTATTTGAATCATCAGACTAAATTGGATACTAGGCTAAACGTGGATCAATTAATTTTCTTAATGAGTTCTGCTCATCAATTAGCCTGTATTAGTTTTTGTTAGACTATGAATACTTCATGTTTAGGCCTTCTATTTAGCATCCAAAACATGGATTAAAGTTTAGTTTAGTCTATCCAAATACCCTGTTAGGAGACCCAAATAGTTCCTTGGTCCTTGGCTCCGTGCTGTGCCTCAGGACAAATCGATTTCAAGCTGGATGGATGCATACGGTGGCAACCTTGGTCCAACAGTCAAATTACCACTTCTAGTTCAAGTGGCGGTTACACCCTCCCTCCGTCCGTGTCTGCAACATATTGTAAATTTAATTCATAATAACAATAATAGCATATCAAGCCAAACCCTTATACACACAACGAAATATGAATATTTATGCCATACTTCCATCTTTTAAAATTGTAAGTCATTTTTAGATACACAGCAAGTGTTTGGGAGCACTGAAACATTTGTTCCCGTTGCGGGTGGCTTGGATACACTTGAGCTTATTCAGTGCTACTTTTCAGTCATGGAACAATATTTTCTTCTTACAACATTTTAGCATGAACATAAACATAAGCCAAATTTCAGTATAAGCGAACAGGGGTTGCAGCAACAGTTGCGTTTAGGTGCAACGAACATGTCTACAGATATTTACTTCGCATCTGGACATAACTCATATCTAGGTGCACTACAAAACCTTTGAACCTAAAAAAAAATGCCTAAATGACTTATGATCTGGAACGTAGTGAATAATTGTTATGAAAATATATTTGCATTATATATATAATATAATAATAATTTTTTATACTACTCCCTCCATTTATAATTTATAAGACGTTTGGTTTTTAGGTTTTTTTATGTACGTGGATATACACTATGTCTAGATACATAGGGGAAAAAACAATATGTCTAGGAAAATAAACCAAAATGTTTTATGATTCGGAATGAAGGAGTACTTTCTTTATAAAGTTTGACTGGATTGTACTCCGTATTATTTTGTACGCAAAGGTATTATTTGATTGTCTCTAAATATAAATAAATACATTTGTTGCTATATACTGTATCTAGATAATAGTGAATCTTAGTACCTGTCTACAAATCTATAGTACTAGTACATCGGAGATACAATTATTTATTTTTGAGATCGGGGTATCTGCGCTTGGGAAAGAGGAGGCATGAATTGATTATAAGCCTAAGCCAAATTTCAGTATAAGCGAACAGGGGTTGCAGCAACAGTTGCGTTTAGGTGCAACGAACATGTCTACAGATATTTACTTCGCATCTAGACATAACCCATATCTAGGTGCACTACAAAACCTTTGAACCTAAAAAAAATGCCAAAACGACTTAAGATCTGGAACGTAGTGAATAATTGTTATGAAAATATATTTGCATTATATATATAATATAATAATAATTTTTTATACTACTTCCTCCATTTATAATTTATAAGACGTTTGGTTTTTAGGTTTTTTTATGTACGTGGATATACACAATGTCTAGATACATAGGGGAAAAAACAATATGTCTAGGAAAATAAACCAAAATGTTTTATGATTTGGAACGAAGGAGTACTTTCTTTATAAAGTTTGACTGGATTGTACTCCGTATTATTTTGTACCCAAAGTAGTATTTGATTGTCTCTAAATATAAATAAATACATTTGTTGCTATATACTGTATCTAGATAATAAATCTTAGTACCTGTCTACAAATCTATAGTACTAGTACATCGGAGATACAATTATTTATTTTTGAGATGGGGTATCTGCGCTTGGGAAAGAGGAGGCGTGAATTGATTATACTCATATATTAATTAATTAATTAATGTAGCAGAGAGATTGTATGGCTCTGACAGCCAACAACCAGTAACCTCCGCCGCAAACTTGTGGCTGCTGCCGGTGAGAGCTAGTATGGCGCTATGGCTACAGCTACGCTGGGTGCGCGGCATCGAGGAACGGAACGGGACGGAAACGGGAATCGCACTCCAACCGCCCGCAGCCCACTGTGGCTAGGCGACTGCTGACTGCATTCAACTCAACTCTTCCATTCTCCAACAAAAGACTGCGTCTGACCTCACTGACGCACGCAACCTCTCTCTCGCTCTCCTCCCGACGCAGAGCTGCACACGCAACGCAATACGAGGAGGAGGAGGAGGTGGCCGCGTGGACGCCGGACGGGGATCGGGGACGGAGGCCTGCGTGGACTTTGGAGTCTGGACAGGACTGACGCTCCCTCCACAGCACAGCAGACCGCCATCCCCGCCACCTCGCACGCGCGCACACCTTTCCCCCTCCCTCCGGCTCCTCCTTCCCTTTCCCTGCTCTGCTTCGCTTTCAACCAACCTACTCACGCCCACTCCACTCCCCTCCTCGCACTCTCCATCATCACCACCGCAAGCCCCTGCGCTGCGCTCTCCCTCCTTCCTCCACGGCACGCGAGAGCAACGTGCCAAGGAGCAGAATTCCACAACGCCGCTGCCGCTTGCATCGGGATGCCGCCGCCGCCGAGCCCGCATTGCTCCCCTCTCTCCTCCTCCGCCTCCGCCGCCGCGTGACCGGCTCCCTTCCATTCCCGCAGCCACACAGTCGCGCCTCCGCGGGTGCCAGCCCAATCCCCTGAATCCTGAATCCGAATCCATGGCACCCAAGCGCGCGCCGCCACTGCTCCTGCTCCCGCTCCTCCTCGCCTTCCTCCTGCCGCTGCTCATCCCGCGGGCGCGCGCCGCCGCGGACCCTAACCCGGCGCCGTGCCACCCGGACGACCTGCGCGCGCTGCTTGCCTTCGCCGGGAACCTCACGTCCGCGGCGGACGCCCTCCTCTGGCCCTCCTCCCCCGGGTGCTGCGCGTGGGACGGCGTCGCCTGCGACGCCGCCGGCCGCGTGTCCGCATTGCGCCTCCAGGCGCGTGGCCTCGCGGGCCCGCTCCCGTCTCCGTCCCTCACCGCGCTCCCGTTCCTCCGGGACCTCGACCTCAGCCGGAACGCGCTGACGGGCGCCGTCGCCGCGGTCCTCGCCGCCTTGCCGGGGACCCTCCGCGCCGCCAACCTCTCCTCCAACCTCCTCCTCGGGGCGTTCCGGGGGATCCCCCTCCCGGAGCACCTCGACGCTCTCGACGCCAGCAACAACTCCATCTCGGGCGTCCTCGCGCCCGACCTCTGCGCCGGCGCGCCCAAGCTCCGGGTGCTCGACCTCTCCGCCAACCGCCTCGCCGGCGCGCTCCCGTCGTCCTCCGCCTCCCCTCCGCCCTGCGCCGCCACGCTGCTCGAGCTCAGCCTCGCCAACAACGCGTTCACGGGCGACCTCCCCGCCGCGCTCTTCGACCTCACCGCCCTCCGCAAGCTCTCCCTCGCCGGCAACCGCCTCACCGGCCACCTCACGCCTCGCCTCGGCGAACTCAAAAACCTCACCTTTCTGGATTTGTCCGGGAACCGCTTCTCCGGCGACCTCCCCGACGCGTTCGGCGGCCTCACGTCGCTCGAGAACTTGGCCGCGCACTCCAATGCCCTCACGGGCCCGCTGCCGCCGTCGCTCTCGCGGCTCTCATCTCTCTGTGTTCTTGATCTCCGGAACAACTCCCTCTCCGGTCCGGTCGCTACCGTCAACTTCTCCGGGATGCCGTCGCTTGCTTCCGTCGACCTTGCCACGAACCAGCTCAACGGCACGCTCCCGGTCAGCCTCGCCGGCTGCAGGGAGCTCAAGTCGCTCAGCCTCGCCAGGAACAGTCTGACGGGCCAGGTGCCCCAGGATTACGGCCGGCTCGTCTCGCTGTCGATGCTCTCGCTGTCCAACAACAGCCTGCACAACATCTCGGGGGCGCTCGGCGTGCTCGGTGCCTGCAAGAACCTCACCACGCTGATCCTCACCAAGAATTTCGTCGGCGAGGAGCTGCCGGACGATGGCGTTGCTGGGTTCGGTGGCTTGGAGGTGCTGGCACTAGGTGATTGTGCGCTCAGGGGAAGGCTTCCGAAATGGCTGACACAATGCAAGAAGCTGGAGGTGCTTGATCTGTCCTGGAACCAATTGGTTGGCACCATCCCGTCATGGATTGGCGAGTTTGAGTACTTGAGCTACTTGGATCTCTCCAACAATACCTTGGTTGGTGAGATTCCAAAGAGCTTGACGCAGCTCAAGAGCCTCGTTGCTGTCACGCAGTCACCGGGTATGGCGTTTACTAGCATGCCATTGTATGTGAAGCATAACAGAAGCATTAGTGGCCGGCAGTACAACCAGCTCTCAAACTTCCCGCCGTCGCTGATCCTGAACAACAACCGCCTGAACGGGACTATATGGCCTGAGTTTGGAAACCTGAGGGAGCTGCATGTCCTGGATGTGAGCACCAATTTCATATCTGGGAGCATTCCTGATTCGCTGTCGAGGATGGAGAATCTGGAGGTTCTTGACCTTTCATCAAATAATCTCAGCGGTGTGATTCCGTCATCCCTCACGGAGCTCACCTTCTTGTCAAAGTTCAGTGTGGCTCACAATCACTTGACGGGGCAGATTCCAAATGGAGGGCAGTTCCTGACGTTCTCCAATTCGAGCTTTGAGGGTAATCCTGCTTTGTGCAGATCAAGTTCCTGCAACCCAATTCTGTCTAGGGAAACTCCTAGTGACACGGACGTAAAGCCCGCACCGAGTATCAGGAACAGGAAAAACAAAATACTTGGGGTGGCCATCTGCATAGGTCTGGCTCTTGTAGTATTTTTAGCTGTTATTTTGGTGAACATGTCAAAGAGGGAGGTCACTGCTATTGATTATGAAGATACCGAGGGCTCCTGTCATGAATTGTATGACTCTTACTCAAAGCCAGTGCTGTTCTTTCAGAATTCTGCAGTGAAGGAGCTAAGTGTCAGTGACCTAGTCAGATCGACAAATAACTTTGATCAAGCCAACATAATAGGCTGTGGTGGATTCGGTCTTGTGTACAAGGCCTATCTCCCCGATGGAACAAAGGCAGCGGTGAAGAGGCTCTCTGGTGACTGCGGGCAGATGGAGAGGGAGTTCCGCGCTGAGGTGGAAGCGCTGTCACAGGCGCAACACAAAAACCTTGTAACCCTCAAAGGGTACTGCCGCTATGGAAACGATAGGCTGTTGATCTACTCTTACATGGAGAATGGCAGCCTGGACTACTGGCTGCACGAGAGGTCAGATGGTGGTTATATGCTGAAATGGGAATCAAGGCTCAGAATTGCCCAGGGGTCAGCCAGGGGGCTGGCATACTTGCACAAGGTTTGCGAGCCCAACATCATCCATCGAGACGTGAAGTCCAGCAACATTCTTCTGAATGAAAATTTTGAAGCGTGCCTGGCAGATTTCGGGCTAGCAAGGCTGATACAGCCGTATGACACTCATGTGACTACCGATCTGGTTGGTACCTTGGGTTACATCCCACCAGAGTACAGTCAAGCTGTGATCGCCACTCCAAAAGGGGATGTCTTCAGCTTTGGTGTAGTCTTGCTTGAACTGCTCACGGGTAGGCGCCCCGTGGATGTGTCCAAGTCCAAGGGATCCAGGGACCTGATCTCCTGGGTTCTTCAGATGAAGTCTGAGAAGAAGGAAGAGCAGATTTTCGACAGCCTGATATGGAGCAAGGTGCACGAGAAGCAGCTGCTGTCTGTCCTCGAGACGGCGTGCAAGTGCATCAGCACTGATCCTCGGCAGCGGCCGTCGATTGAACAAGTTGTGAGCTGTCTTGACAGTGTGTGATCATCATCATACCATGCTGATTGCCAGTTTCTTCATTTTTTAAATCAATCAAAGGCTAGGAGGTATTGACATGAGAGAAGAAGTATAGAAGCAGTCTGAGTAAATTCAGATAATGCAGGTGCAGGCTAGGCATGGTGTCGTGCTATTATATAGCCAACCAGAAGATAACTTGGGTCTGGTTTTCTTTCTCAGTAACTCAGTGTTGTGTAAAAGTTATAAATAAATTCCCAAATCAACCGATGTTTTTATGAGCTGCTGTGCTGTGCCTCAAATGGTTTATCCTGTGAATACAAAACTGAATTTCATCATCAGAACAGTGATGTTTTCGCCATGAAAATTTTCAGTTGTGTTATGGCGCACTTCTTATCTTATAGAGAAAATTGAATCTGTGTTGTGGTGGATTGGATACTTTCAGATACTGGGGGAGGATGTGCAACGTTGAGTATACCTGACAAATAATATTCTTCCCAATGCAGTTTGTTATCCCGGCAGCACTTGCACTTGTTGCAGAAGTACAGTGTTGATCTACTTTCTTTTGTGGTGTTCGCAGAGATGAACGAACAGAGAATAGAAAAGCAAACTGAGTAAGGGCATGTTTGGCAGAGGTGTTAAAGTTTAACCAACACTGTAACACTTTCGTCTTATTTGATAAAAAGTTTCTAATTTTGGACTAATTAGGCTTAATAGATTCGTATCGTAAATTACTCATAATCTATGCCGACATACATGCAATTAGTTTACATTTAGTACTCTATGCATTTGCCGCAATATTAATGTGATGGGAGTTAAACTTTAAAATTCATGAACCAGGGCCTAAATAAATTCGGATGACGTAGATTTAACTAAATTAAAATAAGATACACGACTAGCATTCCACTGCCTGTCTGCTAGTGATCGTTTTGAGGAGTTTTAATTTTCAGACTGAGTAAGCTCCGGCAACAATCAGGGATGGCAGAGAAGGCTGAAAACTGGTAGGACACAATTTCACAGGTACAAAAGAGAGGCTATGGTGGGGATGATACGTGAGTAGGCGGGTGAACTGAATGACGCGTCATCACAATTTAAAGGACGAACATAAGGGAAGCTAAAACGAGCTAACCCATGAGATATTTCGATATTTAACTCTTAATTCGTAAACCTTTTTACATTTGACACCTAATTCGCAAGCCTTTCGATATTTGATCCAGCGCACGCGAATTCTTACGATCCAAGTGATTACGAAGGATTTCTCTCTTTTCTTATTTTCTATGGCCACGAGATATTTCGATATTTAACCCTTAATTCGTAAACCTTTTTACATTTGACACCTAATTCGCAAGCCTTTCGATATTTGATCATGCGCACACAAATTCTTACGATCCGAGGGATTACGAAGGATTTCTCTCTTTTCTTATTTCCTATGGCCTCTTCTCACCTCCCAGGACATGAGAAATGACCAAAACACCCTCCCCTCTTATCAGGTGGCCTAGACACTCGCCAAGCCCTTTTGGTTCGCTCGGTTTACGGACGTTCCTCACCGACATTTCCCTGGCTCACCCGTTCTCCTTCCCTAGCAGTCCCGATGCTCCCCAAAAATTAAATTTTACATAGATCTAACATAATTAATAAAAAATAATGTAAATAAAATACAAATTATAATCAATTTTTCAGCATAGACAAAGAAACCATCTAGACAATTTAGTATATAGGTTCATATAGAATACTAGTTCATATTAGGTTCACATAGATAATACAACCATCCAAACACAATTTAAGAGTACAGGCACACATAGATTGACATAGAGACAATAGAATCATCTAGATAATTTAAGACTACATGTTCATATAGGCAAAAGAACCATCATGATGTCGGGGAATCTAGAACAATACAAAAGTCTCATAACATTGTTCTAGGATTATTCAATCATCGATCTTCTTCCCTTTCCTTGTAGTGAGTTTTTTTCTTCAAGCCTAGCCTCTTCCTTGGAGTGGTCATAATATTACTTGCCCCAGTTTGATTGAATACCATAGCAAAATGTAATGGTTTAGTACATGAACTAAGATAAGCACATACATGTTAAAAAGAGTGAATCATTTTACCTTCTTGTCACTCTAAGGCTTTGTAGTGTTTTGATTCCTTCTTGTCACTCCTCTAAGGCTTTATAGTGTTCTGATTTGTCTCTCCAAGTTCCACCCTTGTTAATTGTCATTGGCTAATAAATGAGACAAACATTTAGCCTAAAAAAGAGACTAGTGTTCCAAGTTCTAAGTTTTTTTTTGACCAAACAAAGACTGTGGAGGAGATCCCCACAGTGCGAGCCATTTAATATTAATTTTAAAACAAGGGAACAGAAAGTTTACATACCGAACTTAACTAAAAGCATCTAACCAAACACAGAAGGAGGACCTAAGATCATCCTTGAAACGAACAAGCTGGAGATTACATTGATTTATAAAATTGCCTAACCAAATCGTAGGGGTTGGATCACGCCTCTGAAACACTTTATCATTGCGGAGCTTCCATAACTCCCAAGCTGCAATGAAACCTGCCTCGGTGAAGAAAGGAAGGTTAGTAGTTGATCCCGCCTGTATCAACCTGTCCCAAAGCTGAATCGAAGTGTCCCACTGAAAATGTAACATCGCCCAGCACTCCTTGGCGAATGGACAGTCAAAGAACAAATGATCTATGGTTTCCTCTGCACCACTGTTACACATGACACATGTTACAGTGCCTTGTATGTTCATATGCCACCGACGTAGCATCTGAAAGCATCTAGGCCCCGAGAGTTTGGTTTCGGCAATTGATGACAATGCTTTATTACCATGACTAACGTGTGTTTTGCAGAAACTTTGGTAAGTTAGGTCATGGAGGTAATAACTGCTTTGGGCACCATGGTATTCATGTCCCTTGATGGAAATCATTTCGGTTTTCAAAGGAGTGACGTCAAGATTAAGGACGGTTAGTTCCGGATGTCGAGGTGTTGAGATACATTCGGAATAGTCGTTAGGATCTTCGTTTTTCTCTTTTGGCCGTACTATAAAGGGGGGCATGAGCGGGTAGCTTGACCTAGGTGAGTCCTATGTTTAGGTGTGGTGCACACTTGTTAAACTTAGCACTAGGCAGCTCTAGAATAGCTCAAAGTTCAGTTGGAAGCAACTTGGTTCAAGTTGCGACGCGTTTCGGAAAGTTTAGGGTGTTTTTCCCTTGACCGGACGCGGTCCTCGGCACGACCAGACGCGTCCGGTCAGTTCAGTTCTGCGACTGCGTTTCGGCGCTGACGACCGGACGCGGTCCTTGCGAGGACCGGACGCGGTGGTCAGGGCCGACACGTGTCACTTGAGGGAAAACATCCGTCGGACGCGACCTGGGTGTGATCGGCGCGTCCGGTCACGTTCCAGTAAGGTCCAGAGACGACCGGACGCGTCCGATCATCACCGATCGGACGCGGTTGCGCGTCCGGTCTCGTTACAGTTTGCTCCCTGCACGATCGGACGCGTCCGGTCATCCCTGACCGGCGCGTCCGGTCACTCAGCCGTTTTTCGGATTTCGACCGTTACGAGCGACCGGCGCGTCCGGTCACTTCGACCGGCGCGTCCGGTCAGCCCGTGTTTTGCTGAGTTGGCAGGTAACGGTTCGTTTCGTCTGTGGGGTGTATAAATACATCCCCACCACCTCTTTTAGAGGTCTCTTGCTCATTTGATCAGCTGAAAAACACCTTTGGAGTGCAAGGGAGTGCAAGAGCTCTAGTGAGGATTGTGATTTGAGAATCAAAGCTTGAGAGTTCCTCACTAGCGATTAGAGAGTAGCAAGTGTGCATCCACCTTCTCTTTAGGCTCGTTATGGTCAAGTGAGAGTTCTAGCTTGTTACTCTTGGTGATCGCCATCACCTAGACGGCTTGGTGGTGATTGGGAGTTTGGTGATCATCCGGCGGAGCTTGTGGATGACTCAACTCATCTTGTGAGCGGTTTTGGGCGATTCACCACGACGGAGTGTCGAAGAATCAGCCCGTAGAGAGCACTTGATCCTTGCACGGATCAAGGGGGAGCTACACCCTTGCGCGGGTGCTCCAACGAGGACTAGTGGGGAGTGGCGACTCTCCGATACCTCGAAAAAACATCGCCGTGTTCCTTGCCCTTACTTTCAAGCATTTACATTCTTGTATTTACATTCATTGCTTGATTTACTTTCCTAGAATTGCCATGCTAGACTAGGATTGGAAACTAGGGTGCAAAACTTTTATCGGTAGAATCTCTAGGAACACAAGTAGGCACTAGGGGTGAATTCCGGCTTGTAGGATTTAATTCTTGCAATTAATTTTTAGAAAAGCCCAATTCACCCCCCCTCTTGGGCATCTTGATCCTTTCAATTGGTATCGGAGCAGAGTTGCTCCTAATTTAGGCTTTACCGCCTAGAGCAAGATGTCTAACGGGGAAGGACCACCTCCCACCTTTGAGGGGGATGATTTTCCATATTGGAAAATCCGTATGGAGGCGTATCTCGAAGCCATAGATGTTGGGTGTCTTAGAGCCGCAACCCAAGGGCTTCCCGCTATCAAGGATCCCACAAACCCCATTGGTGATGAGGAGAAGTACGACCGGTGGAATGCAAAGGCCAAAAATACACTCTACCGGGGCTTAGGCAAAGATATCTTCAATCGTGTGCGTAATGCAAAGAACGCTCATGAATTGTGGGAAAATCTTTGTGCTCTCCATGAGGGAACTAAGAGTGAGCGTGAGGAACGCTATCACATTGCTTTAAAGAAAATTAATTCTTTTGAGATGCTTCCCAAAGAAAGTGCTAATGATATGTACACTCGTTTGAATATTCTTGTAGAGGACCTCAATGCTCTTGGACTCACTCAAATGAGCCAATCGGATGTTGCAAGGAAGATCTTGAGTGTTCTTCCCGTTGAGAAGTATGGTCACATTGTCACCGTGCTTCACCAAAGTGATCTTTCCACCGCAACACCGACACAAGTATTGGGGAAGATCAATGCTCATGAGATGTACATGCACATCACTCCGGAAGAGGGCTCATCATCTTCCAAGAAGAAAGACTTGGCCTTCAAAGCTAGTCATGACAAGAAGAAGAAGAAGGGCCAAGCCATGATGGTGCAAGAAAGCTCAAGTGAAAGTGATGTTGATGATGAATCGCTTGCACTCATGGTGAGAAAGACCACCAAAATGCTAAAGAAGCTCAACAAGAGTGGCATCAAGTTCGATGGCAAGAAAAAGAAATTCTTCACTAGTAGCAAGAGAAAGCCAATCTCGGAGATGGATTGCTACAATTATGGTGAACTTGGCCACCTAGCTCATCAATGCCCTAGACCACCAAAAGACAAGTACAAGAACAAGAACAAGGGCAAGAAAAATGATTCAAGTGATGAAGAAGAAGAGAGGAAGAAAAACAAGCCATACAAGAAGAAGGATGGCAAGAAGAAGGAGTTCCACAAGAAGAAGAAGGGAGGAAAGGCATACATTGTTGGTGATTGGCTCACCGATATTGAATCATCTTGTGAGTCCTCCGAAGATGAAAGCAATGATGAGAAAGAGAAGGTTGCCGCATTTGTGATGGGGCCATCATCTTCACCAACATCTTCATCACCACCTTCACCGCCTCCTTCACCATCATCGTCCTCTACTCACCTATGCCTTATGGCCAAGGGTGAACGAAAGGTACAAAATCATGATAGTGATGATGATGATGATAGTGATAGTGATGATGAATATGATGCACCTTCTTATGATGAACTTGTAAAATTGTTGAACAAATATACTAAAGTCATAAGAAGGACAAGAAATGAAAATGATGAACTTTAAAATGAAAATGAATCACTCTCATCTAAGCTTGAAAGTGCTCAAAAGACTAGTGGTGAGCTTAAAGATCAAAATGAAGTTATGTCTTCAAATCTCAAGGAGCTCAAAACTTCTAATAAAGAGCTTAAAGATCAACATGATAAACTTGAGAAGAAGCATGATGAGCTCATCACTAGACATAACTCTCTAAAAGACAAATACACCACATTGAAAATTGACTATGATAGTCTTGTGGTTGCAAATGAACTTGCTCTTGAGACACATGATGCTACTAACAATGTTGTTAAGTGTGATATAGCTACATCATGTGATGACTTGATCATTGAAAGCATTGAGCAAGGTTCTAGTAGCAAAGGCAAGAGTGTGGTTGAGTCAAGCAACTATGATGATTATGCCAAGATCAAGAGTGAAAATGAGAAGCTTGCAAATGAGAACAAGAAGCTAAAAGGTTTGATGGCTCTTGAGAAGCAAACAACAAATGAGTCACTCATTGAAGAAAACAAAAAGCTCAAGCAAGAGAAAGAGCATCTCAAGACCGGCCTAAGCAAGTTCACAAGAGGTCAATATTTGCAAAGTGAGCTACTCATGAACACCGTAATGAAGATGGATAGAAGTGGCATTGGGTACTTGGCAAATCAAGAGAAGAAGGCAAAAGCTCAACAACAACAAAGCAAGTCAAAGCCCAAGCCAAAGAGATGTGTTGAGTGTGGACAAGAAGGTCATTTTGCTCATGAATGCAAAACTCCACCACCATAACCCTTGCCCAAGCATGCTAGACCCTTTGCCTTCAATGCTCATTACATGCTAAGAAAAGATTCAAATGGAAAGATGAAAGTCATGTTTTTGGGTCCCCCAAATAAGAATAGACCAAAGAAAATATGGGTTGCCAAGTCACTAGTTGAGAAAGTTAAGGGTCCCTCTCAAGTTTGGGTCCCTAAACAAAAAGCTTGATCTCTTGTGTGTAGGTGAACTACAAGACCGGTGGATCTCATTGGGTTATTGATAGTGGTTGCACTCAACATATGACCGGTGATCCTCGTATGTTCACCTCCATTGAAGAGAATGGGATATGTCAAGAGAAGATCACATTTGGGGATAATTCAAAGAGCAAAGTCAAGGGTATAGGCAAGATTGTAATATCAAATGATCATTCACTCTCAAATGTGCTCTATGTTGCTTCATTGAGTTTCAACTTATTATCCGTTGGGCAACTTTGTGACCTTGGCTTCTAATGCTTGTTCACACCAAATGAAGTGGAAGTTTCAAAGATAGATGACAAGCAAGTGATATTCAAAGGCTTTAGATACAACAATCTTCTTTATCTTGTTGACTTCACCTCCGAAGATGCAAATTTGATGACATGTTTGTTCACCAAGACCTCACTTGGTTGGCTTTGGCATAGGAGGCTTGCTCATGTTGGAATGAACACTCTCAACAAGCTATTGAAGAAAGAACTAGTGAGAGGATTGAAGGATGTAAAGTTTGAAAAGGACAAACCTTGTAGTGCATGTCAAGCGGGCAAACAAGTTGCAAACACTCATCCAACCAAAGCTTTCATGTCAACTTCAAGAGTGCTAGAACTTCTACACATGGATTTATTTGAGCCTACAACATACAAGAGCTTGGGTGGTAATCTCTATTGTCTTGTGATAGTGGATGACTACTCAAGGTACACATGGATCTTCTTCCTTCATGACAAATCCGAAGTGGCTAATTGCTTCAAGAAGTTTGCCAAGAGAGCTCAAAATGAATTTGAAGTCAAGATAAAGAAGATTAGAAGTGACAATGGCAAAGAGTTTGACAATACAAACATTGAAGCTTATTGTGATGAAATTGGAATCAAGCATGAAGTCTCTTCAACCTATACTCCTCAACAAAATGGTGTAGTTGAGAGAAAGAACCGGACTTTGATCACCCTTGCAAGAACAATGCTAGATGAGTACAATACTCCGGAAAAGTTGTGGGCCGAGGCAATCAACACCGCATGCTATGCTTCAAATCGCCTCTTCCTACAAAAGTTTCTTGGCAAGACCCCCTATGAGTTGCTTAATGGGAAGAAGCCGGACGTCTCATTCTTCCGGGTGTTTGGTTGCAAATGTTACATCTACAAGAAGCGTCAACACCTAGGGAAGTTTCAAAGACGTTGTGATATTGGTTTTCTTGTTGGTTACTCATCAAAGTCCAAAGCATATAGAGTATTTAACCATGCCACCGGTTTGGTTGAAGAAACATATGATGTGAAATTTGATGAATCTAACGGCTCCCAAGGAGCAATTGAGAATTGTGATGATGTAGATGATGAACCCTTGAGGGAGGCCATGAAGAACATGCCCGTGGGAGACATCAAGCCAAAAGATGATGATGACGATGTACAAATTGTTGATCCACCATCTTCATCACGTGTGCCTCAAGATGATGACAAGAATGAGAGAGTTGAAAATGAAGATACTTATGTCTCTCATGAACAAGCCGAGGCACAAGCTCAAGATGTTGATGCTCCCCATCCACCTCCTCAAGTGGTTGATAGAAGAAACTCACCTCTACTTCAAGCACATCCACAAGATCTCATCATAGGGAGTCCTACTAAGGGAGTAATGACTCGATCTCAAAAGCTTGCTTCTTTTGTTGAACATCACTCTTTTGTCTCTTGTGTTGAACCTAAGAATGTAGAAGAAGCTCTTCAAGATCCGGATTGGGTGAATGCTATGCATGAAGAATTGGACAACTTCACCCGCAATCAAGTATGGACACTTGAAGAGCATCCTAAAGGTGCAAGAGTCATTGGAACCAAGTAGGTGTTCCGCAACAAGCAAGATGACCAAGGCATAGTAGTGAGGAACAAGGCAAGACTAGTTGCAAAGGGGTTCTCTCAAGTTGAAGGCCTTGATTTTGGAGAGACCTTTGCACCCGTTGCAAGACTTGAAGCCATTCGTATCCTCCTTGCATATGCATCACATCATGATATGAAACTATATCAAATGGATGTGAAAAGTGCATTCTTAAATGGCTTCATAAATGAACTAGTCTATGTTAATCAACCTCCCGGGTTTGAAGACCCTAGATATCCTAATCATGTTTATAGGTTGTCCAAGGCGCTATATGGGCTCAAGCAAGCCCCTAGAGCGTGGTATGTGCGCCTCCGGGACTTCCTCATTGAGAAGGGCTTCACCATTGGGAAGGTCGACACCATACTATTCACCAAGAAGCTTAATGGGGAGATCTTCATTTGTCAAGTATATGTTGATGATATCATCTTCGGATCAACAAATGAAGATTATTGCAAGGAATTTGGTGAATTGATGTCGAAGGAGTTCGAGATGTCAATGATTGGTGAGCTCACATTCTTCCTTGGGTTTCAAGTCAAGCAAATGAGAGAAGGGATTTTCATCTCTCAAGAAAAGTATACCAAGGATCTTCTCAAAAGATTCAAGATGGAAGAATGCAAACCAATCAAGACCCCAATGCCATCTAATGGACATCTCGACCTAGATGAGGGAGGTAAACCGATTGATCAAACTCTCTATCGTTCTATGATTGGTAGTTTGTTATACCTTACCGCATCTAGGCCCGATATCATGTTTAGTGTGTGCATGTGTGCTCGCTTTCAAGCGTGCCCTAAAGAACCTCACTTAAGTGCCGTAAAAAGAATCCTAAGATATCTTAAGCACACCCCAAGCATTGGTCTTTGGTATCCCAAAGAAGCTAGATTCCAACTAGTTGGCTATTCCAATTCGGATTATACCGGTTGCAAAATTGATAGAAAAAGCACATCCGGAGGGTGCCATTTGCTTGGGAGATCTTTAGTATCTTGGTCATCTAAAAAGCAAAATAGTGTGGCTTTGTCCACCGCCGAGGCGGAATACATTGCCGCGGGGGCTTGTTGTGCACAAATCTTATATATGAAACAAACCCTCCTAGACTATGGAATTGTTCTTAAAAAGGTGCCACTTTTATGTGATAATGAAAGTGCCGTTAAAATTGCTAACAATCTGGTACAACACTCTCGCACCAAGCACATTGATATCCGCCATCACTTTCTAAGAGATCACGTTGCTAAAAATGACATATCACTAGAAGGTGTAAGAAGTGAAAATCAATTAGCGGATATCTTCACTAAACCTTTGGATGAGGCCACCTTTTGTAGGTTAAGAAGTGAACTCAATGTGCTTGATTCTAGCAACTTTAAAAAATGAGCGTGTGTTGTCCCTTGCATTGCATTGTATTATATGCCATGTTTATCTTATCGCAATGCATTTAGGGCTTGGCTAACACGGTTACGATAACCCTTCTTTGGAGGAGTGAAGAAGCCTAACCGTGGATCAAACTTGACAAGCAACCTAGCTTTACTTTCTTGTATTGCATTGCATATGCATGGTTGTTAGCTTGTCGTTTCTTTTCGGTTTACTTTGAGCAACCTCTGTGTTCGTCCATGGATAGAGAGCATTTTGACGCTCCTAAAGGTTCAAAAACTCTATTGCATGGCCATACGTTGCTCCTCGGGTGTTTATCGCTTATTTTCTTAAAAATAATACTAGCCTAAGGCAATCTATTTTGAAAAACTTGAGGGTTTGAGTGAGGTCACTCATATCAGGTTCCAATTGGTGTTTATTTGTGTCTCTCTGAATTGGAACTTGATTGGGAGAAGTCGCGTTGAAGTTCGGAACGAAGAAGGGCGAAAAACAGTGACCGGACGCTGCACCGGACGCAGTGATGCTTCACCACCGCGTCCGGTCCCGGCGACCACCAGCGCGTCCGGTCATCCAGAAGACCAACTCCAGATCTAGTGACCGAACGCTGCACCGGACGCGCTGCTGTTGACCACCGCGTCCGGTCCCGGTTACCACCACCGCGTCCGGTCATTCGCGATGATTTCCTGAGTACCCCTCGACCGGACTCTGACCGCGTCCGGTGAGTCCTAACCGGACGCATCCGGTCGCTCCAGGAGCTTACTGGAGTGTGACCGGACGCTGCACCATCGCGTCCGGTCATATCGACCACCGTGTCCGGTCATCGCGTGACGAGCGGATCTAACCCCCTCATAAAACCGTTCATTTTTCGGCCGGTTCTTTTCAATCCCGCTCGTGTCACCGCCGCCGCAAGCCCTAATCCGCCGTCTCGCCGATTCGCCGGAGCCGCCGCGCCCCTCCGTCTCCCTCGCCTCTGGCGAGCCCAGCCGCGACTCCCCCCGAGCTCCCTGCGCCTCCTCGCCCGCTCCTGCCCACGCGCGCGCGCCAGCCGCGACCTTGACCGCACCAGCCGCACAGCGCGCTCTCGCTGCTCGCTCGCCACTCGCCGCCGGTGAGCCGCCCCTTTGCCGCCGGTGAGCCGCCCCTTTGCCGCCGGTGAGCCGTGCCCTAGCCTGCAAAGCACCTCCTCCAGCCGTTGACCGCCTCGTGCTCGCTCTCGATCAGATTTCATCACGAGTTGCCCTAACCCTAACCTAGGGTTTGCGTAACGCGATTCGGCCGTTCGTCGTCGAGGTTTCGTCGCGCGTCGTCTTCTTCGCGTGGTTGTTTCGCGTCTCCTTGACTTCCTCGCTAGGGTTTGCCATAACTTATTCCTCATTAATCCTAATTGTCTCGTGTTTCGGCAAATCAGCGCTCGTCCGGCGAATTCGGGGAATCTCGCGATCTAGGTCACCTCATCTCGTCACCGTCTTCTCGTCGATCCGAGGTAGCTATCGCGTTTCGATTCACATCTTATCTTACATGCTTGCTATCTCTAGGGTTTCGTACCTTTTAGTTATATATGTTGCTTATAGTAGATCCATCTATTTCGTCTTTTCAGCGAGTTTGTCGGTGTGTCAGGGTGATATCAGTTTGCTGAATCCGAGGCCAAGCCTGCGGATACGGATTAAGGCCAAGCCTCTCGAGTGACAGTTCACCATCTTTCAGAGGTTTTCCGTTAGTTTGTCAGCATGGTGCGTTGCAAGAACGCCGGTGGTGCTCCTGGTGACGGGGACGACAATCCTCCTCGTCTGTCTGAGGTTGCGCGTGGGAAGCACATCAAGATTATGGCCAGAAAGAAGAAGAAGACTCTTACTGATGCAGAGATTGCTCAGGCCATTGCAGATGCAGCAGAGCAGGCAGAGAGGGGAGGCAGGAGCAGTGGCATACGTATAGGCGAGCGTCGCTTTCACCTTGAAGGTCGACAGCTTGGTACAGAGGCCACTGAGGGCACAGAGGACACTGGAGCTACAGATGCTATGTCAGTTGATCCACCTACAGAGACTCCAGAGGCTCCAGAGGGTACAGAGGGCACAGAGGAGCAGCCAGCTCAGACTCCACCGCGTCGCCGCTCCACACGCACACGAGCTCAGGTGACTCCTAGGCCAGAGGGCCAGCGTCGTGGAGCACGTCCTCCTCCCAGGGCTAGAGGTTCACCCCTGGTCGAGCACTTTGACTTGAGGGGTGCTACAGCACGTCAGGTGCAAGGGTTGAGGTTCGTTGAGGTCAGTCGGTGGTTCCCACCTCAAAGGGATCGCAGAGCTTCAGAAGGTTTCTATACTCCTCTACAGGAGGATTTCTACAGAGCTCTTGTTGACAGCGGTATTGCTTTTCGACCACAGAGGGTCTGTCGACTTGAGTCACTTGTTGAGGTTGTGGGAGAGCAGCTTCGTCCGCACCTGTCCTTTCTGCCAGGCTTGTCAGATTTTCTTGGACGGACAGGTGCATACTGCGACACATGGGTCAGAGAGTTCTATGCTTCACTTTGGATTGATCCTGCCCATGAGTTCATTCACTTTGCATTCCGAGGCCGTGATCACAGACTATACAGCACTAGAGTGCGGGAGATTCTCAGACTCCCAGCTTCCGACACGAAGATACATCAGTTGTGCTTTGGTCAGACTCCTCCACCCAGACGCCCTCACGGCGGGACAGTGCCACCGATAGACTTGGTTCAACCCTGCTTCCGTGAGCCTTTTGGCGAAGGGTCTCGTCGCACGCCTGCCAGCTTGACACCACTAGCCAGAGTTCTGGATGCTATAGTAAGACGCACTCTTCTTCCCAGACTTGGCTACAGAGAGGGACTGACTCGGATGCAGCTATGGGTTGTTCACCACCTCCTCTCATAGACACAGTTTGACATTTGGGATCTCATGCTTAGTGAGATAGAGGACACCATTGCTGAGGGCTTCAAGGGAAATCGTCAGCTACCCTATGCTCACTGGATCTGCTTCATCATTAGATCAGCCATTCAGCTTCCAGCACAGATCAGAGCTGAGATATCAGATACTACCACTGTTTTTCCTGAGTATGATATCCGTCAGCTTTGGGCTTCAGTCACTAGAGATCAGGCCCCAGTGCCAGGACAGTACGAGAGACCTGAGGTTCCTGAGACAGCAGCTGAGCAGGACGCCACAGTTGAGGGACTTGCTGAGGCAGAGCTTGCTGATCTTGATGCTCAGCCTGCTGATCTCCCTGAGGATGAGGCCTCTGACAGCACTGATGAAGACTACCAGCCCATCCCCAGGTATCGGTCTCCTCGGCCTCACGACCACGAGGCCGGTGGCTCTGGTTCAGCCTCCCGCTCAGATCCAGCCATGGTGGCTATCCTTGAGAGGCTGACCCAGGCACAGGAGCGACAGGAGCTGCAGATACATAGACAGGCTCAGGACACAGCTGCAGCGCTTGCACAGATACAGGCTCGACAGGACGAGTTCTAGAGACAGCAGCTAGAGATCCAGTGCCAGCAAGTCGAGATGCAGCGACAGAGTGCAGCTAGCCAGCAGTAGTATTTGGATCTTCTGCGCCATCTAGTCACTGTTGGGGTTCCTCCACCTGCTTCTGTCCTGACTCCAGCTTTACAGTCCAGTGGTCCGTCGAGTCAGGGACAGCCAAGCTTTCAGTTCACCTCTCCACAGCAGCAGGTTCCCTAGTCGTTCCAGTCCTCGAGCTTCACGCCTATTCACACGGGGTTTACTCCTTTAGACCAGCCTCGCCCTCACCTCCTGACAGGCACACCTTACGGGGATTTCAGTGCCACATACAGTGAGTTGACTGGTCAGCCGATGCCCTCGCACACTACCTTTGCTACTTCTTCAGGGTTGTCAGCTTCAGAGACAGCTGTCCCTCCTGTGACAGGGATGGGCACTACAGAGACTGTTCCTTCGTCAGTTGCCTCGACCGATCCCCCAGCTATTGGCTCGCTACAGGCTCAGGTTACAGAGACCGCTCCACTTGTCGCTACTACAGCACCTGTTCCTATTGTTCAGACCCAGACTGCTTCTCAGCCACGTGCTTCTTCAGAGGGTCAGCCAGATAGCTCCGATTCCGAGGGAGACACTTTGCACTTCGTGATTACTCCATGCACCTCGGCACCCGACACGACTCCGTCTGTTCCCCCGTCAGATCCTTAGACTAGTTTTTTGGCGGTTGATGCCAAAGGGGGAGAGAGAGTAGTTTCAGGGGGAGTTTTGTTAGAGGGTTTTCGTTCTTTTTTTTGTGTGCTACATTCATGCATCATGTTTACTTTTCAGTCATTGCATTTGTGTGACATGTGGTCGTGTGAGATACTTTGAGTCTTATGGTTTATCTAGTCACTGTGTTAATTCATGTCACTTGTGTGCTTATAGCTCTAAGGTTGTGCTTCCGTGCCTTACTCTGATTTCTTATGAGCTATATCTTTTTGTGTACTAACGCTTTATGTCTTATCTTATGAGTACACTCTTTTGGCTTGGGGCACATAAGCAATTCCTAACCCTTTGTGCTTATTGCTTTTTGCTTATGTGAACCAAGCATGCTCGAAAACCTCAACTCAAATCTTTTGAATCTTAGTGTTGTCATCAATCACCAAAAAGGGGGAGATTGAAAGCATCTAGGCCCCGAGAGTTTGGTTTCGGCAATTGATGACAATGCTTTATTACCATGACTAACGTGTGTTTTGCAGAAACTTTGGTAAGTTAGGTCATGGAGGTAATAACTGCTTTGGGCACCATGGTATTCATGCCCCTTGATGGAAATCATTTCGGTTTTCAAAGGAGTGACGTCAAGATTAAGGACGGTTAGTTCCGGATGTCGAGGTGTTGAGATACATTCGGAATAGTCGTTAGGATCTTCGTTTTTCTCTTTTGGCCGTACTATAAAGGGGGGCATGAGCGGGTAGCTTGACCTAGGTGAGTCCTATGTTTAGGTGTGGTGCACACTTGTTAAACTTAGCACTAGGCAGCTCTAGAATAGCTCAAAGTTCAGTTGGAAGCAACTTGGTTCAAGTTGCGACGCGTTTCGGAAAGTTTAGGGTGCACGACCGGACGCGTCCGATCAGTTCAGTTCTGCGACTGCGTTTCGGCGCTGACGACCGGACGTGGTCCTTGTGAGGACCGGACGCGGTGGTCAGGGCCGACACGTGTCACTTGAGGGAAAACATCCGTCGAACGCGACCTGGGTGTGATCGGCGCGTCCGGTCACGTTCCAGTAAGGTCCAGAGACGACCGGACGCGTCCGGTCATCACCGATCGGACGCGGTTGCGCGTCCGGTCTCGTTACAGTTTGCTCCCTGCACGATCGGACGCGTCCGGTCATCCCTGACCGGCGCGTCCGGTCACTCAGCCATTTTTCGGATTTCGACCGTTACGAGCGACCGGCGCGTCCGGTCACTTCGACCGGCGCGTCCGGTCAGCCCGTGTTTTGCTGAGTTGGCAGGTAACGGTTTGTTTCTTCTGTGGGGTGTATAAATACATCCCCACCACCTCTTTTAGAGGTCTCTTGCTCATTTGATCAGCTGAAAAACACCTTTGGAGTGCAAGGGAGTGCAAGAGCTCTAGTGAGGATTGTGATTTGAGAATCAAAGCTTGAGAGTTCCTCACTAGCGATTAGAGAGTAGCAAGTGTGCATCCACCTTCTCTTTAGGCTCGTTGTGGTCAAGTGAGAGTTCTAGCTTGTTACTCTTGGTGATCGCCATCACCTAGACGGCTTGGTGGTGATTGGGAGTTTGGTGATCATCCGGCGGACCTTGTGGATGACCCAACTCATCTTGTGAGCGGTTTTGGGCGATTCACCGCGACGGAGTGTCGAAGAATCAGCCCGTAGAGAGCACTTGATCCTTGCGCGGATCAAGGGGGAGCTACACCCTTGCGCGGGTGCTCCAACGAGGACTTGTGGGGAGTGGCGACTCTCCGATACCTCGGAAAAACATCGCCGTGTTCCTTGCCCTTACTTTCAAGCATTTACATTCTTGTATTTACATTCATTGCTTGATTTACTTTCCTAGAATTGCCATGCTAGACTAGGATTGGAAACTAGGGTGCAAAACTTTTATCGGTAGAATCTCTAGGAACACAAGTAGGCACTAGGGGTGAATTCCGGCTTGTAGGATTTAATTCTTGCAATTAATTTTTAGAAAAGCCCAATTCACCCCCCCTCTTGGGCATCTTGATCCTTTCAGCATCAATTTTGTGTTCAGATGATCCACCAGTACAAGCCATGCAAAGAACTTGATTCTTGGTGTGCAACTTGATTTCCAAACTATCTTGAAGATGGGATGTGCATCTACCTCATTGAAGATATAACGGTAAAAACGGCGTGAGGTGTACCTGCTCCCCCATACTGGTGTCCAATGATCCATGGTACTATCATCATATGGCAGATTCTGGAGGCGAGTCTGAAGGTGTTGGAACTCTTCATACGCCTGCTGTGAAAGCGGGAGGAGGAAAATGTCATCAAGGTTCTGAGCATTCATGATCACTTTTATCGAAACATCTGTGCTCAAGGCAAAGGAGGCTAGCCTTGGATAGTCCTGGGATAGCGTGGACATGTCCCATGGGTCTTCCCAGAAAGTTACAGTGGTGCCATCTCCAATCTCACATCTGGCGACGCTGCGAAGAAGCACAAAGAGACGGAGAATATCCTTCCACCAGAAGGAGCCAACCTCTCTCGCCGTGTGTGGTACTTTGTTCACATAATACTTGGACTAGATCAATTGTACCCAGGGAGTGCTAGCATGGTTGTAGAACTTGACCAATTGCTTAAGTAGAAGGGCATCGTTCTGTAGTATGAGATTTATAACCCCAAGACCACCCTTCTCCTTGGGCTGCATCACAACTTCCCAGGCCACTAAATTGCCTCCCTTCTTATTACTGTCATTGCCTCTCCAGAGGCACTGCTTCCTGGCTCTATCAACATTGTCAATCACTCCTTTTGGTAATTTGACAGTGCACATGGCATATGTTGTGATAGGGGTTATGGCAGAATTAATCATCTCTAACCGACCCGAGTAGGACAACCAAGTTGAACAAGCCGAGAGTCTTCTTTCTATACGATCCATCATAGGAGTGAAATCTTTTATCTGAGGTTTAGTTGTCCCCATAGGCAATCCAAGATAGGTGAACGACATCATACCAATGTCACAGCCCAAAGTATTTGCCAAATGAATCATCTTCTCATCAGTAACATTTATTGGGTACATGTGTGACTTTCGGTAGTTAACTTTAAGGCCAGTTGACTCCGAGAAGCTGTGTAATAAGCTTTTGAGGAAGAATAGTTGTTGTGCATCAGCTTGCATCAAGAGCAGAGTGTCGTCCGCATATTGCACAATGGGGAAATCTCCAGTAGGCTGAGGGATAGGGATTTTGAGTAGGTTCATTGATGCTGCATGGTTGACTAAGATTTGCAGAAGTTCAGCTGCAAGGACGAACAAAAGGGGTGAAAGGGGATCGCCTTGACGTACACCTCGTTTGCACTTGAAGAATTTTCCAGGGACACCATTGAGCAGGACTGCAGATGAGCCCGAGAAGAGGATGGCTTCAATCCACCTCAACCATCTATCTAGAAAGCCCAAATGGGACATAACATGTAGGATGACTGAATGTTCTACAGTATCAAACGCCTTTTCAAAGTCCAATTTCAAGATAATTACTTCCCTTCTGGATTGGTGGCATTGGTGTATATACTCATAACTCCATGCTAGGCAGTCCTGGATCGTGCGCGTTCTGATGAAACCGTACTGGTTCTGATGGACAATGCGAAGAATGGCTGATTGGAGTCTATCAGCAAGTACTTTGGTGATGACCTTGAGTGAAATATTCATTAGGGATATCAGACGATAATCATTGACTATTTCGGGGCTGTCCTTTTTGGGAACAAGTGTAATATATGAGGTGTTGATGCACTGCAGGTTTACCTGACCCAAGAAAAATTCAGCAAATAATTTGTAGAAGTCCCCTTTGATGAACTGCCAAGATTTCTTCAAGAATAGACCATTGAATCCGTCGGGCCCTGGTGCTTTATCATTCGGCATGTGTTTTATGACATTGTCAATCTCATCATGTGAAATCGGTGCAGCAAGAAAATCAAGGCCATCTATCGGTGCAATGAGGGATGTAAGATCAAACAACATTATTGGTGATGTTGTGGTACCCATACGGTTCTTGAAAGAATTCCAGAGTAGGCCAGCTTTACCCTCATGATCCTGAATCCACACACCTTGTTCATTCATGATATGGGAGATGGAGTTTCTTCTGTAGGAAACGGTTGCCATGCCATGAAAGAATTTAGTGCACTCGTCACCGAACTTAATCCTATTGACCGTATACCGCTGCCTCCAGTAGAGATTTTTGTAGTGCAGAAGTTTCAGCAGCTGTCTCTTGACAATTGACCTCAAATTGGCTTCAGGGTTGAACAGGCCTCTCCTGTCCTCTAAAGCATCTAGGAAACAAATAACTCGATTACAATTACCAATGAGCAGCCTGAGATTTGAAATATTTTTGCTCCAGTCTTTCAGTTTCGCTCTCAACGCTTTGAACTTGGCAGAGATGCTTCTAGCTGAATCTATCAGCGCATTAGTAACCATCCAGCAGTCATTAACAGTTTGTAGGAAATCATCATGCTCAGCCCAAAAGTTTTCAAACCGAAATAGTGATGCCTTTGGAATTCTTGTGCTGATCACTACTTTGCACGGTATGTGATCTGATGTGATTTTTGCCAAAGGGAGAACTTCAGTATTGGGGAACTTAGTGGTCCAGTTGGCAGAAGTGAAGAACCAGTCCAATTGTTCGAGCAGGGGATTAGCTTGCATGTTGCTCCATGTGAAAGAACAACCTTTGAGGGGCAGTTCAATCAGACCGAGGTGACCGATAGCATCATTAAATGTGAAAGTGTCAGCAAGATTGCCCCCTGGCCTATTGCGGTTGCTAAGCGAGCGATAGAAGTTGAAATCACCGAGGAATATCTAGTTATCCAAGTCAAGGATATCATGATCTCGGAACCAGTTGATGAACTCAGATCGTGCTAGGTCGTCGCAAGGTCCGTACACTGTGGTGAGTTTCCAAGTGTCAGAGTTATGTACAGAAGTGAAGCTAACTGTTATACCATAGCTCTACTTATCCTATATAATCCTAGAGAAAATAGAGCTATTCCAAAGAACAAGGATGCCCCCAGAGGCACCGATCGATGGGATGAAATCAAAACGGTCAAAACGGCATGGAGCAAACTTCCTGATGAAAGAGATGTCAAAAACTTCTCTTTTCATCTCCTGTAGGCAAATGACAGAGCTAGCACATTCCTCAATCTTGTCACGCACTGCATCCCATTTTTCAGAGCCATTTATCCCACGTATATTCCAGCAAAGAATATTCCAATCACGTGTATTCATTGGGAGACAGATGAAGGAATGTAGATAAACTACCATGACTAGCATGAACAGACAGGAGACTAGGCGTGTCTTCATTGGGAGACGGATTAGGAGTTGGCACCTGCATTAGCGTGTCCAGAGACAACTCCGCAGGATGAATCCCACATCCTACGCCCCAGCCTTGGAGGATGTCGATCGGCACCGGTCCAGAGCTGCCAGTGTTCTCATCTATCATAATAATGCTACCCTTCCTTTTCTTAGATGGCTCTTTGTCGACCCTGACTTCACGGAAACCATCTTTGATGCTGCCGCGCCTTGTGCTGCGCCTGACCGAGCTTTCCACCAGAGGTGTGGCAAAGCTCCCAATGGTAATAGGCAAAGCCATGCTGCTTTCATCATTGCGTCGCTTTCTCTGAGTGACTGGGCTGGGCTGATTCTGAGTCGCTTGAAATTCAAAAACTGATGGGCCTAAATCCTCTGGGCTGTGCTGCTGTGCTCTTGGAATATCACCAAGCAGAATGACAGGTGCAGACTTGGACTGAGCTTCAGCTGTACGACGGCTTTCAACTATTACTGGCCAAAGTTGGAGGGCCAGGACATGCGGGATTGGCTTCCATGGAACGATCTCTAAGCCCGTAGGAGCAGGGTCCTGAACTAGAAGGAGTGCTGGTTGAAGCACTTCTCTGTCGATGATGATTGGCTCTGAAGGAGCAGTAGAGGAAGAAGCCCTGGAGAATACATCTGTAGGCAAGCCCTTTCTATCAAGGATCAGGGTCTGGGCACAGCGACTCTTTTGCTCAGCAAATGCTGTAAAAACCTGAATGGCTAACACTGCCGCAATTGGCCTCCAAGGGACAAGCTCTAGGCCAGTTGGAATGTAAGCGTCATTCTGAGCAGCTAGCTGAATTTGATTCAGAGAGAAGCTATCAATGATGATTGATCTGCTTACATTTAGGACCAGGGTGGACTGCTTTTGTTGTTTGGAGCTGCTCTCTCCTATTGCAAATATGCCTGTAAGGATGGAGCTTGTCAGTAAAGCATTGGTGTTGTAGATTAGATGCAAAGCGCACATCTTGTTGGCTGCTTTTTGCTTCAGCTCATGTTTGGAAGTGGCGTCACTTGATGAGGAGGTACTGTCCTCTGCTGCTTCAACATCTTCAAATAGCTGGTCTAAGGAGATATCATGTCCATCGCCTCTCAGAAAGCGCATGTGCCGCTCATGTTCTAAATTAAGGGAAGGCGAGGAGTCCGGTAAGTCAGCGCAAAAATCAGGGCATTCATTTGCCTTCTCGCATGATGGTTTAGGCATCCACACCAGATTTGGTTTGACAGAGGTCAGGTATTTTTCTTGGCCTGGATTCTGCTTACGCTTCTTCGGCTACCACTTCCAGCTTAGCTGACCACGTGATAAACAAAAATTCCTAGTGTGGCCAAAATTGAGGCATTTCCAACAACGGACTCTACCTGGGCATTTAGATCTTGTATGGCCCAAGTTCAAGCAGCATGAGCAGAGATGCCCAATAACAATGGATTTGGAATTTGAAATTTGGTCCATGAGCACCCGTTGATTGAGGGTTGTATCAGCTGCGGCAATCTCTCCGTGCCATTGCATGTTAGGGCGCTGCATGTCATCGGCGGCAATCTCTCTATGGTGTTGCATGTTTGGCCGCTGCATGTCAGGAATCCGAAGGACACAATCATGATGAGATCTAGTCTCAGCATTAGTATTCCCAAACTGAGGACTGGTAGAGGTAGGATCAATCAACGTGGAGAAAGCACCAAAGAAAATTTCCATCAACGGTGGGCTTTGGACTCTGGGAGATTTTTTTGGAGGAGAGGTATAAACCAAATTTTTATCAAAGGTTACTCGTTTCTGAGATTTGGCAGCCTCTTTTTTGGAACTTTTGGATAGCACTCTAGTCCATTCTTTTTCCTGCTCAATCTCCCAAGCACGTTTCTCACGCTCCCAATGCGGAGTGCCATTGTTCCAGAGGTGGAAATAGCAATCAAAAGAGGATGTGATCACTCTGCGGAGCTTATAGACATGAAAACCCACTTGTTTCGAGAAAACTGAAAAGCAGAAATGATTGTTGCTAAGGAATTTCACGTGAAAATCCACAGCTCGGCCTCCCAAACAAGATTGAAGGGCAAGGGAAACCGAATCTTCCGTCAAACGAAAGAGAAAGCGTCTGAACGCGACAAGAAGCAAGAACGAGCCATTGGGGGATGGGTGGGGGAGGTGAACCGGCGACCTGAAGAGCCGACGAACATCCTCTTGGAACTCCAGACCACGATCAAAGTCCAGGCGGGAGGCCAGATCAGAGGAGGATCCCATGGCTCTCCACAGGGCGGATCACCGGTGGATCACTGGCGATGATATCTCCATCCTCAGTTCATGACAGCAAGTCAATTTGCCATCCACTGGATTATGGCAAATCGTTGAACACCTTGAGTGCAGGTGCTGCCCGAACCATCCCCAGCTCACACGGACGGACTGTCGAGGTGCTGGAGCTCTCCTTCGCAGAACACTGAGACCACTCCAACTAAGGGAGCCGGCAGCCCAGCAGGTAGGAGAGAAGCCCAGCACCATCGCAGCAGTGGAGAGTGGCCAGAGGCGAGCGGAAGCCGAGGCCCATCCCGGCGAGGCAGGGGCGACGATGCAACAGCGCAGGCGAACCGGAGACGAGGATGATGGCCAGGAGGGCAGGCACCTAAGCCTGGTCCGGCATGTGCGACGAGGGCGACGGGAGGCACCGAGCGGGCGCCTCCGCGTGGGCGACGGGGGCGGCAGACTCTTTGGTTCCTATTGGCATTGGCGCCTGACTTATGCCACAATTTCCAAGTTCTAAGTTAACGTTCAGTTTATAGAAATTGACCTCTTATAACACATGGGACTAGTGTTGATTTGACTTGTGCCTTCTAGTTGTTCCACAGGTCCAGGACTATTATGCACTGAATTTTCTTGCATGTGAACCTTCTGCCTTTTGGATGGACTAGGAGTTGCATCACCATTGGTATAACCAGCAAGCCTACTTGCCTTCCCTTTCTTGGCTCGACTTTTCCTATAAATGTAAAATTGAGATAAATTCAAAATATGAAGCAAGTATGAGTTAGTTCGAAAAAGGCATATACACATTTACCTCTTCTTTGTTCTATTGAGAGGGCACTTTAGGAATGTTGTCCTATGGCCAAGACCCAATCAATTTTGACACTTCACCTGCCACATGCCTTTGCCCCTAGGATTGCTTCCCTTGTTCTCAATGCAGCTAGGTTCTCTGAGTTTCTTTTGTCTTCCAACCTTTTTCTTAGTGAGTGGTGGCGGCACTTTAAATTCAGGATCCACATGTACCCATTGAGACTTATCAAGTAGTGTTTTGATCAAACCATTATAGGCTAGTCTAAAATGGTACACTGAATAGTATGGGTCAAGGTAATCTTCCATCTTAGGATTTCTATATGTGGTGATGAGAGCCAAAGCACATGCACATGGTTTCCCCTGATACTTGAGTTCGCCACTATTTTAACTTCATCGACAATGTGTTCGCCAATGTCTTAGAGACGGGCTTCGACTTCAACATCATTGGCTAGTTCGCTACACCTTCGTCAACATTTCGGCAAGGGGCTTTGCCATCAGCTTTGCCGTGATCGACAACGCCTTTACCGTCAATTGGAGTGAGGGGGATCCCCATTTATGACTTTTGTGACATCAACCATGCCTATGTCATCTACTTCAAGCACGTGAAAGAATTTCTCACAAGTGCCAGCCAAGAGGGGGCTGGCGAGGAGCACTTTGGACAAGCAATCCACCCAAAGAAAAAAGCCTTGCCTGGCGTGCGCGAGTGAAAGCTTGAAGACATGTCATGATCATCTACAACTACCTCGCCTATGTTCGCCTACCTTGACTGCATCAATGTCATCGACAAAGGCTCAATTATGAAAAGAAGGTATCAAGGGCTCAAGGCCATACGAAAGAGCAAGTTGCCAAAGATAGTGTCAGTACCAACAGTATGGGGGTACCCACAACCAACGATAATAAAAAACAAAATGATTAAGCCACAGCAAAAGGCAGCCCGCCTCAACCGCGTATTGGGTCCATCTCGTACGAGGCCAGCTCGACGGAGTGCCTCGACCGCGCTCCAACTCCAACTCGTACGAGGCACCCCCGACGGGAATGCCTCGACCGCCCCCCGTCCCGTACAACAGGCACCTCGACCGCGCTCCGACTCGCACGAGGCTCATTCGGCCCCCGGAAAAACTCCGACTCGTATGACTCTGGGTCAGAGCGCTCGACCGACTCAATTCACCTACCCCGAGACAAAAGTCAGAGCATTTAATGCGATTACCTGCTACCACCTACCGACATGGCCACAACCATGATCGACGTGGGAGCAACGCCGGTGTCAGTCCTCACTGTTTTACCGCCCATCCCGTGATGGGGGGTGAAACCTATCACTATACACACCTTACCGTGCACTGTTTATCACCAGTCACCCTCAAGGGAGGATACGACAAGGCCCGTATTCCGCGATCTCGGGGATTCGGCCTTATCCGTCCGGCATCGACCCAGCCTCAACCCAGCCTCGACGCCCGGCGCAGTTCGACGGGGAAGAAAGGCCAACGTGGCATAGAGCTCCGGGTCATTTCGCCGTCTCATCCCCGACGTCACCATGGTGTCCAGGGATGGTCAGCCATTCCTGGAGCACGCCGCTATAGCCACTCCTACAGAGACCGACCAAACATCACCTCAAGGCTCCCCGGTGTCCTGGCCTCCTCTTACCCTATAAAAGGGCAGGCCAGGACCCTACAAGGGGACACGGACAAACGGGCAAGACACAAGTCCAAAGCCAAGTACCAGCAAGCAAAGGCTCCCAATCCAGAGAACAACATCTCAAGCAATCACCCTTGTACTCTTTTTTCTCTTCTCGAGACTTGGGCTCACCGCCCTCTCTCACAAGCTTGTAACCCCTACGCAAGCACCTCGGTGCAAGGAAATACAAAACTCTCCCCCCCGCTAGATGTAGGGCCTTCTTTTGCCCGAACCAGGATAAACCCCCGTGTGTTCTCCTTGCATCACCATCCAGGTTAGGGACACGCAACACTCACTCGTCGGTTTAAGACCCCCACGGGACCGAACACCGTCAGTTGGCGCGCCAGGTAGGGGCCGCTGCGTGCCAACATTGTTTTCCCGCCATTTTTTTCCTGGATGGCTGACCCCGAATGTCCTCTCCCGTTGGCCACGGTGATCTGGTTCGGGAGTTTGGAGTTCATGTCGCTTGGCCACGGCTACGATATGGTCCTCCTCCTGCCCAGGCACCCGACCGATGAGGATTACGAGCTCTCCCAGCCCGGGAGAGCACTGCGCCGGTATCGTCGCTCTCGACAGGCGCGAACCGCCAGACGACAACGAGCCCGGCGCAACCGCCGTCTTCACCTCACGGAGGGTGGTGGGACTCCCCGATCCGGCGCCTCTCAGCCAGACGCCAACCCAGATTTTCTCATTGAGGGTCTGTGTAGGATGAGCTTGGCTGAGGGTAAGATGCCGATGGAGAATTCCGCCGCTCCCCGTCCGGTGAGACACCGCCGCTACCCGGTCCAACAACTCCGGCGCGAACGACGATATCTTCATCAATATTCCCGTTTGGGCTAGACACGGTTGCCCGGGCGTACGCTTCCTCTGTGAGCACTAGCATGAGCGCTTACGAGGAACTCCCTGGGCACCATCTACGCTCCACTCTGGACCTTGTTGCATCCACGCCGGCTTCTGAGTATCCGGACTCTACGGAGACCCCGGAAACAGAGCCCCGTGCGACTGCTTCTCAACGTTGCAACCACAGAGATGATTTGCAACGATCTCACATTCCTCCATCATACTACTACTTCGGTGCTCCTGACTCCAACTCTGCTGACAACACCTATGATCCGACCCGTGAGTGCTTTAACATTGACGAGGCAAGCACGTCGGATTCGGAGGACGAAGAGCCAGTTGAAGGAAGGAACACGCCACCTCATGTCGAGCACCCTGCCGAGCGAGATGAGGCTCAATTCCTTGCGGATCAAGGAATGCAGCTCGAGCAAATTCATGAGTTGCAGGACAGGCTCAACGAGGAATGAGAAAACCTGCGCCTACTCCAACAAACCCTCGAGCATGAGCGTGCGGCACACGCACATGGCGGGAGAGCTCGCGAGAGAGCTCACGACGTCAATCGTCGCATCGACGAGGATCGGGCGATCGACCCCCCGGTTTTCGCTCGAGCCAGCCAGAACGTCGTCGCCGCCGCCATGCTCCTCCGCAACATGCCCGAGCTGTCAAACCTCGACGCCCGTCGGGCTCGAGATGAAATCCGAGAACTCCTCGAGACCGCTGCTATGCAGCAGGCCGAGAGCTCCGCCTCGAGGCGACGCGAGCCAGCCTTGGAGCGGCTCGTTGAGCCCTCCCGACAGGAGAGAGAGGCCTCGGTTCATCCCGAGCCTGCCCGGCGAAACCAAGCGGCGCCTGTCCCTGAGCACATCGCCAACGACCATGAACCTTGAGACACCCGTGGCAACATCGTCGAGCGCCGCACGCGCAAACACGGTGACGGTGTGGCTCGAGGTTACCGTGTGCACAGAGGCAGGTGCTACGACAGCTCAGAAGATCGAAGCCCGTTGCCCGAGCCACCGGGTCCCCGGGTCTTTAGCAAGGCCATACGAGAAACGATACTCCCGGCACGGTTCCGCCCTCCCACGACTCTCACTAAGTACAACGACGAGACCAAACCCGAACTTTGGCTCGCTGATTTCCGCTTGGCGTGTCAGCTGGGTGGGGCCACCGACGACCGAGTCATCATCTGACAACTCCCCCTGTTCCTGTCTGACACCGCTCGAGCCTAGCTCGAGGATCTTCCGCCTCGACAGATCCACGACTGGGACGATCTCGTGAGGGTGTTCGAGGGAAACTTCAAAGGGACCTACATGCGCCCTGGCAACGCATGGGACCTTCGGAGTTGCAAGCAAAAGCTGGGTGAATCCCTCCGGGATTACATCCGGCGTTTCTCCAGGCAACGCACCGAGCTCCCCAACGTCACCGACTCCGACGTAATCATGGCCTTCCTCTCTGGAACCACCTGCAAAGAGTTGGTCCGAGAGTTGGGCCGTAACACCCCACTCACTGCCAATGGATTGATGGACATCATCACCAACTTTGCCGTCGGCGAGGAGGCAGTTGGTGCTATCTTTGGCGGTGACCAGGACAAAGGGAAGTAGAAGGTCGACGATCCCGCGGGCTCCAACCGGGGCTCTAAGAGGAACAACCGAAGAAAGAAGAAGAATCAGCAGGGCAAGCTCGAGGCCCCGGCCGACGAACTTGTCGCTGCTGTCGAGCGCAAGAAACCTCGAGGCCCCCCCGGCGGGGGCATCTTCGACAAAATGCTCAAAGAGCCGTGTCCCTACCACAAGGGACCGTAGGTACTTTGAGGGCGTGGGCGTCAAGAAGGATGACAAGAAGGAAGATCCCAAGGGCGACGACAAGGATGGGGGGTTCCCCGAGATCCACGATTGCTTCATGATCTACGGAGGACCCTCGACCCACCTCTCGACGCGCCAGCGCAAACGAGAGCGGCGTGAGGTTTTCTCCGTACAGCCGGCGGTCCCCCATTTCCTTAGCTGGTCTGAGGTGGCCATCACTTTTGACCGTGATGACCATCCTGACTACGTCCACAATCCAGGAGTCTACCTGTTTGTTGTTGATCCCATCATCGCCAACACGCGCCTCACCAAGGTACTCATGGACGGGAGGAGCAGCCTCAATATCATCTACGCTCAGACCCTCGACCTCCTGGGGATCGAGAGGACGCACCTCCAACCCAGCGTCGGGGGCTTCCACGGAGTTGTGCCAGGGAAACGGGCACAACCTGTCGGCCGGGTCGATCTGCCTGTCTGCTTTGGCACTCCTTCCAACTTCAGAAAGGAGACCCTCACTTTCAAAGTGGTCGGATTCCGCGAAACATACCATGCCATTCTTGGGCGCCCATGCTATGCCAGGTTCATGGCGGTCCCAAACTACGCCTACCTCAAGCTCAAGATGCCAGGCCCAAATGGTGTGATAACCTTCGGGCCCTCGTACGAACACGCCTATGAGTGCGACGTCGAGTGCGTCGAGCATGGCGAGGCTGTTTTGGAGTCGGCAACCTTGGCGGCGGACCTCGACGGTCTGGCCAATGAGATCCCCGACCCCAAACGCCATGCCGGCAGCTTCGAGCCCGTGGAGGACGTCAAGCTCGTGCCCCTCGACCCTGCCGATTCCAAGGGAAAGGCGTTGAGCATCAGCGCCACCCTCGATCCCAAATAGGAAGCAGAGCTCGTCGACTTTCTCCATGCAAACGTCGACATCTTTGCGTGGAGTCCCTCGGATATGCCGGGCATACCTAGGGAAGTCGCCGAGCACGCCTTAGAGATCCGCGCGGGCTCCAAACCGGTGAAGCAACGCTTGCGCCGCTTCGACGAGGAGAAGCGCAAGGTCATCGGTGAGGAGATACACAAACTGCTGGAGACTGGGTTCATCAAGGAGGTTCATCATCCCGAGTGGCTAGCTAATCCTATATTAGTTAAGAAAAAGAGTGGGAAGTGGAGGATGTGTGTAGACTACACTAGTTTAAATAAAGCATGTCCGAAAGTTCCTTTTCCTTTACCACGTATTGATCAAATCGTTGATTCCACTGCGGGATGTGAAACTCTCTCATTCATAGATGCATACTCCGGCTACCACCAAATCAAAATGAAAGAGTCCGACCAGCTTGGGACTTCATTCATTACCCCATTCGGCATGTATTGCTACGTTACTATGCCTTTTGGTCTCCGGAACGCAGGGGCTACGTACCAGCGATGCATGCAACACGTTTTTGGGGAACACATCGGAACAACCGTCGAGGCTTACGTCGATGACATCGTTGTCAAGACCAAACAAGCCGATGACTTGGTAAACAACCTCGACGTTGCGTTCAAATGCCTCCGGGCAAAGAACATCAAGCTCAATCCTGAGAAATGCATTTTTGGCATTCCTCGAGGTATGCTTTTGGGGTTCATCGTCTCTAAGCATGGCATCGAGGCCAACCCAGAAAAAATCACTGCGATAACCAAGATGGGCCCGATCCGAGATCTGAAGGGCGTACAGAGGGTCACGGGCTGCTTGGCGGCGCTCAGTCGCTTCATTTTGCGCCTCGGCGAAAAAGCACTCCCTCTGTACCATCTCCTAAAGAAATCGGAGCACTTTTCATGGACCCTCGAGGCCGAAGAAGCTCTTGCAAAGCTCAAAGCTACACTCACTAATTCACCTATCCTCGTCCCTCCGACCCTAGGAGAACCGCTCCTACTTTATATCACCGTGACAACACAAGTAGTCAGCGCAGTCTTGGTTGTCGAGAGGGCTGAGGAAGCACATACCATGCTCGTCCAGAGGTCGGTCTACTTCATTAGTGAGGTGCTCTCGGAAACCAAGGTACGATACCCGCAAATCCAGAAGCTGCTATGTGCCATCGTCTTGACACGGCGCAAACTCCGTCACTACTTCGAGGGCCACCCGGTCACTGTGGTTTCTTCTTTTCCCCTGGGAGAGATAGCCCAGAACCGGGAAGCCTCGGGTAGAATCACCAAATGGGCCGTCGAGCTCATGGGCGAGACCCTCTCTTATGTGCCGCGCAAAGCTATTAAATCATAGGTGTTAGCGGATTTCCTGGCAGAGTGGACCGACACTCAACTCCCCTCGGTACAGCTCCAGGCTGAACTGTGGACCATGTACTTCGATGGGTCGTTGATGAAAACGGGAGCAGGCACGGGTTTGCTCTTCATCTCGCCCCTCAGAGTTCACATACGTTATGTCATCCGGCTTCATTTTCCTGCGTCGAATAACATCGCCGAATACGAGGCGCTCATCACGGGTCTGAGAATTGCCATCGAACTCGGGGTCCGACACCTTAGCGTTCGAGGCAACTCCCAGCTCATGATCGACCAGGTCATGAAGAACTCAAGCTGCCGTGATCCCAAGATAGAAGCCTACTACGAAGAAGTGCGGCGCCTTGAGAACGAGTTTCACGGCCTCGAGCTCAACCATAGCGCACGCAGGTATAATGAGGCCGCCGATGAACTGGTGAAAATCGCGTCCAATCGAACTATAGTTCCACCAGACATTTTCGCAAAAGATCTCTAGCAACCATCCGTCGACCTTGGGTCGGACGGAAGGGTCGATGGGCCATCACTCGACCCTCCACCTGTGGCACAAGCCCCCTTGACCGGGGCTGAAGCCATGCAGGTGGAAGGCTCGACCCCACCATCTGACCCCGAGCCTGACTGGCGCGTTCCGTACCTCGACCATCTCATCCGAGGGGACCTCCCCTCGGATAGGACCGAGGCTCGACGGATCGCTCGCCGGACCAAAACCTTTGTGATCTTTGGCGACAGTAGGGAGCTGTACCGCCGCAGCCCTACTGGCGTCCTCCAACGCTACATCTCGAATGAGGAAGGCAGAGACCTGCTCAACGATCTACACTCAGGGGCTTGCGGTCATCACGTAGCGCCTCGAACCCTTGTCGGAAATGCTTTCCGACAAGGTTTCTATTGGCCGACCGCGGTCTCCGCCGCTGTCAAGCTAGTACGCTCCTGCAAAGGTTGCCAGTACTATGTGAGACAGACCCATCTTCCAGCACATGCCCTGCAAACCATTCCCATCACATGGCCGTTTGCCGTTTGGGGGCTCGACCTTGTTGGACCCTTGAAAAGGACAACCGGCGGCTTCACCCACTTGCTCGTTGCCATCGACAAATTCTCCAAGTGGATCGAGGCCCGCCCTATCACCAGCATCAGTCCGAGCAAGCCGTGCTCTTTTTCACCGACATCATCCACCGCTTTGGGGTTCCCAACTGTATCATCACGGACAATGGCACCCAGTTTACTGATAAAAAGTTTTTGGATTTCTATGACAACCACCACATCCGTGTGCTCTGGTCGGCCGTTGCTCATCCAAAAACAAACGGCCAAGTGAAACATGCCAACGGCATAGTCCTACAAGGCCTGAAACCTAGAATCTTTGACAAGCTAAACAAACATGGCAAAAGATGGGCTGCCGAGCTTCCCTCGATCCTGTGGAGCCTAAGAACAACGCCGAGTTGAGCCACGGGGTTCACTCCGTTCTTCTTAGTATACGGGTCTGAGGCTATGCTCCCAACTAACATAGAATATGGATCCCCAAGGTTAAAGGCCTACAACGAGAGAAATAACGACGCCACGAGAAAGGACGCCCTCGACCAGCTCGAGGAAGCCCGAGATGTGGCTCTGTTACATTCTGCCAGATACCAGCAAAGTCTCCGATGCTACCACGACAGACATGTCCGCAGGCGCGACCTCAACGTCGGTGACCTGGTGCTACGTCGAAGCCAGAACACCAAGGGACGGCACAAGCTCACGCCCCCGTGGGAAGGACCGTACATCATCGCAGAAGTACTAAAGTCGGGCACCTACAAGCTATCCAACGAGAAGGGTGAAATCCTCACCAACGCTTGGAACATTCAACAGCTACGTCGCTTTTTCCCTTAAAAAGCCTCGAGGCTCTGTAATTTCTTTTCAATCTCGTTAATAAAGAATACAGCAGTGTTTAAAGTTTCGCTTTACAAACAACCAGGAAGGATCGACTCTGTTCTCCCAGAATCGACCCTCCCTCGGGGGCTACAAGGGGGGAACCCCCCGGTCCCCGAAAAAACTTGTACTCTTTTTCAAAGTTGAAAAACTGCCACTCAAGTCGACAACGCTGCGAGAGCGCCCTGAGGCTCAAAGGGGCTCTCGAGCCGCGAGATCACTTACGCCTCCGAGGCTACGGTACCTCCACTCACCCCTCACGCCTAGGGGCACGACCGCACGCTAAGTATACCTAATGGCGGTTCATAACTTTGAAAAGGAGTACATCCCCTGTCGCTTAAATCAGATTCTTACACGATCTACGAGGCCGCAAGAGCACCCTCGAGTTCGAGGGCAGTCGAGCCGCGAGATCACTTACGCCTCCGAGGCTACGGTACCTCCACTCACTCCCTTACGCTCAAAGGCGCAACGGCGTGCTAAGTAAATCATGCGAGAACGTGATTCAAGCAATAAAGGGAAGAAAAGCTCAAACAAAACTTTAACCAGCGCAGGTTTACGTTCCAAGTTTTCAAGGCCTCCAAGGCCACTATGACCAAAATTCAAAACACTAACTTATTATATGGGCGTCTGCGCCCAGATTTGGCTCACAGGCCCTCGTCGTCGGCGGGCAGAACCACCTCGGCTTCAAAAAGCTTGGCCAAGCGGCTTCCAGGCTCCTCGGCGGCTCCGATCAGGTCTAGGCAAGCATCCTCATTCTCCTCGTCCATCCGGTCTGGATCGGTGATGAAGCCATCAGTGACGAGCTCCATATCGTATATGAACTCGGACCGAATGACGGCCAGCGCTCTCTTCACGCCGTGGTGAAGGCTGCCTCGTATCCTTTCCCGGACAAGGCGGCCCAGCGCCACCATCCGGCGGACGAAGGAGTTCCCCGGGGCGTCCTCCTCAGTATCGGCAACGGGCTCGACCCCCAGGCCATCACACACGGAGGAGATCGCGCCCTAGAGCACCTGAGTCCGCTGGGCCTCGGCCTCGAAGAGGCTCTGGAAGGAGTTGGCCGCCGCCTGAGCTACCCGCTGCTCCCTCTCCAACTCTGGAACACAAGTGTCTAGTTAGCACAAATACGGGACCTCGATGCCAAGGCCGTAGTGCAATAAAAAAACTTACCCTCAGAGTGGGTCTGTCAGCCCATGACCTCATCACGAAGTCCCCCGCACGTCCTCTCGAGCGCTTGGAGAGCGCCATCCCTGTCACGAATGGCTGCCCTCAACGTCTCGATCTCCTGGCGGGCGTTCGAGAGAGCCTCGTCCCTCTCCTGGACGGCTCCACTCAGCGTGGCGACCTCGTCCTTCAGGGCCCCGAAGCGAGCGGTCACTTGCCCGATCTGGACGTTGAGGTCGTCATGATGAGTGCCGACAAGGGCGACGTCCTCCTCGAGCTCCTTCACTCGTGCTGACAGGGGCACGAGATCCTCGCGGGCCTTGGCTGCCTCCTCCCGGGCCTTGGTCGCGTCTTCAAGCGCCACGGCCTCGGCCGCCCGAGCCTGTACTGCCTCCTCCTTGACAACCGCGTAGGCGACGCGGAGCTCGGCCGCCTCGACGCTCTGACGAGAAAGCCGCTGGTTGGCTTCCTCGACCAGTTCCCGTTGCCGAGCAAGCGCCGCCCACACGCCGCTCTCATTACGGATGAAGAGCGACTTGCGACGGGAGCGCTCCTTGAGCTCCTGACCATGGTTCAAAAACCAAAGAGGTTTGAACCAAAGGAAGGGGGCAAAAGGACAGCAAAAGGATAGCAAAAAAGAACCATTAAGCCGAACTTACCTCGACGGCGTCCAGCATGCCTCGTGAAACGGCCTCCGACGCCACACGAAGCGATCGTTCTATGTGTCGCCGGATGCCCTCGAGGTACTGCCAATGGTGCACCTCATCTCCATCATGAAGAGTGAAGACTGGCTCCGCGCCGGGGTTGGAGGTGTCCCTGAACTTGAGGGACGCTCCCCCCCAGCGCGGTAGCTCTTCCTCCGCCCGCACCAGGGCCAGCGCGGCGAGGTCCGGCCACCCGGACGGCTGTCCAGCCGGGGCGCTCTCTGGCCCTGCGGAAGGACCGGCCTGACCCGCTGCTCTGGCCCCATCGACCGCCGCTGAGAGACCAGCTTGGTCCATGGCCTCGACCTCCTCGACTCCCACCACCTGTTTCCCCTTGTCGATGGGGGAGTCGTCGAGGGTGAGGTCGACCATGGCCGGGGTTGACCCTTCTGCCGGGGCTGGCCCCTCGGTCGCTGGCACCTCCTCCTCTGGGACCACGGGCAGGGGCACGACAGCCCCACCCTCCACCTCAGCCGCCGGCTCCGCCGACGGGTCCTGCCGCGGCTGCAGCGCCTCCGACTGCACCGCCTTCTGTCCCACCTCTGGCGGGACCTCCACCACCACCTCGTCCACATCCATCACGGGCGGGCACCTCGACCACTGTGGCCTGACGGTAGCCTCGGCGGTCGACGTCGACCCTGGCTCCGCCCTGCCCGTGCTGGGCGCCGCCACTTCTGACAGCCCCGACCCCTGTGCGGCAGGGCCGGAACCGGCGATCGCCTGAGCGCCCGCCTCAGCCTGGGCCACCGCCTCCTACTGCCTCAGGCGCTCCTTCGCGGCCTGAAGCCTCTCGACCCAGGCGAAGTCGTCCGCCGCCGTCCGATTGATGACGGCGGCACTCGCCCGGAGCGACTTCGCGGGGGTCGGCCCCACCAGCTCCGCCTTGCGCTTAAGCCTATGAAGTAAGAAAAAACATCAGGAACGGGACCTTTGAAGCAACGAAAAACGAGGCATGAAACCTTACCCAGAAAGGGGCAGCAGGGGCCTCGACCCTGGCCAGTCAGAAACCCCCGATGCCTCCTGCGGCGGCCTCACCGCTGGCCCCCCTGCGGACCGGGTGCTCCTTAGGGCCCTGGTTGAGGGGTCACCTTAGGTCCTCTTCGCCTCCGAGGCTAGCTGGCCTCGGGTCCTCATGCCCGCAGGCGGTGCCCCCGATGACGACGCTGGCGCCGCCGTCCCAACCGCCGGCTGAGCCCACGGGGCCTGGACTTGCGGGGGCGGCACCGTCGACCCCTCCTGTGGGGTCCGGGATGGGGCGGCCCCTCTCGTCAAGGGGCCCGCCTCTTCGCCCACCTCTTCCTCCACCTCCTCCTCTTCCATGACGGTCACGGGGACTAGCCCCGACGCCTGGGAGGACGAACCCCCGACGAGCTCCAGATAGGGGCGCACGTCGGGAAGGTCCGCCAGCCCGGTCGCGGCATCGTACCGCGACAGGGCGTCGTCGTCCCCGTCGCTATCGTCATCGTCGTCGTCATCCTCCCCTAAGACCGTCTCGGAGGGGGACTCCTCGAGGGGAAGCCCCTCGAGGCTCTGCTGACGTCGACGCTTCATTAGTGCCTCCCGCTCCTTGGCCTTGCGGATCTGATGCTTCTTGGCGGCGTCCTTCTTCTTCTTCTTTTTGGACGCCTGCTGGCGTCGCACCTCTCGAGCCGGCTGGTCCTCTGGGAGCGGCGGCCGCATCTCCCTCACCACCAACAAGTCCTGCGTATCGACCTTGACTAAATCAAAAGAATCTAAAAAGGGACAAAATAAACAAATATGCTAACAAAAGCACTTACTAGAGGCTCGAACCCCTGGGTAGGCCGCATCGGCACTTTGTCGACGTCCGCTGCCTTGAAGTTCCCCACCATCCGGCGTGCACGCCGGAGGACCTCCTCGAGGGTGAGGGACTCGTGCGACATCCGGCTCCCCTCCAGTGGCGCTTCCGGTGTCATCTGGTCGAGCCGAAGTCGACGCTGGGACAACGACATCACCCTGCGCCGGTGGAATGCCGTGGCCACCGCTGCTGCCGTCAACCCTCACAGATGAAGCTGTTGCAGCATCGCCAGCAGCGGGTCCAGTCGCGGCTTCTCGGCCTCCACAACTCCGTACGACCAATTCTCCTCTCGGGCGACCAGCACCCGGTCGGTATACCTCGGCAACTGACTCTCGTCGTTGCGGAGGTAGAACCAGCCGTCGTGCCAGCCGCTGTTCGAGGAGATGAGTTGGGCCGGGATGTATTGGTCGGTGCGACCGGACCTTACCTGCAGGACGCAGCTCCCCGCTCGCACCACGCGCCTCGACCCTCGCTCCCCCGCCTTCTTGGCGAAGAACTCCGCCCTGAAGAGATGGAGCCACAGATTCCACTGTGGCTCCATCCCCAGGTAGCCCTCACAGACCGCCGCGAAGATGGCGGCCTACGCGACGGCGTTGAGGGTGAGATGGTGCAGCTCCACTTTGTAGTAGTGGAGAAGCGCCCGCATGAAGGCGGTCACCGGCACGCCGAACCCCCGCTTGTGGAAGTAGATAAAGCTAACCACGTATCCTTCAGGGGGTGCCGGCTCCCGGTGGTCCGGCGGCGGCGCAATCCACTCCGACCGCGACCAACTCGTCTTCGGCCGCAGCAATCCATCGTCGACCAGCTCCTCCAGCCTCCTCTCCGTCACCGAGGAGGCAACCCAGTCATCGGCGGGGAGAAGTTGACCCTTGCCTGCCATTGACGCCGGGAAGCTGTGCGAACAAAAAGGGTGGGGCGGCGGCGCTGGATGAAGGTAGAAGGGCGCAAGGGGCACAGAGAGCTGTCTAGGGCAAGGAAGGCAAGAATGCGAAGGGCCTGTGGGGGAGGCGGACCCCCAGGCCTTGCTCTTATAGCCCCGGCGGAAGCCCAACGGCCGCGCGAGAAGGTAGGAGCGGTTTTTGCATTTAATGCCCTTACCTAACCGTTTCCCCAAATCTCGCAGGAGTAGGGCACGTGGCCGCTACCCACGTCGTAACCGTACACCACGTCGCCCACTACCGCGCCGATCTCGCCTCCCCTCCTAAAAAGGCGTGCCCGGCTAACGGGTAGGGCAGGGATCTACGGACGGATATTCCCAGATACCTAGGAAACGGGCTCCGAGCCCGGTATGAGTCTCGAGGGAGCAGAAGCTGGCCCTCGACCAGGGTTCGACAGCTTCCCTCAAGCGACAGAGTTAGGGACGACCAGGGATGCGCCCGTACATGGCCAGGGCTCGAGCCACGCTCTCGAGTCACCCCAAGACGTATTCGAGGCTGTAGGAGAAGGTCGACGTAGGAATCCCCTCAGAGGGAGGCACCGAGCCCTCGAATCCCGTCGCAGGGAATCGAGATCCACACGACCACTCCTTGGCATTCTTGAGAGCACCTCTAGGCCGCTAGCCGACTCCTATCGAATGGAGCACGGGCTCACACTCGAATCCTCCCGCTAGTAGCTCGCTGGAGATCATCAGAACTCGCCCAAACAGGGGTAGTACGGCGTTCCCCACCCCTCCTCCTCCTTCCTAAAGGAGGAGCGTGAGGGTCGGACGACAAAAGACGGCCGAGACTCTGATTGACCTCGTGCGTACGAGGCTCGGGGGCTCGACCGCAACAAACCGAACTCTAAACAAAAAGGTACGGATCATGCCACAACTAGAAACCATTCCCCAATAGAACGCATAAAAGACCTCGGAGGAGTCCCAACACTCCACCGAGGCCTCGGGGGCTACACCCGGCGGGTGCGCTTGCGCGCCCCCACCGGAAAAAACCACGATGCTATGACTCCAGTTCATTAACTGATAAAGCCTCTGAGAGAGTGATCACACACTCACCCAAAGGCTCGGGGGCTACTGTTGGTACCAACAGTATGGGGGTACCCACAACCAATGATAATAAAAAACAAAATGATTAAGCCACAGCAAAAGGCAGCCCGCCTCAACCGCGTACCGGGTCCGTCTCGTACGAGGCCAGCTCGATGGAGTGCCTCGACCGCGCTCCAACTCCGACTCGTACGAGGCACCCCCGACGGGAACGCCTCGACCGCGCCCCATCCCGTACAACAGGCACCTCGACCGCGCTCCGACTCGCACGAGGCTCGTTCGGCCCCCGAAAAAACTCTGACTCGCATGACCCCGGGTCGGAGCGCTCGACCCACTCAATTCACCTACCCCGAGACAAAAGTCAGAGCATTTAATGCGATTACCTGCTACCACCTACCGACATGGCCACAACCATGATCGACATGGGAGCAACGCCGGTGTCAGTCCTCACTGTTTTACCGCCCATCCCGTGATGGGGGGGTGAAACCTGTCACTATACACACCTTACCATGCACTGTTTATCACCAGTCACCCTCGAGGGAGGATACGACAAGGCCCGTATTCCGTGATCTCGGGGATTCGGCCTTATCCGTCCGGCATCGACCCAGCCTCGACGCCCGGCGCAGTTCGACGGGGAAGAAAGGCCGGCGTGGCACAGAGCTCCGAGTCATTTCGCCGTCTCATCCCCGACGTCACCATGGTGTCCAGGGATGGCCGACCATTCCTGGAGCACGCCGCTACAGCCACTCCTACAGGGACCGACAAAACATCACCTCAAGGCTCCCCGGTGTCCTGGCCTCCTCTTACCCTATAAAAGGGCAGGCCAGGACCCTACAAGGGGACACGGACGAATGGGCAAGACACAAGTCCAAAGCCAAGTACCAGCAAGCAAAGGCTCCCAATCCAGAGAACAACATCTCAAGCAATCACCCTTGTACTCTTTTTTCTCTTCTCGAGACTTGGGCTCACCGCCCTCTCTCACAAGCTTGTAACCCCTACGCAAGCACCTCGGTGCAAGGAAATACAAAACTCTCCCCCCCGCTAGACGTAGGGCCTTCTTTTCCCGAACCAGGATAAACCCCCGTGTGTTCTCCTTGCATCACCATCCAGGTTAGGGACACAGCACTCACTCGTCGGTTTAGGACCCCCACGGGACCGAACATCGACAGATAGTCATGGAGATTCTAACGAAGGCTGATACTGAAGACTAGCTAAAGATAAATCATCTATAGAATATCTCTGTATAGATGAGAGCTGTGTGTCGAAACTGAGTTGTAATTGGGCCATATTTAGTTGTATTCAGCTATTGGGTCTTCTACTTTCGATCAAAACCGAATAGCTGAGGGGTTATTGTTAGGGGTATGTTATATGTTAAGGACCCCATTAGTGTTTTATAGGGCCCAATTACATAGCTAGGGGTTTGTAAGATAATATTTAGGGCCTATTTGTATTCCATATACGTTGTTTTGTAAAATACAAGCCCTATTAGTGAAAATAATGAAAATCTCCCCTCCCACCTTCCTCCGTATAAAGGGGGAGAGGGGGAAAATGGAGAGGAACTTAGGTTCTCTCATTCATTTGGCTCACTCTCTTTCTCTCCACTCACATCTCTTGTCTTCGGTTAGTGACCAACACCAGTCCTAGGTGTAGTGCCTTAATTTCCTAAAAAATAAAAAACTAGTCAACTAGAGATGAAACAGGAATATGATCATAGTTAAGCATAGAACCATAGGTTAGGAACATCCACATACTTTGAGATCTAAGAAGATACAAACATGAGACCAGAGCAAGACTATAAGGCTAGTTGCACCAATATAATGAGATTGTGCCAAATAGGTGGTAGGAGAATAGTGAACCTGATTGCTATGAATGCATACAGAAGACTGAGAACAACCATTGTGCTCAATACTATGGTCTTTAGGAAAGAAAAAACAATTAGAATCAATGAATGAGAGCAAAGTTCAAAGGACGAAGATTCGATCATCCGAAACAAGCCAACCAACATATGTGAAAAGGTAAGAAGTAGAAGTGGAAAGCTAGCGTAGCAGCAACATCCATCTAAAATTTAAAGCGAACAGCCTGGTATCAAACTATCAATTGTCTATTGTCAAGCCGTTTCTCACTGTTTCACCAAAATTATCTCTCCTCGGTGATATATGAAACATTTGTCTTTACCGATCAGCCTTTCTTTCTTCAATATACTTGTACTTCTGCTCACGTTCTTGGTGCCCTTTAATACTGTGCGCATCCGGAACAGAGATTTTTAATTCTTGGGTATGCAGTGTTGTCCCTCAACTTCTGAGGCTGGAGAGCTCTTTTTGGTGGTTTTGCCTGAAACAAAAGTCATAAAAAATGATTGGTTATAAAAGGATCAAGATGCCCAAGAAGAAGGGTGAATTGAGCTTTCTACAAATTATTGCAAGAATTAAATCCAACTAGCCCATGTTCACCCCTCGGTGCCTAAGTGTGTTTTTAGTGATTCTACTGGATAAAAGTTTTGCATCCTAGGTTCCAAGACCTAATCTAGCATGGAAATTCTAGGAATGTAAATTGCAAGAATTGAAGTGCTTGAAATTAAATTTGCTTGAAATTAAAGGGCAAGAAACACGATGATGTTTTCCCGAGGTATCGGAGAGTCGCCACTCCCCACTAGTCCTCGTTGGAGCACCCACGCAAGGGTGTAGCTCCCCCTTGATCCGCGTAAGGATGAAGTGCTCTCTACGGGCTGATTCTTCGACACCCCGTCGCGGTGAATCACCCAAAACCGCTCACAAGATGAGCTGGGTCATCGACAAGCTCCGCCAGATGATCACTTAACTCCCAATCACCACTGAGCCGTCTAGGTGATGGTGAACACCAAGAGTAACAAGCAAGAACTCTCACTTGACCGTGGCAAGCCTAATGAGATGGGTGAATGCACACTTGCTACTCCCTATGCACTAATGAGGTCCTTAATCTTGGATTCTCAAATCACAATCTCCTTACTAGGCTCTTGCACTTGAAAGGTGTTTCTCAGCTGAACAAATGAGTAAGAGAGCTCAAATGGACGAGCGGGAGAAGTATTTATACACCCTTCACACAAATCCAACCGTTATGTGCCAACTCAGAATTTTTCGTATTGACCGGACACGTCCGATCGATGGCAACGGTCGACTTCAGATTCAAACTGTGCTGAGTGACCGAACTCATAGCCGAGTCCGGTCAGGGGTGACCGGACGCGTCCTGTCGCTTAAAATCTTCTCTGGAACCTCTCTGTTCCATTTTTATGGCCAACCAGACGCACTGTAGCCGCGTCCGATCAGTAGTCCACCGCGTCTGGTTGCAAACCCTAGCAAGGTTGACCACAGACTGCACCACCTACACATCCGGTCAAGTGCTTATCAGCGTCCGGTCACTTGAGCTTATGCTACTGCCATCCAATACACTTACCGGACGCGTCCGGTCAAGTAAAGGACCGCGTCCGGTTAAGCAATAATGCCACAAACCACTCTGGATCGCAACACGACTTGAACGAAACTTGTTCTGAAAGATCTTTGGGCTTCACCTGAACTACCTAGCGCTAAGTTTGATAAGTGTGCACCACACCTAAACCATTAGACTCACCTAGGTCAAGCTACCCGCTCATGCCCCCTTTATAGTACATCCAAAGAAAAAAAGTCCTAAACTACTCTAAGTGCCTCTCCAACACCAAACGACACTTAGAATTAGTTCATCCTTAACATTACCGCCAATCCTTTGAAAGCCGAAACGATTTCCATCGATAGGGGCATGAAAACTATATTGCCCAAACAATCACCATTACCATGACCTAACTTATTAAAGTTTCTGCAAAACACACGTTAGTCAAAGTAATTTCCGTCGTCATCAATCATCGAAACCCAACTAGGGGCCTAGATGCTTACAGGTTATACTAAGGGTGTGTTTAGTTCTCACCTAAAATCTTTACACCCCATCCCATCGAATGTTTGGAGACATGTATGGAGCATTAAATATAGATAAAAAAAATAACTAATTGCACAGTTTGCATGTACTTTGCGAGACGAATCTTTTAAGCATAATTAGTCTATGATTGGACACTAATTGCAATAGTTATACATGTGTTACAGTACCCCGCAAACTTTACAGCCCCTAAACTAAACACGCCCTAATATGTAAATGACAAGTCACAAACAATTTTAGCCTAAGTAATGTTGGAAAAGTTGTGGTCCGTTGCTAATGATTGACTGCTCAAACTTATTATGCTTCTATGGTGCTGGCGGGGGGACAAAAATAAAACAAGAGAAAATTCATGGACGGTCCTTTAAGTTGGCAAGAGATGCCATCTAGGTCCTTCTACTTTTAAAATGCTATTTCTAGGTTCGTAAACTTGGCTTCGGGTGTTATCTAGGTCTAAATGGGTCATAACCGCTCTAGATATTGACGTGGCATGCTGTTTATGTATTTGAGAACTTGATAAATCTTTTGCGTATTCAATAATTTTTTTAATGAGTTATATTCCTCCATTAGTTTCTATTAATTTTTGTTAGACCATAAATAGTTCGTGTTTAGGCCTTCTATTTGGTATCCAAAACATGGGCTAAAGTTTAGTTTAATCCATCCAAACACCCTACTAGGAGACCCAAAGAATTCCTTGGTCCTTGGTTCCTTGCTGTACCTCAGGAAAAAAAATCAAATTCAAGCTGGATGGATGCATACGGTGGCAACCTTGGTCCAACAAATTACCACTCTAGTTGAAGTGGCAATTACACCCTCCGCCTCCGTCCGCAACATATTGTAAATTTATTTCATTAGAGCATCTCCAAGAGACTTTCTAAATTCCACTCTCTAAATCATCATTTGAAGAGTGGTTTGCATAAAACTTGCTCTCTATATCTTTTCATCGTGGTTTGCATAAAAATTGCTCTATGTATCTTTTCATTCTCCAATAGTTCTTCTATATCTCATACGCAATCTAGAGAGTCATTCTCATCTTCTATTTTTGGCTAGCGAAAAATCCAAAATAGCAGACGGCTATATTTGATAAACATCTAGAGAAGCTGTTGGAGGGTAGTTTTTCACAAAGATCTATCATTTAGTAAGGATATGGAGTCTCTTAGAGATGCTCTTATAATAGCATATCAAGCCAAAACATTGTAACTTTGGCTTGAGTTTATACACGTAACATTGAGCAAGTTTATACAAGAAAATTGGAATATTTATGTCGTACTTCATCCCTTTTAAATCGGAAGCCATTTTTAGATACACAGCGGCTGTTTGGAAGCACTAAAAAATCTGTTCCCGCTGCGGGCTGAGCTGCGCCTACAGTAATTTGCCGAGGGAGGAAAAAGTCATGGTCGCAACAACGATTGATTTAGCTGCAACGAACGTGTCTATAGATTTTACTTTGTATCTGAACATAACACATATATGTCTAGGTGCATAGGTTTTGTAGTGCTCCTAGATATATGTACCAAAAAAAGCCAGAATGACTTATGACTTGGAAGGTAGTTAATAATAAATATGTGTCACTAGATTTAGAACATATTTGCATTATATATAATAGATATTGATAATACTCCCTCCATTATATATAATTTATAATTTATAAGACATTTTTGGTTTTTAGATATATAGGTTTTTGTTATGCATATAGACATACACTATGTCTAGATACATAAGAAAAAAAACAATATATCTAGTAAAACACCAAAATGTTTTATGATTCGTAATGAAGAGAGTACCTTTTTTTTATAAAGTTAAGCTTAGAAAGTTTGACTAGATTGTATTATTTTGTACGCAAAGGTAGTATTTGATTGTCTCTAAATAAGGGCCTGTTCGGTTAGAGGTGTTAAAGTTTAACAAATACTGTAGCACTTCCGTCTTATTTGACAAAAAGTTTTCAATTTTGGACTAATTAGGCTTAATAGATTCGTCTAGTAAATTACTCCTAATCTGTGCCGACATGCATGCAATTAGTCTATATTTAGTACTCCATGCATTTGCCGCAACATTAATATGATGGGAGTTAAATTGAATGATTCACAAACAAACAGAGCCTAAATACATTTGTTGCTATACATCTAGATAAATACCAGTACTACATCAGAAATACTATATTTATTTTTGAGATCGAGGTATCTGCGCTTGGGAAAGAGGAGGCGTGAATTGATTATATTATATTAATTAAGGAGTACAGTCTTAACAGGGAGATTGTATGGCTCTGACAGCCAACAACCAGTAACCTCCGCCGCAAACTTGTGGCTGCTGCTTGTGATGGCTAGGAGTATGGCACTATGGCCTAGAGCTAGGCCTGGGTGGTGGTGGGTGCGTGGCATCGAGGAATGGAACCGAACGCAACGGGACGGAAACGGGAATCACACTCCAACCGCTCGCAGCCCACCGTACGACACTCATGTGACGACCGATCTGGTTGGTACCTTGGGTTACATTACATCCCACCAGAGTACAGTCAAGCGGTGATCGCCACTCCAAAAGGGATGTCTTCAGCTTTGCTTTGGTGTAGTCTTGCTTGAACTGCTCACAGGTAGGCGCCCTGTGGATGTGTCCAAGTCCAAGGGATCCAAGGACCTGATCTCCTGGGTTCTTCAGATGAAGTCTGAGAAGAAGGAGGAGCAGATTTTCGACAGCCTGATATGGAGCAAGGCGCATGAGAAGCAGCTGTTGTCTGTCTGTCCTCGAGACGGCGTGCAAGTGCATCAGCACTGATCCTCGGCAGTGGCCCTCGATTGAACAAGTTGTGAGCTGTCTTGACAGTGTGTGATCATCATCATAACGTGCTGATTGCCAGTTTCTTCCTTTTTTTAATCAATCAAAGGCTAGGAGGTATTGACATGAGAGAAGAACAGAGTAGAAAAGCTGTCTGAGTAAATTCAGACAATGCAGGTGCAGGCTAGGCATGGTGTCGTGCTATTATATAGCTAACCAGAAAATAACTTGGGGTCTTGTTTTCGTTCTCAGTAACTCAGTGTTGTGTAAAAGTTGTAAATAAATTCCCGTATCAACCGATGTTTTTATGAGCTGCTGTGCTTTAAATGGTTTCTCCTGTGACTACAATACTGAATTTCATCATCTCAGGGCAGTGATGTTTTCGCCTTGAAATTTTTCAGCTGTGTGATGGCGCACTTCTTATCTTATATACTGAAAAACTGAATCTGAGCTCTGGTTGATACTTTCAGATACTGGGGGAGGACGTGCAACGTTGAGTATACCTTGACAAATAATCTTCCCCAATGCAGAATGTGATCCCTGCTTAAGGCACATTGAGTCATGCTGCTGCTTTCCTTTTCTGGCTGCTATTTATAGAGTCAGCACTCAGCAGCTCAGTCTTGCCCTGGTTGCAGAAGTACAGTGTTCATTTACTTTCTTTGTGGTCTTTGTCTTTTGAAAACTGGATGGTAGCGTATGGCGTCTATTGACTAAATGTTACAGTACAGCTGCTGGAATGTTGTTTGCCGCTGCTAGATTTCTCTACTCCAAAAACTGAAGCAATCTGAGTAAGTTTGGATAATGCAGATGCAGAGATGAACGATCGAACAGAGAGTAGAATAGCAATCTGAGTAAATAAATTCAGATGATGCAGATTAAACTAAACTAAATTAAAACAAAATACACGACTAGCCTCCCACTGCCTGCCTGCACAGTGATCGCTTTTGACTAGTAAGCTCCGGCAACATTATTATCATTCTACTGTCAAGCTGCATCAAGCTGACTGTTTATTACTCCAGTATAAACGTGTCCTTGGAGAGGCAATATACTCTTTATTTTTATTCTAGACTACTGCTATCAGCATCAAGCTTTTACTCTAGACTACTGCTTGCATGCCTGCATCTGCATCTGCAAGGAACCTAGCTGCATACTCATACAATAGTCGGCTATAGAGATATGCTAAACCGTCAATAACCGCCTCACCACAGCTGCTGTTCATCTCTCGTCGTTCGCCGCCGCCGTCGCCGTAGGTCCGAAGGAGGCAGAGCCACAAGGCAATGGTGGAAGCAACAAGTAGTCCGAGAAGGTAAGCACAGGTGACGAGCAGCAGCCAGGCCTGGTCAAGCATCAGCACGTAAAGCACCATAGCTCCGAAGGAGGTGAAGATGACGGGGAGTCGGGGAGGCCCATCCCCTTGACACCGACCTTGAAGACAGCTTCCCACGCGGCGTAGGGCGTCTGCGGCGCGAAGAGGTCTAGGTGGGCCCCCGCCGCCGGCACCACCGCCAGGTAGACGTGTGGTAGGACTAGAACCGCCAGGAAGACGAAGCCGCCGCCACCCGAGATGACCTCGTCGTCGTCGTCACGTAGTATGCCGTAGGTGAAAAGTGCCGCTTCGGCGATGAACATGGACGGCAGGAAGACGCTTAATCCACGCGAAAAAACGGTCCACCCCGTGTTCCCCGATCGTCTTCATCGATGCAGTTGTAGAAGGCTCCAAACGAGACGAGATCGTCATTACCAACTGAATAGCACGGGGTAGGGGCATCGTGGTCTTCACTACTGCTTCGCCATGACCAGATGTGGTGGTGGCGGTTGTGCTGCTGTCGGCCGGTGCCACCATGATTGATTCCTACTGAAGCTCCGATGATCCGATCCTAGCTGGCTGAAGGTACCTATCTATATAGATTGGCCGGCCGATCAGGTCAGGGAAGTGAAGTTTGAGTCTTGATTGATGTCGGTTTCTAGTTTCCATCCATATATGTCATTGTTGTTCAGGGAGGTGATACATCGAGGTTTCCATCCATGTGCTGCACGGCGCACGCCTCGCCCGGCGGTCCGGTAGGTTGGCTTCCCATGTTTCGCAATAAGAAATTAAGGACAGTGTCCATTTATCGACGTAGCAACTTTTTTTTGGAATTCCGCTTCATTGATTAATCAGCATTTTTACAATCAAATTGCAAGCAATGTTTTTATCAAAAAATTGCAAGCAATGTTGCAAGAAGCTAGGGGGATTAGACCAAACAAAGGAGGCTAAAGTAGAGGAAGCATGTTGGGCACATAAGTGTGCTGCAAAATTCGTCTCTCTTCTGGCTGAAGGGGCTTAAACGAAGTTAAACGAAGTGAAGTTAGAGACGCTCTCCTCCACGTCATCAAGAATCGCCTTGATCTCTGAATGGTGTTTTTCCTTGTTCTTCCACAAAAATACCAGCTCTAGACAGTCAGATTCCACTATGATGTGCTCCCTGGTACCCTCTGGAATTATCCGAATGCCATCTCGAAAAGCTTCCGCTTCTGCCATTAAAGCTGAGCCGCTGACTCCATCGACTCTTTCCATCAAGCTGAAGCTGCTAGCATGGCCCCGCAACTGTTGCACATCACCACCCTCGCTCGTTGCTCCGGAGTTGGACTTATGGTGGTACGCCCCATCAACATTAATTTTCACCGTCACCTCCCCAGGCAGTTGCCAATGCTTCACCTGCCTCGACATTGTCTGTGAATTTATCTGCTTGCCACTAATAATCAGCTGGTAGCAGGTCTCAATCACCCAAGCCAAAGCCTTGCCTGGATCACGCCCCTCTCCTCCTCACTGCAAAAGGAACTCTCTAGCAAGTCCCTTGCCAATGTTCTCGGACAAAGCGCACACAACTTCACTCCTGTGAGTGTTCTGAACATGTTCCAAAGCTCAGTCGCAAAGGTGCAATGTAAGTGGGTGGTGGTAAGTAGTTTCATCCTTCATCCCGCAGAAACCGCAAGTTCCCATCGTTCCTATATGTTTACGGTGGAGGTTAGTGATCACTTTTGGAGTTCTCATTTTTTAGACTAATTAAGTAAGCTCCGGCAACATTATTATGGCGCATTCTAATGTCAGGCTGCATCAAAGCTGACTGTTTATTACAGTATAAAGGTGTGCCTGAAGAGGCAACGTACTCTTATTTTTAAGGACAATGCTATGGTACATCATTTGCTTGCTAGAGGTTACCTCAAATAAATTAAATCTGAGCCTTTGATTTCTTGGATTACACACCCACAAGCTAGTGACTAAATCTCATACAGATGCAAATCAGGTACATGTCACGTTGGCACACACATGCAAATCACATCCATACAAAGTGTATTATATTAATTCACATGTAAAATTACATATTAACCAAAATCAAGTCCGAAGTTACAAAATAAAAAAAGATTTACTATCCGTCAGCTCATGCATGCATCAAACAAATCTAGAAAAATGATTTTTATATCTAAAAATTTCCTAATTTATTCTACTTTACAAGATAAAAAATCAAATAAATATATATGTCACATATTACCTCTTGTAAGGTAATAGGTCATATAGGTGATCAAATAAATGAACACACAGCTCACATTAATTTGAGGTACTGCAAAGCCCAATCTCTTACTACCAATCTTGCACCAAAAAGAAGGCCAGACAGCATGGCCATGTCGCCTGCTTTTCCCGGCCGTCGGATCGGCCGGGCGGACGGCCCAGATCGTGTGAGCTCCGGTCATTTTACAAAAAAAACCTCGAATGTTAGTCGAATCAACCCGCAGTCCAGACCTCTTCTCAGGTTTTTTTTTTCAAAAATGTCCTTGAACTTTACCGAAATCAACTCGCAATCCTGGCCTTTTTTATAGGCCGGTCTGTCTCCCGCTCGGGCCTGTATAACGTCGGACATGGGTCTTAGTGGGCCGAATTCGGCCCGATACCGTTTTTCTATTTTCCTGTGAATTTATAATTTGTCTAAATCGGTTGAAATTTTGTAAAGATCATAATAAAACAAATAAAAATAAAAAAAATACCAAAACAATTATGTTGAACTCTACACAACTAGCACTGCACTGTAAACACATAACATCACACGTTTTAATGTAATTTTTTTGCTATTAATGTGGATCTAGATTTCTCTAGAGTTTTATGTAAATAATTAATAGAGTTAGTTTTTTATTCAAATTGCTATGAAATTTTTACAGTAGCTTACCCTTACCACACATAAAATAATGATTTAATGACTTTACTGGCTTTACGATCCTAAAAAATATATATATGTTCGCCTATGCATAAATATTACCCCACGTATGAAATAACAGTCTATCAGATATAGTAATATAGTGCAAAAAAACAGGCATAGTTAATGAACTCTGGTGCAACAAGATCACCAAACCTAACCAGATGCGCGTAGCTCAGTTTGTAAATTTAAATAATTGAAATAATACTTGCTCTGCTAGCTGCATCTTTGTTACATGCTCCCATTCGGGAATAATTTGGTCACTCAGAGTTCAATACTAAAACTGCTGCATACAATATATAAACAACCGCAATCTATTGGAATGACCATTTCCCCTAACGTTGGCCTTGTCCGAAAATACAGCAAACAAACCAATACTTGTATCTAAATTATTTTCAAATAAATTATCAATTAGTTAAATGTATTACAGTAAAATGGTCTCTTACTGGCCTGCACGGCAACGCCGCGTGCCTTTTCTAGTTTTTAATTCTAGACTAGACTGCTACATCAGCAGCATCGAGCTGCTGCATGCCGCTTGCATCTGCAACTCCATGGAACCTAACAGCAAACTCATACAATAGTCGGCCAAAGAGATATGCTAAACCGTCAATAACCGCCTCACCGCAGCTGCTGTTCTCTCGCCGTCGTTCCCCGCCGCCATCGCCATAGGTCCGAAGGAGGCAGAGCCAGAAGGCAACGGTGGAAGCAACGAGTAGTCCGAGAAGGTAATTCCAGGCGACGAGCAGCGGCCACGCCTGGTTAAGCATCACCCTAAGCAAACAAACTCCGACGGAGATCACCATGGCGAGGACGCCGATCCACTCGTAGCCCTTACGGAAAGCGTCCCACGCGGCGTAGGGCGTCCGCGGCGCGAAGAGGCCCAGGTGGCCCACCGCCGCCAGCAGCACCGCCATGTAGACGTATACTAGGATGGGAACCGCCAGGAAGCTGTAGCCGCCGGCGCCCGAGATGAGCTCCTCCACCGCGTCGTCGTCACGTAGTATGGCGTAGGTGCTACTTGCCGCGGCGGCGATGCAGAAGGACGGCAGGACGACAAGCATGATCCACAGGAAAACACGGTCCGACCCGTATTCCCCGATCGTCTTCGTCGACGATGTAGATGTAGAAGACTTCGAACCAGACGAGATCGCCATTACCAACTGAATAGCACGGGGTAGGGGCATATGCATTTGGGTGTGCTGCTGCTGTCGGCCGGCGCCCTGACCAGCAGTGGTGGCGGCGGTTGTGCTGCTGCTTTCTGCCGACGCCGCCATATTGATTCGTAGCTCCGATCGATGATCTGATCCTGGCTGGCTGAAGGTAGGTATCTATATATATATATATATTGGCCAGCCGATCAGATCAGGGAAGTGATGTTTGAGTCGACGTTGGTTTCAGTTTCGATCCATATATTCAGGGAGGCCGGTGATACATCGAGGAGTCCGGCGTTTCCATCCATGCGCACGCCTCGCCCGGCAGATGTAACAACTTCCAACAACGTGTGACCTAAATCCAACTGAACAGGCAGAATTTACTAACAATATCATCATTTTTTTAGACTCTTATCATATATACTATATGGCATCAGTTCCCAAAATAGGCCATTCATATATTTTCACATCCAATCTCATGTTAGCTATGTGGCCCATTTTATCGCTATCCAGGGCCCAGGTCCAAACATTGGCCCTGTTTCATTGTTCAATAGGGATGGGCATAAAAGCTGATACTATAGCATGTTTACAAACACGGTTTTAATTCAGGTAATTCGAGTATTATGTCCTGGTACCCGGTTTTAATTCAGGAGATGGGCATAAAAGCTGATACTATAGCATGTTTACCTGAAATTTGTAGAGGAAGACTATATGCTATTTTAGTATTTGTCATTGATTGATCACTATTATCTAATGTTAATTGTGATGTAATTGGGGTCTACTAATCTATGATGTGATTCTTGTATTTTTTGTACAGTACTAAAATGCTAATAAGAGTTGGTTGTTTATATTGCTTAAACTTATAGCTATAGTTCTAAAAATTGGTTGTTTTCTTAATTTCAGATAGTAAAACCAACTCAAAATTTCAAGTAGCCGAAACATCAGGTACTATTTTCTCAAAACAAATACCGCATATCAAATTTGGAAACCCGAATTTCTTAAAACCCGAAATACTTAGCCTGAACTAATTGGGTAACCTGAATGCCCAACCCTGTTGTTGAATTTGTATGGCTTCTACCTTGAGTCAAACTCGGTCATCAAGACAGTTCATGCCTCCACACATGCCGGTAATGCCAGACATTGCTATATTGTTAGATCATCCCCTGGTTTACTTCCGTAGTCTAACTGATCTCGAGGATGAATTTGCATCCATGCGGCTTGATTTGAGAGTTGAGGCATGTACACAGAAATTTTCCAATTGTCACTTTCGTTGTTTTAGATATCATTAAAGGATTAGGAGGTACCAGACCTTAGTGGTCGGAAATATGAAACATGAGTACATGACCATGTTCCTCGCCTCAAAAACATTGTTTCCGGATCAGTCAATTCCGTCCCAACAGTGCAAAAACCTTCTAAAAGTATAGCACCACTCTTGTTTTAATTTCATGTTTCTCATTCACGAGAGATAAACTCATAAACAGAATAGGAAAGCAATTTGAGTTAATTTGAACGCCTTTGCCTTGTCATAGAATGTAGGTGGTACTACCCAAACATGGAACAAGAAGCATTTGAACTACTATATTTTTTCAAAATAATAACAAGAGCAACAACAAAAGAACCAAAATATGAAAATAGTTTATACTATAATGACCAAATATATTAGTTTGTATATGAACATAACATATTATATATATTATGCCGTGTTGAATTCTCTAAATGTTACAAAATGTGTAATGAAGGTTTCTATGAAGATATCTGAGCGTCACAAAAAATTACGAGCCTGCTTGGTTGGCATCCAATTGTTGCTCAACCAAAACCATGGCATGCCAAAGTTTTTAGTCATCAATTGGTTCATTGCCAAAGAACTGGCACACTAATGTTATGGCCAAAGTTTTGACAAGTTTCTAGAAAGTTCTTAGACTGCATAAAAGAGAAAAGATGGTTTCCATTATTGTTATGACAGTCAACCAAATGCATGCCTATGTTTTTTTGTCCTAACTTTGGCAAGCCTTGAATTTGGTAAGCCTAAGTTTTGGCTTGCCATGATTTTGGTTGGGCAAAAATTGACAGCCAACCAATCAGGCCCTATGAAATTAATTGCAATAAGAAACATAGTTTGAGTTTATGAATTCCTACAATAAGAAGCTAATTTGGACACCTACGATGTTTATCTAGTTCATTATTTTTAGAAATTACTTAGAATTGTGGATACTACGAAGTAAATTACTGCTTAGATTAATAATATATTACGTATCATGAACAACATTTTGTTTCTTGAGCGCCTTTGTAAGAACTTATGCTTATCAGTCTATTCATGTAACCAAATAGGGTGCAACTTCTCCTAATTTCTAAATAAAAGAATATTGTTCAGATTGTACGGTGACATGTACAATTATTAAAACTCGTACCACTAAGTCATTGTGTTGTGTTCTGTCTATGCTCTATAATAGATACTCTATATACCCCAATTTTCATCTTTTGACATTTGTATGAACATTCATATTCTGCTTCATCGGCTTGCACCACTAAGTCATAGCGCATGGTCTACTGACTTGACAGAAGCTAATGTTATTTTTAATTTTATAAGCAATGTAATCAAATTTCTTTATTGTCTAGATAATATGTCTAGAGAAATTCCTTTTAAGGTAAGTATCTACGTAGTAAATAATAGTGTGGATAGGCCTATGGCTTGTGGACTACCACGAGACCGCTTAATGTCACTAGACGACAGGTTTGGTGGCTTGTGGATGGTCCACAACCTGCCTCGCCTGCTATCGTGGATCCAACTAAAAACTTGGCTAGAGTCAGCTCCACCAGCTCCAAATCCACCAAAAACTGTTTCACTCCACAAAAAGTTAGCCAAACACTCTACCTCCACCAAATCTGAATTCACCAAAAAAGTGAATCTGAGGGCCAGATTCACCAATTTAGTGGATCTCCTCAAGAGGTGCTTTACCAAACTCAAATTGGTGGAGTTGGGGGAAATTATTACCCACCACTGCCACTCACTACACAATGTAATGGTTCGTTCTAATTTTTTCTTTCTTCTGGATGTTTTCTAATTCACGTAATGTTCCCCACCTTTTCAGTTAGTTGACAGTGGCCTGGATGGATGCGTTTCGGTGCTCTCAATCTGTTTGAATCAAGTGTTGCTGAATGTTAAGGAGGTCAAGAACCTCCAGTTGTGACAAAAGCTTTTATCCGACGTTTCTATTTAGCTACTATTGTTTGCATAAGACATAATTCACCACTAGTTTTTTGCGAGGTGCTGACAATGATATCAGTGACTGATGTTTTTGTTAATGTCAAACCTGCTGGAACTCTCAGCTGCTGAGAAAACGTTGGTGTTGGACTTGCGCTGTCAGATTCTGAGGATTCAGACATATATAAAGCAGAAAGGTAGACATTTCTGTGTGCGTCTGGTGATGCCATATCTGCTTCTCTTATGTTCAGTTCAGATGGTCATTGACACCACCTCTTCTTTTCCAGGGCGATGGTTTTCAATTGCTCAAATTGAGAAGCTGTGCACACGGATCCTATCCAATCTGTATCAAATGACCAAATTCATGAAATCGTTGTGTTTTTGCATCAGTCTATGGCATGTCAAAGCATATGGATACTTATAATAATGACATGTCTTCACTAAAAGTCTTGGAGAGGCCGTTTTTTTTGCGCCTGTGCCAAATGGAGATTTCCAGGGCAGTATGTCCATCAATCCCATCATGCCCTGCCCTGTGTGCTAGTGATCCTTTTTTATTTTTTGAGGATTCTAGAGGGGCCGCACCCCCTACACCTTTATTAACAATAAAAAAGAAGATTTTAATAAAGATACAAAGAAACAAAAAGGACTAAAACAAATCAAGACACAAAAAAAAGAGGCGGCTAACCAGCCAGACTAAAACAGATTGTGGATCCATAAATCAAACAAATCTGCTACAATAGCTTTTGACGAGTTCTCAATTTATTTTAGACTAAGTAAGCTCCAGCAACATTATTATCGCGCATTCTACTGTCAGGCTGCATCAAAGCTGACTGTTTATTACAGTATAAATAAAGGTGTGCTTCAAAAGGCAACATACTCTTATTTTTATTCTCTTATGGTCAGTTGAGATGGTCATTGACACCACATTTTCTTTTCCAGGGCAATGGTTTTCAATTGCTCCAGTTGAGAAGCTGTGCACGGATCCTATGCATTCTGTATCAAATGATCAAATTCATGAAATCGTTGTGTTTCTGCATCAGTCTGATGGCATGTCAAAGCATATGGACACTTTTAATAATGTTATGTCTTTACTAAGGGCCTCTTTGGTATGGATTCCATGGGATCCAGCTCCTACTGACACAACTACTGTAGATGAAATATGTTTTTCTCTCTCATCTCTTCCTCTATCACTGACACACAAGGAGCTAAAGTGAAAAATTTTAGCTTCACTATCTCATATTAGCTTTGTGAGAGGGAGAGTAAAGAGAGAGAAATTCAGCTTCAATGAATAGTAGCACTACAGTGAAAATGTCAGGAGAGCTGGAGCTGCTAGAATCTCTACCAAAGGAGGCCTAAAAGTCTCGGAGAGGCCTTTTTTTTTTGCCTGTGCTAAATGGAGATTTCCAGGGCAGTATGTCCATCATGCCCTTCCCCGTGTGCTAGAGATCACCTTTTTTTAGGAATCTAGAGGGGCCGCAGACCCTATAACTTTATTAACAATAAAAAGAAGAGCTTAAATAAAGATACAAAGAAACAAAAGGACCGGAACAAATCAAGAAACAAAAAAGAGGCGGCTAACAAGCCAGACTAAACACAGATTATGGATCCATAAATCAAACAAATCTGTTACACTAGCTTTTGACGAGTTCTCAATTTTTTTTAGACTAAGTAAGCTCTAGCAACATTATTATCGCACATTCTACTGTCAAGCTGCATCAAAGCTGACTGTTTATTACAGTATAAATAAAGGTGTGCTTGAAGAGGCAACATACTCTTATTTTTATTCTAGACTAGACCTAGACTACTGCTACATCAGCATCAAGAAGCTGCTGCATGCCTGCATCTGCATCTGCATCTGCAACTGCAAGGAAACCTAACAGCATACTCATACAAGAGTCGGCTATAGAGATATGCTAAACCGTCAATAACCGCCTCACAGCTGCTGTTGCCTCGTCGTTCGCCGTCGCCGTCGCCATAGGTCCGAAGGAGGCAGAGCCACAAGGCAACGATGGAAGCAACGAGTAGTCCGAGAAGGAAAGTCCAGGCGACGAGCAGCGGCCACGCCTGGTCTATCAGTCTAAGCACCCAAACTCCGAAGGAGGTCGACACGACGAGGAAGCCCATCCCATCGTGGAACGTCCCCTTATGGAAAGCTTCCCACGCGGCGTAGGGCGTCCGCGGCGCGAAGAGGCCCAGGTGGCCCCCCGCCGCCTCCAGCACCGCCATGTAGACGCATAGTAGGACGGGAACCGCCCGGAAGCCGAAGCCGCCGGCGCCCGAGATGAGCTCGCCGCCGTCACGTAGTATGCAGTAGGTCATACCTGCCGCAGCAGCGATGTACATGGACGGCAGGAAGACAAGCTTGATCCACAGGAAAACACGTACACGGTCCGCCCCATGTTCCCCGAGTTCCCCGATCGTCTTCGTCGATGCAGTTGTAGTTGTAGAAGACTTCCAACGAGACGAGATCGTCATTACCAACTGAATAGCACGGGGTAGGGGCACGGTTATCGTGGTCTTCACTACTGCTTCGTCCTGACCAGCGGTCGCCATGATTGATTCCTAGCTCTGATGATACGATCCTGGCTGGGGAAGGTACGTAGGTATCTATATATATATATATATATTGGCCGGCCGATCAGATCAGGGAAGTGAAGTTTGAGTCGATGTCGGTTTCAGTTTCGGTCCATATATTCAGGGAGGCCGGTGATACATCGATCGAGGAGTCCTGCGTTTCCATCCATGCGCACGCCTCGCCCGGCAGATGTAACAACCAACAACGTTTGACCTAAATCCAACTGAATAGGCAGAATACTAACAATATCATCATATTTTTTTAGACTCGATCTCATACTCCCTTCGTCAAAAAAAAACTTTTTTAGACTCTATCTCATACTCCCTTCGTAAAAAAAAATGCAATCCTAGCTTTGAACGTAGGATTGCGTTTTTTTTACGGAGGAAGTATATACGATATGGCATTAGTTCCAAAAATAGGCCATTTATATATGGGCAACTGCGGCTACCCACTGGTCTACCTAACTGGGCCCTAATTTCACACCCAAGCTCATCTATACTATAATGCACCAATCAAAATTATACTAGGTCTCCCCAGAAAAACATCCCCCGCTGAGAGCCTCCAACCATCGTGTACCCAGACAAATGCACACATAATTTTATCTCTATTAAAATCAAGGGCCAATAAAACACTAAAAACCATCCGACGGCTGATCTTTCGTGTGTGATGCCAGGCTTCTCACCATCCACGCGTACTCCGCATACTCCAGGGCAGCCCCCAAGGCCACAGCCACGGTTCGATCCTCCTCTTCCTCAGTATTTTTTCCATGAAAAAAAATTAAATGTCGTCCACGCATGGGACGCCTCTCCTCTCCCCGTGCCGACCTCCTTTCTCCTCATCGCCCTCATCTCTCTTCCAGATCGGCGGCATCGAGGGCGAATCACCACCGTGCGGGCAAGCGCGAGAGCTCCACTCCGCCGCCGTCGCTCCCTCGTTGTAGATCTATCCCCTTCCCTCGATTTGTTCCTATGGCCGCTGCCGTGAGCCCGCGATTCGTATCCCTACCGTGCCCACACTGCTGCAGGACCCGCCGTGTCTACCTCCGCCGCCGGCCCGCAGAGGGCGCCGCGGCCGCAATGCAGCCCGGCCAAGGCAGTGGCCGCGGAGGCGGCGACAGTGGAGATGGGTAACCGCATCGGGACTGTGGGGCTGTCGAGGCCCGATGCGATGGGGAGATTCAGGAGGTTCGGCAGCAAGTACGTCCCCGAGTCGCTAACCACACTCGCCACCGAGTTCCAGGTAATGCTAATTTATCCGTGCTCGAGGATCTATTCATTGCTTTTTCTCGCTCACTGCCAATTTGGGCACCGTCGTTCAGTTGTTTTTTTACTGGTACATGATTCAGAGATGCAGAGACAGAATGGCATTTGTTAACTAGCGTCCAATACTGAGTAGTAGATTTCTGCTTTCCTGAACCTAGGGTTCTTGAACATACTCAGCATTCATACTATGGACTTCAGTTAGGGGCTCAGACGTAGCTGGGCTTTGAGGTTGGACACTTTATAGTTTGCATATAGTAGACTCATTACATTCCTTGCAGCTGCGTCCACTTGAATTAAACTGATGTATGTATAATTTTATGCATAAAGAAACTGCATGATCAGATATTTATGAGATTGCACAGGACTGTCTTGCTTTTAAGAAATGATACTTTGTTTCGGTAAGGCCATTGTTCAGTGCCATAATAATATAATTTAATAGATTAAAAAGGATAATTGGTCCTTACATACAACCTTGTGATACATTGATCACAGTATTGGTTTTGATCGCCTTAGTTATGTCTTCGTTAAGGTCTGTGATCTGTCCAAATCATATAGGCTGTCCCCTGGCATCAATAAAAATTACTATGTAGGTACTGCATGCCAATGAGGTTCTATGGGCTGTCAACTACTCAGCTCTCTTATTAATTTTGTTAATTTTATTATTGCTGCTTTTTCCAATCTGCCTTTGCTTCCGATCTTAATGAAGACATTGGGTTCCATCATTCTCGCTCCTATATAAGATAGAGATAAATTCAGAAAACCTACTGCACTTAGCATGGAACTTCTGTGTTTTCACCAGAAAATCTACTGCATTTAGAAAATCTTATGGCTCAAGGTCAGTTTCCAGAGGTCAGTTTCTATGTTGGCATACAAATTGATATGCTGCCAATCATATCAGGGGCTGCTCAAGGTAAGACAGTTACATACATTTTTTTTGTAACATGCTGAGATTTGAGATACTAGGGCGGGCATGCTCAAGGAATGATTTTTTTTAAATTTTTACACATGTCACTGTTTTAAGCACGGGAATATCTTCTATTCTGCTTGTTGTGCTCATCTGCAAGCTGAATTGTAGAGTAGTACTTTTTTCCAAAAATGTAACTGATGGCCTAGGGCAATTTAATTGAAAACTTTGTGACATTCCTTGGCTAGGGTCTTACATTACAATATGCATGTGTTCTGTACTTCTGTATTAATGTTTCCGTAAATCAATGCTAGCTCTACTTGCGAGTGAATTGTTTCTGTAAATTGTCAAAGGCTAGAAGTTAATGAGTTGTTATGTGCTGAAGTGGACTATATGCAAATAATGGTTAGTGTAATTCTGCATTCCTCTGAGGATTGTTTGTTTTATTTTTTACAAATTTTATCTTGTTTTGTATTTCGCTAGAGCACGCTGATGGCGAGGCAGAGCATGACATGGTGACATTGCGCTTGATGGCTGCACAACAAGGACAAGTTCGACGAGGGCGGCCCTTGCGTCGCGCGACCTTGCGCATAGGCGGCAAACGTGGATCCCCGAAGTGCCATGGCACATAGCTCCGGGTCGGTGGGTTTATTGCTAGCTTTACAAACACTTGCCTATTATCAATATAATGTGGCGCATGTGGTAATCTATTTATGCTGTTATTGGTTTCAAAGGTGTATTACCTATTTACACACTTAGCTATCACATTCACCGAGTCAGTGCAAATGCTATCACATTCAGATTCACTGAGGATGAAATTCTTGGTGGACATTTTGAAGAACAGTGCAAATGAATGTGGAGACAATATCCCTGTAGAACTCAAAGACCTAATTAAGCAAATACAAGGCGAGACATGACTTTATTATGCCTCGTTTATGCATGTTTTTTCTTCATATACAATTGCGTGAAACTTAAACTATGAAAAAAATATTATCGTTTGGTTATTTTCATGTGTATCCTGAAATGAAACCGTAGCGTTAGCACGGGCACTATACTAGTGTTAGTTATGTGGCCCATTTTATCGCTATCCAGGGCCCAGGTCCAAACATTGGCCCTGTTTCGTTGTTGAGTAGGGATGGGCATAAAAGCTGATACTATAGTAAGTTTACAAACATGGTTTTAATTCAGGTAATCCGGGTATTAGGTCCCGATACTCGATCTACCCATTTTACCTTAAATTTGTAGAGGAAGACTATATGCTATTTTAGTATTTGTCATTGATTGATTGATTACTATTATCTAGTGTTAATTGTGATGTAATTGGGTCTACTAATCTATGATATGATGCTTGTGTTTTTTTTGTACTAAAATGCTAATAAAAATTGTTTATATCGCTTAAACTTATAGCTATAGTTCTATCTCTTTTGAAATTTGGTTGTTTTCTTAATTTCGGATAGTTCGGGTATGCCCAAAAATGTACTCAAAATTTCAAGTAGCCGAAACATCAGGTACTATTTTCTCAAACAAATATCGCATATTCTTAGAACCCGAAATACCTGGCCCGAACTAATTGGGTAACCTGAAGTTGTTGAGTTAGGACATGTTTGATTCCACTCACTAAAGTTTAGTGACCCCTCTAAAGTTTAGTGGCCCATGTTTGGTTCTATCCACTAAAGTAGTTGTCCCATGTACATTTTAGTCACTTTTAACTACTCCTTGATTACTAAAGCCACTAAACTTTAGTGGGGGTAGTGACCAAAAGTGACTAAAGTTTAAACTTTAGGAGGGATGAACCAAACAGGCCCTTAGTATGTCGTCTACCTCGAGTCAAACTCGGTCATCAAGACAGTTCATGCCTCCACACATGCCGGTGATGCCAGGCATCGATATATTGCTAGATCATCCCCTGGCTTAATTAGTTCCCTAGTCTAACGGGATCTCGAGGATGAATTTGCATCCATGCGGCTTGGTTTGAGAGTTGAGGCACGTACACAGAAATTTCCCACTTACCACTTTCATTGTTTTAGATATCATTAAAGGATTAGGAGGTACTAGACCTTAGCGGTCGGAAATATGAAACATGAGTACATGACCATGTTCCTCGTCTAAAAAATGTCATTCGGGGAACAGTTAGCTCCGTCCCAACAGTGCAAAAACCTAAGTATAGCACCACTCTTGTTTCACGTTTCTCATTCCTATTGGTATGAGAAGGTGGCTGCTAAGGTACTACTTCCTCCTTCCCATAATAGAAGTCGTTATATGATGTGTGCAGATCAAACTTTCTCAACTTTAATTAGATTGGTAGAAAATACGTGTAATATTATATTTTTAAATAAATTTATTATGATAGTATATTCAATGATCTATCTAATGATACAAATTATGTATTATAAATATTAATATTCTTTTATATATAATTGGTCAAAGTTTAAAAAGTTGACTTATCAGGAAGCGAGAACAACTTCTATTTTGGGACATAGGGAGTACCGGACATAAGAGATAAACTCATAAACAGAATAGGAAAGCAATCTGAGTTAATTTGAACACCTTTGCCTTGTCATAGAATGTAGGTGGTACTACCCAAACATGGAACGAGAAGCATTTGAACTACTATTATTATTTTTTTCAAAATGACAACAACGACAACAAAAGAACCCAAATATGAAAAATAGTTTATACTATAATGACCAAATATATTAGTTTGTATATGAACATAACATAGTATACCATGCCGTACCTAATTCTCTAAATGTTAAAAATGTGTAATGAAGGTTTCTGTGGATATTTGAACGTCACAAAAAAAATTACGAAAATAATTGCAATAAGAAACATAGTTTGAGTTTATGAATTCGTACAATAAGAAGCTAATTTGGATGCCTACGATGTCTATCTAGTTCATTATTTTTAGAAATTACTTAGAATTGTGGATACCAACATTTTGTTTCTTGAGCACCTTTGTAAGAACTTATACTTTTCAACAATATATTCATATAACCAGATAGGGTGCAACTTCTCCTAATTTCTAAAAGAATATTGTTCAGATTGTAGGGTGACATGTACAATTTTTCAAGAAACTCATACCACTAAGTCATTGTGTTGTGTTATGTCTATGCTCTATATTAGATACTCTATATACCCTAATTTTTGTCTTTTGATATTTGTATGACCATTCATATTCTGCTTCATCAGCTTGCACCACTAAGTCATAGCGCATGGTCTACTGACTTGATAGAAGCTAATGTTATTTTTAATTTTAAGCAATGTAATCAAATTTCCTTATTTTCTAGATAATATGGCTAGAAATTCCTTTTAAGGATGTCAGTACTCTATTAGTGTTCACGATCTCCAACAGACACTAGTGAGTTTTAAGCATCTATGTAGTAAAATAATAGTGAGGATAGGCCTATGCCCTGTGGACTACCACAAAGATTGCTTAATCTCTAGATGACATGTTTGGTGCCTTGTGGATGGTCCACAACCCGCTCGCCTGCTATCGTGGATCCGACTAAAAACTTGGCCCGAGTCATATACATATGAATCAGAGAAGCGAAGTCTTACCTACTAGACTTGCTGATAAGGCTAGCCATTAACTTTTTCTTTTTTCTTTTTTGAAAAAGATAGCCATCAACTAGGGTAGAGTAGACGACGAGGTATCCTAAAGATTGAATAGTCAACGGTAATTCATTAGGTTGGTTTAGATGTGGAGATGATGGATGTCCTATGCATTATATTTGATGCTAGATGATATAACTGGATGTTGTTTGCTGGGTAAATAACTATTGCAAGACAAATTTGATGTTAAAAACATCATCTATTATTATCGAAGGGAGTTGCATAGGCAGGGACATTACCATACCATTTTGGCCAGAATTGGATCTTGGCGTTAACTGCCAGAGTTATTTCCAAGATGAAATTGAACTAGCACATCCTTCTCATGTTAGGCCATTTTTAATAGTGATAGATATGGCCCAACAACTGAGACTGATCGCTTTGCCATGTCTAGTCATTCGTCACACCCTTGGCATGGGAGAAGGAGACATTTTTATTCATACATAGCCATATCACACACAAGGAATATACAAAGTCGAAGATTCGTTTCATCAAAAGACAAAAAAAAGTTGGGAATTCGTTTCGGAAAGAAAAAGATTGGGAATTTGCTCACAACAAACATAGGACTATACCAAAACATAGGAGCATATATACAAGTATAGCAAAGGAGTAGGACATAACATAGAACCTCTTGTTTGTCTGTCCAAATCCAAAAGAGAGGTTTTTTTTTTGAGTGGAAAATCCAAAAGAGAGGCGTCCCCACCTGTCGGGACTCGGGAATCCTGGGATCCTTTCTCTTTATCCACCAAAAGGAGAAGAGCCCGTGTGGCCTGGCCCCCAGCCCCAGCCAAGAAGAGAAGCCCGGCCCGGCCAGCAGGGACACGGAGGCGCGGCCGCCGCCCGAACTCCACTCCTTCCGTCGGCCGTCGACCGATCCATCTCCACTCCTCCAGGTTCACTTCGGCTCTCCCTCACCCTCTCTCTCCTCGTGCTTCTGTGCCGCTCCCCTCCAGGCTCCAGGTGCCCTGCGCCCCTGCCGCCGGCCGGACCGGCGCCCGCCTCATGAAGACCAAGGCATCTGCCGCCGACGAGGTAACCGTCGCGGCCCGCATATCCACCTTTCTCCTGTTATTTTACACTCCGGTCGGTTTCTTAAAACCTAGCTAGGGTACCTAACTCTGGTTCTTGAGAACAAAAATTCCTTTTTTTTTTTGGGTAGGAGTCGACAACAAAACTGCTGCTTTACTGTACTCGCACTATAGATTCACAATTCTTCCCCACATCGATTAGGATCATGTGTTTTTTCACCTCGTTTAAGATGCCGATTCTTTCATGTGTTCATTCATAACAATTAGATAGAGAAGCCCAGAATTCAGAAACCACGCCAAAACGAAATTAACTGTCAAATTGAGGCGCCGATTCTTCAACCGTGTATATTGCTGTATCTTGTCCCAAAACCCTGCTGACTGAATTTCCCCCTTTGTTTGTTTGCTATATATATTAGGATGATGCCGAGCCCAAGAAGATCCGGTCCTCACGCAGTAAGCGCCGGCGACGCCGTCACAGCCGCTCCTCCTCTAGTTCTGAATCTCCGCCCCGCAAGCGCTCCAAGAAGCACAGCAAGAGGGTTCCTGACAAGAAGAGCAAGAGGAGCAAGCCCAGCGGCAGCCGCAGACGCCGGCAACGTAGTCTTAGCCCTAGCCGTAGCCTCAGCAGCAGCAGCAGCACTTCCTCAGTAGCCCGACGCAGCTGCTCCTCATGTAGCAGCAGCGGTGCCTCTGGGAGGTCGGTGAGTCCGCTGCCAAGGAGCCGAGATGTTAGGAAGAAAAAAGTGAGGGGGAGGGGGAGGGACAGGGACAGAGAGAGGGATCGCAAGGGGAGAAAGCTGCGGAGATCGGCAAGTTCGTCTAGCACCTCAGCAAGTAGTGGCAGTAGTAGGAGCAAGAGCAAGAGCAAGAGCAAGAGCAGGAAGCGGAGGACTGTTGGTGGCACTAAGGATGGTGCTACAAGGGATAAGATGGAAAAGGACTACACCGATCGCCGTTCTTCTTGGTCTGACATGAATGTGGATGAGGATGTTGATAAGGAAGAAGACAAACTTGCCATTGCCAAGGAGGTGGACAATGATATTGACAGGCACAAGAAGAATTCAGAATTGGAGAGCTCACCTTCCAAGAATGCCAATGAAATGGAAGAGATAGTACCTGCCAGTGGTGGAAATTCAGATGCTCAGGATCTGGAGCTGATTCTTAGGCAGAAAGCTCTTGAGAACTTCAGGAAATTCAGGGCAGCAGCGACCATGGGAGGCAAAACAGATAATGGAGCTGCAGTGAAGGAAGCATTAACAGATGATAGCCTAAAGAATTCTGGCACAAAGGTTGCTGAAGCCACCCATTTTCAGAGTCAGGGAAGCAGTCTTGGAGCCAGACTTTCTGCTGGATCACCTAGATCACAGAATTTTGGGAATGGTGCAAGTCATTCTTGGAAGCAGGAAAACAGTGCTGGCATGAGTTGTGGGACTGGATCACCTCGAATACTTGAGCCTGCTGAGACTGGTGGCCGTACTCAACTGAAGGGAAGAACAGTAGAATCAACGCATTTGGCTTCTCAGTTTTTGTCACCACTGGATGCTAGGAATGGTCGCAGTGTTATGCAAAGGCTTGTGCCCCCTCCAGGTAGTTCTGCTAGTGTAAATCAAAGGTTAGGAGGCAGTGCAGGGCTGAATCATGTCAATGGAGCTCCAAGGATTAGATCAGTTGTGAGCATACCCAATAGGGAGAGGCTTGATGGTAGCACACATACTACACCCCCTAGGCTCAGTGAGGATTCTTCCCCTGTTGAAAGCAGTGGCAAAGTTGGACTCCCTCTGAATGACACTAACAAGGCTGAAGGAACTAATGGAGAGAACAGAAAAACAAGTGAAGCTCCAGCGTCTAACGGTTCTGTATTGTCACCTGCCGAGGACAGGAGCCAGGCAAGGATTGAGGATAAAGATGGTTTCCAGAAGAAGACTTTCTCTAGAATGCATGATGGAGAGACAGTGGAGGTGAGGAGCAGACCTTCGCTGTGGCTTCAGGTGCCTTGAATTGTCATGCTGAAACTATATTCATCCAATCTAATTCCTTTTTTCTCTGTTTTTATAGGTCAGCTACAAGGTCTACATACCCAAGAAGAACCCGGCCCTTGCAAGGAGGAAACTGCAGCGCTGAAAATGCCAAGAATATATAATTCATTAGTTTTAATGTCTGCGCTATAGGTTTGGCTGGATATACCTATTTTTGTGAACCACGAGTCCACGAGTACACAGTATACACGTCTTCTGGAATCTGGATATCTTTGGCCACATCAAAATCGCCCTAAATTGCAGTTTTGATGGCCGACAGAAGCATTGACACTTGTTAAAACATGGCATATCTGTTGTTCAACTGAATGATCAGTTTCTTACAGCAAAGCTATTAATTTTCCTGGGAATTGGATCATTGTAATCAGCAAACTTGCCGTCCAATACTGAAACTCTGCCATATGCATCTATTGGTGTTGGCATATATTCTTTAGACATGCAGTGGCTACCTTGTAGCAAGCAGATGTTGGACAGACACTGCAGAATGCAGATTTGCCTTTTGTGCCTGAAACGATGTCAGATACTGGAATGAATCCTGTTTCAAGAGATGTGCGTGTGCTCGATTGTACTCTCTAGTCTGTGAGATTATTAAGTTTGTTCATAATATTGCTGCTTTATTGTCGTTTTGATTTGTTTGACTGTGAGTCGTGTGGGTTGTGTGCGCGTCGAGGAGCATCAGATCCGCTTGCTTGCTGAGCATTGGATGCTTCCGGCTGCCCTTTTGTTTCCTGTGCCTGGTTGCTAGTTCAAATGCTGATGAACATAGGTGTTTTAATCATTTTCTGTTTTCGCTTTGTGTTGTCAAGGAAATCGGAAATACGTTCTTGTTCCCCTCAAGAATCAAGATGTTTGTTGCAGGTTGAGTTTGGATCATAGCAGCAGGAAGTAGCCACAGTAACATGATTTTTACAGCAAAATATGTGCTTTTCATATACTAGTATAGTGCCCGTGCTAACGCTACGGTTTCATTTCAGGATGCACATGAAAATAACCAAACGATAATATTTTTTTCATAGTTTAAGTTTCACGCAATTGTATATGAAGAAAAAACATGCATAAACGAGGCATAATAAAGTCATGTCTCGCCTTGTATTTGCTTAATTAGGTCTTGGAGTTCTACAGGGATATTGTCTCCACATTCATTTGCACTGTTCTTCAAAATGTCCACCAAGAATTTCATCCTCAGTGAATCTGAATGTGATAGCATTTGCACTGACTCGGTGAATGTGATAGCTAAGTGTGTAAATAGGTAATACACCTTTGAAACCAATAACAGCATAAATAGATTACCACATGCGCCACATTATATTGATAATAGGCAAGTGTTTGTAAAGCTAGCAATAAACCCACCGACCCGGAGCTATGTGCCATGGCACTTCGGGGATCCACGTTTGCCGCCTATGCGCAAGGTCGCGCGACGCAAGGGCCGCCCTCGTCGAACTTGTCCTTGTTGTGCAGCCATCAAGCGCAATGTCACCATGTCATGCTCTGCCTCGCCATCAGCGTGCTCTAGCGAAATACAAAACAAGATAAAATTTGTAAAAAATAAAACAAACAATCCTCAGAGGAATGCAGAATTACACTAACCATTATTTGCATATAGTCCACTTCAGCACATAACAACTCATTAACTTCTAGCCTTTGACAATTTACAGAAACAATTCACTCGCAAGTAGAGCTAGCATTGATTTACGGAAACATTAATACAGAAGTACAGAACACATGCATATTGTAATGTAAGACCCTAGCCAAGGAATGTCACAAAGTTTTCAATTAAATTGCCCTAGGCCATCAGTTACATTTTTGGAAAAAAGTACTACTCTACAATTCAGCTTGCAGATGAGCACAACAAGCAGAATAGAAGATATTCCCGTGCTTAAAACAGTGACATGTGTAAAAATTAAAAAAAAAAATCATTCCTTGAGCATGCCCGCCCTAGTATCTCAAATCTCAGCATGTTACAAAAAAAATGTATGTAACTGTCTTACCTTGAGCAGCCCCTGATATGATTGGAAGCATATCAATTTGTATGCCAACATAGAAACTGACCTCTGGAAACTGACCTTGAGCCATAAGATTTTCTAAATGCAGTAGATTTTCTGGTGAAAACACAGAAGTTCCATGCTAAGTGCAGTAGGTTTTCTGAATTTATCTCTATCTTATATAGGAGCGAGAATGATGGAACCCAATGTCTTCATCAAGATCGGAAGCAAAGGCAGATTGGAAAAAGCAGCAATAATAAAATTAACAAAATTAATAAGAGAGCTGAGTAGTTGACAGCCCATAGAACCTCATTGGCATGCAGTACCTACATAGTAATTTTTATTGATGCCAGGGGACAGCCTATATGATTTGGACAGATCACAAACCTTAACGAAGACATAACTAAGGCGATCAAAACCAATACTGTGATCAATGTATCACAAGGTTGTATGTAAGGACCAATTATCCTTTTTAATCTATTAAATTATATTATTATGGCACTGAACAATGGCCTTACCGAAACAAAGTATCATTTCTTAAAAGCAAGACAGTCCTGTGCGATCTCATAAATATCTGATCATGCAGTTTCTTTATGCATAAAATTATACATACATCAGTCTAATTCAAGTGGACGCAGCTGCAAGGAATGTAATGAGTCTACTATATGCAAACTATAAAGTGTCCAACCTCAAAGCCCAGCTACGTCTGAGCCCCTAACTGAAGTCCATAGTATGAATGCTGAGTATGTTCAAGAACCCTAGGTTCAGGAAAGCAGAAATCTACTACTCAGTATTGGACGCTAGTTAACAAATGCTATTCTGTCTCTGCATCTCTGAATCATGTACCAGTAAAAAAACAACTGAACGACGGTGCCCAAATCGGCAGTGAGCGAGAAAAAGCAATGAATAGATCCTCGAGCACGGATAAATTAGCATTACCTGGAACTCGGTGGCGAGTGTGGTTAGCGACTCGGGGACGTACTTGCTGCCGAACCTCCTGAATCTCCCCATCGCATCGGGCCTCGACAGCCCCACAGTCCCGATGCGGTTACCCATCTCCACTGCCGCCGCCTCCGCGGCCACTGCCTTGGCCGGGCTGCATTGCGGCCGCGGCGCCCTCTGCGGGCCGGCGGCGGAGGTAGACACGGCGGGTCCTGCAGCAGTGTGGGCACGGTAGGGATACGAATCGCGGGCTCACGGCAGCGGCCATAGGAACAAATCGAGGGAAGGGGATAGATCTACAACGAGGGAGCGACGGCGGCGGAGTGGAGCTCTCGTGCTTGCCCGCACGGTGGTGATTCGCCCTCGATGCCGCCGATCTGGAAGAGAGATGAGGGCGATGAGGAGAAAGGAGGTCGGCACGGGGAGAGGAGAGGCGTCCCATGCGTGGACGACATTTAATTTTTTTTCATGGAAAAAATACTGAGGAAGAGGAGGATCGAATCGTGGCTGTGGCCTTGGGGGCTGCCCTGGAGTATGCGGAGTACGCGTGGATGGTGAGAAGCCTGGCATCACACACGAAAGATCAGCCGTTGGATGGTTTTTAGTGTTTTATTGGCCCTCGATTTTAATAGAGATAAAATTATGTGTGCATTTGTCTGGGTACATGATGGTTGGAGGCTCTCAGCGGGGGACGTTTTTCTGGGGAGAGCTAGTATAATTTTGATTGGTGCATTATAGTATAGATAAAAAAAAAATTAACAACGTCTATAACCACCCATTATGGGCCCGTTCCAGCCCGGCCTGCTAAGATAAAAGTGGCCCGCGCCCCTGGGCCCTCTCCTTCTCCTTCCTCGCCTCGCTTCCCGAACCGCTCCACCGCCGACGCCGCCGCCCCTCGGTATCCCGTTCCAACCGCCGCGCCGGCGACATGCCACCCAAAGGTCCGTACTCTTCTCCTTCTCCTCCTATTGTCCTACCCCTCCCCGCGCTTCACTGACGTCGAGAGACGACGACCGCTTGCCTGCAGAGCTGCCGGGGTTCTACTACGACCCAGAGAAGAATCGCTACTTCCCCATCAGGGGCCCCATCCCGGGCGCTGCTGTCCGCCGCCCTCCCCCTCCCGCTCCCGCAGTGCCACCGCCGCCCGCGGACACAACGGGATGCAGCAGGAAGAGGGCGAGGCGGCCCGAGCTGCTCAGCGCTAGGGAGATGTACGGCGGCGGGGTCATCTTCTCCAATAGCGCCGCCAGGTCCACGTTCAAGCAGCAGTGCCACTACGCGCAGGCGTCTCAGCCCACGGTGATTGTCCGAGCTACTTAGTCCTTGCTTTCTTGTGCATTACTGTATTATTATAATCTGAGGTAATCTTTCATCATCGTGCGGCTTGGCAGGTCTGGAAGTACCAAGCCACCACCTCTGTGGCTGATAAAGCCCTCGAACAATTGGACGCCATGGTTCAGACACCGCAAGGGTTGAAAGAGTCCAGGATGCTAGTCACCGGCAGCATGAATGGTTCGATTCGGTAAGAGCCTTTGTTTGCATCTGTTTCTATTTATATTATCTAAATAAACCCAGTATTTGAATCCATCCATTTTTATTTTTGTTCAAGCTATGTAGATTTAACATTACCATATGTTGCCTGAGACTGAAATTGTAGTATGCAAGCCTTGTTGAGCCTATCTTGGTATCACCATGTCACAGCCTATTGTCTGCTCACATAAATTAATCTTTCGCCTTACACTGTTTTCATCTTTCATTGTTCTTCACTTTTACTGATGTCAAATGCCATGGTACATTTTCCTGTAATCCTCTCACAGGTTATATGGATTAGGGACTCCTCTGAATAACTCTGAGAATGAGGCAGAGTTTTTGCCCCAACCTACTTGGACTCCCGCAGGAAGGCACAAGGCAGGTGCACTCCCCAGCATTTGGTCATCTGAAGTAGGCTACACAACTTTCTCATCCAGTATATCATGTATAAAGAAGCTTGGACGTCATGTCCCTGTTGCATCCAACACTAATTCATCAGTTCAGCGAGCATTGTATCCTAAACTCGTTACTTATAATATTCTCTATATATTTGTTGTTGCCATAGATGCACATGTTTTGCATTCTGTTTTCTTTATTCTTAACTGGAAATATGCTGTGAGCTTGGGTCCCTTGACGTTGTGAAACATGGTGGCTACTCTTGGATCTGGAGAATCTGGTCGCTCTATATATACTATGGATCTTTCTGAAGCTATTGACTCGGCAATGGGATCATGGACTACCTATAGAGTTCATTCACTTGATCGTACAATGTGGACAGCTGATTGTAGTTCTGATGGCACACATGCAGCTTTCGGTGAGTTCATTGAGTCAGAGCTTAAATGTAGGAGACAACTAAAATTTCCCTTGCACATAGATACACTATTTTTGTAACTTGTTTCTGTTTTAGCTTTTTGTTACATAACTCTATCAAGTTGGATGCATTCACTGACAATTTTGCTACCGAATCAGCATTCCTGAAATTTTTTGAGGATTTAAACTTGACAGTTGAGTATTGAATCCATATAGCAAGACCTTCTTGTTTTGGTACTTGTATACCTATATACTTTTCTTCCACCGTAACTCAGTTGATTTTGGTTCTTGTGATGCCTTTTTTCAATTTAAAGGTTAGTCATTTCTATAATTGGAGCAATTAATTTAATTGTCATAACAAGATGTTCTCATTCTTACAGTTTTTGCAATTCGCAGCCTGCTTATGTTACTGGCACAATACAGTATCCTTTTCGCTTGGGATTCACTTTTCACTTGTTCATCTTATTCTAGGTTCAGACATTGGTGCCGGTCTACTCGATTTGGAAACATGGAGATTATCGTGGCTATGTCGATCAAAAAGTGATGTTCTTACCCTGAAATTTGTGCACTCGGTAATAATCTAAATCTACGTAAACTTCTTCCCACTTTGTAGTTTTAACTGGTTCAGATATCATTTTATGGTTTGTTGTCAAATGAGAGTTAAAATTTTGCTTGCCTCAACCTTGTGCTCCCACTTCCCAATTATCTTAAATTTGGTGGTGTCTAATGCATGACTACATGATTCTCAAAGTTTTGAAAGGAAAGCAACATGCTACCGATGTGGCCATTCCTATTGCAGCATATGTGATAATCTGCAGAACTAAGTAATATGGATTTTATTCTTTCTTGTTGACCCTGTATCTGTGTTATGATTAATTCGGAATTTACTATGACATGCTATTCCTGTCTCTGCTATGCTCACTGAATTTTCTCACTCTATTAAGGGAAAAGTTGTGCTATGTGGTCTACGGAATGGGAGTATAGCCCCTGTTGATGTACGGCAAAAGCAGCATAATCAGCCTACTGGAGTAGCCTCATCTAGCAATGCTAGGAGGACAGTTCCCATGCTGCCAACAAGGCATGCTGGGAAGAAGAGAAACCAGGTGTGTAATACTAGTATAAACAACATCCATTATTACCATACATGTTTGCCACATCGAATCAGTTGATTTGTTTGTTGAAGTGGTTATCTAGGGCACAGGACAGGATAGGTCCAAGATCTATATGCTGTACTTCTCTGTTTTATGGCTTATTTTGTTAGAGGTCAGACTCACAGTGCAGGTGGAGCAAGTTTTTTTAGAGCACTGTGTTCACGTGACATCCTAAATGGTTAAAAAGATTGGAAAAATTTAGATTTTTCAATTTCAATTCTGTAACATGTGTTTACTGTAGCCACTGTGAATCACCATCTATTAAACTGGTCAAGTTAGGTTCCTCCTAGTTGACATAGAGCTACAATAAAATGTATGATGGGAAATATATTTATTTATTTTGAATGCATAATTTGCCACTGTGATGCTATTGTTGTCTCTTGGAAACTTGTCATGCAGGCTGGCATGGATAAATTTTCAAGAGTTATTTCTATGTCGTCAGCAGTTTGTAGGTAACACTAATGTTCTTTCCTTGGTGCTGGATGTTGGAGTATGTGTTTAGGCCCATGAGGCTAAGGCCCATGTGGCCCATGTATGGTACCTATATAGCTACCCTTCTAGGGTTAGCCCTAATTAATAGAATACTACATTCCAACATGGTATCCAGCCTAGTTTCCTGACCCAGCCGCCGCCTGGCCTCCAGCCGCCGCCGCTGGCTGCTTCCAGCCGCCGCCGCCGGTCTGCTGCCGCCGGCCATGGCCGGCCGCCCTCCCTCCCCTTCTCCTTCCTCCTACCTCCACTTCCCTCCTCTCTCCTCCCCCTGGGACCCTCTGGTGCCGCGCCCCTTCTCCTATGCAGCAGCCGTCCGCCCTGCCGTCCAGGGGGCGCCGCCCGACGTCCAGCCGCCCGTCCTCCCTGCTGGCGCGCGACCATCTCTTCCTCCCGTCCTCCCCACCGCTGCACACTCCCTCCGCCATTCCCTCCCCTCCAGCCTCCTCCCTACTGCGCCCCTCTCTGATGGAGCCGCAGCCCTACAGGGGGCGGTCCCTTCTTCCTCTGCTACCGCTCCTGGAGCACCCGCACCGGTTCAGATCCTCACCACTGCTGCTGCTCCTGGCGCGGAGGTGGGAGAGGACGCCGGGGTCACCGAGGGGGGCCTCCAGCAGCCGCAACCCCTCCTCCAGCCGGGCCTCCAGCAGCCGCAGCCCCTCCTCCAGCCGCAGCCCCATCATCCCCAACCGCAGCCCCTCCTCCAACCGCTGCCTGAGGGTATCTTGGCTGCGGCTGCGACCTCCGGTCTGACGGGACCGAACCTCAACCTCGCCGCTGCTCTCGTCGCCGCCCGGACCGCCGCCGCGGAGGGGCAGGCCCGCGTGCGCGCGGCCGCTCTCGTGTGGGAACGAGAGCGCGACGCGGCAGACGCCCTGGCTCGCCAGATCGCCGAGGCCGAGCACCTCCTCACCTCCCCCGCGGGCCAGGACGCCGGAGCCACCTCCTCTGCCTCGCCGGGACGCCGCGTGTCGCACACTGCCGTCCTCTGGCACGACCTAGCCGACCCGCTCGTGGCTCAGCTGCACTACCAGGCGGGGGGGTCCAGAACATTCGCCTGCTCGTTCCGGTCGTCCTCGAGCCGGAGTCGCCCTCGTACGCCCGCTGGCGGGATCTGGTCCTCCTCACTCTTCGCCGCTACGCCCTCGACGACCACGTCCTCGTCGACGCCTCGGTCGCCGTCCAGACGCCGTCGTGGATCCGTCTCGACAGCATCGTTCTCTCCTAGATCTTGGGGACGATCTCTCTGGACCTCCACGACCTCGTCCGCACCTCTCCAGACGCGCGCCGGGCATGGCTTGCCCTCGAGGGCCAGTTCCTGGGCAACGCTGAGGCCCGGGCTCTGCGTCTCGACGCGAGCTTCCGCACCTTCGTCCAGGGTGACCTCTCCGTCGGTGAGTTCTGCCGTCGGATGAAGGGCATGGCTGACTCCCTGGGGATCTCGGGTGGCCCGTCGAGGATCGCATCTTGGTCCTCAACGTCCTCCGGGGGCTCAGTGACCGCTACGCACACCTCAGGACGTGGATCACCCGCCAGAGGCCCTTCCCCACCTTCCTGGAGGTCCGTGACGATCTCGTCATGGAGGAGCTCACGCAGGGCCTCCAGCCGGGCTCTACCACTTCCTCGTCCTCCTCGACGGCCCTGGCTGCTACTTCGCCGCGTCCTCCTACTCCACCGCGGTCGTCTGCTCTGCCACCGTCGTCTCTCCTGGGCCCTCCTCCCTCCGGGCCGAGCGGAGGTGGGGGGGGGGGGTCGTGGCTCTCGTCGTCGCCGTGGAGGGGGCCGCGGGGGTGGCCGGGGCGGTCAAACCCAGGCTCCGGCGCCGGCGGGGACACACGGGGGGGCACCATGGCCCTCGTTCCAGAACCCGTGGTCCGGTCGCATCTCCATGTGGCCCTACCACGCCCCCGGAGCCGACACTCGCCTACCGATGGCCATGCTCACCGGAGCTCCTCCTGCTGGTCCTTCACCCGGCGCCTTCCCTGCTACGCCGTGGGTTCCACCCTCCGGGACTCCACCGGGGGTCGCCAGCTGGGACCAGGCGGCCCTGGCTCGCTCGTTCAGCACCATGGGCCTGACACCTCCGGTCGGACCCGAGTGGATCGCTGATTCGGGGGCCACCTACCACACTACTCCTGACCCCGGTATACTTTCGTCGATTCACTCTCCCTCTTCCTCTCTTCCTTCGTCCATTATGGTCGCTAATGGTTCTTGTATTCCTGTCTCGTCTGTGGGTACCGCCGGTGCTCATGGCTCCTTTCGTCTTTCTGATGTTCTTGTTGCTCCTTCTATGGTTCATAATCTTCTTTCTATTCGACGTTTTACAGCTGACAATTCTTGTTCTGTGGAATTTGACTCTTCTGGTCTTACTGTAAAGGATTTGGCTTCCCGGCGTCCTCTGCTCCGATGTGACAGCACCGGGCTCCTTTACACTCTTCGCTTCCCGGCGGCTCCTTCGTCTTCTTCGCCGCCCGTTTTGTCAGCTGCCTTCGTCACTTCTACTTCCTCTACCACCTGGCACCGGCGCCTCGGCCATCCTAGACGTGATACCCTGATACAGCTCAGTCGTAGCTCCGGTCTTCCATGTACTCGAGCTCATGATGAGCAACTGTGTCATGCGTGCCAATTGGGCCGACATGTTCGTCTTCCTTTTTCTAGTTCTACTTCCCATGCGGCCCGTATTTTTGATCTTGTACATTGCGACCTATGGACATCTCCTATTCTGAGTATTTCTGGTTATAAATACTATCTTGTGGTTGTTGATGATTTTTCGCATTATTCGTGGACTTTTCCTCTCCGTGCGAAGTCTGATACGTTTACCACGCTCCTCCACTTCTTTACTTGGGTGTCCACACAGTTCGGCCTTACCATCAAGGCCGTCCAGTGTGACAATGGTCGCGAGTTTGATAACTCCACCGCCCGAGATTTCTTCCTCTCTCACGGTGTTCAGCTCCGCATGTCTTGTCCATACACCTCCTCGCAGAATGGCAAGGCTGAGCGGATGATTCGTACTACCAACGACACCGTGCGTACCCTTCTCTTTCAGGCCTCTCTTCCCGCTCGCTTCTGGGCTGAGGGCCTGCACACCTCTACCTACCTTCTTAACCGCCTTCCTTCCGCGGCCTGCCCCGCTCCCACTCCTCACCACGCTCTCTTCGGTACCCCGCCGCGGTACGATCACCTCCGCGTGTTTGGGTGTGCGTGTTATCCCAACACCGCTGCCACTTCTTCCCACAAGCTGGACCCTCGCTCCACGCTCTGTGTCTTCCTCGGGTACTCTCCGGATCACAAGGGGTACCGGTGCTTTGACCTTACCTCCCGACGGGTTCTCATCTCTCGCCATGTGGTTTTCGATGAGTCCGTCTTTCCCTTTTCCAGCACTACCACCTCTCCGGTGCCTGACCCACCCTCCTTGTTTCCCACTGACCCGGTGGTCCAGCCACCTTTTTCATGGTCTCCTGCAGGTACCGCTTCGCCGTGCGCTGGGCCGGCCCCCGGTCCCGGATCCCCAGCGGGTCCGGGCCCGTCGTCCTCGGGCGCGGCCCCGTCCTCTCCGGTTGGTGCAGACCCGGGGCCTTCGTCCCCCGCTTCTGCCCCGGGGGGGTCGTGTCGGTCGCCGACGCCGGATCCCGTCCCGGCACCTGCCCCGGCACCTCCGTCGAGGTTCGCCGCGCCGGTACGGGTGTACCAGCGCAGGCCGTGGCCCCCGCCGCTCGCGCTTCCTTCTCCATCGGGGACACCGACACCACCGCCGCAGTCCCCGCCGGCTCGTGGTGCCCCGCCGGTCTACCACCCGCCGCTGCTTCACCGACACCCGCGGCATGTTCACCCGATGGTGACCAGACACGCGGCTGGCACACTGCCGCCTCGTGTCTTCGAGGCTTCGACCGGCGACGCGGTGGTCTCTCCGGTACCCTCTTCCGTCCGCGACGCCCTGTTGGACCCTCACTGGCGCCGCGCGATGGAAGAGGAGTACGCCGCGCTACTCGCCAACCAGACGTGGGAGTTGGTGCCCCGGTCGCCGGGCGCCAATGTCGTCACCGGCAAGTGGATTTGGACCCACAAGCGCCGGGCCGACGGCTCTCTCGAGCGCTACAAGGCTCGGTGGGTCCTCCGGGGTTTCACTCAGCGCCCTGGCGTCGACTACGATGAGACCTTCAGCCCGGTGGTCAAGCCGGCCACCGTCCGTACCGTGCTATCGCTGGCGCTTGCTCGGTCTTGGCCCGTCCATCAGCTGGACGTCAAGAACGCCTTCCTCCACGACCTCACCGAGACAGTGTACTGCAGTCAGCCGGCGGGGTTCGTCGACACCACCCGTCCTGACATGGTTTGCCGGCTCAACAGGTCCCTCTACGGCCTTAAGCAGGCACCTCGGGCGTGGAACCACCGGTTCGCCGCTTTCTTGCTGACCCTGGGGTTCATGGAGGCCAAGTCCGATACGTCTCTGTTCGTCTACCACCATGGAGCCGACATTGCATACTTGCTGCTCTATGTTGATGACATTGTCCTCACCGCCTCCAGTGAGCCACTTCTCCGCCGGATCATCACCGCTCTCCAGCAGGAGTTCGCGATGAAGGATCTGGGTGAGCTCCACCACTTCCTCGGTGTCACTGTTGAGCACCGTCCTATCGGGCTCCTACTTCACCAGCGACAGTACACTCGGGACATCCTGGAGCGGGCTGGGATGACTGACTGTAACCCTGCTCCACTCCGGTCGACACTCAGGGCAAGCTGTCTGAGGCTGAGGGACCACCGGTGGCCGATCCCACTGCGTACAGGAGTCTCGCCGGGGCCCTTCAGTACCTCACCTTCACCCGGCTGGACATCACCTATGCAGTTCAGCAGGTCTGCCTCCATATGCATGACCCCCGGGAGCCTCACCTCACGGCTCTCAAGCGCCTCCTCCGCTACCTCCGGGGCACGCTCGACTACGGCCTCCTCCTCCACCGGGCCTCCTCCACCGACCTCACCGTTTACACCGACGCTGACTGGGCCGGGTGCCCGGATACTCGCCGCTCCACCTCCGGCTACGCCGTCTTCCTGAGCGGCAACCTGGTGTCTTGGTCGTCCAAGCGCCAGCCGATGGTCTCCCGGTCCAGCGCCGAGGCGGAGTACCGCGCCGTTGCTAACGGCGTGGCGGAGGCCGCCTGGCTCAGGCAGCTGCTTGCGGAGTTGCACACTCCGCCCTCCCGGAGCACACTGATCTACTGCGACAACGTCAGTGCGGTCTACCTCTCCACCAACCCCATCCAGCACCAGCGGACGAAGCATGTGGAGATCGACCTCCACTTTGTCCGTGATCGGGTGGCCATGGGCGAGGTGCGGGTCCTTCATGTTCCGACGACCTCCCAGTTCGCGGACATCTTCACCAAAGGCCTCCCGTCCTCGACCTTCGCCGAGTTTCGCTCCAGCCTCAACATCACCAGTGGCTAGTTGCGTCTGTGGGGGGGTTGTGTGTGTTCTTTCTTGTTCAGCCTTGAACTCCGCTGCGCCGGTAGTTCAGACTGCGGGGGGGTGTTGGAGTATGTGTTTAGGCCCATGAGGCTAAGGCCCATGTGGCCTATGTATGGTACCTATATAGCTACCCTTCTAGGGTTAGCCCTAATTAATAGAATACTACATTCCAACACTGGACAATGTTTATGTTCCCTAGTACTGAAACTGACATTGTTGCACAGCTTGGTTACACTCTCATCAGATGAGAACTACTTCTTAGGAAGCTCCATGGATGGATCTGTAAGTTATACTCAGATCATTTTTTTAGTGTTATGAGCAAGATTTTTTTTTTCTCTCTCGAACATGCTGAGGAGAGCTGTGTATCATTATATTCAGAAGAGAAAAAAGGGGTGAGAGCCCTTACAAATCCGCACGAACTCAACACAAACTCACACACATACAACAATAGCACCTTTACCCAAGGTAAAAATGACATGACCTAAAAAACTCATCTCAACAATGACAATGAGGATTGAAACGCCTGTAGCCCCGGTTAAACTCCAAAGATAGAAATCCTCACTAGCGAGCAAAAGAGCTCTAGCTAGATTAGGTGACACTCTCAAACACACACTTTGCTCAGAATCTGCTAGGATTGCTTTATTTCAAAACTAGAATTGTTTGATGACACCACACATCGATGCGGTAACAATATTTTAATTAGAGTTGTGTTTAGTCTTTTCCCACTTATCTGTTGTAATCATGTAATGTGCCATATTTGAAATTTGACACTTGAATATCATGCATGAAATTAATTTCACGGATTTTTGGTTCATCTTTATTACAATGACAGGCACATATATTGAAATAAAACATCATTGATTGAATAATAAATTGGACATGGATATTTCAAATATTTTGAGGGCAAACAACGTCCATCGCTGTGTGTGAACTAGTTATTAGTTATCTTAACTAAAATTATTGTCTCATATTTTTGCACCTCTTTATGATTAAGAGTTTGAAGTTGACACAAGACCTTAAAATTATTTTGTTGTACAGATCAAACTCTTTGATCTTCGTCTCATTCAGAAGGGAGGCATACAGTCGTATGAGGGGCATGTGAACTCACACACACATTTACCAATTGTTGTTGATCCATCTGAGACTTTACTTATGTCAGGTTTGTTCATTTTTAGCTGTGTATGTGGCTATGTGCAAATAAGTGTTTGTGGTTGTTATTTTGCCATTTAGTGCTAGGGGATGCTCTTTGAAGCTTATGCAATAGTTTGTGTTATTTAAGCTCTATATTTCACTTGAAGTGGTTATTGATCAGTAGAAACAGACACAGTGGTTTGTTTGCATTCTCACTTGACCTAAATCTATCAACTGCTGTAGTGGAAGGGTTATGGCTTACTGCATGGCTGCATCTGGATTTCTGAAATGCTGCATGATAATATTACCAAGGGATATAGATTAGTGTTGAATTACAGATTGTCTAGGTTGAATTGTGATTTACGAAATTATTTGAGTACTAGTTGGTTTGTATGCGAATTTAGCAAATTACAATGCCTATTTCAAGGGCATGAAGTCCTCATTTCACAAAACATGCCCATTCATTGCCAGGTGGGGAGGACTGCACTGTTCACATTTGGAGCATCAAAACAGGGGAGCTACTATTTGCACAGAGCATGGCAGACACTCTCTTCACGGCATTTTGTTGGCCCGAAAGCAGCCATGACTTGTGCAGTTCTTCGCTGTTTGATCTAAACCACAGCTGGGGAGCTTGGTTGGGATCACGTGCTGGGCTGTTCTATATGCATGGGACTTGAGTGATTCTGCACTTGTACTTCTACACTACTAACTTGGAGCCTTGGAGGCTGGAGCAAAAAATGGTGACTGTATTCTCAAAGAACATGAGGCCACTGAGCATACTGGTTTTGCTGGAGCTCTGGACTGAATGAAGAATGCCGTCTTTGGAAGTCAAACATTTCCTAGGATATCCAGTCTCAATAGGAATTAGACATGTTTTTCTTAGTGATAGATGGATAACCTGTTTACTAGGAACAGGTTTTTCCTTTCCTTAGAAATAAGAGATGGTTGTGCGCCATATGCTTTGCTAAGGACTTGAGATGGTGGTCCAGTATACCATACATGGGATAGTGACAATGTGGTTTGCAAGTCCACGCTCTGTTAGTGTTAGGGAATATAGCATTGCAGTGCCCTGAAAGTGTACATGATGCACATCGTTCCCTGAACTAGTTTTGCTTTTTTGTTGTTACCTGGCCTATAACCGAGCTCTAGATCATGTGCAAGGAATAGTTAGTAGCTCTGAAGTTAGTGCCCCAACTAGCTTCCTAGTAGGTGTAAAGTTTTGTTGGGCCCATCTGGAAGATGGTAACCTCTGCAGTACCTGCTCCTGAAACTCTGCCTGGTGTTAGTTCCTGGAATGGATGTACGGTCATTCATTTTGAAACTAGTGCTTGCTTAGAAAAAGATTGAACCAACATTTTGCTGAGCGTTGGAAATTGTCTTTGATGCCAAATGGTATGCTGAAGTCTGTGCTTCCTTGTCCATTTGGCACTGCAATGCCCTCTGTAACTTTGCACAGTCCATAGCACTTCCATCGACTCTGTTTTACAAGTGAGCATCAGTGTTTCAGGGATTGATGGACGCATTTTCCTCAGAGTAAGCTGCTTCTCTATATTGTATTACTACTAGTACTATCTGTAGTGTTACACTATGATGGCTCATGAGCAAACATCAGACAGCTCTGTCAAGCCTGAAACTCTGCTTGCCGTCAGAGCCTGAAACTTTGCACGGTCGACGAATTTGCTCAACTCTGCTTTACAAGTGGACATCAACAGTGTTGATGGATGCATTCATTTTCCCGAGGGTAAGTTGCCTCTGTATATTACTATTAGTACAATCTGTAGTGTTACGCTGACAATATGATGTCTCATGAGCAAACACCAGACAGTTCTCTCAATCCTGTTGCTCAGGGTTCAACAAAGTCAACCACAGCACAAGGCAAAAAAATACATGGGAACTAGCATGCATGCCTCTTTCTGGATCCTCAGCAGACAAAATCGTTGTCCTTGTTGAACATGGTGAGGTCTAACTCCTCCCAGTTGGTTCGCAGGGTGATGAAGAAGAGGACGCAGTTCTGGCAGAGGAGGCCGCATATCTGCCCCATCCACAGCCCCTGCAACAGGCATTGGTACATCACTGGTGAGTAAACAGAAACATTACCCCAAAATCAAAAGTCTGAGACCTCGGTTTGGTTCAGTTCGATTCGACATTCGAGTGTTTGTGAGATGCAAGATACAAAACATACCTTGGTCTGGAAGCCAAGCGTGAACCCGAAGAGGATGGCGAGGGGCAAGCCGATGACGTAGAAGGCCACCAGGTTGGTCCAGGCCGCCAGGTGCTGCCACCCGCACCCTCTCGCGACGCCGGACAGCACCCCCTGCGTGGAGTCCAGCACCACGGAGCCCATGAGCAGCGGCGTCATGGAGGCAAAGGCGCTCACCACCGCCTCGCTGCTGCTGAAGAGCCTCACCCACAGCTCGTGGCCGAGGCCCAGGAGCAGCAGGAACGCCACCCCCAGCATCAGCGACAGCGCCAGCGACACGGTCAGCGCCTTCTTCGCGTTGGCGATGTTCCGGGCTCCCAGCTCGTTGGACACCCTCGTGCTGATGACGGCGGCGAAGCCATAGGTGATCATGTATGATATGGCTTCAGTGTTTTGGCTGTCAAATAGAAATAGCCATTGCAGTGATGTAAGAACTACTTAATATATATTGTAAAGAAGACATGAAGACAGGATTTTTAATAAATTGAAATATACACCCTGTTCGCTTATGCTGATGCTTATGTGAGAGGAAAACATTGTTCAATGGCTAAAAAGTAGCTCAAGCGATACTTACCACATTGCAATGATGGAAGTGCTGAGCTGAGACTCGGGCATCAGCCCTGCAAACAGCACCAGGATCTCGAACGACCAGTACTCGAAGCTGCATGCCATTTTTTTTTAATATATATTCAGCAAAAAAAAAAATTCTCAAAACCACCACGAATTTGAGTAGCTGACATCTGACAATGTGTGAGGAGATCATCAGACTAACCAGACCATGACCGCGGAGGGGATGGCGAGCTTCATGCCAGGCAGGACGTGTTGGAAGGCCTCGGCGGTGAGCCCCGGCCATGTCTCCCTGAACCTGGCCGACAGCATGACGTACGCCGCGAGCATGAGGAACGACATCCAGAGCGAGACGGAGGTGGCGACGGCGGCGCCGGCGAACCCCATGCCGAGCATGTTGACGAGCGCGTGCGCGACGCCGACGTGCGCGGCCAGCGGGAGCAGCGAGAAGGCGACGAGCGGCGCCACCACGGACTGCGCCTGCAGGAAGCGGAGCGCGCACTGGATGAAGCCGTAGGCGAACAGCGCGGGGACCGAGTGGCGGAGGAAGTCGGCAGCCAGACGCGACGTCTCCGGGTCCTGGCCGAGGAGGACGAGCAGCGGCTCCGAGTAGAGCCAGAGGAGGGAGACGACGGCGGAGGCCAGCGCCGAGGTGAGGAGGGAAGCCTGCAGGTGCACGCCCATCGTCCGGTACGCCCGCGCGCCGTACCCTTGCCCGCACAGCGTCTCCAGTGACCCGCTCAGCCCAGTCTGTGTGCATCAGTGCATGCATTCACATATATCGTCAGAGTTCATTGTTCGTCATGTCCTGCTGTATGCATGTACTAGTACCAAGCACCATGTAATATCTTCTTTTAATTTGTTATTTTAAGATAGAAAAAAAGTTTTTTTTTGGCGGAATGTTTCGTGGAGTATGATTGTAAAATTCTAACTTTGAAGCCAAATTTGCACCTATTCAGTATGCACACATTAGCAAGTTGGTTAATTAGTTTTAGTCAATAGAACTATAGAAGGCACAAGGACTACATAAAGCGACATTTTTAGTTTCTTTGTTTGTTTGGGCCCCAAAATGGAAGCAAGGGACCGGATTCATATTTGTCTGGTGTAAAGATACTACGGTTTTTTGGGGGTAAATTTCTTTATATTATTTCTAAAGTCCACTTTGATTTTTTGTTCAAAGTTTCAAGAACAAGACTAATATGAGTATTAGATGTATTTAATTTACGACATTCTTCAAACCTGGCTTTGCTATAATTGCTAAAGAATTAATCTGTGGTTGGTAAACTCTGTCAGTTGCACTGCCATTTTTAATTCAGACAGAGACAAGTAGTGGCCTGCCCGTTTTCCTATTATTATTATTTTTTTTTGAAGACATCACCGGAGGGGTGAGAGCCCCACCTGAATAATTTTCCATTGATACCGGGCAAGCCGGGGGATGGAGGGTGCCAAGCACCTAAACACGAGTGACCCCTGAAGGTCCTAGAAGTACAGGAGTGGGAGAGAGGAGAATTACAACACTTAGCATAACAATGTCGATGAAGACGACGACAACAACAACACCAACAACACCACCAAAACAACACTTCAAACTCAAAGATAAGCCTGGACCCTTGCCGAAGGACGTTAGCCGAACGTTGGTTTGCGCCTCCACCGAACAACATACTCGCCGTTTTCACCATGGCCATTGCGCCCGCCACCACTCCTCGTACTACGCCGATCCACTGCCGCCCTCCATCTGAGGACCACTCCATGCAGCAGGATGGGGACTAAGAGTGGCGACAAACACGCAAGCCCTGGATCACCGGACACGACGACCTTCCTTTGAACTGATGGTGACATCCTCCAGCACATCCGAGCCCACGTACCATCATCCAACGCCATCCACGGGGAGGAATCCTTGGAGGGGAATGACGGCAGCGGTGGAACACCACCCGGCATTTGATATTCTGACACCACCAAGGAGAGCACCGACGGAGCAGAGGCGCCAGAGAAGGACACTCGTCGAGCGTCAGCAACAACCAACAACCAGGGCCAAAACTCAACCAAGAGGGACCAACAACAAGATGGGGGAGAGCAAACAGAGAGAGCACGAGGTTGCGGTGAGAGCTGGTATCTATCCCTCCACAGTGGCGCCCTCCAAAGGGTCAAGACGTCGTCAACGTCGCCGCCACCGGCTCCAGAAGACTAGAGCTAGGTTTTCACCGAGAGGAGCAACAAACTACAATCACATGGGGAGAGGCAGACATCGACGCCTCCAAGGAGGGAAACGGCACCGTAGGGCGTCGCCGTCGATCGCACGGTCAGCAGTGCATGGCATTCGCCGAAGCCCCCAATCTCATGGATTATAGCCCGTTGTCACAGAAACCAGACGCGCATTATTCGTAGCTGCAGGGGCGCCAACTACAGTTACTCCAGGGCAAAACCATACCTCGCCGGCACGACCCCACCGTCTGAGTCCTCGACAACTCGCACAATGCAGTGGGGATGACTTGGTTGCCGGCACTGGCGTTTTCCCCTGTCACCACGGTGCCAACAGTAGTGGGAGCTGTCCACCATGGGTCCGCCGGATCTGGCTAGCGGAGCAGGAGCCAAGGGGCACCCCAGGCGTTCGCCAGAAGGGGCCTGCCACCATTGCGCCCGGACCAAAGCACATGCAGCGGCACGACGAGCAGACGAGCAGGTCCTCTGTGGTGGCGTTGGCCGTGACCGTTGCCCCAGGAGCCCGCCAGCTCCAGCGCCGGCCCCAAGGCCGCTGCATCTGCCTCCTCGGGGGGCGCCGTACAGCCACGCCGCCGCCGGCGTTGTGCGCCTAGATCCGGGCAGCACCTCCGGCCACCATGCGCCGCACCAAGAAGGCCGCGCACGCGGCTGGATTTGGGCCGACACCGGGTGGAGCAGGCGAGTCCATGGACGCCCGGCCTCCTGCGCCCGCCGGCCAGGCGCACAGCTGCACGGCGGATCCAGGGTGGGGGCAGCCGGATCCGGGTTCAGAGGCCACGGATCTGGCGTTCCCCGGCCACAGCCGGCCATCCCTGCTCGCGGACCTCTGGAGCTCGAACTGGGAAGATGAACATGGAAGAGGAGGGAACGAGGGGGAGAGGGGATGGAACTGCTGCGGGGAGACCTTTTTGGGCTTCGCAGCGGGCCGCCGCCACCGCTAGCCGGAGCAGCGGCGGCGGCGGCCAGAGATGGCGGGGGTGGTGGCGGTTCTGTGGCGGTGGGGCGAGTCGCCCCTCCCGTCGCCCTGAGAGACGACGCGGAGGGGTACTGGGTTCCTCTCCTATTATTTTTCTTTTTCTTTTTCTTTTTGTGAAGGAATCTGCATTGGAATTAAGTGCTCGCTCGTCGTCAATCTCGATCTAAAGTTGGATTAGTCGATATTGAATTTGAAACCGATCGGTGGCTCTCCGATCCGATCCAGATGATGACGTACGTACGTACCATGAGCGCGATGCCAGTGACGGTGCCCCAGGAGTTGCCGAGCGTGGCGGCGGCGAGCTGGAGGTCGCCGAGGCGGCCGGCGAACATGACGGAGACGAGCGGGATGGCGTAGTAGGCCATGCTGGTGGCCACCATGGGCGCCGCGAAGGCCAGCTGCCCGGACACCTCCGCCCAGTCCCACCCCGGCAGCGCATGATGCCTCGCCGACGACGCCGCCTCTCCTGCAGCTTTCCGCTCATCATCATCTCCATCTCCATGGATGGTGCGGGTGAGGTCGACGCGGAGATCGTCGTCACCATTGTTGCCCGGCAACAGCAACGGAGCAGCTGCCTCCTCCTCGCCCATTGCTATTGCTACTAGTGGATGGACAGATAGATGGAAGAAATGCTAGCTTGCTTTGCTCGTCTGTATAGAACTAAAGATAGAGCAGCAGTTACAGTTACAATTCCAATTCTATCGATGGCGTATGGAATGGTATCGTGTGTGTTGTGTGTGCTCCGTTCGTTCGTTCGTCTCTACTCTGCACGCCAACCAACTGCAGTGTGCTATATATAGGAATTCCCTATACGCTATATATAAAGCCACCAGCAGACCAGACGATGGAGGGCCCCAGCAACAATAGGGAATGGTCAAAATATATAACCAAAATATGTATGCACGGTGAGCTAGTCGCAGTTGGAGACTCGCAGTTAGCCAGAGTCTGGTCTCGGGGCCAGACTCTTCTCGCTCTGAGTGAGCTCATCACTTCCTGAATCCTGACTTACAGACTGATGAGACTCGTTCCTGTCAAAAAACATTCGCAAAGACCTGCAGTGCCTTTATATATTCATACACCAGCCGGAATGATCTGATATAGTGACATGGTCTCATGCATTCCTTGCTCCCCAACAAACTAGCTAGTACACTAGTATACTGTATGTAATCCCACTCTGCTTTACTTAACATGAAATGATTAATTAGTACAAGAATTCCATAAACAATATTAGTATAGTATCAGACTCTTGCTTAGCAGCCATGACTATATACTGAAAATCTGAAATGCGTTGTTAAACTTGACCCAGGCCAGGAGGAGGGGCCAGCTGACTAGATAGGTGCTACAGGTACACACATGGGTCAGGACCTTGGCCAAGTCACAAACCAGACATGAAAAATTTGGCCTCAAAAAGTCACAAGTCAGAGATATTGAGCACCATCCAATTTCTAAGCAACGCCTGTCGGCCTGATCAAACCATCATCATATCTGTGCTGCGACTGCGAGCATTCGCCTAGAACTTCACAACTCACTGCTCCAACTCCACGATGTCATCAGAACACACTCGGTGGTCTCTGAAATCTGAATTGGTTGTACGTCTGCTCAGTCTCTGAATTTTTGAAACCACCAAGCAACCAATATAATAGGGCACATATGTACGTTTGCTGGCGCAACAATAGGCTACCACTGTAAATACCACCAACACAACATCTATTAGCCACACCAAAACCAAATTCCCCAACTCAGCAACAGTAAATTTGTGCTGGAGGAAGCAACAACTTCCAGCAACCAGCAGTGTAACCAGCAGACAACCCTCTCCCTCCCATTAGTCCTATGAATACTGGAATGGAGGGAGCAAACAAGCTTCGCAGGCATATAGACTGTTGTCAACTGTGATAGTTGTATACTTGTATGGCAAATGGTCCAACAGCAGCAGAAGCAGCAGCACATATCTTCTAGCAGGTACAAAACATTATATACTATGGCAGTAGAAGCAAATGGCAGACTGTTATTCAATAATAACCCACAGAAATTCCGTTCCCTATACATATCATCAAAGGCAGCAATTGCTTCTTTTTAAGAGAGTTGCAACTGATCAACTTGCAATTGATAATATCTTCAGAAATGCTCCATCGCACTGAGACTGGAACAACGAATCTCAGCTGATCCTTCGGTATATCTTGTTTCTGCTCTTGTTCACATCCTGGAGTAGCCTTCGTATTGCTCCATGAACGAGTCGTTGAACTTCTTGAAGCTCGACATGATGGCAGGGAAGTCTTCCTCCGCTGGAAGGATTGTTGTCCGAAGGTGGAACACCCTGTGTTCAGAGAAAAACAACAAATCCATCACTTCAGTAACGTCCTCTCAGATTTCCTACTCTGTTGTTGTTATTTACAGACCACAGAAGAAAAATCAAAGTAACATGTCTCAGAAGATACTGGTAAGAATATAAAAATTGGATGAAGGTCAAGGGCAGCAGATTCAACTACGATTCATTCTCTTCATTTTTTTCAGTGACACAAACTATATACATTCCGTTCTGAGGTCTTAAATTTATGAAACTTCATACATCACAGATAAGTCATCATATAAAAAAATCACTTACCCTTCCTTTTGCCCAAAACCAGAGCCCGGAACAGTGGAAATTCCTGTTGCCTCCAGGAGCTTGAGGCAGTAGAAAACGTCTGCTGCTTTGCCGGCTCTTTTTGCCGCCTCAATCGCTCTTGGTGGCAGCCGTATTTGGGGGAAAGAGTACATAGCTCCTGCAACAACACAATCAATTGCAAGAGAATCTAGTAAGTAAGCAATAACCATACTCTAATTGCTGTAAACCAACAAAGTTTAGAATTTTGATGTTACCTTCTGTGAAATTGCACACGACATTTCGGCAACTGTTGAAACCATCGGTCATCATGCGTGCTCTCCTCCTCAAAGATTCATGGACGGACTTGCTGCAACATCATTTGGAGCCACATCAAACATCAAACTTGAAGAATGTACAAAAAAAGACAAATAAGTATTCAGTATCCCGCATAGTTTCATTTTTCTACTGAAACTGGATGCGTACTAAAACTTCTGAGGGGCAGTATGTTTAACCTTTCAGCAGCGAACTTGGCGTATGAGATATCTCCAGGTTTAGGAGGGTTAACCATTACTCCCATCTGTAAAAGGAAAACTTATTCAGAACCCCCTTTTTTCCAGAAGCAGCTATTCAGAACTGCTTTGTAATTTGGTGAAGCAAAGAAACGAAGCTTCAAGCAAATTAGCATAGCTTGAACTGAATTAGGTTAAGAAAAATTGGTGTAGGTCCAAAGAATGAAAAAATGCATATTTTTTAGTAATAACCTGTACAGCATTGCAGGTTAATGTGAACGAACAAACTTGTCAGTAAACAACAACAACAACAACAACATAGCCTTTTGTCCCAAGCAAGTTGGGGTAGACTAGAGATGAAACCCAAAAGAGACGAGAAACAGGGAGACACATAAAGGGACATAAAGGGCACAAGACAAAAAGAGGTCACGGTTCAGGCACGTTGATTGCCAATCTCCAAGCGCTCCTGTCCATAGCTAAATCCTTGGAGATATTCCACTCCTTAACATCTTTCTTAACGGACTCGTCCCAAGTTAGTTTAGGTCGACCTCTACCGCTCTTTACATTATCGGCCCGCTTTAGAACTCCACTACGCACCGGCGCCTCAGGAGGCCTCCGTTGGACATGTCCAAACCATCTCAACCGATGTTGAATCAATTTCTCCTCAATTGGTGCCACCCCAACCCTATCCCGAATATCGTCGTTCCGGACTTTATCCATCCTTGTGTGCCCACAACACCAACGCAACGTACGCATCTCTGCTACACTCAATTGCTGGACATGTCGCCTTTTTATAGGCCAACACTCAGCACCGTATAACATCGCCGGACGAATCGCCGTCCTATAGAACTTACCTTTCAGCTTCTGAGGCACCCTTTTGTCACAGAGGACGCCAGAAGCTTGACGCCATTTCAACCAACCGGCTGAAATTCTATGCCTAACATCTTCATCAATGTCTCCATCCTTTTGTAGCATCGACCCTAAATACCGAAAAGTATCCTTCTTGATCACCACTTGCCCATCGAGGCTAACGTCTCCCTCCTCATGCCTAGTCGCGCTGAAATCGCACCTCATGTACTCGGTCTTAGTCCTACTAAGTTTGAACCCTTTCGACTCTAACGTGTGCCTCCATAGTTCTAACTTCCTATTAACCCCTACCCTACTATCGTCAACTAGCACCACATCATCAGCAAAGAGCATACACCAAGGGATATCACCTTGTATGTCCCTTATGACCTCATCCATCACCAAAGCAAATAAATAAGGGCTCAAAGCTGACCCCTGATGCAGTCCTATTTTAATTGGAAAGTCACTGGTGTCGCCATCACATGTTCGGACAAACGTCACCACATCCCTGTACATATCCTTGATGAGGGTAACGTACTTATTTGGGACTTTGTGCTTTTCCAAGGCCCACCACATGACATTTCTCGGTACTTTGTCATAAGCCTTCTCGAGGTCAATAAAGACCATGTGCAAGTCCTTCTTCTGCTCCCTATATCTCTCCATCAATTGTCGTAATAAGAAAATCGCCTCCATGGTCGACCTACCAGGCATGAACCCAAACTGATTTTGGGTCACATGTGTCACTCTCCTTAGACGATGCTCGATAACCCTCTCCCAGAGTTTCATCGTATGGCTCATCAACTTAATCCCACGGTAGTTAGTACAACTTTGAACATCTCCCTTGTTCTTGAAGATAGGTACTAATATACTTCTCTTCCATTCTTCAGGCATCTTGTTAGACCGAAAAATAAGGTTAAAAAGCTTAGTTAACCATACTATCGCTCTGGCGCCTAGGTATCTCCACACCTCAATGGGGATACCATCAGGGCCCATCGCTTTACCTCCCTTCATCCTCTTCAAAGCCTCTCCGATCTCTGCCTCCTGAATTCTCCTCACAAAGCGTCTGTTGGTATCGTCAAATGAGTCGTCCAACTCAAGGGTAGGACCCTCATTCTCCCCATTAAACAACTTGTCGAAGTACTCTCTCCATCTGTCCTTGATCTCCTCATCCTTCACCAGAAGTCGATCTGTCCCATCCTTGATGCATTTTATTTGGTTGATGTCCCTTGTCTTCCTCTCGCGGATTCTAGCCATCCTATAAATGTCCTTCTCCCCTTCCTTCGTGCCTAGCCGCTGATAAAGGCCATCATACGCCTGACCTTTTGCTACACTCACAGCTTGCTTTGCAATCCTCTTCGCTATTTTATAGCCCTCGATGTTGGCTGCACTCTTGTCATGGTGGAGACGCTTGAAACACTCCTTCTTCTCCCTAATAGCCCTTTGCACCTCGTCATTCCACCACCATGTGTCAGTAAACAAACCACAAAAAAGAAGAGATTATTAAGATGCTCAATCAATTATCTGCATCCCATAACTATACTGATCCATAGAATTTTGTAGAATTTGCTTGATGCTTCATGAGGAAAATCAGTGATTGACATAATTTGAATTTGAAAACTTCTAATTGACGTCCTGAGATGAATCCAAACATATGTCATTCCAAAACAGAGTACTGGGTTTAGTGAAGGGAAAAATAAATAAAGAATCAAACATTGAGTAGTGTTTCACTTACAAAAATTTGCCCAGGAACATTTGGACTCAGTGCTATTGATGCAACCTTGTAGATCTCATCTACTGTCTGCAAGCTCAAATCAACAGAGTCGTTAGCATCAGACCTTGAACATTATATTCAGAAAATGACCTTCAAAGTGCCTTTTTGTACAATAGAGTCTAGCATAAGCCTTATTTAAGTGCCTAGCTTGTTTAAAGGGAGAATCTTAACTGACAAAGTTTAAAGGTTTCCAGAGCGTTTAACACTACTCTGCAGTTTAGACGGGACAAGGAAACCAGTTGTAAATGTACATCGTGGTGGCATAAATATGTAACTCCAGTAGACCCTACTGATTACTCTAAAGTTTCCAGAAGTTTGTCAAAGGAGACTTTGGTAAAAGTAAGACATTGATGCAACAAATGTAATAACAGCACTCTAGTCAGTTGGATGGACCATTGGCCCAAATTGCATTGTGCAAGATATTCACAATTAACAAAGTTAAACGGCACAGCATGGCCAATTAATTATGCTGTGCAGTTTACTTAATGTGTTTGCAGCTGGGTGTGAACAATTCAATATTTTCGAATATCTCATTTACATCTTTTCATACACTCATTGTCTCATTGACTTTAAGTAGCTAGGAACTTTTCAATGATACTTGGGACAAGTGACATTCTGACATGCTGCAATGAAATATTACCTTGGGAGGAAGATTTGTCATTTCAAAGTATCCACCACGTTGTCCACACTCTCCCCAGTTCCCCTTGGACACAGTGTGGAAAGAAACAAGCTGAAGCTCCCTGCTCAGTGGCGGACCCATGTCAAACATAACCTGGAAAAAGTCGAGAAAGGCAACATCAGCAGCGAGTTTTGGAATTCCCAACAATCTTTTAGTGTACCATGTTAGAGAGATAATCTTTTATTTTAGTTCTTAATATATTGTCCATATTTGGTTCTAAGGGATGTTTTGGTGAGCCCAAATATTATAGGATTGTCAGATGAAAACCATAAGTTTAACTCAAGTTGCAACCATGAGTTCATGACAAAGAATCATTGGTCAGAAAACAAAAGTACCTTTCTTGCGCTTATAAATGGGCGCTCATCTTGAAAAACGTTCTGTTGATACACTTCATCTGCAAGCAGAACTAAGTTTTCATGGTAGCAAAATTGCAGAACTTCCTTTATATTCGCTTCACTAAGGCATTGGCCAGTGGGATTTCCTGGATTTATAATCACCATTGCTCGAACCTAAGCATCATAGGTAAGGAAAAGGAAAAGATCAGAGCAGAATTCATATATAAAAAAGGCCCCATTTTTACATGAGTAGTATTGAGTATTGACTATGTGATCATCAGAGCAGAATACATATAAAAAAAGAGAGAGACCACATTTTTACATGAGTGGCATGACTATGAATCTATGATGGTTTTAAAAAGATAAAAAGAACCAAGAACTGCAAGAAGCTGAAATGATGTTTAGTGATCAATATTAATTGTTAAGACCAAAATTGTACATGCTACCTGTTAGTTGCTAGGTGATCAATACCAAAGCCCTCCTACAAGTTTGCTCCACATGACAAGTTGTTGAACTAAGGGGCACGATTTGAAGCCCATGGCACAAAATATTCATGAGTGGTTCCACAAAGGAAATGCTGGAAATGGCTCGATGAGACTAGAATCAGTCAATGATATGGTATTGACATTTTACTTGTTATCACTTTCTGTATCCATAACTACGGATGGGCAAAGGCATGCTCATAATGCCATGTGCAAAAAATTGCAGAAATCATGTAGCAAGAGAAGGAAAATTTTGATTAGCACAATGATGACTAATAAAACACTCACTGTGATTCCCTTTGACCGTGCCTCCGCCACTGTTTTTCGGATATTTACAAAGTCAAGGCTCCAGTTAGCCTCTTCTTCCAAGTAGTAAGGGACCAGAGAACCACCATAGAGGGCAATGGAAGCAGAATAAAGTGGGTATTGAGGAACAGGGACCAAGATCTGCCACAGAAGATTTATCAACAAAATTAGTCTTTACTCTTGAGTAGAAATAGCATCACATCGATATGTGGAAAAAGACATGTTTTTGAAGAACAATCATACCCCATCCCTCTCGTTTCTGATGATGGTGTTCAGTATTTGCATCACACCTTTGCTGGCACCATCTGTCAGGTAAATGAGTTCTGGATCACTGCAGTAAGCAGAGCATAGAAGGTTTGAGATAAAATGGTCTAAAGCTCTGATAAAATTAATTTTCAGCAGTTCTTTCTAAAAAAAATTAAATTTTCAGCAGTAAAGAATTCAACGTCGGATATCCATCACGCTTGTAGATGAAGTCAGCAACTTCCTTCCTAATTCCAGGGATACCACGGGAATCACTGTACGCACCTGATGGTCAGATGAAAAGTTTGGTCAGACGGAAGCCTGTTCACCCGGCTTATAATCCGTCTTTTTCAGCTTGTTTTTTCAGCCGGAACAATATTTTTCTCTCACACCAAATCAGCTAACAGTGTTTTTCAGCCGGCTTATCAGCCGAACCGAACGGGGCCTAGAGTACTCATAATCTCATATGGCTATGAACCTACGACCACACATACAACTGATAAAAGCTGCTTCTTTTTTCTATTATTATTCAGACTGCAAAAGGTTTGATACTCCTTGCAGGAAGATAACATTACACAGGATATGAATATGATAAATCCAGGAGACCTAAAACAAATGGCTCTTGTTTCCCCCCCCCCCCAAAACTAGAACACTGTACGGTATGGTAACGCACCTAGACCGCCCTTAGCCATGGCGAGGTAGTGCTTGGCCCTAGCGATGGCATCCGCCGGGAACATGAGGCCGACATGGGGATCATCAAGGAGGAACGGAGCCTGGCACAGCGCCACCACCTGCGCACGGGATGCAGTAGTCACACACAGGGTTCAGCCGTCTGGGTAAAGAATAGAAGAGAAGGCGTCGAACAACCAACTCCATGAGGACGCGAAGCGGAGATGGATGGTCCTGACCTGGCGCCCGAAGGTGAGCGGCTTCTGACCGAGGGCGTGCGGGTTGCCGACGTTGGTGAAGATGATCTTCTTGCCCTCCTTCTGGAGCTCGGAAGCGCGGAGGTAGAGCTCCCCGCGCACCGCGTACCGCACCTTCTTGACGTTCTCGTTCAGCTCCTCGTAGTCCAGCGGCTTCCTCGCCATCTTGCCCCGCTGTCGTCACTCCTCCTCCTCCGCCGCCGCCGCCGCCGTTCCCCTTCCTCCCGTGGAGTGGCTGGTGGACTGGATGGATGAGTCACGGGCCGCGGGGAGAGAATGGTAAGGCAGGTGGGGACAAAAACCAGGAAGCAAGGGAGCAGGTGAGGATTTGTACTCTACTGCTGTGCTGACTGCTGTCCGTCGTGCCTCGTGCGTATGGGTGGAGGCCGGAGGGAGAGAGATTTGGAATATGGACTTGTCGCGTTGCGGCCGTGCAGATCGATTCATCGACGGATAAGGAAACGAGAATGGATGGATTAGCATTTTTCTGGGCATCCGAATTGGCAGAGGAGCAGCGAGAATTTTGGCCACTGGTTGGGTTATCGCCTTGCCCGGTCGCCATGCGGTGGAGAAGCCTCCCGCCGACGAGACGACGAACCGTGCCGCGGCACCCTGACCGTGCAATGCCAATAATGAACAGCAAACTTCCAACCAACTTCCTTTCTGACGCGCCAGATCATCCAACTTTTGCTTTTGCGATCGCTCCCACACAAAAGTGGCAGCACGATTCACAGCACTGAATTGCCCCATCAGCGTGAACCACGGCAACAACAGTCCACTGGCACTGATGAGAACGGAGCTTGTTCAGAAATTTCAGACAGGAATCATAGTGAACATTGGTTCCAGCTAATGCTATACACTGGTACAGTACTCTCCATATATTCTCTCTCTCTGTTTTTTTTTCAGAAGAGTATATGATCATATTGCGGTAGGAATTTCATTGTGCCACATGGTACCACGACAGATATTTGTTACCAAGCACCACTTGACCTTTTTGAGAAATTTTGAAATGTAACCCGTTATTCGCGTGCCTCTTGTAATATGACCCGCAATTCGCGTGCCTTTGGAAATATGACCCATGTCATGCGAATTGTTCCGAAATTTAGTCTTTTCAGGGTTTTCTCCACTTTAGTAATTCCAGGGGTCTCTTTGCATTATTTGGGGCACGGGAAAAGACGTTTGTGCCCCTCCCTCATTCCTCTTTCCTTCTACCGTTTCCCGTCGCTGGGCATGAACCGAAGTCGCGCGACCCGGCCTTCCAGTCACGCGTCGCGACTACAGAGAAGTCGCGTGACCGGCGACCCGACCTCGGCTGCCCGCCCGCCGTCGGCCAGGCCCGGCAGCCGCCGGCGGCCAGCGCAGCCAGTGCGGCCAGCCTCCCAGCGCCTCCTCCTTCCAGCGCCTGAACGCGTACTAATATTAAATATATGCTGGAATTGTGCAATTGATTTTATTATTTATGGTGAAATTATATGGCTGTTTTTTATCGTGTAAAACATGTTGTTTATATTTATTTTGAACGTATATATTACATCTGTGCAAAGTATTAGTCTTTAGGAGCAACGGACGGATATGAGAACAAAAATGGATAGGCTGGGAGACATCTGAGTGGCTGGGCATGCATCCTGGCTACCTAGAATGAGGGAGGGGCAATAATGTCTTTTTCCATGCCCCAAACAATGCAAACAACCCCCTGGAATTGCTGAAATGGAGGAAACCCCGAAAAGACTAAATTTCAAAACAATTCGCATGACATGGGTCATATTTTCAAAGGCACGCGAATTGCGGGTCATATTACAAGAGGCGCGCGAATAACGGGTTACATTTCAAAATTTCTCGACCTTTTTGGAAGGATCTGAAGGGGCTTTAGTCCCTACACCATTTATTTAAAGAAATATAAAAAAGTTGGGAGTACGAATACGTGGAGGTTTAGAAGACAAAGAAAGAAAGGAAGAAAAAGGTACAAAGCAACGTATTACACAAGATTTTCTTGAGGTCGCTGTTAAAGTGAGCAAGGATAATTCATTTTTGAGTAACATCTTGCTCTCTTGTACATTTTCTTGGAGTCCTTTGAAAATCTTGTCATTCCTTGGTCCTTGCTGACCATATTGTCCAACACAGCAGTACTATTGCATTCATGAAGAAGATATAATTAACTTGATCTTTCAAATAGCTCACAATGTCTGGGAAACTTGCCTAGGTTGGTATGGTTTTTTTTGACCGAAGCTAGCAGGGGAACCCCAACCTATTTTTTATAATTTTTTCTATTCCACGTCTTTTTAATTTGCTTTCACGGGGAGTCGAACCTAAGCCTGCTGGATGCTGGTATGGTTATATTTAGAAGATTGGAGCACGAACTTGCAAAAGGATAGTATAGGGAGAGATCGTATGCACTTCCACTTGGACTGAGCAAAGGGCACGGTCAGATGAATCAAAATGCATGTTCTTCCGTTTTAAGATATTCTTTTTTCTTAGTCTATCTTTGATGAGGAGCCAGAAAAATATATAATGTGTTTCGTCTCACGACAGATTTCCATAACCATTTGTGCGCTATATGTACCTGCCTTTGTCTAACCAAGGCCTTGTATGCATCAGACGAGAAAATTTTTCGCCCCCAAATGTAAGTCCAGGTGTCCTCTGTATCAAATAAGATTGTTTCTTCCATCATAGCTAAGAGGATCTGTAATTGAGCAAAAGCTAGTTCTGAGAGAGGTACATGAAACAGTTTAGTGATTTGTTCTTGTTGGAAGACTCTGCTGACTTGTAGAGACTTGTTCTTTACAAAGGAGTATAGCTCTACGAAAGTGTTTTCTAGAGCCTCGATGTTCCATTTGTCTTTCCAAAAGAAGATACTCAACCCATTGCCTAAGTGCACCTTTTCATTGCCTTTGTAGTTCTCTAGAATTGTCAGATTTTCCCGTCACCAAAAGGATCCTTTTTTGGGTGTGGTTTGGTAGTTTTCCATTGAAGTATAACTTTCCTCGGATCAGTTTTACCCATGGAATGTCCAATCTGTTGAAGAACTTGTGAAGGTTCTTGAGCATCATGGCTTTGTTGTGTTTCTTGAGGCTACCACTTAACTTCAATTATGTTGCCCCAAACTTTACAAATCATCATCTCCATCCTCTAACTCATAATCCGTGTCCAAGAAATATTCATCTTCAATTTATCACCAAGATTCTTTTGCACATAATTAACTCTCTTTGGACTCAAAACTTTTGGCAAAGATGATATTTGGATTGTGTTGAGATACCCCGCCTAATATGGAAGCGATTGCTTGGATCCCTTCTGCATCCTGTTCTGCATCACAGAATTTAAGAAAAACACAGAGACTTGGGCCTCATCAACTCATTGTATAAAGGTTCTGCATCCCATTTCTGTGGCAATCGCGACGCCATCCTTCTCAATCATCGTGGCATGCTTGTCTAGCCTGGGTCCCTCCTCCAATATAATCTCCTCCGTGTGCGGACTCCCTTGCCAGCGATGGCCAACGGCACACCCCGAGTCCTCCGCCACCATCGGAGAAGACCAAGAGCCAGGGTCGGGAATGGCCAGGAATGAAACACTTTTATAGATAGGAGGGCTATTACACAAAATTATACACCGGCTTGGCTCCTTGGTACACATAAGACGTCCACGGTGGGAAGGCAATGCTGGTTCACACCCGATTGGATGTTGAGACCCAAACATCCGATTATGGACTGAAATGATGCTATCTGTGAGTACTGTACGGGGACCGGCCTGACACTCGCACACATAGTACTGTGAATATATATGTTTTCTTTCGGAGTAGTTTGTGGTACGAATTCCATTGTTCCGGTCCAGACAAAGATACGGTGTTTGTTACGAAACAGGATCCTACCACTTGACTTCAATTATGCTGTCCCAAACTTTACAAAGCCGTGCGTGTCCTGTGCCCGGATATATACATTTTGGCAGCGCCATCCGACATTATTTTCCTCCTTTTTTTTCTTGTTTCTTCTCCCCCCTACGAAGCAACATCAACTACCCTGACCCCATTGCTGGTTAATTTACATACAATCCGACATTCACAAGAGGTGAAAATGCGATTGAAACGGGACGCTTCATTTCGCGGATGAACAGAGGCAGGCATCCGTCCCGTGCTCATCGATTCAGAGAATTCCTGTGCCTGTTAGGCAATGACAGGAACAGCAGCTACGATCGGATGATCAGCAGGTCACTTCACCTGGTTGCAACGGGAGGAATGTTTACCCATTGCAGCTGCAGCTGTATCTCCCCGCTCTCGACGTTCTTGAGCCGGAGGATCATGTCCTGCACGAACTTGCCGTTCCTCCAGCACACGTGGCTCTCGTCGGCGAGGCAGTTCTTGGTGCTCGGCCTCACGGACCTGATGATGGCGCCGTTCTTGATATCCTCCGGGTTCATGTTCACCACCTCCATCAATGGCGCGACGTCGATCTCCGCGTCTCCCATCGGGTCATCTCTGCTGAAGGTGTCCTTGTCAAACACCTCCTTTATGCAGATAAATGTGCGTGAGTACTCATACTATATACTCAGGATGAATGCATGGCAACAAACAAAATCGATCGGCTGTACGTGCTCACTCACAAGCTTGAGTGGTTGGCTGGGATTTGTGACGGTCAGAGTTAGCTCCTCATGCCAGATGGGGTTGACAGATCTCTTCTTCACGCTTGTCTTCAGTTTCTGCATGCAGATCATAAAAGACGACAGTTGAGTAGGTGAGATAAGGACGCATACATTATCTGCAATATAATCAAACGCTAAGGAATCAACAATGCCAAAAAAAAATGCTGGATACTCCTAGATGGAACAAAAGTTAAGAATGCAACAAGAACACACAGACCTTCTTGCCAAGTCGTATGACGACATATGGATCGCTGCCTCTTGCGTCGCGGTAGGCAAGGTTGATCCCCCGGACCACCCGGACTTTCAAGAGGCCTACCAATCCGTCCATAATTGAATCAAGTGTTTCTTAGATCCTGCAGATTAGAAGTTAGCGTGCTAAATTACAAATAAAGAGAGGAGCGTGGGACGAAGAAGGCGCCTAATTCGATCAAAGAATTAGGTGACTTCTTACGTCCCTTGCCTCTCACTAGAGCTGTGTGTGCTGTTTTGCGTCCCTGTTTTGGTCAACCTAAATAGTTTGCGCAACGGGAGTCTAAACAGGAGCCGCCTCAACCGTAGGAGGCTAGTTTGCCATTTATTCTGTGGCCTGAATTGCTAGTTTGCAAGCAGCCAGCCAAAAGCTTCCGGGTTTACTAATTTTAGGACGAGGCACTGTCTTTTTTTTTCGGTTTTGCAAACTTAGTTATGATTCATGTTTTGTTTTTTCAAGTACACACACAGAAGAGGCTTTGTTAGGTTGGAATGTGTAAGCTTGAGGGTTTGAGGGCGTTAGGGTTCCTGCTTCACCTGGCTGCCGCCACTTCAATGGCCGTGAGGGCTGCCCGGAAACTAGGATTTTGAGAGCCCGGAGGCTGCTGTGGGGGCCAAGGTAATAAATAGCGACGGTAGCGGCCGCAATTGCACCCGCAATAGCGGTAGCGGTCCATTGCCGCTACCGCTACGAGGTAGCGCTCTGAATTTTGCATCCTGGAACTTTGCGGCCGCAATTCTGAATAGCGGGCCGATATTGCGGCTGCAATTGCGCGTAGCAGGCCGCAATAGCATGGAAGCAAATATCCCTAAATAGTCCAGCTCACTATGACTCCACCCCAAATTCAAATACTCACTCATCGGCTATGGAACTTAAAATTATTCATGATATATGCACTTAAAATTATTTATACTCATTATTCATGATATATGTACTTAAAATTATATGGGACTATCGGGTGCCGCTATTGGAACTTATCGTCCGCAATATCGTCCGCTATCCGCAATCCGCTATCTCGACGTCAATCCGTTACCAACCCGCTATACACTATTTATTACCTTGGTGGGGGCTGAGGAATGGGAGTGGCCAGTCAGGCACATATATTACGGCTCGAGGCAGTATTGCCTATATAGATTCCAGCGCATATATAATGAATTTGGGGAACACATATGCCACAACAGCTGAAGTAAATAAGCCATGAGGAACAACAGTGCCTGTCACTGAAAAAAAAACAAAATTGTGAATTCGATCCTAAGTTCAACTTGTATATCACGATGGCAAATGGGCTCTACATGTTTGTCCCAGTGTAACACCCTAGGCGCCACAAAAGCCTTAGATGTCACTAACGTCCCTTCCCTCATGTCAAGTACAAAACTCGGCATAAAAAAACCAAACGTCAAAGTAAAGCGCAGAAGCAACATCAAGAACAAAACTATAATTAAGTAAAGCTCCAACTTAAATGTTTTTATTAAACCATGAAAGATCACCACGAAGATAAACTAAGTTTGTTACAACAAGGCAAGAGTGTTATTATTATTATAACTAGATATGGGTGTAATAGTGAAGTTGTGCCGCTAATCCCATCCCTTCAAGCAAGCAAAGCATCCAAGCAAGCATCCAAACTTGCACCTGGAAAGATAAAAGGGGTGAGAATAAATCTCAGCAAGCAAACTGCTTGATCATATCATTCAAACTACAAGTTAATTAAGCATCGATTTAAATGTCGAAGATATGACATCATAAGAAATTAATAATTCATAATCAAATTATTTATCCAATGACAACAACATAAATGAGTAAACAACATCATGATATTCAATAAATAAACCACCTCTTCAAGTGAAAGAAATTCCTCATATCCACAACTTCAATGCAAGTAAACCTTAGAGAGAGTGCAGATACACTGCATATGCATGTCCACTGCCTCCATACCCAACAAGATATGAAGCTGCATCGTACCCCTCCTCGGGCAACGTACGATGCTGTACTAGTACGGTCGCGGCCAGCAAGCGGCGACATCCACGAATGCTATGCAATGCAATATGATGCAATGACATGATGCAACCGTAGAAATACTTACCACACATGCCACATACATCCACCATTGTAATTCATAGCACTTACCTCATGACGATAGATAAATGATAAAATATTCAACAATGTAGATCATATATAAGTTACTTTATAAAGGGACAAGTGAATTCATTCTTAGATATTATCTTGATTTAGTTAATGTTATGGTAAAGTGTAGGTAGATTAAATAACATGTCAAGCTGTAGCAAACCACCGCTACGTTTACTTATCTTAAAAGACGATGAAAGAACATGAGCTAATAATGATCCAAAGGTACACCACTTGTTCAAACATCATTATCTCAGAACATATTCACACAAACACATACAAATAACACATAAAGCAATCATACGGCTTGCGCTATCATTTCCCTCAAAGCAGCGACCAAACAACCCACCAACAGCAGCAACCATGCTTCACATTTTTGGTGTAGATAAATTACATGTTCAAAAATTATGAAACTTATACAGAAGATGTAAAACACCATTATCTACAACTTTTATATAAAACAATCTAGCATATGAGATCTCCAAGACAGCATAAACAACCTCTGAACTTAACTGAACTTTTCTGACGACAAAAACAGAATAGCAAGCTTCTAAAATTCATAATTGAAGATATACTAATTCAAAAATTATAAGATTTACTAATATGGAAATATTAACTAATGTTCTACAACTTTCATGTTATAAGCTTTGGATTTTAAGGACTGAAAGATACTCATAACAAATCAAGAATCTAACTGAACATTTCTGATGACAGAACAACAGCAGACCACTAAAACATACATAACTGGAGATTTATTGATCCAACACTTGTGATCTTCAACAATATGGAAAGCTTATAAAATTGTCTAGAACTTTCATTTAGATCATTTTACGAGATTATGGACTTATGATAACATAAAACTGAATGCATCTAACTATGTCCAGATTTTTGACAGAACAAATGAATCATCAAACAACGACCATATCTGCTAAACCACAAGTGCTACAAAGGTGATCTTTACACCAAAACAAAGATACTGAAGTATACTAACACATTATAATTTTCTCATGATTTTATAACACATAAAAGAAGATGTAAACAGCACATAACCAACAACTGTAGAATCTGAAAACACAGTAGGGCTTAATTACGAGATAAGAACCCTAACCCCGTCAACTAATCCATCAAATTCGCGAACCCTAGCATAAATTTCACATCAAAACACTAGGGTAAAGTGAGACCTTACCCCAATCAGTGAGTATCAAGAAGATCCGCAATGATTGACCTCTCATTCCCCCTTCTTTCTTGCAGCGATTCCCACCGTTGCCCCTCGTGTTGATTTGATCTACTCCATGTATGGCACCGCCATCAAGAACAGCGAGGGGAAGGATGGATCGAGGGGAAAAGAAGGAGAGGAGAAGGTGACTAACCAGTTTTTGAGAAGGAACGATACGATCACGAACGACGGTCAAGCCCTAGGTTTCTCTCCCTCTCTTCTTCTCTTTTTTGCGTTCTCCTCCTCTTATTGTGAATATGAGACGGCAGCGGCGGTGGCTCCTCAAGGGAACAAAGGATTAGGTTTTTTTGGGTAAGAAGGGGAAAATGCACCGGCCCTTTTACTGTAGCCATGACGCAACTGTAACCAAGCGTACTGTTTATTTTTAATTTATAAACCTTGTGATAGCTCTAGTTTTATGATCCAAAATCCAAACAACGTGTATAGGTAGTCAAACAGAATGTGCTCGATGAGCTCTATGCGTCTATGGTCTATGATCATTCATCAAAGCTATAGATAAAAAATTATTTTTGGCACTCGTTAAAACTCCTAATTAACTATTTTACCACTTTCTTTCTAACACACAACAATATTTTCGGGTGTTACACCTAGCCACATAGCAAATGAATGCAAAACATTTATTACCTCCTCAGTATATACAAAGAGGCCATTGGTAGTAAAAAAACAAAAATTGTTTACCTCAACACTCCTAATCAAGAAAGGATCTTCGATCCTACAAGGAAAATGAATGCAGCTTATATGGAAAATACTTAGCACTTAGAGTATCGACGCACCTAGCGCCCGGACGCCCCGCGCGAGCGCGCGTCTAGAGTCTAGACGCACCTCGGCGACGTTCGATTCAATCCTGACGCACCTACTAGGAACCGTCTGATCTAGAGCCCGTAACGTAACGATTGGATCCCGACCAACCACTGCAACATAGCGATTCGATTCAGAGCGATACGAGCGAGAGTGTCTGCCCGCGCTCGTCGCGGCGGCCCGTTCCCCCGCCACTCGCGCATGGCCCGTTCCCCAGCCACGCTGCCATCCGTGTCGCGCCCCCTGTCCCCCACCACGCCCCGTTCCCCACCTCACCTAGTTTCCCCATCGCGCCCCCTGTCTTAAGAGCACGAAACACTTTCAAGTGTAACATCACAAAAAATATAGTGCAACATCGGGATATAAATACTGCAACATCGCAAAACTATGCAGTGTAACAACGAAAAATATGTACTCCAACATAGGAAATCATGTAATGCAACATTGAAAAATTTATACTGTAACATCTAAACCAGTGGTACTGCAACGTCACAATAATCAACCATGAAACATAGAAATGAAAACATCTCAAAAATCACCTTTCAGTGTTGCAACATTTGGAAAAGGTAATTTCAACAATTAAAATCCGCTATTGCAACAATCTCAACATTAGAACTCCCTTTCTGCAACACATGAAATCACCTATTGCAACATACAAAAATCATCTGTTGCAACATCCAAAAACCCCCCTTTAACACAGAGAAACAGCAAAAAAGGTGTACAAAATAGCAAGGGGATGTGTTCGAGGTGTAGGCTGCTCCAGCCCCAGACCCATCCCCTTCGAGCTTGTCGGGGAGAGGAAGGAATATGACCACAGAGGTCGCCGAAACCCTAGCCAACGTCGCGTTCCTCAGATCCAGAGGAGGAGGAGGAGGAGAAGGGCTCAGATCTAGAGGAGGAACAACCTACCTCGTCGGTGCCGTCGTCGTCGTCCTTGTCTCCGGTAGGGTGGGGAGCGGGAGCCAGGTCACTGAGGGCGTGGGGTAGCAGGTCACGGAGGGGGAGAGAGGGAGGGAGAGAGCGCCAGCGGGCGGGGTGGCCACCGTGGCAGTAGAATAGGAGCGCGAGCTCTACGGGAGTGCAGCTCGAGGAAAGGATAAGGAGGAGCGAGGGAGGCGGGTGAGTTGGTTCGGCCGGGTCAGGTGTGTCCGTCCCCATCCGGACGCCCGCTGTATATCAGTTTCGTCAATAATTAAATATTTAGAGCCATCAACTAGGGATTTGCATACGGCTCGGTTCGCTGATAGTATTTTTAATGAAGATCATTTCCCGGCATTAGGGGGAGGAAAGTACCTTACTAGGGATGAATGCCAAGAAATAATATGGGAAAGCACTGAGGTCCTTGGAATGGATCCTCGCACTAAAGAAAATGAACTTGAAGTTCAGAATATAATAGATTTGTAAAGAATTGCAAACGACCTGCCTGAAGCCTTCACTAATACTAAAGGGATTATGAAATCTCACATGCTTGCAGTAAACACACCAGAAAGAATAGAAATACCACATGAAGTGGACCAATTGGAATTCCAAATTAAATCTACACTTACTCCTCGTACCCTGAAGAGGGGTAGACAAAGTAGAAATACTAATAAAGAAAAAGGTGCATCTACTCAGTCTATTGCTACATGGAAACGTCCTAAGAAGCTTAAGACTGGCAGAAAGAAAATAGAAATAAAAGTGAAAGCACACCTGTACTGACTCATCTTGAAGATGAACAACCCAGTGAGAATGTGCACATAGAAAAAACTCACGATGGGAGACCAGAAATTCCTTATTTAAATATACCAGTTAATCAAGATGAATGTAAAAAGAATAATAGAGAATTCAACAAATTATGTTGAAACAAGAGAAGTATATGATAGAAAAACTACTAATGTCAACATTTATTTTGCTGAGAAGATTGCTAAAATTGATCTAGATCCTGAGCCAAAAACATTGACAGAATGTAAGAAGCGTTTTGATTGGCCTGAATGGAAAGAAGCAATCGCAGCTAGATTACTCTCGCTAAATAAAAGAAAAGTATTTGGCCTTGTAAGCCGAATCCAAGAAGGGATATTCCCTGAAGGACACAAATGGGTTTTTGTTTGAATGAGGAACGAAAATAATGAGGTGGTAAGATATAAAGCGAGACTAGTAGCATAAAGGTTTACGCGGAGACCCGGTATCGATTTGGATGAGATATATTCACCTGTAATGGATGGAATCACATTCCGATATTTGATATCAATGGCAGCAAGTATGAACTTACAGATGAAATTAATGGATGTCGTGACCGCATATTTATATGGGTCATTAGATGCTGAAATTTATATGAAAGTCCAGAAGGAATTACGTCCCTAAACCAAAAGAGTGTACCATGTATAGTGTAAAATTACAACGATCACTTTATCGCTTAAAACAATATGAAAGAATGTGGTATAATCGTCTTAGCGATTTTCTTGAAGAGAAGGGATTCCTGAAGAATGAAGATTGTCGCTGTGTATTTATACAAAAATCCAAGAAAGGTTTTTGTATAGTATCAGTCTGTGTAGATGACTTTAATGTCACTAAAACTGCAAAAGACATCGAAGAAGCGAGTACTTACCTAAAATCTAAATTTAAAATGAAAGATTTGGGTAAAACTAAATTTTGCTTAGGCTTGTAGCTTGAGCATACTCACGAAGGGATTTTAGTACACCAATTTACATATACCAAGAAGGTATTAGAAAAATTCCATCATGAAAATGCATATCCTAAACGTACACCCATGATGGGGGAAGAAATATTAGGATCTGGATATTCCTATTTAAGTGCCATTGGTGCGTTAATGTACCTTGCAAATGGTACAAGACCCGATATTGCATTTGCTGTTAACCTATTAGCAAGGTTCAATTTAGCACCAACCAAAAGACATTGGAGTGGTGTAAAAAGAATTCTTAGTTACCTTCGAGGTACTATTGATATTAGATTATATTTCCGAAAAAACAAGATCTTAGCATAATTGGGTATACGGATGCAAGATATTTGTCCGATCCCATAACGGATTATCACAGACTAGGTATGTATTTCTTAGTGGTGGAATTGCTATCTCCTGGAAGTCATCTAAGCATACTACGGTAGCAACATCCACTAACCACTCTGAAATCATTGCATTATATGAAGCAGCCAAAGAGAACATTTGGCTTAGGTGTGTTCATCAGCATGTACAGAATGCATGTGAAATTAATATTGCGCCTATCCCTACTATTATCTATGAAGATAATTCAGCTTGTGTTGCACAAGTTCAATCAGGTTATATTAAATCAAATGTCACGAAGCATATTTCACCTAAATTTTTCTATATGCATGAATTGCAAAAGAATGGAGAAATTATGGTAACTCGTGTCAAATCTTGTGATAATCTTGCAGATGTATTCATAAAGGTTTTAGCTCCACCAATTTGTGAAAAGTGCATACATGGGCTTGGCATGAAGAGACTAAGAGAAATACAAGGACAAGGGGGACAACTCCTTGATTAAATTATCCTAATTGTTGTGTCTAGAAGGCACGGTTACCATTCTAGAAGAATGTTCAATGAAATCTTGAAGATTATTATTGTACTCTTTTTCCTATTATGAGTTTTCCTGAAGTTTCTTATAAAGGTTTTAATGAGTCAATATATTTGCAATTAACAAGAAAGGTATATATGTACTCTTTTCTCCATAAACCGTTTTTCCCACTGGGTCTTCGGATGGAGTTTTTAACAAAGCATAATATCATGGTAATCACCCAAGGGGGAGTATTGTAAAACATACAGACTTTGTATTATAGAAAGAGGAGAAGAAGGAATCCTAATCCTAGTTCGTTTGTCGTGTAGGCGCTTATTAGACGACGCACCTAGCGCTCGGACGCCTGGCGCGAGCGCGCGTCCGGACGCACCTCGACAATGTTCGATTCGATCCCGACGCACCTACCAGGAACTGTCCGATCCAAAGTCCGTAACGTAAGAATTTGATTTAGAGAGATACGAGCGAGAGCATCTGCCCATGCTCGTCGCGGTGGCCCGTTCCCCCGCTGCGCCGCCATCCGCGCCACGCCCCCTGTCCCCCACACGGCATCCCATTCCCCACGGCGCCCCTGTCCCCATTCCCCACCACACCCCGTTACCCCACCACACCCCTGTCCCAAGAGCACGAAACACTTTCAAGTGTAACATCGGAAAAAATATAGTGCAATATCGGTATATAAATACTGCAACATCACAATACTATGCATTGTAACAACGAAAAAATGTACTGCAACATAGGAAATTGTGTAATGCAACATTGAAAAATTTGTACTACAACATTTGAAACAGTAGTACTGCAACGTCGTAAAAATCAATCATGAAACATGGAAATGGAAACATATCAAAAATCACCTTTTAGTGCTACAACATTTAGAAAAGGTAATTTCAATAATTAAGATCCGCTATTGCAATAATTCCAACATTAGAACTCCCTTTCTGCAACACATGAAATCACCTATTGCAACATACGAAAATCATCTGTTGCAACACCCAAAATCCCCCTTGTAACACGGAGAAACAACAAAAAAAAAAGGTGTACAAAACAGTAAGGGGATGGGTTCGAGGTGCAGGCTGCTCCATCCTAGGCCCATCCCCTTCGAGCTCACCAGAGGAAGGAGGGAATAGAACCGCAGAGGTCGCCAGAACCCTAGCCAATGCCGCATCCCTCAGATCCAGAGGAGGAGGAGGAGGGCTCAGATCTAGAAGAGGAATGACCTACCTCGTTGCTACCGCCGTCGTCCTTGTGTCCGGTGGGGGGAGCGGGAGCCGGGTCGCTGGGGACGCGGGGTAGTAGGTCGCGGAGGGGGAGAGAGAGAAGAGGGAGGGAGGGAGCGCCGGTGGGCCGGCGGGGTGGCCGGCGCGCTGTGTTCGCCACGGCGGGAGAGTGGGCGCAACAATAGAATGGGAGCGCGAGCGTTGTGGGAGTGTGGCTCGAGGAAAAGATAAGGAGGAGCGAGGGAGGTGGGTGAGTTGGTTCGGCACGGGGTCGGGTGCGTTCGTCCCCCTGGACGCCCGCTGTATATCAATTCCGTTAGAGTATGTACCTTATCCCTGCTTCATCTGGGGGTGCATAATGCTCTTCTGATCATATATTGATTCATGTTAAGATGATGCCGGGCTATTGTTCTAGCATCTCTAGAAATGCCCACAGAAGTACTTAGGGATGGATGGGGGGGGGTGGCCTGTTGCCAAAAGAAAGTACTGCCAAACAAGCTTCATGTTTGGCTTATTATCCAATGATGAGTAAGAGTAAAGAAGCCCAAGCATTGGCACTGCCTTTATCTCCTTCATGAGCTCTCCTCCCAATCGTAATTTTGGATCCATAATGCATATGACCAAATCTTATTGCAAGAACTTAAGGACAGAATCAAAAAAGAGTTGTTATTCATTTTGAGAGTCTGTCCAAAATGTTTGTCTGCCACATTCCTCCTCTAGGATGAATGCAGACACATAGAATAAAGTAGAGTTGATGCAATGTCATTGAGAATCCGAAACCTAACAACTAAATTCAAAGATGGTTTACTATGGTCATGCAAGTGAGTATAAAATTTATTGTTCAACATGTGCTTGTAAACTAGTAGTAATTCACATTTCCAGAGGCACAAGCCATATAAAGCAACTAGGTTCCTATAATCGCGGATCTAGCATCACATTGTAGGAGGTTGAGTTCTTCCTCCTTTTCCAATGCCTCTCTTTCCTTCTTCTTACTATTCTTTCACACAATCTTTATGAGATGAATCCTTTATTGCACTAGATTCCACTCTTTTTTGCATGCTAATGCATGCCTTGCTAGCTTCTCTATCATTGCCTGCATGCGTCAATACCGGGGCTCTATCAACGGCATATCTGATAGATATTCATGTCAGCTAAAAACCAGAATATGGAACAATTCCTGAGAATTATTCAATTATATGTATATACACACACTGGCGCGCACACACACCATCAACCTTGAGAAATACCATATATATACATCATTTTAAGCAGAGAACAAACATGACTCTGCATTGTTAGCTTTTGATAACATATCTGGATGTGTCCAGGCAATCTGATAATTTTGGACTCTTCTCTCTTTTTATTAATGTGGTACAGCAACATCAGTTAATCTTACTAAGATATGTGTTCCTTGTTTTTTAGGCAGAAAATGCATGCTCATCAGGTTGCATTTGCGATCAGCTGCCAAAGCTAAACTGGAAAGCCGAGGAACTCCTGTCGAATCACCTAGAAGTACAATTAGAAGGATGACAGTAACATTTGATTATCATGTATCCCCTCCAAAAAAAACATTTGATTATCGTGTCACTGAAAGCGTAATCAATGAGTGTTGCCAGCTGCTTCGGAGCGGCTCTCAGTCAGAACTATGACTTCAATTTTACATTACTTCTTTCATATGTCCCATCTTGTTTATTTTGTTTGTTGTGAAAAGGAGTCAGTTCATCGTTTGTTCTTTGAGTGTTTAGTAGCCACTACTACACAACTAACTTTTCGTCGATCGCCCAAAATACCTTTAGTCTCGGCGATTTCGGCGCCCGGGACTAAATAGGGCTTTAGTCCCGGTCGGTGTTACCAACCGGGACTAAAGGTCCCTCGCCAATGGCTCTGTTGTCAGGCGCTGTCGGGAGGGACCTTTAGTCCCGGTTGGTGCCGCCGACCGGGACTACAGCTTTTGTCCCGGTCCGTGGCACCGACCGGGACTATAGGACTGGCTTTAGTCCAGGTTGGTGTTACCAACCGGGATTAAAACCTTCCCTACAAATTGAACCTCCCTCTTCTTCCTCCCTGCCTGAGCCCGAGCTTCCTTGTTCATGTTCTTGTTGCTGCTTGTTCTTTCATTGTTCTTGCTTGTCTCATCTCCGGCGATCAATCCACTTTAAACGCTTCTACGCTGTCGTCGATTTGTTTGAAAGGTTGCTAGCTTCATCCTCCTATGTTTTAGCAGTACCATATGTAAATCCATGTTGTATATGGCTATTTTATTTCATATTGCTAGCTCCAATCACTTTTCATGTTTGAATTTTTATGAACGATGCTAATTATAGTACCTAGAAAGTAGTATACACATATAATATTTAGTTCTATTATAGAATTTTTAAGGATACTTTTTACTTTAATTTGTTCATGTTCTCATTTTAAAATATTAAATAATGTTGATTCTTTGTAATTTTGAAACAAATTAATTTTAACTTTAAAAATTCTTCAAATTAATTTTATTTAGAGATAAAATTACACCTTTTAATAGAAAAATACAAATTTTATGATTTTGCTATCTTTTTATTAACGTTCACAAATTAATTTTATGAAATGATGAACCACTTATAAAATTTTGAACTCAATTAGACAAGATTGTGCCGCGCTCTTTTCTCATGCTGGGCTTTTAATTATGTGATGCCATATAATGCAGATAATGACACGCCATTGGATGTACAATGCTGATCGCCGCTCCAACGAGTTCATTGAGGGCGTGCGAGAATTCTGCAGAGTGGCAGAGGAAAATAAGCGGGATAGTTTTATGTGCTGCCCATGTGCCGTGTGTATGAATTTAAAAGAATTTTGTAGCTCAAGAAGTATTCACTTGCACTTGTTCAAGTCGGATTTCATGCCAAACTACATTTGTTGGACCAAGCACGGAGAGACCGGGGTTATAATGGAAGAAGGTGAAGAAGAACAAGCGGACCCTGAAGATGTTTTTCTCAATACTGTGACTTCGCGATGGAGGAAGTTGAAGAAGAGGCGGATGCAGAAAACAGTATCGCTGAAGATGACGATGCTCTTGGTGATGTCATTCGTGACGCACAGAGAGATTGTGAAAGTGAAAAGGAGAATACTAAGTTTGACCAAATGCTAGAGGATCACAAGAGGTTATTCTGCCCGTTGACCGAAGATGGGTAGAAAAAGCTAGGCACGACACTGGAGTTGTTACAGTGGAAAGCAGAGAATGGTATATCTGACAAGGCATTTGGGAAATTACTGAAGATTTTTAAAAAGATGCTTCTGAAGCCTAATGAATTGCCCACCACTACATACGAAGCAAAAAGATCGTCTGCCCTTTAGGATTACAAATCGAGAAGATACATGCATGTCCTAATGATTGCATCTTGTACCGTGGCGAGCACGATAATTTAGATGAATGCCCTATTTGCCACGCGTCACGGTACAAGATCTTGCGAGATGATCCTGGCGATGTTGAGGATGAAGAACGTCCGAAGAAGAGAATCCCTGCCAAGGTTATGTGGTATGCTCCAATAATTCCACGCCTAAAACGACTGTTCAGAAATAAGGAGCACGCAAAGTTGTTGCGAGGGCACAAAGAAGACCGTAAGGTGGACATCATGTTGAGACACCCTGCAGATGGGTCCCAATGGAGAGAAAGATAGAGAATTCCCGGACTTTACAGACGATGCAAGAAACCTAAAGTTCGCATTGAGTACGGATGGATTTAATCCTTTTAGGGACCAGAGCTCTAATCATAGCACTTGGCCCGTTACTCTATGTATCTACAATCTTCCTCCATGGTTATGCATGAAGCGGGACCGGGACTAAAGGTCTCCCTTTAGTCCCGGGCCTGCGAACCGGGACTAAAGGTGGGACATTTAGTCCCGAAACCTTAGTCCCGGCTCGTAGCCCGGGACTAGAGGTCCTTTTGGACCGGGACTAAAGCCCCGTTGTGCAGCAGTGAGCCAAGCAATTGTGGTAATGGTATATTTCAGGTTCATGCAGTAGATTGTGGTAGTGATCTGATCATTTCTCTACTGAACAGATGTGGCTTATTAATAAGAAATTTTTAGATATAAATGTTTTAACTGATCTTATGCCCTACGCGTCTTGTGGAAACTGAAATCTCTTGTGTCTTCAGAACGTCTTTTAGAGGATATGGCAAATCTGTTGCTCAAAATAGTGGTAGTTCAGAACAGAGACAAGACAGATGATGTGCCAAAAATTGCAAGACTTGAGGCAAGTAGGAAACAGCCCTATGAGGATTGGTTGGCAAGGAGGTTGTCTTTAACAAATGCTCTGGTGCAGAAATTTTACGTTGGAGAAAGCTGTGGTTGAAGCTGAAGAAAGGGTGCAAAGAGGAGAGATGGCTTCTGCTTTGAAGCATAACATTTTTCACTGAGACAAGACTGAGGTTTCAGAGACTCTGAAGCCTCTGATCAGTGAAGCTAACGATTTCGAAGACAGAAGCTAGCTACTGTCTGGGAACTGGACTAACATTGAAAGCTGTTCGGTGGTCGAATGGCTTCAGAGAAGTGTGTCCTTTGATGTCATGTGGGGGCGCACGTACGTGAGACGCCGTCGCGCGCGTGACGTGCGCCGCGCCGCAGAGCGCGCCCAGCTCGCGGCTGGGGAGGCCACCGTTAGTGGCTAAGATTAGAAAGTAGCAATTAGTTGTTTGGCATTCCTTGATTGTAGGCATGGCTGTTTCAGTCAGGGACTATTTAGGATTTGTAATCGGCACTATCAAAGTTAAGAAAGATCATTATTCCTAATCTCCCTCTTCTCTCTCAACCAAGCCTATGGTGGAGGGGCAAAACCTCACCGGAGACGACACAGACCACGGCTACGACCTCCGTAGCCGGGGGCCTCCTACCCTAGACGCCAAGGCCCTTGACAACCTGGTATCGCGGTCACACCGATCCTGTTTGTCCGTCCCCGCTGATCCTTCCACCGCCGCCGCCCTACCCACCGCCGCCGCGCCTACATCCAGCCCATCGAACTCCCCACCATCAGCCGCCTCCGCCACATCTCCCATGGCGGATCCTTCCAACGCCGACATCGCCAAGATGATCGAGAGCCTCACTGGCACGATTGCCTCCCTGCAATCTGACGTCGCGGCCCTAAAGAAGGACAAGGAGAAGGCATCGTCCTCGTCGGGTCCGGGCGGGAACACTGACGGCCAGCACCACAACGACCGTCCCCCGCGGTTTCAGAAGATGGATTTCCCGCGATACGACGGTACGGCCGATCAGCTGATCTTCATCGGTTGCTGTGAATCCTACTTCCATCAACAGCGGATCATGGAGGAGGAGAAGGTTTGGATGGCCTCGTACAATCTGGAGAACGTGGCCCAGATGTGGTACATCCAGCTTCGGGAGGACGAGGGTGTCCCTCGGTGGAGCCATTTCAAGGACCTTCTCCAGCTGCGTTTTGGGCCACCCCTGCGTTCCGCGCCGCTCTTCGAACTCGCTGAGTGCCGGCGCACGGGGACCGTGGAGGAGTACCAGAACCGGTTCCAGGCGCTCCTACCCTGCGCCGGGCCCCTGGAGGAAGCGCAGCGTGTCCAGCTCTTCACGGGAGGCCTTCTGCCACCGCTGAGCCACGCGGTACGGATCCACAATCCGCAGTCGCTCGCGGCCGCCATGAGCCTCGCCCCGCTAGGTGGAGTTGATGGAGCTCGACAGGCAGGCCCCGGCGCCGGCTCCCGCACGCCCCGCGCCCCGTGGCCTGCTTCCAGCGCCGGCTCCGCGCCTCGCGCTCCCTGCACCACCACCAGCGGGCGCCGGGGGTGCCAGGCAGGAGCCCAAACCGGTGAAACGGCTCTCGACGGAGGAGCAGGCGAAACGTCACCGCCTAGGGTTGTGCTATAATTACGACGAGAAGTACTCCCACGGCCATAATCGGGTCTGCCGCCGCCTCTTCTACATCGACGGTGTCACGCTCACCGACGCCGAAGAAGCCACACTAGACGGTCCTGACGCGGAGGCCCCGGTATTCTCGTTATAGGCCGTCGCCGGGGTGCCGCCTTGTGACACGATGCAGGTCTGGGTGAAGGTGGGCGCGGTGATGCTTACCGCCCTCCTCGACATGGGATCCTCTCATAACTTCATCGCCGAGGAGGCGGCGCGCTGCACCAACTTGCCCTTCCAGTCCAAGCCATGCCTCACCGCCACCGTGGCCAATGGCGAGAAGCTCCAGTGCCCAGGCGTCCTGCGCCAAGCGCCGATCACCATCGACGGGGAGGCTTTCCAGGTGGACCTCTTCGTCCTACCGTTGGCGGGATACGATCTCGTCCTGGGTACCCAATGGTTGGTCACCCTGGGGCCGATCACGTGGGACTTCAAGGCGCGCACCATGTCGTTCGCTCGCCAGGACCGACAGGTGTGCTGGTCAGATGTGGCCACAGGCCCGGCACCGTCTCTCGCCGCCACAGCCGGCGCAGTGGACCTCCTCGACGAACTGTTGGACTCCTTCCAAGGGGTTTTCGCCGAACCCTCTGGCCTGCCCCCACAGCGTGCCCGTGACCATAGCATCGTCCTCAAGCCCGGTGCACAGCCGGTGGCCGTTAGCCCCTATCGCTACCCAGCGGCCCACAAGGATGAATTGGAGCGGCAATGTGCCGCCATGATTGCCCAGGGCATTGTCCGTCGCAGCGACTCCGTGTTCTCATCCCCGGTCCTTCTCGTCAAGAAGCAGGACGGGTCGTGGCGTTTCTGCATCGACTATCGCACCCTCAACGCGATTACGGTCAAGGACGCCTTCCCAATCTCGGTCATCGATGAACTCCTAGATGAGCTCCATGGGGTGCGTTTCTTCACCAAGCTTGATCTCCGCTCTGGGTATCACCAGGTGTGGATGCGGCCGGCCGACATCCACAAGACTGCCTTCCGCACTCACGACGGCGTCTATGAGTTCCTCGTCATGCCGTTCGGCCTGTGCAACATGCCGGCAACATTCCAAGCGCTCATGAATGACGTACTCCGCCCGTTCCTCCGCCGGTTCGTTCTTGTGTTTTTTGATGACATCCTAATCTACAGCCGGACATGGGCGGATCACCTTCGACACATTCGCGCCGTCCTCAGCGAGCTCCAGCGCCAACAGCTCTTCCTCAAACGCACCAAGTGTGCCTTCGCCAGCACCTCCGTCGCGTACCTAGGCCATGTCATCTCCGCGGCGGGCGTCGCCATGGACCCGGCCAAGGTGCAGGCGGTGCGGGAGTGGCCGACGCCGCGCTCGGCACGCGCGGTCCGTGGCTTCCTCGGATTGGCGGGCTACTACCGCAAGTTCGTGCACAATTACGGCACCATCGCAGCGCCGCTCACCGCCCTGCTGAAGAAAGATGGGTTCCTGTGGTCCGGGGAGGCTTTGGCGGCGTTCGACGCCCTCAAGGCCGCGGTCACCACCGCCCCGGTCCTCTCCATGCCAGACTTCTCCAAGCCCTTCATCGTCGAGTGCGACGCTTCTTCCCAAGGCTTTGGGGCAGTGCTGGTCCAGGACAGCCACCCTGTGGCCTTCTTCAGTCGACCAGTGGCACCCCGCCATCGTGCGCTCGCGGCGTACGAGTGTGAGCTGATCGGCCTCGTGCATGCTGTTCGGCACTGGAGGCCATATCTCTGGGGCCTAGTTTCACCGTCAAGACTGATCATTACAGCCTCAAGTACTTGCTCGATCAGCGGCTTGCGACGATCCCGCAACATCATTGGGTGGGGAAGCTTCTTGGCTTTGACTTCATCATCGAATACAAGCCGGGCCAGGCAAATGCAGTGGCGGACGTGCTGTCGCGTCGTGATACACCGACGGAGGGCTCCATCCTGGCGCTTTCTACTCCACAATTTGACTTCATCGACAGGCTTCGCCAGGCACAGGCCTCTGACCCCGCCCTCGTCGCCCTACATGACGAGCTCGCCGCAGGCTCCAGAGGCCTACCGTGGGCGCTGGTGGACGGGCTCGTCCAGTTCGGCGGGCGGCTGTACGTTCCGCCAGCATCGTCCTTGCTGCCCGAGCTTCTGGCAGCGGTCCACGCAGAAGGACACGAAGGCGTTCAGCGCACGCTGCACCGGCTGCGGGGGGATTTCCATTTTCCTAACATGAAAAAGCTAGCGCAGGACTGGGTGCGGGCGTGCCCTACATGTCAGCGCTACAAGTCGGAACATCTACATCCAGCGGGCCTCCTTCTTCCTCTGCCTGTGCCCCAAGGCGTGTGGACTGACATCGCCCTCGACTTTGTGGAGGCGCCGCCGCGCGTCCGGGGGAAGTCCGTCATCCTGACGGTGGTGGACAGGTTCAGCAAATACTGCCACTTCCTTCCGCTGTCCCACCCGTACTCCGCGGAGTCGGTCGCCCAAGTGTTCTTCGCTGAGATCGTCCGTCTCCACGGCGTGCCACAGTCCATCGTGTCGGACAGGGACACGGTCTTCACCTCCACCTTCTGGCGCGAGCTGATGCGGCTGGTGGGCACCCAGCTCCACATGACGACGGCCTTCCACCCCCAGTCCGACGGGCAGTCCGAGTTGGCCAACCACGTCATCATCATGTTCCTGAGATGCCTTACTGGTGACCGGCCGAGGCAGTGGCTGCAGTGGCTTCCCTAGGCGGAGTACGTCTTCAACACCGCCTACCAGTCGTCGCTGCGGGACACGCCATTCCGCGTCGTCTATGGCCAGGATCCTCCATCCATCCGGTCATACGCGCCAGGGGACACCAGGGTGGCCGCTGTCGCCAAGTCCCTGGAAGAGCGGGATGAATTCCTCGCCGACATCCGCGCCCGCCTGGAGCAAGCTCAGATGGTCCAGAAGCGTCACTACGACAAGAACCACTGCCAGGTATCGTATAAGGTGGGGGGACTGGGTGTTGCTCCGCCTCCGTCATCGCCCGGCGGCCTCTCTGCCCTAGTCTGTCACTGGCAAGCTGCGTCCACGCTTCTACGGGCCCTACCGCGTCACCGAGCTCATCAACGACGTCGCGGTTCGTCTTGCCCTGCCGCCTCGCGCCCGTCTGCACGACGTGTTCCACGTCGGCCTCCTCAAGAAGTTCCATGGCTCGCCGCCGGATGCACCACCTCCACTACCTGCTGTCCACCACGGTGCTGTGATCCCGGAGGCGGAGCGTGCATTCAAGATGCGCCTAGCACGCGGTGTGCGCCAGATACTGATCCAGTGGAAGGGCGAGTCGCCGGCTTCAGCCACCTGGGAAGATGTCGACGCCTTCACTGCCAAGTACCTAGCTTTCCAGCTCGAGGACGCGCTGGCTCTCGAGGAAGGGGGAGATGTCATGTGGGGGCGCACGTACGTGAGACGCCGTCGCGCGCGTGACGTGCGCCGCGCCGCAGAGCGCGCCCAGCTCGCGGCTGGGGAGGCCACCGTTAGTGGCTAAGATTAGAAAGTAGCAATTAGTTGTTTGGCATTCCTTGATTGTAGGCATGGCTGTTTCAGTCAGGGACTATTTAGGATTTGTAATCGGCACTATCAAAGTTAAGAAAGATCATTATTCCTAATCTCCCTCTTCTCTCTCAACCAAGCCTATGGTGGAGGAGCAAAACCTCACCGGAGACGACACGGACCACGGCTACGACCTCCGTAGCCGGGGGCCTCCTACCCTTAGACGCCAAGGCCCTTGACATTTGAGTTCCTGGTTTGAGTTCAGCTTGCTTTTCGGTGGTCGAATGGCTTCAAAGAACTAGCTTACTTCTGTTGCTCTGTGCTAGTTCATTTCATCACAAGCTAAAAACTGTACGAGATCCCAATGTTTGCGCTGATGATCAAGAACTAGCTTACTTCTTTCCATGGTATGTATGTTTAATGAACAAGAGTACTAGACCTTCTAGTGAGAAGGGGAATCGTTCCTTGATTTGAACAAAAAATATGATTTTATTATGGAGCTATCTGTAAAATATTATTGCCATAAGGGTAAAATTCAATAAAAGGAAAAAAAAGCTCACTGCTCACGTACTCACGCTGTCACGCAGTCGACTAGGGTTTACGGCTGGCTATTTCCGATTCCCCTTTCCCAACCTCGTCGGCCGCCAGTCGCCGCGCCGTCATGTGGAAGGTTGCCGCAGCCAAGTGGAGGAGAAGGCTGGAGGAAGGGGAAGAAGGAGAAGATCGCGTCCAGGACCGGATTAGCCGCCTCCCCGACGGCATCCTCGAAGACATCGTCTCCCTCCTCCCACCCAAGGACAGCGCACGCACGCAGGTGCTTTCCTCCCGCTGGCGCCCCCTATGGCGCACCTCTCCTCTGAACCTCGACCTCGGCGCTCTGCTGCCCTACGATCGCCTCTCCCTCGGTGAGATCTCGAGCATCCTTTCCTCGCACAAGGGCACGGGCCGCCGCTTCACCGTCCCTGTGCTGTACTTAGACAAGCTGCGCGAGCGCGACAGCTCCGCCGCGACCTTGGAAGGCTGGCTCCGGTCCCCCGCCCTCGACAACCTCCAGGAGCTTGGGTTCCACTACGGCTGTCCTCCACATGTTGAGATCCCGTCGCCGCTGCCGGCATCGGTTCGCCGCTTCTCTTCCACTCTTCGTGTTGCCAACTTCGGTGGCTGCAGTGGATTCCCGGATGGAAGCAGCGATGCCAGCGCGCTATTTCACTTTCCGGTTCTCAAGCAGCTCAGCCTTTTGGATGTCACAATATCCGAGAGCTCTCTACAATCCTTGCTTGCTAGCTGCCCTAACCTGCAGAGCTTGATGCTATCCTACGGCATTGACTGCTCCCGGGTCCGAATCGCATCTCCTACCCTTAGAAGCATTTGTGTGGTGCTGGCTCTGAGAAGCGGCGGCATGTGCAAACAGATCACAGTGGAGGATGCCCCACGTCTAGAAAGATTGATACTTTTTCCACATTGGAAATATATGGAAATGGTCGTCACTATAGTCTCAGCACCAAAGTTGCATGTTGTGGGGCAACTCTCTATAGACAACCCCGTGCTCGAGCTTGAGTCTGCAATTTTTCAGGTATGTCTGTATCTCCTCACTTTCACTTTCAGAGGAATACAAATTTCTTTGACCGATCAAGATCTTACTTACCATTTGTACGTATTCTGTGCTTATTGTAGGGATCACGCCTTGTTAGCTCAATGACTGTGATGCCCACTGTGAAGATTTTAGCTTTGATGCAAAGCCATCTTAGTTTGGATGCGGTTATTGACATCATGAGATGCTTTCCTTGCTTGGAGACCTTGTACATCAAGGTGACAGAACCTACGTACTCCCATTTGCATTAATTCTTTGAGATCTTTTATAATGGTTGGAAAAGTACCACGATACCTCTAGGTACTTCCATCTCTTTTTTATTTTCTAAGTAATTAATTGAGAAATATATTATAGAGGGTATTTTAGTAATTGATGTTGTGCCCTTAAGTAAACCCTAGTCGTGGTGCACGAGGCCCCGAAGGCCGTCTCATTGGCAGCACGTGACCCAGTGGAGGGCGCGGTCGGCGGCAAGTGCGCCATGGTGGATCGACTACGCGGCAACCAGGCTCAGGACGGCGAGCGCGCGGCCGTTCTCAGGACCACGCTTTTTACTCTTCGCCTCTCCCATCGCACTAGCTTCCTGGTGAGAACTTCATGCAGATCGGAGGCTTTACCTAGGCAAGAGAGAGCGCGAGGCGGGGAAGGTCCATAACCGTCTCTGCAGATGAAACCGTAAGCGACGACAGGCACCAGCAGGCAGCAGCTCCGCCTCCACGCTGCTCATCTTGTGTCAGGCGAATACGACCAGGCTCCCCACGCACATGTCGACGGCGAAGTTGGCGCCCACGAGGAACGGCACGGCCATCGCTGTCGGGAGGGGCACGTACCTCCTGTACCCGTGCGGCATGAAGTCCCTTGCGACGTTGGTGGCCACCACGAACGCGAAGAAGCCGATTGACAGCTCCAAGCAGTGCGTCGGCAGCGCCGAGATGCCCTGGACGCCGAGGATGGCCATGTTCCTAAATATCAGCATGTAGGAGCCTTCCAGTATCCGTCCGGGTTTCCAATGTCAAACGCTCTGAAGAAGAGCGTGAAGGTGAGCGCTGAGATGATGCAGCTCATGGCTGTGCTGATCACCTGCCGTTCTCAGGACCATGCTCAACTCAAGTTCCTGTTCGAGCTCGAGAAGCCAGACGGCCTGCTCCCCGACACGGCCAAGCTGCCACTGCCACCACCGCATGTTGCCGAAGCCCGAGGTGAAGTGGGAGCGGCTAGTCGAGGTGCTCGGAGCCTGAGCCGTGTCGTGCGCCATGCTAATGGTCTTGGTCCATGACGTCATGATAGTATCATATACGCTCTTTTTCCCTTTGACGAAAAATTAAAGAACAAATGTCTACAAATACAAGTACACGTGTCTCATCCAGCAGCTATATATCCCATTTTTTCCCATGACCGATTTACCCTTATTCAAAAATAAAATATAAAATGAAAAATATATATAGCCCCACATATTTTGGTACTGGTCCCACCTAATTTGGTACTATCCCCATCTATTTGGTACCTCCAGGTACTTTCAGTTGGGTACTTCCTATTTTTCTACCATCCGATCTTAGTCGATGGATGGTCCATATTTTTTCCAACCATTGTAAAATTTCTCTAATTTTTTTGTCACTTACAATCACATCGATGCCTTTTCTATTGCCTAGATTTTCACCATTTTTATGTCGCTTGTGCTTTTCCCAGACAACAAAGGCAGGGGAGACAAATGGGTGGTCTCGTAAATACCGGAATCTTCTCGGGACCATTGACATTCCACTGAAGAAAATTGTGTTGATAAACTACAGAGGCAACAAATCACATGTCAACTTTGCCAAGTTCTTCATGCTTAATGCAAGGTTGCTGGAGTCGATGGTTTTTCAGATATATTGTGGGTCAATGTATTATGAGATAGATTATTGTCGAGTGCCTAGCACTATCAATGAATGGATTGAAAATCAGCACAAACTTCTCCAGACGAAAAAGGCGGACTCCAGGATTGCGCAGTTTGATTTTATTTATCATGTCTACGGGCACATGGATAATGCGCTGGCACATGATTTGTCAACAAATGACCCCTTTGTAAGGTTTGAAGAGTGGGTTGATTGTTAGGCTATACTGTTTTACAGAAACCTGATTAGCCATTTCTTTGCATTGTTTGACATTTGGCATCTCAGTTCCAAGAATATTGTAGTTTGTCACAGACTAAGTGCTATATTTTGTTTTAACCGTTGAAGTGTTTGATGAGTAAGCAACGACTGGGTCTAATTTCTTTTCATGTGTTTGCTATACTTTCCTTCCCAAATTTGATTAGTTACTTGCATGTTGTGTTTTGACAATTGACGCCTTTTTCCCTGGAACACTGAGGTTTTTTCTTTTGTTTTAACTGGAGAAGAGTTACCTGAGGTGTCCATTGAGATTTGCCACCTGTTTGTCATTGGAATATTGCACAGGATGGCATATGTACCATTTTGTTGTATAAACCCTTTGGTATCTCTCAGAAAGAAACTTCTTTGGTAAGAACAGGAGGGTATTGTTTAGAAGTTGAGCATTTTTGGTATTTAGTAGTTACATATTGATTCCATACCTATGTACATATGTTGAACGACTCAATACTCAGTTTGTTTTTCCATGTCCTAATTTCTGTGCATGTGTTTTCATATAAAGAGATAGAAATGTCTTGACTAGATTTAGGGGTGGGGGTGGGAATGACCACCGCTCCCAGGGAGGAATTCACAGGCGGGTCTCTACCTAACCTTCATAATTCATAACAAGTCTCAGATAATCTGAGATTCCAGGTGGGACCCAAGTGCAATGTGGAGCTACTGAACGTCCAAAGGTGAATCGAACATTGCTGCCTTCTGAGACGAAGGAACACATTGCTGCTTTTATTATCGACGGGTACTAGAGCTGCCATAACGGCGCAAGTGTGAGGAACACATTGCTGCTTTATCGACGGGGCGCTAGAGTCACCATAACAACACTAGTGTGAGACTTAGTACAAAATTAACAATGATGGAAATTAAGGGACAATCAACGTCATGTAAGGGATGAGTTAAAAAATATTCTAATGGAATTTATGAAATTTTACTGGGTGTGGTCCAAGGGTTGAAATTTGGAGGTGACATGACTCATTGTGGTGCTGGTGCGAGCTATAGATTTAGAGGAATTTATTGGTGTAGTGGCTATGAACTAGATAGATAGATTGGTAATAAATATATAAATTTTTATAAAAAAAAACTATGCATGCTAGTTGCTACAAGGTGCCCATACGAGGGAGGTTTGTAAGGTAAACGCTTATTATTGCGTAGGTATGATTTAGGCATTTGGGATGCATAAAGAAAACAATAAAGAAAAAGGATGAAGAACTCACCTGCTGCCGTTGGAGACAAAGGAGTTCTCCAGCGCTAGGGTTCGGGGTTTCCCGTGAGGAGGGGGTGGGGTGGGGAAGGGGGCAGGTCCATGGTTTCCAGGCTTAGAATGGATCACAGGACGAGCGGCGGTGGTACAAGCGACGACGGTGAGGCGGTTCGTCGGGGAATGGCGTTTGGATGGGGATGTTGGTGCGTCAAGATCCGTCGAATTTCACATCGGGAAGCGATGGAGGCCGGCGGTGCGCCATCGGAACCGGGGAGGGCGTTGGATCTAAGGGAGCATGCTTGGATTAGGACGACCATGGTCGAGGGCGAGGTGGGAGTGCAGCCAGTGTGGGACGGCGGCGGTGGAGATGCAAAGGAGGAAGGGGTGTGTGGACCGAGTTGACTTGGTGTGCGCAGGAAACCCTAATCAAGGCCCTATTTATAAAACAGAGAGAATTTGTTACATGCCCCTAAATGTTGTCAAAATTTTCTATAGCCCCCTAGAAAAATTCCTGTAACATTTGTGTCTTCGTTGTAGTTTTTTGTTTTCTTTATGCCACTGCCGTCAACGCCGTTACCACTTTCCGTCATCATCCGCAATCAGCTTGCATAATGTTTTAGAAATTGCCATTTTGCCTTTAACCATTCATTCAAGTTATACAGGGGTCAGGCCTAGCCAATATTCAATCAGGCTCTTCTCCTTCACTCCACTCCATCCCGCAATGTGCCCCTCCCATCCCTCCTCTCCACACTACTAAGAAAGACAATGAACCAACCCTACATCCCTACCCCATCGACAAGTGCCTCAAGTCCAGCCACAACGTGACAAATGCGACATCCTTGACATGGAGTGTCTTAGAGGTGGTTGCACCATGGTGTCTAAGGACCACAAAAGTGCCTAGTTCTCACGCATGTATTAGGCCTCAAGGTGCACCGAGCACCGTTCGGTTCCCATCCGGCAATGGCAGGTCCCCCGTCCCGCCCCTCATGATCCGCTTGAGCTCCTACAATCGCCAGAGGTGAGACATCATGGCAGCATCCACGGCCACTGACGCATCAAGCAAGGCAACCACCGTGGGTTGCTTGCAAGTTGGGGCAGAGCAGATCTACACAGTGGTGGCCCAATTAGTGCCCCAACGCTCATAGTGTGCATGTGGCCCTTGCTCCTTTTGGTGGGCAGTGTTGACGACATGGCCCTAGATAAGGGGCGTAGCGGGTTAGCAGCCACCACCGTACATATGCGATTGTAGGACGCCAAGGGTGAGGAGCGCAGCCGTGGTCAACAATAGACACAACCATCGGCACGGGCAGAGCAGGGGTGCTAGTGTGATATTGGCAAGGTAGATCCGTGGCTGGCATATAGCGGCTGCACAGAACTGGAGCATCGTAGCCATGGCCACCATCATATAGGACAAGCGGAGCAGGAGCAGGAGCATGGCGGCAGCATGCATGCAGGGAATGGATACTAGCATAGGCTTGAGTGTGCTTGGCACTGTGGGCGGGGAGGGCACAAATATCAGCATGGGCTAGGCGGAGCTCTACACGGTGCGCCATGGGCGGGGAGGGCACAAATACCAACATGGGCTAGGTGGAGCTCGACACGGTGAGCAGGGCGCTACCACCACAGGTGTAGGGTGGTCGGTGGTCAGACACTATAGCAGTATGTTGAACAGGGTTTTTTTTGAGAAATCAGGAGGAGCAAGGAGCTCCTACTGTAATTTATTAAAAGAACAACAGGTAATACAAAGTACAAAGAAAAAGGAGAAAGACAAAGAGGGGAAAAAAAGGGAAAAGAGAGAGAGGAGGCTTATGTCGAACAGGTTGTGGCACTAAAGATGGTTGTTGGACTCCTAGTCGCTTGCGCTCTCTATTGTTGACTTGGCAGGACATGAAGCTTGTATATAGAGAGCAAGTCGATGATGTTTACTGTTGCGGGCGTCCTAAGCTGGTCTGGTTGATGAATGGCAAGTGATTCAGGTGTTTCATTGTGATATGTGAAGGAAAGGCAGATGCTTGGCTTGTTATTAGCTCAGTGGACAGGGACCGCAACCATGCATGGCTTGCTTGTGACCGCCGGTGGATCGGATGTGGTTGGGGAAGCAAAAGAATGGCAAATACAGAACTGAAAAACTTCTTTGACATTGTCCACTATTTTGCACAAAGTCCCAATTTAGAACTTCCAGAAGCCAAAAGCATGCCAGATGAATCAAACAGATAAAGAGCCATGCATGTTCAGTCATTCACGTCACGAATATATATATCGCTCTAGCTTCATGTCAGGCATCGCGATAAAGAGCCATGCATGTTCAGTCATTCATGTCAGGCATCGCGATATGAACGGGTCACACGTACAGCCGGTAGACTCCGGCATGCCCGTGACGTGAAGATAGCTAGGAGGTAGGACGTCGGCGCGGCCGTTGGACGCGCGCGTGAGGACTCAAAGCCGGCTGATCATCACTGGGCGGAGGCGCGTGAAGGACACGTACCATACGTCCATGTTGACAAATGCATCTGCCTGATCGACATGCATGTACCTCTAAGCGAGCAAGGAGGCCCGCATCCGTACTCGGCAAGTACGTGCAAGATGGGCGGCCGTACGTGCGGGACAGATGCCAACACGCAGGCTGCCGGTGCCACCACGTCCATGGCATCTACATCAATGTTGGCACCGGCGGCACCTGCAGACTAAAGGTGTGATCATCTTTCTAGATCCCATAATTACAATTTAATTTCTCTCCTTGGCTATCCCATAATTACAATTTAATTTGTCTTCTCCTCTGTATACTTATGTTATATAATACTGTTTAGAACTTTAGGTGAGAATACACCAGGGAAAGAATTGTGAAAAATGAAAACAAGAGTCTCTGATTACTCTGAACAAATAAGTCTTGATATAATCCCTATTGACCATAACTTATAATTTTTTTGTTCACTTTAATATAATTTCATTAGATTACTTCAAGTTTATATGTGAATTACACTAAAAAATTAAGGGACCATGATCCATGGAGTTATAAATAAAGCCTATATGGAAAAACACAAACCTCCATAAATATAAAAGATAACTAACTAATCCCATCATATTTCTTTTTATAAATTATCATGACCCCTAAGTTTGGATTCAAATTAACCATATCGGGCATTATGAAAGATAATGTAATGTAATATATAGCCATATATAATTCGTACCTAAATTATCCATCTCAACCGTTGCAAAAAAGTTAACAAAAATCTCTCAAATCTACATGTAAATGCTAATATGAAAAATAATTCATCTATACCTAATAATAAAGAGGCAAAATTTTAGGCTATTTTTTCGTCCATCTATTTTCTTGGTCCGTCTCCCTCTAACTACCGGACAATGAAGAGTTTCTTTCATCCGGACTTATATATATAACCGTGCTTATACGAGTTAGAATAGCTCGTCTTCCACCTCCTGGTTGCCTCTGTTAGTCCCCAACACGGCCACATCTCATCTTCCGCCCACACCAAAACACGCATTGCGCAGGGAACGAATCGGTTTTCACTAGCACGTGGACGATGCTCTCCAGTAAAAAGAAAACGTTGCTAGCACGTAGACCAAATCGGTTTTCTCTATAAGGAACGTGCTCCACCTCGCTCCTCAATTGGATTCGTTGTTAGCTTGATGATGTCATCATGATGTCATGCCTACGCAATATACAACCTTTTTTCTTTACAGAAAAAATTCAAATGTACCATCTGAATACATATATATATGAGGACATCCTTAGCTGTCCATCACCAGATCTTGCGGTCAAAATTTAATCACTAAAGCATAACAATATAGTGGAGAATAATGTGCATGTATTATTATCATTATGGTTACTACTACTGCTATTGTTTAGAGAAGACTCTTTCTTATACTCACTTCGCCCAAATGGAATCAACTTTTACAATTATCTTAAGTAAAACTATTTTAAATTTGACCATATTTTATAGAAAAAGTATAAATATTATGACACAAAATTAATATTATTGTGCCACGTAGCTGCGGATAGGAAAGAAACACGTACTCTGGATTTGAGCTGTAGTACTCAATGGTGGAAGGTGAGTTATGGAGGAAGGTGACGTGATAATTTAGGTTGAATAAGTCTATTGGCCTAGAGATACTATTTTTTCCTCCCGTTGCAACGCACGGGTATCTTTGCTAGTCATCCATAAGCAAATATATGCACAAAGCTATTTGGAATACACACTTCTGTCAATATTAAGTTGAAACCATGCGCAAAGCTATGTTACACTGCATGAAGACCAAGGAAACATGTAGACATTAGGATAATATTTATTTTATAAGGTTATCAAGCGGAGAAAATATCATTAGCAAATCATATAGTAATGACATTTACGCTTCACTTTAAGTTATATTAATTCTCACGATAATAAATTATGCAAGTTGTTATCTCGAAAAAGGTTTAAACAATTTGATTGGAACATTATATCATATGAATATTAGTAATTTAATTCCAAGGATTCTTTGTTTAATAAAAAAATATTAATACAATATAATAAATTCAACACCTTGAGTACCATGGTGTACGGTGAAACAACTATTTATGACATTGTAAGAACTAAGAGAATAGCCTAGGACCTAGAATATTCTTTAAATAAAATAAAAAATGAAAATTTGAATAAGAGATACAATAACCATTGGAATTTCAAACGAACAGGTGATCAAAAGATGAAAGTTAAAATATAGATTTTTATGATCACAAAAAGTGATAAGAGTTTATATACTTTAAGTTTTTGTTTCAACTAGACACATATCGTGCTAGAAAAAAAAAGATCAATCCTAGAAAATATTACTCATGAAACCGCTAGAAACAAAAAAGATAGATCCTAATATTCTTACAAAAACCTAAAACATTCAGATTGGTTGACTATAATCACCATTGTAAATAATAGTTGTTGTTTCTAAGCAATTCATAACCTCAAAATTTTGGAAAAAGAATCAAAATCACCATTGTAAATAATAGTTGTTGTTTCTAAGCAATTAATAACCTCAAAATTTTGGAAAAAGAATCAAAATTTAGGTTCATGTCAATATAGACCGTAGCTAAAGACATCATAGTTTAAACAAATGTTTCAACTAAATGTATATTGGAGATAAACACACGTCCTTTGTAAAGGAAAAAAAACTGATGTATATGGATGAAAAGTACCTAAAAATCAATAATTGATAGATTATCAAAACTGAATATAAACTACAGAGTACCTATTATATAGCTATTATTTTAGAACATTAGTGAAGAGATTTTTTAAAAAAAATAAGTAATTTTTATTAGTTGTGTCTCCTAAGATTCTAACCCGTGCTCGCACGGGTCGATGAACTAGTGTCATCAGAATGCGAGGCACGTATTGCACTTTGTACTTTCTCACATCATGAAAAATAAACTTAACACATAAGTTATCTGCCATTTGCATCGACGAATTGGTGTTGGCTGACTGCAGATCTGAGCAGTGGCAAAGGATGCTATTTTTTCAGACTTGCTAGCGCCCAAACGTCTGATCCGGGGTGCTAGTGTCGGATGATGCCGCGCGCGCAAGAAAAGGAGCCTGCGCCGCCCATTTTTTGCGCGCTCCACCGCGAGGGCCCCCACGCTTGCGCTCGGTTTCTCACGCACTCGTCAGCACCCGCTCGGCGATGCCCCTAGGAGTGGGCCCGCACCGCCCAGATGTCACCCAGCAGCTGCAGCAGGTGGTTGCGATAGGTGGGTTCCATTGCAACATGTGCAAGACCATCAAATCTACTTTTACAACACCTAAATGAAACATTTGCAACATACGCCCGAAAACAACTGAAACACTTACAACATACATCTAAAACACTTGCAAAGCTGTTGGTGCTCAACTGTTGGTGCAGGTATACCACCATATTGATATTTGCTCCCCTCTTGCAGTTGCTTCATATATCCGACAATAAGAGGAGGGCTGCGTCCAAACGCAAAAGAGCGCCGGGCCTTTTGGAATTCATAGTACTTAAATGCCATTTTTGTGAAGATAAGAGCAAAGGTGATGGGATCATTGGTGGAATCAAAATATGAGTGGGGAGGTATGACTGATACCACAAGGTAAGTTGACCAAATTGCCTGTACCATCAGTACCATAGGGAGCCCAATACTTCGACCTTCTCTTTTGCTTGCAGCGACTATTGTACATGTATTGATTCCAACAATGTGTACAAGGCCTGCCCAAATTAGGACTAGAAACAAGTGCCACGCTGCATTACAACGGCTAAAGATATAGAGAGTCTCTGAATGTGAAATGGTTCTGTATGAGACTGTTGTTGAAGCATTGGAGGCAACATAGGAGAGGATTGGCAGGAATAAGGTGTTGGCTCCCAGAAATAGGGCGCGAACGTACGAAAGCACGATGCTGATAACGAGTCCCATAGTTTCCTATTCCGACAAGGATTCCGGCAAGGACAGCGTTGCCGAACGTGAGCCCGTTCACTCGCAGCATCTGCGGTCTTATCTCAGCCATGCGCTTGTCGAATTCCTCCACTGCGTAACTGGGGCAGCTGAAGTTCACACTATAGGGGTGGTGTGGCATCACTAATTGGTGAAGCCACGCAAAAAAAAAAGGGGCGCCTCTTGTGCCAAACCACTTGTAATTAGTTGCTCTCCTTTTATCAATGAAAGCCGGTAACGGATCTTTTAAAAAAAATTTGAGCGCTTTGTTTTTAGTGTGAACTAAGCTGAGCCTTGATCTCACGGCTAGCTGTCTTTATTATTTGAGCGTTTTGTGAAAATGGCAACACTGCTGATTTCTCACCCCGCAGTGATGTTTGACACTATATAGGGGTTTGCCAACCAACAGTGATGGGCTTATTATGTAGTAGTATTTTCCAAGACTCTACCTACCTAATATAAAATATATAAATAAAGTTCCTACAAATCATGACAACCAGCAAATTTTAAACGTACAAAGTGAGCTAACATATGAAACCTGACAAAGTGAAAGTTGTTGTTCTATATATCCAAAGGAGGCCTTAGGAGATTTGCCAATTGGTGATCTGAAATGAAGTTGGTCATGGGCCGGCCATAAGATAGCAGCTTTTTGTGCCTTCTCTCTGATCCTCTGTTGTAGCTAGCTAGCAATTCCTTTTCTAGTCAGTCATGTATCATTCCAATCTTGCAGTACAACTGAATACTAACCTGATAGGGCTACTGCTGGCAGGTAATTTTGGAACACAGAGCTAGATAACAGTGAGTTGTAGATCATTTCGTTGTGGTATTCTACCACAAGATATAATTGTGTAAACAAGATTCTGGTAGTTTCTACCCACTCTGGCCACGTTTGGAATACTTGAATTTCTTATCAATTTCTTTGTTGGCATCTAGATAGAGAAAAAGGCAACGGGTTCTCATGTATATGCTTTTGATCAACAAAATCTGCAAATGATGGACACCAGCTTTCAGTTAATCTCATACAGATACAGAAGAGCAGCTAGTTCGACCAACGCAGTCTCAGCAACCCAGGTGCCACGTGAAGGAACATCCAATGCAACAATGCTACAAAAATGCAACAAAACAGAATAGCCAGAGCAGCGCAGACCTTGGATGGGAGGAGTGATGCCTCCTGCTGCAAGATTTGGGCGACGTGGGCGCCGACAGTGCCTGCAGCAGCGGCGGACGGTGGGGCCGAGGGCACAGCGGCCGCCGCGATGAGCGAGGGAGGGGGCAGGGCGCCGGCGCGACGCTGTGTGAGGGCGGCGGAGGTGGCTACACAGCGAGGTAGAGAGCAGGGCGGCGGCTAGGGCGAGCACGCGAGCGAGGTGCGTGCAATCAGGGGAGACCGGTGAGTTTGGCGTGGGGTCTTGGCGGGGAGGGCAGGGGGAGTGATAGGGCTATGCGTAATGACCATATTGCCCTTGGACGAATAAAATCGACAAAAATGGCTATTTTGCGTAGTCATCGGGAGGCATTAGGAAGCATCACAAACCATTGTAAAAGGTCTCTAAGCATGATATATATGTTCGAAATTACGTGCTTCTACCGTTGTTAAATTAAAAGTAAGTATAAATGCCATGTGGCATCATGTAGACCAAGTAAACATGCAACATTTGGATAAATATTTATTTTAAGTTTATCTTCATGGAAAAAATGTGCCCTTAACGAACCCGTACCCATGACTCTAACAATTCACTTTAAATTATATTCATGCTCCATCATAATAAATTTGTAAGTTGTTACTTTATATAAGTGACTGAATCATAATGGCATATCAATACTTTTTTTGAGAGGAATGACATATCAATACTGGAAATTCAAATGTTGGTCAATGACCCCTCCCCCCATTGGGCACTTGATGACTCAATGTGATCCTACTACAGCCATACCCAAAAGGAACTACAATTCACTTTAGCTTTCATATTAAAGTAGTGTACTACTACACAAATGATTTTAGGAGACGGTGCTCAAACATTAACTGAGGCGGTCATAAAATCCAACCGCCTCGGTTAATGCTGGCGATTAAAGGAGGCGGTCGTTTTCATTTACCGAGGCGGTCACAATTAACCGCCTCGCAAAATTGATTTACGGAGGCGGTTATTTTATTTACAGAGGCGGTTAGAAATGCTCGCCTCGTAAAATTGATTTACGGAGGCGGTCGTAAAATAACTGCCTCCTATAATCAATTTACGGACCACATTTTTGGAGGTCCGCCTCAAAAAAATGGCCCGAGGCCCATAGAAAGGCCTAGAAGGCCCGTTACCAGTGTTCCATATATATACGAACACTTAGGCTTAGGGTTTCTCATTCCTCACCCCTCTCTCTCTCACCAGGCGTGTGGCGCGAGCAGCGAGCTCTCTATCTCTCGGCGTTTTCTCTCTCTCCCAGCGCTCTCTCTCTCCCTCTCTCTCTCTCTCTCTCTCTCTCTCTCTCTCTCCCGGCGAGCGGCGGCGCAGGGCCAGACCTGACGGGCGGTGGCGGGGTACCGGCTGACCATGGCGGGTAGCGGCGTGGGGCCGGCCCCGGCTGCTGCTGCGGCGGCAGCCCCTGTCACCTCCACCGACGCGGCCCTCGCCAGGCAGGGGCGGCACGGAGCAAAGCAGCTCTCCTCCGGCGCATCCGTCTCTAGGTAGGGGCGGCGCGGATCTCCTCCTCTTGGGCAGGGGTCGTGCGGATCTCCTCCTCCTGGGCAGGGGCTGTGCGGATCTCCTCCTCCTGGGCTCGGGAGCGGTGGATCCGGCACTGGTGCAGCATATCCGGCGAGCGGCGCGAGCGCTCCTCCTCGACCCCTCCGGGATCCGGCGGTGGCGCGGCCGGGGAGGCCAGATCCAGCGTGCACTAGTCCTCCTCTTCACCACGGCGGGCTCCCTCTCCCTCCCAAGGTGCGGATCGGGGGGCGCTCCTCCTCGCGGCAGCAGTGGCCTGCTCCCCCTCCACCACCTCCAAATGCGGCGGGAGATGGCACATGTGGCGGCTGCGGCCAGATCTAGCGACAGGCGGCCAGATCCCGGCGGTGCACGCGCACGGTCCAGGCATCGGCAAGCAGCTGCGACAGTTGCCCGTGGATGGGCTCAGTAGGCCCATGGATGGGCTTGGCGGGCCTATCCACAGGTTTTTCCCTTTTTTGTTTTTCCTTTTTGATTTACGGAGGCGGGCAAAGCAACAGCCTCCATTAATCCGGCATTAACGGTGACCTTTGATTGGAGGCGGTTGTAATGCCGCCTCCATTAATTTAAAGTGCCCACCTCCATTAAAGAGACCGTAGTAGTGGTGGTTGCACTTAGTGGAGATGGCATAGCTAGTTGGTGGGAGATGGCACTACGCTAGAACAAACAATCATTGCCGAACTATCACTACCGGTTGTTTTTGAAGCCGCAGTGATAAGTATATGTACTATCCAGGTTAATCCTTATTTATTTACAATAATGTAGCCTGCTGGAAACTCTAGTGCTCTCTGAGACTTATCCATTGTGTTAATACAGTAAATCTATGCACACGAGCGAGCACGCCTATTATCCTAACAAACAAAGTAAATACATGCATGCCAACGGCAGCGGGCACAGCGGAGAGGGCCTATCATCCTAGTATAAAGACCTAAAAGAGAAGTAGATTAAAGATAACGAGACAATGCATTGAAGATTGCAGGGTCAGTAATACTGGGAAATCGAATCGAATGGGGAAAGTGTACAAATGAAGTATGGGATTCCAAATTCAGGTTGGAAAAAAAAATCCCATGTATATCACCAGGGAATACTTGATTATTCATTCTTTCATGTGACTAGATAGTACAGAATGCTAATCTTCAATATGAAAATGAGAACAACTATTCCATGAATCTTGGTACGAATGAAATTAGATAGCAGCACCTGTCCTTTCAAAGAAAAGCAGAGTAGAACAGTGGCAGAAAAAATCAAGGTTTTAAATCTCCGGCTAAAGGTATTTAACAGATTACCTCTAAAATAGCTATAACGGAGGTTAAATGGGACTATAGAGGGCTATAGCCACTATGTTCTACATAAACACAAATAGTTTGATCAGCCTCAAACAACTATAGCCGGCTATAGCTGAGGTGTGAAATTCCATTTTAAAATAAGCAACAAACAATGAGTAACCAACAAGACTTTATTTAAATCAGTGAGGAGCCTCTCTCACGAATCAGTTCAGTTCTTTTTAATTTCACATAAGAAAGACGACGATGCATCTATTCTAATAATACTAGTACTGATAAGGAGGAGAATAATTAACAACGCAGTGATATATAACAAGTCATTCAAAAGTACTTAAACTGTGATTTGGTTCGATTTATAGCACCCACCGGATACTGTCATTGCCGAAGATATAACTCAAGGATTTATGCGTGACCATCTTGAATCCTCCTTCTTCTCCGCGAACCATCTCCACACCAGTGAGCAGGGCTAACATTGTGACTCTGCCAGCCAGAAGAGGGTGGTCGGCCGCCTCGCCGCTCCACTCCTCGATGATCTTGGCAATGCAAAACCTGCCGTCGCCAAGATTAAGGAGGTCACCCTTTATTGACTCCCAATCCTTGGGCATCTCGACGACTTCCCCGAGATGCTTCAATGTCTGAGGTTCGCCGGCAGCTGATGCAGCAGAGAGTAGGTCGTACGCACAGAGCTGGTGCTCGTCGCGGCAGAGGCCCAACCAGAGCTTAAGGTTGGGGACGTACTCGGCGCCGCCCGAGAAGGGCAGATACCAGCGGCCACCGTCGGCTTGCCACCATTCGCGGTTCACCGTGTCGAAGAGATAGGTGACGACGGATTCTTCATATTCTTCGCCGCCCTCGACGTCGTCGCTGTAGGTGGAGCAGGTCACCGTCAAGCAGGTCGTGACGCCATCGTCGAGCACCGCGTGGGAGCTGATGCCGAAGTCCTTGGGCAACGGCGGGGGTGGGAGCGACTCCCACTGCCATGGCTTCTCTTTGTACGAGCGTCGCAATGGCGATTTGTAGGTGCGGCGGCCGCCGAATGGGAGGACTTGGAAGCAGGGGTAGGATGATCTGCTGGAGCTCAGGACGTAGAGGTCCTCTTCTTCGGGGGCGGTCTCTGTGTCAGCGTCGGCGTCGGGGCGGGGCACGGAGATGGTGACTGGCTTGCATCCCTTGTGCACCAAGCTGGGCATCGCATGGCAGCAGTTGGAGTCGGCGTCGTAGACGATGGTGACGCCCTCCGGGCTGCTCCAGAGGATCCTGCTCTCGCTGCTCCGGGGGTTCACCAGCGCGAAAAGCTGGTCCAAGTTACGTAGTCGCGGTTCCGGTTGGAAGCTGAAGGTCGGCTCAGGCAGCGACTCCAGGCGCGATATCGCTGCTGCTGCTGTTGGCTTGGCCGCATCTGCTTCCGCCGTCGCCGTCGACGGGTAGAAGAGATGCTCCGACACGTCGAGGCGGTGCAGCGAGCACGTGGCGCTCTTGCAGTTCTCCGATACGATGTTCACAAACCGCCGCCGCAGGTGGTTCATCATCTTCGTCTCTCTCCCGCAGCAAGATGCCCCCTGCATTGCATCTCGATTCAAAATCAAAATGGGGAGAAGATCAAATTTTTTTGAGGAAACTCAGATGAATCAGGGATTCGAAGGACAGGAGGAGCAAGAGGATCGCGCAAACCTGCCTACCTCGGGCAGATCCGGCTTCAAGGAAGGAGAGCGCGCGGGGGTACTAGGAGCGTCGGCGGCGCAGAGATATGGGATGAGATCGAGCTAGGGTTTTAGATGCTCTCCCACAATCTCTACATTTTGCCTTTGCCCAAAATATGCACGGATTTGACTCCTCGTACGTTGAAGACTATTCAACGTGCAACCATAAAAACATTAGACCGGAACCAATTAAAAAAAAATATCTTCATATTTACTCTTATAAATTGAAACCTGGATACGTTCCTGCAACCTTAAGTAACTTCAAACCTATTTGACAACCAAAATTGTCAAAAGGAGGCAATCCTAGATTTTCAACAGAAATAGACTCAAACTGGTTTCGAAACAAGCCTAAGTTTTATAACTTTGTTAAAAATACATATTGAACTTTACCATTGCATTTCTCATCGAGACGATCGAAGAACATATATAGAATGACTAATTTAGAGCTCAGATAAAGAAATCGCGCTTTTGGTGAGTTTTCCATGCAAAAACCAGCACGGACAAGTTTTTATACTTTTTAAACGGGCCCATGCTAGTTTTTGCTATCAAACAGACCCAGACCGAGTTTCTACTATTTAAACCAGCCTAGAGTGGGTTTTTTTTTTGTCAAACAAACACATGGCGGTTTCTATACTGTTTAAACCGCCTCAGGCCAAATTTTACTGTGCAATTCATATTTGACTTTTAGTTTGACATGATTTGCAATGAATTTCACTTCCCATGGAAAAAGTCCACCCCAACACACACACACACACACACACACACACACACATATATATATATATATATATATATATATATATATATATATATATATATATATATATATATATATATATATATATACCACGATCGATTGAACAGAAGACAGTTGATCAAATTATAAATCAATTTACTTTTTACGTCTCATTTGCTCTAATCTCCTCCAACCCCATTATGTTGCTCCACTCTTGATCCAACGACCAAGGGTGGTGTCCAAGGCTTGCTGGATGACCTAGCTAGGGCAACTTTGCTGGCATCCTTGCCCTGACAGGTCCCTCCTATAGACAAGAATAACTTTAATGATTTCTCTACTAGTTTCCCCAGAAACTAATCGTTCTTCATCAATAAGTGTAGTAAGTTATCATTTGCTGGTTTGCTAGCAAACCTTGTCGTTCTTCACCATCCAAGCGTGATTTCTTGTAATGAACCAAAAACCCGTCATAGAGAAAACCTTGTTTAACCCTTGCTTAAGTGCATAATCGTCCGACTAGTCTGTGTTTCACATGTCTGGAAACCCTAGTTGGTAGTCTAAGCCTGAACCATAGTGGCCCTAGACCTAACCTCGAACCCCAACTGGTGGACCCGAGTAATTAAGTGTACTATCCAAGTTAATCCTTATATTTATGCACAATAATGGACTACTAAAATCTCTACTGCTCTCTAAGACTTATCCATTGTGTTAATACAGTAAATCCATGCACATCAAACGAGTGCCTATCAAGCTCATAAGGCCACCTGCGAGGCAGAGCACGTCATAGGCCCTGTTCACTCGGCTTATAATCCATCTTTTTCAGCTTGTTTTTTCAGTTGGAACAGTGTTTTTCTCTCACAACAAATCAGCCAACAGTGTTTTTCAGCCGGCTTATCAGCACAGCCGAACGAGGCCTATTATCCTAACAAAATTAAATACATGCATGTCAATGGCAGCGGCCGGGCACGGTGGAGAGGGCCTATCATCATCGCAGTATAAAGAATTAAAAGAGAAGTAGATAAAAGATAGTGAGACGAGACATAGAAGATTGCAGAGTCAGGTAATTCTGGAAATCGAATCGAATCAGGAAAATGTATACAAAATGATAAGTATGGAGTTCTAAATTCAGGTTGGAAAAAAATCTGATCCCATGTATATCACCGGGTTTTCTACTCTAAACCAACCAAATAATAACGACCAGCAAATTAATAATTGATTATTCATTCTTTCATGTGCCTAGACAGACGGCTAATCTTCAATATGAAAATCAAAACAACTATTCCATGCATCTTGGTATGAATGAAATTCATAGACAGCAGCACCTGTTCTTTCGAAGAAAGCAAAGTAGAACAGGGGCAGAAATAACATCATATCTATACCTAATAATAAAGAGGCAAAATTTCAGGCTCTTTTTTTTTCGTCCATCCATTTTTTTATCCACCTCCCTCTAACTACCGGTAGTCAAGAGTTTCTCCCGTCTGGACTTATATATAACTCATGCTCATACGAATTAGAATAGCTCTTGTCTAGCGCTATACGGAGTCCGATTCCAAAACGTATTGGGTTGTATATGGTCTATGTTTAACCAAAGAGTCATACTCATACGCAAAAAAAGTCCATACCCAATACGATTACTATATATATATATATATAGTAAATTCGGTTTTTTTCTTTTTTTCTGTCTGGATATTTTTTTCATGTGGCCTCCCTACGCTACAATCAAATTTATCACACAATCAATTGATCCAAGTGAATCAAGAAAAAAACACAAAAATCATGAAACCGTGCACAAGCCTGCTGCGCCACGCCCGATCAGCTGACATGGCTGTGCTCTAACCATGGCCACGAGCCCAGCATGGGTGGCCATGCCCTCACGTCGTAGCTGTCTGTCGTCCTTGGCCGTGCTCGATGTCTGCGCTCCCCTATTGTCGCCGTTGACACCGCGCCTTTGTTGTGTCGCCACATGGCCCGCAAGCTGACGCTAACACTCCTCGGCCTGTGAGTCGCCGCCGCCACCGGTCCATGCCCGGCGAGCCGCAAGCCACAGTCGCAGGGCTGACGAGCAGCTACCGCCGGATCTCAACTAGCCAGCCACCACGAGCAGCCACCGGTCCTCACCTAGCCATCTGTTGCAGCCAATCCTTGCCCCGTACACCGCCGCCGTCTCTCTTCATGCCATGCACCGCTGCCGTCGGGCACACTTGTATGAGGAAGAGGAAAGAAGCTTTTTTTGGACTCGAGGAAAGGAGCATTTGTGGTGCTAGCAAGGGATAACGATGAACGAGTGGATAGGAAATTCTGGATTGGAGCTTAAAAAAATCTAAATTGTATGAATTTACGCAAAACATTAACCAAATGTTCTTTTTTGTGACAGATGATTTCAACGAACCATGTGAGCTATATATTCTATAGATATTTCTATATCGATTCCAAACCCAATGCCTTATATAGGTATTAAACTCTCAAATTACCGAAACAAATGGTACATTGATATGCTTCCGGCTTTATTGTGGGTAGTGTTTAAGTACTTTTTGGGAATTATCTCTTCAATTGAAACAACCACTGTATTTTAAGCATTATTATTATATATACGTCTAGATCTTTTAGTAGATGGGAAGATTCTTATTTCCTTTGACTTATAATTGTTCATTGAGATTTTATAGAAAACAATAACCATACCAATCTCACCTATGTATCAAATACCTATAAGTGTCATACAAGATAACATCTCAATGACAAGAGACATAATTTTTTTTCTCCCCGGTGCAACGCACGGGCATATTTCCTAGTAATATATAAGGAATGAAATTAAATTATTTTAAAAGAAGCAACAACGAGTAACCAACTAGGAAGACTTTATTTAGATTAGAGTAAATCAATGAGGAGCCTCTGTCACGGACTCACGGATCAGTTCAGTTCTCCTTTCAATTTCACTCACGGATCGTTGACGTGGACCCTGGACAGCCCGATTTGTGTCCGCGTGGACTCGTCCACCGTCCAAACATTTGTGTCACACAGGAGCCCTACGCGGGCAAATACTTGATTATTATTTATTCTTTCATGTGCCTAGATAGGCTGCTAATCTTCAATATGAAAATAAAAACAACTATTCTATCTCATCTTAAGGAGCTGCGGTGCCGCTGTGTATGGGTGGGGTAGTAGGGGTCTGGGTTTTCTCGATCTACGTGATAAGATCTTCTTCTCAAACCGGAATACCCGGGGCTGTCTAGCCACTGCGGATCGAGTTTTTTTTTAAGAAAGCAAAGTAGAACAGGGCATGCACATATATCATATAAGACATGAAATTATTTTAAAAGAAGCAACAATGAGTAACTAACAAGTAAGACTTTATTTAGATTAGAGTAAATGAGTGAGGAGCCTCTCTGGCTCACGGATCAGTTCAGTTCTCCTTTTAATTTCACACACAAGATAAGAAAGATGACGATGCATCTATTATGATACTAGTACTGGTAATACATAACGAGTCATTCGAAAGTACTTAAACTGTGTGTTGATTTATAGCACACACCGGATTCTGTCTTTGTCGAACATATAACTCAAGGATTTAGCGCGACCATCTTGAATCCTTCTTCTCCACGAACCAGCTCCACACCAGTGAGCAGAGCTAACATTCCGCCTCTGTTGCTCACAAGAGACAAGTCACTCCTCCTCGTGCCACACCTCTTGCATGATCCTGGCAAGGAAAAACCTGCCGTCGCCAAGGTTAAGGAGGCGGGGCTCTATTGACTCCCGCTCTTTCGGCATCTCGACAACGAGTTCCCCGAGATGCTTCAATGTTGGAGGTTCGCCAGCAGCAGCGGCAGAGAGGTCGTACACACAGCTCGTGCTTGTCGCGGCAGAGGCCCAGCCAGAGCTTAAGGTCGGGGACGTACTCGGCTCCGCCCGAGAAGGGCAGATCCCAGTGGCGGCTGCTGGTGGCTTGCCACCATTCGCGCCTCACCGTGTCGAAGAGATAGGTGAGGGCAGGTTTTTTCTACGGGGCCCATGTAGATCGCCGTCACGCAGATAGTGACACCATCGTCGAGCACTGTATGGGATCTGATGACGAAGCCCTGGGGCAAGGGCGGGGGTGGAAGAGAGTCCCACTGCCATGGCTTGTCGCGATGTGAGCGTCGCCATGGCGATTTGTAGGTGCGGCCGCCGAATGTGAGGACTTGGAAGCTGGCCGAAGTGTAGGATCTGATGGTGTTACGATACTGTGGATCGACTAGGGTGGATTAGGGTACAAAATCTCTTTGATATATGGTTCAGAAGTTCCTAATATATGATCTACTAGAGGTAAATATATAGGTAAAAGGGATAGGGGAGGAATGCGGTGAAGTATGCAGACCATCCATGGAGGGAGCAGCCCGAGTGGTGGAGTTGGAGCTGGCCATCAAGTTTGTCGATGGAGTTCTGCGCTAAGGCAGCAACGTTCGGGGATGAGCAGGCGGCGGTGACGCGGTCCGTCGGCTGGAGACACAAGGGCGGCGGTGAAGACCGGTGATGCTTCCCGTCGCTTACAGCGTGACCCTCGAGATCGGTTAGGGTTGTAGGTAGGGAGTGGCAGCTTAGAGCAGCCTCGTGACTTGAGCCCCGGCTCCCCTACCTCCTCTATATAGTGTTGTGCAACGGGAGCCCACCAGCCATGTATTGGGTTGGGCGCCCCCAATCAGGGCGCGGATCAAGGGCTCAATGAGCCGTTGGGCTCATTGGTAGAGAGATCAACCTAACAGATGGAGTTCATGACGTAGAGGTCTTCTCCTTCGGGAGATGGCGACGGGCATGTATCCCTTGTAAGCCAGGCTGGGCATGGCGTGGCTGTAGTGTGTGTCGGTGTTGTAGACGAAGGTGACGCCCTCCAGGCTGCTCCAAAGGATCCTGCTCTCGCTGCTCCGTGGGTTCACCAGCACGAAAAGCTGGTCCATCCTCCATAGTCACGGCTCCGGTTGGAAGCTGAAGGTTGGCTCAGCCAGCGACTCCAGGGTGGATATCGCTGCTGTGCCTGCTGGCTTGGCCGCTTGATCTGCTTTTGTTTCCGCCGTCGACGGGTAGAATAGATGCTCCGACACGTTAAGGCGGTGCAGCGAGCACGTGGCGCTTTCGTAGTTCTCCGCCACAATGTTCACGAACCACCGCTGCAGCAGGTGGTTCATCATCTTCATCTCTCCCCGTGGCAAGACGCCCCCTGCATTGCATGCATCTCGATTCAAAATCAAAATGGGGGAAAAGATCATTTTTTTTAGAAAACTCAGATCAAGAGATTCAAAGGACAAGAGGAGCAGGAGGATCGCGCAAGCCTACCTCGGGCAGATCCAGCTTCAAGGCAGGACTGCAGGAGAGTGCAGACCGCGGGGTACGAGGAGAGGCGACGTCGGCTCAGAGATATGGGAGCATGGGACTAGATAAGATCGAGCTAGGGTTTTCGATCCTCCACTTTCTTTTACGCAAAATATGCACGGCACGGATTTGGCTCCTCTAAGTTGAATGCTATTCAACGTGCACCCTGTGAACCACCTAAAAATATCAATATTTCAACGGCACTGCTAGCGTTTGAACGTCCACGACGGCTGCAGTCGGTTTCCCCTCTGTTTTGTGCGTCCACATGTGGGCCCACGTTGCCCAGACTTCGCTCGACCGTGCCTGCGTCACTTGTGCCCACGATGGCGCCCACGCCGCCTGAACGTCGCTCACACAGGGACTGCTCGTGCTCCCTCCAGCTTTCCACGCGCATCCCATGTGTAACACCCGATTTACTTTTGAAACATCCAGATGCAACACTTTCAACATATAAAAAAGACAAACAAAACACTTGAAACATGCATCTGAAACACTTTCAAAAACAATTAAAAATAAACCACCGCAAACATACGCAAACATCCAGATAAAACACTTACAACATATGTGCGAAACATATGCAACATCTAGATAAACACACTTGCAACATACGTATAAAAAAACAGATGAAACAATGGAGACATACGCTTGCAACGTACATGTACAACCATTGCAACATAAGCAACATCCCGATCTACTTTTGCAACATCCTTGTAAAATAATTGAAATATACCTCTAAAGCATCTAAAACATTTCAAATGTACACTTGCAATATGCATCATATATCCTGGTGTGGCCTCCTCCACCATCTGCATCAGGGCATCGCAGTCGTAGCAGGAAGCGAGGCCAGAGGGCTTCCGTGCCAAGGCCCAGTGCTTCTCCTTGCGCCAGATGTGTCATCGGGCGGGGCAGGAAGCGGAGCAGGAGCAACGACATGAGCAGCAAGGCGAGCACGCGGAGCAGCGGCAGGAGCAATGGGGCGGGCGCGCGGAGCATCGGCAGGAACAGTGGTAGGAGGAACGGGGCGGGCACGCAGAGCATCGGCAGGAACAGCGGCAGGAGGAGCGGGGGCGGGCGACGGAGTGGGAGATGGACAGGCGATGATGAATTGACTAGATATTAATAAACAAAGGTTATGTCACAAGGCCCAACACCCCCTCATCCGTCTGATACTCGAGTAAAGGTCGGACGCTCAGATCAAAGAATTACCGATATTTCAAATAGACGACTATAGCGGTATAGCCACCGCTATAGCCGAATTTAGCTTTTTGAATGGCTGGGGCTAAGCTAATTCACTTTTACTTCTAAACACGTCTTGCCACTATTAGCTGGATTTAGTGGGCTAAATCCACTAAATCTGCTTGATATGTTTCTGCTTCTGCCGTCGATGGGTCCGAAAGATTCCTCTAGGACCCCTAGTTCGTGCTCTAGACTTATTCGATCTTTTGTGTAGATTAATTTCAAATTGTGATTATGTTGTTCGAAGATTGAGTCAAAGTCTTTAAGATTTCAGTGCCTCTCTCCTCGTTGCTGCTATTAGTCGCATATAACCTTTATCGAGTATAAAGCTAGTTATCACGTTGTTCGCATCAAGTTATCTTCTTCGGCCTACTATCATTAAGATCGAGCCACCCCCATGGAGGTTTCTTATCAGGAGTGAGAGAAGGTTTTCATTATTTCTCCTTATAGGGCCTGTATTTATAAAAGAATCTCTAGGGGCTACAATCGGGCCCTAAACATTTTCATCGAAGCCCCGAGGCTTTGTAATTGAGCCCCAAACACTCTAGTGGAGGTCCCTAACGTATGATATAGCCCCAACACTTCTACTTTCTCCCGCCTGACCTCCCTCTTCCGTAGCACGCCCCTTCCTCTTCCCTACACCCCTCCTTTCAAGCCCTCCGCCCAATCAGCAGGAACTAGGAGAAAAATGGATTAAAGAGGAGGAGAGGATCCAGTAGAGTTGCATCTTGGGTGAAGTTCAACTTTTCCCTAATCATTTATTGTTGTCCTAGGTTGGGGATAGCCAAGGTGAGATAATTCTACCTTTGTATCTTCTGATTGAGGTGTTTTAGATGATCATTGGTCTTGGAATGTTGTGGTTTTGTGGGAGGATTCACCCTTGGAATCCAATCTAGGAATCTACTACCTGTCAACTTGAGCATTGTACCTGTTCATGTAGTTTCCATGACAAATAATTTTTACTCCACAAGTGTGTAACAAGAAAGTTGTAGAGGACCATCATATATATGAGCTCATGAAATTTCGTGATTTTAGCCCAAACAGTTCGAGAGATATGATTTTTTAAAGTTAGCTATCATTCCTTGACAAAGTTTTGGACAGAACCAGATCTAGGAGGATTTTGAGAACCTTAGAAGCATGATGAAACTTTACAATTTATAAGATACTTATAGTACTTTCCATTATCTTTTTGGATTGGTAAAGATCATAACTTTTGGATAAGAGGAACTCTATGCTCAGTTTTTCAAAGTTAAATATATTGTTTTCTTTGCAGGAATTTCAGTTAAGCTTTGCTCATGCATTAGGCCATCTTGTTGACCCTATCTGCAAATATGAATAATATGAAAGTTATAGTTATGAAATTTTATGCTATCTAGTGAATTTTTATAACTTTGAACTTAAGGATTTGGAGAAATGGAAATGTGAAGCTCATTGTCTCAATTCTCGAGCAGGTTCTAAAGTCTATTTTCAACTATAGATTAGGCCGTTTAAAGGCATGGTAAAAACATAGCTCCTTCAAGAAAGTTATAGATCTTGTTCTATAGATCCAAAAAAAATGTTTGGTATCAGGGCAGCTCCAGTGTCACATGCGAACTGAGGGGCAGACTTCCATTTGCTTGTCCAGAGTTTGAGAGCTACAGTGTAAACATCGATTACCTTGGCCCCACACTGAATAGGAAATACTACTTTTACTTAGCGAACCTTGCTCCAGGCCTGCTCCTGGCCTACTCTCTCTGCTGCTAGTACGCGCTCAACTATTTTTTGCAATATTCTATACGCCAGAGTTTGAACCATACTTGGAGTTCGACTTTAGAATCTGACAGCCAGAGTTCGGATGTTGTAATGTGCATGGTTCGTTTTCTTGCCCACGGTTCGATTTTACACACACACCGGAGGTGCTCTCATATCCTTTATGGATTAAAATAATGTGAAGTAGCACTGATACTTTTGGCATGGTGATATATTCATGGTTTTGCTTCAATGTCGGGTTAGGGCATAGGTTGTATTTGTTAGAATGAGCTCTCTCTCTGATATTATACTATTTAATTAGGTGGTATTGCTCTGGATTGCACATAAAGTGATTCTCACTTTATTGAGGCAAGTAAATATAGTGGTGGTTTGATACAAGTTTTAACTTGTTATTTATTCTACCCTCACCATCATATTTAACTAGGTGAATTCTCCGCGCGTTGCTGCGGGAATACAAGAGTAATTTGAATTGAGTTAGGAGAAATAGGATGTAGAAGGAATCTCGTTGGTGTATAATACATAAGTATATATGCGATATAAGCAGAGAACAGATTTAGTTTTTTTTTTGTTAAAGGTGTAACTAAAGACAACAAAAACCATATCAAAGAAAACACGGTCACTAACCTATAGGATCGACCAGTACGGGAGACTAATCTCATCCACCCGAACCCCTCACCCCTACTATACCTGAGGGTCATCCCCCCTCCCAAAAGTTTTAGGAGTTTTCCTTCACAAAATCATGCATGTTTCGGAGGACCACATATAATCCATGTGATATGTAGTTTTGTTAGGTTTTTGCTTAGAAACGGACTTTTGCTTAGAAACAGTTATAAAAGAAAACACGGTCACTAACCTATAGGATCGGCCAGTACGGGAGGCTAATCTCATCCACTAGAACCCCTAACCCCTACTATACCTGAGGGCCATCCCCCTCCCAAAAGTTCTAGGAGTTTTCCTTCACAAAATCATGCATGTTTTGGAGGACCACATGTAATCCATGTGATATGTAGTTTTGCTAGGTTTTTCTTAGAAACGGGCTTTTGCTTAGAAACGGTTATCAAAGAAAACACGGTCACTAACCTATAGGATCGGCCAGTACGGGAGGCTAACCTCATCCACCCTCACCCCTCACCCCTACTATACCTGAGGGCCATCCCCCCTCCCAAAAGTTCTAGGAGTTTTCCTTCACAAAATCATGCATGTTTCGGAGGATCACATGTAATCCATGTGATATGCAGTTTTGCTAGGTTTTTGCTTAGAAACGACAGTTTTGCTAGGTTTTTCTTAGGAACGGTCGTTTAAATGTTTGCAAAAAAAAGTTATCGAAATATATCCATGTGGGTCTTATTTTGAAGAGTTTATTGCGAGGAACACCATGGTGCAATTGGATTTTAATTACGATACTTGGTTTAGGTGCTACGACTTTTTTTTCTATTTCAAAAGAAATAGCTAGTGGAAGATAAATGAGGCTTAGTGGGGGTAACTGATTTGATGATGTCACATGACATCACTTTTCAGGATTGGACCAATCAAATTGCATAGAATCACTTAGTGGGTCTTAGCTTTATAGGAGGTTTAGATTATAAATAATTCAACATAATATTTCCTCTCAACTATGTTATAATGAATTTGTCACATGCTCTATGCTCTTTATTTGAATATCTATGTTCCTACACTTATGGGTTTGGTGACACTCATGTTGACTCGATGGAACAAGGCTTGTTGTAATTTAATTTTTAGCACTTTCATGTGTTTTATAAAACAATGCTACTACTCACATAATTGTATATAACAAGTAAATTGTGGTTTGTATCCTTAGTTAGATATGGAAATTTTTAATCAAATTCATCTCTAATTGTAGCTTGTCTATCATTTCTACCTATATTTCTCGTAGACTTGGCAAATTCATAGAGATAATTCAGATGTTGGCCAATGAGCCCTCCCCCACATTGGGCCCTCGATGACTTAATGTAATCCTACTACAGCCATATCCATACACCATCATAGCCACGAGACATCGGATGACTACTCCCCTCGAGGTCATGCCTTGTACACTTCTTTGTTCTAGATTCATAAGCTCACTATGGTGTAATGGTTCCCTATTCTACTTCTTATTCTTAGTCATCTTCCTTCACCACACACTTCCTATTGATTCATTGATATTCACTTGTGCCAATAGGGGAGGTGGGCCCCATCTCCTTCCTCCTTCTCTATCCCCTCTTTTCTTTTTCTCCCTCTTCTCTCATGTACCTCCAACAGGTAAAGGGGCTTAAGCCCCCCTCTACCCTTTGACTGGTCATCTACTTGCTTTGGTCCTCGTGCCATGGCAAATTTGGTCTTCTTAACCTATGTGACAATGGCAAGCCATAATGAAACCACTTTTACAATATTGATCTAGATGTGCCATCAAAAAATATTGATCTTTAGAAATGAAAACATGTCATGTAGTTTGAAGACATAAATGATACCACGTCAACATTAACATAGTTATTATCAACTCTTAAAATTGTCTCCTATGAGCTACTATTGGTTTTCTTGTTCTTCAGTTTACACCTATCGCGGGTGTCTAGCCATAGAGAAATGTAGATCTAGGTGCAGTGGACTATGACCATGGGGCCATGAACCTCAACATTAGTCTTGCTCTCATCCCATGCATAAGCCCAAGCGCTCACTAATATATACTAGGGTGAATCTCTCACATGTCTTGTTGGATGAAGTTTACTTGGATTTGCTCAGCGTTATCAGAAGTAGGTCCTAGTTTTTTCATCCTCGGGTCTAGCCTCAAGGTTAATAGTAAACTTCCACATATTTACTCCAAGTTGCCTAGTGGGAAGTAGTTATTCGATGTCTCATGACTGGTGGAACTGGCAAGTCCATCATAAGTCAAGGGTGGAACTGGCACGGATGGCAAGTCCATGCAAAGCAAAGAGAAGGAAAGAGAGGAATGGAAATGGTTGGACAAAGATGAAGGGAGATTAAGCCCATCTCTTCCCTTGTCACCTAGTAATATTAAAGAATCAACAAGAAGTATGGTGAAGACAAATAAAGGTGGATGTAAAAGAGAAGAGGGAGCCATTGAGGTTGTGAATCTAGAATGGAGAAGTTTACAGAGCATGTCATCGTGCGGAGTAGTTATCCAATGTCTTGTGTACTTTGTGGTGAGTGGGGGCAAGCCTGACAATGGCGTATGGGGGTATGGCTGCAGCAGGATCCTTGCTAATCTATCAATCTTTTGCAACTTAGCTTGAACTCTTCTCACACATTTTTACTCCCAAGTCGTACTCTAAAGTCAATGGCTCGTTAACATTTGTTGTCACCTGAAGTAGTTATTCCACCATGAGCGATCTGATCGATATGTCTCTGTTTATTAGTTGGTTTATGTCATGATCTCAAGCTATATACCCAAGCTTGGTAAAATAGCTCATATCCTCTTGTACAAATTGACTTCTACATCCTACTATATGTGTATTATTAATGAATGTGCTAATATTCCTTTTTATTGTTGATGTCTAAGTTTTACCATATGATTTCCTTAGTTGTCTCGTTATCGAATATTATCTTTTGTACTTTTCCTACTTTTCAAAAAAATCTCTCATATTGCACTATATTTATTTTTCTATTATACTTCATATTGAAAGATAATTTGAGAGTTGCAACTTTGAATTTCCTTTTATTCCAAGACTAAGATTCAGCCACTTAGCTAATAACAAACTTTCAAAAAAATCAGTTACCTAACATGAAGAAGTGACTTTTTAATAACAGCATGTGCATGTAACATAAATAAATATAAGGTTATTTCTATGTACGTTATTTTTTCTATAATGGCAGTGATGGGTAAGTTATCATCATGTGAAGGGTGCATTAGTTTTATTTTCTCTAATTACCGTGGTTGAAAATTACCGTGGAGGCTTCTATTGTTGGCCAAATACTAAGATACTATTCCTTCAGTTCCAAATTATAAGACATTGCTTTTACTATATATCTAGATATAATCTATATATCTAAGTGCATAGCAAAAGTGATATATCTAGAAAAGCTAAAACGCCTTATAACTTAAAATGGAGTGAGTAATAGATAAGTTAAACAAGATCCATTGAACAGGAATGGAATCCATGGGCCATCGAGCTAGCTACACCGACTATTGTGTATCTACATACATAAAAAGTAGTTACAACCACGGAGAACCTCTAATCATGAGAGTGCATGACCGAAGAAGCCCTTCAGGAAGGTAAGCATCTACATAGCCTTGAGATTGTGAAGATTGGGAGGTATCAACATGAGTTTTGTGGAGGGCAGTGTTGTGCAGCAGTGCGCTAAGTGCAAGTTGGTGTTGTGCGACGCGTGTTGTTGAACTACCATTCCAACCAGCCACTATCGATATTCGATAATTGCTTTAGTTGTTTTCTTAGCTTTGCTTAAGCCTTTGAGGTTATTTGTTTAGTCGTTGTACCACCCAATTTGGCCTTCTTCTCTTTTTAATATAATGGCAACACTAGTACAAAAATCTTATTGGAGGCGGGCCAAATGGCTTAATGGAGGCAGGCATTGCAACCGCCTCCAATCAAAGGTCACGGTTAATCGTGACCTAATGGAGGCGGTTGCTTTGCCCGCCTCCATTAATTGATTAACGGAGGCGAGCAGCTTGCAAGCCCGACTCTGTAAATGTTTACAACCAAGGCGGGCATGATGAAACGCCCGCCTCCACAAATCGTTTGAAAAAGAATAAAAAAAGCTCTAGGACCCAGCTCCAGCTTCTGGAGCCGCCAGCGCCGGCGTCGTCCGTTCCCCACCACGTCCGGCCGCCATACACCAGATCCGGTCGCGCCCCACCTCCCGCCCCACGTCTAGCTAACTTCCCACCAAATCTGGCCGGCCCCCATCGGATCCGGCGGAGAGAGACGGGCCCGCCTCCGTTAATTGATTTTACCAAGGCAGACATTTTTGACCGCCTCCATAAATCAATTTATCGAGGCGGTGGTTTTAATTCAACCGCCTCCGTTAATTAGTGATTAACCGAGGCGGTGGTTTTAACTCGACCGCCTCCGTTAAAGTTTAACCGAGGCGGCCGCTCGGGAGGCCGGCCTGGCTCAGAACAACGGCGACGGGCTGAATTTGTGCCCGCCTCCATTCAAAAAAGTGGGACGGCACGTAAAAGAAATCGTGTACTAGTGCAACTCTCTTAGCTTGTCTGATTCATTTAAAAACATAAAGTGGCACATGATTTGGCAGTTAGAGCCATATCATCTTTTCTTCATACTCTTCCTGAGAGTGTTAGCAGGCAGCTCATCTCTAATGACATCACTATTCATCTAGGTGGGTTATCCGCATGTTCCTATATATGAGAACATCGAGAACTATTTCCCGGTCGAATTTTGAATGGTGCAGTGAGAGATATAAATATCGTTGTGATAATATGTTCTTTGTGAAAGATGTTACAAAAAAAGTTAAATTAAAACTATAACTTGCGAGAATGGTAACCCAAATACATTTAGACCTTTGTTTGGATGTAGTCGCATTCGCATCGCAATCCACATATGTTGGGTGGATTGGAGTGGAATGGATTGAGGTGAATCCGTTAACAGACAAGGCCTTAGTGGTGAGCATAAGGTTGAGACCTCAATATTACTGTGAACCCGTCGACACTGATAATAATACACTTGTTAAGCCCCAGCCCGAATGATTAGATAGTGAATGGGCCGTGCTAAGCCTTAAGCATATGGAAGGTAATTAAGCCAATGACGTGCAACTTTCAGCACCCTGGTAGACATGGTCCAAGAAGTGCTTGGCGCGTTGGCAATGATGCTGGAGCTGGGGGGAAAGTACAGGCAAAACGCATACAGTATATGTTCTAACATCAATGAAGAACAAAACAAAAAATTTGATTCCAAAAACATATACCGGGATGGAAGCTAGCTGTATTTGTGCTCATTATTCGGCTGGTCTTTTAAGGTTCTAGCAATTTTGCCAACAACATCCAAATAAGTAATCCCCATGGATTTTTCTAGAGTCTAGCTATGAGAAATATATATAGGTAGACATGATACACAAAATAAAGCTTCAATGAACTTTCATTGGAATTCAATATATAGTTGAAGATAAATTTGATCCAAAACCTGTCGTCAATGTTTGTTGTATGTCGTCTAAAAAAATTGTTATATACCGCTCCAATATTAATCTAAATCTATCCAATCAGGTACAGGATTAAATTGTTGGGAAGCACACAAACACCACTACACGATACATCTCTACCGTATAATTAAGTCGATGGGTGGTGTTCATCAAATCAAAATAAACAAACTTGCACACACGATACATTTTGGTCATGTGTATTCATCGTCCTTAATCTGGAAAAATCTTCCATTTTGGTCATGTCTATTTATCATCCTTGATCTGATAAAATCTTCCATTGTTTCTGTAAGAAACACTTGTGAGCACTATGTAAAATACAACGGTAATGCTATGATTAGGGCGTCCTGATGCCGGATATTACGTGGCTTCACGTCATCCACGTATTCACAAATATCTGATACTCCCACGCCGCTCCAAAAGAAATCCCCTACTCCGTAAGCTGCCAACCACAAGTTGCACGCACGTTCCGCTCTCCTCCTCCATGGCCGCACCCTAGCCTTCAATCGAGGTCCGGACCCCGGCGACTCGTCGTGGCCCACCGCCGCTCTCCTCTGCTCCTCCGTGGCTACACCCCAGCCTTCAATCGAGGTCCAGACCCCCGGCGACTCACCGTGGCCCACCGCTGCTCTCCTCTCCTCCTCCATCCCCCCTCCTCCTCACCGTGGCCCTCACCGCCGCCACGACCTTCGTCCTGCTCCACTCGCCCCTCACCATCGTGCGTCTACTGCCATGCAGCCGCTCTCCAAGCTCCCCCAAGCCCGTGGTGTTGCTCATATCCTTGGATGGCTTCCGCTTCGAGTACCGGTCCTGTCCGCACATCCGCCGCCTCATCGTCGGTGCCTGCGCCGACGTCCTGCTCATCACCTCCTCCTCCGGCTAGAGACAGCAAGGGTGCCATGGTCATGCCATACTTCGCGATCGCTTCGAGGCTTGCCAGACATGGTGGTCTCCGTCCACTAGAGTGTCGCGCCAGACATGTTGCAAGCATATGTTTCAAGTGTTTCAGGGGGTTTCATATGCATGTTGCAAGCGTTTCATGTGGATGTTTCAAAAGTAGATTGGGATGTTGCATATGTTGCAATGGCTATACACATATGTTACAAGCGTCTGTTCCAAAGTTTCATCTTTTTTTAAACGTATGTTGCAAATGCGTTTATTTGAATGTTGCATATGCTTCACACTTATGTTGCAAGTGTTTTATCTAGATGTTGCACGTGCTTTTGCAATGACTTTTCAAGCGTTTTCAGGTGTTTTTGCAAATGTTTCAGACGCATGTTTCAATGCCGCTGCAGACGTCCGGGCGGGGGAAGTAGAGGGGGCGCGAGCGATCTCCGTGTAGGGTCAGAAGGCGCGGGTGACGTTCGGATGGGTGCGAGCCCCCACGTGGGCACGTAAAAGGGAGTACAGGCGTGGGTGTCCAAACGTTCGGGCGCTAGCACTGCCGAAAATACAATGATAATTTACGTTTGCAACTTAACTTATTTCCCATATCATTTTGGCTCAACTCTTTGCATATTCTAGGCTGCTTATATACCTATGCAATTAAATGAGAGAGACATCTTTGGTTGTGCTATAGAATCCGTAAACTATTCATCACTTGTGATGGATTATAGTATTTTGTTCAATTTTTATGAGCCCGTAGCAAAGCACGGGCCATTAGCTAGTCAAATCAAAATAAACAAACTTGCACAAGCTGAAGCAGTCTGGAAACCAAACTCCGAACCGGGCCATGCGGCCCATGATTTGGATTCTCAGAATGGGCCATCTCATGGGCCATATTAAATTCCAGCCTTTGCTGTGTTGGATCAGATCAGAAAACACAAAAAGCATGAGCAGATCGCTGCGCTCTGCCTCTGCTCAGTGCTTTAGTATTTGTGGTGCTTTTTCTGTCGGCAACGTACCAACTGTACGTAGGAGCCGACGAGCGACAACCATGGGAATTGGCTTTTAACTTTGTCTCGATCATCACTTGCCGGTCGGGCAACCTTGTCGGCAGGGACAAGGGTGGGTGTATGTATCATGCCATCCTTGCATCCCAAGCAACGAACAATTCCACATCTATTCTTTTTTCTTAATGTTAATAAAAAAAGAAGAAAATTCTGGTTTTTTTCTTTCTAGCTACTGTCGTACATATCAATAATATTTTGGCGGTGCCGGTGCACGGATGCTCACGCCTACACTTTGTTTCCCACGCGCGCCTGCACTCCGTGCCTCGCTTGCGTTTCACGCGCCCACACGGGGCCCACGCCGCCAGACTGCACGTGGGGACCGCTCAGACCCCCTTGTTGTCTACGCCTGCTCGGCGGCGCCCAGCAGGTGGGTCTCGTTACAACATGTGCAAACCAGATCTACTTTTGCAACATCAAGATAAAAACATTTGCAACATACGTCCGAAAGAGCTGAAACACTTGCAACGTACGACTGAAACACTTGCACAACGCATGAAAAACACTTGAAAGCCATTGCAACCATATGCAACATCTAGATGAAACACTTGCAACATATATGTGAAACATATGCAACATCCAGATAAACACACTTGTAACTTACGTTTAAAAAAAACAAATGAAACATTTGGAACAGATGCTTGCAACATACTTAGTTATTGCAACATATATAACATCCCGATCTACTTTTGCAACATACATATGAAACACCTGCAACATACCTCTAAAACATCTGAAACACTTGAAACATATGCTTGCAACATGTCAGGCACGACACTCTAGTGCCGCAACGACCATCGTGTCAAGCGTGTTGAGGAACTCAATAACCACCTCGATGGGTAGGTCGGGGCTGAGAGGCGGCGTATCGAAGAGCACCACAGACTTGGGCGTTGCGAGCTTCTTTCACTAGGGCACCGGGGCACGAGGAGCCTCGAGGCGGGCGCGAAGTACGGCACAGCTGCGACGCCCTTGCCGTCTCTAGCCGCAGGAGGAGGTGACGAGGAGGACGCCGGTGCCAACGCCGGCGATGGGGGGCGGGGGCAGGGGTGGGCGGGAGGCGCGCTCTAGGGGTGGAGCCTGACATCGCGGAGGCGAGCGAGGGCCTTGGGGCGGAGGAAGCGGAGGTGGTCGCCGCTAGCAGCAGCGAATGAGGAGGGGAGCTTGCTGCGAGCACACGAGGTGGAGTGGGATTTTTTTTTAGAGTTGGCATTCGGAAGGACAGACACCCGCACCTTAGCATTACCGATAATATATGTATACTTCCTATGGTGCATTTGGGAGTAGCTACTCCTTACATACAGTGGATGCAATGCATTCTACATATAATCATCTCGATCTATGGGGCCAGGCCAACGCAATGCAAAGTTGGCGACCGAGGAGACATTGGACACGTACGCTAGCTGTTGCTCAATCATGACGGATCAAAGCTGATGTCGGCGAGGGTTGCGCTGGTTGCTGCCATACCATACATGCCTTACCTTAATCTCTGTTCTCTCGATCTATCGATCGATGTCGATCATATGGAAGTATGGAACGACTAATTGACTTGCTTAATTACAGGGAAGTATGGAACGATCTAAGCGCGTTCTCTAAAAAACAGGGAAGCAAGCGTGTAGGTACGTTGAGCATGCAGCTGGACTTCTTTTTCTTTCTTTCTTCAATTCAATGTAAACTTTCGTAGAATTTGTCATCATCTATCCATGTGAGGGTGTGGTGCCTTTCGCTAAAGCTGAAATCACCTTATTGGGATTCTCAATTACCTTTGACCTGTACTACACTGGAGCGGCAAAGATAGTTATATTCGACTAAAATTCCACCATATATATTTTGCGCTTAAAATAAAACCGTTGGGCATATAAGATAAGACTACATGCTCTTACATTAGTTCTTATTCATATTGGGCAAATAAATGAAACGATCCCAATAAAAATTAATAGAATTAAATCGAATAACAAGATGATGGAACATCAAAACAAATAGCAACATAGGGATGTTTGGTATATTAGCAATAATTGCACTTAATGGATGTGGTGTGGGTAGATTTCATTAAGAGGCCGGTTGAAAGCTAAGTCATATGTGGGATGGTGTGCTCCAAGCTCGAGGGTGTCGTCCCTCGTCGCTGGCCTAACTAAATTGAACTGCGCTTTTGCCCAGAACCCTTTGTAAGGTCCTAGATGGCTAGAGGGGGGGTGAATAGCCTATAAAATTCTACAAGCACCACTAAGCAAACTTATTAGAATAACAAACGGCGTAAAGCGAGTTTTGCTTAGCCTACGGTTGTGATGCAAGCCTCCTATCCACAAGTCTAGTAGATTATGATCTCTAGTTCACACAAGTGCTAGGTCACTAACTTACACTAGTGAGCAAGCTAACAACTACTAGCAAAGGCAACCACAAGAGCTACACAAGATAAACTAGTAAAGATAAGAGCAAGAGATAGGATTGTTATTCTTATACCTACGGTGGAGTGAAGATGTTGCCAATCACCAAGATGATATACAATCAATCAATATTGACAACAATACAATATGAAGACCAATCACCGGGAGACAAGAGACACAATATTTTTGTTCACCCGGTGTTCACTTGTGCACCGACAAGCTACGTCACCGGTTGTGTCGACCAACACTTAGATGGTTCCCCGGTGTGACCCTCAAGTCACTTGCCCCTCAAGGCACGCCCCGCAAGGCACCGCAAGACACCACTCTCAAGTGAGGCAACTCAATGACACGCGCAATGTAATAGAGTTGCTTTTGGCGTCCTACCGAGGAAAGCACAAGAACCTCTTACAATCAACCGGAGGTGGCCAAGAACAATCACCTTCTCTTGCCAACGCCTCCAACAATCTCCAAGCCGGCTAGGAGCGGTACTCTCCAAGAGTAACAAGAAATCCACCGGCTAAACCACCCACAAGAGCCACTAGATGCCCTCAAACTATGCAATGCACTTTGGGATCACTCAATCTCACTTTTGATTTGCAATCAAGCAAGAGAGATGAGTGGGAGGAGTTGCTTTAGCTCAAAGGATGTACAAGAGTGTTAGAAATGCCAAGAAACCTCCCCAAGGGCCGGCCAACGAGTATTTATAAGCATCCCATCCAAATAGAGCCGTTGCCACTCCACTGACCGTTTTTTCGGGACGACCAAACACGCCGATCGAAACTGACCGGACGCGCTCAACCGCGTTCGGTCGTCCTGTGACGTCCATGTGTCCCTCAAATTCAAACACGACCGTTAGATCCTCCAACGGTCACTGCGCGCCAACGGTCAAATGCTATGACCGGACGCGCTGCTCAACCGACCGGACGCGCCGGTCGCTGTACCGCGCGCCCGCGAAGCAACGACCGGACGCGCTCCTCGCAACGACCGGACGCGCCGATGCGCACAGCACCCGCGCCCGCGAAGCAACGACCGGACGCGCTCCTCGCAACGACCGGACGCGACAGTGCCAGCGTCCGGTCGGAGTCCAGTAAGCTCCAACGACGACCGGACGCGTCCGATCGTGTGTGACCGGACGCGCACCGCGTCCGATCGTCCTTGCGAATCTGCAGTTCCCTCAGGGCGCATGACCGGACGCGCCGGTCCCGCGAGTGACCGGACGCGCCGGTTGCAAACCCTAACTCGCGCGCCTGACTGCTGCGCTGTACTGACCGGACACGCCGGTCGCACAGTGACCGCGTCCGGTGCAGCGTCCGGTGCAGCGTCCGGTCACCTCTGTGACCTCCGTTCCTTTTCCGACTTCCGGCGTAATGGAAAATAGGCATTTCATTTCCCCGAAATCGCCTGAATCCCGCGCTCGCAAGTTCGGCGGGAGGGAGAAAGGAACCAAACCCTCTCTACCGCCCAAACCACAGCGCAACCAACGCCACCTTTGCAAATGTGCCAACACCATCAAGTGTACATCTCCATGTGCTTGTGTGTTAGCTTTTTCTCAATCATTTTCAAAGGTTTTCCAGTTAGCTCACTAGGCCCTACATGCAATGCACTTCATGAATTCACCTAGTGGCACCCGTGCGTCGAATAACCGATAAGATTTCCCCTCTTAATAGTTCGGCTATCGACCCTAAACCACTCACACCCTCTATGGTGTCTTGAGTGTAAAACGAAATGGCCCTATGGTTATACCTTTGCCTTGAGCCCATTTTGTTTCTCCAAATGATATGATCCACTTCATATCATCACATGACCGTCTCGATCCATCGACCTTGATTTCACTTGCTCTTCACCGTTGCATCGGTCCATCGGCGCCAAGTCTTGCTCAAGCTTCACCATCGCATGGTCCTTCGCTTCGAATCCTCGACTTGCCCTTCACCTTCACAACCGGTCCATCGAGCCAAGCCTCATCTTGGTCTTCATCACCTTGGTCACATGACTCCATGTCATGTCTCATATTCAATGACCACCTTTATCTAAATCATCCACTTAGATACAAAGGTTAGTCCTAGGTTTCATCAATTAGCCAAAACCAAACTAGGGACTTTCAATCTCCCCTTTTTGGTAATTGATGACAACCCTCACAAAGATGATTTTGATAATAAAAGTTTTGAACTTGTCATACTTGTCCAATCATTTTGCTCATAAGTAAAGTTTGGACAATTATCACAAGCTCGGTTTTGGTAGCATTAGCTCCCCCTACATATGTGCATAGAGTTTGGATTGAAAGCTTAGCACATATGCATGGATAGAAGTGTTGGGAGAGTAATTCTACCAAAATGATGCTAAGGTGTAAGAAATGGACCTTTGAAGCGTGATACCAATCGGAGTTGCCTTTTACACCATCCTTAGCACCATGAAGTAACTAGACATCCATCAAAAACTCAAGAAACTCGTGAGATCAACATTATATGTAAAGGTTCTTGGACCACTTGTAAAAACTTTAGGCATGTCTAGATACCACATGTAAACTATTCCTATGCATGCTAGTAGATCATTTCATCATCCAAGTTCTATACTAGCATTGCACCACACAAGCATGTATATTGAAATTAAATACATGTGCAATGAGCAAGTCATATGAAAATGCACAAGCAAATGCAACAACTTTGTTTATGAGCTTGCTCCCCCTACTTGTGTGCATCAAAAATTTTATTTACCCCTTTATCATGTTGAATCATCTTTTTCTCTCCCCCTTTGTCAACAACTTATCCAAAAATAGGATCAAATTGTGGAGAGAAGAAAAATGTTTGATGGAGTAGGTTAAGATTTATCAATTTTGGTTCAACCTAGAATACTTGCCAAAGATATTTAATTCGATTTGAACCAAAGACAAGCTTCTTCACACCTCATAATAAGGGTTATCTTGTCTATGTTGAATTAAACACTTTAGCAAATTTTCTAGATTCAACACTAGGTTTGCAAGCTCACAAACATGTCATATGCCACCACTAGATCAAATCAAGCATAGAGGCAATAGTGGTAACATATATCCATCCAAATCATTTGATTTATCATGAATGCTCACATATACCACTTATTATGTCTACATGCTCTAGCAAGTCCTTAGCATAGGATGAATGACATGTCAATCAACTTTACCTTGCAATGTCGAAGGAGAGGCATGTCAAAAAGTGGGTGGGATGCATTCAACTCATGTTTGAGAAATCAAGAATGTTCAACTCATTCCTTAGCTTGCAAAACCTCTTTTCATCAAGTGGCTTAGTGAGAATATCGGCAAGTTGATTATCGGTGCCAACACTTTCAATGGCAATATCTCCCTTTTGTTGATGATCTCTAATGAAATGATGTCTTATGTCAATATGCTTTGTTCTTCCATGTTGAACCAGGTTTTGTATCATCTTGATTGTACTTTCATTATCATATAGCAATGACACATTCTTGAAGCTGAGGCCATAATCCTTCAAAGTTGATTTCATCCATAGCAATTGTGCACAACAACTCCCCGCACTCACATATTCGGCTTCGGCGGTAGAGATTGCCACACTATTTTGTTTCTTTGAGGACCATGACACAAGTGATCTTCCAAGTAATTGACATGTGCCACTTGTGCTCTTTCTATTGATCTTGCAACCCCCATAATCGGAGTCCGAATATCTAATCAATTCAAACTTTGACCCCTTGGGATACCATAGTCCAACATCTCTTGTTTGCTTTAAGTACCTCAATATTCTCTTTGCGGCCGTGAGATGACTCTCTCTAGGTGAGGCTTGATATCTAGCATACATGCAAACACTAAACATGACATCCGGCCTTGATGCGGTGACATAGAGTAGACTTCCAATCAAAGACCGATATTCCTTTTGATTCACTATTTTGCCATCAAGATCACTATCCAAATTGCCATTTGTACCCATTGGAGTTGAAATTGGCTTTGCATCTTGCATTCCAAACTTCTTCAACATGTCTCTTATGTATTTCCCTTGACTCACAAATGTCCCATTCTTCAATTGCTTGACTTGGAGACCAAGGAAGTAGCTAAGTTCACCAATCATAGACATTTCAAACTCTTTGGCCATCATAGCACCAAATTCTTCACAATAAGCTTGATCGGTTGATCCAAAGATGATGTCATCAATATATATTTGCACTATGAATAGATCATTTCTAATCTTCTTGGTGAATAGAGTTGTATCAACCTTGCCCATCTTGAATCCCTTAGAGAGAAGGAAATCCCTTAGCCTCTCATACCATGCTCTAGGTGCTTGCTTCAAGCCATATAAAGCCTTCTTCAACTTGTACACATGGTTGGGTTTCTTGTCATCTTCAAATCCGGGCGGTTGCTCAACGAAGACTAACTCATTGATAATCCCATTGAGAAATGCACTTTTGACATCCATTTGATATAGTTTGATGTTGTGTGCACAAGCATAAGCCAATAGAATCCTTATTGCCTCCAATCTTGCCACGGGAGCATATGTCTCATCATAGTCAAGACCTTCAACTTGAGTGTAACCTTGAGCAACTAGTCTTGCTTTGTTTCTCACTACAATGCCATCTTGATCTTGCTTGTTTTTGAACACCCACTTGGTTCCAATCACATTGTAGTCATTTGGCCTTTCTACCAACTCCCAAACATCATTTCTTGTGAAATTGTTAAGCTCTTCTTGCATAGCCATGATCCAATCGGCATCCCTCAAAGCTTCTTCTATCTTCTTTGGTTCTATGGTTGACACAAATGATGCATGCTCACAAAACATAGCCAATCTTGATCTTGTTTGCACACCACTTCTAATATCACCAATAACACTATCAATTGGGTGATCTCTTGCAACATGTTGTGGTTGGAGTACTTGCACTTGATTGCTTGAGCTTGGTTGATCACTTGATGTATCTCGATGAGATGTACTAGCACCAAGATCTTGCACTTGAGAGTCACTAGCTAGCTTAAATGGAGAATTGAGCACTTGATCTTTATCATCATCTTGAGTATTAATTACTTGCTTTGCTCTAATATCCCCAATGTCCATGTTCTTCATTGCTTCCACTAATTGAGTTCCACCAACATCATCTAGATTCTCTTCTTCATCTTGTGACCCATTGGTTTCATCAAATTGCACATCATGGACTTCTTCTAGAATACCACTTGAGTTGTTCCAAACTCTATAAGCTTTGCTTGTAGTTGAATAACCAAGTAGGAACCCCTCATCACATCTCTTGTCAAACTTCCCCAATCTAGTGCCTTTCTTCAAGATATAGCATTTGCAACCAAAAAACATAAAATAAGAAATATTGGGCTTTCTTCCATGAAGTAGCTCATATGGGGTCTTCTCTAGCAATGGATGACAATATAGTCTATTGATGTAGTAGCAAGCGGTATTGATTGCTTCATCCCAAAATGATTGACTCACATTGTACTCATGAAGCATTGATCTAGCCATATCAAGCAATGTTCTATTCTTCCTCTCAACTAGGCCATTTGATTGTGGAGTGTACTTGGCCGAGAATTGATGTCCAATACCATAATGATCACAAAGTTCTTCAATTCTTGTATTCTTGAACTCACTTCCATTGTCACTTCTCACTTTCTTGATTCTAATCTCAAACTCATTATGAACTCTAGTGAGAAATGTCTTGAAGGTGTCAAACACTTCACTTTTGTCACTAAGAAAGAATACCCATGTGAATCTTGTGAGGTCATCCACTATGACAAAGCCATACTTGTTGCCGCCTATGCTTGTATATGTTGTTGGTCCAAATAGATCCATGTGCATCAACTCAAATGCTTTGCATGTGCTCATTGTACTCTTCTTTGGATGTGAGCTTCCAACTTGCTTCCCGGCTTGACATGCACTACAAAGCTTATTCTTCTCAAATTCAACATCTTTCAAACCATTGACAAGATTGTGAGTTGTAAGCTTCTTCAATTGTTTCATGCCAACATGACCAAGCCTTCTATGCCAAAGCCAACCCATGCTTGATTTGGAGACTAAGCAAATTGTCAAAGAAGTTTCTCTAGCATTGAAGTCAACTAGGTAGAGATTCTCATATCTAAAACCCTTGAATGCCACATTTGAACCATCCATACTAATAACTTCCACATCATCAACCCCAAAGATGCATTTGTAGCCAAGATCACATATTTGTGCCACGGATAGAAGATTGAAATCTAAGCTTTCAACTAGCAACACATTGGAGATACTCATGTCATTTGATATTGTAATCTTGCCCAAGCCAATAACCTTGCCTTTCTTGTTATTGCCAAATGTGATAGAATCAACACCACTATCATTGTCATTGATTGAGTCAAACATTCTTCATGTACCGGTCATGTGTTGAGTGCACCCACTATCAATAATCCAATGCCTTCCTCCGGCTTTGTAATTGACCTATAAGCAAATCAATGAAGCTTAGGTACCTATTTTTGCTTGGGTCCTTGTAGGTTAGTAACTAAGCTCTTTGGTACCCATATAGCCTTCTTCTTTGGGCCCACAATTGGTGTACCAACAAACTTAGCTTGCACACCCTTCACACCCTTGGTAAGCACATAGCAAGAATCAAAAGGTATAGCATTAACACGGTTCTTGCTTTGGTTCTTTTTATTGCAATTATGCTCTAGGTGCCCAACTTGCTTGCATCTATTGCAAAACCGACCATTGCCCTTCACAAAGCTAGGCTTTGGAGTTGCAAAGGCCGACTTGCCTTTCTTGGGGGTGTAGCCCAATCCCTCTTTGTTAAGAGAGAACCTTTGGCTACCCAAGCACTTAAGCAAGCGGGCCTCACCACCATAGGCCTTGCTAGGGCGTGAGTGAGCTCATCCACCTCTCTCTTGAGAGTCTCATTCTCAACCATTAGTGAGGCATCACAAGTGAAACCATCACTAGTAGTGGAGGTAGAGTTGGTGGTGGTGGATGAAGAGCTACAAGAAGGGTTATCATTTGACATGATGATAAGTTTATTAAAGGATTCATCAATTATATCACATGTAACACCTATATCACATGATACAACAACCTCCTTCTTTGCTTGTTGCTCAAGTAGCAATGAGTGAGCTTTTTCAAGCTTGGAATGAGCCTTATCAAGATCATCATGGTTTTCCACTAGACTCTCATGAGTGGTCTTAAGCTCACTAAGAACTTTCTCAAGTATTGCTACTTTCATTGAAAGCTTCTTACACTCCTTGTTCTTAGTAATAGCTATGTCTCTAGTTTGTTGCATCAAGTCATATAGTTGTTCTTTAGTTGGTTCATCATCATCACTTTCATTATCATTATCACTATTATGAGCATATTCCATTTCACTTTCATCATCACTCTCATCATATAATACCTTAGCTTCTTTAGCCATGAAGCATGAAGAGGATGAATCAAATAGTGATGGCTTCTTGTTGATAGCAATGGAAGCAAAAGCCTTGTTGGATGATTCTTCTTCTTCTTCCTCATCATCACTTTCCCAAGTGATCACATAGGCACCATTCTTGCCTTTCTTGAATGTCATCTTGGCCTCTCTCTTCTTCTTCTCAAACTTGCCCCTCTTGTTGTTCTTTTTCTTGTCATAGGGACATTCGGCTTGAAGATGTTCGGTGCTATCACAATTGAAGCACTTCCTTTGTTGCTCATTGCTCTTGAAATTGTTATTTCTCTTTTTGAAGCCTCTTCTCTTAATGAACATATGACCCACTTTCTTGACTACAAGAGCAAATGCCTCATCATCAATTTCAAAATCTTCACCTTCATTATTATCTTCTTCTTCTTCTTCTATGATGATAGCTTTGCCCTTGGAGGAGGTGGCCTTGAATGCCACGGTCTTCTTCTTCTTTTCTTCCTCCTTCTCATCAACATCTTGATCATACTTGTCAAAGGTCAATACCTCTCCAAGCAAGTCATTGGGCTTCATTGTTTCAAGCCCATCTCTTTGTAGCATCATGATCAACATCTTGAATCTTTTAGGTAGGCTCAACAAGAACTTGTGGCAAAAATCTTGGTCTTGAGTCTTGTGCCCTAAGCTCTTGAGATCATTCACAATGACTTGCAATCTATGAAACATCTCTAAGATTGTTTCTTCTTCTTTCATCTTGAAGTTCTCAAACTCACTCTTGAGCCCATATAGCTTGGCACTCTTCACAACCTTAGTGCCCTCATATGTTTCACTTAACTTTGTCCACACTTCACTAGCAAATTCCAAATCCTTGATACCCTCAAATACTTTTGTATCAATACCATTGTAAAAAGTATTGAGAGCCATTCTATTGCATGTTCTATTTGCTCTATCTTCATCGGTGAGATGATCAGGATCAATGATAGCAAAATCATTCTTGGTGACTTGCAATACTCTCTCATGAATAGAACCAAGGTACATTGTCATCTTTCTCTTCCAATGAGCAAAAGAACTAACACCATCAAAGAACGGTGGCTTGCCCCCAACATTATTGAACACAATTTGAGCCATTTTTCACACCGAAGGATGTTAAGCCTTGATTAAAACGGTGACCACGGCTCCGATACCACATGTAAGGTCCTAGATGGCTAGAGGGGGGGTGAATAGCCTATAAAATTCTACAAGCACCACTAAGCAAACTTGTTAGAATAACAAACGGCGTAAAGCGAGTTTTGCTTAGCCTACGGTTGTGATGCAAGCCTCCTATCCACAAGTCTAGTAGATTATGATCTCTAGTTCACACAAGTGCTAGGTCACTAACTTACACTAGTGAGCAAGCTAACAACTACTAGCAAAGGCAACCACAAGAGCTACACAAGATAAACTAGTAAAGATAAGAGCAAGAGATAGGATTGTTATTCTTATACCGACGGTGGAGTGAAGATGTTGCCAATCACCAAGATGATATACAATCAATCAATATTGACAACAATACAATATGAAGACCAATCACCGGGAGACAAGAGACACAATATTTTTGTTCACCCGGTGTTCACTTGTGCACCGACAAGCTACGTCACCGGTTGTGTCGACCAACACTTAGATGGTTCCCCGGTGTGACCCTCAAGTCACTTGCCCCTCAAGGCACGCCCCGCAAGGCACCGCAAGACACCACTCTCAAGTGAGGCAACTCAATGACACGCGCAATGTAATAGAGTTGCTTTTGGCGTCCCACCGAGGAAAGCACAAGAACCTCTTACAATCAACCGGAGGTGGCCAAGAACAATCACCTTCTCTTGCCAACGCCTCCAACAATCTCCAAGCCGGCTAGGAGCGGTACTCTCCAAGAGTAACAAGAAATCCACTGGCTAAACCACCCACAAGTGCCACTAGATGCCCTCAAGCTATGCAATGCACTTTGGGATCACTCAATCTCACTTTTGATTTGCAATCAAGCAAGAGAGATGAGTGGGAGGAGTTGCTTTAGCTCAAAGGATGTACAAGAGTGTTAGAAATGCCAAGAGACCTCCCCAAGGGCCGGCCAACGAGTATTTATAAGCATCCCATCCAAATAGAGCCGTTGCCACTCCACTGACCGTTTTTTCAGGACGACCAAACACGCCGATCGAAACTGACCGGACGCGCTCAACCGCGTCCGGTCGTCCTGTGACGTCCACGTGTCCCTCAAATTCAAACACGACCGTTAGATCCTCCAACGGTCACTGCGCGCCAACGGTCAAACGCTATGACCGGACGCGCTGCTCAACCGACCGGACGCGCCGGTCGCTGTACCGCGCGCCCGCGAAGCAACGACCGGACGCGCTCCTCGCAACGACCGGACGCGCCGATGCGCACAGCACCCGCGCCCGCGAAGCAACGACCGGACGCGCTCCTCGCAACGACCGGACGCGACAGTGCCAGCGTCCGGTCGGAGTCCAGTAAGCTCCAACGACGACCGGACGCGTCCGATCGTGTGTGACCGGACGCGCACCGCGTCCGATCGTCCTTGCGAATCTGCAGTTCCCTCAGGGCGCATGACCGGACGCGCCGGTCCCGCGAGTGACCGGACGCGCCGGTTGCAAACCCTAACTCGCGCGCCTGACTGCTGCGCTGTACTGACCGGACACGCCGGTCGCACAGTGACCGCGTCCGGTGCAGCGTCCGGTGCAGCGTCCGGTCACCTCTGTGACCTCCGTTCCTTTTCCGACTTCCGGCGTAATGGAAAATAGGCATTTCATTTCCCCGAAATCGCCTGAATCCCGCGCTCGCAAGTTCGGCGGGAGGGAGAAAGGAACCAAACCCTCTCTACCGCCCAAACCACAGCGCAACCAACGCCACCTTTGCAAATGTGCCAACACCATCAAGTGTACATCTCCATGTGCTTGTGTGTTAGCTTTTTCTCAATCATTTTCAAAGGTTTTCCAGTTAGCTCACTAGGCCCTACATGCAATGCACTTCATGAATTCACCTAGTGGCACCCGTGCGTCGAATAACCGATAAGATTTCCCCTCTTAATAGTTCGGCTATCGACCCTAAACCACTCACACCCTCTATGGTGTCTTGAGTGTAAAACGAAATGGCCCTATGGTTATACCTTTGCCTTGAGCCCATTTTGTTTCTCCAAATGATATGATCCACTTCATATCATCACATGACCGTCTCGATCCATCGACCTTGATTTCACTTGCTCTTCACCGTTGCATCGGTCCATCGGCGCCAAGTCTTGCTCAAGCTTCACCATCGCATGGTCCTTCGCTTCGAATCCTCGACTTGCCCTTCACCTTCACAACCGGTCCATCGAGCCAAGCCTCATCTTGGTCTTCATCACCTTGGTCACATGACTCCATGTCATGTCTCATATTCAATGACCACCTTTATCTAAATCATCCACTTAGATACAAAGGTTAGTCCTAGGTTTCATCAATTAGCCAAAACCAAACTAGGGACTTTCACCCTTACAAGTGACCCTGTAGATGAGGCAACATTTGCCTTGTACCCGACTGCTTGATCAGCTCTGGACAGCTTGCATGAGCAGTGGGCACAACACCGACACCGAAGAGTACATGTTATTACCTTCAGCACCGGCCTAAACAACAATATACAGTTGTCTCGTCTAGTCTCCAAAGCAAACGGCCCGACGCCGCCGCCACGCTGTCACCGCCACCGCGGAGACAGGCATGGCCAACGCCATCGCTATGCCCAAACGGTGCTCTTCCCTCCTCGTCAAGAGACCCTCAATGGCTGGAAACGACCAAAGAGAGCGGTACAGAGAGGAGGGCAGCACGAGGAGCCGAACGATGGCAAGAACACCAGAGCGCATCACCACTGGCGCTCTCGCAGGGGCCCCACCGCACGCCATCGTGCGGCAGGCCACGCCAGAAATCGCCCACGGGCACGCAGCCCCGCCGTCGTCTCACCCGTGGCCAAACTGCGCACACCGTGCCGCTGCTGCACCCTTGCACACGCACGCGTAGAAAAACACTGCACCACTGCCTGCGCACCACCTAGGGCCCAACCCCGAGTGGACATCAACGGCTCCACCAGATTCGGCCACGAGGGCCGCCGGATCCGGTGAAGGGGACACCCACGGGAACGCTACCCCGCCATCGGCACACCCGCAGCCAAACTGCATGGCCCACGCCGCTGCAGGGCTCCTGCTCACGCGCGCGCCGACAGGACGAGCCATCATACGTGGACACAGTTATCATCCCACAAAAAATGCAATTCTTGCTTTTCAAGAAGTTAAACAATTTAAACTTTGACTAAATTTATATAAAAAAATACATACATTTATGATGCAAAAATAAGTATCCTTAGATTAGATATAGAATATATTTTCATAATAAATTTATTTAGAGATATAAATACTAATACTATTTATTACAAACATAGTTAAACTTGAGTTAGTTTGCCTCCCACAAAAAATGCAATTCTTGCTTTTCAAGAAGTTAAACAATTTAAACTTTGACTAAATTTATATAAAAAAAAAATAGAGACATTTATGATGCAAAAATAAGTATCCTTAGATTAGATATAGAATATATTTTTATAATAAATTTATTTAGAGATATAAATACTAATACTATTTATTACAAACATAGTTAAACTTGAGTTAGTTTGCCTAGCAGGATCCCGCAATTGCATTGAGGGAGTACTTTCTACAGACGATCCACGGCAGCAACATATAATTGGCTGGCAAGTTGGGCAGATAGCTAGCGTTCAGCGGGAATCTACTGCGCCAGTTCTCATGCCGAAGACAGCTCACTCTTCCCTGCTCCTACTTATATATGTTGGGGACTTTGGAAACATAGGCATGATGTGGTATTCAGAGGCATGGCACCTGATCATTCACGCCTCATCGCCGCATGCAAGATCTCAGCTCGACAGTGGAGGTGCCGCCTCTCCAAAAATGATGCTCGTCTCTCTGTTTTCTAGTGTAACAATTTGTCCATTTGAATCTACCTCTCCCCCAATGTAATTCCTAAACCTTTGTACTTTGGGCTCTCTGCCCCGCCACCCCTGCCTTTGTGTCGGTATCTGTGGCTGCAATATATCAGGTGGGGGTAATGTTAAACCCCCGTCGTTGACTAAAAAAACATATACTGTCGATGATGTATGCTGGATACTCCTTTTCACCTAGACCTATTGTCTATAGCTTGCATTGTGCAATCGCATACAAGTCAACAAGCGATCAGATTAGTTACCTTGCTAGCTTGTTGTCTCGACTTGCGATCGATCGACCTATCCCCAGCAGTCCACTTTATTAGACTGCAAAAATCTTGATGACTAACTAGAAATATGACGGCAGGACGAAGATAAGTACTACTTCTTTTGTTTCAAATTATAAGTCTTTTTGACTTTTTCGGTACATCAATTTTGCTATATATCTGTCTAAATGCATAGCAAAATGGATGTAAAAAAGTCAGAGCGACTATAATTTAAAATGGAGGGAGTATATGGCTTTCATTAATTAATTACCTCGTTGTTGAAACGTATAACTTATAACGGAAATTAGTCCCATCAGGGCACAATGGTAGCTATCTCGTCACTGCCTTTCCTTCCCTTTTACTTGCTGTTCTAGATAATTCTGCACCGTCTATATAACTTTCTAATAAAGATTGATGGCAACTTATTATATGCATGTAACTACATATATTGTCACTCACAATTCACAAGATTTGTATTCCCTCACAAAGATGTATTAAGGATGTAGTATTATGTTAAGTAGTTCCACAATATTGTGATTTTGTTATTAAGCTTAAAGTAAAGGTATGAAAACTAACAAAATAAAATTTCTACCATGTTCAACCAGAGAATACCAAAGATCTCATTACGACCAGCGGCACAGTGTAGCAAAAGAAGAATTTGAGTAGCCTGGCCCAACCTCGTGCACGTCAATGCAGAGAAAATAGTCTCTCGTCCTCTATCTCGGCAGTTGTTGCCTTTGCGTTAGTGCTAATAAACTCCACAACAGCACCAGCAACGTCTCCATATGGTATCCTCATATAGGGATATGGAATGTCATGCAAGGATGTGCCAGCACCGCACACCCAGCTAGGGTTTCGAGGGGGGGCGACAATAAGAGTGGTTGCGGCCAGGGTATGGGAATGGTCATACTTATGGCTTGTTCGTTTCATCCCCAACCCAAGTGGATTGGAGGGGAATGAGAGAGATTTTGACTTGTAGGGAATTAAATCCTCCTCAATCCCCTTCAACCCCCATGGTTTGAAGATAATACGAACAAGGCATACCTTTAGTTTATTAGCGCCGTCTCACCATATATGTAGATACCTCTAACGAGTTTCTACACTAGAGGTCCGTTAACACTCTTATTTCTCCTGGGTCAATATCTAATTTTGGTCCACGTATAGATCCAATAATCCAAATCATAGATGATTGCCTCTTGGCTACATCATTGGATATATAATGTAAGGATATCGAAGTTGACGAGAAGTAATAAAAAGGAAAAGTAAAAAGAAATGGTGGACCACATTGGTGATTAGAGAGCAGAGATGATGCTGTCTGGAAGAAGAAGTAGGAATGGTTTAGCTAGGGTTCATGTTGGCACTACACCAAATTAAGGCATAATGTTCTTTGTCATCACTACGAGTTTTCCATATATAATAAAGAGATATATAGAAGGGCTCCGTGCTCGAGTTTGTCAAGCTCAAGAAAGTGCACATGCACGGCGATAGTAAAACATCATTAAGGTACTTCTAGCAAAAATAAAAGAATGAAGACGAGCAGCTACTTTGGTTCAGAAGTACGCTAGCCCTGGTCTGCCTGCATGCTAGCTCTATAATTAATTTATTATTACTAACTGTTGGTCTTCGCAAAAAGAAAAAAAAACTAGTTGCTGGTGCTCTACGCTTTTTTATTTGGTATCCCTACGAGATAAATTAAAGTAGCTACTACTCCCTCATTTTTATATAAAGTGTACTCTTAAGTATATACTTCGAGCATCAGTTTCTCATACAGTATATCATCAATTAGGATGAAATCTACATCTTACTAAAAAGATATGTGAAGCATGGACATTGATGCATCTTAAGCATACATATGCTTTGAACTAATTGATGTTCTAAGTTAACGATGTTTGACATTTAATCCGAGGAATACGCCTACATCAGTTTAAAATGGAGGGATTATGAAGTAAAAGAAAATGCGAAATTATCAAATCCAAACATGTTGTATGCTTATTTTCCTTATGGTGGTTTTATATCTCATTATTTTTTCTCTCAGAAAATTTGTCATGCTTTGTCAAATCCAATATCGCCTTTTTTCTAAACTAAAAGCATTAGGTTTTGCTCCTTAAAAATAATGAGAGAGAAGCTTACAATATAAGCATCAGGTATTCACCATGCTACATCCACACAAATGTAACAAAACACATTTAGCACCCGCCAGTGACTTGGATGGCTAAACCAGAAGGCCCAAGGTTGACTATTGCCATAGGCAAGCCCAAGGTTGACCAAAAGGCCCAAGGTTCTAGTGTGTGTGCTGAGGGGGTGTGTGCTCAAGCTCTCCTACCTAGGTGGATATCCATGGACTAGAGAGAGGAAGGTGGGAGGAGAAAAGAGAAGAAGAGGGGATGGCCTAGAGAAAGAAGAAGGGAAATAAACCCCCTACCTCCGTTCAGTGCATCTGTCCCTGCCCACAAAAGTATTCTCTCTTTTTGCATTATTCTTTGTTGCATAACACGCCTTCACATAATGACATAGTCACATAGGCATGTCTTGAATAAAGAGTGTGTCGGCTCTGCTCCTCCTACAACCAATATGATGTAAATTCTATAGTTTATCTCTAAAACTAAGGGCTTAGTTTGTCCAAACTCAACATCATAGTCTGAAAACTGGGCCGGATCCCAGCTGGACCATTGAACCTACATATTCACTGGTTTGGTTCACTTAAATGACTAGCCCTACAACTGAACTTGTGTGAACCGATTGGATTTGTGGCAAACCATTGAACCGTTGTGTTTTTATGGTGAACCAGTGATCAGTTTGATGTTTGAGATTAGTTTTGAACTTTGGAAAATAGTGTTGTTCCGTTATCTCATTTTATTATAGGTCATATGTGATGTGTTTAGACGTATCATTACATGGATGTATGGTAGAAAAACTACATATTTTCATATAAGTGAGGAGAAATAAATGTTATATTGGTAAATAAAAAACCAATAGTTAGACCATTGAGCCAGTAACTAGTAGTTTTGTTACGGTTCGATCTCAGGCCCAGCTTTCCACACTTATGCATCTTTTCCTTTGAAAATCCTTAAAATCAGGGAATGCTCCGGTGACATCATCTCTAATAAATGCAATTATTATGCAGGCAGGTTACATAATAAATAAATGTAACACTGGAAGAGAATGGACTCACGTGCATCTAGCAAAGAGATCACGTGCTGTAACGCCCCCCCCCCCCCCTCCCACAATACCAGGGACCCATCGGCAAAAAAACACTAGACACCAAGGCTGTGTTTAGTTCTAAATTTTGGAGTACCAAAATTCACAGTACAACCAAATTGTACAATTAGTTTTTGATTTTATCCACATTTAATACTCTGTGCATGTATCGTAAGTTTGATGTGACGGGAAATCTTTTTTTTCATAGGGTGTGTTCACTTCACGAAAAGTGGTTGAAAAGTTACTGTAGCATCTTTCGTTGTTATTTGGCAAAATTTGTCCAATTATGGATTAACTAGGCTCAAAAGATTCGTCTCGACATTTACAGACAAACTATGCAATTAGTTATCTTTTTTACCTATATTTAATACTCTATGCATGTGTCTAAAGATTCGATGTGATAGATGAAAGAGGAAATATTTTGGGTTAGCATGTGAAGTGAACACAGCCATAGTACACTTTTCGAGTCATCTAAGAGCAACTCCAACAGTTTTGCAAATGAGCTTTGCATTCCTGTTTTTGCAAAAAAGTCTACAAAACTCCTATCCAACGGTTTGGCAAATGGGCTTTGCATTTTTGTTAACTTGGCAAAATCCTGAGATGGATTGGCATATATGCAAGCTCGCGATCGGCTTGGCATTCCGTCTCATGCACTACTCCCGCGTGCGCTCTTCTCTCCCGCGCCGCCGGGTTTCCATTTTTGGATTTTGGCAAGTCAATTTTGCCAAACCGTTGGAAATAACCTTTTTTCTCCTCCTCATATTGATTTGAGAGTTGGCAAACTCCATCTTTTGCCAAATAAAAAATGCAAAACCGTTGGAGTTGCTCTAAACACAGCCAAAAAGAAACTGCATCACATTCTCACACCAACAAAAGAGAAAGCAAAAGAAGCGGAACAGAAAATCCGAAAAAGGCGAGGGCCCGGCGCGTCATCATCATCACAAGGGAAGAGAGAGGCCCCCACCCCCAAATCGCCAAAATCCTCCCCTCCACCGCACGCTGGTTGCGCGCCGTCTCCCGCCCCCGCCGGCCGCCGGCGACATGGGCTCCGACCGCGCCGAGCTCGCGCGCCTCTGCAGCGCCCGCAACTGGTCCAAGGCCATCCGCCTCCTCGACTCCATCCTGGCCCGATCCCCGTCCTCCATCCACGACCTCTGGTATGGCACGCTCTCCCCCGCCCCGATCCGCGAGATCCCTCCGATCTGCTCTGCCTCCCTGACCCTGACCCCGCCGAATTCGCTCGCAGCAACCGGGCCTTCTGCTACTCCCAGCTCGAGCTCCACAAGCACGTCGTCAAGGACTGCGACCGCGCGCTGCTGCTCGACCCCGCCCTGCTCCAGGCCTACGTCCTCAAAGGTTCGCTTCGCCTATAACTGCTCCCCTCCCATGTTCATCTCAGCCTTCTGTTCCCTCTGCGGCTTGGCTTAGTTCGCCAGGGGTTGGGTTGGCTTGGCTTGGTTGTGGGGGAATTATGTCTGCCTCGTTTAGTTTCTGTTTGGCTGTGGACTAGTCTGCTGCATATGTACATTTATTAAGAGTAATACTAAATAAATTCAAATTCTGTATTGTTAGCTCAGAAATATCGTTTTGAGTGGCTTCAGTGCTTAGGATTACTCTTTCCAGATAGTGTGTAGATACACTGTGAATGACATGGGTACCCTTTTTTTTTTCCCACTCCCAACCAAGCACTACCCATCTGCATATTAATCAAACTAACATGTTTGCCTTCGAACTTCGTTGGGAAAACACCGAGTCCTTCAAGAACTGGGATCCTTCCTGGATAGAAATATCAAATCACGTTTCCAACTTGACACAGATACAGCTGTCCCACCGCATTTTCTTTGAACTCCTTTTTTTTTGGTAATAATACAACACGTAATCCCTGGATAGCGATCTATCCCTGTATTGTGGAGATTATTCTGAAGCAAGTTTCACCTGTAAGTTTAACGCTGTTGTTTTCTACTGTTACCAGGCAAGGCTCTGTCTTCATTAGATAAAAAAGAGGATGCTCTAGCTGCTTGGAAGCAAGGATATGATATCGCTGTCCGTGACACGACAGACTTGAAACAATTGCTTGAGCTGGAAGAATTGGTTTCTTCTGTCAAAATTTGCGATACAACTGAGTCTGCAGACCATGTCATGGATGCATCGACTTGTGATACCAAAGTTGTTATCTCAGAAGATCGTGTTGCTGACAAGTCGCTCGCTGCAACTACAATGGCTGATACAAAAACTGTTGTCTGCGAAGAGGCCATTGGCAGTTCCAAAGTTTCATCAAATGGAGATACCAAGTCATCAAATTATAATAAAAAAGCGGACCATAATAAAGTCTCTAGCAGTCCAGTGAAAGACAGCACAGGGACTCAAGCTCCCAAGAAGGCCCCAAAGGTAGATAAGAAAAACAAAGCAAAAGCAGTGAAAGAAATAAATGGCCGAGCTGAAGGTGTAACTGTCAGAACTGGTACTGATGAAAGTGAAACCATTTCGCTAGATCAAACACTCTTTGCTACAAAAATTTCAAAGTCATCAAAATCAATAAGTTTGGATTTCCGACTTTCAAGAGGCATTGCACAGGTATCGTCCATATTAGAGCATTGACATGATTCTGTATTTCTCAATAGATGAACGAGTTCTGTTACAAGTATTACTAGGAGAAGCTAAACTAGAGAATTAAGAGGAGAATCCCAGTCAACATGCTGGGAGAGCCCCTAGGCAGCACACTGGGCAGAATCCCAGGAGGCAGCCGACGGTTATAAATAGCAAATACAGAGTATTAAACATGCTATAACAATCCAATTATTCAGCACAATGACATTTCTTATAGTATCTGAACGAACATTGCTTCAAAAAATATTGTAGTAACATCTAAAAGCTTGGCAAGGCTGTATTTGGAATGCTTGCTTAGGACTGCAGAAAACAAACATTACAACCAATTATCTGCATTTGTTTATTCAAAATGATTTTACTCTGACAAAATATTCTGTAAGGTTCTGACAATATATATGAGATGAGACGCTATATTATTATCTTGACCATAATGGATGAGTTACATCTTTTCAGGTAAATGAAGGAAGGTATGACCAAGCGATATCCATTTTTGATCAGGTTTTGATCTGTTACCATGATTTTTGCTCCATTATGTATTCTGATGCAAAGAAGGAACCTGATAATTTGTCATTGGCCATTTAGATATTGCGAGAAACTCCTACGTATCCTGAGGCACTGATTGGAAGGGGGACAGCTTATGCATTTCAAAGAGAATTGGATTCTGCTATTTCTGATTTCTCCAAGGTAGACCTTTAGATATTGAGTACGCCTTCAGTGTCTGTTATAGTAAAATGTAAAATAACCTCTCTTTTACTTGCAGGCTATACAATCTAACCCATCGGCTGGGGAGGCATGGAAGCGACGGGGACAAGCTCGCGCTGCTTTAGGGGAGTTCAAGGAGGTACACTTTCTCTACAACAACAACAACAACATAGCCTTTTGTCCCAAGCGAGTTGGGGTAGGCTAGAGATGAAACCCAAAAGAGACGATAAACAGGGAGACACATAAAGGGACATAAATGACACAAGACAGAAAGAGGTCACGGTTCAGGCACGTTGATTGCCAGTCTCCAAGCGCTCCTGTCCATAGCTAAATCCTTAGAGATATTCCACTCCTTAAGGTCTCTCTTAACGGACTCGTCCCAAGTTAGTTTAGGTCGACCTCTACCGTTCTTTACATTATCGGCCCGCTTTAGAACCCCACTACGCACCGGCGCCTCAGGAGGCTTCCGTTGAACATGTCCAAACCATCTCAACCGATGTTGAATCAATTTCTCCTCAATTGGTGCCACCCCAACCCTATCCCGAATATCGTCGTTCCGGACTCTATCCCTCCTTGTGTGCCCACAACACCAACGCAACATACGCATCTCTGCTACACTCAATTGCTGGACATGTCGCCTTTTTGTAGGTCAACACTCAGCACCGTATAACATCGCCGGGCGAATCGCCGTCCTATAGAACTTACCTTTCAACTTCTGAGGCACCCTTTTGTCACAGAGGACGCTAGAAGCTTGACGCCATTTCAACCAGCCGGCTGAAATTCTATGCCTAACATCTTCATCAATGTCGCCATCCTTTTGTAACATCGATCCTAAATACCGAAAAGTATCCTTCTTGGCCACCACTTGCCCATCGAGGCTAACGTCTCCCTCCTCATGCCTACTCGCGCTGAAATCGCACCTCATGTACTCGGTCTTGGTTCTACTAAGTCTGAACCCTTTCGACTCTAACGTGTGCCTCCATAGTTCTAACTTCCTATTAACCCCTGTCCTACTGTCGTCAACTAGCACCACATCATCAGCAAAGAGCATACACCAAGGGATATCACCTTGTATGTCCCTTGTGACCTCATCCATCACCAAAGCAAATAAATAAGGGCTCAAAGCTGACCCCTGATGCAGTCCTATTTTAATTGGAAAGTCACTGGTGTCGCCATCACATGTTGTCTAAATTTCAAAACTCATGTTGATTGAGTAAACAAAATTACAGCCTGTGTTTAGTCAGTGAGGAAAAAAAGAAACAATAAAGATCATCCAGCAACTCATTTTCAAACATGTATCTGTATTACATATGGATCCTTTACTTTTCAGGCCATTGAAGACTTGACTAAAGCATTGGAATTTGAACCAAATTCTCCTGATATTTTACATGAAAGAGGTTACTTGCTCTTGCACTCATGATTGAATTCTTATCGCCATTGATGCCACTTGCCACTTCTCCTATATCTTTTGATGGGAATGAAACGGCACCAAGTCTTTATGCTCACCTCATGTCTTTTTAGTAATAAAACTGTATAGCTATGCTTCTAGGACTGGGGCATGCCATCTACTCATTTTTCTGATAGCATATCTTCACTCATTATAGGAATTGTGAACTTCAAATTCAAGGACTACAACTCTGCACTCGAAGATCTTTCGACATGTGTGAAGCATGACAAGAAGAACAGCTCTGCTCACACTTACTTAGTAAGTAGATGCTTTTCTGTGGGATGTTTCTTTTGCCATTCCCTACTTGGTCATATAATAAGATGGGAACACTTCCCATTTGTACCAAAGTACTTCTTTTCACAGTTTCACCCACCATTTTTCCTTGAACAATGGCCATTTCAACTATAATCCTTTTCCCTGTGAATCTGTATATATTTGTAATTCAATGGTGTATCAAATTAAGTGTAAGAAAGTATGTTTAAATTATGAGACGTAGAATAACAGCAGCAGCAGCAAAGCATTTTAGTCTCAATCAAGTTCGGTAGGCTAGAGATGAAGCTCAACATGACCTACCAATACCAGTAAAGAGGATAAAAGAGTGAACAAGGTATTCGTTACAGTAACAAAATCATGGAAATTTTGTTCTTCCTGAGCTACCAGTAATAAATAATAAAGAGGATAAAAGAGTGAACAAGGTATTAGTAGTGGCAACAAGATCATGGTAAATTTTTGTAAGAGATTGTGATTCTATTAATTTGGGCTAACCCTAGAAGGGTAGCTATATAGGTACCATACATGGGCCACATGGGCCTAGCCTCATGGGCCTAATACAATCATACTCTAACACCCCCCCGCAGTCTGAACTACCGGCGCAGCGGAGTTCAAGGCTGAACAAGAAAGAAAACAAGTAAGAGCACAACACACAGGACCCCCCCGCAGCCACAACTAGCCACTGGAGACGTTGAGACTGGAGCGAAACTCGGAGAAGGTCGAGGAAGGGAGGCCTTTGGTGAAGATGTCCGCAAACTGGGAGGTGGTCGGGACGTGAAGAACCCGGACGTCACCGATGGCCACCCGGTCGCGGACGAAGTGTAGATCAATCTCCACATGCTTGGTCCTCTGGTGCTGCACGGGGTTGGTGGAGAGGTAGACCGCACTGACGTTGTCGCAGTAGACGAGCGTGCTCCTGGCGAGGGGGCGGTGAAGCTCAGCCAGGAGCTGGCGGAGCCAGGCGGCCTCGGCCACGCCGTTGGCCACGGCACGGTACTCCGCCTCGGCACTGGAGCGTGAAACCACCGGCTGGCGCTTGGACGACCAAGAGACCAGGTTGCCGCCGAGGAAGACCGCGTAGCCGGAGGTGGACCTGCGGGTGTCCGGGCATCCCGCCCAGTCAGCGTCGGTGTAGACAACCAGCTCGGCCGTGGAAGACCGGCCGAGGAGCAGCCCGTAGCCAAGAGTGCCACGGAGGTACCGGAGAAGCCGCTTCATAGCAGCCAGGTGAGGATCCCGCGGAGCATGCATGTAGAGGCAGAGCTGCTGGACGGCATAAGTGATGTCCGGCCGTGTGAAAGTGAGGTACTGAAGTGCGCCAGCAAGACTCCGGTATGCGGTGGAGTCCGCTGGCCCAAGCATCGGACCCCCAGCCTCGGACAGCTTGCCCTGGGTGTCCACCGGTGTAGAGCAGGACTGGCAAGCGGTCATCCCTGCTCGCTCCAGAATGTCACAAGTGAACTGCCGCTGGTGGAGGAACAGGCCTGAAGGTCGGGGCTCAACAGTGACGCCGAGGAAGTGGTGGAGCACCCCAAGATCCTTCATAGCAAATTTCTTCTGGAGTGAGGCAATGATGCGGTGGAGTAGAGACTCGCTGGAGGCAGTGAGAACAATGTCATCCACATAGAGGAGCAGGTAAGCAGTCTCACCCCCATAGTGATATATGAACAGGGAGGTGTCAGACTTGGCCTCCGTGAACCCAAGAGTCTGCAGGAAGGTAGTGAATCGAGAGTACCAAGCCCGGGGTGCCTGCTTGAGCCCGTAGAGAGATTTGTTGAGCCGGCAGACGAAGTCAGGATGAGAAGCATCCACAAAACCTGCCGGCTGACTGCAGTAGACCGTCTCAGTCAGAGTGCCATGGAGAAAGGCATTCTTGACATCCAGCTGATGCACAGGCCAGGAGCGCTCGAGAGCCAGGGAGAGGACGGTGCGGACTGTAGCTGGCTTCACCACAGGACTGAAGGTCTCAGCATAGTCAATGCCGGGCCGCTGAGTGAATCCGCGGAGGACCCAGCGAGCCTTGTAGCGCTCCAGGGAACCATCAGCCCGCCTCTTGTGTGTCCAGATCCACTTGCCGGTGACAATGTTGGAGCCCGGCGGACGAGGCACGAGGTCCCACGTCTGGTTGGCGAGGAGGGCCGCGTACTCGTCCATCGCGCGGCGCCAGTGAGGATCCGCCAAGGCCGCGCGGACGGAAGAGGGTACCGGAGAGATCCCCGGCTCGCAGGCGGCGGTGGTGAGGGCCTGCGGGCGAGACGCCTGTCTCGTCACCATCGGGTGAGTGTGACGAGGGTCCCGGTGAAGAAGAGGCGGGTGGTACACCGGCGGGTCGGCGCGAGAGCGTGGCGATGCCGGCGGAGTAGGCACCGGCGGCGACGGCGCTGGTGACGAGATCGGCGGAGCCGGCTCACGCCGGCGCTCGTAGACGATGCCGAAGCGTCCGGGAGGGGGTGAGGGCGGACGCGGCTCCCGCCGGCGCTGGTAGACGAGCCCGAAGCGTCCGGGAGGAGGTGGGGTCGGTGTGCTCGGTTCCGCGATCGGAACGGCAACATCAGGCACAACGGGAGGCAGCGAAGCCACAGGGAGCGAGGGCGGAAGCTCCGGGGCTGCCTCGACCGTGTCAGGCACCGGAAGGTCCTGGGGTGAGTCCGGCAGGGGCGAGGCGGTACCACCAGGAGAGTGCGCCGGAGTAGTACCTGCAGGGTAGAAGGAGAAGGGTGGCGGAATCGCCGGGTCAGTGGGAAAGAAGGTAGCCTCCGCAGGGTCAGCGGGAGGTGTGGGTAGAGAGGTGGTGGAGTAAGGGAATGCCGACTCATCAAACACGACATGGCGAGAGATGAGGACACGGCGAGAGGCAAGGTCAAAGCATCGGTAACCCTTGTGATCCGGAGAGTATCCGAGAAAGACACAGAGGGTCGACCGGGGAGCCAGCTTATGGGGAGCGGTGGAGGCGGTGTTAGGGTAACACGCACACCCGAAGACTCGAAGGTGGTCGTACCGAGGAGGGGTACCGAAAAGAGCGTGGTGAGGCGTAGGAGCTGGGCAGGCAGTAGAAGGAAGTCGGTTAAGGAGATAGGTGGAGGTGTGCAGACACTCAGCCCAGAAGCGAGCGGGTAGAGACGCCTGGAGCAGAAGGGTGCGCATGATGTCATTGGTTGTGCGGATCATGCGCTCGGCCTTGCCGTTCTGAGATGAGGTATACGGACAAGACATGCGGAGCTGGACACCATGTGAAAGGAAGAAGGCACGAGAGGTGGAGTTATCGAACTCACGGCCATTGTCGCACTGGACAGCCTTGATGGTAAGGCCGAACTGAGTGGATACCCAAGCGAAGAAGTGGCTGAGAGTGGGGAACGCCTCGGACTTGGCACGCAGGGGAAAAGTCCAGGAATAATGGGAGAAATCATCAACCACCACCAAATAGTACTTATAGCCAGACATGCTGAGAACAGGAGAAGTCCACAAGTCGCAATGAATAAGATCAAAGACACGAGTGGCATGTGAGGAAGAGGACTGAAAGGGAAGGCGAACATGACGGCCGAGCTGGCATGCATGACACAAGTGATCATCGTGAGCCCGAGAGCACCGAATGTTGGAACTACGACTGAGCTGTGTCAGGGCATCCCGGCCAGGATGGCCGAGGCGACGGTGCCAAGTGGTGGTGGAAGGAGTGGCGGCGAAAGCAGCTGAGGAAGGCGAAGGAGGTGAAACAGACGCCGAGGAAGGCGAAGAAGGTGAAACAGACGCCGGAAACCGAAGGGTATAGAGAGGCCCAGTGCTGTTACATCGGAGCAAAGGACACCGGGAGGTCAAATCCCGCACGGTGAGACCAGAGGGGTCAAACTCAACCGAACAAGAGTTGTCAGTTGTGAACCGGCGAATAGAGAGAAGGTTGTGAACCATACCGGGAGCCACAAGAACATCAGAGATATGAAAGGAGCCGTGGGAACTGGCAGTGCCCACGGAGGAGACATGAATGCAAGTGCCATTGGCGACCATGATGGAAGAGGGACAGGAAGAGTGTGGAGGACGAAGAGAAGAAAGTAGACTCGCATCGGGCGTGGTGTGGAAAGTGGCGCCCGAATCGGCGATCCAATCGGGACCCCCCGCACCAGCGGCCCCGGCGCTCGCGGCCATGGTGGTGGCGGCGCCTGGAAGATGGCCCGGCTGCGGCGGCGGGGGAGTGGTAGCCGATTGCAGAGGGTAGGGAGCCATGGCACGATAGGCAGCGGCGGTGGCGCTGGTACTGTGCACGCCCGCATGCCAGCCAGTAGCGGCCAGGCTCGCAGGGGCAGCGGCGCTCACAGAGCCAGGAGCAGCAGCGGAAAACGAGTGGGAGGACGCGGTCGGGTCCCCCCGGCAGCTGCGACTGGAGAGCCAGGAAGGTCCACCATGGGTGGGGGAAAGGTGAGGTGCTCGCCCCAGGAAACCACCGGCTGGCGTTGCACGACGGCCTCCTCCTGGAAGAGGAACTCCGGGGAGGTGGGAAGGTCGTAGCACGGGTTGTAGAGGCGGCGCTCGGAGCCGGCAGTAAGCCCCCCACCCGCGGCCAAGGCAGTGAGGGTCACAGCAGGGAGCGGTGCTGTAGGTGCTGTAGGGCCGCCAGCCACCAGTTCAGCAGGTCGGGCAAGAGCCGGCCATGGGAGAGGAAGAGGTGGGGCCGGCGCTGCTGGGTGCGCCTGGGAGGAGGGAGGGGCACCAGTGGCCGGCGCTAGGTGCAGCAGGGGAGCGGCTGCAGCAGGAGCCCGCAGGCGCAGAGGAGCGGCGGCAGCAGGATCCAGCAGGGGAGCGGTGGCTGGGGTCAGCAGAGGAGCGGCTGCATCAGGGGCCCGCAGGCACAGAGGAGCGGCTGCAGCAGGATCCAGCAGAGGATCGGAAAAGGGAGCAGAGGCGCAGGGGAGAGGAAGAGGTGCGCCGCCGGTGGTGGCCGCTGCAGGGTGCGGCTGGGAGGAGGGAGGAGCAGCAGAGGCCGGCGCTGGGTGTGGCTGGGAGGCCGCCCAGGGGGGCGGCGGCGGCTGGGAGGAGGGTGCCCAGGAGGTAGATGGGAGAGAGGAAGGTGGGGGAGGAGGAGGAGGTGGCCGGCCAGCCATGGGTGGCGGCGGCACCGGCCTGCCTGCTGGGTGCCGGCGGCAGGGAGGGAGGGAAGAAGGGTTAGGCTGCTGATACCATGTAAGAGATTGTGATTCTATTAATTTGGGCTAACCCTAGAAGGGTAGCTATATAGGTACCATACATGGGCCACATGGGCCTAGCCTCATGGGCCTAATACAATCATACAACAATTTTTATTCTTCAAAAGCATGCAATTGTACATCTACTGTTGACTTTTGTTAGTTTTCAGGCAGTTACTAATATTATTTTTGCTTATGAATTCATAAACGCAAAACAAGAAAATATAAATATTTGACTCTAAAGATTCTCTTGTTTTGCTGTCAAATAATGTCTTCTTATTGTTATAGGGTCTTACGCTTTCATCGCTCGGAGAGTACAAACGTGCTGAAGATGAGCATCTCATTGCTTTAAAGTATGACGAGAGTTTCCTTGACTGTTGGGCTCACCTTGCTCAGGTACATTCCATTTTCCAACACTGCATTTCCATGTCTTTTGTTCTTGTCTTATATGTGTGTAGTTGGTACACATTTCCTTTCATAAGCACATGAAAGTCACAAAAAAAAGACCACACATATATATAGTTTTGTGGGTACTGCTGTTCAAGGTTATTAGTAGTTCCAACTATGTACCACAAATATATATAGTTTTGTGGGTACTGCTGTTCAAGGTTATTAGTAGTTCCAACTTCCAACTATGTACTGTCAGATTCAGCTATGTACAGTCACTCAATTTTTACGAAAAAACAGCTGTATATTATAATTCGACTTATATGAAGATTGCTGTTTGCATTACTTTGGTCAAGTTTTTGAACCACTTAGTGTCCATTGGATTGCTGATCTCTTTGGCTCACCATATGATTTGGTGCACTGTAGACAGAAGTATTGATTGAGAGTGTAGCAGATCTCTTAGGTAAAATGCAGTGAACAATAAATTTTATTTGGTAACCTAGACGTCTCATGTTTTTAGAAGAGGCAACGAAGGGTCACATATTGTTCATAGTCTGCCGGTACCTTGAATGGGCTTTAGCATAGGTTTGTAACCTTGTAATAGACTAATGAAGCGTATGCTTATGCTTTTGTACTAGTTAACAAGAAGTGAATTTACTCTTTGGGAGTAATTGATTTATTGCTACTGTCGTTTCTTGTGTTGTAGCTTTATCTTGATCTGGCATATCCAGAGAAGTTGTTGAACTGCCTTGAGAAAGCTATTCAAGTCGATTCAAGGTATATAATCAGTTTTGTCATCTGCCCAACTGGATTTTTTAAAATCTGTTTAGTCAAGTTATTTAATTTGTTCGAGTATTTCCCAGGTTTGCAAAAGCATACCATCTTCGTGGAATTCTCTACCATGGCATGGGTCGACATAGGTATCCTTTTTTGCTGATTTTTATTTCTTGTATGCCATATAGATACTTCTACTTCTAAGTGTGGCACTGTTTAACGATGAAACATATTAAGTTGTTTTACTTCTCTGCTGCCTGTTAATTGTTAGACCTTTGCTTAGGGCTTGTTTGGATGCCTATGTATCCACCTCAATCCATGTGTGTTGGAGTGGTTTGGTGTGGAATTTTAGTTTAAATTCCACAACAAACCATGGATTAAGGTAGATACATGGGTATCCAAACAAGGCCTTAGGTGGGTATAATTGTATTTGTACTTTTTAGCCATCGTTTTTTAATGTTCAGAATGGAACCAGGTGCCTTTTTCTTGCTGCTGTGATGCTGAATTTTCTAGAGGGATGTTGTTTTCTATGTGATTGCAATGCTTTACTATCTTTTTTGTGCTGAAAATTTGGTGTTTTGGTATTATAGTTGCACCAGACACAAATGCTAATTAGAGCACAAGTGGGATATAACAAACACTACTGTCTTGTGTTCTGTATTATGATGTATAGTTTACAATTGGTACCTTGAAATTTTTTCCCCAACGTGATTCACTAAATTATCTTGTAATACATGCCCAAGCCGTTCTTTCCATATTGATTCTTCCTTGCTTAGTGCTAGCATCAACAGTTTTGCTTGTACTAGTATCCAAGTATTCATCTCAAATGCTCATTTGGTAGCTTCCTAAGGTGCTCCTTCACCTTTTCTTTTTGCAGGAGTGCTATTAAAGAATTATCAATTGCTTTGACATATGAAGGTTCAAGTATAGAGTGCCTGTACTTACGTGCCTCATGCCATCATGCAATTGGAGAATATAAAGCTGCAGTATGTTACCATCTGTTTTTTTTGAGCAAGTTACCATCTGATTTGTGTTGGAGTATGTGTTTAGGCCCATGAGGCTAAGGCCCATGTGGCCCATGTATGGAACCTATATAGCTACCCTTTTAGGGTTAGCCAAGTAATGGAAAAATAATTCCCCAAACATGGTATCTACAGCCTAGGGTTAGGTCCTCTCCTTCTCTCTCTCCCCTGCCCGCCGCCCCTGCCTGGAAGCGCCGCCGCCGGCTCCTGGGGCGCCGCCGCCGGCTCCTCCCGCCATGGATGGCCGCTCTCCACCTCCTCCCTCCATCTACTCCTATTTCCCACCCCTATCTACTCCATCCTGGGCGCAGGTCCTCTCTGGCACCGCTTTTCCCGCCGGCGCGCCGCCCCTGACTTCTCCAGCCGCCGGCGGCCAGACCAGCCGTGCCCTCCCTCCTCCCGGGGTGCCGCTGCTGGGGCCTCTTCCTGGCGCCTCTGCCGCCCTCTTCCCCACCCGCCCTCCCCAAAAACTGCTGGATCCGCCCGCCCACTCCACCACTGCCGCCCTGGGGGCCGCCGCTGCAGATCTTGGCACGGCTGGCGCCCTGGGGGCCGTGGCCCTCTCCTCTACCCCGGGCGCGGGTGCGGATACTGCCGAGGGCGTTGTGGTTGCGGCCCTTCCCTCTTCGTCGGCGGCCCTCCCTTCCTCCTCGGCTTCGCTGCCCGACGGTGGAGTCCAGCCGCACCACCCTGCTGCAACTCCTGGCACTCCACTTCCACCGCCTTCCAGCGTCACCGCTGCCGCTCTCGGCCTCGCCCCGGGGCCGGACTCCGCACTCGCCGCGGCCCTTGTCGCTGCCCGGGCCGCCGCGGCGGAAGGGCAGGCCCGGGTGCGCGCGGCTGCCCTCGTGTGGGAGCGCGAGCGCGACGCGGCCGACGCCCTGGCCCGTCAGATCGCCGAGGCCGAGCAGCTCCTCACCTCTCCCGCGGGCCCGGACGCCGGAGCCACCTCCGCCTCGCCGGGGCGCCGTGTGTCACACACTGCCGTTCTCTGGCACGACCCGGCCGACCCGCTCGTGGCTCAGCTGCACTACCAGGCGGGGGGGTCCAGAACATTCGTCTTCTCGTCCCGGTCGTCCTCAAGCCGGAGTCGCCCTCCTACGCCCGCTGGCGGGATCTGGTGCTTCTCACCCTTCGCCCTCGACGACCACGTCCTTGTCGAGGCCTCGGTCTCCGTCCAGACGCCGTCGTGGTTCCGTCTCGACAGCATCGTCCTCTCCTGGATCCTGGGGACGATCTCTCTGGACCTCCACGACCTCGTCCGCACCTCCCCTGACGCGCGCCGGGCGTGGCTCGCCCTTGAGGGCCAGTTCCTGGGCAACGCCGAGGCCCGGGCTCTGCGTCTCGACGCGAGCTTCCGCACCTTCGTCCAGGGTGACCTCTCCGTCGGCGAGTTCTGCCGTCGGATGAAGGGCATGGCTGACTCTCTGGGGGAACTTGGGTGTCCCGTGGAGGATCGCATCTTGGTCCTCAACGTCCTCCGGGGGCTCAGCGACCGCTTCGCCCACCTCCGGACGTGGATCACCCGCCAGCGGCCTTTCCCCACCTTCCTGGAGGTCCGTGACGATCTCGTCATGGAGGAGCTCACACAGGGCCCCCAGCCGGGTTCCGCTGCCTCACCGGGGGCCTCCTCGGCGGCTCTGGCTGCTACTCCGCCGCGCCCGTCCACTCCACGGTCGTCCACTCCATCGCCGGCGTCTCTCCTGGGTCCTCCCTCCGGGCCGAGCGGAGGTAGGGGGGTCGTGCCGGTCGTCGTCGCCGCGGAGGGGGTCGCGGAGGCGGCCGGGGTGGACATACCCAGGCTCCGGCGCCGGGTGGACCGCAGGGGGGGGCACCATGGCCCTCTTTCCAGAACCCGTGGTCCGGGCGCATCTCCATGTGGCCCTACCACGCCACTGGGGCCGACTCGCGTCCACCGGTGGCCATGCTCACCGGAGCTCCTCCTGCTCCACCTGCCGGTCCTCCACCCGGCGCCTTCCCGGCCACGGCGTGGACTCCACCTTCTGGGACTCTCCCGGGGGTCGCCGGATGGGACCAGGCAGCCCTGGCTCGCTCGTTCGGTACCATGGGCCTGACACCTTCGGTCGGACCTAAGTGGATCGCTGATTCGGGAGCCACCTACCACACCACTCCTGAACCCGGTATACTTTTGTCGCTTCACTCTCCCTCTTCCTCTCTTCCTTCGTCCATTATGGTCGCAAATGGTTCTTGTATTCCAGTCACGTCTGTGGGTACCGCCGGTGCTCATGGCTCCTTCCGTCTTCCTGATGTCCTTGTTGCTCCCTCCATGGTTCATAATCTTCTTTCTATTCGTCGTTTTACAGCTGACAATTCTTGTTCTGTGGAATTTGACTCTTCTGGTCTTACTGTAAAGGATTTGGCTTCCCGGCGTCCTCTGCTCCGATGTGACAGTTCCGGGCCCCTTTACACCCTTCGCTTCCCGGCGGCTCCTTCGTCATCTTCGCCGCCCGTTTTGTCAGCTGCCTTCGTCGCTTCTTCTTCCACTACTACCTAGCACCGGCGCCTCGGCCATCCTGGACGTGATGCCTTGATACAGCTCAGTCGTAGCTCCGGTCTTCCATGTACTCGAGCTCATGATGAGCAACTGTGTCATGCGTGCCAATTGGGCCGACATGTTCGTCTTCCTTTTTCTAGTTCTACTTCCCATGCGGCCCGTATTTTTGATCTTGTACATTGCGACCTATGGACATCTCCTATTCTGAGTATTTCCGGTTATAAGTACTATCTTGTGGTTGTTGATGATTTTTCGCATTATTCGTGGACTTTTTCTCTCCGTGCGAAGTCAGATACGTTTACCACGCTCCTTCACTTCTTTACTTGGGTGTCCACACAGTTCTTTACTTGGGTGTCCACATAGTTCGGCCTCACCATCAAGGCCGTCCAGTGTGACAATGGTCGCGAGTTTGATAACTCCACCTCCCGAGCTTTCTTCCTCTCTCACGGTGTTCAGTTGCGCATGTCTTGTCCATACACCTCTTCGCAGAATGGCAAGGCTGAGCGGATGATTCGCACCACCAACGACACCGTGCGTACCCTTCTGTTTCAGGCCTCTTTTCCTGCTCGCTTCTGGGCTGAGGGCCTGCACACCTCCACCTACCTTCTTAACCGCCTTCCTTCCGCTGCTTGTCCTGCTCCCACACCTCACCACGCCCTCTTCGGTACCCCTCCTCGGTACGATCACCTCCGCGTGTTTGGGTGTGCGTGTTACCCCAACACCGCTGCCACTTCTTCTCACAAGCTGGACCCTCGCTCCACGCTCTGTGTCTTCCTCGGGTACTCCCCGGATCACAAGGGGTACCGGTGCTTTGACCTTACCTCCCGACGGGTTCTCATCTCTCACCATGTGGTGTTCGATGAGTCCGTCTTTCCCTTTTCCAGCACTACCACCCCTCCGGTCCCTGACCCCCCCTCCCTGTTTCCCACTGACCCGGTGGTCCAGCCACCATTTTCGTGGTCTCCTGCAGGTACCGCTTCGCCGCGCGCCGGGCCGGCCACCTGTCCCGGATCCCCAGCGGGTCCGGGCCTGTCGTCCTCGGGCGCGGCCCCGTCCTCTCCGGTTGGTGCAGACCTGGGCCTTCGTCCCCCGCTTCTGCCCCGGGGGCGTCGTGCCGGTCGCCGACGCCGGATCCCGTCCCGGCACCTGCCCCGGCACCTCCGTCGAGGTTCGCCGCGCCGGTACGGGTGTACCAGCGCAGGCCGCGGCCGCCGCCGCTCGCGGTCCCTTCTCCACCGGGGACACCGACACCACCGCAGCAGTCCCCGCCGGCTCGTGGTGCCCCGCCGGTCTACCACCCGCCGCTGCTTCACCGACACCCGCGGCATGTTCACCCGATGGTGACACGGCACGCGGCTGGCACACTGCCGCCTCGTGCTCTCGAGGCTTCGACCGGCGACGCGGCGGTCTCCCCGGTACCCTCTTCCGTCCGCGACGCCCTGTTGGACCCTCACTGGCGCCGTGCGATGGAAGAGGAGTACGCCGCGCTACTCGCCAACCAGACGTGGGAGTTGGTGCCCCGGCCGCCAGGCTCCAACATCGTCACCGGCAAGTGGATCTGGACCCACAAGCGCCGGGCCGATGGCTCTCTCGAGCGCTACAAGGCTCGATGGGTCCTCCGGGGTTTCACTCAGCGCCCTGGCGTCGACTACGATGAGACCTTCAGCCCGGTGGTCAAGCCGGCCACCGTCCGTACCGTGCTCTCGCTGGCACTGGCTCGGTCTTGGCCCGTCCACCAGCTGGACGTCAAGAACGCCTTCCTCCACGGCCTTCTTACCGAGACGGTGTACTGCAGTCAGCCGGCGGGGTTCGTCGATTCCACCCGTCCTGACATGGTCTGCCGGCTCAACAGGTCCCTCTACGGCCTCAAGCAGGCACCTCGGGCGTGGAACCACCGGTTTGCTGCTTTCTTGCTGACCCTGGGGTTCATGGAGGCCAAGTCTGATACGTCCCTGTTCGTCTACCACCATGGAGCTGACACTGCATACTTGCTGCTCTATGTTGATGACATTGTCCTCACCGCCTCCAGCGAGCCACTTCTCCGCCGGATCATCACCGCTCTCCAGCAGGAGTTCGCGATGAAGGATCTGGGTGAGCTCCACCATTTCCTCGGTGTCACTGTTGAGCACCGTCCTGCGGGGCTCCTCCTTCACCAGCGGCAGTACACTCGGGACATCCTGGAGCGGGCTGGGATGACTGACTGCAACCCCTGCTCCACTCCGGTCGACACTCAGGGCAAGCTGTCCGAGGCTGAGGGACCATCGGTGGCCGATCCCACTGCGTACAGGAGTCTCGCCGGGGCCTTTCAGTACCTCACCTTCACCCGGCCGGACATCACCTATGCAGTTCAGCAGGTCTGTCTTCATATGCATGACCCCGGGAGCCTCACCTCACGGCTCTTAAGCGCCTCCTTCGCTACCTCCGGGGCACGCTCGACTACGGCCTCCTCCTCCATCGGGCCTCCTCCACCGACCTCGTCGTTTACACCGACGCTGACTGGGCCGGGTGCCCGGATACTCGCCGCCCCACCTCCGGCTACGCCGTCTTCCTGGGCGGCAACCTGGTGTCTTGGTCGTCCAAGCGCCAGCCGGTGGTCTCCCGGTCCAGCGCCGAGGCGGAGTACCGCGCCGTTGCTAACTGCGTGGCGGAGGCCGCCTGGCTCAGGCAGCTGCTTGCTGAGCTGCACACTCCGCCCTCCCGGACCACACTGATCTACTGCGACAACGTCAGTGCGGTCTACCTCTCCACCAACCCCATACAGCACCAGCGGACGAAGCATGTGGAGATCGACCTCCACTTTGTCCGTGATCGGGTGGCCATGGGCGAGGTGCGGGTCCTTCATGTTCCGACGACCTCCCAGTTCGCGGACATCTTCACCAAAGGCCTCCCGTCCTCGACCTTCGCCGAGTTTCGCTCCAGCCTCAACATCACCGGTGGCTAGTTGCGTCTGTGGGGGGGTTGTGTGTGTTCTTTCTTGTTCAGCCTCGAACTCCGCTGCGACGGTAGTTCAGACTGTGGGGGGTGTTGGAGTATGTGTTTAGGCCCATGAGGCTAAGGCCCATGTGGCCCATGTATGGAACATATATAGCTACCCTTCTAGGGTTAGCCAAGTAATGGAAAAATAATTCCCCAAACAATTTGGTGAATTAGCATAAACATTCACTGGAGATGATAAGTACCACCCTCCTCTGTCCCAAATTATAGGTCATTTTGGCTTTTCTAGGTGCATAGCTTTTGCTTTGCACCTAGACATACGATGTCTAGATACATAATAAAAGTTGTGTATCTAGAAAAGCCAAAACAACCTATAAATTGGAATGGAGGGAGTATATCTCTCTAGGCTGCGTGCATCATTGGTTGCATACATCTATATCATTATACTACTGGTCCCATGTTCTATTTGAGCAGCAGCATGTAGTCACTGTTTTTACTTGACTTCTGTTTCTTCATGATGTTTATATATTTTATTTCTTTTTTTTGTGAAGATAAAAGATTATGATGATGTACTTGATTTGGAACTTGATTCCATGGATAAATTTGTGTTGCAATGTTTGTCCTTCTATCAGGTATGCAATCTTTCCCCTTTCAACCACGGAGCCTGCTCTTTGTTTCAGAAGTCAAAGCATATATTTCTGTGATAACTTTCAAAGCCATTTGAGTACATGCAAAAAGAATACTTGCTTCTGCCATTGTCACACTACTAAGTGAGTTAAAATCCCAAGATACAAAACCCTAGTTTCCATGCTTGGGAAGTCGCTAACCCATAACTTATCATGAATTTGCAATCCTGTAGAATCACATTGATTAGATACGTAAACCATTACGCTTTGTTTAGGGAAATGCAGGGGAATCCCCTACTGTGGTAGTAAAACATTACACTTGCAGTAGCCATGTTGATCTTATGTTTGTATGGAGCAGAACCAAATTTTTCTTTATGTAGATGATTATATATTCTTCTGGGTAAACTTTCTTCATCTGTTTTCTTACAAAGACTAGCATGATCCACTATTACATTTGCTGGCTGTTGTCTCAGCCCCAGTTGCTTATATTAATGTGGTCTTTTATTTTTGCAGCTTACTATTTTTCAGATTTCATTTACTCTCTTAATTTATAAAAATATTACCGGGTTTTTCTTGCAGAAGGAAATGGCTCTGTATATTGCTTCAAAGGCCAATTTAGAGTTCTCTCAGTTCAACATTGATGATGATGTTGACCCACTATTTAAGGTTAAGATTATCCCATGTGCCTGTTGCAATTCATTTGTGGTGCATCAAACCTAAAAAGAGCTTCTATATGGACAACAGGAATATTGGTGCAAACGATTACATCCCAAAAATGTGGCTGAAAAGGTTTATCGCCAGCCACCATTGCGGATCTCATTGAGAAATGGGCGCCTTAACAAGCAAGACTTCAAATTCACAAAGCATCAAACAACCCTTCTTCTAGCTGCAGATTCAATTGGGAAGAAGATTCAATACAATTGCCGTGGCTTCTTACCAAATGAACGTCAGGTATCCCTCTTGAAGCTGTACATTTTCCAGTTGCTTCGCTGCCATCAAAATTATCCAGCATGTTATTGTTCAACTGCTCCAGACAGAAGAGTGGTTCACCATGACCTCAGTTCCTTTATTTGTTTGAATTATGATTGATTACAATTAAGAATGGAATAGATGTGCACCTAGATTTTTTTACGGATTGAACGTGACATATTTGAGAGGTTGGTAACAACTGATATGGTAAAACATCAATCAATATATACAATAGAGGAAGTATATTGTGATGCTTACCTTTCTTTGTTTTAGTTGATATATGCAAGGAATACCGTGTTGAGTTTGTTCTACTGTCACTGTGGGTGAACACATAGAAATCTTGTTGAGGATATTACTGAAGGATAAATCAAGCTTGCTGGGAGAATATACGTATGTAGATTTTTTGTGGCTCACTTATCTGGATAAGTTTTGATGAATGGCCTTTTACATAGTTGCCTCTCTAGACATTCTAGCAGAGATTGAGCAGTAAAGCAGTTCTGAACTGCATGATGTTGGCCAGTGATGCGCTTGGCTACTCATGCGTTTTCCCCACTGTGCAATGTATATTTAGAGTTTATATATACCAGAGTGCTTCACAGTTTGGGAATTGTGGAATGTCAGAGTTCTGTACAGATTATTGGTTATTTCATTTAATCTTACATTTTCTAGTTGTCATTTCATGTATTTTAAAATTTATTCTATACTCTTGCTTTATCGGTGCATTGTGGTCAAAAGTTTCCTGCTTTGCTAACATTCTGTTTTACTTTTGTAGTACCGCATGGCCGGGTTGGCTGCTATTGAGATTGCTCAGAAAGTGTCCAAGGCTTGGCGCTTTCTAAGGAATCCGAAGAACATCGCAAAGTTAGTTAGGAAAAGGGATAAACTTAACATGAGCCAGAACAGGGGAGGTTATTGTAGCACTAGCACTTTGGCTGGATCTCCAACTTCCAGCCCAAATGAAGACAGGGTCTCCTCTGGGATCTCTCTTTCCTGGCAGGATGTCTATAACATTGCTGTTAAGTGGAGACAAATTTCTGAGCCTTGTGATCCAGTTGTTTGGGTCAATAAGCTAAGGTGAGCTAAATGCTTGTACAGGGAATACTAAACTGTTTAACAATTTTCTTACTTAACTTTCTCTTTTACCAGTGAAGAGTTCAATTCTGGATTTGGTTCTCATACCCCAATGCTTCTTGGTCAAGCAAAAGTTGTTCGCTACTATCCATATTATCAAAGGTTGAACATCATCTGTTACTTTGCTATTTGGTTATTTTTATCCACTAATGGTCTACCTAACCCAACGTGATTGGGACTAAAAGGAGACTGATTTGTTGTCTTCGTATAGTCATTAATGCTCTTGTTTTCTCATACACAGAGTCTTGGAAACTGCAAAGACTATAATGCTTGACTTGAAGTATGTCAATAATGCAGAGGACCGTGCAATTTTTCTTACAGATATTGAGAAGTTGAAAAAGGTAAGCCATGCAGCAGTCTGTCGAGTTACATTACATGAGCCCATGGTCAATATCAATGTCTCCATTCATTTTCTTGGTCACTGTATTAAGTCAATGAAAAGAAGTTGCAAATGCAAACACCCCACGGCACAAAAACAAAAGCAAAAACACTCAAATGTACACAGGGGTTACTAACTGGACATTTGCACCACACAGACAAGGAAAAAATGACCCAAGAATGCTATCAGTGCGGCAGAGCAGAGCATATTCTTCCCTTCCATCCCTGCCATGCACCAGAGGCTTAACTTCCTCCAACACTAACCTGGTGACAGTATGCACGCTGAGCACTGCCCTCTCAAAGACGCATATGTTCTGTTGTTTCCAAATCCTCCATGTGCACAAGATGACCATGGAATGAAATCTGCTGCGTTGCTCCTTCAACAACTTCTTAGTTGCAGTTTGCCACCATTCTGTGAAACCATCTGGTATACCTCCCATTGGAGCAAGAGATTGCAGCCCCACCTAGTCTCATTATGCTGAACCTGTTACTCTGTTAGCATGTTTCGAAATGGATTGACACATCAGAGTGGTAATAGTATTTTTTATTGCTCCATTAGATCTATTTCTTACTGTATGTCAAGGGCTGATTTCCTTTTGGATGTGTTGAGCAAGATGGCTAGTATTTGATTGATTCTCATAGTAATTTGTCATAGCATTTTGGTAATATGGAAGTTATGCTGTGTTTTTGAAAATCTATGTTCTCATGAGAGATTATTCCTTGTGCAGATAGAAATTGCATCGTCATGCTCAGATTTGTACCATGTAGTTGGTGAGACCTACTGGGTTGCTACAAGATGTGATAGTATGGCGTTTCGGGGGTAATTAACTTATTTTACCTACATCAGACTTCAGAGGAAGTACTTAGAAAAAGAGTATCACACTATGCCTTTGCTTACGTACTAACACAACATGCTTTCTTTCAGGAGGCGTCTTGAAGGGACAAGAATTACCACTCAAAACATGTAAGTTTCCTAGACACTTTCTTCTTCTGTTTTGCTCTTTTTGACTATATCCTGCTGCTATCCAGCTTACTTGTGTGATGGTACTGCAGGGGCAAGACAGGATTTGACTTTGCAATACGAACACCTTGCACGCCATCAAGATGGGAGGAGTATGATGAAGAAATGAGTGCAGCCTGGGAGGTACAGTTCTGATTTATTGTAATGTTTCTTATGACTTACATTTTTTTACTAAGAATTGGAGTTTGGAGAAGGTTTGATATGGGAAGTGTTTACAGAGCATGGCATTCTCCAACTGTAAAATACCGAACTTCCCATAATACCAGATTTTTTCTTCGATTGCATTTCTAGAATGGATGTAATGGAAAGAGTTATCGGACCACACATGTGCTTGAGGCTTGTATTGCTTTCTATGATGAAGCTAAGACATTTGTTGTGATCTGCAGGCTATTTGTGAAGCATATTGTAATGATACAAACCCCACACGAGACCCTGGTATGCTTGATGCTGTGAAGGACGTGATATTGCGGATGACATACTACTGGTAATGATCACAACTCGTACTCTACCTCTCTCTTCACTCCCAACAAAATGATCCCAATCAATGTGGGGGGGTTTTGCAGGTACAATTTCATGCCTCTTTCGAGAGGCTCGGCTGTTGTCGGCTACGTAGTGTTGCTCGGTTTATTCCTGGCAGCAAACATGGATATTACCGCCAGCATTCCACCCGATGTCCAAGTTGACTGGGAGGCGATCCTGTCTCCAGATCCTGACACATTTGTTGACGCTATCAAGCCCTGGCTGTACCCATCCACAAAAATAAGCAGGTGCTTGAAAGACTACACGGACGTCAGCATCGCGTTCAGCACAACAGGTTCGGTTGTAGCGGCCCTAACTTCTGTTGACCCATAGGTTACAGAATAATCTGTCCAAGTGTTATAGGTTTGCTTCAGTTGTTAGCGTACTTGTTTCAACAAACACACAGTCAGCTTTGCCTAGTTTGCCAGAATTTTCTCGCAGCTTGCTAAAGTTTGTATGTTTCGGAGTTGTATACAGGCTTGATGTAATGTTGTAACTTAGAAAAATAAAGAACATTCATTTTCATTTTCATTGGAACAAGGTTTTTTGTAATAAACAGTTAAACAACAATAAGTTTTGCGGTTAGCTCTTTGCGTTACTGTCAGTCTCCGACACCTCTGAATTTTGTAATTAGTCTCAGGCGCCAGTTTATTCAATAGAATGAGGATGACGGTGAGGGTGGCATCCGACTGGAGTCTTGCGGTTAAACTTGAGGGATAGCGAAGATTGCTATAAATTTTGCCAGCTGCTATAACTGCAAAGTTTTAGGTGTATTTTGATTGCCTGTGTGTGCAATAGGGAAGCAAAATGTGCAACTGTGCAATCCTAACTAACCTGTCTTTGGATAGAGTGGACGTTGGAGGCGACAAAGTGTAGTGCTCGAGTGGTTGGGCTCCACGGGATGCTCTGTATTTGTATTTGCAGGGGCACGCAAACGACGCCGCCGGTCGGGCTGAAAGTGGAAGGAAATCAAGCAAAGGAAATACTATCTAGCTCATCTCATATCCAACACGCACAGGTAGACGTACTCGTACTGTGAGTTATTACTATTACCTTATGAAAATAGATGGATTCGATTTCGACTGCCCTGGCTGGCTGTCTGCCTGGCTGGCCAATTACATATAAGAAGCTAGAATACAAGATGGACGAAACCATCGATCGATGAAAAGCCGAGGCGAGATATAAAAATCAGAAGAAGAAAGAAGAATCGCTCGTCTCGATCCATCGTCTTCGCAGCTCGGAACCATCAAACTAAACTGCTGAATGGTGTGAATCGGATCATCGGAGGGAGGTAGCCATGGCTATTCCGGCGGCGGCATCGACGAGTTGGAATAATCAGCCGGACATACCACCACCCTGTGCGGCTATTCAGTTGGTCATGGCGCTGCCGTGGCTGTCACGGTCGCCGCCGCCAGCAACAGCAACAGCAGCAGCAAGGACGATCGAGTCGAACGTGTGCCGTCCCGCGGAGTGGCTGGCCCTCGTCGCCTTGACGTCTGCCTTCATCAGCACAGCAGTGTTTTCGGCGATCATCGGTGGCGCCGACGCCGACACCACGTGGCTGGTGCCGGGCCACATGCTCACGTGCGTCTACATGGCGGCGACAGTGCTGGCAAGGGGCCACCTGACGCTCTTCTTGCGGACATGCTACCGCCCACGTCCGATGGGATTAAATCCAATCGGACGCCCTTAATCCGCACGGCCCGCCCCGCCCCTACGGAAGAAGAAACGAAAAGAAAAAAAAACGCACGCCCGTCCGTCCCTCAAAAAGCGCACCCCCGCCCCCGCGTACGGATCCCGCGTCCCGCCCCCAGCAGGCGCGCCCGCGTCCACGTTCGGCGCCGGGAAGGGAAAAAAGGTTGGGGGAGCAGGCGCCGCGAGTTGTAGCATCGAAAGAAACATGTTGCAACATTGTGCAAAACATGTTGCAACATGGAAAAAGACATATTGCAACATCTGAAAAAAAATCAACTGTTGCAACAATTTAAATCGACTGTTGCAACATCTTAAATCGACTATTGCAACATCCAGAAAAACATGTTGCAACATCGGGGAAAACATGTTGCAACATAAAAAAAAAGATAATACAACATCTTAGAAACCACTGTTTTTTTAACATAGAAACCACTGTTGCAACATCCTAAAATGACTAGTGCAACATCCAGAAAAACACATGTAGTAACACCCGAAAAAACATGTTGCAACATGGAAACATGGTCTGTTGCAACATCTTAAAACGGCTATTGCAACATACATAAAAACATTGTTGCAACATCTTAAAAAAGATAGTTGCAACATGCAGAAACAAATGTTGCAACATGCAGAATAGGCTATTGCAACATAGTGCAGATCGAGCCGCCTCCATGGATGGAGGATGGGCCGTCGTCGCTGTTGGGCATTCTTAACGTCATTACCAAAAGTAGACTTAGTTTTCTAATTCTGATAACGGCGCCAAAAATGCCGAACCTATCCCTCATGCCACTTAAGCCAAGTTGTCATCCCCAGCATGACATGAGAGACGCGGTATTGAAATATGCAACTGCTCTTCTAAATAAATAATAAATAAGATCTGCAAGCGCACAGATTAATACCGATGCAGCATTTTAACCGGGAAGTATTCCAGGTATCGTTATTTATATTTTTACCACTGGGAAGGGATTACTAATATCAATGTTGATTATGGAATGGAATATAGGAATGAGTATCAATCATTGCATGTATAAGTGAGAGCATTCATCTATCTCTTGCATACAGGGGTAAGTGTCACATAAAATATAGATAAAGTATGAATGGTGACAAAGATAATTAATCTGATCAGCTAGCCACATATAATAATGATAAGCACCTCAATAGATATTCTAGCAAGTCATTAGCATGGTATTAGGATGAACTACCAGGATATTTCCTAAGTTATTCTTAACTATAAAGTCTAGCATATCATAGTTAGTGCAAGTACACTTGGCAATCATTGCGAGAAAGGACTACGCCTATGCATAGTGATATTATCAAGGAAGATGAGAAACATAGCAATCACTCCCCCGTAATAATGTTGCTCTGCCTGCCTTACACACGGGAGGGGGACTATATAAGAACCAACGAAGCTGTCACCATCGCGGACCACCCCACGATCCGGCATATAAGGTGCAATCGCAGATAAATATGGTCTAAGCACCACGCCTACACAATATTTATCATTTACCCATGGATCCGATGGATAAACGCTATACGATCCTACACATGTATATAATTCCAATCTAACTAAGCCAAGCGTATAACTACGATAAACTAAGAACAATATAATCGCAAACATAAACAAGTAGAGCATAGTCATAATCAATATATTGAAATAGAACAAAGTTGTATTCATAATATTGAAGAACAAAGATGAACAATGAAGAATAGTAGAGGAATTACCAAGAATCCTCTTGACAGATCCGGAAACTAATCGAAGATTGACTCCTTCTAGTTCTAATCCTATGTAGCTATGCTATACTAGAGATCTAGTTGATGTGGTGGCTCTAGGGCTTGATCAGAGACTCTCCTCCTGAGATTAGGGTTTGAGGAATTGAGAATGAGGGAGTGCCTCCTCCAGGGGCCAGGGGTCCTACTTATATAGCCCCCTAAAGTGAACGTGGGCCGTCGGATCAAACCGACATTAATCGCACGGTTTTCCTTGATCTCTTAGGTCGATGGAGCATAATCCGCGAGACGGAGCCTGATTGGCTCTCAGGCCAGGGCGGGCGCCCTAGGGAGCAGGGCGGGCGCCCTGCCTCCGGGCCCGTTCGGCCTCCCGTTCGATCTCGTGGCTTCTGGAGTCTTCTAGATGATAGAAAATCGGTGAACACGTTATTATCTCTATGTAAACCCGACGTGTGGGTCTTTCCTCCATATTTTCTGATAACCCCCTGCAGAAACAGACAAACACCAAAACACGTGGAATTCTGTCAGATAAAACCCTAAGTCTAGGTGTTGGTTGCATTTGGATCCTTTTCTTTATTTATTTGATAACTATATTTGGTACTTAAGGACCGTCAACAAACTCCCCCAAGCTTACCTCTTGCTCGTCCTTGAGCAAGGATAGACTCATTATGGATCAGAAGTTGCTGCAATGCCTTTGAACGTTGATGGTACATATGCTTTCAAATAAGGTCTCATCCCTGAGTTAGAGTAAACTGTCAAGACTTAAAACTTACTCATTTTACCTTTCACCATGGGGCTTGCAACCGTCACCTGCATCTTGAGTGGTTAAAAGATAGAACGGTCTAGTCAAACGCCATGTCTCTTATTCTTGATCAGCTATAGCTCTGGAGTTTTTGCAAATTTTTCAAATAAAACTCAGAGATTCCTTGTATGACTTTCTCGGGTCTCTCTTTTGTGGTATTTCTGGATCCTTACCAAGGCAGTAATGGTATATGCCTTCTCTCTCAAAGTATGTGGTATTTATGGTATAAGGCGTAGTGACATTGCCTTCTCTCTCACCCTACTCTAATAAGGCTTTGATATCTGGAGCTCATAGGTGGGAGATACAGTATACATACTCATAGAACATTTATTGCATAGTCAAACCATGGATCCAGAGAAACAAGTCAATAAGTCAAATCAAGATGTGCATGTGTGGTGAATGAGTGGTGTATGGTGATGATGGTGATAACAAAAGTCTAATGCTCTTTTTGAGAGAATACATACCTTTCTTGCTTTTTGAAACTTTTGAGGGGAATGAGATGCTCTATTTTTTATTTTTATTTTTTTTTTCTCTCAGGTGGGTATCTTGTACCCCTAATTCTACTGTCGGACACTTGTCCATTTTTACCTCTCGTCTCACTTTTTCTTTCTTCGAGGTTCCGAGCACTTGCTCCTTTTTATTTCCTCGTTTTTATATATTTTTTAGAGCAATCTCCCTCTTGAAAATATAGCAAGTGGTAGTAGAAATGACTTGAGCATTAACTTCACAGGGAATAACAGGAATGGGATAATGTTTTTGGCTATTCTCTCCCGGGTCAGGAGTAGAATAATTTTGGGTGAATCTGGAGATGGAAATGAGTGGATATATGTGGATGCGTACTTCCGGAGTAGAAGCAGCATGTATGAGTGAACGTGCAAGTGAATCTTGATTTTAACCACATGACAAGTTCCTAAGGGTCTACACAGCTTGACCACACTCAATGCCCATAAGCAGTAAGTAGTAAAAGTGCGGCTCCTAATCTAACAAGCATGTATATATGGCTGTGGTAGGAATTTAAACTCTCATCATACAAGAACTCATCATGCAACATTTTAAAGATTTTTAAAGATAAAATTCTCCAGAATTCTAGCATCTCTAGGAACAGATAAACAGCAGCTCAACCTTCCCATATCATATCTGCTAACAACTTAGACTTCAGATCAAGTTCTCTTCCCACTAGTTCAGGTTTAGAGCCAGTTTTAAATTATAACAGTTATGTCTAAACTAGAGAGAGAACAAATTTGAAAATTAGGCAGAGCAACTATTCATCATATCCATGCTAGAGTTTTATTTTTAAGATTCAGTTTAGCATAGCTACTTTATTTATTTATTAAACTAAGCAAATATATATAAACACAAAATATTTATTTGGGTTTTCATGATTATGCATCTTTTTATTTTAATAAAGCATAGGTATAAATGTAGATAAAAATACTTATCGGGATAAATGGGGGTGCTCTCCCTCTTGACGTAATTTCTTCTGATGTAGCTAGCAGGTGCAGAGGTGTATTTGAATGTCGGCAGCACCCTGACAGCGATTAGGATGTCCTCCATCTGCTAGTCTTCCTGAATTCTGTGGAGCTCAAATAGACAACAAAGCTTCGTGGAACTTGATTAAGCGTTATAATAAATATCTAGCCTTTATCATGTTTGAGCTTCTTTGATAAATGTCACTCTCTATTTTTATTTTCATTTTTATAGAACAGAAAAAATATATATTATTATTTTTTTATGCCACCACAGTGAATGTACTTATGGGTTTTATGCCACTCGCATACTCACATGGGGCTTACTGTTTTCAACATATTTTTTTTAGACAGAATGAACATGATTAACTGAGCAATAATTAAAGGGAAAATGATAACTACCAAGTTTACCTCTTGGCACGGCATTCGGTGTTTTTAAGTCCTCCGAACAGGACTTCTTTTCTTCTTAGTTGTCCTGGGATTTGGGTGGCATAGACAGTGGTTCCGGCAGCGCCTCCTCTTCTTGTGTAACTGTCTTCACTTTCCATACCCGACTTGGTGCTTCGGTCTCCTGTTGTGTATCCTCGGGCCTTATGACCTCTCCTTCATAGTCTGCCCATACGTCCTTGATAGTTTGCCTCCTTTGGTTACGGTTACGTCGCCTTCTTCTTGTCCTGACCTGCTTAGAATCTTCAACTATATAGTTAGGGTCATTAAAGTAGCGGCGTACCTTCTCAGAGGGGAAATGCATATGGACTTCTCCGGTTTCAATGTAGATGATTGCTTTGACGGTGCCTAGGAACGGTCTTCCTAGGATGATAGGTGGATCGTACTCGTCGTCTCCCATGTCAATGACCTGAAAGTCTGTATGGACAAAATGATCGTTAATTTTAACAGGGACATCGGTTACTATACCTTCGACCTTTCGGGATGTCTGATCTGCCATCTGGAGCTGAGTGTATGTTGGTTTTAAGGGCATGGTCCCGTACAAGAGCTGATAGGTGACTGTGGCCATTATGTTGACGCCTGATCCAGTGTCGCAGAGCGCCTTCTGAAAGGAGTATCCATTGATTGAGCACTCAATGCTTGGCATACCTGGGTCGTCCTTCTTGTTCAGGAACGGCGACTTGGGTCGTCGGTCTTGACCTCCTTGAACTGCAGTGATCATCTTAGCTGATTCGGTCCATCCTTGGTTGTTCTTGTTCTGCTTGTTCCTCCTATTGGTCCTCTTTCTTGGTTCATGTTGGGGTTGCTCTGGGATTTGTGTAATCTTGTTCTTGAAGGAAAACGTCTCCTTCCTCCCCTTGATGTTGAAGTTGATCTTCGCAGCGCTGGCGTAGATGACAGCTCCCGAGGTGTTCAGGAATGGCCTTCCCAGAACAACTGGTGACCTCTCATCGGACCCGGTCTCTATCACCACGAAGTCAGCTGGAGCGTACGAGGTACCAACTCGGACACACATGTTCTTTAATATTCCTTTAGGAAAGCTTAGTGTCCGATCTGCAAGCTGCAAACACATAGTTGTTTCTGATAAAGGATATGTAAAGAATTTTTCATAGAGTACCCTGGGCATAATGTTGACGCTGGAGCCAAAGTCGCAGAGTGCTTCTGGGAAGTCCACCATGCCGATGGAGATCGGGATGACGGGGCGTCCTGGATCGCCTCTCTTGACTGGCAGAAGATCATTATGTACTCCGACAGCGGGATTACTCCAATAGTTACCTGCATCAAACATGTCTACAAGATTTGCAGATTCTAATCCTTCCGGTTGTGATGGTATACCGGGGTTAGTAGCAGGAACAGCAGCAGCTATTTGATTTAACTGAGATTCAATCATTTTATTAAAGCTAATTTGGTTTTTGATGGCAGTAGAGAAATTATCCATTCTATTATTTATGTTTTCTAGTATTTTATCATTGGATGCCAATTTCTTAGACAAGTTATCCATTAGCTTTCCTTGATTAGACACTAACTCTCTCAGGGGTGGAAAATTATTATTGTTGTTGTAAGAGTTATTACCTTGATAATTACCTGAGTAGTTAGGCCTCTGTTGATTCCAACCTTGATTTTGTTGAGGACGGTTGTAGTTGTTGTTGTTGATGTACCTTGCATCCTCAAGCATCTCAGGGCAGTGATTGCCTGAGTGTCCAGTGTCTCCACATTCCTCACAAGTCATGTGAGAGTCGTAGACGTTCATGACTTCTCTTTTGTCTCCAGCTTTGTCATCGAGCTTTTTCATGAGTAGGTCTAACTTTGCAGACAACATGTCTACCTCCTTGAGCTGGTGCATACCTCCACCCTTCTTGCGTGTTTGAGTCCTCTCTTCGTTCCAACCTTGGTTGGATGCCATCTTCTCCACAAGGGCTGTAGCTTGTGGTATGGTGAGTGATAGAAATGCGCCTTCAGCTGCAGCATCCATGGTCTCACGAGCACTAGTGATGAGCCCATGATAGAAAGTCTGCATAAGTAGCCAGCTTTCCATTCCATGATGGGGACATTCTAGGATGTAATCTTGAAAGCGCTCCCATGCTTCTGGAACGGATTCATCATGTTGTTGCTGAAAACTTATAATCTTCCCACGGAGAGCATTGGTCTTGCCCATGGGAAAGAACTTAGCCAGAAAGTTCGTAGAGCATAGTGCCCACGTAGTGTTCTTATCCTTCGTCGCGTAGAACCACTGCTTCGCTCTCCCCAATAGTGAGAATGGGAAAATGCGAAGTAGTATGGCGTCTCTGGGAACATCTAATAAAGTGAATGTGCTGCAAATCTCTAGAAAGTATTGGAGATGAGCACTTGCATCTTCGTGCGGCTTCCCACAAAACTGGTTGGCTTGTACCATGTTGATGAGCCCTGGCTTGAGCTCAAAGTTCTTGTCGATGGCCGCGGCAGGTCCAGTGCGGATGTTGTCCGTAGTGGGAGCTGAGAACTCGCGGATCGTCTTGTTCGTCATGGCTGCGAACTCTGTTGACAAATTCCGGATGAAACTTCGGCGGTCTTCTGAATTGGATGAAGTGTTGCGTCGAAGTGTTGACTTCTTAAGCTTGGCTCTTGCCTCTCTGATTAATACTTCGGGGTTGTCAACAAAATTTTTTGGAAGATGTCCTCTATTCATACATCACCCTGCAAAACAATAAGAATGGAAAAATACAGGGGTAAATCTGTATGGGAGAATTGATGATCTCAATCACTTAATGATGCGAATGATGACTCAAATTCCGTATTCATTCCTTGTTAGTAAATCAACCTTCCCCGGCAACGGCGCCAAAAATGCTTGTTGGGCATTCTTAACGTCATTACCAAAAGTAGACTTAGTTTTCTAATTCTGATAACGGCGCCAAAAATGCCGAACCTATCCCTCATGCCACTTAAGCCAAGTTGTCATCCCCAGCATGACATGAGAGACGCGGTATTGAAATATACAACTGCTCTTCTAAATAAATAATAAATAAGATCTGCAAGCGCACAGATTAATACCGATGCAGCATTTTAACCGGGAAGTATTCCAGGTATCGTTATTTATATTTTTACCACTGGGAAGGGATTACTAATATCAATGTTGATTATGGAATGGAATATAGGAATGAGTATCAATCATTGCATGTATAAGTGAGAGCATTCATCTATCTCTGGCATACAGGGGTAAGTGTCACATAAAATATAGATAAAGTATGAATGGTGACAAAGATAATTAATCTGATCAGCTAGCCACATATAATAATGATAAGCACCTCAATAGATATTCTAGCAAGTCATTAGCATGGTATTAGGATGAACTACAAGGATATTTCCTAAGTTATTCTTAACTATAAAGTCTAGCATATCATAGTTAGTGCAAGTACACTTGGCAATCATTGCGAGAAAGGACTACGCCCATGCATAGTGATATTATCAAGGAAGATGAGAAACATAGCATTCACTCCCCCGTAATAATGTTGCTCTGCCTGCCTTACACACGGGAGGGGGACTATATAAGAACCAACGAAGCTGTCACCATCGCGGACCACCCCACGATCCGGCATATAAGGTGCAATCGCAGATAAATATGGTCTAAGCACCACGCCTACACAATATTTATCATTTACCCATGGATCCGATGGATAAACGCTATACGATCCTACACATGTATATAATTCCAATCTAACTAAGCCAAGCGTATAACTACGATAAACTAAGAACAATATAATCGCAAACATAAACAAGTAGAGCATAGTCATAATCAATATATTGAAATAGAACAAAGTTGTATTCATAATATTGAAGAACAAAGATGAACAATGAAGAATAGTAGAGGAATTACCAAGAATCCTCTTGACAGATCCGGAAACTAATCGAAGATTGACTCCTTCTAGTTCTAATCCTATGTAGCTATGCTATACTAGAGATCTAGTTGATGTGGTGGCTCTAGGGCTTGATCAGAGACTCTCCTCCTGAGATTAGGGTTTGAGGAATTGAGAATGAGGGAGTGCCTCCTCCAGGGGCCAGGGGTCCTGCTTATATAGCCCCCTCAAGTGAACGTGGGCCGTCGGATCAAACCGACATTAATCGCACGGTTTTCCTTGATCCCTTAGGTCGGTGGAGCATAATCCGCGAGACGGAGCCTGATTGGCTCTCAGGCCAGGGCGGGCGCCCTAGGGAGCAGGGCGGGCGCCCTGCCTCCGGGCCCGTTCGGCCTCCCGTTCGATCTCGTGGCTTCTGGAGTCTTCTAGATGATAGAAAATCGGTGAACACGTTATTATCTCTATGTAAACCCGACGTGTGGGTCTTTCCTCCATATTTTCTGATAACCCCCTGCAGAAACAGACAAACACCAAAACTCGTGGAATTCTGTCAGATAAAACCCTAAGTCTAGGTGTTGGTTGCATTTGGATCCTTTTCTTTATTTATTTGATAACTATATTTGGTATTTAAGGACCGTCAACAGTCGCCTGTTGGGTGGAGGAGACCACCACGCCACTGGATCTGCATCGTACTCCACGGATCGACCACGGGGAGGCCGCTGCTCCATGGATCCACCACGGGAACAGGGAGCCGGCGGAGACCGCAAGGACTAGGAGGCCCGGGGAGGGGAGGGAACAGAGGGCCACGAGCCGGAGGAGGGGGAGGAAGCGGAGGGCCACGAGCCGGAGGCTGGTGGTGGGTCTTCTGGGACGGCGTCGAACTAGAGGAGGAGGAGCGCGACGACCGAGAGCAACGCGAGGGGCGGGGAGAGCCCAAGCACGTGGGTCAGGTACGGGGCGCGAGCACTGCGGGTAGGGCGGAGGAGGAGAGCGGCAGCCGAGAGCAGCACGAGTAGGCGGAGGAGCACGGCGCGCGTAAGGGGCGGAGGACGGTGAGGCGGAGGCGAAGGGCGAGCGTTTGGTGGGCTGATAAGGCAGTGGAAGAGAATAAGGCAAGGGGAGGAGTCGAGCAGCGTGAGCCACATTGCTTCCGGAGAGAGCGCACGCGTCGGACGCATGAAGGACAGTATTTCCGCTCTTCTTGCCGCGGGCGACCTTGGTCGCCTGCCAAGCTCTCCACTACGCCGGTTTCTTGCAGATTGGGGTCCCTGTCATCATCTCCAATGCCGTCGTGTCTCTCCTCTTCCACCAGGTGGCGCCGTGTGCGAGGGTCGCCTGGTTTTGCCTTGTCGCTGCCCTCGTTGCTTCCGTCGTTGCCTTCTGGCTCTGCCTCGTCCGGACCTACTCCTGCGGCGACTGGTTGTTGGAGATGGCACGACGCAGTAGTAGTGGGTCAATTGGTGATGGTTTGGCGTATCTCCGTAGCCGACTGTTATACGAGTGTGCTATCAGGTTGTCCACACTGTAGATGCGGGGCTTGATGGTAAAATAGTACTCTACTCTAATAATAATAGTAATGTTGCCTCTTAATAAGGATCGGAGTCACTAATATACACTATTGTTATGTGTGAGACGTCGTGTATCTTATTCTAATTTGGCGGTCTAACCTGCTGTGTCTAAATTTGCTCAGATTGCTTTTCTACTCTCTGTTCGTTCTGCATTATCCAAATTTACTCGGATTATTACTTCGGTCTTTGGAGCAGCAGCAGCAAAGAACGTTCCAGCAGCTCAACATGTCATCGTTAGTCAATAGACGCGCTACTCTACTCATCCGTGGTAATCAAATACTTCAGTCCGCCACGGAGCTCATCATCGTGCCCTGTCCAAGCCCATGGCAAGAGCCCAGTGAACTGCCATGGGCCTCCAGGGCTCTCTTTACTATTATCATTGGGCACGTCTTCCTATACACATGACTGTTGATAGTCAAGTGCGAAAGGAATTAAGTTGCAGTGTAACAATACTAGAATTATGTATAGCAAGGTTTGTTTCGAATGCTTTTAATAATTTTGATTTCAAACTAAAACTTAATTTTAAGCATGTGCTTTGTTACCAAACTTAAGATTTCACTTACGAACATCCATAAAGCTCATGTGTCAAATGACATACATCCATAAAGCTCAAATACATGTCTCTCTCATGATACAAAGATAAAGCTCATATATGTCTCATCCAACATAAGATACAAATATGAAGCTCATGGATACATAAATATCTCAACTAATCAAAGCTACAGCTGTAGTGCAAATATGCAGGCAATCTCTCTTTCCGTTTCCCTTAAGGATCTCTCCCCATTAAGGAAGCAACCTTTGATACACTTAAATTCATACAACAAATCTAAAAGTGCAAGGGAAAAGTTCATCTAGTGGAGATGAGGATAGTGGTCGAGAGGGACCTGACACGAGCACGAGCTTTATGAGTTGCTCACTGCCGCCTCAATGGAGACATAGTGTTTAACTAGGAACCCAAACTTTGGTGAAACAAAATCGCTTGTCTCTCGTGTGTGTTGAATTGCAATATTTCCTTTCCACTCGATATACTTGGTTGTATGTGTTTGTAAGTGCAGGTACTTCATGGACTTTTTAGTGGACATGTCCAAGCACATCTACACATTTGGTTTGAGCTTGATGTCTATAGCGTAGCAAACTTTGTATTATTCTGTTCTATGAGATTGTGAGAAAGTTTTGTGGAATTGCGTGAAAGTTCCACACTCTACTAATCCACTATGAATTTTTTTGTTAAATTTCATAATAATATATTCGAGTGTATGCATAAAGGTTCTTTCAAAATAATATATCCGAGTGTATGCAACACAATCAAATTCCTAGGCAACACTTATCAAACCTGTTAGACCTTTAGTTGTGTTATCATTCAAACCACCAAAAACCCACTAAAGGGCTAGGTGCACTTATTGGGGCAAAGTACAATTTCTAGATGAGTGCGACAAGTAGGAAGCCTAGCATGACGGGGATGGTGATGGACATGCCGTGATGGTGTAATTTCTTCATGCACTGGAAGATGGTGTGGCCCGTGAGCACGCTGTTCAGGATCATGCTCAACCTAGGCTATGTAAGCATGATGTATGACATGCTCTAGGTCGTGCCCTTAAGCATGATGACTGACAAGTGTGCTTGCGATTAAGTTAAACTAGGCGGTTCTGCCACAAGTCATGTCATGCTATGTTGGGCCATGATGCCCAACTCTCGGCCTAGGCATGACCCTACAAGCAGTTAGTCGTGTCATGTCATGCCGATGGGCATGGTGACCCACCGCGCTAGTGTCGGCCCATCGCCTCACGCCATCGTCACAGCTATCACCGTCGTGCCGCCACTCCCCCGCGTCGAGCACTTCACGGCGACGTCACCCCTAGTGTCTTGCCCCCGCCACGCCACCGAGAGAAGCCAGAGAAGAAGAAGTTGGTAGAGGTGGTCATGCCGCTAAGAGAGAGGCCGAGGAAGTAGAGGGTGGAGAGGTTGGCCGGGGAGGCAAAGGGTGGTGGAGGTCGAGTGCCGGGGTGGCTGGGGTGGGGAAGGGTGGCAGGCGCCATCAAACGAATCGGGAGGGAGTCGCGTGGGATCGGGATGCGGAGGGTGTCTGCGACTTGTGAGTTCGAGACAGCGGCAGTGGCTATGGGATGAGATGGGGAGTTGGGAACATGTAATTGTTTATATCTAGGATTGAGAGGGATCAGGCCAGCATAGTGTCGGCCCATTAAGTGTGTGTCATGCCCATGCCCGTGCCGACACTACGGGCTGGACTTGCAGTTCAGGAACGGTACTACGCCTGTGCTCCTGCTAGCACTAGCACTTTGGACTTCATGTTGGGCCATGCTTTTTCGGGCCGTGCCTAGTGCCACCCAACAGGCTAGGCCCATTTGGGCATCTACGCCTTTTTCCTTTGCTTTTGGATGCAATATAATGTTGTGATGATAATCCTATGGGTAGGTGCAGGAGCAGATCCAGCTGGATGAGGTGTTCCAACACCTAAGATGCAACAAGTAGGGCCTCTCCCTCGAAGAGGGTGAGAATTGGCTCCAGACCTTCGAGCCCTACAGGCTCGAGGAGAAGGCCAAGAACAAGGTTGTCAAATTTCTAGGATTCATGTGTGGAACCAGCTCTCCTGGGTCATGGTCTAGGCTTTTGTGGAACAAATGAAAAGTGAGGCACGGTCTGGTCGCCCTCCCATATGGTATGCTGGGTAGTCGGACACGGTTTTTTTCACTCTCAGGGACATGTGCCCCATCCCCAATACCATTGGATGTGCATGGGGATGGATGCATGCACATCCAACGGTGCTGGGATGGGAGCACATGTCCTTGATGACAAATTTGACTTTAGTTTCCTAAAAATATAAATTTAACTTTACCTTGGGCAATCGTCTCTACTAGCAAGAGGTATTAAGGAATATAATGGACAAAATGATAGAGTTGGTCGCGTACTTGTATTCCTATATGGATGATCACAACTACCTTTTTTTCCATCTATATGTACTTTCTCAATTCCAAATTATAAGACATTTTTTGTTTTTTAGATATATAGCTTTTACTATATATATATATATATATATGCACTTAAATAAACATTTTTTTTGCGAAAACACTTAAATAAACACTATGTCTAGATACATATCAAAATATATCTAAAAAGCCAAAATGTCTTATAATTTGGAATGGATGGATTGTATTGATATTATTCTTGCGAAGACAAGTGTCAATTCATAGGGAGGGAGAGTGTACCAAAGTGTGTATATGAATCAGATAAAACAAAAATATGTTTTTTTCCAAAACCAGTTGCGAATAATAATTAAACTAGAGCGGCTAGCCAAGTGCTTGCGCATCTGTCTAGCTACTTTTAATGGCAGCTACATCAAATCATCTAATGTATCCTCTCTCCACTGATCCTTTAGTTATAGTTCCTTGCAAGAATCAAGGGAGCCAGCCAGCCAGCCTACTACTGATTGAGCTCACAACTTAATTCTCCATGCTTGCAATATTCATTTCAATACACTACTACATGAATTTTTACCCAGACGGCCAAAACAGATTAACCGAGGCGGGCATCACAACCGCCTCGGTGGAAAGGTCACGGTAAATAGATCTTTTCCGAGGTGGTTGAAATCTCTGCCTCGGTTAATCAAATAAAAAAAAGAAAAATCCATGGATAGGTCCGCCGAGCCCATCCACGGTTGCAGCATCCGCCCATGCGCATCGTCGCTCGTCGGGACCACCCTCCACCAGATCCGCCGCCGGAGAGGGCCCACCACCGGCAGGTGGTGCAGGTCGCCAGATCCTCCACCCACCCGTCGGATTTGGAGCTCGCCGGATCCATGCTGCCAGGCCGAAGGAAGCTCGTCGGAGGGAGAGAGGAAGGAGGGCATGCCGGAGATGACGCAGAGCTGAGGTGGAGGAGGAGCGCCGCATCACCGGCCCGACGCCGGTGGAGGAGCGCCGCCACCTCGCTCACGCCTGCCGGATCCAGGCTGCTCCACGTGCGGATCCGGGCTGCTCCTCGCCAGCGCGCGCCAGATCCACCGCCGGAGCGCCACCGGAGCATACCTCCACCCCACCCGCCGGCCGCTGCCTCCATCCCGAGAGAGAGAGAGAGGTGAGAGAGAGGCTCGGTGAGGAGAGGGAGAGGGAGACGACCGCTATTAGAGGGAGAGGAGTGAGAGGGGCGCTCGATGAGGAGAGGGAGACAGGCGCTCAGTGTGGGCGCTCGCGTAGTCGCGCTCGGTGTGCAGGTCGGGATGAGGGGTGCTCGGTGTGCAGCTGAGAGAGGGAGGAGAGGTTGAGTGAAGTGAAACCCTAAGTCGCGTATATATACTCAAAGCAATATATCGGGCGGAGATGGGCTTTTCTAATTCAAAGTGGGCTTGGCCACATTAACGGAGGCCCGCCTCGAAAAATAGCTCTATTTTCCTAGGCGGGCTTCATATAAGGCCCGCCTCCGTTAATATATTTTAGGAGACAGTTATAACCGCCTCGGTAAATCTATTTTATGAGGCGGTTAATTGTGACCGTCTCGGTTAATAAAAAATGACCATCTCAGTTAATTCTAGACATTAACCGAAGCGGTTGAAATTCCTGATGCCAGTTTCAAAACGCATCGCATATTTTTTTTTTCCTGTAGTGATGCCTAAGCGCTTGAGAGAGGTCCGGCCGGTACATGGTTGGTTTACACACGCAGACGCAATGCTAGTTCGTCTCTCCGTCCGGTGGCGTGTGTGAATAGCGCCGCGGCCCGATCGATGGACCAGGCCAGCATGAACACCGTCTGTCTGTGTCTCCATGTTGATGCACATGCACCCGGCTCGCAGTCAGGCGTGTCGGCGTCGCACGAATAAGAAAGAAAGACTAGTCCATTGACAACGATGACCACAGGACGCGGGGACAAAACGGGCTTAGACCAAATTAGTTTTGCAGGCCGACGAGGAATTAAAGCATTCATAGTTTATCTAGCTATATCTATACGATTTTGCAAAAAAAAAAAAGTTCTGTAGCTCGGTGGTATCTCTAGGTTGCCTGGAACACTAGCTCGCATGTGTGACCCTTGAACGAATGGGGCATTTTTTTTTGAGCTCACACACCGATATCCGGAGCGAACGGCGGGAAGCGCGATGACTAAGGGCCTATTTGGTTCAGGCTCCTAAAGTTTAGTCCGTGTCATATCGAATATTGACCGGGTTGACCATGGGTTTTCGGATACTAATTAAAAAACAAATTACATATTCAGTGGATAATCCGCGAGACGAATTTATTAAACCTAATTAATCTATCATTAGCACATTTTGTTACTGTAGCAATTAGTGCTAATCATAGACTAATTAGGCTTAAAAAATCGTTTCGCAAATTATCCTCACCCTATATTTTAAATTTCGTAAATAGTCTATATTTAGTACTCCATACATGTGTCAAACATTCGATGTGACGGGGACAAAAGTTTATGCTCCGAAACCAAACAGGGCCTAATTTCGAACTAGGGAGGTAGTATGCACCAAAAAAAACTTTTTTGTGACGTGCATCCTTTCCGTGTCACTAAGCTATGAAATGACTCAAAAAAGTTAAACCAATTGATTTAGTGATAATTTTCACCTTTGGTCATGCCATAAACGTTAAAGTGCCACAAGGCAACATGATAGAAGTATGGGTGGGTGGGGCAGGGAGAGAAGAGGAGAGGAAGATGTCACTGGTCAAGTATAGGTAATCCGTGCCGATGGACGAGAGGAGGTGAGAGCCAATATCCCACTAAGTCCCAGTAACCACCGGACCGTCTGACACCCACGTCGGACTAACCAATAGTTACCAGTCAGCAGATCACTCGTGTCTAGCTATACACTCACTCATGTGTCACCTAAGCTTAATCAACTAAAAAGCATTGCATGGCATGAGCATTTACTTTATGCAGTTCACTCATCAAGCATCATGCATGTATAGGTGACCCGATTCCCGAAGAACCTGTTGAGGAGGAGCCTCGAGAGAGAGAAGCCGACGAGCCTAGCAACGACGTCCAAGGCAGTCCCCTATGCATCCCTATGCTTTACAAATGCATAATGAACTATGTTTATCTATTGCATCGCTATGTTACTATATGACTAGTGAACCGGGAGGGAACTACCTATGTCAAGCCTTGTCCATATATTGCCACACCAACCAACCATATATGTCATGTTTAACAACCATGCTTAGTATGCTTAGATCTTAGAAGTCAAGCTAAGACTGTCTCCAACGATGAGGACCCAAATACACCATCGATTTCAGGGTTTGGGTCATGCACAGGGAAAATGTTCCCCACCCAAAACTTACCCTTCTCCAACCGTGAACGCAAATCAGGAGACGCACCGGGAGAGCTTCGCCGCATCACCCGCCTCACGCCGCCTCGGGACCAGGATCGAGAGGAGCGGAAGGAGCAGCAGAGCACCGGCGATTTGCATCTTGGAGAGAGGACGACGCAAATAAGCATCCCAGCTCGCCCCCTACCCAAAATGGGTGCTCGGTATGCGTCGTCTGTTGGAGCGTGCTAAAACACTGTGCAAGACCTTTTTTTGCGTTTGCCTCGCGTGTTGCATGAGCTGTTGGAGACAGCCTAATGATGGGTTTCTCATTACTCGTGCAATGATAGGATGATTATCCACTAAGCAACACTTTGGGAAGGGATCAACACTTACTCCACTTAATGAATGGTATGAGCTTTGGTCGACAAAGGGTATGGTCATGGCAAGATGGGGATTCTTGAATGACATAGCTTGCTTACCGGTTAAGGACCGTGTATCCGTGGTAGCGAGTACCAACATAAAACTGTACAGAACACTTGTTGCCAATGAGGGTGACAAGCCAAGTAACTGATTGTGACCGTCTTATCCATAAAACTGGCAAGGGGGATGGCGGCGGTCGGGAATGTCCGGGACATTGACCGGGCATCCAAGCCGAGCCTTTCATAGGACATTATGGTCGGATTAGGGAAAGGTTGAGACATCGAGATATCCCTTCTGTACCGACGAGTCTTATGGGCGATATCCCTTGTTTTGAGTGGGGTTTACTTGTACCCCTCTGCAGAGTATAAAACATTGAAAGCGATAAGTTCTACTTCTAGATATGGACTAGAGTTGTGCTTGGAGATCAGGACTCGTGGAAGATCGAGTTCCCACTTGTTTATGCTTAACTTGATTACCTATGCTATGCTTAGTAACTGCTACGTCATAGATCACCTTTACTTTACAGTACAAATGCTTTTATGCAAAGTAGTTACGCTACTACCCCAATGCATAATCCTTGTTTAATATATTGGGTAAGTCCTACGGAGTACACCCAAGTACTCACCCTGTGTGATCTTAAGTTTTGCAGGTATCGTAGCCCCTACAACTCCTCGTCCCGCCGTCACTGGAGCTTGGAGCGTTAAATCTAATTATACTTATATACAATTTTTTAGCCCTATTACTGGCTAACCACCGGGGGCTGCACCACCACTTGCGTGCCGTGTACTCGGGGGTTGAGATGCGGGCTTCGCCTTACTGTTTGAAGTGCCACCCCCTCAACGCGTTAGTAGCAACGGCCCCTGAGCCCACCTGAGGGAGAGGAAAAGTGACCTGGTCGACATCCAAAGTGAGGTGGCCCATGGAATCCCGAAGGGCTGGCTGGAAGAGACATCACTAGCATCATTAGAAAAACCTAAAAAATCATCTATATCAGGCAAAGAGGAAGCTGGTTGGGCTGGAGAGAATTGAGTTGAAGACCCAGGACAAAGCAATTTAGTACTATAAAAATAAGAAAAGAAACAAGGTGCAGAGCGTTGAGGCCGCAAGTTGCTAGCAAGGCGGCAAAAAACTTATAAAGATGTGGTGCCCAGTCCACAACGAGATTTGCACGATGCCATCTCTATGGACTTGTGTTCTTTCCTCGCATTGGGAGTGCTACCCTGATGCCAAAAGAAATTTGTTTGTGCTTAAGCCGTTTCACAGCTCATAAGAAAGAAGAAAAGTAAACCAGAAAAGGTTTTGAGTCTTTCCCTAGAAACACGAGAAGGTGCATTTTGACCGACAAGCCAGAAACGGATCTATCCGTTGTCATCACACAAGCAAAGCAGCTCTCTTGGGGTGGAAATCCAAAGAGGTGACTTGAACCCACGAAAGTTTGTATAAAGCCACCCCTCTACAATGGAAAAATCCAAAAATCAAAATAAATGAATACATAACTAAATAATGAGCCTAGGTGGCCGGTTCCATAAATGCTATCTGCTAAGGTTTTTCTACAAAGGCCGCTAAGGTGGATTACTGGTAAAAGCACACACCATTTGTGTTGTTGGCCTTCGCTGCGCGCCTGGCTTTGGCTATTCCTAAACCCAGAGCGTGGGAAATTGCCGGCGAGAAGGCAATTAGCAGCGCGTCCAACACGGTTTCACTAGCCGGTCTCGCAGCGAAATGGCCGATGCAGATCAACAAACGCAGGCACGCAGCAGATCAAAAAGCTCATCGAATCATCGTTATACCCAACGGGGCTTTAGGTGGGCTCTAGGTACTCCTCCCCTGTCACCACCACATGTCCACGTAGCCGGCCAATTCGTTCCATCCATTCTCTCCCGAGTCCCGACCCTGTCACCGCCGCTTAGGCTAGGCACATTTTAACCGCAAACCGAAAACTAAATCAAACCGAGCTAAACCAAACTGAAATCTCGGTTTTTTCGATTTTCGATTTTGATTTCGGTTTTTATGCGTTAAAATTTCGGCGTTCGGCTTCGGTTCCATGAGCGAGAAAACCGAAGCAACCGCAAAACCGAAGAAAGCAACAACCTCCGAACGTCTACCAGCTGCCTTATTACATCTTCGTCCCCCGATGGCCCAAACTAGTAGAGCCCATCTGGCACCTCGGCCCATCTCGACAGCTCCAGAAGACCACAGCCCCATCCCCCCACCCCACACCGCGGCCCCTTCTCACGAGACCACATCCCCCATCCCTAGCCGCCAGGAGCGGCGGCGGCGCGCGGCTCGCAGTGGCGCGAGGAGCAGCTCGAGGCTCGACGCGAGGAGCGGTGAGCGCGCGAGGCGGTGGTGCGCGAGCAGCGGCTGGGGCGCGAGCAGGCCAGGCTGCCGGCGGCGCGCACACAGGTTCGCGTTCGCGGGCCCGCTGCGCAGGGTTTAGGGTTCAGCAGCGGCGTCACTAGCTTTTCTCCTCAAGAGAGCCGCGGCCACCGCCGACGAGACGAGCTGTCGGCGATGTCGTCTATCGCATCGCAGCTAAAGGCCATCAAGTCGGCGCTCGGCGCCGCGCCGGAGCCGGCCCGGCGGTCCGTCACCCGGCCGTCTGTGCTCTTCGACGCAAAGGAGGCCGCCGACATCGACCTCCGTGCCATCCTGCCCATCGCCCTCTCTGGTTCGTACCACCGACTTGATTGATTCGTGCATGCTGTTGCTTTATTAGCTCTGCTCTTCTAGAGTAGCCAGCATTTCATGAAGGACAAGCTTGGTGACATTTTCCGCTAATCCGAGCGTTCTAGAATTTTGTTTGGTTCGTTTGGTTCTTACTAGGTAAATGCCTGCCCGTTGCAGCGGGAAAAATAATGCCACAATAATGTTAATATGAACAATACTTAATGTTTCAGTCAATTATCAATATTACATGAGGTCATGAACAACTAGAATATAATTCAAATTTACATGTTAGTGCTCAATGAAGTTACAGGACGGTGCTACTCAGTGAACCTTTTGAAATTTTCAGAGTACATACATGAACTGCCGATGGAAAATTCAAGAATGAGCACTTCTTGATGCTGAGATGCTTAATATTCTTCAAATTGATCTGTGTGACAATTTCAAATCTGATCCTGGCTTCCTAGCAGCGCAATGATTTAATAAGAGATAAAATACAGCTGATCCCACGAGAACACTAATAAGATTCAAAGATCATAAACAATTCAGTGAGATAGTGACAAGAAATCACTGTGTGTTCACAGAGATTCATCTGATTGACAGATAAATATTTAATCCAACGCATGCATATTTAAACCACTCTGACTGTTGCAACTCTGATCCCTGTTGCTACATGGTTTGCCCGTGATGTAATATCTAGAACTACCGGCTACAAGCTCTGATAAAGTACATAGAGACTGAACCTCTATGAATCTTTGAATGTCCAAAGCAAAGAAATAAATACACAGATTGAACTACTGCTACCTAGTCATCTCTAGCAGTAAGTTACAATAAAACAAATGTCTTAATTATTGTAAAACGGCCACTTTCTACACAGCACCGTACATTCATACACACTGGGTATTCAGAGTTCCAAATGCTCTGAACATTCAGATTACCGAAAAGTCTGCAAAATTATTCTTAATGTGCAGACTTGAATAATCTTTCCATATTTTAGAATAAGATGCAAAGTAGTAAAGGAAAGAAAATTATCCAGTATCAGCCTGAGCTATTTAAGTTGAAGGCAATCATTCCAGATACTCAAGATGCAAATTATCTCAAATGGATGAAGAACACATGCATGCATGTACCAGTTTCCTACGAAAAAAATAATTTTGAGTTCTAAGCTAAGATTGGAACTCACTAACCCCTTCTATCAATGCTGGACGTGGGATGCTGCAGCACCTCAATCATTGGCCACTGGTCTGATATGGGAAGTGAAGGCCACACCCACTGCTGGCCCTCTCATCTCCCAATAGCCGTGACATGATTAACCAATAACATCACGAACTCCGAAACATAACCCATTGATGTTCATTGCACATAGCAAAAAATCATTTATAAAATAAAATTGCATTATTTGGGCCACACTATTCCTGCAAAATGTTGTATTTGGGTCACCATGCAGGTACAAGTGCTAGATTGGTCTAGTGACCAAAGCGTAAGTATATAACCCAAAACAACATAAGTACTAATATCACATATAAGTCAGCTTCCAATGGATGTTACTGAAGAAACAGAGATTTTCATAGCAGCTCTTTAGTAACAGGCTTTATATGTTAATGAAGAAAAGTACATGAATGCATCTTTTCCCACTGAACTAAGAGGGCCTGCTAAGGTATCTGACTGAAAATTGCCACAATGCATCTATCAGAACATTGCAAAGAGACTATCAAATACAGTTATGGGGATAGCTCTGAATTTTGGTGGTAGCAACTAGCAATATGAACTAATCGAACTCAAGTCAATTATTCACTGAATATTTGACCAAAAAAAAAAATCAGGATCATGATGGTTCCCACATCAATGGGTTTCTGTTGAACTCCACTCACTCACTGTATGATGTACCACAGCACAGGGTAGTATTGGATTGAAATGAAAGGGTGATGGCAGTGAGACTCACCTGGATTATTAAGGGCATCGAACACGTTGTAGGCGTGGAGGACAAACTGCTGTGACAACAGACCAAATCCGCCGCTTGAGTTGATATATGAAAATCTGAACATCAAAATTGAGGATATAAGTGCTTTGTAACAATCTCACACGGATATGGTATGTCTGAATATATCAGTAGATTAAACAAAAATTGAGGACCACTCATGTATTAAATTAAACCCGTAGCCATGATGCACAGATTTAAACAAAAATTGATCATATAAATTCAGAGAAGCAGAACACAACAAAATCCGCATTCTAAAGCAACACCTTCAAGTGCCTTTCGTTTCAAATTATAGAATGATTTTCCTTATATTATCATTTCAGTCTGCATAGTGGAGGAAAACTCAACCAGGGCCTTTGCAGTGCTAACTTGTCCTCGCTCAGATAGTCAAGCGGTGCACCATAAAATGCAATAGTCTAGAAAAAAGAAAAATGCTTGCACCAATATCATTTAAGGCTACATGAGGTATATAGCCCCTGTTTTGGGGAAAAAAAAAGCTTCCCCTGAAATGCAGAATTAGGAACCAACAAATAACACAAGGTTAAGATGCGCTTATTGATATAGGATGCATATTAGCCATACAAGGAAACGTGACTTCCAGAAAACCTTCAATATAGCACATAAGGAAAGTGGAAGTGAAATCACAGATTGTATAATTACAGATTCTTATTCATCTCATTTCATAAACAGCTAAGCTTGATTGCAAATGATAGTGGACTACTGAGGTGGACACCTTGCATGTCAAAAGAAATTGCTAGTGGCAAATGATAGTGGACTGCTGAGGTGGACGCCTTGCATGTCAAGAGAAATAGCTAGTGGGGTTTTGCTTTATAAGAGTTATAGATTATAGATGAGCACATACTCACAAGCATACATTTGGCCATCGAAATACTTTGATTCATGAGGCACAGGATTAAAAAAAACATTGTGAAACCAACCTTGCTTGATAGCAAACAGCACGACGCTGTCCTCTATCAGGTGTTGTGGCCTGCTATAGCCTGCTGCAGCGCTATTCCTGCTGACAGATTCCCAGTCCAACCTGATCTGAAATTCTGAATCTACATGAGACAGCCTAACACCAAAGGAGAGCAGGAGCCACTTGGAGAGAAGATTCAGTTTAGGAAGGGAGAAGGGATGGCATACCTCGTCAGCAAGGAAGAGGCAATGAAGACCTGGCGTATAGGGCGGTGGTGGTGCTGCTTCAGTCGTCTCTTGAAGGTTACACATGCGCCGGACGTGGGGCGCCAGAGACCGGGAGCACAGGCCGTGGGACGTCGGCGGCAGCGGAGGCCAGGCGCGCAGTCCGCAGGGCGCCGTTGTGTGTTGATTGGGGGAGCTAGCGCGCGATTGCCATAGGGGATGAGAGCTGGGCGCGAACGGAAGCACCGGAGGGCAAGGTCGGAGGAGGTCGCCGAGAGTCATCTCAGGAGGAGAAAGAGGACTTGACTCCAGCCCCGGCGGCGGCGATGAAACACTGGGGTGGAGAAAGAGGCGACAACTCAGAGAGCCACGGGACGCGGGGCGGGGTGACGACATCGATGGGGGAGGCATCGGGGGCAGCACCGGGCGGCAGATAGGGTGGGGCTGGACGGGGCTCGACAGGAGCAGAACGGGGCCTGCAGCGCCTCGGCCTCCACGATGGCAGTAGATCGCATTGTCGCTGCCATCGGAGGAGGCCAGGGGTTACAGGGAGAGAAGTTGCGCCAGGGAGCGAGTGGGGGCAGTTCCTGATTGCACGCAGCGTGAGCGGGTGTCAGTTTTGTGGAGGCTGCGCGTGAATGGAGGGAGCGGAGCGGGGAGTGGGTTTAGCACGGCAATTACGAGAGTTGTGAAGTGATTAGTAGTAATCAGACGATGACCTCCGGGTCTTTTTCGTAGTAGAGATTTGAGCTCCCATATAATACTCCAATCAGCTTTCTCCGAATTGCCTCTGGAGTTTAGCTGCTACTTGCAGGTTGATCCCAGTACACCTAATTGTTTATGCTTGTGCAGTTGTTCATGTGATTTTTTTGGAACTGTACTAATAACTCAAATCGAACTAAGTTTTGAAAAGCAAAACCAATTTAGTTTTGCATATGAGGTACTTCAATTAAAAAGCTTCTCTTCCTTTACAGTATTTGAATCAAATTGCTTTTCAGGTTTGGAGCACCTTACCAGCATAGACGAGAGGTTTGCAAGATACAGCAATACTCTGTTCAGGGAGACTAGCCTTGAGGTGAACCGCGAGCAGCTGACTCCCAAGGAGAACGACAAACTCAACAAGTCCATCTGCACCTACCTTCGCCTTCTAGCTGGCTATTTGCATCTCCCCTCTGCCCTCAAGACCCTTGAATACCTTATCCGCCGATACCTGTATGAACTTAGCTCAGCTACTTTTGACGATGGCTCCTACGAGCTCTAGCTTATTCTCTTGTTTCTGGTGGAAACATTCATGCAGGGTACATGTATACAATTCGGATGAGTTGCTGCTGAGCGCACTGCCATACCATGATACACATGCGTTTGTTCGGATCGTGCAGCTGGTCAACCTAGGGTGAGTGTGGCTCTGGTCTGGATTGATGCTTATTTTCTCCATTTGTCTTCAATATTAACTTGTGCTCGATGATGTGTTTTTTTCAGGAATAGTAAGTGGGCATTTCTTGGTGGCGTCAAGTCCTCAGGTGCGCCACCACCCAGGAGTGTTCTAGTGCAGCAGTGCATCCGTGATAAGGCTGTGCTGGAGACCCTCTGCAGCTATGTAAGGCCGAAATTAATAACCCTTTTAATGGTTGGATTCTGTCATGATTTTGGATCTTATTTGTTGATAATTCATTTTACTTCCAGGTTACACCAACAAAGGAATTCAGTCACTCAAGGACGGTCGTCTGCTTTTGCACTGCTGTGATTGTTGAGTGCTTGGGTGCTGTCCCTAAGCTTGACACAGATGTAGTGCAGAGGGTGTTGGGATTTGTGTTTGACTCTCTTAATCCTGCAGTGACGCGAGACCAGGAATACAAGGTTACCTCAAATGATTTGTAACTTTTTTGGACCCTTTTCAATGATTGAATTCGTAACCTTATATTTTCTTTTTCTTTCCCTTTTAATTTGCAACCCTCAACTGGATAGTGCGTGTACACTATTTCGTATCCCTTGTTATGAACCTTTTATTGTGCTATCTGGATTTACTTACCGTTAAAGAACTATTGACATCCTGCTTTCTGAGCATAGTTATAACTACAGTTATGTTGGATCTTTATGACCAGGCTGGCGCTCTTATGATTGTTGGAGTACTTGGAACCCGGGCGACTCTAGCGCCTAAACTTGTCCAAAATTTGATTTTCTTTGTTGCAAGGACCGCGCAACATGATGCATCCGAGTCAGTTGACTTGCCATGGCTTCGTGTCTCAGTGATGGCTCTTATAAGTCTTGTTCAGGTTTGGATTCAACTTCTTGTCGTACATATCCTTAGGAAGTTTTGGCTTGCTATGTAAATAAATTGAACTCAATATAGGTGATGCTGAGCTAGAAGTATTGATAAATGTCTGCTAATTTTGCAGTCCCAATTGTTGGAGTGTGAATGTATTAGGCCCATGAGGCTAGGCCCATGTGGCCCATGTATGATACCTATATAGCTACCCTTCTAGGGTTAGCCCAAATCAAGGAATCACAACTTCTAGCATGGTAATCAGAGCCTAGTTTTTTCTCCTCTTCCCTGTCCAGCCGCCGCCCCCTCCTGGTCCCTGCCGCCGCCGGCCAGGAGGCCATGGCCGGCGCCCTTCCTCCCCACCCCTCCCTCTACAACCCCTTCCCTTCCCTCTCCTCCTCCTCTTCTACATGGACGCAGGCGCTCCCTACCCCTTCCCCTGCCGCATCCAGGGGGCTGCAAGCTCCCGCACCTGGCGGCCCTGTTCTGGGCGCCGCACAGGCCACCGCTGCTGGCTCCGCCGGGCACTCCTCCTCTCTTCCCCAGCAGCTGCAGCCGCTTCCCCTTGGCGCCATGCTGCCTGGGCCGCCCGCCCCTGGTGCGAGCCTGCCCCTCCGCCCCTGGTGCACGCCCGCCGCGCCTGGGCCCCCTGCCCCTGGCGCCCACCTGCTTGGAGCAGCCGCGCCTCCTGGACACCCAGCTGCGCCTCCTGGAGTCGCGCCGTCCCCACACGTCGCGGCCCTCCTCCCGGCGGCTCACCTCCCCACCGGCCTTCCCCCCGCTGCTCCTGCCCCTGCTGCCCCTGCTGCTGCCGCTACTACTGCAGGGGGTGCTGCTGCTGCTGCTGCTGCTGCCCTTACTGCGCAGCCCGCCGACGCCGTCTACCTTCTCGGCGCCGGACTGGATGCCGCAGGTCTCCTTCCTGCCGGCGTTCAGCCCCTGTCCCAGCAGCACCCGCCCCTTGTCCCAGGCGCCACTTCTCTGCCTGCTACGGCCGCCGACGCATCTCCTGCGGCTGATTTTCAGGCTCCACCGCGTGCAGGTCCCGGCGTCCTTTGGCCGGATCTCGCCCATGCTGCTGCCCTGGCGGAGGGGGGACCTCCAACTCCGGTCCCTGCCACGGCACTCCCAGCCATGGCTGGCTTAGCCTCGGGGGGTGCCCCTACCACCTGGCAAGCCATCGCCGGGGCTGCCGGTGCGGGGGGCCCAAGAGTCGCCAACCCTAGGGTTAACACCACATCCCTGTGTCCTACACCTCCCTTGGCCTACTCCTTCGGCACCACCGCCAGCCCTAATTGGATCGCCGACTCGGGCGCCACTTTCCACACCACGCCCGATGCGAGTCTTCTTTCCTCTCTTCGTCCTCCCCACCCTTCCTGTCCCTCTTCCATCATGGTCGCCAATGGCACCTGCATTCCTGTCTCCTCCGTGGGCACTGCCAGTTCCCACGGCTCCTTTCATATTTCTGATGTTCTTGTGGCTCCCGGGATGGTTCACAACCTTCTCTCTATTCGCCGTTTCACCACTGATAACTCTTGTTCGGTTGAGTTTGACCCCTCTGGCCTCACCGTGCGGGATTTGGCCTCCCGGGCTCCTCTGCTCCGGTGTAACAGCACTGGGCCTCTCTACACCCTTCAGTTTCCGGCTTCTGCTTCACCTTCTTCGCCTTCCTCCGCCGCTTTCGCCGCCACTCCTTCCTCCACCACTTGGCACCGTCGCCTCGGCCATCCTGGCCGGGATGCCCTGATGCAGCTCCGTCGTAGTTCCGACATTCGTTGCTCTCAGGCTCACGATGATCACTTGTGTCATGCGTGCCAGCTGGGCCGTCACGTTCGCCTTCCCTTTCAGTCCTCATCCTCACATGCCTCTCGTGCATTTGATCTTATTCACTGCGACTTGTGGACTTCTCCTGTTCTTAGCATGTCTGGCTATAAGTACTACTTGGTGGTTGTCGATGATTTCTCCCATTATTCCTGGACTTTTCCTCTGCGTGCTAAGTCCGAGGCTTTCCCCACGCTTAGCAACCTCTTTGCTTGGGTTTCCACTCAGTTCGGCCTCACCATCAAGGCTGTCCAGTGCGACAATGGCCGTGAGTTCGATAACTCAACCTCCCGTGCCTTCTTCCTTTCTTCCGGTGTCCACCTGCGCATGTCTTGTCCGTATACCTCCTCTCAAAACGGCAAGGCAGAGCGTATGATCCGCACCACCAACGACATCATGCGCACCCTTCTGCTCCAGGCATCTCTACCCGCTCGCTTCTGGGCTGAGTGTCTGCACACCTCCACCTATCTCCTTAACCGCCTTCCTTCTACTGCCTGCCCAGCTCCCACGCCTCACCACGCTCTTTTCGGTACCCCTCCTCGGTACGACCACCTTCGAGTCTTCGGGTGTGCGTGTTACCCTAACACCGCCGCCACCGCTCCTCATAAGCTGGCCCCCCGGTCGACCCTCTGTGTCTTTCTCGGATACTCTCCGGATCACAAGGGTTACCGATGCTTTGACCTTACCTCTCGCCGTGTCCTCATCTCTCGCCATGTCGTGTTTGATGAGTCGGCGTTCCCTTACTCCACCTCTCCACCCACACCTCCCGCTGACCCTGCGGAGGCTTCCTTCTTTCCCACTGACCCGGCGATTCCGCCACCCTTCTTCCCCTACCCTGCAGGTACTGCTCCGGCGCGCTCTCCTGGTGGTCCCGCGTCGCCCCAGGACCTTCCAGTACCTGACACGGTCGAGGCAGCCCCGGAGCTTCCACCCTCGCTCCCTGTGGCTTCGCTGCCTCCCGTTGTGCCGGATGCTGCCGTTCCGATCGCGGGACCGCGCACACCGACGCCACCTCCGCCCGGGCGCTTCGGACTCGTCTACCAGCGCCGGCGGGAGCCGCGTCCGCCCTCACCTCCTCCCGGGCGTTTCGGGATCGTCTACGAGCGCCGGCGTGAGCTGGCTCCGCCGCTCTCGTCCCCAGCGCCGTCGTCGCCGGTGCTTTCTCCGCCGGCATCTCGCGTCGACCCGCCGGTGTACCACCCACCTCTTCTTCACCGGGACCCTCGTCACACTCACCCGATGGTGACGAGGCAGGCGTCTCGCCCGCAGGCCCTCACCGCCGCCGCCTGCGAGCCGGAGATCTCTCCGGTACCCTCTTCCGTTCGCGCGGCCTTGGCGGATCCTCACTGGCGCCGCGCGATGGACGAGGAGTACGCGGCCCTCCTCGCCAACCAGACGTGGGACCTCGTGCCTCGTCCGCCGGGTGCCAACATTGTCACCGGCAAGTGGATCTGGACGCACAAGAGGCGGGCTGATGGTTCCTTGGAGCGCTACAAGGCTCGTTGGGTCCTCCGTGGCTTCACTCAGCGGCCTGGCATTGACTATGCTGAGACGTTCAGTCCCGTGGTGAAGCCAGCTACAGTCCGCACCGTCCTCTCCCTGGCTCTCGAGCGCTCCTGGCCTGTGCATCAGCTGGATGTCAAGAATGCCTTCATGGCACTCTGACTGAGACGGTCTACTGCAGTCAGCCGGCAGGTTTTGTGGATGGTTCTCGTCCTGACTTCGTCTGCCGGCTCAACAAATCTCTCTACGGGCTCAAGCAGGCACCCCGGGCTTGGTACTCTCGCTTCGCCACCTTCCTGCAGACTCTTGGGTTCACGGAGGCCAAGTCTGACACCTCCCTGTTCATATACCACTATGGGGGTGAGACTGCTTACCTGCTCCTCTATGTGGATGACATTGTTCTCACTGCCTCCAGCGAATCTCTGCTCTACCGCATCATTGCCTCACTCCAGAAGGAATTTGCTATGAAGGATCTTGGGGTGCTCCACCACTTCTTCGGTGTCACTGTTGAGCCCCGACCTTCTGGCCTGTTCCTCCACCAGCGGCAGTTCACTTGTGACATTCTGGAGCGAGCCGGGATGACCGCCTGCCAGTCCTGCTCTACACCGGTGGACACCCAGGGCAAGCTGTCAGAGGCTGGGGGTCCGATGCTTGGGCCGGCAGACTCCACCGCCTACCGGAGTCTTGCAGGCGCGCTTCAGTACCTCACTTTCACGCGGCCGGACATCACTTATGCCGTCCAGCAGCTCTGCCTGTACATGCATGCTCCGCGGGAGCCTCACCTGGCTGCTATGAAGCGGCTTCTCCGGTACCTCCGTGGCACCCTTGGCTACGGGCTGCTCCTCGGCCGGTCTTCCACGGCCGAGCTGGTTGTCTACACCGACGCTGACTGGGCGGGATGCCCGGACACCCGCAGGTCCACCTCCGGCTACGCGGTCTTCCTCGGCGGCAACCTGGTCTCTTGGTCGTCCAAGCGCCAGCCCGTGGTTTCCCGCTCCAGTGCCGAGGCGGAGTACCGTGCCGTGGCCAACGGCGTGGCCGAGGCCGCCTGGCTCCGCCAGCTCCTGGCTGAGCTTCACCGCCCACTCGCCAGGAGCACGCTCGTCTACTGCGACAACGTCAGTGCGGTCTACCTCTCCACCAACCCCGTGCAGCACCAGAGGACCAAGCATGTGGAGATCGACCTTCACTTCGTCCGCGACCGGGTGGCCATCGGCGACGTCCGGGTTCTTCACGTCCCGACCACCTCCCAGTTTGCGGACATCTTCACCAAAGGCCTCCCTTCCTCGACCTTCTCCGAGTTTCGCTCCAGCCTCAACGTCTCCAGTGGCTAGTTGTGGCTGCGGGGGGGTCCTGTGTGTTGTGCTCCTACTTGTTTTCTTTCTTGTTCAGCCTTGAACTCCGCTGCGCCGGTAGTTCAGACTGCGGGGGGTGTTGGAGTGTGAATGTATTAGGCCCATGAGGCTAGGCCCATGTGGCCCATGTATGATACCTATATAGCTACCCTTCTAGGGTTAGCCCAAATCAAGGAATCACAACTTCTAGCACCAATCTGTCCACGATTTCCCTAAGAAGCCATTGATGATTTTGAAAGACAACAGGTTTACTGTTGTTTTCCCAGGATATACATTATATATTTGCTCCTTTTCTGTTTCTCCTTCTGGTGTTGAAGTGTTGAATTCTTATGGTAAACTTTTTTCAGGGATTTTTCTGGTATACTTTCTGTATTATCCAGTGAATACAACATCGAGAGATTCATTAGGCTTTATGTTGAATCATTAATTGACTACAGGTGATTTTTTGCTTATCTGATATGATTATATTTGCATATTTCTCCCTGGCTTTTTATGAATGTTTATGTTTATAACTCTTAACATGTGAACAGTATTTCCGACGGTTCCTGCCACACACACCTGATTGAAACTATTGAGACTCTGCCGGTGAAGAATTTCATTGAAAGTATTGTGTGCAAGGTTCTTAGAAACTGTGTCAAGGTATCTCAGGCCACAGGAAACCCAGATATCAATCACACAGGTAGCTGGAACGGCTGCTTCATTCCCATTTTTAACTTACCAAATAATTTTCTTTTCTTTTTTGTGCATACATTTATTTTAAGCATATCATGGTTTTCTGTACTGTATGTACTATGTAGTATTTCATATATATTGTTTCATCTATTTTCCAGAATTATGGGCTAAGAAAATTTTTAGCGCAATTGAAAGAAAATATCCCCTGGAGCTACGTGATGCTATTCGTAAATTTCTTGAGGTACAAGATGACACACTTTCCACTTATGGAACTTGTCAGTTCTTTTTGCCGTTGTTTAACCCTTCTTTCTCCCTGTTCTCAGAACTCTGAAATTAATTCATCAGGAGGGGATTCTATGTCTGAGGTTTTCGGCATAGTGTTTGATGAAAGCAAGAACTCGCCAACTGAAATATCCGACTCGAACATTTGGTTCAGTCTGGATCATCCAAAGGTACATATATGATATGAAACTTGGTGTAGAATTTTACTTTCCATGGAAACTCTGCTGAATTTTATCCTATCTTAATGCCTCTAGAATGATTTTTTGCCCCTCAAATCATATTTTGGATCGTGTGTTTTCTAGTCTTTGATGCAGTGCAATTTTATATATGGTGCAGGCTGCAGTTCGTCAATCTGCTCTCTCAAAAGTTGCTACATCTGGCATCTTCAATAACAGTACTCTAAATCCACAGGTAACAAATTTTGCTCTGGCCTTGTTTAGATCACTAAATTCCCCCCCAAATTCTACTATGCAAAAAGAAGATTCCCCATCACATCAAAATGCCGGCACATGCATGGAGTACTAAATGTAGATGAAATCAAAAACTAATTGCACAATTTTGTTGTACTTTGCGAGACGAACATTTTGAGCCTAATTAATTAATGTTTGGACAATTATCACCAAATAAAAACAAAAATGCTACAGTGTCAAACAGTGATTTGGCACTCCCCAATTTGGTGATCTAAACAAGGCCTCTCTCGAAATGTTTGCTTTTATATGTTCATTGTTTTATTGAAGCTTTCCTCAGATGATCTACTGGCTTATGTTTCTAATTCTGAGTTCGTGCAGAAGTTTATCAATATGCAAGATGCTATATTACGCAGTCTGTATGACGATGATCTAAGTGTTGTCCAAGCTGCTTTATCCATAGAAGGACTAGCTGTTGTTGCCAATCCTGATAGCCTGTTAAAAGCATATGATGGCGTGCTCACCAAATGCATCAAAATCATTAACAAAGGTGGGTATTCTTCAATGTCTGCTTGTTTTTTTGGCCCAATTGAATGAGTTTTTTTTTAGTTTCTAGGGAGGAGGTCTGCAGAATTATTTATATGGCCTTCTACCTTTTTCTATCCATTTACATGAGATCTATAGCTAGTGTATAGTGCACTTTAAATATAAAGCACTGGTAAAAACTAATTTATTCATGAAGGTTCTTAAATAATAGAGATCAGCATTGACAGAGTGCATCCATTGATGTCTTCTAGCCTGGACCACCAAACCAGATGTTTTATTTCACTTTTTCCACAACGGTTTTATGCCACTTCTTTTGCAGTATATTCATTGTAGCTAAGGTTCATTAGGTTGTACGTTGGTTTAATATTTCTATGTTTGCCCTTGTTCTGAACCCTTATCTGTGATTTGATCTGAATTTCTATGGTACGGACGTATGGTGATATACCACATTGGAAAGTATTTTTTAACCACGGCTATATGAATTTTGTTTATGATTCTCCAGGTGGTTCAAAAGCATCAAAAGCTTCTGATGTTGCTGTTTCTTGCTTGGAAAAGCTGGTAACGGAATACCAATCGCATCATATGGAACATGCCAAGGATATAGCTACATTAGTGTTTCGTCTCCTTATTGTTCACCCAAAGGTTACCTAGTTATCTTCCATTACTCTATCTACCCTTTTGTACTGTCATGTGTTGATTCTAACTTTCAGTGTTGAAATGGAACACAGACCCTTAGGGTGAACTTAAAGGCCTTGGAGCTAGCTAAGAAAATACAGTGGGAGTTCTACACAAGTAGTTCTCTTGTATATGATGTGGTCAATTTTGATAAAATGAAGGTGAGGTTTCTTACTTGGCCAGACTAATTGTGCCTCTTGCTATGCTGTGTTGATCTTTAGTGTAAGCCTATCATATGGACACAAGTGTGTCCCCCCCTCCCCAGCATTTGTGCATGATTGCTCTTATTCTTAATGCCCATATCTTGAACCCTTAGATATTTGAGGCTGTGCTTTTTATGATTGAAACTAGAAACTTTTGCGCGCCTTGCGCGCCCTATCCACCAAACTATACAGTACTTTACTCCATGAGAGGTTGTTGGTAAATGAAATTGACCAATGATATGAGCTGAGCTAATTGAAGAACATAAAGCTATTTATCTAGCTACAATATCCAAGAGAAGAAATAGCAGTAGTTATATTCATTGAACCAAAAATAACACAGAGACCATCTATTTCAGTACATACCAAAAGTAACACCGAGACCATCTGTTCAAGTACATACGTAGTCTTGCAGCCATAGGGTTCTGTCCAATGACAGCCAATTGAATTCTGTCCAATGACATATTACATACACAATCAGAATTAATACCTAGCAAAGGTTCTGTCAGTTCTGAATACTAATCCAAATCTACATCCAGTACTAAAGCAGATCTATGATACTAATAAGAAAGGAAGACACCATCAGCGGCCAATCAATTTATAAAAGTATTCAGTCAACTAAAACTGAAGCAGTTCTTTCCAACAGTATACAAGATGCGACTGCTAAGCATATGAAGGCACAACCTTGGCTGACCTTGCTTGCTTGGTACGGTGGTCTTCGCCACTAACGAGCGAACCTTTGAGGACTGAAAAGCTATCAGAGAGAGAGCACTGCATGATGAGCAATGGATGATAATCAATGGTAGCGAAGGGCTCATAGAATCTCATAAAATGTAGGAGGAAAAAACAAACATGGGAAACATAAATAATAATTAATACAAAGGGGAATGCATTGGCTTTCCATAATCAACACGTATTATGGAAGGAAATAATATTGTGATGGGGTGGAGGCCACATTTTTCTTTGTAGCACTCCTCTGTCCTGGTTGTAGAGCCACCAGGTGGGTTTATACTGGGTAAGATCTGCAGAAGTCTGCGATTAAGCTTGTGGATAATGAAAGAGGAATCTATTTTTGGAGCTTCGCATCGTTGGACAGTTCTACTTTCAATTCAACTCATAAAGATGAAAAATGGAATAATGGATCCAGATATTCTTCTTGTTCTTGAAGATGCTTCGCAAACATTTGTATACTCTGATGCACCATAATATGCATGGTTCGTTAGATAACAAAAAAGACCAATACTCATGTCAAACATGCATCTACCTTTAAAGACAAGCAACATGATAACGAATGGCACCTAAGCAAATGCAACTCAATGAATCTCAGCATCACTGGTCAAAACAATACAGAATAATGATGGCTCTATATTTCAAGCAACATAATATTTACAGCTTGAGTTTATAACCTGTCTTCAATGAAAAATTTATCCTATGGGCAAAGTTCCTTGTCAAGCACTTCTTCCCTATCACCACACTTAGATGTCAGATTGAATCCACAAGCTAACATGTTAGAGCCAAGTTATTACACATATTTATCTAAAAACGGAATTTCTTAAAGACCAAACCTTTCAAAATTTGGCAAACAGAAACATCATGTGTCAGACACATTTCATCGAACATATAGTGCCGTTTAGGGATGAAAACGGAACAGAAATATTCCGAATTGACCGTTTTCGTTTTCTATATTATGAACCGTTTTTTAACATGAAAAATTGTCAGTTTCAATTGGTTTCACAACCATTTTCAATTATTTTTTGTACTCTTTAATTGCTAAATGTAGAAATATTCCGAACCGACCGTTTTCGTTTTTCTATATCGTAAGTCCGTTTTTACCGTTTCCGACCGTTTTCATCCTTAGTGCCGTTCCTGCCATGGGGGCTTCAACTGCATTTGGCAACAGACAAAACGACTACGCACACTACTGAAAGTTACCTCCTAAGCAAGAATCACAGGCAAGCAAAGGGACATGGTGCTTGGAGCTGGAGGGACACTGCTTGGCTTTGAGGTTGATGCCGACCATCCCCTACGGTCTGGAGCGCTGGAGGACTGCCTCACCATGTCGCGGATCTGGAATCCACAGGCCACAGCACCCTCACCAGCGAGTGGATAGCCGAGGAGCATGAGCGCACTCTGTAGATGTAGAGGAGGTGCAGCTCTAGATTTCGAGCTCCAATGATGCATGGATCCTTGCCGTCGCCGCGCCCATCGATTCAGGCCCGTCCTCGCTGCCTCCCACAAGATCTATGGGGAGGGGCCCCTTTGCACCATGAGTAGAAGCACCGGATGGGGTGGAGAGGGGCAACAGGAAGGGTACCTGGAGGCTGGAGCTCGGCCGCTTGAGACAACAACTAAAGCTGCTAGCCGTAGATCCAAGACCTGTCGCCCGCGTTGCACAAGATTGCCTTCGCCTTCAGGAAGGCCAGCTCGTGGATGGCCAAAGGATACACTGCGAAGGCCGACGAGCTCCGTCTGCCCTGCTTAAGCGACAATGGTGGCGCTCGAGCGACGCATGAGCAAGCAGAAGAGGGGCGGCGTTGCGAAGAGAATGAAAGGGAAGGGGAAAGGAAGGGTAGGGCTGGCCGGCTGGGGCCTCCGGGGGGTTCTCCGCAAAACTGCCTGCGGGCGTTTTCATGCAAAAATGATGTGAATCCCAAATTTCTCCATCACATTTAAATAAATTTTAAGATAGGAGGCTACATGAGAATTAAATAAACGTGTATACTGCACATCGGAGGAAAAATGAATCGCGGCTTGATTTCCAAGAACATGGAGGTTTTTTATTTAAAAGTGGCAGGACGCGTGTCAGCACGCAGAGGCCACGCTGGACGCGTGAATTGCTCTGGTGCAAGGAATCGGGAGTGGTCTTTTAGGAACCTGATGTCTATTTTCTTGATGTTTCGATCTATATGATCATATTTTGTTCTGTTTATTTGTATGTAATTCTTCTACCCATTATGTTACAGAACATGAGTGCAGACTCCATTGCTTCTATTAACATGAAGAACATCAAAGCTTTTGCTGAAACTTTCCTAGCTGACCCAAATAAGCATGTGGAGTGGTTGGCTAACTCTGGAAGTGGAAGTAGATTTTCTAATACTTTGTTTCTACTCATAGTATTGCAATCACTTGTTTCCACAGAAGGTATGCCCATCTTTGCTGTTCACTTTGCTATACCATTCTGGTAGAACTTATGATGGTTGCAATTACAATTCTGTTCTAATTATTATCTATTATCATGTGCTACTGAGAATGCTGTTATTTACTCCATGAAATCCTTAACAATTGTCAATTCTTTCTCTTGGTATAGCACCTGTCATCTCATAGTTCCTACCTCCCTTGCGCATGTATACTAAAAAAATATCTCTTGAATGATATATAAATGTCTCCCTGTTTCTCGTCTCTTTTGGGTTTCATCTCTAGCCTCCCAACTTGCTTGGGACAAAAGGCTATGTTGTTGTTGTTGTTGTTGTTGTTGTTTGAATGATATATAAATGCTGTATATAACAGACTCCTGTGATCCTGATATGTTGGCTTCTGTGCAAGACAACCATATAGGCTGACTATTTACTTGTTCCTTTTCAGTTTTGGACGAGCAGGTGAATCTTTGTCATGCTTGTTTGCCAGTCCTGAAGGATGAATGGGGTAACATACAGCCCAAAGATAGTGGTGTTGGTGATGAGGTATTTATTCTTTACTTAACCATTCAATGTTGAATGATATGCCAATATTGTAAGGCCATAAACTTTACTTTTTTTTTTTTGGCTTTGCAGATCAACATTGACAACCTTGAGATGTGCAGTTTAGAATTGGTGAAGCATTTTTTCAACAGAGACTCAGAGGCATTGAATGTTAGAATCCTTGTCTGTATATTTTGGGGTATCCTAAGGGTGCAGTCCTCCTGTTTTAAGCAGAATCCCGTGGTATGTAACTGTCAAGCAATAGCAGCTTCACCTATTCTTTTCACTTCCCTTCCGAGAATATGTCATGATGTTTGCTATATTTCTGTTATATATATCCAGGTTGGCAGTGGTGGAAACACAATGCTGGATGCTTTGTTTCTCTTCTTCCTAGTATCACCTGCCAAAAATATCTTCCAGAAGCACGTACAGTATCTTGTTGTTAATTGTATTGGAGCACCTTTTCAATTTATTTCGAAGTACTTTCTGGATGAAGGTTTGCTACATTGTTCTCCCCCTTAAGCAAAGCTTATTCTGTTACTCTACCAGACTAAGCATGTGGTAGATGGGTATTTTTCATTCTTAGTGTTGTGCTTTTGTCTAAACTTGATATTTTATACTTTGACTTTGTTTTTAGGGGCATAGTTTTCTATTGTTTTGCAGTCAACCAACCTATAATATGTTCTTAATAATTGTTCTATCAGGCTGTGATTTCTCCTTTTTGGGCAATTATTAGTGACGCCCATGGTTTCCAGTGTTCCACATCCCAACAGCAAATAGTGTGTTTAGTTTTTCAAAAGATAACAATAAGATATTGCAATTATTGTATGGATTGTCAGTATCCATTAAATATGATACCAAAAAAATGGTCATATGACACCCAGAATCAATAATATTTAGAAAGGGCTTTGCCCACCAATCCGGCATCAATCAGAACCTCAAGTTACAAGGGAGAACCCTGGCAACCTGAGGGTGATCAGGCCTTATCTTGCCGTCACTATTTCGTCTGCATACCGCATGTCCACATTGCATGTACTGGTTCTATATGGTTTTATTTACTAGTAAAAAATTAAGGATTGAACTTCTGCAAGTGCACACAACATTACTTAACGTGTAGTATGGCCACAATTTTTTTCCTCTTTGTGTGTTTTTTAAGGGTGCTTGCAATGTAGACATGGGCTCAAGGGGACACCAGAATCATTCTATTCCTCTTGTTAAATGCCTGTGCTTTTGCAATGGATATTTTTTACATTAATATCATATTACCCAGCACCCAGAGTGTTAAGCTGTCAGCCATGCTTCATGGGAGCTCACATTGATGACTGGCTGAGTTCCATAGCTGACCTACACAACACCCTTTTCTCTGCCTTGATGACTGGCTGAGTTCCATAGCTGCAAGTGTTACACCTCCATAGCCATGCCTTGTCTTTCATTGTTGTAACCAAGTTCATTGGTGGCCGATTGCTCTTCTAATATTTTAGCGTAACTCGTTATTCCTTAAGCAACTTGCCCATCCCTTTATATTCATCTTTTGTAAATTACTGATGATAATCCTGAAGTTTATGTAGATTTATCAGAAAGAGTTCAAGTGGAGAGTCTTCTTGTGCTTGCATCTATTTGTTCCAAGTGCGCTTCCTCTGAAAGTAATAGCTTGGATGAAAGCATCTATATGCAGCTTCTACTAGGCTTTCCTTCCATTATTCCCCCACTTGCTCATGATAACAAGGTATGAATACACCTCCAATATTTTTTGTGTCTGGTAATCTGTGAGCTAGCTCCTTCTGTTGTCCTGCTTACAGCTCTTCTATCTAGATATTGAACATGTTTATTGTCTTATATGTTGTAGGATATAAGGTCATCTGCGATTGAGTGTATTGAGGGGTTATCTTTGGTGTGGCAGCGCTTGAGCACTTCAGTACCAAGAAATGGTCTGTTAGCCTTATCTTCATATTTATTTCCATGTGGACCAATTCGATGTCGATATTTATTATCTGATCTAACATATACAGGAAACAACATCAAATTACCTCAATACTTGTCATCTCCAACTTTTGGTAGCTTCCTTGATTTGTTGGTTAACCAAAAGACCATGATCTCCTCGGACGCAAAATTTCTTCCTGCATATATTTCATCTATGCTGAGTCCATGTAATGATATGCTGGTTCCTGAGAATCTCCATGAAAGGTTGTCCTGGTTTCATTCTTCTACAGATACACTTCTCTTGTGTACTCATTATTAATTGGGTTGTAACACTCTTTTGTTTCTATGATCAGATTCGACCAGCATACAAAGGATACTATTCTTACTTTCATCTTGCGCTCTGCTTTGAAGCTCCCTCCTTACGGAAAGGTTGGTTGATCTGTAATCTCGAGTCAAATCACTAAGTCGGTCTAGCCTACTAACACACTCCCACACATTATAATTCATTCAATCACTACCACAGAAGCAAATGCATATGCATGGGCACCTATTTTTTGATGGTGGTTGATATTTTGAAACATGTTGCAGTTTATGGTTCTGTCAGTCCTGAAAGGAGTAGGAAGCATCTTATTTCATGCAGAAGATGTGAAGTCTCTGTTCTTTGATCTTCTGGACCGCCGTGATCAGTATCAGAATCGACATAATTGCAAGCAGATCCTATCCACCCATGAATTGCATACCTTATGCTTGCTTTTGGAGGTAAACACATCATCATGATTTGTATATATGTCCATGGATGATATTATATATGTCGTCAAGTAAAACCTTCTGTTTAGAATAGCCATTATGCATATTTACTGCCGCTTTGTATTTTGTAGGTTTTGATCTCAACACCAGATCATGCAAATATTGGTTTTAACATGTTCGAACCTCTGATGAAAGCTTTAAAGGTGAGCAAAACCTTCTGTTAAGTACAGATATCAAAATTATCTTCTGGACTCAACTAACTGTATAGAACTTTAGGTTGATGCTCCGTCTCCAGGTGATCCTGTTGTTGTGATGCCATGTCTTACTGCCCTGCAGAATCTTCAACCAGGGTTCTTTGATAATTTAAAGACCGATACTAAGGTTCTTTTCTTGCATTATATCATCCCACATTACATTTTCTTTATTTTAGAACTGCTTGTTTGGTGCCATTTCAATTATCTGCACATCTTAACAGGAAAAAACTTGGAGTTCTTTTTTTTCCTGTCTAGGAATTTTTCTTGTATATGCAACTAAATTGTTCTGCATACAGTAATTTGCCATTGGATAATTTACTGAACAAAAGCAGTAATATATTTTTGGCATTGCTAAAGGTTATATTTGTAGCAAGTGATATCGCTTGTCTTGCGTATCCATTTATGTTAACCCAATAAAAAAATTGTTGGGTGTGCAATTGTGCATCATTCATTTTTATATGACTGATGTACCATGAGCCTATGAAATTTGAGTGTGATTATGCTAATGGGTAATCGTCACTTTTCCTGAATTTCTTTTGAACTTGCCACCATTCCTAGTTTTTTGTGTTCTATACTGTATAACTAGCTAGGTCTCACTTTGTCACATGTTTGGTTCTGATATTATTTATACTTTTGGACATAATTTGATCTTAAATGTTATAATTTCTGACATGTATGTGATCATAAATGAGGTTACTTTGGCATATGTTTGTACCCGTCGAGATTACCATTTCTGCCTGATATATGATTTTTTTGTTTGGAAATTAGTAGATCAGGTAAACATGAACCTTTTAACTATGCTTATTTAGGTAATATGCTTTTGCAGGAAAAAGTTGTTGGACGCCTTATTTCCTTGGTTCGAACTCAGAGTTTCGAAGTTCGAAATGCCGCACAGGATGCTTTACTGCATATTAATGTTTGTATCTATACCCTTTTCTTTATTTTTACATTTTCCAGAAGACCAATACATCTGTCCTGTTGCTTAAGTGTTTCTTTTGTGTCCTGGATTTTATTATCCCTGTATTTGATGTTTACTGTTATATGCCCTTTTTACATTTTTGTTTGTGGCAGGTTCATTCTTCCACTTTGGTCAAGTTTATTGAATTAATTTTAGCACTTGATGGCGCAAGAGGACATTCAAAAAGGATAAAGAGAAATGAAGATCGGAATCTTGACGTGTTTTGCAGTTTTGAGGAGATATTTGGAGAAAACTCTGTAGCTTCTATTCTTGTTTCTCTTCTAGATATCTTGTTTCTTAAGAAAGATGTGAAGCAAAGGTCTGGAACTACATAACTATTTTTGTGTGTACCCTATGTTGTCTACGGCTGACATGTCACCCTCATGCAGGTCGTGTTTATTGCAACCTCTTTTCCAGATTCTATCGAAGCTCCTTTCTGATCAATGGGTCTCAGTAATTGTTAGTCAGTATAACAACCAACAAGATACCTCATCTGAAATCCCTGATTTACCCAGTTTTGTAAAAGAAGTTCAACACTTGATACTGCTGGCCCTCAAAGATATTACAGATACACTACAATCGGGTCACCATGTACTTGCTTTTGTTATTTTCATTTGATCACTCCAGTTGTTCTTTTGAGGTTCCTTTATCTGTTTGGATTTATGGATTACATATCTTCCTGCAGGATGCAATGTTCAGCAGCTCCAATGTAGGTCTTCTTATTGATTGTGTACGGTCCGTCAGCGATGTAGGAACTCAGAATCATGGCTTTTCCTTGATAGCTTCTTTGGGAAAGGCTTGCCCGCAACTGGTCTCAGAAAATATTGTTGATTTGTTTGTCGCTATTGGGGATGCTATTAAACAGGTCTGTTTAAATTTTCTGGGGGCACATATGATCTTTCTGCAGTCCATTATTGACAGACCTTCATTTCAGAATGGAGTTTCTTTTTAAATTCTTTCTTATTCTAGGAGACTTCTTTCTGTGTGTTGATTTATACCACCAGTCCACCACAATCATAATCCTTGCCAATGTTTATTTTGATTTTGAAATAGATCCACTTTTATTGTATTTTCTCATTTGTTTGTGAAAGTAATGCTACACAGATCCTTTTGGTTTCCTAGTAACACCTTTTTTTTTTCCTTCTGTCTGATATTTGCAGGATGACAGCCACTCACAACGTGTTTTGGAGGATTTATTATCTGTCTTAGTCCCATGTTGGTTGTCAAGGACCACAAGTATAGAAAAGCTTCTTCAGGTTCTCTATAGTTTTCCTTGAAGTTCCTTTCTGTTTTTCATTTTCTTGAACAGCAATGCATTAAAAGGTTGTGCACTGTTGCTGTTGCAGATATTCATTAAAGCTTTAGCAGATGTGCCTGAACATAGGCGATTGACGCTCATGGTTTACCTCTTAAGGTAGTTTTCTATCCTAAGTTCATTAACATTCTCTTATTTCTTGCTCACTCTATCCCAAAAAGAATTGCATGCTAGTTTTATCCTAAGTTAAACTATCTTAGGTTTGACTAAGTTTATACAAAGAATACCAATATTCATATTACTAAATAAGTGTCATTAGATTCATCATGAAATGTAGTTTCATGATGTACTTATTTGGTGTCGTAAATGTTAATAATCTTCTATATAAACTTGGTCAAACATAAAATAGTTTTGACATAAGACAAACTGACAAAGGTAAAGTGTGATTCTTTTTGGGACGGAGGTAGCATATGGCTAACTAGCTAAATTTATTATACTATTTTCAGGACCTTGGGGAAGGAAAATAGTTTGAGTACTGTGATCATGCATCTATTACACTCGTTGGTTGAGCGGATTTCACACTCTTTCTCTGAACATCATGAGAGCGATTATAGATTGGCTATGTCACAGGAGTGGGAGTATGGATTGGCAGTAAATGTGAGCGACCAATTTTCCTATAAATTATGGTTTCCTTGTTTGAGTAAGCTACTAAAAGACATCAGGGTTCATGAGAAGCAAGATCTACATCTTATGCTACATTTGGCAATGAGGCTTATTCTATTTAAGTTGCAAGATACAGAATTGATTTTTGAACTTGAATCTGAGGAAGCTGCTAATTTTATCCAGGTAGCTCATTTGGTTTAACTATTGCTCTATTAGCGTTTTTCTCTATGCTATGTTCTATTTTGCTCTATGAATCTAATTAGTATTTTTTGTCATTCATTTACTGGCAAGTTAACAGTGAACTCCAGAAATTGTTTAGTCTTTATTTTTATGTGCCGTTTTTTTTGCTCTTGTAGGGTTCTCTTGGGGCACTTATGGAGGAAGTTGTCTTGTGTGGTGTGTGTGCCAGAGATAAAAAAAGAGATGTTTCTAGTGACATTACTAAAGAAGTTAGAGATTTTGCAAATACAATACTCAAAACTATTACAGGATGGATGAGTGCTTCAACATATTTGACAGGAATTACTCGGCTGTTGGATCATTCAGATAGTCATGTGAAAAGAAAGGTACTTGTTGGTTAGCAGATTTTTTGTTCTATTGGTTATGTTGTAATTTTCACTAATTGATTTCCTTGGAAGCTAACCTTTTTTCCAACGTGATCGCAATTGATTTGTACTTCTCTACAGACACTTGGGATGTTGTCTGAAACGGCCAGAGGAAACAGTTTGGTCCAGAAAAATCAAAGGAAAGCACGAAAACTGAAACATACATCTGGTACTACTGCTATCAAAGTAGACAAGAGCTCTGGTCCTTATTTCAGCAAATTGTGCTTAAAGATTCTGGAGTTGATTAACAGAGATGATGATTCGGACACTTCAGTGAAAATTGCTGCTATTTCTTCGCTTGAAACACTAGCAAAAGAATATCCCTCTGATAATCCTGTTTATAGCAACTGCCTTGCAACAATCATTGATCAAATTGGCTCTGATGAGGCAGCTGTGTCTTCTGCGTTAATTCATACTGTGGGCTCTCTGATAAATGTGATTGGATCAAAAGCATTACCACAACTGCCATTAATCATGAAAAATATAATGCTAATATCACATCAAATTTCATGTTGCCCTAGTGGAAATTATGCTCATGATTCCACTATAACTGCCGCTGAACTTTCTAACCAAGACATAGCTGTGCTGCTATCAGTACTGACAACATATGAGGTGATTGTGGAAAAGCTGGGTGAATTTGTTAATCCATATCTGAAGGAAATACTTGATCTGGTAGTATTGCATCCTGAATGTAGCACTCAAATGCATCCCAAATTAGATGCAAAAGCAGCACGTGTTCGAGAGCTACTGACTGTAAAAGTTCCAGTATGTTCCATCTAAATTTATTCAGTTCTTTTCTTTTGTCATATGATGAAACATAGATGTGCCTATTTTTCCTTGGATCTCATCGAGTTATTGGCTGCAGGTCCGGCTTATCCTCTCACCTTTACTGAATCTGTACTCCCTTGCTGCAAATTGTGGAGATGCAAGTCTTTCATTGGCATTCAATATGCTTGCTAGTCTAGTTGGTACAATGGACCGACTGGCTGTAGGAACTTACCATTCGAAAATATATGAACATTGTTTAGCAGCTCTTGATCTCCGCCGCGAACACCCTGACTCTTTGAAGAATATAAATATGGTGGAGCAAAGTACTATTCATGCCATAATCTCTCTCACCATGAAGCTTACAGAGGGCACTTTTAGGCCACTTTTTCTTCGCACTTTGGAATGGGCTGAGTCTGAAGTTGATGAGTCCTCATCAAAGAAAAGTTTGGACCGTGCAATTGTTTTCTACAAATTGGTTAACAAACTTGCTGAAAAACACAGGTACCTTCATAACTGCATCAAGTAGTGTATCCTAAGTTGATTTCACCTTTCTTTAACTCAGTATTGACGCTATTGGTCTGTTGTATTAAGCTCATCATTATTAACAACCCCAACTAAGGCATGCTTTTGTCAACTACCAGCTTCCATATATTTTCTGTCCCTTGATTATTTAATTTGTCTGTGAAGGTCCCTGTTCACACCTTACTTCAAGTATCTACTCGAGGGATCTATACAGTATCTCTCTGAAGATGATGCTTTGGCTGGTTCAAAGCAAAAGAAGAAGAAGAAGGCCAAACTTGAAGATGTTCAAGTTGAACAGAAGGATAAATTATTGGGGTTAAAACTGTGGAATTTAAGAGCTCTAGTTTTGAAATCCTTACACAAATGTTTCCTCTATGATAATGACCAGAAGATCCTTGATTCCTCTAATTTCCAGGTTAGTTGGTTCATAGTACAAGTGTTTCCTTTTTTTGTTGTTGGCATGCTTTTGCAAGTCACAGAAAAAAAAAAGTGCATGGCTGTGACCTTTCATGCTGTTACCATTCTTTGTTCCTATGATATTAATACCATCTGCGGTCTGCCTTCAACCCATGCAGTTTTTCCCAGTGATATCTTTGTATTTTAATATATTTTTGGTGTTTGCAGGTTCTTTTGAAACCTATTGTCTCCCAGTTTGTTGTGGAACCACCAGAATTCATTGAATCAGTTCTTGATGCTCCATCAATTGAAGAAGTAGATGAAACTATAATTTTGTGCTTGGGCCAAATGGCAGTCACTGCACGGTCAGATGTTCTTTGGAAGCCTCTTAACCATGAGGTGGGAATCTCTTCAGGTTTTCAGTTTTTTTTGCCTAATAGAATCATTTATGTGCAAAGCCGTGGTTTAGAAAAAAGAGGTCTAGAGTTTGTTGCACCCAAACACTTCATGCCACTCTAAAACCAAAGTATTTCACAAAATCATGGTATTTTTCTAAAACTCCAAAAAAAAACTTTGTATCCAAATAGGGCCTTAGTGATATACCTGCACTAACTAAAGTAATTTCGTAGCTCACAGGATTTAGGTTACCCTCATAAAGTAATAATATAAAGAAATAGTAAAGACTAAAGACTATGAACAAGAGTGTGTACAGGATTTATCGTTCACTCCCTGAGTCTGACAACTTTCTCATAAAATTGCAGGTGCTGATGCAGACCAGGAGCGATAAAGTTCGCCCCAAAATGCTGGGCCTGAAGGTTATCAGGTACATGGTCCAACATCTGAAGGAGGAGTACGTCGTTCTCCTACCAGAGACCATCCCGTTCCTAGGCGAATTGCTGGAGGACGTGGAGCTTCCTGTCAAGACACTGTCGCAGGAGATCTTGAAAGAGATGGAAACCCTCAGCGGTGAAAGCCTCCGGCAGTACCTGTGAGGCTGTGAGCTCTCAGCTCCTCGCAATAGTACCCTCTGGTTGATGAACATCTGCTCATTTCTTGTAGAACAACAGCTCAACAGGTTGTCTGATGCCTGGAAACTGAAATCACATGTTGTTGTCTTCATGCAAAACAAGTGCAATTAACCAAACCTTCAAGGAGACAAAAAAAAATTATATATTTCAAATTCGAAAGCACCCATATTTATGTTCTTGGATGGGTTTCTATGTACTTATGTAGAAAGTATACTTTTTTCTATACAACGCTTGCTGCTGCAAATGCTCCAATACAATGTTGGCCGGCGCGCTATTGCCCAAGTCCGCGGTGGCGGTGGGTCCAGGTCGACCGTGCCTGCGCGCCCGGCCAGAAAAAATGAAGATGGTAAGCGTCTCTCTGCCTTATCTCTTCAACTGGAGGTGCGCTCCACAGCTGCCTCATCTTTGATGTCTCTGTCTCGTCTTTAAAGAAAACTAGTCAATCAACCCGTGCTCTCGCATGGACTAGAATTTTAGGACATAAATATTAGATATTGTTTAATAATTAATACATCTACGTGTATATCAAAAGTTATGTATTTAGAAAACTCAAAACGTCTAATTTGGATTGGAGGGAGTACATCCAACTAATAAAGAATTATTTGAACTAAATTGTGTCTTTTCTTTGTTTATTTCTTAACATAGTAGACATAATAGATACTCTGTAGTCTACATCTAGTTATCGTAAACTTATTAATTACTATTTTTCAAGAAACTAATCTATATATTTTTATTCATATTCATATTTTTCTTTACATGACACCTCTATATATTTTAATAAGCAATTACTTTGAAATATTACCACTAATCATAGTGGCTCTTGTTGCATCATGAATCTAAATTTTGATTCTTCAAATTTTATTCTTATCGACAGCTACGGATTTTTTTCTCTCGTCGAGTCAAGTTGAAACTCTTGCGCTTATTGTATATTTCATTAGCTCTCCTTTTTGCATTTTTTAAAATAAGGATTTTCTATCATAGAGTACATTCTTAAGTATTACTATAGCATAAGCCATAGTTTGGAACATGCACCACATCACATAAGATAAGTCATAGAGATTGGAGTGATGTCATACCCAAAATTTTCTATTTTGGATTGTGCATGAAAAACACTAAATAAAATAAATAATTTCAATGTTTGAATAAATTTACTAGATAAGTTAAGTTGTTGCTAATTTAAATATAGAAAATTGTGGTTTTAAACTTTTTCATATTAATTTGATAATGTGGTGTTTGTGTGATGCTTGTCTTTGGTGTTGGTGAGTGCTATTATTTTTAAAATACCATAGGACGACGTTTACTTCTCATCGGAAAATTATTTGTCATTTTCTGGATTTAAATTTTCAATTTTCGTGAGCTTAATCTTTTTCCTTGATCTCTTCATCAATCTTTTCATGAGTCCAAACTCATTTAGTTGAGTTCCTTATCTCCCCAAGAGTCTCCAGGATTTTTCCTGTGATTTTTCTGAGCTCCGGGCTATTTTTCGCGGCTAAAAAAATAATTCTAGATTTTCTGGAATTATTTTTATTCGCGGAATTAAAATAATCCCGAAATTAAGAAAATCCGAAAAGTTTCCAAACCTTACAACTATATATATGCCGGCGTAGCCCTCGACGCCCTGGTTCCAGAAGTACAACTCTTATCGCGAGCCGTCGCTCGTAGCTCTCTCTATCTCTCGCCGTATCTTAAATATACATATATACATGTATACGTGTATGCAAGTGACTTACGTGACCAGCTAGCTAGCTAATGCCAGGACGCTGCATCCCTGTCTCCTATCCCCTGTACATGAGCAGAAATCATTTTCTATTAGTCTAATACCTTGTTAATGGGCCTTAATGTCTATTTAGACCTATTACGGAGGTGGACGGTGCAACATCAAATTAGTACCATATTGCTAGATGATGTGAAGGTGGAGAGTCTTCCTCCCTATATATATATGTCCGGCCTGCCTGCTAGCCCTGTTTTCCGTCGCTGTTGCCGCCACCGCCGTTGTTGTCGCCGCCGCCGCTGTTGCCGCCGCCGCCGCTATTGCCGCCGCCGCCTTATCTCGCCGGGAACCAAATTCCCATCGTCGGCGAATTCCAAGCCATGATGCATCGCACCCTGGTGACAACGGAGAAATCTCAACCATCTCAAGCCTATGCACGCCGCCGGTGGCCAATCTTCTCGCAGAGTTGCCGAGCTCCGACCGAACCGCAGCGGCAGCGCTCCATGTTTGCCATCGTCGGCGACAAGTTCCGCGACCAGATCGTCAACCTCAACTACATGCTCACCAAGTCCCGCGTCAAGTCACGCCCCTCCGTCCTCTGGTGCTACCGCGACAAGCTCGAGATCAGCAGCCACAAGAAGAAGACGACGGCTGGAGCAGCAGAGCGGGCAGGCCGAGAGGGCGAGATGACGATCCGGTTCGTGCTGTTCGTGAACAAGCGGGGCCAGACCCGGCTGGCGCAGTACTACGAGCACCTCTCCCTCGACGAGCGGCGCGCCCTCGAGGGCGAGATCGTCCGCAAGTGCCTCGCCCGCACCGACCAGCAGTGTTCGTTCGTGGAGCACCGGAACTACAAGGTCGTGTACAGGCGCTACGCCTCCCTTTTCTTCCTCGTCGGCGTCGACAACGATGAGGACTTTGAGGCGCTGACGCTTAACCTTCTTGCACGGACCATTGAAACAGTTGAGGGTGGTGGTTTGATAATCCTGCTGCCCTCGCTTCGCCCCGATTCGCAGCGCCATCGAGCCCTAGTTTCGTCCGATGCCGTGGCGACCCTCCGCTTGAAGTTTATCCGATCTCGCCGAGCAGAGCCATCTATCACCAGCATGCAAGCAAATGACCACGTCCATGATCAATGGTCAGCCCAGTTTCCTTGCCCCAGTATTATCTTGGTTGTAAATACATGTATACATAATTAATTAAATATAATTTAGTTATTACGCGTATGATTAGTTTTCTAATTTGAAAGTAACTTAGAAGCTGCACGTCGATATTTTGTATGCAGATATTAAAATTGTTTAATTGCTATCATCCATGTGTTTTTAAATTACAACCACGTCAAATGCAGTTTGAGTAGCAGGTTAATTTCTTCTGCAAGCTAAAGTTTGAATGACTTCAATAAACATGGGACATGTTTGTAAATAAAATATGACTAGTAACTTTAATCGACTTTTCAATTACAATGAAAATACATATAGCTAGAGAATCATCCTGAGCCAACCGTGACCCATGCAAGTTTTGCCCTGCTTTAATCCAACTGCTAGCTTGATGATGTCATATGAGGTCATGATGTGTTTTGTGGCCGTTTTTCTTTAGTAAAATAAATTCCGAAATACAATAGAAATACATATACACATACAATCTTGTTTAGGCCATATCTTCCACGTTTTAACTCCGATTTGACCTGTTCAAGTTGCGTTAGGTTCGTATTTGCGAGCTCTACATGTTAGTGTAGTTGTACAGTAGGTTTGGAAAATTTAATTTTCGAGTTTATATTAAATAATTATTTATCTATAGGAAATCTTAGAAAATTCATAACTTTCACGTTTTAGATCCGAATTTCGTAATCTTTACGTCTGTGTGATCGTAGTAACGTGTAGAATAGTTTTGTAAGCTTTCCTAAATGTTTTTCTACTGTTGGTGTACTGTTCTAATTGTATCTTTTGTTTGCTTCGTGTATGTTTGCTCGGAATATTTGTATGTTGATGCTTGGTGATCGAATTTAGACGGTGAGCAGTACTACGACGATTAGGAGTATTATTTTAAGCCGGACCAGCAGTATCTATCGGAGAACTTTGATCAAGGCAAGTATAACATGGGACTATCCTTGTTGTCCTATTCATTAAAATTATCATACATATGCATGTGTCATCCTTGACAACCATAGAGATTATAACCTAGCTATTGATATCTTGTTTCCTTGTCACCTATGGGTTGTGCATTTGGGTAGCTTTTGCTAGTGCTTAATCATGAACAATGATCTTGTAATTTTGATTAATGGATTAAGCAATCAACCTTTAGTGATGATTTTATTACTGTTGAAAAGGGGGCTAGAGCAAGGGGTTATATTGTTGCTCTAGTTTCTCTCCATAAGGACTTATCTGTACGTGATCATCCGGGACATACAGTACAGCTGTGAGGGCTATATGGCTCTGGCTTTAGTTGCTTAAAGGACCTTTTCTAGCTTGTTAGTGGTTACCTTAAATGGCGTAAGAACGGCTTGCCACGTTGGGTGTAGGGCGAGCCCCTGTCCTTAGTGTGTATAGGCTGCGGTTGTTGTGCCACTGGGAATGGGGGTTCTACATCTGCCTGCCGAGTGAATCTAATGGCCCTAACTTGTTAGACGAACCTTTAAGTGGCTTTATATGATTTCTGGTGTTTTGGGGAGTCGCGAACCCATGCATTTGGAAGTTATGACTCACAGTGAAAGTGTACACCTCTGCGCAGAGTTAAAAACTGGTATACTAGCCGTGCCCACGGATACGGGCGGCCTTGGAACATTTACAGATAGATGATCACCATTGTTATATCGTGCTTAATTACTGTTATTATTATTATGCTCATGTTAATGCTATTCATTATCCTTATTACAATTGATCATTGGTTCATTAATGGGATTTGGATTACCTTGATGCTACTCAATTGCTAATTATATGATGATTAAAAGGTAAACGCAGTCAAACAGTGTCTAGCCTTTTTGAGCCTCATGAACCCTGTGTTGTACTTGTTGAGTTCGACATGGACTCACTCTTGCTATTTCCCCCACACTTCAGTGTGTAGTAAGATGCTACTCGGAAGGACAAATGTGTAGTGGAGTTTCCAGAAGACTAGTAGAAGTGCTAGGCATATGTTACCCCCAGTCAGCCGTCCCTGAGAAGAATGGAGCCTGAAGTTTAGTCACCGTTCCGCGATACTCTGATGTAAGTGTTAATATAGCTATGTATACGTTATATAATAACATTGTTTCTGATACTTTTTTTTTATTCTGGCATATGTGTGGACTTCCTGGGCACACATATGATTAGCCTGGTTTTGTTCTTTAGAAAACCGGGTGTGACAAGTGAGATCTCCGATGGGTAGCAATGCTAATCTCAAGAGAATTTTAATACTTAAAACCTTATAATATTAACTTTTAAAGATATTAAACTTTACTATCAAGAAATTATATTTGCAGTTATGGTTATACTACCAATATAGACATATCAAATATATTAGTTAAAATACATAATTATATCTAAAGTAACAATCAAAATTATATGTTATGGTTACTAATATGATTTTAAAGGATTTGTTAGTATCATTAGTATGAGTATTAAAAAATATGTGATATATGATGAAACATAACATATGTATTTTATTGCTTATGCATGTTGGCACGATGCATATATTTACTTTAATCAAATCTTACTATATTAATATTGATAGAGGTCGGGTAATGTAGAGACATATACATGCTCTATTCCTTATCTAAGCAAACTGTTTGTAATAGGAGATGTTGATAATTTAGATGTAGATTGCAGGGAGTATTTATTTTTTCTAATAATGAAATGAAAATTGAGTTAGTAAATTATCAATCATAATAAGAGGACGTCGGTACTTAATGCAAATTTAGGTCTACTTTAGATCATGTTTCTTAAACACATATGTGGGTGATATAAATTAGAGTCATGAGTTAGTATGTATTGTTTTACATAATAGTATAAATGGATAGTTATTTAGAAAATAGAATAGATCCAATATGTTTTTGTTTTTTATCAGAATTTCTAGGGTCTATCTTTTGTTTTCTAATCAAGTCTTGTGAGGATTAACATGCAGGCTCGAGCGGGGACCTCTAGTTAGAATTTCTAGTATTTATCTTTTCTTTCTAGTGTGATATGTGTTTATAGTCTTAAGATATATAAATTCTTGATATAATCCTTTTTGTGTCTTCATAAATCTATAGTTTATCTTTTAACTTTTAATCAAGTTACTGTAATTTTTCACATGTTAATTAGATATCCTAGTATTCTTTATCTTTTATTTGAATTTTTTTATTAAAAAGAGCTTATATCCTAGTAATATTGTTTTCCACATAAGTTGAAAGTCGGCTAGCATCATGACAATAAACATGTTAAATTTGTTATATCACAAGATTATAGGTGTGTAGTATTATTTATATATCACAGAGTGCATAAAATTAAATTAATAATATTGATATGATATAATGTTGCAGTAAAAATGTATAAACTTATTTGAATAATAACTTATGACATTTATAACATGGAGTATTAATATAAAATGTTATTGCTATGTGGTTTGTTAAGTGAACAATTTTCCATGATTCATAAGTTGTTAAAATAAATATTTATCCTAATTTATGCATGTTTATTTGATATACATGGAGGAACATAGCATTATAGTTATTTTATTTCATGATTATAGAATTTTGTAATTAATTTAGATATATATATCGTACTTTCTAGTGTTGATCTATTTTTTATAATAATATATGTTACTATTTATGTGTAGATTTTAGATATTGCTTGTTTATTTTATAATGGCTAAGGTACATATAAACATAAAAGTGATGCCATATAGGTTAAATGCGTTATCTTTCATAATGATAAAGGTGGATAATTTATAAAATCATTAGAAAGTATTTAAATCATCGTTCATAATGGTAGATGTGTCTAATATAGATACAAAGTTAGAAGATTATTTTAAATTATCCTTCATAATAACAAAGCTTGGTAATTTAGACACAATGTTAATTTAGATACAAAGTTAGAGGATTATTTTAAATTATCTTTCATAATGTCAAAGCTGGGTAATTTAGAAGCGATGTTAGAGGGTTATTTTAAATTATGTTCCATAATGACCAAGGGTAATTTAGATGCAAATTTAGGAGGTTATTTTGAATTATTTATCATAATAGTGGGTAAGTTATATTTAGAGTAAAGTGCACCAGCGGTCTCTAAACTTGCACTATTGTGTTATCCCGGTCCCTAACTCGTAAATCGACCATTCAGGTCCTCAAACTTGTTCATCTGTGTCATTTCGGTCCCTAAACTTATTCGGTTGTGTCATCCCGGTCCCTAAACTTGCAAATCGACCATTTAGGTCCTCAAACTTGTTCAGTTGTGTCATCCCGGTCCCTAAACTTGGTTTTGGATCTCATCTGGGTCCAAACTGGACGATTTAAAAACTTGATATCAAACAATAATTCATAACTTTTTCATATGAACTCAAATGAGGACAAACTTTATATCAAAATTGTAGCCCTCGACGCGATCTACAACTTTGTAGTTGAAAAGTTTTTGAATTAAAACTGTTTAGAGTCCCAAAATAATGTTGTATGTTTATAGATTTTGAAATTTCAAATTTCAAATTATCAAACAATCTTGGATATTGATATGGTCTATATGAAAGTTATAGTTCTCAATATTATCTACAACTTTGTAGTTGAAAAGTTTTTTATTTGAAGTCGTTTAGTATTATAAAATATTATTATAAGTTTACAGATTTTGAAATTTAAAATTCAAATAAAAAACTTACAATAATATTTTAGAATACTAAATGACTTCAAATAAAAAAAATTTCAACTACAAAGTTGTAGATAATATTGAGAACTACAACTTTCATATATACCATATTAATATCCAAGATTGTTTGATAATTTGAAATTTGAAATTTTAAAATCTATAAACATACAATAATATTTTAGGACTCTAAACAGTTTTAATTCAAAAACTTTTCAACTACAAAGTTGTAGATCGCGTCGAGGGCTACAATTTTGATATAAAGTTTGTCCTCATTTGAGTTCATATGAAAAAGTTATGAATTATTGTTTGATATCAAGTTTTTAGATCGCCCAGTTTGGACCCAGATGAGACCCAAAATCAAGTTTAGGGACCGGGATGACACAACTGAACAAGTTTGAGGACCTAAACGGTCGATTTGCAAGTTTAGGGACCGGGATGACACAACCGAATAAGTTTAGGGACCGAGATGACACAGATGAACAAATTTGAGGACCTAAATGATCGATTTGCGAGTTTAGGGACCGGGATGATATAACAACGCAAGTTTAGGAACCGCTGGTGCACTTTACTCTTATATTTAAATATAGGGGGTTATTTTGAATTATCTTTTGTAATGGCAGATGTGGGTAATTTATATGTAAAATTAGAGGATACTTTATATATTTTTCATAATGGCAATGGTGGGTAATTTTCTAATAAACTATAGTAGATCCAATGGCTAATATCGGTGATGATGATTAGAGTCTACCAAATCAAAGGACGGATGTTTTTTTATTATTGTGAGAATTTTTAGGATTTATCTTTTCTCCTAGCACATATGGTAAAAATTAACGTGGTGCCTCCGTTGAGGCCTCTAATTGTTAGAGAATTATTTAAAATTATCTTTTATAATGACAAAGCTTGGTAATTTAGACACAATGTTAATTTAGATACAAAGTTAGAGGATTATTTTAAATTATCTTTCATAATGACAAAGCTGGGTAATTTAGACGTGATGTTAGAAGGTTATTTTAAATTATGTTTCATAATGACCAAGGGTAATTTAGATGCAAATTTAGGAGGTTATTTTGAATTATTTATCATAATAGTGGATAATTTATATATAAATATAGGGGATTATTTTGAATTATCTTTTTGTAATGCCAGAGGTAGGTAATTTATATGCAAAATTCGGAGGATACTTTATGTATTTTCATAATGGTAGTGGTGGGTAATTTTCTAATAAACTACAATAGATCTAATGGCTAATATCGGCGATGATGATTAGTCTACCAAATTAAAGGCTAGATGTTTGTGATTATTATGAGAATTTCTAGGATTTATCTTTTCTCCTAGCGCGTTTGGTAAGAATTAATGTGGTGCCTCCGTTAGGGCTCAAAATAATTTAAAACATCTAGCCGTCAATTTAATAAGGTTTAATCATCACTAGCAATAATAACCATTGGATCAATTAATTAAGACACAATGTTAATTTACATACAAAGTTAGAGGATTATTTTAAATTATCTTTCATAATGACAAAGCTGGGTAATTTAGAAGCGATGTTAGAGGGTTATTTTAAATTATGTTTCATAATGGCCGAGGGTAATTTAGATGCAAATTTAGAAGGTTATTTTGAATTATTTATCATAATAGTGGGTAATTTATATATAAATATAGGGGTTTATTTTGAATTATCTTTTGTAATGGCAGATGTGGGTTATTTATATGTAAAACTCGGGGGATACTTTATGTATTTTTCATAATGGTAGTGGTGGGTAATTTTCTAATAAACTACAATAGATCCAATGACTAATATCGATGATGATGATTATAGTCTACCAAATCAAAGGCCGGACGTTTCTGATTATTGTGAGAATTTCTAGGATTTATCTTTTCTTCTAGCGCGTCTGGTAAGAATTAACGTGGTGTCTCAATTGGAGCTCACAATAATTTGAAACATCTAGCCATCAATTTAATAAGGTTTATTCATCACAAGCAATAATAACCATTGGATCAATCAATTAAGACACAATGTTAATTTAGATATAAAGTTAGAGAATTATTTTAAATTATCTTTCATAATGATAAAACTGGTTATTTAGACGCTATGTCAGAGGGTTATTTTAAATTATTTTTCATAATGGCCAAGGGTAATTTAGATGCAAATTTAGGAGGTTATTTTGAATTATTTATCATAATAGTGTGTATTTTATATATAAATATAGGGGGTTATTTTGAATTATCTTTTGTAATGACAAAGGTGGGCAATTTATATGCAAAATTTGGGGATACTTTATGTATTTTTCATAGTGCCAGTGGTGGGTAATTTTCTAATAAACTACAATAGATCCAATGACTAATATCGGTGATGATGATTAGAGTCTATCAAATTAGAGGCCGGATGTTTGTGATTATTATAAAAATTTCTAGAATTTATATTTTTCTCCTTACGTGTCCATTAAGAATTAACGTGGTGTCTTCGTTGAGACCTTTAATTAGTAAAAGTAGGATAAGATAAAATAAGATGGCACATTGGGCAGGGTCTGCTCTGGTCTTGGGTGGCAGAGGCGTACCACAACTCGAGGTGCGATCCCATTTGCTGGTACAAACCACACTGCCTCTCTGGCTGTTCGTTTGCAGGGGTTCCGTTCTGCATCTGCTTGGCCAGTGCGAAATTTGACTCCTGCAGTCCCAAAACGGCCCACCAAATCCGGCACCAAGTTTGGTCTGGAAAAAGTTCCGCGCTGCCCAGAGTGCCGGGCACAAACCGAAAAAGGATCGTTAATGCTAGCCTGCATCCGCGGCCGCAGTGTGAGATCTGCGATCAGGGCCACGAAACAGCACATACGATAATTGCAGGGTCAGGTGTGCCTTTGTAGTTCAGTTGTGGGAAAAACTACGAATACAAGGTTGACAAGTATCGTTGTGTTCGTTTTGTGACAGTGATTGTTAATGTGATAAGTAGGTTGAGTGGTGACTAACCCTATCATGACAAAAGCTATGTGTGCGACATGTCTCTTGGCTTATGTTGTGCATGTGTGGAGCTTGGAGGCGGTGGTCGACGGTGAGGAGAAGATCAAGTAGAGACGTGTCGTGCCGATGGACTGGAAGCGGTGAAGTGCGGACGTGAGGCTTGGACCGATGGACCAGGAGGCCGGTGACCAGCCGCGGTGGCTGACATCTGGGACATCGACAAGCGCAAGTGTACATGGGTGATGAAGACAACGTCAATCAAGTCAAGATGGAGAACGATGGCGTCGTGGCACTTGGCGGAGACCGGAGGGTCAAGTCAAGAAGGAAGGCGAAGACGTCAAGCTTGGCGGAGGTCGAACATGCGTCAACCTCGGGGGTTTGGTGGTTTCGTCCTCAAAATCATCGGCGGGGTTTAGTAGTTTCGTCCTCAAAACCATCAGTGCGGGTTTGGTGGTTTGGGCCTCAAAACCATCGGTGGCGGGTTTACGGGTTTGGACCTCAAAACTCGGGCGGAGGTTCCGAGAAGAAACGGACGGCACGTGGCGGCATCAGGGAGTTCACGTCGAGGCGAAGCTACCGGTGAGGAGGCGCAGTGGCCGTCGGATGAAGATGACACCGGGTTGGACCATAACGCCCTTAGGCTAAGTGGTTTGACTCAATTATATCCAGAGGCAAATCGGAGATTGTGTAATAACCCTATTAAATAGGATGAGGGAGCTTCCATCTCCCTTACTTTCTCTATTTGCATTTTGTTCATCCTTGTTAGGTTTTTCCCTTCCCTTAGGTGCTTGTGAGAGAGAGGTCCAATTTGAGAGAATTGTGTAAGAACTCGAGAGATTGCTGCGGGAATGGTGGCCCTAACCACCTCGTGTCCTTCGGGATTCGTTTTGTGAAGATTGTCCCTTGTGTTCATCTTGTTCTTCACAAGTTTGTCTTTATCCCTTTTCTTTGGAGGCTTGATTCTTCATTTTGAGACCGATTTGATTCGTTTCTTTTGTGTTGGGTTGATCTATGATGTGAGTTGAGTCTTTTCACTGAAGGAATTCAATCAATTCCTCACGAGATCACAGATCGGGTCGAATCATGGTCTAGGGTTTGAAAACCGGTGTTTTTCCTTCCCCTTTAGATTTTCCAGTGATTTGCTTGATCTTAGGCGATGATCTTCTAGGAGTAGCCTACCAACTTGGTATTGATCCTCTCTGCATAGTTTCAAGTCATTCCGAGGTGTTTTGATAGAGTTTTGGGTTTGAAATCGATTTTTCCCGAGAGCAGCTCGTAAATACCAGATGTGTCCGGTATTGATACCGGACGTGTCCGGTATTTTCAACTTTCGAGTTTCAAGCTTAAATTTAGTGGAGACTTTACCTATGGTGTCTAGAGGCTATGGTTAAAATTTTATAATTTTTGGATACCATTTGCTAGGGTTTTCGATTTTTCTCCCAAAGTCGTTTTGTGCTGTCCAGCATACCGGACGTGTCCGGTAGCAGGTCCGGTATTTCCGGACGTGTCCGATATGCATACCGGACGTGTCCGGTATCAGATCCGGTATTGCTGACAGCACTCAGTTTAGCAGCCATTTTTTCCGCGGTTTATGCGTTTGAGCTCCGTTTTACGTTCCGTCTGTTGCGTTGGACTTCTACCGTTCCATAGACCTTATCTAGATGCTCTTGTCACCGGTTAGCTGGGGTATCCGAGATTTGAGACCAGAAGTGGAGTGTCTCGATTTCTTGTCTTTTGGTTCGGTGCGCTCTCTATCTTCGATTCGCTTGCTTTGTGGTGATCTGCTGTGTTCCGAGGGAACATCCACCCTTCTCTAGGGTCATGGTCATCACAGTGTTTGTGTTTGCTTCTTAGAGTTTGAGTTTAGGATAGCGGCCAAATATTTCGAAAGAAATTTGAGACTCTTATTCACCTCCGTATGGTCGTCATTTCCGGTGCTTCAAACACTCAACATGCATGTTCCACCTGTCATCGCCGAGCTACACTAACACTGCGTGCAATGCCTTGAGACTCGATCTTGTGGCTCTTTTGCTGCTGCCAACTTTGGAAAAACAATGAATAGGTTCATCTTCAGGGGAGAAGCTGATACCTCGGTGCAAATGGTGTCTGACAAGGAAAAACAGTAGGTTGGATAGGTTTTATGTTTGCTACGTGGTTGATGACTCTGGTGTGGTATGAAACTATGAATATACAGAGTGACCTTGTTTTCTGCGGTCTTTGTGATAATTTTGTCAGGCTATGCATGGTGAAAGCTAGCTCAGTGGACAGTGGTAGTGGCATCTGAAAAGAAAGCAGTCATGAAAAACCGGTAAGTCATGTGATTTTTCTTTTTGCTTGTTTTTCTGCAGTCCCAGACTATTTCTATAGATATTTTGATACAAACACCCCCTGAATTTTAGTTGTCCCACTGAACTTTGTCTCTCTTCAGACATGACTTTGTTTTGCCACTAATATCTGCAAATTCCGCTGCATCCCCTCGCTGCCTGCCTGCCTGCCTGCCTGTGTACATTCAAACTACAACTGTATGTGCAGTCACCCAGCTGCCATCCTGCATGCATCTCATCACCATTCACCGGTATGTTTGATTTAATCATTCTAAAATTGAACACGTCGTGACTTTGCTCTAGATTTATATTAACATGGATTGCTATTTCTTGAAAGCTAGTACAGTCTTCCATTTGCTCTGTACCTTAGGATTTGAAACTCTGAATATTGCTCTCAAGCTTTGAAACTCTGAAGATGTTGTCTAAACCTTTGAAACTCTGAAGATTTGTAAGAATGAAAAAAAAAAATTGTACTCCGTACTTCCATGTTAACTTTATGTTATTTCAACTCCTCAAAAAAGAAAAAAAAATACGTCCATGGTTAATTCAAAGTTTTTTTTTTGTTCCGTGTCTAGCTTCATCATGTGCTTCAGAAATTTGTAACTTGGCTCAATCGCTCTAATGTTTGATCAGACATTTTTGTCCCTTATTTTCAGAATCAGTGCCACTAATGGCTTCAGATGTGACCTTAATGCTTTATTTATGCAGCAAACTATAGTATATAAACGGTATGTTCCTGTTACGTTATATTGACAACAATCAAAGATGAGCTCATTTGTTATCCTTTCATATTGTAAAGGAAAAGATAGTGACACTGTTGCTTCGCTATACCAAAATCAGTTGATTGTTTATATTAACACCACTTCAGATGTCAATGTCATTTATTTTTATGCTTAATCAGACTATCTTGTGCACTAATTACACATTGTTCAGCTGCCATCCTGCATGCATCGGCCCATCGCATCACCAGTAATCCCCGCAAGTGCAGGACCCGTCCACGAAATGGTGGAACCTGTTCCTATCCCTGAACACGATCCTCCTCCCCGTCACCTCCGACACCAGCTTCAGCACGGCGTGGCAGTCGGCGCACGCCCGGAGGTTCTTGACGATCTTGATCGCCGTCCCGGGCGGCGTGCTGATGAGCCCGAACGCCAGGGCCAGCTTCTCGCTGTGCACCGCCAGCGCCTGCTCCTTGGCCGCGGCGTCGTCGTCGTCGAGGTCGTGCAGCACCAGCTCGGTCCGCGGCACGTGCCCGCGTGCCCTCACCATGCCGTTCACCTCCTCCAGCTTGGCGTAGATCTCCGCCGCGCGCGGGTGGCTCCGGTCCCCGGCCACGAACTCCACCACCCGCCGCCCCACCTCCACGGCGCTGCACCCGGGCTCCTTCTGGATGCCGCTCGCCCTCATCATCGCCCGCACCCGCCCCACCTCCCGCCACTTCCCCGCCGCCGCGTAGATGTTCGACAGCAGCACGTACGTGCCGGAGTTGGCCAGCCCGTTGGCCACCAGATAGTCGGCGATCCGCTGCCCCAGCGCCATATTCTTGTGGAGCCGGCAGGCAGCGAGGAGCGACGCCCACATCACCGCATCAGGCTTTGCCGTCGTCGTCTTCATGCTCTGCACGAGGTCGAACGCTTCCTCGACGCGCCCGGCGCGGCCGAGGAGGTCCACCATGCAGCCGTAGTGCTCCACCTTAGGCTCGATGCCGTACTCTTCCTCCATCGACCTGAACAGCTCGCGGCCTTCGTCGACCAGCCCGGAGTGGCTGCAGGCGTTGAGCACGCCGATGAAGGTGATGTCGGTCGGCCAGAACCCCTGCGCCCGCAGCTGGCCGAACGCTTCCAGCGCCTCCCGGCTATGCCCGTGCATGGCGTACCCGTTTATCATGGCGTTCCACGCGACGATGTCCCTGTCGCCGCCGCCGAGGTCGCGGAACACGGCGACGGCGTCCTCCAGGCTCCCGCACTTGTAGTACATGTCGATGAGCGCCGTGCCGACCCTGGCGTTGAGCCGGACCCGGCGGCTGCTGTTGTTCACGAACGAGTGGAGCCACCTCCCGGACTCCGCCGTGCCCAGCTGCGCCACCGCGGACAGCGCCAGCACCACCGACACCTCGTCGGGATACACCCCCGACCTCAGCATCCGCCGGAACAGACGCAGCGCCTCGTTGGGCCGCCCATGCTGCGTGTACCCGTCCATCATGGCGTTCCAGCAGATGAGGTCCTTGCTGGGCAACCCGTCGAACAGGCTGCGCGCGTCGTCGAGCAGGCCCATCTTGGCGTAGCAGGTCAGCATCGCCGTCACGGACACCACGTGCGGGTCCGGCAGCATCCCGTCGAACAGCGCGCGCGCCGCCGCGGCGCCCCCGGCGCGAGCGTACATGCCCAGCAGCGCGGTGGCCACGTACGGTTCGCCGGAGAGCGCCAGCTTCACGGCATACCCGTGCAGCGCGCGCCCGACCGCGAGGCTGCCGCACGCGGGGAGGGAAGCCGAGAGGGTGTGCGCGGTGGGAAGGAGGCCGTGGGAGAGCAGCATCTCGGAGAGGAGCGCGAGCGCCGCGTGGTGGTGGCCCCGGGAGGAGTGCGCATGGATGGCGGAGGTGTAGAAGACGGCGGTCGGGTCGGCCGTGCGGCAGAGCAGCGCCACGGCGAGGTCCAGCCGGCCGGACGCGGCGTACGCGCGCTGGAGACGGAAGGCGACGGCTTTGTCCTGGTCCACGCCGGCGCGCACCGCCGCGGCGTGGAGCTCCGAGGCGCGGCGCGCGGACACGCAGGCCGCCAGCAGCGCCGCCGCGCGGTCCGCCGTGAGGGCGCCATGCTGGACACCTCCGGGCGGGTGTCTGGTCGATGCCGGGGAGGGGATCACGGCGGCTGCGGCGGCGGTGGACATGGGAGAAGCTGAGTGGCCCGTAGCTTATCTTCACTGAGCGATAGTATTCGTTAAAGGCGCCAAATGCATTGGTTAACAGAGAGCAGGGTCTTGTTTGGAACTCAAATAAAATAAAATATGTTTTAAAATTTTAAAATATAGTGACAAAATACTTAGCTTACGGATGAAACTTGCACAGCTAACTAGGTAATGTCAGTCCTTGTTTAGATGCGAAAAGTTTTAGGTGAAAATGTCACATTGGATGTTCCGTACGATGTCGGAAGAGGTTTTCAGATACTAATAAAAAAACTAATTACGTAGTTTGCCTGCCATGAGACGAATTTATTAAGCTTAATTAATCTGTCATTAGCATATTTGTTACCGTAGCACTTTTGTGTCAAATCACGGACTAATTAGGCTCAAAACATTCGTCTCGCAATTTACACGCAAACTGTACAATTAGTTTTTTTATTTTATCTATATTTAATATTCCATGCATGTGCTGCAAGATTCGATGCGATTATTTTGGGGGCAAAGTGTTTGACGTAGACAAGGCCTGAAATATAGATTTACATAACAGAGGATACGAAGTGGCAGGCACATTTCATCATCATTTGAGAAATGACAGAAAGCAACCAACTGGATTGAAGTGCTTGCTTCATTTTTTGCAGCATTCACCACCAGGGCACACCATTATCAACACGGGGCCAAAGCCAAATCAAATAATTCAACGAATATATATTGTAATTCGCATTGATGCACTACCAGAGTTACACCATGACTCAGTTCAAAAAGATACCAGAGATCGATAACCAAGTACCACAAAGTACTAACACCATCTCATAACATTCCAGGTAAACCCAAAACTACAGATAACTTATATGCCTATGTATGCATCTCAACCTCAGCTTCTCAACTCTAAGCACAAGACAACAGGTATTGCCCACGAACAGCCGGAGCGAAGCAGCAGCTTTAGTTCTTGCCCCCAATCTCCTTGACAGCACAGATCTGTTCCTCACCCATGGCAGACATCACGGTCAGGAGGATGTCCTTTCCTTCATCATATCCACTCTTGATCTGCAGATGTCAAGTAAAGTGTCTAAGAGATTTGGAACAGAAGCGATAGAGGCAATAGGCTTGTGCGGCTAACTGACCTGGGCTTGCAGAGCTTCATCACTGGGAAGCCTGGTGTCATCTTTAGTGCTGCCATTCTCAGTCAAAAGGCTGACCTGTAAAATGCCCTCATCGATTGTTATAAACCAGAAGGTATTGCCAAAAAGACAAAGTTGAATGGAAAGACAGAAAGGCAAGGTTGGAATGGAAGCAAACGCACAAATCCATCTTCAGAAATGTCAATCAGCTGATACTCAACTCGATTAACATGTGGAACCTGTACAATGCAGGCATGAGACAAAAGGTTACCAAATTCTGTGCACTTAACTGAACAAGCAGCGCAAGGAGTGATACTGATAGCTTACATCACAGTTGTGAGAAGAAGGAACAATATCCTCAAGCTTCTTTCCAGTGAAAATGTCAATGCCAACAAAGTGGCACTTGGCATGGCCATGCTTCCCAGTCTTGGAAGTGGAGACCTCAACAACCTAAAACAAAGCGTATACCAAAATTATTGTCAGATCAAGGCTTGCTTGACATGAGCATCACGCTAAGCGAATTGATAGATCTAATGAGAGAATATAGCTACCATACTAGATGTGCAAACCAGAAAGGAATATAATAAAGTAATAAAAATGCCATTCTAGTTATCATCCCCAACTCCAGGTAAGCAAAAAATGTAGCAAGAAAAATATTGGAGTCCAGTATGAAAACATGCATAACCAAGCTAGACACTAATGACAGAAAAGTTGAATGTTGCCTATCCACTCGTATCACCACAAGTGGATAATGACTCCAAACAATAATTCATCAATGATGTAAACTGCTACAAATATCAACTATGTGGAAGGAAAGGTGCCAGGAGCAAAAAATAACTCCTTTGCCATGTAGAAGCCAGAAAAAAACTACATGGAAATAGTTCTAGTTTAACGAGCATTGTCGAACTGAACATATCATTCAGAACCACCAAATGGCAAGTCCTAGTTTAAGTCTGCTTTCTCCAAATAATCTTGCAGGACCTTGTTGTCTCATAAATGAATATCCAACTGAAACACCCTTTTGAGACAGATATGTGATATAATTCAGGATGGATAGCTTGCTAATCCACAAGCTGAAACACCTTTTTGAGACAGGTATGTGATATAATTCAGGATGGATAGCTTGCTAAGCCACAAGGCTGTCTAGTTGTTCAGTAATAATCATCATTAAGTACAGAAATTGTTTAGACAGATTCAGAGGACATGGCATACATATTACAGAACCACTACATGGAAATAGCCCCATGGAGCACATAAGCCAGATGGAAATTGTTGAAAAATTGAAACCTTACTAAAGGCACCAAACTAAAGATCAAATCTTTATGCTACAGAGCAATACTCTAAGTCAATGGTATAGATATCTATCCACATCGGTTGATGTAGCAGATCTAGCACTTGTAAGCCAGATGGAAATTGTTGAAAAATTGAAACCTTACTAAAGGCACCAAGCTAAAGATCAAATCTTTATCCTACAGAGCAACACTAAGTCAATGGTATAGATATCTATACACATCGGTTGATGTAGCAGATCTAGCACTTGATGCATCTCTAAGCTACGGGAATTAAAACAAAAGGCTACCAACAAGAAAGCATTTTTTTTGCCAACAATATAACAAGCCATGAGATCAACTGCATGCCTTAACAAGCAACAGAGTGGGAGATGGTGAATCTCACCTTGCAGGGACGGCCCTTGATGACGATGTAGCCGTTCTTGCGGATGGTGCCGGCCTGCTGCGGGTAGGTCTTGGAGGCGCCGGCGTCGGCCTTGGACTCGAAGTGGTGCTCCTCGTCCGACATCTCCGGAAATCTTATAGAGATTCTAGTAACAGTAACAGAAGAACAGCGGCAGCAAGAAGAAGAGCACAGAAAGATCAGAAGGGGGAAAAAAGCAAAGAGCTGACAAATTTCAAGAAATCTGAATCGAGGAACATGCTGGTCGCTGCTCACCTGCGGAGAAGTGGGGGAGGAGATTTGCAATGCAGGACGGATTCGCGACCGCGAGGCTAGGGTTCTACGGCTCGGGTTCTGCCAGATTTTTATCTGAGGGCGACGGCCGACGGGATGTGGATTGGGACGGGTATTGGGCTGTCTCTCGTGATGGGCCAGCCCATGTCGATTTGGACGGATATCTGAGGACCGCGTTATCTGATGGGCCAGCCCATTGAGATCTTTGCTACCGGTTGCTAGATATATCGTCCACGCGAAATGGTTTTCTACCTTAGGGATGAAACTCCTCTAAAAAAAACCTAGAGATGAAACCGATATGCGATGAAACGGTACCATATTATGATATATGAAATAGAAATTTATTCGGTCAAGAGTTTTTTAAAAGTGACAATCGAAAATTGGCATGAAGTCGATTGAAAATGACAACTTTTTATATGTTGCTAAAATCAAAAGTGGCTGGAAATAGCATAATATATAGGAAAATGGTGCATGTGTCCCAAGTTGGAACCAGAGAAATCAAAGCTGGCTCTAGGAAGGGTAATCCCTCGAATAGGGATGTTGCTAGAGGTAAAGCAGGGCTCAAGCATATGTGGTAGTATATAAGGTTCTTCTCACATATCCTTGAACCAGTTTTGCTTTCAAAGACCACCACCTCCATATCAGCATACCACTAGAGGTCGTGCCCCCGCCCCCCCTCCCACCCCCCCTCATGCCCACCACTATCCAGACACTTGTTGCTTAAATTGTCCTTTGTTAACCCTAACACACTGGCATGGATATCTTGCTACTAAGCAATCCATTTATGAATATATATTTGTTCCATTTATATTTTTAATCCAATTATATTTTCCCAATCTTGTAAAAAGTATATTTCTCTAGATATTTTTTCCCTTCTTCTTTTATTTATTTGGTGTATCATGGAAATATGAATCTTGCAAGCTATTGATATCGCATATACGGACCAAATGAACATACTGATGATACATGTAGTCTATTTATAGACTTGTTGGTTATTAATAAGGTGATATAGACCACCAATTTTTTGTTTGGCCCCTCCTATGCCTAATTCCTGGCTCCACCAATGTCATGGGGGTGCCAGCCACAACCATCTTGGAAAAGGTAGTGAGGTTGATTAGTAGAGGGTGCAATATTGAGGCAATAGTTGGGGTGGCATGACACGGCGAGATGAGGCCAGGCAGGGGCGAATCTACATGTTGTTACCGGGTCAGATGACCCCGATGACTTCCAGGAAATTCCACTATCACACTGCTATTTTTATAAGAAAAGTGTCACATATAAGCACAGTTATTATATGTTGACCCCGGTGGTTAAAATATCTGGCTTCACCCCTGAGGCCAGGCGGATTGGTGGATAGAAAGTACCCTTTGCTCCAATGAACCCTTGAGGCTCGACCCAAAGCATGTATTGGTGCTTCAATCACCAACCTTTGATAGGGTGGACACTTTGCATTGGAGATCTGGATCCGACTTCTTCACGTGAGCCCTGCATTTGCGTGCTCAGAGAGACAATGCAAATGCAATGCAAGGAGATGTGTGTTCCTTTGCTGTAAATTAGAGGACGAACAGAGATATATATAGGTTGGCATGCAGGGGAGCACCTGAGCAAGTTGCTGCCCATGACCATGAGCAAGCAAAGCAAAGCAAAGCAAAAGAGGCTCATCACATGGCCATGGTGCCATCCTGCATGCTTTGATGAGATATGGGATAGATATGTGTGTGTGGAGCCAGCCAAGAAAGTAGATGATCAGTTGAACGTAAAGGCACACTAATGAGTGATAAGCGCCACAGGTTGCTGCTAACTTCAGTGGCATTGTCGGAAAAACAAAGGAGCATATGGCCCGGCATCTCCTCGCTCACCTCACATGGCCGGGCCTAACTAATAACCTGCCCCCTCTTTCCTCATATCATGCACAGGTCTCTCATCTCTCTTGGATGTATATAGTTGGTTTATTTATATCATTATTAAGAAGCTACTACCAAGCTTCGGTGCCTATATACCATTATCACTAGGTTACTATCTACTACCCCCTATGTTTTTTTACATGTTGTATTAGTTTTGTACCAAATTAAATACTTCTATCTTTGACTATCAATTTTAGAAATTTATATAAGTTAACAACACAAGATTTATACACTATAAGAAATTTTAAAAATTTATGTAAGTTAACAACACACCACACGATTTATATTTCTAGATATTCACTATAAGAAATACTTTCATAATATATAGTTCACATGTTGTGAACCAAGTGGCTTTTTTCTAAATCTGGTCATCTAATACGACATGTATACAATTAAATGGAGGGAGTAGTAACGAATCTTTGAGACGGTGAATCTTGCAAAAGGCCGGTATTGTTTTATATACAACTATTATAGGTATTAGTGTGTAACGATGGTCCGTTGCTGAAGTTGTTCCTCTTTCTCTGGTTGCATTGGTGGTTTACATTATTCTTTTGTTAAAAATGAAAGTAATTGTAAGTTTATTATAAGTCAAATTTCTTTAGCATTGATTGAGCATATAGAAAAGTATACTAGTATCCACAATAACAAAGAAATGCACTACTAAAACATAGTAGTTGATGGTGGATTTAATCGAACTAGTTTCATTTTATAGATAGATGTTCATGTATTTTTGTAAAAAAAATGAAAGCTAGAAAATTATGACTTAAGATAAAACTAAAACAATATATATATATATATATATATATATATATATATATATATATATATATATATATATATATATATATATATATATATATATATATATATATATATATATATATATATATATATATAGAAGGAGGTGTAATAGGCGAGACTGATTTATTATATATATAGTGTACTTAATGAGCTTCCTCCATCTAAACGTGTTGCGCAATGACCAATGGGACCCAAATGCTAACAACCAGGCATGACTTTTGAGTTGCGACGAGATCACCAACATGTCAATTCGGAGATGAAAATAAGTGACTTAGTACCACCCGCCAGGAGTCACAACCATCATGATTTCTTTTCTTTTCTTTTTTTTTGTTTTTTTCTTTGGACGAATTGAAACGTGTGCTTAGAAAGAAAACCATCTGATTGGTTATAAATGTCATTCATGTGGAAATAAATTAAAAGAATGCATTGGGTACGGTAGGTTGCTTGCTTCTGAAACACTCCATGGCTTAAATGAGCAACCATGCATTAGCTAGGTAGGAAGAAGGAAACTGAAAGGAAGAAAAGGCCTTGCGTTGCATTGATCGTGCAGTTCTCACACGAAATGGCTTTAACGCCAGCCGCTAGCTATTCTACACACGTTGCTGTAGATCCACCATCATCATGAGTTCATGAACAATACTATTACTACATACAGACAATGATGATGGACCGAGTGCCAATCAAGGTAGCACTGTTCCAGGTGATGCTCAATTGACTGACTGCGCGAAATGATGCATCCACGATCATGACTACATCAGTCCATAGCCAGATACCATATGGCTAATTACTCCATCGATTACCAGATGTCTGAATAATTGCTGTACACGCCGACCTTTATTAGCCTTTAGGTAGTACTTCAGTAATCTCTCTGTCTCAAAAATAGAAGTGTAGTTCTCTTTTTTTTGAAGGAGTTAAACAATTTCAATCTTAATCAAATCTATAAAAGACTAACATTCATATATCTACGTAATAGGTATTATTAAATTAATGATGCAATGTATTTTTTACGGCAGTCTACCATGAGTTTTGACACCATTTTCTAAAATTTAGTCAAAAATTTAGAATTGTATTTTTTTTTACAGTGGGAGTATTATATTTTCACTGTACACGTGTACGGCGTAGAAACGTGTGAATCTCAGTCGATTTGATCTGCCGTACTGACAGATTTGAATATAGGAAAAAGTCTAGATCACCCCAACTATGGCGGTGGTCTACTTAACCCCTAAACTATGAAATGGTCTAATTTATCCCCTGAACTTTCTAAAATTTTTGCTATAGCTTTAAATTTATTAGGATTTTCCAATAAATTTAAAAATATAGCAAAAACTTTGTACTAAAGTACACCATATTATATGTTCATTGTGTAGATCTACTCATGTGGAGTCCAACAAAATTAGATTTTCCATTTTACGATTTTTCTGTGATTTACTATGATTTTTAAAAGATTCGGTTACTGTAGCAAAAATGCTTCTGCCCTAAGGAGTAAAGCAGACGATTTTGGAAAGTTCAGAGAGTAAATTAAACTATTTTATAGTTCGGAGGGTTAAGTAGACCATCCTATAGTTAGGGTGATCTAGACTTTTTCCTTTGAATATACTTCCTCCAAGTCCTCCTCTGCCTCTGCATCTGGAGGCTTCTTTCTAAGAGCCTGTTTAGTTAAAAAAAAAGTATCTAAAAAGTGTTACAGTACCTGTCACATCAAATCTTGTGGTGTATGCATGGAGTACTAAATGTAGACGAAAGAAAAAACTAATTACACAGTTTAGTTATAAATTACGAGACAAATCTTTTGAGCCTAATTAGTCCATGATTGGACATAAATTACCAAATAAAACGAAAAGTGCTACGGTAGCCGAACCAAAAAAAATTTCCCAACTAAACATACCCTATGAGTACAGTATTCATTCATTCAGATCACAGCACGCAGAGCAGAGGTCACCAACTCATCTCGTCGTCACTCTGCTGCACCCTTCACTACTGTCCGTCCATCGGTTCAGTTCGTCCCCACCCACCAGGCCACCACCACCCCACTGGGGGCACTGGCCATAGATAGCTCAGCTCCTCAGTCCTCTCTTCCTCCAGCTACCTGCAAGCTCATCCGGCCGCCCGCTCCACCTCCCATCCGTGCCAAGCCCCAACCAACCACAGCCAGCAAGATCAGAGGAATGGCGGCGACGCGGCTGGCGCTGGCCCTCCTGCTGGCGGCCGCGGTGGCGGCGTCACAGCTGCCGGCGGCGGCGGTGGCGGCCAACTACACGGTGGGCGACGAGAAGGGCTGGAACCCGGACGTGGACTACACGGCCTGGGTGAAGAAGCACAAGCCCTTCTACAAGGGAGACTGGCTCAGTAAGCAAGCATCTTCTTTTTGCTATTGTTGTTGTTGTCCATGCATGGCATGGTCCCATGGATCCATGACCATGATATCCGCCATTGCTGAATGCTGACCACCATGGATTTCTTCCTGCTTGCAGTCTTCCAGTACCAGAACGGGCGGTCGGACGTGGTGCAGGTGGACGAGGTCGGGTACGACAACTGCGACAAGGCCAACGCGCTGAGCAGCTACAGCAAGGGCAGCACCTACGCCTTCCAGCTCAAGGAGGCCAAGGACTACTACTTCATCTGCAGCTATGGCTACTGCTACCACGGCATGAAGGTCCACGTCACAGCAAAGTCCTCCGGCTCCTCCTCCGGATCCGGATCCGGCTCCTCTTCCGGTGATGATTCCTCCTCCTCTGACACCTCCTCCGATGACTCGCCCTCGCCGCCCGCCAAGAAGTCCAAGGCCAAGTCCAGCGCCGCCTCGCCACCGCCGTCGCTCCTCGCCGCCACGCCCATTGCCGCCGCCGCCGCCGCTCTGCTCCTCAACAGGATGCTCTGATCTGATCTGAGGAGTAGTCATGTCCCTCCATCAGTCGGTCGGTTCAGGTCCAGATCTTCTGTGCTGATGAGTTGCGGTGCTACACGTACCTACACTACAGTTTTCTTCTTCTTTATTAGTTTTTAAATTTTTTTTCCTTGGGATCGATGATCTCTACTACTAGTAGTTTTTTCCTGCTTCTTGTTCTTGAATTGATTGCGTGATTATTGGTTGGTTCTTGCTTCCATTTTCCTTTCTCTCCGTTTCCTTGCTACTGTAGTCCAGTCCAGTTTGTTGATGCAGTTTCCAGACAAGATTAGTATAATGTCAAGTGTGAATGAAGAGCTCTATTTATTTATTTATTTATTTATTTTTAGGTCATGTTTGGTTTGCACATGTTAAAGTTTAACTTCCGTCAATCAACATTACGGCAAATGCACGGAGTACTGAATGTAGACTAATTGCATGCATGTCGGCACATATTAAGAGTAATTTATAAGACGAATCTATTAAGTCTAATTAGTTCAAAATTGAAAACTTTTTGTCAAATAAGACGAAAGTTTGTTAAACTTTAACACCCAAACAAAACGGGCCTTATTTATTATCTACTAGTAGAAACATAAATTATACTGCTACACACTGTTCTTATTTATTTATTTACTCCTTGAGTAAAAACTACTCTGCTCCTCCGTTTTTTTTTGGGTGTATTATTTCATTTTATTAGCCTGATGATAAGGGCATTGATGAGCTGAGTGAGATGTGGGCAGGGCACCCATGTGTGCCTGCTGTACAGTCGAGCAGCAGCGCTTTGCCTCACTCCTACTCCACTGACCCTTTGCATTTGCTGCCTCGTCAGCACACCACGTGCTGAGGTGCACCGACACCCGCCACACACAGTTCCAGTCCAGGCTTCCGGCACCATCTTGTTGCTACTCCAACGATTCACTTCATTTTTACACCGTCATTCCAACAAATTTTTACACGTGCTGAGGTGCTGACTTTGTAGTTTAGTATTTTTAGATTGAGCATCTGGTTGGCACAGCTTCTCTACTAGTAATTCTGCCTGTGCTCTTCATAAGACCCGTTTCTTTCTATTCTTGCAAAATACTAAACTACAAGTCCAAACAAGCTACTCCCATTTTATGGCTCCTTTGACTCCAGCTCTTCCTGTAGTGTACATATAGCACAGAACCAGAGTCAGAGAGAGTCCAGCTAAACAGGGGTCCATCCCATATAATGGGATTTGTTCTTTTAGTTCGTTGCACAAGTTGGTTTCATATTGTGATGATTAGAGATGACACTATAACTTACTGTACTCCCTATGTATAGTTTCATAATTATTCTTCTCTTGGACAAGGCTCAAGTTAAGCTTTAGACATAACTTCTAAAACATTGGCCCTCAGCAGTAATTTTCAGCAAACGAACAGTGTTTTCCTCTCATAATAAATCAGCAAAAGTATCAGCATAAGCCAAATTTCAGTGAAAGGAACAGGGCAGAGACGACATGTGATATGTGTTTTTCTCAAAAAAACTTATGCATTATTATAGTTAATCGTTATAGTCAAAGCTATGATTTGAGACCTTATTGATGTCTTAAACAACAAGAATTATGGAACCAGCAGCAGGAGTATATGACAAAAATTAACTCCAACACAGTCACTTGAGCCACCTCAATTCCCTTAAGCAATTAGTCTATAAATTAAGACCAATATAGATTACAGTCCGGTACTAGGTGCTTTCAAACAAGTTGGACCCACATGTCACACTAACAGCCAACAACCTTTCTGATTTTGGCACGGTCACAAACCAAACAAACATCTCAACATCTCATTTTGGCCATTTCAATCTGGCGTGGCATGACAGGGATACCAACTGTACATGCATTTCAAATACGATTTTCTTTCTCAATCGCGCAAAAGGTCTACGCATATTTGTATTAAGGTAGAGAAAAAAATTTAATATAACACGTTTTAGTGGCGCCTATTGGGTCAGAATAGTTGTACGTGGGCGACCGTCTCTAGTGTGTATAGAGAAAGAAAGGGTAATTTTTTTTCAAGCACAATTTTAGGAGAAGGAAATAGAGAAAGGACAAATATCATTAGTCGCTTCAGTTTTACAAGTGTAAGTGAACTATGTGAACTGTTCGGGTGTATAATACATACTAAGTTCAATTTTTGTTAAGAAGACTAAAGTAAGCAGTTGTATTAAAAAAAGAATATTGTGGCAACTACCTACCAATATCATGAATTTGTTTATTGGCTCACCAACCTGCTAGGTGGTGGTAGCCTTAGATGTTGATGTGGACGTATGTTTTGTTAGGCTGTCAATGTGTCTATTGGTTATGTTTAGGATTTGGAACGCAGAAATTTGATTACATGGCGTGCCAACTGCCAAAGCTAAGTTAGCTTTCTATACTAGTACTACTAGTTTGTCCTATAGAAAAAGAAACGTTCGTAAATAAATAAAAGAATGACCTGTACCTTTTTTTTGAAAAGTAACGAGCTGTAGTTCATGTTAGTGACTGTATAAGCAGAAAAAGGACTGATATGATGTCTACAGTTTCACTTTCACCTGCCGACAAAAACAAGATGGGCCTGTTCCTTTTGCGGCCCGCTAAGAGGCCCATTGAAACTGTTTATCTGCCAGTTGCGGGCCTAGCCAACGAGCTCGAACGCTTCTTAACACAGGAACCGGATACCTAATCCAATCCAAACTAAACATGCCTACATGATAAAGTTTTGTTTGGCTGTAAAAAAGAGAGATTTTCTTGCGCCTAGATAGAGTATCACAATGCACAACTTGAGGAGACGACTCTTATATAACATGCTAATGTGCAACATACTTCTCACGACACAAAGCAAAATTACTGTCATCAAGAACAAAACCCAATTATCACAACAGATCCATACAGAAGCTCCGCTATAGTTTGTTGTTCCTCGTTCACAGCTGATGACCTAAATAAGAGTCACTGAACTCTTAACTCAGTCGCGTCTACCAGCCACACGGCAGATTGGCGGAGTCTGCAGAGACGAGCTGGACTTGCAACAGCAGTCCCACCTCTTACCATTTGCATCTACTCGGTGTCGGTGTCGGAAGGGGCCTGGGGGTCGGTGATGGTAAAGGATTCCACCTTGGACAAATCCGGAACCCAGCAGGACAGTTCAGTTGTTCCTGTGACGAACATCAAGGATCCTGGAGACCACCTTACCCGTGGCGGTTTGGTATCTGTGCTTTTCCAGCATGCAACCTGATGTCGAAGAAAGACCGTACATCAGTCAAACAGATAATAAACATATAGGTAGTTTCAATACCAACATGACATGTTCTTCTGCACCTTTCTGCTCTCAACATTCCAAGCGCAGACACTACCGTCACCAGAGCCTGCAAAGAGAAGAGAGAAGACGATTACGCATTACTACGTAGAAAAGAAGACGGCAATGACTGCAAAGGGTGATAAGGAATGATTTCTAACCAGATATGATATGGTTTCCCTCAGGACAGAATGATGCCTCCAGTGTTGAATTGGTTAATATTGGCTTCGCATGAAACCTTGCAATCTGAAAGAAAGAAAGAAAAAGAAAAAAAAAACACAAGAACCACATTTTACTAGAACTAGTATGCATGATATAAACTAGTAGGTTGCATGCTTACCCTATTGCCTTCAAATGAATCTAGCACATGAACACGCCCAGTTTTAGTGGTTAACAGAATCCGCCTACCATCACTGCTGAACTTTATAACATGGGGTTCTGAATCATCAGTACCAACAGAGAAGGTTGCAAAAGGCTCCTATGGACATAATAGCAACTTAGAAGAGCTAAACACTAAAGCCCAACAACACATTCAATCACAACTACCTTTCCAAATTTTCGAGTATCATACATCCTTATTCGACCACCAAAGGCAACAGCAAATACCATGCCCTGGTCATCATATGAAACTGCAGGCCTCCTTTGCACACGCAGTACGCCCTGAAAAAACATGACATGATTTTGCTAGTCACCAGCAAAAAATAGTAATTCAATTAATGCCAACCAATGCTCAATGATCCCTCTTGATCCAAATTGTAGCTTGTTTAGGACACCGACAGGACTCCAAAGTGATACGTGGACTAGAAAATACTGTGAAAATTGGTTATCTCATATAAAAAGTGCTATCATGAACGAATTTTCATTACAAATCCAGTAACATCAGTCTTATGTGGTCAATCTACATACATTTATATATGTTTATTATGGTCAAAGCCAAAATGGTTTAAGCGGAAAAAAGAATCCTAAAAACGACTTATATTCTTAACAGAGGAAGTAGACATTGTGGATTTCAGTTAAACAAAATGACCAAGCCCAAGATACTTCATTTTTTTACTTTTTACAGGAATGTCCTGAATTCAATATCCATCATCCCAGAAGTAACAAAAAATACAGTACACAACAACAAGGGTTTTAATGATTCAGTTGCAAAAATGATACATATTGGGTTCCAACTTCCAAGTGATTCAAGGAGTTCGTTCAACAGGGAACAAGTAATATAAGAGAAGAGAAATCCAAAATAGCCTTCCTCATCGAAAACTGGTCGTAAACAGGTAGTGAAGCAGAATCTGGAGTTTATCTCGTGTCACATAACTGTGTGCAGCATCATTAGTTTACCTGTGATTTTTCAGCCCGATGATCCCATAATAGAACCTTACGGTCAAGTGAAGCAGAGAGAAAAAATTCTTTTCCAGAGCAAAGTGTGATGCAGACAACCCTGGACAAGGCAAAACACATTAGCATCCCCCCACTGGTATTAGCATAGGCGACATTTAACTATAATTTATTGTAAGATAGTGTAGCATACCTGTCAACGTGACCTTTATAATATCTAATAAACCGGTTATCATTCATTGAGAGTAGACGCAGAGATTCTGCATTATTACTTCTTCTCAGCACATGACATAAATCATTTTTAAGTTGACATAACACAGGACTTACCATCCCAGCCATTGTTCGATGAATATAAGACAACAGATGGGTTATCAGTGAAGCACACAAGTTCAGCCCCATATTTTTTGCTATTAATAGTATGCAAACACCTGAAAACTTACATGAGTGAAAAAATAATACATATCACAAAGAAAGAAATAGTTTAGAGCGAAAAAAATAATATCACTACAAAAAGGTAATGAATCATTGCCATAAATGAAAGTTTCTTGTGTAGAATACTAAAGTTGAACAGAAGTTTCAAATATTAGTCACTAAAATAAACTAATAAATACACACAAGAATTTGCATTAGTGCAGTGTTATTGTTAGGAAACTGAAAATAAAGAGTAAATTCTACAGAACATTAACATGCCAACTAGACAAAACAACTACTGAACTACAAGAATGTAAGAAATTGCATCTTTTATAAGACAAATAAAAAAATCAATAGTGACTGTATTTACTCAAATATAAAATTCCAAAGACAGAGTAATGATCCACACTCACACTGCATCTTGAGTGTCGTATAGACGGATTGTTTCATCATCGCTAGCTGTCACGAGATACTTGGTATCCTTGCTGTGAAAATCCATAGAACTAACTCTGCCATTCTGAAATAGAATTATGATACCCCAAAAGAATCAAATGAGTAGTGTGCTTAGGTATGTCAGTGTATATTGAGCACTTCTCTTAATAGAGATGTGCATTTTAAAGGGATGCAACAAAGATATAAGTCAAACAAGTCTTTCAAGTCATAGAAACACACCATGAAATCTTTTTTTTTCTTTTTTAAACTGGTCATGTCCATTACGATCCACTGATAGTTGGGTTCTCCAGTCAGACATCAATCTGCTAGTACATGCCAAGCTAATTGAAAATTTAATACTTGGCACATGTGTTTGGGAAATTATTCTCCATTACTTGGCTAACCCTAGAAGGGTAGCTATATAGTTTCCATACAAGGGCCACATGGGCCTTAGCCTCATGGGCCTAAACATATACTCCAACACCCCCCCGCAGTCTGAACTACCGTCGCAGCGGAGTTCAAGGCTGAATAAGAAAGAACTCACACAACCCCCCCACAGACGCAACTAGCCACCGGTGATGTTGAGGCTGGAGCGAAACTCGGCGAAGGTCGAGGACGGGAGGCCTTTGGTGAAGATGTCCGCGAACTGGGAGGTCGTCGGAACATGAAGGACCCGCATCTCGTCCATGGCCACCCGATCACGGACAAAGTGGAGGTCGATCTCCACATGCTTCGTCCGCTGATGCTGGATGGGGTTGGTGGAGAGGTAGACCGCACTGACGTTGTCGCAGTAGATCAGTGTGCTCCGGGAGGGAGGAGTGTGCAACTCCGCAAGCAACTGCCTGAGCCAGGCGGCCTTCGCCACGCCATTGGCAACGGCGCGGTACTCCGCCTCGGCGCTGGACCGGGAGACCACCGGCTGGCGCTTGGACGACCAAGACACCAGGTTGCCGCCCAGGAAGACGGCGTAGCCGGAGGTGGAGCGACGAGTATCCGGGCACCCGGCCCAGTCAGCGTCGGTGTAGACGGTGAGGTCGGTGGAGGAGTCCCGGTGGAGGAGGAGGCCGTAGTCGAGCGTGCCCCGGAGGTAGCGGAGGAGGCGCTTGAGAGCCGTGAGGTGAGGCTCCCGGGGGTTATGCATATGGAGGAAGACCTGCTGAACTGCATAGGTGATGTCCGGCCTGGTGAAGGTGAGGTACTGAAGGGCCCCGGCGAGACTCCTGTACGCAGTGGGATCGGCCACCGGTGGTCCCTCAGCCTCAGACAGCTTGCCCTGAGTGTCGACCGGAGTGGAGCAGGGGTTGCAGTCAGTCATCCCAGCCCGCTCCAGGATGTCCCGAGTGTACTGTCGCTGGTGAAGTAGGAGCCCGGTAGGACGGTGCTCAACAGTGACACCGAGGAAGTGGTGGAGCTCACCCAGATCCTTCATCGCGAACTCCTGCTGGAGAGCGGTGATGATCCGGCGAAGAAGCAGCTCACTGGAGGCGGTGAGGACAATGTCATCAACATAGAGTAGTAAGTATGCAGTGTCAGCTCCATGGTGGTAGACGAACAGGGACGTATCAGACTTGGCCTCCATGAACCCCAGGGTCAGCAAGAAAGCGGCGAACCGGTGGTTCCACGCCCGAGGTGCCTGCTTGAGGCCGTAAATGGACCTGTTGAGCCGGCAGACCATGTCAGGACGGGTGGTGTCGACGAACCCCGCCGGCTGACTGCAGTACACCGTCTCGGTGAGAAGGCCGTGGAGGAAGGCGTTCTTGACGTCCAGCTGGTGGACGGGCCAAGACCGGGCAAGTGCCAGCGATAGCACGGTACGGACGGTGGCCGGCTTGACCACCGGGCTGAAGGTCTCATCGTAGTCGACGCCAGGGCGCTGAGTGAAACCCCGGAGGACCCATCGAGTCTTGTAGCGCTCGAGGGAGCCGTCAGCCCGGCGCTTGTGAGTCCAAATCCACTTGCCGGTGACGACATTGGCGCCCGGCGGCCGGGGCACCAACTCCCACGTCTGGTTGGCGAGTAGCGCGGCGTACTCCTCTTCCATCGCGCGGCGCCAGTGAGGGTCCAATAGGGCGTCACGGACGGAAGAGGGTACCAGAGAGACCACCGCGTCGCCGGTCGAAGCCTCGAAGACACGGGGCGGCAGTGTGCCAGCCGCGTGTCTAGTCACCATCGGGTGAACATGCCGCGGGTGTCGGTGAAGCAGCGGCGGGTGGTAGACCGGCGGGGTAGCACGAGCCGGCGGGGACTGCATCGGTGGTGTCGGTGTCCCCGGTGGAGAAGGAAGCGCGAGCGGCGGCGGCCGCGGCCTGCGCTGGTACACCCGTACCGGCGCGGCGAACCTCGACGGAGGTGCCGGGGCAGGTGCCGGGACGGGATCCGGCGTCGGCGACCGACACGACCCCCCCGGGGCAGAAGCGGGGGACGTAGGCCCCGGGTCTGCACCAACCGGAGAGGACGGGGCCGCGCCCGAGGACGACGGGCCCGGGCCCGCTGGGGATCCTGGACCGGGGGCCGGTCCAGGGCGCGGCGAAGCGGAACCTGCAGGAGACCACGAAAAAGGTGGTTGGACCACCGGGTCAGTGGGAAACAGGGAGGGTGGGTCAGGTACCGGAGGGGTGGTAGTGCTGGAAAAGGGAAAGACGGACTCATCGAACACCACATGTCGAGAGATGAGAACCCGTCGGGAGGTAAGGTCAAAGCACCGGTACCCCTTGTGATCCGGAGAGTACCCGAGGAAGACACAGAGCGTGGAGCGAGGGTCCAGCTTGTGAGAAGAAGTGGCAGCGGTGTTGGGGTAACACGCACACCCAAACACGCGGAGGTGATCGTACCGAGGCGAGTTACCGAAGAGGGCATGGTGAGGAGTGGGAGCGGGACAGGCCGCAGAAGGAAGGCGGTTAAGGAGGTAGGTGGCGGTGTGCAAGCCCTCAGCCCAGAAGCGAGCGGGGAGAGAGGCCTGAAACAGAAGGGTACGCACGGTGTCATTGGTGGTGCGAATCATCCGCTCAGCCTTGCCATTCTGCGAAGAGGTGTATGGACAAGACATGCGGAGCTGAACACCGTGAGAGAGGAAGAAAGCTCGGGAGGTGGAGTTATCAAACTCGCGACCATTGTCACACTGGACGGCCTTGATGGTGAGGCCGAACTGTGTAGACACCCAAGTAAAGAAGTGGAGGAGCGTGGTAAACGTATCAGACTTCGCACGGAGAGGAAAAGTCCACGAATAATGCGAAAAATCATCAACAACCACAAGGTAGTACTTATAACCAGAAATGCTCATAATAGGAGATGTCCATAGGTCGCAATGTACAAGATCAAAAATGCGGGCCGCATGGGAAGTAGAACTAGAAAAAGACGAACATGTCGGCCCAATTGGCACGCATGACACAGTTGCTCATCATGAGCTCGAGTGCATGGAAGACCGGAGCTACGACTGAGCTGTATCAGGGCATCACGTCCAGGATGGCCGAGGCGCCGGTGCCAGGTGGTAGAGGAAGTAGAAGCGACGAAGGCAGCTGACAAAACGGGCGGCGAAGAAGACGAAGGAGCCGCCGGGAAGCGAAGAGTGTAAAGGGGCCCGGTGCTGTCACATCGGAGCAGAGGACGCCGGGAAGCCAAATCCTTTACAGTAAGACCAGAAGAGTCAAATTCCACAGAACAAGAATTGTCAGCTGTAAAACGTCGAATAGAAAGAAAATTATGAACCATAGAAGGAGCAACAAGAACATCAGGAAGACGAAAGGAGCCATGAGCACCAGCGGTACCCACAGACGAGACAGGAATACAAGAACCATTAGCGACCATAATGGACGAAGGAAGAGAGGAAGAGGGAGAGTGAATCGACGAAAGTATACCGGGGTCAGGGGTAGTGTGGTAGGTGGCCCCCGAATCAGCGATCCACTCGGGTCCGACCGGAGGTGTCAGGCCCATGGTGCTAAACGAGCGAGCCAGGGCCGCCTGATCCCAGCCGGCGACCCCCGGTGGAGTCCCGGAGGGTGGAACCCACGGCGTAGCAGGGAAGGCGCCGGGTGAAGGACCGGCAGGAGGAGCTCCGGTGAGCATGGCCATCGGTGGGCGAGTATCGGCGCCGGGGGCGTGGTAGGGCCACATGGAGATGCGACCGGACCACGGGTTCTGGAACGAAGGCCATGGTGCCCCCCCGTGTGTCCCAGTCGGTGCCGGAGCCTGGGGTTGACCACCCTGGCCACCCCCGCGGCCCCCCCACGACGACGACGAGAGCCACGACCCCCCCCCCCACCTCCACTCGGCCCGGAGGGAGGAGGGCCCAGGAGTGACGACCGCGGTGGAGCAGGAGGGCGCGGCGAAGTAGCAGCCAGGGCCGTCGAGGAGGACGAGGAAGTGGTAGAGCCCGGCTGGAGGCCCTGCGTGAGCTCCTCCATGACGAGATCGTCACGGACCTCCAGGAAGGTGGGGAAGGGCCTCTGGCGGGTGATCCACGTCCTGAGGTGGGCGTAGCGGTCGCTGAGCCCCCGGAGGACGTTGAGGACCAAGATGCGATCCTCGACGGGCCACCCGAGATCCCCCAGGGAGTCAGCCATGCCCTTGATCCGACGGCAGCACTCGCCGACGGAGAGGTCACCCTGGACGAAGGTGCGGAAGCTCGCGTCGAGACGCAGTGCCCGGGCCTCAACGTTGCCCAGGAACTGGCCCTCGAGGGCAAGCCAAGCCCGGCGCGCGTCCGGAGAGGTGCGGACGAGGTCGTGGAGGTCCAGAGAGATCGTCCCCAAGATCCAGGAGAGAACGATGTTGTCGAGACGAAGCCACGACGGCGTCTGGACGGCGACCAAGGTGTCGACGAGGACGTGGTCGTCGAGGGCGTAGCGGCGAAGAGTGAGGAGGACCAGGTCCCGCCAGCGGGCGTACGAGGGCGACTCAGGCTCGAGGACGACCGGAATGAGCAGGCGAATGTTCTGGACCCCCCCGCCTGGTAGTGCAGCTGAGCCACGAGCGGGTCGGCCGGGTCGTGCCAGAGGACGGCGGCGTGAGACACGCGGCGACCCGGCGAGGCAGAGGAGTGGGCCCCAACGTCCTGGCCCACGGGGGAGGTGAGGAGCCGCTCCGCCTCGGCGATCTGGCGAGCCAGGGCATCGACCGCTTCGCGCTCGTGCTCCCACACGAGGGCGGCCGCCCGCACCCGGGCCTGCCCCTCCGCGGCAGAGGCACGTGCGGCGGCGAGGGCAGCGGCGAGAGACGAGACGTCACGGCCGGCGTAGATCTGGGAAAGCAGTGGTGGTGTCGGGGCCGGGAAGGTCTGGGCACCGGCAGGAGAGAGGTTGCCGGCGTCCAGCCCGGCGCCGGGAAGGTGGACGGCGTCGGCGGGGCGCTCTGTCAAGGCAGCAGCAGCAGCCCCACCCTCCTCCGCGCCTCCTGTAGCCGCGGGTGCTCCCTCCGCGTCGGGACTGGAGACAGCGGCAAGGACAGGGGCGGCGCTGGTGATGGTGTTCGGGTCAGAGGAGAGGGCCACGGCCCCCAGGGCGCCAGCCATGCGAAGATCGGCAGCGGTGGCCCCCAGGGCGGCAGGGGTGGAGTGGGCGGACGGAACCTGTAGGTGGTGGACGGCAGAGGTGCCAGGGAGGGGCGGGCGACTGGATCCAGCAGGGAAAAGAGCGGCAGAGGTAGGGAAAGGGGCGGCAAGGGAGCCAGGAAGGCCCCCCAGCAGCGGCGCCCCTGGAGGAGGAAGGGCGCGGCTGGGCTGGCCGGCGGCGGCTGAAGCAGCCAGGGGCGGCCCGCCGGCGGGATTTGCGGCCCCAGAGAGAATCTGCGCCCAGGAAGGTGGAGCCAGGGGTGGGAAATAGGAGTAGAGGGAGGGAGGAGGTGGAGGGCGGCCATCCATGGCGGGAGAAGCCGGCGGCGGCGCCCAGTTGGCCGGCGGCGGCCCTGCCAGGAAGGGGCGGCGGGCAGGGGAGAGAAAAAAACAGAGAGGACCTAACCCTAAGCTGTAGATACCATGTTTGGGAAATTATTCTCCATTACTTGGCTAACCCTAGAAGGGTAGGGCCTAAACATATACTCCAACAACATGGTAGCAAGGGCACGCTATTTGATTCATTTTGCGCTAGGATATATACATAATTATATCAAGAAAATTTCCAGTACAGCTAAAGAACAAGAACCCCAATCCCATCACCACATATGGTAACACGATAAATAACGGCTAAACCCCTTTGGGCAATATAAAGGAACCAATGCACCTTCCAAGCCCTTGCGTTCACATTCATGCAGCAGTCTAAACTGAACTCCATCAAGAAAGCGAAGTAAATTTAATAAGAAAAGCAAGTCAACTCAAGTATCAAATTAGTACTGATTTCTCTAAAAAAAGAATTTTTGGACCCCAGGGGTGTAGAATAGTTTAATTTCCAGCAGGCAATTGCCATGGGTAATTTGGGAGAAGAACAAAGGCTTACATAGCCTTGGAAGACCAGCCCTATCTTCATGCTCTTGACCACCTCATCGGTGATCTCCATGCTCACCCTGGGTAGACTTGTCATGGCAGCAAACCCTCCAAAAATCTTTGGAAAATAAGCTGCGACTAATCAATCAGGTACCAAGGATATGGCCTTGGCAACTGAAGAAGAGGAAGAACCTAATCAAACCATAGATGGATGGATTCAAATTAGTACAGCGCAGAAATTCACGATAAAACTGACTGAGAATCCAACCATAATAAGAACTGGATACATCAAGTCAAAGGAAGGAATTCTCACCAATAGAAAGAACGAGGTCGGGATGGATGGATTCAGATTTGTAGCTGTAAGCGAATCCGCAACAAAATGAGTGGGAATCCAACTCTAAGAAGAACATAATCCATCCAAGCAAAGGAACGAGTGCTCACCAGCAGAAGGAACCAGCCAATCCAGGCCAGGATGGATGGATCTCTCCTCAACTTGGCTGAAGGAGAAACGGCGCTGTGGCGGTGTGAGGAGCGGCTGGAAGAGAGGAGGGGAGGGACTAGCGGGCGTCTGCTTGGCTGCGGCAGCACAGGATTCTCGAGGGCTATTTGGTTTGGATCCCCACAAGCCTTACCAAGTTTGGCAACACCAACGAAATTTGGCTAGCATTTTGATTGCTGCCAAAATTGGTGTGCACAATGCTAACGACAAGTTGTCCACCAGTTCATTTGCGAATGGAAGCCATTTGCCTGCCAAAATTTTGGCTGCGCGAATGGCCATAGTACTGGTGCAGTGGCGCTACCAAATCAGCAGCATTAAATGTTGAACTATTGGATCATCTAGCTTCAAAGGATCACACATAAACCTTGCACCAATTTGGGGACCATTTTCACTATTGTCTTCCCTGCTATGAAATCTACAAAAGAAAATGTCCCCCTTGCTATATTCTAGTAAAGAAACATCGGATGATAATTGAGTCCTACATATCAAAATCACAAATGCGGCAAGCTTTGGTATCACTGCAGTCCAAACAACACTATTTTCTTCAAGTTTGACATCACTAAAGTAGACAGGGCTGACACGTGTCTCGGTTCATGGCAATAATGGTAGGCTTCGAAGGAGAAATTCGAGAGGAACTGGAAAGAGAGAGCAACTGAGTTTGATAATTATTTGGGAGCAAGGGAAATGAAGCAAAATTTAGCATGTTCTGGCTGTTCAATGTTCAAGCTGTACCGTGTTCTACCCTGGGAATTTAACTATATAAGCGGCCATTAAGAATGTGACGTGTTCAAATGCCTATTTTAGCAATTGACAGCAATTTCTCACCGAAATATAAGGTTCCTTGATCCACAGCCGATTTCACCACATATTGGGCGGCAACAAGGTTATGTTGTCCATGGTCAAGAATATGAATTGGAGTGATGAAGAAGAAAAAACAGGCTACTCACGTAGTCTTGGCAGGCCAGGCCGACCTTCATGCTCTTGAGCATCTCGTCGGTGATCTCCAAGCTCACCCTTGGTCCAGGGGCCGACCCAGCAAAGGGCATGGGGTGTACACATGTCCACCCGATAATTTTAGCAAAAAAAAAACGAAGTTAGTAAGAATAATACTACATATACCACATTTGTAATTGGATCAAATCCGAATACAGATAGCCAAACAGTTAGGGTTTGGTGCTGGATTTCGTAGAGCAAGAAGGGGAGAGAAGGGGCGGTCGTACATGGTGGTGGTGTGTTTTTGTCGCCGGCGAAGGGCCCCACAAAGACCTGGGCACCTGGAGGCAGACGCGTAGGGCGGCGGCGGCGGCGGTCGTCGAGCCGTCGCCGAGGGAGACAACGCGGGGCGGGTGAACGGCGGTGGGGCTGTCATCCTCATGGGCCGTTCTTTTCCTGGCCCGTGCTTTTCCTGGGCCTTTCCTTTTCCACGCAATTTTTTTTTGCAGTTTTGTGTCTTGTCTTTATTTCTTACTTGGAACATGGCAAATGGGCAGTGGAACATTTTGTATTTCATAAGTTAGTGATACAAGTAATAGTAATATTTATCAGGACATTTTCTCATGTATCTGGAGCATTTTTATTTTAACGGTAATGATACAGTGAGGACGTCCGGACGACGTCGGATGCACCCGATGGGCGCGACGCGGTGCGACCCGTCCCGCCCGAGCCCGCTCCCCCTCCCCTTATCCATTCGTCAGACCACCGCGGCCCACCTGCTCGCCTTCTTCTCCCTTTCACTCGCTGCCCGCGCGTGCTTCGCTCTCTCCGCCACTGCGCCCTCGCTCTTCCCTGCCTGCCCTCCCCACGCGCGCCGCCGGCTCGTCGCCACTTCCTTGCTCTCTCCGACGAAGCCACTTCCCTCTCTTTTGACTCTCCTACCTCCGTGGGTTCCTTTGAAGTTGACGGCAGCGGCGGTCTCTTCAGCCTTTTATTCCAGCGGATCCATGGGAGCCTGACCTCCTTCGTGGCGGATCCATGGGAGGCGCTGTAGATCTAGCGTCGTGGGCGCCTCCTCCACCCTCGCGCGCCCTCCCTCACCACGACGGGGGCATGGGGGGCTTCCCCCACGGCGGATCCATGGTGCACTTGGTCCCCCGTGGTGGATCCATGGAGAGGCGGTGCAAATCCAGCTGCTCGGTGGCGTTTCTCCACTATGGCACGCCTCCCCCACCTCGACGACAGCATGGGGGCCTCCCCCGGTGGGGGATGCATGTAGCAGCGGCCCCCCGTGGTGGATCCATGGGGGGCGATGCAGATCTAGCGGCGCTGGCGGCGTTTCCCCTCTCCTCTCCCCCTGTTTCAGTAGTATTTTTTCTATTGTTTCTTTTGCTCGAAAGGTATGTTTCAGTAGAACTATTTGGATGTTGGAGAAGCAAATCTGGGCATGTTGTATGAGCTTTCCTCCCTTCCTCCTCCTTTTTTCTCTACGCCTTGTTGCAATGGTTCTTTTGCATTGTTGCAGTAGTGTTTTCGGTTGGTGTTGATGTGTGTTTGAGATCTTGTTTCATTTTTTTGTTTCAACCGCATGGTGAAGTAGTTGTCGCCTGCTGTTGCAGTAGGCGATTGGGTAATGTTTCAGTAGTTTTCATGCTCTTTTGGTACAGTAGGTGTTCGTGGTGTTTTGCCCTTTGTTTCAGTAGTTGTTTAGTTGTTGTTGCATTAGTTGTCTTGCTTTGGTGCAGTAGGTAGTCGTTCTATGTTGAAGCTTCATTTTCCTGCATTGTTTCAGTAAGTGTTTGGTTGTCGTTGCAGTAGGCATCATGCCTTGGTGCAGTAGGCGTTTCTTTGTCAGTTGCATCTTCAGCGTCTGCATGGTGCTGCAAGGTGCAGTTTGCGGGGTGGGGATGTTGCAGTGTGGGGAGTGGGCGATGGTTGCTTTGGGGGCAGGACGAAGGTCTAGAGATGGGGGGAGCGGATCCCCGCGCGCGGCCAGGTTGCGTTCAATCCGTCCCCCCGCTCGCGTGGGGATGTTACGGGTTCCGCGTTAGGTCTGGAGATGGGGGGAGCGGATTTCCGCGCGCGGCCGGGTTGCGTTCGAATCGTCCCGCGCGCGCGTGGGGACGTTGCGGGTTTCCGCGTTCGGGGGTGGAAGCGGGGGCGGGCTGGAATCCTTCTCCGGCGGCGCGTCCGGATGCTAGCGCCCAGATCCGGACGTCCGGGCGCTAGCAGTGCCGTTATTTTAAACATGGAGCATTTGTACCACGAACTCGGAACATTGTTCCTCAACATAAGAAAATGTTGAACCATTATTAGAAAAAATTTTCTTTGAGGAAAAAAATCATTGAGATATACTCAAGTGGGGTTTTATTTATAGCTTTTATTCTAAGAATCATAATGATACGATCCTAATTTATCTAATTTGGACGTACGATCTACCAACTATGTTTTTTTTATGTTTCACATGTTTTTGCTACGTCACTTGTGACTCGTCAACTTTCATGCTTGTTTTCATTATGACTAGTTCATTGACTACTTGGTGCCATCGAAATTTGTTTTTGTCATCTAAAATTACTGAACTTTTTTTTTCAAAGTTTCAACTTCTGGAAGAATCACACTACACTATAGTTGCACGCCAGCTCTGTGAAAGTCCCTAGTTTGGTTTTAGCTAATTGATGAAATCTTAGTACTAACCTCTATGCTAAGTGTGTGAATTAGATGAGGTTAGTACATTCTAAGTGATTGAGCAAGATAAAGTCCATGGTAATGAAGGTGGACATGAAATGATGATCAAGTGCTCAACTTGGAAAAGAAGAAAGAGAAAAACAAAACCCTATGGAGATCAAGGCAAAGGTATTGCTTAGGGTTTTGATTTTGGTGATCAAGACACCATAGAGGGTGCAATCATATTTAGGATCGATATCTGTACTATAAAGAGGGTAATTCTTTGGCTAAACAGTTTATCTAGTGCCACTAGGTGACATGATTCTTGCATATGCATTAGGGACCTAGTGTGCTAACATGTGACCCTTGTAAAATGCTTTGAAAAATGCTAACACACGTACACACAAGTTCTACGCTTTGTGGTTAGTAAGTTGAAAGCAAGGGTAAAGCGATCGCGGATTTAGAAAAAGAGAAAGAGGAGTCAGATAGTGACCGGACACTGAGCATGTCTAGATCGGATGCTGGCTCTGTGTCCGGTCAGTGCTGAGTCGAGGCGCGCAGAGGGCTGAGCGCTAGGGTTGAGTACCGGACACTGACTTCGGCGCGTCCGGTCACTTCTTGGAGACGAACAGACGCTGCTGACCGGACGCGAAATGAACATTGTTCATCGTCCGGTCAGGCTGATGTGGCGCGTGAGTTGAGAGACGTAGTGCTGACCAGACGCCGAGCGCGTCAGGTCACCTCTGACCGGACGCGTCCAGTCGTCAAAATCTCTCTCTGGTGCCTTACTGGAGTTGACCGGAGTCTGGGGGTTCGGTGTCTGGTCGTTTCTACATGCGAGTCCGGTCGTGACTTAACCACGCGAGTGAGATTGATTCGACCGTTGAAGATCCGATGGCTGAGGTTTAAACGTGGACACGTGGCGGTGAAAGTCCCTAGTTTGGTTTTGGCTAATTGATGAAACCTAGGACTAACCTTTGTATCTAAGTGGATGATTTAGATAAAGGTGGTCATTGAATATGAGACATGACATTGACTCATGTGACCAAGATGGTGAAGACCAAGATGAGGCTTGGCTCGATGGACCAGTTGTGAAGGTGAAGGGCAAGTCGAGGCTTCGAAGCGAAGGACCATGCGATGGTGAAGCTTGAGCAAGACTTGGCGCCGACGGACCGATGCAACGGTGAAGAGCAAGTGAAATCAAGGTCGATGGATCGAGACGGTCATGTGATGATATGAAATGAATCATATCTTTTGGAGAAACAAAATGGGCTCAAGGCAAAGGTATAACCATAGGGCCATTTTGTTTTACACTCAAGACACCATAGAGGGTGTGAGTGGTTTAGGGTCGATAGCCGAACTATCAAGAGGGGAAGTCTTATCGATTATTCGACGCACGGGTGCCACTAGGTGAATTCATGAAGTGCATTGCATGTAGGGCCTAGTGAGCTAACTGGAAAACCTTTGAAAATGATTGAGAAAAAGCTAACACACAAGCACATGGAGATGTACACTTGATGGTGTTGGCACATTTGCAAAGGTGGCGTTGGTCGCGCTGTGGTTTGCGGGTAGAAAGGGGTTTGGGTTCCTCTCTCCCTTCCGCCGAGCGTGCGAGCGCGGGATTCAGGCGATTTCGGGGAAATGAAATGCCTATTTTCCACTACGCCGGAAGTCGGAAAAGAAACGGAGGCGAACGCGGTCACAGAGGTGACCGGACGCTGCACCGGACGCTGCACCGGACGCGTCCGGTCAGTACAGCGCCGGAGTCAGGCACGCGGGCTAGGGTTTGCCACCGGCGCGTCCGGTGACTCGCGGGACCGGCGCGTCCGGTCAGACGAACAGCGGTTCACAAGGACGATCGGACGCGGTGCGCGTCCGGTCACACACGATCGGACGCGTCCGGTCGTCAAGGGAGAGGTTCTTGTGCTTTCCTCGGCGGGACGCCAAAAGCAACTCTAGTGGAATCCGCGTGTCATTGAGTTTGAGAGGTTCTTGTGCTTTCCTCGGCGGGACGCCAAAAGCAACTCTAGTGGAATCCGCGTGTCATTGAGTTACCTCACTTGAGAGTGGCGTCTTGCGGTGCCTTGCGGGGCGTGCCTTGAGGGGCAAGTGACTTGAGGGTCACACCGGGGAACCATCTAGGTGTTGGTCGACACAACCGGTGACGTAGCTTGTCGGTGCACAAGTGAACACCGGGTGAACAAAATATTATGTCTCTTGTCTCCCGATGATTGGTCTTCATATTGTGTTGTTGTCAATATTGATTGATTGTATATCATCTTGGTGATTGGCAACATCTTCACTCCACCGTTGGTATAAGAATCATAATCCTCTCTTGCACTTCTTTTACTAGTTTATCTTGTGTAGCTCTAGTAGTAGCTTTGCTAGTAGTTTTGTTTAGCTTGTTCTCTAGTGTAAGATTAGTGACATAGCTCTTGTGTGAACTAGAGATCATAATCTACTAGACTTGTGGATAGGAGGCTTGCATCACATTCTTTGGCTAAGCAAAACTCGCTTTACGCCGTTTGTTTTTCTAACAAGTTTGCTTAGTGGTACTTGTAGAATTTTAATAGGCTATTCACCCCCCCTCTAGCCATCTAGGACCTTACAGGCGGCCATCGGAGTGGCCAGCAGCCAGCGACCGGACGCTGAGGCTGCGTCCGGTCTATCTAACCGACGCGTCCGGTCACATCGAAAACTGTGAGAGTAGAGAGCCAATGACTCTATTTGTTTGGGGGCTCTATAAATAGGTGGTGACAAGCTTGGTGCTCACTCTCTTGGCACTTTGACATACTTAACATCCTTGCGCTCTCTAATTTGGCTTACGTGGCCTTGTTATTGAACATTACTAGTGAGCTTAGACTTTGTGTTTTTGCATACTAGTATGTGTAGGAGCTCCCGGTTTGCTTGAGTACTAGTTGCATAGGTTTGTGTGACCTTGTTAACTAGAATTGTTTAGGTGAGCTCTAGCTAGCCCAGTACCTTAGTTACTTAATTAGGATCTTTTATAAGATGTTAGAGAACTTAGATAGAGGGGTGTGGTCTTGGCTAGACCAATAGTTTTAATTCTGCATTTGTTTTGGTTAGCTAGTTCGATTAATTTTAGAAAGGACTATTCACCACCACTCTTGTCTGTCATCTCAACCCTACAAAGGAGCAAGCCAAGACTGCTGCACATCAAGCCCTTGTCGCCACCGGCACCTCCCGTTCATCTGCTCCACCGGCGATCAAACCACGACGGCGGTTCCAGCTCTGTGACTACCCAACCCCCGGCATGTCCTGCGGCAGTTGGTGCTGGAGCACCCCCATGACACGATCACACAAGGGTCATGCGCGCGGGCGCGGTCGTGGTGGTTTTCAACAACCTAGCGGTTCCAGCTCCATCTCTTCTGCGGGCTGGGCACCTGGATTCGATCCATGGACCGGGATGGTGCAGGCATGGCCCATGCCATTCCGCCCCCGTCCTGGTGCACAGTGGCGGAGCCGGGATTTAAAACTTGGGTATTCCATCGATAATTAAAGTCACAAGAATAGTCTAATAATAAATTATTCAGCTAATCGGCATTAAAATATGCATGAAACAAACTGATCCATGTTGGTCATTCGTGGCACGCACGCCTTGCCTAGTGCCCCAGCGGTGCCGCGCCGATTCGCCGTCGCCCGCCACTGATTTCCTGCCGCGACGCCGTCTATTTGCTGCCGCCGTCGGCTGTCTAGGGTTGCAGGGGACGGAGTGCCGGAGTGGGGACTGAGTTCACGGGCACGGGAAGAAAGAAGACCGAAGGAGACGACGTGATTTCAATTTGGTGCTGCCGTGAAGAGCATCTGGTTGTGGTCTACGATGCTAGATGGGCCTCATGGGCCGGCCTGCTATGCGAATCTGGGATGGGAGAAGGAAGGTAGGCTGTTTTTGGGCCATTTTGGGCTAAAATAGCGAACAGATGACAGAAATACACCATTATATATATATATATATATATATATATATATATATATATATAATTATACATACATATCTATTAAAACTTGTATAAAAAAAGTTGGGTATTCCCGGGAATACCCAGGAATACCATTAAATCCGCCCCTGCTGGTGCACCACCCCAGCAAGCCTACTTCACCGGGACACCGCCAACACCGCCTTCTTCACCTGATGTTTGGAATCATCAGGCCCTCCTGGCTGCCGTGACAATGTCCGCCGACTAGACCCCAAGCCGCAGAATGGACGTATGTTTTGTTAGGCTGTCGATGTGTCTGTTGGTTTTGGTTATGTTTAGGAACGCAGAAATTTGATTACATTAATTGCATAGCGTGCCAACTGCAAAAGCTAGCTTTCGACAAAAACAAGATGGGCCTTTTTCCTTTGCGGCCCACTAAGAGGCCCAGGAAGACTATTCATTTGGAAGCAGCAGGCCTAGCGCCAGCGCACTGGAACACATTTTAACACTGGAACCGGGTATCTAATCTAATCCAAATCTAAACATGCCTACATCACAAAGGGCACCTTTTTTCTTTGGCTGTAAAAAGAACGCCTAGATCGAGTATCACATTTCATACTTCTCACCACACAAAGCAAAATTACTGCCATCAAGAACAAAACCCAATTATCACAACTCATTCATACAGATGCTCCGCTACAGTTTGCTGTTCCTCGTTCACAGCTGATGATGACCTAATTAAGAGTCACTGAATTGTAACAGGGTGAGAAGGAGGTTAGACAATCTCCTCCTATGCCTACTCTTAACCGAGTCACGTCAACCAGCCACACGGCAGATTGGCAGAGTCTACAGACACGAGCTTAGTCCAGGTCTTGTCATTTGCATCTACTCGGTGTCAGTGTCGGTGAGGGTAAAGGATTCCAGCTTGGACAGATCCGGCACCCAGCAGGACAGTTGTGTTGTTCCTGTCATGAACATCAAGGATCCTGGAGACCACCTTAACAGCGGTGGTTTGGTATCTGTGCTTTCCCAGCATGCAGCCTGATGATGTCAATATATTGTTAGTAAGTGAAGCAGCCAAGGATGATCATGGGCCAAGGGCGGGCTCGCGTACTCGGAGGCCCAACATGCGCTTAGCTGGTAGCGAGTGGGTGTGAGCGTGCCTGCGAGCACGGCGGGGCAGCAGCCCGTGTAATCCATATAAGAGACGAGAGAAAGAGAGGCATCATCAGACAATTTGTAATTAAACTCTCAAACTCACTAAGAACTCCTCCCGCCGTACTCTCCTTCTCCGCCTATTGCTTCGCTGTTCGTCTGATTTCCCTTCCCCAATTCTCCTTCCCTTGCCTACTGCTAACATATATGACCGTACATCAGTCATCAATCAAACAGATATATAACATATAGGTAGTTTCAATACCAAGACATGTTCTCCTGCACCTTTCCGCTCTCAACATTCCAAGCATGAACAGTAAGAGCCTGCAGAAGACGATTATGCAATTATGCGTTGCTATGTAGATAAAAAAAATAATGACTGCAGAGGGCAATAAAGAATGGTTTCGAACCAGATATGATATGGTTTCCCTCAGGACAGAATGATGCCTCCAGTGTTGAACACTAAAGCCCAAACAACACATTCGATCACAATGTGTTGGCCCTCAATCTCCCTGCACAGGTGAGCAGGGAGCTCACCTACACTCACACAAACTCACACGGCTGCAGGATGAAGAAAGGGTTAGCACAGAACACACACAAGGAAAGTGCTGCTGCTGTGCTCTTGAAAACAGAATACTCATTCACAGGACACACTGCAGGTTTAGCAAACTGAACTAAATATTACATTACCATGGCTGCAATTATATACACAGAGGTAGCTAGTGGATGTTGACTGCTGTAGCAGTCAAGTCTAGTCTAGTCTACAGTCCTACCTGGCTGCTAGGAAGTTGCTCTGCAGTTGCAAGGAAGTCGCACTGCAGTAGCAAGGAAATTACAGTCTGTGCTTGCAGCCAGCAGTGGACAGTAAGGTATTGACCTATTGTCAACCTTTTGTCCAGCAAAACAATCAAGGGCAGCAGCAGATTATCTTAACACAATGGCCAATTTCTCCGTAGATAATGGATAGACGAAACAGATGATGACGATTCGCCAATCACCAATGCACTGATAGGCTGCCACATTATGAGACGACAATGCTGGCGCAACAACTCGAGCCATACCAAGATCAGATCAGGCGTAGCAACCTAAGATATTATTCTCCAGTTCCTATCTTGAAAACGCGATCAGAACAGTTTGAGCCGCATCATTCAGGGACAACGGATTGTAATGTTCCGAGGTGACATGATGTCCATCCAAAAGACAACCGATGACTTCACCCGTTCAATCGCATGGATATTATCTTATATGATCTACTCATTCGAAAACAAACTGTATTTAATACATCAACCAAAAATGCCCACAAGAGGTGTTTTTAGACTCTGCTTAAGATCTCACGGGCCAAGGCAAAAAAAATCCTACATCTCACATTGCAACCGGAAAACTACTATCAACTCACCAAGAAACTAGCATTTCCAACTCCATGAACGTGAAACATAGAAAGAAAAAGTCGATGGACTGTACAAGCTATTTGAAGCAGGATACCATGTTTATAACTTCTGCAAGACTTTGGGCTAACATGGAAACACCTAGATCTCTTACTTCAGGAAGGTTGACGATATGAAAAGGAGCACATAAGTAACACACGCGGTGCTCACTTCCAAGTTTCTTGGACCGGGGAGTATAGGAGGAATTACAGATACCATCAAGAAGGTGCCAAGGAACCAGGAAGCAAAGAAAGAACCAAACCTGAAAAATCAAATAAATCTTAGCGTGTCAGGAACCACCTAATGCATAAAACAATATATTAAAAAAACAACTAAAGTTTCTTTCAAAAGAATCACCTAAAGCAATGTACACAAATGTTAATATTCACAAATTAAGATGCCAAAGACTGCTTACTTTTAATAGTGTGTTAATCTCAGCAATAGCAGTTACGGTGAATTGACAGGAAATGTTGGTGAGCCCACTAAGAAGACGCTACAACAACAACAACAACCAACAACAACAACAACAACAACAACAACAACAACAACAACAACAACAACAACAACAACAACAAAGTTGGGGTAGCGTCTTCTCAATAGCGTCCACTACGAAGACGCTATTCAGCCAAAACCATTATACTCTGCTTATTATTATCAAAGACAAATGATTATAATAAGCTCTAATGGCCCAACCCAAACTAAATAAATTCTAAAAAATGCCAGCTACTGCAGTGCTCAATCACAAATATCTACCCTCTGGGCCAATCTGGTGTGTCTAGCCCACAACACACAACCTACATCTACAAGCATTTGCGCACAACTTCCGTATGCTTATGCATCAGAAAACTGACTTATTAATTCAAATATGGACTGGCATGATTGGCATCAACAAGTTGACAGGCCTCCGCACAACTCTTGAGCAACTAGGCAAGAGGTTGATCTATCCGTGAACACCGGAACGGTGCTAGAAATGGCTTCGAACCAGGCCTGTGCTAGTGGACAGGTGCTGCATTACCATAATTTGGACCAAACTCTAGAGTTTTGGGTCTAAAACAACAACTGTTTACCAAAGATAAACTTGGCTGGACCCATGCTGACACTCAGCATTGGCCCTCGCTCCGCCCCTGTGACACCATAAGTTATACCAGCAAAGAGATTGTTTGGAAACATGGAGCTGATAAGAACAGGTCCTCTTCAATATTCTGGTTCAGAAAACTTTCATAAAAGAATATGATTACACAAAAAAGTTGTCAAGTCTATGCTTTGCTCCTAGCATGGCAAAATTATAGTACTGTATTAGGGGAAAAGACTTATTTCCCACTCCATGGAGTGACCATTTAGGATTTGCAACTACTGCCACTGTAATTTATATACGAGTATAAAATACATCATGGGTCCTTAAACTTTTCAAGGAGTCTCACTTGGGTCCTTGAACTAAAGGGGCGAGGGATTCTCACCTGGGTCCTCTAACTAAAAAAGTCACCACTTAGATCCTTCAACTAATGTCGAGCCTGAGTAGAGGTTCAAATCCCATCACGTCACCTCTATATGCGCCAGCGTGGATGAGGCCAGGTGAAACTTGCAGACCCCCTCCCTCCCCCATCTCCTCCATGTCCACTTCCTCCTGTCTCCCGCTGGTCCCACACCTGCCTCATGGCTGCGCCTGTGTGACTCGCCTACACCGCCCGTCGACCTTACAGCTACGTCTGCGCTTTAGAGGCACACTCAGTGGCCATGTAACATACAAATAGAGGTGAACTGCAGGAGAAAGGGTGATTGCAAGGGGAGAGAGATGGAGAGGGAGGGTTTTTTGCAACTTTAATCGACACGGCCACATAGGCAGCTGGTGGTGACTTGGACCTTTAGTTGAGCGCCACTGTAGATTGAGGACCCAGATGGTCACTTTTTTAGTTCGAGGACCTAAGCAAGAATTTGCAGTACATTGAGGACCCAGATAGTCACTTTTTTAGCTCAAGCACCCAACTGAGAGTCCATGAAAAGTTGGACCTGTGGTGCATTTTATTATGTTTTCTACTCCATTCAGTAGCCTCTTAACTTCTATTGCACAGCTAAAATCTTAACTTCTAAATATCATAACAACAATATATCTGCAGGCCAACCTACAATGCTAAAAGCCTAAAATATATGTCTACAGTAATCTTTACTTCCAAACTAAAATGCTAAGTTGTCAAGTCCAAGATCTGCCATTGACCACTGCAATACAGTCACAGGAACATAAATACATCTCCCAGCATATTTTCAAATAACGGACCTATCAGTGGAAGTTCATGACTACCAGATAAGGATTAGATAAGGAGATCATCTATTTTGCATTTGCTTGCTTGCAGGATATGAGAATGCAAAGGTTCTTCTATAGTTTTATGCAGGGTTTTTTTATCAGCCGAAAGTCGCCGATATTTCCGAAATTTCCTTTCTATCCCCGGGGTCCGATAAAATTTGATATCAGCCAAATTTTTCCCTTCTTTCCTGTTTCTACACAGACAATCCAAAATCAGCCACGCGACGGTCCAACACTTATAATGATTTATTCTTGTTTTGATTTGTGAACAAGTGATGTTTAATATCTTATGAATAGTTTCAAGTCAAATTCTACAAATTTTTTGAAAAAAAAAATTAAATTTTTTTGAATTTGGTCCGATATTTCCGATATATCTTGCTTATCCTCTTTATCCATGACGTCCGATAAATTTTAATTTCCGATAATGAAAACCTTGGTTTTATGTACCATACACATGCGGTGAGAAAATATGCCCCACCACATATCTGGCTTGTACAGCCTGAAGACAGTGGTGGACATACCATTGTCACCACAACAGGCGTACTTAGCACCGCTGCCAGGAGCTAGAAAAATATTCTTCAGGCAGGATGTCTACTGTGCTAGAATTGTAGGTTGTCAGGCTCAAGTACCATAATAGGATTTATTGATGAAAAAATACCTTTCTCAATGGGAAGAAAATGCTAGACTAAAAATGGTGGCACCATATCTAATATACAGAGTAAATGAATCCAAAACAAATGCACTTGTACTAAGAGCTAATCATAGGCCAATGCAGATGTATAATTAATAAACTAAAATCCTACAATAAGGAGAAAGCATACCCATAAAAGAATGCTCGCCATCCACTTTTGACCCTCCGATAAATGAAATAGATATTTGCTGCACACGAGATGGCCACCTGAAGGGTTGGCCCTTCTTCAGTAGGGAAAGTGAGGGTAAGCACTCCAAGCAAGACAAAAGCAATAGCTGTCTGCCAAATGACTTTGCTACGTGGTGTTTGAAATCTGCCTTGAATAGCCTTCACTGCAAGTGACTGATTAAGTTCCCTAAATTTTTTCTTGAGATTCATTTTTGGTTTTTTCCTATCAAAGAAACTCTGCATGATAATCCTGTCATGGGCAGACTCAATGGCATCAACACTTGGCTTGTGGCCTGCATACTTGCTTATCAGATAGTTCCTAGCAGCTCGAATTTCTTCTTCTGATGCTTCCCTGCTGATTCCAAGACGCTGATATGGATCCTTTACATGGATTCGGGGAAAGATAGCTGAAATAAAATCAAGCAGTCAAAAAGGATGCTCAAGGATTATTATACAGAAGAACTGTTACGAACAACAAAAGCAAAAGGTCAATCACAGGTACATGTAATCTATAAAAAGGGTGGGACAGAAACAGGTGATACTGATTACCAAAATTACTCGTTCCCTACATACATGAATGTTAAATGCGGTGCACTTGGCAATGAAAACATTCAATGTTTATGTAAGGTCAATTATTCTGGAGAACAAGTTACTACTTTGATGTTCCTTAGAAAACCATACATCAGGTTTATTGAAATTCAATATGAAAAAAGTGCCAAACAATCTCAAGTGTATATAAACTAATTATGTAAGATTCTCTTGAAATAGACATGGGTAGCAAATACTCACAAGTTGAAGAATCAGCCATATCCCCAAATGATGCAGTTGCCAGTGGTGTGATTCTGGCATTTCTCGGCGCATAGCAGAAAGAAGTACCGTACTTCGTGTATCTGCATTGAAGGATTTGGATGAGAAATTGTGTTTCTCAATCACAGCAGACACTAGACGAAAGCTTTGAGGCTCAGACGCAAGAAGTGTAAGAAACCATACCTATCCACATTGATGAAGATTTTGTTCTTTTCCTTGCATCCCCTGTTGAAACTCAATGAACAAACAAGCCCCAAGGGTGCAGTTGATACCATTGAAGTAACTGGATATCGTAAGGTTCTTGCGGGATCAGTAGCTAGACCATGACCCAACATCTTTAGCAATATCTGAATATTTTAGACTTGAGTTGCGCTCCCTATGAAGCAAAACAATACTTTTAAATCAAGAACGGGTAAACAAGAAAGGAAAATGGACAAAACCACTTGGAATTAAAAAAATGCATATCTATGGTGTATTTCTCTGTGGTCATTAGAGATCATCCATTTAACAAATGCACCTCTGTTGTCTTCGATTCTAAGGAGATTGGGGACTTAAAAGCGATGACCACAGACATCTTTTTTTTAGAATATGCACCTTTGTATATTTAATAAGAAGGATAAAGTTCCAATATGGAATACAACACGGGCCCATGAAGCGCACCATTCCAGGATCATTGACAAGAGACTTATGGTAACACAGTTACAACCAAGACTAAGAAACAATTGCTAGCAGCAAAACCTGAACACTACCACTAAACCACATGATTCTCCTGAATGTAAAGCTACTGCCCAATACGATATCTAGACCATTTCAATCAATGCAACAAACAAGTCACAGATTCATAGTAATTCGAAATGAACACCCGTTTTTTGTTATCTGGAACTTAAACCGCACCCACACCAAAAGCCTACGGCACCAACTGAGATGGACCTAGCGCATACTAAAGAGGTCAATCGAGATCAACAGAACAACGGATGGATTGACAGCCACATTAGTACTCCACCAAGCAACAAACAAACCCCGAGGTACCAATGGAAAGAAACAAACATTTAGATTTAATTGCTCGCAAGAGCGAATAATCTCGTAGGAGAAAACAAAACTCTGAGATAAATTGAACTTGCAAAGTTGGGAAATCCTAACTTTGCAAAGTTCGATTTTCTCAGAGTTCCATTTTCTCCCGTGAGATTATTCGTTGCTACGAGCAATTAAATCCAAACATTTGTTTCTCCCCATCGGTACCTCAGGATTTGTTGCTTGGTGGAGTACTGATCTGGCAGTCAATCCATCCGCGGTTCTGTTGGCCTCGATTTAACCTCTTCAGCACGTGCTAGGTCCATCTCAGTTGGTGCCGTCGGGCTTTGGGTGTGGGTGTGGTTTAAGTTCTAGATAAGAAAAATAGGGTTTCAATTGAACATTATGCCCCTATTCAGCAATTGTTTCTTAGTCCTGATTGTAACCTGTCAATGATCTTGTAAGGGTTCGCTTCATGGGCTCGCGTTGTATTCCATTTTGGAATTTCATCCTTTTTATTAAATAAACAAAAGTGGATATTCTCAAAAAAATGTTTGTAGTCATGGATTTTAAGTCCCCAATATCCTTAGAATCAAAGACAATGGAGATGCATTTGTTTAATGGATGATCTCTAGGACATGGACATTTGACCACAGAGAAATACACCACAGATATGCATTATCAGAAACACTAAACAGAGAATAAAGTTGTTGCTGTTTATGAAAACTACTGTTTCAAAAACACCAAACAAACAAGAATGCATAGTCATAATTTTTGCAGAAATCAGCACAGAGAAATAATGCTGAGCAGACCAGCATCGCTTGAAACTACATAACAAATATATCAAATAGTATAATCTGCGCATAGTCAACTGAAGATAGGCATGCAATTAATTAATGTATCAGATCCCTAAAGCGTATGAGAGCATACATCCATCCGAAGTAATGACCATAATAATTCTTTTAACTTGAAACATATTCAGACAAGAGAACAGAACTGACCACAGGTTTGGACAGGGTTCCAAGCACGGCAAACACAAAATTATTGCATGCACTAGGAAATCATTCGGCTAGGTTAGGCTTCGACAACTTAATTTTTGCAGAAATCAGCAGCCACTACTAGTAATGAATTACACTACTACTAATGAACACAGAGCACTATCTCAGGAAATGTCTCCTGGAAAAAGCTTACTAACACCAAACCAAGGTGTTTTTTTTTTTAAAAAAAAAGAACAGCAGTGTGCTCTCCTGCAATCCCACTTGTATTGGACATATGTTGATACCCTGACCACTTGTGGGTTAGCTAAGCCTTATGTATCAAGTGATTGCGCTTGACAAAGACATTGATGCTACTGGTGATTGGTGACATTCAGGCTTTGGTTACACTATCAGTCCAAAAATACAACTCTGAACATAAGATCCAGAACTCAACCAAATAATATGAACACCTGCATGTAATCAACGATGAAATCAGAGATTCCAGAATAGTCTAGAAGAAATAGCGTGCAATCTGACTCCCTCCAATTCCTCGACGGCAGTGCAGAGAAATGAAGACCAACATATCTAACAAGTAATAATATTTTGCAGTTGCAGACCCACTTCTCCCACGACGGATCTAACCCACGGGCGGACCCAGTAAAGGACATGGGTGTACACATGTACACCCAATATTTTTTTTGCAAAGCAATCGAAATTAGTAGGCATATACATACACCTGTAATTAGATTCAGATCCGATTACGAATAGTATGTTAGGGTTTGGGCACCTACGGATTACGTTAAGGTTTGGGCGCACGGCTTCGCACAGCAGGAAGGGAGGACCAAGGCGAGGGAATACCTGCTGTCCTGGTGGTGCTCGTCGCCGGCCAAGGTGGCGAGTGGCGAAGTAGGACAACAACGACGGTCGCGGGGGCGAATGGCGAGTGGCTGCAGAGGGCGGACGCCGCGCCGGAACCGGTCGCGAGAACGCTGAGCCCCAGGTGGTGCTCGACCTAGCGTAGTCTCCTCTCCGGATTGCGGCGCGGCGAGCGGATGGAGGAGATCAGCCGCGGGCGAGACGGTGTCGGGCCAAACGTCGAGCAAGGTTAGAAAAAGCGGCGGTATCTAATTATCTATTCGGTGACCTTGCACTTTGTGTGTCATATATATATTATTACGTAATAAAAAAAATAAAAAATTATGAACTTAAAGTTGTAAAAAAAAAAATTAAAAAAAAGGTTCGGTCCACTTATCTATTACATATTATTCTTTTCGATTTAACTCACCATTCCATCTAATCTTGTACCCATTTCTACCCCTTCTCCACGCTCCTCGTCTACCGGCGCTGCTTCTATCTCCTCTGGTTCATGCCAATCACTATGCAACCTTGTGCCCATCGCCCCCTGCCCCGCCCCCTCCAAGCCTCCGCGCTCCTCTGGGTTGTGCCAATCACTATGCAACGAATATAACTAATATTGTATTTGTTTTCACATTTCTGTTCGGATTCGGATTCGGACACGGATAGCTATCGGGATACATATACGAATATGGTTTGTCTTGGTTACGGATACGAATAATGAGTATCGAATACGGTATGAATCGGATTCGGGGAATGTCGGATACAGATATCTATTCGGATATTGAGTAAATCGACATTTATATATATCATAGGTGCACTAACAATTACACTGCTCTATGAGTCCAGAATCCATCTTGATAAAACCTGAAGAGTAAAGCAACAAATAAGAGATAAGATACAGATACACCATACAAGCACCGATCTTCATTGCACATTTCGGGGAGAATGATGGACCAAGTCATACAATACAAACAATTACTCCTCCGTCCCAAAATAAGTGCACTTCTAGTTTTGAGATGAACAGATCAATGTTATTGAGAAATTATATGTATACCCTTATAAAGATATAATCATTGCATTTTGAAAAGAGAGAAAGTAGAAAAAACAAGTAGAGTTAGGTTGTCTCGTAGCCAGAGGTACATTTATTTTAGGATAAATTTTGAACTCTATAAGTGTGTTTATTATGGGACGGAGGGAGTGTTGATATTAATTAATGCAATCACTAAATAGCAACGACGCTAAAAATGCATGGTAATAAATTAACATGTCTCTAAATACTAGTCACCTTTTATATTTACCTATACTTCTTAGCATGGAACTAGGTTGTTATCCCTAATGAATAAAATTTAGAAGTATATAAGTGACACTATGATTTTATATGACTAGGCAAAAATATAAATGATATAAAGATATGATCAATTAAGATTAAGAACAATTAAGAAAATCTGCAAGCGGACAGATAATTATACCATTGTAACATTTTACCTAGAGTATTACCAGGTTGTCATTTATAATTTTACCACTAGAAAGGTCTAGCTAAACTTCTATCTAGAGTATTGATAAACTTTATATTCATGATAAAGAGAGTAAACCAATGTTATGCACTTTTACTAAATAATAGGGATAAGTCACATGATAAAAGATATATACATGATAAGTAATGATCAATCATCATAAATAAATAAGTAGATACACTCCGAGCTCTCTAACTATTACTAATAACGTAATCCAATCAAAATATTAGAAGAATAATTCCTAAGTATTCAAGTTACATGTCAAGCTAATACAACTAATAATCATCGTCAAATAATACTACCATATGTTCCAACCACAATGGAGCCATGAACAGGAGAAGTTGAGTTCAGAAACCTCTGATATACGAATATATCCTTAACCAGACAATGTTCTACCAATATTCTACTGCACAAGGAGAGGACTACAAAGGACTCAATGGACCTATAAAAGTCACACTCATGATCTACCACACGACTGTAACACCTCTGGTGTTAAGCATGCATTAGACACTGCAAATCATGATCATAATGCACCATCAAGCATCATCATCATGCATGCATAATCATGTTAAATAATAATTGGAACAATGCCTTGAAACCTTTGTAACATAGGCTTGAAACATTAGTGTTGCATTTGTTTGTTTAAATAAAACTATGTCATAATTGTACTTGATAGGTCAATAAATATGTTTGTTTGGTAATACAAATAATTTAGAAATGTTTAGCATGTGAATTGGAGCATGTTTTGTATTCAAAGTTTTCTCAAAATTTGCTTTTAAAAATAACTTAGAAAAATGAGTTTCTGATTTAAAATGGACTTTAAATCCCTATTTCAAAATCTATTCAGAATTTCAAGATGCACCCTTAAGCAAAGTTGTAGAGTATATTTTTCTGAGCAACTTTCATTTTGGGGTCATGGCTTGAAACTATTTTGAATTTTGCTCAAAATTTGATTTAAATGCGTTGTCATTTGAAAATAAAATGAAAAATCAATTTCTCTGCTTAACGGGCCGCGACCAGAATTGGCAGTGTTCGCTTCCAGCTAGCCTGGCGCTCGAGTTGCTGCTCCGTCTGGATGAGGCACAAGATTTCAGAGCGTTGTCACCACAGGAGGCTGAGCTGCATAAATCTCTGAAGCTAAGGACCTTGGGCCTCGTCTTCCTTGCCGAGGGGGATGCCAACACGAGATTCTTTCACTTGCAAGCTTGCCACAGGAAGAGGAAAAGCAGAATTGACTCACTGTCAGTAGATGGAGTTCTGGTGGTGAATGAAGATTTGATGGCTAAGTCTTTATATGAATACTACAACTCCATCCTGGGCTCCAATTTTGAGAGATCCAGGAGAATCAACCTGGATGCTATTAGGCTTCCTTCTCTTGGGCTAGGTGGGCTGGAGGCATTCTTTACCGAGGAAGAGGTTCACGCCATTGTCATGGATCTCCCAAATGACAAAGCGCCTGGCCCGGACGGATTTACCGGCATCTTCTACAAGAAGGCATGGGACATCATCAAGGGGAACGTCTTGAACGCGTTTAACGTGTTCTGGTCCCAGGATACTAGGAGCCTCAACCACCTGAATGACGCTTACATGGTTCTGCTCAAAAAGAAGCCACAGCCGACACAGATTCGAGACTATCACCCAATCAGTTTGATCCATAGCTTCAGCAAGCTGGTTACTAAATGTCTGGCTAATCGGCTGGCCTCGGTACTTGATGGGCTTGTTCGCCGCAATCAGAGTGCTTTCATAAAAGGGCGGTGCATCCACGACAATTTCAGAGCAGTGCGCCTCTCTTGCAAGGCGCTACACAAAAAGCATGAGCCAAGTGTGTTGCTCAAGATAGACATCGCCAAGGCGTTCGACTCCGTGTCGTGGATCTTTTTATTGGAAGTTCTGCAGCACATGGGTTTCGGGAGGAGATGGAGGAACTGGATCTCCGCCATCCTGAGCACAGCAAGCACCAAAATTCTATTAAATGGTGTGCCAGGAAGGAGAATATGTCATGCACGGGGCTTACGTCAGGGCGACCTCCTGTCGCCGATGCTATTTGTACTTGTGATGGAAGTGATCAACCACACGGTGTGCTGGCTAGATACAGAAGGACTCCCGGGGTAGCTTGGCACAACAGGAACAGTGCAGAGGGTCAATTTATACGCAGATGACATGGTCCTCTTCGTGTCGCCCTCCGATCGGGACCTCAGGGTGCTGAAAATGACACTGGAGATCTTTGGTCTCGCCTCTGGCCTGTTCACCAATCTAGATAAGAGTGTTGCCACACCTTTGCACTGCAGTGAAGCTGATATTGCAAGGGTTCTGCACATCTTGGCATGCCGTGTCGAGTCCTTCCCCAGACGCTACTTGGGTGTCCCGCTATCTATCTTCAAGCTCAAGAAAAGCGACGAGCATGTGTTGATCGATGCGGTCGCTGCCAAGCTGCCTCTTTGGAAGGGAAACCTGTTAAACATTGCAGGAAGAACGACCCTGGTCAGGTGCACTCTATCGGCGATTCCAGTGCACATGTCCATCGCCTTGTGTTTGTCTCCATGGGCGATTGAGAGCATTGACAAGCTCCGAAGAGCATTCATTTGGTCCGGGGCAGCTTCTATGTCAGGGGGCGATGCAAGGTGGCTTGGCAGGTTTGCTGCAGACCGCGTGATCTAGGTGGTCTGGGCATAGCGGATCTTCGACGGACAGGTCGGCGCTGAGACTCAGGTGGCCTTGGTTGCGCTGAGTCGACCACAACCGTTCCTGGACTTTGTTGCCTGATGATGTGGAGGGCCTGGTACTTGATCTGTTCAGGGCAGCCACCGTCTCGATCTTGGGCAATGGAGAATCCACGATGTTCTAGACTGACAACTGGATTCAGGGATCCAACATTCGTTGCTTGGCGCTGACGGTATTTGCAGCGGTGCCGAAGCGGAAGTGGGGTGTCACTGTCGCGGAGGCGCTGCAGGAACGAACATGGGTGCTCCATGTCACCGGTCCTCGAACAATGAGGCTTCTCACCGAATTCAATGGCCTCTGCAGATTGTTGGAACAGGTTCAGCTTACGCCGGGGACGCCGGATACATTCGCCTGGAGGCTGACGGCCAGTCAGCAATACTCGGCCGCGTCCGCGTATGGGGCCATGTTCTTCGGCTGCTCAAGACCGTTGGGCGCTCGCCAGGTTTGGAAGATGGCAGCGCCACCACGCATCAAGCTCTTCTTCTGGTTGGTCCTGCATAAGAAGTGTTGGACGGCGGAGAGAAGATGGCGTCACGGCCTTCAGGACAGCCGCTCATGTATCATCTGTGATCAGGCGGCCGAGACGATGGATCACATCATCCTCGACTGTGTCTTCAGCAGAGAGGTCTGGTCATCATGCCTTCGAACCTTCCGTCTGCAAAATCTGGTGAACGTTCAGGAGCTCGACATCATGGAATGGTGGACCAACGTCAGGAAACAACTGCCCAAGACCATCCGTCGGGGTTTTGATTCTCTTTTCTTCCTTGTTGGGTGGAATCTTTGGAAGGAAAGAAATGTGCGGACCTTCGACAGAGCACCTCGGCAACCGGCAGAACTTGTGCAGATCATTCTGGATGAGGCGTCCTTGTGGATTGCAGCGGGCTACAGGGCCTGGGGCAGTGGACGCTCTTCGTCATATGGGTTGATGTAGTGCCCCCCCCACTACCCCAGACCAGTTTTTCCCCTACGGTAGGTAGCAATCGTCTCGGCTGAGAACCTCCCGTCAGAGGCGCTACTTCTTCCCTCGCGTGTCCGGTAAACCGACGCAAAAGGCGTCAGGATCGTCAGGAGCTGTCCGCTCTCCCTCCGAAAACACGTTCGCGCTCCAGGAAAATGAGTCTCGCGCGCTCCAACTATGGGTATGGCCCACACGTAAGAGAGAAGAGCCAAAATAATGGCGCGGCTGGGAGGCGCACGCGGATGCACGATGAAAATATCTCCTCATCCTTATCCATTCACCTCCTAGTGTGGATTCCTAATTAAATGAGCTGCTAACTACAGATTTCACACTACCGCAGATCATATTTCATATGTGATTGTTTTAATACATTTTAATTAGCTAGCATAGCTACTTTAATGTTTCCTTTCACCATATGGATATAAGGGAATCCTTTTCTTGCAGGTGAAATGTGTATGCTTCTGCAAGACAAGGCACTTTTCAGCTAGATTAGGTAAAAAATATTCATCAATTATCCTATGCCTACTTTAACTTTCGTCACTTAATAGAAGCATGCATATACCTACATTTCATTATTTTCACATGTTTCAGGTCATCGACCATATATTGACTGTTTTAGTGCTTTACAGAAGCAAATTGTGATACTTGTACAGAAGGTGGGAAAGGGGAAGCATTATGTTTACTTATATTTGCTTGAGCTCCAACTGTCAACCTCTGATTTGTCCAGGTGCTGCTGCCATCTCCCTCCAGCCCTCACTTAAATGAAGAAATTTTGAATAGCCAGTAAGTTTTTCCTCAGTAATATCTTGCCTTACATCATTGATAACTGTGATTACGTTCTTGTCATGAAAAAATTGAGAGTTTAGCTGTTGCAAAATTATTTGCACAATGTTACACAATTGGGATTGGAGAAAATATTCTGTGGACTGCTTGTGTGTGATAAACTGCTACTCACTACTAGCTGTTTATGTGCCAACAGTGATTGCCTTTGAGTAGTGATGGTATGCTCTTTTTCCTAGGAAATCTGAGCACTAGTTACTAATAATTTCCTTTTGATGCATAGGGCAACTGGAGATGGATCCTCTCATGCTTCAGCAAACCTTGACAACAGTGGTGTACATTGAGTAGTGAAGGATGGAAGTAATCTGTGGAGCCAGCATACCTTGTGAGTAATTTTGGCACCAGGGAATGTAGCTTGTGTGGCTGTCTTGGTTGGGCAGCAGCACAGATTATCAGAGAAATTATCTAGCTATTCCCATGTAAAATGTAGCCTATGCTGATTGTGCAACAGCTAATCCATTTTTGCCTTGTTACTGCCTACGCTCTGTGCTAGAGTGAAAGGCCGTTTAGGAAGCTGTAGCTTCATGTTGCTTGCTCTGATGTTTGACTTAGGGAGATAGCTTCATACTGCCAGATGTATGACTTAGCTAGCAACTTAGGTTCTCTGCTAACTTTGTGTTGTATTCAAGGCGGTTGCCATATGTATGAATTTTAAGTGATGATGGTAATTTTAAGTGATGATATATGTATTGAGACTCTTGAATATAACATTTATGGCCCCCTTATGGTTGAATGGTTCATTGATATAATGTGATAGTTTGAGTGGATTTAAATTATTTGAATGGGAGGCTAAACATTAGGGATAATTTATGTTTGGTTCTTGATGGTGTATGACTGAAAAACTACTGTACTCACTCTTGGGCACCGTCAGGGAAGGAAAAGGGTTTTTCCCTGACGGTTGTTCAACCAACGGGGAAGCCAAACAGATCTCTGACGGTAGGGCACTGACAGGAAAGGTTCAAAACATTCCTGACGGGATGTGACTGACAGGGATTACCTTCCCTGAAGGTTATCCCTGACGGTTCCTGCCGTCAGGAAATATTCCGTGACGGTATTCCGTCAGGGAAGATAGGCTTTCCGTGTCAGTTCATCCCTGACGGGTCATCCCTGACGGTAACCGTCACGGATAGTCTTCCCTGACGGTTTTTGGTATTTTCCCTGACGGAACAGGCCGTCACGGAAAAACTTGCCTGGGTAGTGCCCCCTTCTCTCTTGTCCCGCTTATCTTGTTTCGTGTAATCTACAATCCCGTGTGAGCTGAGTTCAGTTGTAGCATCGGTAATCTTTGGATTACCGTGGTGTGGTAGTTCAAAACTCTATTCCTCTGCTTAATGAAATACATGCCATGCATGTTCTCGAAAAAAAAGAGTAAGCAGAGTTGTCACCATCGTTCGTCAGTAAGTAGCCTTGAGAGAGGGAGGGCAGCAACAACTGAGTAGTAGCTGTAGAATTGGTACTGTAGTTGGGCGGTGCATTTGATTACCATAGACTACCATACCATGATAGCTAACGTATGTGACAAAATATGATTGCCACGTAATTTTTTGTTACACGTACTTTCCCAACGAACTCGCAATTGGCGCATCTGTGATCTTGGACGAACAACCCATCTAGCTAGGCCTAACTAATATAATAATACATTAATTTTAAAGAATGGTTGCACATATATGAAAAAAAAAGTGACGTCCGATGCTATTTACTACGTGATAAAAGATATAAGAATATTTAAGCATAAATTTTGTAATAAATCACATTTCCATTATATTTGTGCTAAATGAAAAGAATGCAAAGGTATATATACTCAACCCAACGAAACATATCTACCGATGCTCCATTATATATTTATGATGATGAATGAAATACAGTGTACAATATAAGGCAGCATCAGCTGATGGACTCAACCCTAAACTGCTAGCTGATTTTATCTTACGTATAAGCAATCATGGACGAAGAATTATTAACTACTCCAAATCTAAGCTAATAGCTAGACGCTAGTCTACCTAAGCTATAGTCTTCGTCCATTATAGTTTATTCCATTCCAATGCAGATCAAATCCTAACAACTAACTCAACTCAAAAGTGGTTGAGCTGTGAGATGCCAAGAAACGCCATGATGGGTCCCTGGAGCATCTGCATGACGGCCCTCCACCCGGCCTGCGTCGGGTTGACTTCGTCCCAGTAGAAGTAGTCCTCCGGCCGGTCGCAGAGCCAGTACCGGCCGTCGGGGACGCCGCAGTATGCGCCGTCCTCGTCGTAGCTCTCGCAGCAGGGCAGCAGCCGCTCCTTGAACCGCGCCGACAGCTCCGACCCTTCTGCCGGCGGCGCCACCATGTCCATCATCACCGTGTACACGTCCAGCACCATCACGTCGTCGTCGCCGTCCAGCCGGTCCCGCAGCGCCGCGTTGTGCTTGGCGGGCCCGTCGTTGCCGCCGTCGAGGCACGAGGTGTGGTTGGTCCTCCTCGCCAGCCACGGCGAGCACCCGAACGGGGGCAGCGTGCTCACCACCACCTTGGTCACCCCCATCACTACTGGATTCGGACGCTTTGCCCTCGGCAAAACCTTTGCCGAGTGTAGCACTCGGCAAAGAGCCTCCGGTAAAAAATACGTCGGCAAAGAATTCTTTGCCGAGTGTCTTTTATCGGGCACTCGGCAAAGACTTTGCCGAGTGCAAACATGGCTCTCGGCAAAGAAAAGTGACTGTGACGGCGCCGGTTCCGTCAGTGCATGCTTTGCCGAGTGTCATGTTAGAGGCACTCGGCAAAGATTTTTTTAATTTTTTTTTCATAATTTCTTTGCCGAGCGCCCTGCCAGGGAGACGCTCGGCAAAGATTTTTTAATTTTTTTTTCGTAATTTCTTTGCCGAGCGCCCTGTCGGGGAGGCGCTCGGCAAAGATTTTTTAATTTTTTTTCGTGATTTCTTTGCCGAGTGCCCTGTCGGAGAGGCACTCGGCAAAGATTTTTTAATTTTTTTCGTAATTTCTTTGCCGAGTGCCCTATCGGAGAGGCACTCGGCAAAGATTTTTTTAATTTTTTTTCGTAATTTCTTTGCCGAGTGTCCTATCGGAGAGGCACTCGGCAAAGATTTTTTTAATTTTTTTTCATAATTTCTTTGCCGAGTGTCCTATCGGGGAGGCACTCGGCAAAGATTTTTAAAATTTTTTTTGTAATTTCTTTGCCGAGTGCGGTTCAAATTTGAAATATTCGAAAAAATTCAACGAAACAAAAAAAATTAAGGAAATACAGTAAAAACACTCAAAATTATCAAAAATTTTGAAACTGAGATTCAATTACTGCAGCAAGGCCCCAGAAAAAAATGGGGCAAAAAAAACAAAAAAAAATACTTTGCCGAGTGCCAGATAATGGGGCACTCGGCAAAGAATTTTAAAAAATCTTTGCCGAGCGCCAAACGGTGGGGCACTCGGCAAAGGCTAACGGCAAGTGGCCGCCGTCACGCCGGCTACCTTTGCCGACGGCCAAAATTTGCCGAGTTCCCAGCCCTCGGCAAAGGGAAAATTTGCCGACGGTCCACCTTTGCCGAGGGCATTTCTTTGCCTGGCACTCGGCAAAGGCTGCTTTGCCGAGGGCATTTCTTTGCCGAGTGTCTCTGGGTTTGGCGCTCGGCAAATATTCCCTTTGCCGAGTGTCCGAGGAAATGCGCTCGGCAAATAATTTTGCCTTCGGCAAAGCAGCTGTGTCCTGTAGTGCATGTCCTGCAGCTGCGACACCACGCTCGCCACCTCGTCCACCACCGTCGGAATCAACGCTTCGAACTGCATATCATATTTATATATATAGTATATAATATATATACATATATAGATCGTATATAGGAGTAGATAGATGAGAATGAAACTTACGCCGTCGGCATCGACTTGTGCGTAGTCATTGCCGGAGAAGGCGATGAGCGCCACCGACTCCTCGAAGTCCTTGTCCTCCAGAAGGCCGTCGCTGACGAGGTCGCGGAGCTGCCTGACCTGGGCGTGGAGCGTGGCCACGCGGGTGCCCGCGGGCGCGGCGCCCGGTGGCGCCTGCAGCACGCCGGCGCCGCCGACGGCGAAGTTGATGCCGGAAGGGTCGACGACCTCGCCGTCCCAGCCGTCGCCGTTGTAGGCGGGCGGGGACTCGCGCTTGCCCATGATCTTGGCCATGTAGTCCGACTGCACCAGCCCGTCGGAGAACCGGCCCGTGGGCTTCCGCCCGTGCGCCGCGTCCGACATGCCGAACGGGTAGCACCACGTCTTGGAGTAGCCGCCGAGGTTCGCTTCCGTCGCCAGGTTGCCCGCGTCCGCGAACTCGTCGCCGAACACGAACAGCATGTGCTTGTGCGTCCGCCGCTTGTCGCCGCCGTGGTGGTGTCCGCCGCCGTGGTGACCGTGCTCGTGGTGGCGCTTGGACGACGTAACGTTACCGCCGCCGCCGGCAGCCACTGCTCGCGACTCCACGACTGCATCACATGCATAGAAATTCATTCAGAATCTATCGATCTGTATGTGTATATAATGTAGACGATCGACAATGCAATAAGCTAGCATAGCATTACCATTGAGAAAGAGGAGAACGAAGCAGGCGGCGGCGAGGAGCTTCGTTGTTGTCGTCGCTGGGTGGCGACCTATGTGGGAGATGGAAGACGAAGATGTTTGGCTGCGTGCTCTCAACGGGTTGCCGCTGCTCCTATTTATATCCTGCAGAAACTAGCCCTAGCTAGGGATACGGGAAGGCCTTCCCAAATCATTCGGTTTTTTTTTCTGCGTTGCGGCTGCAGATATCATATCATAATAACGGGAGTGGTTGCGATTAGGAATATTCTCCCTGTTGTACGGTTTTGTTGTTCTTTTCAAATCTTTTCGTTACAGGAGTTATCAGATACTCTCGGCGTTCCGACCTATATAATATTTTCCTACCTATCTAGACATATTATTATATCTAAATACATAATAAAATTGATAAAAAAAGTCAAAACGATTTATAACTTGGAACAAAGGGAGTATGTTCTGGGCCTACTCAGGGCCGCAGAGCGTGAACTAGATTGACCTGTAAAATTCATTAGTTCATTCCAGAAAAATATGTTATACTGCTAATTTACACACTTAAATGCATCTATTTTAGTGGAGCTTGTTACTTTTTAATCAAAAGGCCGAATATACTCATTTTGGTTGCAAAAAGGCTTAGTTTTATCTCTACATTTTCAAAATGACCATTCTTTTGAGCTCAGTTTCTTCCCCGAACTACTGAAGTGATCGATTTAGTCCTTAAAGTTCGTATTTTAGAAACAATTTCATCAACAAATTATCAAAGTGCATTTTAGTCCATAAACTTTCTTTTTTACTCAACTTCGCACGTTGTCCAACATTGAGGGCGTGTTTGGTTCTAAGGACTACTCCCCTATCACATTGTCGGTGTCTAGAGAACCGAGGGTCTAAACAGAACGACGAGTGAATTTGTATCTGCGCGTCTAGTCCCGGATGGTGTGCAAAGCGGACACAAGGGTGTATACTGGTTCGGACAAGAATGGCCCTACATCCAGTGGATTCTGCTGCTGCTCGTGTTGCTTTGCACCGGAGTGCTTATAGTAGGGGTTACAAGCTTTTTTTTGAGAGAGAGCGGATCCAAGTGTGTGTGTGTTCGTTCCTCGTTTTTGTGTTCTCTTCGCAAGGTGTGGCCCCTGCCTCCCCTTTTATAGTTTCCAAGGAGAGGGCTTGAGTTACATTCGTGGGAAAAAGATAAAATGGGGAAAAGGTGAAAGAGAAAAACAAAAAAGGTGGTCTCAGGTGCGGCCGTCTTCCTCCTTATCCGGTGGGAATAGTTCCCCTATAGCGCAGAGATGTAGTGGACGTTGATCTTTTGGCCTCTCCATCTGCTGGTATAACATGTTGTGGCCATGCTTCGTTCTGTGCGCGTCTGTGCCGTCGAGGATGGGCTGTATAGGCACCCGGATTCGCGTAGAGAGGGGGTTAGGTGGTATAGTTGCCGTTACCCTCGTCGTTGTAGAGGTATAGACGTCATTGTGGTGGAATGACCGGGGTCATGTTGGGTCAGAGCATGGTTCCTGCATTCCTGTTGACTGTGCACGGTCACGTCCGTCCCATCGGCGGGAGTGGGTGCCGTGGTGAGGGCCCCCGTGGCTCCCTATCTTGCCAGAGGGCTCCACGTGTCCCTCGGATGAGGCAGAAGTACGCCAAGGGGATCCGGCGCTCCCGTGCTTTCGTTGCCGGGGTCGAGCGAGGCGGAAGTCGTTCCCGACGCAGCGCAGGGGTCGGGCGCTTTGATGACGTCGTAGGGGCTTGGGCGAGGCAGAAACTGCCGCCCGAGGCGCCTATCTCGCCCGAGACCTCTCCGCAAGATTCGGGCGGGATTGAGGTTGACTCTCGGCTTCGAGCAACTAACATGCTGTCAGCGTTTTTAGCAGGTTGGTTTTACCGGGGCCCTTACAATGGGGCTTTAGCAAACACGCAGGGTGCCGTATTTTGCTATCTATTGGGTACCTTGGTATTTTTATACTCGACACACATCGAATGTTTGGACACTAATTTAGAGTATTAAACATAGACTAATTACAAAGTTAATTGCACAGATTGAGACTAATTTGCGAGACGAAAATCTATTAAGTCTAACTAGTCCATGATTTGACAATGTGGTGCTACAGTAAACATGTGCTAATGATGGATTAATTAGGTTTAATAGATTCGTCTCACAAATTAGTCTCCATATGTGCGACAATACATCATTCCATGTAGGGAGAGGGATGAAGTTGACCTGAAAATAAAAGTTTGAGGACAAAATTCAATTTAGTAGTTCATGGATTATTAAGTAAAGCACAAAATGCAAAGTTTAACAACTGAAATGGTCATTTTGATAGCTCCGGGATGAAATTGAGCCTAAAAATAAAGTTTAAGGACTAAAAGAGCTAATTTGAAAGTTCAGGGATGAAATTGAGTCTTGAGCAATAGTTTAGGGACAAAATGACTTTTTTGCCTTTTTAAAACTCAGAATATATGCACATGCTATCCTACGAGTGAAGGAAGAAAATTTGGAGGAGAAAAACTTTTTTTTCTCTTTCTTTGGATGGGGCTAATCCACGTGCTAGCTGTTGAATAATATTCAACGTGTCGGTAGTGGAGGTCCATCGCAAAATTTTGTTCTAGGAAATTCCCGTAGCAGTAAACTGCCATCCAATAGTAGTAAAATCGACTAAAAGTTATAACCCGCTTGATTCTATGCACTAATTCAAGTCCAACGTTTATTCCTGTTTGTTGGGCTTATGGGCTGCTACATGTTTAGTGGGCCTCTCTCTTTCATCTTAGTTATTGGGCTTTTCAATTGCACAGAACTTATATCTGACAAACAACAACAGATTTGGTCTGCGTGGGCCTTTTTTGTCTGATGGAATTTGTGTGCTAGCTTCTCCTAAAACACATAGTTTTTTCCCTGTTGTAATTTGTGTGTTTTTTAGGCAGCCAACAATCATGTGCTAGCTTCTCCTAAAACACATGGTTTTTTGACTGTTGGAATTCGTGTGTTTTTAGGCAGCCAACAACCATATGCTACCTTGGCCACTCTTACTATGGAGGCTATGTTAGAATCTGTATAGCAAAACGTAGGCTCTAATAGATGTGCTATCCGACTTTGTAAAATGAGAAGCTGAATATCCCTTGATTTTAGGTGGTTATAGAAAGCTAACCACGCATGCTCGATCCACTTTGTAAAATATATAGTAAGGTTGTTGTGGACCTTTTTCTTTTTTAAGGAGTTTTCTATTAACAATGAAATTTGGCTACTAATTTTAGTAAAGTTATTGGAGCGAGTTGCTCTAAGATCTGCCAAACTGTTAAAATAAAGTTGTTTTGAGTTTTTCAACCTAAAACTAATGATTCTAGTGGTGTATTTTTTAAATAAATTTTTTGCTCAATCTAGACACAATTATATAGTAATATTTTTTTCTTATTTGGAGTAGTATCTTATTGATTTAGAGTACTGCCTACTTGTTTTGGAATATTATCTTGTTCGATTATTATAACATGTAATTGTGAGTTTCGTAAAGAGTCGTAAGTGTCCACTAGCAAGCTACGCATTGCAGCTAGCATGCGGCATGCCATTGATAGAGCCCGAGAAAAATAGGCAAATAGCTAGAACACACTAGATTAGGACAATAACTAGCTTCTTGAAGCTCCTCAGCTCCTGGTTAGATTTTAGAGCCGCTTGCCACATGATGCTACCTAGACCAAACAATATGCCAGCATCAACAGTATAATAATGGAGTAATTATCCAAATGGCATACAATCCGACAATTGTTCACTAAAATATGAATCCCATTAATTTGATGCTAAAAATTGATGACGATTTTGTATAGTGCATCAGCAGAGTCCGTACGGCGGGGGGCGAACTACAACAACTAGCGACTCTTGAACACCTTAATTAGAGCTCCACCATGTCGACACTCTAGTCTCGACGTTCTTGTCCACTATGGTCTTTGGGATTTGCAAGAACCATGCCTTGTCTCCAACAATCATCATCAATCTAGAACGAACTGATAGAAACCAGAAATAAAAAAGAATAATAAGTTACCCAAATTTGATTTGATGTCATTCAGAACACTAGATAAATACATAAGACATGATAGTAACATGGAAATAATGATATATATAAATTGATTAAAAACATATATCTTCAAAAACTTATATAAATTCGGTAATGCTTCAGTTAGGCCATCCGTCAGCTCGGACGCTGACTTCCTGGGCCTGCGGACCAGCCCGGCCCGCTCCCCTCACAGTTCATCTAAAAATAACGAACGCAATTTTCTTTCTCCTCGCTCAATCGCTCGTTGTGCCGCGATACCCGCACCGACCACCAAGCCCCGCTTCTCTCCACGCTGCTCCTGGCGCCGCACTCTCCGCGCCCTCCTCCATCCTCCGTCTCCACCACATCCGAGCGCCAACGACCACCTTCCTCCCTCTCCACCGCGCTCACTGAGCGCCGCGCAGGCACTGGCCGCCGCGTGTGGCCAGGCGGCCAGGAGAGGCACAGCTGGCCGCTGCTAGGTCGCGCCACCATCCTCGGCCACTGAATGCCCGAAACCGGTCGTTCCCAGTTTGCTTTGCGTCGTCCAGAAGAAGGGCGAACAACGCATGTTTCAAGAGTATGTTTCAAGTGTTTCAAATGTTCCATAGGTATGTTGCAGGTGTTTCATATAAATGTTGCAAAAGTAGATCGGGATGTTGCATATGTTGCAATAGTTGTACACGTATATTGCAAGATTTTATTTACAATGTTTCATTTGTTTTTCAGACGCATGTTGCAAGCGTGTTTATCTAGATATTGCATATTCACACATATGTTGCAAGTGTTTTATCTGGATGTTGCGTATGTTTTGCAATGGTTTTCAAGTGTTTTCAGGTGTTTTTACAAGTGTTTCAGACGCATATTTCAAGTGTTTCATCTACCTTCATACATATGTTTCGAATGTTGCATCTGGATGTTTTAAAAGTATATCGGGTGTTACCCATGAATTCTTGATGTTTTCAAACAACTATTTGAATTCTTGATTTTTTTTTAGACTGAAATTTTGACACTGATGTTTTTTGAATTTCCATTGAAAACAAGAGACTCTAATTTCATGTTTCTTTGTACTCCTGATCTGCAAGAAGAATTAGAATTTATTCCCTACATGGGTGAAGAATACGCGTAGCCATTACACAGAGTATTTAAAACTGACGAATGTTGCCTCCGATGGAATAGCCCGAGGATATCTTCCCTGTGCAAGTCTTGGAGGATGGTATGTCCACTATGGTCTTTGGGATCTGCAAGAACCATGCGTCGTCTCCGACAATGAACATCAATCTGAATTGTCCTGATTTATGATTTATGTGGCAGATTTATGATTTTTACTAAGTCAGATTTGTAACCAAGAGTGTGGATAGGAAATCCGAAAAAATTGCGATAAAACCGTCATACATGTAGTAAAAGTATAATCATAAATTTAGTACTCCTCCCCAACCGACTTAGTTTGACTTGATTTAAATAAATAAATAAATTGATCCTATGCGCACCGCCCCATCTCCATTGCCCACGCTAAAAGGGCGTGGGGCCCGCTTGGCAGGCGGCGTATAGGTGAGGGAGGTGCCGCGTGCACAACGCTATCCGGACCGCCATCCTCTCCTCGCTCTCTCCTCGCTCTCTCCGGACGGCCATGGAGGTGGGCCGGCGGAGCTCGCGCGGCGGCACCCGGCGGCCTCCCAGCGGCGCGGCTCCCCTCCCTCCCTCCACTCCTTCCCGCGCGCAGCTCGCCCGCCGGCCATGGAGGTGGCCAGCGCGGAGGTCGCCCACCGCCCTCGCGTCCGCGCGGAGCTCGCCGGCGCGGACCTCGCCCGCCGTCCGCGCGCCCGTCCGGAGCTCGTCCGCCGCCCGGAGTTCGACCTCCGCCGGAGCGGAGCCCGCCTGGAGAGGATAGCGAGAGGAGAGAGGAACGCCGAACTTGGCGTTTCACTGTGACGAACTGAGCGATAGCGGTTGTTTTGCCGTTCCGCGGTGCACGAGTTGAAACGGTATCCCTAGCGTTGCGATGGGTTTGACGGTCCGCGGTGCGGATAGCCTAATCATCCTCTCTCGTTATTCCCCTTCAGCCCTTCTTCCCCGTCCAAAACCCCAACCCCAAGAAAGAAACCCCCGCCGCCGCCATGGACGACGCGATCCCCGTCTCCACGCGCCTCCGCCGCACGACGCCCTACCACGACGCCTACACGGTCCGCGTCTACGACGAGCGGCTCGCCGCGCTGGCGACGGCGCGGCCCGCCGACGCGCGGCGCTGGGTCGCCACCACGCGCTGGCTCCACGGGGGCCTCCTCTACCGGGGCCGCCTCATCGTCGGCCTCGGAGTGCAGTGGACCCCGACCCGCGCCCCGCTCCGCGGCGACACCCCCGTCCCCGCCACGCTCCAGCTCTGCGTCGGACACCGCTGCCTCGTGTTCCACCTCGCCCGCGCCGACGCCGTCCCGGAGGCGCTGCGCCGGTTCCTCGCCGACCCCAGGGTCACCTTCGTCGGGTCGGGGTCCGCGCACGACGGCCGCATGCTGTGGGAGCACTACGGCCTCGACGTCGCGCACGGGCGGGAGCTCCGCGCCGTCGCCGGCATGGGGAACGCCTCCGTCGAGCAGATGGCGGACCGGTTCCTCGGGTACCCCGGGATCTGCAAGCCCAGGGAGGTCTCCATGAGCGCCTGGCACGCGCCGCGCCTCTCGCTCGACCAGGTCCAGTACGCCTCCGTCGACGCCTACCTCGCCTTCCGCCTCGGCGTCGTCCTCCTCTGCCCCGGCGCCGCCGCGCCTCCACCACCTCCCGCCCGGACCCAGCAGCGCGCTCCCGTCCAACGCGTCCCCGCCATCGTCGACCCCGCGCCTCGTGCTCCCGTGGTCGTCCACGCTGCGCCTCCCGTCCAGAGCGCTCCCGCCGTCGTCCGCCAGGCACCTGCTCCCGTGGTCGTCGTCCGTGCGGCGCCTCCAGCGTTCTTTGGAGTGCCAGTGCCAGCAATGGGTGGCGACGCGGCCATCACCGGCGGCAAGGTCATGGGCACGCACGCCGGCGTGACTGATGATTGCGAGATTGACTCCTACGACGACGTGTACCGCGCTGCTACCCGTGGCCTGCCCGTCAGAGCTTATGCTTCAGATTCCGACTACAGCCTCGACTCCTCGGATGGGTTCGAGGACGTCAGGTTCGGAGCATTCACGGACGAGGAAGATGAGGAGGACGATGGCAGCTACGCCGGGACTGGATCTCTGGCTGCTGACGACATCGACGGCAATGGGGATGGCGATGAGGAGGATGAGGAAGGCTGCGATGAAGATGATCAAGATGATGAGGAGGAGGGAGACTGCAATGAAGACGATCAAGCTGACGAGGAAGGCTGCGATGAGGACGATCTGGAGGATGAGGACGGTTGCAAGCAGGGGGATGAGGAAGGCTACACTGATGAGGATGATCAGGAGGGCTACACCTACACTTGTGGGGCTGGAATGGATGGATCAGCAGAGTTGGTCAGCAACGAGGTGGTGATCGATGGCTGCGAGGAGGACGGTGCACTCGCACAAGACGATTGGTATGATCAGGAGGTCGACTATGGGTTTGATCAGGATGACGAACAGGAGTTCGAAGAGTTCTACCTACTGTGATCGCCTCGCCCGTGCTGATGATCAAGAACCATGCACCCGCGTCGGCCAAGTTCCATCAATCCATAGTTGCCACGTTTCTGCAAATACGCTTTCTTTTCTGTTCTTTTTATGACACGCACGTGATTTGGATTTGAAGACTGTTTTAGGTGTTATTGGTTCCTGCTATGTTTCCACGCTTATATTAATATTAAGTATTACTCCCTCCATCCCAAATTATAAGGCATTCCAAGAATCTTGGAGAGTCAAGGGATTCCAAGTTTGACCAAATTTATATGATAAGATAATAATATTTATGACACCAATTAAGTATCATTAGATTCTTCATTAATTATATTTTCATAGTATATCTATTTGATGTTATAAATTTTTGTAATTTTCTCTATAATTTTGGTCAAACTTAAGATGTTTTAACTCTCCAAGATTCTTGGAATGCCTTATAATTTGGAATGGAGGGAGTAGTATATCTGCTATCAGCTTGTTCTGAATTTCAGAGATAGACGCACGTAGGGTACCAGATAGAATTAGGACCTGTGCTCTGAATGTGAACTTGTCTGTTTGGCTGATGCTTCAGTTCATCAATGTCCAGAGTTCAGTAGTTCAAGTTAGGATTGCTCTTCTACTCATATATCTGGATTCCATGTTATAGATTTAGGAGGACCGGTTTGTTTATTTGCTATGGATGGTTCTATATATGATCATCCTCGATAAAGTCGCACATACTTTCATCGAAATGCCATTGATGTTGATTTCATTCATCGTTGCACGGCGCTGTTTCTGGAATTTTGCTCCTTTTTCCGGAACTCAGTACTCAGTTTTGCGTTTGCACTGATGACCTTCTGACTACGAACTTGTTCAGTTATGACTCTCAACTTTGCTTTGGGTCAGTTCTGTGCCGAAAATTGCAGGGGCCTTTCTGCTACCCATATGCTACATATAACCTACTTGACGAATCATTCACTTATCTTTGGTGTTAGGATACGCAGTCTTGACTGATCATTTACTTACATTTGATGTTAGGATACGCAGTTTGATTTGTGTGCACGACTTGCAAAGCATGCACGGCATGCATCATGCGCCGGCTCATTCCCATGACGATACAAGACAATCCTAGTGCACTGAGTTACACTGGATTTTTAAATTATTAGTAGCACTCTGTTTAATAGCATGCACCAAGTGAACTGATCACTCTGCTAAGTACTCCTATTCAGAACAATCTCAGTTGCTTTTTTTCAGAGCGCATCCATACACTGTAATAAATAAGCTGATCAAGTAAAATCAAACCAAAACTACAGACAAGTGATGGAACATTTGGGGGATTTTTTTGAAATAATATTATTTTAATAATCAATTGTAGATCTAGAAGTTGTAATAACAAAATTGCAGATTTAGATGCCAATCAGCGGACTAGATGCCGATACGAGATCAATCGGCGTTCCAGGAGCCGATAGGAACCTGTCGGCGTTTGGATTGCCAATAGGAGGCCTCACATAGTACATGCATCTTGTCCACGTGGGTGTTATCATTGCCAGTACAGGCGTCTTTGTCCACGTGGGTGTTATCATTGCCGATAGAGCAATTGGCGTTCTAGGAGCCGATACCGGCCACGCGGCAGAACCGACACGGCATCATCGCCTACAAGCAGCAGCACGGATGTGTTTTTTCCTTCTTTTTCTATCAATCGTTTTTTCTATTGATAGTTAGATAAAAAATAGTATATATTTTATGTAACACCCCTGGTGTTACAGGCTCGCTTAGCACCGTGGTTGAGATCTAAAAGAACTTAGGTAAACAAGTTCTTGGGTTTAAAAATTTTACTTCGCATAAATGATGAACGGATAATGGCGGTTAATTGGTTACTTGGAAACGTGCTTGTGCGACCCTAATTAGTAAAAGAGGACAATAGGTTGTTCTAATTATTTTGGCTTGAAAAACAATCTTTTAAAAATCATAACTTGAGCCTTGCGCTTAAGTAAAGTTTTGCGCGAATTGTGTAGATGGGAGTGCAACTTTCTTGTTGGGAAATAATATCGTCTTTCAGTGGTTCGCCAGCTCGGTAACCGAATTCGAAATCTAACCCCGCTTAATTCGGGATCTCGTCCGGGGCGAGCAGAGAGGATGACTAGGTTAATGTGACAGTTAAATTCTATCAAAATTTCCTAAGCGCTAGCTTTGTGTTTTCGGGTAGTTGGTTGCTCCTCACCGGGCTCTTGAGCTGTGTGTAGGTCGTGGTGGTGTTGGAGTTTGGCTTGCTCTCGCTTATCTTCGCTGAACGCGTTGTGAGCCGAGCATTACCTTCTTTCGCGCGATCTGGAACTCGAGTGACGAACCCATCTCGGCATGTCCTTACTGTCCTCTCCAGCTATCCTTTGGTCTGCGGGTGTGCTCTTCTTGACCGCTGGTAGGTTGGGCCTTGGGACAGGCGGGTTGGACTGGCCTCAACCGAGTCGATTTATTTTTTTTGGTGCGCGCTTTTAAATTCGTGTTCGTCAACGCTTGCTCGTGCTCGACCCTCGTCCGCGGTCACCACGCGTGGTCTCTCTGCGCTGAGTGTCGGGCGTGGTCGGCACGCCGCGCTGCCGGCCAGTCGCTGTCCTCGGCGTCCTGCTCGCCTTGGCGGTTTCCGCGCGGGACCCCGGCTGCCTCGTCGTCACGTCGTGCCGCTTGGGCGCGCCCTGTGTCCGTTGCCGTGGGCGGTTCCGCCGTCCTCTTGTCCTCGCTACCGATGCGCCTTGCTGCCCCCCCTGCCCTGCTCTGTCTCTGGACGGCACCGACGCCACGCTTAGTCGAGCCGCACCATGTCGTGCGCGTCCCACCATGCCCCCCCCCTTGTCTCATCAGCTGTGCATGTGCTCGCGTTGTCACCGTCGGGCGAGGTCACCTCGCTGTAGCACGCCCCACCACCGAGCTCATCCGCACGCCTTTTTCCCCGCGACGTGGTCTCGGCCTGGGCGCCGTGCCACCCTTCCAGTTCACGTAGCCTTGGTTTCTTAGCCAAATTCCTCGTGCCAGTGAGAAGCCTAGGAGGTCAGCCAACCACCCCCGTTCTCCTAGTGCATGACTTATCAGCACCAATCGGCAATTGGACATTTTTGCCGCCGCCGGCCTTCGGTGCCGCCGCAGCCAACGATTCGGGGAGGTAAAGCCATCGAGTTGGTAAAAATTCAATTCCTTGTATCTCTAAGCTCGCCTCGACCTCCGCTATCCGCTGCTCTCGGTTGTTGGCCAGGGCGCTCGCTGGCAATGCGGTGGCGCGGCCATGTCTGCCACGGAGCGCCGCTGCGCGGATCGGACGCTCGTGGCCGGGCCACCTTGGCACTTCTCCGCCACAACCGTCACCGCAGCGCGGACCGTGGTAAGGCTCTGTTGCTCCCTAGCCGCTTCTACCTCCCCGTCAGCACGTAGGTTCACCGGAACGCCCGCGCCACCGCCTTGAACCGGCCGACCTTGGCCGCCGCCGTGGCCGACCATGTCACGGCGTGCCGCGCCCCTTGTCTCCGCTCCTTTAGCGTGCGCACGTAGGTGGGGTAGGCCACCGGCCCATCCCCGGCTGCTGGTTGGGTTCCCGTCGGGCGGCCGCGGCGCTGTGTGCCACGCCGTGCGCCGCTCTGCTCCGTGCTGGAGCGTGAGCGCCAGGGACCATCGAAAGTAAGAATTCGGGTTTGAATAAGGTCCCCAATGTAAAATCCATGACTCTGATGAATAGTGCTAACTGCAGCTTCGCGAATAGAAAAGAGAACAGGGACTTTTTAGCTTTTTAGCCAGCACTCACGCTGGATTGCCGACTTGGGCTGGATCTCGGGCCGTAGCTGGGCCGCGGCGCCGGGTGTGGCCACGTTTTCATGCGGGCCGCTTGGGGTGGCTGGGCCGAATCAGTACCGCCAGCCCTTTCCATTTTATAAAGTAAAATTCTAATTTAGCTTCTAAGCAAACTTGAAAAATCAAAATGGAATTGTGTAGAAATCCAAAAATTGTGAAACCAATTTTGTTAGGTTCCTAAAATCATGCTCTATCTGTTAGTGTATTTAGTTAACATAATATTTTGATGTTTCCAGGAATGCTTTATATAGTTTAAGGTGTTTAATATTATCAGAGTATAGCTTGTAGGAATTATTGTGATAAAATGGTGACAGTAGTAATTCTAGAAATTTTATAGTAAGCTCCTAGTTTTATTATATGTTCGCTATGATTGTTATAGCTCCAAAATAATTAGTTTGCTAAGATCACTAATAAGCCCTAGTTCTAATATATATTAAAACTGACAAAATGAGTAAAGTAAAACCTTGGTTTGTATAGCTAAAAGACTGGTCGGAAAATAGCGTGTTGCGGGTAGCAGGGATACGGGGCTTAGTATGTTAGTCTCTACGCTAGTTCGTTGGCCGGAGAGACGAAGTTATATGCTAAGTTGCGAATGTGTGTTTATTTACGTTTCCGTTGCATCACATTGCATATCGTATAGGGACGACGATGGATCGCGGAGTCGACTGGAGTAGCAGAAAGGTGGTGTCTTGATGATCGCGTCACCTTGGTGGAATGCTAACTTGGTTATTTTACCCAGGCAAGCCCCGGTGCATAACTCCTATTATTCTGCACCTTATTTTATGCTTGTGCATTAAGTTTAAAGGAGTTGAATGAAACCCACTTGCATAGAAATATCCTGATCCCATGAGTCTTACTAGTATGTCAGGATCGTGTAGATTGCTATGCTGCAGGACTCCGGTAGAAGTCGAGTGATTTCCTGTCACTTGCGAGAGATAGGATTTACAATATTGTTACTATTATCCTGTTGCTATCACATGAAATATAAAGGTATATGGATAATTGGAGACCGGGCGGAACGGGTTGGGTGGACTTGGACCTGGTTGGGCAACAGAGCAGGGCTCTGGTTGCAATTGTTCCGCCTGTGTCAATTAAGGACCGTTCGTTGCATTGGACCCTGGTCAAGTCACAGATTTATTTGTCCTGAGCATATACTAGCGGATGGGGGCTAGGAAGACTTGTTTCTCTCCTGTCGTGGGTTCCGGCTCTTTCCGGACCGGCTTTTTAGGGTGGTTATATATATATTGGGTTGAGGAGGTCTAAGCACCATACTGAGGCCGGGCCTGCAGTGTTGGGGGCTTAGAGTCCGAGCTTGGACGGGGACCTGGACCCCTTGACAGGAGTGGAACGGGTTGGTCTTGCTTGTGCCCGGGGTACAAGCGAGGCGTGTGTTTTCGGGGCACCCAGCTGGGCATATTGATTCGCGAATCGCCGTTTCTACATGACGGTACGGCTTGACTACGCTCTGGCATCGTAGTAAGAACGGGCAGTTGAAAGAGAAAGAAATGGTTTATGTTTGCTCAACCCTGCCTGGTTTTTAGACTAGGTGCTTACATAGAAGGTTGGATAAGAAATACAATGCGGCTATTAAAAATATGAAATTAAGGACACACCCTTAGCGCTGCCTCTCGCAAACAGAAACCCACAAGCCAAAAAGCCTTGCATAATCCTTGGAGTCTTTTTCTTTCCTCCTGACGGGTAAGTCTTGCGGAGTACAATTGAGTACTCAGGGTTTGTTCTACCCTGTTGCAGGTGGCAGGTGCTGATAAGCTGACACTTGTGTGTGGAAACCTCCTGGTGGGCTCAGCGAGGATTTCCTTTGCGATGCGGAGTAGAGTTTATTTATTAAAACTCTCATCAAAAGTTTTACAAGGAAAATACTATTAAAATGTTATCATTTCATGCATTTTACACGTTCTTCATGTTAATGTTTAACTTGTCAGTAAATGATTTCATTTCCGCTGAACTATGATAACGTTTTATATTCCGCTGTTATAACTACATAATGAATTGCTCTGATGTTGTATTAAAAGTGATGTAAGAAATGGTAAGGATGTTGTAAGCTTTACTCTCTCATTTGTGATCCTGATGTAAAAATGTGGATCTTCGAGTTCTCCCTTGCGGTGTGCTCGACGGAATTACTTAGTTTAGTGTTCTCCCTTGGGTATTTAGTGTCTAGTGGAAGACAAGTACTCTTGGGAGGGCATTAGATTAGGCGATTCTGCCACATTTTAGCCACATATTTTGAAACGCAAAAGTATTTACGTTGTCAGAAGATGTAGAATCATAACTTTTTTTTTGTTCTGCTATAGGACACTCTTCAATGGTGGTATTTGCTAATGGACATCACTCAATGTTCCGGTAATTAGCTCTTTGACACTATGGCTATTAAAACAACATTATTCGGGAGTGGATAGGAGAGAGAAGTTACAAGTAACCAAAATGCCTCTAATTATTAAAGCACTGCCTTTTATAGTTATTTAAAAAATTTATAACTTTTGTATATGAAACCGGACGAAGACGAACTTTATATCAACATTACAGTGCTCAATGGATATTAGGACGCTTACTAGAAATCACTATGCGTACTGCCTCCCGCATATTGTTCGGCGCAGGGCTCCGGTCTGAGCTCCGGTCTGAGCGCTCCGACCGGATGCTTCCCGGTTGTTTAGGATAACAATGGTTAAGAATATAGTTTTTTGGTGTGTTTGGGACTCCTCCACAAACTCCACCATGGAGCAGCTTCACGAAAAATATAGAGTTTGTAGACCACCCTTTTAGGTGCTCTCATAACTCCATCTTTTTTTTCCTCAAACTGAGTGAGTGGAGCTTAACTTGTTTGGCTAAAAAATATGAAGTGAAGCTGCAAACATGTTTACTTGAACTTATCAGCCCGCCTTATCAGCTATGGTACAGTGTTTTTCCCTCACAACAAAATAGCATCCGTCGGCTTAAGAGCCGCAAAAACGATCAGTCGAACAACATAATGCTAGATCCAAACAAAATGGGCCGCGCTTAATTTTAACATCTACTTAAAAATTTTGACCATTTCTTTAGATCCATAGTACATTTATTTTGGATCAACAAAAGAAAACAAAACATACTGAGTACGCCAAAACTTGTGTCACACCACCATTACCAAAATAATATATACATCATATTAGAATAGCATACCCGTGGAATAAGCCTCTTGGGATTTGGATTAGTGGCAATAGGATAAGTCGGTGTGCAAATTTATTTAGACGAGCTGAAAAAAAAGAATCCATTCAAAAGTTGTCCATAAGTGTCAATAACAGGGCATAGGTATTAAAGCCCTGTCGGCACACCACGAGCCGATAGGCCCAATCGACCTGCGGCCCAATCGGCCTGCCAGGTGCCGATAAGACCCGATTAGTACTTGCCACTACTAGATTCGCATTTTCTTAAAAGTAGTATCTAAATTTATAATTATTTATTCAAATAATATTATTTCAAAAAAAATCGGAAGAATCGCATTCTCATTCTCATTCTCAGAAGAATATTATTTATTCAAATAATATTATTCAAATAATATTATTTCAAATAATAAAGCGATACATCATTCTCATTCTCAGAAGAATCGCATACACTGTACGTTGCTTGATCTACATTGTACAACCACATGGGAAAAAAGGGCAAGCAGCCATGATGCATCGTCATCAGCTCTTCATTTCCGAACACCTGACAACTCTGCATTGTTTGTTTCTTCAGTTGCGAACATGGATCCAATCTTTAACATCTGAAGGCCACGGAGAACGTACTCCCCCATGGGGACTACTTTCCTTCTTCAGTTCTAAACATCTTGCAGCTTTCAGAGATACTAGTAGCAACTAAGGCCAAGCATCAAGTTTAATTATGCTGAGACAGAATTCTGAACTTTTTTGAGCAGTTTGGCACAAGGCAGAAAGATCTTATACTACTTGGTAAAGAATTTTCAGCAAATCACATTAAAGGCACTCATAACAAGTAAGCTTATACAGTTGGTCCGGTGAGATCTCCGTGGGGCGTGGGAAGATTTGGCATAGCTGAGACGGGATCGACGGGACAATAGTCACAGGACAGCCAAAGTATCCTAAAACCTACTTCCTACTCCATCCTGAACTATAAGTCATCTTAATTTTCTATAAGCATAAGAAGTATCTAATCTAAATATAGTTAATATTTGTATGCGCAGCAAAAACTATATGTACTCTATTTATCTAAAAAAAACTACATGTCTCGTTTTTTTAATAAGGAATCAAAGGTTTGATTTGATTTATAAAAAATGTTATATCAACATTCATATATCCTAATATGTTTATTGTAAAAGTGTATTATACTATTTCTATTGATACTTATTACTTACCATAAATATTACTTAGTTTGATTTAGGTTTGAATATATTTGGTCAAACTTAGTTTGACTTCCCCAGAAACATAACGTGGAGTTATTTTCAGAAGAATGTGAAGAGAGTATTTTGAAAAGAGACAACCACCTACAATTTAAAATGAATGGAGCACTACATATTACATGTCTCGCTTCATATCTCCATGAGTCAATTGTTTTAAAGTTTAATTAACTAAGTTTATTATAGTAAATAGTATCAACATCTATATCTTCCGTGTTGTACTATTTTGTTTGGTCGTAACATTCTCATTGTTCTAATATTTTATAAGGCATTTTATTTTATTCTTCCATTAGCTTACCTATTTTTGGCACACGCAATGATGTAACAATATTGTTTCTAAGAAAGTCCTGCAACAACTCGTAGTCCTGCAACAACGCGTAGGGGTATTTATCTAGTTAGAAAACACTTAGAGCATCTCCGAAAGTTCTACTTAAATTCACTCTCTAAATCATTATGTGGAGAACAATTTGAATAAAAATAACTCTATTTTTTCACCCTCCAACACCTCTCTATATCTTGAATGTACTTTAGAGAGCTAGCTCCGCTCTTCCTTCACCTGGAGTAATGCAGTTTACAAACTACTCAAAGCGCAAGGACAGCTGACAGACCAAGCTTCTTCCTTCATCTGGAGTGATGCAGCTCCGCCACGGGTCCAGCTGTTCATCTGGCTTCTGATCAAAGGCAGAGTTCAATGCAGATCCAATCTTTATCGTAAAAGAATAGTTGATACACCTGGAAGCGTGGTCTGCGGAGCAGCAGAGGAAACTCCTAACACCTCATCTTCGAGTGTCCAATCGCAGTAAGCTTATGGGGTGCAGTCGGTCTGCAGTTTCCTCAGGGACTGCATATTCAGGATTTGCACTGCCTGCCATCAGTCTCTTCAGTTCCCCGTGAACAACAAAGCTCCTTCATCGCATTGTGCTGCTGGCAACTATGGAAGCGTAGGAATGGGGTTGTCTTTCGAAATGAAGCCCTCTCACTACGGCAGTTGTTTCTCTCAAGCAAGGCAGAAGCAAGCCTGTGGCGAGCAAGAATGCCAAGAAAGGGAAAAACGGTTCCTGATAGTTGGTGTAGGCTATTTGAGCAAATAGCCTCAACATTGATGTAATAGAGATCCTCTCATCCTCCCTGTTGTGTAAAATCTTCTCTACAAAGCTCTATATTGGGAATGATAACCCACAGATAATGAAATAAAATCAGGCGGGGATTAAAAATCCCCCCTAGACTTTCAAAAAAAAAATCCGCTCTGCATCTTTAGGCAGTGAGAAATCCAAAACAAAGAACGGTAATATTTGGAGATGTAACTAAAGAAGTTATTTAGTCTATATAACCCCTGACGTTTGCCTTGGTGTCTACTTCACCTTTTAAACTATAAAACCATGTATTCTACACCTTAAACTGCTCCAAACCGTATCTGTAACCCCTTAAGGTGGTTTTGACTTTTCAAACCTGGTTTTGCGTACGTGACTGTCTATGCTGAAGCACATGGACATCTGGCCCGACTGTTAGGTCTCTGCGGCGCCATTCCCAGCCTCTCGTTCTTCCTGGCCCGCCAACGTTGCGCCGCCAAGACCGGCGGGATCTGCGATGCCCTCTCCCCTCTGTGACAATTCTCCGTGGACGCTTGAAGCGGTACCTGCAGCAGGTGCCGGCGAGGAAGACGACGAGGCCAGTGGCGATGGCGGCGGTGCAGGCGCCGTAGCCCCAGTGGCGTCCCAGGTTGTCGTTGTCCTGGATGTATAGATGAGCACGGTGACGGGCAGCAGCGAGCCGAGCGAGATGAAGAAGAACCAGTTGAAGAAGCGCATCATCCGATTCTTCTTGCCGCAGTCTGAATCGTCGAACTGGTCGGAGCCGAAGCCAGATACGCTTGACTTGAGCCCGCCCGTGCCCTGCGCCGTCTCAGTGTTCAGCGTGGGCCTCGCGTCGTGGCTCCACGCCACGCGTCTAGACATGCTCCTCTGTGTTCGGTGTGGGCGGAGGGCCTCGCATCGCGGCTCCACGCCACGGCCGTTTATGCCTCCTGTCTGCGACAACCTTTGCCGTCAGCCTTTGTGCCTTCTCTGCCGTGGCTCACCGTGACACACCACTGCTATCGCTGCAGATGGAGGCCTCCCTCGTGGCAGGGGAAAGGTCTCCTCGTTTGTGTACGTGGCCGGGGGGGGGGGGGGGGGGGGGGGTTGTGTTTCAGCCGTAGGGGTATTTTTGGTATGGGAAAAGAGCTTGTCTTCATCCCTTCCGGAGCTTTCCCCTCTCCTTCTTCGAGTGCGTGTTTTGTTCGTGAAATTTGGCTACTGTAGCACTTTCGTTTTTATTTGGCAATTAGTGTTCAATCATGGACTAATTAGGCTCAAAACATTGGTCTCACGAGTTCCAACCAAACTATGTAATTAGTTTTTTTCGTCTATATTTAATGCTCCATGCATGTATCACAAGATTCAATGTGATGGCTACTGTAGTACTTTTTGGGAACTAAACAAGATCTGAGCTGCTCGGATCTGCGAGGCTTTCCCCCTCTCCTTCACCTCTTCTTCTCGGAGCGTGCTTTGGTTGTGGGTTGATGGAGCCGGCCAACCATCCATCTATGTATGGAGGAGCTTCTCTTCTTCTCTCCTCCGAGGTAATCTGGAATCATTTTTATTTTCTTCGATTTTCTTGATGTGTGCTCCGAAATCACTTTGGTGATGATTTCTTGAGGTTTCTACCTGGTGGATTTGGCTATGGGGGTGGGGGTGGGGGTGGGGGTGTGGGTCAGTTGGTGGTCGCCGCGGTCGCGCTAGGGTGCGAACGGAGCTCTGGTGGCCGCGTCAGCGGTCGTCGGAGCTCCATCCACACCCTAGCGCGACGCGGCGGGGCGGTGGCAGGGGTGGGTGGCGTTGGCAGTGTTTGTCGTGCTGTGCTTCAGCTTGAACGAAAGAAAATGTTTTTGGAACTCTTGACACACCCTTTCTCGGTATCTAAATATGGCTGCTTTAGAAGGGGGGTTCGGGGAAGGGAGGCCGACCCGGCGGTGGGGATGGTCGTGGGGCGGCTTTAGGGTTCTGGCGGCGGTGGCGGCAGCCGGGCCAGGTCGGGGCGGGGGCGACCATGGACGGATCTGGCTGCTGAGGAAGGAGGGTGTAGGGGAAGACCGAGGCTTTCACGGCCCCCCTACAAAGAAGAACGCAAAAAGAATATATGGATGTCCAGAGTGCTGATATGGTTTTCACTAGATATTCTATCTATTTAATATATCTGCAGATCACTTTAACAACTATAAGGACTAGAAGTGTTGCTTAGATATGCAGTGTAATTTTGCACAGAATCAACATATAACTTAAAATGTCTTTGTACTATGCGTAGGAAATGGATGGAGCAGGAGGTTGTTTGCTGGACTCTCTATTCGTGCCGATGAGGTTATTGCAACCCTGGAACCTTTGTATCATCGTAGTGAGAACCAGTTTTCTCAGTTACTTGACAGCATGAGGCAGATGTCTGTTCTTCAGAATGATGTAAGTGGTAGTGGGTATGCTTTGCCTTGAAGTGTTAGTTTTTTATTGACTGTTTGAATTATTTGAATAATTCTACATGTGCCTTTTATGCTGTGTAATTTCTTACGTAATGCCATTGAATTGCTTATCAATGTTGCATATGGCAAGATCATTTGAGGGGAGTTTACTGAATTCAAAATATAGGTTGTTTTGTATGGGCTGGATGCTAGGACAAATGTGTAGTTGTAGTCTTGACTAAACCTTTTAGTCAAGAAAATCTGATGTCTTATTGGAAGTTTTGTTCAATTCATTGTACCAGAACACTTGTTATTTAGACATGCAGGTTGCATGTAATCTCAGTTAAATTTTATATTATCCCGTTGTAGATTTTACCGTCATCCGGCCTTCTTACCTGGTTGTTGTTGGACGTCTTAGTCCCATTATTATGTTCCTATGTGCTATGGTGTCTTTATGTGGTTGTGCATGACACTGCAATTATAATTTCGTCTGTTGAAGTGTAGTAGAAGAATAAATCTTTTCCCATGCCTAATTATCCTTTTACATTGCTGCTTTGTATTTAGGCGCAAAAGCAGATCTTTCAGATCCCTCTTAAGATGATATTCATGAATGCACTCAAGTCACTTGAAACCATAACCTTTTATATAAACCGTGATATTGCTCTTGTCCACTCTTAATGGTTTTCAATTTCTATTTAGAGAAACTTTGTTATCCTTTTGTTCAGTACTGACTACTGAGGCAGTCTCTCATTAATTTGGGCATTTTTGTCAGTATAGTACAAAGCTATTCTGCTTGATATTGAACCATTACCTGAACCAGAAGCAAGGTCTTGTGCTACGAATGCCGTCCCTATTTTGTGTTGAGTCTAAGGATGTGTTTGGTTGGTTGGACTTATATGGATCAGATGAGACCATCCTTGGATTGGTAATGCTTGGTTTGTTGGATCACTGGGACGAGGAAATCCCTATATAGTGAATATACCATAAGATGCTAGATTTCCTGGTTCGTAAAAATCTCGCGAACCAGCTTATCCACGTCTTCTAATCTCTATCATTAGTAAATAAATTAAGGATTATTAACATGTTATATTATTACTTAGTAATTATGATGGTAGGATTAGTTTTGATAAGTGCTCATACGTTGATTAGTGCATGTTTCATGTGCTAATTAGGATATTAGTGGTGCTAATTAACATATTTTATTTTAAATTAGTGATTATCATGACAAAATTAGTATTAGTGCATATTTATCAGTGTCTAATTAGTTGTTATTATTTTAAAATAATACATATAATTAGTGAACTATTCTTATCCCATCCATTTTCATCCATCCAACTAAACAGAAAAATGGATTATCTCATCCATCTAACCAAACATGCATCATGAATATCCTTATCCCAATATCCATAGATCACCGTATCCCATCCAATTTCGTCCTCCAACCCAACGCACCCTAATGGTGCCATCAGAACTTGGATGAATCTTAGGCTGTGTTCGACTGACTGTATTTTTTTGATTGATGTTGATTTGTTGTGAGAGAAAAATACTGTTCTATAGCTGGCTGATTTTGACTGATAAGCTCAAACGAACATAGCCTTAGTCATCTATTGCTTCCAGGAGTCACGTTCGTGTTAGGGTGTGTTTAGTTTTAGGGTGAAAATTTTTTGGGTGTCACGTCGGATGTTTCATAGATATCGGAAGAGGTGTTTGGATACTGATAAAAAAAACTAATTACATAACTCGCCTGGAAACCACGAGACGAATTTATTAAACCTAATTAATCCGTCATTAGCACATGTGCGTTACGGTAGCAATTAAGACTAATCATGGACTAGTTAGATTTAAAAGATTCGTCTCGCAAAATTTATGCAAACTATGTAATTAGTTTTTTATTTATATTTAATGTTTTATGTATGTGTATAAACATTCGATAAGATGAGTTGAATTTTTTTTTTGTGGAAACTAATCGGGCCTCTCAAACTATTTTTTATGTAAAAGATGTAATGTCACTCGTCTCTTCACTGTCACTGTTCTATTGATATCATTCACACTGTGACAAAAGTACTTGACCATACTGCATTCTGTCACTGTTCTATTGCTGGTACTCTTCACCAGTGTGCCAACTCGCTTTCGTCACCCTTGCTCTTGTGCTCTGTGCATCGTCCTGATCAAGTTCCTATTCTGGCTACCTTTATTAGGGCCCTTTTAGAACGGAGGTGAAACAAAGAAAAAACATAGGATTGAGATTTTATAGGAATGAATTCCTTTAGCAGCCTTTGGATGGTAGCAAATGGTCATAGAAAATTCAAAGGAAATTTTCCTTTCCCTTTAATTCTATAGGAAAAGTAGAGGAAAAAAGAATCCACTTGAAGCTCATGGGAAAAATCCTGTGCACGAGGAACGAAGCACATAATGGACTAATGGTTGTTGGTGACATCTAATCAAGGGAGTAGAATGGAATAAAAGTAGGTTGATTAAAGAAAGAAATATTATTTTTGCTCCTAAGATTCCTTTAACGTCCTGTGTTTTTCCTTTGCCCATCTAAAGGCCTCCTCATGTATTTTTCCTATGGTTACAATTCCTATAGGATTAGAGAAACAAGACATCTTTAATTCCTATAATTTTCCTATTTCTATAATTTTCCTATCCTATATTCAAAGGGGCCTTGCTCTTGGAATCGTCGTCCTGCTAGAACCGCTACTGCTCCATCTGGCCTTGTAGCCTTGGTCAAAAAGACACATATATCATTTTTCTGCTCCATCCTATAGCCAGGAGATAGCCAGCCACTACAAAGACTCCATTCTTTCTCTTCTACGCTCTCACTGTGCTCACACATTTCTTTGTATAGGCCATGTTTAGTTTCTAAAAACACCTAAAAAATTTACACAGTACCTGTCATATCGAATCTTTGGACACATGCATGGAGCATTAAATGTAGGTAAAAAAATAACTAATTGCATAGTTTATCTGTAAATCTCGAGACGAATCTTTTGAGCCTAGTTAGTCCATGGTTAGACAAATTTTACCAAATAACAACGAAAGTGCTACATAAATTTTTTCCCAAAAATTTTCGGATCTAAACAATGCCATAGTTATCCTCCGACTCCATGATTTGAACTTGTTATATCTATTAAAAATTTAGAATGTACATGTACTGAACTGTTAATGATCTACTCTCACATGTGCGTAGCAGTGCATATAGTCAATTATTTGAATCTTAAAAATATTTAAAACTTGAGGCCTTGAAATCGTACCTTTAAAATTTAGCACCAAGTAACCATCAGCACAATCTGTCTACTTCACTTAGAGAACTCGGCTCCATTTTTCCTATCTGCAAACTCACCAGTGATGACCTTGGCTGCCTGCTTCAAGCAACGCAGCAGCTTGTCCTGTCGCCACAGTCTACCAACTCTCTGCATTTGAAACTGGTAATTCACATTGTCATTTCATACTAGGCCTTGTTTAGTTTCCAACTTCTCCCCCAAATTCTACTATGTAAAAAAAGATTCTCCGTCACATTGAAATGTCGGCAAATGCATGGAGTACTAAATGTAGATGAAATTAAAAACTAATTGCACTGTTTTGTTGTACTTTGCGAGACGAACATTTTAAGCCTAATTAATCAAAGTTTGGACAATTTTTACCAAATACAAACGAATTGTTACAGTACGCATTTAATGCGCACTGTAGCAATTTGGACGCCCCAAATCAGGATCTAAACGAGGGCCTAACCGAACTGCTTTTGCGTTCGACTTCAATCTATTTTACTAGACGGGAGGCCCGCGCTTCGCGCGGGCAGGGAGATGCATTGAGCCCGGCACTGTTTGTTAATGGGTTAAGATTGTTTACTGAACCCGGTAACTGAATCGACTGTTTGTTAAGGGGTTTAGACTGTTCATTGAGCCTGGTAACGGAATCCGGCACTGCATGTTAACGGGTCGGACTGTTCACTGAATCTGTCCGGAACCGGCTGCTAACGGGTTCGGACTGTTCAATAAACCCGGGGCTGTTTGTTAATGGGCTGGTACTGTAGATGAGCAGGGGATCTGTGAGAGGGAAACAGGCGGGTACTGTAGCTGACGTGATTCTGAATCTAACTCACCACGTTTAAAGGTCTCTATAGATATCTATGGTTGCTAGTAAAACCCTAGAGCCTGAATGTTTCTGTTCTGAAATCGAAAGAAGTATCTATGTCTTTGGCAGGCTGTTGTAAAACTATCATATGCTATGGTAGCAACTTTTCTATAATCTTACTCCTTCTATCTAACAAAACATGTAACTACGGGTTACGTGCCGATAATAATAGTTTATGTTTGACCAAATTTCTAGTGAATACTATTCACATTTATGACTTCAAATTAATTTATTAAGAAAATACATTTCGTAATGAATCTAATGGTATTTATTTGATATCATAAATATTAATATTTTTATCTATAATTACTCGAACATGAGATATTAAACTATGACATTGTGCTAGAATTACATGTTTTTGTGGACTGAGGGAGCAAGTCTTTTCCACTGAACAAGAGGGTGTGTATAAATGTTCAATCAATTATCTGTAAGATTTTATTTACTCTAGTCAACACCTGGTACTCCCTCCGTATAAGAAAGAATGCAATTCTAGTATAGTGTTATGGTTTTGTATCTTAAGTTCGATCAATTATAGATAAAAAAGTATCAATATTTATAATATCAAATAAATATCATTAGATTAATTACGAAATGTATTTTTATAATAAATTATTTTGGAGCTGTAAATGTGAATAGTATTTGCTAGAAATTTAGTCAAACGTGAACTACTTTTGCTGATACACAACACGTAGTTGTATTCTTTTTTTTTTGGACGGAGGTAGTATTTGCTTTTTGTTCAATCATACGGAGTACTCCTTTGATCAGCATGGTGACCACTATTCCTGGCACATCTATAAAATCCTCAATTTGCCACTACCCTGAAGATTATTAGTAGTATAGAATAAAACTACGTTCCCTTTTTTCCATCCATCTCATCTGGATGTGACATGTGTCTAGCAGTGCCTCTAGTCACATCCGTTTCAAATTTTTGTCTAGCAGTGTCTCTAGGCACATTAGTTTCAAATTTTTTAATATGCAAGGCCCTCTTTAATTTTTCCAAATTCATCCCTAAATTCCACTATACAAAAAAGAAGATTCTCCATCACATCAAAATGTCGGCACATGCATGAAGTACTAAATGTATATGAAATAAAAAACTAATTGCACAATTTTGTTGTACTTTGCGAGACGAACATTTTGAGCCTAATTAATCAATGTTTGGACAATTATTATCAAATAAAAACAAATTACTACAGTGTCAAACAAGTAATTCAGGTACCCTAATTTGGGATCTAAACGAGGCCTCAGGGGCGAAGCATAGAAATTTCATAGGATGAAAGATTCCTTTGGATGATGAAATAAAAAAACTAATTGTACAATTTTGTTGTACTTTGCGAGACGAACATTTTGAGCCTAATTAATCAATGTTTGGACAATTATTGTCAAATAAAAACAAAATTGCTACAGTGTCAAACAGTAATTCAGGTACCCTAATTTGGGATCTAAACGAGGCCTCAGGGGCGAAGCATAGAAATTTCATAGGATGAAAGATTCCTTTGGAATAGCCACTGTTGATACCTTTGGTTAACAGGAATGAAGCAGATAAAATCCGTAAGAATACTGTGCCAATCCCTGAAAACGGAGGAAACTTAAAGTCCAATCGGACGTCTTTTTTGTGCTGGACGTGCGAAGACCGAGGCAACTCTCCTTGTTTACTCGTACCAAAGACGGGCAACAGTCCGTAGCAAGAATAAAAAAAAAGTATAATGCCGGTGACTAGATGACTAAGAAATTAGATTACTGTTACAAGCTTGTGTTGTTCCTTTCCTATGTTCCAAACAATCATTTCTATTCCTATCCTCTGTTTTCCAATCCTCTATTTTACATATATAATCCTATCATATTCTATGTTTTTCCTGTTCCTACGTTTTTCTAACCTCTGTTCCAAATGAGCCCTTAGGAGAGAAACACTGCTCCCATGGTAAGCAGAGGTCACTTTATAAAGCCCTCCAACTAGTTATTTGAACACACATCTCTACATCATGCATCTCTGGTTTCTGTGCAACTAAGGCTTGCTTAGTTTTGGATGTCATATCAAATATTACATAGAGTATTGCATGGGATGTTTGATACTAATAAAAAAACAAATTACAGAATCCGTCAGTAAACCACGAGACGAATTTATTAAGCCTAATTAATCCATCATTAGCACATGTGTTACTATAGCACTTTATTGTCAAATCATGGACTAATTAGGTTTAAAAGATTCGTCTCGCAAAGTGCTCGTAATCTATGTAATTAATTATTTTTTAGTCTATATTTAATATTTCATACATGTATCCAAATATCCGATATAATAAGGTGTAAAGTTTTGACGTGGGAACTAAAGAAGTTCAAGGCATCTGAACAATGAATTCAGCATTGATGAGGACTTCCATGCTTGCAGGATTGGAATCCTTTTTTATTTGAATCTTGAGATCTGGGCCATGTTTAGTTACTCTAAACTCTTGATTTTGGTACTATACAAAAAGATGATTCTCTGTCACATCAAATTTACGGTATATACATGAAGTATTAAATATAGACAAAATTAAAAACTAATTGCACAGTTTGGTTGTACTTTACAAGACGAACATTTTGAACCTAATTAGTTAATGGTTGGATAATTATTACCAAATATAAATGAAATACTACAGTGTGCTACAGTGCTCAGTAAATTCGGCGGCACCGATTCTGGCCAACTAAACAAAGGCCTTGGTTCAAATGTCACTGTTTCTGATTGTCCCTGTTTTTGAAATACTTGCTCTGTCTTATCATTGTAAGCCATTTTCATCTAGCCAACAATGTTTTCCTTTCATAACAAATTAACGAATAGTACTTCCAGCCATGACTTTTTAACCCAGCAAACAGGACCGTACTTTCCTGGTCAGGCACATTGGCAACTGTTGCCTCTGCTCCTTTTTTACCTTACTACTGCTTGTGTCATTGTTGGCCATGTACTCCCTTCATACACAAAAGAATATAATTTTCGCATACTGAAGAGTCAACCGATTTAAACTTTGACCAAAGTTATATTAAAAAGTACTAATATTTTTATATAAAATAAGTATCATTAGATTAATTATAAAATATATTTTTATCATAACTTTATTATAAGACATAAATGATAATATTATTTACTATAAACTTGGTCAAAATTAAGTGAAGTTGACCAGCACGGATCCTATAATTGTATTCTTTTATAGATGGAGGGAGTACATCAAATTATATCAAATTCCAATGCTTTGGTTGTCAGGCTGATGTAAGATGCTCCAATTGAGGCTCTGGTTAGTTTCCACTCAAACACTTTTCATCCCGTCACATCGAATGTTTGGACACATCATAGAGCATTAAATATAAATTAAAAAACTAATTGCACAGTTTTTATGGATTCTGCAAGACGAATCTTTTAAGTCTAATTAGTCCATGATTAGCCTTAATTGCTACAATACACACATTTGCTAATGATAGATTAATTAGGCTTAATAAATACGTTTCGTGGTTTCCAGGCAGTTATGTAATTAGTTTTTTATTAGTATCCGAACACCCCTTTCGACATCCCATGAGATATCCGATGTGACACCCTAAAACTTTTCACCCACGAACTAAACAAGGCCTGGAGAACCTATCCTGTGCTTAGCTCCTGCCCCTGTTCAAGGCGATTCAGACACGTTTTTTTTATTTTTCTTTAATGGTCCAACTTATTTAATGATTGATGATGTCGTTTGCTTTGCACAGCTCAAGCATCATCTTGAAGAAGAAGATCAAGTCATTAGCGATTCAGAATCATCAGATAACCACCCTAGCCAGGGCCCAAGGATGAGATAATGTACAAAGCACAGCCCCGGGTGCTGATGAGCCATTAGCTGAATGTACTGTGTCCAGTTTAAGTAGCTACCAGTCCTATGACTTTATACAGACTGCATTGTTAAATTGGTTCTGGATTCTCAGTAACAAACAAAGTTGGATCTGTGTAATGGTTTCTAGTAGTGTCCAATGCCAATTAGATAATTTTAATCACCACCATGACAGTTTCCCTATTTCACTCAGATGACTATATGAAGTCTCTAGTGCTTATATGCAACCTGTGTAGTGTTCCTTTTCTATACACATTTTCTTTCATTAGTAATGGTCAATGTGTATATAAGTGTTACTACATGGTTCCAGGATTGGAACTCCTTTTTTATGTAAAAATTTTTAAATGCCACCACAGCGTTACTGTTTCCCTCATGTCACTGGTCCTGTTTCAAAAGTATCTGCGTTGTCAGTTTTGCAAAAGGGCCAGCTACCAACGTCATCATACTCCCACTGGTGGTCAGTCGATCAGCAACTGTTCCTATTTCCCATACTGTACTTGGCTATCAACCTGTTTCTCAAAGTGCCCTGATGTACCCGTCTTTTTTGTTTTTTTTGCCCTTTTTTTGAAAGATTCTCTCAAATAGGCCCCTGACGGAAAGATTTCAAAAAATGGACCCTCAGTTTGGCGCCATGGTCCATGGCGCCAAGATACAACGTCATGGCGCCATGATACCTGGCGCCAAGAGCCATCCGACGTGGCTCCACGGGGATCTACGTGGCGTAGCTTGGCGCCATGCTGCATGGCGCCAAGCACCCATAATATAGCCTTCCCCCCTCCTCCCCCGAGTCATTCCCGTTTTCTTACTCATTCTCTTCGGGTTTTTCATTTAGACACTTTTCCGTTGCTCTATAATCGAGCAATTGGACCGTGAGAAGTTGGATTTTATCCGTGGATCTTCGAGAGGTAGGTATCCTGTCACCCTTCCTTAATTTATTCGAATCGATTTGGTAAAATGAAGGCATATTTTTTACCTATGAACTTCAAAATTTTGAAATACGTATGTATTGTTCAACCGTAGGATGCCTAGGCGTGGGAAAGCTAGAAAACAAAGGTATGTTTACATTCGTTTCATTGTATAATAAACCTTTATTTTTAAGATTTATTGTTAATTGTTTTGTTATATTGACCGTATTTATTGAATTGTAGCTATGGACGGATGACCGAAAGTCCATACGTCCTAAAGCCGCTCCCTAGCGGTGTGCCAATACCAATGTGTTTTTGTGGTGATCCTTGCAAGGTAGAAATTTCCGAAGATGAGGCAACATATAAGCAGAGATATTGGATGTGTTCTAATTTTGCATGGGAACCAACAGAGCGTCAGCGCCGCAGTACATTTATTGTGAGAAACTGCTTTTGTTTATTAATTAATTTGTGTCATATGAAGTTCTGCTTAATAATTGGATTTCAAACAATTGAATTTGCTGCAGACCCCTCCACCGCTATGTGATTTTGAGCAGTGGATTGACACTGAGATCAAGGAGGCTGACATGCGGCTTCTACAAGGCTTGAAGGAGTGGGATGCGGAGCGCCTGGAGATCTTAGAGAAGAGACGTAGAGAGGAGGCAGCAGCGAAGGAGCACAAGGAAGAGGAGGAAATGAGGCGTGTTGCTGCGTGTAGGGAGGAGAGGGAGAGGAAGCTTGAGCGCGTGCGCCGAGCGAAGGCAGCGATGGAGGAGAATCCCGATGCTCAGAACAAGGGAAAGTGGCCTCGTTGTACTCAGTAGTATGCTACTTGTATGCCCAGAACATGGTCGATGTACTTTAGGTAAATCATGTGCCTAGGACATGTTCTTTGTTATTTAATTCGTCGTCATGTACTTCATGTGCACTTTAAGTTTTTGGACCGTGCTTGGTGTTGTGATATGTGATGTTTAATGTTCCTGAGTTACTGAAACTAGTTATCGAGTTGCACATATAACATAAGGAAGTACTGGATTTCATAATTCACCACGCATAACATAGGACATGTCATGTCAGAACTTGTACCAAACAAGGGCACATATGTCCTGGACTAAACCTAACATGCCTTAGGTAATTATAGCGAACAACAAGTACATTACATGGCATGTGCATATGCTAGTTTCGTTCTATCTAGTAGTACGGCCACATAGCGAACTGTGTAGACCCTTCTCCATAGTACCCTCCCATGTTCGATGGTGGAGGTGGCGGGGGTGGTGGAGGAGGCCCGTTGTTCTTGTGGTTAGGGCAGCTGCAATATGGATCATGGCATGGTCCGTCCTGTGAAACAGCACCACTACTGGCATCGTCTGGTTCCTCGTCCTTGTAACCGTTGCTAACTTCCCTTTCTAGTTCGAAGATACGGTCTTGCAAGTAGTAGATGTACTGTGCGTGGGGATAGATTGGTCTAGGATCGACCCATCTAGTGAAACCACAGTTTTCTTTGGACTCTGAACACTGCATTTCAAAGATTTCATTGAACATGCAGTTGGTAACGCCTATGAGATGCAAAATAATGGAGAAAAAAATTGAGTAACAAATATTAAAACCAGTTACCTCTGCTCGTGGACATTTGAAGAATCGGCGACCTCCATCCAAACCCTCCACGAACATTTGCACTAAGCAGTCCTCACCATGCCTACATTTTGGCCATTCTTCTTTCCGGTTATCATATCCTCGGAGTGGACACTCTTTGGTGAAATCTCTCTTGGTCTCGACAGGAAAATGATACACTGGCTCATCAAAGTCTTCCGGACCCAGAGACCCCTCCCACACAATGGGAGTACCCTTACTCCCCCCCGCTCCCTTCCCTCTAGATGACCCTCCAGACATTGCTACTCGTAGATAACAAACTTCTCGTTTCAAGTGACTAGCATTGTATGGAGGAAGGTATATATATAGCCAGAAGTGTAGTGGAGAGCCGCTGTATTGTGGCTTTAATGCTCCTGAAAAGCCTACACGCTATCCCTGAAAAGCCTATTTGAATTACTAAAAAGCCTATTTGAAAACTCATCTGTAAAGGCTAGATTCCTTGATCAATCAATTCATCTGTAAAAGAGGATGTACCATAGGATAGTGACATGATAAATCACTGAAAAGGCTATATGCTATCGGTGTACTGCACGACTTGACATGTTTCATAAAATTTTGGCAGAGTTTTCCCTGTTTTTGATTCAATCCAAACACAGATATCACATAAACATGTCATCAACCATTATATATGACATTCACCTTAAACAAATATATGATCATCATCAGCACCCACGTTTAAAGTGCATATGTCATAAACTCCATCTGAAGCTCATTCAGTACATAAGAATAGGATATAAAAGTCCATAATAATAGTCCATACAGTCCCAAATTGGCCTACAGTCCCTCACTGTCTCCTAGACTTACCCTTGCCCTTGTGTCCAAGAGCGTGGGTGCCTGGAGTATAAGGGTCAGGTGGTCGACGTCGCCTGGTACCGACCGGCTGCGTAGGCTGAGTCCAGGGAGCATCGTCTAGCTGAGACGGTCCAATCTCCTCGTGGCCCTGGTCCTCGTCCTCGTCCTCGTCGTCGTCATCGTCGTCCTCGTCGTCGTCCTCCTCGGTGCCGTGGTCTCGCGACCCTGTAGGTGGGTGGCTAGACGAACCTACGCCACCTCTGGGTGCAGAAGGCACGTACACGTCCTCCGTCGTGCCTGTCCTGCAACCACAACGCGCCGCGGTACGGCGTAGCCGACGTGCCAATCTCTGGTGCACAAAATCATGTTTAGTCAATTAATTTAACGTATTAGTACTGTAATATTTGCATATTTATAGGTACTTACATCGAGGAAGCTACGTGTCTCGTCGTCCCTCACCCTCGGACGAAACCGTTCGATTTCTTGGACAGACATCTTGAGTGAGTTACCCTACAACAAAGTTTTAGGTTGTAATTCATTGTTACGCTAATCGATATATAAAAGTAGAGCACATGACATACCACTCTGTCCAAGATGGGTCCTGCTCCGACCTGGCGACCGGTACGAGTAGAGGTGTCGTACGCCGTGTCCTCATCCTCTGATGACTCGATGTCAGCGTAGTCATCCTGTGTCCACTGCAGCCTAAGCCTCGGACGAGTAGCTTGGTGGTACCAAGCTTGGTACCGCCTGTAGTCTATGTTTGTGTGCGCCTCGTTGTTGGTGTCCACGTTCCCATCGAACAAATTCCACATGTCGATGAAGTCTCGGTGGTGATGGGCCCAATCAAAGATTTTCCTGTTTTTCTTACGATCGAGCCTGCACAACGTGTATACAAGTTAGTGAACATCGTGTTGAAGCATACATGTATGATAAAGCTAAAAATTTCGGCAGAGTTTCCTTTATATGTTGAAGCATACCCAGCTATCATATATGCATTCCATAGACATACAAACATACCAACAAAGATTTCATCCATCTTACTCGACATATATAATGTGGTATGGGTAAGTGCAACTTCTGGAAAAGGTCGAATTACGAAGAAGAGGACACATACTTGTGCAAGTCAACACTTGTCGAAATTGGAGATGGTGGAGAACGCTGTCTTGCTCCAAACTGACGTGCAACTCGATGTGGAAGGTGGTACTCGACAGCATAGAAGCAGATAAGAGGGCACCTCACCCTGTAGAGATCGCTGTCGCTGTCACATATGTTGCTCACCACAAAAGGAAGTGCGGCCTCGTCCGCGTACGGGTCCCAAGTCACCTGCAACGTGTCGAAACAATTAGTTAGATAGCATAATAGATAATTTCTTTTCGAACCAACATATATAATAATTTGTACTTACACTAGAGGCCATTAGCCTGTCTAGCTCGTCCGTGTACTCTTTATACGCCCGCTCCATCCTCGCGTGAGGGACTGTCACCTGGTCCCATAGGTACGCCCACGTCGGCTGTAGACGTGCGTTATGCACTGGGAACCAGTCACGCGGAGCCAACATCACCGGACGAGCAACTGGCAGCCACGACCACATCCACAGCTGGAGTAGGTACGCACACCCACCAAGTGAGGCTGACGGTGAAGAACGCCGGCACGCCTCGCAGAGCTGACGGTACAGGAAAGCCAACACCGCAGAGCCCCAGCTGTACTGACCGGCCTGGTCCCAGTCTGTGAGGCAAGGTATCCACATCCACGAAGCAGTGTCGCCTGTTCCATCGGGGAAGAGAACAGAGCCAAACAAGTGTAGGATCCACGCCCTACAGTAGTACTGAACCGTCTGATCATCTGCGTCAGGAGGACACTGTCCGAACTCCGCCCTAAGCCAGGAGAGATGGACACCAGAAGTGTGGTCTCCTTGGTCACCCACCTCACGCCCAAGGAAGGCCTCCACCCTACCTCTCCATCCCTCTGACCTACACAGCCCAGTCACCGCCCTCCCACGAATCCTCAGACCGAGCATCTTCTGACAGTCCTGTAGCGTGACTGTCATCTCTCCAAACGACAGGTGAAAGGTGTGAGTCTCAGGTCGCCACCTATAATTTTAGCAAAAAAATGTTTATTAGAAACATTGCCGCGTCGACAATTGATTATTAATACAACCTATTTGATAAAAAAATACCTGTCCACCAACGCAGTCAAGCCCGCCGAGTTGAACAAAGGTAGGCCACGGCGAACCTGAAAAGATACGACGTCGAGGCCGGCTCTCGATAGGTACGGGGTGTACCTGTCGTCGTACTGCATCTCCAAGAACCCTCCATGTACTCTAGAACGAAGGAGGGGAAGGTTCTGCATTTACACAAAATACAAATGTTACTAGACATACATATATGCACTTATAATTTGAAGTATGTGATATGAGAGTGTCAAATCTTACCTGCCCCGACGCTACGAGACGTCCTCGGTGGGTCTCGTCGTACACCGGATCCAGAAGGTGGAATTGCGCCATCCTAAATAAATTAGTGTCAGTAACTTATTAAATAAATAGCAATTAAACGTAAAGTAAGAATCGAATAATCAATATGATAAGTATTAAATAATAAAAACACCTACAAGTCGCACCTCACTAATTTGCCAATGGCAGGTGCGGGAATTGTGCCCAAGTCTACCGCACTTGCCACACTCGTACTGCTCTGGGTCATTAAGAAATGGCGTCGCTCTACCACGTCGCGTTCTACCAGGTATCTGATCCATAACCATCCTGTGCCTCGTCCTCTTTCTAGAGCCCCTCTTGTCCCAACGGTAGGCTGGATCTGCAACGTACCTTGGACCGTCGTATGGAGGCCACTCTCCAGGGTCTCGGAAAGGCACAAAGCGGGGCCTCCATGTCTCGACCAGCGTGTGGACACTGAACTGATGAGGTATCCTAGCCTCAATATCATAGTTGCGATGCCTAGCAGCTGCTATAAGGTGAGAGCATACAAAGTGATACTGCCTTGGTTTCCCACAAGTGCATGAGAAATCTTGGAGGACTACAACATGAATCCTCGACTCTCGGACCTCGCCATCAGATGTAGTACCACCGGTATGCTTCACCTCATACCTTCCAGTCGCATGGTCAAAACATGTGACCTCATGTGTCCCAGCCCTTTCCTTCGCCTTCTCTAAATGTGCCTGAGGTGTTGGGGCCCAAATCTTACCTTCACTCTGCAACTGCAATGCATGGGCGTGCCGATCGTTGAACCATGCAACAAGCTTATAGAATGTGAATTGAACGATAGCGTTCACGGGCATACCACGAATCCCCAGCAACAGCTTGTTAAATGACTCTGCCATGTTGCTGCACTGAAACTCGTACCTCCAACCACCTGCGTCATGAGCTCTTGTCCATTTCTCCACATCTCTCATCAAACCTGTCAGCCATTGTCTACCTTCTGCATTAGATGCGGTTCTAACTTCCTCTAACTTCCTCCGAAAATACCTATCCTCAAGCTGTCTAGCAGCCTCCTGGAAAAGATCAAAATTATCCTTGACACCATCCTTTCGGAGTAGATTCTCAGCAAGGTGCCGAGTACACCAACGATGGTGCAAAGGCGCGTACCCCTCTATCTCCTCTCGCACAGCATGAAGTATGCCCTGGTGCCTATCCGATATGACGCCCACCTCCCTGCCAGGCCCAACCACATGTATCCGGACTAGCCTCAAGAACCATCCCCAGCTATCATTATTCTCCCTCTCAACCAAACCAAATGCCAAAGGAACAAGTTTGTTGTTTGCGTCACATGATATGGCTATGAGTAGTGTGCCACGGTACTTGCCAATCAAGAATGTACCATCAATGGAGAAGACTGGACGGCAGTGCCTAAAGGCCTCGACACATTGAGGGAAGCACCAGAAAGCACGAAAGAATATCTGCCTCCCATCTTTCCATGCGTCTGGCCTAGGGATGTACTCGTAATGCATGCCGGGATTCACTGCTTGGATTGCATTGAGAAGTACTGGAAGCTGCTCGTAGCCATCCTCCCAGTCCCCATATATCATCTTCCACGCACGCTGCTTAGCCCTCCAGGCTTTGCCATAACTTATGTCATATCCTCCATATACCTCATTAACTATTTTGATAATTGTCCTGACCTTCATATTCGGCTCTCCCTATAATACTTTCATCAACCGCTTGGCAATGAGGGTTGATGTCAACTGCCGATGCTTTGTGTTGAGGTCATGTGAAGAACAGGTATGCGGCCCAACAACTCTTGTGATCTTCCACTTTCCTGAAACCTTTTGCTTCCTTGCACAAACTCTCCATGGACAGCGTTCCTTGTCACACACAACCGTGTAACGCCGCTCCACATAGGAATGCAGGACCTTAAACGGTCTCTTGCGTAGCACTGCAAACGCTTACTAGGATGATTCTGTGTCAACGGGATCTCCTGAGGAGGATGTGCCACATCGTTGGGGGCAGATTGTGCATCGGGAACCATAGGCGGGACCTCCGCATCCACATCACGTTCCAAGACGGGAGGTTCAAAATATGCCTGCTCACCCATTGGCGGGGACAACCCAAGAGGGATTGGATCAACGAGCACCCGCTGCACAACCACATCCAAACTTTAGAACTGGCTTTTCATAGCCGATCTCACATAGTTGTCCCACTGATCTGCACAACCTATTGGGATCATCTTCCTTAGCATGTTGGGAGGGTAACCAAAGTGAAGTACACCATCAACTATGATGCCATCATCCGTCCGGCAATGTACCTCCTCACGAGCTCTTGCAGTCAACTCACTGAATGATGGCCTCTCATTGAATAGCACAGGCACACTTTGCATGTCCACAAGCTCAACATATCCATAGCGATCTCGTTCTACAGTTCCTCCATAATAAATGCTCACTAGGTTGTCCATCTAGTTCGAAAACATAACTAAGCATACTAAGCATAATTATTTTACTCCAGTATATTTAAAACATAATAAGTAATAGGTCTCTAATAAATATGAATTAACTACTAACTACTAATTATTCACTACTAACTAACTAATTAATTAACTAAAAAAAAGATATTAACTACTACTAACTACTAAAAATTACATACTATAACTAAAAATGACTAATTTAGTATACTACTACTTACTTACTAAATAACTAAATCGAAATAAAATAATAACTAAAAAATAACTAACTAACACTAAAAAAATAATTAGCTAACTAAATAACTAACTAATGAATATATAATTAGCTAACTAAATAATTAGCTAACTAATTAGCTAACTAAATAACTAACTAAATTATATAATCAATCTAAACAATATTAAAATATATATTTAAACTAAATTTCACTAATCCTAACTAAATTTCACTAAATTTCATACTAAATTAAATAATAAATAATAACTAAAAAATATATTAAATTTCACTAATCCTAACTTAATTAAAAAAAAAACTTACTTGGTGGCCGGCGGAGGCCGGCGGCGGAGGCCGGCGGCGGGTGGGGCGGCGCCGGCGGAGGGGGCGGCGGCGGCCGGCGGGGGCCGCGCCGGCGCTAGTGGCGGCGGCCGGCGGTGGCGGCGCCGGCCGGCGGCGGCGCGGGCGCTACGGGCGGCGGGGGCGGCGGTGGGCGCGCGCGGCCCGGGCGGCGCCGGCGGCGGCGGGAGCCGTCGGAGGGCGCGGCGGCCGGCGTGGTACGGGCGGCGGCGGGCGGAGCGTTGACCGGCGGCGGCGACGGCGAGTGGCGGCGGCGTCGGGCGCGAGGAAGAATGAGGAAGAAGAAATGAGGAAGAAAAGAAAGAGAAGGAAGAAGAAAAGGAAGGGCCGACAGTTTTTGCAGGGGCTTGGCGCCAAGATCCGTGGCGCCAAGATCCGTGGCTCCAAGGCTTGGCGCCAAGATCCATGGCGCCAAGGCTTGGCGCCAAGATCCGTGGCGCCAAGTCCTTGCGCCACGTAGATGCCCGTGGAGCCACGTCGGATGCCTCTTGGCGCCAGAATACATGGCGCCATGACGTTGTAGCTTGGCGCCATGGACCATGGCGCCAAGCTGAGGGTCTATTTTTTGAAATCTTTCCGTCAGGGGTCTATTTGAGAGAATCTTTCAAAAAAAAGGGCCAAAATACAAAAAAGACGGCCTGATGTACTTTGGTGTTCAAGGCAAGCAGCATGGAGACTGGCTTCAGAGTTCCGCATTTGAATGGCAGGCTCTCGGTCCAGTTGGTTCTCAGAACGGTACTCTTCTGTCTCCAACACGAGACCCATTGGGTACCCAAATTCGGACCCGTTTAGTTGTGAAATTTTTTTGAGAAAAAATCTCTATAGCACTTTTCGTTGTTATTTAGTAAAATTTGTCTAACCATGGACTAACTAGACTCAAAAGATTCGTCTCGACATTTATAGACAAACTGTGCAATTAGTTATTTTTTTACCTACATTTAATGCTCCATGCATACGTTCAAAGATTCGATGTGACAGTTACTATGCAAAAATTTTTGCCTCTTTTTGGCATCTAAACACGGCCTCGAAATGTGTCCCCAATAGGATATCTATAGCCCCCAACAGGATATCTATATAAAAGACCCATTTTAGGTGTCATGAGAGACATAACCCAAATTTGAGTATCCTCTCTCCTGGAGACCTATTTACAGAAAGGGCTGTCTTTTAGGTCTTGTTGTTGAAGAAGATTAAAAATAGGTATTAAATCCTTTGTCTGTAGCGCTACCTATAGAATAAATAGATCTTGTATTTTTTGTTGTGATTGTCGGAGACAGTCTTATGCCTCCACACTCCTAAGCAACACAAGAGGTTGGCAGTGAAGTTTAGCTCACTTGCGTTGCAAGTTATATTGTGTTCCACCTCTATGCGCATTTTCATTTATTAGAACTGCAGAATGAGTTCCTTTGTGCTACATTAGAAGTTGCTTGCAACTTTGTGTTTCTTTATTCTCCTTCAAAGATGTGTGAATATCTACTCCCTCCGTCCACAAATATTTGTATTTCTAGGTCTAGACACGCAAACCAAGACAGATGGAAAATAACCTTTTTACCCCTATAAACCATGGACACCTCTCAGTTCAACTTGATCGTCCTCGAAGCTTCACAAAAAAAACATCAAAGAAACGTGACGCCGGCGCTGGCAGAGACCAGGCATCTGGCGGGAGGGTGAAAACGGATCCGTGAACTGAACGAACGGGTAGCTTCTGGAGGCTCCGTCGATTTTTTTTTCATTTTTTTCTCTTGACAAATTGTTTTTTTTTTGTCCCACGTGCTGATAAAATCGCTGATGGTGGCCAGTACTTCTATGATGTGACAGCCTATGTGTGCACATATTTGTGGAAAAAATTTGAAACCTAAACGTGCAAATATTTGTGGACGGAGGGAGTATAGATAGTATAGCTACTGCTGAGGCACTGTATGTGATTTGATAGGATAGTACTGTTACTGCTACTGTTGATTCTAAGTTTTTTCACTCTCTCCATCACATCAAATATTTATATATATGCATGGAGCATTAAATGTAGGTAAAATAAATAACTAATTACATAGTTTGTCTGTAATTTAGGAGACGAATCTTTTAAGTCTAGTTAGACCATGATTGGATAATAATTGTCAAATACAAACGAAGATACTACAGTGCGACGAAATTTTTTCACCCCAATCTAAACAGGGCCATGGTCTATCCGATTTTGATAGAACTGCTGCTTCTCGCAACTCAAACCCGGGTATGGACAGAGATCTGTGGCCCCCCAAACCCGTGCAAAGTGGCCAACAGTGTTAGTGCCTTTTGGCACCTGTTGGAGATTCAGTAACAGGACCCCTCGTGAGCGTCTGGGTAATGCACCACTGGTGAACCCATGCATCAAAGTTTGGAGACTACTACACCCACCAATCTCTTCAATACAAGAACACGTGTGTACTAGCAACATGACCATTTTTTTATTCTACAGCCTCAATGAATCTAAAATATTTAACCATCAGACGTAATAATATTCAGAAAATGGTCCTTTAGCTGCCCCAAAGTGTTCACTACGTTTTTAATGCATTTAGTGTTTCTCATCGGTAGTTTTTTTTCCTTAAACTAAAACTGATCAGAGGCTTCTATTAAATTGTGTTGTCTAAAACTGAAAATAGCTACAATCTCTACTGTCACAGAAGTAGTTCTGCCAATTTTTACTGCCAAAGATCTAAAATCTCGTTTACATATAGAAATTCCACTAAGACTTGCTGCTTCACTCGAATGGACATTTGCAGGATTAGTGCACCATCATTGTTGCAGTCATCTTGGCCACATAGTAGTTTTACCTGTGTTTAGGACACTTTTATCAGCATTAATAAAGAAAAAGGAAAATAGCACCAACGAGTACATGAACTCAGTAGAAGAAAAAATGGTGATTCTTAGACAAGTCGTTTCGAGTAGAACATGCTCCTTGATAGAATAGTAATTAAAATCTAAACTAGTTATGGCTAGTAAAGAGACAAAGACACTGCAGTAGTTCATATATAATTAAATGCCACCAGGTCTGACCAAATATACATAGCAGTTGTACAATTCTATCTGTTGCACATGACACCTATACATGTAGTAGTTGTATAATTCTATTTGCTGACTCAAACTTGAACCCTTTCAGTGTTCAAGTTACTAGGGGCGTGATTGGTTCCTTTCTCTGCTGAACCTGGCTCGCACGACAGAGCCAGGCCCCGCTTGGCCAGGCCCGACGCATGCATGCGGGTGGTGATTGGCTTCCATCTGCGTCCAGCCAGGATAGGAAAGGATGGTGATTGGTTGGACAGTGTACCTGCACGCCTGGTCTCTCACTCGGGCTCAATCCGCGTGCTCGCGCTGCACAAAGCCAGCCAGGCCCGGTAGGAACGGAACTCACCCGCGTTTCCAGCGAGCCTGGCTCGGCGTCGCCTCGTGCATGCGGCTGGCCTGGCCCGAGAAGCAAAACAGCCTACCAATCACTTCGTTCCTGCATGCGATGGGCCATGTACGAGTGGAAGCAGTGTACCAATCACACCCTAGATTATGCCTCTCATGCATTTTGTAGCCCTGCTTCTTTGGTCCTTCTATTTGCCGCACCTTTACGTGGCTACGATTTTTATTCAAGTAACTAAGCATATTGTCAGGCTTTTCTATTTGCACACAAATACAGTAAAATTGCATTATCAAATAGTAATAGTTGCACTAATACAAAGGTGCAATTTTTGTGTGTATGGTCTAAATTTTTTGGCATCATTTAGATGGTTCATTCTTTACTAAGTAGAAATGATTATGCCTTCATTGTTATGCAGTTCATAATGTCTTCTATCTATACTTGAGTGTGTATTCAACAAATTATAATGTTGATATAGACATGATATTACTGATTTTTTTGTTTATTGTTCTTGTCCATAGTAGTCATAGTGCTCTGTTCCTATTTGTCGGTACCAACAGTACGGTGGTATCCACATCCAACGATAGTAAAAAACAAAACGACTAAGCCACCGCAAAAGGCATCCCGCCGCAGCCGCATACCAGGACCGTCTCGTACGAGGCCAGCTTGACAGAGTGCCTCGACCGCGCTCCGGCTCCGACTCATACGAGGAGCCCTCGACGGGAACGCCTCGACCGCGCCCCGTCCCGCACGACGGGGCACCTCGACCGCATTCCGACTCGCACGAGGCTCGTTCGCCCACTGGGAAAACTCCGAATCGCGTGACCCCGGGTCAGAGCGCTCGACCCCCTCACTTCACCTGCCCCAAGACAGAAGTCATAGCATTTAATGCGATTACCTGCTTCCACCTACCGGCATGGCCACAACCAGGATCGACGTGGGAGCAACGCCGGTGTCAGTCCTCACTGTTTTACCGCTCATCCCGTGATGGGAGGTGAAACCTGTCACTATACACACCTTACCGAGCACTGTTTATCGCCAGTCACCCTCGAGGAAGGATACGACAAGGCCCGTATTCCGTAATCTCGGGGATTCGGTCTTATCCGTCCGACCTCGACCCGGCCTCGACCCAGCCTCGACGCTCAGCACAGTTCAACAGGGAGGGAAGGCCGGCATGGCACGGTACCCCAGGTCATTTCGTTGTCTCATCCCCGACGTCGCCACGGTGTCCAGGGATGGCCGGCCATTCCCGGGGCACGTCGCTACAGTCACTCCTACAGGGATCGACAAAACATCGTCTCAAGGCTCCCCGGTGCCCTGGCCTCCTCCGACCCTACAAAAGGGCAGGCCAGGACCCAACAAAGGGACAGAGACAACAGGCAAGATACAAGTTCAAAGCCAAGTGCCAAGCGATCCAAGGCTCCCAACACAGAGATCAACATCTCAAGCAATCGCCTTTGTACTCTTTTCTCTCTCTTTGAGACTTGGGCTCGCCGCCCTCTCTCGCAAGCTTGTAACCCCTACACAAGCACCTCGGTGCAAGGAAATACAAAACTCTCTCCCCCCCGCTGGACGTAGGGCCCTCTTTGGCCCGAACCAGGATAAACCTCCGTGTGTTCTCCTTGCATCACCATCCAGGTTAGGGACACGCAGCACTCACTCGTCGGTTTAGGACCCCCACGGGACCGAACACCGACAGTTGGCGCGCCAGGTAGGGGAACGCTGCGTGCCAACATCGCTTTCCCGCCTTTCTCTCCTGGATGGCTGACCCCGAATGTCCACTCCCGTTGGCCACGGTGATCTGGTTCGGGAGTTTGGAGTTCATGTCGCTTGGCCACGGCTACGATATGGTCCTCCTCCCGCCCAGGCACCCAACCGACGAGGATTACGAGCTCTCCCAGCCTGGGGGAGCACTCCGCCGGTATCGTCGCTCTCGATAGGCGTGAGCCGCCAGACGATGACGAGCCCGGCGCAACCGCCGTCTCCACCTCACGGAGGGTGGAGGGATTCCCTGATTCGGCACCTCTCAGCCAGACGCCAACCCAGATTTCCTCGTTGAGGGTCTGTGTAGGATGAGCTTGGCTGAGGGTAAGATGCCGACGGAGAATTCCGCCACTCCCCCGTCCGGTGAGACACCGCCGCTACTCGATCTAGCCACTTTGACGCGTGCAGCGATATCTCCATTAACATTTCCGTTTGGGCTAGACCCGATTGCCCGGGCATACGCTTCCCCTGTGAGCACTAACATGAGTGCTTACGGGGAACTCCCCGGACACCATCTACGCTCCACTCTGGACCTCATTGCATCCACGCCAGCTTCTGAGTATCTGGACTCTACGGAGACCCCGGAAACAGAGCCCCGTGTGATTGCTTCTCAGCGTTGCGACCACGGAGGTGGTTTGCAACGGTCTCACATTCCCCCATCATATTACTATTTCGGCGCCCCTGACTCCGACTCGGCTGACGACACCTACGATCCGACCCGCGAGTGCTTCAACATCGACGAAGTAAGCACGTCGGAATCGGAGGACGAGGAGCCAGTTGAAGGAAGGCACACGCCACCTCACGTCAAGATCCCTGCCGAGCGAGACGAGGCTCATTTCCTTGCGGATCAAGGGATGCAGCTCGAGCAAATTCGCGAGTTGCAGGACAGGCTCGACGAGGAACGAGAAAACCTGCACCTACTCCAACAAACCCTCGAGCGTGAGCGTGCGGCACACGCACTTGGCGGAAGAGCTCGCGAGAGAGCTCGCGACGTCAACCGTCGCATCAACGAGGACCGGGTGGTCGACCCCCCAGTTTTCGCTTGAGCCAGCCAGAATGTCGTCGCCGCCGCCATGCTCCTCCGCAACATGCCCGAGCCGTCAAACCCCGACGCCCGTCGAGCTCGAGATGAAATCCGAGAACTCCTCGAGACCGCTGCCATGCAGCAGGCCGAGAGCTCCGCCTCGAGGCGACGTGAGCCAGCCTCGGAGCGGCTCGTCGAGCCCTCCCGACAGGAGAGAGAGGCCTCGGTTCATCCTGTAACACCTCAGGTGTTTAGCTCCATAATTGCATTGCATTTGCATAAGCATAAGCATGCATCATTTCATGTTATTTTATGTGGTTGCAACTAATGTGGTTGTTTTTAGAATTTTGTTTGGTTCACATCATGTGACACTAGGTAGTTGGTGTAACAAAAGGAGAGAGTAGCTAATTATATCTCACAACACCTTAGTTATACTTAGGGTCACTAATGGAGCAAGGTTCATGTTGACCAAAATCACCAAAATGCCCTCCAAGGTGTAGTTGACCAGCATTTAGCCCTAGGATGCTCTAGTTTGACCAATTAAAAAGTCTAGCTTAGAGACCTTGCATGGAGGAGCACCCTTAAGCAAAGTTGTAGGGAATTTTATGGGGAACAAAAGTCTCAATATGACCATCTCATGAAACTGACCAGAACATGCTCAAAAATGGCCCACAAGTCAGCTAGAGGGGTTGTCTCAATACTTAGAAATTTTCCTAAGTCTCAAAAGTGCCCTCCAGTTTTACTGTGACCTACTTTGGAAGCTTGTAGTTTGCAAACCAGACCAAACCAGCTCACACTCATGTTGACACTTTTGTAGTACTCACTTAGCTCTATAACATTGTCAACATCACCATCACCTAGTTCTAAATGGTTTAGGAGATATGGTGTCTTGAAAATAGGGTTTCAGTCGGTTTCAATAACTAAAAACACGTTTCAGTTTCAAAGGGCACCACTTTGGGGCTATGTAGTTTCAATTCTAGGCCGAACCAATCCAAACTCCAATTGACAAACTTGTTGCCCTCACATAGCTCTACAAATTTGATGTTGTCATCTTGGACCGAATCGAGCTGTTTTGGAAGATAATCAGCGCCAAACTTTCACTGTCAGACCACCATCTCGGTCTTCATTCAGTCGACGTCATCAGTCCGACAGCCGGCCGCGTCGTGGCGCTCGGACAGAGTCCGGTGGCCGCGTGTCGTGTGCGTCCTGCCATCACCGCCACGTCGCGAGCCCAGGCGCGGAGATGAACACCGAGCGGACACCTCCACCCCCACACTCGCGCTCACTCTTCTCTCCTTCACTCTCGCTCTGGCCGGGTTCACCGAGGCGGAAAACGGAGGCGCCATTGCCGCCGCAGCCTTCTCCGTGCTCGCGCGAGCTCACCGTCTCACCACCGTCCTCCAAATCCCGTCCACCGCTCTGCCAGAATCCCCTCCACCTCCTCCACCCGTTGCTTGACCGGATTGTGCAGAGGTGAGGGTGAATTTCCGTTTCCGCCACCGTGAGTCCTCGCCGGCGTACTGTCCACTTGGTTAAATGAATAACTTGACTTGTACTGTTCCAAAAATTGTGAAATTTGGTGGGTAGGCTAATTTATACTTACTTTAGCTCTGGTAAAAATTTGGGCATTAGTGCTTAAGTACTTTTCAAGTTATAATGCTATCTTGTTGTTTTAGAAAATACTTGAATGAATTTTAGTAATTTTTCTACATGTGCAATGTTCTTATAAATTTTTGGAGAATGTCTTGGTACCCTAAAGTGTCTAAGAAAAATATGAAATCTGTTGTTTGATACTTTTCAATATGATTTGTTAATTATACAAAAATCAGCCTTTTGGGCTTGTGAATTTTGTATATGGAGTTTCTGTGAATAAATTTAGTTCAAATTTTTACAGTAGTCTCCTTTTGGGTCAAAGAGTCTCCTGTAATTTTTGTAAAATTTTTAGGAACAGTTTACATATATGTTTAAAATTCCACTTAATTACTTAAGTAAATTAAGAAATGAGTATAAATAAATATTTTAGGTAGGCACACCTTACTTCTGGTGTTTTTGTGACCCATGTGAACTTGTGGTAACATTAGTTTGGTCTTAGGGAAAATTTGCCACATAAATAAATATTTAATCTTTGCAATTCTAGGTTTTCTGGACAGCTGGTAGTAATTTTGGGTTTGACCTTTGATAAAGGTGTTTGCTGGAAAACTTGTAAATACAAAAGTTGTAATAAACTTGATAAACTAGCTTGTGTCAAAATTTGGGAGCATTTGGCTTAGTAGTTTGGGAGTTATTGCTGTTTAAAGTGACAGTCCAGAATTGACTACTCTCTGTTTAGAGAGGACAGCTTCTGGAACTTGGGAAATTCGACATAGAAAACTTAGGAATTTAGGGTTGAGGTCTGAAAATCAATTGTAGGGCATTTCATAAGCTTTCCAGATTGTCTTAGATCATATCTTTTGGAGTTGGGAATCTCCAGCTATGTTAGAAACAATTAGCTGCTGTCTAGAATGTTTTGCTGTGATATTTTGGTGTTGGATGTGGTGACCTAAGTGATGTTACTCTTGTGATTGTTAGGTGTTAGGGCCTTAACTGAAGAAGAACAGCTATATCTTAGGTTGAGTAGATTAGGTGAGTACTTCTCTACCGGAGAGGAAATTTGCACCTAATATTTGAAGTGATTTGAATAGAGCTTTAAGAGTGTTGTAATGCATTTCATTCCGAGCATGCTGCATCTTTCATTATGCATCCATGAGATTTATTATGCACTCATGCAATAGGTGTTCCGGAGGGGGTAACGCTCCTCGAGTTCGAGCAAGTGATACCGGAGGAAGTCCAGGACCAGCCGGAGCAACCAGAGGAATCAACCGGTGGAGAAGCTCCCGCAGAAGACCTGCCCGAGTGCCCTGACCACCGTCCATCGACCTTTCTAAAAGGCAAGCCCCGGTGCATGCTGAACCCATCATTTTATAAATCTATCTTGAGTACTTTTAATTGTTTAATGCATTAAGTTATAGGAGTTGTATGAAAACAATTGTTGCATTATACCTGTCCTTGTCCAGATATCGTACTTAAATCCTAATTTAGGTTTAGGCACGTGTCAATGCTTAGCCTTGCTTAGTACGGTAGAAGTCGGGTGATTTCCGGTCATCCGTGAGATGTAGGAAGGAGTCACGAGTGGCTTTATGGCTATCGTGGATGGAACCATGCTTTAAAATGAAATTGAGACCGGGCGGGAGTTCGATAGTACAGCCGCAAGACACTTCACGTCTTGGGTGTGGAGCTATGCCCGTCTGAGTCGTTTAAGGACCGATTCGCTGTACGTCCTTGAGTCATGTTGAACGCAGTCTAACACTTAGTTGGCCGGATAAGTCGTTCCGACCGCGAAACCGAGTAATGTGATTCAGGCCGGGAATCGAATGGTAGGTTGCTTCTTGGAGGAGAGAAAGGATGTGCTTGGGGACATTGGCGTGAGACCAAGGGGGGTTAGAGTCCCTATCACCTGGCAGAGTGTCGCCCTTGGGGTCGCGACATAATTCGGACCCGCGATTCCTGAATCATACGAAAGGTGGCTTGTGCGACCCTGGCAGGGGCCTGCGCGGTGAGTGTTAGAAATACCCCTCCAGCTGGATAGGAATTCGATTCGAATCGCCGTCGCTCCCGGTTAGTGAGCACTTGACTTGAGCAGCGGCAACGTAGATCTCATTAATTGAACAGATGGTTAAGTGAATGATACATTGTTGCCACAATTTATACCTGCTATGGATAAAATGTTAATAATTGTTTGATGATAATCAAGTGTTTGTGTAGTACAGGTGCTAAGATAGATGACAGGTAAATGCTAAAAATAACTGCTAGTACAGGTTATAAGAGTTTCAACTACTTATGCCTTTATGCAAAATATGGTGTCAGCTAGCCTCTTGTGTAAGCCTTGCATAATCCTTGGTGTCATCTTATTTCTGGTTTATGACGGGTAAGTCTAGCTGAGTACATTCCAGTACTCAGGCTTTATTCCCTCCTGTTGCAGATGATATGCTCTATCAAGGCTTCTGCAAAACTTGTCTCCACCCTGCGGGTGACGAAGACTAGATCACTAGGGCGTGATCATCTTTTATGTACTTTCCTGATGCTTTTGCGGGTTGTGGATCAACAAGACTGGCAGTAGTTAAACAACTGGTGTGTGTTATGCTTCTGCTACTTTCTAAACTTGGTTTGTAATAATCGCTACTCCGTGTGTGTGTAAACTTATTTCGGAACTACTTGTGAAATGTAACGTATGATGTGTATGTTGAATGATGCGATCTTGGTTGTAAGCAAGTTGGTTTGAAATCCTTCGTGATTTCGATTGACTACCGGGATTATATGGGCTCAAGTTCGAAAATTTGAGCGCTTCGGTGCTTGTTTTTGTACTTGTGCTCTTATAATTTGGTCGGTTCTGTTACACATCCTGAGCCTGCCCGGCGAAACCGGGCGGCGCCTGTCCCCGAGCACATCGCTGACGACCACGAACCTCGAGACACCCGTGGTAACATCGTCGAGCGCCGCACGCGCAAGCATGGTGACGGTGTGGCTCAAGGTTACCGTGTGCACAGGGGCGGGCGCTACGACAGCTTGGAAGATCGTAGCCCTTCACCCGAGCCTCCGGGCCATCGGGTCTTCAGTAAGGCTATCCGCGAGACGATACTCCCGGCTCGGTTTCGCCCTCCCACGACTCTCACCAAGTACAACGGCGAGACCAAACCCAAACTTTGGCTTGCCGATTTCCGCTTGGCGTGTCAGCTGGGTGGGGCCACCGTCGACCGGGTCATCATCCGACAACTCCCCCTGTTCCTCTCTGACACCGCTCAAGCCTGGCTCGAGGATCTCCCACCTCGACAAATCCACGACTGGGACGATCTCGTGAGGGTGTTTGAGGGAAACTTCAAGGGGACCTACATGCGCCCCGGCAACTCATGGGACCTCCGGAGTTGCAAGCAAAAACCGGGTGAATCCCTCCAGGATTACATCCGGCGCTTCTCTAGGAAGCGCACCGAGCTCCCCAACGTCACCGACTCTAACGTGATCATGGCCTTCCTCTCCGGAACCACCTGCAAGGAGTTGGTCTGAGAGTCGGGCCATAACACCCCGCTCACTGCCAACGGATTGATGGACATCATCACCAACTTTGCCGCCGGCGAGGAGGCAGTTGGTGCCATCTTTGGCGGTGACCAGGACAAAGGGAAACAAAAGGTTGACGATCCCGCGGGCTCCAGCCGGGGCTCCAAGAGAAACAACCGAAGAAAGAAGAAGTGCCAGTAGGGCAAGCTCGAGGCCCCGGCCGACGAACTTGTCGCTGCTATCGAGTGCAAGAAACCTCGAGCCCCCCGGTGGGGGCATCTTCGACAAAATGCTCAAAGAGCCGTGTCCCTACCACAAGGGACCCACTAACCATAACCTCGAAGATTGTCACATGCTCCGCAGGTACTTTGATGGCGTAGGCGCCAAGAAGGACGACAAGAAGGAAGATCCCAAGGGTGACGACAAGGATGGGGGGTTTCCCGAGATCCATGACTGCTTCATGATCTACGGAGGACCCTCGACCCGCCTCTCGACGCGCCAGCACAAATGAGAACGGCATGAGGTTTTCTCCGTACAGCCGGCGGTCCCCCACTTCCTTGACTGGTCTGAGACGGCCATCACTTTCGACCGTGATGACCATCCTGACTATGTCCCCAACCCAGGAGTCTACCCGCTTGTTGTCGATCCCATCATTGCCAACACGTGCCTCACCAAGGTACTCATGGATGGCGGAAGCAGCCTCAACATCATCTACGCCCAGACCCTCGACCTCCTGGGAATCGAGAGGACGTGTCTCCAACCTAGCGTCGGGGCTTCCACGGAGTCGTGCCAGGGAAACGGGCGGAACCCATCGGACGGGTCGATCTGCCCGTCTGCTTTGGCACACCGTCCAACTTTAGAAAGGAGATGCTCACTTTCGAAGTGGTCGGATTCCGTGGGACGTACCATGCTATCCTGGGGCGCCCGTGCTACGCCAGGTTCATGGCGATCCCGAACTACACCTACCTCAAGCTCAAGATGCCAGGCCCAAACGGTGTCATCACTGTAGGGCCCTCATATGAACATGCCTACGAGTGCGACGTCGAGTGTGTCGAGCACGGCGAGGCTGTTTTGGAGTCGGCGACCTTGGCTGCGGACCTCGACGGTCTCGCCAATGAGATTCCCGACCCAAAGCGCCATGCCGGCAGCTTCGAGCCCGCGGAGGACGTCAAGCTCGTGCCCCTCGACTGCTGATCCCAAGGGAAAAGGCACTGAGCATCAGCACCACCCTCAATCCCAAATAGGAAGCAGTGCTCGTCGAATTTCTCCACGCGAACATCGACATCTTTGTATGGAGTCCCTCGGATATGCTGGGCATACCCAGGGAAGTCGCCGAGCACGCCTTGGAGATCCGGGCCGGCTCCAAACCGGTGAAGCAATGCCTGCGCCGCTTCGACGAGGAGAAGCGCAAGGTCATCGGTGAGGAGATACACAAGCTGCTGGAGGCCGGATTCATCAAGGAGGTTCATCATCCCGAGTGGCTAGCTAATCCTGTATTAGTTAAGAAAAAGAGTGGGAAGTGGAGGATGTGTGTAGACTATACTAGTTTAAATAAAGCATGTCCAAAAGTTCCCTTTCCTTTGCCACGCATTGATCAAATCGTTGATTCCACTGCGGGATGTGAAACTCTCTCGTTCTTAGATGCATACTCCGGCTACCACCAGATTAAAATGAAGGAGTCCGACCAGCTCGCGACTTCATTCATTACCCCATTCGGCATGTATTGCTACGTTACGATGCCCTTCGGTCTCCGGAATGCAGGGGCGATGTATCAACGATGCATGCAACACGTTTTTGGGGGAACACATCGGACCAACCGTCGAGGCTTACGTCGATGACATCGTTGTCAAGACCAAACAAGCCGACGATCTGGTAAACGACCTTGATGTTGCGTTCAAGTGCCTCCGGGCAAAAAACATCAAGCTCAATCCTAAGAAATGCGTCTTTTGCGTTCCTCGAGGTATGCTTTTAGGGTTCATCGTGTCTAAGCGTGGCATCGAAGCCAACCCAGAAAAAATCACTGCGATAACCAAGATGGACCCCATCCGAGATCTAAAGGGCATATAGAGGATCACGGGCTGCTTGGTGGCGCTCAGCCATTTCATTTTGTGCCTCGGCGAAAAAGCGCTCCCTCTGTACCACCTCTTGAAGAAATCGAAGCACTTTTCATGGACTCTCGAGGCCGAAGAAGCTCTTGCAAAACTCAAAGCTACACTCTCTAATTCACCAGTTCTCGTCCCTCCGACCCTAGGAGAACCGCTCCTACTTTATGTCGCCGCAACAACACAAGTCGTCAGCGCGGTCTTGGTCGTCGAGAGGGCCGAGGAAGCACATACCCTGCTCGTCCAGAGGCCGGTCTATTTCATTAAAGAGGTGCTCTCGGAAACCAAGGTACGATACCCGTAAATCCAGAAGCTGCTATATGCCATCATCTTGACACGGCGCAAACTCCGACACTACTTCGAGGGTCACCCGATAACTGTGGTTTCTTCTTTCCCCTTGGGAGAGATAGCCCAGAACCGGGAAGCCTCGGGTAGAATCGCCAAGTGGGCCGTCGAGCTCATGGGCGAGACCCTCTCATATGCGCTGCGTAAAGCTATTAAATCACAAGTGTTAGCAGATTTCCTAGCAGAGTGGACCGACACTCAACTCCCCCCGGTACAGCTCCAAGCTGAACTGTGGACCATGTACTTCGACGGGTCATTGATGAAAACAGGAGCAGGCGCGGGTCTGCTCTTCATCTCGCCCCTCGGGGTTCACATGCGCTATGTCATTCGGCTTCATTTCCCTGCATCAAATAATGTCGCCGAATACGAGGCGCTCATCACCGGGCTGAGAATTGCCATCGAACTTGGGGTCCGACACCTTGACGTTCGAGGCGACTCCCAGCTCGTGATCGACCAGGTCATGAAAAACTCAAGCTGCTGTGATCCCAAGATGGAAGCTTACTGTGAAGAAGTGCGGCGCCTTGAGAACAAGTTCCACAGCCTTGAGCTCAACCACATCGCACGCAGGTATAATGAGGCCGCTGATGAACTGGCGAAAATCGCGTCCAATCGAACTACGGTTCCACCAGACGTTTTCGCAAAAGATCTCCAGCAGCCGTCCGTCGACCTCGGGTCGGAAGGAGGAGTCGACGGACCATCGCTCGACCCCCCACCTGCGACAGAAGCCCCCTCGACCGGGGCTGAGGCCATGCAGGTGGAAGGCTTGACCCCGCCACCCGACCCTGAGCCTGACTGGCGCATTCTGTACCTCGACCATCTCATCCGAGGGGACCTCCCCTCAGATAAGACCGAGGCTCGACGGATCGCTCGTCGGGCCAAAACCTTTGTGATCTTTGGCGACAGTAAGGAGCTGTACCGCTGCAGCCCTACTGGCGTCCTCCAACGTTGCATCACAAATGAGGAAGGCAGAGACCTGCTCGACGATCTACACTCGAGGGCTTGCGGTCACCACGCAGCGCCTCGAACCCTTGTCGGAAATGCTTTCCGACAAGGATTTTATTGGCCAACCGCGGTCTCCGACGCTATCAAACTAGTACGCTCCTGCAAAGGTTGCCAGTACTATGCGAGACAAACCTATCTTCTAGCACATGCCCTGCAAACCATTCCCATCACGTGGCCGTTTGCCGTTTGGGGGCTCGACCTTGTCGGACCCTTGAAAAGGACAATCGGCGGCTTCACCCACTTGCTCGTTGCCATCGACAAATTCTCCAAGTGGATCGAGGCCCGCGCTATCACCAGTATCAGGTCTGAGCAAGCTGTGCTCTTTTTCACCGACATCATCCACCGCTTTGGGGTTCCCAACTGTATCATCACGGACAATGGCACCCAGTTTACTGGTAAAAAGTTTCTGGATTTCTGCGACAACCACCACATCCGTGTGCTCTGGTCAGCTGTGGCTCATCCAAAAACAAATGGCCAAGTGGAACGTGCCAATGGCATGGTCCTGCAAGGCCTGAAACCCAGAATCTTTGACAAACTAAACAAACATGGGAAGAAATGGGCTGCCGAGCTCCCCTCGGTCCTATGGAGCCTAAGAACAACACCGAGTTAAGCCACGAGGTTCACTCCATTCTTCTTAGTCTACGGATCTGAGGCCATGCTCCCCACTGACATAGAATATGGGTCCCAAAGGCTAAAGGCCTACAACGAGAGAAATAATGACGCCGCAAGAGAGTACGCCCTCGACCAGCTCGAGGAAGCCCGAGATGTGGCTCTGTTACATTCTGCTAGGTACCAGCAAGGTCTCCGACGCTACCACGACAGACACATCCGCAGGCGCGACCTCAATGTCGGTGACCTGTTGCTACGTCGAAACCAGAACACCAAGGGACGACACAAGCTCACGCCCCCATGGGAAGGACCGTACATCATCGCAGAAGTACTAAAGCCGGGCACCTACAAGCTATCCAACGAGAAGGGCGAAATCCTTACCAACGCTTGGAACATTGAACAGCTACATCGCTTTTTCCCTTAAAAAGCCTCGAGGCTCTGTAATTTCTTTTCAATATCATCAATAAAGAATACAGCAATGTTCAAATTTTTGTTTCACAAACAACGAGGAAGGATCGACTCTGCTCTCCCAGAATCGACCCTCCCTCGGGGGCTACAAGGGGGGGAACCCCCAGTCCCCGAAAAAACTTGTACTCCTTTTCAAAGTTAAAGAACTACCTCTTAGATCGACAGCGCTGCGAGAGCACCCTGAGGCTTAAAAGGGCTCTCGAGCCGCGAGACCACTTACGCCTCTGAGGCTACGGTACCTCCACTCACTCCTCACGCCTAGGGGCACGACCGCACGCTAAGTAGACCTAATGGTTGTTCATAACTTTGAAAAGGAGTACACCCCCTGTCACTTAAATCAGGTCCTTACACGATCTGCGAGGCCGCAAAGGCACCCTAGAGTTCGAGGGCAGTCGAGCTGTGAGATCACTCATGCCTCTGAGGCTACGGTACCTCCGCTCACTCCCTTACACTCAAAGGCGCGACGGCGTGCTAAGTAAATCATGCAAAAACGTGATTCAAGCAATAAAGGGAAGAAAAGCTCGAGCAAAACTTAAATAACCAAGCGCTGGTTTACGTTTTGAGTTTTTTAAGGCCTCCGAGGCCACCACGACCAAAATTCAAAAAACACTAACTTATTACACGGGCCTTTGTGCCTAGATTTGGCTCACAGGCCCTCGTCGTCGGCAGGCGGAACCACCTCGGCTTCGAAAAGCTTGGCCAGACGGCTTCTAGGCTCCTCGCCGGCTCATCCACCGTAGCCGCCGGCTCCGCCGGCGGGTCTTGCTGCGGCCACGGCTCTCCCGGCTGCGCCGCCTCCTGTCCCGCCACCAGCGGGACCTCCCCCAGAACCGCATCCGCATCCGCCCGCTCCGCGTCGCAGACGGATGCCTCGGCCGTTGTGGCCTCGACGGTAGCCTCGGTGGTCGACGACGACCTCGGCTCTGCCCCGTCTGTACTGGGCGCCGCCACCTCCGACGGTCCTGACCCCTGTGCGGCAGGGTCGGAACCAGCGACCGCCAAGGCGCCCGCCTCTGCCTGGGCCATCGCCTCCTGTTGCTTCAGGTGCTCCTTAGCGGCCTGAAGCCTCTCGATCCAGGCGACGTCCTGCGCCGCCGTCCGATTAATGACGACGGCGCTCGCCCGGAGCGACTTTGCGGGGGTCGGCCCCATCAGCTTCGCCTTCCGCTTGAGCCTGTGAAGCGAGAAGAAACGTCGAAAAATGGTACCAATGAAAGGCGAAAAAGCGGAGTGCGGATACTTACCCGGAAAGCGGCACCAAGGGCCTCGACCCCGACCGATCTGAACCTCCCGGCGCTACCGGCGGCGGTCTCGCGCCGGCCCTTCGGCGGGCCGGGTGCTCCTCGGGGCCCTGGCTGGAGGGCCGCCTCGGGTCCTCTGCGCCTCCGAGGCCAGCTGGCCTCGGGTCCTCACGCCCGCCGGCAGCGCCGCCGATGACGACGCCGGCACCGCCGCCGATGACGACGCCGGCACCGCCGCCTGAGCCTGCGGGGCCTGGACTGGTGGAGGCAGCCCGGTCGACCCCTCCTGTAGGGTCTGGGATGGGGCGGCCCCTCCCGTCGAGGGGCCCGCCTCCTTGTCCGCCTCTTCCTCCGTCTCCTCCACCACCACGACCGACACTGGCACCTGGGAGGACGACCCCCCAACGGGCTCCAAGAGCGGACGAACGTCGGGGAGGTCTGCCAGGCCGGTCGCGGCATCGTACCGCGACAGGGCGTCGTCATCGTCCCCGTCGCTGCCGTCATCAACCTCCCCCGAGACCGTCTCGGAGGGAGACTCCATGAGGGGGAGCCCGTCGAGGGCCTACTGGCGCCGAAGCTTCTTCAGCGCCTCCTTCTCCTTGGCCTTACGGATCTGCCGCTTCTTGGTCGTCTCCTTTGTCTGCTTCTGTTGGGACGCATGCTGGCGTCGAGCCTCCCGAGCGGGCTGGTCCTCTGGGACTGGCGGCCGCGTCTCCCGCATCGCAGACAGATCCTGCGCATCGGCCTCGACTAAATCAGAGGAACCCAAAAACAGACGAATATAAACGAACGCGCTAGCAAAAAACACTTACTAGAGGCTCGAACCCCTAGGTAGGTCGCATGGGGACCTTGTCGACCTCGTCCGTCCTGAAGTTCCCCACCATCCGGCACGCTCGCCGGAGGACCTCCTTGAGGGTGAGGGACTCGTGTGACATCCGGCTCCCCTCCAGTGGCGCCTCCGGTGTCATCTGGTCAAGGCGGAGGCGACGCTGGCACAACGGCATCACCCTACGCCGGTGGAATGCCGTGGCCACCGCCGCCGCCGTCAAGCCCCGCAGACGGAGCTGCTGCAGCGCCGCCAGCAGCGGGTCCAGACGCGGCTTCTCGGCCTCCACGACTCCGTAGGACCAGTTCTCCTCTCGGGCGACCAGCACCCGGCCGGTATACCTCGGCAACTGACTCTCGTCGTTGCGGAGGTAGAACCAGCTATCGTGCCAGCCGCTGTTCGAGGAGATAAGGTGAGCTGGGATGTACTGATCTGCCCGACCCGACCTCACCTGCAGGACGCAGCTCCCCGCTCGAACTGCGCACCGTAGCCCTTGCTCCCCCGCCTTCTTGGCGAAGAGCTCCGCCTTGAAAAGATGGAGGCACAGATTCCACTGCGGCTCCATCCCTAGGTAGCCCTCACAGACCGCCGCGAAGATGGCGGCCTGTGCAACGGCGTTGGGGGCGAGATGATGCAGCTCCACCCGGTAGTAGTGGAGGAGCGCGCGCATGAAGGTGGTCGCCGGCACGCCGAACCCCTGCTCGTGGAAGCAAATGAAGCTAACCACGTATCCCTTGGGGGGTGCCGACTCCCGGTGGTCGAGCGACGGCGCAATCCACTCCGGCCGCGACTGGCTCGTCCTCGGCCACAGCAGTCCATTGTTGGGCATTCTTAACGTCATTACCAAAAGTAGACTTAGTTTTCTAATTCTGATAACGGCGCCAAAAATGCCGAACCTATCCCTCATGCCACTTAAGCCAAGTTGTCATCCCCAGCATGACATGAGAGACGCGGTATTGAAATATGCAACTGCTCTTCTAAATAAATAATAAATAAGATCTGCAAGCGCACAGATTAATACCGATGTAGCATTTTAACCGGGAAGTATTCCAGGTATCGTTATTTATATTTTTACCACTGGGAAGGGATTACTAACATCAATGTTGATTATGGAATGGAATATAGGAATGAGTATCAATCATTGCATGTATAAGTGAGAGCATTCATCTATCTCTTGCATACAGGGGTAAGTGTCACATAAAATATAGATAAAGTATGAATGGTGACAAAGATAATTAATCTGATCAGCTAGCCACATATAATAATGATAAGCACCTCAACAGATATTCTAGCAAGTCATTAGCATGGTATTAGGACGAACTACAAGGATATTTCCTAAGTTATTCTTAACTATAAAGTCTAGCATATCATAGTTAGTGCAAGTACACTTGGCAATCATTGCGAAAAAGGACTACGCCCATGCATAGTGATATTATCAAGGAAGATGAGAAATATAGCAATCACTCCCCCGTAATAATGTTGCTCTGCCTGCCTTACACACGGGAGGGGGACTATATAAGAACCAACGAAGCTGTCACCATCGCGGACCACCCCACGATCCGGCATATAAGGTGCAATCGCAGATAAATATGGTCTAAGCACCACGCCTACACAATATTTATCATTTACCCATGGATCCGATGGATAAACGCTATACGATCCTAAACATGTATATAATTCCAATCTAACTAAGCCAAGCGTATAACTACGATAAACTAAGAACAATATAATCGCAAACATAAACAAGTAGAGCATAGTCATAATCAATATATTGAAATAGAACAAAGTTGTATTCATAATATTGAAGAACAATGATGAACAATGAAGAACAGTAAAGGAATTACCAAGAATCCTCTTGACAGATCCGAAAACCAATCGAAGATTGACTCCTTCTAGTTCTAATCTTATGTAGCTATGCTATACTAGAGATCTAGTTGATGTGGTGGCTCTAGGGCTTGATCAGAGACTCTCCTCCTGAGATTAGGGTTTGAAGAATGAGAATGAGGGAGTGCCTCCTCCAGGGGCCAGGGGTCCTGCTTATATAGCCCCCTCAAGTGAACGTGGGCCGTCGGATCAAACCGACATTAATCGCACGGTTTTCCTTGATCCCTTAGGTCGGTGGAGCATAATCCGCGAGACGGAGCCTGATTGGCTCTCAGGCGAGGGCGGGCGCCCTAGGGAGCAGGGCGGGCGCCCTGCCTCCGGGCCCGTTCGGCCTCCCGTTCGATCTCGTGGCTTCTAGAGTCTTCTAGATGATAGAAAATCGGTGAACACGTTATTATCTCTATGTAAACCCGACGTGTGGGCCTTTCCTCCGTATTTTCTGATAACCCCCTGCAGAAACAGACAAACACCAAAACTCGTGGAATTCTGTCAGATAAAACCCTAAGTCTAGGTGTTGGTTGCATTTGGATCCTTTTCTTTATTTATTTGATAACTATATTTGGTACTTAAGGACCGTCAACATCCATCCTCGACCAGCTCCTCCAGCCTCCTCTCCGTCACCGAGGAGGCGGCCCAGTCGTCGGCAGGAAGGATCTGACTCTTGCCTGCCATTGGCGCCGGGAAAAGTTGTGTGGACGAAGGGGGTGTGATGGCGGCGGCGCTGGATGTAGGCGGAGGGCGCAAGGGGCACAGAGCTGTCTAAGGCAAAGGATGCAAGAACGAAAAGGGCCAGTAGGGGAGGCAGACCCCTAGGCTTTGTTTTTATAGCTCCGGCGGAAGCCCAACGGCTGCGCGAAAAGGTAGGAACGGTTTCTCGCATTTAATGCTCTTACCTAACCGTTTCCCTGAATCTCGCAGGAGTTGGGCGCGTGGCCGTCCCCCACATCATAACCGTATGCCACGTCACCCACTACCGCGCCGATCTCGCCCTCTCCCCTGAAAAGGCGCGCCTGGCTAACGGGCGGGGCAGGATCCGCGGGCGGATATTCCCAGATACCTGGTAAACGGGCTCCGAGCCCACCATAAGTCTCGAGGGAGCGGAAGCTGGCCCTCGACCTGGGTTCAACAGCTGCCCTCGAGAAACAGAGTTAGGGACGACCAGGGATGCGCCTGTACATGGCCAGGGCTCGAGCCACGCTCTCGAGGCACCCCAAGACGTATTCGAGGCCGTAGGAGAAGGTCGACGTAGGAATCCCCTCGAGGGAGGCACCGAGCCCTTGAATCCCGTCGCAGGGAATTGAGATCCACATGACCACTTCTTGGCATTCTTGAGAGCGCCTCCGGGCCACTAGCCGACTCCTAACGGCTGGAGCACGGGCTCGCACTCGAATTCCCCCGCTAGTAGCTCGCTGGAGATCGTCAGAACTCACCCAAACAGGGGTAGTACGGCGTTCCCCACCCCTCCTCCTCCTTCCTAAAGGAGGAGCGTGAGGGTCGAACGATAAAAGATGGCCGGGACTCTGATCGACCTCGTGCGTACGAGGCTTGGGGCCTCGACCGCAACGAACCAAACTCTAAACAAAAAGGCGCGGATCCCGCCACCACCAGAAACCATTCCCCAATAGAACGCATAAAAGACCTCGGAGGAGTCTCAACACTCCACCAAGGCCTCGGGGGCTACACCCGGCGGGTGCGCTCGCGCGCCCCCATCGAAAAAAACCATGGCGCTACGACTCCAGTTCATTAACTAACAAGCCTCTGAGAGAGTGATCACACACTCACCCAAAGGCTCGGGGGCTACTGTCGGTACCAACAGTATGGGGGTACCCACATCCAACGATAGTAAAAAACAAAACGACTAAGCCACCGCAAAAGGCATCCCGCCGCAGCCGCATACCAGGACCGTCTCGTACGAGGCCAGCTCGATAGAGTGCCTTGACCACGCTCCGGCTCCGACTCGTACGAGGAGCCCTCGACGGGAACGCCTCGACCGTGCCCCGTCCCGCACGACGGGGCACCTCGACCGCATTCCGACTCGCACAAGGCTCGTTCGCCCACCGGGAAAACTCCGACTCACGTGACCCCGGGTCAGAGCGCTCGACCCCCTCACTTCACCTGCCCCAAGACAGAAGTCAGAGCATTTAATGCGATTACCTGCTTCCACCTACCGGCATGGCCGCAACCAGGATCGACGTGGGAGCAACGCCGGTGTCAGTCCTCATTGTTTTACTGCCCATCCCGTGATGGGAGGTGAAACCTGTCACTATACACACCTTACCGAGCACTGTTTATCGCCAGTCACCCTCGAGGAAGGATACGACAAGGCCCGTATTCCGTAATCTCGGGGATTCGGTCTTATCCGTCCGACCTCGACCTGGCCTCGACCCAGCCTCAACGCTCAGCACAGTTCAACAGGGAGGGAAGGCCGGCATGGCACGGTACCCCGGGTCATTTCGCCGTCTCATCTCCGACGTCGCCACGGTGTCCAGGGATGGCCGGCCATTCCCGGGGCACGTCGCTACAGTCACTCCTACAGGGATCGACAAAACATCGTCTCAAGGCTCCCCGGTGCCCTGGCCTCCTCCGACCCTATAAAAGGGCAGGCCAGGACCCAACAAAGGGACAGAGACAACAGGCAAGACACAAGTTCAAAGCCAAGTGCCAAGCGATCCAAGGCTCCCAACACAGAGATCAACATCTCAAGCAATCGCCTTTGTACTCTTTTTTTCTCTCTTTGAGACTTGGGCTCGCCGCCCTCTCTCGCAAGCTTGTAACCCCTACACAAGCACCTCGGTGCAAGGAAATACAAAAGTCTCCCCCCCCCGCTGGACGTACGGCCCTCTTTGGCCCGAACCAGGATAAACCCTCCGTGTGTTCTCCTTGCATCACCATCCAGGTTAGGGACACGCAGCACTCACTCGTCGGTTTAGGACCCCCACGGGACCGAACACCGACACTATTAATCTTTCCTATTCACGTAAACAAAACAAATAAAATATTCAGTTAATTGCAATAAATAATGATGTAAATTGCAAGTGTAAAGCCTCGTGATTTTAGTCCTGAGGAAATGCAATATGTCCCTTTTTCTTGCAAGGGTTGCCTATTTGTAACGAAATCATTCTTCTACAAGAATCATTCTAACTTTGTTGACCTGGATAGTCTGTAGTGGGCTGTACATGGTCTAGTTGACCTGATCTCCAACTTTTGCATGGGCCAAAAGGAAGAAGCTGATAATAGAAGACATAAGTTCCAGGGTTTCACGGTTTGGGATTCACAGTTTACCTGGGCACCTTTTTTTCCCCTCTGTATCAAACTTTTATAACTCCTTTTTCTTTATTTTTTTTGTGATTTGTGCTACTGTTCAATGTGTAGAAATTGCAAATGGAATGTCAGTAAAAGTTCAGGGCACATGATATTGTTCAATTTCAGATCTATCATCATCCGCCATGCTTGCCATTTCTCCATCCTGTTTTTGCAAAGATAAGTTTACTTTTGATGCCAGTACATATTTGTATTGCTTATAAATGTAATCAAATTGTTTAGCTGTCTGTATCTATCTCATATGGCATTCTTGACTCTGATATTGACCACTCAGTTTGTGCTCCAAAGATTTCATCCAGATCCTCAAGGCTCATATTCTGTGTTATTTGTTTGTTAATGACAATGGTTATTATTTACCAAAAATATAACACAACTAGATTGACAAGCATATACAATTTTACCTCATTCATGTCATTTCTAATTATCGTCTGTGTCAATGTTCCTTGCATCCATTCATGTAGCTGCACAGTTTATAATGAAGCATTGAAAATTACACTCCTATTATGTTGAATTTACAACGCATATATGGGTGTAATTTGCACATGTGTGCACTGTAATTTTTGTATACTTGCAGTATTATTTACCTGCCTATTCCTGTCAGTCTGATCATCTTCCTATGAGTTCCTAATTTGTTCCAGTATAAATTTAGTGTAGCCTCCCTGCATTGAAATATAATTTAGTTAAAAAAACAACCTTTTTATCTTGACATTTTTGAACCTAAGCAATGATTTGCTCACCTTTTTGTATCTTTAGGTATTTGAAGGACTGACATCAGATCCAGTAAGTATTTCCGCATCATAATTGGTGTTCCTACTGTGCTCATCTCTGTCATTGTAACTTATGTCTGATAGATTTGTCAACATAGAATTTGCAAATGCATTCTGTCCACCCTGCATCTATTTGAACATATATACTTATTGACATGTCTAATTGCATTGAGTAAATATTATTTGAAGCAATATTTTAATCTAGCATCTGGTTAGTCTGGTACATCAATTATAGTGTTTCTTGTCGCTTCTTTATCACATCTGCTGTTGTGAGATCAAAGTTTGGTTCTGAGTTTTCACTTCCATGTGTATATGGTACCTGCAGTAGATGATGTACAGTATAATTGCATTAGCAGCAAGTACAAGTTGCACTATGTCAAATGTGTAATTTCCATATTTGTATTTTTTAATTTATTTACAATAGGAATATAACAAATGCATAACAAATATATTTGTAATTTTAGTTGAGTATTAGTTGAGGATTGCTGAGTGGTGTGGCTGCAGAATTACATTTAGAAATTGGCCCAGAAAATTTGATGTGTGCGTGCGTGATTTCTGCTAGCTACATGTGTGTGTGATCTCAGCTCTTTGTTTTGCACTGTGCTCTCTGTGTTTCTAGCCTTTTAGACCACATCACAACCCCCAAGTACAAGTAGCCAGGGCCACGCCTTGCTGTTGGACCAAGCACAAGCAGCATTCCATCTTTGCCATTCTGACTTTGTTTATAGCTCCCATGATTACAGATTCCATGGATCTAGGTTCTCTTAGTCTTTCATCTCAGCTGCTAATTTGTTCATTGTTGCTTCCTCAGAGAAATTGGTTTACAAGAGAAATTGATTCAAAAAATTGGTGTACTAACCTTGACTGATGAGGTATGAATCAGACTTGTAGTGCTTGTTCTTAAAATTTCCTTTGCAATCTGATTTCTGCCCCTGCCCCTGAGTAGGGCAGAGCTTTTTCCCACGCAGAGCAGATCTATTTTGTTTACTTTGCTTCTTTGCCAAGTCTTATCTGTTTTATTTCTATGGATTTCCTGTTGTTAGGCTATTTTTTTTGGGCTGCTGCATATTTCATGGCCCACTTTCTCATCTTAGTTATTGGGCTCTACTATTTTACTCTTCTGTTGCACATAAATTACAACAGATCTGCTATGTGTGGGCCTTCTTTTAAGATTAAGTGTTTTACATGCAGCTAACAACCGTGTGCTAGCTTGTGCTAAAACACACAGTTTTTGTTCTGTTGGAAATCATATGTTCTACAGGTAGCCAACAACCATATGCTAGCTTATGCTAAAACACACGATTTTTTCTCTGTTACAAATCGTGTGTTTTGCAGCCAGCAAACAACCATGTACTTTGGTAGAACACACAGTAGCACGGTAGACATACTGGAAAAAAAAATCCACTCTCCTCGTGCCAGGCTGCTTCCAGGTCCAGTCCGCCAGCAACTGATATGGCGCCAGCAGCAGCCCCGCGCTATAGCCATCCTATATATGTGCTAGTACGGTATAGTACACAGCTGTGATCGATACACAGGCCCTTCCTCCGTGCGACTGCACGACCGTGCTGCGCACCGGCCTCACGACGGTGCCGACGGCAAAGACACCGGCCAGAACCAGCAGCCACCGGCCTCCAACGCCGCCGCCGCCACGGCGTTCGTGGACTTCTCATTGTTGTCGTCCATGAATGACGATGCGGGCAACAGGTTCTTCGTGGCCGCACCCGCAGCGCTGATGAAGGAGGAAGCCGCTGAAAGGTCCTAATATAGTTAAAGGGGGTAAATAGCCTATTAAAAATTCTACAAACTCACTAGAGCAAAATGTTAGTATAACAAAAAGTGAAATACGAATTAGCTCTAGCTTTATAAGAGTTGCAAGCCACCTATCCAACAATTCTAATAACTATGATCGCTATAACAAATAAAGGCTAAGTCACTACGAGCTCTCACAAGCTAACTACACTAAAGAGCTCAACTAGAAACAAGCTACACTAGCAAAAAAAATACAAGTTCTCAAAACTAATTACACTAAAGAGCTTGTTACAACTAGTTTGCGGAATGTAAAAGAGAGGTAAGTGATCTTTATATCACCGCATCGAGAGATGAACCAATCACGACAGTATGAAGACCAATCACCGGAAGAAATCCAAAAAATCAATCACAAAGGTGACGCACAATTTTTCTCCCGAGGTTCACGTGCTTGCCGGCACGCTACGCCCCCGTTGTGTCGACCACCACTTCGTGGTTCGGCGGCCAAATGGCAATCTAAAGCTAAGCTCCCCAAGGACACCGCAAGAACCTACCGCAAGTGAGGTAACTCAATGACACGAGCAATTTACTATAGTTGCCTTTGGCGCTCCACCGAAAAAGGCATAACACCCCTCACAAAACACCAGGAGGTGGCCAAGAACAATCACCACTCTTGCCACAACTCCTCCGCTGCCTCCGAGCCGTCTAGGTGGCGGCAACCACCCAGAGTAACAAGAATCCCGCAGCCAATGCTCACCCAAGTGCCAACTAGAAGCAAACTCACAAGCAAATGCACTTGAGATCACTCAAACTCACTTTGATTTGTCAATCAAGCAAGGGAGATGAGTGGGAGGGGATGTGCTCATCTCAAGAGGATGTTAGAGTGTCAAAAAGTCCAAGAGAAGCATTTAGGAGCCGGCCAACAAGTATTTATAAGCAACCCCAAAGAATAGAGCCGTTAGGAACAAGTTGCCGCTGCCTGCGTATTGATCGGACGCGCCGGTCGAACTGACCGGATGCGGTCGCAGCGTTCGGTCGCCGCTGAATCGCGTTGCTGACCACGCGACCGGACATGCTGCTTGAACTGACCGGACGCCATAGTGCCAGTGTCCGGTCGATTCCAGTAAGCACCCACACACGATCGGACGTGTCCGGTCGATCGTGACCGGACGCGCCACCGCGTTCGATCGACCTCGCGTGTTTCGCAACTTCTCTAGAGCTTGACCGGACGTGCCAGTCCCGTGACCGACCGGACGCGCCAGTGTGCGCGCTGCTGCCTCTGCACGTGGGATGAGCTGACCGGACGCGCCAGCCGCGTCTGATCCAGCGTCCGGTCACGCGTCCGGTCACCCTAGTGACTCCCTTTCGCCTTCGTTTCTTCGCGTCCGGCGCAGTGAAAAATAGACGTTTTACTTCCACAAAAGCGCCGAACCCCTATCTACCGCTCAAACACCACCGCCTTTGCAAATGTGCTAACATCACCAAGTGTACATCACCATGTGCATGTGTGTTAGCATTTTCACAATCATTTTCGAGGCGATAAGTTAGCCCTCCACTAAATCTAAATGCATATGCAAATAAATCTTCATCTAGTGGCACTTAAGTGATCAATAGCCCCGGAAATTCCCCTCTTTATAGTACGGCTATCGATCCTAAGTGTGATCACACCCTCTATAGTGTCTTGATCACAAAAAGCAAATTCTATCTATACCTTTGCCTTGAGCTCCATAAGATTGCACTCCATCTCCTCTTCTTCTCCAAGCATGGCACCAAGTCATCATGATCAACATGCATCTTGCCATAATTTAGGAGTGTACCAATCACCTTTTGCTATCAACACTTAAGCACATGTGATTAGTACTTAGGTTTCATCAATTAGCCAAAACCAAACTAGGGACTTTCAGCCGCCGACGCGGAGTTCTACCAGAAGAGGAGCGCGTCGGCCCCTGCCGTGGAGCCTGAGCTGATGCTAGGTGGTGGGCGGCAGCTTCCACGCCTACACCGGCGGCAACGTACAGTGCCCGCACAGCAGCAGCGCGCACGGGTTCCTGGACCGGAACGCTCACAACGCTCACCAATACACTCCTGCAATTTCAACACCCGCCCAGCATCGTCGGCGCGGCCATGCCGCCACCGCCAGCCACCAAGTCTATCTTCCCAGTGTCGGCCAGGCGGCGCCGGCGGGTTGGACTTCGACATGGACATGTACGAGGCCAACGTGGGTGGCGTGCCCAGGATCCTAATAAGCAACGTGGACACGGTCGCCCCCGCGACGTACAGGTGTCTGCTCCATTTTCAACGCTGTGCCTATTTGTATTTGGCGACACCATCAGCAACGTGATACAGCAGAGCGCGGCGGTGTTCTACATCTGTGATACAGGACCATGCGGTGCCCCCCGAGCCACCAGCCCACGCCAGCGACAGCCGCGCACTATACCACAACCAATCTATAGGGTCAGAAAAAGGGTCGCTATAAGCCGCTATAGCGGCCGATCATCGGACGCTATAACTCTATAGCGACCGATGTATTAGTCGCGGTAAGTGGCGTCGCTATAAGTATATAGCGTCCGATCCGATTTATAGCGTCCGATAGTTGAACGCAACATGTATAGCGTCCGATGATCAGTCACATAGTTTAGCGACAGATGATAAGACGATATAAAACTTTGTAGCGACCAATATTTTGTCCCTACTAACTGGCACAATTATTATAATTACAATTGCATATTAACCAGATTTCATGCCTAATAAACATCCATAACAAACCAAATTGTCCATCAGCCACATACATGTACAATCCATAACGGCCCACAACACTCATCAACGATATATAAGTATAGTTTTCATTGAAGCCAACATTTAGCGATACATCAAGTTTGCTTGCACTAGGTCATCATTACAAAAGGAAAGCAATATATCCAGTTTGTTTGCACAATCCATAACAGGTCATGACTACAAAAGCTTACAATCTAGCTAGGTCAAATGGCAGGCACAAGTCATGTGTTGCTTGCACAATCTAACTAGATTCACTACAAAATGCCTCATCTCCATCTTATCAAAAGCAAAATGTCATGTTGGCTTCCTGGTGACAATGTATGTGCACCTCCAAGGCCTCCCTCAACCTGAAATATCAAGAAGTTAGGGACACTATGGATGGCACAGCAAACCATCTAGAGCAATTATTTGAATAGGAAAATATAAAAGAAACATGTTGACAGAAGTGCAGAACCAATTGACCATTCAAACAACAATGTGATGCGACAAGGGAGTGTTGTTGCTAATGATGACAGAATAGTTCAGGTTTCTATTTTCCTGGTCAAATTTAGAACTTTCAGATTATTGATGTGATTAATCCCTGGCATAGCAGCCTAGATGTGACTAAAATCTATCATGTATGCTTTTAGGGTTGGTTTAGGCACACCCATGCTCATGAATATCTAATTCAACTATTCTGAAACTAGCATCAGTGAAGTAATATAAACTGCCCACCTTAGTTGTTAGCCTTTTTTCCCCTTGCTGCAAGTCTAGACCTCTTCTCTCCCCCTGCTGCAAGTCTAGACCTTTTCTCTCCCCCTGCTGCAAGTCCAGCCCTCTTCTCTCCCCCTGCTGCAAGCCCAGACCTCTTCTCTCCCCCTGCTGCAAGTCCACAGCTCTTCTCTCCCCCTGCTGCAAGCCCAGAGTTCTTCTCTCCCCCTGCTACAAGCCAGAGTGTAAACTCAGAATAGTATAGGCTCTAATCAGCATCATGAAACTTGCTAACATTCAAATGTCACAAGAGGAGACAAGTGACCTAAGAATAACATACCTGAAACACCTTGAGGCAGTTTTGATGCCTTCCTCACCGAGTTTGATGCCTGCTGCCTAACCTTGAATTGTCACAAATATCACTAACTATAAGTTTGACCACATGTTATATATGAGGAAATAAGAAAAGATGACAAAGATAGTTTGTTACTTTGTTGTATGGCCATGCAATCGACAAGTGATGAGCATCAGCCATCTTTTCCACTCCAGGATAAGTGCGAGGCAGAGCTGCGTCCTTTTTCAGCACATGATTCACAACAACCTCACAATATTGCTTTCCAAGAGCTACACCTCCAATGATGCTTTTAGGATTTGTTGAGATAATTGTTCCCAGAGCCACAGGTGCATCAGATCTCAAAATTCCATATAATATCACATTCATTCCAACCTGGGGCTGCACTGGCTCTGCTCGTGCTGCATTGGGTTGCACTTCTTGGGCCGCATCATGTCGGACTGTAGGAAGAACATTGGTGGGGATACACTGATGGGATGGGGCTGCATTGGGCTGCACTTCATGTGCTGCACCATGCTGGACTATAGGGGTTTCATTGTTGGAGGAGTGGTGACAGGAAAAGGGAGCATGGTGCTGCACCATGCCTTAACAGACCATCTTTTTTTTGGGTTTCATCATGCCATCTTGTTAGACTTGCTGTTTTAGAGGACAAAAATAACCTCTGGAGTGATTTCTTTATAGGAAAGTAGCGGAGAACCTTCTTAGGAACCTTATACACATGTCTCCCATCAAGGCTCTTCCTATCTGATTTCCATCGAGAAACCTCACATATCGGACATGAATCTAAATCCACATACTCTTTCCAATACAGAACACAATTATTTTCACAAGAATGAATACTTTTGTAACCAACTCCAATGGTTTTCACTAATTTCTTAGCTTCATGAAAGTTTCTAGGTAGATTTGGACCCCCAGGGAATGCATCATTAAGTAGTTCTAGTAGCAGGTCCATAGATCTATCAGTCCATCCTCCTAGGAGTTTGATGTGGAGCAACCTAATTAGGAACCTTAGCTGTGTATATTTCTTGCAATTTGGGAAAAGCTCTTTGCTATTTTCTGCTACCAACTTTTCAAGGGCAACTAGCTCAGGACAAGTCTCCAAATTTGAACTATTGTCTTCAAAATCTCCTCTATCATCTAGACCGGCAGCTAAGTCTCTAAGCAAATCAGATATTTCATCATCCTCACTAGAATCCTCTATGACCTCAGCAGAATCCTCTATGCCCTCAGCAGCAGCAGCATAATTCTGATGATTCATAGAAGTGCTAGCTTCTCCATGTAAGTTCCATGTTCTATACCCTTCTAGAAATCCATCACATATCAAGTGCTCACGAACTTCACCTGCCTCTTTCCAAAATGAGTTTACACACTTCCTACACGGGCATAATATCTTGCTGCCCACTGCAGAATTACTAAAAGCAAAAGCTAAGAAACTATTCACTCCTTGCAAATATGTCTTGGTGTGCCTATTTGAAAGTTTTATGTTAAATACCATTTGACATGTATATAGAACTGTCAATATTTGTCAAGTTATTGGTTTTTACCTAGCATTATCATCAATCCATGATTTATCTATGTTCAACCTTCACGGAAGACAGCAAGAAGATTTCAATATGAAATAAAAAACATATCATAAGCACGGAAATTGTCGCATACTTCCTCAGCATGAAAAAAAGAGTGCAACACAGCTAGGAAACAGGTACCTACCGATACAAACAAGTAGAGCTCCTTGCAAAGCAGGTTCAAATGCCTTCCCAAGGTGTCCAACTACACGTGGAGTAGCTGAAATAACAATATGGTGAGGTTCAGAATGCTGCATATATTACTACTCAGACATATCTCTTAAATATCTACATATTCATATTTCCATCCATGCAGTAAAGTATCCTAAAAATTTTATCTCGAATAGTTTACATGTACTTCGTTCCAAGTTCCAAGTGAAAGGAATCAGGAAGTAATATGACACATGGGAGCAAGCAATTTACAAGGTGTAGCAGGTCTGGAAACAAACAATGTTGAACAAAACAAATTCAGAAGATAAGCATGAATTGCTAGTTGCCTGTTACTGTTCTTCAGAGCAAGACTGAGATAAGTACAAACTGAAATGCAAGCAATGTACTCCCCTGTTACTACCATACTTCCATCAGAAGCAATGCAAGCAACTAGTAGCAATAGATCTAGTGTAACTCGATCCAGAGTTCAGAGTATATATGTGTAATTACTAATTAGGCGACATCTTTCACACAGGGTTCCATCTATTCAGGAAAACAAGGAATGCCTCCATACTAACTTTCTGTGTGCGCATCCATGGAAGCCTGAGATGGGGCCAATGGATAAATCATGGATAGGAGGCTAAGCAATCAGTGGAAGAGGATGGGACGAGGGAAGAGAACCAATACCAGATGCGCTTGGGGACCCTCCTGTTCGACCTTGAGGGTGGCGGGGGGTGGCACGGCGGCTGCGACGAACGACGGCTGTTGCGGTTCGGGCGGCGGGAGAGGGCCACCAACTGGACGGCGAGGACGGCAGCTCGGGCTGCGGGAGAGGGACTTCGGCAGGCCGGCCAGGACGGCAGCTCGGGCTGCAATGGGGACGCGCCGGATACGGTGGCCGCGGAAGGCACCCCGGCCGTGAGCACTCGTGCGCCGCCGGGGACGGTGGCCGCCGAAGGCGTCGCCCGGCCGCGAGCTCCTGTGACGAGACGGGAGGAGTGCGGCCGTGAGCTCCTGTGACGGCCGCGAGCTCCTGTGACGGCCGGATGTGGAGTGCGGCGGCGTGAATGGGTGGGCAGGGGGATATGGGCCTTCCAGAGTTTCTATCCAAATGCTTTAGGGTTTCAATAGGCACTGACTAGTGGGCCCATTCAATTTCAGTGCGCGCGAATGGACTGGGCTCAGCGCGCCAAAATGGAAATGGGCTATAGCGACTAATGGCTGGACTCCGAGACGTGTATTTAGCGACCGATGCTCTGACGCACCTCTCTAGCGGCCGATGTTCTGTCCATACACGTAAATATAGCGACCAATTGTCCCTCGCTAAGTTATAGCGTCCGATAGTTTGACGTTCTTATTAAGTTTTAGCGACCGTTGTCGGACGCTACAGATTGGCTGTGGTATAGTGGCGGTCACGCTCTGCATCCAGCCCTTGCCGATGTGGTGGAAGAGGGGGGGCTCCAGCCTCCAGGCGTGGAGCGTCGTTGAGTTTGGCGAGCATGGCTGGCTAAGCGCGGGAGGCTCAGCGGTGGTGGCTGAGAGAAAAAGGAGGTCGGTAAACTAACAAATGGGCCCAAATGTCCATAGTGGCAACCCAAACCAACGTGGCATGCCCACTCAGTAGAACTAGTTTGCAAAACCACTCTAGGGGGTTATATATATGGTTTTTAATAGTTTAAGGTGTTTAATACATGGTTTTATAAGTGAGGGTGTTAAGTAGATGAGTAGCCAAACGTGAGGGGGTTATTTAGACTTTTTCTTTTCTTTTTTACCAAAATCTCTATTCGTATGACTTTTTAGAGATCTAACTAAAGAAATTGTTGAAGGGTTTTTTTTTTACCAAGATCTCTGTTCTCATGATTTTTATGAATAGAGAAGGAAGGATATAGAGGAGGATATCTTTTGGACGCCAACATATTCTCGAAGTATGATATAAAAGAATATTGAATACGCCATGTTCGCTTAAACTAATTTTCGGCTAACAAACAATATTTTTCTCTTATAACAAATTAGCATAAGTATGCCAAATTTTAGCTAAAGCTAACAGAGTATTTTGAGAATCCTGTCGAAACAGAAACCAAAGCAACCGGTATCATTCCTCAAAAAAAAAAAAAGCAACCGGTATCGTCTTGTCTATAAATATACGACCATGGCTCAGTTGTAAACAAACCCAAAAAACCACTTCCTCCTCGGCCACTAGCCGATCGATCCTTCCATCTATTCTGTTGCCAAGACCCAATAGCTCCGGCAAGTCACCATGGTTGCCCGCCGCGGCCGCAACCCCGCTGTGCCGAGGCGCAGCATGCGCGTGGGCGGCAACCACGTGGTGACCACGGTGACCGCGCACCCGGGCGTGGTGCGACGGTGGCTGTACACCACCCTGTGGCGTCAACGACCGCAGCACCTGTACTCCGCGGCGGGCCTCACGGTGGGGCTAGGCGTGCAGTGGAACACACCGTACCGCAAGCTGCCCGCCGGCACCGAGCCGCGGCCGGGCACGCTGCAGCTGTGCGCGGGCAACCGCTGCCTGGTGTTCCAGATCGCCCGGGCCGGCGGCGCGGTGCCGAGGATCCTGCGCCGGTTCCTCGCCGACGCCCGCGTGACGTTCGCGGCGTACTACGTGGCGTCCGACTGCCGGAAGCTCCGCGCGCACCACGCGCTGGAGGTGGCGTCCACGCTGGAGCTCTGCGGCGCGGACGGCACGGGCGGTAGTAGCAGGGCGTCCCTGGCGGACATGGCGGACAGGCTGCTGGGGATCCGCGGCGGCGGCGTGGAGAAGCCCGCGTGGATCGGCAACAGCAGGTGGGACGGAGCTAGGCTGTCCAGGGGCCAGGTGAGGTACGCGGCCGCCGACGCCTACCTCTCGTGTCGCCTCGGCGAGTGCATCCGCCGCCGCCGCCGCCGTGGCGTGCATGTCGTGGAGAGTGAAGACGAGTACGAGTCCTATGATTCAGGCGACGGCAACGAGTCCGCGGAGAGTCGGGAGGCGGAGCCTGCAGATGAGGACGACGGTGACTACGGCCGGTGGACGGATCGGTTCGTGGGGTTCATTGGAGGAGGTTGGGTGGCTGGATGAATACGTGAATCATATGTGCCTTCCTTATCAAACCCCAGCTTGTCATATACTATAGCATAGTACTAGTATTAGAGTGGTGTTGGTAATAACTACCGTCTCATCTCTTGTGATGCATGAGATGAATATGTGGCGCCACCGACGTCAGCGTCTCTACTCCGCCGACGGCGACGGCCTCACGGTAGGGCTAGGCGTGCAGTGGACGCCGCCGTTCCGCAAGCTGCCCGCCGGCGCCGAGCTGAGCCACGGCCGGGCACGCTGCAGCTGTGCGCGGGCAACAGCTGCCTGGTCTTGAAGATCGCCCGGGCCGGCGGCGCGGTGCGCCGGTTCCTGGCCGACGCCCGCGTGACGTTTGCCGCCTACAACGTGGCGTCCGACTGCCGGAAGCTGCGCGCGCACCACGGGATCGACTGCCGGAAGCTCCGCCTACAACGCAGCTTTCGTCGTATACCAGTGCTATTAGTATTAGAGTGGTGTTGGTAGTAACTACCATTGCATCTGTTCTGATGATGAGATGACTATGGGGATGCATGCGTGAGGAGAAGACAAGCTTTTGTAAGCCTAGGTTTATGGTTCACTGCATGCAATGAAAATATTAGATCTCGTCTCTTGTTTTGGTGTTGTACATTTGTTTTTTGTGAAATTTTGGTGTTGTACATTGCGTTGGATGTCAAGAATTCGTTTCGTTGCATAGTCCGCATGGCATTGTTCGTTAGTTGCCTATGTGTCGTGTTACACAATCGATGGTTCTGGCTTATTACCAGAACATAATTAATTGGAGTGGAATATATATATAAGCTCACACACGCCGGCAGGGGTGAACGGCAAGCAAGAAGAAAGAGCACAGGGATTAGCGCAGGCAGATGAACTGAGCTGCGTGCAGCTACCTCTTCCTCTTGCATACACACGCATGCACACGCCATGCTGCAGCTACCTCGATCTTCTCTTCCTACAGGAAAGGAGTTGTCAATTGTGTGCTACTGTACACTGTATCAACTACTGCGCAAGGCTACTTGCTGCCCATGCTGTACCAACCAAACAGTCCGTCATCGGTAACGTTCAGTCACACTCCCACAAAGCGACTGAAACGTTCAGTCACACTCACACAATGCGACTGTGAGTAGGTACATATATATGTACCAGCCTCTATTAATTCTTATCAGCCCTTGTTGCAGCCATAAGCATAATTTGCTTAAACTTGTGCCATATTTGGGATACAAACTGAAAACGATCCATCCATCTACTTTCAGAATCGAAATTAATTTTAATTAATGTAACCACACTTCAAAGCTGTACTTATTAGATGTGAGAAATATATTAATTCTAAGGCTACTCAGACAACCTAGTTTTGCTTCGCACAGGGATGAGATGCTGCCTTGCAACACCTACTCAACGCTGCTGCTTCGGGCCTCTTTGGATGGATTCTAACACATTCAGCTCCACCTGACACATGTACTGTTTACTAGAGCCAGTTTTCTCTCTGTTTCCTCTCCCTCTCACAGAGCCATTTGGAGCAGTTGAAGCTAAAATTTTTGGCTTCACATGCTCTAAATGGCTTTATGAGAGAAAGAGGAAAGAGAGAGAAAACTGGCTTCAGTGAACAGTACATGCGTCGGGTGGAGCTGAATCCCTTAGAATCCATACCAAACAGGCCCTCCCATGCCCGCACCGTGGTGCCCCCTCCACACTCACGCGCATGTAGGCGGGCCCGCAGCAGGTGGCTAGTACAGATGAGTCTCACTACAACATGTGCAACACCATATATATATATATATATATATATATATATATATATATATATATATATATATATATATATATATATATATATATATATATCGAAACATCTAGATGAAGCACTTGTAACATACGTCCGAATTAATTTAAACACTTGCAACATATGTATGAAACACTAGGGAAACACGTGTGTAGCCGTTGCTAAACATATGCAACATCTAGATGAAACACTTGCAGCATATGTGCGATATGCAACATTTGGATGAAACACTTCCAAACATATGCAACACCCAGATAAAACACGTGCAACATACGTCTGAAGCATCTGAAACATTTGGAACAATGCACTTGCAACATACGTCTCAAACATATGCAACATCCACATGAAACACTTGCAACGTGCAAAACAGATGAAACATTTGGAATATACTCTTGCAATATATACAATATCCCGATCTACTTTTGCAACATCCATATGAAGCACTTGCAACATACCTCTGAAACAATTAAAACATATGCTTGCAATATGCACTTTCAGTGCAACGCAACATTTACTTGCTGCTCGGGAGAATGGAGGCTTGTCGGCATTGGAGTTCACCGGAGGCAGCGGTCCAGAGACGCTTGGAGGCGGCGGCTGCACAACGTGGAAAAGAGACAACGGCTGCACGACGTGGAAAGGGAGGCATCGGCCTCGCGATGCGGCCAGGAGGCAGCGGCTGCATGACTAGGAGAGGGCAACAGCACGCCGTGCCTAGCAGGGCCGACAGCCGAGCGCCGAGTGCGTCATGCCTAGCAGGCTCAGCGGCCGAACGCTGTGCCTTGAAAGCGGCTCACTGACCTAGCATCGTCACTCACGAGTGGCTGTCGTTGGGGCTTGCCTGCCTCCGCGCGAGCTCACCTCTACAAGGAGCGCGTGTCGCGGAGCTCTCCTGCCTCCACACCGTCACCCGCGCGGCTCGCTGGCCTTGCGTCGTCGTGCACGAGCGATGACTGCCGCGCAGGGCTCGCCTGCCTCCGCGTCGATGCGAGCTCGGCTCTGCGTAGACCGCATGCCGCTAGGGCTTTCTTGCCTCTACGCCGTCACGCTGCGGCTCATTAGCACGTCGAGACCATCGGTGCTCGCTGCTCTGTGTTGGATGCGCACAAGGGAGCAGATTGGGGAGAGAGAAAAGAGGGGCAAGGAAGCGAGCAAATTGTATAGGAATGAGTGGATGAGCCGAGCGTTGCGCTCGGAGGCAACAGGCGAGCGGATAGGAGCGATAGGAACGAGTGAATAGGAATGAGTGGATGTGCAGTTTTGAGAAATGAAGAAGTGAGAGGTTATTGGGCTAACGACGCGACCCACCAACTGAGCGTCTGGGCGGAAGGACGCCTGCTTCTCAACATTATCAAAGAGATATATAAGAGAGTCGCAGATCTTACATGTTTGTTCAGTTCAGATTACCTTCTCGACAATCTTCTTGCTTGCTTATTACTTGTTTGGAATATACCTTATGAACAGTCTTCTTACTTGCTTTATCTGCACTGAAATTTCCATCTTCTAAGAGAGAAATCTTTGCCAAGTGTTATAAACGCTAAAAAATAAGAGATCTCCCTGCAATTTTCCAGTTGTATATACTCCCTCCGCCCGGAAAAGGATGCAATCTGCAGTACCGAGATGAAGACAGCAACCAAGCAAAATTACGCGCTATACCCCTACTTTCTCTGTCTCCCACTGTCTGCCAAACGCACTACGCACGAAGATCAACGCTTTCACTCTCTCCCCATAGGCCACGCCGCTCTTGCTCAGGCCACTTGACATGGCTCTGTTCAGAATTTTTTATCCTGCACAACAGCTAGCCTGTACCTCTACCAGGTCTAAAATTGCATCCTTTGTTGGACAAGTCTCTGTTTCTAGAGTTGTATGTTTTACTGGACGGAGGGAGTACTATGTAAAAATGCTCTGCACGGGCCGTGCATAGTTGTAGGTTTTCCAGGCTCCAAACCAGAAAAGTGCTAAGACCGGAGTGCAGGCCCAAGTTGAGCAGCCCAGACCTTTTTTTCTTCACGAGACGGCAGCCCAGACCACTTCATCTTTTCTTTTCTCCCCTTTTTCCCCACAATGCAGTTTAGTACTGGATTTATTTAGATCTATGTTTTTCTTAGTTTCCTACGCGTTCAACAATACGTAGACCCGCGAACTGATCAATGATCAGTTGGATAGGTTCCTCGTGGTGAAACCTGCTCATTCGGGTTCAAGTCTTCAACTTGGCATAGGTGCTCGTATTTTTCTGGATTTATTCTAAAATTTAACGGCGCTACGCTTTCAGTGATAGGTAACGTCCCCGTCGACAGTGAGACACCAGTGGTGACTTCGTGAATCGCGAGATTTGCCGACTCAGTCTTTCGGATGTGCTCATAGAGGTAGAGTTTACGTACATCTATTCGTAGGGATAAGTATACGTACGTGTTGTAGGCGTCTGCGTTGTACTGTGTAATTCTTAAGAAAAAAACAATATGTAGACCCTAGTTATTTCTGCACCTACCAGAGATCCCATACGCCATCATACAAGCTCCGACGGACACTTCACAAACACGTTTGGACTGTGTTGCAACTTGCAAGACTTACTCTCGGTGATGTACGCTTACCAGATGAATTCACATGCAAAACAGAAAAAAGGCAAGCTCTTTGTGGCCACTTCACTTCCGTTGCCTCTGTGATCACTTCCGTCACCTGTGCAACCGATCAATGGAAAATTTTGGTGGTGCCGTGTGCAGGCTAGATTTGCTTCTTTTTCTACGTGTCTTCTCGGCCGGGCTTGTTCTGTTTGATGTCTCTGGACTTCTTGCAAGTTTTCAATGGTAGCTCTAATTTCTTGCTTGAGGTGTTGATTACTTGATCTTCACATTGCCTTTGTCAAAATCCACCCTTGCATCTAATAGACTAAAAACTTGGTATACTTGCAAACAACATTAGTATATTTGATCATGTTGTCAATTAGCCACCAAATTCACATATGGCCCTCGCGTGCCATTTTCCTTACATCAGGCATCCATGAAACTAAGTCCCCGTATACACTGCAAGTCCATGTCGAAGGCAGCTCCCCTCCCGACCCCGACCCTGCCCGCCCCCGCGCCGCCGCCCCCACCTCCCCTGCCTCCCTCCCTCCCTCCACCTCCCCCGCATCCCCCTCCCCCTTCCCCTCCCCAACCCCAGCCCCCTCCCCGCCGCCGCCGGCGGCGACGCCGGCCGCCAATCCGATGCCGGCGCCCACCACTGCCCCTGCCTTGACCAGATCCGCCACGCCCCCACCTGGATTCGTCGGCTCCTCTCCTCCCCGTGGGCACGCGCGCGCTGCGGCGGCGCCGCCCGCGTTGGCCACCGTGGTGACGCCAGCTCCCCATCCGCCGGCCTTCTCCTCCTCTCATGCCTGCCCTATGCGTCTGGGGGCGCACGCGCGCGCGGCGTGGCCGCCGACGTCACCAAGCTCCTTGGACACCACACAAGGCACCAGTTGCTTTGTAAAAAAAAAAACCACACACACAACTACACAAGGCCGGCACCACGGCACCGCCTTCCGCACGGCTTCCTAGACCGAGTCGGTCGAAGTCGAATACCGCACCGGCCGAGTGCATGCAGTTGATGCGCATCGTCGTTATTACCTCCGATCCGATCCCTCTCGTGATACCAAGCACAAGGTCTTGTTTTTCGTCACCAGATCTTGCCCATGCTTTCCACATCCGCCGAGGCCGGCCCTACGCGGCACGGCGAGAAGAAGAAGCGCATGCGCTGCGGCGGCGCGGTCGCCTCGCCGGAGCCCAGCGCCATGGCCGCGGCCTCGCAGGTACGGGTCAGTCGCCCGCCAGATTTGCACATAGATCCATCTGCCATTGTTTGTATCCATGCATTAATTCTGGCTTCGTTTCCTTCCTTGTTTATATATGCTCAAGAAGTGTTCGTTATATTGCCTCATGAGCAACCGCACGTGTATCTATCAATCAGGATGCAATTTTTCGTGTGGTTATATTATTAGAGGATCGGAGTAGTATATTTATTATTATGCGTGCTGGGTGGTTGCATTGAGGAGATACAAATTTTGATGCTGCATGTGTTGTTTGCTGTCGTGCTCATGCATGCATTCATGCGGAAAAACAAATCGTTTGGGTGCTGTAGGTGATTGCGTCGATCCATAGCGATCATCACATGTTGATTTGCCAATGGGGATGTACAGTTTGATGTAGGTTCTTCTTTAGGGGGGTGAGATTTGGATGGGAGGACTTTCAGGCAGATCAGATAATAATGTGACCTTAATTAAGGGATGAAACAATTTGCGTGTTTGTAAATGCTATAATTTGAATCAGTTGATACAGATATTTGTGTGATTATTATATGCATCTAACCTATCTACTTTCCTTCGTTTTTCGTGGGTAGACATGTGGAAAGTGGCGTCCAGATGAATCACAGAGACCTGAAATTGATAATGCTCCCATTTTCACTCCAACTGAAGAGGTTTGTCTCTGTGGATTACTTGTCTCTGCGCAAAATTTTGCAATGTGTTATGCTTGATAAGATAGCACTCCTTTTTTCTTTCTATTGATGTTTTAGATTCGTGTAATCAAATCAAACTTTTAAAAGTTTGTCCACCTGTATGTTAAAAACTATCAGAAAGGTTAGTTAAGTTGGACATGCGAATACTAGATAACTTGATGTTTCTTGCAAGAACTGTCATGGATTTGTTAATTTAACATTATAGTCTCATTTGAATAATATTTTTTCTGACAGGAATTTAAGGATCCAATTGGGTACATTGCTAGCATTCGTCTGCAGGCAGAAAGATATGGAATTTGTCGTATTATCCCACCATCTTCTTGGAAACCTCCGTGTCCTCTGAAGGAGAAGAGTTTCTGGGAAACTACAGAGTTTAATACTCGAGTTCAACAAGTTGACAAGCTTCAAAACAGGGAGCCTACAAAGAAAACAACACAATCTCGAGTTCAGAGGAAAAGAAAGAGAAGAAAGAGGCTGAGGTTTGGGATGACACACAGGCGTCCTAGTTCGAGTGAGGACTCCGAAGAGAAATTTGGCTTTCAATCTGGGTCTGATTTCACGTTAGCGGAGTTTCAGAAATACGCTGATGGGTTCAAGCAGGAATATTTTGGAATGAAAGGGAGCGATGAAATTTCCATTTCTGACATTAGAAACCACATAAAAATATGGGAGCCATCAGTGGAGGAAATCGAGGGCGAATATTGGCGGATAGTCGTAGGGTCTCCTGATGAAGTTGAGGTATGTCAGTAGATTATAAGCAGGTTATGTTCTTATGTAGTATAAAATTATTACTTATATATGTCAAACTTCCTGTGCCTAGGTGGATTATGGTGCTGATTTGGACACTGCAACGTTTGGTAGTGGTTTTGTTAAAGTATCTTCTTCGGATGGAAATAAGCAAGATCCATATGGTTTGTCTGGTTGGAACTTGAATTTTCTGCCACGGCTGCCAGGTTCTGTTACCTCATTTGAAGGCGAGGATATACCTGGTGTTGTAGTTCCATGGCTTTATGTAGGAATGTGCTTCTCTTCATTTTGCTGGGTAAGATTCTTAGCTAATCTGTTTCCACATTTCTCTCATGAAATGTGGATCCCTTACTCAGTAAAGAGATTCTGTATATTATTGACTTTGCAAAAAATAATTGTCTAGTGTGGGCGCTGTTCAGTATTCGGTTTGGAGTAGATTGATATATGGTGGTTGGAACAAAAGTACATATAATTAAGTGATTTATGACAATTTTTTTCATGGAGCGCATTCTAATTTATCTTTTTATATGACTTTGCTGCAGCATGTTGAAGACCATTTTCTTTATTCTCTGAATTACATGCATTTTGGTGAACCAAAAGTTTGGTATGGTGTTCCCGGTGGTGAAGCAGTAAAGCTGGAAGAATCTATGAGAAACAACTTACCCAAACTGTTTGAAGAACAGCCTGATCTACTTCATGAGCTGGTAACAACTTTTTTTCTGTTATGTGCCTGGTAGATCGCTATATATGTAGTAGTGAGCTATTGCCAAGTTCATCTGTATTTTGTTCTGACATAATCACATAGCATAGTCGAATAATGCCACTAAAGCTATTAAGCATTAAATAAAAAGCAACTTGGTTTTATTACCTGGTATTGATCATAAAGTTTTTAGGATCTATTGACAAATCAGCTGTCAGAGATGTTTTGTTGGTTGTCGATTCCTGTAAACAATATTTTTCAATTATGTATCTGAGAAAGAATATAATACCTCTTCCATCCATGCAGGAGAACATATGTATATATATCTCATTCTCATCCATTTTCATTCTGTTTTTTCTTGGAGCAGGTTACACAGTTATCTCCATCTGTTCTAAAATCAGAAGGAGTTTCTGTTTACCGAGCTGTTCAGAAGTCAGGCGAGTTCGTTCTGACACTACCGAGAGCATACCATTCTGGATTCAACTGTGGTTTCAACTGTGCGGAGGCTGTAAACGTCGCTCCTGTGGATTGGCTGCCTCATGGACAGTGTGCTGTTGAGCTCTATAGAGAGCAGCATCGCAAGACATCAGTATCACATGACAAGTTATTACTCAAGGCTGCAAAAGAAGCTGCCAGACAACTTTGGATGAATCACAAAAGTGGTAAAGAAGAATACAGATGGCTGAACACATGTGGAAAGGATGGAGTCCTGACAAGTGCAATTAAGGTAGTAACTCGATCACTAACATTGGAACTTACTATCTGTCTCTTAGTGAATAACTTATAACGTACTCATATTTTATATTTTGCTATCTATTTATTTCAGACAAGAGTTAAAATGGAGGGTGCTGCATGGGAGGTGAATGCTCCTTTGAAAAGTAAGAAGATGGACAAGGACTACGATTCCACCGACCGGGAGTGCTTTTCATGCTTCTATGATCTTCACTTGTCTGCTGTCAGTTGCCAGTGCAGACCTAACCGCTTTGCTTGCTCAAACCATATAAACCTTCTTTGTTCATGCGGAATGGACAGGAAAACCGCATTCTTTCGATATAGCATGGAGGAGCTTAATACTCTTGTAGCAGCTCTGGAGGGTGATCCGGATGCAGTTTGTTGGTGGGGACAGGATCACAGGACCACCTAGGCTTAGTCTGCCCATCTGGCTGGTTCTGTGCAGGTGCAGCACAGGAAGATGGGCTCATGTCAAAGCACAGACGATAGAATTTTCAGGATCAGCGTCAGGGATCGATTGCCAATTTCTTGCTTCTGGATTTGGTGACCATGGACGACCTTGAAAAATCCACCACGCAGGCAGTTCCAGAATAAAAGAAGAGCATAGGAGGAGCTGTTCGCTGCCGTAGCCGGAGGAGATACATGCTGCGGCCGTGGATGAGTACTACGGCGGCACTGCCGGCGTGCCACGAAAGCACACACACGACATCGGCGGTGTTGAGCATCATGAACCTCATGATCAGAAGTTACTGGCTGCAGCTGCACTCCAATGACGCCGGCTCATGATCAACATATGTCTGAACACCGTGCCACTACGGTACCGTCGCTAGTCTGAAGTGCTCGGAAGAAAAAAAAAACTGAACGGTATTACTAGAGATTCAGGTTCCTGCCAATTTGTGACCCATGCATGGACCATATGCATGATCAAATACTGATTTTCACCGGCAAAAAGATTTGTTACTGCACTTTCGATCGACCATCGATCTGATCAGCAACAACAATAATGATGTACCTCTTACACATTATTTTTGTGTTTTGAGTATTTTGTCAACGGATAAAGATTGTGGTCGTTTGCAGGTTGATTATATTGACCCATTGGTCAAGAAAGTTGATATAGGTACAAAAGCACTACTGGTTGACTTCACTCCAACCTAGCTACATGTAACACGGGTCGGATCAGTCGGACCGAGTGATTCCCGCGGTACTAGTAATAGTACTCATGCACGGCCGGCCCATAGCATCTTCTCTAGACCTAGGGTCCGTTTAGTTTCTGAAATATTTTACGAAAGGCTACTGTAGTACTTTTTATTATTATTAAGTAATTAGTGTCTAATCGTGGTCTAATTAGACTTAAAAGATTCATCTCGTGAATTTTGTCTAAACTGTGTAATTAGTTTTATTTTTTATCTATATTTAATACTTCATGCATATATCAAAGATTCGATGTGATGGAGAATCTGCTGTTTTTTCACAAAATATTTTGGAACTAAACGAGCCCTTATCATCCGACCCAACCTAACCATTGGGCTAGACATGAAATCATTCGACTGAGCCCGCCGCCTGAGGCTCGACCCAACGGCCCACGTACATTTTGGCCCCGCGATACACCTCAGGCGAAGCGCTTCTATACACCGGCCCGGTGCATGACGAAGGTTGAAGGCCAAGGCTGCAGCAGGCTGAGGGGTGGCCTCAATCCCATGCGTGCATTTCCCAGAGGAAAAAGTTCACTTTTCCGTTCTCAACTTTTGCGAAAGTCCATTTTTCCTTTCTAAACTTCAAAATCGGGCAAACCACCTCCTCAACTTTTGAAACCGTGCGTTTTACCTCCCTGACCCGGTTATAAGCGGTTTTGAAGGCGGTTTTGTCTTTTTCTTTTTTATTTATTTTGGCTAAATCTTTGAAAAGTCATAGTAAATCACAGAAAAATCATAAAATAGAAAATCCAATTTTTCGGACTCCACATGAGTAGATCTACACAGTCAACATATAATATGGTATGGTTTAATACAAAGTTTTTGCTGTAGATTTTGAACTATTTTTTTTTTCTGTAATTAATTAGAATAATTCATAACTATAGTTTCTATGGTCCAATTGTGGTAAACATTTTATGGTGGCCTAAGTATTGTATGCTTGAACTGTAGTAAAAATTTCATACTCATTGGATTATGTATAACTTAGTTATAGATTTATTTAGATTTAACAAGCATAAACCCTAAATAAATCTATAACTAAGTTATACATGATCCAATGAGTATGAAATTTTTACTACATTTCAAGCATACAATAATTAGGCTTCCATAAAAATTTCACCATAATTAGACTATAGAAACTACAATTATGAATTATTCTAATTAATTACAGAAAAGAATATATCAAAATTTACAGCAATAACTTTGTACTAAAACATATCATATTATATGTTCACTCTGTAGATCTACTTATGTGGAGTCTAACAAAATTAAAATTTCTATTTTATGATTTTTCTATGGTTTACTATGATTTTTAAAGATTTAGCCGAAATAAATAAAAAAAAAGACAAAACCACCTTCAAAACCGCTTATAATCGGGCCAGGGAGGTAAAACGTATGGTTTCAAAAGTTGAAAAAGGAAAACGACGCAGCACTGGGCACCATCTCCATCCTGTACCTAGCCGTGCATGGGTAAACCATTTTCTAAATTTAACTAATTATATAAAAATAATATTAATATTTGCATCTTCAAATAAGTTTATTATGAAAGTGTATTATGGCCGGCGTGGATACATATGCATGCATCTCAGCTACAGATTAAGGCCCTATTCGCTTGTCTTAGGGTTTTTCTCTCACAACAAATCAACGAACAGTACTTTCAGCCATGACTTTTCAGCGAAGTGAACGGGTTATAAAAAGTCCAGAAGATCAAGTCGGATCAACCCAACCGTAGCATAATCTTGGGGTCATTGGGGTTGAAGCCCAGAAGCTGTGGTCTGTCAGCGGGTCTGGACTCACCGGGAAATGAGGGGTGCTGTCACCCGCGCCCATCTTATCGCGGCGCAATGGTGACCGCGAACGACGTCGTTCGTTGCGTCGTCGCGGTCCGTTGAAGTTGTCATCCTTGTCACGCTCGCAGCACAGCGAGGGTGCCGCTGGTGCCTGGCATCGACTGCACCAGGGAACGATGGCAACATGGCCCAGTGTTGGGCGGTTGACAGCCTGGCCAGGCACGTACTCCAGCTCCCCGGCCTTTAGGGTGGGTGTGTTGAGTTGTTTGGAGTGTTCTGAGATGATGGTGTGTTGGTATGGCTGGCAGAGCAGAGTGGTGGGAAAAGCTAGGTGGCTATGGATGCTACCGGCTGGGAAGGAGAGCCGGGAGCGGAGCTTGGCTGAGCTTGGTTGTCGTCGGCCAGAGCGGCAGTGGCGGGAGATGTGGCCGAAGCCCTTGCACCTGAGGCAGCGAACAGGGTCTGCACTGTGCAACTTGGTGGTTGATGCCGAGACACCAGAAGCAGCGCCCGGCGAGGCGCTTTTTAAAAAACTCCCGGCCGTCCATGGTGTCTACCGGGGCAGCGTCCTACGCTGTTCGCCTAGCCTTGCCGGGGCCATCCCCCTGTAGAGCTCCGTCCTTGCGCCACCAGTACTTCTTCCTTTGTGTTTGCCATCGCGGCGAAGGCGGAGAGCTAGCCAGCTGCAAGGAACCTTGAGCCTTCTGCTCCGGTAGCCACGTAGCGGAATCTTCTGGCATCTTCAGCCTCCTCCACACCGTCTTGCGACGTCCAGCAGCCACGGTAGAGGGCGTCGGCGCATGCGTTGGCCTGACAGGGCTCAACCATGGCTGCGGTTTCAACGCAGAAGGAACGGCCCGCGCCCTTGAGTTGCTCGCCCCAGCCATGTCAAGGCCAAAAACGGGATGAAGCGGTTGCGGGGCAGGCGACGGATGCACTAGCACCGACTTCAGTTTTGCCGGCGGCTTGGATCCAACTGTTATCGGGTCGACTGAATTGACTCTAGAAAGCAGGACGTCGTCGACGTTGGTGGCCACGCCCCCAGCTACCGGCACGCCGAGAACAGGGCTGCTACAGGTCTTGACCGCCGAAGCTTTAGAGTCGGTTTCTTCCGCTGGGTCCTCCTCACTATCAGAGTCGCCCCAATTGAGGAGCTCCACTTCCTCAGCAGCGTCTTCATTGCTTGCAGGTGCGGCGGCGGTGGCGGGGTTTGTGGTGGTGGCTGCCGCTACCGGGATGGTAGGGGCGCTCGAGGTGGCGGCCGTCTGTAAGGTCCAAATGGCTAGAGGGGGGGTGAATAGCCTATTTAAAATTCTACAAGCTTCACTAAACAACCACATTAGTATAAAAGATGGCTAAGCTTATTCTAGCACTAGCTCAACTACACTATGCAAGCCACCTATACAATTCTAGTGAAGCAAGGCTATGATCTCTAATACACACCAACAAGACTAAGTCACTAAGTTACTTACTCCTATGTGATAAAAGCTACACTAAGCAAACTGCACTAGAACTAGTACAAGAAAGTAAAGAGCAAGAGACTTGATTCTTATACCAACGAAGTAGAGAAGTAATGCACTCGAAGAAACAATCACAATGATCAACCACAAGAGAAATCCTCGGCAAAGAGATGACACAAGATTTTTTACTGAGGTTCACTTGCTTCCCGGCAAGCTACTCCTCGTTGTGGTGATGCACCCACTTGTCGGTTCGCGAGCTTATCGACTATCAAGAGTCGAGCCCTCGGCGGGCGCCGCACAACCGCACACAAGATGGGGATCCTCCAAGCCACGAGCTCCACTAGAGTATCCAATTTGCGAACTCCCGCGGGGAAGGATCAAGAACCCCTTACAACACTCGGTGAGGGCTCCAACAATCTCCAATTGTGAGCTCAATCACCTCCGCTACTCCAAGCCGTCTACCGTGTCGGGAAACATGGAAGAGTAACAAGAAATCCGCAGCAACTCGAAGATTAAGTGCCTCTAGAATGCAACTCTCAAGCAATGCACTTGAATCTCACTCAATCTCACTCAAGATGTGCAACCAAGCAAAGAGATGAGTGGAGGGGTTGTTCTCTAGCTCAAAGGATGTCTCTAGGTCTCAAAATATGCAAGAGTTACCCTCAAACCCCGGACACCCTCTATTTATAGCGAAGGGGTACGCAGCTAGCCGTTACGGACGACGCAGCGAAAATCGCGCTGACCGGACGCTCCGGTCAGGGTGACCGGACGCGTCCGGTCACTACAGGACAAGCGTGAACAGTGCGCGTCAGAACTAGCCGTTGCCCTGACCGGACGCGCTCAACCGATTGACCGGACGCGACAGTGCCAGCGTCCGGTCGCGTTCCAGTAAGCTCCCGTTGAGACCGGACGCGTCCGGTCGCACGTGACCGGACGCGCCGCGCGTCCGATCGACACTACGTTTCGCTCTGCCCCTCTGGACGCCTGACCGGACGCTCCGGTTCCGTGAGGGACCGGACGCGCCGGTCGCGCGCTCTCCTTTTGCGCTCAGGTGAACTGACCGGACGCGCTGGTCAGGCCAGACCAGCGTCCGGTCACAAACCCTAAGCGCGCTGCGTTGAGCTGACCGGACGCGTCCGGTCAACACAGTGACCTCCGTTCGCCTCCGTTTCTTTTTCGACTTCCGGCGCAGTAGAAAATAGGCATTTTATTTCCTCGAAAACGCCTGAATCCCGCACTCGCACGCTCGGCGGGAGGGAGAGCGAACCCCAAACCCCTTACTACCACTCAAACACCACCGCCTTCGCAAAAGTGCTAACACCACCAAGTGCATGTGTATTACCATTTCACAAACATTTTTCAAGGCGTTTTGTTAGCTCTCTACTGGATCCTAATGCATATGCTCAAGACATTGATCTAGTGGCACTTGATTTCCGAGCTAACCGTGATTGCCCCTCTTGATAGTCGGCTATGTATCCTAAACCCGGTCAATCACTTCTCTACTCATCTTAGACCGGCAAAAGGAAAACCCTATGGTTATACCTTTGCCTTACGCTCTTAGATCCTTCTCTTCCACTTGATCATCATGTCCATCATATTACGTGCATCTCCACCATGATCGACATTTCATGTCCATGCATCATTTCTTTGTGATCTTGTGGCCACCACTCCTTGCCACGTACACCTTCATCACATGTGTTGCTTATGCCTAGCTCAAAACACTTAACACATGGCATTAGCAACTTGGTGTCATTAATTACCAAAACCAAACTTGGGCTTTCACCGTCGTTGCCGGGATGGCAGGGGCGCTGGAGGTGGCTGTCGGCGCTGGAACCTTCACACTGCGCGATAGATCAGGCTTCAGGGATTTCGGATCTGGGGTCGGATGGGTTGGGCGGGGGCTGGGAGGCCGGATCAGCTCTGGCGGCGGGTGAGCGCCGTCGCCATCTCCAGGGGTGCGGGACGGGTCGGGAGCCATCCTCCTCTCTAAGGTTTTGGTGTTCACACATGGCCTTTTCATGCCTACAATAATTGTCAGGTAGCTGATCAGTTGGTGAAGGCAACTGAGAGATCACCCAACGTGCCCTCATAAAAGAGAGATGGATCACTGGCTACCAGGGCTCCACTTCATCGTCATGTCACGCCTTCTCATTGTGCAGATCATTAGATTAATTAGAGCTTCATGTTAAGTATGTGTTCCCAGTTTCTCCACTTTACATGTTCTGTGTCCTGCTCGCTGGGGTTGCTGCGGCACCGAGCACTGTCCGCCATGCCGAGAAGCCACCTCTACTCGACCAAAGCCGAGCCTCCCCTGCCGTTCTAGCCGACGACGACGATGCCACGCCCCTCCAGTAGGCCGACGCCGCGGCCAACTGGAGCACGTGCCCAACTAGAACAGAGTCTCGACACTGTCATGTTCGTCACGGCCACCACCAAGGGAGTTGAGGTCGACGAGGCCGTCACAGCACGCTTGCGCGACAGCCGACAGGTACCGGCCTCGGCGACGGCGGCAGGCCCTTCAAGGTGGTTGTGGACACCCATGTCGGCGTCTATGTCAGGGGGCTGTGCACCGCATGGTGCCGCTCAGTTTACACTGCCACGACGGCGTGATTCTGGCGCATGGACTGATGGTAGCCTGCTGGTCTGGCAATTTGCCTCTTCAACGTCATCTGCTATTTACCCATTCTATATATACATACACTCATATATCTTTCCCATCATACTCCTCCTGTACCATACATATGATTCTCCTAACATGTAACAAATGTCATGCTACTTTATTATGTCTCTTTGCTTCAGTTCACCAAATGCTTCTACAAAATTGTGTCCACAAATTTCCGCGGCAACGCGCGGTGAATTTAACTAGTACTCTTTGTGTTCCCATGCCACGCAAAGACGTCGCCCTCCTCGTTAGGGATTTCGTATGGCTCCTCGCGCTTGTTGCAGCGCTCGGCAAGGCGAGCGCGCTACTGGACCACGACTGGCCTCCCGATCCGGCGACGTACCCGCCGGGGCGAGTCGTTGCCATCGATCTGGGCAACACTAACTCCTGCGTCGCCGGCTACGAGAGCGGCGAGACGGCCCGGGCCATGTTCCACCACTGCATCCCCTCCTGGGTCGCCTTCGTCGACGACGGCACCGTCCTCGTCGGCGAGGACGCCGTGAACCACGCCGCCGTCAACCCCGGGGCCGTTGTCTCCGGTTTCCAGCGCCTCGTCGGCAAAAGGTTCACTCGCGTTTTCGAGCGGGAATTTACTCAGAGCGTCAAAGAGAACCTGCCATACAAGGTCGTCGAGGAGAACGTAGAACTTGGCGTCGAGGTGAAGACGACCAAGGACGGCGCGGTCAGAAACGTCGGCGTCGAGCAGCTCACGGCCACGGTGCTGGGCTGGCCAAGCTCAAGGAGACGGCGGAGGCGCACCTCGGCCACCGGGTGGAGGCCGCCATCCTCACCCTCCCGCTCGAGTTCGCCGACTACGCGTCCAGGTCCGCGGCAGTGTTCGCCGGCAGGCTTGCCGGCCTCAAGGCCGTGAGGGTAGCGCTCGGTGAGCCCGTCGCGGCCGCCATCTGTCACCACCCCTGCCCCAGGTGAAGGTGAGAATGAAGGAAGAGCTACTGGGCTTCGCAAGGGTGCACGGGACCGGAGGCCCAACAAGAGAGTCGCAGGAGATGAATGGGCTTAAGTGCCTGCGTGCACATTTTCAGGCTAAGGCCTTGTACCTGGTAGTATAAGTTGAGAGATGGGAGCACCTGAGTCACCACCGAATTGTAAACAACTAAACTCTACTGTGCCTAATCATTCCTCGCCGGCCATCCCTTTTCCCCTCGCGTGCTGTTCGTCTTACTTTTCCCAAAATTTCTTCCATCCTCCTCAAATTGCTCCTATCCCCAACTCTGATGCTGCTAACAATTGGTATCGGAGACACCGTTCCTCGGCACTCCACCTGTCTTCTCTGATTCCATCGGTTGTTTGGGCAACGGATCCGGTTGGCTTGATTTCTGTTCGTGCAGTGAGCTGCTGTGCGAATTGAGGTCGCCGTAATTCCAATCCACGCCTGAGCAGTTTGTGGTGAGTTGACAGTCTGGATCGTTCCGATCCCCTACCCCACGACCACTTCACCCGCCGCCAACATCGATTAGGCGTCATGAACCCCGAAACCAAACTCATCCTCGACAAACTTCACCGGAGTTTCACCGAACACGATCTCAAATGGGATCAGCGATTCTCGGAGCAGGACAACCGCTTCAATCGCCAGATCCAGGATCTGGAGAAGGCGCAGGAGGTGCGCGTCTCCGCTCTGGAGAAGATGGCTGCCTCGTTCGAGGAGTGGCGGCCGAGCATCGACGGCACCGTCACCGACATGCGCCTCGAGGTGAAGAAATTGTCTCTCGGTTGGGAGCGCGCGAGCATCGATCGCCCGGACGACAAGACCGGCGTGTTCGCTCCGAGTCCCGCAGCGGTTCCGCGCCTGTCTGCTGAACCATCTGCTGCACTGCCCGTGATAGGGCCCGGCGTTGCAACTCAGAACCGGGAGAGTGGATTTGGGATGGTTTCCACCCTAATTCATTCCCCGGTCAAGGGTGAGTTTCCACTACCCCATCTTCCCAACCCACCTCCTATTGTTCCATCTGCTACTGTCCCTGCGTATGCCTCTGAACATGTCACTTTTGGGGGTTCTGGACAGTCCTCTTCCAAAATTCCTAAAGTGGATTTTCCAAAATTTGATGGGGATCAACCTAAGCTTTGGCTCAGTAATTGTGTCGACTATTTCAATTTGTATCAGATTGAGGCTAGCGCTTGGGTGCGTATTGCACGCATGCATTTTGTGTCGGCCGCTAAGCGTTGGTTCAATTCGGTTGAGTCTCAGATCCAGGACTGTGGTTGGATCCATTTTTCGGAGTTGGTCATGTCTAGGTTTGGGCAGGAACATCACGAGTTGTTGCTGCGCCAACTCTTCCAGCTTCGTCACACTGGAACAGTCCAAGAGTATATTGACCAATTCTCGGCTGTAGTCGATCAGTTGGGGGCATATCACAGCACCACTGATCCTCTGTTCTTTACCATGCGTTTCCTTGATGGATTGAAAGACTACATCCGTGTTCCTGTATCATTACAACGTCCACCAAACTGGGATACTGCTTGTGTTCTTGCACTCTTGCAGGAGGACTTGATGGCGCCGCGCAAAACGGACGTACGGAAGTGGGATGTTTCCTCTGGAGCTAAGCCGTTTGCACGCTCGGCTCTACCCCCACCACTTCCGTCCTCACGCCCTGACAAGCCTTATGCGCCGCCGGAACCCAGGTCACACACTGACCCTGGGCGTTCACTCTCTGCTGAGGAGCGTTGGGCTGCTCTACGCTCTTCTCGCCGAGCTCAAGGCCTTTGTGTCCGTTGTGGAGTTAAGTGGTCGAGGGATCACAGGTGTGCCCAAGCTGTGCAGCTAAATGCCCTGGAAGAAGTCTTAGCGTTGTTCCCGGTGGATGATTCTGTTGCTGATATGGATATTGATCCTACACCTGCACCGGCTGAAATTCAGATGATGCTATCTGTTGCTGCGGTTTCAGGTACATCTGCTCCTCGTACCATGAGTTTTGATGGATTTCTGGACAACATTCCTGTTCGTATCCTGCTTGATTCTGGGAGTACACACACATTTATCAGTTCAACTGTAGCTGCCACTTGTTCCAATGTGCAGCAGCTCTGTCCCCCGGTTCATGTTACAGTTGCTAATGGCCAGGTGCTTACCTGCTCTCAGTTCATTCCATCTGCTGAATGGTCTATTCAGGGGGTTCAATTTCAGTCTGACTTGAAGGTGTTACCTCTTTCCAATTATGACATGATCCTTGGCATTGATTGGTTGTCTACACACAGCCCCATGAGGATTCATTGGTCCCAACAGTGGTTGCAACTTCCTCATCAGCAGGGCACCATTCAGTTGCAGGGCACCTTGTCATCCCTACCAGTTGGTGCTATTCTCCAGTTCTATGATTCTGCGGTTGAAGAGTCCGACAAATCCTCTGATGCCCCACCTGAAATACTGCAGTTGCTAGCACAGTATGCCGGATTGTTTGAACCACCTAAGCAATTGCCACCTTCTCGGAGTTGTGATCATGCTATTCCACTCCAACCTGGTGCTGGTCCTATTTTCTCCCGACCCTATCGTTTTGCTCCTGCGATCCAAGATGAGATCGAAAAACAAGTCCATGAGATGTTGGAGGCCGGCCTGATTCAGAAGAGTTCTAGCCCGTTCTCCTCTCCAGTCTTGCTGGTGAAAAAGAAGGACAATACATGGAGATTCTGTGTCGATTACCGGCAGCTTAACTCCATCACATTGAAGAGCAAATATCCAGTGCCTCTTATTGATGAACTGTTGGATGAGTTGGGTCAAGCTTCCTGGTTCTCCAAACTGGACCTGCGCTCTGGATTTCATCAGATCCTGTTACAGCCTGGCGAGGAATTTAAAACTGCTTTCCAGACCCACTTTGGCCAATTTGAGTTTGTGGTGATGCCGTTTGGATTGACGGGCGCTCCAGGGACTTTCCAGGAGGCCATGAATTCTACACTTGCTCCGCTGTTACGCAAGTTCGTCTTGGTTTTCTTTGATGACATTTTGATTTATAGCCGTTCATATGAAGACCATATTGAACATCTCCATCAGGTATTGGCACTCCTTCAGGCTCATGACTGGAAATTGAAACGGTCGAAGTGTGAGTTTGCTCGGCGCAGTATCAACTATCTGGGCCATGTGATCTCCGGTGAGGGTGTGTCTACCGATCCAGATAAGATAACAGCCGTCTCCACTTGGCCTTCCCCAACATCTGTACGTGATGTCCGCAGCTTCCTCGGTTTGGCGGGGTATTATCGTAAGTTTGTCCGGAACTTTGGTATTATTGCCCGACCACTGACAGAACTGCTGCGCAAGAATACAATCTTCCACTGGACATCCGCACATGAACAGTCCTTTCAAGCTCTGAAAACTGCTTTGGTCACAGCACCGGTCTTAGCATTGCCCAATTTTGCCAGACCGTTTTGCATTGAGACTGATGCTAGCGCAGTTGGTATTGGTGCCGTGCTCACTCAGGATGGCCACCCCTTGGCCTACATCAGCCGTGCCTTAGGGCCCAAGTCCAAAGGATTGAGTACCTATGAAAAGGAATATATGGCGGTACTCATGGCAGTCCAACAGTGGCGTCAGTACCTACATTTTGCTGAATTCACTATTTTCACCGATCAGCAGAGCTTGGTCCAACTCACTGACCAACGCCTCCACACCCCTTGGCAGCAAAAGCTCTTCACCAAATTGTTGGGACTTCAGTACCGTATCGTGTACAAGCCTGGGAGCTCCAACCGAGCCGCTGATGCCCTTTCTCGCAATACAGCTCCTATTTCTTCTTGTGCTGCTATTTCTGTTATCACTCCACAATGGATTCAGGAGGTTGTGGCTGGATACACTGGTGACGCGGCTTCTCAAGCACTGCTAGCTAAGTTGGCTATCGATCCCCAGTCAGTTCCCCATTTTTCATTGCGCGATGGTTTCTTACGGTATCACAACCGTATCTGGGTCGGGTCCAACCCACTGCTCCAACAGAAGCTCCTCATTGCTTGTCATTCCAGCGCATTAGGTGGTCACTCCGGCTTCCCTGCTACTTATACTCGCATGAAGCAGTTGTTTGCCTGGAAAGGTATGAAATCGGCAGTTCGTGCTTATGTCCATGCTTGCCTGACTTGTCAGCGTGCCAAGCCCGATCGCGCCCGTTTGCCTGGCCTGCTCCAGCCATTGCCAGTGCCGTCATCTGCCTGGGATGTTATCTCACTGGATTTTGTTGAGGGATTGCCACGTTCGAAGCATGTGAATTGTATTCTGGTGGTGGTCGATTCTTTCACCAAGTATGCACATTTCCTTGCTCTGTCTCATCCATTTACCGCTGCCTCAGTCGCTAAACTGTTTTTGGACCAAGTTTACCGACTGCACGGTCTTCCTACAGCTATTATCTCTGATCGGGACCGTATTTTCACCAGTCAGTTCTGGTCTGAGCTGTTCCACCTCGCTGATGTCAAATTGCAGATGAGCTCAAGCTATCATCCACAGTCTGATGGTCAGACCGAGCGTCTGAACCAGACGATGGAGACCTTCCTCCGCTGTTTTGTGAATGCTTGTCCTTCCAAGTGGTCTGCCTGGCTTTCCCTGGCCGAATTCTGGTATAACTCCACCACACATTCTGCTCTTGGTCGCTCCCCATTTGAGGCTCTATATGGTTACTCTCCTCGCCACTTCGGCATCTCCGCACTGGATTCAGTATCAGCCCCTGAACTCTCTGCTTGGCTCCGGGATCGCCGTGTCATGACCGATCTTTTCCAGCACCATCTGAACCGTGCAAAGGAACGCATGAAACGTCAAGCTGATAAGCTCCGATCTGAACGCCAATTCAATGTGGGCGATATGGTGTTTGTCAAGCTCCAGCCCTATGTTCAGACTACACTGGCTCACCGCACCAACCAGAAGCTGTCCTTCAAGTACTATGGTCCTTTTGAAGTACTGGCTCGCATCGGGTCTGTGGCTTATACTTTGGACCTGCCGCCCTCTTCAGCTGTTCATCCGACATTCCATGTGTCCCAGCTCAAGAAGGCCGTTCTCCCAGGTACCCTCGTTTCATCCCAGATTCCTTCTGACATTGAGCTTCCTCGCACTCCAGTTGCTATTCTCCAACGTCGCCAAGCTCCTGATGCCTCTGGAGAGCAAGTTCTAATTCAATGGTCGGGCTGGCCGAAGGACCTGGCTACTTGGGAGTCCTGGGAATCTGTTCATCAAGCCTTTCCACGAGCCACTGCTTGGGGACAAGCAGGCTCTCAAGCCCGGGGGACTGTCACCACCCCTGCCCCAGGTGAAGGTGAGAATGAAGGAAGAGCTACTGGGCTTCGCAAGGGTGCACGGGACCGGAGGCCCAACAAGAGAGTCGCAGGAGATGAATGGGCTTAAGTGCCTGCGTGCACATTTTCAGGCTAAGGCCTTGTACCTGGTAGTATAAGTTGAGAGATGGGAGCACCTGAGTCACCACCGAATTGTAAACAACTAAACTCTACTGTGCCTAATCATTCCTCGCCGGCCATCCCTTTTCCCCTCGCGTGCTGTTCGTCTTACTTTTCCCAAAATTTCTTCCATCCTCCTCAAATTGCTCCTATCCCCAACTCTGATGCTGCTAACACCATCGCCTACGGTGTCAGCAGGAACCTGCGCGACGAGGGCAACGTGGTCGTGCTGCACGTCGGCGGCGGCACGGCTGAGGCGAGCGTCTTGACGTTCGTGGACCCTTTCTCGCAGTATGACCCTTTCTTTGGAGGACAGGACTTCGACAGGAGGATCGTGGGCCACCACTTGGTCCGACTGGTCAGGGACAAGCATGGTAAGGACATTGCCGACGACGGCGCTGCTCTTGAGAAGCTGAAGACGGCGTGCAAGCGTGCCAAGAAGACATTGAGCCACCAGGATCATGCGCAAGTGACCCTCGAATCGATCGTCGATGGCGTGGATTTTTCGGAGCCACTGACACGGTCTGAGTTTGAGGAATTGAACCATGATTTTTTCCTCAAAGTTGTGGAGCTGGTGGATAGGGTGGTGTCACAAGCTGAAGTGGAGACCATTGATGAGGTGCTTCTCTTATTGGTGGAAGCATCATGATCCCAAAGATTAGGGAACTCATCAGGGACTACTTTATTAGTGGCACGAAGAAGGCGGTGCTCCATATATACAAGGCTGAAACCAGATGAGGTGGTCACCATTGGAGATGCGGAGTACAGCAAACGACGAGATATGTCTTGTGTACGTAGCAGCTGATGAGTTGACTAACGCTGTCAAAATGCAGATGTGTGCTTTTTTATTTTGGCACTATCAGGTGTTGGACGTTGCTTGCTGCGCCCTATGTTGCTGCTGGTAGTGCCATGCCCCCTCACCCCATAAGCCTCTTTTAGAGCTGTAACAATCATGTACATATGATCATATCTTTTAATTTTGGTGATTACGATGACAGCATACAAGTCTAGGACTCGAACATTTGTGCTAAAGATGTGTTAGACATTTCAATATTATAGGTCCTAGGGATGCAAGAAAAGAAGTGACGCGAAGTCTGTCCAATGCAAGAAACGGAGCAAAACAATGAAGTATATATATGTTGAAAACACCATTTATTTATATAATTGTATCCATAGTAAGGTCCTGCTCGTGGAAAAATGGACGTGTAGGATAGTTCGTCCTAGAGAAGTTTATACCAGTTAAGTCACTGTTCATTTGATAACGAGGTTTAGTTGACCGAGAGTCGTGTAGGCCAAGCTCCAAGAAGCCACTGGCCATAAGGGTGGTTGGCACAGGCGACCAGGGGCGTGCCAACCTCATAGCTACTAGTGATCACAGACTACTTCGGCACAGATATATATAAGAGAAAAAAAAAATCACATTCAAGCATGAAAGGACGGGAGTGAATTTAAGTTTTAACATCTGCAGAAAGCTCAGATCCATATTCTATATTGTATATAATAGAGATAAACAATAACGGAGAAACTACTGCAAAATTCATATGCCCACGACATGGCACCTGCACAACGTGATCAGCGCAATATATATACTCTGCAACACCAGTTCGTTAAGGTTCTATAACCCGGCAATCAGTCTTCAACCATTTGGAGAACCACGGGAAGACGACATCCTGCGGTGCGCTGACGATTTCTTACCCGATGACCTGCGTTCATCTCGGATCTCACTAGGCAATCCCTGATTCTGGAGGCTCAATGGCATTGGCCTATGCCTCCAGTGGTAGCAGAAGCGGACAAGGAACATGACACAAAATACAGCTGCACCAATAATTGTTATCCAAAGTAGCATCTTGAAGTAGTCACTTTGTGTGCCCTCTACGTTCACATCCGGATAGACCTTCACAACAGGAGTACCCATACCATAAGCAGAAGCATTTCCCTGGCGACGACACACTGGCCAAAAGAAGCCAACAGAACATTAACAGATTAACACCCTAAACCACTAACATTGCTGTTAACAACTCTTTAAGCTTCAAGAGAAAACAGAATAAAAATGTGTACCTCTATAGCAATGGAGAGGAAGTGATGACCATGCTGTGACAATATGACTGTCCTTTCCCTGGCACAGAACATAGGATGTTGCTAGTGCTAGTCCATGACTTAAGTATTTTTTCCTCAAGTAGCGACACAGGCAGCATGCACCACTCTCATTTCTAGCTGGCAAATTATCGATTGCATATAGCAGAGCTTCGCAGCATGAAACTGAGGGTGGCCTCCAGTTTCCATCAGGCTTCACACATGACAGTGTAGCAACACTCGTCAGATCAAAACGACAAGTACCGATTCCTTCACCCTCTCTCTTTGCCTCTGCAGATGAAAGGACTTGCTTGGAAGAGGCAAGTATGATCAGCAAGAAAAGCCACATCTGGCGAACTTTAAAAAAGGGATCAAACTCAAGGAAAATACATCAGATATATTTATCTAGTAAAATTTTATCTAAAATTAGCATAGTGATATTAATGGAAAACAATCATGAGATCACACATATGAACTAAATCAAATCATTACATAAAACAACATAACCGGTCAAATCACACACACACACACACACACACAGAGACACATACCGTCCAAGTTATCAGGTGAAGTCCGCGTCTATTACAACTGTCAACTCGATGACGACCTATATTTAACTCACATTTTGTGTACAAGCGCAAAGAGGTAAGGTAAGCAATACCTCGTGCCCTGGCAAGGCCCCCAAAATGCAGATCTTCACTAGCGAGCAGCAAGCCTCTAGCTACACATGGAGACTCTCCATCAAACACACACACACCTAGTCCGATGAATCCACAAGCTCCAACCACCTAGAATGATCAGAGAATTGAGGCCCTTTCAGATTTGAGCATTAACACTGGCAGTGATTTAATCACCGGGCTGGGAACGGCCTCGTATTATAAAACTTCTATCTTCTTAATACAATGATACGCAATACTCTTTGGGTCAAAAAAATGATACGCAATACTCTTGCGTATTCGAGAAAAAAACTTGCGGTGATTCTTTCCCACCAATAACTGAAAGAATGCTCCCTGGCTGCAAAATGCAGATGGCAGACCTACTCTATACATGAGCTATATATAATTTAAACTGAAATTATAAGCATCTACCCCATGTTTTGTCAGTTCTTGCTTCAGTCTGAGTACATGAACCGAACAAATATTGTTTCCTATGTTATGCATTCATCAAGATCCCTGAACCAAATTAAAGCTGACCAAGATTCAAGAGTGAAAAACATCGTGGCACAATATAATACAAATGTTTCTGTATCTACTAGCGATAAGGAGGGACTGTATCATCTGTGGACAAATAATCCACCCTAGGCCTTGTCTGGATGTAGTCGTATTCGCATCAATCCACATGTATTGGGGTGGATCGGAGTGGAACTTGACTTAATTTCCACCCCAATCCACCCCAACACATGTGGATTGAGGTGAATACGACAACATCCAAACAAGGCCCTAGGGTGTGGTCCAAGAAAATTGAGCAGGGTGGATTCTGTGTTATTTCTAAACCCTGAGTGACAGGATCGAGCAAGCAGAATCTGATCAAAATATGTATACAAAGTATTTTTCCTAGCCACAACGTTTCATGAACAAATTGCAAGTGATCTATCTATTATCAACGATGACAGCAATAGACCCTTTAGAAGCAAACAAATCTAGTCAACACTTGGATGTAGTTTCTGGTGTTTTCTAAACCCTTGGCTGTACAACAGGCTCGAAATCAGCAAGCAGAATCTGATTTAAACTTATACTACAATCAATTTTTCTTAGCCATCGTGGTTCCATGAAAGAAATGGAAACAATATATTATCAGCAACGACGGCAATTGTCCCCTATAAGTGAAAAACCTAACCAACACTTAATGTGAAGCATGCATGCAACAAACCTCAATAAATGGCAAAATCATGAAGAAAGCAGAAAAAAATCTGAAGTCCAGCAGTAGAGAAGGTGAGGATAAAGCCGTACCTCTCAATGGAGAACCCATTGATTTGGTTCCAGGCTTTGAATATGCAGAAATTCCTGAATCCGAAGATACCTCCAAACAGGCAACTGGTTGCTTGACTGTTGCAACCTTGCCAGTCATCTGAAAAATAAAGTACTCCATATCATTCCATATCTAAAAAGGCTAATGTTGAAATGACCATGAAGCCCAAATGGATGATTGAAGGTTATAATAAAAGAACATAAGGCCTCACCTCCACCACCAGCCTTGCAGATAGTATGGAAGGATTGACAGATACAGATGTTTCAGGGGAAGTCATTTCGCATACTGCATTGTCCTGTCCGAAGCAGAGGATAGAAGAATGTCACATTTTGTTGTAGTATGTAAACTGGGATGGGCCAAATAAAGACGCAAAAGTCTGTTATCCTCTCTATAAGAAGAAGAAGAAAAAAAAAAGACATGATTGCATTGGGTTTCTTTTATTTCCAGAAACAGGATAAGTAGACTAATCATAAGGGCACCTTTCCCCACATCAGCCAATTGATCTTTGCCGGGTGCTAGTAGTGGTCTCCCACTCCCAGTAGCATCAGAAGCAATGACATCAGCTTCGAGGCGATAACCATCTGTTAGCCCAATTTCTGTCATCTGTGAAGGTGAATGAATGAAATCAAAGCGAGCGTATTACTAATTATATAAATAACTCCGCAGAATAATGCAAACAAAACTGTCATATGTGAATGGGGAAAAATAGGAAGAACGAGAAATTGTTAGAAATCAAACGGGGATCAATCGCGCAGATTAGATTAATGCCACGCCGAGGAGTGCAAGGGAAACAAAACAATCGCAAAAACGAAGCGTCGAATCGGAAACCGCAATGGAGAGCAGAAAGAGAACCGCGCTGCCTGCGCCAGCGGCCTCAGGGTCAAGCTTGTCCGCCATGGCCATCGCGCGTGGAGGAGCTGAAGATGAAGTGTAATCGAAGGGGCTCTCAAGGTCCGGCGAGGGAGGGAGCAATCTAGGTAGGCGGCGGCGGCGGCTGTGAAGGGCTGGTGTTACCTGTTGGTGGCGGAGGGGAGGAGCCCTCGCTTCGTCGCGTCCTCCTCTTCCTCTTCGCGGGGCTGCCGATCGACTGGAGACGGAAGGTGGGGGGCTTGGCTTGCTTCGCCTGCAAGCAAAAGCGAAGCGAAGCCAAGCCAGGGAAATGGAAGGGAAGGGGAATCTCTGCTCGCTGCGGGCGGGGGACGGGCGGGGGTGTTCAGGCCTTCAGGGTTTAGTCATCGGATGGGCTCAAATCAGTAGGCGGCCCAATGATTTCTTCTTGCACCAAACGGTAAGCCCAGCTAGAAAAAAAAGATTTCTCAAAAAAAAAAAGCTAGAAAAAGAGGGTCCTATTTATCTCTCTTGATTAAATTCCTCTAAAAAGAAATCTCTCTTGATTAAATACTGACCTAGACATTCTACCTCTCCCAACTAGCAAAACCAGTTATTTTTCCTTGCCGACTCAAATCTAAACTGGTTTCATCCGACATGGCGGTGGCATGACAGCCATGTCCCACAACTCTCCCCTTTTTTCTATTTCTTTATTATTTTTTATAGTATGACACAACAGGCCGGCCCTACTATATATATATTTATCGCCGTTTTGCTCTAAACCGACAGGGATATTTATCACTATCAGTTCGTATTATGGACCGTTTGTAAATGATTTTCATCGCCCGTTGGTTGCACCAACCGGTAGTGAAAAATAAGGGCGATCATCACCACCGGTTATTAACACGAGCCGATGGTGATAACCTATCATTACTATAGGTTTGTGTTACCAACCATTGGTGATGGTCAGCCTATTTTTTCACCGTCAGTTTTTGTTACGAACCGCCAGTGAAAATCACTTTCACTAATGGTTTGACTTATATTGCATCACAATAAAATTCACATATTTTTTAAATAAAGTTAGATGAAAACAAACTTTATATCAAAGTTGTTGATCTCGACGATATCTATAACTTTGTAGTTGATGACTTTTTCATTTCAAATCATTTACTCACCAAAAAGTTTTGTTTGAAGCTCTCAAATTTAGAAATTCAATTATTTAGAATCGTACAAACAACCTCAGATGGAAAAACGACCAAAGGAAAAGTTATACATCTAGATATGATCTATAACTTTGTAGTTGACAACTTTTTCATTATAAATCATTTATCATCTTAAATTTATATTTGAACTTCTAAAATTTTGAAATTTAATTTTTCCGAACGACCTCGGATGAAAAATCGACTAAAACCAAGTTGATGATTTTTTTCATTTGAAATCATGTGAGGTCCCTGTTTCGCCAGAAAAATCACTAAGGCGGATTTCTCTATGTTTCGCGGAGGGATCTTATTACTTAGTACTAAATATGTCCAGGCGTGCCAGTATACATCCGTATACAAAATAAAGTAAAATATGCAATAAACGACACAAAGAACAAAAACTCAGGGAAACATCACTTTATTTATTCATTGGAAAATTACAAAGTACAATTTCCCACTTTAATATATTTTTACACCGAGTTCCATCTGACAATTAGAGGATTGTATAGCTTCTGATCCCTAAGCCTCTAGAGGCCTCCAATTAATTACATCCGTGTCACTGGGCTGCATAACACCTCCAATTAATCTATGTCGATGGTCGTCGTTGTCGTCTCCAAATAAAATAAGAGTTATCTCCAAAGTATATGCATAAGCACAAATGAAAATGATGAAGTGCCAGAGCCTCATCGGTCTCTAGCAAAAAGGTATCCGGCCTCGTCTTGCGGATCTCATGATGAAGTCAAGTGTTCGGTCTTAACAAAATAATTCCGGCCTCGTCGGTCGTGTAAAAGAAAACGTTCCTGCCTCGTCAGCCAAGGGAAGATGATGAATTCGCATGGATCACGGGCCTTGACGGTGCGGAAAGGTAGTGTGATGATCGTAAGACTTGTGCTCATGTAATACTTGAAAGATTTCTCCTCGTGTAAACTGTTGAGACGCGTATACCTCGGCGCTAACTTCGCCGAGGCTACGGGAAGTTGTGCCGGTAAAACTCACGGGCATAATTATACTAAGCCCGGAAGTATGATGCATTGCGCCACGATATTTCTTAACTTGGCCGTGCATTGCGCCACGATATTTCTTAACTTAATAGTATTTAACCGTGCTTTGCGCCACGATTTTATGACTTAACCGTGCATTGCGCCACGGTATTAATTTATTCATTCGGTCGTGCGTTGCGCCACGACGTTTATTATTCGACCCAGCGTTACACAAAGGCTCATATTATATTTGGTCGTGTATGGTGTCACGACACTTTACATGGTCATGAACACGGCCCAGCAGTTGGCATACGAGTTGCTTGCTCGAGACGTTGGCATGCATAAAGAGGAACTGAGGAAGTGCTAGGCCGTGGGCGTTGCCGTAATTGCCAATTGGACGTACGTGTCGGGCCGCCGAACCTGGAACCGTCTCGATGAGCCGCGTTAACTGACGGGCTGTCGTCTGTCGAGGCCACCGTTGGCCGGGCTGCCACGCTTGCCGGTGCCAGAGCTTCGTCACCGCCGGACTGCTGCTATGCCATACGTTAATATATATATATATATATATATATATATATATATATATATATATATATATATATATATATATATATATATATATATATATATATATAATGTTTTCAGAGATTTTAATGGTTGAAATATTTCAAGATTATGGGCATGATTGGTTGGCTATCTAAATTTTTCATACCCAAGATTTGGTAAGAAAAAGTTACCAAAACTTGGGCTAAAATGTTTGCCATGAATTTGGCATGCCAATTGTGAAATATTGGCAAATTTTGGTAGCAAGCTAAATGGCTAGGAAATTTTTGACTTACCTATGTTTTGGCAAGTAACCAATCAGGCTCTATATATTGTTTATTTTTGTTTGGCATACACATCTGATCAATGCGTAACACAATTAGCATTCACATGCGTGCAGTCCCTGAGGGGTGGCCTAGCTTACTAAAAGCCCTGTTGCATTACGCAAAGCAAGCTGATACATACGTACGTGTATATATCTGGCCACAACAGTTTGCAACAGATGAGCATGCATCGCTTGTTGATCAAGATCTTTGACTGTATATACAAGGATCTCTGGAACGTTCGAGGCCAGGGGACTGTCCCGTGGACCGGGCCGTTGCGTAGCTGGATACGGCGTCACGTATTATACCAAGAATTCATATACGTATTTTAGCTTGCCGTTTCACCCATTAAAGGAACCGAACATGCATGCTTGGAACTCTGTTAAATGTTTGACCACGACGACTTTGTTTATTCATACATGCATGTGCACAAAAATGCCTTTCATCCAAAAATAATCATGGACCGAAAATATACTTGAACTAATCATATCATATTGCTTGTCATCAACTTATGGTCAACTTACACACTAACCATTTCTATACGGGCTTCCAAATATTGGAGCCACATACTAAATACTTGCACGTCCATGGCAAATTCTAAGAAGAGTTAATTGGCAATAGAGAAATATATGCCAAAATGTCATCTTATAGTCCCAATAGTATGGCTGAAGTTTTGATGATTTGAAATTCAAATTTGTCAAACAACCTCAGATTGTGAAACGACCAACATCAAAGTTGTAGATCTCGATTAGAACAACAAATTTGTACTTGATGACGTTTTCATCTGATATCGTTTAGGATCCTAAATATTCATTTTAAAATCATGAGAAGTGAATACTAGGGGAATGAATATGCCATATAGACACAAGTGACTTAGGAGTGAAGTTAGAGTAGACACAGGTCTTAGGTTCGAATCCCAGATTTTTCGCATGAAAAATCATGTGACTTGTGACTAGCGACGCGTGACCGTGTGGATGGCTGATGGGGCCTACCTAGAATTAAAATAATTTTTAGTTATTTTTTTGGCCCGATTTTGGAATTTCCGGAAATCCTAATCACCGTTGGTCAGTAACACGAACCGTTGGTGATAACCTATCATCAATCGGGGGTGATGATGACCATTCTTATCACCAATGACTTTCACCACCAAGGGGCCAAAACTAACGGTAATGAGGGGTCTGGAACTGGCGGCGGTGATGAAGATTCTGTAGTAGTGAATCTTGATTTTTCTCGTATATTTAGTGAGCTCTTGCACTGACATTCCATCTTATTTGTAGATGCTCTGCCCCAGTAGCTCTGTATGCACCATCCACTACAGGAAACGGGAGCTTTGCCGAGGGCCTAGCTTTGCCGAGAGCCAGACCCTCGGCAAAGACTGCCTTTGCCGAGAGCCAACAAGGACACTCGGCAAAGAGCCTTTGCCGACGGCTAGACTCTTGGCAAAACCAGGCTCTCGGCAAAGGGGCCGCGCCGGAAACGGCTCCCGTTGTCGTCACCTTTGCCGAGAGTCGCGCCGTTAGGCTCTCGGCAAAGAGGAGGCCTTTGCCGAGCGCCTGGGCAAGCACTCGGCAAATGTCACGTGGCCTAAAGCTGGGCCCAGGCCAGCAACCTTTGCCGAGCGCTGGCCACTCTGGCTCTCGGCAAAGAGCACCTTTGCCGAGGGCCAGGAGAGGCCCTCGGCAAAGAGGAAAGATTTTTTTTTTGAGTTTTGGACCCAAACTTTTTCTGTAGCCCTTGCATATTGTATACAAGCACATGTTCAAATTTGGGAGCTTTTTATAATATTTTGCTATATTTTATCAATTAATTTATTTTCTTTGTATTTTTCTCGAAATAGTAAATTTGAATTGTAGGAGCATGAAATAATAAAATATAGCCATTTAAAAAATGATATTCATGTTCGAGAGTGCATTTTGAGGTTGTATCCATAAACTCACCCAAAAGTTTGAATGTCTTGTATACAAAACATGACCATCCATGTGTCGTAGAAGTGATTTTTAATTATATAAATTCCAAAACATGACCATCCATGTGTCGTAGAAGTGATTTTTAATTATACAAAACATGACCATCCATTCATAGCTTATTGCCATATGCATGACATAATGTGACAACTAACGCGTGATAGCTAGTTAGGTGATGAGCTTGTTTTGCATGTATGTAACGGACTAATAATAGCTAGCTACCGAGAGCAATCTAATCTCTCAATAGTTGAAACCCGTCCAGGGCAAAACATATATATGAAACAAATATTTTGGATGAAGCTGTTCATTGTTATGGTGGTTTCTTTTCTAAGCTACATGATTGGACCATGCGGTGGCACGGGCGTGTTATGCTCTCCTTCGACCTTTGGTAACAATTTCAATCGAGATTACTATAGAGCTACTAGTAGCTGGCTGCTTGCATTGTTTGTTCCATGTCTCCTTCCATTTGTTTGGACAATTTATGCATGCATGCATGTCATTTTTACAGGTAGAGTTGGTTTCAAGAACAAGGACGGCGCCTTGCAATTTCCTGTGTTCCACAGCAAGCATCCCTGCTTGTTGCTGGAGTCGTCGTCATCTTCATCCTCATCTGCAGGTTCTGGGAATGCGACTGCAATAATCCATCCATCCGCATACTCAGTACCGAAGGCGAGCCCTGTGGTCGCGAACGATGTGATCCACGAAGGGAAGCTGTTCATGGTCATCAGCCTGGGCACCCCTGCCGTCTTCAACCTCGTGACCATCGACACCGGCTCCACACTCTCCTGGGTGCAGTGCCGAAGCTGCCAGATCCAGTGCCACACGCCGCCTCCGGAGGTTGGGCCCATCTTCGACGACGGCAACTCCAGCACGTACCAGCGCGTCGCCTGCTCCAGCCAAGACTGCGCCGCCGTCCACGAACGCCTCGGCGTGCTCTCCGGCTGCATCGAGGAGACGGACACCACTACTGGAATCAAGCGCTTTGCCTAGTGTCTACGGCACTCGGCAAAGGGTCAAAAACACTCGGCAAACCTTTTGCCGAGTGCCATACTCGACAAAATTGTCTCGGCAAATTTCTTAACGGCAAAGGTGGCTTTGCCGAGTGTCATTTTTCGGGCACTCGGCAAACTCTTTGCCTAGTGTTCGTTTGACACTCGACAAACAAAAGTCGTCGTGACGGATGCGAGACGACGTCATATGGTTTGCCTAGTGTCGACACTCGGCAAAACCATTTTTTTTAAAAAATAAAAATTAGTTTGCCGAGTGTTCTCCCTGACACTCGGCAAAGCCTAATTTTGGGAAAAAAATTGCTTTGCCTAGTGCCAGCACTCGGCAAACCTTTGAAGTTTGCCCAGTGTTCTTACTATGACACTCGGCAAACTCAAGGCACTAGGCAAAGCATGTTTCCAAAAATGCTCAGTACGCTCCCTTTGCCGAGTGTTTTGACCTGTACACTCAGCAAATACAATCTTTGCCGAGCGTAACACTAGGCAAACTGACCTAAAACCGCCGCTTTTATTTGTTTTTTCCGTTCCATCCAAACAAACAGAATATGTACATAATAGACATCACCAACATCACATATATATCACCAACATCACTTATATATCACTAACAACACATATATCACCAACATCACAAACATATCACAAACGTCACATGTCTCACAATATAGCATAACAACCAGCTCACAGAGTTCACAAATCCATCGTAATTACATTCATCCCCAAATCGGTTATAGTTTTCTAAGAGATGACTAAATCATACCAAAAGTTTAAGGTAATCACCAAACTCACAGCAACATCATGGCTACAACCTCTCTGTCACAAGCCCATGTCCATATCTCTAAGGCAGGAAAAGACAACTATCTCACAAGCTTCGGAACTTACTGGATCATCACTCTTGGACATTGCAATCTACATCCAGCATACACGAACTGCATAAGAAAAGCAACACATTTAGATATTAGCAAAAAGATCTCTAACCACCTAATATGTTGGACAACAACAATTTTAATATAAATAGGTCGATTGATATAAATACATCCTGAAAGAATAAGTGTTTGCTGTTGACTTTGCAGAAAATAGATAATCTCTTGTGCAAGCACTACAAGCTCAAAAAGGACCATGTGGCTGCTAGTTTGCACAGAAAGCTACCAGCCAATTGTAGTCATAATGGGTACTTGAATCATTGACTATTGTAGCTAGAAAAAGGACTTTGCAGGATAGGAGAAAATGACCCACTGCTGCTCTGAAACAAATTGCAGATTGCAATGATGAAGACCTCATTACGGTACTGTCGAATAGCTACTAGCTGCTACTACTGGTATTCATTCCTTGCAAAATAGATGGAAACAGAGAATACTAGAACACAAGCTACTACAAGAAGTTGTCAATGAAGTCAGACCAACGCAAAATAGAGCCTTCTTCAGTTAAATGGACCAAACTATTGCTGGACTGAAAAATAGAAGGAAGCTGAAGCACTGAACTAAGATGTTAGCAGTATATTTTTTTGCATTTAAATAGCTACGATAACCCAAACAAGTCTATAAGTAGAGGATAATATCTCATTCAAGTACCTAAAACTAACAAACTAGCTAACTTCACAATATTCAGAGAGTGCTGTACAGCAAGCAAGAGAAAAAAATTGGTAGACAATCAATTAAAGGAATAGAAAAACAACTCACAAAATCAGCACCTATCTTCATAATATTCGCACACTGAAGCATATCACAATTAATCCATACAGGTTTAGAAAACATTCAGTGCACTAGCATTACACCAATTAAGCCTAATAGGTTTAGAAATCTGAACAGGTACTAATCTAGCACACAGATTTAGTGCCCTGTGTGCAGTCTGGTCATGGGTAATAAATGAAAACCTTTATTAGATGCCTTGGATGGTGAAAAGACCAGGCTCAATAGAACTGAAAGTGGGAAGAGTTTCTTAAAGAATGAGATACATCTTGCAGCAACTAGCAGTCAGTGTATTGCGTTATTGCTCTACAATTTTCATGCTAATAAATGGCTACATAGCCCCCAGTGTCTACAACTTACTTTTCTGATGTTTCAAGTTCAATCCCTTGTGCAGTAAACTGCTAAGGCAGCTGTGTATGTATAGTATTCTATGGCTGAAATATTCATGGCCTGATGTTTGAGTCAGGTCCACTAAGTTTTACAGCAGCAGTAATATTATACGCAATTATGACAGTTGGATTGTTGGGGCTCATGGAGATCATTTATAGTTCAGGACATGGAAAACATGCTGCTCCACTTAATAGAATAAAACCAGCTGCTCCTTTTCAGGATAAAATGCATATTGAAATTGTGACAGTAGCAAATTACCTTCCAATAACAATTGCTGGCCAAAGCAGGACTGGAAGCAACTCGAATTGTCCATTCTCCAAGTCTAGAAGATCAGAACCTGCAAATAAAACCAAATAAAAATGAATGTATTACTGAGACTTGTGTAATCACAAAATTGGTAGTTCAGTACATACATATACATATACATGATACAATGATAGGATGATTATACATACACAAAATTGGTAGTTTAGTACATACATATACTGAGCGAGTGGGCTGGGCTGGGCGGAGCACGCCAAAGCTAGGGACACTGAAAATACTAAGCTGAGGATAGGATAAATGAATGCATAATGCCCACTTGCAGGTGTTGTTTTTCAATTGTAGAACGCAACAAGATAAATAAATACAAGGGGAAAAAATCCTACACTGTAACAGGGCTGAGCAGATGAGATTGAATGCATGTGTTGTCTTTGAATTGTAGAACGCAGGTGCTAATTTATTTTAAAGGTGCTTGCCAAAATGTCGCTTGCAGAAACTTCAAAGGCCTTAACTGAAAACAAATGTTCTGAAATATTAGCATTAGACTACTACTGCTAGCACTAGTACACAATCACCATTCGAGGGAGTACGCCCAAGCTCCAAACCCATTGTTGCTCCAAATTAGACTTATGAATTAAAACCAAAATGCATGAGGCATTGTAACTGTACTGAATAGAAGTCTAAAAGTCAAGATCATCTCAAAATACTAAAATGGCACACTGTACACATAGAGTTGACACAAGATTACTAGATTTGGTAAAGTAATAATTTAGGCGCTGGTGCATAGTGCTCTCAGTAAATCAGAGATTCAGAGAAGCACTCACACTGCAGTAGCCAATAGATGAAGAGATTATGCAACAGTCACAAATAAAACATATAACCAAGGTAAACTGACAGCAAGTCACACAGGCTAACCAGATATGAAAGGGAAGAACTAATTATCCATATCCTTCAGCTAGATTTTTAATTCACTAAATCAAACGAAAAGCTTTACACCATTTTCCACTACTACAAATCAAGATCTGGGAATAAGAGAGAGCAGCAGCAGTACCTCAACTCGATAGGAAGGGCTCCGGGAGTCCGGGTCGACCTCGAGGGATGCGGTCGAGTCGTCGTGGAAACAGCATCCGACGGCGTGCGGCCAACAAACCCTAGATGCGCCGGCATGGAGACAACCGCCAGCGTCGTGGAGGCAACGTCACCCTGCTTGCTGTAGGGTTGTGGATGAGTTGTGGATAAAGGAGGCAGCTGTTAATTAGCTAGCCACGGCAATGGCTTCATCCGCAGTTGCCTCTCCTGCGCAAGCTGCTGCGAGCATGGGAACTTCGAACCTAGGCGCGCTCCACGGCTCTTCTCTTCTCTTCGCGGGGCACCTTCGGCTGGTGGCGGGGCAGGGCTGGCCGGTGGCGGCGCGGGGCAGGGCCGGTGGTGCGGGGCCAGGCTCCTTCGCCGGTGGGTTCGCCGGTGCGGCTCCTGTGCTGGCCGGGCTCCTGTGCGTCGGTGTGTGTGGCGGTGGGTGTGTGTGTGTGTGTGGTGCCCTGATGGCCGGGTGTGTGTTATTGGCTTTCCTGTTCGGCGGTTTGCCGAGTGCTGTAGATCTGGCACTCGACAAACTTAAAGTGAATTTTTTTCAAATCACGTCCAGATTATTAAAAAAAATCTTTGCCGAGTGTTATAGATCCGGCACTCGGCAAAGTCAAAGTAATTTTTTTTAATTTTAAAATCATGTACAAATTTTAAAAAGTCAACTTTAAGAGTTTATACACGTAGTTTTAAAAAGTTAATAGATGTATTTTTAATGCTATTTTTTATTTTAATAATCATATACAAATTTTAAAAAGTCAAATAAATATAGACATATTATTATATCTACTAGATGCTTTGTTCTAGTTAATCAACTTCTAAAATACTTTCTTAAATGCACTCTACATTGTATGCTCGATGCTTCCATGAATGTTCAAACATTATTTAATGCAGTTATATATAGCTCAAATTCTATTTATCGGAATTATAAAATTCTATAATTGCGGTTAACAAATTAAAATTAGCAAACGGAACCGAAAAATTACCAATATTTCACATGAAACAATCTCTGCCGTCTATTCACTATACAAAAAGTTTTGAAGTGAAACTCCAGCTCGACGCTCAATTTGACACCGGATCCTTCTCAACTCTGTGAAACTTGTACGGAGATGTTCCGATTTGTAAGCATCGTATGTGACGACTTTTGTGAAACCTTCTCAAATTTTTATCACAACCTCGACATATGATATCATGGCATCTTGACAAATATTGTGATTTTCAGACTTCGTTTGCTTTTTATATAATTTAAAAACAATTCGGTGAGAAGTTCGTGCTCATGCTTCATGAGGAAGATGTTCGAAATTTGATGTAACTTCGAGGATTTTAACGTTCTTCTATTTCAAATAACATGAATATCAATTTTTCATTCATTTTTTCAATTATTCGAACCTCCTGCAGTTCAAATTTAAGTAATCCCCAAAAATTCAATTAAATGAGATAAATTTACTAAATATAGCAAATAGATTGAGAAAGATACCGAACTTTAACATGGACTCAAGGTTACTGTATGACGTTAGCAGAAAAAGTTTGGAGTCCATAAATGAAAAAAAATGTTTTGCCTAGTGTCAAGAAAAAACACTAGGCAAAGTTGTCACTTTGTTGAGTGTCCAGTGAAAACACTAGGCAAAGTTATCACTTTGCCGAGTGTCCAATGAAAACACTAGGCAAAGTTATCACTTTGCCGAGTGTCTAGTGAAAACACTCGGCAAATACTAACAGTGTGTTAGTGGACGTTGGTCCTGTCAAGGTTTGCCGAGTGCAGCAGTTTGTCTAGTGTCAGGCACTAGGCAAAGCTAGGGTTTGCCGGGTGTAATTCTTTGCCGAGTGCTCGACACTAGGCAAACTGTCTGTTTGCCTAGTGCCTAACTTTGCCTAGTGTTTGGCACTCGGCAAACCACATATTTGCCGTGTGTATTTATCTGCCGAGTGCGACACTCAGCAAACCAGCCTCTTTGCCGAGTGTCCGATGAAATACACTCGGCAAAGCATGTGACACTAGGCAAAGAACACGTCTCCGGTAGTGCACCTGCCTCTACAGCCTCCGGTATGGGTCCGGTCCGCTGGCGCAGTACTCCGTGGGCAGGCTGGGGAGAGACAGGCTCAGGCTTGCTCTTACTGACGACGACGGCAGCGTCGACGGCTTCGTCTTCGGGTGCAGTGACGACGTCCGGTTCAATGGCCGTGAAGCCGGCATCCTCGGTTTCGGGAACGAGGCCTTCTCCTTCCTCAACCAGGTGCTGGCTGCGCAGCGGCAGCAGCAGCGCAACTATGGTGGTGGTTACAGTTACAATGCCTTCTCCTACTGCTTCCCAGGCAGCCATGACGCGGAGGGATTCCTCTCCATCGGCCCGTACGCCCGGGACAACGACGACGACGCCAAGCTAGAGTTCACCAACCTCATCTTTGGATACGCCGGCGACGACCGTAGACGGTTCGTCTACTCGCTCCAGCAGCTCGACATGATGGTCGACGGGCAGCGGCTGGACGTCGACCCGTCTGTCTACACGATGCAGATGATGATCGTCGACTCTGGGACTCCTGTCACCTTCCTTTTGGCCCCGGTCTTCGATGCTCTCGACAAGGCGGTGACGGCGGCCATGGCGGCCAAGGGCTATGCTCGGGCTCGGCACTAGCTGCAGGACGAGGAGAACACGCTCTGCTTTTGGGTTCCGGGTGAGACGGTCGACTGGAGTGACCTGCCGACGGTGGAGATGAAGTTCACGGCGGGGACTGGCCTGAAGCTGCCGTCGCAGAATGCATTCGACCAACGGTTCGTCGACTCCGACGGCCGCCTCCTCTGCCTGCCGTTTCAGCCAAGAGCTGCTGGCGTCTGAAAGGATCAAGATGCCCAAGAGGGGGGTGAATTGGGCTTCTCTAAAAATTAATTGCAAGAATTAAATCCTACAAGCCGGAATTCACCCCTAGCGCCTACTTGTGTTCCTAGATATTCTACCGGTAAAAAGTTTTGCACCATAGTTTCCAATCCTAGTCTAGCATGTCAATTCTAGGAAAGTAAATCAAGCAATAAATGTAAATACGAGAATGTAAATGCTTAAAAGTAAGGGCAAGGAACACGGCGATGTTTTTCTGAGGTATCGGAGAGTCGCCACTCCCCATTAATCCTCGTTGGAGCACCCGCGCAAGGGTGTAGCTCCCCCTTGATCCGCGCAAGGATGAAGTGCTCTCTACGGGCTGATTCTTCGACACTCCGTCGCGGTGAATCGCCCAAAACCGCTCACAAGATGAGTTGGGTCATCCACAAGCTCCGCCGGATGATCACCAAACTCCCAATCACCACCAAGCCGTCTAGGTGATGGCGATCACCAAGAGTAACAAGCTAGAACTCTCACTTGACCACAACGAGCCTAATGAGAAGGAGGATGCACACTTGCTACTCTCTAATCACTAGTGAGGAACTCTCAAGCTTTGATTCTCAAACCACACTCCTCACTAGAGCTCTTACACTCCCTTACACTCCAAAGGTGTTTCTCAGCTGAACAAATGAGCAAGAGACCTCTAAAAGAGGTGGTGGGATGTATTTATACACCCCACAGTCGAAACGAACCGTTACCTGCCAACTCAGCAAAATACGGGGTGACCGGACGCGCCGGTCGAAGTGACCGGACGCGCCGGTCGCTCGTAACGGTCGAAATCCTGAAATTTCGGCTGAGTGACCGGACGCGCCGGTCAGGGGTGACCGGACGCGTCCGGTCGTGCAGGGAGCTTACTGTAACGAGACCGGACGCACGACCGTGTCCGATCGGTGATGACCGGACGCGTCCGGTCGTCGCAGGACCTTACTGGAACGTGACCGGACGCGCCGATCACACCCAGGCCGCGTCCGATCGGATGCTTTCCCTCAAGTGACACGTGTCAGCCCTGACCACCGCGTCCGGTCCTCGCAAGGGCCGCGTCCGGTCGTCAGCGCCGAAACGTAGTCGCGGTTTTGAACTGACCGGACGCGTTCGGTCAAGCCGAGAACCGCGTCCGGTCAAGGGAAAAACCCTCTAAACACACCGAAACGCGACGCAACTTGAACCAAGTTGCTTCCAACTAAACTTTGAGCTATTCTAGAGCTGCCTAGTGCTAAGTTTAACAAGTGTGCACCATACCTAAACATAAGACTCACCTAGGTCAAGCTACCCGCTCATGCTCCCCTTTATAGTACAGCCAAAAGAGAAAACGAAGATCCTAACGACTATTCCGAATGTAACTCAACACCTCGACATCCGGAACTAACCGTCCTTAATCTTGACGTCACTCCTTTGAAAACCGAAACGATTTCCATCAAGGGGCATGAACACCATGGTGCCCAAAGCAGTTATCACCTCTATGACCTAACTTACCAAGGTTTCTGCAAAACACACGTTAGTCATGGTAATAAAGCATTGTCATCAATTGCCGAAACCAACTCTCGGGGCCTAGATGCTTTCAATCTCCCCCTTTTTGGTGATTGATGACAACACTAAGATTCAAAAGATAGGAGTGGAGGTTTTCGAACATGCTTGGTTCACATAAGCAAAAAGCAATAAGCACAAGAGGTTAGGAATTGCTTATGTGTTCCAAGCCAAAAGAGTGTACTCATAAGATAAGACATGAAGCGTTAGTACACAAAAAGATATAGCTCAAAAGAGATCGGAGTAAGGCACGGAAGCACAACCTTATGAGCTATAATCACACAAGTGACATGATTTAAAAACTGTGACTAGATAAACCATATAGACTCAAAGTATCTCACACGACCACATGTCACAAGAATGCAATTACTGTAAAGTAAACATGATGCATGAATGTAGCACACAAAAAAGAACGAAAAACCCTCTATCAAAACTCCCCCTGAATCTACTCTCTCTCCCCCTTTGGCATTAACCGTCAAAAACTAATCTAAGGATCTGACGGGGGAACAGACGGAGTCGAGTCGGGTGCCGAGGAGCGCAGAGTAATCACAAACTGAGAAGTGTCTTCCTCGGACTCGGAGCTATCAGGCTGACCCTCTGAAGAAGTACGTGGCTGTGAAGCGGTCTGGGTCTAAACAACAGGAACAGGTGCTGATGTAGTAGAGACAAGTGGAGCAGTCTCTGTGACCTGAGCCTGAAGTGAGCCGATAGCTGGGGGATCGGTCGAGGCAACTGACGAAGGAACTGTCTCTGTAGTGCACGTCCCTGTCACAGGAGGAACAGCTGCCTCTGAAGCTGACAACCCTGAAGAAGTAGCAAAAGTGGTGTGCGAGGGCGTCGGTTGACCAGTCAACTCACTATATGTGGCACTAAAATCAATGAATGGTGTGCCGGTCAAAAGGTGAGTGCGAGGCTGGTCTGAAGGAGTAAACCCCGTCTGAATAGGCGTGTAGCTCGGGGACTGGAACGACTGAGGGACCTGCTGCTGTGGAGAGGTGAACTGAAGGCTCGGCTGTCCCTGACTCGAAGGTCCACTAGACTATAAGGCTGGAGTCAGGACAGATACAGGTGGAGGAACCCCAACTGTGACTAGGTGACACAGAAGATCCAAGTACTGCTGCTGGCTAGCTGCACTCTGTCGCTGCATCTCATACTGCTGACGCTGCATCTCGACTTGCTGGCGCTGTATCTCAAGCTGCTGTCTCTGGAACTCGTCCTGTCGAGCCTGTATCTGTGCAAACGCGACAGCTGTGTCCTGAGCCTATCTCTGTAGCTGAAGCTCCTGTCGCTCCTGCGCCTGGGTCAGCCTCTCAAGAATAGCCACCATGGCTGGATCTGAGCGGGAGGCTGAACCAGAGCCACCGGCCTCGTGGTCGTGAGGCCGAGGAGACCGATACCTGGGGATGGGCTGATAATCCACGTCAGTGCTGTCAGAGGCCTCATCCTCAGCTATATCAGCGGGCTGAGCATCTAGATCTGCAAGCTCTGCCTCAGCAAGACCCTGTACGGTCGCGTCCTGCTCAGCCACTGTCTCAGGCACCTCAGGTCTCTCTCTCTGTCCTAGCACTGGGGCCTGCTCTCTCGTAACTGAAGCCCATAGCTGACGGATATCATACGCAGGAAAGGCAGTAGTAGTATCAGATATCTCAGCACTAATCTCTGCGGGAAGCTCAAGTGCAGATCTGATGATGAAGCAAATCCAATGAGCATAGGGCAGCTGACGGTGTCCCTTGAAGCCTTCTGCTAGGGTGTCCTCCATCTCACCAAGCATAAGATCCCATATGTCAAAAGGTGTCTGTGAAAGAAGGTGGTGAACAACCCATAGCTGCATCCTGGTCAATCCCTCTCTGTAGCCAAGCCTGGGAAGAAGAGTACGCCCGACAATAGCATCCAGGACTCGAGCAAGTGGTGTCAAACTGGCAGGAGTGCGTCGAGACCCTTCGCCAAAAGGCTCACGGAAACAGGGTCGAATCAAATCTGTAGGGGGCACTGTCCCGCCGTGAGGGCGTCTCGGTGGAGCTGTCTGACCATAGCAAAGCTGATGTAACTTCGTCTCTGAAGCTGGGAGTCTGAGGATCTCACGTACTCTGGTGCTGTACAGTCTGCGGTCGCGGCCTCGGAATGCAAAGTGAATGAACTCATGGGCTGGATCAATCCATAGTGAAGCATAGAACTCCCTAACCCAAGTGCCGCAGTATGCACCTGTCCATCCAAGAAAATCAGATAAGCCCGGTAGAAAGGACAGGTGCGGACGAAGCTGCTCACCCACTACCTCAACAAGTGACTCAATGCGACAGACCCTCTGTGGTCGAAAAGCAATGCCACTGTCAACATAAGCTCTGTAAAAATCCTCCTGTAGAGGAGTATAGAAACCCTCTGACGCTCTAGAGTCCCTCTGAGGTGGGAACCACCGGCTGACCTCAACAAATCTCAACCCTTGCACCTGACGTACTGTAGCACCTCTCAAGTCAAAGTGCTCGACAGGGGGTGAACCTCTAGCCCTGGGAGGTGGACGTCCTCCACGACGCTGGCCCTCTGGCCTAGGAGTCACCTGAGCTCGTGTGCGTGTGGAGCGGCGACGCGGTGGAGTCTGAGCTGGCTGCTCCTCTGTCCCCTCTGGAGCCTCTGCAGGTGGATCAACTGACATAGCATCTGCATCCTCTGTGACCTCTGTGCCCTCAGTGGCCTCAGTAGTCTCTGTACCAAGCTGTCGACCTTCAAGATGAAAGCGATGCTCGCCAATGCGTATACCACTGCTCCTGCCTCCCCTCTCTTCCTGCTCTGCTGCATCTGCAACTGCCTGAGCTATCTCTGCATCTGTAAGAGTCTTCTTCTTCTTTCTGGCCATAACCTTAATGCGCTTGCCACGCGCAACCTCAGACAGACGAGGCGGACTATCATCCCGTCACTAGGAGCACCACCGGCGTTCTTGCAACGAACCATGCTGTCAAACTGTCGGGAATCCTCTGTAAGATGGTGTACTAACACTCAAGAGGCTTGGCCTCAATCCGTATCCGCAGGCTTGGCCTCGGATTCAGTAACAGAACTGTGATCACCTCGACACACCGACAAACTCGCTGAAAAGATGGAATAGATGGATCTACTATAAGCAACATATATAATCTAAAAGGTATGGAACCCTAGAGATAGCAAGCATGTAAGGTAAGATATGAATCGAAACACGATAGCTACCTCGGATCGACGAGTAGACGGTGAAAAGATAAGATGATCTAGTTCGCGAGACTTCCCGAATACGCCGGACGAGCACTGGAAAGATCAAGTCAAGTACGACGATGAAGGTGAGCCCTAAAATGAAGGATTTGAAAGATTGAAAACAAGAAGGAACACAAATTCACCTTCGATCAGCAAGTTGGGGCAAACCCTAGGGGAGAGGAAGCTCTGCAGGGCACAAGGCGAGGCTAGGGTTCGCGGGGAGCAGCGAGACATGGCAAAACACGCCCTGGGGGTGGTGCAGGTGAAGGTGGTGCGGCTCACCGGCGGCTGCAAGACACGGCGGCGGCGGGTCAGGCGCAGCAAGGGCAGCGGCGGCGTGGGTCAACTGCAGGCGTGAAGCGGGCGGTGGTGCGTGAGCGGAGGCGGTGCGGCGCGGCTCGCCGGAGTAGGAGGTGCAGGGCACGGCGGAGGCGCGAGCTCCGGCGACCTAGGGCAGGGAGGCGGCGGATGCGGCGGAAACAAGAGGCTAGGGCACGGCGCGGCGGTCGGATGAAGGAGAAAGGAGCCGGGAACGAAGAAATATATGAAGGGTTAGATCCGCTCGAGAAACGATGATCGGACGCAGTGGTCGATATGACCGGACGCGGTGGTGCAGCGTCCGGTCACACTCCAGTATGCACCTGGAGCGACCGGACGCGTCCGGTTAGGACTGACCGGACGCGTACAGAGTCCGGTCGAGGGTTACCCGGGAAAGTCATCGCGAATGACCGGACGCGGTGGTGGTAACCGGGACCGGACGCGGTGGTCAAAAGCAGCGCGTCTGGTGCAGCGTCCGGTCACAAGGTCAGGAGCTGATCTTCTGGATGACCGGACGCGCTGGTGGTCGCCGGGACCGGACGCGGTGGTGAAGCATCACTGCGTCCGGTGCAGCGTCCGGTCCAGCGTCCGGTCACTGTTTTTCGCCCTTCTTCATTCCGAACTACGACGCGACTTCTCCCAATCAAGTTCCAATTCAAAGAGACACAAATAAACACCAATTGGAACCAGATATGAGTGACCTCACTCAAACCCTCAAGTTTTTCAAAATAGTTTGCCTTAGGCTAATATTATTTTTAAGAAAATAGACAACAAACACCTGAGGAGCAACGTATGGCCATGCAATAGAATTTATGAACCCTTAGGAGCGTCAAATGCTCTCTCTATCCATGGACGAACACAGAGGTTGCTCAAAACCAAACCGAAAAGAAACGACAAAACAACAACCATGCATATGCAATGCATTACAAGTAAGTAAAACTAGGTTGCTTGTCAAGTTTGATCCACGGTTAGGCTTCTTCACTCCTCCAAAGGAGGGTTATCGTAACCGTGTTAGACAGGCCCTAAATGCACTGCGGGTAATTAAACATGACATATAATACAATGTAATGCAAGAGACAACACAAGCTCATTTTTTAAAGTTACTAGAGTCAAGCACATTAAGTTCACTTCTCAACCTACAAAAGGTGGCCTCATCCAAGGGTTTAGTGAAGATATCCGCTAATTGATTTTTACTTCTTACACCTTCTAGTGATATATCATTTTTAGCAACGTGATCTCTTAGAATGTGGTGGCGGATATCAATGTGCTTGGTGCGAGAGTGTTGTACCGGATTATTAGCAATTTTAACGGCACTTTCATTATCACATAAAAGTGGCACCTTTTCAAGAACAATTCCATAGTCTAGGAGGGTTTGTTTCATATATAAGATTTGTGCACAACAAGCCCCCGCGGCAATGTATTCCGCCTCGGCGGTGGACAAAGCCACACTATTTTACTTTTTAGATGACCAAGATACTAAAGACCTCCCAAGCAAATGGCACCCTCCGGATGTGCTTTTTCTATCAATTTTGCAACCGGCATAATCCGAATTGGAATAGCCAACTAGTTGGAATCTAGCTCCTTTGGGATACTAAAGACCAATGCTTGGGGTGTGCTTAAGATATCTTAAGATTCTTTTTACGGCACTTAAGTGAGGTTCTTTGGGACACGCTTGAAAGCGAGCACACATGCACACACTAAACATGATATCGGGCCTAGATGCGGTAAGGTATAACAAACTACCAATCATAGAACGGTAGAGAGTTTGATCAACCGGTTTACCTCCCTCATCTAGGTCGAGATGTTCATTAGATGGCATTGGGGTCTTGATTGGTTTGCATTCTTCCATCTTGAACCTTTTGAGAAGATCATTGGTATACTTTTCTTGAGAGATGAAAATCCCTTCTCTCATTTGCTTGACTTGAAAACTAAGGAAGAATGTGAGCTCACCAATCATAGACATCTCGAACTCCTTCGACATCAATTCACCAAATTCCTTGCAATATTCTTCATTTGTTGATCCGAAGATGATATCATCAACATACACTTGACAAATGAAGATCTCCCCATTAAGCTTCTTGGTGAATAGTGTGGTGTCGACCTTCCCAATGGTGAAGCCCTTCTCAATGAGGAAGTCCCGGAGGCGCTCATACCACGCTCTAGGGGCTTGCTTGAGCCCATATAGCGCCTTGGACAACCTATAAACATGATTAGGATATCTAGGGTCTTCAAACCCGGGAGGTTGATTAACATAGACTAGTTCATTTATGAAGCCATTTAAGAATGCACTTTTCACATCCATTTGATATAGTTTCATATCATAATGTGATGCATATGCAAGGAGGATACGAATGGCTTCAAGTCTTGCAACGGGTGCAAAGGTCTCTCCAAAATCAAGACCTTCAACTTGAGAGAACCCCTTTGCAACTAGTCTTGCCTTGTTCCTCACTACTATGCCTTGGTCATCTTGCTTGTTGCGGAACACCCACTTGGTTCCAATGACTCTTGCACCTTTAGGATGCTCTTCAAGTGTCCATACTTGATTGCGGGTGAAGTTGTTCAATTCTTCATGCATAGCATTAACCCAATCCGGATCTTGAAGAGCTTCTTCTACATTCTTAGGTTCAACACAAGAGACAAAAGAGTGATGTTCAACAAAAGAAGCAAGCTTTTGAGATCGAGTCATTACTCTCTTAGAGGGACTCCCTATGATGAGATCTTGTGGATGTGTTTGAAGTAGAGGTGAGTTTCTTCTATCAACCACTTGAGGAGGTGGATGGGGAGCATCAACATCTTGAGCTTGTGCCTCGGCTTGTTCATGAGAGACATAAGTGTCTTCATTTTCAACTCTCTCATTCTTGTCATCATCTTGAGGCACATGTGATGAAGATGGTGGATCAACAATTTGTACATCGTCTTCATCATCTTTTGGCTTGATGTCTCCCACCGGCATGTTCTTCATTGCCTCCCTCAAGGGTTCATCACCTATATCATCACAATTCTCAATTGCTCCTTGGGAGCCATTAGATTCATCAAATTCTACATCATATGTTTCTTCAACCAAACCGGTGGCATGGTTAAATACTCTATATGCTTTGGACTTTGATGAGTAACCAACAAGAAAGCTAATATCACAACGTCTTTGAAACTTCCCTAGGTGTTGACGCTTCTTGTAGATGTAGCATTTGCAACCAAACACCCGGAAGAATGAGACGTCCGGCTTCTTCCCATTAAGCAACTCATAGGGGGTCTTGCCAAGAAACTTTTGTAGGAAGAGGTGATTTGAAGCATAGCATGCGGTGTTGATTGCCTCGGCCCACAACTTCTCCGGAGTATTGTACTCATCTAACATTGTTCTTGCAAGGGTGATCAAAGTCCGGTTCTTTCTCTCAACTACACCATTTTGTTGAGGAGTGTAGGTTGAAGAAACTTCATGCTTGATTCCAATTTCATCACAATAAGCTTCAATGTTGGTGTTGTCAAACTCTTTGCCATTGTCACTTCTAATCTTCTTTATCTTGACTTCAAATTCATTTTGAGCTCTCTTTGCAAACTTCTTGAAACAATTTGCCACTTTGGATTTGTCATGAAGGAAGAAGGTCTATGTGTACCTTGAGTAGTCATCCACTATCACAAGACAATAGAGATTACCACCCAAGCTCTTGTAGGTTGTGGGCCCAAACAAATCCATGTGTAGAAGTTCTAGCACTCTTGAAGTTGACATGAAAGCTTTGGTTGGATGAGTGTTTGCAACTTGTTTGCCCGCTTGACATGCACTACAAGGTTTGTCCTTTTCAAACTTTACATCCTTCAATCCTCTCACTAACTCTTTCTTCAATAGCTTGTTAAGAGTGTTCATTCCAACATGAGCAAGCCTCCTATGCCAAAGCCATCCAAGTGAGGTCTTGGTGAACAAACATGTCATCAAGTTTGCATCTTCGGAGGTGAAGTCAACAAGATAAAGATTGTTGTATATAAAGCCTTTGAATATCACTTGCTTGTCATCTATCTTTGAAACTACCACTTCATTAGGTGTGAACAAGCATTGGAACCCAAGGTCACAAAGTTGCCCAACGAATAATAAGTTGAAACTCAATGAAGCAACATAGAGCACATTTAAGAGTGAGTGATCATTTGATATTGCAATCTTGCCTATACCCTTGACTTTGCTCTTTGAATTATCCCCAAATGTGATCTTCTCTTGACATATCCCATTCTCTTCAATGGAGGTGAACATACGAGGATCACCGGTCATATGTTGAGTGCAACCACTATCAATAACCCAATGAGATCCACTGGTCTTGTAGTTCACCTACACATAAGAGATCAAGCTTTTTGTTTAGGGACCCACACTTGAGAGGGACCCTTGACTTTCTCAACTAGTGACTTGGCAACCCATATTTTCTTAGGCCTATTCTTGTTTGGGGGACCCAAGAACATAACTTTCATCTTTCCATTTGAATCTTTTCTTAGCATGTAATGAGCATTGAAGGCAAAGGGTCTAGCATGCTTGGGCAAGGGTTGTGGTGGTGGAGTATTGCACTCATGAGCAAAGTGACCTTCTTGTCCACACTCAACACATCTCTTTGGCTTGGGCTTTGACTTGCTTTGTTGTTGTTGAGCTTTTGCCTTCTTCTCTTGATTTGCCAAGTACCCAATACCACTTCTATCCATCTTCATCACGGTGTTCATGAGTAGCTCACTTTACAAATATTGGCCTCTTGTGAACTTGCTTAGGCCGGTCTTGAGATGCTCTTTCTCTTGCTTGAGCTTTTTGTTTTCTTCAATGAGTGACTCATTTGTTGTTTGCTTCTCAAGAGCCATCAAACCTTTTAGCTTCTTGTTCTCATTTGCAAGCTTCTCATTTTCACTCTTGATCTTGGCATAATCATCATAATTGCTTGACTCAACCACACTCTTGCCTTTGCTACTAGAACCTTGCTCAATGCTTTCAATGATCAAGTCATCACATGATGTAGCTATATCACACTTAACAACTTTGTTAGTAGCATCATGTGTCTCAAGAGCAAGTTCATTAGCAACCAAAAGACTATCATAGTCAATTTTCAATATTGTATATTTGTCTTTTAGAGAGTTATGCCTAGTGATGAGCTCATCATGCTTCTTCTCAAGTTTATCATGTTGATCTCTAAGCTCTTTATTAGAAGTTTTGAGCTCCTTGAGAGTGGAAGACATAATTTCATTTTGGTCTTTGAGCTCACCACTAGCCTTTTGAGCACTTTCAAGCTTAGATGAGAGTGATTCATTTTCATTTTGAAGTTCATCATTTTCATTTCTAGTCCTTCTTATGACTTTAGTGTATTTGTTTAACAATTTTACAAGTTCATCATAAGAAGGTGCATCATATTCATCATCACTATCACTATCATCATCATCATCACTATCATGGTTTTGTACCTTTCATTCACCCTTGGCCATAAGGCATAGGTGAGTAGTGGACGATGATGGTGAAGGAGGCGGTGAAGGTGGTGATGAAGATGTCGGTGAAGATGATGGCCCCATCACAAATGCGGCAACCTTCTCTTTCTCATCATTGCTTTCATCTTCGGAGGACTCACAAGATGATTCAATATCGGTGAGCTAATCACCAACAATGTATGCCTTTCCTCCCTTCTTCTTCTTGTGGAACTCCTTCTTCTTGCCATCCTTCTTCTTGTATGGCTTGTTTTTCTTCCTCTCTTCTTCTTCATCACTTGAATCATTTTTCTTGCCCTTGTTCTTGTTCTTGTACTTGTCTTTTGGAGGTCTAGGGCATTGATGAGCTAAGTGGCCAAGTTCACCACAATTATAGCAATCCATCTCCGAGATTGGCTTTCTTTTGCTACTTGTGAAGAATTTTTTTCTTGCCATCGAACTTGATGCCACTCTTGTTGAGCTTCTTTAGCATTTTGGTGGTCTTCCTCACCATGAGTGCAAGTGATTCATCATCAACATCACTTTCACTTGAGCTCTCTTGCACCATCATGGCTTGGCCCTTCTTCTTCTTCTTGTCATGGCTAGCTTTGAAGGCCAAGTCTTTCTTCTTGGAAGATGATGAGCCCTCTTCCGGAGTGATGTGCATGTACATCTCATGAGCATTGATCTTTCCCAATACTTGTGTCGGTGTTGCGGTGGAGAGATTACTTTGGTGAAGCACGGTGACAATGTGACCATACTTCTCAATGGGAAGAACACTCAAGATCTTCCTTGCAACATCCGATTGGCTCATTTGAGTGAGCCCAAGAGCATTGAGGTCCTCTACAAGAACATTTAGACGAGTGTACATGTCATTAGCACTTTCTTTGGGAAGCATCTCAAAAGAATTAATTTTCTTTAAAGCAATATGATAGCGTTCCTCACGCTCACTCTTAGTTCCCTCATGGAGAGCACAAAGGTTTTCCCACAATTCATGAGCGTTCTTTGCATTACGCACACGATTGAAGATATCCTTGCCTAAGCCCCGGTAGAGTGCATTTTTGGCCTTTGCATTCCACCGGTCGTACTTCTCCTCGTCACCAATTGGGTTGGCGGGATCCTTGATAGCGGGAAGCCCTTGGGTTGCGGCTCTAAGACACCCAACATCTATGGCTTCGAGATACGCCTCCATACGGATTTTCTAATATGGAAAATCATCCCCCTCAAAGGCGAGAGGTGATCCTTCCCCATTAGACATCTTGCTCTAGGCGGTAAAGCCTAAATTAGGAGCAACTCGGCTCCGATACCAATTGAAAGGATCAAGATGCCCAAGAGGGGGGTGAATTGGGCTTCTCTAAAAATTAATTGCAAGAATTAAATCCTACAAGCCGGAATTCACCCCTAGTGCCTACTTGTGTTCCTAGATATTCTACCGGTAAAAAGTTTTGCACCGTAGTTTCCAATCCTAGTCTAGCATGGCAATTCTAGGAAAGTAAATCAAGCAATAAATGTAAATACGAGAATGTAAATGCTTGAAAGTAAGGGCAAGGAACACGGCGATGTTTTTCCGAGGTATCGGAGAGTCGCCACTCTCCACTAGTCCTCGTTGGAGCACCCGCGCAAGGGTGTAGCTCCCCCTTGATCCGCGCAAGGATCAAGTGCTCTCTACGGGCTGATTCTTCGACACTCCGTCGTGGTGAATCGCCCAAAACCGCTCACAAGATTAGTTGGGTCATCCACAAGCTCCGCCGGATGATCACCAAACTCCCAATCACCACCAAGCCGTCTAGGTGATGGCGATCACCAAGAGTAACAAGCTAGAACTCTCACTTGACCACAATGAGCCTAATGAGAAGGAGGATGCACACTTGCTACTCTTTAATCACTAGTGAGGAACTCTCAAGCTTTGATTCTCAAACCACACTCCTCACTAGAGCTTTTGCACTCCCTTGCACTCTAAAGGTGTTTCTCAGCTGAACAAATGAGCAAGAGACCTCTAAAAGAGGTGGTGGGGATGTATTTATACACCCCACAGTCGAAACGAACCGTTACCTGCCAACTCAGCAAAATACGGGGTGACCGGACGCGCCGGTCGAAGTGACTGGACGCGCCGGTCGCTCGTAACGGTCGAAATCCTGAAATTTCGGCTGAGTGACCGGACGTGCCGGTCAGGGGTGACCGGACGCGTCCGGTCGTGCAGGGAGCTTACTGTAACGAGACCGGACGCGCGACCGCGTCCGATCGGTGATGACCGGACGCGTCCGGTCGTCGCAGGACCTTACTGGAACGTGACCGGACGCGCCGATCACACCCAGGCCGCGTCCGATCGGATGCTTTCCCTCAAGTGACACGTGTCGACCCTGACCACCGCGTCCGGTCCTCGCAAGGGCCACGTCCGGTCGTCAGCGCCGAAACGCAGTCGCGGTTTTGAACTGACCAGACGCGTCCGGTCAAGGGAAAAACCCTCTAAACACACCGAAACGCGACGCAACTTGAACCAAGTTGCTTCCAACTGAACTTTGAGCTATTCTAGAGCTGCCTAGTGCTAAGTTTAACAAGTGTGCACTACACCTAAACATAAGACTCACCTAGGTCAAGCTACCCGCTCATGCTCCCCTTTATAGTACGGCCAAAAGAGAAAACGAAGATCCTAACGACTATTCCGAATGTAACTCAACACCTCGACATCCGGAACTAACCGTCCTTAATCTTGACGTCACTCCTTTGAAAACCGAAACGATTTCCATCAAGGGGCATGAACACCATGGTGCCCAAAGCAGTTATCACCTCCATGACCTAACTTACCAAGGTTTCTGCAAAACACACGTTAGTCATGGTAATAAAGCGTTGTCATCAATTGCCGAAACCAACTCTCGGGGCCTAGATGCTTTCAGCGTCAATGGCGTCCAGATTCTAGGGAACAAGGCCACAAGAACCTTCAGTGTTGTGTTTGATCTCCAAGCCAGGATGTTTGGATTTCAACCAGACGCCTGCTAGTGCTATCTGATCGATCAGTGTCATCATCTATCAGATTGTTGCATTGAAAGTTAATAATATTAGTAGTAATAGTAGAAGAAGTGAAAGTTAACATAATAGATTAATCATAGGTTATATTAATGTATGGATGCATTCATACCGATGCACTGTTGTTTTGGGTGAATAGAATAGTTCGAATTGGTCTCAAGTAGAATTGTTTGTTTTTGAGTTATTTGAAAATCCCTGCCAAATGTTCACAAAAAAAACCCTGCCAAAAAGAAGAGAAAAAGGGTTTGTACTGCAGCAAAGTCCTTTCAGCCCAAGCATCTCTTCAAACGGACTAGCCCAGCTCGTGGGTCCTTCCCTTCGTAGTCCCGTAACAATGTCGTTGTGTGGACCGGCCCATCTAGAAAATTACGCATCACCTCCTGAACAACATCATGGCCGAACAAGACAAATACTAGGGGCCAATGACCGGGTCCCCTTCTTAGTCCCGTAACAATGTCGTTGTGTGGGCTGGCCCATCTAGAAAATTACACATTGCCTCCTGAACAACATCATGGCCCTCATGAACAAGACAAAGGGGCTAATGACTGGGACAAAAATACAACTATAATATGGGAGCTATATATCCAGCACTCACGTGTTATACTGGCACTGAGCACCCAATTTTTTTCTCCGTACCTTCTTCCTCCTCCAGCCGTGCCGCCGCCGTCCACCACCCCGTTGCGGCGCGGTAGGGTCCCGTTGGAATTCCGCGGCCGTAGAGTTCCGGCGAGACCCTACCGCGCCCGCGGCGTCCTCCCCTCCCTCTCCCGTCGCCGCCATAGCTATGGGCGCTCCGCCCCGACTTGGCCCGGCCACCTCCGCCCATAGTTATTACGACCGAACCAGACATCGAATTGGTGAGGCCATCGGTTCGCTGGTTCATTGGTCCAACCGTTAAGAATCGGTTGAACCTCCGGTTTGATAGTTTTGAACTGGAACCGCCTAGAAATTCCTCAAACCGGTGCAATATAATGATATATAACAAATAATTAGCGACATATAGTTGATCACATATACAAATTAGATGATAAAAACACAATTATATAACCAGCTTCTCATTAATATTGGTGCTCTAGATTTGTTTCACAAGATATGCAAAAAATGTGTACGAAACATATTATATGGAGCGCTTACAAATTGGTGCAAAAACGACTAGAATAGTAATTTAAATATTCGTCATTGCAAAACAATCTCGAATGCTAAAATAAAACGCGTCATTGCGAAGAGCTCGTTGAGATAATCAAAATAGATATATTACTTGTCTAATTTAAAGCTCATTTGAAAAAAGTGATGAAATTTTTGAATTTTAGAAGGCACCCACCCTGGCAAGTCGATCCAGCCCTAGGCGCTAGAAATTGACGGCCTGGGTGAGGTGTCTGGGCCAGGCAATAATTCCAGGCTTCAAAGCAAACAGCTATATGAGCCAACCCAAATAGGGCCTTTGAATGAACAGAAATTACTCCATGAAAAGAAATAGCTTCATTCATTCATGTTGCTATATGATGATAGAACACTGGAAATTATGTGCGTGAGGCGTGAGCCGGTGTGGATAAATGCAAGCATCTCAGCTACAGATTAAAAATCCGGAAGATCGAGTCGGATCATTATTGGATCAACCCGACCGTAGCAAATATGGATCGGACTACTCGATATTTACGCTACATAATAAGCTCTCTTTAAACAAATTACTTACACATAAACTGCGGAAGTGCGGATAGATACCACGTATCAGGCAGGCATCAAATCTTGTGTTGTCATGCCTCGCAAAGACGTCGCCCTCCTCGTTAGGGCTTTCGTATGGCTCCTCGCTCTTGTTGCAGCGCTCGGCAAGGCGAGCGCGCTACTAGACCACGACTGGCCTCCCGATCCGGCGACGTACCCGCCGGGGCGAGTCGTCGCCATCGACCTGGGCAACACTAACTCCTGCGTCGCCGGCTACGAGAGTGGAGAGACAACCAGGACCATGTTCCACCACTGCATCCCCTCCTGGGTCGCCTTCGCCGACGACGGCACTGTCCTTGTCGGCGAGGACGCCATGAACCACGCCGCCGTCAACCCCGGGGCCGCTGTCTCCGGCTTCAAGCGCCTCCTCGGCAAAAGGTAATTAACCATACATCTAGCTAGCTACCTTCCTAATTACCAATCTCTAGCTAGAGAAAGAGAGAATATTGCATGCATGCGCTGGTGGTTGGTGCTGGATCGGATCAATTAATATTGGTGATGATAACGAACCAAATTCATGTATGCAGATTCACGCGCGTTTTCGAGCGGGAATTTGCTCAGAGCGTCAAACAGAATCAGCCATACAAGGTCGTCGAGAAGAACGTGCAACTTCACATAGAGGTGAAGACCAAGGACGGCGAAGCCAGTAACGTCGGCGTCGACCAGCTCACGGCCACGGTGCTGGCCAAGCTCAAGGAGACGGCGGAGGCGCACCTCGGCCACCGGGTGGAGGCCGCCATCCTCACGCTCCCGCTGCAGTTCTCGGACGACGCGTCCAGGTCCGCAGCAGTGTTCGCCGGCAGGCTTGCCGGCCTAAAGGCCATGAGGATGGCGCTCAGTGAGCCCGTCGCGGCCGCCATCGCCTACGGCCTCAGCGGGAACCTGCGCGACGAGGGCAACGTCGTCGTGCTGCACGTCGGCGGCGGCACGACCGAGGCGAGCGTCATGACCTTCGTGGACGGTGTGTATGAAGCCTTGAGCTCTCAGTATGACCCTTTCTTTGGAGGGCAGGACTTCGACCGGAGGATCGTGGACCACTTCGTCCAACTGATCAGGGACAAGCATGGAAAGGACGTCACCAACGATGGCATTGCACTGAGCAAACTGAGGATAGCGTGTGAGCGTGCCAAGAAGACATTGAGCCACCAGGAACATGCGCAAGTGAGCATCGAATGGCTCGTCGACGGCGTAGATTTGTCAGAGCCACTGACTTGGGCCGAGTTTGACGAACTGAACCATGATCTGTTCCTCAAAGTTGTAGAGATGGTGGATAGGGTGGTGTCACAAGCTGAAGTGGATACCATTGATGAGGTGCTTCTTATTGGTGGAAGCACCATGATCCCAAAGGTTAGGGAACTCATCAGGGACTACTTTGGTGGGACCAAGGCAGTGCTCCATTCAAGGTTGAAACCAGATGAGGTGGTCACCATTGGAGCCGCGGAGTACAGCAAACGACATGACGCATTGTGTACGTAGCAGCTGCTGAGTTGACTAACGCGGTCAAAATGTAGATGTTTGCCTTTTATTTTGGCCTGCGTTCATCCGACTTATAGCCTATATATATGTTTAGCGGGCACAATCCACATTTGTGTGTTTAGATTTATCTTTTTTCTTCTCTTTGTCTATTTGTTCCATGATATGTTTATTCATTTGTTCCATTCTTAAAAGGTAATGTTTTGCTAATATTATTTACTTATGTAGTTTTTAAAAACATGTTCTACAGATTTCATTATTTTAAAAGTGCAAATGTTTTATTTCTCCGGTACAAAATTTGTTCCTATATATAAAGGGCAGCGTTTTGCTAACTTATGTAATTTTTAAAATATTCTGTGAATTTCATTACTTTTATTGTACAAGTGTTTTGTTTCTCCTGTAATAGAGAGTCATCTCCTTCCCCGCCACCGTGTTGTCCTCTGCCTTCCCCACCACCATGCCACCCGACACCGACCAATCTCTACCTCCAAGCCACCTCCTTGGCCATGCCGCCGCCACACCAGCAGGAGAGTGAGAGCAAGATTAAGAGGAGGGAGAGTGTCGTCGCAGACCTAGGTGAATGAGAGGGCGAGAGAGGCACACCATGCATAGGATCCTATAGCGTCTGTGCCACCCTCGCGCCGCCAGAACTTGCCCCACCCCTACTAGAAACCAATTTGTCACTGAAACTGCCCCGCCCCCACTGTCTTTGCCCTGGGACACTAGGTGGCGCCGCCGTTGGACAAGGAGGGAGAGGGGCGGTTGAGAAAGAGAGAGAAAGAGGGATGGAGTGCCTGTGTTGAGGGATGGGTGAGAGAGAGAACGAGGCGGTTGTGGCTGAAGTTGTGAGTGGGAGGAAGAGAAGTGAGGGAGTTAGGTCTTGCCCGCTTATGTAGTCCGAGATCCAAAGTGCGCTGAGATGGATCACACGTATTCATAGCAAGCTCAACATGTTAACAGAGGTGGGCCAAGGCTTTTCCAAAGGCGGACCTCTTAATCAGTCCGTCTTTGTTAATTCATTTTCAGAGGCGGCTGTTTTCTAGGTGTCTCCATAAATAGTCAGATCTCCACACCAAGGACACATTTTTGGACTGCCTTTGTAAAGTAAGTCACATGTCGTGTAGTAGTTGCTTCAACACCGCCACACCAAAGAGGAAGATCCAATGCTGCGGTTAGCCTAGCTGTAATTAAAATGGGAATAATATGGATTCCCCTTTCACTAGTGTTACTAAAGATGGCAACGGGTACCCGAACCCGAAACCCGATGGGTTTTTACCCTATTAGGGCAAGAGCATGGGTCAATTTCTCTACCCATGGGTTTGTTAATGGGCCAAAAGCCAGACCCAGTGGGTTTGTGGGCATGGGTCTGGGAGTATAGTACCCAAACCCGGAAACCCATGGGTTTTTCAAACCCGGTCCATCGTAACAAGAAGTGATAATTTTAATCGAGAACACCAATGCATATACATACTTAGAGCATCTCCAGCAATACTACCTAAAACACACCCCCTACTTCTCTATTTAGGAAGCCACCTATTTTAAGACTACTCATATTTTACTTCCAACTCCAGCAATACTATCTAAACCATAGTACTCAAATTCGTTTTAGTAGTCAATGACGCGTGGGGCTCTTTTGTCATCTCTCTCATCCAAATTTTGCACGGTGGAGAGTAGGGGCCAACAAAAGTAGAGGGTGGAGGGGGAAAAGTAGGATGCCAACAAATGTGGGGGTCTTGTAGGGGGACCTGTTGGAGTTGATTTTTTTGGCCTCCGCTATCTAAATCTGAAGTAGGAGGTCAAGTAGGAGGTCCTGTTAGAGATGCTCTTATAATGTTCAACTTGAGTTTACACATAGTTAAACAAATAAAATTTTGAAACATACAACATGGTATACGGAGCACAGGCTTCCTATCAGCATGCATAGGCCGTTGTATGTTGTCCCATGCACGGGCTTCCTATTTTGCGCAAGCTATAGCTTTTTCCCTGCTGTGTGTTGCCAACCTACTAACAAAGTGGCCCACTGCAGCCCATGGTGATCAGTACAGAGTAGCACAAGTTGCAGCGCAAATAGCACCACCTCGCATGCTCAAGCGACAGAAGGTGCCTTGTTTATAAAACAGCGAAGGCAGCTGTTGTGGTACCGTGGATTCGTTAGCGCAGTATACTAGAATACGGTATTTGTTAGAGAATTTCCGCAAAAAATTCGGGGATCAAAAAATGCGATCAAGAAATCTTCCTAATTATTTTTTATCCTGCTTAAGCTGGATTTTCCTGAATCATTTTACTGTTTCTGTATATTATACTGAGAATACAATGAAAATTTTCTTGTGCTGTCTTGGTCATGGGTGACCTGATGGGTACTCGTGACCCGAGTAGGCATGGGTTTGAGAAAAAAATAAGCCCATGATGGGTCATGGGTTTTTTAGCTTATGTTCATAGGCATGGGTTTGAGTCGGCCAGTGGGTTCGTGCCCGTTGCCATCCTGAACTGTTACATTAATTAGTCACGTCTGGTAGAATTCAGTCGCAGGCCTCAGGCGATAGGTTTTTGGGTCCGGTGTCTTTTGTTGTTGAGCTGACGTCCGAACGAAGGTAAAGCATGACTTGTGGCCAACAGCATCACCTGACCATTTGCAAAAAAAAACAGGCACCCTTAATTAGTACTATGTACTCCCAGATAGGGATGAAAACGGAACAGAAATATTCCGAATTGACCGTTTTCGTTTTCTATATTATGAACCGTTTTTTAACATGAAAAATTGTCAGTTTCAATTGGTTTCACAACCATTTTCAATCATTTTTTGTACTCTTTAATTGCTAAATGTAGAAATATCCCGAACCGACCGTTTTCGTTTTTCTATATCGTAAGTTCGTTTTCGACCGTTTCCGACCGTTTTCATCCTTACTCCCAGAGAGCTGCACAGCACTACACTTCAGGTCTTGAGCAGACGACCGAGGTCGCTCTAGGCTCTCCCCAGTCGCCTTTGGCCTTGACCCTTGAGCCAGCTGCTGCGTCCAGCCATGGAGAACGGCGAGGGAGGCGGAGGGGAGTACACCAAGGACGGCTCTGTCGACCTTCGCGGCAACCCCGTCCTCCGGGAGGGGACACCGTGCCTCTAAACGCGGCCTGGACCGCCGCCCGTTCGCGCTCACCGACCACGTCCGCCTGGGACCCGCCGCCATCGCCAGCGATAGCCAATCCAAGATGGCGGGGGGCATGGGCGAGGATGCAGCGCCAGAACCGCTGGACTGGGGCTCGATTGAAGATGAAGACGGAGCGTTCGGGCAGCTCTCTGCAGCTGGTAAGCTTCAAGCTCAAGATCCGGTGACGCCAGGGGCTCCAGAGCTCCCCCTGCTGGGGGAGGGGCATGCTACGTCTGCGGGGGGCTGGACGGCGGCGCAGGCGCCATTAATCCCCCTGCACGGTCCGGGGCGGCCAATGTCGACACCCCGTCGCTCGGCGGCATAGCTCTTGAGGCAGGGGGGATCCAAGGAGCGGACGGGACAACTGACGGGAGAGGTGTGCCTCAACAAGGTATCCTTCAAGACGGTGATCTGTGCACACACGGAGCGCCGGATTCACCAACGGGGCAAGCCTGCGCTCATGAGCGCACTTATGCCTCTAAGCTTGAGGCCGCCATCGACCTGGTTGGCATAAGCCAAGGCTCCACGCCGGATCTGCTGGACCTGTGGGGGCCGGTGGGGCCTCTACCGGAGGGCTTTCCCCCCAACGCCCCGAGGCAGGGGTCGGACCGACGGGCGCTATCGGGGATTGCTGGGGAGCCTGTGGCGGACAGCGACGGCATGGAGGCGCCCTGCGACGCTGGGCAGGCCATTAATGCCTCTAGCGCTACCTCTGCGGCAGCCGCGGCGATGGCGGGCGCGCGCGGCAGCAACATGTGCAAGGTAATTTCACGAACTCGGTTCATAGCTTCTGAGCTACATCGGCCCGAGGCGCCGAACAAACCAATTCGGGGTGCTCCGAGGAGCTACTGCGAGGCTGCCGACTCGCGCCCTCCACCTGCTCGGTGTAATGGCCAGCCTCAATCCCGGCCGGCCTCCCAGTGGAGACGACGCGGCCACCAGCAGCTGGTAACGGGACGCCCCGGCCCGCCGGCTGGCTATAAAGCCTCGTTCGCTGGCCGATGTTTTCGCTGTCTGGGCAAAGATCACAAACTTGCTCAGTGTAGAGACCCTCTCCGTTGCCTGGCCTGCCGCCGGAACGGTCACCTAGTCCGGGACTGCCCGGAGAAGAAGGAGGGCGCCCATCGCCCTCCGATCCACTCCCGCCTCAGATTTTCTAAACCTACCATACAATCCCGCCTCATTTTCCCCAAGTCAGACGCACCTCCCATCCACAGTCGCTTGGTGTTCCCACCTCTGACGTAGTCGGTGGAGGGCGTGGGCGGAACCAAGGGGCCGACACTAACCGGGGAGGACGCGGGGGCCTCTCTAGGCCCACAGCCTGCTAGGGAGGACGCCATGGCCTGGTACCCTGGGATGCCGGAGAACTGCCCGGCCTCGGGCGGGGCTGTGGTGATCAGGTCTGTGGCCATGGTGGCGGAGGCCACTGAGTACCGCACCAGAGGGGTGCTCCTGGTGGCACGCAACATGCCACCTAACGTCGACATCACCGCTGCTGATGTGACCAGGGTTGTCGCGGGCTACGTTCGCATGCCACCGCACGAGATGCGTATGACGCACCATCGACCGGGAGGCTTCATGATCCTGTTCGATCTTCCCCATTAGAAGACCCTGGCGCTGCAGGCTGGCGTTGTGAGAGTCCGGGGCATCCACTTCAGCGTATTGCCCTGGGTTGAGCATGGCCATGGTAGGGACGTCACTTGGTGGTACCATGTCAGGATGGCCATCGAGAACCTGCCTGGCCATGCCTGGAACTTGGACGTGCTCAAGGAGGTGCTGGGTGAGGTGTGCCTCTTTGACAAGATTGACCGCGTCACGTATCGCCAGCAGGACTCTCATATCATCTACTGCTGGGCTTGGATGTGGTTTCCTTATCTTCTGCCACGTGCCAAGACGGGGACCATGTTTGACCATGGTGCCAGGCAGGCGCCGTGGGCGACGGGCGGTGACCAGCACCCCAGGGAGGTTGCGCCGCCTCCACGGGACAGAGCTACAACCTGCTGATCCACATGGACCTGGTGGAGGACTGGAGCCCGCCACGGGAGCGCACCCCCAGCTCCAGCCAGAGCGGTGCGCCTTCCTCCGTCTCCTCCAAGCCTCCGGACTACCCACTGATCTACAACTTCGACGACTGGACGCCGGGGGCGCTGGATGGCCTCCGAGCGCACCCCAGGGTGACCGCTTGCCGCCCCCCACCGGCCGGGGACATCCCACGGGGTCATGATAATCTATGACTCGATGAGAAAACCACAACAAGACTACCAAGATATGATAGACATTATCCAGAGATAATTTTGGTATCTCTCTAGCAACTATATATATACACACACAAGATGTTTAACTATATCTGACAACGTGCAAAATTTTTATTTTATTGGGCAGTGTTTGGAAAACCTTTATTGAGAATCAACACATGGGAAAATGCAAAGTTTCATTGCACGTAATTCCTTTGAAAGTAAGTCCCCTGCATCGCACCCCAGGGTGACCGCTTGCCGCCCCCCACCGGCCGGGGACATCCCACGGGGTCATGATAATTAATCTATGACTCGATGAGAAAACCACAACAAGACTACCAAGATATGATATACATTATCCAGAGGTAATTTCGGTATCTCTCTAGCAACTATATATATACACACACAAGATGATTAACTATATCTGACAACGTGCAAAAATTTTATTTTATTGGGCAGTGTTTGAAAAACCTTTATTGAGAATCAACACATGGGAAAATGCAAAGCTCCATTGCACGTAATTCCTTTGAAAGTAAGTCCCCTGCATCGCATCATCGATCTTTATTAATTAAACATATAGCTTTCACCGGATCACTAGATTGGATGACGAATCTTTTTCTCGTAAAGTGGTGTCTGAGCCAGGAACCAGGGAACAACTTATGTGGATACTACGTCTGCGAGTTTATCAAGGAATGCGCACAAAGAACTAACAAAGAGAGACTCAAAGTACGTTAAACTACACTATATATTCATTTAATTATTATTACTTGTGCTTACTATATTTCTTTATACATATATACATATATTAATTCATTTTTCTTTAATTCAAACCCCTGTAGGCTCAATGGTTGGCCGCAAAGGTCATACGACAAGACCAACTCAAAGCAATTCAGGAGTCCATAGCCGGATTTCTTAATGACCAGGTCATCGACTCCAAAGGCGAATTCCACTATGACCCCACACAACCATGGAAGCCGACGTAGAGGCCGGATGAGAGAGGGAATTTGTTATATCACAATGACTATAATTAAAACTTTTGTAATATACGCACATGAAACAATACGATGTAAAATACACATATATATGTGTGCATGCATGCATGTAAATATATATAGTTTTATACTTGTTATTAATTTAATCCATCCAATAATGCTTGAATACGAATTCAAAAACCTAGTTTCAAACCAAAATCAATCAAATAATGAAAAGAAAACGAAAAAGAAAAAAAACAACCTTTAGTCCCGGTGGGTATTACCAACCGGGACTATTTTAGTCCCGGTTGGTAATACCCACCGGGACTAAAGGTCCAGGACTACAGGACCTGCTTTTAGTCCCGGATGCTTGCTCCCGGGTGGGGAACTGGGACAAGAGGGGGTTCCCCACCGGGGAGCAAAGGTCGTTCCTGCACTAGTGCTCCCATTCTTCTCCAGGAAAGAGTCAAAGACACGACGACGGCTACTACACTCACAAGCGGCGGTAAGGTGGAGGTGTGCTCGGGCAGTGGCGGCAGCTGTGGTTGCTACGCTCGTCCTTGGAGCCCTGAAGGCAACGATGGTCTGGAGATGGCTGCGTGGCGCGGCGTGTCACTTCCACAAGCGGCAGCGGAGGCGGTCAACGGTGGTGGTAGGGCTACGAGCGGCGGTGGAGGCAGCTACGAGCAACCTGGGAAGTTTTCTCTGCTCAGTGCTCACTTTGCAATCTCTTTTTTCTTGAATTTGCAGGTGAGCTGCGCATCTTTGTATTATAAAGAGAAAGGGATTGACCCCTTATATGAACACCACCACCTCACTCTAGGCCGAGCCATGAGGGTTTGAATGAAAAAAATAGGTTGCACTGAATAAAAAACCCCAAGAATGAGACCTGACCAAAAAACCTCACAAACTAGATTAACTAGCTCAAGCCGTGACCTAGACCAAAAGTCTGTAGGCCTCGTGCACCGGCGAGATACCACAACTCCTCTTATTTGAAAGCCTACGAGAGGCTAGAAATCCTCGGTGGAGCTCCATCAAAGGCGCAAACATTATGGAACCAGTGTCTAATAATTGTGGATCTATTATTTTGTTTCCAGTGATGTAGTGAACTGGTTATGAACTGATTAGAAATGGGTATCAGATTATGAAAGATTCTGTGTTTTTTTCTTTTTGCAAAATCAGCTAAATGGCTTAGCTGCAGCTACATCTGGCTATAGATGCACTTAGCTATCATGGAGGACAACATCTAAGAGGCGTAGCCTGAGATTAAAAACCATGATATTATTAGATAGGTCATTGAATTTATTTTCATAATAAACTTATTTGGAGATAAAAATGTTGCTAATATTTTCTACAAACCTAAGTTTGACAGGCACACCACAGCAACACTTATTTTGGGAGGGAGGGAGTAGTTGCATCTTGAAATTATTCTACAATCATACCGAGGTACGATTTATGTTTTAGATATATATTTAATATGTTACTGTTGGACTTGAGTTGTATTAGGGGCTATGATTGAGTTGGACTACAAATGTCCATGCAGCCCGAGGCACGACAGCCCAGCACGAAGCACACTATTTTGGCCCGGCCCAAGCACGGCACGACCCGATGGTCAGCGGGCCCAGGCTGGCCCGGCCTGGTGGAGCAGGCCGTGCCTGGGCCGCTACTCAGGCTAGCACAGCACAACCTAGTGCACAGAGCGCGGCCCGGCCAGCCGGCCTGCTAAGAGCCTAGCCTGCACCACCAACTCCCCAATCAAATATATATGCACTCTTATCCTCGTAACCCTAACTCCCTTCCCATTCCAATCCAAGAGATGCAGCTGCCACCACCTCCCGTTCCCCGCACACGCGCGGCGCGGACGCGACCTCCCCCCCACCCCCTGGTCACCTGCTTCTCCGCCCTATAGCCGCCCGCCGCCTCCTCGTGCACGGCAGGGGACCAACGTGACGGCGGACCTACCTCGGGCTCCTCTCCTCCCGTCCCTCCACAAGGCTGCGCCTTGGGTGCGAGCGCGGCGTGCTCGAGCTCCACCCTGCCAGCCGCCGACGCCTCAGGCTCCTGCTTCCCGTGGCTCGCCGAATCCCCTCCATCCCCTTCTCTTCTCGCGGGATCCAGCGTCGAGCGCCGCCATCGTCTCCCGCAGTCCCGCCTCTCTCTCTGCTCTCTGGCTCTATGGCGGGCCACGGGCTGGCCTGGAACGCTGGATGCGCCATGCTCAACGGGCTTGGCCTGGCACGAAAATCGGCCCATAGGACCGTGCCTGGGCCGGTAGCCAAGCACGAAGCCCGCTCCGGCACGGCCCGGAAGGCATGGCGTGCCGTGTCGGCCCGACTCCCATCGGCCCTATCCTGGCCCAGGCCCAAGCCGGGCCGGCCCGTTGGACATCTATAAGTTGGACTATGTATCCTAGGGTGGTCTATAAATATCAGGCAACCCTTGTTTTGTATCCAAGGGTGGAGCTTCCCATATTGCAAGGTATGGTGCTAGCACGGGCCCAATTACATGATGACGGGGCAACGCTCGTCATGCTGTGCTCGCCTGCTTGTGCGTGGTGCGCATCGTGCCAAGTTAAGAACGATCCATGGAGCAACTCCTCACGCAGTCAGCAGTCATGGCTTAGTCCAATTCCATCAGGCATCGCATGAGACGAGTAATGTAATTTAATTTATTCTATTGTTTATTGGTATTTGTTGGGTGATTAATTAATAACTTGTTTGATTTAATTTTATGTGACTAGTTTATGAAGCACATAATTAACTAAACATGGATCCAATCATCCGATCCAAAAGGAATTGATTTTGAGAAAATTAAGAAAACATTCTAGAAGAAGAAGGATAGGAAAGTACAATTATCTACATCTCCTAGACGCAACTGAAGTTTCATTATCACTCGGTTTGTCTCTTCATTTCAGTTGCATCTTTTTAGCATTTTTCCTTAATGTTAGATTTCTTCTATATATTTAAGTTAATCCCGTGATTAATCTCAGATTAGCCGAGATCACCTTCCAACATCAGCCTCGCCAATTTTATACATAAAACTAGGGAGTTATTCAGTGGCAATGGTTTCTAAGACGTTAATATTAATTATGATTAAAAAATAAGTATAACTTGCAGTAATACGTGTATAAGGTCCCACATTGATGTCGGAGTGGAACGAATACTGGCTTTCAGAAAGGGGTGCTGATATCAATTAGGGTTCGAGTGAAAGTTTTATAGTATTTTCCTTGGAACCATGATTTTATGTATTATTAATTGCTAGTAGTACTACACGTATAGTGAGAAAAACACCTTGTGCTTAATAATTAGCTCCATTGACAAGGCTCAAAGCCCACATATGTATCCACACTTTTGAGTTCGAGATCGACTAGGTCATGGCAGCTGCATGTATACTCTTCGTGTTGATTTGATTAAACTAAAGACTAAAGAGCAATACTTATTCGGTGCTAATTAAGAAGCTTGTTTATATGTACACGATTACGTGCATGCATGCAGACGTAGACTGGCTCCGTCCATGCTTGAGACGATGAATGTACAGTATCGATCGAAGGTCAGTTGCACTGTGGCACACTGTCGATGCACACAGGGGACCAGGTGTCGGCAGGTTGCATGGCCTCAGTATGAGCACAAGGCACATGCAAGCTTGTAAGTCGTGTCAAAGTGTCAATGCATGGGTCATGCGCGTTACCTCTGGTGACCATGCATATATAGACCAAGCAAGCAATATCAAGTTGCGATATCCTACTACATATGTTATTAGACTTGATTGTTGTCTAACTTAAAAAGTACTAGCCGTCAATCCAGATTTATTTGACTTTTTTTTTATGAAAAGTGATTTATTTGACTTTGAAAACCCAACAGCAGTCCAACAACATACATGCTAGTATCATCAACAAATGGATCAAGCAATTGTATGCCGCTCATCAGAGGGAGCAGGCAGGCATCAGCAGCAATCATTAAGCTGCGTTGCACACCATATATACCAGTGTTAGCAATCATTAGGCAGCAGCATGGATGTGGATGAATAAGGCACGTACAGTTGCATTCCAAGAAAAGCAACCCTGCAGATTTGATGAAAAGCATCAGAGGGAGATGCAGAAAAGCAACACTGACACGCACCACACGTCTACCTAGCTAGCTAATTGATGAAAAGACGAAAATTACAGTAGTGAACCGAAAGAAATTCCTGAGAAGCTTCTAATAACAGTAATTAATCACTGATCCGACGAAGTAGTTGTTGTTGCTGCTGCTGCTGCTGCTTGTCACCGTGCTGCTCCACTGCTGCAGGTTCGGCGCGTCGGCGGCCTGCACCATCTGCATCTGCATCAGCGACGGGACGTCCAGCAGGCTCAGGCTGTCGACGACGTAGCCCTTAGGCGGCTGCATGCTGTGGCAGTGGGAGGCCGCTGCCGCCATCATGTCCTGGGGCTGGTGTTGCTGATGTTGCGTGGCCGAGAGCTGATGCTGCTGCACCGTCGGGTTCGTGTGGACCATCTGCAGGTTCGGCATTTGACACGCATGCTGCGGCGCCACGAACTGTTCGGTCTCTGGCGGCGGCGGCGCCACCACCTGTTGCGCCATGGTGGCCGGCTGCAGAGTCCACGGCAGGAGCTGCTGGTCGCCGATCGCGGGCGCCGCCGGGCCGGAGAGCAGGGTGGAGGCGAGGCGGAGGAGGTCTGGGTCCGGCTCGTAGTTGTTGGCGAGCGGCTCCAAGTCCAAGGCGCGGAGCGTGTCGAGGTCGGCGGCGTCCTGCGTGGGGTAGGGATAGCAGTAGCAGTACGCGGCGGCGGGCGTGAGGAGCGCGGCGGAGAGGTCGAGGTCGTCGAGGATGAGGTCCAGGCGCGACGCATGGGTGACGGGGTCGATGCCCATGCGGAGCAGGCGCTTGCGGATGGTGGTGTTCCAGTAGTTCTTGATCTCGTTGTCCGTCCGCCCGGGCAGCCGCGCCGCGATCGCTGACCACCTAACCACACCAGTGTATGTAGGCATCAGAGACCGCCGTACTGTCTATACTAGTAGCAGTAGAGCAAAAACAGCGCTAAGCTACACAAGCCAAGCCAGCTCTCGACGAGGCCGGCCAGGAGAAAAAAAAGAAACAGCTAGCACTATTTATTTTTATTTTGTGTAGCAGTGTGTGCTTACTTGTTGCCGAGGATGCTGTGGAGCTGGATGATGGTGTCCTCCTCCTGGAAGGAGAAGCGGCCGCGCTTGATGTCCGGCCTCAGGTAGTTGGTCCACCGCAGCCGGCAGCTCTTCCCGCACCGTGCGAGCCCTGCGTGCCATGACAAGGATCGATCGATTGAGGTGATAAGCATGTATGTGCACATTGCAGCCATGGATATATATATATATATATATATATATATATATATATATATATATATGATTATTGATGAGATGATGAGTTCCGTCGGTGTCGTCACCAGCATTCTTGGGGAGGGTGCGCCAGTTACCCTGGCCGTGCTTCTTGATGTAGGCGACGAGCTTCTCGTCCTCCTCGGGCGTCCAAGGCCCCTTCTTCACCCCGCTCTTATCGCAGCACGGCGCGCGCCCCATCGATGGCCTGGATCGACCGGTCACTTTCTCTCCTCAACCGGCAGGTACACGAAGCTGCAGGTAGCAAGGCCGGACTTGCATTGGGACGACGACGATGGGGAAAGGGCGAGCGGAAAAAGGCCTGCTCTATGTCGCCTAGCTCGTTGCTACACGTACCGGCTTATCAGCTGTAGCCGCAGATCGAGCAAGGTGCAAGGACAGGCCGGGAGGCGGGAGCGTCCTACGTTGTGTTGCGCTCCAGATACAGGGGTGTGAAACTGAGCTTATAAAGGGCGTGAGGGCGACGGGGGCGCCGCGCCGGAAAAAAAATTAGGTGAGGACCAGTGGCGGACCCAGGATTTTACCTCAGGCTATGCCATCTAAAAATTTTCATATACAATTCGGTAAAACTATATGACAATTCGGTGATAGTTGTAAAATTTGTCGTAATTTGGTATACATATACTAAATTACTACACAATAAGTCTTAATTTGAAGATTAAGTTAAAAATATGCACAAATTATAATATGAATAGATCAAACTCCATACTGGTAATTTAAAATATAGGCATAACAGAGTCTTACACTACTATGGCCCTGTTCATCTGGCTTATAATCCGTCTTATTCAGCTTGTTTTTTCAGCCGGAACAGTATTTTCCTCTTACGAAAAATCAGCCAACAATATTTTTCAGCCGGCTTATAATTCCAGCCGAACGGGGCCTATACTTACCTAACTTTTTAGCCAAGGCTTTCTAAGGGACACGATGAATGTCAAGATTACATCGTCTTCATCCACCTGAAAGAAAAACATATAGTTTCCCTTTACTAAAGTTTAGTCCCTGTCACATCGGATGTTTGGACACTAATTTAGAGTATTAAACGTAGACTAATTACAAAACTAATTGCACAGATTTAGACTAATTTATGAGACGAATCTATTAAGTCTAATTAGGCTTATGTTTAGTCTTTCTAATTAGTATTCAAATATCCGATGTAATATCTAAACTTTAGTCTCTGGATCCGAACACCCCGGTGTTTCGTTGTTTTTGCAAGCCTGCACCCAGCAGTCAGGCGTCCGGCGGCATCTCGCGAGTCGCGTCCGTCCAAGACTCCGATTGACTGAGCGTTGGACTGCCTCGCGTCGTCCAGCCAGCATGCCAGCCCAAGACTTTGTCACGTGGGTCGTGGGGCAGTGGGCCTGAACGCTAAGGAACACAACCTACAAGGCCGCTGGCGCAGCATCCTTCCTCCGCTTTTATTTTCTTTTTACAAATATATACTTGTATACATGTACGTATACGCTGGGCACAGGGTATGCCGGGCATACCCTGTAGGTCCGCCACTGGTGAGGACTATCCCTACCAAGACATGTTGCGGACTGTTTGTCTAACATATGGGCCACCGTACCATTTTAACCGCACGTATGGTAAATCAGATGCCTCATGGCCCATGCATCAGCTGCAAATCTGCACCGTGTTTTGGTAAGGTCCATCCCTACTGAAAATTTTCCCGCTGCGCCGGCCGTATACATGGAATGTCAACAGGATTTGTACATGTGCCGCGCCCACGACGTGGCTGCCGATGCGCCTCGGGCCACACGAGGCTCAGCTTGGAGGAACAGTGTCTTAGCTTCGTTCGCCCAGGTAGGCATGAGGCGAAAAAGTTGCTGGAGCCCCGGCCCCTAGCCCAAAGTAACCCAAGGAACCCAATTGGCGTGCCAACGTAGGCAGTCACCACGGTCCACAGCTACCCGAGCGATCTGGGCAAGCATCAGCGCTCACCAGCTAGCAGCCAATAGCAACATGTACGGGCACTGGATAAAAGATGATCATGCAGCCCGCAACCTAGTGGCCCTGCACAAGGCCCGTTTTTGGCCCGGCCCGGTCAGCTCCGTGCTCAGGGCACCAGGCCGTGCCTGGGCCGCTGCCTCAGCCCGACGGGTGGCATGGCCCGCCCCGCCAAATAACGACGGCAGGTACGGCGTTAGCAAGTTACCAGGGGGCGTACGGCCCCCTTCCCTCACCTAACCCTAATCCCATTTCTCCCTCCCCCGCCGCGTCTCTCTCTCTCACCTCCGCGGCTCCGCCTGCCATAGAGCTACTATCGTTGCCTCTCTCGTTGTCCACTCTCTCTCCGGCGACGTCTCCACCGCTGGATCTTACAGACCTCCTCTCGCCCTCCTCCCATCTCGCACCCTGATCTTCCTCCCGGCCTCTCTCGCCCGCCACCTACCGATGTCGTCGCCATCTTCCCCATCTCTGGCAACCTCTCTCCACTGCCGAATCTTGCAGATCTCCACTCTTCTTCCTCGCCTCTCGACTCTCGTACTATCTTCTTCCTCCCGACCTCTCTCTAACCGCTCGTTCTCCTCCACCGTTCGATCTTGTCACTCGTCGTCCGTCGGGGTGGTGCTCCTACTAACACGCCTCTTCATCTCTGTCTCCGAGCTCCGACTATGCAGGTTTGTCACATGAACCCTAACCCTAGATCTCTCTTTTTCTTGACATGAACGATGAACCCTAACCCTAGAACTCTTTGTTTCATGGTCGCAGGTCGTCGACCGATGCGCGGTGCATCATGCTGGTGTCGCACGTGCCGTTCAGGTACGGTGCCGAGAGGTAGAAGATGACAAGGTTGGGTTGGCCATGGACGACGACGATGGCCACTACCCTAGAACCATCAACGAAGACCTGATCGCGTCAGGGCAGCTCCCCAATGACGTCGACCACATGGGAGATGCTAGTGCTGCTTTGTTTGGTAGCAATGCTGCTATCCGGGAAAGTGGGAAGACTTCACTGAAATCATAGAAACTGTGAATGGTGTTCATATATATACACATCTACAACTAATATTTATTAAACCAATCATGCGGCCAACATATCTATCAATTAGAGCTTTTTACCTGTGTGCCATTATAAAAGATCCAAATGACCTACGTACCATCGAATTTTTGAAAAGTTCCTCACCACCCTTGTCTAAAGTTTCTTTTGCCTCAATGCCACTCCCGTCACTTAACCGTTTGTTTTTAACAAAGCTGGCAGGCAACTAGACGCGAAATGACTCCTTTGCCCATTATTGTGTCTGGTCAATTCCCCATCGTCCATGGGCTTCTCGTTGGACTCTCTGGTTCATTCCCCACTCCTATCCAAACCCTAAGCAGGCTAGCCACTCAGGTCGGCGGGGAGGGAGCTCGCAGGTGAGGCGCGACCGTTGCAGGCGATTCGTGCGTGCAGGGAGGATCCGCGCGGGCACGGGCTTGCGCATGGGGAAGCGAGTCGCAGCGCGGTGAGGTTCTGCAGGGCTTCGCGTGGGCGGGTGAGATGGCGTAGCGGCAGAGCGGAGACAGGCGGGCGCGAGCGGGGGCACTTGCGGCCCTAGGCGCGACGCGATGCGCAGGCAGGCGAGCTCATGGGCCCTAAGGAGCAGAGGACCAGTGGAAGCACTTGGTGGCGCTCGCCGTCGTTGCAATCCTCGGCCTCGTCCTCGTCGCCAGCCCCGCCGGTTTGACGTCGCTCGTCACGAAGAAGGTGAAGCCTCCCCTTTCTGACGCGCCCAATGCTTAGGAATGAGATATTGCTGTCGGCTTGCCGCTGTGGCTCAAGCATTAGTCCTCCTTGATTGGGCTGGGGAGCTTACGGGATGGAACGATCTGTTCATGTTTTTTCGGTTTGGTACATGGAAACGGCATAATTTTGGTTTTGGGCCTTTCGATCTGCATCTGTGCAGATGAATTACGGATGTATGTATCCGTGATGTGGAGGTTGGAATATTTCATTATCTGAAAATCGGATGTATGTATCCGTGATGTGGAGGTTGGAATATTTCATTATCTGAAAATCTGGGTAGTTGAATTGTCGTAGTGATCTGCAGATTTGGAGGGAGCTGAAGTAGAATAATGTGTGCATGTACTTATTTCAAGTTTCTTCTTGCTAGCTGTACGCTAATCTACTCGTAAGATTATTGGATGTGATGTTCTAGTGTACCATATGTATCGCATGCCCGATAGACTTGTATTAGCAAAATTCAAATTAGGTCATTGTTTAACTTGTGGTCCTGAAGCCTCAGGAGATTTATGAGATATGTGGATTCTAAGCATGGGTTGTGAAACCACATTGAGTTTGCTGTTCTAATAGGAAACAAATAAAGCATAATTTGACACCTCATCTTATAGTGAAATACCGCCAAACATGTACGGGCGACAGAATTGCTACCAATCATGGACAATGTTCATGTAGTGACATAAGCTGAACCGCGGAGGTGTGTGAAACACCACTTGACCAAATTGGTCCACTGCCAAATCTTCCACAGCTATTAATTATGCCTCTAGGTTTACAAAAGTTGCAACACAATTGTCATGAACTCAAGGTACTATGTGGGAAGGGGGAGTTTTTTTGTCTGGGTGGAGCGAATAAATGGTTCCATTCACAAATCTATCCCTTAAGAGTGTTGATTTCAGTTGCTATCATCAATTATTATGCCCCCTTGGGAGATAAGAGAACAAACAAAACCCAAGATCTTCATTTTGTTGCTGCTGCGCGAGGGAAGTTTGTTAAAGCGATGATGTCCATTTTTTTCACTTCTCTCAAGGAGAGGCATCACAATCATTTGCATTGGTTTAAACCAGTGTCTTGCATTTTCTGTAATAGTATCTGGACACCTCCACTTGGACTATATAACATGAGAATGCTGTGAGAGGTATATCTAACTTGTGATCAGATGATTTGCACTGACTATGAACTGTTGTGTGAACAGTTAGTCAGTCATATAGTAACTGGTTGGCGTTTTTGGGTTGTGAATCTAAAGGTTTGACAAGATATGATTGGTTCATAGTCAAGTCCTATCACTACAGTGTTGCCCACTTAATTTTACAACTGACAGGGTTTAAGTAGTAGTTAGTGCCTAGTAGGAAATATTTATAGAACAGAGACCATCCATTCATAGGTGTTGCTAGTTCAGCGTTTTTATGGGTAGTGACATCAGGTCTCGTGCGAGATACTATTTTTGTTTATATCAACGTTTTTATAGGTAGTGACATCAAGTCTTGTGCCTGCCTGCACGTTGCTTTAGGTGCGCAGGCAGGTGAGCTCACGGGCCCTGAGGAGCAGAGGACCAGTGGAGGCGCATCGTGAGGACCAAAGGAGCAGAGGAGGGAGGAATTGTTGTGGATTCATAAAAGATGGTGGATGGACGACCAGCTTGGCTTCCAGATGGGTGAGTGTCCCTTTTCTTTCCTCAAATGCATACATTAGTTCTATGTTTTGGTGTTGTTTGGACTGAATTGAACTGCATAGATGTTAGTAAATCGTATTTGTTCATGTGTAGGAATGACATCGAGACTAGTTTCAATCTAGAAATCAGGATAATTAGTCCAACTTTAATTGTCTTTTCACCACTTTAATTGGTAAGCCAACTGTTTTGTACTCATGTCTCTTTTTTTCAGAGGATCTGGAATATGATCAAATCAGCTAGACCCTTCGGGATCAAGTGAGCAGCACATAGCTGACAAGAGTGCAAGTCAGCACTTGCACAAGAAGAAGAGGGCCATTTCAAAAAAATTGACTCCAGACAAGGGTAGCCCAGCCATGTCAACCTGCAGCAAGGTCCCTAGTACCCCTTCTAGTCCGGCCATGGGAACTAGAAGCAAGAAAAAACTTGATCTGTAATGAGTTTGCATCTCTATGGCATGCTTTTGTAGTGACCAGGCAATGTTTAAACTAGCAGTGAGGTCAATGTGACCATCTTTTATGTGCAAACTTGATTCAGTACTATGCACGTCATGGTAAATTTGGACCTCTATTATGCCTGAATGTACTTAGTTTAAATGTTTATTGTGGTTGTCACAATTATCGAGTATTTTGGATGCGTTTCAAATTTATTATAATTATTAAAGTTTACCACATGCACACACACAAGCGGTTACCGTGAATTTTTCATAATGGTATAGAGAAAAAGGTGTAGTTTTTGGGATCACAGGAAGTGTTATAGTGGCATATGAGGAAAGAATGAAAATTTTGATGCATTCTATAACTGAGGGCAAAAGCGTCTTTTTCGCTGGCCGTTAGCTACTATTAGAGGCAAAATAGACGGATGTGGTACACAAGTAAAAGAAACTTTGGACAAGGGTACTGAGAAACTTTTCAAAATTTCAATGGTACGTAGATCATTTGGATATTTTATAATGGCATACAGGTAAAAAGCTCTATCAATTACGTGCATAAATATGGTCCCACAAAGCATTATCTTATTTGGATCATCAGCAAACCAACTGGGAGCTTAATTTCACATACACGTATCCTTCACAAAGGGTAGGGATCGGTGTGAGAGATTGGACCCCAGGTAGGGTAGGGGTCGGTGTGAGAGATTGGATCCCGGGTTCATGCAATTTAATTTAATTTCCAGCAGGTGGTCCACAGCTACCCCTACCTGAGCGATGTGGGCAAGCGTCAGCAGTTCAGCACTCAGCAGCCAACAACCAATAATAGCAAAAGGGGCACTCGATCAGCTAGGGCGCGGTCCATATGACCTCCATGGCCACAAGCACAATAATGAATTCACGATCCATAGCTCGCTTGCCGGACATGCAAGATATACTCCGTAGTTTTACTGCTGGGAAGCGATACATCGAGCCAGCCTTTTATTACCACCGGGGATATGTACCCTGCCTGCCAACTTTGTTGGGTATGTCAGCCCCGTTTAATTAAAATGTCTGATTTTTCATGTCTTTTTGCTGCTTGGTTATATATGTTCCGTTAGCATCTTTTCTCTTTGAAAGCCATGCATTCATCAGCTAAAGCTACGTACGGCCTGACACTTCGATACATGTCAAAAATGTGATGGATGGGTGCCTTTTTGGAACATTAAAACTTCGGATTAGTGATTCGACTTTTATGAGATCATGGTCTTCGATAAATGTGGTTGTTTCAATATTTTTATAGCGTTGTTTTTTTGGCATAACCTTGAGGGAACTTAATCCTGAGAAAGTAGAGAACAAGCATATGAAACCTAAGTATAGTTGGTGAGAAATGTTTATGCATAGATTGGTCTCCGATCCCCTTTTGTCATCGGCATACACCTCTCTATGGCGGCCTATATTTTTGTGTGTGAACTTGGTTTTGGATGACTATTTTGATTTAAAGAAATTTTGAAATGCCTATCTATCAGTACCTAATTTGTCTTTCCTTGAAAAGGATGGTACACGCCATCCATTGGCATGAGTTAATTAAGTCCCCCGTTCTACTTCAAGATAAGAAAGAATCTTCGAACCCCGCCAAGATATACATATAGAGCTCCATCCGTTTGAAAATGCAAATAATATATTTTTGTAAAGATGAATTTTTTATACATTTATCAACACTTAGTCAAATCATAAATATATTTATCATACGAAATGGGATATCTTGTTTTAGGCAGTCCAATAATGTACGTAGCCTGGCGCCACACTGCAGTAGTCCAATCCATGCATGCTGTTGGCGGTTGGTTTTTGATGTATTGTCGATTTATGGTCTTACACTCTTATACTTTTGTTATCTTATATATGGATCTTATGCTGGTGTCAATTAGAATTTTTATGTGTTGGTTGTGTCGCCTTGTCGTCAGGTCGATTTCGTCAACATGCGAAGTCATCATGTTTCTTAGTTATATTTGTCAGCTAGCGTTCCTTATTGTATGTGCGCAGATGGGCGAGCCCCGTGCGTGCCCACTGCCCAACCAATCCCCCACCACGCTCGCTCCGCGAAACCTGCGTCTGCGTGCATGCATCATGGCTCGCCGCTCAGTCGTCACCACTCACCAGTCAGCCCAGGAGCCCCCGGCCCCTAGCCTGCTGCGCCCATGGCAGCTAGTGGCGGCCGGCGGGAGCCTAGCTTGTCCTACCAGGGGGGCTGCCGGCATGGCAGGCATTGCATGCCGGCCGACCAAACGTCCCAGCGCCGTCCTCGTACGCCCAACGGCCCCGCTGCCAGCCACACTGCGGCTGCGTTTAGATGTAATGTTTTTTTGCAAAATGACACCGTAGCTCTTTTCGTTGTTATTTGGTAAATATTATCCAATCATGGTCTAATTAGATTTAAAAGATTTGTCTCATCCATTTCGTCTAAACTGTGTAATTAATTTTATTTTTTATCTATATTTAATGCTTCATACATGTGTCAAAGATTCGATGTGACGGAGAATCTGAAAAATTTTGCAAAAATTTCTGGGAAGGGCCTGCGTTACACAGCCGGCCGGCCGGTCCACCCTATCACGTGATGAATACAGGTACGCGTACTTCCTAGGATTGGATCCTATCCTGCCAGTGCCAGAAAAACCAGTCGCGACCTGCCCAGCATGTGTGCGCTAGCACCGCGCTCGGCTGGCCACCGGATGCGGGATGCCGCCATTTGCCGTGCAAAACCTACGCAGCTGACCACGCGTCTGAACCGCCTGTGGAAATAATATAAAAACATCTAACATCACAGGCGGTTGTTTTTGAACCGTCTGTGCTGTGGTCCTATTTTCACTGGCCTCCAACGCAGACGGTGCTGAAAAACGCCAATGAAAATGGGTATAGATCCGCCTGTATTTACGTACGTCCGCGAGAGATGGCGGGGCGGTGCTCCATACAAGGTTAGGCCGTTAGGAAACTCATCAAGGACTAGAGCTAGGACTTGGGGCCGTGCCATTTGAGGACGGGTCATGACACGGTCTTTTGGCATGACTCGAAGCACGGCACGACACGAAATATTTTGGGCCGTGCCGTGCCCAGAATCTCGACACGGCGGGCTATATGACCCGACCCACATCTTGGGCCATGCTTGGGCCGACACGGCATGAAAATGGCACGTAGACACTTCTACAACTATACAATACAATTTTCTAGCATTTACTATACTATCTCTTATCTAATTCTTGAATAGATTACGAAAATCATTAAACTTTTATTAAAATAGTACACACAAGATATATATACATTTCATATCACGAGTGAAAAAGGAAAAGTAGCAAAGATATTTTGAGGACCGTGCTTGGGCCAACACGACCCAAAGGGTATTCCCCGTATTCTCGGAAACACCCAACTATTTTGATACACTTTTATGTATATATATGTGTATATACTTGTATATGTATATGTATATGTATATGTATATGTATATGTATATGTATATGTATATACCAAACTATTTTGCAGTATTTTCACTTATTGCAGCCCAAAACAGTAAAAAAAACAGCTTCTCGGCTTGACTTCGCCATATTTTATAGTATTTTCACCCATTGCAGTTAAAAAACAGCTGATTTTTTGTTGTTGATGTGGAAGTAGGAATACCCAAGTTTGGAATCCTGGCTCCGCCACTGGCCACGGGCTGTGCTTGGGCCGAAGAAAAGATTCACCGTGCTATATCAGCACGACCTGACATGCCTCCCGTGCCTAGAGGGCACGACCCAAAGCGGCACGAAGCACGAGAGGACCGGACCGTGCCGGCACGGCACGACCCAAGTCCCACCTCTATCGGGGACTACTTTTGTGGGACTAAGGCAGTGCGTGCTCCATACAAGGCTGAAACCAGATGAGCTGCTGGTCACCATTGGGGCCGCGTAGTACAGCAAACGACGAGACGCCTTGTGCATATACGAGCTGATGAGTTGATGAACGAACGTCCCCAAAATGCATGCAGATGTGTGTAGTTTGCATTTCTTTTAACTTGGATACAAAATTACTCTGCAGCATTTATAATTTCATATACTCTTTACTTGCAGCAAAATGGTCGGGAAACTGTGGGACATATATAGGTTCTCTAAGATGGCTATAAGGCTGACCTCTGACTGTGAGAATGAACTGATGGAATAGCTAGTGATGTTGCAATCGGTAAGAGTATGATTGAACATATGAGCAATGTGTATGGGTGTCTCAATTGGTTGCAATAGTCTCTAGTGTTCCCTTCATAGAAGTACGTAGAGTTGGTTGTTTTTTTTTTGAGAAGATGCCTTGGCGATGCCTCAGCACGTTTTTTCTTTAAAAAGAATTAAGTTACACAATGCAACTACGAGAGGGTTCTTGTGGCACGGCTTACAAACCAACCTAAAGCAAATGACAAGAAAAAGCAAGGTAAGGGGTCCCTCGACTACAACACCGAGCAAACAAAACTAGCCTGTGAACTATAGAAAAGTTAATACCACGGTGACAAAGCATCCACCCAAAGAAGACGGCACAGTCAACCACAATTACCGGTGACAAAGCTTCATGGGGGGAGAGACCATACAACCTCGGTGGCAAAACATCCGCTAGAGGAACTAACGCGATCTTGGTAGCAAAGCATCCACAGAGACCAAAGTGATGCTAGCAGCAAACTATCCGCCAACAAAGCTGAACGACGACCTCAAAGCATCTACCATGGAAGAGACACAAACGACCTCGCCGGCAAAGCATCCGCCACATGAACAAATGTGATCTCGGCAGCAAAGCATCCATGGAGACTGAAAGCTGAAAGATGACGGCAAAGCATCAGCCAAGACGACCAAAATGATGCTACGATAGGTAACCATTGCGAGTACAGACAAGAAGCACACACATGCATGACAAGGAACTCCGACATGGACCGGCGACGCAGTAAGGAAAACGGACGACAACGATGTCCCACGAGACGACCGCAGCATACCGCAGAGGGGCAGCGGTTTCCAGGAGCTCCCCTCCGAGCCGTCGTAGAGACGACGCGGGGGTCATGCCAATATGCTTGTGCTCCGCATTTCATTGTAGTGAAGTAGTGTTGGTTGTAACATTACTGCATTAGTATTAATTTTTTTCAATTTGTGTGCTTGAATCCTTGGTCTGTTAATTTGCACGCTAAATGAGGTTTTGTAGCATATATTCAATGCCATCAATTTATGATAATGATTGATTGGTTGTGAATTATATTATTTGTGACTATTATTTAAATAGGCCTTGATGTGCTTGGGCCCAAATTGAATTGTTATTAATATGGACAAAGCCCAAAATTGTATATATTTAAAAGGCTAGGTTTTAATATAGGCCAAGCCCAAAATCATATATATGGGCATAGCCCAGACTCAATTGCATGACTCGGCCACCACATCACTTCCATGTGACCGAATCGGTGGACATCCGTCACCTTAGATGCTTGAGTCGTGCCTAAACATGTGACGCGATTTAGTTGTGATTCGTAGTAAAATACATGACGTGACCAAACAACTACTTGTAAATTTAGTTTAGGACATGCCATTATTAAAATATTATATTTTTCTTCTAAAAGAAATAGGTGGACCGTGGACTGATTGTGTCCTCCCGCGTGGCTGAACTAGGAGTCTAGGACCAGCCACTACACCTGTCCCTGTCCTTCCTGCGGGGCCAGGCACATTGCTGCACAAGCGCCGATCTTGCATGTGACTCTAGTCTCTAGAGCCATCGGTGGCGGTATGGTGTCGTCCAGGAAGGTGTGCGTGGTGGGCGCCGGCGTCTCGGGGCTGGTATCTGCCCGCGAGCTCCTCCGCGAGGGCCATGACGTGACGGTCATGGAGCAGAGCGGCGGCGTCGGCGGGCAGTGGCTGTACGACCCGAGGACCAACGGCGGAGACCCCCTCGGCATGGCCGGCGTGTACAGCGGTGTCTATGCCTCTCTCCGGCTTAACGCGCCCAGGGATAGCATGGGCTTCTCCGACCTCCCGTTCTACCCCAAGAACGATGGCACCGGCGACGCCCGGCGGTACCCGGGGCACGGCGAGTTCCTGAGGTACATCAGGGACTTCTGCGACGCGTTCGGGCTCATGGACGTCATCAGGCTCAACACCAAGGTCCTGCATGTCGGCCTGGCGAGGTTGTAAGAACCAGCAGTGGATCGGAGGGATTGGGGAAGCACAGAATAAGGGTAGGCAGCACGAAGGAATTCGGGGTAGGCAGCAGCCGGAAGAACGAGGACGGCTCTCGGCCGAGTTCAGAGTTTGTTTCAGGTTTTGGTTCTTACATGATACTCCTCTCTTCCTCTCTTGCCTATTTCTATTACATCCAGCGAGCCATTTGGGCCAGCGGAAATCACACGAGCCACTCTGGGCCAGAAGTACGGGTACTGGGCCTTCGGGTCCTCTTGCTCTCGGGCGCGGACGACTTGGCACCAGCTTCAGCTTCTCCAAGTTCTTCGCCCGTCAGCTGGTTGCTGACATTCCCCTCCGCTTCAGAACCGGCGTGACCCCAGAGCGGATGGAGGACGCCAGAGAGGATGGAGAGGAAGAAGGAGCTGCTACTGAGCTGGACGGACGCCGAAGGAACGGCGGATGGCAGCTGCAAGACACCCAACCACGTCGGGACAGATGCAAAAATGGAAGGACACACAGCGGAGAGAGGAGAAACCGTCGTCAGCAATGTCCTTGCCATACTTGTCCCTGACCACTTGGACGACGTGGTCCACGATCCTTCTGTCGAAGTCCTGTCCTCCAAAGAAAGGGTCATACTGCGAGCTGCTACTGAGCTCAAGGCTTTCTTTCTCACGGATGTGCCATGATCACACCCTTGTGTTGAGGCCAGGGATCAACCAGTGCGGTCGATAGCGCGCAGGATGACATTAGGCGAGAGGTCGTCGATGGCTTGGCATGGCATGGGCCGTGCACGGCGCGGCGGATCTAGCAGCTGCGTGAGCCGTCGCCGGCAGCGTCAGCTATAGCAGCATGGCACAGATAGGAGCGGGAGGCCAGTGCGGGTGGCGCTGACGGCGGCCCAACCAGCCTTGATGTTCTGCAAAGGTCCCTAGGCACGTGGTTTGGCCGTAGGCTTGCCAGAAACAGGCTGCGTGCACGTGGGCGTCCCCTTCACTGGGTACAATGACCTCACGTTAGGGTCTAGTGGAGCCGCTGCTCTAGCCGTGGTGGTCTTCTGTGCATGCGTGCACGGTGCGCGCAATTTGGTCGCAGGCATTCCGAAGGCGGGGCTGCTGCCTATGGGCGCTCTCCCCCCTGTGTCACTCTCTCTGGCTGTCTTCGACCAATGAGGGCCTTTTCTGCCTCTTGATGGGAAGGGCAAAGCGCCGTTTGGGCAAAGTGACGGTGTCGACCATGCTTGTGTCCATGGTGGCGGTGATAGCATGATGGCGGCGTTGGGGCGTCAGCCCTGGAGACATGACGAGGCGACACTGTCATTGTTGTCTCTTCAGTAGCAGCACTAGCGAGGGTTATGGGCGAAAGCTCAGCTAAGATCTAGATTGGGCCAGCGACGAGGGACGCCATCAAGCAGAATTTCCTTCTTGAAGGCATCGCTGAAGAACCTCTTGCTACTTCCTCTCCTTGGTCGGCGCAATCATTGTCGTTCTTGTCGGCACAAGACTTGGGCGAAAGCCTTGCCAAGCTCCAACTTTACTGACAATGATTACGTCCTGGCGTCATTCACTCCCTGGAGGCATCGTCGAAGAAGCTCTTGTGCCTTGGTGTTTAGTCTTCTCACTTTACTATTGTTTTTGTGGTTGTGCCACGTTTCGCCCTTGTTCCGGGGCATGTTATTGTTGGTGTTGTCTTTCTTTCTCACGGATGTGCCATGATCACACCCTTGTGTTGGGGCTGCTATTTTGGTTTTAGTCCGGTTTTCTAAAATTAACCTGACGAAAGGGTTTTGCCTTGTTTTCCCAAAAACGAGGCTATTTATGTGGTTATGCCACGATATATCAATACCATATGGGTGGGGATTCAATCCCACTAGTGACTGTTCCAAAAAAAACTCCCAATCCTCAAAGGCATAGTTATGGCATAACTATAAGGACAAGAGAACTTGACTTCTCTATTTATCTAAGTTCAATTTATGGTTAGGGTTTCCAGCAGGTGTGCAAGTGTTATTTACACCAAGAACATCCCTCCTAGATGGGCCTAGCATCCCTTTAACTTGTCCTAGCCCAAAACTCGTGGCCCTAGAGCTGGCTTCACCAAAATACGCATAACTCTTTGCACCAAGCTCCAATGGACGTGCCATGTATTGCATATGAACGTAGACTTCAAAAGCTTTATAACACTTTTTCTAGAACCATCGAGAATGGTACATAATTCATCATGAACTTACAAGTCAGAATTTGCACATCAACACGTCATCTCCAACTTGCTCCTTCCGAGCGGCCTACCTATCCATGACTTGTGCTTCAAGCCTAAGGACAAGTAATGCACCCCCATTAGGTAGTACTTGGTTCTTAATAAAGGCATGCTCACAATCATTAAATAGTAGATTTACCTCATGCTGTAGTCGATGTATTTTTGTCCAAGTCATTAGCCCCTTGTAAATTGTGCTGTATTGTTCATGAGGGCCATGATCTTGTTCATGGGGGCCATTCTTCAGCTGCTCGGACGGTCCGCACATCATATTGTTTACTTGACTGGACGGGTCTACGCGTGTCCACTTGTATACAAATTATTACCGAAATGCTATAGATAGGGCGTCCCCCACCCACTCGCTCCTGCTCCCCTTCCCTCTTCCTTTCTTTCTTCTCCGCGCGCATCCCATCGCTCTCTCAGCTGCTCTGCCTCGCTCTCTCCACGTGCTCTCCCTCGCTCGCCGCGCGCCGCCCTTCTGCGCGCCGTCGTCGGGACGGAGGGTTAGTGCGCCCGCGCGCCCGTGAGCTCGAAGTGCGCCCGCGACACCCGTGCTGCCTCCCCCCTTCTTCCCACGCGCCATCGCACCCCCCACATACCCCACCGGAGACGAGGACGACGACAATGGCTCCGACGAGGTAGGTGGCAGAGGGATCTGGATTTGAGGCCTCCTCCCCTCCTTCCTCCTCTGGATCTGGATCTGAGCCCTCCCCTCCTCCTCCTCCTCCCCGTCTCCCCCTCTGGATCTAGGGGATGTGTTGGTGGCTCGGGTTCCGGTGAGCTCTCGGTTTCAGCTCTCGCCCGTGTTGCAATGGTTTTCTCCATATGTTGCAGTAGGTTTTCAGTTGACGTTGCTGTAGGCTAGGGTTCCGGTGAGCTCTTGGGTTCAGCTCTCGTCCGTGTTGCAATGGTTTTCTTCGGATGTTGAAGTAGGTTTCAATTGATGTTGCAGTAGGGTAGGGATCCGGCGAGCTCTCGGGTTCAGATCTCGCAGTGTTGCAATGGTGCTCTCTCGATGTTGCGGTAGGTTTCAGCTGATGTTGCTTGAGATGTATGCAGCATGTTTTCAGTTGCTTCAATTTGCATGTTGCAATAGTTATTTTCATGTTGTTGCAGTAGTTGTTCAGTGTTGTTGCAGCTTCAATTGCATGTTGCAGTAGTCGTTTTCATGTTGTTGCAGTAGTTGTTTTCATGTTATTGCAGCAGTTGTTCGGTGTTGTTGTAGCTTCAATTGCATGTTGCAGTAGTCGTTTTCATGTTGTTGCAATAGTTGTTTTCATGTTGTTGCAGCAGTTTGTTCGGTGTTTGTTGCAGTAGTTGATTTCATATTGTTGCATCTATTTGTTCATGGTGTTTCAGCTGGGGTGATCTTGGGGCGGACGTACTCGGGGGTGTTGTTGCCATGGGGGAACAAAGGAAACCAGCAGAAAAGAAAGACGGGGTAGCAGCGGATGGGGCTTGCGTCCGCACCAGCAGAGAAGAAAGCCAGGGAAGCAGCATGCGGGGCCAGGGTGCGGGGTTTGCATCCGCGCCAGTAGAAAAGGAAGGTGGGGAAGCAGCGCCCGCGGCACTGTCCGATGACGTCCAGGCGGCAGCACTTCCGAAATTATTACTATAAATATTTGTATGTTAAGTCCTTGTATAATGTATGGTATTTATATTCAAATGTTAGTCGGTCAAAAATATATATATGGTTAAATTATATTGTTGATGAATATTGAATATGTGACGGATAATGGTTAAATCATATTTGTATTTGGTATTTGGCTTGTTTGACAATAATTAATTAACTTGAACAAATTTTATTCATGTAAAATAAAAGTTTGTAGTTTGTACATTTGGAATAATAAATCATACAAACTTAATTGTGGAAAAGTGTGTACCCCTAGAGTGCTTAACAGCAATTATTCAACTAGAATAAATATCCTTGTGGAACAAAAATTTGTACAGGAGAAACAAAACATTTGCACATTAAAAATAACGAAATTCATAGAAAATTTTAAAAAAGCTACTTAAGTAAATAATATTATCAAAACATTACCTTTTAAGAATGGAACAAATCAATAAACATATCATGGAACAAATAGAGAAAGAGAAAAAAAAAGATAAATCTAAACACACAATTATGGATTGTGCTAAACATATAGGCTATAAAGTCGGATGAACATAGGCCAAAATAAAAGGCACACATCTACATTTTGACAGCTTTAGTCAACTCATCAGCTGCTACACAAGGCATCTCGTCGTTTGGTGTACTCTGCGGCTCCAATGGTGACCACTTCATCTGGTTTCAGCCTTGTACGGAGCACCGCCTTGGACCCACCAAAGTAGTCCGCCTTGGTCCCACCAAAGTAGTCCCTGATGAGTTCCCTAACCTTTGGGATCATGGTGCTTCCACCAACAAGAAGCACCTCATCAATGGTCTCCACTTCAGCTTCTGACACCACCCTATCCACCATCTCTACAACTTTGAGGAACAAATCATTGTTCAGTTCCTCAAACTCAGCACGCGTCAGCAGCTCCGACAAATCCACGCCGTCGACGAGCGATTCGACGGCCACTTGCGCATGATCCTGGTGGCTCAATGTCTTCTTGGCACGCTCACACGCCATCCTCAGCTTCTCGAGGGCAGCACCGTCGTCAGCAATGTCCTTGCCATACTTGTCCCTGAGCATTTGGACGAAGTGGTCCACGATCCTCCGGTCGAAGTCCTGTCCTCCAAAGAAAGGGTCATACTGCGAGCTCAAGGCTTCATACACGCCGTCCACGAACGTCATGACGCTCGCCTCGGCCGTGCCGCCGCCGACGTGCAGCACGACGACGTTGCCCTCGTCGCGCAGGTTCCTGCTGAGGCCGTAGGCGATGGCGGCCGCGACGGGCTCGCTGAGCGCCACGCTCACGGCCCTGAGGCCGGCAAGCCTGCCGGCGAACACTGCAGCGGACCTGGACGAGTAGTCGGAGAACTGCAGCGGGAGCGTGAGGATGGCGGCCTCCACCCGGTGGCCTAGGTGCGCCTCCGCCGTCTCCTTGAGCTTGGCCAGCACCGCGGCCGTGAGGTGGTCGACGCCGACGTTCCTGGCTTCGCCGTCCTTGGTCTTCACCTCGACGTGAAGCTGTGCGTTCTTCTCGACGACTTTGTATGGCAGATTGTCTTTGACGCTCTGAGCAAATTCCCGCTCGAAAACGCGACTGAATCTGCATGCATGAATTTCGTTCGTTATCATCACCAACAATAATTGAAGGCCGCCAATACGCCATTAATTAGGAAAGTAGCTAGCTGGTTACCTTTTGCCGAGGAGGCGCTTGAAGCCGGAGACAGCGGCCCCAGGATTGACGGCGGCGTGGTTCATGGCGTCCTCGCCGACGAGGACGGTGCCGTCGTCGGCGAAGGCGACCCAGGAGGGGATGCAGTGGTGGAACATGGTCCCGGTCGTCTCGCCGCTCTCGTAGACGGCGACGCAGGAGTTAGTGTTGCCCAGGTCGATGGCGACGACTCGCCCCGGCGGGTACGTCGCCGGATCAGGAGGCCAGTCGTGGTCCAGTAGCGCGCCTGCCTTGCCGAGCGCTGTAACAAGCGCGAGGAGCCATAGGAAAGCCCTAACGACGAGGGCGACATCTTTGCGAAGCATGTGTGACGAGAACACAAAGATTTGATGGCAGCGTGATACTACGTGGTATCCGCAGTTTAAAGAGCACATGCAGCGTAAAATCGAGTCCGATCCATATTTGCTACGGTTGGGTTGATCCAATGATAGATCCGACTCGATCTTCTGGACTTTTAATCTGTAGCTGCGATGCATGCATGCATGTATCCACACCGGCCAGCATTGACGCACATAATTTCTAGCTTCCTAATCATCATATATCAACATGAATGAAGGTAGTTTTTTTTCATGGAATAGTTTCTGTCAATTCAAGGGGCGCCTATTTAGCTGGCGCATAATTTGCTGTAAAAAAAAAGGTAAAATATGGCTGCCACAAAAGGTGTGGTTAACAAAATGGATTTCACACACTTTTAGCATACTTAGGTAACATGCACGTGGCTATGAAAGTTTGGCAAGGCGCATATAAAGTGTGGTTTGGCAAAAATTTCCAACCAACTAAACCGTTCCACACCGTCTTATTCGGCCTCCCCTCAAAAAAAAAGTCTTATTGGGTCTGGTATAAATGGCCAAATGGGCCACCTTGCACGGTCCGGTAAAAGCATGTCCTGATTTGGCTGGGCCAGGCAGGCACGGGTGTGATTGCAGGCCATGCCATGCTTCATCACATGCTCATTGTTCAGCCTAGGCACGACATAGACTGCAGGGCAAGCCAGAAGGTAGTGGTCGATATGGCATGAAGGAGACGAGGTGACCAACATGGCAAGAGAGGAGGCCGATCGGAACTCGAAGCTTGTGGAGGTGGCTAGTTCCTAGAGGAAAAGGATGAAGGGCACAATGGTCGGCGCGTAGCAACATGGAGTGTCCACATATGGTAGGGGTTCAGCTAAGGATGGCAATTGGGGCAGTTTCGGGTCGGATATCCGCGGGTTTTGGGCCTTGCAGGTTCAGGTTCAGGGATGATTTCTCACCCATGGTTTTCGGATTCGGGGCCCCGAAACCTATCGGGTTCGGTTTCGGGTTTGGTTTTCCACCTGTGGATATCCAATGGATATCCGAAATAAATCATTTAGAATTAAAACTCATGTTTTATAATATGCTAATAATAACTTGTTTACTTAGATTATTAAATTTATTCTAAGTTGACTCATGAAAATAATTATTATTTGTTGCCTCTTGTTTATACATGTGAATTGTGTATATATATCATGCATATGTTTATAGAAAGTCCTTATTGCTCTTACTAGGTTGTCATACAAAGCGGGTTTCGGGTATCCATTCAGGTTTCGGGTATCCGCGGGTTTGGTTTTGGGGACGGATTATCACCCAAATCGATGTTCGGTGCTATTTCGGGTTTCGATTCCAGGTTTTGGGTTCGGGTGCACAGAGACTCCACCTGATCCGAATCCGCCCTGTTGCCATCCCTAGGTTCAGCCACTCGTGGCTACTATGGGGAGCACGGGTAGGGGCATATGATTGTAGAGGCGGCATATATGTGGTGCTATCTGGTCGGGCAGCTAGGGATAGAGCTATAGTTGGATTTTGTCGGGCTGGCAATATTAAAACAGCTTGTGTCTTATGGTGCTCGGCTAGACTGCAAAAGTTGGAAGAAAACAAGAAACAAAATGTAAACACATGGGGGAAGTGGCAACGTCAAACGTTATCTAGAAGGAAAGCACCCGAACACATTTTATGTGCGAAGTCCGGAACTTCTAGAGATTTCTTTAGAAGTCGCAAATGTTCAGAAGTTTGGTTTGGAAGTTTGAATCAACACAAGCCACGAACACAAAATGCAATGATCTGGGGACATTTCTCAACCTTTTGAGCATAACTTCACGTGTGGTCTCAACACAAGTTACTTCCGACGACTAGCTAGCTAATCTTTCGATCCCCATCACTAAATCCTCAACATACAAAGAACACATATACCTCATAATATGTCAACGCAACAATATGCCATCTAACATGAGCAAAATCATTCAATCTTCAATAGATGACACCAATATTCAAAGCAAGATGGCAACAATTCAAATCATATAGCAAGAGGCCGAATACCAAATCACAAGTAGATACAATAATTTACGTGAAACCCCTTGCAGAGAAAAATCATAGATGGCACGATCAAACAATCCACTATCACTACGCCAGAACTGATAATCATTGTCGGGTTAGAACCGCCATCACTACCGGAATTCATGCCGACAGAGGATACTCGGCAGTGATGGGGGTGTCCTATCGCTGCTAGTTTGGTGACCCGATAGTGATAGTAGTCTATCACTATCGGGGTCAAAGCACAACCCTTTAGTGTTATTCTCGGCTATCACTGTCTGGTTGGTTCATCAACTAGCAAATTTAAGTCCCCTGAGATTTAAAAAGTGAAGTACCCAACTTATTCAATGGAGTCGAAGCTCCAATGCCCCCTCCACAAAGGGCACTAGAGAAATCCAGTGAGTGCAGAAATCCTACACTAAGCATCTCTTTCAAACTGTTTTTCAAATGTGCTAACTCCCAAAGTGTCCCACGGGACACACTACTACAAAAAATTTATTGGAGGCGGGCGCAATGGATTAACCGAGGCGGGCATCACAACCGACTAGGTCCAAAGGTAGAGGTAAATCGGACTTTCCAAAGGTGGTTCAAATGTGCCCACCTCGGTTAATCAAATAAAAAAACAAAAAAGAAAGAAAAAGACCGTAGCCCAGCCCTAACTGGGCTTGGATCTGGGCCTCACGCCACCGCCCCTGCGCGCCACCGCCCTTGCGCGCTCCCCAATGCCAGATCTGGAGCCATGCCGGAGAAGGGAGGGAGGGAGGGCGTGGGAGAGCGGATCTGGTCGTGCCGGCCTTGGACGCGCCACCAACGCCAGATCTGCCTGCGCGTGCCACTTCTTGGAGCCACCCCCGATGGAGCTTGAGGCGGGAGCTCCTAGGCCACGGAAGGGAGGTGCCGCCAAATATGCCACAATCCTCCGTACCCTGCCCGCGCCGCCAAGCCCGCCCCCAAGCACCACCGCCCCCACCAGAAGAGAGGAGAAGAGAGCCAGGCCGCACCGGAACCACGCCGCCGCATCGGATCTAGGAGGAGGAGGAGGGAGCCGGATCTAGGAGAGGGAGAGGCACCGGCTATGGGGAGAGGGAGAGGGAGGAGCACCGGCTATGGGGAGAGGGAGAGGGAGAGTCGGGCTCAGGAGGGAGGGAGGCACAAGTGACGACCGGGTGAGGGAGAGAGAGACTTGACGGGTGAAGGGCTAGTGTTTCTTGTTTATATAGCATGACCAGTTACTAGGCTGAGATGGACTTCTAATGGATTCGGCCTCATTAACCGAAGAGGTATGCCTCCGAAAATTGCCTGATTTTTGGAGGCGAACTCTTAAAAGGCCCGCCTCGGTTAATCGATTTTGCACGGCGGGCATTTTCCAACCGCCTCGTTTAATAAAATGACCACCTCGGTAAATCGATTTTACGAGGCAGGCTTTTTATGGTGCCTCGGTAAATAAATCGACCGCCTCCATTATCGTCAGGCATTTTTATGAGGCGGTTAGTTTTTGTGATCATCTCGGTTAATAAAAGGGCACCACATCACAAAATCATTTATGTAGTAGTGACAACAACAACTTTAAGCACAGAGTTAGCATTTTTAAAATATCTTCAAAGCATTTTCTCTTTCTTTCACCATAGCACTAGGTCTAATGCATATGCAATGCTAATCCTTACTAGTGGTACTAGATAACCGCTTTTGCTTTAGAGTATAGCTATCCACCCTAAACCCAATCGTGCACACTATTGCACCTTCGCCGGTAAAAGCAAAGACCCCTATGCATACCTTTGCCTTCGAGCTTTTGCTTCATTCTCCATCATCTCCTTCATCCATGTTGAGCACTTGCTTCATGGTTAATATCATCTCCACCATGTTTCTAGGCTTGCTCGACTCCCTTGTGGGACCTAGCTTAATCATCATTCAGGAAAGCATTAGTTTACTATAGTTGTCACTCAATTATCAAAGCTAAACTAGGGCTTTTAGATGCATGGCACCTCATCCAACGAAACCACCATGGAACCGTTTAGGGTGGAAAACAGTCGGTTTCGAGAGTTAAAGCGGTGTAAGCATCCAAATTTTTAGACGGAGGAGATAAATCAAAATTCAACGATATATAGTTGAGGAGGGTTGGAAGGACTTGTTTCTTATTTTTATTCTTTTCTTTAGCCCGCTCCCTTTTGTTTCCCAATCGACAAGAAAAAACCGAGCATGAGCCTACATGCTTTGTTGGTCTACAGCCCACTAGCAAGCCTCTTTCCTTCCCCCAATTGGGCCAAGGCCGGGCTAACCACACCTCCCATCTCCATTGACCATTGGTCCATCTTGGCACAAGCCACACATCCGTCCTTGTCCCATAAGCAGCTGCCGCCATGTTTCCTCGACTTCACTAATCTGTCGACATTTGCTTGATTCAAAATCAGCAAACCATCAAATAAATCTCCATGACTTTTCTTTTTTAAGAAAAAATTATACCAGTAACTTTCTATTTCTAAAAAGTTATAAAGTTGTGTTTATAACTTTTGGGGATAACATTTTGGGCCACAAAACTCATCGCCACAACTTCTTCCTCATAACTTTTTCAATATAGTTTCTACATGATCTTTGTCGACTATTTTTTTATAACTATATCAACGGACAAACATATCTGACAATTTCTTAACATAAATTTTCTAGCTATACTTTTATATAATAAATTTTAAAAATAATGTAACTTATCCACATAATTTTTTTGTTGTTCAACATATTTCCAAATTTATACACAACTTATCAAGCACAATTTTTTACATAATTTGTTATGGATAAATAACTTCCCAAGCTAAAAAATCTGTTTATAGTATATAGCAGAAAAATGGCTATGTTAATATAAAATCTAAAAAAAGGAAAGAAAAAGAAGGAAAGAAAAAAATGAAAAGACAGAAAGAGTGAGAAATAGAACAGACTTGTCGAATCAGATACCAATGTCATGCTGAAAGTTTTTAAGATAAGTTGTGTATACAATTCGGTCCAAAATATAGTAAAAAATTATGATTAGAGGCTATTGTGATAAGTGATATGTCCCACAAAATATTTATGCATAAAAATTGTGAAAACTCTGTAACTTTCCAAAAATAGAAAATTATGGAATTTTTTTTTCACAAAAGGAAAGTTGTCACTAGTTCCAAGTCTGGCGAACGTTCGGAGAAATTTCAATATTTAACCCTCAATTCGTGCGCCTCTCAATATTTGACATCCAATTCACAGGCCTTTCAAAATTTGACCCTGCGCACACCAATTTTTTCAATATGAGGGATTTCTCAGATTTTCTTTCCTTTTTTATTTGTAAATGTCTCTGTTCACTCTTCCAGGCACCAGAAAAGACTGAAATACCCTTCCCTCCTATCAGAGAAGCTGTACGCACGCCCAGCACTCGCGGTTCGCGAGCCATCAGCAAATTACTAGTAGATTCCACGCTGTATAGTCCGTCGATGTCGTGGTGAACCGCATACAGCTCGCGCTCGACCAAGGATGCCGCGCCTGCCGGGCTGAGGCTGGGCCTGGACCTGGACCTGGTGGCGCTTGACGACGCCAACGTGCGCCGCGCTCGCGCTCGCGCCTCCATCAGGCGGCGACGTCGTCAGCGAGATGCTGTCCTCCGGTGTGCACCACGCGCTCCGTGACCCTGTCCTCCGCTACGCGCTCCGTGCCGCCCGTCGGTTCATGCATGCGCCGCCCTTCTCTTGTGCATGCATGGTTTGACGAACGGAAAAAGGAAGGATGTGAAGGCACGAAAATTCCAGGATCATTGCGTTCGACCCTCATCTCTCGTTGACGCATGCGCGAGGCAACAAGAAACCAACGTCAAGAACTCAAGATGATGCTGAGCTACGACCATGGCGCGTCGAGCCGTTGAGGACATATCTCGAGCCCGTCCGCGCGCAGTCGGTGCCGACGTGCCGCTGCCGGACCAGTCCACCGTGCGGCGTGAATGGACGGGCGGCGGTGCCACGGCGATGTACAGCTCTAGCGGCCGCGAAGTCGCACTGCTCGCAACTCTGAGTCGAGCGAACGCTCTGTTGAATCCTTCTGATTAGAGGCAAGGGCACCTTAGTCTTTTCTCGTGCCAGCAGTACAGAGGATAATATGTTGGAAATAGGAAATGACAGGAAAAATCTGAGAAATCCCTTAAATTGAAAGAAAGAATTGGTGCGCAATCAAATGAATAGTATCCTCTTTGTATCCCTTAAATAGAAAAATAGTATCCTCTTTGTATGGGATCAAATGAAGATATTTTTATACCAAAGTTATAGCTCTCAGCGAGATCTACAACTTTATGATTAACATCGTTAAGATGCTCAAGAAAATAATATAATTTTTCAGCCCGAGTGTACTGCTAAAATTTTATATTTATTTTTTCGAGCATCTTAACGATCTCAAATGTAAAATTTAAAACTATAAAGTTATAGATCTCATTGAGAGCTACAACTTTCGTATAAAAAGTATCTTTACTTGACAACATACAAACAAGATACTATTTTTCTAATGCGACAAGCGATAGCACGCGATTATTATGCAGCTAAAATTTTATATAATTTTTTTAGCATATTAACGTCCTCAAATGGAAAAACTCAAAACTAGAAAGTTATAGATCTCGTCGAGATCTACAATTTTCATATAAAAATCATCTTCATCCACTGGGTATCAAAGAGTTATGATTTTTTAAAGTTTGAGCCTTGTCACGCCACTCCCGGTGGTGCGACAGAACAATACTGTCATGCCAACGGGAATGGCACGACAAGGTTTTCCATGTCGGAAACATTATCTAACGTGGCAGGTGTTGTCGCGCTAATGCATGTAGCACGACAGTGTTATTTGGTCGGGTCAGTGGCATCTGCGCGACCAAAAGAGTCATACCCACAAAATTTTTTTTGGTACAATTATTATTAAAATATTGAAAAAAATTAAAAAATAAAATTCTCCGCAACAGAGCCGCCGCTGCCTAGGGTAGAGCCGGAGCACCTGCCAGCTCCTCACTCCATCGCTGCTGCCATTCCATCTAGGGCCCCTCTCCTTCCTCTCCGGTGCGTCTGCTGGAGACCAGAAGTGGAGAGAACATATCATTTTTCCACAGTTTTCTAGTATCTTAGGGTTGAGTCCAAATGAATTTTTGGCGAAATCAAATGATTTTTGGTTTGGATCGTATGTCCTGCGATGACTTCGGTGGTTGCCATGATGAGATCGCCGTTGCAGGCATCAATTTCATCGGCAAGCGACCAATTTATGGCCTTTATCTGCAAGGAGAGGGTGCTTCTTAGAGCCCCCTACGAGGACATCGACTTCAGGTCATCGATCTCATCGTCAATGGTCGTTTAGAGAAAATTAAGGTCTTAAGGTGATGAATCCACATCCTATGTGCGTACCCGACAATGCAACTATCAATATCTTTAGTGATTTAGATGTGTTTTAGACTGGTTCCGAAGCGTTGGATCTTGCGGCATGTCCAATGTTTTGAAGTTGGTCGTTGGGTCCGGCATAAGGACTGCACTTTGGCTCCGACATTCGAGGAAAGCCATTGGAAAGAAGACGATAGAAGAATCTGGATAGAATATTATGTATTTTTTTATTTTAGATTTTTTTCTTGTGTAATTTAGGAATGTACTATACCAAGATTTAATATAAGTTCCCTTTCCTTCGGAAAAAAAGAAATTGGAGCGGGCCTGCAAGAAAAAACAAAAGGGAAATGCTTCCTCTAGGGTGTTTGTCCATCTGAACGCCAGCTACGTAGGCCTGCGAACGCTCCCATTGGTGGGCCGCAACACCCAATGGCTCACTGCGACGTATCCGCTCGTCTACAGCGGATGGACGATGTATCCTATAGGGCATTAGTAGCACCGCGACCGCGCTCTGCCATGACCGCGCCGCGACTACCTTCCACCACGACCGTGTCACTTTGGTGTTCTCCACGGCGTCTAAGTGCCTGCTGGCCATCCCACCGCCTTCTGCGTCATCACTGCCGTCACGCCCCTCGGCGTTCTCCACGGCGTCTGAGCGCTAGCCATTCATCCCACCAGCCCTCTGCGTCATCCGTCGCGCCTAAAGATGTCAACGGGGAATTCCCCGTCGGGTTTCATCTCCTCGTCCCGTCCCCACGGGGCAAGATTTTCCCCATCCCCGTCCCTGTGAAAGCTCGCAGGAGACGTTTTCTTCCCATCCCCGAACCCGAGCGGGGAATGAATCCCCGACGGGTCCCCGTCCCCGCGATATAATAAGTTTGAAAAAAATTACTCAACTCAACAATCCAAAAGAAGAAATGTTCACCACAAATGCATCTTGCATCAGCATGAAATAAGATTGGTTAATTTACAAATCACAGTTGCAAACAAATCACAAAAAAATCTAACAAATACACAAGTGTTTTTGTCGGGATGCAGAAGTAGATGCAAAACAACAAGATACGCCTCTGCGGCTCTGCTATCCACTAGCAGAACGAGAAAAAAAAGGAGACGCAAGACACATCCATCTTTCCTGCGCAGGGGCCATGGCGACGGGTGATGGTCTGGCCTGGCGCTCCGGGCATGCTGCACGCCAGGCCAGGGTGGAGGGGCTCGGGGCTTTGAACGGCGAGGACGCGCAGCAGCTCAAACGCCGACGAGGATCGCGCCCCCACAGGTCTGTGCCTAGTGCAGAGAAGCGGAGTGTCGCTTTGCAGCATGGGACTGCTGGAGCCCATAGGCAAGGCAGCAGCGGTGGGTGAGACCGGGAGAGGAGAGGATGGGGAGGAGTTAGGTTTTCTGCTGCTTATATATCTATTCCCGATGTGGGCCTTGATGGGTCAAATGAACAGAAATTGTGGCCTGTATTTGGACAAATGGTACACGGGGAAACAGGGACGGGAAGCAGCATACCAAACCCGCCCCCGCTAGACCCGATGGGGACAGTTTTTCCCCCATTTAGTCCCCCGTGGGGGTAATTTTACTCCCATCCCCGTCCCCTAATAAGGGAATTCCCCGCGGGGAACCGAGGATAGGGTCACTGTTGACATCTTTAGTGGCTCGCGCCGCCCCACCTTGCCCTCTGTGCGTAGCCGCCCAGCCCCGTGTTGCCGGCAAGCTCTACACCAGTGAACTTCACACACCGGCAAGCCTTCATTCGCCGAAGCAGCAAGGAGATGTTGCGCTGAAAGCGCTTGTTGCAAACATATGTTTCAATTGTTTAGGTGTTTTAAATGTATGATGTAAATATTTCATATGGATGTTGTAAAAGTAGATTTAGATGGTGCATATGTTATAATGACTATACATGTACGTTTCAAGTGTATGTTTCAAATATTTTACTTGTTTCAGACATATGTAGCAAGTGTTCATCTGGGTGTTGCAAAAATAGATTTGAATGTTGCTTTTGTTGCAATGGCTACACATATATGTTGCAAGTGTATGTTTCAAATGTTTCATCTCTTTTAGATGTATGTGCAAGTGTTTCATCTAGGTGTTGCCAAAGTAGATCTGGATGTTGCTATGTTGCAATGGCTATATTGCAAGTGTATGTTACAATTGTTTCATTTGTTTTAGAAGTATGTTGATATCGTTTCGTCTAGGTGTTGCAAAAGTAGATCTAGATGTTGCATATGTGTTGCAATGGCTATGTTGCAAGTGTATGTTTCATCTGTTTCAAACGTATACTACAATGGTTTCATCTGGGTGTTGCAAAAGTAGATCTAGATGTAGGCGTGGAGGAAGCCAAAACCCTCGATGGTCATGCTGTTGCCCAAGCAATATGGTGGCTATTGGTCTGCCGTGACGGAGGACCACAGCAAGAGGGCGAAGGGTACCTCCGACGATGACGGCGTGGTCACCAGCAGGTGGAGGTTGAACTCCAGTAGGTGTGTGCGAGGCGCGCTAGATGCCTCAGTGAGGCCCGCGGACATGGAGAAGGCCAGACTGTTGTGGCTCCCTGGTGTATGGGCCGATGGTGAAGATGGAGGCCACGAACGCCCTCAACTATCATCGAAGTCCGGTTTTCTCCTTTAAATTCTAAAACTAGGCACCTTACCTCTTAAACTTTTAAAAATGTTGAAATTACCTCCTCATTTCTTTGAAGTGATTTTGTTTTTTACTTAAAAGATCGATAAATACTTGATAAGGGTTTTAAACCACATAATACATCTTTAAGCTTCTAAAAACCTATAGATAGGTTGGGAAATGCCCCCTTCTATAAAAAAAACTGAGAGTTTAGAAAGGGGTATTTACTAACTTTTTAATTAAATAGAAAAAAAAAGACAAAACCGTCTTCAAAACCACTCCATAATATTTGGCAGGCTTTCTCTTTGAGTGCTCCTCCAAATGAGCCAGAGCATTTGAGATGAATAACTTCGGGTCCTCTACTATTCATCGAGTCCTTTTAAAACAAACCCTATCGTATTCGCATTACATTTTCTGCTACTTGTGTTGCTGTGTGAGCCAGCCGGCCAGCCCTGTGCCTGCAAGCCCTCCCGAACCAAGTCGCTGTCGTGGTAGACGTCACGGAAGGTCTCCGAGCCATCGCCCCTTTGTCTTGCGATGGACGACCACCGGAGCTCCTTCTTCCAGTCCTCGAACCGCGGGAACCCGCAGTGCTTCTCCCCGAACTCGTCGCAGCAGTCATAGTCGTCGAAGATGTCATGCGTCAGGCGCTTGGGCATGCCGGCCATCTCCCTGGCGCGGTGGTACTCCTCGGCTGAGCGCATCATCTCCTCCGACGACGGCAGCAGCCTCCGGCCGGACAGCACCTGCGCCACCCACCACGCCTGCATCTCGTAGAACCACGGCGCGACCACCCTCTTTGGTATGCCCACGAATGAGAGCGACGGCGCCAGCGCCGGCGGGAAGATGTGCTCGAACAGCGGGCCGACGCGGTTGTCGTCGACGGTGACCAGACCTCCCGTGTCCAGGAACGGGAACGAGTAGTCGTACCTTGAGTTTATATATTTGCAGAGAGGATTACATTATTGTATTCATCGGTAATGGATTGGTGGAGCTCAAAATGGACCTATACTGCTGGCTGTGCTCGCTCACCCGGTGCAGTAGATGATGGCATCAGCGATAACCGAGGAGCCATCGGCGAACACCACCTGCCCATCCTCGCACAAGCAATCGATCTACATAAACACAAGCCATGAAGGATTATATGTATGGTTCTCGACCAAATCAGGTTCTAGGAGGATGTCTAGCTAGGAGACATCCTCTAAAAGTACAATATTTAAATCTTTATAGTTAATATTATTCGATGAAAAATACGCTATAGTGGTTTCAACTCTTAGTAGTCCTTTGGACGAGCATTAATAGGGAATAAGTTGTTAGAGTCGAATAATCTCATAGCACAAATTGCAAATTAAACATTGGTTTACAGTTGAAAGAGATTTTTTTTTGCTTTTGAAATTGAAATAACGATTCCTTCATATATACTAAATTCCATGTACAAACACCTTGTCAATATGAGTATCATTGTGAGGCGAACCTGGCATTCAGGGATATCACTGATTTTTTTTGTGGTTCCTAAGAGGAGTGATTCTAATCGTGTGTGTGTTTTGTTTTAGATATAAAACAATTAGACACCTCCTATTTGATTGTAGCTATGCTAAATTCGTTTGGCAAGCAGTTTATTTGGTTATAGGTCTAGGACCTCCCTTAAATATTCTTGATCTTTTTCATGGATGGTATAAATAGGGGGTAGATCAAACAATACCATGCTATTAATTATTAGAAGGTGTTACCATTTGGTTGGACAATGTGGCCTATAAGAAATGAAATGGTTTTTTATAATTGTTGACCCAGAACTCTTTCGCAGGTCGTGTTTAGGGGAACACGCTAGCTTTGTCACTGGGCGCTGTTGCAATGACTTGATGAAAACAAGAAACAAATCTTCCAAGTTTGTCGTGTGCTAGAAACAACAACTTTATATGCAATTTTTTTCGTTCTTTTGGATAGCCAAAAATGTACTACTACAAAAACGATTTGTAGCAGTGTCCCTCTTTTTTTTTTTTAGGGCAGCTCCATATTGAGCTGTCCCTATAAATAATGGCCAAATGAGCCGCCCCTACAAATGCATTTATAGGGACGGCGAGTTTTATTAGCCGCCCCTAGAAATGGCTCGATTTGAAGGGGCGGTTTAATATCCAGCCGCCCCTATAAATCCGATTTGCAGAGGCGACTGGATATTGAGTTGCCATTATAAATGGACGCCGAATATTTAAAATTAAGCATTAAAATTTGATTTTTTTTGAACAACCTCGGATGGAGAAATGATCAAAATAAAAGTTGTAGATCTCGAAAAGCTATGAAACTTTGTTGTTTATAACTTTTTCATTTGAAATTATTTACTGCTTCAAAATGTTGTTTGAAACTAAATTTTGAAATTCTTGAAGAACTCGGATTTCTCTTTTTAATCACCGGCTAAAACTTGTAACTAGTTTTTCTCCCTCATACTAACTTTAAATTTGATGATTTTTTTCCTAAAAATTTCTAAAATCATGCTTTATCAATTTATTGTGTTCTTACAGCTATTATTATCTCTACCTTTTCATGTGACCGTGTTTTATCTATTTGAATTTTGAATTTTAAAAAATGACAACTTCAATCTTGATTTTGAAACATTAAATGACTTCAGCTGAAAAAGTCATGAACATAAAAGTTGTAGAACTCATTAAGATCTACAACTTTTATTTTGATCATTTGTTTATCCGAGATTGTGGTAGTAACATTGTTCATAAATTTGACATATACCACAATATCAAATGAACAAATGATCAAAATAAAAGTTTTATATCTCGATAAGTTAAAGAACTTTGTAGTTGACAATTTTTTCATTTGAAATCATCTTATCAACATTAACTACATTTGAATTTGTCAAATTTAAAATTCAAATTTTGTAAATGATCTCGGATGGAGAAACTATCAAAATGAAAGTTGTAGATCTCGAAAATTTATGAAACTTGTAGTTGACAACCTTTTGATTCGAAATCATCTTGTCAAGGAAAACTATGTTTGAATTTTCAAAAATTTAAAATTTGAATTTTTAAAATGACCTCGGATGGACAAACAGCAAATACAAAAGTTGTAGATCTTGAAAAGTTATGAAACTTTGTAGTTGACAACTTTTTTATTTGAAATCATCTTGTCATGGAAAACTACGTTTGAATTTCTCAAATTTGAAATTCAAATTTTATAAACGACCTCGGATGGAGAAACTACCAATATGAAAGTTGTAGATCTCGAAAAGTTATGAAACTTTGTAATTGACAACTTTTCATTTGACATCGTTTAGGGCCTCAAACAATTAATTTATGCTCGGTTTTGTATAATATATGGGGAACCAAAATGGATTATAGACACAAGTGATTGTGAAGTGCAGTGGTATAGGAGTGTACGCGCAAAAGAGAGGTTGCGGGTTCGAATCGTGGCCGACGCAAAGTGTGCAAAAATCATGAAAAAATGTTGTTGCAATAGAGTGGGTGTGTGATTGACCGGTGGGGACATCCTCGGATAAAAAAATTTGCTATTTTTTGTCTATTTTTTCGTGATTTTTAGAAATTGATTTGTAGGGATGGCTCAATATCCAGCTACCCCTACAAATCGATTTGTATGGGCGGCTGGCCAACCGCCCCTACAAATTAGGGATTTGGGGCCACCCCTTCGTCCTACAAATCAACATGAGCCGCCCCTAAAAACTAATCTTGTAGTAGTGATGTTAGAATTGAGTTTTAAGTTGGATGTATTTAGCTTTGATCTAAATTGATGTAAGTAGATCTCGGATTCTCTTTGTCATAGGGGATGAAGCTAGATGTTTATTCCTTTGGGTGTGTTTAGTTGGTGAAAAGTTACTGTAGCACCTTTCGTTTTTATTTGACAAATATTATCCAACCATGAAGTAACTAGGCTCAAAAGATTTGTCCCGACATTTACAGATAAACTATGCAATTAGTTGTTTTTTTACCAACATTTAATACTCCATGCATACGTTCAAAGATTCAATGTGATAGGTGGAAGAGGAAAAATTTTAGGTTTACATGGAAAGTGAACACACCCTTTATCAAAAAGTATATGTTTATGTTGTCCACGTCTATGATGAATAAGCAGAAACTTGCCTGGACGTGGAGGTGCAGGTTGTGGTGCTTGGACACAGCTTTCCTCATGCCGGGGAAGATGGAGCCGTCGTCGTCCACGGACTTGACGCTGATGTGCACTTCTCTCGCCACCGTGCCGAGCTCCAGCGCGATGTCCACGCCGCTCGCGTGGCATCCCACGACCACCACCACTTGGTCCTGGAACGAGTCCGGGGTCCGGTACGAGTGGGAATGCAGGTGCCTCCTGTTCCACTTGTCCATACCTATACTAGCAGCAGTAGCAGCTCAGCTGACCAAGAACACACAAATTCAATTCTGTAGCGAAAACGACTTAATCGACGAGAAGTCAGAAACTACCGTTGATGGTTGGGAGCCTTGGCTGGGTGAGTTGGCCTACGGCGACGACGACGGCGTCGGAACACCTCCTCCTCGGTGACCAACTCGCCCTCACAGTCACCATGCCTCAAGGACCTCACCGTCCACCGCGTCACGCCGTTGTCACTTGTCAGTGCCGAGCGGCGCCAACAGGCCAACGTGCAGGACCTTGGTGTTGAGCCTGACGACGTCCATGAGCTCGAACGCGTCGCAGAAGTCCCTGATGAACCTCAGGAACTCGGCGTGCCCCGGGTATCGCCGGGCGTCGCCTGTTCTGTCGCTGCTGGGGTAAAAGGGGAAGTCGGAGAAGTCCATACTCTCCCTGGGCGTGTTGAGACGGAGAGAGGCGTAGATGCTGCTGTGTACGCCGGCCACGCCGAGGGGGTCGCTGGCGTCGGTCCTCGCGTCGTACAGCCACTGGCCGCCGACACCATCGCTCTGCTCCATGACCGTCACGTCGTGGCCCTCCCGGCGCAGCTCGCGGGCGGATACCAGCCCTGACATGCCGCGCCGACCACGCACACCTTCTTGGACGACGGCATCTCTTCTCGGCGCCGATGAACCTGCAGACACGCTGCTCGATCGTCTGATATATTGGCTGGTTGCAAGTCCTGGTCACTTCAACTGCCCCTACTATTATCTACTGGCCGGCCTCCAATTCCTGGCGTGTTGATTGTCGTTAATACGTGTGCTGATGCAGATGTGCTTGTCCTCCACACAGTCACACACATGTATATAACTTTAATATAAACCTTGTGAGGAGCATGCACTACTACATGATTGCAACGCTGATCTCACGTCTGCTTTACCATTTTATATTGCCTGAGGACGAGCAAAAAACTAACATGTATGGAGATATATGTTGGCGTGACTTAGCGTACGTAACCCTTTTTTATTGCACTAACAAACATGTTCATGTGTTGCAACAGGACATACAATTTGTAGCACAGTCACTTGGACGACAGGATGACTTATGCATGGCTCGGAGATTTATACAACCATGATGCATATGTTCCAGTACATCTTGGAATCAAACTTCATAATATGCCTAGGTACATGATGTTCTAACTAGTATGGCTACGAGATCTTTAAAGATTTATCAACAACTACATCATGTGTTCCAAATTGTTTTGGGACCAGCACATCATATCTGAACACTTTGCTCTAACTCATAGCTCACCCTTAATTGTTTTGACTGTCAGAATCTTTAGCTATGTATCATAGTTATATAGAGGCAGATAATGGAGTCATCAATAGAGTGGTATCATCTCAATGAACTTGTCTTGTTTTCAATAAAAATTTTCCTTTTGTCTAGAGAAGCTATTTTTTTACGAACAGGTGTGTTCTTATATTGATATAACAGAAGAAATTAAATATAAGATTATAACCCTAGGAGTTCAGAACCAAACAACAAAAAGAAACTAAAAACAGATAAAAGGTACAACGCGGGGGGTGTGCAAGTCATCACCTCTAGTTGGTGTCTTGGTGGGTCGCGCATTCCAGGAACGCATGACCCGTCTTCAACCTCGCGTCCGCCTCCTCTCCCGCCCCTTTCTCCTTCCTCGTGCCCCTCCTCCGCCGCCCCTTCCCTCGCCGTCGAGCACTCGCCCTCGTCCTTGACCTTGCCTTCCTCCTCGTCCTTGCCGTGGCAGCTTGCTAGGGTTCGTCGGAGTTCCGGCGAAACCTAGCGCGCCCACGGTGGCCGCCTTCTTCCCCTCCCCCCTCCCGCGATTGTGAACTCCCACCGCGGCGACCTCCCTCCGGCCATGGCGCCCCCGCCCCTCCCTGGTCTGGCCGCCTCCACCACCGCCAAGGACACAAACCACCCGGCCTCCTTCCCCACCGCCTAGACGGCCTGCCTCCCCAGGGCCCCTTCCTTCTAAGCCTACCGGAGAGTTGGCTTCTTCTCCCTCTCTAGCGACCTCCTCCTTGCCGTCTCCGACGAGCTCCTCACCGGAACCATAGGCGGCTTCTCTTCTCCCTCTCCGGCACGGGAACGGGTGCAGCACGGCGGTGGGCGCGGGCTTGTGGGAGAGGGAAAGGGAAAGAGAGAGGGTCACACCACCCGCGTGGAGCGCGACGATCGTGTGTTTGGTTTTGCGAATCAGAAAAGCTCATCCATCAAGGTAGGGACCCCTGCAATTTATTGCATTTTTCACCATTATTTATAGATTTATTATGGAAACTTTTAAAACAAACCCTATCGTATTCGTACGTATCACATTTTCTGCTATTTGTGTTGCTGTGAGCCAGCCGGCCAGCCCTGTGCTTGCAAGCCCTCCCGAACCAAGTCGCTGTCGTGGTAGACGTCACGGAAGCTCTCCGAGCTATCACCCCTCTGTCTTGCGATGGACGACCACCGGAGCTCCTTCTTCCAGTCCTCCAGCCTTGGGAACCCGCAGTGCTTCTCCCCGAACTTGTCGCAGCAGTCATAGTCGTCGAAGAATTCATGCGTCGGGCGCTTGGTCATGCCGGCCATCTCCCTGGCGCGGTGGTACTCCTCGACCGAGCGCAGCATCTCCTCCGACGACGGCAGCGTCCTCCAGCCGGACAGCACCTGCGCCACCCACCTCGCCTGCGTCTCGTAGAACCGCGGCACCACCACCCTCTTGGGTATGCCCACGAAGGAGAGCGACGGCGCCAGCGCCGGCGGGAAGGTGTGCTCATACAGCGGGCCGACGCGGTTGTCGTCGACGGTGACCAGGCCTCCCGTGTCCAGGAACGGGAACGAGTAGTCGTACCTTCAATTCATATATTTGCATGCCATGGCCGATTATAAGACCGGAGGAGCTGAAGATGGACGATTTGACAAGACGTGTCACCTATATATATGCTGCGCTCACCCAGTGCAGTAGACGATGGCGTCGGCGATAACCGAGGAGCCATCGGCGAACACCACCTGCCCGTCCTCGCACAGGCAATCGATCTACATAAACAGAAGCATTCCTGTCGGATCATATGTATATGTATATTGTTCATGTCCATGAACGAGCAGAGACGACTTGCCTGGAGGTGGAGGTGAAGGTTGTGGTGCCTGGACACAGCTTTCCTCATGCCGGGGAAGATGGCGCCGTCGTCGTCGGACTTGATGCTGATGTGCACGTCTCTCGCCACCTTGGAGAGCTCTAGCGCGATGTCCACGCCGCTCGATTGGCATCCGACGACCACCACCACTTGGTCCTTGAACGAGTCCGGGGCCCGGTACGAGTGGGAGTGCAGGTGCCTCCTGCTCCACTTGTCCATGCCTATACTACCAGCAGCAGCAGTAGCTCAGTTGGCCAAGAACACAAATTCAGATTTCAATCTGGGTACTTCTTGACATGTAACGATTGTTCAGAACCTACCGTTGATTGTAGGGAGCCTTGGCTGGGTGAATTGGCCGACGGCGTCGAACGTCTCCTCCGTAGTGACCACCTCGCCCTCACAGTCACCATGTCTCGACGAGCACCTCACTGTCCACCGCGTGACGCCGCCGTCGTCGTGGCCGCGCGGCGCCAGCAGGCCGACGTGCAGGACCTTGGTGTTGAGCCTGACGACGTCCATGAGCCCGAACGCGTCGCAGAAGGCCCCGATGTACCTCAGGAACTCCGCGTGCCCCGGGTACCGCCGGGCGTCGCCGCCGGTGCCGTCGTCATCGTTGCTGGGGTAGACGAAGGGGAAGTCGGAGAAGCCCATACTCTCCCTGGGCGTGTTCAGCCGGAGAGAGGCGTAGACGCTGCTGTGTGCGCCAGCCACGCCGAGGGGGTCGCCGGCGTCGGTCCTCGGGTCGTACAGCCACTGCCCACCGACGCCGCTGCTCTGCTCCATCACCGTCACGTCGTGGCCCTCCCGGCGCAGCTCGCGGGCGGAGACCAGCCCGGAGACGCCGGCGCCCACCACGCACACCTTCTTGGACGACGACGCCATCTCGCCTCGCCGTCGAGCCGATGGACCTGCAGACACGCACGCTGCTCGTCTGATATTGTTGGCTGCAATTGCAAGTCCCTAGTCACGGATTGCCGTCTCTGTTTTCAATTTTGAATTTTCTATTCACTTCAACTGCTCCCACTCTGCAAGCTCGTCAATCAATATATAATGTCGTCCATATATGAGCTCGTCAATATATAATATCGCCAAAATGTAATTTAACATTGTCGATATAGGTATCTTATGCTGGGTATGTGCAAACAAAAGAAGGCAGATGATGATACAAAGAGCTCTGGATCACTGTTGCACAAATTGCACGGATCATAGTACCGCTAGCTCGTTGAAAGCCGAAATGGAACAAATTGATTGATGTAGCTCGTTTCCGAGGTTTTACCGTTTTTTATAGGGCCAATGGAGATCGAAAATGCAAATATAGAAATGATAGTAGTTTCTACCTGACCATTTTAGTGACTTCAGCAATTTTGTGTTATTTGAACCTCATCAGTTTACATGTGTGTGTGTGAACTTGCATGAGCAGTAAAGTATGCTTGTGTTAGTTAAAAAACAGTAAAGCATGTTTGAAGAGTACTTGACTTATCATTCCTATTTATGATGTCGTATTACTCTTTTTTTTACTATGCATTATCGATTATAGGTCTATATCGCAATATCCTAATATCGGTACCATATATGTTTCCGGCAATATCATTATCGATTTCGTTTCTACAAAAAAAATATGAAAATAAAAATAACTTATACATCTTTGGCTTGTTTCCGATCGTCTTTCATATCCTAGGGACAACAAAACTAAAGAAAGAGCGCAATGGCCAGCCTTTAATGCCGCGTTGGACTTCCACCATGCTCTCCCTCTCCACCATACTCTCCCTCTCCATCGTGCTCCTCCACCCTAGGCTCTCCGCCTCGACGTCTTCGTTCCCTGATCATGGCGTCTGCTGCTGATCCTCCTGCTGGCGATGGCTGGTCTCTCGGATCTATGCTTTGATCCAGGAGCCGATTTTGCCAAAATCGTGTCTCAAAGTTTTAGATGTTCGGTGAGTTCAAAACCTCTCCTCTCCTCTTTGGCGTTCCACCTCGTCGCAAGTTTTGGTCGCTCAGCAATCTGACTCAATGAGGATTCAGTTGGTTTGATCCTTCAATCTTGCCTTGGTGGCATTGCAAAAGATTTCAATGTTTTCCATCTATCTGGTTGGATGTTCAGTTTCTCGATTCTGTGCAAGCATGTTGGTTTTATGGTTCATAATCTTAAAAGCTTTGCTTGCAAATCCTTTGCCATATTTTTCTTTCTTTGGAGTGATGGTGGTCCAAATTGGCGTAAAGAATATGCATTGTGGTGCAAAGAGGACGAGGCTCAATGGACAACCGTGGGCTCCAAAAAAAGCCCCTCCTTTTCTCTCGGCTATCAATTCCAAAGATTCAAATTTCAAACACAAGGACAGCCCTGGCCCAAATAACTCTTCCCCAGCGTCGGCCCAATGTCTCAAATGTTTGGGCTTTGGCCACTTAAGGAAAGATTGCAGTGGATCAATCAGGTGCAGGACTTGCTATAATTATGGCCATTCCTCTCACTCTTGCCTTTCTAAGGCCCGGCTTCATTGGCTTTACCGGCCCATTCATCGCTCGGAAGATGGAAAGCAATGCTCGTCGGATATATATTCATAGACGCCGTCTTCCTCTAAATCCCTCCCCTCCCAGTCCCCAGCTACAGTGGAAAACCCACCTCGTTGAAAGCCCAAGTTTGGTTTTGGTAATTAATGACACCAAGTTGCTAATGCCATGCGTTAAGTGTTTTGAGATAGGCATAAGCAACACATATGATGAAAGTGTATGTGGCAAGGAGTGGTGGCCATAAGATCACAAAGAGATGGTGCATGGACATGAAATGACGATCATGGTGGAGATGCACATAAAATGATGGACATGATGATCAAGTGGAGGAGAAGGATCTAAGAGCGCAAGGCAAAGGTATAACCATATGGTTTTCCTTTTGCAGGTCTAAGATAAGTAGAGAAGTGATTGACCGGGTTTAGGATACATAGCCGACTATCAAGAGGGGCAATCACGGTTAGCTCGGGAATCAAGTGCCACTAGATCAATGTCTTGAGCATATGCATTAGGATCTAGTAGAGAACTAACATAACGCCTTGAAAATGTTTGTGAAATGCTAACACACATGCACATGGTGGTGTACACTTGGTGGTGTTAGCACATTTGCGAAGGCGGTGGAGTTTAAGCAGTAGAGAGGGGCTTGCGAGACGGGATTCAGCGCTTTTTGGGGAAGTGAAACGCCTATTTTCTACTGCGCCGGAAGTCGAAAAAGAAACGGAGGCGAACGGCGGTCACTGTGGTGACCGGACGTGGTCGCGGTTTGGCCGGACGCGTCCGGTCAGTTCTCAGCAGCTGTCAGGCGCGTGAGTGCTACGGTTTCCAACCGGCGCATCCGGTCCCTCACGGAACCGAAGCATCCGATCAGGCACCCAGAGGGGCAGAGCTGTTCGTAGAGCCGACCGGACGCTTGGCGCGTCCGGTCACGTGCGAACGGACGCGTCCGATCGCGGTGGGAGCTTACTGGACTCTGACCGGACGCCAGGTGCAGTGCGTTCGGTCACGGCAACGGTAACTTCTGACGCGCACTGTTCACGCTTGTCCTGTAGTGACCGGACGCGTCTGATCACCCTGACCGGAGCGTCCAGTCAGCACGATTTGCACTACGTCGTTCGGTAACGGCTAGTTGCGTACTGCTTCGCTATAAATAGAAGTTGTCTAGGGTTTGAGTAAATCTCTTGCATATTTTGAGACCTAGAGACATCCTTTGAGCTAGAGAACAACCCCTCCACTTTTCTCTTTGCTTGGTTGCGCATCTTGAGTGAGATTGAGTGAGATTCAAGTGCATAACTTGAGAGTTGCATTCTAGAGGCACTTGATCTTCGAGTTGCTGCGGATTTCTTGTTACTCTTCCGTGTTTCCCGACACGGTAGATGGCTTGGAGCAGCGGAGGTGATTGAGCTCACAATTGAAGATTGTTGGAGCCCTCACCAAGTGTTGTAAGGGGTTCTTGATCCTTCCCCGCGGGAGTTCGCAAATTGGATACTCTAGTGGAGCTCGTGGCTTGGAGGATCCCCATCTTGTGTGCAGTTGTGCGGCGCCCGCCGAGGGCTCGACTCTTGATAGTCGATTAGCTCGCGAACCGACAAGTGGGTGCATCGCCACAACGAGGAGTAGCTTGCCAGAAAGCAAGTGAACCTCGGAAAAAATCTTGTGTCATCTCTTTGCCGAGGATTTCTCTTGTGGTTGATCATTGTGATTGATTCTTCGAGTGTATTACTTCTCTACATCATTGGTATAAGAATCAAGTCACTTACTCTTTACTTTCTTGTACTAATATTAGTGTAGCTTTTATCACATAGGAGTAAGTAGTTTAGTGACTTAGTCTTGTTGGTGTGTATTAGAGATCATAGCCTTGCTTTACTAGAATTGTATAGGTGGTTTGCATAGTGTAGTTGAGCTAGTGCTAGAATTAGCTTAGCCATCTTTTATACTAACGTGGGTGTTTAGTGAAGCTTGTAGATTTTAAATAGGCTATTCACCCCCCTCTAGCCATTTGGACCTTACACTCGTCTCCTCTGATGGCCAACTTCTCGGTCGACCCACGCCCCTTCGTGCTGGCTGGGTACTTGCTGGAGGACCCCCACCCATCAGGCCACCTCTGCGACATGAAGTGTTTGTCACTGGCTGCTACTCTCCTTTCAATGAGGACCTCGCCATCATCAAACTCGAGCCGCCTGTGCACAAGGACGACTTCGGCCTCCTATCCAAAGAGCTCAGGATCTTCTTCAGAGAGGTACATGAGGTGCGTGTTGCTAAAATCCAGCAGTGTCCTTTGGGAGATGCCTATGTTCGCTTTGGTAGCCCGCTTGAGAGGGAGAAGTTCTTAGGGCCAATTTTTCGCTTTGGTAACTATAGGATGACTGTTGTGAAGCATGATGAGGGGATCAATGCCAGATCTTTTGAGCTAGATAGAGAGGCTTGGGTTATGCTGTTAGGGTTCCCTAAAGACCTACGTACTACATTGATTGTTGCCAAGTCAGTCTCTACTTTTGGAATCATGGTTCATTGGCATGCAAATCCTAGTCTAGCTCGTGTTGTGGTACAAGTTTACCTTAACGATGAGAAGAAAATTCCAGATTCAGTGAAGATCAATGTAGGTGTACCCATCAAAGGAAAATCATGGATTGTTCCTTGCTTTATGTTGAAGAAGAAGTATGTGCAGGAAATGCAAGATGAAGCTTTTATGACACTGGGCCTCTACATCCCACCCCAACTGAAGCACCATGCTGGATGGGCCTAGTTTCACAAGCTGCCTCAAGTGCAAGCCCAGCAAATTCCAATGCTGGTGGCTCAAACATGGTGGTGGACAATCAGGGTAGAGCTCATGATGTCTAGTTTGCTCCTGTTGCCCCTGTTGCTCCTACAGTTGTTGTGGATGGTACTGTTGGGATGAATGTTGAGATCTCCCAGGAGTTTGTCAATCCCTTAAGTGATAGGTATGAACTAGCTACTGATAACAGTGTTGTGCTGCCCCATGCTCCAACGGTGAAATCTGTGGTGGTGAGAGGCTTGTTTCCCAGTTAGCCTATTGAAGAAGGCACCTCTACTGCTATCATGTTCCCTGGCCCTCACCCGGTTCTCATCAATTAATCTCCCTAAGGTACTACTGGCTTATATACCCAAACCTGTCCTTGTTAATTCTTTTAGACACCTATCTCCTTTGGACATTGATTCTAATACCTACATTCCGGCATACTTCGTTGACTTCCTAACCTTGGCCTAGTTGGCCTTTCTTCTTCCTGATCAGACCAAGGAACCAACTCCAAGTCTCAAGGAGCTAGATGAGCTGGATGACGAGAAAATCATGGAGATCTCTACTGATCAGTTTACTTCCAGAAAGAAAAAGGTTGTCAAGGTGAAGGAACAGATGGATGATAGATACCTATGATGCAGCAAGAGGAACGTAGCAAAGCTCAGTGGCTACAAGAGCCCCCTGAAGCCTGTTCTAGAGCTTGTCCCTCTCGCCATGATCCCTGCACCGATATAGAGTCCTACACCTGCTCCTCACCTGACCAGGAGATCGTGGAAGGGATCGCCACAGGCTTTCTTCAGATACATCCTAGTGATGTGTCAGCTGTCATCCTTAAAAAGGATATCAATGATCATTAGACTCTTAAGTTATGTAATAGCATCACCGGCTGGTTGGGTGTTGCTTCTTTTGTGTCCAGGAACTGCTAAGTCTAAGAATGCATGCTACTTTTTATATCGCCCTACATGCTGGTCCATAAATAATATGCTTAGTTGTTGGAATGTATGCACGTTTGTTGAACCTGGTGATCAATTGATGCTTATTATGATATTATGCTGCTTTATCTATCTCTGTTGTGATACATCTTCTTTTTTCCCTTCCTGTACTTATGTGTCTCCTACTAGCTTCTACCAGTTTACTTCATTCTGCTGCTGTGACACCCCTGCTTCTGTGAAGAGCCTTGAGATTGCTTACTCTACTAACCCCTGGTGGGCTAGTACTTTTGCTTTACACTCATAGCTTTTCCAATGAGTAACAACAGGAACTTTAATATCCTAGTGTAGAATATAAGGGGCATCAATTCAAAGGAAAAATGGGATGCAATCAAAACCAAGATCAATGAAAGCCTTGTCACATTCTCTGCTTGCAGGAGACTAAAAGGGAACATTTTGACTCTTTCTATCTCAAGAAATTTTATCCAAGTCATTTGAATAATTTTGCTTATTTTCCCTCGGTGGGTGCTTCTGGTGGTATTATCACTATTTGGAACAACTCAGTTTACAAGGGTGAGATCATTCAGTCCAATGCTTATTGTGTCACTGTAAAATTTATCAATAATTTTGATAACAACTGTTTCTTCCTAAGTAATGTCTATGGACCTTCAAATGCCACTGGAAAATTAGCATTCATAACCTGGTTCCTAAACCTGGACTACAACACCTTTGATGAATGGATCATTGCTAGAGATTTTAATCTATATAGATCTGCAGAAGACAGAAACAAGCAAGGAGGGGATCCAAGAGATATGAGTCTATTAAATAACTTCATTTCGGACATGGAACTGGTTGATATACCCTTCAGTGGCAGAACTTATACATGGAGTAACATGCAAATTGACCCCCTGTTAATCAAATTGGATTGGGTTTTCTGCAATGCTAGTTGGAGCTACCATTACCCCTCTACAACAGTACAACCCCTCTCCAAACCCATATCTGACCATGTTCCCTTTGTAGTCAGTGTTGGTAGTACCATCCCTAAGGCTACCACCTTTAGATTTGAAAACTACTGGACTGATCATGCAGACTTTTTGAAAGTGGTTGATTTACATTGGAACAGTATAGCTTTCTTTTCCAATGTAACTAAAACTCTAAATGCTAAAATCAAGCAAACAAGGCTGGGGCTAAAGCAGTGGAGAAAAGGTTTTTAGAATTTCAATAAACTCTTACACAACAGTGACTGGGTGTTGCTTCTCCTTGATGGCCTTGAAGAGCAAAGACCTTTATCCAGCCTGGAATCAGCTTTCAGGGGTCTAGTTAAATCACACATTGCAAAGTTACTTGAAGAAAAAAAATTTATTGGAAGCAACACAACACTGTCAGATGGGTCAAGTTAGGGGATGAGAACACTAGTTTTTTCCAAGCCATGGCATCCATCTCACACAGGAGAAATAAAATTGCCAGCATTCCAGGTAACATTTTAGTAACCAACCATGCACATAAGGCAGACATTCTTTGGGAAGCTTTTAAAAGTAGGCTAGGGGTCAGTGACTTTTGTAGCATCTGCTATGATCTTTCCTCTCTGCTCCGAAGGCATCACCTTGATCATCTAGCAAATGAATTCAGTGCTGAGGAGGTAAAAACAGTGATTTCTAAACTGCCCCTCAACCATGCTCCTGGACCTGATGGTTTCAATGGTAAATTCATCAAAAAATGTTGGCCCATTATCAAACCTGACTTTTAAAAGTTGTTCAATGATTTCTTCAACAATACCATTGACCTTACAAGCATCAACTCCTCCCACATTGCCCTCATCCCCAAGAAGAATAACCCTAAAATAGTGGATGTCTACAGACCTATATCCCTTCTCAACTATTCTATCAAGAGCATTACCAAGCTTCTCTCATCAAAGCTACAGAATGTCATTCTTAATCTGGTGCATGCTAATCAGTATGGTTTCATTAGGGGCAGGACTATAAAGGATTGTCTGGCCTAGGCCTTTTAATTTCTACATTTGTGCCATCACTCCAAGAAGAAAATTGTGATCCTTAAACTAGATTTTGAAAACGTCTTTGACAAAATTGAACACCAAGTGATTATTGAGGTCCTTAAATATAAAGGTTTTTCCTGATAAATGGATAAAATGGATTGAAGCCATCTTAAAATCTGGCACTTCTTCTGTTTTGCTAAATGGAATTCCTGATAAACCCTTCCCTTGCAAGAGAGGTGTGAGACAAGGTGATCCCCTCTCCCCCTCCTTTTTTGTCCTGGTAGCAGATTTACTTCAATCAATCATCAATAGAGTTTGGAATTCTGGTATACCGAGACACCCCATCTCTAATGATTTTGAAGAACAGTTTCGTATTGTGCAGTATGCAGATGACACATTGTTAATTTTTGCCTGCTGATGCAATGCAATTATTCACTCTGAAAGGTCTACTCAAGTCCTTTTTAGATTCTACAGTGCTACATGCTAATTTCCAAAAAAGCTACCTGGTCCCTATTAATGTGTCAGGTGAAAGAACCCATCATCTTGCCCAGACTTTTGGGTGTGCAGTAGGCAGTGTGCCCTTCACCTACCTAGGTGTGCTCCTAGGTACTACCAGACCAGCAGTACAAGATTTCAACCCTCTAATATAAAAAATGGAAAGAAGACTTTCTGGGGTTAGCAAATTCTTGTCATATCAAGGAAGGTTGACTTTGGTAAACTCTGTTTTCTCTACCCTCCCCACTTTTTATATGTGCAACCTTTTAATCCCTCCTACAGTCATACAATAAATTGACAAGTTCAGAAAACATTGCTTGTGGAGTAAGGGAGACATTAACAGGAGAGGAACCTGTTTGGCTGCTTGGGACCCAGCCTGCAGAACCAAAAAGGAAGATGGCCTTGGCATCATCAATATGAAAAATCAAAACATAGCTTTTCTCATGAAATTCCTAGACAAGTTATACAATCATGCAGATATTCCTTGGGTCAAGCTAACCTGGATGAAGTTGTACTCTAATGACAACACCCCCACATGCTAGAAACCCTAGTGGATCTTTCTGGTGGAAAGACATTATAAAATTATTTGGTAAATTCAAAGCTTTTGCAGTCTGCGATGTCAACTCTGGTGCTTCTATTTTCTTGTGGAATGATAATTGGATAGGGCAATCCCTGCTCACCCCACTTGTTCTCCTTCACCAGAAAGCCGAAGTGCTCTGTTAAATTCTTTGTTGATAACGACCCCAACAGAGTGTTTTTTTCTTCCTGTCTCTCCTCAAGCCTCAGATTAGTTCAATGCTTTACAACAGACTGTTGCCAATAGTGATAGGAACTACACTCTGAATGATAATTGGACATATAGCTAGGGCTCTAGCTACTCATCAACGAAAGCTTATAAATCTCTCCAAGGCACTATAGAGGCTTCCCCACTCTTCTCTTGGATCTAGAAACCAGGTAACCTGGGCAAACATAAGTTTTTTGCTTGGCTTTTAATCAAAGACAGACTAAACACTAGAAACCTCTTGAGAAGGAAAAACATGTTGTTAGAAGATTACACATGTGTCTTATGTAGCACCAATACTGAAGAATCCAGTTTCCATCTCTTTTTTGAGTGTCCCTTTAGCTCTGATTGCTGGCACTCGATTGGTATTCACTGGGAACTATCTATGCAACCTTTGGACATGATCATACATGCTAGAACAACCTTTGGCAATCATATTTTCAGAGAGATTTTCATCTCTTCTTGTTGGATGATTTGGAATGCTCCGAATGGGATCATCTTTGACAACAGCCTGTTCGCTTGCTGACTGGAAAGCCGCGCTCAAGGAGGAACTTGGCTTGGTGTGCATCAAGGCCAAGACAAGCATCTCAGAGCCCCTTGATTTGTGGAGAGAGAACCATTTGTAAATTTTCTTTCTTCTTTCTCTTTGGACTTTGCAAGCCTTGTAGCTTGTACAGTTATTTGTTTGTATTCTTTCTGTACATATTAATAAAAAAGCAAAAAATAGGTAGGGACCTTCCCTGCTGATTTCCTCAAAAAAACTGAAGAATAACAAATGTGGAAGTTCATACACCACCACACTCTACAATAGTTAGTATAGTGATTGAACATAACTAAACTGGTAGTTGAACCGTTGAAAAACTGAATTAGATATTATACCAGCTTTATTTACTTAAAAGATCGTAGGTACAGTCAAACCGGTAAAACGAAATAAACCCTAGACATCGTCTCTACATTGCCACCCCTCACCAAACCTCACATATATTCATTACCTTGGTCGTGTTTTAGATCTTCTTCCTAATGTTCATTAGCTAGTCAAGTAATTTCTATCTCGTGCAAGCAGTGAGAAACCCATCACTTACTTGACTCCTATACATTCTAAGTGCATATGTTACATTCTATATACAGTCATGACTCCAAGGTATGAGAGTGAATAAGGACTTAGGCTAACCTAGGTGCATTATATGGGACCTAGTCAAATACTTTAGTATACATGACATGCATAAGTAGTATATATTCAGTTATGCATTTGCAAAAGGAGAGAATGCATAGGGGCCTACCTTGGTGCTCGACTTGAGGTTCAATGAACTCAGGTTTGGCAACAAAACTCGGGGTCGTGCTCAATGGTCCCTCCTCAATTGCTTTGATTTGTATATGAATGCAATGGTGTATAAGGAATCAGGATGCATAAGAAGTTCATTGCTTATGCATGGAGAGATAGATTGACTTTAGATACAACATAGACATAAATAGGGACAACGAGAAGCCGATTAAGTTGGCCTGAAGGGTTCCATGTTGATTCTAGAAGAACTCACCAAATCCTAGTTAAGATGAGTGATAGTGACCAAGGTTGAGGTCATTTCAGAACTTCTTGCTTCTCATCTCCGATCCACCAAATGCAAGGGATAATGAGCTCTCCTAGTTCAATCCCTAGTAATGATGGGGACTCGGGATGGTGAGAACTTGATGAAGATCGTCCCTGCCTTCCTTTTGGTGTCCTCCTCCATCTTCCTTCTCCTATCCTCCTTCTCTTCCTTGTTCTTGGTGTTATTTGCTTTTCTTGACTAGAATGAGAGGGAGATAAGAGTGAGAGAGAGTGACTGTTGTGCACGGTGTGGAGATTAAGGATGGCAACGGGTCGGGTTCGGATCGGGTGGAGTCTCTGTGCACCCAAAACCGAAACCCGAAATCGAAACCCGAACCCGAACCGAAAACCGATTCGGGTGGAAATCCATCACCAAAACCAAACCCGCGGATACCCGAAACCCGAACGGATACTCGAAACCTGAAATGGATACCCGAAACCCACGGATAAATATACACATATTCGCATGTATAAATAAGAGGCAACAAATAATAAATATTTTCATGAGTCAATTTTGAATAGATTTAATAATCTAAGTAAACAAGTTATTATTAGCATATTATAAAACATGAGTTTTAATTCCAAATGATTTATTTTGGATATCCATTGGATATCCACGGGTGAAAAACCAAACCCGAAACCGAACCCGATACCAAACCCGAAACCGAACCCGAAAACCGTGGGTGAAAAACCATCCCCAAACCCAAACCCGCAGGACCCGAAACCCGCGGGTATCCGACTCGAACCCGATCCGCTGCCATCTCTAGTGGAGATGGTGCTACCTGGGCTGACAGGTGGGGCAAAAGGAGAGAAAAGCTAGACAGCTCAACTCTGGTTGTTATGTGTTCTGGGGACCATAGTTGTCGGACTATTCGTCGTTCCACAATAGTGTCACAGTTAACTGCTTTTGACATAGAATTTTAGCAACTAAGTTTTTGATTGATGCATCGAGGATGGTAAACATGATTATCAACATATGCAATGACACCCGGATTATTACAACTAAAAAATTCCAATACAAACATCTAGATTTTGATCTCTTCAACTTCCCTCAAGCTGAAAAATCACAAACCGGTAATAAGCTGGCTTAAGAAAAATCTCAAGCTGTGCCAGAAAACATCCTTATGAAACATCAAATTAAGGCATTAATACAACAATGTATGGCTTTAAAAAGATATTTAGACAGGTTATAGCTTACTATATATGCCGCCAATATGTTTGTGGAGTTGGTGCGATTATGTTTTACAATTTACACAGTTTAACTTATTTTTGTACTCCTCCGTTCCAAATTGTAATTTATTTTAGCTCTACAGTCTGTCTAATTTTAACCAAGTTTATAAAAAAAATACATTGACATATAAAATATTGAACAAGACAGTATCAAATATATGTCATGACGCATTACTAAATCTATCTTGATGTTTTAGACATTAGTGTATATATTTTTTTTATAAATTTAGTTAAAACTAAAACTAGAGAAGTTTTATTTAGGACAAACCTAGATGGACTAAAACGGAGAGAGTACGTATTATTAAGTTGGGCTCGTTTTCACCTTATTATTGTTCTACCTGTCTACAAATCGAGCCTAATTTTCAGCGTAAACGGATTTGATTATGACCGTTGTCTTTTAGTGCCGTTGCAGGTAAATAACTAGATTCCGCATGTTTTTTCTCTTATGAAAAACATCGGTAGATGCTCATACACATGACACATGCACATTTATGTAACACGCACGTTTGCGCTTCACTCCTATCATGTATTTTTTTTCTTATGAAAACACGGTACATGCTTATCAGATTTTAAACTCGAAATCTTAAATTTTTCAAAAGACAGGATGCTGATATGGTATAATTGTATAGTTGTAGTTCTAAATATGATATATAACTTTGTTGTTAACGACTTTTCTATCTGAGATCATTTAGAGACCCAAATATTATTTTTTAAAATTCTCAATTTTGAAATTCATTTTTTCTAAAAAAATCAAATGACCTTGGAGGCCCAAATATCTGTTTTAGTTTTTAACATTTTAAAATTCAATTTGTTCAAATTTTCAAATGACTTCGGACATTGGCATGATTCTAGTCTAGACCAAAGTTACAGATCTCAATATGGTCTATAACTTTGTGATTGAAAATCCTTTTATTTGAAATCATTTAGAGGTTCAAATATTTGTTTTAAGTTCTCTAGTTATTAAAGTTATTTATTTTTTTTGTAACAATCTTGGATGGAGAGATGCTCTATACCAAATTTGAGGTGCTTGAATAGATTAAAACTTTATTGTTGATTTTTCTTCAATTGAGGTCATTATAGGAGCTTAAAATTTAATAAAAGATGGTGCGAAAAAAAACTAATTAAACATATTAACTAAACCCACCAACGAAACCACTATAAACTATTTTATGAGAGTAATTTATTCATTTTTTATGCCTCAATACTTCAACTATAAGTTATGAACTTGCGCACAAACTCATATCACACATCATACACCGTACATAAGTTAGGCCTACTACACCTATATATCTAAAGAAACACATGATGGGCGCACATTGACCATTGTGGAACTTTAGCGCTTGAGGCTGCAAAGAAAATAGGGATAAACCCCCAGTGCGAAACTTGTGTTGTGTCGAGCTCGAACCCAAGCCGTGGGTGCTCCACTGAGCAAGCCCCACCACTGAGCCATCGGCTCGTTCGCTAATTTAATCAGAAAGTTAAGGGGTAGGTTCTTTGGTATTTGAGATTGAGGATGTTTTTTTTAAAAAAATCGGTGATAGGTTCAGAAAGTTCACAAGTAAACCACTCGTTTATATTTAACAAGAAACATACCTCGCGCGTTGCCGCAGAAATTGCTGATGATTTGGAATAAAATTATTTATATAAAGGGATAAACAATTATAAGTTAATGTTAGTGGATGACGTGACACGTTGATATGGACAATTAAATGCATGTTAGTGGATGATGTGTTTTGCTGACATGTAGATTATAATTGCAAATGCTAGTTGCCCATAAATGCATTCGATAGTGGACTGATGAGGTGGATAGCTTGCATTTTGAGAGAAATAGCTAGTGGGGAATGCATCCGATAGTGGACTGATAAAGTGGATAACTTGCATGTTAAGAGAAATAGCTAGTGTAGAGTTTACAAGAGTATATAGATAAGGTGTTGATAAAACACATATAACTCCTCCGCTAACCATAAGTTTGGTTGATTTGGGCAAGGGAAATTTTACAATTCGCTGTTTTATGCCACCACTTCAATCATTCGATGACTATGATCTGTACTTGTTTCCCAAAACATCACGCCTAGAACAGTGCATGCATTAAGTCTGTGTCGCCGTATCGGTGGTTGTGGCTCGCTCTGGTACGCCGTCGTCTTCATCTTGGCCGACCTCCTTGTCTTGTGGTGTCCAAGGCAGCCAGCCCTCCGAGCGCAGGCCCTCCAGGACAAGGTCGCTGTCGTCGTGGTAGCTGTCACGGTAGGTCTCCATGTCGTCGTCCCTCATGCGTGCGACAGCCGACCACAGGAGGTCCCTCTTCCACTCCGGCATCCGCGGGAAGCCGCAGTGCTTCTCCCCGAACTCGTCGCAGTACTCGAAGTCGAAGAAGATGGCATGCGAGAGGCGCCTGGGCACGCCGGCCATCTCCCTGGCGCGGTGGTACTCCTCGGCGGAGCGCAGCATCTCCTCCTCCGACGGCAGCGGCCTCCGGCCGGACAGCACCTGCGCCACCCACCTCGCCTGCGCCTCGTAGAACAACGGCACCAGCACCAGCCTGGGCAACCCCACGAAGGAGAGCGACGGCGCCAGCGCCGGCGGGAAGGTGTGCTCGAACAGCGGGCCGACGCGGTCGTCGTCGACGGTGACCAGCGCTCCCGTGTTCAGGAACGGGAACGAGAATCTGTACCCAGTGCAGTAGATGATGGAGTCGGCGACGACACACGAGCCGTCGGCGAACATTACCTGTCCATGCTCGCAAAGGCACTCGATCTGGAGGTGCAGGTGCAGGTTGTGGTGTCTGGACACAGCCTTGGCCACGCCGGGAGTGATGCCCTCCATGGACTTGACGCTGACGTGCACCTCCCTCGCCACCCTGGAGAGCTCCAGCGCGATGTCCTTGCCGCTCTCATGGAAGCCCACGACCACCACCACCTCGCCGTGGAAGGAGTCGGGGACCCGGTACGAGTGGGAGTGCAGCTGCCTCCTGCTCCACTTGTCCATGCCGTTGATGGTTGGGAGCCTTGGCTGGGTGTACTGGCCGACGGCGACGACGACGGCGTCGAACACCTCCTCCGTGGTGACCACCTCGCCCTCGAAGTCACCATGCATGGAGTTGGCGTTGGCGCACCTCACTGTCCAGCGATTCGCGCCGTCGTCAGCGGCGCGCGACGGCGCCAGGCCGACCTGCAGGACCTTGGTGTTGAGCCTGACGACGTCCATAAGCCCGAACGCGTCGCAGAAGTTCCTAATGTACCTCAGGAACTCGTCGTGCCCCGGGTACCGCCGGGCGTCGCCGGTGCCGTCGTTGCTGGGGAAGAAGGGAAAGTCGGAGAAGGCCGTGAGCTCCCTCGGGCTGATTAGCCGGACGGAGGCATACATGCTGCTGTTCGCGCCGGCCGCGCCGAGGGGGTCGCCGGCGTCCGTCCTCGGGTCGTACAGCCACTGCCCGCCGACCCCGCTGCTCTGCTCCATGACCGTCACGTCGTGGCCCTCCCGGAGCAGCTCGCGGGCAGACGCCAGCCCCGCCACGCCGGCGCCGACCACGCACACCTTCTTGGATGATACCATCTGGCCTCGCCGCCGGTCTTCTCTCCTTCAACTGAAGTGAAGGAAAAATGGCTGAAACCATTTCATGAATCACGGAAAACCAAGTGCGCGCGGTTGGAACAAATTTTATCGTTGAGCCAAAGGCACTTGAATTATTTTCCCTTTTCTGATGTGTTTCGGTTGCAGTATAGACCAATGCAAGCACTGTTTGAAAAGGAAAGCTGTGATGATGTGTCGCTATGATCATTATTGATATTTAGTCATTTTCCCATTGGAAACATACAAAGATATCTTTTGTAACAGGCTGATAAGGTTTTGTCTAACGGTAATGCAAGGTATATATAGAGCGTCCGACGGTGCTGATGGTAGGCCACGATGCAGCCAAGGACAGCCTTTTAAAAATCACCTCACCGTAGCACCGCGACAGCTCTTCGCTCCACCTCAGCGACGGCGCTCTCCACCACGCCTCCCTCTCCATTGGCCCTCCGCTCCGCCGGACGGTATCTTCTCCGTGCCAGAGCACGGCAGCCCATCTTCCTCCCTCTCCACCGCACCTCCCGCCCGCCATGGCCTTGTCCAACACGCGGACCCGCCGTAGCCTTCTCCACGGGACCTGCCATGGCCTTCTCCAAAGGAGCAGCGAGCTCCGCGCCACCTGCAAACTTTACAATGGTGAACTCCACGCACCGACAAGTCTCCATTCCCAAGCAGCAAGGAGATATTGCGCTAAAAGTGCATATTGCAAACGTATGTTTCAAGTGTTTTAGAGGTATGTTGGAAGTGTTTCATATGGATGTTGCAAAAGTAGATTGGGATGTTGCATATGCCGTAAGTGTTTCAGAGGCATGTTGCAAGCGTTTGCCCAAAGTGTTTCATTTGTTTCAGACATATGTTGCAAGCGTTTTTTATCTAGATGTTTCATATGTTTCACAAAATATGTTGCAAGGGTATGTTCCAAATGTTTCAGTTGTTTCATTCTTATGTTGCAGTAAGTGTTTTCATGTTGCAAGTGTTTTATCTACATGTTGCATGTGTTTAACACATATGTTGCAAGTGTATGTTTCAAATATTTCATCTGCTTCAGACTTATGTTGCATTCAAGTATTTCATGTTGCAAGTGTTTCGTGTTTCAGATGTATGTTCAAAGAGTCAAGGTGCACGGCCCGGGCGCTGGGGAAGGGATGCGGCAAGCTGAGGGCTGGCAGAGGGGGCGCACAACGCGCATGGGGTGCCAGCGGACGGGGCGTGTTCGTCATCATCCGGGCTCCCGGGTCTCAGCCGCGCGGAGAGAGAGAGAGGAAGGGTCAGGGGGAGGAGTGGTGGGAGCAACTGGGGTACGCGTACCGGGCAGGGCAAGGCGAACAGGGGCGGGGTACACATGTGGGGCGGGATGAGGCAGACAGGGGACGAACATGCGAGTGCAGCAGCGATAAGGCACAGCGGCAGGCTCGGGCAGGCAGGCTGGGGCAGCAGCATGCGCCGGGCGTCCAAACACGCTCATCTGCTCTGGACGTCCGGGCGCTAGTAGTTCCCTTTGTCTAAGGTGCTTGTCAGTCCTATGTGAGGTACGATGTTTCTGTTAACCCGCTAGTATGTGGTGGTCTGTTGCAGATAACATATTTTGTAAAAATAACGTAGAAAAAAATCTGTTTCAAACCTTGCAGGGTGTAATATGATTATTTTTCCTTGTCCCCCATGTCTGTCCTATTATTGGCAAACTTTGTGGATTTGTCTCGTGTGACCTACAACATGTATCGGTGAACACATGCACACATCTAGAAAAGAACTGTTGGACCTACTGTTTCAGATTTCTGAAGAACAATCTTGTTTGTAATTGTACTAATAATACATCCACATCCAAGTGATACGAAATCTCGGCACAGCACCGCGTGATGATGAAGATGAGAAGGCAAGACACGAACCGGGCCAGTCAAGTGGTGGGCCTCAACGGAGCCTGCGTGCTCCCAAGCCACAACACCTAATCAGATAACAGACACAATAAAACAATTTGGGCCTCTTTGGCCCTTTTCCAATCATTTTCATCCTAGACAGACACAAGAATTTCTCAAAAAAAAAAAGACAGACACAAGAAAATTAAAGAATAACATATGCGGAAGTTTATACACCACCACACCCAACTATATAGCTACTAGGACTGAACCAAACGGGTAGTCGAACCATTAAAAGACCGGACCAGAGATTATAATCGATCGATTCATTGAAAAGATCATCAATATGATTGAACTAGTAAAACCGATACAAAATAGCCAGGTTTTTTTATCGAACTGTTATGTTCTGTCTGAATCGGAGGGGTCTAATTGGATGTTGATCTCATGTGTCCAGTATACATATATAGGATGACAGGACAGAGGACGCAGGAGCAAGCCGGTGGGGGTGGCCCACTGGGTCATTGGCGCACAAGTAGTGGGAGAGGGGAGGGAGTCTGGCGCGTGGATGTTTGTAGGGCTGGGCACTTTTAAACCGGAAACAAAAAATTGATTCAAAATATTAGTATTTTTTGTTTTTGGTTTCGGCTTTGGTTTTAGTATGTGCGATTTTTGGGTATCAGCTTCGGCTTTGGTTCTATGAGCAAACCGAATCGTGAAGCCAAGAATCAAATGCTTTCCTCTCCTCAGAATAAAGAAACGACGACCGTTGACCCGTACTCTACCTATCCTTTTCTCTTGGCCTCTCATTTCCTCCTCCATCCGACCAATCCTCCTCAGACATTTGTGGGCGATGGTGGCCTACATCCTTGGTGGTAGGGGCATGACCGAGCAGCTTGGGGTGCTTCTTGGCAGTGGCCAGTTGGGGTACATTAGCACGGGGGTGGGGCAAGGCAGCACCTCAGCTACAGGGCAGTGCGTGGGTGCCGGCGAGGATCCTCAGCGTCAAGCAGTGGGCACAGGGCTCCTCCGTGCCACCCAAGGGGCGGCCGACAGCGCATCTCCTCTACGCTTCTATGGCAGAAAAAACCCAGTAGCCCATCTCTGTGGCTCTATTGCGGCCAAGCTAATAAATAGCGTACAGCGGGTTGGTAGCGAATTGGCGTCGAGGTAGCGGATTGCGGATAGCGGGTGATATTGCGGACGATAAGTTTTAATAGCGGCACCCGATAGTCACATATAATTTTAAGTACATATATCATGAATAATGAGTATAAATAATTTTAAGTGCATATATCATGAATAATTTTAAATTCCATAGCCGATGCGTAAGTATTTAAATTTAGGGTATGAGTCATAGTGGGTTGGACTAATTAGTGATATTTGCTTCCATGCTATTGCAGCCTGCTACGCGCAATTGCAACCGCAAATATCGGCCCGCTATTCAGAATTGCGGCCGCAAAGTTCCACGATGCAAAGTTCAGAGCGTTACCTCATAGTTGTAGCGGCAATGGACCGCTACCGCTATTGCGGGTGCAATTGCGGCTGCTACCGCCGCTATTTATTATCTTGATTGCGGCATCGGAGGGGCATCGGCAAGCGGCAGCGGCGAGGCTACGTGGATGGCCGATCGGAAATCTTTGATCTTCCAAGCAAGGTGCTTCTTCTTTCTTCGATGTGTTGTCTATTTGGATCAACCGAAACCAAACCGAGGAAAATCAACACCGAAGTTGTCGGTTCCTTGTTCTGTGACAAACCGATCAGCTCTCAGATTCTGCAAACCAAAGTTTCAGGGAACCAAAGAAACTGAACTGAATTGTCGATTAAAGCTGATTGCCCAGTCCTAGATGGTTGTGATAATGTGCCTCCTTTTTAGATCATCAAGAAGCTTAAAATCACTACATTTATTAAGCCTTATATCCATTTCATAATCTAATTAAACATTGGTGCTTCTTGCAATTAAATCTACAAATGAAGACCAATGTTGATTATGTTTTGACGTTAAAGAAAGATAATCCTAAAACAAATAAATGCTATTGGAGAATATTATGGAGGGAGAACAACCAAGAAAGTCAATAGTTACTATGATTAACTAGCTAACTACTTGTGTATTGTATAGAAGAACTAGGACATGGCGTAAGGAAAAAAAACCCATAGCAATAATGAAAAAACAAAGCAGGGGCGTGAATTGGTGATTTTTGCTAAGTGTGAAGCCAACTACAGAGGTGGTCTCTAGGGTTGAATGGCAATTCTAGAAGAACTCACCAAAAACCTAGCTAAGAATGAGTGACAGTGACCAAGGTTGATGTAGAGGTCATTTTAGAACTTTTTGCTTCTCCCCTTGCTTCTCTTCACCAAAATGCATGGGAGAATGAGCTCTCCTGCTCGATCCCTAGTATTGATGCAGACTTGGGGATGGTGGGAACTTGACGAAGGTCATCCTTGCCTTCTTCTTGGTCTCTCCTCCTCCTTTCTTCTCCTATCCTCCTCTTTGTAGCTCGACTCTGGCAATTGCGTGTTCTAGCGGAATGTCCGGTGGTGTTTGTTGGAATGTTCGTCGAGACACAAGACTGACAAACTCTGACTGACTTAGCGTTGTTGATGCCTGACCGTCCGAGGTAGTTTAATTTCTAGACTGTCCACCACTGCATAGCAATGCCAGACATATAATTTTCACAATTAAATTTTTGATTGATGCATTGAGGATGGTGGACATGATTATCAACATATACAATGCTCTGATCGTAATAACTAATAATTTCCAACACAAACATCTAAATCTTGATCTCTTTATCTTCCCTCAAGCCAAAAACAGCTCAAGCAGGTAATAAACTGGGGTAAGAAAAATCTTAAGCGGTGCTAGAAAATGCCCTCACGGACCACAAATTAAGTCATAGATACAACAGTGGACGGCTTTAAAAATACTCGGGCGAGAGTTTAAGCTTACTGTATATGTACTACATATGTTTGTGGACTTGCATTGGTGCGATTATGTTTTTCACATTTTAACTTATTTTTGTCCTCCCTCTATTTTAAATTGTAATTCGTAGTGAGTTTGTACAATTTTGACCAAGTTTATAAAACAATATATTAACATTTATAATATTAAATAAATACATTATGAAATCTAATTTGATGTTTCAGATATTTGTGTATTTTTTCTATAAATTTAGTCAAAATTAGAGAAGTTTTATTTAAGACAAATATAGGATGACTTATAATTGAAACGGCGAGAGTACATATAAAGTTTGGCTCATTTTCAACTTACTCTTCTACACGCCTACAATTTGAGCCTAATTTTTAGTGTAAACGGATTCGATTGCGACCGTTGTCTTTTGGTGTCGTTGCAGGTAAAAGAAAACTAGACTCAACAATCAGCATTTAAATTTTGTTATGAAAACACGGTAGATGCGAGATGCTAATACTAATACGCATGGCATGCACATTTATGTAAACGCACGCATGTGCTTCACCACTATTAAGATGGACAAGAATCATGACGGATATAGACGGTCAAACGAATGGTATAGCCCTAGCACTATTGAGCACAACACTAATAAACACTACTCCCTTCATTCTAAATTATAAGGTGTTTTGACTTTTTAAGATTCATAACTTTTGCTATGCACCTAGATGTATATTATATCTAGATACATAGCAAATGCTATGAATCTAGAAATACCAAAATGTATTATAATTTAAGACAGAGGAAGTATAGTTTAATTGCGTCATGCCATGCCGGCAGGTCATGCCTAACTCTTGGTCTAGGCACGGCCCTACAACCTGTTTGTCGTGCCAAACCAGTCCGATGAGCAAGGCGGCCTAGCGGGCCCGTGCCAGAGTCCGATGCGCAAGGCCATGCTGCCCTGCTGTCACTGTGCTTTCAGGAAAAAGGCCCTTTATTGTTTGGATAATGGATACACATGACTATAGTTACTAGTTGGGGCTAAATGTTAGCCCAAATTAGATATGATTGATTAGTTAATTGGCTAATAACTAATTGAAGATTTGGATAAAAAAATTAGCACACCTATTAGTCTTTTTTTGTTTGGATGCAGTAGAGCTAATTTTAGCTAATTTTTAGTTATCATTAGTCATTGTATCCAAACAAGCCATGTATGTTGCTCTTTGTCGATCCAATTATTAGAGTCCATCAAGCATCTACTATAATATATATAAGGACAAGATCAGGCCATATAATACTTGGGCTGGCACTCTAAATGAGTTGTAGCCACACATGACTCTATGCATTGGGCCGGGCCGCTAACCATCCAAACTTGGTTGAGTTGGGCAAGGGAATTTGACAATGGGAATGACTAGCACCGGATGTCCAGAGCGAGGACGCGTCCAAACACCCGCACCCTCCCCGCCTGCTGCACCCGTCCCGCCTGCCTATCTTTTCAAAAAAAAAAGTCTGCCCTGCCTGCCCGCATGCAACTTCTGCACCTGCATGTCCCGCATACAATTGCTGCGCCTTCAAACCTGCCCATGCATGCTAGTGCGCCTACGCATGCCGTTGCGTGCCTCATGCCTGCTAGTGCCCACTTCGTGCCTGCTGATGCGCACGCAGGTGGGGATCGCATTTTATGCTCCCGCTTCTTACGCCTGCTAATGTTGTAACATGAAAACACTTCTGCAACATATATCTAAAACAGGTGAAACATTTATAAACATACGTTTGCAACATATGTACATAGCAACTACAACATCCAGATAAACACATTTATAACATATGTCTGAAATATATGTGAAACATTCTGAAATAGACGCTTGCAACATATGTTTGAAACATATGTAACATCCAGATGAAACACTTGCAGCATAGGTCTAAAATAGGTGAAACATTTGGAACATACATTTGCAACCTACATGTATAGCCACTGTAACATATACAATATCTAGAAAAAACACTTGCAACATATGTTTAAAACAGCTGAAACATACACTTGCAACACGTGTATAGCCACTGCAACATACGCAATATCAGATCTACTTTTGCAACATCCAGATGAAACATATGCAACATACATTTGAAACACACGAAACATACGGTTGCAGCATCCAATGGAGTCTAATTGACGCGGCGCGGGGGAGGGTAGCGTGAGGCGCGGGCGGCGTGAGGCACGAGCGGGGCGTGAGGCATGAGGCACAGGCGGCATGCACGGCACGAGGTGCGAGGCGAGAGGGGGGGGTGCACGTGGCGGGTCTGGTGTGAGGTGTACAGGGGCGCATGACGCGAGGCGGGTTCATGCGACCGTGCGAGGTGCGAGTTTTTTTTTAGGAAAGTGCGAGGCGCAGGATGCAGGGACGCTTAAGGCGTGAGACGTGAGGGGGCAAGGACATCAGGAGCGTTGCCGTTTTAAATTCGCGGTTTTATGTCACCACTTCAATCATTATGATTTGTACTGTTTCCGAAAATATCACGACTATGATTTGTACTTGTTTCCCAAAATATTACGACTAGCTAGAGTAGTGGGTCTTCGTGGCGTTAGTCGTGGATCTGGTACGCCGTCGTCTTCATCATCTTGGGCGACCTCCTTGTCTTATGGCGTCCTAGTCCTAGGCAGTCACCAGCCCTCGGAGCGCAAGCCCTCCAGCACAAGGTCGCTGTCACGGTAGCTCTCCACGTCGCCGTCCCTGAGGCGTGCAACAGCCGACGACAAGAGGTCCCTCTTCCACCCCTCCAGCGGCGGGAAGCCGCAGTGCTTGACCCCAAACTCGTCGCAGTAGTCCATGTCGAAGAAGATGGTGTGCGAGAGGCGCCTGGGCACGCCGGCCGCCTCCCTGGCGCGGTGGTACTCCTCGGCGGCGCGCAGCATCTCCTCCTCCGGCGGCAGCGGCCTCCGGCCCGACAGCACCTGCGCCACCCACCTCGCCTGCGCCTCGTAGAACCGCGGCACCAGCACCAGCCTGGGCACGCCCACGAAGGACAGCGACGGCGCCAGCGCCGGCGGGAACGTGTGCTCGTACAGCGGGCCGATGCGGTTGTCGTCAACGGTGAGCAGCCCTCCCGTGTCCAGAAACGGGAACGAGAAGTCGTACCCAGTGCAGTAGATGATGGAGTCGGCGACGACACACGAGCCGTCAGCGAACATTACCTGCCCATCCTCACACAAACACTCGATCTGGAGGTGCAGGTGCAGGTTGTGGTGCCTGGCGACAGCCTTGGAGACGGCGGGAGTGAGGCCCTCCATGGACTTGACGCTGACGTGCACCTCCCTAGCCACTCCGGAGAGCTCCTGCGCGATGTCCTTGCCGCTCTCATGGAAGCCCACGATCACCACCACCTCGCCGTGGAAGGAGTCGGGGACCCGGTACGAGTGGGAGTGCAGCTGCCTCCTGCTCCACTTGTCCATGCCGTTGATTGTTGGGAGCCTTGGCTGTGTGTACTGGCCGACAGCGACGACGACGGCGTCGAACACCTCCTCCGTGGTGATCGCGTCGCCCTCGCAGTCACCACGTCGCGACCACCTCACCGTCCACCGCTTCACGGCGTCGTCAGCGGCCAGCGGCGGCGCCAGGCCGACGTGCAGTACCTTGGTGTTGAGTCTGACGACGTCCATGAGCCCGAACACGTCGCAGAAGTCCCTGATGTACCTCAGGAACTCCGCGTGCCCCGGGTACCGCCGGGCCCGGGCGTCGCCGGTGCCGTCGTTGCTGGGGAAGAAGAGGAAGTCGGAGAAGCACGCCAGCTCCCTCGGGCTGACGAGCCGGACGGAGGCGTACATGCTGCTGTGCGCGCCGGCCGCGCCGAGGGGGTCGCCCCCGTCGGTGCTCGGGTCGTACAGCCACTGCCCGCCGACGCCGCTGCTCTGCTCCATGACCGTCACGTCGTGGCCCTCGCGGAGCAGCTCGCGGGCAGAAGCCAGCCCCGAGACGCCGGCGCCGACCACGCACACCTTCATGGACGAAACCATCTCCGCCTCGCCGCCGGTGGACCTGCAGACACACTGCTCGTCGGATATTGGCTGGTTAGTCTTGGTCAGGGCGTCCCTGATGGCGTCTGTGCTCCAAACTCTGCAACTGCAAGGCGCCAAGATCGTCAATACACAGTAGGTGTGCTGCTGATGCAGCGATGCTTGACCTCTAAATAGGCCCATTTAGATATCTCGTCAGGGCGGCGGCGTCCGGCCACCAGGACCAGGGCGTCCCTGTCGCGTCGGGCGTCGGCGTCATGCGGCGGCGTCCGGCCACCACGACCAGGACGTCCCTGTCGGGTCGGGCGTCGGCGTGTTTCGATCTCCTCAGCTCCGATCGACGGATAGAGATTAGAATACCGATCGACGGATAGAGATTAGAATACAAGAAACCAAAAGGAACGCGTGTACCTACTGAGGTACGAGGACAGCCTTGCCGCGTGAGCCGCGTCCTGGGCCTTGCGACTTCCGCTTCCGTGATGGATGGTAAGATCGGTGATCCAGGTGATTTTTTTTATATTATGAATACATGTATAATACGTATATTATATTGGTTGCTTGCCGGACAGACAGGCATGCTGTGGCATACCCTGTGGCTCCGCCACTGACAAAGAACGTCCACAATCACTGTAACGACTCAACAAACCATCAGCCTGTTCGTTTCGCTGGATCAGCGGAATCAGCAGCCATCCAGCAGTGTTTTTCTCTCACAACAAACCAGCGAACAGTACTTTCAGCCACAATAAACCAGCGAAACGAACAGGCTGTCAAATTATGGTACAGGTTGAACATTTGTGTCAAACCAAAGCAATGTGAACATTATACCACTTATTACATGCTCATACATTGGACTATTACAACAACAGATATCCGATCAAAAACTTCATTTCCCAAGCGTATCATATACAAAGGCACAATCTTACACAACTATACACCCGTGTACCAAGGACACAGAGCCCCCAAGAAGAAATGACTTCACTTTGTTAGGGTCTATTACAGCAATTAGGTCCAAGTTTGGATTTACCACCACCGCACCAGGCTCACGGTATTGGCAACTCTTACGATTCCTCGTTCTTTACTGGAGTCCACTGTGCAGCTTCTTTCTTTCTCCTGATAAGAAATCCAAAGGAAAATCCCAGGAGCAGTGCAAACAATACACTGCCTCCGATTTCCAAGTACAATGGAGATATTTTTCGCACGGTGCTGACTCCTGTGCCATGTTTAGTATCATCCACCACCTCAGCAACACTACTGTTACTAGATACGAGGCCGGAAAATATCTCCACCATATCATGGACTTGCCCATCATGGTTCCCCACATAGGTTAATGTTAGCTTCTCCCTTGTTGCTACAAGCCTTGTGTATCCAAACTCACCGCCACGGTACATGGACCTCTCAGGCTGTGGAAAGATGGGGACGTCTGGGTGATCAGGCCTCGGTTGCCATATGGGTTGCCAGTCTTGCCCGCCCATCCCAATCACAAGATGCACAGGAGCACCAGAGTATTGGAAGCTTGATGAAGTGTTGACACATTGGAAGTTCTTCATCGGGCAGAACCTCTCATACCTGTGGACATGTCCCCATAGTGCAAGGGTCACATTGTATGTCACCAGCAGCGGTTCCAAATGCTGGAGCATCTGCTGTTTCAAGGCTGCGTCCCTGGTTTCATCACTTGAGGTGTACATGGGGCGGTGGCCCTGAAAAACAACAAATGGTGTTCTACTTCGGTTCACCTTCTCAAGATCCGCTTTCAAGAAGTTGTACTGATCACTGCCCTGAACAAAATTTGTTTCGGTTGACATGTAGACGAAATGCACCACACCTGAGTCAAAGGAGTAATAAAGATTCCTGGTGTCTGGGCCACCATTACCAGTTGGTAGAATAGAATTGCCAGGCATTCTGAACTTGACGCTATACGGTATTCCACATTCGCCTCCACCATCCTTTCCATATGTAGCCCACCATGGTTTCCAAGGTTGAGATGGCCAATCATACTCATGATTTCCTATACAGACATGGTATGGGGTATTGGCAGCAATTGGCTCAATCTGACTGAAGAAATGATCCCATACCCAAGAATAACCTCTAGCATAGCTGATGTCCCCAATGTGTGAAATAAAGGCGGGTTTATCCCCAAGGGCTTCAATATCACGAAGGATCCACTTTACAGTGGACAAGCTCTCATCTTGTGTGCGAATGTAGGTGTGATAAGGCACATAAGTTCCCATGTCACCAAACAGAAATGTGTTGGTCTCATTGGCTTCACTGTCACGTGAAATAAAGCTGTATATCTCACTCCATCCTCCAGTGTCACTACCAACCTGCCAAAATGATTGAGTTGATTAAATTTAATAAATGAGAAGAATATATATAAAAAGCATGCTCACAAGGAAAAAAGGTTTGTGGGGTTTAACTCCCCACAAAACTGGATCCTAGTTCCAGTATTCAGAACAAAAATCTAAATTTTACAGAATTACTATTTCCAAATACTAAAAGATCTGATGTACAAACTCTTCACTCAAACAGAAGTACTAGTGCTTAAATGCTTACTGAGCCTTCCAACAATCTAGTAAATTCTCAGTAACCTACACTTCAGGCAGCAGTATACTAACTTCAGCTCTTCAATGGAATGCTCATAGGTCATACTTAAGTGCTTACGGAGCCTTCTAACAATCTAGTAAATCCTCAGAAACCTATGGTTCAGGGATGAATATACTAACTTCAGTTCTTCAATGGAATGCTCATAGATCATACTTCAAGTGTTAGTGCTAGCTACACCAATACAGCTGGTTGCATTGAATCCTATTTGCTATTTTGTGGTACATCCAGTCAATGCTGAGCACTTCAAGATTCAGTATACAAGGCTTGAAATGTTCATATTCACTACACCAACTTCACCTCCTTAGGATTCAGTGCTAACTACACTACTTTTATTGGGTATATTGGCATTTCTGACCATATTTGCAATTAAGTAATACAAGTACATTCTGAACATTTCAAAATCAGTCCAATGACAATTTACATAAGCAACTACCAGTACATACATACAACTAATGTGAAGCAGCAACCTAAGAACAAGTTATAAGACAACAAACTGTTAGCAAGTGAGAATACTCCTCTTTAATGAACTCTCACTATGCATACTTTCAAGATCACAGAACTTGAGAATCAAAGCCTTATTATGGCACATATGCTGAATGCAAATTCAATATTTTTCCTGCACCCTTCCAACACAATAGCTACAGTGCTTCAGATATCTCCACTAGGAACTGTTTAACTAATGACTAACAAATCTTACTATGTCACCAATGCTGAACCAATAAATCTTACTATGCCGCTAATGCTGAATCAACAAATCACTATGCCGCTAATTCTGAATCAACACTATTTAATCTTAGGAACACAATGATCCATCCAGCACACTCTAAAGCACAATTAATTCCAGCCCTTGTGCACCTCAGGTAACCCAACTGCAACATTAGGCTGCAGCATATATGGCTCCAGAGGAGCTAGTACCTTTCCTTTTCTGGGACAAAATTTACATAAGTAAAATACTGTTTTTTTTAATAAAAAACTGATATAGAGCCAAATTGTAACTAAAATCAGAAAATTTGAACCATTCCAAGTTACAGCAGGGGATAATTCACAGTATATACCTTGTAAAAGTACCTCCTTCCAGGCTCCAATCCCTTCATGAGGCCGTCGAAGACGAATCCCGGATCCCTCCAGGCGACGCTGCTGTTCGCCGGCCAATCGCACATGTGCTTCTGCTCGTACGTGCTCACATCCGTGCCCACCTCCTTCCACTCCTTCTCGTCCTCCTTCTGCAGCCCGTACCTGACGACCCTCTTCCCGCGGTCGCCGCACACGAACAGGACCCGCATCTCGTCGATCCCATCCGCGAACGCGAGGTGCACCTGCTCGGGGCGCGCGGGGTCGCCGACGGAGACGTCGGCGGAGACGGCGACGCGGTGCTTGCCGTGGGGGAGCGGGTTCCGGTCATGGTCGATGTGGTGGTAGGAGTACTCGTTGGCGGGCCAGCGGAAGAGGCGGAACTGGTAGGGCGCGCGCAGGGTCGGGAGGCGCGGGAGGGAGAGCTCCCCTGAGCCGCCGCGCCAGGAGGTGGAGCCGTTGAGGAAGAGGTAGCCGAGGAAGTCGCGGTCGCGGGAGGACGGCGGCGAGTAGATGCCGACGTAGTCGAGGCCGTCCGGGGCCGGGAGGCCTGTCCAGCGGATCTTGATCTGGTCGCTGGAGAGGGTCGCGGTGAGGGTGGTGCCCGCCGCAGCCCCGCCGGCGGCGACGGCCGCGACGGCGAGGAAGAGGAGGAAGCGGAGGTGGGGGTTTTCGGGGGACATTTTACCGGGGGCGCCGCGGAGAAGCTGCTGGTGACGTGTCCAGAGCAATTTAGGTGAGCACGCAGGGTCACCGACAGTGTGGGACCCACCCGTCAGTTCAACGACTCCGGGTTGGAGTACTAGTGTGAGTCAAACGGAATATTCCTCACAACTGTGGGAAGAATTTCATTGGGCCGTGTTTAGGGTCTGTTTGGAACGAAGGAATGAAAAACAAAGGAAAGGAAGAAAATACAGGAATAAGATAGGAATTGGATGCTAAAATAGAGGAATGGAAAAACGCAGGAAACATGAATAGATCGTCAGATTCCGCGTCTAAATCACTGTTCCGATTTACTGTAGCCTTTTGTTTTTATTTGCTAATAATTGTCTAAACATTGATTAATTAGGCTTAAAATATTCATCTCGCAAAGTACAATAAAAACTGTGCAATTAGTTTTTGATTTTATCTACATTTAGTACTCCATATATGTGCCGACATTTTGATGTGATGTGGAATCTTCTTTTTGCATAGTGGAATTTGGGGGTGAATTTGGGAAACTAAACAAGGCCTTGGACCCACGGCGAGGGATATGAACCGCACCACCAGGGACGGTCTAGCCGATGACATCAAGACTTATGACGCACGACACTAATCGGCGTATATCGCAAGCCACCTAGAAGATCTATAATCTAAATATAATACTTGTCATGTAACAGACTATGATACTTTGTAACCCTATTCCCAGAGTATATAAGGAGGGGCAGGGATCCCCTAGTCGGGGATGCCCAGATAGATCATCTCACAATACAATCCACTAAAGACATACGACGTAGGGTATTACGGTAAAACTAACGGTCCGAACCTGTCTAATCGCTGTCTCTTGCGTTCTGTGTCACCATCCGGTCCCCTCACGCACACCTCCACCAATTTATCTACTACCGTAGGTATAACCCTCGATAGACTGCCGGATATATTTCATCGACAGTAACGTGCTAGGTCGGACGGAGGTGTGCGTGCTAATTTCATGGCAAATCAACTTGACGTTCTCGGCGAGATCGACCTTGGATTTCGTACGGGGATTTCTTCATCAACTTCGTCAACCAACAAGTCGCCGAGACGAGGCTGAGTCCTCAACGTGGTGCAGTGGCGTCCGTGATTCAATCCGGGAGCCTGGCTTCACGTCGGATGCAGCGTGAGGAGAAAGGCTAACGACCGAGCTGTAGGGCGCCGCAACCTCCCTGACGACGTCAGCACAAGGCCCCGCCGCCACGCATGCTAGATGAAAGTTCATCACCAAGCCCCGACCCAACGCGATCGTTCGCGTCGATCGATGACGACACGGGGCCGCGCGTGCAGGAACATATCCAGGCGGATGATCAACGTATTGATTATCCTTGCATGTCGATCTGAGTGTATATGCGTGCATGCATTACGCATGTATGTTCGGGAGGGTTTCCTTATTTGCTGATCTACGCTTCGGGACGTGACACCAACCGCATCGATCTAATCAGGCTAAGTCATGCTTTTGATTCCAATTAAATATTTTTTTATAAAATATATGTTTGAATATCTCTACATCTCTACGTGACTACAATGCAGGAGACGATCAACTGCGCCCTTCGCCCTCAGCCTTCGCAACGACAACGCCCTAGCACGATTGGAGCAGTTGCCGGCGGCGCACGATCGCGACTCCGAGTCGGCAAGCAAGGCCACTTACCCGTTCTATATATTTGTTCTCGGGGACTGGATCAACCGAGAAGGACAAAAGGATCATCGTCTGGGTGGTCGCACCACCTGGCAGTCGAACTTCTCCACCGATCAACTGGTCGGACCGCTAGGTTCATGGACTTCGTCGCTCACCAGTTGGTCGGACTGTTCGGCGCTCACTTCTACTCAGCACTCACTTTGCCGTCGACCAGTTGGTTGGACTGCTCGGTGCTCGATTCTTCACCAACCAAGTGGTCGGATTGTTCGTCGCTTCGTCGTCAGTTACGCTGGGTCTCGCTAGCTAAGCTGGGAATTCTTTGGCGTTCGGATTCTTCGTCGCTTCATCGTCAGCTACGCTGGGGACTCCCCAGCTAAGCTGGAGACTCCTCGGTGTTCGAATTCTTTGTCGCTTCATCGTCAGCTATGCTGGGGGTTCCCCAGCTAAGCTAGAGACTCCTCAGTGTTTGGATTCTTTGTTGCTTCATCGTCAGCTATGTTAGGGGCTCCCCAGCTAAGCTGGAGACTCCTTAGTGTTCGGATTCTTTGTCGCTTCATCGTCAGCTACGATGGGGGCTCCCCAGCTAAGCTGGAGACTCCTCGGCGTTCGAATTCTTCGTCGCTTCATCATCAGCTATGCTAGGGCACAAGCTTATTAATATTTTGATGCATGTGATCCATGTTTACTCTAATTACCTCAGACTATTCATATAGGTGGTAATCTCTTCTTTGCAGATTCTTATCACATAACTTTTCTATTATACTGTGCAATTTGTACTATTCCACTAGAGGCTACCAATCGATTCCCATTAAGTGACAATCATTTTAAGTATAATTACTATTTTCAATATATATCAATATACATGGCATATGGACATCATAATATTTGTTTGACTGTTACGTTTTCCTATAATTTGATATAATATTCTATTACCTTGTTATTAGAGTCTGTCTATAAAAAAAGTCGAGTGTTTCTTCCCTGGCCGCACTCGACTCTTCCCCGCTTCCCAGCGCCTGCACCCCCTCCCCCACTTGCCTCCATGTCGCCCTTGCCACTGACAAGCTCTCCGGCGGCAGCCATGGCGGCCTCCTCCTCCTCCTCCTCCTCCTTGATCCAATTGTCCACGCCGCTCCTCCGCTGTCGACCACCGTCCCGCTGTGGGCGATAGGGTTCGCCGGAGCTCCCTTTTCCCCTTTCCCCCCACCGCCGCCGCCATCTTCTCTAGCTCCAGCGAGTCTCCCCTGCCCCGACTTGGCCCGGCCGCCGCTACCATCGTCAACTCCCCTAAACCGCCCGGCCACCTTCCCCACTGCCTGGCCTACCTACCTCCCCCTAGTCGGGCCCTTCTATACCGCCGGAGTTAGAGAAGAAAGAGGGAGAGGGCTAGACGGAACTCTAACCGCCGCGTCGGAGCTAGGGACGAAGACCAGCGCGAGTGTGGGGGAGGAAGAAAAAGGCAGCAGCGGCAAGGAGAGATCTGGCCGTCCGCGCCCGGCTACAAAATCGCGTGTGAAATCGAGGTGAAACACTAGGCTGTTGTTTAGCATTTCTGTTTTATTTTATTCTTGCGTAATAGTATAACAAGTCTATTTCTAGGAAAATCCTATTGCAATGCGCAAGGTGCCACATAGGAGTACAAAATATTCCTAGGAGTATCCGCAGCAATCATGCGACAGCCAATCATGCTTTGACAGCCGAGGGCTAGCAGCTCCAAACTGATTGGCCATCATACATAGATTATTAGTTTTTTTCCGTACCGTGGCCGGTGGCCTTGCCTTGCGATGCGGAATTTTTTTTTATTTTTAGCTCAAATTTGAAACAAATTTTAAATTTAACTCGTGTTTGAAAATATTTTTAAATCTAACCCGTTTGGCCCCGCCACCATGCATGGCGGGGCAAATGCACTGAACCCCGCCATGCATGGTGGCGGGGTGCATGGCCCACGTGGTAGGGGTACGTGGCAGCCACCCGGGGCGTACCCCGCCATGATGGGTGGCGGGGTGGGCCAAACCCGCCACCCATCATGGCGGGGTGTACCCCGTCACCCGTCATGGCGGGGCGCGGCGTAAATATAAGCCGCGCCCCGCCACGCCCGCTCGGCCTCCGCTCACTCCACCCGCCGCCTCCGCCGTCGCCCGCGCCGTCCCGCCGCCGTAGCCGCCGCCGGAGCCGCCGCACTCGCCCGGAGGTCCTCCCCCGCGCCCCGACCGCCCCTGCCGCGCCCCGCCGCGCCCCGCATCGCCCGGCCTCTCCCCGCCGCGCCCCGCCGCGACGCCGCGCTGCCGCAGCCGCCGTCCGCGCCGCCGCGCCGTCTCCCGCGCCCCCGGCGCCGCGGCCCCGGCGACCGCGCCCTCGGCCGCGTCTCCGGCAGCCGTTACCGCGCCGCCACCCCGGCCGCGGACCGTTGCACCCCGCCGCCCGGGCAACCTCGTCGCGCCGCCGCAACCCGATTTACGGTAATTTTTTTTACTTTGTCGTTTCAATTATTTATTTGTAGTAAATATTATTAAGTTTTTATTATTTATTTAGTTAATTATTTATTATTCATTGTATTAAACGATTATTTAGTTATTGAATTATTTATTTAGTTAATTATTTATTATTGAACAATAGTTATTTAGTTAGTTATTGAATTATTTAGTTAGTTATTTAGTTATTTAGTTAGTTAACGATGATTTGTTATTGACGATATTATTGATAGTTAGTTAATATTGGTTCGTATTAGTTATTGATGATTATTTAGTTATTGATGATTATTGACGATATTATCAATGATTATTTGTTACTGACGATATTTTGTTATTGATGATTATTTAGTTAGTTAATGGGTTCGTATTAGTTGTTTAGTTATTAGTTAATTAGTTAACGATTATTAGTTATTCGGATTTTATTAGGTAATATTAGTTATTTAGTTACGTACCTATTAGTTATTTAGTTATTAGGTAATATTAGTTATTTAGTTATTTAGTTAGTTAACGATGATTTGTTATTGACGATATTATTGATAGTTAGTTAATATTGGTTTGTAGTTAATGGGTTCGTATTAGTTATTTAGTTATTAGTTAATTAGTTAACGATTATTAGTTATTCGGATTTTATTAGGTAATATTAGTTATTTAGTTAGTAATGTAGTAATTAGTGGTACCATAATGGTCAGTTGATAATCAGATGTCAAATCGTTTTGTAGATGGATTACGGTGTAAGAGTTTTTTACGGAGGAAGTGTTAGGAGAGAGGATTGCCAGTTTGAGGATATGTATGAAGAATTGGAATGGTTTGATGGCACCCCTAGTTTCCGCGATCTATGTGACCGTTTGAGTTTGAAGTTTGGCGAGGCTTTCACACTAAAGGGTAGGTTCGATGTTGGAAAGAATAGGGCACACTATGTGATGATGGACTTGTGCAACCAAGCAGAGTGGTCCCGATACAATAGGGTCATCCAAGGTTCGAATGTCGGCATGGCTGAGTTGGTGCTGGAGAATGTTGAGAATGATGAGCCGTCCTTTGACAGTGATACTCTAGGAGATTGTGGTGTGCAGATGCAACAAACTATGGAGAGTATGGACTTGGATGGTAATTTGACGCAGGAGCGGGTTCATTCTCCTCCAGTTGGTCATATAAGCAATGATTTTGATGTAGACGAGTTTTAACAGGAGGAGGAGGAGGCGGCAGCGGAGGAAATGATTGGTGATGATGTTAGCACTGATTCTGACGATTCAGGAAATGAGGAAGGACGTCCACATGCCATGCGAGCATCGGTTGAAGTCATGCCCTCTGGAGGTGCACCTGCCATGTGTACACCAGTTCGTGGCATGCCCTTAGGAGTACCGCTTGAGGTACTTCATGGCATGCAGAGTCAGGGCACATTAGCCACCGGTTATCCAGATGATGGAGTGGAATATGAAGGATGGAGCAGGGTTAGAGAGCCACAACAATACGTTGCATCACCCTCTTATACATCGGCAGAGCTTACACAGCTGAGGGAGGCTGGCTTGCCTTTTACCGGGGTGCCAAATTATAACGATGTAAGTATGTCGCATATGGCAGTTTGTGACACGGGTTTGCAGATGTGTAAGGAATCATTGTACAACCATAAAAATTTAATACTGAGGAAGGGAATGCTTTTCAATACGATGTCGGAGATGAAGTTGTTCCTTCAGGACTATGCTGTGTATCATCATAGGCCTTACACGGTTCGACATTCTGACAAGGAGGTAAAATTCCACATATTATGTAAGGCTGGATTCCCGTGCTCGTGGAAGTTGAATGCACGAAAGAGGCGGAGTGATGGTAAGTGGAAGGTAACTTCGGTGGAACAGCCGCACAGATGCCAGACTAATGAGGGTAAAAGGTACCATCCCCAGTTAACGGCTCGGTATCTAGCCCATCGTATATTGGGTCTTGTAGATAAGGACAACGACGTATCAGTGTCTTTCTTGCAGGAGACCATAGTCACATTTGTTGGGTATGAGGTCACGTATGGAAAGGCTTGGCGGGCAAAGCAAATTGTGCTGGCAATTCGTTGGGGTAGCTGGGAGGAAGCCTATAACAGGGTTCCACGTATTTTGTGTGCGATGGAACACTTCAACCCTGGCATGAGATCGTTCATATACACAGGAGGGTTGTATCTTCAGAACCCGTTGAGGCATATTCTGTACCGTGTGTTCTAGTATTTCGATCAGTGCAAACATGCATTTCAGTATTGTCGGCCAGTTGTTCTTGTTGATGGCACGTTCCTCACCGACAAATACAGGGGCACATTGATGATGGCTGCTGCTGTAGACCTAGAGAACCAGATAGTGCCAATGGCTTTTGCTTTGGCGGAGGGGGAAAACAATGATTCATGGTCATGGTTTATGCGTCTGCTCCGTGTTCATGTGCTTGGCCCTTCTCGCACCATTTGTCTGATTTCGGACCGTCACATTGGAATTCTAAATGCAGCCGATGAACACATTGATGGTCACCCGCCCCTAGTGCACCGTTGGTGCATGCGGCATTTTGCCGCCAATTTCTGGCGGCGTCAACGCAAGAAGGATGTGGCTGACAAGTTAAAGGAGCTTTGTAATAAACGTACGGAACGCGAGTTCAACGAGACTATGGTAGAACTAGACAAGATGCTCAACCAAGCTGGCAAGGCATGGTTAGACCAGCAGATGGAAAATAAAGCCAAGTGGGCATTAGCATTTGATGAGGGCGGCTTCCGGTACGGCATCATGACAACAAACTCCTCTGAGTCTTTCAATCGTGTGTTCAAAGGCGTTCGATCTCTTCCAGTGTCTGGTATTGTCGAGTTCTCTTTTAGGAAGTGCAATGCATATTTTGTTAAGCGGTATGGCCTAGCCCTGAGGAATGAAGAGGAGCTTGGAAGATGGGGGAAGGCGGCACACGAATATTTGAAGGAGGCTGAGGAATTGGCCAAACAACAGGTTGCCGAGGCTTATGGACGGGACATGCTTGTTTTCTGCGTACGAGCTAGAGGGGGCACAAACCTGGGCGGCGAACGATTTGGTGGCCGAACGTACCGTGTCGATCTTGATAAAGCAGAATGCAGTTGCAACGTCCCTCAGATCATGCATGCCCCTTGCTCACACATGATCACCTCTTGTTGGCTTAGAGGTTTTGACCACACAGTTGCACCATACATGTCACCCTTGTATCTCCGTGCCAACACCCTCAAAGTTTGGGAGAAGAGTTTCGAGCCATACCTTGACGAGTCGCAGTGGCCTCCATATTATGGTGAGGACTACGCGCCTTATCCGGACCTGAAGAAGGTAGGGAAGGGAAGGAGGAAGAAGAAGCGATTGAAAGGCGATATGGACAATATGAAAGGTTACGGCGCCGACATGTATGGTGGCGGGGACTTTAACGAAGAACGTGCGCAGAACCTTTGCTCCATTTGCAAGAATCCTGGTCATAACGCTAGATTTCATAGGCGGGCGAGACAAGAGGTGGTCTATATTGTAAACATGCATTTATGATATTTTAATCTTAAAATTTACTTGTCTTTGTTGTTTTATAACGTTATTATTGTTCTAATGTTATTAATGTTTTCTTTGTTTATTCAAACAGGCAGGTTCAGGGTTGCAAGATGGAGGCACGGGCTCCTCATCCGCGCTTTAGCCTCATTGAGGTTGACTACGACAAGGACCACCGGGCCCAGGCCTTGTCGGAGCAGCAGAGGCCGTTGCGTGCGCTCCGTGTTCGCACGCACCGCGTACATAGCTGGGACGAGCGATACGCGCCCTACATACAGCGGGCGGGCTTCCTTGAGATCGTTCGGGTGTACAACAGTACACTCCCCACACTAGACCCTGCACTTCTTACTGCCTTTGTTGATAGGTAACATTGCATTTTTCATTTATTGTCTTTGTTTTGTAAAATTGGGCCGTCAACTTGCCTATAACCAGAAACTTGTAATGATGCAGGTGGAGACCGGAGACGCACACCTTCCACACACCATGTGGGGAAATGACTGTCACGATGCAGGATGTGAAGATGATATTGTGTCTCAGTTTGGCTGGTCATCCGGTGACTGGGGTCGTCGACGAGTCTAATTGGGTACAGTTGGTGGAGCAGTTCTGTGGTAGGAGGCCATCAGAGGCTGAAGTTAAAGGCACAAAGTAAGTTCATATTTGCGCCCCATTGAAATCACTGATACAACCATTTTAGCTACATCTATTTTTGTACAATAATACTTCAATTGTAATTGCAGGAAGACCTCAGGAGTGTCGACGTCATGGATAACCCAGCACTTTGGTGCAGGGCCTCCGGTCGGTGCTCCAGATCACGAGGTCGAGGTGTATGCAAAGGTGTGGTTGTGGCACTTCTTGGGCGCTTTCTTGTTCCCCGACTCCTCAGGCGACAGCATCAGCTGGATTTTCTTGAGGATCCTTATCCAGCCACTTGAGAATATTGCAACCTATAGCTGGGGTACCGCGGTCCTTGCTTGGACATACCGTCAGCTTTGTACCGCCTGTCGTCGCCAGTCGAACAATGCCAACCTAGGTGGCTGCTCATACCTACTTCAAGTATGGATTTGGGAGCGGTTTCCGGTTGGGAGGCCTACTAAACCTCCGTATTTGCCTGTGAGTACATTTACTACTTTGATATCTTCATACGACTAAAGAGATTAGTGACACCGTGTTTGTACTTTGCACTTCTTAGGGCCCCTCTTAATAGATACGTGGTAAGTACTTTGCACTTACATTCACAAGCGACTGCACGGATTTTAAAATTCAATTGAAATGATCGAGTTAACCTTGTGTGATGTTGTAGGCACAACAGTTGTCGAACTACTCCGAGGAAGCTTCCAGGCAACTTTTTCGGACTAGGGACGACAAGACCAACCCTCTTCGCGCCTTTGTCAAGGTACTTTTGATAGTAACATTCGTGACTACAACTCAGTTACCTTTAAAATTCACGCTTAATAATGCTTGTTGTCTTCTAAACCTGTAGAGAATGAAAAAAGGCTGCAAAAAGTTGGCTCAGAAGCTGAGCTGTGCGGATACGACTTTGGACGTACCGTACAACCCCACGTGGTCCAGGAGCCAGACGATGTCCACTGCAGCTGCTTCTCCTAGCGACACCAGGGCTGCGTCCTCGTCTATTCGTACTCCGTAGGATAGAGGGAAGGGTCCAGCGGCTCCGGATGATTTGGATGAGGCACTTCAGTATGACACGACGAGTGGCGACGACGACGACGACGACGAGGATGTTCCCCAGTGGGATTACACCAGTCACGACGAGATGGGTGCCTCACAGCTGTACGGTGCTCCTTTTGGTACACAGGGGGTCGACTACACACAGCAGGAGAACTACACACCAGCCGAGCAACAGGTCCCTATTCTTTGCTTTCTCTTTAATTCTACTCTTCGTAGCTCAACATTTGGAGTAGCTCATCAGGTTGCTTGCTTGCAGGGGCCGTCGTCGACGCAGCAGTTCGATCGTGGACATAGGCGGCAGCGCGAGAGGCAGCAACGGGACCGCACAGACGTTGGCTGGAGAAGCAACGTGGTCCCTACGAATCCGAGGAGGCGACGGAGACCACGAGACCCCTACACCCCTGGCGATTAGTAGAGTAGTCATATTTAGCAGGCGCCGGACACATGTCATCATAGTTATGTAGTGCTAGAACAATTAAATTATGTGTACATGTAGCAGCAGTACTGTACTTGGTTATTTCGATTCGACTAATGTAGTTGGTAACACTCGTTCAATCTTTGGCGTAAACGCAATTATTTCTGCCATACCTTCCATAAACTTGCTGTAAATGACTAAACATGGCATGTCTGCATTTGTCACGATCATTTGACGCAAAATGAAGGCATAGTTCCTGCGCGGCCGCAGTTTTAGGGCCACCCCGCCATGGGTGGGGGCGGGTTAGGGGTACCCCGCCATGTGGCGGGGTACCCCTAACCCGCCCCCACCCATGGCGGGGTGGCCCTGAAACTGTGGCCGCGCAGGAACTGCACTAAGAAACTGCATTTACAAACTGCACGGATAAACCACACAACAATCTTAGTGAGTGGACCAATAAATGAAACGAATGAAGATGTGATACTGAAAAATATTAGAATGACATGTTTCAAAGTACAACACTGACAAACTACACGACACAAAGTTTCTAAGCCACTACAAACGACAAACACTAACAACGACAACGTGAAGACGTGACAATGCAAATTATTACAATGACACTTGTACGTCAATCAAATTGCGTGCACCACTGCGTAAGCAACTCGTCTTCGGAATCTGAATCCTCCACTACCACCTCCTTACCCTTGGTGGCCTCGACTGCCTTGGCTTGAGAGGCCTGACGCCGGTAGTAAGCCGCATCCGCCTCGTCCGCGGCCTGAGAGTACAACTCGGCCTCTTCTTGGATCATGTCTGTTGGCCCCCATGCGTCGAACAGCGGTGTCTTATGGCTGTGGTACGCTGCCTGACCCTCCTCTACTTCAACATCCTCCTCGGGCATCGGTCCTAACTCCTCTGCAAGACGAAGTAGCTCGGCTATCCTTCCCATGTCGTAGGCATCCTCGTCCTGCGGGTACCCCAATTCTTCGGCTAAACGAATGAGCTCGCCTATCCTCCCGGTGTCGTCGTCTTCCTCCGGCTCGGCCTCCTCTTCAACCACAATCGGACGGCTTGCGGTGCCACCAACTCCTACGTCCCGCTTTACTGTCCTATTCTCCGTGTACCTAGCACGAGCCACATCTGCTTGCCAGTCGCCGGTGCATCCAATCTCTGCAAGTACAAAATGCAAACAATTAACAGGATCTTTGCAATGACTTTATTGACAGTCAAACAAAGAACATTGACTTTCCAAAAACGCAATGACTCACTCGCACATAATGAGTCAATAGTATCGTTCAAGCCTTGCATCTGTGCTCTCGCAGCCTCCTCTGCAGCCTTCCTTGCATCCTCTTCAGCCTTCCGTGCCTGGTACTCCTCTACATCCTTCTTCTTTTGCTCGTACCACTTCTTCCACGCAATACTCTCCGGGTTACGAACACGTAGGTCTTGGGCCCGTCGTAGCATTTTCTTCTTATGGTTCATAACGAAATCAGTGACGTAGCTTGCAGGATATCCTCTCATCTTGCGAAGTGCTACCATTGTCTTATACTCATCCTTGAACTTATACACATCATCATATGATTCCCAGTTGCATTTCTGAGTGCTCTGTTGCAACAAATAGATGAATACAAAGTTAGCGTACCAAAGTAAACAAAATAAAACATTAGCACTAAGTGTCAACAGTCCTAGCAAACCTCGTCATAATCGATCATGTGGCCACAGAAGTGCCCAATACCAAGGCCTGAAGGGACAAGGCCGTAGCTAGCTTCAACACCACATTTGCACATCACAGGAGGCGCAATAGACCTCCTCTTCTTCTTCCAGTCTGGCACCTCCTCATTCTTCTCCGGCTCCGGCCAATGGCTCTTTGGACCATAGATCCATTCCTTGAAACGGCACTTTGGAAAATCATGATCCTACAAAATCAAAACAATAAAACACACATATAGGACATGACATTCCAAGGTTCACTCAAACCTTACCTCATGTCGTAGAGGACAAATGAACTCTTGTTCATTGCGTGGGTTTATCACGGCTTGCTCTCCGCAAAGGCACTTTGGAGGATCCTCGAGCCGCCGTGCCGATGCTACGGCCTTCTCTTCCTCCGTCATAGGAGGAGGGTTTGGAGGGGGCGGAACCCAGCGAGTAAACACCTCACGCTTGCAATGATCAATGCCGGGGTAGAAAAGGAGAATCCTTGGGTCAAACTTGTCCGGGCCGTCGATCCATTGGAAGAAAAAGCACCGGAAGTAGGGCTATACAAAAGTTTCAATTATCTCATCGCGAATACAACATCAGAAACCAATAAGAACAACAAAGGGCACAATTACTTACGCTACAACTATAACATGTGTAGAAGCAACGAGCCGCAGTATCCGGATGTCTCGACTGGCCCATGTGTGCCGGATGACCACAGTCACAGTTAGGTAAAGGTTCCTCGGGATGAACGGGCGCATCCTTGCAAGACACGTCGGGGTACATCTCTCTAGGACGACCCTTTTTTCTCCAAATCGACTCACGATACGAGTCCTCCATCTAATAACACGAAACGATTTCAACACAAAACACATTTCACTTATATAATGTACAATACCAATACGATAAAAACTAATATAACTTTACTAACTACATTAACCAAACATACTACAACGATGCACGCAGAGAAGGGGTGGCCGGAACAAGGTCCGACGATGGGCCGATACCCGACGGGGAGGAGCCCTAGGAGGGAGGGACGCCGGAGAAGGCCGCTGAGGGGAGGGGAATGGATGAATGGCCAAAAACATGAAGTGCCCGGGCTTTTAAATGGCCGGGGTTGTACCCCGCCATGCATCATGGCGGGTTAAGGGTACCCCGCCACGGATCATGGCGGGTTACACCCCTGCCACGCTGGCGAGGCGCCCTGCCACCCCTGCCACGTGGGCCATGTACCCCGCCACCATGCATGGCGGGGTTCAGTGCATTTGCCCCGCCATGCATGGTGGCGGGGCCAAACGGGTTAGATTTAAAAATATTTTTAAACACGGATTAAATTTAAAATTTGTTTCAAATTTGGGCTAAAAATAAAAAAAAAATTCGCGATGCGAGCCCTGCGCCTGCGGGTCTCTTCACTTTCAGATTCAGCAGCCTCAGCGTCCAGCCGCACCCCGCCCACGACGCGGATTGGGTGACTTTCCTTCAGCACGTCACGTTGTAACTTTCCCTGCCGAATCCACCGTTCATCCAAGATCGAAGGGCTGCAGCCACTTTTAGCCTGGGTTCGGCTTCTCTCCCGCAAAGACGGAGAGGGAGCTCGCGGCCAGCGTGCGTGGCCGGCGCGACGGGCATGCGGCCGACGTGGTGAGCGCGCGGCCGGGGTGGAGCGAGTGCGCGTGGTCGGCACGAGAGCGACACGGCGAGCATGCGGTGGGCGGCGAGGCGAGCTCGCGACCAGCACGGAGACCAAAGCTGCGTGAATCGGCGCGGGCCTAGAGCGCGGTGAGCGTGCACGGCCACCGCGGAGGGTGGGGCGGCTGGTGCGGAGGGCGGAGGAGCGAGGGCGCGGCTGGCGCGGGCTCTCAGTTTTCACCATGCGGGAGCGTTCCAGGCAGAGCATGCAAGAACGGGCCATGGAGCTGCTCTTCTCCTCCATGACGCCGGTTGTGCAAGAACAGGCATGCTGCTACCCGGGACGACGACGACGCCGGCGACCCAAAGCTGGAGTTGCACTCGCACACGGCCACCAAGCTCATGCTGCCGGGCCGGCCGAGACGACAGACGAAGCCGACGCCCGCCGGATGTTTGACGAAATGATGATCCAAGACCACGAGCGCGACGGGCCTGGCCACCTCCACGGACGAAGTCCCACGCGGTGGTGGCGGCGGCGGAGGCGCCGCAGCTCTACATCTACTCCGGTGTGCGCAGACCGTGGCCACAGACGACTGCTTGGCTGTGTACAGCCCGCTAGCGCACATCCGTCGCCACTCAGCCACGGGACTCTCGGAGACTCGGAGTTCAAGCGTCTACCTCAGCGCACTCTGTGGGGAATTCCTCTGCGGCAGGCAGGGGCGACCAGGATCCTGCGCGCTGGATTCTAGAATGCGAATGCATGGAATTGGAACGTGCGAGGAGCAGAGGCATTTGCCGATGCCGACTGCGAACTGGAGCGCGAGCATGCGGACGCAGACTGGCCGACGGAGTGGGGCAGCACGTCTCCTTCTCCCGCAGCTGCCTGGACAGTGGCGTTGCCCCACGCCTCGACGACCCCCCATTGGAGACTTGGAGCAGGAGGGGTTGGTGGCGTCGCCTCCGGCCGCGTCGAGGCTGCCTCCACTGCGCTGCTCCCCTTCGTCTCGTGGGCGACCGAAGCGGCGCCGCAACCGACCCGGGCGGCTTGGCATACGCCGACCTACGACCGGGGCTACTCTGCTCCTCCTCGTCTCCAAAGCTGCACCGCGTCGCCCCCTCGGTGCTCCTCTGCGTCGCGCCGCATGCGCCACTGCAGCTTGGTGCTCGGCTCCCTCTGCCATCGCGCGCTCGCCCGGCACGCACTCGCGTTCCTGGACAACATGCGCGATGCGCCTGTGGGACGTCCCGCCGGGCTCTCGGGCCAGCCTGACCACCGCATAGTCGTGGGCGTGCTCCTCCCTCTCCTGAGTCTCGTCCAGGGCGGCGCGGCGCTCAGGACATTGATGCCCACAGCGCTGTCTCTGTCTCTGCGGGAGAGAAGCCAATCCTGGATGAAAACGCCTCCGACCCCACGATCTTGCTTGGACGGTAGATATGGGAGGGAAAGTTACGCTGTGACTTGCTGAAGGAAAGTCACTGAATCTGCGTCCCCCGCGCACCTCGCCGTCGTACTCGTACTCGCGCGCACCAACCGCCCTGGCGAAGCACAGCACCCATGCCGCCGTCTCCGTCCGACCCCGACATCGACCCGCCCAGCGGCTACTGCGCGGCCACGAGGACGTTCCACGGCCTGCTTTCGCCGGCGCCGCTACCTCCGCCGGACCTCCCGCTCTCCTTCCCGGCCTTCGCGCTGTCCTTCCTCCCCGACCAGCTTCCCCCGTTCCGCCCGGCGCTCGTCGACGCCGGCACTGGCGAGGCCGTCCCGTTCACGGCCTTCCTGTCCCGGACCCGCGCGCTCGCTGCGCGCTCCGCGCCCGTGTCCGCCTCGCCCCGGGCGACGTCGCCTTCGTGCTCGCGCCCGCGGGCGTCCACGTCCCCGTGCTCTACTACGCGCTCACCGCCGCCGAGGTCTCCCGCCTGCTCGCGCTCTCCAACCCCCGCGTCGCCTTCGCTGTCGCGGGCACCAGGGGCATCTCCCTCCCGGCCTCCGCACCGTGCTCCTCGACTCCCCGACGTTCCTCTCGTTCCTGCACGACGAGCCCGAGGACGACGTGGCGGCGGCGGCGGTGATCCGGCAGTCGGACCCGGCGGCGGTGCTGTACTCGTCCGGCACCACCGGGCGCGCCAAGGCGGTCGTGATCACCCACCGCAACCTCATGCCCTGCACCGCCACACAGGCGCCGGCGCCGGGGCCGGAGGTGTTTATGGTCGCCGTGCCCCTCTTCCATATCTATGGCTTCATCCTCTGCCTCAAGGGGGTGTCAGCGGCGCACACGCTGGTGCTTCACACGGCCAGGAGGAGGTTCGACGCCATGGCGGTCCTAGCTGATATACCAAGGTTTGGAGTAACGCGCCTCGCGCTGGTGCCGCCGGCGCTGCTGGCCATCGTGCGGGCCGCCGAGGAGGACGCGGCGGCCACTGCCCACGTGGCCACGCTGAAGGCAGTGACCTGCGGCGGCGCGCCCGTCGCGGCTGACCTCATTGCGCGCTTCTCGTTCTCGCGCAAGTTCCCCGGCGTAAGCCTTGTGCAGGTTCGTTTCACTGCTGCAAGTTCATGTCTTTCATGAACTAGTAGTTCATACAAATCACTTGCAATTGCATTTGTGTGTTCATCGTAGAGTGCAATCTGATGCGCAATTGGTCAGTTAGAATTATACTAATTGTAAATTCAGATAGAGTGCTGCAATCTGATGCTCAATTGCAGTTGCGTAAGCCTTGTGCAGGTTGGTTTGACTGCTGCAAGTTCATGTCTTTCGATTCTTAGTTCAGAGATTATCGTAACAACTAGTTCATACAAATCACTTGAAATTGCAATTATGTGTTCATCGTACAATTCAATCTGATGCGCAATTGGTCAGTTAGAATTATACTGATTGTTACTTGTTTCCAATTGCAGTTGTATACTTGTGTTCATCATAGCATAGAGTGCAATCTAATGCTCAATTGATCAGTTAGAATTGTCTGTGAATTATTACACTATTTTTTATATACATTTCCAATTGGCAAAAGGGGTATGGTCTTACGGAGACTACATCCGGTTTCTGCCGTCCTGTTGGAGAGGAAGAAGGCGCGGGAATTGGATCCGTGGGTCATCTTTCATCGGGCGCCCAAGCGAGGATTGTTCATCCAGAAACAGGGGTTGCCCTGCCTCCTGGTGTGGCAGGGGAGCTTTGGGTCCGAGGCCCTTTTGTAATGAAAGGTAGGTCCATATAACCATGCAATTAGTCTAAAACAATATGCTACTAGTATCCACTTTGCTCGTATGAAATGATAACGTTGCTTTTAGGAGGACCTTTTCCTGCTGATAGCTATAGTTTGAGTGAATCCACAGGGGTATTGTATATTCAGACTCAGATATGCACGCACCTGTGTCGTTTTCATGGAATTTTGGTATGGCCAGACCAGCAATGTCCTGGAATAGTTTTATAAGTTGACAAGAGTTTCAGCTTTTAGAGTGTCTATATATGCTTCTTCAGCCACCAAAGAAAATATGCTACCAACCTTGCACATCTGTTTACAGAATATGTAAACTTCACAAAAAGGAAAAAAAAAGAATTATGTTGGCATTCCTGTGTGGTCCCTATCCCTTCATGTGGAGAATATGTTCTCGGTTAATTTGAGGAGCTATCTAATTCAGTATCAGTGTTCCAACTTTGGTAGTGCATAATGTGATGCCTGTTCTTGCTCAATTATTTCGTCATCACCTTGACATTAAACTGAAACTTCTGTGACACTTTGTCGCATTTGGGCACTAGCGTAGGTTACCTTGGCGAGAAGGATTCTACATCTGAGATCTTGGACAGTGAAGGATGGTTGAGGACAGGAGATGTTTGTTATATTGACCAAGACGGGTTCATTTACGCTGTGGACAGGCTGAAAGAGTTAATTAAGTACAAAGGCTACCAGGTATCTATCTGCTAGTGTTTTAAATTTTCTAATTAGCAATAATAATCCCATGACCTAGCAGAGCATCTGTTACAGACTTTCAGTGTCAGCTTGCCTTCTCTCCTGCTAAGATACCGATGAAGCCGCAGTTGTCCCGTAAGTATATACATACATACATACACCCAGAAAACATGAGAAATCAGCTCTGGAACTAGTAACTAATGGAATATTTCATTCAAAAGAAAAGGATACTAATGGAACATTCATGCTAACTAACTATTCTTCATAACACAGATACCCTGATGACGAGGCTGGAGAGTTGCCGGTTGCGTTCATCGTCAGACGCCCAGGAAGTCACTTGCACGAATCACACATCACAGAGTTTGTTGCCAAACAGGTTTGGCTGCTGACTCAACACAACAATTTTGCAGCCACTGATGTTATCTTTTCGAAGAAAGAAGAGGGAGCTTTGTTGAGTTGCTTCAACTATAAGCTTGGGCCTAAAACCGTTATCACTCGTCGTCATGCAGGTTGTGCACTACAAGCGGATCCACCATGCCTTTCTTGTGGGTTCCATACCGAAAAATGCAACAGGTAAGATTCTACGGAAGGACCTGGCCAAACTAGCATTGCGGCGTATCAGCTCCAAGCTATAGTATGTACGAAGCGTTTGTTTCACAATTTGTAACGTAAATGCATTACACGGAGAGACAACAGATACCCTTTACTGGTGTTTGTTTAATCTGCCCGGATTCCATTGCGGTGTAATTGGATACTGACCTATTCAAATTCGATCCCGCCCCTCCCCAGCTGTAATCGGATCCCTTTCTTGTTGAATCGGATTACTTTTACGTTTGCGTAACCAACGCTCCAAACAAACAAATCCGTAGTTGCATTTTATGTGATGTCATTTTTTGTTGGACAAGTAGGTAGGTCAGTTGCAATGTGATGTCAGTGTGTCACGCCCTCGCCATGACTGTATAAATGTACTAGCAGATATCACATTTGTATGTAGTCAGTTTATGACATTGAGAGTAATTGACTAAGTGTGAATTTAAACGCACAATTCAGGTCCGTCCAGCGTTTCAGAGTCAGTCAACTTCCTTCTGAACTATCGCAACACTCTGTTGCAAATCCGACAACACGGCTCGACGGTGAAGGTGGACGGGAAAGGCAAAGGCCCGTGCTGGATGCCGACGAACCCTGTTCCTACACCAGCTGCTACGAGGATGGACAGATGGGAACCACCGCCGGAGGGCTGGTTGAAACTGAATGTGGATGGGTCGTTCGTCGTGCAGACGGGGGAGGCAGGTGTCGCCTGTCGGAGTGGTGACAGCTTGGCGGGTCTTGTATCGATGTGCGTCTGCAGATGAAGCAGAAGCCCAAGCATGCGCAGAAGGGCTTAGGTTGGCCTCCCAGTGGTGCCCGGGTCCGATTGTGGTGGAGTCAGATAGCGCCAAAATCTTGACTGCTATGGAGACCGACGCCAATGGATTGCTCAGAGCTTGGACATATCATTTTGGAAGCCAAGGAATATCATTTAACTAGGCGAAATATCCATACTCCTACGTGGTTGAGGTAGACATCTGCGTGTGTAACTGACCTCTTAAATGTTGATTGTAATGTTTCGCCCAGTTAAATAAAAAGTCTCTTTACCCCGCAAAAAGTGTGAATTTTAAATTAGATGCATTGTTTAAATAACTATAGATTGAGATTATATCATGTACTCTGTGATGAATTTGTACCCTTGGAGTATTATTCATAGCCACTGCAAACGTATCTATAATCCGATCATAGTTTTATTTGAAAAAAGAAAAAGATCATAATGAGACCCCCCATGGAAACAGCCGAATCTTTCTTCCGCGGGTCTCTCTATCTCTCAGTGTATACTCCGTACCTATGTCTCATCTCTGCCTGTGCCCTCTCTTCACTGTACAGTACTCCCTCCGTCCCAAAAAGAGTGTCGTTTTAGAATTTCAGACATCTTGTTTGACCATCCGTCTTATTCAAATTTTTTTTATAAATATCATTTATTTTGTTATGACTTATTTTATCATTAGAGATCCTTTAATAATGATTTATTTATTTTATAATTTGCACAAAATTTTTGAATAAGACGAACGGTCAAACACGATGTCTAAAAGTCAAAAACGTCACTCTTTTACGGACGGAGGGAGTATTCATTTTGCATGTACTTCTTCCCCAATGCAAGTACCATCTAGTAGTACCTTGCGGTGAGGTGCGTACGTACGGCGTGCCACCACACACCCACACTACCACAACAGAGTGAGTGCGTACACATCTGTAGTGCTAGATGTCACCACCGAACCACCTCAAACATTGTATATATATTATTATTTAAACCACTCATTTATGAGGTACTCCCTCCACCCACAAGCTAAGTTTGACCAAATTTATAGAAACTAGATTAACATTTATGTCATTAAATAAATTTATTATGAAAACATATGCTATAACAAATATAATGATATTTATTGTATCATGAATGCTCGTACTTTTTTTATATAATTTTATTTAAAGTCCAGACCGTTTGAATCCTCAAAAGATGATAACTGCATTCTCTGGCAAATTAATCATACATCTACACGGCTACACAACCATACTTCATCGTCATCTCCGGGACCCATGACCCTAATTTTACAGGAGATACTAGCGCCCGGACGTCCGGATAGAAGCGCGCGTTCGGACATCCGCGCCTCCTCCGTCACGCACGCCCGCGGAAACGCTACGCCCGCCGCTCCTTCCTCCTGCCCTCTCCTCTCTCTTCGCGAGTTTGGACGCCGCACCTCCTCCCCGCGCCCGTCATCGCCCCTGTGCGCTCCTTCCCCCTAAACACCCTCCTCTCTTCGCATGGGCAGGACCCATGAGCTGGGATGAGGACGACTGGATGAGCACGCCTCGTCCGCACGACCCTAGGTGTGCCGCACACCTCGACTGCTGGCCTCAGCACGCCCCACCTGCCAGACCCGGCTCGCCGCACCCCATCCCCCGGTGCCCGGGTCATGCCCCATGACTCTCTACCTCTGAAATATGAAACACTTGGATGCAACATACGTCTGAAGCAGAAAAAACATTTAGAGCATACACTCAAAACATGTATGTAAGACATATGCAACATCCAGATAAAACACTTGCAACTTGCAACATGAAAACACTTATTGCAACATAAGACTGAAACGACTGAAACATTCCGAACATACTCTTACGACATATATGTGTGAAACATATGCAACATCCAAATCGAAAAGCTTGTAACATACGTCTGAAATAGATGAAACATTTCGAACAAATGCTTGCAATATGTCTTTGAAACACTTGCAACATGCCTCTGAAACAATTGCAACATATGTAACATCCCGATCTACTTTTGCAACATCCATATGAAACACTTGCAACATACTACCTCCGTCCTGAAAAGAATGCAACTATGGGTTGCGTGCCACGAAAAGTGGTTCACGTTTGACCAAGTTTTTAGTGAGTAATATTCACAATTATGTCTTTAAATTAATTTATTATGAAAATACATTTCATAATTAATCTGATGGTATTTATTTGGTATCATAAACATGGATACTTTTTTTTATCTATAATTGGTCAAACTTAAGGTACTAAAATGTGACACTGTGCTAAAATTGCATTCTTTTGGGGACGGAGGTAGTATCTCTGAAACATATGAAATACTTGAAATATACATGTGCAACATAGGGAGAGAGGGTTGGGGCCGATCGATTCCGGCCTCGGGTAGGAGCCAGAGGCGAGTGGCGGCGTGCGAGCACCACCAGCACAACACACCGGGAGGGAGCGGCCCGACCAGCAGAGGTGGGCACGCTGTAGGAGGCCGCGACTGGGCGGAGGCATGGTGGAGAGCGACGAAGGCGGGCGGCCATGCTCGACCAAGCACGATGGAGAGAGTCTGGTGGAGCACGCCACTACAGTGCGGGCGTGCTGGGAAGCCTGAGGAAAGGGAAAGTGAGAGCAGAGTATTCCGTTTTTTTAGCAATGTAGTGCAAATCTGTTGGGCCGTTCAGGTGCCGTCATGGCCCACCAACGGCGACGTCCCACGGATTCCTATCGGATCGGACGCCCTGACACAACATTTGTGTAATTTTACCCATCAGCAGCCTTTGCAAAATGGAACCAAAGGCTTATATTAACTTGTTGACCCAACTCATAGCTGAAAAGCACAGTTGGCCCGGCCCAATCATCATATATTAGACACAGCCCACAGTGCCATAGGCCATAGCTGACAGCTGCCTCCGTAAATGTACAATAAAAGTTAGTTCAAATAGGACACTGGAGAAAGTGCATTTAATTAATCCATTCATCAGAGAAAAAAAAAGCGTGTATACATATGTAGTTCTAGCAGCCTTGATGCAGTTGACCTCTCCGGCTCTCCGTGTTGGTGGAGGCATTCTCATCCTCTGTTTTATTAATCAATAAATAAAGTCGTACATGCTTCATCACCTTTTCTGTAGAATGCATCAGTCCATTGTTATTACAAAAGAATTTAGATTAATGCTGCCAGACTCACCAACAACAACTAGGGTCTGTTTGGATACAAAAGCTAATTACTAGCTAAAAATTAGCTCTAGTATATCCAAACAGGAAGACTAAGTTTTTTACCAAGCCTTCAACCAGTTGTTAATCAACTAGCTAGCTAACCTTAACTAATTCGAGCTTAATTATTTTTAGCCCAACTATTATAGGGCTAGCTCATCCAAACATGCCCTTACTATAGCACCGTACCAATGATATATAGTTCAAAACCATATATGATAGATCAAATCTTTAGAAAACATGCATCCATATGGGAAACAAAAAAAATGCATGCTGTACGCTTGACTGTGTGGCCTGCAAATATCATCCACTCGTTTTGCTCACTTGTCTGCAGCAGCACCCAGAACTGTGTCTAAAAACTTTGAATACGGTAGAAACCCTAATGATCATGACATTAAGAGGAAGGATTTGTACTTAGGACATTGGCAGAAATAAGATGAGTCCTGCATGCAGCGCGCTGAAACAACTGGTGGGCCTCTGATGATCCTGATGATGTATATATCGATGACAATGCATGCATGTGCAAGTCCGAAGGACGAGGACCCCTATTTTGGGGCAAGAGAGTGGCATGAATCCTGCCGTAAACGGCAGTACGTACAAATTAAACGAATAGCATCTGTCACGGCAACTGCGTAATTTGGCCACAAAGGACGAATAAATAATACAGTCTCAGTATGTCATGGCACTGCAAAATTTAATTTTGACAGAGCGGAGAACTAGAAGGGTATGAGTTTGTTTGGATCACCTGGACTCGCTTATTGTCGTTGATCCAACTAAAATTGAGACGATTAAAGTTCATATTTCGCTCGTTTGTTTGGATACATGAACTATATATACTAGTTGAATTGAGGTGAAGTAAAGTTTAATCCACATTTTAGTAGTGTATCTATTTGAATAGCTTAGAATTAGGCCCTTGTTCTCTAAGGACTCCTCCGGAGAAGTCAGAGTCAAAGACAAGTCCTACCAAATGAGGCCCTAAACTTTAGGTAATTAAAGTCCAGTCCAGTGATCCAAATAGTACAGACCTTAAATGTTACTCTAAGACGCCTCTTTTTTCATTAAAAACGGCCCCAAACAACTTCTCCTATTAAATCGTTTAATAGGGCTCTTTCATAGGAGCCGAAGAGAAACCCTAGGAAACGGGTTTAAATCTATGCTGTGCAAGCAGGGCGACAGTTACATTGCATGTACAATGAAAATTGTGAAAATTATGTCCATGCGCGTGCATGCATGCAGGCTATGCAGTCCATCAAATTTTTTTACTGCTTGATCTGCCACTGCGCAGTGTTTATGTGTAAGCACGTACTGTACGTGAGCTCCATCGATCTCTCTTTCAATGCACGGTGCGGGTACAGTACAACATGTATGCATGTGTATATTTACGTATACGTACTTCCCAGCGTATATATAGGATGGATACGTACGTGTGTACATATATGATGAGTAGCTAGCACTGAAAGTGCAGTGCGTGCATGCGCCATTACTAGTACTAGTACGCAACTCCTCGTCTCCTGTATTATACAGTGATGAGGTGTACCTACATGATGCAATATATATACCACTGCTACTACTACTGTCTGCACAGGCGCATTCTAATGCTGTCGTTCACTGGAAATACATATCACGTACGTGTACTTATGCTTGGGTTTGTACATACTGATATATACTTAATGCTGCCATGCATCTATCTGTTTGTCTGTACGTACGTGATCGTCGGTGACTCTCGGTGTACTGCAGATCGATCCATGTATCTAATGTAGCTATATATGACATATCCTGCAATTGGCATGCATACATGACACGAGATCGATTCGCATCGCATCTGCCGTACACGTACGCTCCAACATGGCAGGAAATGCAGAGCCGTACGATCAAAATGGGTTAGCTTATATCCTAAATAAATGATTGTTACTGTACCTAAGAGAGAGAGAGCTGAGACTACCGCACAAAAAATATTTATAATAGGTGTCTTTTATTTTTTTTAAGGCGATTTACTTTGCAAATTGGCTCTAACAAGATTTTATTTTTTTTTATAGGATTCTATCTTTTGTTTTGATAACCGGCTCTAAAAATCGTTTTTGACCGTATGTAAAAAAATATCTTTTTATTACAGTAGGGATGAACTTACTGAAATAAACAAAAGGTTAATGCTTTATTACATCTAGTGCTTCCGAGAAATGTTATGAGTTTGAACAAATAAAATATTCCTTATTGAAAAAGTTAAGTATTGGAGTTTGGAAACAACGAGAACAGAGATGTAGGAGCTGTGTAAGGTTCATGCACCTAGCTTAGGGTGGTTCATTCGCAAACAAGTCCATTGAAGGAACTAACAATAACAATATGTTTGCTAGTATATATTAATATATCCACAGTTTTAAATCTCATGAATGCAAGGTCATGGACTTAGGTAACATGAGTGAATTAATGTGAGGCATCAATAATATTAAAGGAAGAACAATTGAACAAGTTGAATAATGCCGTTGAATAATACCCAAGAGATCAAGCAAAGCATCTAAGACTTCGAACCGGGTTGGATAAATACTTGACGATGAAGAACAAACATGTTGAATAATGACACTCACATTCGACATTATCATGACTCTGTAAAACCAATTCATCGGAAGATTTGGTGTTGTGTTCCTTAAGCACCAAATTTCACCGCCAGACTAATGATGGTCCTATAGGGCATCAACTGAGTGCTTCACCCAACAACGGATGCTTCGGTGTTGCACAAGCTGTTCAAGGAAAATGGAGTTCGGTACTGAGTTGAGTGGTTTTAGGAAAATTGAAGGCACTAGAAGGTCCGTCGGTTCACTGGAGATATATACCAGAGTTTGGTGAAAATTAAAGCCACTAGTAGGTAGAGTCACATAGAAGGCATCAGAAGCTCCGATGCTCACCATGATGATCACTAGATCATCTTATGATAAGGCTGATGCTGCCAAATGGCTAGTTTCTTTACTCTCACCGAACATTATGGAGAAGGGCTCGAATTGAGCACCAGAACATCTAGTGAAGTCATTTTTGAAGTCTGAGTTGCAAAGGCTAGTTTCTTTGGTTGGGGATATAAATAGCCCATCATTTGTATTGGTCGTTTCATATGCACTAAAGATATTGTAAGACACTTACATTTGATAGCTTCAACATACAAAATTTGATACTGAAGATTAGCGCAACTAGCTAGAACAAGGCATAGACCTCAATTAGTGCTAGTTTAAGTGTTAGCTTAGGTTACACAGGTTTACACCCCCCTTGTTTTTGAGTTCTTGCACACATCAAGAGTTGTACAACCGGTGCTTCTTGTATGTATTGTGATTTTTGTGAGACCCTTCACTTGCTCTCTTGTAGTGAGCATCGGGTCTTGTATGAGGAAAGAGAGGACATTTATGAGGGCCTTGCTAAGGTACACCCATTACTCTATGGGAGGTAAGATCTCAAACAAATCTTAACCCTTGATTTTTAAAATACATGGAATAATTAAGTAATTATTAATTAACTAAAATATTTATAAAAAGAAAAAAAGAAAAGGAAACAAAATAAATCAACATCAAAAGTTTGTTTGTTGCCATATATATAGGTGCACCTGCACAGTGCATGGAACAGCGGCATACGTGGCATAGTATAGGTACACCACGTACGTGAATACATCTCTATGGGTGGTATTTGGATCTAATAAAACATGAAAAGTTGTGTTCCGATAACTAACTGTAGAACTTGTTATCAATATTCATTTACAAAATACGTGCCAAAAATACTAATGTTAGGACGATTATGAATGAAAATAAATAAATAATTTAATACCAATACGTTTGAGACAATGTTCTCGTTATCAACACGTTCATGGTCCAATTTAATAAATAAATAAAGTACACCTCTAATTGTCACGTTATAAAAAAAGAGTAATACAACTCACGTTTAGGTAGAGCTAACGTTACAACTCCACATAGATCAATTCGTTAAAAAAACATTACATGTCACACTCGAAACCATCCACACAAATGCATGCCCCATGCTGTTGCATGCATGTTAGATATATTGATAGATATTCTACTTAAAATTATGCTTACTTTCCTATTTTTCAAAATAACAAATATATTTATTTAATTACCTCTTAGGAGGTAATATGTGATTTTTGATGTCGACGGTCCACAATTATTTGAGAGTACCATAGCAAAACTCCCTTTATGATGTCCCAAAAGCACTATCGAGTAGAGAGATGGGTAGAGATGGCATGGACCGTTCTAGCAAAGGCAAGGTGGAGACCCACTTGTATGTGGGAATGCCCCTAGGCTATCCACAAAGTCCCTAGATGGAAGCTTGGCCCTTGAGACAGACTGGAATGAGAATAGTATGTAGAAAATATGAGCTTTTCATATCTTGATAAGAAGTATGAGCTTCTTGATATCTCGGTAAAAAGTTGAGATAGTGGAATTTGTGTTTTCTATCCCCTTTATATTGTGCATTACATTCTTGCACTTTACTTTTCGTGTTTACCATTTCTAGATTTGTCATGTGTAGCTGATTGGATTTGATCTCGGGTGCAAAACCGTTTTTTTAAATGAACCCAACAGGAGAGTTGCTGATTGTTTTTTTTAAAAGATCAACCTAGATTGGGTACCCAACAAAGCAACAAGGATTATGTGTGATAGTAAAGATGGCAGTACAATGAAAATCATATTGCACATTTGGATAGACATTATTTAGGTTTTCATGAGTACAAATAAAGTTATCTATAGTTTTAGGGCCTGTTTAGTGTGGCTCCCACACCGAAGTGGAGCCACATCACATGATGCTGCGCGAAAGAGCGCTTTTTCTCTCTTGTGCATGAAGCCAGAGCCGTTTTGGTGCACGGGTCCGTCTTTAAAGCTCCGACTCTCGCAACAAAGTAGCCGGATGAGAGCCGCACCAAACATGCCCTTAAGATGCTGGCTATCATCAGCATGTATATTTCGATACAGTTGCGTGACGCCACAGGAATATCAATGTATTTTGAGTAGTGCTGCACTAGTGCCGGCACATCCATCAACGTCGTCGCCCATGGATCTGTCAGTATCAGTATATATGATATCGATCCCTAACGCTCTAGCTACCTACAGGGTTGCCATCCATCCACATATGCGAATGTGATGGATGCATGGTGGTATCTGCTGACGATGACTAATATCTCCAACTTGCAAGAAGCAATCGAGGAGCAGCTAGCTTCATATTGGTAGATAAGACGGGCTGATAAAGACTGTACCATGACTTTGATGATTTGTGAAACTAAGCTGAAATTTGAATGCTATAAAATTATACTTCATTTCCCAAATTTTACACAAACATTGTTACTAGTACCTTGTTAACAATATAATAGAAAATAAACGAAATACCATATTACAACCTATCACGCACGCACGTACGTAGCAGTTGCCTCAGCTCCACACATGGAACAAAGTTACTATGGGGCTGGGCCAGCTGAAAGAAACGTGATGCCAAATGGACACGTACATGTCAGATAGAGAACGATCAACTGTGATAGGTAATTAGTTGGGGAAGCCAGTGGTAAAAAAAGAATCTTACTTTTCATTTTGTGTATGCGCTTGCATTCTCATCATCATCAGATAGAAGCTTCCAAACCCTGCGTGCTTTCTCTCTCCTCTCCTCTCCTCCAATCGCAGAGCTTACTTTCACGGGCAGCTACAACCCACTACACTCACATCTCTCGAAAAGATTAAACAGAAAAAAGAGTGCTGTTAGTTAAAAACCAAATATTTAGTATGCTTTATTGTTTGATATACTCCTGGATTTTCATTGGGGCGGGTAATTTTTCTTTTGAGAAGATCAGGAGAGGATTTTATTCTCAATTGTTTATATATTAAAAAGGGACAAAAGTAGCACAGGCACAATCAAGTGACAAAAATAAGAAATGAAAAAAAATCAGAAATATTATATTAAACAAAGATCTCTACCAACGAGACAATCTCTGGGGATGTATGTCTCCTTTGATAACCATTACAAAGGATTCTTTGAAGGAAGCTTTGCATGACTCCACACTTGGTTGCGTATCTCTGAAGATGGGATTATTTTCGCTTTGTCCAAATACTCCAAGACATTAAAGATTTCAATTGGGAATTGGGTAATTTGGCCCTTCAAGATTTCAAAGGAAATTAAAGTCGCTTTGGTTTGATAGCCAACTTTCAACCTCCTGCTTATAGTTTGAACCAGATATATATGCTACAAACTGAATTTGAATTATGCAAACGAAAGGGTCATGGAAAGACATATTTGCCGTTGAGCCGAATCTAATCCATCCCATATGTGAGTTTTTCACCTAAGTAATGTCATAACTCCTTTGTCCATTAAAAGGAAGGACAAAAAAACAGGTTTTCTGCCCTCATGAAACCATGTTAATATTTTAGAAGACGCTCAAAGAATATGTCTACCTCTCAAACTGGATTTTCATAGGTGCTTCTCTTCCAACAGCCAGACTCAACATAAACCCTAGGTCCTTTAAGTATCACCCATAATAGCTCCTCTCACGGGTGTTGCCCTCTCTTCATGGTCTCTCTCTCTCCCACACTCGGCTTCTAAACCTCGACGATGGTGGCTTGGGGGGGGGGGGGGTTGGGGGAGGGGGGGTCGGGGGGCAGCAACAGTGTCGGCGCTAGGCCTAGGTCCAGCACCGGGCAGTGCCTCACCGTACTTTGACCTCACGCGCCGTGGAGATGAAGATGAGGCCGAGATCCATGGCGGGTGGGAGACGGCTGAGATCCATGTTGGTCGGATCCGCTCGCGTGCCCTCGAAATGAAGATGTGTCTGGGTCCACAACAGATGGGGAAGAAGTCGAGATCCATGGGTTTGCGCTAGCTGGATCAACTCACGATTTCGTGAGATAAATTAATTAAAGACGAGGGGTCCACTATGGCTAGGATCCATGGTACGGTGGCCGGATCCATGAGACCATGATGGCGGCGAGGTGGATAGATCCATGGAGGTGTAGCCGCCTCCACGTCTAATAGAAAACCTAGGCAATTTACCTGGCTCCGAAAACCTCAGTTGCGCTACATGCAGCAATGGCAAATTTTACATACCTAACCTAAAATTGCAATATGAGGCATGATGAACAAGCTGCTGCGGCACCTTTAATGGAAACATACATGAATGCATAATACAAAACCCTACGGACAAGCTCATATTGGTTACAACCTGGCCCAACATGCATATACAATGCACGACAGCAAAATTACTGACACGGGCCGGCCTTGTACTTTGGATTCCTAACGGGCGCATGCATGCATGTTATTAGTAGGCCATGAATCTGCTCATGCCGTACATGCAGGACGGACGACAACACACGAGATCGATATATATGGAGCTGCCAAATCCTACGTACGTGCAGGTGCATCATGGTGCATGCCATTTGATTGCAACAGCACCGCACGTACAAAATATTTAACTCGTGTACGTACTCTACGTGTACAAAGTTATACAAACCTACTATGCATGAATGCATATGCATGCTGGCTAGATCCATACATATGCACGTACGTCCATGGTACGGTACATGCATGGCGTATATAGTTTGTATCATGCAATACTGCTCTTTATTACAACGCTGGCTAGCTCTTTATTAGTAGTACTATTAGCGCATATAATCATCTGTATGTACTTGGTTGTGGATAATTTAGACATTTATAATCAACTCGTATGTTTTGTTTGAATCACTAGTACAGCAGAGAACACTAGTGACGGTTCTAGAGGGGTTTCTACTGGCGGTTTCTACTACCGCCAGTGGAAAAATGAATATTACAGGCGGTTAGATAAAATGTGCCAGTGTTAAATTGTTTACATTGGCGGTTCATTTAAGCAAACCGCCTCTGGTAATGGAATTTTCACATACTGTCCACATAAGTGACTGCCGGTGAATATATATTAGCACTGGTGGTTGATGTAAACGAACCGCCAGTGATAATTTTTTTACACAGGCGGTTTCATTAAACAATCCGCATGTGAATTTTGTTTTACAGTGGCGGTTTAGTTAAAAAAGCCGCCTGTGAATTTCGTTTTACAATGGCGGTTGAGTTAAACAAGCCGCCTCAGGAATTGCTTTTTCCTCAGGCAGTTATGTTAAAGAAGCCGCCACTATTAATAATTTTAAATATTAAAATTTGGCGCCATATAATTCCTGCCAGAATCACAAAATATATCACAGACAATTAATATAAATCACAGGCATCACATGCAATTATTTCTCCATGCATAAAGAGTAATGGCAGATTATATTACAGACAATTAAATCCACCATAGTCATCACACACAAGTGCAGTATGTATACAACAAGTTTTCCACTCATAGCTTGCTTTTTCCCATGAGTTCTCTAATAATCCTCATGATTCAGCTCTAGCCTGTCAATATCTACGAGATCTCGGTACTCTGGTTTAGCTAACTCACCATCGAGATCAAAATACTTCCCATCTTTGTGAATTATTTCTTTCATGATGAACCAGCAAAATTCATCGCAAATGTTCATGAGCTCTTCATTCAATAGGCGGTTCTCATCAGCACACTTGTATACCTGCCAAAAATATTAAGCCATCGTACATTTACACACTAACCAACATGGAGACAACATTAGTAATGACAATACTTCACATTAATCACATTTGACTATTACTTACCTTCTTAGTGTTGTTGGTGTACCTTCCATTCTGTTATTTTAGTTTTGTTTTGTTAAGTCAAACTTTTTTCTAACCAAATTTATGAAAAAATACATTAACATAAGTTGGTTATGAGGATGATGATTGAAACATAAGTTCGTTATGAGGACTGAAATCATACTAAATTTAATTTGCTTGCAAAATACTAGAATAATTTCCCATGTTTATATACAGATAAATGACCTACAGCTTAATAATTTACGCTCGCCCCTTCAAGATAACTATTGTTGGATAAACTTTGCGAATTTAATTTGGTCCCATGAAAAAAATTAATGTGCACGGCTTTTGCACATATATATATAATATAGCCAGCAAACATAGCTAGGACATGGTCTAGCAGCTGTGTGGGCTTGTTCATATGCTGCATGCTGCTGCAAGCACACGTACTGGTACAAGTGCTTGCTTGGCAATACTATTCTTATTTATATAGTACACTGTACTTATATACGTTCTTACATATATATTAAGCTCAGGACATGCCTCGGTTGTGTCGCATATCGCCTTCTTGCTACTTAATCTACTGCATGCCTCCGGTCAAAATTACTTGTCATAATTGACTTTATATATTACTCGTGCTGTCTTTGACCAATAGTATCTTCTTGCATACTTTCTTAAAATCCTTAAAATTTTAGGATTGTACAGGTATTTTTTATTAATAATGAAATGAAATTCCAGCCTCTGCGTTCCGAAGAGGTGTACACAGCTAATTCATTACATCCAGGAGCACTCAAGGTCAGCTCTCTCAAAAGAGGGTTGGGACAAGCTCCCGAACAGGGTTGAGAGGTAGAGACTCCTTGGTGAATGCTAGCTGGAGAGGGTCCCTTGGTGAAGGACGGCGGAAGAAGGTCTTCTGAAGAAGGTCGGTGGGAGAAGCTCCTGAAGAAGGCTGGCCGGAGAAGGTCTCCCAACGAAAGCCCGGCCGGAGAAGGTCCACGACGAAGGCCCAGTCGAAGAAGGTCCGCAATGAAGGCTCTGGACAAAGGCGAAGGTTTGGAATGAAGGCCTTGGACGAAAGCCCAGAACAAAGGCCTAGAACGAAGACCTCAGACGAAGGCCCAGAACGAAGACCTCGAACGAAGGCCCGATGTTTGTTTTGTATAAGGGCTTTGTGGAGAAGGCTCCATGAAGGAGGCTCCACGGAGAAGACTCCGCAACGATGGTTTAGTATGGAGGCTCCATGGAGAAGGTCTTGCGACGAAGGCTCCAACATGTGAGAGGGGAGAGTGAGGCGATGGCTAGAGTTTAAAAAAAATGAGTGGGAGAGGAGAGAGCCCCCTTGCCCTCATGTTCTTGGCATTATATAGACAAGCAGAAATTTACAAGCGACCGCTGGGTGGGTGTGGGTTTTACATGCCACTCTAACGGCGCTAGTTGGGTCTCTTCTAGGGGACTTGGCCCATATGCTTATGGCATGTCCCAATAGTAGCCCCTCATCTACTTGGTTATGGCTGTACTACATGACCTAGTAGATGCTCATACTAGAAGAGGCACAATACAACTCGAACCTTGGTTGTGATGACTGCCCTTCGCAAACCACACGTGCACGCCTCACTAAAAACTCCATCCCAAAAACCCTATGGAAAAAAGGGCATGGAGAAAAGAACCTATACCTGTTCTAAGTCCTGAGGCGTCTACCTCTGAATGTCTTGTTCTTTCAGATGTCTTCACCTTTGGGCTTCAGCTTCTTTCTGCACTTCTATGATATGGTTCGTTGCCTTTGCTTGGTGCACAGGCCTTCATCTTCAAGGCCTTCTCCAATATCTTCTCGACGCGAAGGTCTTCGGCTCTGAGGTCTTTTTGGCACAGAGGTCTTATCTCCGAGCCTTCTTAGTGCAGAGGTCTTCATCTTCATGGCCTTCCCAACGAGAAGGTCTTTCCTCCCCAAGCCTTCTTGGCGAGGGGTTCTTCATCTTCGAGACCTTTTTAGCATGGTGATCTTCATCTTCAAGGCCTTCTCACGAGCGTCGGGCAAAAAAACTTTGTGTTCTAAAGTTGCTGGTCCTCCGATACGCTCCCCTAGCCCCTCTTGGCCAGTGCTCATGACTAAATCCTCCGCCTCCCTTGGTGTAGTCGACTTAGTCATAGTAGTGGAAGTAGATATTTGTACTGGACTTGCTGATGAGCCCCTCAAGTCGAAGTGGTTGACGAAAGTGTGGTAGACCTTGGTGTCGAAGGAGTTGATATAGCCCCTCAAGCTTGGCGATGGGAGCAAACCGCCATAGGCGTTGGTGCTGAAGGAGTTGACGAAGGCTCTTGAACCATTGCAGTGGGCGAGGATGATGGCAAAGCCCCTCCTGCCGAAGACCCTCCTGCAAAGATGTTTAGTGGAGTAGATATTGGTGTGGACGACGAAGGTGTCGGTGATGCCCCCTCATGCCAATGTATTGGTGACTGCAAAGATGTTTAGTGGAGAAGATATTGGTGTAGATGCCGAAGGTGTTGGCGATGGCCCTCCTACAAAGTTGTTTGGCGAAGGCTCTCCTGGAAAAAGGTGTTTTGGCAGAGGTGATGTTGGTGAAGTCATCGAAGATGGTGGCAAAGCCTGTCGGCGAAGGCGATGACGATGTAGGCGCCGATGCTGTGTGCCGAAGGCCAGAGAAGTCGCGTGAAAATGGACCTGAGTTGATCTCCTGCATTTTTTAGGGACTTAGGTTGGGCGTTATAGCTTCGTCGAATATTGACTTGCTTGCAAGTCTTTCGACACTTAGAAAAGGCACTATATTTTCTACTTATGCAAAAAAGATGGTTAGTCATTTATATGATACTGAGTGGTGAAGTTTTTTAAGGTTTTGAGAGAGTGAAGGTCCCGATGCCTGACTGCAGACAGGTCTTTGTCGGGTAAAGCTTTTTGAAGCTTTTGAGGGTAACAGCCCCGATGCCTGATCATGGACACGTCTTTGTCGGCTTACCGCAGTGCAATGCATTTACGTAATGCAAGTATGCATGTGGTGATGCAAGTAAGTGTATTTGCATGAAAGTATTAACAGGGGTAAACATATCATACACTTTGCAAAATGATGATTATGCTTGAATAAAAGATAAGCTCTACATATATGAAATAATGCCCTCGAATGAGAGGGTTATAGTTTTGGATGGCTAGCGAAGGTTGCTGTAATGGAACCTACCAATTATATGAAATTAAGTAAGAAAATCACCCGTCGAAGTAGATAATTTAGTAAACTTAAGCATGTATAACCCAGTAGTCCGTGAAACCACGAAGAATTTCAAACCAACCAACATACAAACTAAGATCGTACAAGTTTAGCAGCCACAGTCACATATTACATAAAGTTCACAACAATACTGAGATACATAAGAGTTTAAATATAAAGTTATTACAAACAAGTTTAATAATAAAGTAGTGGAAGCAAATAGTTTTAAAATCACACACACTTTTAGTTCAGATACAGTGCTCGGAGATAGTCATTTCCAACAAAAGCATCAGATAAGACATACGGAGCGACCACGCTCTTGGTTCTAGTTGTCGCCCATCGCAGGGTACAGGCGGTTGATGCAATAACCATAGTATATCTGACCATCTGCACAATGGGAACAACGCCCTGAGTACGAGAAAATACTCAGCTAGACTTACCCGTCTTAAACTAAAATAAAGTGACACCATGGAGTATGCAAGGCTTTCTTTTAGTGGACTAGCTGACTCATTTGCGGAAGAACAGTAATTTAACTTAATGAACCATTTAAGTACTTTGAATCATCTTTATTATAACCTATCAAGCTAGGTAAGCACTTATACTATAGCAATCACTTAATTAACCAATGACATCCAGTTACCAACTTAGATTTAGCATTTCCCATATCATCCATATAACCAACAGTGTTCCATCATCATTACTATGATGCTGTAACTCGAGTCAAGTGCTCACTATCCAGAAGCGATGGCGATTCGAATCGATTTCTAACTAGCTGGTGATTTATTTCTCACACAAACCACACTCACCGATCAAGTGAGCTATAAATCACTAATGATACTTTCTAGGTAAATATTGCGGGATAACAATCATGGACCGCAATACCCAGGGGCCTCCCGACTGCCAGGAATCAAGACCCAGCCTGCCCTTGGGCTCACTCTTTGTGCCCCTGTCATACCCCCTTTAGCATCAGTCTGCTAATCCGAGTTTATCCTGACCCGAAATGTGCCACTAGCTTCATAGTCGAAAGGTACGTTATTCGGCCAGCTAAATATGAGGCATGCGTTCAACATGACAAGAGGGATGAGCAACGATCGGTCCTTAACCGACACAGATGGAAAACTAATAGCACCCCAAAACCCTGTCTAGTTGCCTCCAACTTTTCCGTCCGGTCTCCAATTATCCATCAACACATGGTTATTTCTAGGATATCATCCATTCCATAGCTAAAGTGTTTCAATAACCACCTATAATTGCAGATGATCGAAAATCACCGATCGCTACCGGTCTAAGCAGGGCTAAGCAGTTATTCGATCCTAAACCTAACAAGGTAAGAGTGTAATAAGGTAGGCGAGGATAGTAATAAATGCATCAACGGTTTTACTCAACTCCTATAACTTAATGCAACAATATATAAAACTCAAATATATAGAAGATTGCTTTTATAAAGTAGGAGACTTAGAATGCTCCGGGGCTTGCCTCGCTCAAAGGAACTAGGTTGATGATCCACGCACTCGGGTAGGTCCTCTTCTTGCTCCTCTACCTCTGGCACCTCCTATGCCTCGATTTCCTATGGATCGGCCCAGCCTGTTCCTCTTGCACTACTACTTGCACTTTCTCCTGCGGTCCTGTATGATGCAATTATATAAGTAATTATGCAAGTGGCGCATCGGATGCGATGGCATGTGATGATCATGATGGTATGTAATGGAGATGAACACACTTAGATTCATTGGATAGAATAGAGGTAAAACTTTTCTACTAGGTAGTCAACATCATCCAAGGAAATGTACCACAAGTACATGTCATCTACTGCATTCTCTTCTACTACTAACTCCCGTTACTTTTCCGATAACTAACATATAGCCCTAACATGTGTGCCACTATACTTCATCACCACAACCATACTAACATGCCAAGTGACATCAGCAAAGGATTTGATGCTTCAAAGATACACCAAAGCTACACCACTAAACTAATCATGCATAAAGAATATTATTTTATTTTACTTTTAAACGGGTTACAACAGAAACATATATTTCTAGTGCATATAAAAATCTATAAAAATTATAGTAGCATATTCATACCATAAGTAGCCTACCACAAAATTTTCATGGCAATTGGATAAGTAAAACTGCCTACACAAAAATGACAAGCTAGGATGTATAAATGAGCATGAAAACACTTTGTAATATGACAAGTTTTAAACAATAGATTTAGTATTTTTTCCATGACCTACATAGTCTACAAACACTGTACAAAAAGTTTCACATATATGTTCTATTCATATTTTTGGCTCTAGCAATTTTACAAGAAATGGAAAATAAATGCACATAAATCACATAGCCATATTTTTCTATAGAACATGCATGACATATATTTTTCACAGAAAGTACATCTCAAGAATAGAACAAAAAAATTGGAATCATATTTTTCTGATGTACAGTCTATTTACTATGCATTTTCTAAGAAAACAACAATTACAAGAATTAAATAAAGCCCTATATAAAAGTATCACAAAATTGACATGCAATATTTTCAAATTATAGATCTAGTGTTAAGAAACACAACAAAATTTGTTTCAACAAATTTGGAGCTATATTTCTCAAGATATGATTTTTGGAAGTATTTTCACATTTTCAGGAAAAGGTTTTCTTTTAAAACCGAAAATCCACCCGGCTCAAACTGCTACACGCACCCCATTCCTTCACCCCGGATCAGCACAGAGAGACAGATAGGCGGGCCCTCAAGTCAAGGGGACCCCACCCGTCAGCCAAGCCAAGCCGAGGCGGCGTTGGCCGGTGGGATCTCGCCGACGGCGAGGTCTCCAGCCAAGCCAAGGTGACCGGCGTGCTCCCTACCCTATTGCATACCCGACGGTGCCCGTGGCATGGCCTAGGGAGCTCGGGAAGCTGGCCGCCATCGTGCATGGCGGAGCGGCAGCACGGGTAGTCGCTGGGGAGGCGTCTCCGGCCACGGCATGGTGAGTGGAGGTGTTCGGGAGCATCAGGGATGCGATGCGGTGCTTGTGTACGAGAAAAGAGGGCGGGAGGTGAAATGGAACGGAGGTGTCCACGGAGTGGTTCTTCTCTGGTGAGCATGCCCGATCTCCGGTGAGCAATCTCCGAGGATAGGGGCATTACCACTGCGAGCCAAGGTGAGCACGGGTTGCGCAAAGAAAAGGCGGTGCTTGGAGCAAGATGGAGACGCTGGCGGTGAGCTGCGGTGACTGGAACGGCCAACTCCGACGAGGAGCTTGCGCAGGCGGTGGCGGAGGTGAGCGCGGGCGCGTGCTCTGCTGCTGCTGGCGCGGAGGGAGGCAATAGGAGAGAGCAGAGGAGGTAGACGCGCGCGCGGAGGGAGCAGGCGGGCGCGTGGGTCGCGGGGGCCACCGGACGGCCAGGTGCTGCCGTCACTGGCGCATGGCGCCCACGCGGCGACGGGCGTCTACCGCGGTCGAGACACAAGCGCACGGGAGGGGCGAGTGCGGAGAGGAGGCGGGCCAGGCCGGCTTGCGCGAGCGGGCCAGAAGTGAAGCGTGGGGCCCAATAAGGTATAAACTGATTTTTCTTTTTTTAATAACAGCAACATTTTTTGCATTTTTGAGCAACAAAAATCCCATTTCACAAGTTGATCCAAAAATAAAAGTTGTTTAGAATTTTAAACTCTACAACTTGTCTTAAAGGTGCATTTTAAAATTCCAACAAGATTTTGAAATAAAGATTTAAAGTTCATTTAAATCAAAACTCTATTTTTTCTAAATTATTTTTAAAAGTAAAATTTGAGAAAACTTTGAATACAAAACTTGCTCCAAAATGCTTGCTAAACATTTTTAAATTATTTGCATTACCAAACAAATATGTTTATTGATCTAACAATCATAATCATAGCATAGTTTTATTTAAACAAACAAATGTAACATCTATGTTGCGGGGCTATGTTTCATATGTTTCAAACCAATGTTTTCTTTATATTTCATGTGATTATGAATGCAAGATTATGCTCGTGCTTATGATTTTCAATGCCTAATGCATGCTTAACACCAGAGGTGTTACAGGTGCCATTCAAGAACCTGTGTGGGTATAAATGCGACTTGTAACATTGAACATAAAAAGGATCAGTTTCCTGCGAATGTTAGTTCAGACAAAATTTAGTTAATGTATATTATAAAAACCTAAGAAAAAATTGAACAATACAACCTGCAAAAAAGAGAAGTGTTAGCGTTAGAGGGTTCGAAGGTTGGGTGGCTATCAAGATTCAATTTTTGATGGAGGTCGCTGACTAGAAGGCTGCTGAATGACGAAGGTTGTCAACTGACGAAGAGAAGTGTTAGCGTTAGAGGGTTCGAAGGTTGGGTGGCTATCAAAATTCAATTTTTGATGGAGGTCGCTGACTAGAAGGCTGCTGAATGACGAAGGTTGTCAACTGACGAAGGTTGTTAAATAATGAAGGCTGTTGACAGACGAAGGCGGTTGAGTAACGAAGGCTGCTGACAGACGAAGGTTGCTGGATGACAAAGGTTGCTGACAGATGAAGGTTGCTGAATGACGAAGGCTGCCGATACACGAAGGTTGCTGAATGACGAAGGCTGTTGTTTGATGATAAACAAATATAGATGAAGGTCATTGACTGACGAAAGTTATAGACCGACGAAGGTCAATAAGTGATGAAAGCTGTTGACTTGATGAAAATCAACTGACTAACGAAAGTCACTGACTAATGAAGGTTGCTGACTTCGAAGGCCAATAATTGACGAAGGTTGCTGACTGATGATAGCCAATTATAGATGAAGGCCACTGACAAATGATGAAAGCCAATAACTGACGAAGGCCACTGAATTACGAAGGCTACTGAGAACCAATGATAGGTGAAGGTCACTAACAAACGATGAAAGCTTATAACTGACAAAGGCCACTTAATGTCAAAGGCTGCTGAGAACCAATGATAGGTGAAGACCACTGACTAATGATAAAAGCCAATAACTGGCGAAGGCCACTGAATGACGAAGGCTACTGAGAACCAATGATAGGTGAATGCCACTAATTAATGATGAAAGCCAATATATAACTGACGAAGGCCACTAAATGACAAAGGTTGTTGACTGATGAAAATCATTGACTGATAGAGGATCACTGAGATATCTAACAAAGGTTGAATATTTCATGAGAACAGCTGATTGTTGGAGTGTACTGACTGACGAAGGCAAATAATTGACTAAGACCACTGACTGACAAAGGCCAATAACTGATGAAGGCCACTGATTGATGAAGGCGAAGCCGCTGACTAGCGAAGGTCACTGACCGGTGAAGGTCACTTACTGATGAAAGTTGTTTAATGACGAAGGCCAATAAGTGACGAAGACTGTTGAGAACCATCGATAGATGAAGTCTACTAATAGATGATGAAGGCTGTCGACTGACGAAGGCCAATAACTGATGAAGGTTGTTCATTGACGAAGGCCAATGAGTGATGAAGGCTACTGAGAACCATTGATAGATGAAGTCTACTGACAGATGTTGAATGCCGATAGCTGACGAAGCCCAGGTCTTTGCTAAGGTCAAGTGCTTTGCGCCAAGGAGGTCGTTCCGTGCCCATGCGCCTTTGGCTTGGGTAACAGAGGGTCCTCTTTCCACTGAAAAAACTGATGTTGAATGTTGTGGCTCCATTGCTAGCCACTTTCGACTTTGGTTTTGATGTCTCTCGTGGGTCCTGCCTCATTAAAAATCTCACCTAAATATGTTCTTCGCTGGCATGACTGAAATATATGGTGGCAACTGAACGATTTTGAGTTTTCTTCGAAGGCAAAGCAACAGAAGGCTTTTTGCCGGATAATCCCGAAGTTCAGAAATTCAATCTCCAAAATTAAATCCAGAAATCCCGCACGGAAGTTCAGCCTTCGAGTGATGTGAGAATACGGCCTTCCCCATGATTAATATATAACCTGGAAGAAACTTTGTCCGGAGGTTCTAACCTTCTCTCAAGGTTCTCACGGGTTCAAACCTTTGCTCTGCTGATGAAGGTTGTTGAAGAAGGCTGACTTCACTAGTAAAGGCTACTGACGAAGACTGTTATTATTCTCATTTGGAGCGTTGCTGGAGGCTTGGCTAGGCTTCATTCTTGTGTATTGCATATTCCAATATTCCACAGAAATCTAACCGAAGGCCCAAGCTTACCAAAGTAACTGATGACCTGCACAAAAGAAACGCAATCACTAGCTTGGCTTGCTGGTTAACCTTCGGAAGGAAAATCCCCACTATCTTTTCTTTAGTCTTGGATGTGAAAACAAAAGCTAGAAAGTTGTTGGTTTCTATATTTTTTCTCTTTTAAATAGGAGTCGAAGGCTTGAGAGCCTTAGTGACTTTCTTCTAGGGGGCCGAAGGCTCTTGAGCTTTCATAACTTTTTTATTTTATAAAATAGAGCCGAAGGCTTTAACATTTTTAAATCATTATTTTATTATATTTTTATATTATTGTTTTTATAAATTCTTTTGAGAAAAGTTGGCAAAGTTTTATTTGAGGGTATCGTTTCTGCTAGCTATGAAGGTTTAAATAGATCATACCTTTGCCCCAAGGACCTTACATTTCATCAAGTGTTCTCATAGGTTCACACTCTCTAAAAATTTATTTGTGTCGAGTACGGTGGGCGCCAATGTTGGGACAAGTGTCTCGAACAGGGTTGAGAGGTGGAGGTGACTTGGTGAATGCTAGCTGGAGAAGGTCCCTTGGTGAAGGCCGGCGGGAGAAGGTCTCCCGGAGAAGGTCGGCGGGAGAAGGTCTCCTGAAGAAGGCTGGCCGGAGAAGGTCCGCGACGAAGGCCCGGACGGAGAAGGTCTCACGACGAAGGCCCGACCAGAGAAGGTCCACGACGAAGGCCCAGCCGGAGAAGGTCCGTGACAAAGGCTTTGGACAAAGGTCCTAGACGAAGGTCTGGAACGAAGGCCTTAGACGAAGGCCTTGACGAAGGCCCAGAACGAAGGCCTCGGACGAAGGCCCAGAATGAAGGTCACAGACGAAGGCTTGATGTTTGTTTTGTATAAGGGCTTTGTGGAGAAGGCACCATGACGGAGGCTCTACGGAGAAGGCTCTGCAACGATGGTTTAGTATGGAGGCTCCACGGAGAAGGTCTTGCGACGAAGGCTCCAACATGTGAGAGGGGAGAGTGAGGCGACGGCTAGGGTTCGCAAAAAATGAGTGGGAGAAGAGAGAGCCCCCTTGCCCTCATGTTCTTGGTATTATATAAGTAAGCGGAAATTTATAAGTGACCCCTAGGAGGGTGTGGGTTTTACATGCCACTCTAATGACGTTAGTTGGGCCTCTTCTAGGGGACTTGGCCCATATAAATATGGCATGTCCCAATAGAGAGGATAAACAAAAGACAAAACACAAGGTTTGCATTGTGTATTTCCAAATAAACTCGATAATTTAGAAGTTATTACTGTTTGTAGTTCTTTTTTCGATTGACAGATCTTATCTGAAAAGGACTTGTGCTTGCGGCCGGATGGAGAAGTATTATTTTTACCTCATGGCACGCCATTAGATCAATGTTTTACCTTTTTCTGAAAGGGTAAAATTTTATAACTTAAATACAAATATATAGATGGAGCAAAACGAGCCCCATTGAAATAAAGTTCTCCAAATTAGACTGGACAATACAATTTCTAGAATGTACTAAAGATTCACAAGAGAAACAACAAGAGCTTACCTTGAAATGGAGAATTAAGGAAAACTAAATACTTCCTTAGTCATGTTAACATGACGCATATTATGAAGGACGGAACGCCATTAGATTAAATGTTTTACCCAGAAATGCAAAGGAAAACTAAATGCTTTCTTGTGTCATGATAGCACGAAGCACAAATCCAGATTAGCGGGTGCTCGATCATTTGGAGTGAATGATTTTTCTGTTGCGACATGTACGGACATGTCTCTTGCACTTGCTTTCACTTTCACATTACAGGACCCATGGTAGACGGCAGCATTATCTTCCTGTGTCTCCATTTCTCACTCTGCGTCCGGAGCGATTTGTTCGTGGTCGTGAACTCGTGATCATGGATATACCTCCATGCAATTTTCTCACTTCCTTTTTCCTTTCATTTTTTCTTTCTTCTCTCTATCCTTTGCATTTTATCTTCTATATGCTATGAATAATTTTTTAGGTTGAGAAATTGGTCTGGAGCAAATTACGTAGAAAAATTGTGCTGAATAAGTTATGCTTTTCAAAAGATGTTGAGCAACAAAAACATATTTGTATACATTATTCGTAAAATAGTTATGTAAAGTTCTGCTATAAAAATTATGTTGAGAAATTGTTATGAATAAATTTGTCCACTGATAGTTATGAATAAAAGTTGGGTTTCAAAATTTACATAAAGAAAATTTCATGATAAGTTATCTATAAACTAATATAAAGTATATGAAAAATGTTATGATTAGAAGTTGTGGTAATAAATTATGTCCCGCAAAATGTTATGCATGAAAGTTGTGAGTATAACTTTAGTTTGTAATTTTTCAAAGAAAAAAAATTATGAAAACAATTTGTTCAGAAAAAAGTCACGGAATTATTTGATCTTTTCGCTGGATTCTAGTCTAGTAAATGTTCGCTGATTAGCTAAGGATCATACAGCTAGCAAAGCTGAAGTAAAACTAGCCAAATTTTAGAGTCCTAATGTGTTAGGATATCATGCCCAAACTAAAAGGAACTACAATGCACAGTGCTTGCTCAGTAATAATATGCATGTACATTTCAAGGAAAGTAGAATAAAGTGCGTGTAAAATACTAGGGTTAAATCGTCAATCTCTAGAATTTGTCGGCCTAGTCTTTGAAGATGCTGATAGGTGTAGGATTTGCATACATGCGTTCATAAGGGCGTGTGCATGCGTTGTAAGTGTCTGAGTTCTAATGTAATTCCAAAAAAATACTGAGGTTTTTTTTACAAGAAACACATATATTAGGAGCAGCAAGATGCTACAATGATGTTCACACCAGGCAAGTCTACAAACAGTAGAGCATGCATTACAGAGCAAAAGGGGCCACATTGCACATTGGAGCAGTGGCTGTGAAAATCTAATGCCTGTGAGGCTAAAGCCTGTCTTGCTAATCCATCAGCTGTGGAGTTGAGGTTCCTGTTGATCTTGAATAACCTTGAGGATGTATGATTTGCATTGTTGGCGAAGTGCTGAGTAAAAGGTTTGATTCGCCAATCTGGAGGGTTGGAGAGGTGGGGTTTGTTGAGGAAGTGCACCAGCTGCTGGCAGTCAGATAAGAAGTTGCAGTTGTGGATTTGCATAGCCTGTGTAATGGATGATGCAAGGGCAAGCGCTGCTGCTTCCGCCATTATCACCGAGGAGCAGTTGGGGAGCTTTGCCTTAACGTAGACCAACTATGTGGGTTGTACCTGGAAGTTAAGAATGAAAATTCCCAGACCTGCTGTCGATGGAGGAGCTCCTGCTTGATCTGGTGATGTGGATGCGTCCACATAGCATCTGCTACCTGGGATTAGGGGCGGCATGGCTGTGGAGGTGTTGTTCGCCATTGGTTCCTGTATTGACAGAAGGCGCATACCTGACGCTGTGTTCGTTATTCCATCAGTGTTTGGTGATCTGTTGGTTGTGTCGTTTGCGGTGGATACAGCAGTTGGAATGGCCTGAGTGTGTGAATTGAGATGTGCCGCTACTGCATTATGCACCTGTACTGGTGTCCATGCTTTTCCTGCGGAAATGGTAATCATTTCGTGTCTTCCATATGTACCAAAGTGTGAATAATATTTTAGAAAAGAGGATCTCAGTTGTGGCAGCAGTAATCAAGTTCTGTAAAATGTTCTGGACTCCATCCAGTTCTTGGGGGAGGTCATGAGTTCTTATGGTTGGGTTAAAGGAAAACCATATATACCGCCCTGGGGAGATTGCAGTGGAAAATCAAGTGGGCATCATCCTCAGTAGCTCCACACAGGCGAGGTTAAAATTTATTCACTGAAATGTTAAACTTGCTATTTGGGTAGGGACAGGACAGGGGTGTCCGAGGTTTCGTGGTGGGCAAGTTAGGTCGCCAAAAGATTCGTGGTGGGCCCAGCTGTCACCGTCCCCGCCTCATCTGTCCTGTCAATCACGCGCCGTCCCTTTCGGCTCAACCTTCTTTTAATTGCGTGTACTCTCTCCGTCCCATTGAAAGTGTCGCTCGAGAAACATGTTTGTGAGGGGGGCACACTTTTCCAACGACACTTTCAATGGGACGGAGGAAGTACTAATTAATCTTCAATTCATCTCTCACCCATCAAATCACCTCCTCCATTCATAAATCAAATAATTAATTAATACGAATGTTTAAAATGTATAATAAATCAAAAACTAATCGTGGCTGTTGGGTCGCCATGTGCCTCACTCTATCAGTCTAGCTAGGCAGCTAGTAGGTAGTCCCCCACATGATATGAATTTTATTAATTATTTATTCAAGTAATTTACAAATGTGTGTAATTGGACTGCAGTGTTCTAATTGATGGCCCGACCAACGTCACAGATCAGTCTCCAATTTATACCATTAGTCACTATTTTCTACAACAAAATATTTATAAATGAATGTGAAACTTTGTAAGAATATGGCAGTGTTTTCCAATACGTGTCTACTAAACAGCATGCGAATTTCATGTTATTTTGAAGGTTACTGGTAGAAAAATAAAGTCTTAATTAAACATGGCCTTTAATTTTTCTAGAATATTAATCAACCATTGTACCAAATTCTAGCTACTCCTCCAAATTCTAATTAAGATTAGAGAATTGTAATGAACTTTTTAAATGCAGTAGCTTATACATAACCAGAGTACTACTACTCCAGACAGCCGGCCGGTACTCCTATACAAATTAAATATTGATTATAGTAATCTGGTACAACGCGGCTGGGCTAGAATATATATGTGTCAATAATATCTCTTCAATGGTAATTAAATGTATGTAGCACACCTCTCCTAGATATATAGCTCGAATCTGTAACTACTGTTTGTTGGTATGATATACGTACTTTTTTCTACGGCGTTTCAACCGTAATATATGCTGATTATTACTCAAAATAATACTTGTTTGCATGTATCATATATTTGGCATCAATGATTGCTATTTATTAAATAAACTTGACCACACTCAAAATAGTTTTACTCAGTGCTAGGAGTTGTATTCTTTCATAGATGGAGAAAGTAGCATACATAAACATTTGATATATTTCTTATAATAAATTTTGCCAAACTTAAATGCCTTGACTGTCTAGGCATAAAACTAGAATTGCATTATTCTTTCTATGATAGAGATAGTGCTGAATTGTATATATTATCACAGTAGAATAGTAATAAACATTTTTTAAGGTATAGTATATTATAGTAATAATAAACTAATAAGAACTACTAGAAAGACAAACCATACGGATCGGCTAGTATCACTAGAATGGAATATAGTACTGTTTGCGCTGACCTAAATCGTTGGGAAAAATTAGCTATATATAGCTAGGTGTCGGTGTAGTATGCACGCATAATCAATGAAGTATGGTTAATTTATTGTGTAAAAATATTGCAGCCGACAGATAATGCACGTACTTATATTATCATATAGAGCGCCGCTCGATCAGGACAAAAAAGGCAATTCGACATCTAAAAAAAATATGAGATTCCAGCAGCCATAAATTAATAAATTAAATGGTCAGTATACATGTTTATGTGTGCACCAATCGATCTATTGGGGCTCTCCTTATTCTCCAATCTCATACTTACTACCAGTAACATAGAATTTGCATCAAAGTTAAGACAATTCGAAATCCCTTATATTTGAGGACAGATGAAGATGAACCATTATTATTTAGGTTCTGGAGACACATTACCTTATATACTCCCTCCGTATTGGATTTAGAAGTCGTTTTGGGCAAGGTTTAGGTCAAACATTGGGAATATAAATCATCAATACTTTTAAGTTGTTGAGTTTACAAATATAAAAATTATATGAATAGATTTGTCTTGAAAAATACTTTCATAAAAGTATACATATATAACTTTTTCATAAATATTTTTTATAAAAACAAGAGGTCAAAGTTGTGTTTTGGAGACCGTGTCGCTGTCCTAAACGACTTCTAAATCCGATACGGAGGGAGTAGGAATTTAATTATGCATGTTCCAGCCGTTATATTGCATATAATACGTGTAGATTTGGACAAAATTAGTAATTTTGTTTTGTTTTGGGAGCTCCAACTCCTAAGTTTTTTTTAGATCTAGCTATTTTATATATAGGCTATGTCAAAGTTGATTGGAAGCTGTACTTGTTGTCTAAAATGGAAATGAGACGGTTCACCCAAACACCTTCAATAACCACACCCATTCTCTAATGAATTTTGTAGGATATATCAAAATTGTTTTGTGTTTTGTAAATGTGTAACACAATGTATACATGTGAGGAAAAGAAAAAGGAAAAAAACATACATACATGTGAGAGCTCCCGCAACAAATGCCATACACACACAAAAGCGTCCTTAATTTGTCGATCTTTTGTTCAAAATATTGTTCAACAACTTTGCCATTTGGCTAATTAGCTCTTGTGATTGAATTTTTTAAATTCCCCTCAAAGTTAATTATTTCACTCCAAATATTATGTTTTGTAACTAACTAAGGAGGTTCCTACATACACAGGGGAGAAGAGATCATATACATGGGTATATACCCATTGCATGGATATATAGATGAGATGATGTTGATGAATTACTGTACATTTGTACTAGATATGTTGTCACAATGATTTGAGCCGACCCGGGTGAATGGGCATCAAGGCATGTACATATCCTGCCCTAACTTTACCCAGACCGAAGCTCATAGCCTCATATATATAAAACCAACGCTAGTGCCTAGCTAATGTAGTACTACTTCATGAACTAGTATAGTAGGGATATCACCCTGGACACGCCAAAGACACGACCAATCGATCGTCCATCCGCCGGATCCGGCCGGCAAGTAGCAAGAGTCGGCACACAAAAGAAAAAAGTTTCCCTTTTGCTGTTCTGCAGTGACAGTGCGATTAAAAAAAAAAGATACCACTAGAGAAGAATGGACAGGTGAGTGAACTCAACGGGATCCGTGCCTAACACTTACCTAACAGTACTGTCCATCTATCATCTGGCTTCCTATGCATGCAGATGCAGGCACTGCACCATTTGCACTAATATCCTGTTCTAACATCATTTTTTATATGACTAGCTAGGGAAGGAGTATACCATTTATTTGTATCAAAAAATTCTTGATTATTTTTAGATCAAAGACTCAGCCTTACGACGAACCAATTTCTTGATTATTTGTTTGTAAGTATTATAAGTTTCCCTTGATTGATTCCTTTTTGTACTGATATACTTATATATCATTGTATCATCCGTATGTAGATGCAATCTATGTGACGTTCGTGGTGGCCAAATGCAAGCTTATGTCCTATCCTTTTCAGTTCATGTCATCGATAGATAGATGATGGAGATTGACAAAATAAAAGATATGTGTGAAAAGTTAGTGAATTGTATATGAGCATTCTTTTTTTGTCTATAACTCTGTCCAGAGAGTTAAATTGTCAATTTAGCTTAGAGGTCGATAAATTTGAAACTGCACACATGAAAAGAATCTACTTATACCACCCTAACTTATTTTTTACATCAAGTTCTTCCAATTCCGTACATATTCATAAGGGGGGCATTTCACAACCTTATATTATAGCATTTAATGAGTAATATCTTGTGCAACCTAACATCATGGTGATGTCAAAAGTATAGTTTTTTTAATCATAGTACAGACGCAGAGACTCATCCTTATGAACACGCATACACCGCCCTACACCTCTGAGCACCTATAAAAGACTGAGTCGGCGGATCTTGATATTGACGAAGTCATGATAAGCGCCTCAATGTCAGCAAGCACGTCACTTGCCACTGATGAAAGAACAACACTGTTAAATTCTGGAATAAATTTAGGAAAATGCGAGCACTGACAAATCAAAGACTTGAAGTTGGGTAGACAAATTCCACAATAAAAAACCCAACAAGCCAAGCTATGCTCAACTCGAGTATAGTTGATTTATGCATATACTAATAACTTGCATTGTAATCTAAAAACAGAAAATAAAACACATTTTTAGTACATAAGATGATTTGTAGTTTATAATTGTTTATTGATTCATAACTTATTTTTAGATCATTTAAATAGGCATTAATACTGAAAAATAATATTGTAAAACAAGAATATTGTTGTTTTCTATAGTAGACACACAAGAAATGAAAAAAATGTAGCACATCCTTGACTGATATGATACAAAAATATTGATTTATAGCCAAGCAAATGCTGATGTAGAGAAGAAAAGAAGGGAGAGTTTGGCCCTCATACGAGCAATGAGCTAGGTACGAAAGCATATGCAGTGATAGGCCCATATATTAAGTGGATGTGAGAAGGATTAGGAAAGAGAAAGTGAGGCATGGATAAAAATAGCAATAAAAAAGTTTCTTATAGACATACCCCTGTTCGGCTGAGCTTATCAGCACGGCTTATCAGCCGTGGAACAATGTTTTTCTCTCACAGCAAATCAGCCACAGCCAGCTTATAAGCAAAAAAAACAGTCTGCCGAACAGGGCCATAATATACCACTATTATATAGCTTGGCTATTATAAATTAGCTTATAGCTAAATACTTGGCTCTATTATTATGCTTGCTTTTAAGACTGGTCTAAGCATGCACGTACATGCCTTTTAGTGTGGTGAGCCTAGGCCACCACCAATCAAACGTGCGCAACAATGGCCAACGAAACACGGTATTGGGTGAATAATTATATTAATCCATCATGATGGTATCTAGGTTAAATACTAATAAAAGAAGATAGAGGGAGTACTGTATATATTCTAGCATAGTAGTACTCCCTCTCTCTCTGAATAAATAGATTTCTCATAAGTTTACGATAGATTAGCACGACAGTGAAAAGGCCATACTACTCTTCGTTAACCAGAGTAGTTGCACACCAATCGATGATTGTTCCAATAGCACACTAATTATATCATTTACAACTTGGATTGGAAGATGAGAGGGGGGGTTGAAGTGGGAGAGGGTGAAGTAAATGCGAGGAGACTTGAAAAAAAATAAATGAGCCGGTGAACTGTTTAGCTATCTAAAAATTGATTTATTTGTAGACAAATTCTTAAGCTAGAAATTTATTTATTTAGGGACAGAGAGCATATAGGCAGGAGTAGTTTGAGTTAAACTATCGACAATGAGTAGAATGGACCGGCAGAGTGAGATAGGATAGGATGGGAGTACCTAGCTAGCTAGCTAATGGAATTGATCGAAGTGGTACACACCAATAAATAAATTAATAAGCAATGAAGTGAATAATCAATTTGATGCTAGTACGTACGCGTACTCCATCCTTCTTCCCTTCCTACCCTCACTGCACTGGGAGTAATGATATTCTTAATCGGAGTGAGTGACTGAGTGAAATAAATGGAGAGACAACCCCATCGCCACCACCACCACCATCCACATCTGAATGAAAAAAAGGCACTGGCCCCAGAGCAGACCGGCCGAGAGAAGAGAAGAAAAGCTCGCTCGCTAGCTGCTGCATGCTGAGCCTGAGATCGAGGAGCAACCATAGCACACGCACGCAGCTGATCTAGCGGGTTCGGCGACGTGCAGAGTGTCGGCCTTGGACCCAGTCATGGCCGGTGCCGGCGGCGGCGGTGAAGCGGCGGGCGTCGTGGGGGCCGGCGAGTGGCCCTTCGTCACGGCCGACGACGCGTACTACGCCGACTCCTCGGCGATGTTCGCGGAGCTCGCCGGTTGCTGGGCCGCCGCCGGCGGGACGACGACGGAGGAGCTGATGATGTCGATGATGCTGCCGCCGCTGGATCTGCCGGAGGATCATCGGGGCACGCCGCCGCCGCCGCCGCCGCCGCCCTGCATGTCTGAGGAGCAGGCGGCGGTACTAGCGACGACGCCGCCGATGCCAGCTGGGTCCGCCGTGTCAGTGGACGGCGGCGCGTCGTCGGCCAGCTCCACCGACGACGGCGCCGCCGCCGCGCAGGAGGACGACGACGACGGGGCGCCGCCGGCGGCCGCAGCCACCGAGGCAGCGTAAGTGACAGTGCCTATGCTCAGCCAGTATATATAATTCACACTTGCTAGCTAGACTAGATAGCAGCTCCTTCCCTAGCTAGCTTCTTCTTCATGTCCATCTCCGTCTCCGATCCCTTGCCAAATTAATTAAACCCGTTACTCTCAGTAGCCTAGTACTAATTCGTAACTGTTGATTGCGCATTTCACCCGATTTCACCTGATCTCTCCCTCTCTTTCTTACTTCTTATTCAGGATTTAGTTTCACTTTAGCTGCTTTTTTTTGTTGGTGTTTGCATTTGTTGTTACGTGCATCAAGCTATCAGCTTGCACATTTCACCTCTTTCTTTTTGTTTTCCTTCTCTTCATTTTCCTTTAATAAGAAACACACATATAGTGTGCGTTTCAACCTTTGCTTTGCTTCTTATTATTACTGCTTCCTCCGTTCTAAATCATATGTCATACGTCGTGGATGGAATATACATTATATTTAGATAGATCATAGAAATCTATACATCTAAAAATACTAAAACGACTTGTAATTCAGCCCTTGTTTAGATCCCAAATTCTCCCCCAAATTTCACTATGCAAAAAGGAGATTCTCCATCACATCAAAATGCCGGTAAATGCATAAAGTACTAAATGTAGATGAAATCAAAAACTAATTACACAGTTTTGTTGTACTTTGCGAGACGAACATTTAGAGTCTAATTAATTAATATTTAGACAATTTTTGCACTAAAAACAAAACGTGCTACAGTATTCCGACAGAAACACTGTAGCGCGCAGTACCGAATCGGACGGCAACTAAACAAGGCCTCAAAGTGGATGGAACATTAATTGCTGGTGGCCTCTGTGGTTGTAACGGCCGGAACAGAGGGGCAGTTGGGTAAATTTGCGTGGAAGGAGAGGGAGATGGATGGGAATGGAACGAACGGAACGGAATTGAAGTGAAGCGGACGTTGCGCCGCGATTCTCGTGCTGTCACGGCAAATCTATATAGCCACTACTCTTTTCACTATCCTACAGTATATCCTATAGTAATATAAATAAAATAAATAACACAAGAGCCACGCGGTTTCTCCTCCTCCTCATTCTTACCTTACCTTCGGTTTTATTTCTTTTGCTTTTTTTATCTTTTTCATCTTCACTACAAAAACACAACTTCTATCATAAAAATTTATAATAGTCCATGCCTGTGATTTTTCCCCATTATTTCTTGCCATATACTCTCTCTGTACCTCTCTATTCCAAAATTATAAATCAGTTTGATTTTTCTCTGTAGTTAACTTTTACTATATATATATATATATATATATATATATATATATAGGGAAAAACATGCATCTAAAATTAAAACTATTTATAATTTAAAATGGAGTGAGTACTTGTCACGACGTAATAATAATAACATATACACATAGATAAGACACTGATTGTCAAGTCATGTCCTCCAATCTATCGATAGAATGCAACCACAGCTACTCCTATGCACGACGGACGGTACGATTCATATCATATATAAATATAATGAAATACTAGCATGATGCACCTAGCTAGCCAGGTAAGGTCGTCGTTCGGTGTTGCAGTGTTGCACGTACGTATGTACGTATACGTACCTCCATCTCATCACATGCATGCATGCAACAAGCAGGTCATTGGCCACGCAGATATATATGGCTTTGGTACATGTACTTATACCATGATATATATACCAGCCAGCAGCAAGTACCGTCTCAATTCACCGTACGTACTTTCACGTCACAAATAATAAAGTTACTTATTAGTGATCATATATAAAAATAGTTTCAGGAGCAAGCCGCCGGCGCCGGGGAGGACGATGAAGTCGTCGGCGGCGGCGGGGCAGAAGCGGGCGCGGCAGCCGCGGTTCGCCTTCATGACCAAGAGCGACGTGGATCACCTGGAGGACGGATACCGATGGAGGAAGTACGGACAGAAGGCCGTCAAGAACAGCCCCTTCCCCAGGTATACCCATATGCAATGTCCATGTATATATTTCCATTTCTCTCTCGGGTGCCTGGATGTTTAATTTGATATTGTTCAGGTAATATACAATTTTATCGATCATTGTTTGATCACTAGAGCAGAAATGATTTTTTCTCATGATTAAAATTAAAATGATTTATAAATATACCTCTAAACCGACATTTTTCAGTTACGATAGGACAACTGCCCCTGAAAATAGATTTATAAATATAGCTAGTATACCGAGAATCCATGCATCATATACTTTATCTATCTCCCTCTCTCTCTATATATATATATATATAAGTAAAAGCTACAGTCCAATTTTCATTCTGATCCATTCAACATATGACAATGGCATGCATATTAGCATATACTACGTACAATTTCCCCATTCAATTTGTACCTTGTATGAATGAATGAATGAATCACACTCGGCTCATTCAAATATATATGTGCGTGGATCACTTGAAACTGTTACGGGTATTCAATATTACACCGGATTGCAATTAGCTATATCTATATTATTATAAAGTACAGAGCTCCTACTTGATGCCTATAAACATTTCGGTACTTATAATAGACAGGTCAGGAAATGAAATGAAATGAAATTCCAACTGATCTGATGGAATGCTGGCAAACATGCATCATGAATATATAGTACTGATCTGTGGATTCAATTAATTAAATAAAATAAAATTTAAACCAAAAGGAACAGCTGATGATTGATACATGCATCTGCATCTGAAGCTCTGAAAATTGAACTCTAAAATTACTAAGTTACGAATGATGCATGTACCTGCAGAAGCTACTACCGGTGCACCAACAGCAAGTGCACGGTGAAGAAGCGGGTGGAGCGCTCCTCCGACGACCCCTCCGTCGTCATCACCACCTACGAGGGCCAGCACTGCCACCACACCGTCGCCTTCCCGCGCGCCCACCACCTCCACGCCGCCGCCGCCCTCGCCGCTGCCACCGCCGGCCACCACCACATGCCATTCCAATTCTCTGCCTCCGCACACCACCACCTCTACGGTGGCACAAGCACAACCAGCGGCGTCACCGACCACGGCCACTTGCCGCCGCTGCTCCTCCCGATGACACCCGCGCCGCCTCAGCAGAACGCTCTCGACACCAGCAACAACGACGCCTGCAGGCCGTCGGCGTCGACGACGACGTCGCTGCTAAGGGCGCCTTTGCACTGCAACCACCAGGAGCTGCTGCTGGCGGCAGCGGCGAGCTATCCCTTATTATCGTCGTCCTCAGCTGCGATGTCGTCCATGCCAGTGGCTTCCGTGTCAACGACGACTTCGTTGCCGCCGCCGACGGTTAGCAGCGCTGCTGCTCCGGCGGCCGTGGACAAGGGGCTTCTTGACGACATGGTGCCGCCGGCGATGAGGCATGGGTAGTTGATTAATTACTCGGCTAATTAGTACTACAGTTAAGCGTATGATGGATCCGGCCATCAGTTTATTTTTGTTGCTTTTTTATTAATTTCTGATTGGACAGACAGGAAGAATTGATTGTAACATATGCATATTCATACATATAATAGGCATATATGGTGGTGGTCAACTGTCTAGCAAATAATAGCAATGGACAGCCTTGGATGAAATTTTAGTTACACAAGGTTATATATTGTTCCAACCAAGAGCTAGCTCTACTGATTTATATATATTGCAGTTACTATTAAGCATGGCATATAAGTCATTTTGGCTTCTCTTTCTATCTATCTATAATTTGGAACTGGGTGACTATGCACCTGATCTACTTATTTTATATCTCTTCACCTCGATTCATTTCTTCCAGGGATGTATAAGGAACATGCATGATGCATGCATAAAGCTGCACTTGCACCCACCTTTGATAGGAATATGACTAATGCAACTTTGCATCTTGGGGCCTTTTCTGCAATGTTATCTTCCATCTTGTGTGAATGGAATGTTCAGTATTCCTAATGTCTCTATATGAGATCTCAGTGTTTACACTCAGTGCTTTTTGTTCAGTACTCGCACTGTCTCTATACAGGATCCCAGTGTTCACATTCAGTGCTTTCTACGTGCCGCTTTTGCAAATCAGAATTTTGTCTCTGAATGAAAAAAAGAGCACAACTTGCCAAAAGAAAAGTCTTGTTGAGCTTTGTTACATTTTATTAGGAGTACTACATAGTACATCAGATCCGAAATCGATTGATCGGCTACGCTACCGCCGGCATGCCTCTGAGCCAGGCGTCCAGCGGCTTGCCGACAGCGTACACGACGAAGCCGATCTCCCTGAGCTCCCGGACGTCGACGACGTTGCGGCCGTCGAAGACGAACGCCGGCCTCATCATGCCGTCGAACACCCGGCGGTAGTCGAGCGTACTGAACTCGTCCCACTCCGTCAGCACGCAGAGGCCGTGCGCGCCGTCGGCGGCCTCGTACGCGTCCCTCGCCCCCTCCACCTCCACCTCATGCGACGCCGCCGTGTCCCGCCGTATCTGCCTCTCGCCCACCACCGGGTCGTACACGCTGACGCGGGCCCCGTCGTCCAGCAGGGCCCGGCACACGTCCACCGCCGGCGACTCCCTCGTGTCACGCACGCCCTTCTTGAACGCGAGCCCCAGCACGGCCACCTTCTTGCCGGCCACGGTGCCGAGCATGGACGCCACCACGCGGCGCACGAACCGGCCCTTCTGGTACTCGTTCACGGCCACCACCTGCCGCCAGTACTCCGCGGCCTCGTGCAGGCCGTGGCCCTCGCAGGCGTACGCCAGGCTCAGCACGTCCCGCCGAACCCGACGCCGGCGTCCAGGAACCTCCCGCAGCCGCTCCCGACGCGGCCGTCGCTGCCGACGGCGCGCGCGACGTCCGAGACGTCGGCGCCCGTGGCCTCGCACAGCGCCGAGAGCGCGTTCATCGACGACACCCGCTGCGCCAGGAGCGCGCTCGCCGCGAGCTTGGAGAGCTCCGCGGACAGGAGCCCCGTGGTGACGATCCGGTCCTCGGGGACCCAGTGCGCGTACACGTCCGCGAGCGCGCGCACGGCGCCCGCGTCGGTGTCCCGGCCGCCGATGACCACGCGGTCGGGGCAGAGAAGGTCCCGCACGGCGGTGCCCTCGGAGAAGAACTCCGGGTTGGAGAGGACCTGGAACGCGCTGCTGCTTCCGGTGTGCGCCTGCAGGATCCTTTCCATGGCCTCGGCGGTCCTGACGGGGACGGCGGACTTCTCGACGACGATCTTGCTCGTGCCGGGGCGGGACGCGGCGGCGGCGACCACGCGCGCCGCGCTCTCCCAGTAGGCGAGGTCGGGCGCCCAGCCGGCGCCGAGGCCGCGCGCCTTGGTGGGCGTGTTGACGGACACGAAGACGATGTCGGCGTCAGCGACGTGGCTGTCCACGTCGGCCGCGGCAGGCCCTGACGACGGCGTCCAGGCCCGGCTCCAGGACCGGGAGGTGGTCGCTGTTCCAGGCGTCGATGCGCGGGCGGGAGACGTCCACGACGGTGACCTCGATGTCCGGGCACTTCAGCGCCATCACGGCCATGGAAGGCCCACCGACGTAGCCGGCGCCGATGCAGCAGATCTTCACCATGCCCGACCGGCTTCAAAGCAACAAGAAGATGACTCGAACATTGAAGCAACAAGATGATCTTATAGACAAAAGTAAGAAAATGCAAGCTAACATCCCCTGGATAATCTGCCATGGTTAGCACAAGTAGCAGCAAGACTGCATTGCAAACGAAATGGCGTCAATCAACAACTAAAATTCACCAGTTGTGAAGAAGAATGCAAGATGTTGACGAGGAGGGGGGATTATGAAGCATTAGTGGTGTGTACAACTCTTTAAATACACGTAGAGCACCAATCCACCATAGACAGGATCACAGAGCACAAGATTATGCCAGAAGTAGCCAGCTCCTAAATTCCCCAGATTCTCTTGCAGTAACTTTAATCCTGCCATGGAAGATTAGAAAAGCAGAGAATAAAGGAACAGCATGAGCTGATCTAACCTTCCCAAACCCCTCACATAATTCTCAAAGGCTTTCATTCAGGACGTGCCACCTTAACAAGTCTAGAGACCCAAAGGTAGGAGGTTTTGCTACTTTTTACAAGAAATAGAGATGGCTCGTCAAAAGAAAAACACTTATCAAATACGCATCACACGCGTTGTTCCATCCATGCCTACAAACATGACAGATTCTAATACATGGAATGAGGCTCAGAAGCTGGCATGCATCGTGAAAATACGACAGCTTTGTGCATAACAGCCTAAGCGCACACACACACACATCAGAGAGCAGGGCAATTACACGACACATACTGAAACTAACTCAGAAATAGAGAGTAATTCAGAAAGAGTACACTCGATCCTTAATTGTTCCCAGATGAGCCGGAAAAGAGGTTTGACCGAAGTGTGTTGATCTGGAAATTTCCGACATCCAGTTCAACTTATACATTTGAACTGAGACTTGACTTCAAATCCTGACTATCCAAACAAGCTGAAATGAATGCCGCACACTTTAACTCTTAATAAAAGTAATTGTGTTGTTTAATTTCGTGTACAAGGTATTTCTGTAAACAAATAGGAGAGGTATCAACAAGGTTCATTCAGCCCTGGTTGAGTTACAACAAGTTTCATCTGGGTACAACATCAGGCTGATGACACTGCTACAGTGGAGATGAAACACAAGAATGAATTAACTACTTTGGACTTCTCTTCCCAGCTGCTTCAAACTGGCATTCTATGATGGTCCTACAGGGCACCAAACTGTACAATGGAAACCGAACACCCATAGAAGCACTACTCACTTTCATAATCATCCTCATCTCCGAATGAGAACACGGAGGCATCTGCTGCGATCGCTTTGAATTCGCTCATGCTGGAAGAGTCAGCAGCTGTAGGTGGTGGTGTGGTGGAGCTGGCCTTGGCAGTTCCTTGTTCGCTAGTTATAGCTACTTTATCCAGTCTACTAGCAGCAGCTGATGCCGCCTCCTGCACATTGCTTGTTTGGGATGGTTTAGCAGCATTTACGCTGCTTTGACCACCGCCGGCAGTCTTCTCCTTTCTTCCCTTGGATGATCCATCCTCCCCGTCACTGTCGGAGAAAACTTCATCTTTATCATTGCTTCCAGTTCCCTTGTTGGATTCTGCAGGTGCAGCATTATTTTCTTTCGCAACCGTGCTAGCCGAGGAATCAGCATCAGATTTAGTATCAGCAGGTCCAGCAGCTGGTTTTGGTTTTGGTGGTTGCGAGCCATCGTAATCTACCAGGACAACCTCAACCTGGAATCCAGGTGATGGCAATTTTCTCTGGATAAAATTATAAATTATTTTAGTTTCAAATCCCAAAAAAAATGGTAAACAAAACAAGAGCCACAACATGGCAACAACTGTCACTGATAAGTGATAACAGAATGAAAACAAGCAATCCTTAGATAAATAACTAATTGTTAATAAAATGTCTATTTCCTTCACCTACTGATCATAAAATGTTTATGCATGGGCAAAAGAAGTATACGCAGTGAAGTAAACAAGGCGAGGCTACACAATAGTATTCAGTATGGTAGTGCCTGGAGCAGAGAGTTGATTTTAAAATACAAAGTGAATCAGGAAAAATAAAAACTAAGGCATCAACTATAAGATACGGAGAACATTCTCAAAACTACCTAAGTTGTGTGAACAAACTAGTATCTAGCATTTGAATCCGAAATCATAAAAATAAAGTATGAACACAAAGAATTCAGGATTTATTGGCACATCTTGTTAAAATAGTTTCATATTTGCTCTTCACAAATAGTTATAAATATTATTAACAATGAATAAACCTTCACCTTGTCAAAATCATCAAGATCAGTCGGATTCAAAGTCACCCTGTTCTCCATCATTGTTGTATTTAGCCAACTGAAAAGGAATAGGGGAAGAAATGAAATTAAATATCAGGACAATAATTCTTTTCCGAATTCCCATGTAAAATGTTGGTGCCATCCAATCGAGATAATATACATATGTGCATGCAACTTACATAACATGGAATAAAAATAAAATGAAATCATAAAGTAACAGAGCACAGATATGTCTAGGAAATATTATTATTATTAGTTTAATACTACATGTAGCTCACCAGTAAAAATCTCCCTGTCGATCATGAAACTGGATCTTGAAATCACCAGCTACCTCGGCTAAGCCAGGTTCTCCCGGCAATGCAAAAACCATAATCCCCTTCTTTGGTGCACTAAACCAGAAATCTTCTGGCTGAAATTATGGTAGTAAAATTAGATTACAATGAACGTTCAGCATAAAAGTATGCATAAATAAATATCTAGAATGGTACAAATTAGTTTTAAGTCATAGAAAAATAAGACATTTCTTTTGTATTTTTTTTTTAGATAAGAGACAGCAAAGAGAAGCATCCTTCTGGGAATGCCTTCTTGTTATTTATGTCCACAGGAACACATGAAACAATGCAATATTTTGAGTTTATCCTCAAGCGTAGTTTGCATATCAAACATATGCTGTACTAAGAGACATAACCATGCAAATATCAATACATTGGTCAGTGGTACTAGTCATTTAAGTTGGCTTCAAGTTGTATGATATCCTTCCAAAACAATGAGACATTCCTTTATCTAGCATTGCTATATAAAAACATTGGTGCCCTTACCCACTATGCAAACAGGCATCAAACTATGAAGAATTCATAATATAAGCTACCCAAATATTCCAAAGCAAACTGAACAGAGACGAAACTATAAACCTATGAGTAACTGAACGCAAAATAAGAGTGGTTCACAAATGAAGATGCTTACCATCAGTTCTTTTGTTCTTGGATGCTTCTTTGTAGAAAAAAGAACACCTGCATAACAGATTGATTAATTGATGCACTAGAAGATATCAAGCCACAGTATATTCTTAAATTATTGTATCATGACAGATGGCAACTTCAGTTTCAATTAAATGGACACACCATTGTGATTAGAGACTGTAATTGATGGCCTAATCCAATAGGGGCATCTATGAAGACGAAACCCTCTAAGCATACACCTGGAAAGTGTAATAGCATGGTTAATTACTAAAGCAAAATACACATGCATATCATTTTGACACCATGGTTGAAAAGGTATAAATACCTTCGGGGTGGCTGATTTTCACCATTGAAGTAAGTTAAGATGCGCTCGAAATACTTCACATATCTCTGCAATTTTCCCAACATGGTCAGTAAAGACAAAAGTTATATGAATCAACTTTCATAACTATGAGGGTCACTCACAATCTGACTTGGGAGAATAAGCCCTTTTCCATCTACACATCTCTTCTGGTTATAGTATTCAATGGACTCCTCAGCAGTAGGAAAGAACTGTGTTACAAAAGGGGGGAAAACTCCAATTGTAAGAAATTTGGTTAAGATTTTGCAATAGGTATCATTCTGATTGGTATATAGATACAATGCATGGTAACCTTACCTTTAGAAATAGTAGAAGACTCGAGATCATCAATCCTGTCCTTGCCTTACCAGCTTTGCAATGGACAACCACCACATTCTCTATATCCTCCTTCAACCATGAGTAGGCACTATGGCAGAATGATATGACAAGTTGCATTGGAGGACAGTTATGATCATCAAAAGGAAAGCAGGCCACCTGAAATACGCACACAAAATCAGATTTACCAATATAATACACCAACAAATTCATCATGCTGCAAGGCCAAACGGTTGACATCAAGGCACAACAGAAGTATTGTCAAATTACCAAAATACAATAAGGAAACTGAGACAAAGATGGGAACACTTTATACATCAGCAGATGTGCCACTGAGTTTGTAGTATTTTTTTTTTTTGTTGGTGGCTGGGAGTATCATGCCTTAGGTGTACTATAAATGTGGAAATGGTAAGCAACCCATACCTTTCCTTCAAAAAGAGATGCATCATATAGCCTTTCAGAACAAAGATTGTACACCTTATACTTTCCCTGTAACATAATGATTAAATTAGAAGACTACAATGCATGAAATTCCTATTTCTTATAGTGCTACAAACAAGATAAGCCCTCAAATGCAGGTTCTCTTTATAATTAAAGTTCGGAATCTAGACTTATCTAGCTGCCTTGAATACTGGAAACTAAATAGACAAACAATGCACTTAAGCACATTAACTTTCTTTTTGTAAGAAGGAAAAGGCAATACACGTACCAGGTGGGGAAAGGAATTTTGAAAATGCATGGGGAGAAAATAAAGCATGCTCATTAGACAAGATGAAATGTATAACCATATAATCTAGGGCAATGTGGGAAGGGGAGAGGGGCTGTTAAGCACCAAACCAAATGGTCTTATAGTGCTCATTTCATGATAAAAACATGCATATTCTATGAAATTATGAAATTGTTAATATGTATAATAATTATGGGAAAGATGATCATGCAAAAAAATTGACAGTTTTTCTCCTTTTTTCCCTCACGGAAAACAGAGGGAATCCCCTCCTAAAGTGAGCACCCGGGTTTGGGCCTAGGTGCCAAGCTCCTCTCCATGGTCCTCAGTTTTGTTATTTAATACAACTAGTAAGCTGTTAAATGATCTGTTGGGGTGAAGTAGATCGAATAAGAACCAAAAAAAAGTCTGAGCACATTCATATTTATAGTTCCAATTAACAATGAAGAAACTACTGACAGAGGGAGAAAAAATCAAACAGTATTAGTTTCGGTAGAATTTGGTAGTCAAATCAAATCAAATAAAACAGATTATTCATTTATACATTGTATCCCTGCTGCTCTAACACTGATAATATCCTTCTAAAGTTATTCCTGTCTCATTCTCAGAGGATGAGCTATGAAGTGGCTTGCTCTATTGAACCTAGTCCTTGACTGCCAAAGATGGCTCGTGCTACATTAATAACATGAAGACAATGCAGTAAGTTCAAGGTATGGTGGTGTAGGAAAATGGACAAGAATAGCAATAAACTATAACCAACAATATGAAATGTGTCACCTGGGAAGCATTTATGTTAAGAAACTTAATAACAAGTAAAAGTTACCTTATGGTGCATTTCAAAGAACCTGATGACTTCTTCCATGTGGTTGCGGTAGAAACCCTGCAATGGAGTATTACTTTCCCTTTTTCTATGAGAGCATACGAAAGGGAACAAGCTTTAAGGAAACTTCGGAATCTCGCTTGTATACTGACCTCAAAATATCCAAAAAGCCCTGAACTCAAATCACCAGCAGGAAAACCCATAGCAATTATGTTCTCAGTAATATATGTCATGTCTAAATCAAATCCTCCTTCCTGAGTAAGTAGCAGAATCAGATCATTACACACAACAACAACAACAACAACAACATAGCCTTTTGTCCCAAGCAAGTTGGGGTAGGCTAGAGATGAAACCCAAAAGAGACGAGAAACAGGGAGACACATAAAGGGACATAAAGGGCACAATCAGATCATTACACCTTTCCATTATATTAAATCTACAAAACTTAATCAACTAAAGGATCATCACTACTATGATCTGACATACAATTCCTTCAGGTGTCAATGACAACAATCAACCCCACATGATTTATAAAAAGGTTAATCAGCAGCATCAAATTGATGATTCTTGCTCCTGTAGGTAAATTTTCCGTTCTCCAATTGCCCTTAGTGTTTATATCAAAGTACATAGAAGTGATGATTTATTACCATCATCAGGCACAAAGCAAGATCTCCCTGATAGAGAAACTAACGTTCAACAAGGTCGCCTAGATCTAAGCATCACCTTACCATGTGCCTAGGACCTATAGATATTGAGAGCATGTGTAGAAACACAAAATGCGAGAATTAGATAAACCTGAGTAATGTGTACAAACTTGCTGCAAGTTAGATATGAGCAAATAGATTATTGTATAGATCTAAGCTGACAGTCATTAGCGTTAATGCGCACTGGCACAAAGGCAAATTATGCAGCAAGTTTACCATCACTGAAGGTGATGAATGAACACTTGTGGGATTGTATCCTGATTATGTTACACTATAAGAAGTGAATGACAAGAGTATTTGAAGATATCAAATTTTCATCTTTAGATTCCCATGTAGAATTAGTACCTGGTATCTTCTTTTATTCTGTGAGACCATGTGGCGAGCCTTGACTTGCACTGCCTTTACAGCATTCTTAGAGGAATCCACAATGCCTTTCGTCAAAGAACCAAACACACTAGGCTGTCCTGTTGTTGGGGAGGTGCTTCCTTCAGCACCCTCATCTTGCTGTGCCGCTTTTGGAGACATACGCAGTCCAAGGCCACTTGTCAAACGGGCAAAGGTATTCTTTCCTGTAGGTGATTCTGGACCTGACGAAGGCTGAGGAATTTTGAGGTTCTTCGCCCAGGAGGATAAACCAGATGCAGAAAACACGGATGCTGGCACCTCACGCCCTGCAGCATCTTCTGCAGGAGCAGTGGTGGGTGCAAAAACAGCAGCAGGAGCTGCACCGGCAACCTCACTGGGAGAATCAGATGAAGCAGCCGGACGAACAGGGTCAGCACTGGTAACAGGAGGAGTTGCAACTGAATCCTGGTTGTCCGAACTAGTGGGTGGCAGATCCGATGGCTTGACTTGCTGCTCTTCCATGATTGTGTGATCGATGTTAATTACTCTGAGGGACTAAAAAAGCATGTAACATCTGCAAGACCATTACACATGGACACAAGTCAGGAAGCTCAGTCTACAAGTAGGATAGGACTTTGTGAGGCAAATAGGTGTGCAGAATATACACAGATAATTGATAGATAGTGCAGAACTGAAGATGAAAACTTAAAACCTTTTGCCCTATGCTACACGTGGCTCAAATTATACATTCTCAGGCCCACTGAAGAAGCACTGATTTTGGTCAAATTAACACAGTCGCTTCAGTAAACAGTGTCACATGTCTGAGACAAATAATTTCTCACAACTATATAAAACTTAACAAAGTAAATTTCTAGTGTCGTGATATATCAAGTACAAAACATGAGGCCAAAAAATTATATTCCAACGCAACAGCTGAGACTTCCGTCCAGTGCCCCACAGCTAGACTGGGGTAATCAAGCTTATCCTAAGAGTTTGTATGGAACAAGTATGGCGACCTAAAATGAATACTGAATTGCTCATAGATGGTACAGCAGGAAAAACTGAATCCCCATGGCAACGCCTTAAATCATCTCGCGCCAGGTTCTCTTGTGCCCAAACATCACTCACAAGCTCAGGCTAGCAGAACAACAGAGCAGAGCAGGCAAGCATTAGCGCTCCTCTCGTGTCAGGTTAGATCCCCAAACAGTAGTCCCGGTTTTCAAATAGCCTAAGACGTACCAAGTGATTATGGAATTAGATTGGAGATCAAAAAGAGAAGGGAATTTAGATCGGCGCTCATATTCGATCTGAGACCATTGGAGCCCCAAACTGAGGAAACAATCCGATACTCGCCTCCACCAGGGGCGGACCCAGTATGTACACCCAATAATTTTTGCAAAGCAATCGAAGTTAGTAGTCATAATACATGCATATACATACACCTGTAATTAGATTCAGATCCGATTACGAATGGTATGTTAGGGTTTGGGCGGGCGCACGGTTTTACCTACGAATTAGGTTAAGGTTTGGGCGCACGGCTTCGCACAGCGGGAAGGGAGGACCAAGGGGAGGGAATACCTGGTGTCCTGGTGGTGCTCGTCGCCGGCCAAGGTGGCGAGTGGCGAAGTAGGACAGCAGAGACGGTCGCGGGGACACCGGGGCTGCAGAGGGCGGACGCCGCGCCGGAGCTGGCCGCGACTCGCGAGGACGCTGGGGGCCCAGGTGGTGCTGGACTGAGCGCAGTCTCCTCTCCGGGTTGCGGAGCGGCGAGCGGACGGAGGAGATCGGCCGCGGGCGAGACGAGTTCTGGCCGCGGGCCAAGGGTCCAGCCTATACGGTTGACCCCATTCAATTATAGCACTGCTACTGGTGTTGGGCTCAAGTCCCTAGGCCGTGTTTAGACGCCGGATTTGGTGAGCGCCGAATCACTGTGCTACACTGTAGCAAATTTGTTTTTATTTGATAATAATTGTCCAAATATTGATTAATTAGGCTCAAAACGTTCGTCTCGCAAAGTACAATCAAACTGTGCAATTAGTTTTTGATTTCATCTACATTTAGTACTCCATATATGTGCCGGTATTTTGATGTGATGGGGAATCTTCTTTTTACATAGGCTGTGTTTAGATGCACTGAAAAGTGCACTATGCAAAATAAGATTCCCCGTCACATCAAACTTGCGATACATATATGGAGTACTAAATGTGGATAAAATCAAAAACTAATTGCACAGTTTGGTTGTACTTTACGAGACGAACATTTTGAGCCTAATTAGTCAATGATTAGACAATTATTACCAAATACAAACGAAATGCTACAGTGTATTTTGGCTATCCAAATTTTGGATCTAAACACAGCCATAGTGGAATTTTAGGGTGAATTTGGAAAACTAAACAGGGCCCTATTCTCGACTGGATGCATGGATCTCTGCACCGGTACAAAAAGAGAACGGACCCGCGCCTGGTTGAGTTCCCTTCAAAATTCGAGTTTTTTCACTCTTTCTTCATCACATCAATTTTTAGCCGCTTACATAGAGTATTAAATATAGGTAAAAAAATAACTAATTACACAGTTTAGTTGGAAATTACGAGATGAATCTTTTGAGCCTAGTTGGTCCACGATTGGATAATATTTACCAAATAAGACGAAAGTAGTACTATTCATCAGGTTGAATTTTTTTTGCAATCTAAATGTGGCCTAGTAAAAAAAGTAGAACAACGATAAAAAAAATCGGATCAGAAATCAACCGGCAGATTAATTGGCCGGACTCTGGTAAGAAAAAGAAAACGCTCCTTGAGCGAGGCTAATAATACAGTCCGCCAATGACTGCAAGAATTCTTACAATATACCTCTCAGTCCACTTATATAATAGTTAGCCCTTCAGCATTAATATACAGTCTACATGTCTCTCTCACAGAGTTTCTCAGTTCTCGTGTCTAAGATGACTGTAAGCTTATAGCCCGCTTATTCTCTCTCATCTCCTCTCTCCTCCACGTCAAAATTCAACCTGCTTACAGTCTGCTATTATACTTGCTCTTACGAAATTGCTCCTCATAAAATTGAATACAACTAATAGATTTCCATGGACTATTGTTTTCTACTAAAGAAGGTTGTTGAGTAGCTTTTATAGTAAACGGAAAAAGATACCAGGGACAAAAAAAAAATAGTAATACTCGAATAGTACTATTTTCCATGCTTTTAGTGAAAATAGAGAGGGAGAAAACATACATTTGTGTTCCTAAATCTTCTTTTCATGTTTTAATGACTGTCACAGGCTCACAGGAGAATAAGATGACAAAAGAAACTTCAAAAATACTCCATCTGTTGCTCTCGGCAGCCCACCCCCCCCCCCCCCCCCCCCCCCCCCCCAAAGGCTCGCGCGCTCGCCGCCTGCCCAACGTCCGTCGGCCCGTGCAAACGTGCTTGATGCCGCTACGCCTACCCCTGCTCTTCTTCGCTGCCTCGCCGCTGCTCGGCGGATGCGCACCCGCCACAGCCAGCCACCATCGGGACGCCACCACGCGCTCAGTCAGCAACCGCTAACATTTGGGAATGGGAGTTCCAGTGTTCAACGAAAGCGACAAGAAATGTTCCCAGTGGTGATGCTTAGATGGAGGTGGTTGGGTTGTTGGACCTTGTTAAGCTATTATATATGAAGGAAAATAAATAGAAAGACATGTATTTTGGGCCAGATTCATTACAGTGACTTCATACCAGGTTTTCTTTTTATTTTTTGAATACATATGCATCTATATACTCGAATTTGATTGTAGTGCAGATCAATTTTGTATTGATGGAATTGGTTTGTAGTTATTCATGTATTTAGTGTAGTGCGATTGTACACTTCACAAATTTTAATGAGTATACACTTCAGGCAGAATATTAGAAGCTATAGATCGGTGTCTTTTATGTGCCCCTGTTAAGGAAGAGTATTAATTGTCTAAGTATAATGTTCGCGTTATTAGGCTATTTGTTATGAAATATGTTATAGCCGATGACCAACCACCAAAAATTACTATTACTATCAAATCTATTGTTGTTACAAGTTGGCCTCCCATTGTGAGTATGTGTACTGTTGTTTAAGTCAAATAGGGGTGTTCTTCCTCCAAATGGCAGCTAACATCACAAGACAGTGAGAAGGCACGAAATACAAGCACTTTCATCATAGTCTCTCGTGGATGGATCAGATGCTTCAACTACCTAAGTTGTAGTAGTAGTTACTACTGCACCTAATCTTTGTGTCGTGACTTGCCGCCTAGAGCTTAGGTGCGCCTAGCTATTTTTTAGGTGTCCTATACATCAACATATGTTATCTTTTATAAAATAAAAATAAGAGATTGTAGACTTAAAGTTATACAGAAAAACCAGCTACAGCTTATCATTCTCTGACCCAACTTTATTCAACCTTATCCATCCACCTCCCAAACTACTTTGCTCATGCCCGTGTCTACCTCCTCTCATCCATGCTCCTCGCCCGCCGGTGCTCCACTATCTCCTCCAGGCCACACCCTGTCGCCTATGCAACCTCGCGCCCATCGCCTCTACCCGCTCTCCTTCCAGCCTTCGTCTGTTGCCTCCAGTTGCGCACTTAGCGCACCTTCCTTCCGAACGCGCCCACCACTAGTCTCCTCCGGGTGTGCTCCCTGCTTCCGTCGTCACCTGTCATCCCTCCCTCAAGTAGTGCAGCCCTAGATATGGGGCACACTGCCTAATCTCCACCTTCCTCCTTGGGCGAGGTGGTGCCCCTCCGCTTAGTGCATAAGTGCCCCTAGGAGAGCGTCTAAAAGCGCCTTGTGCAACATTAGGGCGGGCTCGACCGTGGGGAAGAGTAGGTGGTCGCCGTCCTCTGCGGATGGATCGGGAGTAGGAAGAATTGACTAAGGAGAGAGAATAAAGGAAATAGACAAACTCTAGGCTGAAAGATGGATCCACATGTCAAGTGTATCATCTCATGTCTTTGTTAACAAATTTGAAGAGCATCATATGTATCCAAAGAAGTGACGGTTCTCATAAAAAATGTATGAGATGTAGGAAGAGCAGAACTTGTCACTACAGTAAGTGACCAGGATGACAAAGCAAAAAAAGATTTAAAGATAGTATCATACATAATTAGTGGAGATAAGTATACATTAAATGGTAGTGCTAAAGATAAAAACGCATATTTGTATAACTTTCTAGATAAATAATGAGCATACATGAGATATATTTGTCATGTTTCATAGTGTAAAATAGGATATTACAGGTCTAGATATTCTTGTATAGTAAAAATATCTAAGAAATAGATAAAAATTAGAAAAAAATATAGAGATATTTTTTGCAAAGCTATAGTGACAATGAGCAGCTATAAATAGTCGTGTCCATCGATATGTTCCGTTCTGTCGGGTACCACAATTAGGGGTACCCAAATCCAGATGGAAAACCACCCGGCCTCCCCATTTAAGGGGAAAAATCAACAAAAGAGAGACGAGCTAAATTCTCCCTTGCTGAGCCTCCAGCAAGACATGTGAGCAAACCCGTCCATCTCCCCGCTTCATCCGAGGCCTCCCTCAGAGGGGTTTTGGAACACCTCCGATTCGCCCGAGGCCTCAGACCTAGGGTCTCGGACACAGGCTGAACCACGACGACATCATGGCCTCGTCCGAGCCCCAGAACCAGCATTGTCCGTCTCCGGCTCGCCCGAGGCCGACCTCTGACGCTGCTCCCCCATTGGCGCGCTTGAGACCCCCTGTGACGTCACCCACGTTCTTGCGTCTGTCCAACCGGACAAGTCAGGAATGACCGGGGTCAAATCACCACGCCATCGTCTGTAACAGGCATGGAGAAGAGCTGCTGACCACTATGCCGCCCATACTGCCACTATACGCACGATTCGTGCCTGTGCAGTGTACGAAACAACCGCCCTAGGCCACTATTCCCACGATCGGGATAAGATCGCACCACAATTCCGACCTCCGAGGCCTCAGCCCTCTACGCCAGTCAAACTATAAGGACGAACACACCACGTCGGCTACAGGACCAGGTATGACAGGGCACGTCGCTACAACACCGAAAGACAGAAACCATTCCCCCAACAGTGGCGCACATGCCTGGACATGTAGCAATAATGCTAGAAGTACCGACGCCATGCCTCCACAGCGCAGACCACGTCGCCACCGGATAAGGCCCTCCCGAGGCCTCTAGGCTCCTCCTCCAGCAAGGGTCACACCACATGTCAACATTTTGTAACCCTGCACCTCCTTGAGATTATAAAAGGAGCATGCAGGGATCATTCCAAAAGGGACCGAAAAAAGAAGAGCCACCACAACGATACAAAAGCAAGACACGAGCAGACAACTCTCCTGGACCTTACGAGGGAACCAACAAAGTCGCACACACCCACATTCTCCTCTCTCACCTTGAGACTTGAGAGCTCCTCCCTCTCTCACATCCGCTTGTAACCCCTACTACAAGCACTTCGGTGCAAGATAATACAGAACTCTCCCCCCACTGGACGTAGGGCACTTCTCGGCCCGAACCAGTATAAATCGTCTGTGTTCTTCTTGCACACCATCCGGACTCCCGACGCACAGACACTCATTACTTGTGGGTACTAGGACCGCCATTTCTTACACCGACACGTTCACACCCATAACAAACCAACATAAATAATAGAGTCATAGGAGAGCCACCTTATTTACCTTACTTTTTTAATATCACAAGATTGTCGTGTTTGTACTATAAATTATATACGAATGTACTCCCTCCGTCCCACTTTACTTGTCGTTTTAGCTCCTGACTAAGTACAACATCAATCGAATGAACCTGCTACTTCTCCGTGTCCAGGTGCATTGTCCTTTGCTGTGAACGTGGACGGTTGAAAGCGGCGCTAGAACGACAATTAATGAGGGACAGAGGGAGTACATGAGTCCAACATAAGAACAAGTTGTAAAAAGTATTAATAATGTCATATGTATTGTTGTTAACATTTATTTATTAGACATAGTCTTAAGAAAATTTCAAAAAAAAATATTTACACTCAATGTTACGAAGTTGTGTCCGCCATTGGTTTCCACTAATCCCATAACCGGAGAACCCAAACCCCAAATAGTGAGAGAGGATGAAAGAGGATGAAAGACATCAGCAAGGGCAACTACCATTAACGACAACCCTTTAACCATGGCCTCCATGGCCGCTGTTGACCTAAGAAGGCGACGACTTCCTACCTGGAGGCGGAGGAGGAGGAGGAGGAGGCAGAGGCGAGGACGACAGGATCGAGCTCTGGAGGCGAACTGCGTCGCAGAGAAGCACCGGTGCAGGTGATGGTGGTGGTAGAGGGCAGCGTTGGAGGGACGGCACCGACGAGATCTACGAGCACCAAAACAATAGGGAGGGCGGTGATGAGATCCGGTGGGTGATATGCAATTTTAGAAGATATGCAATTTTGAATCTAGCATCAAATCTGTGAAAAAGAATAAAAACAAAACAATTTGAAACCCTAATCCATTTCATCCGGCTACTGGGCCAGCCCGTGCTACGCGCGGCCCGCTAACAAGCGTGACTTGCTCGGCCTACGCGGCCCACTTGACCCGCGTGGCCCGCTCGGCCTCTCCCGCCCCGGGCGGCCGCTGACATTCGAGGCCCACCGGCCAGAGAGACCAGAGGCAGAGAAAGAGGGGCGACGACGAGAGCTCACCACCGGTGGCGACTCCGGCAAGGCCGAGGGCACCAGCGTGTCCACCTCAGCTGTGCGCATCTAGGGGTGCAACTAATTAGAGCTATTGCAGTGACTAGGGAGGGTGGCGGCGGTAATGGCGGCCCATGGCCGCGGGCTTGCCAGCTCCGGTGAGCTAGTGGCGGCGCGGCCCTACTGGCCGACCCCGTGAGTATCAGTAGCCCAAGGCGGACACAACACACGGGAGAAAGGAAGACAGCAAGAGCCCCGAGGAGCACGGCCACGTGCGAGCTCAACTCGGGCAGCACCAATGGCGGCCGTGGCGGAGCCACGAGCTCGATGAGCCCTACCTGAGGCTAAAGGAGTTGCACGGTGAGGTCGGAGACGTAGAGTGAAGGCAGGCGAAGCTGTGTGCGAGTTTTGGTGTGTGGTGGCGTGGTGGTGTGTGCGCACGAGCTCGTCGGAGCTCGCGGCGGTGATGGTGGTGTGGTTCTCCGCTTCGGTGGAGACAGAAGGGGGGGGAAGAGGCGAATGCAGGCAGCAGCAGCGAGTGGGGGTGGCTTTGGAGGCTCCCCGGCCAGACGCGCGGCCTCCCCGTCGGTGTACGGCCACCAGGTGGCGTGCGCGACCTGGTGGTGTTGGCCACCGAGCCTAGGCCGAGATGGCCATCAGACTTGCCATCAGAGCCTGATAGCCAGATTTTGGCACTCAAGAACTCCTAATCTAGCTCGAGTTAGCGATAGGTGATATTAGCAAACTTGTAGAGCTAAGTTAGGTCTCTAATTTTGTCAATTGGGTCAAGAGCTGATTTGGCTTAGATTCAAAGATATAAGATCCCAAAGTGGTGTACTTGGAAACTGAAAATCAGACTTAGAAAAATTCTAAGTGCTGAATTGATTCCCAAAACTTCCTTGTGGGCCCTGTTTGAGCATGTTCTGACCATTTTCATGAGATGGCCATGTTGAAACTTTTGTTCCTTGATAAATTTTCTACAACTTTGTTAAGGGGTGCACATCCATGCAAGATCTCTAGGCTGGACTTTTTAAACAGTCAAACAAAGACACTCTATAGGTCATCACATGGTCAAACTTCACCTAGAGGGCAAATTAGTCATTTTGGTCAACATGAACAGTGCTCCACTAATTACCCTAAGTGTAGTTAAGGTGTATTAGGCCATAATTAACCACTCTACCCCTTTGTTACACCAACTTCTAAGTACCACCTATGTTGAAACAAACAAAACAAGCAAGTCACCTCCTTTGTTTCAAAACCATGTTGCACATGTTTTATGACTTTGTTGCAAGGCTCAAGCTTGTCATGTTACACTAACAATGTTGTCATGTTTCAATGTATGGAAAACACATGTTGCATCTATATGTTGCACAACCCACATTTCACAAGCAAACAATTATGAAACAAACACAAGTGAGAATGTGGCATACGCATGTTTCAAGCAACAAATGCATGATGAGATGAATGATGCTCATGTTTATGAAATGAAAAATATAATTTTATGGGAGCCAAACACCTGGGTGTTACCAGCCATGCATCAAACATGGGCCAGGAGGCTTACCAGCCCGATCGAAAGGACCGTAGTACTTGTTCTGCTGCGCTAGAAAAAAAAAAGTTGCTCAAAAAAAAAAGAAAAAGAAAAAAAGAACATGACGCTGGAGAGTGGAGACCTACCGCAAGCACATACATATACGGTATACCCCTACACAACAGTATAGCAGCCTACAATAAGCACATACATATACGGTATACCCCTACACAACAGTACACTAGCCTACAGTAGATCATCAAATGGTCAGTGTGATGTTGGTTATGCGCAAATATATATATAAAATAATGATTCCATGCTTGAAAAAATATTATACCTTATTATGAAAAATTATTAATAATAAGCAGCATAAAAAGCCAGTATGACTCTACTATAGTCTGTTGTACTGTTACATTCAGCGCTAGGGATAAAAGAGTGAGACCACCAAACTAACGGAAGGGCCAATAAATTAAATAAAATTCGTTTTAGAGCCAGATAGGAAAGTTCAAACAAAAAAGGCCAAGAAACTAAGCACAACTTTCTTTAGGGCCATGAAATTAATTTTCTTATTCAATAATCAATAATGAATCAACTAAAAAACATATCTCAACTAGTTAGCAGCAACAGCAAACTACTGCCTACTGCTTGTCTATTACAGCCTACTCTTTTACTGGAGGTAGCGAGCTCCTTTCTTCCCCGGAGAATTACACATGAATGGAACAAGGCTTAGTAGCTGTATATTATCAAGCACTATAAGAACTAAAAAAAAATGCTTAGCACAAGTACAGATACAACATCAGCGAGCGGGACAATTACACGAAACATAGGCTAACTATTATACAGGCAAAGGAACAATTTAACAAAAGGAATAACCTTATTCCCATTGAATCAGATCAGAAGCCGGAGCACAACCCGTTTGTCAGTTTGGCCAAAGCCCGACGAGAATTACAAACAGGACAAGGGTAGAGCAAGAAAAGGAGTGCTCCAAATCAATGGCATCTAAGTAAAAAGCTATCTTCCTTTCCTTTCTGCTTCTATGTACCCTAAACGACTTTAAACCTAAAACTCAGCCCTAACTGAAGTCAGCTGCTATAGGTTTCCCTAGAATGTACAAAAGAACCAAGACCAGTCATCATACTTGGACCCTCTGCCTTGTCACACGGCCGCCACCACTGAAGTCGAGCATTCTTGGGCCCCCAGTCCAGTCGTCATCATCAGCATCGTCAGAATCATCACCCCGTGCACCACCATGGGCTTTTGTAACACTCGGGGCAGCAGTTCTCCTGACTCTCATCATACTTCTTGGGGTTGGGTTCGTCGTACTTCTTGGGGTTGGGCGCTTCCTAGTCTGGACTGAAGGGATGAACACAGCAAAGTCCATGGAATCTTCGCGGAGCGCTGTCTTGAAATCCTGAGCATCATGTCCACCAAACCACATCAGCATCAACCATGAACAGGGTAGGATATATCTTTCAAATAAAAAAGAGAGTAGTACATGCCAGATACCAAACCATAAACTATACAGCTTTGTCTTGCCAAGGGATCTTAAGTTCACTATTTAGTACCTGGTAAACAGAAGCTACATCCTGCAGGCAGCTCGGCAGACTGATGTTAGTGTTGCCAATATTAAAAGGAACATTCTGCCTGGAGAATGCTTCTCCAGATTTCGGAGGCTCCTTTAGAGAAAATGCCTGTATTAAAACACAAACAGACCATGTCTCATGTAAATGCACCCATAATAGCAGTACCAATCTCCAAATAAAGAGCAAACCATACCTGACAGCGGGCATCATCTAAACTATAAACAACTTTCAAATGTCTCTTCAATTTCAGTAGTAGCTGGAGGGCTATTGCATCATGGCAATCTCCCTGGCAAAAAAAGAAAAAAAAAGTTAGTGAAAATTATAAGATGAAAAAGGTTTCAGGGCAGCAGCCTCCCTGATGGATCAATTGAAATAATGGACCCTACCACCCAGAACTTCTCTAACACACCTGAACTTTGGTCATGTCCACATCCACCTGCACTTTGGCCACGTCCACATCCACCTGCACTTTGGCCATGTCCACGTCTGAAGTACTCCAAGGATTGTTGTCATTCACCCTTTCAGGGACATATCCCACATTATTGTAATATCCGCCAGGCTCTTGCATGACAACATGACTCTCTCTTGGCAATGTTGATACACCCGCCGTATCTTGCGGTTGAGACATAGAAGTCCACCTTTTCAAATTGCCCTCGACTCCTCCAGCTCTAAGGTGAATAACTCGATTTATATCATAGATCAAGTAGAGTGGTTCATCAGAGCATGTGAAAGGCAGGGAGGCAAGAACTTCAGCACAGTATCTGCAATATGTAGACAAAATGACAGTCAATACCTCATCAAAGAATAGAGCGTCAACAAGTGTATTTTTTACTTAAATTACTTACACAAGAAAGCTAACTGTGCTGCGACTCCGGCTATCAGACTCGAATTTCCGAACTATCGAGTGGACAAATTTGTTTCTGGAATTTCGATTTGAACGGATAAGACGGTATATTCTAGATATGCCAGGTTTGACAAATGCAATTGGATTTGATTTTATGTTTGCTGCCATCTTATGGTTGCTGACTATGGATTCAAAGAATTTAAATGACATTTGTAGTCCATCACCCAAGCGGCTTTCAAAAAATGAAGGGTACCTGCAAACAAATTTGAACTGATCAGATAGTGTTTTATTCCAAATATAATAAAACAAATAAGTACGGGAAGTTGGGTCGACTTACTTTTCATTCATATTCATCAGTAGATGATGAGCCAACTTCGAGTTCCCCTCCAGCGGGTCCATTTCAAGTGCTATAAGGTGAGGAACGCAGGTAATAGGGTGCACTAAACCCTGGCGAAGTACAACTTCAACAATCTACAAGAAGAAGAATAACTTATTTCTATTGTAAAATGATAAGATAAAGTGTGAAATGAAATATAATGCCTGCTTAATTCACCTTAAGTGCACTCTGGCGAACTTGATCATTTGTATCCAAGCACCTATCAAGAATAGAACTCCAATACAATTGGATAATACCACCACAGATGTTGGTGTCTCCAGCACCAGCAGCAACAGGCACTTCACTTCCGCCATTTATTTCACACTGTACAGGAGGTTTCGCAGTACTCTCAGCAGTAAGTTGGCTTTCAGCATCTCTGAGATACTCATAGAGGTTTTGAAGTCCTTGAATCTGAGCAGGTGGATTAATTTACTCAATTTTTCAAACAGAAAATAACTACCAAAAGAAGATGCAATTACAAAATGACATACCTTTAATCTATAATCAACCTCAGGAGATAGTGCTGTCTCTATGAGTTTCAACATATCCTTTTGTAGCATAAATTCAGGCTTCGCAATAAGTATGTATCCCAAAGTCTGAATGTACAAGGGGAAATTGGCATCTTATAGGGAACAGTTCATACAAAAATAAAATAAAATAAAATAAAATTTGCAACCCTGTAACAACCAAAGCAACAGCTATGTAGACAGGTGACTTGCTATGCATTGTCATCTATGCTAGTTCCAGTTGCTATGGGTCTCAAATAAATAATGTCACGAGTTCTAAACCCTAACTCGACTAATCACCATGTACATATATCTGGAGATTGTAAACAAGATTCAAAAGTGAGCAGCCAGTCACATAGAATCACACCATAAACTACATTGAATACAGCTAGGCACGGATGATCCCATCACCAAGCAGATATTTTATGTCTTAATGAATTACAAGTGGTCACACACACCTGCAAAGCTCGAACCTTCAAGCTGAAGTCATCCCTGAGAAGATATTTTCTCTGGAGCAAGTTGATAATCTTGGGAAAATCAAGCTGATTTTCAGATGTTAGCATCAATTGATAACCATACCGAAGGAGGAGTCCAAGACAAAACAGTGATCGACCCAACAGCTGAGTTCCAGAATGAATACAATCAGCTGAAGATAGCAAAGCTTGTTTGAAACAGAGAGAGAGAGAGATCGCAAGCATAAAGAGCTTGGTAGAGAGAGAAACAGTGATTTTCATGCCCAATACATATACAAGATAAATAATAAATGTACTTCTACAGTTGTCCTCAATTGCACATAATAGATAAATGGAATAATTATAGGCCTCATAATACAAAAAAAAACTACTATGTGAAAATAAGTTTCATTTTTACCATATATTTGCGTAAGATTGCAGCTCACTCAATGAATCAAAAAATGGAATACCTGACTATCTGAACTAGCTCCAGACAGATGCTTGTAGAAAATATTAACAAGGTTTTCCAGTAATCCTGGACCTCTACCTGCTGACTTGCTCAGAGCACAAAGGCACCTGTAAAAAGGCAAGAGAAATAAACAAGAATGTTTCAAGGCAAGTCTGGCAAGAATGCAAGATGATCAGAGAAAAAAAAAACACATGAGCTCAATGATCAATGATAGAATAAACTGATGCTGCTAAAACCGCATCTAGAACTAATTTGCACTAGATCAGCACATCCCCCCCCCTCCCCCCCAAAAAAAAACAATATAGGAATAATGATTAATGTACGAATAAGTTATTCAATAACTAACTAGTAACTATGCTTAAATGTTTACAAATGCTCAACATAATGACATATGACATAGACACGATAGTCAACACTGCATTAGTTTTCTTTGAAACTTTCCGCAATTTGTTGCTCACTTTTAGCTTAGATAGAAATATGACAAGCCTATCCCGATAGTGATCAGTAACTTATTTCAATCAAAAGAGAAAATATTGTTTTTTAGGAACAACTCAGATAAGAAATATGGAAGTTGTTAAGACTTAAGAGAGAGTAGGGAGATGAAATAACAAGTTAAGTGATGCTGCAGAAGCGTACATAAAAAGTATACAAAGAATTTTAAAAAAATCAGAACGACAAATACCATCTAAATTACATCAATAGCATATGAACTCATGAAATGAATTCTCAACTCCAAATAGAACATAGGGAGAAACAATGCTTATCAAACAATAATTAGGGGGGGGGGGGGGAATGCATTTACTTGATACAAGCATGTACAACTGTCAAATATGAATGGCGAACTATCATATGTTTCAGATCCTTCTCAAGTTCTTCAACAACATTTTGTGGCGGCTTCCTTATGAGTGGAAGAACAGCATCAATCACAAAAATAATACTTTCAAGCAACTGGGCAGCCGATTTATTGTCAACCTGTAGATATAGATGATCAGGAGCAAATGAAATTGTATTGGTAGGGGAGAAATAAATGACAAACTATGATTGATAATCATAGACATTAATGAACTTGCATTCAGTTCCAAATAAGAGCTCAGATATGTAATTGTGCACAGAACTAACTGAAATTATTAAATTTACTTTTGCTGTAATGTTGACTGTAGCAGCAAAGTACTATACAAACTCACACTCACACTGCACAAATGTTTTAGTTGATCACATCAACAAGAATATAGCTACTTCACAAAAATAATCAAAACTCTAGCTCTGTTGTTCACAGTATATGTGTAGTCAAAAACCAACCACAAAACACCAGAATTTTCGAACATATAGGCATATAGGTTCATGTCTACAGCACAATTAGCAGAGGAGCGTGATAAACAGTATGATGTAGTACAAATGTGCAGCAATGAAGCCACAGCATCAATGGAACCCTAGGTTGCCATAAATAAAGCGACAATAGTGTCCTTGCCCTGTTGTGAAGACCAATTGCGATTTTGTCCTTGTTTTTTTAAGTTTGTGATTTTGCCACCTGCTTTGGGTGAGATTTAATTTTTTATTCATGCACTTTCAGACTTTTAAAATTATTTTTTTGTCAAAGTTTGCTCAAATTTGAAATGTATGCATATTTTGTCAAGATTTGTCATCAAAATTGTTTTGGTATCTGTAAAATGCTCTAAATGTCAAAATAGGGGCAAAATGACATAGTAATCAAAGAATTAGGGGCAATTCGTATGAGCCAACTAGTCTTTTAATAGCTGAGTTGACACCATTAAGTGGACTTAATGGAATAGGGGTAAACACTGCCTTCAGTTCAAAAAAACAGGGGCGAAATCGTAAAGTTAGCAAAATGAGGGTAATAATTGGGATTGAAAACAGGGGCAAGAACACAAGAACCTCTATTCTGACAGGAGATGACAACCTAAACTTCAACTGACGCAAACCATGCTCACCTGAATATTAAGGTATGGTTGTAGTGTCACAACAAACTTAGAAGGATCAGTTACTGGAATGCAGAGTGTGGGATCAACAATACAAAATGCTTGCAAGGCAACAATATAAGGAAGCGCATGGATTTCCATCTCATTAGCAGCTCCCTCCTCAACCTTCAAGAAAGAGATGTGCGAGAATTAATCTCAAATTATCAATTACACAAACTATTCACTATCAGATTGGGTCAGAAAGTACCTGCAATATTCTTTCTAATAAGCGTTTGCATATGAATTCACAACGCTTCCGAATTGATGCCACCATGGATGAGTTAATCCCTGCAGCCTTGGTTGACTGAGGGAGGAAGTCAAGAGTCAAGTTACGTTTTATGATGGTAATCAGGGGTTGGTGATTGGGCATCTTCCTCAACATGTCAACAATTTGCTCAGTCTTTTTAGCTATCTCCATTGGAACTGAACTTCCATCAGCAACCAAGTGCTTATGACTCCCAGTTGGTTCTTCAAACCATAGTTCATAAAATGTTTTACATACAAGATCCTACAGAAGTAATGAAGATAGTTTAAGTTAACTCAATTGGTGATCGAAAGCAACATAAATATTCCTTTCAAAAAAAAATATATTGCAGGCCCAACAATGTTGCATGTTCTTCTGTAATCTGTAATATCATAAAGTATGTTCGGGGTTATCCATTATGGCATCAAGGAGAAACCACAAAAACGATTGACCAGACTAATAGTGTGCCTTCAAGATTGGTGTCATAAATTATTTCATGTGTGAGGAGATTATGTATGGCTAAATAGGGAAAAAAAAAGCAGAAAGATGTGCATTAACAACTTCCTCTTTCCTTTTGTGTTATCTAAATTTTCCAGGTGAGGATGTTTTGTTATTTGGAAAAGCAAAAGATGCATGGGAGTTTCCCAATTAACATGTAAATATTTTAAGTGACTACACTATCTTCACTAACGCATGAGAGCAAATATTTAAGCGCGCACACACACCTAAGAATCAACCTATTTACAAAATAAAATTGAAACAATAGGCAATGAAAGAAAACAAAACATTTGCAATCACATATGAATTTGCTAAGACAATATATTTTCATGACATCAGTCAATTGTTTTTCATATCAGGCTATCAGCTCACCTGTACACTGGACTCCTCATCATTAACACGAGAAATTATCTCCACAAAGGCATGAGTTGTGTCCGTGTTCGGATTTGAAGCACAAAGATCCCTTATAATTTTGATTGCACGCTTGCGAACGCTGACTCCAGTGCCCTTTATTCGCTCAGCAACTTTTTCTATATACTGTGATGAAAGATGCATAGTAAACCATATCGATGCCCACAAATATGTCATAAGGTAACTTGATATGTCATATGTCTACTGACCTTCAGGCCCACATCAGGATGTGAAGCAATATGCCTCCCAACAAGTTCAAGGGCAGCTTCACGAACAGAAATGGCTGAATCACAAAACCTCCCTTCAACAGCAGATTGGACACGTTTGTCACCCAAGACCTCAGGGTCAGCTTCAACTATACTGCTGACCTACAGAGAAGTTAAGTCCTCGATACTGATGAATGATGTCTAAATGAGAAAGATGCAAAACACATATGGTTTCATGGGTTACACAAATACTTTCATAGGTTACACATATACTCACCGCACGTAAGGCTTTTGCTCTTATTACAGGAGAATTTTCTCTCAAGCTAGCCTGAAAAGCATTGGGAATTAACTCTAGAACATATAGATTAAACTGAAGTATCTGGAAGCAACCACATACCAAAAGAAGGGCAAGAATTTTATCAAAACCCCTACAAAATGAGTTCTTCTGACCAAGTGCCAAGCAAATTTTCTTTGCTGAATCTCTGGAAATTGCCAGACCATTGCCAGAATCTCGCAGAATCTCCTTGGATTTTAATCTAGCGAGATAGTAGATGATCTCCTGAGAATGTTGGTCCTCTTTGTTCCAGATGCACAGATAGAACCTGCATACAAAATGGTTATAATTCTCCAAAGACACTTGCACAACGAAACATTCCATGCAACATACCATCGAGTAAACAAGTTCCCATCATCTTGTGGACCAGCTTCTTGGAGATAACTCAGTAGTATTTGTCGAACAATATCCACTGCTGGCACCTCAGCTGGTTTAGCAGATTTCTTACTAGCAGAGGCAGTAGTTTTTTTGCCATTTTCTTTAATTTGTGACTGGCAGTATGACTGTAGCACATTGAGCTGTTGTTTGCAAAAACACAAGGGGCAGACACTATCACGCTGTAAGTTATCCTGACTACCAGCCCCCATACAATCTGAATGGAAACATCTTCCGCATTCATTACAGGCTATATTTATACCTCTTCCACTAAGACAAACACAGCACTTGTTTTTCAAGATTTTTGAGCCATCACTACCTACATCAGTGAGATCTTGCAATATCCAAAGCTTCTCCTCACTACAGATAACAGAATCACGCTTCAATCTTGATGCAATACCACCAAGAAGATCAATAGCAAAGCACCGAGCATTAGTGTCCTTAGATTTCAATCCAGCATTCTGAAGCAGCAACACACAGAGAACCTGTACATATATAAAATAGTATTTGAGGGCCATGCAAAACACTTAACAAAGTAATTAAACCAGTAATATTAAGGGCATGATTCCTTAGATGGCCCAGCGTGACCTGAAGGTGGATCGTAACCATGCTGAGCATGACCAGCCTGTGGGCATGCAAGCAGGCTTGTTTGGTTTGCATGCTTCACTCAGGCCAGGGTGGATTGGGTAGTTGATTGGTTGCTTGCATGTGGGCCAGGTTTAGCAACCAATTACCTACCTACACTTGCAGGCTGCACCGCGTCAACCAGGCCCACAGGAAACGGATTTCAATCTAGTTTCCGCGGAGCCAGGCCTATATACGCCTCGTGCACCCTCCCCCACCCACCCATCCACCAAGGCCTCCCCCGGCCAACCAAACATCCCAATCCTGCATCACGGTAGCCAGGCTGGGCTGGATTCACCCAACCAATCATGCCCTAAGTTTCAAGAATCAGTAATACTAATGCCAGCTCATGCCTATATTTAAGGTCACAGATATAGCAACAGCACTGTTGAGCAAAATTACCTCAAGAATAGAAGCAGCAGCTGGATACTCCGGCAAGTTTAGTATCGTTAGGAAATCCTGAACAAGATTATCTATTATTCCTTTGGTTTCCGACACATCTTGAGATTTAGCAGCAGTAAAACGTTGAAGGACATCAGTCCAAAAACGGCAACAAGCCTCTGTTGCCACTTCATGGCATTTAATTGGATAATAATCAGCATCACCGGAGGCATCAACGATAGTGGTCCAATCAACTGTTCCTTTTAAGCTATCGGGAACAATTGCACTAAACTGAACCAGGTGAACTAACAGTGCTGTTATCATCTGAATTTGCTTTTGGTCTTCATCTGCTAGATGGTAGGTTCTAACGGCATTTTTGGAAAACTGCAACTTGCGAAGAAGGTGAAGTGTTTCATCAACCAAGTAACTCCTGTGCTGTGTGTATGATGAAAACACCTGTGCAAGGATTTGAATGTGAGCAAATTCTTTGAAAACTGAATGTGCAGAAAAAAGATTGAGCAAATAGGCAGAAAATTACCGTACAAATCACCCCAATCGCTTTCAATTGTAATAGCTCCATATTATCCACCAAGAATGTAGTAAAGCATGTTTTCGCTAACTGCAGAATACAACTATCTGACAAGCGCACTGTTGTGAGCAGTTCCTTAAGAAAGCCCAATATCAAGCATAGTTTCTGCACAGCAGAATAAACAGAAGCAGAAACTCTGACACAGAAAAAGAAAATAGAATACTATTAGTGCCCGGTAGTGCCCCATTACAAACCAGAAACAACAAAATATTTTAAGTGTATTGATCATGTACTTGTTTGAAGATTTCCTCATGCTCAAATTAGTAGCAGTACGTCTCCTTTTGCTAACTTGTCCATTTTCCAAATCATCTTCATCATCATCTCCTAGTTGACCAAAAGAGAAAGATACATATATATATGAAAAATGTGTGATGTACAAGTCGATTCCAAAAGGCAAGTTTAGACATCACTAGTGATCATCATAGCTACTCCCTCCGTCCTGAAATATAAGGGTAGGTTTGTCCTAAGTCAAAACTATCCTGAGTTTGACCAAGTTTATAGAGGAGTTCTGGCATCTACAAATCAAAGAGGTAAACTATGAAACTGCATTTAACAAGGTTACAAAAGGAACTTGGCGCTCTCTAGGTGGTGACCCTCTGCCTAGAGCCCAGGCGCGCCTAGGTGAGCCTAGGTGTTTTCTAGGCGTTAGCATATACACACATATATGTTTAAAAAAGAAAAGGAAATAAGAGATAAGTGGACTTTATTGAAGAGAAAGTCCCGTTATGCACCGACAAAGCAGGCCAAAAGAAGCCCAACAGCAGTATTTTCAGCCCAAGTCCAACACATTCATATATATAGTGTGTAACCCTAACAGCCAATGCTTCTCTCCCATCCCCAGCCGCCAGTCGCTGTTCATCCACCTCTCTTCCTGACACTTCTCTTCTCTCGCCCGATGCTTCCCTCCCGAAGTCCCGCTGCTTCTCTCCCGAAGTCCCACCCGATGGTTCTCCTGCCTCCGACGGTGGCAGCTCTTCCCCTCGCCCTTCCTTCTCCTCCCCCATGGCGGCGCTGGCTTGCTCCCGTCCCACTGCTGCTGCCTGCTGCATCTCGTCTTCTTCCTCCTCCTCCCCCAACAGCGACCTCTGCTCGACGTCCCTTCCTCCAACACCGCCCAACGTCTACGTCAACTGCACACATCCCTGCCTTAGGTGGATCTGCATGCATACCGCCGCCGACGGGCTGATGCCGCCTAGTGTACCGCCTACACCACCCCCAGGCAAGGCAGTACCCCTCCGCCCAGCGCAGAGGCGTGCCTAGCCGAGTGAGGAAGAGCGCCTTTTTGAACACTGGCATTTAATAATATTTCTAATGATGCTAATTTGATGTCATAAATATTATTTTCATTTTCGATAAACTTTTTCATACTTAGGACAACTCGAAATCTCTTTTATCTCAGGACAGAGGGAGTAGCACTAAATTATTGCAGAAAGGTTGGTTGGGCTCAAGCATAATAAAAGCTTGTCACTCATGAAATGCTACAGTACAAAAAGGCATATAAAACATAGAAAACAGAGAATTGCATGTAACCAACTTAGAAAGGAATGTGGCTTGACAATCATGAAAAGCCAAAGACAGAAATATCAGTTTAGCAATGCATGGCTAGCGTACAATTCACAAAGAGCCTGCAATGTTGTGCAAGGGTGGAAAGGCTTAACGGAGCTTAGGGGCTCTGATCCTAGTTTGTGATTTTTCTACCCGCTCTGCAGTGTCCATGTTTCAACTGTTTGTTTGCATACAAGTGTACCCTGTTGAGTGGTTATGATCTACCCATGTACTTACGTTTTTTTTTGTTACTCAAATAATGCAATGATATGCAGCTGTCCTACATATTCAAGGGAAAAAAGAAATATCAGCATGTACTTTGATAATACCATTGTTTGCAACATTTTCAGCTGGTTTGTAGAGAGCTCGGAAGGTTGGGTTACTTGCTGCCATACAATCTGTGATCTGATGCCTTGAGAAATCAATAATTCGCTCAATAAGCTGTTTTTCAGGGGGGGCAAAAAAGGAAAGAGTCAGCAACCATAACAAAACCATTTCACAACAAGCTGGGAAAGGAATTCAGTGTGAGCATACTTCTTCTCGGTACAGTTGCTTTGGCATATCATGGTGGGTCATAATTGCCAACGCAGCATGACTGGACTCCAAAGCAGAGAAAACCAGAGGTTCAGCATCAATGGCATCAGACTGAAGGTATCCAAGCACTTGTTAGTTGCTAAGTTATAACATGCAAGAAATTTACTAAATCATATCTGAAACAGAATAAGATTAAATTAAATGCAAATTTGAAAAAATTAAACTGCTATGATATGGTAAGTAACTCACATTTTCCTTCACATCTATCGATAAACCTTGAGAACATCGAATCTGACGGTCAATCACATCTAATAACCTTGTAACTGTATCCATAGGAACCTCATGCAATATCCTTTTGGATCGAACAGATGTAATTTCATTCACAAGAACCTTAACATCATTAAGTGGGATTGACAACCAGTCACCACCATCTCCATCGTCGGGAATTTCGGCTTTTCCACAGAAATCCTCCACCACCTCACAGAAGTTAGCAATAACTTCTAAAAAGCATAATTATAACCAGCGTCAGTAGAATTTGAAAAAAAATAAAATAAAGGGAAGCTACATGGGCAGGATATACAAATCAATAGAAACAAACCTTGACTATTAGGAATGCTGGGGGCAGAACTTGAAACAGAATTGTTAATTTCTCTCTTCCTTACTTTTGGCTTCTTTGAAGCAACTGAATCCGAGGTCAGTTCATTCTACAACAGAAAGCCCCTTAGCACAAGGAAAGGAACTGACATCAATAAGAAACTGGTGGTATCTAACTTACATGAAAATGCTCTCTATGTGAGCCAATTTCATCCTGAGGAAATGCAGATTCATTTCGTGCTTTGCTCGTATTAGGTGTAAGATGCTCAAAGTGCTTCTCACGTTCTTGATTTTGATATCCTGGGCCTCGAAATGGACCTGAAAAACTTGACCAATGTAATAAATAAATTACATATGGCAAGATAAAAAAAAAGTCTTACAAAATCAAAAGCATTTGCAGCTCCATAGAAATGCTTTGCTATCATCAAACAGAAGCTGTTTTGACTCGTATTATTTAAACATGAAAAATTATTACCCCCATCAACAATGTTACTAGACCATAGGACTAGCAGACAGATACTCAACTAGCAAACACACTACCACAATGGTTTTGGATTTGATAGCTTGGCATGATAAAAAATAAGGATAGAGAGCAGCAATAATAAGTCTGCACAATATTGCCAAGATACAAAATGCCAAATGAGCAAATTGCCATACCTTCTAGTCTGGTAGAAGGAATTGAATTAAGTATTTAAGTTAGAAACATATTATACATCCTACAAAATTGGAAATCTGAATATTAAGAAGGTCATGAACTTGTTTCCACAAAAAAATATAGGCCACAACATAAAGCAAGTAATGAGAACATCACACGCATTTAATATTGCATACACATAATGGTTGCACCCACAAACCACAAGGCTACAACAGAGCTGTTCCAAACTTCCTATTGTACCAACTAGAGTTTGATGTGTTCCTATAAACAGCACGCATATGATGCAGTACAGCCAAGGGTTTGTATATAAAGCAAATTAACAGTACCAGCTGATCGTTGGTACAGTGCAATTTGCATTGGTGGATGCAGTAACAGAAGGAACAACTCGTTTTAAAATAGGATGTATAGATTACGGAAAAGTAGCAATTTAGTCCTTCTAACTTCACTAGTGGTTAGATTGGCTCTACTTGTCTATTGTAGCTTGGTCTCTTATGTGCAATTTGTTGCTTACTGATGATCCGGTAGATGATACATTAGCAAGGCATGCCAAATTTTTGACAGCTGAACCAATGTTTCAGGAATCAGGAAAGGGACTTGTGGGATAAAAAGGAAACTTTAGACAGTCCAGTCCCCATCAAATAGTCATACATAGCATGGAGCTCTTATAGAGAAAATCCACATCCAATTAGGCAGCAAAAGGACTACAAACATTCAAGCATCCCAGATTTGAGAAACAAGCATGCTGAGATAGATCAAAAGAACTGCTAAAGAAAGAGAAGCTCGGTAGTTGGATGACAAGACGTAAGGTTTGTTTAAAAAAATGAAGCAAAAAAACGAGCTTAGTAGTTGGAAAGCCATTGTGACATAATAATTAGGGCAAAATTTACTTCCCGCTTATTCTAACTTAGCCTTAATGACACTGCACACAAGCCATCGAGCCAGGTGCTGGCATCAACCACCATTCAAAGCTTTTAAATGCTTCAGAACAGTGAAACATAGTGAGAGAAAAAAAGTAACGCAAGCATTGAAGCATTGGGCTATGGCACGAGTCTACCATGGACAGCGCCCCCCCCCCCCCCCCCCCCCCAAAAAAAAAAACAACACACACCCACACACAAAAAAAAACTCAGGTAGTCCAGCACATCCAGGAGCCCATGTAACGTCTGAGTGGCACAGCCAACCCAGGTCCACCCCTGATTGTGAGTAGAGAGACCAGCTGACAAAAACAAAAAAACGATTGATCAAAGTAGGGGGGCCAAATTTGTCAACACCATCAACTAAATATCCTTTAGCTCACCGGGAAAAAAAATCCCGTGTTGTATAGCGCAGTAAGGAATAAATGATCATCCGGTGCATTTTTTTTTGCTGTGTGGTCTTCTAGTGGCACATCACTAATGCTATATATGGGGTACAAGCACATGGAACGGACAAAAATAAGTTTTAAGCACTAAAAGTTACCTATTGATGCATCTAATGACAGAAAATGAACTATTGGGCATTTGATTAGTACCGTTCAGTAAAATGTAAACGGCGACCTCATTCTGAACATGAACAATTCCAGGACATGAGAGTATATAGGTGGTTGAGTGCCATCTGCGGCTGTGAGTTGTGACTGTACTACTGTACACTAAAACTAAGCTGGAATTTGCAACTTGATTTACAATATTAGAACCATCTATATTAGAATAATCCACTGAACCCTGTTTCTCTGAACCAACCAAGTAAGACACCAGAGTCCGCGACAGTCCAAGTCGGAATCGATACGTGTCAAATCCAGGCAACCCAGGTCATTTCCTGAACTAATGATGGACACACATTTATGGCCTAGGAAACGCCCACGAGGTATGTTTTACTGTGAACTGCACAAGTGCTCACTTTTCTGCTGTACATCATATTTAACGATCGTCATGTCCTCCATCCCAGTCCGTGGAACTAGAAATGCCTCAGTGCTACTACACAAACGCCGGCAACGCAAAAGGCACAACAGCAGCCAGAAAATCCTGTAAGCACCACCTCACTCGACAATCATACAATAATCGCAGGGATTGGCACAAGTTCAAAAGCCAACTACTTGGGGGCATTTAATCCGTGAGTTACGTGGCGCACAGGTCATCTCCGTGCACTAGGACATCGAAAGCTGACAAACATACGTAAAACCACCTTCCCCGCCCCCGCCGTAAACACAATGATACACAGCGCAACCACATAGTTCGACAGGTGAGCATTGGAAATTGGAATAGCAAATTCGTGGTACCAGACTACATGGCATGAGAATGTGCTTGTCGAAACACCATAAACAAATGAAACCATTCAAACAGCAGCAAGCCAAATACCAGGGAGGCAGTGCTAAGCAGCAGCAGCAGGATACAGCAAGTTAAGAAATGTTCAGTCCATGGCAGGCCATTGCAAAGTACTGTTAACAAGGCTAGTCATACATACAGCAGCAGCAGCAGCAGAAGCTGGGAACTAGACAGACTACAATGTTGACTCCAATGAGCAGAAAGCAGCTAGCTAGTAGTACAGTACCTAATAGCTAGGTTTGGCTGGGGCTGGGACTAACCCAAGGGAGGCTCAATTTGCAGAGCGTTTACCTTGCGAGGATGGCCCGGGTGCCTTGACCTTGAAGGTGTCGGGGTTGTGCTTGAGCACCTCCCTCCAGAGCCAGGAGCACCGGCTGGGATCCACGTCGACATTGTCCTCCGGGGTGAAGCCCCTGCGGAAGGAAGGAAGGAGGGTGGCGTTAGCACCGAGGGGAATGAGGAGGCGAGGAAGGGAAGGGAAGGGAACGGCGCTCACAGGTGGGAGACGTCGGTGTCGGCGAGGATGCGGGCGATGTTGGCGGCCTGCATGATCATGTCGGGGCGGTCGGGCGCGGCGAGGGGCTCGTCGTCGCGGAGCGCGTCGAAGCCGAGCTCCCGCGGGAGGGTGGGGAGCGGCAGCGACGGCAGGACCTCGGAGTGGACGGTGTTGGGCAGCCGGCACGCCCGCTCGAAGCCCGCCCGGCCTCCGCCCCCGCCCCCGCCGGCGCCGGCGCTGGCGCCGGGGTCCATGGGCGAAACCCTAGATGCGGGGGGAGGAGGAGCAGGGCTCCAATTCGCAGCGGAATTCGCTCGTTGGGGTTGGGTTTGGGGAGGTGGAGGACTGCTTTGACTCGGCTCGATTCGGTTTGATTTGATTTCAGTTTCGGTTTCAAGCGGAGGTGGTGGTGGGGATGAATGGGGACTGGAGAGAAGAAGTACAGTAGGATTTATCTACTGCTGCTACAGTAGTAAACGTTGGCCGGAGGCGGAGGGTGTGAAAGGAAAAGAGAAGAAGAGGAGAGCGCCCGGATCCCTCCTTGCGACGGAAGGAGGAGCGCGACGGCAACCGCTGGTGGACCGAAATGTGAGTGCTTGGTTACCGAGCTGGATCGACTCGACCAAATTTTATGAAGGCTTTTCCTTCTGCGTGCTTCGAAATGGTGCCTCAGAATGGGGTACGGTGGCTGATTTGGGCTGGGCCTGGAAACGGTGCCTGAGATCGGTTTTTTTTTTCGAGAGACAGGGGTGCGCAAAAAGCAAATGCACACTCGTCTCATAAAAGCTGCACTATTTTTTTTAAGGAAAAAATCTACTTTGTCACCCTCAACTATCACAAAAGTCAGCTTTTCTTCATTGAACTTGAAAACCAGACATAACTTCTCTAACTGGTCATATGACCTCCCTGTTTGTCTAGATGGTTTTTCTCTTTCTCTTTTATATTTATTTCGGCTGAATCCTTGAAAAATCATAGAAATTTATAGAAAAATTATAAAATAGAAAATTCAATTTTGTTGGACTCCACGAGTAGATGTACACAGTAAACATATGATATGGTATACTTTAGTACAGAATTTTTGTTCTAGCTTTAGACCTATATTTTTCTGTGATTAATTCATAGCGATAGTTTATGTGGTCCTATTATGGTGAAATTTTTATGGTTGACTAATCATTGTATGCTTGAGATGTAGTAAAAATTTCATGCTCATTGGATCATGTATCATTGAGTTATAGATTTATTCAGGTTTATGCTTATTAAATAGTTAAAAGTGTGTAAAAATAGAAAATATGTGTTCTCTATGTAATATTACTATTGTTATATCTTATGAAAACATAATCATGTTGTTACATAGAAAATGACATAGAGAAAGCCCTATATATTATACATTTGCCTTGGTCTTCTTCACTTCTAGAACCAATCACTTCCATCTCTTCACTTGTTAAGCTTTTGCATCATGATCTTCCAAGCCACCTCATCACCATGCCCTCATTCAGCTCCTAGTATTGCTTTGTTGACTAGTCGTTAACCTTTCATCTCACATAAAACTATGAGTCCACAAATGTTGTCATTAATTACTAAAATCCAAATGGGTCTTTCAACTCCCCAATACCACAAAACGTAATATTCTTGAGGCCCAAAAAAAACCTTCAACGAAAACCATGAAACATGCAAGGAAATTAGTCATGATGACCAACTCTCAAGGAAGGACCGACAAATGTAGAGAGCAAGGAAACTTTCGATTACCTTGGAGGCCAACCATCACAAATGATTTCCTTGGGGGTTTAGCCTCCAAGGAAACAAAGACGATGTCAATTTTTTTACAGGGTCAAGGAAATATAACAACTCCAAAGATATATATTCTCTTGAGTGTTGATGGCCGCCAAAGAAATTGTATGACCTACCATGGATATATATTTTTTGAGAGTTGATTACGGCGAAGAAAATATAACAAAAAACATCTCAAGAGAAGCCGAGCATAGATTTTTATGTGAATCAAACATGTGACCTAAGGCTTTGTGTTAAGCCCACCTACCAATACACCAAAGTCAATTGTGACTAAATGCATGATTGTTTTTTATCCAGTTTATTGAATCTTGTAGTGAATATTTGAAACACTAAATATTTTCAAATAAAAATATTTAAACTGAAAAGTTTTAGATCTTGTTGAGTACTATAACTTGCGGTTTCGGTCTTAAATCTCCATATGAGGTCGTCTGAAAATTTCAAAAAAAAAAGAATTTGAAAACTTTAAGAACTTAAAACATAATTTTTGTACTTTAAATGTTTTCAAATGAAAAGTTATCAACTATAAAGTTGTAGATCTCTTTGAGCTCTACAACTTTGATATAAACTTTGTCTTCATCCAATATTAATTAGTATGTTGCATGCTAACTTTAAAACTAACTGCACATCTCAAGCTAAGTGCCAATGTACCAAGGAAAAATCATACTTATTCATTCCACAAACAGGTGAAGGGGCATTTTTATCTATAAAATTCAATGTCTAACTAATAACAAGTCTGCAATGAGTCCTTAACTCGAAGCCCGCCTAGCCCCCGCCGTTGCCCTCGCCCCTGCCGGCGCCGGGGTCCATGAGCGAAACCCTAGATGCGGGGGAAGGATGAGGAGGGCTCCAATTCGCACCGGAATTCGCTCGTTGGGGAGGTGGAGAGGACTGCTTTGATTCAGCTCGATTTGATTTGATTTGATTTGATTTCAGTTTCAATTTCAAGTGGAGGTGGTGGGGATGAATGGGGACTGCGGAGAAGTACACTACTGTAGGATTTATCTAAGGGAACTGCTAGCGCCCGGACGTCCGGATCCGGGCGCTAGCGCCGGACGCCACAGCGAGCAGTACCAACCCCCACTCTACGGGAAAAGAAGAAAAAAAAACGCGACCCCTCCCCCGGTCCGCACGGACGCAACCCCCCGCCCCGTCCCCGCATGGAGAAGAAATGCGACCCCGCCCCTCCGCCCTGCACGGACGCGACCCCCCCTGCCCCGTCCCCGCACGGAGAAATGCGACCCCCCCCCGCACGCACAGGTCTACCCCCCGCCCCCAAACTCACCGATCCCCCGCACCTCCGCCCCCGCCACCAGCTCACCACCATAGTCCACCCCCGCCCCCAGCTGCAACAAAGGGAAAATGCTATTACAACAACGAAGGACACCCTAATGCAACAAAACGAAACAAACTGATAAAACAAACGAAAAAAGCTATTGAAACATCGAAAAAACAACTAATGCAATAAAACAAAAAAATACGAACTGCAATACCAAAAAAAGTCTAATGCAACATTCAAACACATCCACTACAACAGCGAGGTGAAACTACTACAACAAGGGAGAAAAATTAATGCATACATGTTGAAACAAAGTGACTTACTCGTTGAAACAACAAATCAAAATAATTGAAACAAACATAACAAAACTACTGCAACATCCGGGAAAGTGCTAATGCATACTTGTGCAACAGCAACTCAAAGCTACTGCAACAAACTGCAATGCAAGAATGAAACATCAGCAAGAAACTAGTGAAACAAAAAGAAGAAAAAAGCTTGTGCAATAGCAAAAAGACACTACTGCAACAACATAAACAGGCCTGGTGCAACAAAAAATCGTCACAAACCCTAGCCCCACCGCTGCGTCTCAGATCCAATGGAGGAGTTGAAGGAGCTGGAGGAGGAAGGCCAGATCCAGAGGAGGAGAAGGCAGGAGATCTCAGATCCAGAGGATAATGGGGGGAGGAGGAGGGGATGGCTGCAACATCAGAGAAAATCATGCAAAAAACATTTCACATCATCTGTTGCATGTAGATCTGAATCGCCACAAACCCTAGCCACCATCAAAACCATAGATCCAGAGAGGGGAGGGAGGAGGAGGAACAGGAAGAGGAGGGGGAGTAAGAGGAGGGAACAGATCGAGAATCAGAGGGGGAGGAGGAGGAGTCATGCCTCAGATCTAGATCCCTCCCTACCTACCTCGTCGGAGCCCATGGAGCTAGCGGCGCATGAGGGCGAGAGCACCAAGGAGGGAGGGGGAGGTGCGTGGGCTCACCGGATGCTGCCGTCGTCGCCCCCAACTCCGGTGGCGAGGAGGACGTGCATGTCGCAGCAGTGGGAGAGGAAGAGGGGGAAGGAGGGGAGGGGAGGGAGGAAGGGAGGGGGAGGGGAGGGAGGAGGGGAGGAAGCACCAGACGCGCGCGGGGGGAGGAGCGCGCCAGTGCGGCGCTGGAGGAGCACGCACGCGGGGGGAGCGACGGAGACGAAGAGAAGAGAGAAGGCGGAATGGATAATGCGGGGAGGAGGCGAGCGAGTCTGCGAGTGGAGGCAGGGAAGAGGCGAGCGAGTGAAGCGCGGGGCGTCCGGCGCGGGTCGGACGCCCTGTATGTATCATTACCGTTTATCTAATGCTGCTATGGAGAGGAGAAGAGAAGAGAGCGCCCCGATCTCTCCTTGCGACTTGTGAGGGAAGGAGGAGCGCGATAGGCCGACGGCAACCACTAGTGGATCATGTTGGGTACAGTGTGTTGATTTGGGTTGAGCCTGGGGACGGTGCCTAAGATTAATTTTTATAGGAGATGCGCACTTGCACACATACCACAACACCAGACCACAAATGCCTACTAGGGTTTCTTTCTACACCCAACTGGCATCGGCTGCCACTGCCGCTGCTGCGCCTTGTCAAAATGAATGTCCACACATTGCTTTCTACACAACGCCACCGTGGCGCCTCCCCCAATCGCGTTCTCATCACTGGCATCCGTCGTGATGGACCTAGTAAAGCTTGCGCTACAGCTCTCAAAGTGCGCAGGGGACGACCCCTCCCAACGGCTAGCGGCGACGACCGCACAGGCTTGGAGATGCGAGAAGCTCTTAGCGTCGAGGCCTCCTACCCCGCCACCGCCGACTTCGTTGCCATCGAGTTCGCCACTGGCATCCATCGTGATGGACCTGGTAAAGCTTGCGCTACTGCTCTTAATGCGCACAAGGGACGACACCTCCCAACGGCTGGCGGCGGCGACCGCGCGGGCTTGGAGATGCGGGAAGCTCTCAGCGTTGAGGCCTCTTACCCCGCTGTCGCTGACTTTGTCACCATCGAGTTCCTCCAGCCAGGCATTCTCCTTCTCCAAACCCTCATGGAACCTCCCATCAAGGTCTCCTGCCCCGCCAACGTCCCCACCAACGTCTTCAACCTCAAAGGCCCTGTCGATTTCTTCCTCTATGCCTACAAGGCTCCCAACATCAAGGCTTCTTGCCTCGCCGACGTCTTCATGCTCAAAGGCCCGACTGATTTCTTCCACCACGCCTACAAGGTAGATCCTCCGCTGCCGCTCTTCATTTTTTTCTCGATCACGCAAAAGGTTGTTGCCTCTCTTTATGTTGTTCAGTTCATTGCTATCCTGTATGTTCCAGAGAGCAGGGGTACTCATCTCACCCATGGACTACACGGTACCGAGGAGTGGGGGTAGCCATGTCATGTGTGATGCGCTCAACCAACCTTGCAACACATAGATTCACAACATCTACTCTTCCAACCCGGCATATCGTAACTTCTGCAACACCTAATTGTTTGAACCTTTCAAGTTTATCTGAATTCAAGTAATCTATTCCAGAATTAGAGCTACTCTTGGGTCTATTGCATGTATATTGGTCTCCATATGTTTGTTTTTTTATAAGGAACCGATTGTATGAACTTGTCGATCGTAACTGATAATTGAGATGTTCACTAGCTAACTATAATAGTTAAGTGAACAAGAGCATTTGTGATGACCATTTGATTTTCATGCTTGTTCTTCATATATTCCATGCTCTGGTTAAATTAACCTCTTTATCTTCGTAATTCCGTTATGAAGTCTATTTAGATTTAGTGATCTACTGATCTTCAAATCTACTTTGGGTTGTTTGGAAACTACTTCCTATATAACAAGTGTTGCTATGAGGTGATTATTAGTAACAGTCGCTTGTTGTTGGTGATTTATCCCCAAATAGAGAGAGAGCGAGGAGAACGTTAGAGAAAGTAAGAAAGAGAGAAATTGTCCACAAGTCACCCTCTAAGCCCCAGTGCTCTATTTATAGGAAGGGGAGATTGTTGCCCCAATGGATTGTGAATTACAAGCAAGTCCTTATCTGTTCCTAATATTCCCTTGGATGCTTACAAATACACCATGGACCTATCATTTAGAACTCTTTTGTATACAAAGGGCAAATATTCCATCATCTATTTGGTTTTGGTTGGACAATGAGATCTAATAGCTACTTTTGCTAGAAGAGGCCCAACTACAACACTCCAATTTTCGTTGCCAAAGTTTCATGTTGATGTTGTTAATGAGCGATGCCTGATCCTAGGAGGCACCAGACATGGGTGACCGACGTCGGCGGCTACTGCGACCCTAGTGAAGATGCCATGGGTAGGGCCAGAATAGGGACCCCTCCCCCGTACATGAAGCCCGGGGCGTCGTCAGGTAGTAGGGCCTCGGGTAGGGCACAACGTGGAGCGCCGGCTGGGGTGGTCATATGATGAGGACAAGGGGCAGCGCCTGGCCAGGGAGACTAGTGTAGCTATGAGGCTAGGGCTACATCGTGCCAGACCATGGGTTGGCGTGGGGCGGCGCGGGGCTAGTCGACGCGTTGGGGGTATGGGGCGCCGCTAGGGCGGGGACCACCAAGGCCAACGCTGGTCTTGCCGCTCACGTCCATGATGGTGGGTGTTGCACTAGCCAAAGGTAGCGCCAGAACCGGTATGGGCCGACAGCACTGGCCGCGACGGTGGTGCCGCAACAAACACCAACGATGCTACCAGAGGGTCATCGTCTGTGGTGTCATCGACGTCGATCTCCTCGAGGAGCAATAGCGTGCCCACCGCGTCGAATGTTGGGAACGACCGCTACATCTTCAAGTTAGACACCATGTGTTGAAATTTGCCATTGAGACCATGGAGGAGGGTGATGGCCAGTTGCGATCGTCGGTCGGATCATAGAGGTCAACGAGGAAGGTGGCCGTCATCTCTAGGTGGCAACAGTATTTTGTGATGGAGAGGGCGCCCTATTTGAGGGTGCAAAACTCGGCCTCCAGTAGCAGGGCACGAGTCTCACACTACTTGAGGAATTCATCCTCGAGGTAGAGCCACACGGTCCAGGCGCTAGGGTTCCAAAGCATCAATGACTGCTACAGATCATTAGAGCCAATGCTATAGATCTGAGATGACGCAGCAGTCCATGGTCACCCAAACCGAGTGATTGGGGTAGGAGTCATCGGAGATCACATGATCCTTGAGATTGTACTTGCTGAGGACGGCGATGAAGAGGAAGCGCAAATAGCCATAGTGGTCAGCTAACTTCTCCAAGGTCATAGGGACGAGGACCTTGATGTTGAGGAAGGCGATCGCCTGCATGCGGAGGGTGGTGTTTTTGTGGTTTCCTTGGTGGTGAGATCTCGATCGCGTGCCTCAGCAGCATGGTGAGCGACCTCGTTCGCGAGGCACTGGGGCCTCAACGGTGGAGGCGTCATTGGGCGCCATGGCGGGGTGCTGGTGAGCGGATCGATGGCAATAGGGTACCTGGCGAGGATCTCGGCGGCAGGTGGAGGGCTGGGTGAGGTGCTCGACAGTGGGCGGGTCGGTGTCTGGTGATAGAGTCAGCGGTGGCTAGGGTTTGCCATAGCCAGCGACAGAGTCTATGGCGGCTAGGGTTTACAAGAGCAAGGCCGCAAAAGCAAACCGTCTGTGATACCATGAAAGCATAATAGAGTTGGGGAAATGAGCAATGTATTACTCAGTGACCAGTAACATGAGTCAGCAATGAGGGGAATGAGGAGGCGAGGAAGGGAAGGGAACGACACTCACAGGTGGGAGACGTCGGTGTCGGCGAGGATGCGGGCGATGTCGGCGGCCTGCATGATCATGTCGGGGCGGTCGGGCGCAACGAGGGGCTCATCGTCGCGGAGCGCGTCGAAGCCGAGCTCCCGCGAGAGGGTGGGGAGCGGCAGCGACAACAGGACCTCAAAGTGGACGGTGTTGGGCAGCCGGCACGCCCGCTCGAAGCCCGCCCGGCCTCCGTCCCCGCCCACACCGGCACCGGCGCTGGCGCTGGCGCCGGGGTCCATGGGCGAAACCCTAGATGCGAGGGGAGGAGGAGGAGGAGGGCTCCAATTCGCAGCGGAATTCTCTCATTGGGGTTGGGGAGGTGGAGGACTGCTTTGATTCGACTCGATCTGGTTTGATTTGATGTCAGCTTCAATTTCAAGTGGAGGTGGTGGGGATGAATGGGGACTGCAAAGGTGAGAAGTATAGTAGGATTTATCTACTGCTGCTACAGTAGTAAACGTTGCTGGAGGCAGAGGGTGTGAAAGGAGAAGAGAAGAAGAGGAGAGTGCCCTGATCCCTCCTTGCGAGGGAAGGAGGAGCGCGTCGGCAACCGCTAGTGGACCGAAATGTGTGTGGTTGGTTACCGAGCTAGACGACTCGACCAACTTTTATAAAGGCTTTTCTGCATGCTTCGAAATGTTGGGTATGGTGCATTGATTTGAGCTGGGCCTGGTCGGTTTGGGTTGGGCCTGGGAATGGTGTGTGAGATCGATTTTTTTTGGAGAGACATGGGCGCTCCGCAAATGCACACTCGTCTCATAAAAACTACACTAGATTCCCTAAAAGAAACTGGACGTTAGATTATCTCCTACAACTAAAAAGAACAAAACAAAGACAACGGAATGGTGCGACAATTTTTCGCCTCACCTTCGCTTCACCCCGTGCGAAAAAAATTCCCACATCCGCTCTGCCCACCCGTACGATCTCCTTCAATCACGCAATTCCCCGACGCGGCGCCCATGTGATCTCCTCGCTCTCCTCCATTCATGCGAGCACTGCCCTGTCCTGCGTTCACCCCACGCCGCACCCATGCCCCAGCCATGTTGCCGCGACGCTAACGCCCGCATCCTGCCGCCACTGGCCCACATTCGACTCACATTCGACTGCCGCCCTCGGCCACCAGGTCCACAATGTGGCCTTCCGCTCCACCCCGAGGCACCACCGCTCTGCGCCACCGTGCCAGGCCAGCCGTCACACGACCGGTGCGGGAGGGAGTGTCGGGGGTGAGGCATGGAGGCCGGCAAGGTAAGGAGAGACAACGAGGAGGGCGCAGTGGATGGCCGTGGTGACGGCCGTGACGGTACAGTCCACAGCCAACCGGAGAGAGAGGACGCCCTGATACTGAAGGAATCCAAATTCAAGGTCTATTTACTGCTGGAACGGTAGGAGTTCATGATCTCAGCGAAAATTGAGTGTGATTTCACTACAAATCTGTCGGTGCTCTGCTTGTTGGAGTTTCAGTTCGTGTTTTGAGTACACTAAAGGGCTCAAGAAGATGACAATGTCCTCCTGAACTTGACTTGATATCTTGCCCAAGTAGTTCATATGTGTGAAGTTATGCCCAAGTTGGATTTACTATAAACACAGTCCCGATTGCTATGTTTATACTAACCCCTGAAATTAGTCTCCACCTATCTAGGATGACTATTGCCAAACTGCTCCTGTTTCTTTCTCACAAACCATATTGAAGCAAACAAATAAGATTTCTTGTGCGTAGATGAATGCCACTTAGGAAATTGATCTGTATCATTAGAATCTATTGCCCTGCCGGCTGCCACAATTTTTTTCTATGCAAAATCTTATAGTACTTATATGAGTTATATTTATGTCACAGGAGGATTCACAGACCGGAGTTACAGGAAACATTTCTGAAGATGATGGTCATATGAGCATAGAAGAAGCTTCCCCTGTCCTTTTCACCGCGTTGCAATCATTAAAAGAAAAATGATTAATGATGGCAACTCGAATTTCACATAGCTAGATAGAGTTCTTCTTACTTGTGTGGGTGTTTTCGTGCTACATCTAAGAAATGCTGTACTTTCTTGCACGTACTACATCTGCGGTCACAAATGATGTCTCTTCTCCATCGAGGTGACCCACTAACTGATTTGGGCACGCCTGAGGACACCACAGACATATCGTATACGTTAGAAGTTTAAGGCATATTTGAAATCAAGAACCTCCTAAACATTATGGGTGGAGTATATTTGGAGCAATGGTAATAGAAAAAAGGTTTAGGGTTGCAAGGATTTAATTTCATCTGAGATCTGTAAAATTTGCATTGAACAACACAAAAGCTTAGATGCAATCTCAACAAAATTCTGATTCATATCTCAGATGCATAATCATCCCATTCACAGCCTTAACCACTTGAAGTTGCAACTCTTAGTCAAAAATTGGACTTCACATTTATATAACCTCTGAACTGTAAGAGGTCTGTTGCAACAATAGGAAAAAAGGTAACCAATTGTAAATGTTTCATGAGGTAGAAAATTTTCCGCTATGTGATCTCCAGAAGCACTGCATGAACAAAAACGATTACAAGGAAAAGTAACAAAACTGGTGTCAAAACTGCCCGCACAAGTTCATATGTAGGGCAGTCAGTTCAAGATTTTTTTGTTATAGGCCCAGGGCAAAAATTTTATTAAAGCAAACCTTAGAAGGAGCCGAGTATAGGTGCAGGACCAAATTCATAGCCCTGCCTTAAACATGCTGTCTCTCTGTTGAAGCTTAGCCACTCACGAAGAACATGGAGACCATGCTGTCAAACTCAGAAAGAAATATACCATCATAAGCATTAAAATGCAGTGAGATAAAAATCATGTAGAAATCTTAACCAATGAGAGATGCAGAAGACACAGAAATAAGATGATATGAATAGAGGAATGACAGTTAAATGACTGTTACAGAAATCATTCCCTTTGTCATCGCAAGCACCGGCATGCTTCATATCATCTCTCGATCACGACGGTGCTAGTGGTTCAATTTTGAAATCATTGTAGGCTTTGGATCTAATATCAGGATTAAAGGACTGTCGATATGTCTTTAGCAGAGAATAAAGAAGGTGAGATTTCTAGCATCAAGCGGATAGAAGCTGAAGATAAAGAAGATGGACGATGTACTATGCCTTCAGCGGTGATCCAAAAATGTCAAGTACGGCCACTCCATGCTAATGGAGTCTTGGTGGTGTACTGTATCTCCGCCTCCCGCGGACGTCAACTCTCGCTGGGCATGCACTTGTGCCTCCGTGTCCGGCAATATTGGCAGCGGCACATCGGCCTCCGCTCCAGCCGGAGACATAGCTGCAGCCACGCTGCTACAATCTGCTCTGCTCAGCACACCACCACCCGCACAAGCTCACCGTATCTACAGCCGCTGCCTCCCGTGCGAGTGGGCTAGGGCCCCAAAGGAGACGTCGACGCAGAAGGGGCTGGAGTAAACAGGGTTGCCGGAGTAGCGCGAATTCACGGGGGCAGCACAACGTGCAGGCGGGGGTTGCGGGTGGTGGCGGCGGCGCGCAGGCAGTAGGGGGCGAGGGTGGCCCTATTGGGAGATTGGGAGAGTACACCACGATGGCGAGGAGTGGCACGTAAACAGGGTTGGCAACGGCGACGGCGGCGGCGGCTGGCGTGAGATGCGAGAGCGTCATGGAGGGGAGGTCAGCTCGGCGGATGGTGTTGATGGGGCGGCTGAGCAGTGCGGTTTCTCGATCTCTCCTCGCAAGCAGGATCGTGGGGTACTGGGCGCGGACGGTTCGAGTTTCCTGCGGAGTATCGGGGCGGGCGACGCCGCGACGTACGTACGAGCGAGCGGGCCAGCCGACTTTGAACCACCGTTGTTGGTAAGAGAGAGGACGCCATCTTGTGCAATGGAAGCTGCGCCGCCAAGGAGCAGGTCGTTGGGTTTGAATCCATGGTATATGAACTGTTGAGCACCATCAACGGCAGCGTCGATGATGGAGAAGATGATGGCTAGTAGGGTGCACAGCAAGTTCAGCCTGGGCATGATGCTGGTCTGCTCTTCTTCTATGCTTTTTATCTTTTCTTTGCGTGGGATTGGAGGATTTGGGCAATAGCTAGTTGGCAAGAACCGCATTGGGTCTATATAGTACACCGAAGGTGGTTGTCAACTTGCTCACCCTATCCCATTTCATAAAATAAAATAGATATATCTATCGATTTTACACCATTCCTAGCTCATCAATCAAAAGGGAATAAAAAAGAAAGAAAAAGAATCTCTTGAGATGCTACCATAGTCCTGCATACATTAATGCTACAAAAAAAATCTACCATCAAATGATTGAAAAAAGTTGTTTTATAGAAAAAAAAAATTGCTTTTTCAACGCTCGGCTCGGTTCTATCAGCACTCGCTCATCTAACAATCCGCTTATTTTTCAACTTCCAAGCGACGATGTCTATCAGCAAGTTTCCAACAAGAATATCTCGAAACTCACTTGGACTAAAAAAAAACAGTCTGGTCCGGTTTTTACTGGCCTATGCAAACCCTAAAACACAACCGGCCTTGGCCAGCTTTTACTGCTGGTGTTGGGGGCATTGACCAAACAAACCAGTTTGGCCTGGTTCTCAGAATTTTGCCATGCCCGTACAGCTTTGGCTCCCCATTCATATTTTGGTTTCAACATATGCCCCGTGTTTTTGAGCGAAGCATATGCAAGTTTTAAAACATATGATAACAAAAGCAACGGTGTCAATTCCATCGGCTATTTTATTCTATGGACGATCCATATAACTCAATTATTTTTGTTTTAAGGGGTGATACATTTGTCGGCCATTCAATTCTAAGGGCGATATGCGTATATCGGTCATCATTCAAGTAGCTCTAAGCTAATTGCTTAATTTTTATCGAGCGCGTTGAAGCTTGGGTCGTTGCATCATGGCCAAACCGAAGTGCACCACTTAGGTTGAAAATATCTGGAGTGGAACCTATTACAAATCTTACATAAAATATATCTATACCTAATAATAAATAGCCAAAATTTTCGCCATGGTTTTTTCCACCTGTAAGACGTAAGACATAACCGTCCGTGACTCAATCTCACGTAAGACTCAATCAAAAAAAGTTTCCAAAATATAATCATATACGGCAAAAAAAATGTTGGTGTCCGTCCCCGTTTCCAACTCACGGCAAAAAAAACGTTTCCCAAAAAAATGCCAAATCTTCTACACCTAAAAAATACCTTATACTGTAAAAAAACTCACGAAAAAAACTATTTCCCAGAAAAAACCTCACGGCAAAAAAAAAATCCCAAATATAATCATATACGGCGAAAAATGTAAAAAAATATGGCAAAAAAATGACGTCTGCATCCCGTCCCCGTTTCCAACTCACGGCAAAAAAAAACGCTTCCCAAAATAAAAACCCAGGGAAAAAAAGCTTACCAAATATAATCATATACGTCACAGTAAAAGAAAAAGTCGTCTGCGTCCGTGCGCCCTGGCTATAGCCAGCGTCGATGGCGGTGGACACCTGCAACATGCTCACCATGTGCTTCGCTTTGCCCCGCGCAAGACCTAGCTCCAGCGCTGTGCCGCCGGTGGTGGGCACCTACCAACACTCGCCCCGCTTGCCAGCTTGTGCGCGTGTGACATATTTTTGATCATTTTTTTAATGGTCATTCATTCTCTAAAATACCATATATAGGTTGGAGCAGCGTGTTCAAACAAGTACAAAGTTTGAATTAGAATATAAAATGTTTCTATGATCCATTGCTCTTTTCGGGTACTCATAAAAATTAGAGCAATTTGTCACAATGTCATGATCTATTATTAGGTGACTTTGAGAATCTATACATCCCATTACAACCACTATGCATTCCTATATATATTTTCTGAAGCTTAAAATCAAAAACCGACCCTATACACGAAAAACAAGTTATGAGAAAAACAAGTAGGTTTAAACTACTTGAATTCATCACTTTAATTTAATTGAGTATTTTCTTATAGAATTAAAATCTATAACAACACACACTTATACCATCTAATATTTCTAATATTAAAATATGAATTGTTTCTATGATCCTTTTCCCCAATCCTGTACGAGTTCAAGTAGTGTGACTGAAATAAAATCTTAAGATCAATTGAGAAACATAACATAATAGTAAATCTCAAATCCTCTCTCGTGTCTAATGTATCATTAAATTTTCGAGTACCAATCGTTTCCATGATCTTTTTTTCCAATCCTGTATGAGTTCAAGTAGTGTGACTGAAATAAAATCTTAAGATCAATTGAGAAACATTACATAATAATTAATCTCAAATCCTCTCGTGTCTAATGTATCAATAAATTTTCGAGCCACAAGCCATCCAGTTATAAATTCTAAATCCTATTGCAACGCACGGGCATTTTTGCTAGTAATTTATAAAACTCAATAGCATCCTGATACTACGATATGATCCTAGGATCCAATACTACTAATAGCCAAAACAAACGATACTTTTCTCAGGTTCCAATCCTAACAACCATGCTTGGGCTGGGCTATCAAGATATTATGGGTTGGGCTTAATCTTTCTCCATTATTTATTGTGTTGAAAACTTTTTGAAAATGTATTTTGAGCACTCAATTGTAAGATTTTCATCAGATATATACTCATCTTTTTATAAGTATAACTAGAAGCAAATAATAACATGCACTTCGAACTATAGCTATTTGTTTCACTTTTATCACTCCACCGCAAGAGATGCCATTAGGTCAACCTAATCTCTATCTACAACTAAAAAGATCCGAATGTTATCGTCTCCGCGAAACTAATCGGCCTGCCTCCTAATCGCCCCCTGGGTAAAAAAACCGGATGGCTCCCTGTGGACCGACGTGCGGAAAAAAAGAAACTGCCTCGCCCCGCGCGGCCTCCGCACAAAGAAAAAATCGGCCCATTAAGATTAGGTCCGCTCTGATCAGCCTGCCCCCACGTGTGGTCAGTGCACATCTTTCATCCGTCATCTGTCCACCCGCTTACGCCTGCTAATGAGTTGGGTTCAAATGGGTTTAATGGGTGCACTCTGAATGGGTGGGAATGGGTTGATTTATTTAGCGGGTTGGGTCGGGTTGGGTTTAATAGAAAACTGGGTTGGATGGGTGGGGATTGAGTTCTTTTTTTTTTGTGGGTTTGAATGGGTTGAGCCCATGGGTTGATGTTGAATTTTTAATATATCATAGTATACATATATATTGATTTGTAATTTGTTTAGCTTTTGATGTAGGGCCCACATGCATATTTTGCTATGCTAATTGGCACAGATTAGCCTCATGACATTTTGAATCCAGCTTAATTTATTTTGGTCAATTTTGACAAAATTTTATAATGTGAACACGAGCTTTTATTTCTAGGGTCCGGCTTTGATGTGGCGCCCACATATTCATTGGACAGTGCCAATTAGCATGAAATAGCTGCTTGTTACATTAAATCATCTGCAACAAATTTTAGTCAATTTCGACAAAATTTTATAATGTGAACGCGAGCTTTTATTTCTAGGGTCCGGCTTTGAGGTGGGGCCCACATATTGATCTGGCAATGCCAACTGGCATGGAGTAGCTACTTGTTACATTAAATTATCAACAACAAATTCTAGTCAATTTCGATAAAATTTTATAATGTGAACGCGAACTTTTATTTTTAGGGTCCGGCTTTGATGTGGGGCCCACATATTGATCTGGCAGTGCCAATTAACATAAAGTAGCCGCTTGTTACATTAAATCATCTGCAACAAATTCTAGATAATTTCGATAAAATTTTATAATGTGAATGCAAGCTTTTATTTCTAGGGTCCGGCTTTAAGGTGGGGTCCACATGTCTTATACAAGCATATATATTCATTTTTATGTAAACCCATAGGTTTTTAAAGCAAATCCGTGGGTTTAATTAGTTTATGGGCTGGGTTGAAACTATAAAAATATGGGATGAGTGGGTGAAAGAAGAGAGTTAATTTGTTATGGGATGAGTTGGGTACGGAGTGGGTTTTCACCCATTAGCAGGCCTTCAAACACCACCGGCCATGGCTTCTACACGAGGAGCCTTCTCATGGACGGCCCAGATTACGGTGTGCGACTCACTTCTTTCTCTAATACTTTTGTGTTTTCCATCACCCCTTACTTCTCTAGAAGCTCCGGTGACGAGATGGCGTTTGTGATTTCGTCGACAACGAATTTCTCCGGCAACATCTTCCCAGAGGCTCCCCCCAATTTCTTTGACATAGTGCTTGGGTTCCATCATGACAAACCGGTTTGCATCGTCGCAAATTCAGTAGCAGACGACTAGAACTGCCCTTTGATGCCGAATGACAAGGCGCTGCTGCTTTCCAGTGGCAAACCGGTGCAGTTGTGGGCAGAGTACAATGGCACGTCCAAGGGACTCAACGTCACCGTGGCCCTTATTCAGAAACATGAGCCCATTTTACCACCATTGCTATCTTACATGTTCAACATGTCCAGCGTGCTGCTGGTGTTGGGGAATTCTCTAGCTGTAGCTTACGCAGGCTTCTCCGCTTCAACGGGCGATAACAATGGCGTTACCGCTCATAAGGTCCATGGATGGAGCTTCAGCCTAGGAGGACCGGTTCAACCGCTCAACTACTCACTCTTGCAGCAGCTACAAGCACCCAACAAGACACCAAAGAATCTCGTCAAGTGGTTGACTGCAACTGTTTGCACACTCACCGTACTAGCAGTTGTAACGGCTGCTTGCCTTGTGCTCCATCGCCGGCGCAAGCATAGAGCAGAGGAGCAGGAAGAGGGCTGGGAGGCTGAGCTGGGGCCCCACCGGTTCTCACACAAAGCCCTCCGAAAAGCTACCAATGGGTTCAGTAGTCGGCAGAGCTGCTTGGGGAAGGTGGCTTTGGGCGTGTCTACAAAGGTGCACTCGCCACATCTGACACGAGCATCGCGGTCAAGCGGATATCCGCAGAGTCCAAGCATGGGCTGGAACAATTCATGGCCGAGATCGTCATCCTTGGCCGCCTACGACACCGGAACCTCGTCCGCCTCATCGGCTACTGTCGCCACAAGGACGAGCTTCTCTTGGTCTATGAGCATATGCCGAATGGTAGCTTGGACAGGTACCTACATGTAGAGAGTAAAGAAATGCTTGTCTGGTCTCAGAGGTTTCACATCATCAAAGACTGGGAGCAGCTGATCGTGCACCGTGACGTCAAGGCAAAGCAACGTGCTACTTGATGCGGAGATGAATGGGAGACTAGGTGACTTTGGCCTCGCAAGGCTGCATGACCATGGCGCCGACGCGCACACGACCCACGTTGCCGGCACCAGGGGGTACCTCGCCCCAGAGCTGTTGAGGCTCGGCAAGGCCACCAAGGCGACAGACGTCTTCGCGTTCGGCGCCTTCATCTTGAAGGTTGCCTGTGGGAGGCGGCCATTAGGTGTCAATGCATGCGGTGAGCCGCTGGTGCTCGTCGACTGGGTGCGCCAGGTATGGGTGTCCGGCGGTATTGTCTATGCCATGGACCCGAGGTTGGAAGACTATGCTGCTGGTGAGGCAGAGCTGGTGCTCAAGCTTGGCTTGCTGTGCTCACACCCACTGCCAGCGGCAAGGCCTGGCATGCGCTTCATCATGCAGTACCTTGATGGGGACCTGCCTTTTCCAGAGTTTTCGCCGGATTATCTTGCTATCACAGATGTTGACCAAGTACTTGGGACGGCCCCCTCGGTGGCGACTACCATTACTGGTGTTTCTGGAGGAAGGTAATCTGTCTCTCTAATATCAATGTGGAGGATAATACTTCTGTCATCATCGTCTTCTTCATTAATTTATTGTTGAATAGATGCTCCTATCTATGTGTTTGGCTGGAGAAAATAAAAAACCAATCATTTGTACTGTTGTGCTGTAAGGATGGATTCAATATATCATGAATGGACCATTATTTAGTACGATTGAGTTTTGACGAATAAGATATTTCTCTAGTCATCTAGTAGGATTTTAGTCTAATTAAAAAATCGTAGTGGAGAAGTGATATATAATGGACATATGTGCTATAGATAATGTATTGGCCAAATGTAAAAATAAAAGTCGTAAACCTTGTGATCTTTGACTTCTTATAGGGTTGTAAATTATGACATCAGATCCAACTTGAATTTAGCCCATAGTCGTAGCCTACATATATGTTGATGTGAGATTATCAGCCTGCCTTATCAGCCATGGTATAGTGTTTTTCTCTCACAACAAAATAGTATCAGCTGGCTTATCAACCGAAAAAACCATCAGCCGAACAGCCTTTGGTATTTAACCTCTTTGAGCAAAATTTTGAAGACTCCACACAAATTCTCAGCACTCGCTAGGATAAAAATATAATCCTAAAAATTCTCGCAAAGCTCAAGGACATCCGGTCATGAATTCACAGACTCTAATTATCATTGAGAATAATAGACAATAGATCTACTTTGTTTTTTTAAGAACTACCTCTGTCACTGTAAAAATAGTCAAATAAAATGTCTGTTTATCAGAGCTATAGATTATTGTAGCTCCAAGAAATGTTAGACCTGGAGTTGCAGGTATGATAAGAGCATTAAGTTTAGATTAAAAAATAATATTTAAATCAGTTTAATTTATTATACAAATATAGATCCAACATCGGCATGGAATCTGAAGCTATGCCAAAGGCCAAAAATAACCCCTAAAATATCTAAATTACCCACCTTTTCCATTACACTCAATATGAAACACCTAAAAATAAAATATAGAAAATAGCCCTCTGATCCTGATCTAGCTAGTTACCACGCTATATATATGCAGTTATGAAATTAAAATTAAATTAAAGCAATGATTTTTTTTCATGTAAATTACACATCTCCATCATTTTTAAAAGATAACAAAAAGTAGCTCCGATCCTAAAGTACTCAAATTGTATATGTAAGAGATGTGTGTGAGCATGCGGACCATCAACAGATACACAAGAAGCAGTGAGAGCAACTCTAAGAGATTATGTAAACTTAGCTATTGAAAAGTAAGCCTGATTACATGTCAAACACATAGCTCAAGCTATCAAATGACACATGTGAACCGCATGGAGCTGTGATGCAAAGGAAAACTATGACGGTGATAAAAAAACATAGGAGTATTTATAAGGACGGTGTTAAAGCGCGATGGGTCGTGTGTTTCGGAAATGCGCGACCCGTTGTCTACCTCTTTGCTCGCCTCTTTCCCGTCTACTCTGCTCGTCTACTCTGCCGCCCCCGCCTCCTTCTCCGCCGCCTCCGGCCGCGGCTGCCTCGTCGACGACCCCGCCCTCCTCCTTGTCCTCGCTCCCGCCGCCGGGCACCGCCCCACTGCGGGCGCTAGGGCTCGCCGGAGCTCCGACGAACCCTAGCGCTCGTGGCGGCCGCCTTCTTCCCCTCCCCCTCTAGCCACAGCGAGCTCCGGCAGCGGCAACCTCCCTCCGGCCATGGCACCCCCGCCCTTCCCTGGCTCGGCCGCCACCGCTGCTGCCAGGGGCACCCCTAAGCCGCCCGACCTCCTTCCCCATCGCCTGACCGGCCTGCCTCCCCCGACCGGGCCCTTCTATGCCTGCTGGAGTTGGGAAGGATAGGGGGAGAGACCGGTGATGCGTGAGCTCGTCATCTTCTTCGTCTTCTATGCCTTGTCTTCTTCGTCTCCAGCGAGGTCACCGGAACCCTAGCTGCCCTGGCTCGTCTTCTTTGTCTCCGGCGAGGTCACGGTCGCGGGCGGTTGTGGGATGGAGGAAGAGCGCGGGAGCAACAGCACGGGAGGGAGAGGGAGCAGGGTCGCGACATCACTCTCCAGCGTGACGGGTCGCATAGAAACTTTTGCGTATTTATAACTAAAGCCAATCGCAACCAGATGAAAGAAAAGAGATATCAATGAGTATATTGAGTTAGAATATATAGAAAATGGGACAGTAAAGTTGGGCAATACTGATTAATTGTAGGCCCTCGCATTTAATTTATCGATGAATTTTCAATCACATGTGTCTCTTAAAATCATTATGCCATGCATGCAGGAGTATGGGTTGATGGGTTGTGTACTTAAGTTAGAATGACGTGTCTCAGAATGCATTTTTCTGACATTTTTTCTATCAAGCGACCATTCAATCGTTTTAAGGTCAATGAACCGGCCGGCAGAGACCAAGTCTGCATGGAGGATCATGACTGGATTATATGTGAGATAGAGACTGCGTTTATAAAAAAAAGGTGAGACTGCGCCATTGCGAAACATGCAGTTCTTGCTGGAACGAGCTAGTGCCCCAACCCAATTCAAAGAAAAGATCAAAACCCCTAGAAGAATAGCAGATCGAGCAGCATGCCCAATCCGACCTTCCCGTGCATCCTAGTAGCCATCATTATCTGCATCAGCGACGCCGCTGCCGTTCATGGTGTTCAGCAATTCATATACCATGGATTCAAAGACACCAGCATGCTTCTTGGCGGTGCGGCTTCGGTCACGGAAGATGGCATCCTTACTCTTACCAACGGTGGTTTCCACACCAGTGGCCATGGCTTCCACCCCGAGCGCCTTCCCATGCTATTATACATGGCCAAACGGGCCGCCCAGGCATGGCATGGCACTGGCATGGCGGGGCACGGCGGCGCTGCCGTGCTGTGCCGCGTAGTGCCGCCGTGCCAGCATCCCAGCCCAGGCACGGCCCTATGGTGACTCAGCCATGCCGTGTCGTGCCGTGTCGGCCCATCGCCATGGCCTGACGCCGTCAAGCTGCACCCGCAAAGCTCGCCTCTGCCGCCGTGGCAACGCGCCCCGGCCGAGTGCCGGCACCACAAGGACGCGCTCCTAGCCGCACGAGCGCACCTCGAGGCCGCTCCAGCTTGTCCATGCCGCCAGCTGTAGATCTTGTTGACCTGGGGAGCAGAGGGGGCGTCGAGCAAGGCAGGTGGTGGTGGGGTGGCGGTGGCTAGGGTAGAGGAAGGTGAGGTCACGAGGAGAAGATGTCGTGGGGGAGGAGCGGCGTCTTGGGGATGTGCGAGCGGCGGCCTGAGGAAATGGAATGAGACAGAGAAAGAAGTTAGGGTTTAGGGAGGGAGAGATGCTTATATATTGGCATCCAACGACTGTGGTTCATCAGTGATCATCTAATGGTGGAGAATAAACGGGCCACATCGTGCTAGCCCAATAATCGTGCCGTGCCTGGGTCGGCACTACGGGCCAACATGGCGGCCCAGGCACGGCACTACAACCGGGCCGTGCCAAGCACGGGCACGGTGGAAGGCAGGCCGGGCCGTGCTTCTCCGTGCCGTGCCAGTGCCAGCCCATAGTGCTCGTGCCAGATGGCCAAATATACATGCTATTGCTGGAGAACCATGAGGAAGTTCTTTCTCTACCACTTTCGTGTTCAGTGTCAATCCGTACTTCTCCGGCAGCTCCTGCGATGAGATGGCGTTTGTGATCTCGTCGGCCGCGGATTTCTCTGGCACCTTCCCAGGGGCGTTCGATTTCTTTGCCATAGTGCTTGGGGCCGGCCTTCTTGACAAGCCGGTTTGTATTGGCACAACTTCAGCAGCAGACTACTGGAACCGCCCTTTGATGTCGAGTTATGAGGCGCTGCTGCTTTCAAGTGGCAAACCAGTGCAGTTACGGGCAGATTACAACGGCACGTACGTCCATGGAACTCAGCATCACCCTAGCCCTTATTCTCAAACAAGAGCCTGCTCTACCACCGCTACTATCTTTCGCAGAGTCCAAAGCATGGGCTGGAGCAATTCATGGCCGATATCGTCATCCTTGGCCACCTATGCCACCGGAACCTCGTCCGCCTCATCGGCTACTGTCGCCACAAGGACGAGCTTCTCTTGGTCTATGAGCATATGCCGAATGGTAGCTTGGACAGGTACCTACATGTAGAGAGTAAAGAAACGCTTGTCTGGTCTCAGAGGTTTCACATCATCAAAGGCGTCGCGTCGGGGCTGCTCTACCTCCATGAAGACTGGGAGCAGGTGAATGGGACACTAGGTGACTTTGGCCTCGCAAGGCTGCATGACCATGGCGCCGACGCGCACACGACCCACGTTGCCGGCACAGGGGGTACCTCGCCCCAGAGCTGTTGAGGCTCGGCAAGGCCACCAAGGCGACAGACGTCTTCGCGTTCGGCGCCTTCATCTTGGAGGTTGCCTGTGGGAGGCGGCCATTAGGTGTCAATGCACGCGGTGAGCCGCTGGTGCTCGTGGAGTGGGTGCGCCAGGTATGGGTGTCCGGCGGTATTGTCTATGCCATGGACCCGAGGTTGGAAGACTATGCTGCTGGTGAGGCAGAGCTGGTGCTCAAGCTTGGCTTGCTGTGGTCACGCCCTCTGCCAGCGGCGAGGCCTGGCATGCGCCTCGTCATGCAGTACCTTGACGGGGACCTGCCTTTTCCAGAGTTTTCGCCGGATTGTCTTGCTATTACAGATGTTGACCAAGTACTTGAGACGACCCCCTGGGTGGCGACTACCATTACAGGTCTTTCTCGAGGAAGGTAATCTGTCTCTCTCAACGTAATATCAATGTGGCGGATAATACTTCTGTCATCATCGTCATCTTCGTTACAGTTTTGCAAATAGCTTTGGCATCCTTGTTTTTTTTTTTTTTGAAAAAACTAAAAAATCTCTCTCCAACAGTTTGGCATATGGGTTTGGCATCTTTGGGGAATTGGCAAAAGAGCGAGCAATCGGCGCATATATGCGCGCGTCGGGGAGCCGCACATCCGCTTGGCATCGGTCTTTCTCGTGGGGCTCTTCGTTTGCTTAGCGGGCCTCTTCGTTTTCTTAGCGGGGCTTTTAGGTTTTTGAAAACGAAATTTGCCAAACTGTTGGAGATGCGATCTTTTTTCCTCCCCATATTATTTTGGGAGTTGGCAAACAACAAGATTTGAAAAACCAAATTTGCTAAACTGTTGGAGATGCTGAATGGATGCTCCGATGTATGTGTTTGGCTGGCTTTTTCCTAAAAAGAAAATAAAAAAAACAATCATTTGTACTGTTGTGCTGTAAGGATGGATTCAATATATCATGAATGGACCATTATTTAGTATGATTGAGTTTTGACGAATGAGATATGTCTCTAGTCATCTAGTAGGATTTTAGACTGATTGAAAAATCGTAGTGGAGAAGTGCTATATAATGGACATATGTGCTTATAGATAATTATGTACCAATCTATTGGACAAATGTAAAAATAAAAGTCGTAACACCTTTTTATCTTTGACTTCTTATAGGGTTGTAAATTATGACATCGGATCCAATTTGAATTTAGCCTATAGCAGTAGCCTATATGTATGTTGATGTGAGATTATGAGGGGTTTAGTCCCACCATGATTGTTGAGAGTGGATTACTTAGACCAATATATAATGTTTCTAGAGTTCATACCACAACTCCCCTAAGTTAACCCTTTTATGTGAAGTGAGCACAAAACATATGTGGATTAATGATAGTATGTGGAGCGTGCAGAGCAAGGTATTAGAGCCGTCCTTCACGGATATGGTCACATGCGGGTTAGGAGGGGCAAATGACGTATGTAGGCCCTATAGAGTGCACGACAGGGTTTATGTGCTAGCATTGGACACACTTTCGCATGTGTCAAGAGGGAACATTCCTGGTCACTGTTTGCCTAGTTATGGGTGTGTTGGACCGATGAGGACATCATGCCTTTGAGGGGGGTGTATATCACATCCTGTCCAATTTGGATTTGGCCCACGGTGACCCATGTATGTGTTGATGTGAGATTATGAGGGGTTTAGTCACACCATAGTTGGGTTAGAGCAATATATATGATTTCTAAATGCATACCATCATCCCAAAGTTAACCTTTTTACGTAAAGCAAGGATTAAAAATGTAAGCGGGTTAGTGCTAGTGTGTGGTTTAATCAATGTGTAGAGTGGACCTGAGTCGTTTGGACTCTAGGGCATTAATAAATAAACTTGATATAATTGAAATATGATTTTTTGCAAAACTCAGTACACACGCAAACACTCATATACACAAACACACACCCTGCTCAAAGATTACCTTCAAGAGACTAACTTACAAATCTCGAGATCAACGAAATCCCCACAGATGTATCTCATTGTCGATATATAGACAATCAGGATATGTCCATAAACATACCTCTTCATTGTACACATTGCCATATACAATATAAGTTATTAACTTTTATGAAGTATTTCACTTGGCCTTGAATATTGCATTCTTATTTAACAGAAGTAGGTTTTGTGTCATATTGTTTCCCAAGATATAGTATGACACACGCAAATGCTCACATATATGTACATGCATCACCCCCTAGCTATCAGTGCACACAAGCAATCAAACCCTACCCCCATAAGCACCTCTAAGAGATCAAGCCAACGGATTTTGAGATTGATGAAGTTACCACATACACCTCGTTATCGATAGGCATGTCATCTACCACTGAAACTAATAGTGGCATCAATAAACACTAGAATAAATCCATGAAAGTGCGAGCATCCATGCCAAGTCAAAGATTTGAACTCGAGTGGATAGGTTCCACCACAAGGAACCTAATAACTACCCTGAGTTTGTGACTTTATGTCATATTTCACAGTAAATGCAATACTTTGTGCCATTATCTTTGAAAGCCAAATATCAATCTAAATTATGACAAATCTACAACTCCATCACACAAGATGGCATCCTTTCTTTATTGAGGTTCCTCTCAACCACTTCTGTGTAACTTTGTTCAGTGTCACCCATTCTTCTCTAGAACTTTTGCTGAGTTGGCATTTGTGATCTTGTCAACCACGGATTTCTCTGGCACCATAGGAGCACTCTTGACTTCTTTGCCATAATGCTAGCTTGGAGTCGATATGGGCAAATCATTTTTCATCAGCACAGATTTGTTGGGATAACCACACAAAAAAATCCACACATTTATATTGGCTAGCCAACGCAATTAGTTTAAAAAAGGACTATTCACCCCTCTACTCCACTATCTCGACCCTACACCATGAAACTTTTCAATGGAAAATCATTCGTGCTACGCTCTACCTCTTATATTGCATCTAGGAGATTCTCAACATCTATAGATGAAGAAGGGCTCCCAACTGATTTGACAGTTCTCTTGCCTGAAGTAGCTCAGCCTATAATGTGGTATGTCTTCAACAGATGTCACTGGGTCGAAACTCATACCTTTAACTCAACTGAGGTATAGAAAACATCCAAAACATCTATTCGACCGTACTTGTCTATTCTAGCTCCAAAATTAGGGTCTTAGGTCTATTTTCATCCATTATTTGTGCATTAGCATCTCTTGAGTTAGTAGAACTGACATTGCTCATTGTTTTAAATCAACAATGTCAACATTATATGATAAATAGATCAATAATCAAGCTTCTACTTGTAGCGGCTTCGATGAAGTAGATGCAAAACCTGAGACTTGGGTTGAGCTACTTACCTTCGGTGACTTGTGCAACCATCCTTTTCTTGATGTACCTTCAGATGGTTTGTATACTAATCAACTGTCGACAAACCACTTCAGTAAGATGGAACGAGATATTGTCAAGCTAGTTGCTTTAAACAGAAGAAGAGGCTATGACATTGCAATAGATCACTGGCATGGTAACATGTTTTTTTTCCAGATATTACTGGGATGATTAAGCTAAACTTTATCTGTGGTGACCTTATTGCTGATGGGACATCATTTGAGGGATACAAAGCAACTGAAACTATAATTGAAACCATTTTGAGGTTCCTATATTCTAGGAGGGATCTTTCTCCTGACATAGATCATTCCTTAGTTGAGTCATGATTTGCTTGTCAACCAAGCATAGGTTCTATGTTGGTAGAATTGGTCGCTTTGAAAATATCTATGTTCCTAAGAACTAATCTATGCAGGTTGATGCACAACAGTTAGGCCTTAAGAGATGTTATTCATGATTTTTATAGAAGCTTGCCATATACAAGTGATGTTCTTGATTTCTTCCAAACAGGTCAGATGCACTAAAACTTCATACAGTTGTGCAATTACTCAGAGGAATTTAAGGATCTGGATAGAAGCCGGGAGCAATACAATCTATGGATACCAGGGCGTAATCTAGGCTCGAAATGAGAATCACTTTATTGGGAATTGGCTAGTTACGATAAATAGGAGTGTTGTGGTATGCAAGGTACGAGGGGGCGGAGCTGCTCCCCGCGGCTTGGCGTGGCACTCCGGATGCGAGGGTCCTGAAAGGGTCCTCAGAGTTACTCCCTACAGGGTGGCGACAAACGACTCCGGCGCTCTGGGATCAAGGCGCTCCCTACGTACGACGTCCTTCAATCACGTAGTAGTACATACTACGTGCTAGCTCAAAGCCGTCTGACCACTTGTCAAGGTCCAAGTTGTATTTTGGTTTCCAAACTTTATGACCCTAGACCAATCTAACTACGTGTTCCTGACGGACTCTAGTCCGCACAAGTGCTGCTGATGCTAGTTGATTTTCTGTTACCACTTGTTTCCTTTTAGATAAGTGATACGTGATGTACCAGGACCTGGGATCTTCCAAATCCAATGCCCAACCAATAATCGACCCTTTACTGCTTCACGTGATATTAAGCCATTCGACTTCAATACATTATTGCAGCACGCCAATCCTACCAAATAATAGGCTGAAGAATATTAATGATATCTTCTTTGTTTGTTTTTTTGCACAAGGTTCTTTATTTGGGTTAGGATTTCTATTTAGTTTACTCCGGACCGAGGAATCTATTTAGATTAGGATTCCTAAATATCCAGGTCACCTTAAGAACCGGTGTCTATTTTGGATTCGGACTCCGTATCACGCTAGATAAGAGCTATTCTAATTCGTATGAGCACGAGTTATTATATATATAAGTTTGGACGAAAGAAACTCTTCATCGTGCGGTGGTTAGAGGGAGACGGACAAAACAAATGGATGGACGAAAAAAAGAGCTTGAAATTTTGCCTCTTTATTATTAGGGATAGATACATGAGGTTGTTCGACTCTGACTTATTGGCTCCCTCAAGAGAATAGAAGATCGCAACCGTACTAAATTGTCACACTTGGTCTTCTTTTTTTTCTTTATTATGATTTTCATTCAAGATTTGCCATCCTACCGAGGAGTTATCTCAATTTGAAATCCTAAAAAATGTGTCATTTATTTGACACCTCTTATCCCCCTCATTTTTTTCTTCTTAGGCCCCGCTTGGATTCAAAGAGATACTCCCTCCAATCCAAAAAGGAAGACGTTATGGGATGTCTGCATGTCAAACTTTCTCAATTTTAACTAAATTTTTTCAAATAAGTTTACTACGAAAGTATATTTAACGAGAACGTTCTTTTATATATAATTGGTCGAAGTTAAAAAAAATTGACTTCTCGGCAAACAAGAACGTCTTCTATTTTTGACAGAGGGAGTAGTAGTTAGCTGCTAGTAATAATTAGTTCCTTGAATTTGAATCCAAACAGGTCTGACTAATAGTTTAGCTAATTGTTAGCTGAATATTCAACTAACCTGGCGAGGATCTCGGCGGCAGGTGGAGGGCTGGGTGAGGTGCTCGACAGTGGGCGGGTCGGTGTCTGGTGATAGAGTCAGCGGTGGCTAGGGTTTGCCATAGCCAGCGACAGAGTCTATGGCGGCTAGGGTTTACAAGAGCAAGGCCGCAAAAGCAAACCGTCTGTGATACCATGAAAGCATAATAGAGTTGGGGAAATGAGCAATGTATTACTCAGTGACCAGTAACATGAGTCAGCAATGAGGGGAATGAGGAGGCGAGGAAGGGAAGGGAACGACACTCACAGGTGGGAGACGTCGGTGTCGGCGAGGATGCGGGCGATGTCGGCGGCCTGCATGATCATGTCGGGGCGGTCGGGCGCAACGAGGGGCTCATCGTCGCGGAGCGCGTCGAAGCCGAGCTCCCGCGAGAGGGTGGGGAGCGGCAGCGACAACAGGACCTCAAAGTGGACGGTGTTGGGCAGCCGGCACGCCCGCTCGAAGCCCGCCCGGCCTCCGTCCCCGCCCACACCGGCACCGGCGCTGGCGCTGGCGCCGAGGTCCATGGGCGAAACCCTAGATGCGAGGGGAGGAGGAGGAGGAGGGCTCCAATTCGCAGCGGAATTCTCTCATTGGGGTTGGGGAGGTGGAGGACTGCTTTGATTCGACTCGATCTGGTTTGATTTGATGTCAGCTTCAATTTCAAGTGGAGGTGGTGGGGATGAATGGGGACTGCAAAGGTGAGAAGTATAGTAGGATTTATCTACTGCTGCTACAGTAGTAAACGTTGCTGGAGGCAGAGGGTGTGAAAGGAGAAGAGAAGAAGAGGAGAGTGCCCTGATCCCTCCTTGCGAGGGAAGGAGGAGCGCGTCGGCAACCGCTAGTGGACCGAAATGTGTGTGGTTGGTTACCGAGCTAGACGACTCGACCAACTTTTATAAAGGCTTTTCTGCATGCTTCGAAATGTTGGGTATGGTGCATTGATTTGAGCTGGGCCTGGTCGGTTTGGGTTGGGCCTGGGAATGGTGTGTGAGATCGATTTTTTTTGGAGAGACATGGGCGCTCCGCAAATGCACACTCGTCTCATAAAAACTACACTAGATTCCCTAAAAGAAACTGGACGTTAGATTATCTCCTACAACTAAAAAGAACAAAACAAAGACAACGGAATGGTGCGACAATTTTTCGCCTCACCTTCGCTTCACCCCGTGCGAAAAAAATTCCCACATCCGCTCTGCCCACCCGTACGATCTCCTTCAATCACGCAATTCCCCGACGCGGCGCCCATGTGATCTCCTCGCTCTCCTCCATTCATGCGAGCACTGCCCTGTCCTGCGTTCACCCCACGCCGCACCCATGCCCCAGCCATGTTGCCGCGACGCTAACGCCCGCATCCTGCCGCCACTGGCCCACATTCGACTCACATTCGACTGCCGCCCTCGGCCACCAGGTCCACAATGTGGCCTTCCGCTCCACCCCGAGGCACCACCGCTCTGCGCCACCGTGCCAGGCCAGCCGTCACACGACCGGTGCGGGAGGGAGTGTCGGGGGTGAGGCATGGAGGCCGGCAAGGTAAGGAGAGACAACGAGGAGGGCGCAGTGGATGGCCGTGGTGACGGCCGTGACGGTACAGTCCACAGCCAACCGGAGAGAGAGGACGCCCTGATACTGAAGGAATCCAAATTCAAGGTCTATTTACTGCTGGAACGGTAGGAGTTCATGATCTCAGCGAAAATTGAGTGTGATTTCACTACAAATCTGTCGGTGCTCTGCTTGTTGGAGTTTCAGTTCGTGTTTTGAGTACACTAAAGGGCTCAAGAAGATGACAATGTCCTCCTGAACTTGACTTGATATCTTGCCCAAGTAGTTCATATGTGTGAAGTTATGCCCAAGTTGGATTTACTATAAACACAGTCCCGATTGCTATGTTTATACTAACCCCTGAAATTAGTCTCCACCTATCTAGGATGACTATTGCCAAACTGCTCCTGTTTCTTTCTCACAAACCATATTGAAGCAAACAAATAAGATTTCTTGTGCGTAGATGAATGCCACTTAGGAAATTGATCTGTATCATTAGAATCTATTGCCCTGCCGGCTGCCACAATTTTTTTCTATGCAAAATCTTATAGTACTTATATGAGTTATATTTATGTCACAGGAGGATTCACAGACCGGAGTTACAGGAAACATTTCTGAAGATGATGGTCATATGAGCATAGAAGAAGCTTCCCCTGTCCTTTTCACCGCGTTGCAATCATTAAAAGAAAAATGATTAATGATGGCAACTCGAATTTCACATAGCTAGATAGAGTTCTTCTTACTTGTGTGGGTGTTTTCGTGCTACATCTAAGAAATGCTGTACTTTCTTGCACGTACTACATCTGCGGTCACAAATGATGTCTCTTCTCCATCGAGGTGACCCACTAACTGATTTGGGCACGCCTGAGGACACCACAGACATATCGTATACGTTAGAAGTTTAAGGCATATTTGAAATCAAGAACCTCCTAAACATTATGGGTGGAGTATATTTGGAGCAATGGTAATAGAAAAAAGGTTTAGGGTTGCAAGGATTTAATTTCATCTGAGATCTGTAAAATTTGCATTGAACAACACAAAAGCTTAGATGCAATCTCAACAAAATTCTGATTCATATCTCAGATGCATAATCATCCCATTCACAGCCTTAACCACTTGAAGTTGCAACTCTTAGTCAAAAATTGGACTTCACATTTATATAACCTCTGAACTGTAAGAGGTCTGTTGCAACAATAGGAAAAAAGGTAACCAATTGTAAATGTTTCATGAGGTAGAAAATTTTCCGCTATGTGATCTCCAGAAGCACTGCATGAACAAAAACGATTACAAGGAAAAGTAACAAAACTGGTGTCAAAACTGCCCGCACAAGTTCATATGTAGGGCAGTCAGTTCAAGATTTTTTTGTTATAGGCCCAGGGCAAAAATTTTATTAAAGCAAACCTTAGAAGGAGCCGAGTATAGGTGCAGGACCAAATTCATAGCCCTGCCTTAAACATGCTGTCTCTCTGTTGAAGCTTAGCCACTCACGAAGAACATGGAGACCATGCTGTCAAACTCAGAAAGAAATATACCATCATAAGCATTAAAATGCAGTGAGATAAAAATCATGTAGAAATCTTAACCAATGAGAGATGCAGAAGACACAGAAATAAGATGATATGAATAGAGGAATGACAGTTAAATGACTGTTACAGAAATCATTCCCTTTGTCATCGCAAGCACCGGCATGCTTCATATCATCTCTCGATCACGACGGTGCTAGTGGTTCAATTTTGAAATCATTGTAGGCTTTGGATCTAATATCAGGATTAAAGGACTGTCGATATGTCTTTAGCAGAGAATAAAGAAGGTGAGATTTCTAGCATCAAGCGGATAGAAGCTGAAGATAAAGAAGATGGACGATGTACTATGCCTTCAGCGGTGATCCAAAAATGTCAAGTACGGCCACTCCATGCTAATGGAGTCTTGGTGGTGTACTGTATCTCCGCCTCCCGCGGACGTCAACTCTCGCTGGGCATGCACTTGTGCCTCCGTGTCCGGCAATATTGGCAGCGGCACATCGGCCTCCGCTCCAGCCGGAGACATAGCTGCAGCCACGCTGCTACAATCTGCTCTGCTCAGCACACCACCACCCGCACAAGCTCACCGTATCTACAGCCGCTGCCTCCCGTGCGAGTGGGCTAGGGCCCCAAAGGAGACGTCGACGCAGAAGGGGCTGGAGTAAACAGGGTTGCCGGAGTAGCGCGAATTCACGGGGGCAGCACAACGTGCAGGCGGGGGTTGCGGGTGGTGGCGGCGGCGCGCAGGCAGTAGGGGGCGAGGGTGGCCCTATTGGGAGATTGGGAGAGTACACCACGATGGCGAGGAGTGGCACGTAAACAGGGTTGGCAACGGCGACGGCGGCGGCGGCTGGCGTGAGATGCGAGAGCGTCATGGAGGGGAGGTCAGCTCGGCGGATGGTGTTGATGGGGCGGCTGAGCAGTGCGGTTTCTCGATCTCTCCTCGCAAGCAGGATCGTGGGGTACTGGGCGCGGACGGTTCGAGTTTCCTGCGGAGTATCGGGGCGGGCGACGCCGCGACGTACGTACGAGCGAGCGGGCCAGCCGACTTTGAACCACCGTTGTTGGTAAGAGAGAGGACGCCATCTTGTGCAATGGAAGCTGCGCCGCCAAGGAGCAGGTCGTTGGGTTTGAATCCATGGTATATGAACTGTTGAGCACCATCAACGGCAGCGTCGATGATGGAGAAGATGATGGCTAGTAGGGTGCACAGCAAGTTCAGCCTGGGCATGATGCTGGTCTGCTCTTCTTCTATGCTTTTTATCTTTTCTTTGCGTGGGATTGGAGGATTTGGGCAATAGCTAGTTGGCAAGAACCGCATTGGGTCTATATAGTACACCGAAGGTGGTTGTCAACTTGCTCACCCTATCCCATTTCATAAAATAAAATAGATATATCTATCGATTTTACACCATTCCTAGCTCATCAATCAAAAGGGAATAAAAAAGAAAGAAAAAGAATCTCTTGAGATGCTACCATAGTCCTGCATACATTAATGCTACAAAAAAAATCTACCATCAAATGATTGAAAAAAGTTGTTTTATAGAAAAAAAAAATTGCTTTTTCAACGCTCGGCTCGGTTCTATCAGCACTCGCTCATCTAACAATCCGCTTATTTTTCAACTTCCAAGCGACGATGTCTATCAGCAAGTTTCCAACAAGAATATCTCGAAACTCACTTGGACTAAAAAAAAACAGTCTGGTCCGGTTTTTACTGGCCTATGCAAACCCTAAAACACAACCGGCCTTGGCCAGCTTTTACTGCTGGTGTTGGGGGCATTGACCAAACAAACCAGTTTGGCCTGGTTCTCAGAATTTTGCCATGCCCGTACAGCTTTGGCTCCCCATTCATATTTTGGTTTCAACATATGCCCCGTGTTTTTGAGCGAAGCATATGCAAGTTTTAAAACATATGATAACAAAAGCAACGGTGTCAATTCCATCGGCTATTTTATTCTATGGACGATCCATATAACTCAATTATTTTTGTTTTAAGGGGTGATACATTTGTCGGCCATTCAATTCTAAGGGCGATATGCGTATATCGGTCATCATTCAAGTAGCTCTAAGCTAATTGCTTAATTTTTATCGAGCGCGTTGAAGCTTGGGTCGTTGCATCATGGCCAAACCGAAGTGCACCACTTAGGTTGAAAATATCTGGAGTGGAACCTATTACAAATCTTACATAAAATATATCTATACCTAATAATAAATAGCCAAAATTTTCGCCATGGTTTTTTCCACCTGTAAGACGTAAGACATAACCGTCCGTGACTCAATCTCACGTAAGACTCAATCAAAAAAAGTTTCCAAAATATAATCATATACGGCAAAAAAAATGTTGGTGTCCGTCCCCGTTTCCAACTCACGGCAAAAAAAAAACGTTTCCCAAAAAAATGCCAAATCTTCTACACCTAAAAAATACCTTATACTGTAAAAAAACTCACGAAAAAAACTATTTCCCAGAAAAAACCTCACGGCAAAAAAAAAATCCCAAATATAATCATATACGGCGAAAAATGTAAAAAAATATGGCAAAAAAATGACGTCTGCATCCCGTCCCCGTTTCCAACTCACGGCAAAAAAAAAACGCTTCCCAAAATAAAAACCCAGGGAAAAAAAGCTTACCAAATATAATCATATACGTCACAGTAAAAGAAAAAGTCGTCTGCGTCCGTGCGCCCTGGCTATAGCCAGCGTCGATGGCGGTGGACACCTGCAACATGCTCACCATGTGCTTCGCTTTGCCCCGCGCAAGACCTAGCTCCAGCGCTGTGCCGCCGGTGGTGGGCACCTACCAACACTCGCCCCGCTTGCCAGCTTGTGCGCGTGACATATTTTTGATCATTTTTTTAATGGTCATTCATTCTCTAAAATACCATATATAGGTTGGAGCAGCGTGTTCAAACAAGTACAAAGTTTGAATTAGAATATAAAATGTTTCTATGATCCATTGCTCTTTTCGGGTACTCATAAAAATTAGAGCAATTTGTCACAATGTCATGATCTATTATTAGGTGACTTTGAGAATCTATACATCCCATTACAACCACTATGCATTCCTATATATATTTTCTGAAGCTTAAAATCAAAAACCGACCCTATACACGAAAAACAAGTTATGAGAAAAACAAGTAGGTTTAAACTACTTGAATTCATCACTTTAATTTAATTGAGTATTTTCTTATAGAATTAAAATCTATAACAACACACACTTATACCATCTAATTTTTCTAATATTAAAATATGAATTGTTTCTATGATCCTTTTCCCCAATCCTGTACGAGTTCAAGTAGTGTGACTGAAATAAAATCTTAAGATCAATTGAGAAACATAACATAATAGTAAATCTCAAATCCTCTCTCGTGTCTAATGTATCATTAAATTTTCGAGTACCAATCGTTTCCATGATCCTTTTTTTCCAATCCTGTATGAGTTCAAGTAGTGTGACTGAAATAAAATCTTAAGATCAATTGAGAAACATTACATAATAATTAATCTCAAATCCTCTCGTGTCTAATGTATCAATAAATTTTCGAGCCACAAGCCATCCAGTTATAAATTCTAAATCCTATTGCAACGCACGGGCATTTTTGCTAGTAATTTATAAAACTCAATAGCATCCTGATACTACGATATGATCCTAGGATCCAATACTACTAATAGCCAAAACAAACGATACTTTTCTCAGGTTCCAATCCTAACAACCATGCTTGGGCTGGGCTATCAAGATATTATGGGTTGGGCTTAATCTTTCTCCATTATTTATTGTGTTGAAAACTTTTTGAAAATGTATTTTGAGCACTCAATTGTAAGATTTTCATCAGATATATACTCATCTTTTTATAAGTATAACTAGAAGCAAATAATAACATGCACTTCGAACTATAGCTATTTGTTTCACTTTTATCACTCCACCGCAAGAGATGCCATTAGGTCAACCTAATCTCTATCTACAACTAAAAAGATCCGAATGTTATCGTCTCCGCGAAACTAATCGGCCTGCCTCCTAATCGCCCCCTGGGTAAAAAAACCGGATGGCTCCCTGTGGACCGACGTGCGGAAAAAAAGAAACTGCCTCGCCCCGCGCGGCCTCCGCACAAAGAAAAAATCGGCCCATTAAGATTAGGTCCGCTCTGATCAGCCTGCCCCCACGTGTGGTCAGTGCACATCTTTCATCCGTCATCTGTCCACCCGCTTACGCCTGCTAATGAGTTGGGTTCAAATGGGTTTAATGGGTGCACTCTGAATGGGTGGGAATGGGTTGATTTATTTAGCGGGTTGGGTCGGGTTGGGTTTAATAGAAAACTGGGTTGGATGGGTGGGGATTGAGTTCTTTTTTTTTTGTGGGTTTGAATGGGTTGAGCCCATGGGTTGATGTTGAATTTTTAATATATCATAGTATACATATATATTGATTTGTAATTTGTTTAGCTTTTGATGTAGGGCCCACATGCATATTTTGCTATGCTAATTGGCACAGATTAGCCTCATGACATTTTGAATCCAGCTTAATTTATTTTGGTCAATTTTGACAAAATTTTATAATGTGAACACGAGCTTTTATTTCTAGGGTCCGGCTTTGATGTGGCGCCCACATATTCATTGGACAGTGCCAATTAGCATGAAATAGCTGCTTGTTACATTAAATCATCTGCAACAAATTTTAGTCAATTTCGACAAAATTTTATAATGTGAACGCGAGCTTTTATTTCTAGGGTCCGGCTTTGAGGTGGGGCCCACATATTGATCTGGCAATGCCAACTGGCATGGAGTAGCTACTTGTTACATTAAATTATCAACAACAAATTCTAGTCAATTTCGATAAAATTTTATAATGTGAACGCGAACTTTTATTTTTAGGGTCCGGCTTTGATGTGGGGCCCACATATTGATCTGGCAGTGCCAATTAACATAAAGTAGCCGCTTGTTACATTAAATCATCTGCAACAAATTCTAGATAATTTCGATAAAATTTTATAATGTGAATGCAAGCTTTTATTTCTAGGGTCCGGCTTTAAGGTGGGGTCCACATGTCTTATACAAGCATATATATTCATTTTTATGTAAACCCATAGGTTTTTAAAGCAAATCCGTGGGTTTAATTAGTTTATGGGCTGGGTTGAAACTATAAAAATATGGGATGAGTGGGTGAAAGAAGAGAGTTAATTTGTTATGGGATGAGTTGGGTACGGAGTGGGTTTTCACCCATTAGCAGGCCTTCAAACACCACCGGCCATGGCTTCTACACGAGGAGCCTTCTCATGGACGGCCCAGATTACGGTGTGCGACTCACTTCTTTCTCTAATACTTTTGTGTTTTCCATCACCCCTTACTTCTCTAGAAGCTCCGGTGACGAGATGGCGTTTGTGATTTCGTCGACAACGAATTTCTCCGGCAACATCTTCCCAGAGGCTCCCCCCAATTTCTTTGACATAGTGCTTGGGTTCCATCATGACAAACCGGTTTGCATCGTCGCAAATTCAGTAGCAGACGACTAGAACTGCCCTTTGATGCCGAATGACAAGGCGCTGCTGCTTTCCAGTGGCAAACCGGTGCAGTTGTGGGCAGAGTACAATGGCACGTCCAAGGGACTCAACGTCACCGTGGCCCTTATTCAGAAACATGAGCCCATTTTACCACCATTGCTATCTTACATGTTCAACATGTCCAGCGTGCTGCTGGTGTTGGGGAATTCTCTAGCTGTAGCTTACGCAGGCTTCTCCGCTTCAACGGGCGATAACAATGGCGTTACCGCTCATAAGGTCCATGGATGGAGCTTCAGCCTAGGAGGACCGGTTCAACCGCTCAACTACTCACTCTTGCAGCAGCTACAAGCACCCAACAAGACACCAAAGAATCTCGTCAAGTGGTTGACTGCAACTGTTTGCACACTCACCGTACTAGCAGTTGTAACGGCTGCTTGCCTTGTGCTCCATCGCCGGCGCAAGCATAGAGCAGAGGAGCAGGAAGAGGGCTGGGAGGCTGAGCTGGGGCCCCACCGGTTCTCACACAAAGCCCTCCGAAAAGCTACCAATGGGTTCAGTAGTCAGCAGAGCTGCTTGGGGAAGGTGGCTTTGGGCGTGTCTACAAAGGTGCACTCGCCACATCTGACACGAGCATCGCGGTCAAGCGGATATCCGCAGAGTCCAAGCATGGGCTGGAACAATTCATGGCCGAGATCGTCATCCTTGGCCGCCTACGACACCGGAACCTCGTCCGCCTCATCGGCTACTGTCGCCACAAGGACGAGCTTCTCTTGGTCTATGAGCATATGCCGAATGGTAGCTTGGACAGGTACCTACATGTAGAGAGTAAAGAAATGCTTGTCTGGTCTCAGAGGTTTCACATCATCAAAGACTGGGAGCAGCTGATCGTGCACCGTGACGTCAAGGCAAAGCAACGTGCTACTTGATGCGGAGATGAATGGGAGACTAGGTGACTTTGGCCTCGCAAGGCTGCATGACCATGGCGCCGACGCGCACACGACCCACGTTGCCGGCACCAGGGGGTACCTCGCCCCAGAGCTGTTGAGGCTCGGCAAGGCCACCAAGGCGACAGACGTCTTCGCGTTCGGCGCCTTCATCTTGAAGGTTGCCTGTGGGAGGCGGCCATTAGGTGTCAATGCATGCGGTGAGCCGCTGGTGCTCGTCGACTGGGTGCGCCAGGTATGGGTGTCCGGCGGTATTGTCTATGCCATGGACCCGAGGTTGGAAGACTATGCTGCTGGTGAGGCAGAGCTGGTGCTCAAGCTTGGCTTGCTGTGCTCACACCCACTGCCAGCGGCAAGGCCTGGCATGCGCTTCATCATGCAGTACCTTGATGGGGACCTGCCTTTTCCAGAGTTTTCGCCGGATTATCTTGCTATCACAGATGTTGACCAAGTACTTGGGACGGCCCCCTCGGTGGCGACTACCATTACTGGTGTTTCTGGAGGAAGGTAATCTGTCTCTCTAATATCAATGTGGAGGATAATACTTCTGTCATCATCGTCTTCTTCATTAATTTATTGTTGAATAGATGCTCCTATCTATGTGTTTGGCTGGAGAAAATAAAAAACCAATCATTTGTACTGTTGTGCTGTAAGGATGGATTCAATATATCATGAATGGACCATTATTTAGTACGATTGAGTTTTGACGAATAAGATATTTCTCTAGTCATCTAGTAGGATTTTAGTCTAATTAAAAAATCGTAGTGGAGAAGTGATATATAATGGACATATGTGCTATAGATAATGTATTGGCCAAATGTAAAAATAAAAGTCGTAAACCTTGTGATCTTTGACTTCTTATAGGGTTGTAAATTATGACATCAGATCCAACTTGAATTTAGCCCATAGTCGTAGCCTACATATATGTTGATGTGAGATTATCAGCCTGCCTTATCAGCCATGGTATAGTGTTTTTCTCTCACAACAAAATAGTATCAGCTGGCTTATCAACCGAAAAAACCATCAGCCGAACAGCCTTTGGTATTTAACCTCTTTGAGCAAAATTTTGAAGACTCCACACAAATTCTCAGCACTCGCTAGGATAAAAATATAATCCTAAAAATTCTCGCAAAGCTCAAGGACATCCGGTCATGAATTCACAGACTCTAATTATCATTGAGAATAATAGACAATAGATCTACTTTGTTTTTTTAAGAACTACCTCTGTCACTGTAAAAATAGTCAAATAAAATGTCTGTTTATCAGAGCTATAGATTATTGTAGCTCCAAGAAATGTTAGACCTGGAGTTGCAGGTATGATAAGAGCATTAAGTTTAGATTAAAAAATAATATTTAAATCAGTTTAATTTATTATACAAATATAGATCCAACATCGGCATGGAATCTGAAGCTATGCCAAAGGCCAAAAATAACCCCTAAAATATCTAAATTACCCACCTTTTCCATTACACTCAATATGAAACACCTAAAAATAAAATATAGAAAATAGCCCTCTGATCCTGATCTAGCTAGTTACCACGCTATATATATGCAGTTATGAAATTAAAATTAAATTAAAGCAATGATTTTTTTTCATGTAAATTACACATCTCCATCATTTTTAAAAGATAACAAAAAGTAGCTCCGATCCTAAAGTACTCAAATTGTATATGTAAGAGATGTGTGTGAGCATGCGGACCATCAACAGATACACAAGAAGCAGTGAGAGCAACTCTAAGAGATTATGTAAACTTAGCTATTGAAAAGTAAGCCTGATTACATGTCAAACACATAGCTCAAGCTATCAAATGACACATGTGAACCGCATGGAGCTGTGATGCAAAGGAAAACTATGACGGTGATAAAAAAACATAGGAGTATTTATAAGGACGGTGTTAAAGCGCGATGGGTCGTGTGTTTCGGAAATGCGCGACCCGTTGTCTACCTCTTTGCTCGCCTCTTTCCCGTCTACTCTGCTCGTCTACTCTGCCGCCCCCGCCTCCTTCTCCGCCGCCTCCGGCCGCGGCTGCCTCGTCGACGACCCCGCCCTCCTCCTTGTCCTCGCTCCCGCCGCCGGGCACCGCCCCACTGCGGGCGCTAGGGCTCGCCGGAGCTCCGACGAACCCTAGCGCTCGTGGCGGCCGCCTTCTTCCCCTCCCCCTCTAGCCACAGCGAGCTCCGGCAGCGGCAACCTCCCTCCGGCCATGGCACCCCCGCCCTTCCCTGGCTCGGCCGCCACCGCTGCTGCCAGGGGCACCCCTAAGCCGCCCGACCTCCTTCCCCATCGCCTGACCGGCCTGCCTCCCCCGACCGGGCCCTTCTATGCCTGCTGGAGTTGGGAAGGATAGGGGGAGAGACCGGTGATGCGTGAGCTCGTCATCTTCTTCGTCTTCTATGCCTTGTCTTCTTCGTCTCCAGCGAGGTCACCGGAACCCTAGCTGCCCTGGCTCGTCTTCTTTGTCTCCGGCGAGGTCACGGTCGCGGGCGGTTGTGGGATGGAGGAAGAGCGCGGGAGCAACAGCACGGGAGGGAGAGGGAGCAGGGTCGCGACATCACTCTCCAGCGTGACGGGTCGCATAGAAACTTTTGCGTATTTATAACTAAAGCCAATCGCAACCAGATGAAAGAAAAGAGATATCAATGAGTATATTGAGTTAGAATATATAGAAAATGGGACAGTAAAGTTGGGCAATACTGATTAATTGTAGGCCCTCGCATTTAATTTATCGATGAATTTTCAATCACATGTGTCTCTTAAAATCATTATGCCATGCATGCAGGAGTATGGGTTGATGGGTTGTGTACTTAAGTTAGAATGACGTGTCTCAGAATGCATTTTTCTGACATTTTTTCTATCAAGCGACCATTCAATCGTTTTAAGGTCAATGAACCGGCCGGCAGAGACCAAGTCTGCATGGAGGATCATGACTGGATTATATGTGAGATAGAGACTGCGTTTATAAAAAAAAGGTGAGACTGCGCCATTGCGAAACATGCAGTTCTTGCTGGAACGAGCTAGTGCCCCAACCCAATTCAAAGAAAAGATCAAAACCCCTAGAAGAATAGCAGATCGAGCAGCATGCCCAATCCGACCTTCCCGTGCATCCTAGTAGCCATCATTATCTGCATCAGCGACGCCGCTGCCGTTCATGGTGTTCAGCAATTCATATACCATGGATTCAAAGACACCAGCATGCTTCTTGGCGGTGCGGCTTCGGTCACGGAAGATGGCATCCTTACTCTTACCAACGGTGGTTTCCACACCAGTGGCCATGGCTTCCACCCCGAGCGCCTTCCCATGCTATTATACATGGCCAAACGGGCCGCCCAGGCATGGCATGGCACTGGCATGGCGGGGCACGGCGGCGCTGCCGTGCTGTGCCGCGTAGTGCCGCCGTGCCAGCATCCCAGCCCAGGCACGGCCCTATGGTGACTCAGCCATGCCGTGTCGTGCCGTGTCGGCCCATCGCCATGGCCTGACGCCGTCAAGCTGCACCCGCAAAGCTCGCCTCTGCCGCCGTGGCAACGCGCCCCGGCCGAGTGCCGGCACCACAAGGACGCGCTCCTAGCCGCACGAGCGCACCTCGAGGCCGCTCCAGCTTGTCCATGCCGCCAGCTGTAGATCTTGTTGACCTGGGGAGCAGAGGGGGCGTCGAGCAAGGCAGGTGGTGGTGGGGTGGCGGTGGCTAGGGTAGAGGAAGGTGAGGTCACGAGGAGAAGATGTCGTGGGGGAGGAGCGGCGTCTTGGGGATGTGCGAGCGGCGGCCTGAGGAAATGGAATGAGACAGAGAAAGAAGTTAGGGTTTAGGGAGGGAGAGATGCTTATATATTGGCATCCAACGACTGTGGTTCATCAGTGATCATCTAATGGTGGAGAATAAACGGGCCACATCGTGCTAGCCCAATAATCGTGCCGTGCCTGGGTCGGCACTACGGGCCAACATGGCGGCCCAGGCACGGCACTACAACCGGGCCGTGCCAAGCACGGGCACGGTGGAAGGCAGGCCGGGCCGTGCTTCTCCGTGCCGTGCCAGTGCCAGCCCATAGTGCTCGTGCCAGATGGCCAAATATACATGCTATTGCTGGAGAACCATGAGGAAGTTCTTTCTCTACCACTTTCGTGTTCAGTGTCAATCCGTACTTCTCCGGCAGCTCCTGCGATGAGATGGCGTTTGTGATCTCGTCGGCCGCGGATTTCTCTGGCACCTTCCCAGGGGCGTTCGATTTCTTTGCCATAGTGCTTGGGGCCGGCCTTCTTGACAAGCCGGTTTGTATTGGCACAACTTCAGCAGCAGACTACTGGAACCGCCCTTTGATGTCGAGTTATGAGGCGCTGCTGCTTTCAAGTGGCAAACCAGTGCAGTTACGGGCAGATTACAACGGCACGTACGTCCATGGAACTCAGCATCACCCTAGCCCTTATTCTCAAACAAGAGCCTGCTCTACCACCGCTACTATCTTTCGCAGAGTCCAAAGCATGGGCTGGAGCAATTCATGGCCGATATCGTCATCCTTGGCCACCTATGCCACCGGAACCTCGTCCGCCTCATCGGCTACTGTCGCCACAAGGACGAGCTTCTCTTGGTCTATGAGCATATGCCGAATGGTAGCTTGGACAGGTACCTACATGTAGAGAGTAAAGAAACGCTTGTCTGGTCTCAGAGGTTTCACATCATCAAAGGCGTCGCGTCGGGGCTGCTCTACCTCCATGAAGACTGGGAGCAGGTGAATGGGACACTAGGTGACTTTGGCCTCGCAAGGCTGCATGACCATGGCGCCGACGCGCACACGACCCACGTTGCCGGCACAGGGGGTACCTCGCCCCAGAGCTGTTGAGGCTCGGCAAGGCCACCAAGGCGACAGACGTCTTCGCGTTCGGCGCCTTCATCTTGGAGGTTGCCTGTGGGAGGCGGCCATTAGGTGTCAATGCACGCGGTGAGCCGCTGGTGCTCGTGGAGTGGGTGCGCCAGGTATGGGTGTCCGGCGGTATTGTCTATGCCATGGACCCGAGGTTGGAAGACTATGCTGCTGGTGAGGCAGAGCTGGTGCTCAAGCTTGGCTTGCTGTGGTCACGCCCTCTGCCAGCGGCGAGGCCTGGCATGCGCCTCGTCATGCAGTACCTTGACGGGGACCTGCCTTTTCCAGAGTTTTCGCCGGATTGTCTTGCTATTACAGATGTTGACCAAGTACTTGAGACGACCCCCTGGGTGGCGACTACCATTACAGGTCTTTCTCGAGGAAGGTAATCTGTCTCTCTCAACGTAATATCAATGTGGCGGATAATACTTCTGTCATCATCGTCATCTTCGTTACAGTTTTGCAAATAGCTTTGGCATCCTTGTTTTTTTTTTTTTGAAAAAACTAAAAAATCTCTCTCCAACAGTTTGGCATATGGGTTTGGCATCTTTGGGGAATTGGCAAAAGAGCGAGCAATCGGCGCATATATGCGCGCGTCGGGGAGCCGCACATCCGCTTGGCATCGGTCTTTCTCGTGGGGCTCTTCGTTTGCTTAGCGGGCCTCTTCGTTTTCTTAGCGGGGCTTTTAGGTTTTTGAAAACGAAATTTGCCAAACTGTTGGAGATGCGATCTTTTTTCCTCCCCATATTATTTTGGGAGTTGGCAAACAACAAGATTTGAAAAACCAAATTTGCTAAACTGTTGGAGATGCTGAATGGATGCTCCGATGTATGTGTTTGGCTGGCTTTTTCCTAAAAAGAAAATAAAAAAAACAATCATTTGTACTGTTGTGCTGTAAGGATGGATTCAATATATCATGAATGGACCATTATTTAGTATGATTGAGTTTTGACGAATGAGATATGTCTCTAGTCATCTAGTAGGATTTTAGACTGATTGAAAAATCGTAGTGGAGAAGTGCTATATAATGGACATATGTGCTTATAGATAATTATGTACCAATCTATTGGACAAATGTAAAAATAAAAGTCGTAACACCTTTTTATCTTTGACTTCTTATAGGGTTGTAAATTATGACATCGGATCCAATTTGAATTTAGCCTATAGCAGTAGCCTATATGTATGTTGATGTGAGATTATGAGGGGTTTAGTCCCACCATGATTGTTGAGAGTGGATTACTTAGACCAATATATAATGTTTCTAGAGTTCATACCACAACTCCCCTAAGTTAACCCTTTTATGTGAAGTGAGCACAAAACATATGTGGATTAATGATAGTATGTGGAGCGTGCAGAGCAAGGTATTAGAGCCGTCCTTCACGGATATGGTCACATGCGGGTTAGGAGGGGCAAATGACGTATGTAGGCCCTATAGAGTGCACGACAGGGTTTATGTGCTAGCATTGGACACACTTTCGCATGTGTCAAGAGGGAACATTCCTGGTCACTGTTTGCCTAGTTATGGGTGTGTTGGACCGATGAGGACATCATGCCTTTGAGGGGGGTGTATATCACATCCTGTCCAATTTGGATTTGGCCCACGGTGACCCATGTATGTGTTGATGTGAGATTATGAGGGGTTTAGTCACACCATAGTTGGGTTAGAGCAATATATATGATTTCTAAATGCATACCATCATCCCAAAGTTAACCTTTTTACGTAAAGCAAGGATTAAAAATGTAAGCGGGTTAGTGCTAGTGTGTGGTTTAATCAATGTGTAGAGTGGACCTGAGTCGTTTGGACTCTAGGGCATTAATAAATAAACTTGATATAATTGAAATATGATTTTTTGCAAAACTCAGTACACACGCAAACACTCATATACACAAACACACACCCTGCTCAAAGATTACCTTCAAGAGACTAACTTACAAATCTCGAGATCAACGAAATCCCCACAGATGTATCTCATTGTCGATATATAGACAATCAGGATATGTCCATAAACATACCTCTTCATTGTACACATTGCCATATACAATATAAGTTATTAACTTTTATGAAGTATTTCACTTGGCCTTGAATATTGCATTCTTATTTAACAGAAGTAGGTTTTGTGTCATATTGTTTCCCAAGATATAGTATGACACACGCAAATGCTCACATATATGTACATGCATCACCCCCTAGCTATCAGTGCACACAAGCAATCAAACCCTACCCCCATAAGCACCTCTAAGAGATCAAGCCAACGGATTTTGAGATTGATGAAGCTACCACATACACCTCGTTATCGATAGGCATGTCATCTACCACTGAAACTAATAGTGGCATCAATAAACACTAGAATAAATCCATGAAAGTGCGAGCATCCATGCCAAGTCAAAGATTTGAACTCGAGTGGATAGGTTCCACCACAAGGAACCTAATAACTACCCTGAGTTTGTGACTTTATGTCATATTTCACAGTAAATGCAATACTTTGTGCCATTATCTTTGAAAGCCAAATATCAATCTAAATTATGACAAATCTACAACTCCATCACACAAGATGGCATCCTTTCTTTATTGAGGTTCCTCTCAACCACTTCTGTGTAACTTTGTTCAGTGTCACCCATTCTTCTCTAGAACTTTTGCTGAGTTGGCATTTGTGATCTTGTCAACCACGGATTTCTCTGGCACCATAGGAGCACTCTTGACTTCTTTGCCATAATGCTAGCTTGGAGTCGATATGGGCAAATCATTTTTCATCAGCACAGATTTGTTGGGATAACCACACAAAAAAATCCACACATTTATATTGGCTAGCCAACGCAATTAGTTTAAAAAAGGACTATTCACCCCTCTACTCCACTATCTCGACCCTACACCATGAAACTTTTCAATGGAAAATCATTCGTGCTACGCTCTACCTCTTATATTGCATCTAGGAGATTCTCAACATCTATAGATGAAGAAGGGCTCCCAACTGATTTGACAGTTCTCTTGCCTGAAGTAGCTCAGCCTATAATGTGGTATGTCTTCAACAGATGTCACTGGGTCGAAACTCATACCTTTAACTCAACTGAGGTATAGAAAACATCCAAAACATCTATTCGACCGTACTTGTCTATTCTAGCTCCAAAATTAGGGTCTTAGGTCTATTTTCATCCATTATTTGTGCATTAGCATCTCTTGAGTTAGTAGAACTGACATTGCTCATTGTTTTAAATCAACAATGTCAACATTATATGATAAATAGATCAATAATCAAGCTTCTACTTGTAGCGGCTTCGATGAAGTAGATGCAAAACCTGAGACTTGGGTTGAGCTACTTACCTTCGGTGACTTGTGCAACCATCCTTTTCTTGATGTACCTTCAGATGGTTTGTATACTAATCAACTGTCGACAAACCACTTCAGTAAGATGGAACGAGATATTGTCAAGCTAGTTGCTTTAAACAGAAGAAGAGGCTATGACATTGCAATAGATCACTGGCATGGTAACATGTTTTTTTTCCAGATATTACTGGGATGATTAAGCTAAACTTTATCTGTGGTGACCTTATTGCTGATGGGACATCATTTGAGGGATACAAAGCAACTGAAACTATAATTGAAACCATTTTGAGGTTCCTATATTCTAGGAGGGATCTTTCTCCTGACATAGATCATTCCTTAGTTGAGTCATGATTTGCTTGTCAACCAAGCATAGGTTCTATGTTGGTAGAATTGGTCGCTTTGAAAATATCTATGTTCCTAAGAACTAATCTATGCAGGTTGATGCACAACAGTTAGGCCTTAAGAGATGTTATTCATGATTTTTATAGAAGCTTGCCATATACAAGTGATGTTCTTGATTTCTTCCAAACAGGTCAGATGCACTAAAACTTCATACAGTTGTGCAATTACTCAGAGGAATTTAAGGATCTGGATAGAAGCCGGGAGCAATACAATCTATGGATACCAGGGCGTAATCTAGGCTCGAAATGAGAATCACTTTATTGGGAATTGGCTAGTTACGATAAATAGGAGTGTTGTGGTATGCAAGGTACGAGGGGGCGGAGCTGCTCCCCGCGGCTTGGCGTGGCACTCCGGATGCGAGGGTCCTGAAAGGGTCCTCAGAGTTACTCCCTACAGGGTGGCGACAAACGACTCCGGCGCTCTGGGATCAAGGCGCTCCCTACGTACGACGTCCTTCAATCACGTAGTAGTACATACTACGTGCTAGCTCAAAGCCGTCTGACCACTTGTCAAGGTCCAAGTTGTATTTTGGTTTCCAAACTTTATGACCCTAGACCAATCTAACTACGTGTTCCTGACGGACTCTAGTCCGCACAAGTGCTGCTGATGCTAGTTGATTTTCTGTTACCACTTGTTTCCTTTTAGATAAGTGATACGTGATGTACCAGGACCTGGGATCTTCCAAATCCAATGCCCAACCAATAATCGACCCTTTACTGCTTCACGTGATATTAAGCCATTCGACTTCAATACATTATTGCAGCACGCCAATCCTACCAAATAATAGGCTGAAGAATATTAATGATATCTTCTTTGTTTGTTTTTTTGCACAAGGTTCTTTATTTGGGTTAGGATTTCTATTTAGTTTACTCCGGACCGAGGAATCTATTTAGATTAGGATTCCTAAATATCCAGGTCACCTTAAGAACCGGTGTCTATTTTGGATTCGGACTCCGTATCACGCTAGATAAGAGCTATTCTAATTCGTATGAGCACGAGTTATTATATATATAAGTTTGGACGAAAGAAACTCTTCATCGTGCGGTGGTTAGAGGGAGACGGACAAAACAAATGGATGGACGAAAAAAAGAGCTTGAAATTTTGCCTCTTTATTATTAGGGATAGATACATGAGGTTGTTCGACTCTGACTTATTGGCTCCCTCAAGAGAATAGAAGATCGCAACCGTACTAAATTGTCACACTTGGTCTTCTTTTTTTTCTTTATTATGATTTTCATTCAAGATTTGCCATCCTACCGAGGAGTTATCTCAATTTGAAATCCTAAAAAATGTGTCATTTATTTGACACCTCTTATCCCCCTCATTTTTTTCTTCTTAGGCCCCGCTTGGATTCAAAGAGATACTCCCTCCAATCCAAAAAGGAAGACGTTATGGGATGTCTGCATGTCAAACTTTCTCAATTTTAACTAAATTTTTTCAAATAAGTTTACTACGAAAGTATATTTAACGAGAACGTTCTTTTATATATAATTGGTCGAAGTTAAAAAAAATTGACTTCTCGGCAAACAAGAACGTCTTCTATTTTTGACAGAGGGAGTAGTAGTTAGCTGCTAGTAATAATTAGTTCCTTGAATTTGAATCCAAACAGGTCTGACTAATAGTTTAGCTAATTGTTAGCTGAATATTCAACTAACCACTATTTTATTGGTTGAACCAAAGTAGCTAATAGTTGTTGTGATCTATTATATAGCTAGCTAACCATTAGTAGCTCATGGATCTAAACAAGCCCTTCATTTGCCTGAATCGTTGTGTAGAGAGGGGCAAAACGCTAACGAGGGTGCCATGTCACCTTGGAGAATGCAATCCTATGTGTTGGCACTAATTGTAGGGTAGTGCTAGCCCAGACGGACGCCCACGTTGCACTCTCGTTTCCCGCGCTCTGGCCAGCATGCCCCCACCCAAGCCTGCATTTCGCGTGCCCATGCACGGCCCGCGTCGCCAAACCGTGCACAGGGACTGCTCACGCCACCTCCGTTTCTCACACACATTGCAATATGTGCAACATCCGATCTATTTTTACAACATCCAAATGAAACACTTGCAACATACGTCCGAAATAGCTGAAACACTTGCAGCATACGTTTGAAACACTTGCAAAACACCAGAAAAACTTAAAAACACATGTGTAGTCATTGCAAACATCAAGATGAAACACTTGAAATATATGTATAAAAACACTTGAAACACTTGCATATATATGCATCATCCCAATCTAGTCTTGCAACATCCAAATGAAACACTTACAACATATGTGTGAAACAGATAAAACATTTGAAACATACACTTGAAACATATATGTATAGCTCATTGCAACATGTGCAACATCTTTAGGAAACACTTGCAAACTTGCCTCTAAAACATTTGAAACGTTTGAAATGTACACTTGCAATATGCATCGTATCTCGGTGCGACCTCCTCCGCCATCTACATCAAGGCATCGCAGGCGTTGCAGGAGGCAAGGCCGGAGGTCTTCCGCGCTAGGGCCTGACGCTTCTGCTTGCGTAGTGGCCTCAGTGGCAGCTGGCGGCCGAGGGAGTGGTCACCACTTGTGGGTGCGGCGGTGCCTGCCGTCAGGCGAAGCGGGTCATAGAGCAGAAGCAGCCATAGGAAGTAGCGGAGCGGCACAATGAAGCAGGGGGAGGAGTAGTGTGGGGTGACCGTCGATGGTGGAGCAGGCCATAGAGCAGGAGCAGCGAGGTGGCCGACGGAGCACAAGCAGGTGAGTCACCATCGACGTGCGGAGCAGGTCGATCTCTTATCTCTTTCTCCTTTCCTAATCTAACCGGTGCAATGGAAGAGACAGACGCGGATATCATAATAAAAAAAACAAGCGAGCGCACAAAAGAGCTTTATTGGGCTAGTATGCAAGCCCACAAATGGGCGTCTGGACGGATAGATGCCCTGTATATAGCATTTCCGCTAAATGTATGTCAAAGTGGGAAATTAAGAAGAAAAAAATGAGGGGACTTAGATGTCAAATAAATGAGGATTTTTATTTGAAGGATATCAATGCACGATGACTGTTCGCTAGAGTGTCTAATCTTGAAATTCCCTCCACGTGAAGTCGTGAAGACCTGCTCCGATGAGGGCATGTCCCAAACTACAAGAAAAAAAAACACGTAGAAGAGGGTGGAAAGGATCAAACATGTTATGTCTATACAACTTCTCTAATGGGCAGCCAGTGAAAAGATAACTTAAAAAAAACTCAAAACCATGCTAAAATGGTCTAAGGCCCCGTTTAGAACTCTTAATTCTCCTTAATGAAATGCATGCTAAGCACATTCTCGAAAAGAAAAAAGAAAAATGTTATTTTTCTTCAGTTTTTCCTATAGAAATGAATCGACTCTACAAAATTATTGTCCAACTTTCGTGAAATTCCTACGTTCCACCCTAAGTAGTTGGCCCGAAGTCATAAATATACATTTTTAAAAAGACGGTGGGGTGTTTGAAATGCCAAAATTAATAAAAGGTTCCACCCTAAGGGGATGTTTAGTTCCTGGGGTGAAAAATTTTAGGGTGTCATATCGGATGTTTCATGGGATGTCAGAAGGGGTGTTTATATACTCCCTCCATTCATTTATCTCCTTCATCTGAGCAAAAACTTTTTATTCAAAAATCTCCTTCATATTAGCTTGGGACTTGCCCACATTTATTGTCTGTTTATTGCTCATTGGCTACCACCCGCCTGTATTTATTATCTCTTTACTACTCATTGGATGTTCTTAGCCTGTGACTCCTCGTATGCGCTCAGCACGCGATGATTAAATGCAAACTGAGTGGTTTTACTCTGCTCCTTGGTCACTACGCCGAAGGCTAAAATGATGGAGATAAATGAACGGAGGGAGTACTACTTAAAAAAACTAATTACATAACTCGTCTGGAAACTGCGAGACGAATTTATTAAGCCTAATTATCCGTCATTAGCACATGTTTACTGTAGCACGACATTGTCAAATCATTGATTAATTAGGCTTAAAAAATTTGTCTCGCAAATTTATCGTAATGTGTGTAATTAGTTATTTTTTCATCTTATTTAATACTCTATGCATATATTAAATATCTGATGTGACGGGGTGAAAAATTTTAAGAGAGAAATTAAACCAGCCCTGAGTAGTTGGCGAAACAAGTTCGAACCTGCTCAAGTGGGAAAGTGAACGAGCGGCACTGGCAGACATATCACATGCTCGTGTGGCCGTGGATTTTTTATTGTGAGATCGAATGAAGGAAGATCGAAGGTTAGCGATGGTCATTGCTCTCTGATATCTCTGGAAGGAAAGAAATGTTATCAGGGAGGAAGGGAGAACGAAGGCGGAGTGCAGAGAGCATAGTCAGGGGCATCCGTTTATACGACAATGAGGTCGCCAATCTGATCACAACAGGAAAGCAACCAAAGGAAAGGCGAAGAATGGGCTGGGAGAATGCATCCTTCATACCGGAATCAAGGAATGAATAGCAATTGGGGTCGTTCCCTGATCCGTGACTGTGATGGTGATGTAGTAATGACAGGTCGAGGGAAGATCGATCATTTGCTGAATGCCTTCCACGCAGAGTTGGTAGCTTGACTCCAGGGTGTGCAGGCAGCAATCAGTTTGGGAGTCGGGCATCTCATCCTAGAGAGTAGAGACAGACGTGTGATTGTAGCTAACGATTTGTTAGCTGATGAGTAATGAGGTTACAGCCAGTTAAAAAAAAAACAGGTTAGCCCAAAGTCATATATATACTCCCTACATCCTAAATTACATGATTTTTTTGGATTTTCTAGATATATTGTTTTTCTTTCGTATTTAGACATAGTGCATGTGTAAGTACGTAAAAAACATGTTTCTAGAAAAAGCCAAAAGTTTTTATACTTTAAAATAGAGGGATTCTTCTTCCCTCCAGTAGCCTCCTCACCCGCCTTCTGCGCCGCCTCCCCGTCACCTCCTCACCCCGTTCGGCTCCGAATTTGGCGATGCCGCCCACGCCCTTGCCCCTGGCTCCACGACCTCACACTGCCCCGCCACCCAACACCAGCAGCGACCTCCTTCTTCCCCTCCCCCTTCCCCCCGCGCCCTCCCGCATGTGGCCATGGCGAACTCTGATGAGCTTTGGCTATGGCGTCCTTGCCCCGACCTAGCCCGGCCGCCTAAACCGCTCGTCGGCCTTCCTCCCCCAAATCCCTTCCTTCTGGGGCCGCTGGAGTTGGGGAAGAAGAGGGTGGTGTGGCTCGCTGGAACCCTCGCCGCCACCGAAGCTGGAGAAGAGAGAAGGGGGTGCGGGTGCAGGTGCAGACAGTGGGCGAATCAGCAGCGCAAATCGACGGCGATGACGGGTGCACATGCTGAGCGCCGAAATCCTGCACGCTCGGAAACTAGATTTCCCTTTTTTTAAAAGAAAAAGAGGTGTTTGAAATGCCAAAATTAATAAAAGGTTCAAATTCGGATATGTTATTACGGGCCTCAATGGAAGATTGATCATTTGCTGACAGCTTGGCAGCTGTCCGAGTCCGTCCAGAGTCCATAGAGCACAGCGAACGTCCACACAAAGCTGTCGGAGTCCGTCCAGACTCCTCCATCCATGGCAATAAAAACTCAACTCACGGTCACCGCGACACAAAGCCGAACGGGGAACCCTCCAAAGTGAAACCACCCGCCGCCGCCGCCGCCGACGTCATCGGCGCCGCGAGGTCAGTCTCCACCCTCCCCTCTCGTCTCCGATCCCCCTCCCTCGCCGTCCTTTCTACCGGTTCTGCACGGAAACCCTAGGTAGGCGGCGTCTGCGCTCGTTCTGTACGTTCGCGAGCCGCCAGATCCAGGTACTAGCCCTCTTCCGGGTTGAGCGCATCCAGCTCGCTGCGCGGTCTTTATGCCCCGCCTCGGGTACGGGTTGGGTACAATATTAAGACCGTGAGATCGTCTCGCCTTGGCATGATGTTCCTTGGTTTTACTCCCTGAGAACCTTGGCTGACCAAATATGCTATCCTCCACCCAATGAAGGTTGCGCACAAAGACTGTAATTAGATTGTGGAGATGTTGAGCCACAGCTATACTATTTAATTGGTGCTTGCACATGATTGGAGTTTCAATGACGACTAAAACTAACACAATCATCTTCTCATCAGCATAGAAAAGCCTTTTTTTTGTTCATTTATCACAAGCTAATTTAACCTGGCACAGTTGGAGTTGCTCACTCCATCTTCCTAAATTAGTTTCATATATACATTTTTACTGGACTTTGCACTCAACTACTCATCAGTACCATGTTTCTCAGCAATTGGCAAATACTAAACCAATAAGTAACAAGTCCAGTCCTGTTAAACTAAAATCTGTAAAACCAAACTTTACTCAACTTCTTTTTTTTAAAAAATGTTCTGATCAGTTGAAGTGCACATTGGTACACAGGTAATTTACTAGCAGCCTAGCACTTGGATCAATGGCGGCAATTCTGCGTTCTTCAGTGATTCAGACAGCTCGCCATGCCTTCTCAGGGGAAGGGACCCTCTCTGTTCGCACTCTTCACACTGGTCGCAAGGTGGGTTGGTAATATTATAATTAAGATGGATTCCTTCTTCTCCTTGCACTGCATACCCTCACCATACATTCATTGTATACTCATCCCCATTTGCACATGTGTTGATTGGAAATTTTTTTCCCTTCTTAGACACTGTAACCGTTAGATGGTTAGGTCTTTGTTTTCCTTTCCCAAAATAAGCCATCACCCCGTGCTTACTGCTCATGAAATTACTCATGGTGAAAACGGCTAACATAGGCATTAGGGGATGAAGCCAGAACCAAGGCAGACTGGCTGCTGCAACTGCTTGGGCCAATGCAGCCAGCAGGCAATCTCTAGGTCCCTTAGAAGCTGTGGTAAACCTCATCCAGCTATGATGAACAGTCATAACTCCCATCTTATTCAACATATAGCATTGAATAAAAAAAGACTAGCAAAAACCTGGTCATTTTTCTGTACTTATTTGGGGCACTCTTCCATTACAAATTAATGCATTAGTCCCTTCCTGCTGATCCACAGCGTCTGCCTTCACTTGGGTCAAACAGTCTGGTGACATGATTGACTCTGAGATTGTGAGATGCTGAGAGTGCGACTCAGCATTGTGAATGCCAAGAGTGTAGTGGTATGTCGCTGCAGTTCCCAAGTCCAATTAGATTGTAGTTCTGCCTAAATTGCCAAGAGTGTAGGGTTGGTTCAGTTGTGTACTGTATCTCCTAATGCCCTAATGTTTACTAGGTTCATCTTGCTGAGAACCTGGTGAATAGTCATTTTTTAGTTAACCAAAACATACATAACAGGAAACAACATTGCTAATGTTTCATCTTCAATTCACGAGACCAATAATCTGCTCCTGCCTTGTTGTCCATTACCATAACAATCCCAGATAGAAGAATAGCTGCATATCTCATGCCTTGTCTGCATGAGAGTATCTATGGCTGTACTTTTAAATGTGAAGATGGATTTTTTCTACTCAGGTTTTAATGCTAGTTGCTAGGAATCACACATTATAATATGAGTAACTTTGTTCCCCACCCCTAAGTTTTGATTGTGTTTGAGGACATTGCATATCTATGTATAAAGACAAATGCTATTGATCTGCAGGTTGACCCTTTGTTCAAGAAAATTGATGATGTTGCTAGAAAGGAATTGGTGGTTGGGTACACTGAGAGGTAAGCGACTGCACTGGCCCTCCCTTCAAAATTAAAGAAGAAGAGAACTACTTGTGCGGTCGTTATAACTTTTTGGCTTGTAATTTTCTTCTTCCAACTTCTGCAGGCTAGTTCAGGAGCTGAAGTCGAGTACCCCGTCTCTGCTGGGCAATGCATTGCAATGCTTGGCTTCAATATCCGCTGTTGGTGCATTCATGTTGGGCTATCAGGTTGGCTTAGCTGAAAAATGCCAAGCATCCAGCGGAAAGCAAGCATGACGACCTTAGGCCTTTTTTTTTTAAGATACCTTCCAAATTCTAAATTTTTACACTCTCTCTCCACCACATCGAATCTTTGGATATATGCATGAGGCATTAAATATAGATAAAAAAATAACTAATTGCACAGTGTGGTTGTAAATCACGAGACGAATCTTTTGAGCCTAATTAGTCCATAATTGGTAGTAGCCAAATTTTAATTTTTTTTTTTTTTGCATCTAAACATCCCCTTAGTCAAGATTTTCGCCAAACAACAACAGAAGATGGGCATCAGTTTCTTCCGTCGGTGTCCGGACGAATTTATTTATGTAGTGTCATGTCGCAGTATAGTTATTTAGCATACTTATTATTATATTATTATTATATGTACTGGTGTTTATTATGCTGCCAGCCCTTACCACTGTCTAGTCTACTGGGATTGCGGCGTTGGTCACATGATGTCTGACCAGCTGCAGGCCTGTGCTGTGATGAACACATCTCTTCTGTTGCAGTCCTGTTGTGGGTGTGTGGCTGGGGAGGCGCCTGTTTTTCGGGTCAACGTTGTATGGCATGAACCATTCACTGAATGTGCCTCTCTGCCTGCGGTGACTGACACTGTAGGCCTCGGTTGCGATTCAGAAGCTACATTACATTTTTTCCTTATATAATAATTAAGATCTGTTTTATATATAGTCTGAGAAGAGGTTTCCTGTGTCCCGTCGGTTTTGTGTCCTGCCGCTCACCTGGTTATAGGCAGGTAAACAGATGGAGCAGGCCGTTGCACGCAACACGCAATTGCTCCCAACTAGATACTTCCAATCTCTTGTCCATCTCATGTTTTCCACGTCCTTTTCTTGAATCAGGCAGGGCATAAGGCCAGTCTCAATGGGAGTTTCATAGAGTTTTATGGGCATTAAATATGCTGACATGGCACTGTATTGATGAAGAGAGATGATGAAAATTTCATGAGAGTAGAGAGTTTTATAGGAATGAAACTCTTCTGCACTGTTTTCAAAATATGAGTGTGTTGTAAATTGAGCCATGAAACCCTCACTGAGACTGGCCTAAACCAACCTCAGGCAAGGTGAACCGCGTGATAGAAGCAAGTTACTAGTTACCGCGCGAATTCTTAAAAAAAATCCAAAATACGATCCGATCCGATCCTCATGTTATTATGGTCTATATATCCAGATAGCTCCTAAACGGTCTATGTCCAAATAACTCATAAACTATCGGTTGGTTCAGTTTACTCCCCTTAAATTATTCAATTGGTCTAATTTACCCTCAACAAAGTTTGTCTTTTTTGCTTCTTCACATTTAAGTTGTTTTTTATTTCAAAATTTATGTGGGGATAGTTAGCACCATAAGTTGTTTTGATGAATCGTTTGGTAAAACACCTTCTCTTGATCGAATGATAAAATGACCATTATGCCTTTGTCTATTTTTTCTCTCTTTTTTATTTTCCTCCTCTCCTCTTTCTTTCTCACGCCGGTCTTTCTGCTCCTCTCTTCCGATCCTTCTCTTCCCTACAACGCCGACACCTCCACACCACGCTCTCCACGTCGACGACCCCATGCTCATGCGCCTCACGTCCCAGCGCCGAACTTGTGCTTGCTTGCCTCGCGCCCCGGCAGTAACCCCATGCCCGCGCACCTCGCTCCCCGACAAGGAACGACTCCTCCCGGTGAGTCCACTGGCCACGCGGCTCGGCAACTCGACCCCCGCACCGGGCCTGTAATCGGTGAGACACCGGCCACACCGGCCTCCGCTCCTTCACATGCTCCGGCGAGCCCTCCGGCTCCGGATCCGGCATGGCCCGACAACTCCACCCCTGCGTCGGGCTCCAGCTCCGGCAGCCCTCCACCCCGCGCGGATTCCGGTGTTGTCCTAGAGGAAAATCTGCCCGCGGTCACACTGCGACCCACCCGTGTCAGAAGAAGTCAGATGAGTTACAATTTTTGGATTCTTCTCTCTCCTCCCTTCTCTCAGCGCGAAATGCGCAGCTTCTTCGGTGAAGCGGACGACGACAGGGGCATTTGGTAGAGAAGTGGCAAAACGGCTTTTGTGAAGCCATGCCACAATCTCTACCAAACAGGCCAAAGAACCTCTTCCATCACATAAGCCATATTGAATTTGTTTTGGTGCTAGAGCTGGAGCTCTACCAAATGGGCCCATAGCAGTAGACGAATGACGCCTAGGTAGTGCAGGTACCAGACAGACAGCACTGGGCACACATGTGTGTCTGATATTTTTTTAGTGTAAGTGTAACAGATATACACCTAAAGAGATTGTAATGTCACCTGATAATACCAAGTCTCTATCCCTGCTCATGCATCTGTGTTTGATACAAATTATCCACCACTTGGAGCTCAGGCGCTCGCGTCCTACCTAGCTCCAATATGAAGACTGGATCCATGTGTCTGCATCCAATACATAAGCCCCGGAGCTCAAGCATTCACGTGAGATGGTTCATCAGTCTTAAAAATTGTAACTCTGGTGCAACACACAGGCATATATCTAATCCCAAAAAGATTAGGTGAAAAGAAACTTACATAAATGTACCACAATCTGGAATTAGAAAGGGGAGGGGAGGAAGAAGGGAATTGTGGTGGCGGTGGCGACGGTGGTGGTGGAAGGATACCTGTGGTGGCCGCCAGAGCGCCTGGCGGCGGCAGAGGGCCTGGCGAATTGGTGACTTTCTTAGAACAGGAACGGATTCTGTAATGTTTGAGTCTCCTCGGTTTACTCCTGGGCCTAAAATCGGCCCATGGGCTCCTGTTGCTTGTATACTAGGAACAAACCGATTCAAACGTACCCTAATTCTAATCGGAAGAAATCCAATTTACCTCCCTCAACGATTGTCAGATTTTCCTCCTTCTGTAAGACTAATTTTTTAACCTCCCTTAACTTTTGAAAACCGTTCACTTTTGTATTTTGGCGGGTTTTGATGGTGGTTTTAATAATGTGGCGCCACATAGAGGGAAAGTTCAAGGAGGTAAATCAAATTAGAAATATTGCTATAAATTATTTAAAAATTAATAAAAAAAATCAAAGATTTATTCAAATGTACTTTTAATGTAAAGATAATGCAATTAAAATCCTAAAACCTGGTTTACTTTTGAAAAATCATAGAAAAGTTATTTTAGCTCGGGAAATTATGAAACCTATTTAGATTTTATAAAATGATGCGCTATGTTAGGATGCCTAGCTTGACATTGTTGGAATCTTGATGGACTCATTTTGTGCTTATTTTTTAGTAAAAGCTCTTGTATTTATTATAATTAATTGATATTGATCATCTGAACTACACAGAAACACTAGTGAAGCATCGTCAGGACCGTAGTGCCATAGTGGTCACTGGTTCCCTGCCCTAGATAAATTATGAAAGTATCAGCGTTAGCATATGTGGTTGCATGCACCCTACCGCACACATAATTTTTTGAGGTAAAATAAATTTTCTAAGATCAAACTAGGTTTTAGGATTTTTAATTGTATTATTTTTTCATGTGAAAATATATTTGAATAATTTTTAGATTTGTTCTAATAACTCTTTGATATTTTTTATAAAAATATTTCTAGTCTACTTTACTCCTTGAACTTTCAACTTAGTCCGATTTACTCCATCTAACGTGGCGCCATATCATCAAAACCACTCAGGGTGTAAAAGTAATCGGTTTTCAAAAGTTGAGGAAGGTTAAAAAAATATATTTTTTTATCAGGGAGGAAAATCGGATGACCACTATAGTTGAGGGAGGTAAATTAGTCTGTTTCTATTCCAATTCTTTGTTGTTTCTATCAATCCAATTTTGTTGCTACATACTTCTTCTTTCCCATAATAAGTGCACTTCAAACATTGAACTTTTGTTCCAAAATAAATACACTTTCAGACAGTTTCCTCATTTCTCTTTTTCCAAAGTGCAATAATCACATATTGCACCAACTTTTCATAGTTTCTTAGTAGCATTGATCTCCTCATTCATTACCTAGAAGTACACTTATTTTGTAAGAGAGGGAGTACATGCATGACTTCACCTGTCTGCTCCGGATAATCTGATAGAGTATTTGGTTAAGTGCATTATGTGTCCACCGAATCACCAATCACAACCATTGAACATTGAGAGCCTTTTCTCTATTTTTGAATGATTATTATATATATGCTGGCTGGTACAATTTTTCAAGAAACGCAATCCTGTTTTCGGCAAGTACCAAAATCCTGGTAAATGGCAGGCCCGGGGATATCACGCGAGAAGCCTTCACCAAGGGGAGCCTCTTTCGCCTATGTTGTTCGTCCTGGTGGTGGAAGTACTCAATAGACTTGTCGCCTTGTCGGTCTGGCGGATCGGCTGGGTTTCTTTTCGCCTCTGGGTAACACGTGTGGCGACGCGGAGCGAACACGCGTTCAGTGAACTTGGCTGGCGGGAGGTGCAGGGTGGCGTGGCCCGCGCGAGCTGGGTGCCTGGGTCTGCATGGTTGACCATCGCCGCTTCGGCATTGCGTTGCGACTACGTTGGGAATATGCATGCATGCATGGTTGTACATGTCGCTCGGACGCGGCGCACCTGCTTTCGCCGCGGCTACGGAGTCCGTGCTCGGCGACGGCTACAAAACTTCCTTCTGGGTGTGATCGTTGGTCGATGCGTCGTCATGGAACTTGCACCGTTCCTTTTCGCAAACGGTGCCCAAGCGGTGCCACTGCCATGGGCTCAAGCTGTCGCTAGCTGACAATGCCTGGACTCATGACACATCAGGCGCGATGCTGGAGCTGGACGGCGGAGAGACGCTTCAGGCATGGCTTGCAAGACTACGCTAATTGTGTCTAGTTACCAGAAATTAAACCTTGGATCACCTCCTCGTCGCCTGCGTGTTCACAAGGGAGTTTTGGTCTTCTGTGTTGGCCATGATCGGCCTGGAGGCGCTAAATTAAACCTCTTCTGGCCCTGGTGGCTTCGTGCAAGGAAGCAGCTGGTGCCGAGGCCGGCACGTCGGGGCTTCGACTCGTTGATGCTCCTGGTGGGTTAGTTGATTTGGAACTTGGAAGGAACGTTTAATTCCTCGAGGACCTTCCACAGGATCAGCTCATCTGCACAATATATTGATGCGGAATTTTGTCACGGAGGAGGCCCATTGCTGGGACCAAGCAGGATACCCAAGGCTTAGGTCGTTGCCTTTAGTTCAGAGCTCATAGTCAGTTCACGTCGCTTGGTTTAAGCCCCTTCCGGCTCAGTTAGGAGCGTGATCCTAGGATTACTGGCTGTTGACACTCAAAATTGTTCAAGGTGGTTTTGGCACCATGAACAAGTTAGACATCTTGATTCTTGAACATGTTGGAGGTCAAAAGGCGTCACAAAAAAGAGCAAGAAATCGCGTGAACAAGATGGCGAGACAAAGTTGTCAGCTAAGCCGACCCTGCCTCAGCTGGCCAGCAGCCCTGCTGCACCCCGTGAAAGTCGGCTAAGCCGACTCCGCCTGAAGTCAGAACAGATTTGTTTTCAAATCGCGTTTTGGTAAGATTTTGACGTGAAAAACTTAGAGATTACGACTTGAAGTTGTTTCCTACTAGGATAAGACCACCCCTCTCTATACATACGAGAGGATCATGGCCGATTGAGTTCCCATCTATTCAATCGACAAAAAAACCAATCTATCAACTCCTTTAACCCTTTACCCCTCTCCTCAACCCCTCCTGCTGTTCGGCAAGTCTTTCCACGAGATTTGTTGGGATCCTAGGCGACCTTGCTGAACCTAGGAGATCCTCCACGTGTCCCTCCCCGACGGATCCTTCCGGGAGTGGTTCGGGAGCCTTTTCAGCCGAGAACGAGCTCTACATCGGCCCTATTGGTCTCTAGATCGGTTTGGCCGGTTACACTGCATCTCTTGCTGCGTTGCAGGTTGGAGGCAACCTCTTTGGGCATCCAAAGCCCGCTGGTGTGGTGATCTGGACCGATTTTGGCGTCAACATACTTTTTGGTGACTCTGCTGAGGAAGACAAGGCAGCGACTCAAGTATCCATCTACTAGCGACCTTGACGCCTCCGTGTATGCCATCATTTTCTCGTAGGCGGTCGAGCTTGTGTATGCCTCGGGTGGGTCATCCGGGTTGAAGGAGACGTCGGACGTCGCCTTGCCCTTGTGTGACATGGACCATGCGGCGAAGTTGGAGCACTCTTGGCCTTGATGTGCCGCCGACTGCAAGAACAAAAACAAGATGATTACAATTCTTTGCCGAGTTGAACGAAAGCAAGAAGAATAGAAACATGACCACGTACCCATGCTTTTTTGTATCCGGAGAGGTTGCGGTTGCCTTGATGGTGTGGTATGCCTTGCATGCATGCATGCCGCTGTCGGGCAGCCTCGTGCTGAGCGGCCCACTCCGGACTTAACCACCTATCCACCATCTTCTCCCAAGCCTCGGGGCACGCATTGCACCACCAAGGAATCACCTACACGTCATCAAGTAGTGACATATTAGAAAATCAAGTCAGTCATTCGTACGTAATCTCAAAAGCAACCAATTTGAATGTTCTTTAGCTACCTCAAGGAAATGTGGTTTGGTGAGTGTAATGTCATTTTCTCGGATGTCCTTCTTGGTGATCTTTTGTCCAAGCTTCATCGCATGGTAATCTATGATGGCCTGGAGTCGCGCCTCGTGATGGACGTTGACGACGTGTTTCCTGCAAGCTCGCCTAGCCACTGCCTCCGCCGTGCCCTCGAATCCGTTGTCCAGTTTGAAGTAGTCCTGCGTATACAGACACGATGCATTAGTTATTTCAAGTAGAGTACAATGAATGCGTTGTATTGAGCCATGTAGTGCGATTTTTATCTTACCCAGAACTCGTGAATGACGAGTGCCCCCACGTTGCCAAACTCCACGTCTGGCTCGGATTCGTAGTGGGCAAACGTGTAGGTGGGCTCGTCCTTCCCAGCATGCGTGACTATGCCAGGGAAGTGGGTCCTGCATAGGAGACCTAGGATGCCATTGACATGGTGGGAAGCAGTGTTCCCCGACACAACCTCCCATCCGCTGCACAAGTGATTAAGAAAACATATTAGTGTCTTTCGATTTCGAACGTAGCATATGAAGTAATAGTGATAACATGCAAAGTCACTTGCCTTTGCCCCACTGGGCGAATCACTGGGCGTAGAGCTCTTTGCGGCTTGTTAGGAAGGGTGGAGGGACCTCGCAGGTAGACACCTAACGAACTAGAGAAAGCAGTAGCTCCCTCCACGACGCCCTCCTCGTCCTCCTCCTCGTCTGCCTCCCCCGCCTCCTCCTCCTGCGCCACCTCCTCCTCCTGCGCCACCTCCTCCTCCTCCTCCTGCTGGTGGACCACGCTCGTGGTCTTCGAGTTCCTCCTGCTCGTGGTCCTCATCCTCCGCCTCGTCGAGGTCATCCCCTGCACCTCCTCGCCCCCGCCACTGGAGACTCCAGAGCCTCTAGGGTAGAACGAGCTCAGGTTCCTCTGACGGCCGCCTGGCATTTTTTCAGTAACCTGCAATTAAAAAGAAGAAAGTAATTAGATATAGATGCAAAATAAATAAAACAAAATTATGAGACTTACAAAATTACAAAATTAAAAAATATTACATGTATGTTACAAATATTCTTCGTCATTGGGATTAGCCAGATCGTAACTCTCATCATCACTATCAACCATGTCGAAATCCTCCATATTATCCGACAGAGGAATGTTGTCTTCATCGTCAATGCCTATACGTAATCGCTCAAGCATCTGTAAGTCCTTAGCATTTTGCACTTCATATCCATCGTCAGCATCATCATCAACCATAACATTGTCTACATCCATTCCTATCTCGCCGGTTAAGTCTATCTCGAACCTCCCTTCTAGACCATCTTCTTGATAGAACTCTCCATCATACGTACTTGGGTTGAAGATGTAGTCTTCATCGTTTGGGGCAGGTAGTCGGCCGTGTGGCGAGACCTTATGCACAACAAACCAACCACTAAGATCCGGTCTAGTCTTGCAAGCATATGGCGTATAATAAACTTGTGTGTCCTGTTGCGCCACAATATACACATCGTCTCTTGGATAGACAGAATCTTGACGAATTTCGACTAGACCAAGATGCGGGGTCTTCCTCGTTACACCTAGGTCAAACCAATGGCATCTAAATATGACAGGATGATGTGTGATACCATGGAATGAAAGTTCGTATATTTCTTCAAGTCTTCCATAATAGTCTACGCCATCAGTGTCGGGCGTAAAAACCCCGCTATTTGTGGTTGTTCGATTGGGTCGCCGCCGCTCATAGCTTGCTGTGTAAAATCGATATCCATTCACGTCATAAGCAGACAATGACATGACCCTTTGGTCACAGCCTCTGGCAACCTTTCTCAACTCGGGACTGATAGACACATCGGTTCGGGCCTGGAATTTCAAGCAGGATACATCGTTATATTAATCGAACGTACGAGCAACAACAAAATAGGAGGAAATTGGACAGTACCTTGGTTTTGAACCAAGAAATGAAATCGGGGCTCCCTTGTACCGCACCATTTGAAAGAAGGGTATCATATTCCACTGGGGTTGGATCCCTTGAATGGGGCCAATACTCATGAATGAATTCCCTGTAACGACAAACACGGGGGTTGGATGTACAGTAGTGGGGAATTATTGAAAAAAGTCTGTTGAGGACTTACGCAATATATGGGTCCACCTCTTCAAGGTTGGTCAGCAAATATAACATGATTTTGCGCCACTCCACATTTGTCAAGAGCTTATTGGTTGATGCACCTGCCTTTCCAAGTTGCCCTCGGAAAAGGCTGAGGCTCGAGTCATTTTCATCAGCATTGTAACGAGGAGGTGGATTATGCACACTTGGGAGGTTCTCAGAATAATACAATGTTGTGAAGTTTGACACCTCTTGCATAGTGACTGCACTTGCAATGGAAGCCTCAACTTTGCCTTTGTTTTTACACTTTTTTCGAAGAGTCTTTAGGATTCTCTCCATTGGATAGCACCAAGTGAACTGCACAGGGCCCCCCATTCGTGCCTCATACTGGAGGTGCAATATCAGATGTTGCATCGGATTGAAGAAGCTGGGTGGAAAGATCTTCTCTAACTTGCAGAGCAAGACAGGTGCCATTTTTTCTAAATCAGCAATCACGGTCCGAGATAACTCCTTGGCACAGAGCTGGCAGAAGAAGTAGCTCAACTCTGCTAGCACTATCCACATGTGCTCAAGGAGAAAGCCTTGAACCATCGTCGGGAGAAGCCGCTCAATCCATACGTGGAAGTCATGACTCTTCATCCCTTTCACTCGGAGAGTAGTTAAGTTCACTCCCCTCCTCAGATTCGCTGCATAACCATCAGGGAACATTAGCGTCTGCATCCATTCGAGTACTTGCCTCCTTTGTCCGGGGGCCAGGACAAAATCGGCCTTAGGCCTTTTCCAATTCTTGCAGGCTCTAGGAGCACGCATCTCTTGAAGTGGTATATGCACAACTCTGCCAGATCCACTCTAGCCTTAGGGTTGTCCTTTGACTTTTCAGTGTCCATGAGTGTTCCCCAGAGTGCCTCGGCGACATTCTTTTTTGTATGCATGACATCAATGTAATGTGGCACAAGAAGGTCATCAAAATAGGGGAGCCTTGTCAAGCCCGACTTATGAGTCCACATATGGTCCTCGCTGTATCCCACGAAGCCACCACCTGCTTCTTTCTCTACGAGAGCATCTATCTGAGCATGAACCTCGGGACCAGTCATCATCTGCGGTGCCATCTCTATCACTACGACACCTTTCATAAAGTTCACGGTGTCTTGCCTGAATGGATGGTCGGGAGGGAGGAATTGACGATGTTTGTCGAACGACGAATACTTGCCACCCTTCTTGAGCCAAATAAACCTCAGCTTTTCCTTGCAAATTGGACATGGGTATTTCCCATGAACACACCAACCGTAGAATATCCCATATGCTAGGAAGTCGTGGATGGAGTACTGGTACCAAACGTGCATTTTGAAAGTGGTCTTTGTAGCTCGGTCGTATGTCCAAACCCCATCCTCCCAAGCACTGACCAATTCAGCAATCAGAGGCTCCATGAAGACACCCATCTTCTTCCCCGGGTGTCCAGGAATTATCAACGACACGAACATATTCTGACGTTGAAAGGCGGCGCCCGGGGGGAGATTGAGGGGGATGACGAACACAGGCCAACATGTATACGGGGCTGCCATCAAACCATAAGGATTGAACCCATCAGTTGCCAGAGCAACACGTACGTTACGAGCCTCTGAAGCTTTCTCATGATGAATGGCATCGAAGTGTTTCCATGCTTCACCATCGGACGGATGTACCATCTTTTCAGGATTGTACCGTTTGCCCTATTTGTGACATGTCATCTGTTTAGCGGACTCCTCACTCATGTATAGTCGTTGGATCCTCGGCAAGAACGGGAGGTACCGTAGGATTTTCATCGGGACGGTAAGCTGCGTCTTATTGCCATCCCCAGAGTCTACCTCCAGGTACCTGGAGGATTTGCACTTTGGACAGTACTTTTCATGCTCATGTTCCTTCCTAAAGAGGACACAACCTTTCGGACAAGCATGTATCTGTTCGTATGGCATCTTGAGTCCATCAAGGAGTTTCTGGCACTCGTACAGGCTAGTTGGCATAGCGTGGCCCGTCGGAAGCATGCTACCAAACAAGGTCAACATACCATTGAAGGCTTGTCGACTCATGTTGATCTCGGCTGTGAATGCCATCACGCGTCCAACGGCATCGAGTTTACAAACCGTTGTCCGATCGTGAAGGGGTATCTGCGCCGAAGACATCATCTCGTAGAACGCCTTTGCGGCTGCCTCCGTCTCATTCGCATGTCCATCAGGGATATGTGCTTGTTGAAAGTCATCTACCCAGTCCACAACCCCGCCATCATCATCAACATGCTCGAGGCGTCGTCTCACCACCTCCTCTCTCATCCTGTGGGCTTCACCATGGTGGATCCACCGGGTATAGTCCGGCGTAAAGCCATGCTTCTGAAGATGTATACCCATTGTGTCCTTCTTTTGCCATTTCATGTTTGCACACTTGCTGCAGGGATACTTCATTACAAGCACCGGACTCACACCGCTGCTGAATGCACGGTCCAGGAAAGCCTCTGTCTTCTGCCCCCATTCAGTGCTGAAATCACTCTGACTTCTATATCCCGTGTACATCCACTCACGGTCATCCATCCTCTAAAATAGATATCAACAATGGCTGTAACTATCAACTGCATCTACGTGGTGTTCCTACTATCTAATAGGTGAGGATAGGTCCTAATCCCACCCGCGGATGCGTAGACGAGGTTAGTTTCCATGTTCAACTTCGAGCCAAGACAAAATTTCGGCAGCACCTCCCCGCTGTTCTCCAGATACACGTCCTGGCAAGGAGAGTGTGTATCCGAAGAACAACAAGGAGGTGATGCCGAAACTCTGCCTCAGATCGGAGCAGACCATGGAAACTAACCTTGTCTACGCATCCGCGGGCTGTCCAAAAAAACGTGGACAATCCGAAACAGATACGGTTTTACATATGCAGAGATCTACATACTTCCAACCATATCTCTTTCGGACGGAAGACGCCTAACTAGGTTACACCGATCTACGACAACGATAAGGAAGAGAGACTATTTATACCTTGGGTGGTGGTGGAGTCAACCTAGCGGGGCAATGGCGACTGGCGAGTCGATGTGCGGTGGACTCCTGACCTGCAATTGTATTTCAGTCATTCGTTCAGGATAGCACAATGAAAAAACAGCAAACATATTTATATACATATTTATACATGTATATATTTATATACATATTTATTCACCGTTCATCTATTGTGTTAGATATTGTTTAAGCACTTTTTCCTATAGTGGTTTTTTTGCCGCTTCTCATCTCCTTACCTGGCTATGCAAAAAAATGATACTTTGCTTACTAGATAATTCTCATCCTATTGGTTCAGATTACAGAGCCAGCTTCCATGCCAATGCAAGTGCAGATACCTGTATCACCTCATGTAAGTTTTTTTAATGTCCATATCGTACCTACAGGCCTATTGATCTTCGTCGCTGTTGCTGTTTACACTACATTCATCACAGTTCTTTGTTTTGCAGCATACACACAAATTGGAAACCGTAAGTGCCCCATCAACAGATCCAAATCAGATAGCTTGCCCAAAACAGTCTTTCTGCTCCCACTACTATTCTTTAGGCACGCAATCCCAAGACAAATGAGAATAACAATGCTGGTTATAATGTGACTTCCCTGAACATAGCAAAGCAGCTGTTGCCCATCCAGGTAAGGTCCATCAAGCGTTCCAATCAAATTTATTTGGCTATGTACCAGCCAATCAATTGTCTTATAGGAGCTTCTGTAGGTTTCTAGATTTCCTTGCCTATCCATCTAAACTTCTGATTATCTATGCAGCTATCCGATTTACAGTGGGAAGTGACAACCGGTTGCACTACGGAATGTGCACGGATGTGGCTGCATCTATTCTACTGCTTCATTTCTGAGGTTCACTTCGATTACTTTTCCACATATGTGTCTACAGTTACTTTCTATACCTTTCAGTTTCCTGTGTTCAGCTTCGTTTTTTTTTTGGGAATCGAAATGTTCTTCCCAACATGTATACATTACTATTGCATATGCTAGGAATTTTTGCTAACATATGGTCCCTTTCTTACAATTTTTATTGCAATACGGGCTACTACAAATTTATGCAGCCTTACATTTCCTTCAACAATAAACTGATCTATGCTTTTGGTTTCCTTTTGTAGGAACATTCCACAATAATGCATTTACATGTTGTGTGATGCTGTAACTGCAGCCTGCAATTAGCCTCATTATTTCTTTGTATTACGCATGCCTCGCTGCCGAGTCCCATTCTACACAGATTTAATTAACTGCCACAATTTTCAAATCCACATTTCAGTGTTTACATAATGCTGTGTAGTAGGCTATTTTCGACTGCATATTTTAGCTTTTTCGTAATACTTCATGTACTTCTCCTGGTCATCAGTTCCTATTCTCGCTCCTCTAGTTTTCATTCATTCCTATCTGAGGGCATACACATCTGCTACGCCCTCAAGTCTGAATCTTGAGCCTTAGCTACAGAGAACAAAAACAAAACAAAACAAGAGAGCAAGGTCGTGAACTTACTGATACGTGGTTGCTCCCTGTATCAATGGATGGGGGCTTGGGGAAGTAGTCGCGAATCGCGGGAGGAACTGACTGTTGAAGCGCCGCCCTGGCACTGGGGGCTGCTCGTGCCGGGGCTGCTCGGGGGTCGTCGGCCGGGGGCGCTGGGGGCTGCTCGGGGGACGGCAGCCGGGGGCGTTGGGGAGCCGCCGGGGGCCGTGCCGGGGAGCCGCTGGGGAGGGGGCGCACCAGGGGCGCCTGGGAGCAGCCGGTGGTGCGCACCGTGTGCGTCAGGGAGCAGCCGAGCGTGTGCGTGGGGGCCGCCGGGGATCCGCAGGGGGGGCGCGTGTGGGGCGCTGAGGAGCCGCCGGGGGTGGGGTGCGCCGGGCCGCCGCGCTAGGGGGCCGCCAGGGATCCGTAGGGGGGGGTGTGTGGGGCACCGAGGAGCTGCCGGGGGTGGGGTGCGCCGGGGCGCCGCGCTGGCGAGCCGCCGGGTCACGCTCTCGGACAGAAGCGGGGGACCGAGAAGAGTGTGGCGGCGGTGAGGGAAAAATCGGAGAGGCGCCAACTGGATTAGAGAGTGGCGGCAACTCTGTTTTTTTTTGCATTTTCTTTGCCGAGAGCCCCCCGATCTAGCTCTCGGCAAAGTTTTTTTTTGCATTTTCTTTGCCGAGAGCCCCGATCTGACTCTCGGCAAATTTTTTGCATTTTCTTTGCCGAGAGCCCCAGATCTGGCTCTCGACAAAGGTTTTTTTGCATTTTCTTTGCCGGGAGCCCCCGATCCGCCTCTCGGCAAAGGTTTTTCCTCTTTTTTTGCACTTTCTTAAGAAATTTCTTTGCCGAGGGCTATTTCTGGGCTCTCGGCAAAAAAATTATTTTTTTTTGTTTTCGCATCCATTTTTTTTGATAGCATGTTACAATACTAATATTTTAATTTTAAAATTGGACACTTTTTTTAATGTTTTTTACTATATATTTTGAGTTTAGTTCATTTATTTACATTTCTCCGAAAAATGCAAGTTTGAACTGCAGATGCATACAATAGTGAAACTTAGCGATTCAAAAAATGATATTGATTGTATTTTGAGACCAAATCCAGGAGCACTCATGAAATTTCAAACATCTCGCGCACGGAACATGGCGACAAACTTTGCGATGAAGTGTATTTTAATTATATAAAATGCAAACAACTTCCAAAAATCATGAAACTTGACGGCACGTCTTGAAATCACATGTGGAGGCTAAGATAAAAATTTAAAAATGTTTCACGCACGTTGCCCCGTACGAGGGTTAGAAACCTAGACATCTCCTTTGTTGATCACTGTTATTGCGTGTGAGATGTCTAGATTTATAACCAGCTTAATTTGCAACATGCGCGAAACGTTTTCAAATTTTTATCCTAGTCTTCACTTGTGATTTCAAGACGTGTCGTCAAGTTTCTTGATTTTCGGAAGTTGTTTGTATTTTATATAATTAAAATACACTTCATCGCAAAGTTTGTCGCCATGTTCCGTGCGCGAGATGTTTGAAATTTCATGAGTGCTCCTGGATTTGGTCTCAAAATGCAATTAATATCATCAATATTATTTTTTGAATCGCTAAGTTTCACTATTGTATGCACCTGCAGTTCAAACTTGCATTTTTTTGGAGAAATGTAAATAAATGAACTAAACTCAAAATATATAGTAAAAAACATTTAAAAAGTGTCCAATTTTAAAATTAAAATATTAGTATTGTAACATGCTATCAAAAAAAATGGATGCGAAAATAAAAAAATAAATTCTTTGCCAAGAGCCCAGAAATAGCCCTCGGCAAAGAAATTTCTTTGCCGAGAGCCGGCAAAGAGCAAAGAGCTCTTTGCCGAGAGCCTAACTGAGGACCCTCGGCAAAAACCGACGACGGTTAGGCTCGTTGGTCCTTTGCCGAGGGCCTTATTTGCCGAGAGCCGGGCCCTCGGCAAATGACGCCTGGCTCTCGGCAAAGAACAAATTTGCCGACGGGCGTTCTTTGTCGAGAGCTCGGCTCTCGGCAAAGAGATCTTTGCCAAGAGCGCCTCTTTGCCGAGAGTCCGGCTCTCGGCAAAGAACTCTTTCCGAGTGCCCGTGTTTTTGCCCTCGGCAAAGATAATCCCTCTCGGCAAAGGCTCTGTTTCCGTAGTGATTGGATGCAACCAAATCTGAATTCGAGCTCTTTGCATCCATTTGGGGTCTTGGGGAAGGGATTTCAGATTCAACTGAACCTCTGAACACAATGTCTGCAGCCAAAACCTTGGACCTGTACCCGTGCACCCTCAAGAAGCTCCAGTAGTACAACTTGGTGAGGCCGTACTCAGGCAGCAAGCGGTCAAACTCGTCCCGCATCTTGCATTCTTGCGCTCGCCGCCGCCGCTAGCACGCCTCTATCCATTCCATTCCGGAATGCATTGAATCCTCGACAGATAGATCCTGGTCGATGTCGGATGCCGCCTCCACCTCCTCCCGCGCTACAGCACCAGCGCCAGCGCCGCAGTGGCCAAGGAGGACGCCGTCACCACCGCTAGAACCACCGAAGCCGCAAAGCATGGGGAGGAGGCGCCGACGGAAGTGACCGTGCCACGACGGTGGTGGGAGCCCAGCCGGCGGGGGAGAGGAGAGCTCGCCGTAGGTAAAGATGGAGGGGTGACCGGCGAGGGAGACCGTGAGGAGAACAGTACCGTGTGCTAAGCCAAGCCTGGCCAAGAAAAAACGGCCATCCTCTGCGTTCTTTCCTAGCCTGGCACAGCCTCTAAAGTGGCTCAGCGGAGCCTGGCTTCGGCCTGTTTACAGGCAACCAAACAGCTGAAGGGTGGCTTCCTAGAGCCTAGTTGGGAGTTAGCCACCTAACCAAACAGCCCCATAGTTCCCCAATCTACTACACAACAAGGGACAGTAGCACCACAAACATCAATTTCAAAGGAAATCAGTGCTCTCCTCAGTACTTATGCAGATGTTTTCCATTAGCCTAGTTCACTTCCACCCAAGAGAGTGGTTGACCATACAATTCCATTGCTGAATGACTCAAAACCTGTTAACCAGAGACCATACAGACTGCCACATTACCAAAAAGCTATTTTGGAAGATCTCATCACTAAGCTGGTCCAGGCTCACATGATCAAGCCAAGTATGAGTCCTTACTCTTCTCCTGTTATCTTGGTCAGAAAAAAAGGATGGAACTTGGAGAATATGTGTAGACTACAGGAAACTGAATTCAAACGCAATCAAAAACAAAATCCCATACCCGTAATTGAGGATTTATTGGACGAAGTGTTTGGAGCCACCATTTTTTCCAAGATAGGTTTAAGAGCTGGATACCACCAAATTAGAATGCATGATCAGAATATCCATAAAACAGCCTTTACCACTCACATGGGTCATTTTGAATATATGGTCATGCCATTTGGACTTACAAATGCTCCAGCAACATTCAGTCACTCATGAACACAGTTCTAGCTCCATGTTTGAGGAAATTTGCACTAGAGTTCTTCGATGACATCCTTATATATAGCTCCAACCTCTCAGACCATGTAATTCACCTCACACAAGTATTGGAAGTTCTGAGGCAGAACAAGCTGTTTGCCAAAATGAGCAAATGTACATTTGGGCAATCCACAATCGAATATCTTGGTCATATCATTAGTCCATCAGGAGTTGCCACTAAGCCCACAAAATTGGAGATAATACGGAAATGGCCGACACCAACCAACATCACTGAACTCAGATCATTCTTAGGCCTCACGGGCTATTACAGATGCTTCATAAAAAATTATGGCATCACTATAAGAAATCTGGGCTTTTGTGACTATTTTCTGGATTATGACGCACCTTCTATGACAACAGTCATATGTCACAGAAGGGGTACAATGACAAGAAAAAGGCTATAATTGTCACAATCAGTTTGTCATAGATGGCTTTTCCTTCTATGACAAACTGACTGTGACAATTACGACATTTTTCTTGTCATTGTACCCCTTCTGTGACATATTACTGTTGTTATAGAAGGTGCATCATAATCCAGAAAATCATCACAGAAGCCTAGATTTCTTGTAGATCATTTGTCGACCCCTTTTTGATGCTCTCAAGAACAATTCTTTCCGGTGGACTTCAGTTCAAGATTTGGCCTTCCATCATTTGAAAAGTTATGTCTACACCACCAGTACTAGCACCGCCAGACTGATGAGGACACCACACCGTCACATGCAAGCCAAGAAGAGGAGGAGGTCCAGCATGGGCGTCGAAGTCATATTTCTCATGGTGGAGGCCCAGTCCAGCTGAAGTTGGAGCCCATCTCAGGTTCTAGGACCAGTCTGCCTTAGACTGGTCACCCAGGACGTATCTAGGCTCCGTTTTCAACGAACCACATATGGATGGAAAGCTAATTTGATAAGAAAGCCAATCCAACTGATCTCACGTTAAAAGCCTTTCAGAATCAACGGGAATCGTCGAAACAATTCAGCGTCCAAAATTTGCAAGGGTGCTGCGACACCGTCTTTTGGTCCACTAGACCGTGTATCGTGTTTGGGCCCATTAGGGGCGCGTCCAAGGGGGGTCACGCCCAAGACTTCTATATTATGCCGCTGTCACTCTCGTTAGGGTTTGGGTTTTGTTTAGTTCTTGATTTCTTTGTGAAACAGACATCGTTTTGTTGCAAATGTGCCGACAAGGCCGCTTGCTGTGAACCAGGACCCCTATTCTTGATCTTATTCGCCTGTGGTGATAAGTCCGTTTGAATAAAAGACTTGAAATTTTTCGTCATATTCAGAGCCTTATATTTATTTGCAATTTCAGATTGCGTTTTACCTGTTCTTGCCCGTGTTCTCGATTCGCTTGCAGGAAAGCCTTCTCGGCAAGGTCAATCGCGTTCGCATGGTTGATAACCAATGGAGTTGTGGTGTAACGGTTGCGGGGGTCCGAATCAGTCTTGGTTCGAAGCCTAGATCGTGAACGTCGAGTCTCCACCAATCGACGCTATCATACCTATCGGAAGATCGGGCCTTGTTTTCATCACAGACTTTACTCAACCTTTTGTTTTAGAGGCTGATGCAAGTGGGTTTGGCATTGGAGCAGTCCTAATGCAGAAGGCCGACCAATATCATTCTTGAGCAAAGCACTAGGACCAAAGTCCAAGGCACTATCAACATATGAGAAAGAAGCTCTTGCAATTCTAGAAGCATTAAAGAAGTGCAAACACTACTTTGCTAGTACATCACTCATAATCAAGACTGATCAGCAAAGCTTGAGATAATCCATGATCAACAACTGGTGGACGGGATACTACATAAACTCTTAGTAAAACTCTTGGGCTACAATTATAAGGTGGAGTATAAGAAGGGCAGATAAAATCGAGTAGCTGATGCACTTTCTAGAGCTACTCACTCTAACCAGATCATGGCATTATCAATTGTAGTGCCAGTTTGGATTGGTCAAGTCACATCAAGCTATGACCAAGATGACAAGTGCCTACAACTTCTAACCAAATTGAGTATAGATCCTCAAGCTGTTCCAGATTACACACTTTCCAATGTACTTCTTAGGCATAAAGGGAAATTGGTAATTCTTCTAACCAAATTGAGTATATATCCTCAAGCTGTTCCAGGTTACACACTTTCCAATGGACTTCTTAGGCATAAGGGGAAATTGGTAATTGGAAACTCTGGACAATTGAGAACTCAACTTCTGGAAAATTTTCACCAATCTGCCTTAGGGCGTCACTCGGGTGAGAGAGCTACATATCACAGGCTCAAATTGGTTTTTTATTGGCCAAAGATGCCCAGCACATCAAGGAATACATAAAGTAGTGTGCTGTCTGCCAGAAAAACAAGTCTGAAAATATTCCTTGCCCCGGCCTTTTGCAACCCTTCCTATTCCAGATATGGCTTGGACACACATATCCATGGATTTCATAGGCGGCCTTCCAAAGTCTAATGGCAAGGATGTGATTCTTGTGATAGTGGACAGATTCACCAAGTATTCTCAGTTTTTACCACTAAGCCATCCTTATACAGTCCAAGATATCATTCAACTTTTATCCGATAATGGCCCCGTTCGGCTGGAATTATAAGCCGGCTGAAAAACACTGTTGGCTGATTTTTTGTGAGAGAAAAATACTGTTCCGGCTGAAAAAACAAGCTGAATAAGACGGATTATAAGCCAGATGGTCCACCAACAGTAATAGTCACTGATAGGGACAGAGTATTCACAAGTAATTTTTGGCAATCCCTATTTAAGTCCATGAAGATAACACTGCACATTAGTAGTTCTTACCATCCTGAGACTGATGGGCAAACTGAAAGATCAGTGTCTGGAGAATTACCGCAGATGCATGTGCTTCACAATACCAAAGCCATGGTTCTACTGGCTTTCCTTAGCCGAATGGTGGTATAATACATCCTATCACACTTCTTTGAATATGACTCCATTTTAGGCTTTGTATGGGTTCCGCCCCTCCAATGGTGGTTGAAGTTGTGTTACCAGATTGCCCAAATGACACAGCCAAAGAAATCATGCAAAACAGACAGCTGGCAGCTCAGTTGATCAAGGACAATCTTCACAAAGCACACTCCAGAATCAAAAAACAAGCTGATAAACACAGAACAGATGGGGAATTTGAATTGGGGATATGGTTTACTTAAAACACTGCTGGACTCGGGTTGGCCCAAAAACCCTCGGCAAAGCCTTTACCGAGGACGGCCCTTGGCAAAGAGCCATCGGGAAATTTTGAGTCAGCGAAGAGGTCTTTGCCAAGGGCCCTTTATCGGGCACACGGCAAAGCCTTTGCCGAGGGAAAAAAAAACCTCGTCAAAGAAAAACCCCAGGTAAAATGTAATCGAAAAAAAACCCGAAACAAATAGCAAAATAATTTTATTTTTTTTGGAGACGCCGACGAGCCATCACCCCCACCCGCGGGATTTTTTTTTAGCATTTTACACAATATTTTTTACGCTATTTGTAAAGTCGTGGTCGGTGGGATTTGAACTCGTGACCTCTCACACCCTCTCTCACTTACCTCCTCTAACCACTCTAACCCTCTATCACTTGTGTTTATATTCCATTTCGATTCCCATATATTATAATAAACCAAATGTAAATTGATTGTTTGAGGCACTAAACGAATTCAAATAAAAAAGTTGTCAACTACAAAGTTTCATAACTTTTCGAGATCTACAACTTTCGTTTAGAGTGTTTCTCCATCTGAGGTTTTTTTCAAAATTTCAAATTTCAAACTTAAGACGTAATTATCGGCAATTAGATGCTTTCAAATGAAAAAGTTGTCAACTACAAAGTTTCATAACTTTTCGAGATCTACAACTTTTGTTTAGAGTGTTTTTCCATCCAAGACTTTTTTAAAAATTTCAAATTTCAAATTTCAAACTTTAGATATAAATATCCTCAATTAGATGCTTTCAAATGAAAAAGTTGTCAACTATAAAGTTTTATAACTTTTCAAGATCTACAACTTTCGTTTAGAGTGTTTTTCCATCTGAGACTTTTTAAAAAATCTCTTTACCGAGGGCCATAAGGTAGGCACTTGGCAAAGACCGTCTTTGCCGAGGGCCTACATTATGGCCCTCGGCAAAGAGATTTTTCAAAATACATTTTGAGGCACTAAATTATCTCAAATGAAAAAGTTTTCAACTACAATATTTTATAACTTCTCAAGATCTACAAACTTTATTTTGGTTGTTTGGTCATTTGTTCAACCGACGTGGTGGTTCTAACATATTTCACAATCCTTATATATCCTCTCTAGTAGTTTCATGAAACTTATTAGAGAGATGTAGATTCTGTGAACAACATTACTATTGATTTATTAAATGAAGAAATGACCAATATATACTTTGTAGATCTTAAAAAGTTAGACAATTTTGTAGTAGAAAACTTTTTTATTTGAGTTAATTTAGTGTCTCAAAATATATTTTGAAAAATCTCTTTGCCGATGGCCATAAGGTAGGCCCTCGGCAAAGACTCTTTGCCTAGGGCCAATAGGGAGGCCCTCGGCAAAGATTTTTTTTTTGCCGAGGGCCAGACCCTCAGCAGAGGCCTCTTTGCCGAGGGTCAGTCTTTGCCGAGGGCTCCTCCTTGGACCGGCCCTCGGCAAAGAGGGCTTTTGCCGAGTGCCCGATATTTAGCCCTCGGCAAAGGCTGCGTTTTCGGTAGTGAAAGTCAAGCCATATAGACACTCATCCCTCAGTATTCATCACTCATTGAAACTTCATTCAAAATACTATGGCCCCTTTGGCATTCTAGAGAAAATAGGCAAAGGTACTTACAAGCTTCTTCTTCCAGAAGGCTGCATGCTACATCCTGTGTTTCATGTCAGTCAACTGAAGAGCCATTTGGGACCCAAAGCCATACCAACACCAGCCTTGCCTCTAATCGATGACAAAGGCAATATCAAAGTTGCTCCCTCAGCCATACTGCAACGAAGAGTGATTCCAACTTTCCAAGAAACAATGAACCAGTTGTTCAATGGCTCATACGTTGGTTCAATTTACAGAAGCCACTTGGGAAGATGACAATTTCATCAGGAAGGTCTTTAGTTCTTTCCATCCTTGAGGACAAGGATGCCCAAGAGGAGGGGCATTGTCAGGCTCTCCATTCAGTCCTTCAGTGTTTGTTGCTAATGTCTGCAAGCTGGCACCGATCTTAAACTTTTGCCGACTACGCAGCAGACACACATCTACCATTGGATGGCTCACACGTAGCTTAGCTTTCCTGTCTGGTATAAGTAGACAAGCCTCTGCTGTAAAGGGGATATCGAAGATGAATTAACTTATTATGTACTAGCTCAGTAGCTGTAGTAGTAGTCCCTATAAAGAACACTGTGTACCGTGATGAGTACCTTCCATTTGAATTGATCCAGCTACTTACGAACTACTTCTCGGTGTTCTTCGATTCACTCTGTTTGTTCTCTTGCTATTTTGCGTGCTCTGTATTTCAGTTCCTCACAGCGTGCCCATCTGGAAAGCCGATTAACAAAGTTTACTATATTCATCAATTGTCACAAGTAACTACTTTGTATAAATTTGCTACATCAAGTAGAGCACTTTGTATGCCACCATGTTATGTGCATATATTGGCAAATGGCAATTTCATAGCCCAACATAAATTAGACTCCAATCACAAGAGCAGACAAAAAATCTTATGGTTTGCATCAGGTTCAAATGTATACAAAATAGAAATTCATATATGAAACATGTAGACATTCAGGCTAAACCTGAGAGTTTGGTTGGAAATTATATTTCATAGAATTTGAATAAAGAAGAGAGAATAAACGTGCAGAGGTAATGTGACTAAGTACAACTGGATTTTGGAAGTACAAATGGCTGAAACTCTGTCAAGCAATATCTGCATAAAGGGGAAACAAGAATTACATGCTATCCTTTACATGCTTTTACTACTGCACATATGCTAATATGCTATCCTCTACATGTTTTTATTAGTGCACATATGCTAATATGCTATCCTTTACATGTTTTTACTACTGCACATATGCTAATATGTTATCCTTTACATGCTTTTACTACTGTACATATGCTAATATGCTATCTTTTACATGCTTTTACTACTACTACACAATGCTAATATGCTATCCTTTACATGCTTTTACTACTGCACAGATGCTAATATGATATCCTTTACATGCTTGTACTATTTTTCAGCCTGTTGCCGGTGCAAGGATATTCAGGCAGCTCAACAACTCTATGAAGAGAGAGCTGACAAGGTTGCGACGGGAGGTGGGTGCAACGAGGGTGCGACGGGAGGTGGGTGCGGTGGACAGCCTCGACGTCATGCTTAGAGATATGGGCTACTTCACCAGGAGGCCATTCGCTAGACTGTTTGGGCTGTTTACTGTGCTTACGATCATGTCCGAGGGCGTTAGGGAGTTCTACGTTTTGGATAGCTTTCTGTCGCTTTGAGGTCGCTTAGAGAGAAGGGGAGGCTAAGGAGGGTATCATGGGAGAGAACTTTAGCTGGCTCTTCGATTAGTGGCTTGAGTTTGCACAAAACCTTTTTTGTGAGGCACTACATGCACTGTAAAACTCTTTAAACTTACTCCTTTGTCTGAAAGATGGGACGTACGAGCAAGGAAGCAATGGTGAGCCCCCAGGAATTTAATTTCGATATATGCTTTACTTATAGATGTTCTTCTTGCTTGCCCTTGAGTATGATCGGCAGGCTGAAATGCATGCAGCCACCTTTTGTTTGTATTGGCTATGACATGCCAGCATTCAGTTTCTATCAGTATGTTTTACTGCCTGCCTTATGTATGTTATATTTCGATTTGATCAATGGTTGACTGATGGTGGTCCAATGTTTTCCTTTTGGCTGTAAGTAGGTCAGGGCACAGTGGTAGCCTTGGATTTTTTTTGGAACAATAATACTAGGGTTGAATTGTTACC